>OZ024932.1:71414950-76214950 GCA_964017235.1 Sabellastarte sp. h YS-2021
AAACTTGGCCCAAATATCACCTGCCACTCACTAAATCTGATTGCACAGGTTTTAGGATTACATCTGGTGTACCAGTGGTGTCACCTGTGTAAAATATGGTCCAGGAAGGCGAAAACACAGCCTCAGGTGGCTGTATCAGGATGGGCTGATATTTTCTCAGTTAAGGCAGATTAGAGGCTGTAAACCACATTGTGTCCCACAGGAGTCGCCACTTGAATGAATTTTAGTGGTGTGTTCCTTCAGAAATGCATATCCAGTCCAAAGTACAGGTTCAGGGAGTGTAGGTGGCGAGGATGTCATAAAATGCCAGGTCAGTCCAAACCACCTCTTAAAGTTGATCAAACCTGCTCAAATTTTCACAGAAAACTCATTTTATATCAGAGAATGAATTTGTATTGGTCTGGTCCACTCGAGGGCCATATTAGGAATTTTCATTTTCGGGGTGTGGGGGGGCCCCTGGCCTCCCCTCATGGGGAGAATGTCAAGTATATCACAATATTGCCAGTCTGATGCCCCCATTTAATTTCATGCTTGTTTTAACAATAAAGGGGGATATTTTAGGCACATTTGGAGCATTACATGTCTGAACAGAAAATATTTGACCCGAATAATGCTATTAAAATGGTCCAAAATAGATGTAAATCAGCCCAAACCAGTACTAAATATTGGTCTGTAACCATGAAACTTGGCCCAAATATCACCTGCCACTCACTAAATCTGATTGCACAGGTTTTAGGATTACATCTGGTGTACCAGTGGTGTCACCTGTGTAAAATATGGTCCAGGAAGGCGAAAACACAGCCTCAGGTGGCTGTATCAGGATGGGCTGATATTTTCTCAGTTAAGGCAGATTAGAGGCTGTAAACCACATTGTGTCCCACAGGAGTCGCCACTTGAATGAATTTTAGTGGTGTGTTCCTTCAGAAATGCATATCCAGTCCAAAGTACAGGTTCAGGGAGTGTAGGTGGCGAGGATGTCATAAAATGCCAGGTCAGTCCAAACCACCTCTTAAAGTTGATCAAACCTGCTCAAATTTTCACAGAAAAACTCATTTTATATCAGAGAATGAATTTGTATTGGTCTGGTCCACTCGAGGGCCATATTAGGAATTTTCATTTTCGGGGTGTGGGGGGGCCCCTGGCCTCCCCTCATGGGGAGAATGTCAAGTATATCACAATATTGCCAGTCTGATGCCCCCATTTAATTTCATGCTTGTTTTAACAATAAAGGGGGATATTTTAGGCACATTTGGAGCATTACATGTCTGAACAGAAAATATTTGACCCGAATAATGCTATTAAAATGGTCCAAAATAGATGTAAATCAGCCCAAACCAGTACTAAATATTGGTCTGTAACCATGAAACTTGGCCCAAATATCACCTGCCACTCACTAAATCTGATTTGCACAGGTTTTAGGATTACATCTGGTGTACCAGTGGTGTCACCTGTGTAAAATATGGTCCAGGAAGGCGAAAACACAGCCTCAGGTGGCTGTATCAGGATGGGCTGATATTTTCTCAGTTAAGGCAGATTAGAGGCTGTAAACCACATTGTGTCCCACAGGAGTCGCCACTTGAATGAATTTTAGTGGTGTGTTCCTTCAGAAATGCATATCCAGTCCAAAGTACAGGTTCAGGGAGTGTAGGTGGCGAGGATGTCATAAAATGCCAGGTCAGTCCAAACCACCTCTTAAAGTTGATCAAACCTGCTCAAATTTTCACAGAAAACTCATTTTATATCAGAGAATGAATTTGTATTGGTCTGGTCCACTCGAGGGCCATATTAGGAATTTTCATTTTCGGGGTGTGGGGGGGCCCCTGGCCTCCCCTCATGGGGAGAATGTCAAGTATATCACAATATTGCCAGTCTGATGCCCCCATTTAATTTCATGCTTGTTTTAACAATAAAGGGGGATATTTTAGGCACATTTGGAGCATTACATGTCTGAACAGAAAATATTTGACCCGAATAATGCTATTAAAATGGTCCAAAATAGATGTAAATCAGCCCAAACCAGTACTAAATATTGGTCTGTAACCATGAAACTTGGCCCAAATATCACCTGCCACTCACTAAATCTGATTGCACAGGTTTTAGGATTACATCTGGTGTACCAGTGGTGTCACCTGTGTAAAATATGGTCCAGGAAGGCGAAAACACAGCCTCAGGTGGCTGTATCAGGATGGGCTGATATTTTCTCAGTTAAGGCAGATTAGAGGCTGTAAACCACATTGTGTCCCACAGGAGTCGCCACTTGAATGAATTTTAGTGGTGTGTTCCTTCAGAAATGCATATCCAGTCCAAAGTACAGGTTCAGGGAGTGTAGGTGGCGAGGATGTCATAAAATGCCAGGTCAGTCCAAACCACCTCTTAAAGTTGATCAAACCTGCTCAAATTTTCACAGAAAACTCATTTTATATCAGAGAATGAATTTGTATTGGTCTGGTCCACTCGAGGGCCATATTAGGAATTTTCATTTTCGGGGTGTGGGGGGGGCCCCTGGCCTCCCCTCATGGGGAGAATGTCAAGTATATCACAATATTGCCAGTCTGATGCCCCCATTTAATTTCATGCTTGTTTTAACAATAAAGGGGGATATTTTAGGCACATTTGGAGCATTACATGTCTGAACAGAAAATATTTGACCCGAATAATGCTATTAAAATGGTCCAAAATAGATGTAAATCAGCCCAAAACCAGTACTAAATATTGGTCTGTAACCATGAAACTTGGCCCAAATATCACCTGCCACTCACTAAATCTGATTGCACAGGTTTTAGGATTACATCTGGTGTACCAGTGGTGTCACCTGTGTAAAATATGGTCCAGGAAGGCGAAAACACAGCCTCAGGTGGCTGTATCAGGATGGGCTGATATTTTCTCAGTTAAGGCAGATTAGAGGCTGTAAACCACATTGTGTCCCACAGGAGTCGCCACTTGAATGAATTTTAGTGGTGTGTTCCTTCAGAAATGCATATCCAGTCCAAAGTACAGGTTCAGGGAGTGTAGGTGGCGAGGATGTCATAAAATGCCAGGTCAGTCCAAACCACCTCTTAAAGTTGATCAAACCTGCTCAAATTTTCACAGAAAACTCATTTTATATCAGAGAATGAATTTGTATTGGTCTGGTCCACTCGAGGGCCATATTAGGAATTTTCATTTTCGGGGTGTGGGGGGGCCCCTGGCCTCCCCTCATGGGGAGAATGTCAAGTATATCACAATATTGCCAGTCTGATGCCCCCATTTAATTTCATGCTTGTTTTAACAATAAAGGGGGATATTTTAGGCACATTTGGAGCATTACATGTCTGAACAGAAAATATTTGACCCGAATAATGCTATTAAAATGGTCCAAAATAGATGTAAATCAGCCCAAACCAGTACTAAATATTGGTCTGTAACCATGAAACTTGGCCCAAATATCACCTGCCACTCACTAAATCTGATTGCACAGGTTTTAGGATTACATCTGGTGTACCAGTGGTGTCACCTGTGTAAAATATGGTCCAGGAAGGCGAAAACACAGCCTCAGGTGGCTGTATCAGGATGGGCTGATATTTTCTCAGTTAAGGCAGATTAGAGGCTGTAAACCACATTGTGTCCCACAGGAGTCGCCACTTGAATGAATTTTAGTGGTGTGTTCCTTCAGAAATGCATATCCAGTCCAAAGTACAGGTTCAGGGAGTGTAGGTGGCGAGGATGTCATAAAATGCCAGGTCAGTCCAAACCACCTCTTAAAGTTGATCAAACCTGCTCAAATTTTCACAGAAAACTCATTTTATATCAGAGAATGAATTTGTATTGGTCTGGTCCACTCGAGGGCCATATTAGGAATTTTCATTTTCGGGGTGTGGGGGGGCCCCTGGCCTCCCCTCATGGGGAGAATGTCAAGTATATCACAATATTGCCAGTCTGATGCCCCCATTTAATTTCATGCTTGTTTTAACAATAAAGGGGGATATTTTAGGCACATTTGGAGCATTACATGTCTGAACAGAAAATATTTGACCCGAATAATGCTATTAAAATGGTCCAAAATAGATGTAAATCAGCCCAAACCAGTACTAAATATTGGTCCTGTAACCATGAAACTTGGCCCAAATATCACCCTGCCACTCACTAAATCTGATTGCACAGGTTTTAGGATTACATCTGGTGTACCAGTGGTGTCACCTGTGTAAAATATGGTCCAGGAAGGCGAAAACACAGCCTCAGGTGGCTGTATCAGGATGGGCTGATATTTTCTCAGTTAAGGCAGATTAGAGGCTGTAAACCACATTGTGTCCCACAGGAGTCGCCACTTGAATGAATTTTAGTGGTGTGTTCCTTCAGAAATGCATATCCAGTCCAAAGTACAGGTTCAGGGAGTGTAGGTGGCGAGGATGTCATAAAATGCCAGGTCAGTCCAAACCACCTCTTAAAGTTGATCAAACCTGCTCAAATTTTCACAGAAAACTCATTTTATATCAGAGAATGAATTTGTATTGGTCTGGTCCACTCGAGGGCCATATTAGGAATTTTCATTTTCGGGGTGTGGGGGGGCCCCTGGCCTCCCCTCATGGGGAGAATGTCAAGTATATCACAATATTGCCAGTCTGATGCCCCCATTTAATTTCATGCTTGTTTTAACAATAAAGGGGGATATTTTAGGCACATTTGGAGCATTACATGTCTGAACAGAAAATATTTGACCCGAATAATGCTATTAAAATGGTCCAAAATAGATGTAAATCAGCCCAAACCAGTACTAAATATTGGTCTGTAACCATGAAACTTGGCCCAAATATCACCTGCCACTCACTAAATCTGATTGCACAGGTTTTAGGATTACATCTGGTGTACCAGTGGTGTCACCTGTGTAAAATATGGTCCAGGAAGGCGAAAACACAGCCTCAGGTGGCTGTATCAGGATGGGCTGATATTTTCTCAGTTAAGGCAGATTAGAGGCTGTAAACCACATTGTGTCCCACAGGAGTCGCCACTTGAATGAATTTTAGTGGTGTGTTCCTTCAGAAATGCATATCCAGTCCAAAGTACAGGTTCAGGGAGTGTAGGTGGCGAGGATGTCATAAAATGCCAGGTCAGTCCAAACCACCTCTTAAAGTTGATCAAACCTGCTCAAATTTTCACAGAAAACTCATTTTATATCAGAGAATGAATTTGTATTGGTCTGGTCCACTCGAGGGCCATATTAGGAATTTTCATTTTCGGGGTGTGGGGGGGCCCCTGGCCTCCCCTCATGGGGAGAATGTCAAGTATATCACAATATTGCCAGTCTGATGCCCCCATTTAATTTCATGCTTGTTTTAACAATAAAGGGGGATATTTTAGGCACATTTGGAGCATTACATGTCTGAACAGAAAATATTTGACCCGAATAATGCTATTAAAATGGTCCAAAATAGATGTAAATCAGCCCAAACCAGTACTAAATATTGGTCTGTAACCATGAAACTTGGCCCAAATATCACCTGCCACTCACTAAATCTGATTGCACAGGTTTTAGGATTACATCTGGTGTACCAGTGGTGTCACCTGTGTAAAATATGGTCCAGGAAGGCGAAAACACAGCCTCAGGTGGCTGTATCAGGATGGGCTGATATTTTCTCAGTTAAGGCAGATTAGAGGCTGTAAACCACATTGTGTCCCACAGGAGTCGCCACTTGAATGAATTTTAGTGGTGTGTTCCTTCAGAAATGCATATCCAGTCCAAAGTACAGGTTCAGGGAGTGTAGGTGGCGAGGATGTCATAAAATGCCAGGTCAGTCCAAACCACCTCTTAAAGTTGATCAAACCTGCTCAAATTTTCACAGAAAACTCATTTTATATCAGAGAATGAATTTGTATTGGTCTGGTCCACTCGAGGGCCATATTAGGAATTTTCATTTTCGGGGTGTGGGGGGGCCCCTGGCCTCCCCTCATGGGGAGAATGTCAAGTATATCACAATATTGCCAGTCTGATGCCCCCATTTAATTTCATGCTTGTTTTAACAATAAAGGGGGATATTTTAGGCACATTTGGAGCATTACATGTCTGAACAGAAAATATTTGACCCGAATAATGCTATTAAAATGGTCCAAAATAGATGTAAATCAGCCCAAACCAGTACTAAATATTGGTCTGTAACCATGAAACTTGGCCCAAATATCACCTGCCACTCACTAAATCTGATTGCACAGGTTTTAGGATTACATCTGGTGTACCAGTGGTGTCACCTGTGTAAAATATGGTCCAGGAAGGCGAAAACACAGCCTCAGGTGGCTGTATCAGGATGGGCTGATATTTTCTCAGTTAAGGCAGATTAGAGGCTGTAAACCACATTGTGTCCCACAGGAGTCGCCACTTGAATGAATTTTAGTGGTGTGTTCCTTCAGAAATGCATATCCAGTCCAAAGTACAGGTTCAGGGAGTGTAGGTGGCGAGGATGTCATAAAATGCCAGGTCAGTCCAAACCACCTCTTAAAGTTGATCAAACCTGCTCAAATTTTCACAGAAAACTCATTTTATATCAGAGAATGAATTTGTATTGGTCTGGTCCACTCGAGGGCCATATTAGGAATTTTCATTTTCGGGGTGTGGGGGGGCCCCTGGCCTCCCCTCATGGGGAGAATGTCAAGTATATCACAATATTGCCAGTCTGATGCCCCCATTTAATTTCATGCTTGTTTTAACAATAAAGGGGGATATTTTAGGCACATTTGGAGCATTACATGTCTGAACAGAAAATATTTGACCCGAATAATGCTATTAAAATGGTCCAAAATAGATGTAAATCAGCCCAAACCAGTACTAAATATTGGTCTGTAACCATGAAACTTGGCCCAAATATCACCTGCCACTCACTAAATCTGATTGCACAGGTTTTAGGATTACATCTGGTGTACCAGTGGTGTCACCTGTGTAAAATATGGTCCAGGAAGGCGAAAACACAGCCTCAGGTGGCTGTATCAGGATGGGCTGATATTTTCTCAGTTAAGGCAGATTAGAGGCTGTAAACCACATTGTGTCCCACAGGAGTCGCCACTTGAATGAATTTTAGTGGTGTGTTCCTTCAGAAATGCATATCCAGTCCAAAGTACAGGTTCAGGGAGTGTAGGTGGCGAGGATGTCATAAAATGCCAGGTCAGTCCAAACCACCTCTTAAAGTTGATCAAACCTGCTCAAATTTTCACAGAAAACTCATTTTATATCAGAGAATGAATTTGTATTGGTCTGGTCCACTCGAGGGCCATATTAGGAATTTTCATTTTCGGGGTGTGGGGGGGCCCCTGGCCTCCCCTCATGGGGAGAATGTCAAGTATATCACAATATTGCCAGTCTGATGCCCCCATTTAATTTCATGCTTGTTTTAACAATAAAGGGGGATATTTTAGGCACATTTGGAGCATTACATGTCTGAACAGAAAATATTTGACCCGAATAATGCTATTAAAATGGTCCAAAATAGATGTAAATCAGCCCAAACCAGTACTAAATATTGGTCTGTAACCATGAAACTTGGCCCAAATATCACCTGCCACTCACTAAATCTGATTGCACAGGTTTTAGGATTACATCTGGTGTACCAGTGGTGTCACCTGTGTAAAATATGGTCCAGGAAGGCGAAAACACAGCCTCAGGTGGCTGTATCAGGATGGGCTGATATTTTCTCAGTTAAGGCAGATTAGAGGCTGTAAACCACATTGTGTCCCACAGGAGTCGCCACTTGAATGAATTTTAGTGGTGTGTTCCTTCAGAAATGCATATCCAGTCCAAAGTACAGGTTCAGGGAGTGTAGGTGGCGAGGATGTCATAAAATGCCAGGTCAGTCCAAACCACCTCTTAAAGTTGATCAAACCTGCTCAAATTTTCACAGAAAACTCATTTTATATCAGAGAATGAATTTGTATTGGTCTGGTCCACTCGAGGGCCATATTAGGAATTTTCATTTTCGGGGTGTGGGGGGGCCCCTGGCCTCCCCTCATGGGGAGAATGTCAAGTATATCACAATATTGCCAGTCTGATGCCCCCATTTAATTTCATGCTTGTTTTAACAATAAAGGGGGATATTTTAGGCACATTTGGAGCATTACATGTCTGAACAGAAAATATTTGACCCGAATAATGCTATTAAAATGGTCCAAAATAGATGTAAATCAGCCCAAACCAGTACTAAATATTGGTCTGTAACCATGAAACTTGGCCCAAATATCACCTGCCACTCACTAAATCTGATTGCACAGGTTTTAGGATTACATCTGGTGTACCAGTGGTGTCACCTGTGTAAAATATGGTCCAGGAAGGCGAAAACACAGCCTCAGGTGGCTGTATCAGGATGGGCTGATATTTTCTCAGTTAAGGCAGATTAGAGGCTGTAAACCACATTGTGTCCCACAGGAGTCGCCACTTGAATGAATTTTAGTGGTGTGTTCCTTCAGAAATGCATATCCAGTCCAAAGTACAGGTTCAGGGAGTGTAGGTGGCGAGGATGTCATAAAATGCCAGGTCAGTCCAAACCACCTCTTAAAGTTGATCAAACCTGCTCAAATTTTCACAGAAAACTCATTTTATATCAGAGAATGAATTTGTATTGGTCTGGTCCACTCGAGGGCCATATTAGGAATTTTCATTTTCGGGGTGTGGGGGGGGGGCCCTGGCCTCCCCTCATGGGGAGAATGTCAAGTATATCACAATATTGCCAGTCTGATGCCCCCATTTAATTTCATGCTTGTTTTAACAATAAAGGGGGATATTTTAGGCACATTTGGAGCATTACATGTCTGAACAGAAAATATTTGACCCGAATAATGCTATTAAAATGGTCCAAAATAGATGTAAATCAGCCCAAACCAGTACTAAATATTGGTCTGTAACCATGAAACTTGGCCCAAATATCACCTGCCACTCACTAAATCTGATTGCACAGGTTTTAGGATTACATCTGGTGTACCAGTGGTGTCACCTGTGTAAAATATGGTCCAGGAAGGCGAAAACACAGTCTCAGGTGGCTGTATCAGGATGGGCTGATATTTTCTCAGTTAAGGCAGATTAGAGGCTGTAAACCACATTGTGTCCCACAGGAGTCGCCACTTGAATGAATTTTAGTGGTGTGTTCCTTCAGAAATGCATATCCAGTCCAAAGTACAGGTTCAGGGAGTGTAGGTGGCGAGGATGTCATAAAATGCCAGGTCAGTCCAAACCACCTCTTAAAGTTGATCAAACCTGCTCAAATTTTCACAGAAAACTCATTTTATATCAGAGAATGAATTTGTATTGGTCTGGTCCACTCGAGGGCCATATTAGGAATTTTCATTTTCGGGGTGTGGGGGGGCCCCTGGCCTCCCCTCATGGGGAGAATGTCAAGTATATCACAATATTGCCAGTCTGATGCCCCCATTTAATTTCATGCTTGTTTTAACAATAAAGGGGGATATTTTAGGCACATTTGGAGCATTACATGTCTGAACAGAAAATATTTGACCCGAATAATGCTATTAAAATGGTCCAAAATAGATGTAAATCAGCCCAAACCAGTACTAAATATTGGTCTGTAACCATGAAACTTGGCCCAAATATCACCTGCCACTCACTAAATCTGATTGCACAGGTTTTAGGATTACATCTGGTGTACCAGTGGTGTCACCTGTGTAAAATATGGTCCAGGAAGGCGAAAACACAGCCTCAGGTGGCTGTATCAGGATGGGCTGATATTTTCTCAGTTAAGGCAGATTAGAGGCTGTAAACCACATTGTGTCCCACAGGAGTCGCCACTTGAATGAATTTTAGTGGTGTGTTCCTTCAGAAATGCATATCCAGTCCAAAGTACAGGTTCAGGGAGTGTAGGTGGCGAGGATGTCATAAAATGCCAGGTCAGTCCAAACCACCTCTTAAAGTTGATCAAACCTGCTCAAATTTTCACAGAAAACTCATTTTATATCAGAGAATGAATTTGTATTGGTCTGGTCCACTCGAGGGCCATATTAGGAATTTTCATTTTCGGGGTGTGGGGGGGGGGGCCCTGGCCTCCCCTCATGGGGAGAATGTCAAGTATATCACAATATTGCCAGTCTGATGCCCCCATTTAATTTCATGCTTGTTTTAACAATAAAGGGGGATATTTTAGGCACATTTGGAGCATTACATGTCTGAACAGAAAATATTTGACCCGAATAATGCTATTAAAATGGTCCAAAATAGATGTAAATCAGCCCAAACCAGTACTAAATATTGGTCTGTAACCATGAAACTTGGCCCAAATATCACCTGCCACTCACTAAATCTGATTGCACAGGTTTTAGGATTACATCTGGTGTACCAGTGGTGTCACCTGTGTAAAATATGGTCCAGGAAGGCGAAAACACAGTCTCAGGTGGCTGTATCAGGATGGGCTGATATTTTCTCAGTTAAGGCAGATTAGAGGCTGTAAACCACATTGTGTCCCACAGGAGTCGCCACTTGAATGAATTTTAGTGGTGTGTTCCTTCAGAAATGCATCCAGTCCAAAGTACAGGTTCAGGGAGTGTAGGTGGCGAGGATGTCATAAAATGCCAGATCAGTCCAAACCACCTCTTAAAGTTGATCAAACCTGCTCAAATTTTCACAGAAAACTCATTTTATATCAGAGAATGAATTTGTATTGGTCTGGTCCACTCGAGGGCCATATTAGGAATTTTCATTTTCGGGGTGTGGGGGGCCCCTGGCCTCCCCCCATGGGGAGAATGTCAAGTATATCACAATATTGCCAGTCTGATGCCCCCATTTAATTTCATGCTTGTTTTAACAATAAAGGGGGATATTTTAGGCACATTTGGATCATTACATGTCTGAACAGAAAATATTTGACCCGAATAATGCTATTAAAATGGTCCAAAATAGATGTAAATCAGCCCAAACCAGTACTAAATATTGGTCTGTAACCATGAAACTTGGCCCAAATATCACCTGCCACTCACTAAATCTGATTGCACAGGTTTTAGGATTACATCTGGTGTACCAGTGGTGTCATCTGTGTAAAATATGGTCCAGGAAGGCGAAAACACAGTCTCAGGTGGCTGTATCAGGATGGGCTGATATTTTCTCAGTTAAGGCAGATTAGAGGCTGTAAACCACATTGTGTCCCACAGGAGTCGCCACTTGAATGAGTTTTAGTGGTGTGTTCCTTCAGAAATGCATATCCAGTCCAAAGTACAGGTTCAGGGAGTGTAGGTGGCGAGGATGTCATAAAATGCCAGATCAGTCCAAACCACCTCTTAAAGTTGATCAAACCTGCTCAAATTTTCACAGAAAACTCATTTTATATCAGAGAATGAATTTGTATTGGTCTGGTCCACTCGAGGGCCATATTAGGAATTTTCATTTTCGGGGTGTGGGGGGGGGGGCCCTGGCCTCCCCTCATGGGGAGAATGTCAAGTATATCACAATATTGCCAGTCTGATGCCCCCATTTAATTTCATGCTTGTTTTAACAATAAAGGGGGATATTTTAGGCACATTTGGAGCATTACATGTCTGAACAGAAAATATTTGACCCGAATAATGCTATTAAAATGGTCCAAAATAGATGTAAATCAGCCGAAACCAGTACTAAATATTGGTCTGTAACCATGAAACTTGGCCCAAATATCACCTGCCACTCACTAAATCTGATTGCACAGGTTTTAGGATTACATCTGGTGTACCAGTGGTGTCACCTGTGTAAAATATGGTCCAGGAAGGCGAAAACACAGTCTCAGGTGGCTGTATCAGGATGGGCTGATATTTTCTCAGTTAAGGCAGATTAGAGGCTGTAAACCACATTGTGTCCCACAGGAGTCGCCACTTGAATGAGTTTTAGTGGTGTGTTCCTTCAGAAATGCATATCCAGTCCAAAGTACAGGTTCAGGGAGTGTAGGTGGCGAGGATGTCATGAAATGCCAGATCAGTCCAAACCACCTCTTAAAGTTGATCAAACCTGCTCAAATTTTCACAGAAAACTCATTTTATATCAGAGAATGAATTTGTATTGGTCTGGTCCACTCGAGGGCCATATTAGGAATTTTCATTTTCGGGGTGTGGGGGGGCCCCTGGCCTCCCCTCATGGGGAGAATGTCAAGTATATCACAATATTGCCAGTCTGATGCCCCCATTTAATTTCATGCTTGTTTTAACAATAAAGGGGGATATTTTAGGCACATTTGGAGCATTACATGTCTGAACAGAAAATATTTGACCCGAATAATGCTATTAAAATGGTCCAAAATAGATGTAAATCAGCCCAAACCAGTACTAAATATTGGTCTGTAACCATGAAACTTGGCCCAAATATCACCTGCCACTCACTAAATCTGATTGCACAGGTTTTAGGATTACATCTGGTGTACCAGTGGTGTCACCTGTGTAAAATATGGTCCAGGAAGGCGAAAACACAGTCTCAGGTGGCTGTATCAGGATGGGCTGATATTTTCTCAGTTAAGGCAGATTAGAGGCTGTAAACCACATTGTGTCCCACAGGAGTCGCCACTTGAATGAATTTTAGTGGTGTGTTCCTTCAGAAATGCATCCAGTCCAAAGTACAGGTTCAGGGAGTGTAGGTGGCGAGGATGTCATAAAATGCCAGATCAGTCCAAACCACCTCTTAAAGTTGATCAAACCTGCTCAAATTTTCACAGAAAACTCATTTTATATCAGAGAATGAATTTGTATTGGTCTGGTCCACTCGAGGGCCATATTAGGAATTTTCATTTTCGGGGTGTGGGGGGCCCCTGGCCTCCCCTCATGGGGAGAATGTCAAGTATATCACAATATTGCCAGTCTGATGCCCCCATTTAATTTCATGCTTGTTTTAACAATAAAGGGGGATATTTTAGGCACATTTGGATCATTACATGTCTGAACAGAAAATATTTGACCCGAATAATGCTATTAAAATGGTCCAAAATAGATGTAAATCAGCCCAAACCAGTACTAAATATTGGTCTGTAACCATGAAACTTGGCCCAAATATCACCTGCCACTCACTAAATCTGATTGCACAGGTTTTAGGATTACATCTGGTGTACCAGTGGTGTCATCTGTGTAAAATATGGTCCAGGAAGGCGAAAACACAGTCTCAGGTGGCTGTATCAGGATGGGCTGATATTTTCTCAGTTAAGGCAGATTAGAGGCTGTAAACCACATTGTGTCCCACAGGAGTCGCCACTTGAATGAATTTTAGTGGTGTGTTCCTTCAGAAATGCATCCAGTCCAAAGTACAGGTTCAGGGAGTGTAGGTGGCGAGGATGTCATAAAATGCCAGATCAGTCCAAACCACCTCTTAAAGTTGATCAAACCTGCTCAAATTTTCACAGAAAACTCATTTTATATCAGAGAATGAATTTGTATTGGTCTGGTCCACTCGAGGGCCATATTAGGAATTTTCATTTTCGGGGTGTGGGGGGCCCCTGGCCTCCCCTCATGGGGAGAATGTCAAGTATATCACAATATTGCCAGTCTGATGCCCCCATTTAATTTCATGCTTGTTTTAACAATAAAGGGGGATATTTTAGGCACATTTGGATCATTACATGTCTGAACAGAAAATATTTGACCCGAATAATGCTATTAAAATGGTCCAAAATAGATGTAAATCAGCCCAAACCAGTACTAAATATTGGTCTGTAACCATGAAACTTGGCCCAAATATCACCTGCCACTCACTAAATCTGATTGCACAGGTTTTAGGATTACATCTGGTGTACCAGTGGTGTCATCTGTGTAAAATATGGTCCAGGAAGGCGAAAACACAGTCTCAGGTGGCTGTATCAGGATGGGCTGATATTTTCTCAGTTAAGGCAGATTAGAGGCTGTAAACCACATTGTGTCCCACAGGAGTCGCCACTTGAATGAATTTTAGTGGTGTGTTCCTTCAGAAATGCATCCAGTCCAAAGTACAGGTTCAGGGAGTGTAGGTGGCGAGGATGTCATAAAATGCCAGATCAGTCCAAACCACCTCTTAAAGTTGATCAAACCTGCTCAAATTTTCACAGAAAACTCATTTTATATCAGAGAATGAATTTGTATTGGTCTGGTCCACTCGAGGGCCATATTAGGAATTTTCATTTTCGGGGTGTGGGGGGCCCCTGGCCTCCCCTCATGGGGAGAATGTCAAGTATATCACAATATTGCCAGTCTGATGCCCCCATTTAATTTCATGCTTGTTTTAACAATAAAGGGGGATATTTTAGGCACATTTGGAGCATTACATGTCTGAACAGAAAATATTTGACCCGAATAATGCTATTAAAATGGTCCAAAATAGATGTAAATCAGCCCAAACCAGTACTAAATATTGGTCTGTAACCATGAAACTTGGCCCAAATATCACCTGCCACTCACTAAATCTGATTGCACAGGTTTTAGGATTACATCTGGTGTACCAGTGGTGTCACCTGTGTAAAATATGGTCCAGGAAGGCGAAAACACAGTCTCAGGTGGCTGTATCAGGATGGGCTGATATTTTCTCAGTTAAGGCAGATTAGAGGCTGTAAACCACATTGTGTCCCACAGGAGTCGCCACTTGAATGAATTTTAGTGGTGTGTTCCTTCAGAAATGCATCCAGTCCAAAGTACAGGTTCAGGGAGTGTAGGTGGCGAGGATGTCATAAAATGCCAGATCAGTCCAAACCACCTCTTAAAGTTGATCAAACCTGCTCAAATTTTCACAGAAAACTCATTTTATATCAGAGAATGAATTTGTATTGGTCTGGTCCACTCGAGGGCCATATTAGGAATTTTCATTTTCGGGGTGTGGGGGGCCCCTGGCCTCCCCTCATGGGGAGAATGTCAAGTATATCACAATATTGCCAGTCTGATGCCCCCATTTAATTTCATGCTTGTTTTAACAATAAAGGGGGATATTTTAGGCACATTTGGATCATTACATGTCTGAACAGAAAATATTTGACCCGAATAATGCTATTAAAATGGTCCAAAATAGATGTAAATCAGCCCAAACCAGTACTAAATATTGGTCTGTAACCATGAATCTTGGCCCAAATATCACCTGCCACTCACTAAATCTGATTGCACAGGTTTTAGGATTACATCTGGTGTACCAGTGGTGTCATCTGTGTAAAATATGGTCCAGGAAGGCGAAAACACAGTCTCAGGTGGCTGTATCAGGATGGGCTGATATTTTCTCAGTTAAGGCAGATTAGAGGCTGTAAACCACATTGTGTCCCACAGGAGTCGCCACTTGAATGAATTTTAGTGGTGTGTTCCTTCAGAAATGCATCCAGTCCAAAGTACAGGTTCAGGGAGTGTAGGTGGCGAGGATGTCATAAAATGCCAGATCAGTCCAAACCACCTCTTAAAGTTGATCAAACCTGCTCAAATTTTCACAGAAAACTCATTTTATATCAGAGAATGAATTTGTATTGGTCTGGTCCACTCGAGGGCCATATTAGGAATTTTCATTTTCGGGGTGTGGGGGGCCCCTGGCCTCCCCTCATGGGGAGAATGTCAAGTATATCACAATATTGCCAGTCTGATGCCCCCATTTAATTTCATGCTTGTTTTAACAATAAAGGGGGATATTTTAGGCACATTTGGAGCATTACATGTCTGAACAGAAAATATTTGACCCGAATAATGCTATTAAAATGGTCCAAAATAGATGTAAATCAGCCCAAACCAGTACTAAATATTGGTCTGTAACCATGAAACTTGGCCCAAATATCACCTGCCACTCACTAAATCTGATTGCACAGGTTTTAGGATTACATCTGGTGTACCAGTGGTGTCATCTGTGTAAAATATGGTCCAGGAAGGCGAAAACACAGTCTCAGGTGGCTGTATCAGGATGGGCTGATATTTTCTCAGTTAAGGCAGATTAGAGGCTGTAAACCACATTGTGTCCCACAGGAGTCGCCACTTGAATGAGTTTTAGTGGTGTGTTCCTTCAGAAATGCATATCCAGTCCAAAGTACAGGTTCAGGGAGTGTAGGTGGCGAGGATGTCATAAAATGCCAGATCAGTCCAAACCACCTCTTAAAGTTGATCAAACCTGCTCAAATTTTCACAGAAAACTCATTTTATATCAGAGAATGAATTTGTATTGGTCTGGTCCACTCGAGGGCCATATTAGGAATTTTCATTTTCGGGGTGTGGGGGGGGGGGGCCCTGGCCTCCCCTCATGGGGAGAATGTCAAGTATATCACAATATTGCCAGTCTGATGCCCCCATTTAATTTCATGCTTGTTTTAACAATAAAGGGGGATATTTTAGGCACATTTGGAGCATTACATGTCTGAACAGAAAATATTTGACCCGAATAATGCTATTAAAATGGTCCAAAATAGATGTAAATCAGCCCAAACCAGTACTAAATATTGGTCTGTAACCATGAAACTTGGCCCAAATATCACCTGCCACTCACTAAATCTGATTGCACAGGTTTTAGGATTACATCTGGTGTACCAGTGGTGTCACCTGTGTAAAATATGGTCCAGGAAGGCGAAAACACAGTCTCAGGTGGCTGTATCAGGATGGGCTGATATTTTCTCAGTTAAGGCAGATTAGAGGCTGTAAACCACATTGTGTCCCACAGGAGTTGCCACTTGAATGAGTTTTAATGGTGTGTTCCTTCAGAAATGCATATCCAGTCCAAAGTACAGGTTCAGGGAGTGTAGGTGGCGAGGATGTCATGAAATGCCAGATCAGTCCAAACCACCTCTTAAAGTTGATCAAACCTGCTCAAATTTTCACAGAAAACTCATTTTATATCAGAGAATGAATTTGTATTGGTCTGGTCCACTCGAGGGCCATATTAGGAATTTTCATTTTCGGGGTGTGGGGGGCCCCTGGCCTCCCCTCATGGGGAGAATGTCAAGTATATCACAATATTGCCAGTCTGATGCCCCCATTTAATTTCATGCTTGTTTTAACAATAAAGGGGGATATTTTAGGCACATTTGGATCATTACATGTCTGAACAGAAAATATTTGACCCGAATAATGCTATTAAAATGGTCCAAAATAGATGTAAATCAGCCCAAACCAGTACTAAATATTGGTCTGTAACCATGAAACTTGGCCCAAATATCACCTGCCACTCACTAAATCTGATTGCACAGGTTTTAGGATTACATCTGGTGTACCAGTGGTGTCACCTGTGTAAAATATGGTCCAGGAAGGCGAAAACACAGTCTCAGGTGGCTGTATCAGGATGGGCTGATATTTTCTCAGTTAAGGCAGATTAGAGGCTGTAAACCACATTGTGTCCCACAGGAGTCGCCACTTGAATGAATTTTAGTGGTGTGTTCCTTCAGAAATGCATCCAGTCCAAAGTACAGGTTCAGGGAGTGTAGGTGGCGAGGATGTCATAAAATGCCAGATCAGTCCAAACCACCTCTTAAAGTTGATCAAACCTGCTCAAATTTTCACAGAAAACTCATTTTATATCAGAGAATGAATTTGTATTGGTCTGGTCCACTCGAGGGCCATATTAGGAATTTTCATTTTCGGGGTGTGGGGGGCCCCTGGCCTCCCCTCATGGGGAGAATGTCAAGTATATCACAATATTGCCAGTCTGATGCCCCCATTTAATTTCATGCTTGTTTTAACAATAAAGGGGGATATTTTAGGCACATTTGGATCATTACATGTCTGAACAGAAAATATTTGACCCGAATAATGCTATTAAAATGGTCCAAAATAGATGTAAATCAGCCCAAACCAGTACTAAATATTGGTCTGTAACCATGAATCTTGGCCCAAATATCACCTGCCACTCACTAAATCTGATTGCACAGGTTTTAGGATTACATCTGGTGTACCAGTGGTGTCATCTGTGTAAAATATGGTCCAGGAAGGCGAAAACACAGTCTCAGGTGGCTGTATCAGGATGGGCTGATATTTTCTCAGTTAAGGCAGATTAGAGGCTGTAAACCACATTGTGTCCCACAGGAGTCGCCACTTGAATGAATTTTAGTGGTGTGTTCCTTCAGAAATGCATCCAGTCCAAAGTACAGGTTCAGGGAGTGTAGGTGGCGAGGATGTCATAAAATGCCAGATCAGTCCAAACCACCTCTTAAAGTTGATCAAACCTGCTCAAATTTTCACAGAAAACTCATTTTATATCAGAGAATGAATTTGTATTGGTCTGGTCCACTCGAGGGCCATATTAGGAATTTTCATTTTCGGGGTGTGGGGGGCCCCTGGCCTCCCCTCATGGGGAGAATGTCAAGTATATCACAATATTGCCAGTCTGATGCCCCCATTTAATTTCATGCTTGTTTTAACAATAAAGGGGGATATTTTAGGCACATTTGGAGCATTACATGTCTGAACAGAAAATATTTGACCCGAATAATGCTATTAAAATGGTCCAAAATAGATGTAAATCAGCCCAAACCAGTACTAAATATTGGTCTGTAACCATGAAACTTGGCCCAAATATCACCTGCCACTCACTAAATCTGATTGCACAGGTTTTAGGATTACATCTGGTGTACCAGTGGTGTCATCTGTGTAAAATATGGTCCAGGAAGGCGAAAACACAGTCTCAGGTGGCTGTATCAGGATGGGCTGATATTTTCTCAGTTAAGGCAGATTAGAGGCTGTAAACCACATTGTGTCCCACAGGAGTCGCCACTTGAATGAGTTTTAGTGGTGTGTTCCTTCAGAAATGCATATCCAGTCCAAAGTACAGGTTCAGGGAGTGTAGGTGGCGAGGATGTCATAAAATGCCAGATCAGTCCAAACCACCTCTTAAAGTTGATCAAACCTGCTCAAATTTTCACAGAAAACTCATTTTATATCAGAGAATGAATTTGTATTGGTCTGGTCCACTCGAGGGCCATATTAGGAATTTTCATTTTCGGGGTGTGGGGGGGGGGGGGCCCTGGCCTCCCCTCATGGGGAGAATGTCAAGTATATCACAATATTGCCAGTCTGATGCCCCCATTTAATTTCATGCTTGTTTTAACAATAAAGGGGGATATTTTAGGCACATTTGGAGCATTACATGTCTGAACAGAAAATATTTGACCCGAATAATGCTATTAAAATGGTCCAAAATAGATGTAAATCAGCCCAAACCAGTACTAAATATTGGTCTGTAACCATGAAACTTGGCCCAAATATCACCTGCCACTCACTAAATCTGATTGCACAGGTTTTAGGATTACATCTGGTGTACCAGTGGTGTCACCTGTGTAAAATATGGTCCAGGAAGGCGAAAACACAGTCTCAGGTGGCTGTATCAGGATGGGCTGATATTTTCTCAGTTAAGGCAGATTAGAGGCTGTAAACCACATTGTGTCCCACAGGAGTTGCCACTTGAATGAGTTTTAATGGTGTGTTCCTTCAGAAATGCATATCCAGTCCAAAGTACAGGTTCAGGGAGTGTAGGTGGCGAGGATGTCATAAAATGCCAGATCAGTCCAAACCACCTCTTAAAGTTGATCAAACCTGCTCAAATTTTCACAGAAAACTCATTTTATATCAGAGAATGAATTTGTATTGGTCTGGTCCACTCGAGGGCCATATTAGGAATTTTCATTTTCGGGGTGTGGGGGGCCCCTGGCCTCCCCTCATGGGGAGAATGTCAAGTATATCACAATATTGCCAGTCTGATGCCCCCATTTAATTTCATGCTTGTTTTAACAATAAAGGGGGATATTTTAGGCACATTTGGATCATTACATGTCTGAACAGAAAATATTTGACCCGAATAATGCTATTAAAATGGTCCAAAATAGATGTAAATCAGCCCAAACCAGTACTAAATATTGGTCTGTAACCATGAAACTTGGCCCAAATATCACCTGCCACTCACTAAATCTGATTGCACAGGTTTTAGGATTACATCTGGTGTACCAGTGGTGTCATCTGTGTAAAATATGGTCCAGGAAGGCGAAAACACAGTCTCAGGTGGCTGTATCAGGATGGGCTGATATTTTCTCAGTTAAGGCAGATTAGAGGCTGTAAACCACATTGTGTCCCACAGGAGTCGCCACTTGAATGAATTTTAGTGGTGTGTTCCTTCAGAAATGCATCCAGTCCAAAGTACAGGTTCAGGGAGTGTAGGTGGCGAGGATGTCATAAAATGCCAGATCAGTCCAAACCACCTCTTAAAGTTGATCAAACCTGCTCAAATTTTCACAGAAAACTCATTTTATATCAGAGAATGAATTTGTATTGGTCTGGTCCACTCGAGGGCCATATTAGGAATTTTCATTTTCGGGGTGTGGGGGGCCCCTGGCCTCCCCTCATGGGGAGAATGTCAAGTATATCACAATATTGCCAGTCTGATGCCCCCATTTAATTTCATGCTTGTTTTAACAATAAAGGGGGATATTTTAGGCACATTTGGATCATTACATGTCTGAACAGAAAATATTTGACCCGAATAATGCTATTAAAATGGTCCAAAATAGATGTAAATCAGCCCAAACCAGTACTAAATATTGGTCTGTAACCATGAAACTTGGCCCAAATATCACCTGCCACTCACTAAATCTGATTGCACAGGTTTTAGGATTACATCTGGTGTACCAGTGGTGTCATCTGTGTAAAATATGGTCCAGGAAGGCGAAAACACAGTCTCAGGTGGCTGTATCAGGATGGGCTGATATTTTCTCAGTTAAGGCAGATTAGAGGCTGTAAACCACATTGTGTCCCACAGGAGTCGCCACTTGAATGAATTTTAGTGGTGTGTTCCTTCAGAAATGCATCCAGTCCAAAGTACAGGTTCAGGGAGTGTAGGTGGCGAGGATGTCATAAAATGCCAGATCAGTCCAAACCACCTCTTAAAGTTGATCAAACCTGCTCAAATTTTCACAGAAAACTCATTTTATATCAGAGAATGAATTTGTATTGGTCTGGTCCACTCGAGGGCCATATTAGGAATTTTCATTTTCGGGGTGTGGGGGGCCCCTGGCCTCCCCTCATGGGGAGAATGTCAAGTATATCACAATATTGCCAGTCTGATGCCCCCATTTAATTTCATGCTTGTTTTAACAATAAAGGGGGATATTTTAGGCACATTTGGAGCATTACATGTCTGAACAGAAAATATTTGACCCGAATAATGCTATTAAAATGGTCCAAAATAGATGTAAATCAGCCCAAACCAGTACTAAATATTGGTCTGTAACCATGAAACTTGGCCCAAATATCACCTGCCACTCACTAAATCTGATTGCACAGGTTTTAGGATTACATCTGGTGTACCAGTGGTGTCACCTGTGTAAAATATGGTCCAGGAAGGCGAAAACACAGTCTCAGGTGGCTGTATCAGGATGGGCTGATATTTTCTCAGTTAAGGCAGATTAGAGGCTGTAAACCACATTGTGTCCCACAGGAGTCGCCACTTGAATGAATTTTAGTGGTGTGTTCCTTCAGAAATGCATCCAGTCCAAAGTACAGGTTCAGGGAGTGTAGGTGGCGAGGATGTCATAAAATGCCAGATCAGTCCAAACCACCTCTTAAAGTTGATCAAACCTGCTCAAATTTTCACAGAAAACTCATTTTATATCAGAGAATGAATTTGTATTGGTCTGGTCCACTCGAGGGCCATATTAGGAATTTTCATTTTCGGGGTGTGGGGGGCCCCTGGCCTCCCCTCATGGGGAGAATGTCAAGTATATCACAATATTGCCAGTCTGATGCCCCCATTTAATTTCATGCTTGTTTTAACAATAAAGGGGGATATTTTAGGCACATTTGGATCATTACATGTCTGAACAGAAAATATTTGACCCGAATAATGCTATTAAAATGGTCCAAAATAGATGTAAATCAGCCCAAACCAGTACTAAATATTGGTCTGTAACCATGAATCTTGGCCCAAATATCACCTGCCACTCACTAAATCTGATTGCACAGGTTTTAGGATTACATCTGGTGTACCAGTGGTGTCATCTGTGTAAAATATGGTCCAGGAAGGCGAAAACACAGTCTCAGGTGGCTGTATCAGGATGGGCTGATATTTTCTCAGTTAAGGCAGATTAGAGGCTGTAAACCACATTGTGTCCCACAGGAGTCGCCACTTGAATGAATTTTAGTGGTGTGTTCCTTCAGAAATGCATCCAGTCCAAAGTACAGGTTCAGGGAGTGTAGGTGGCGAGGATGTCATAAAATGCCAGATCAGTCCAAACCACCTCTTAAAGTTGATCAAACCTGCTCAAATTTTCACAGAAAACTCATTTTATATCAGAGAATGAATTTGTATTGGTCTGGTCCACTCGAGGGCCATATTAGGAATTTTCATTTTCGGGGTGTGGGGGGCCCCTGGCCTCCCCTCATGGGGAGAATGTCAAGTATATCACAATATTGCCAGTCTGATGCCCCCATTTAATTTCATGCTTGTTTTAACAATAAAGGGGGATATTTTAGGCACATTTGGAGCATTACATGTCTGAACAGAAAATATTTGACCCGAATAATGCTATTAAAATGGTCCAAAATAGATGTAAATCAGCCCAAACCAGTACTAAATATTGGTCTGTAACCATGAAACTTGGCCCAAATATCACCTGCCACTCACTAAATCTGATTGCACAGGTTTTAGGATTACATCTGGTGTACCAGTGGTGTCATCTGTGTAAAATATGGTCCAGGAAGGCGAAAACACAGTCTCAGGTGGCTGTATCAGGATGGGCTGATATTTTCTCAGTTAAGGCAGATTAGAGGCTGTAAACCACATTGTGTCCCACAGGAGTCGCCACTTGAATGAGTTTTAGTGGTGTGTTCCTTCAGAAATGCATATCCAGTCCAAAGTACAGGTTCAGGGAGTGTAGGTGGCGAGGATGTCATAAAATGCCAGATCAGTCCAAACCACCTCTTAAAGTTGATCAAACCTGCTCAAATTTTCACAGAAAACTCATTTTATATCAGAGAATGAATTTGTATTGGTCTGGTCCACTCGAGGGCCATATTAGGAATTTTCATTTTCGGGGTGTGGGGGGGGGGGGCCCTGGCCTCCCCTCATGGGGAGAATGTCAAGTATATCACAATATTGCCAGTCTGATGCCCCCATTTAATTTCATGCTTGTTTTAACAATAAAGGGGGATATTTTAGGCACATTTGGAGCATTACATGTCTGAACAGAAAATATTTGACCCGAATAATGCTATTAAAATGGTCCAAAATAGATGTAAATCAGCCCAAACCAGTACTAAATATTGGTCTGTAACCATGAAACTTGGCCCAAATATCACCTGCCACTCACTAAATCTGATTGCACAGGTTTTAGGATTACATCTGGTGTACCAGTGGTGTCACCTGTGTAAAATATGGTCCAGGAAGGCGAAAACACAGTCTCAGGTGGCTGTATCAGGATGGGCTGATATTTTCTCAGTTAAGGCAGATTAGAGGCTGTAAACCACATTGTGTCCCACAGGAGTTGCCACTTGAATGAGTTTTAATGGTGTGTTCCTTCAGAAATGCATATCCAGTCCAAAGTACAGGTTCAGGGAGTGTAGGTGGCGAGGATGTCATGAAATGCCAGATCAGTCCAAACCACCTCTTAAAGTTGATCAAACCTGCTCAAATTTTCACAGAAAACTCATTTTATATCAGAGAATGAATTTGTATTGGTCTGGTCCACTCGAGGGCCATATTAGGAATTTTCATTTTCGGGGTGTGGGGGGCCCCTGGCCTCCCCTCATGGGGAGAATGTCAAGTATATCACAATATTGCCAGTCTGATGCCCCCATTTAATTTCATGCTTGTTTTAACAATAAAGGGGGATATTTTAGGCACATTTGGATCATTACATGTCTGAACAGAAAATATTTGACCCGAATAATGCTATTAAAATGGTCCAAAATAGATGTAAATCAGCCCAAACCAGTACTAAATATTGGTCTGTAACCATGAAACTTGGCCCAAATATCACCTGCCACTCACTAAATCTGATTGCACAGGTTTTAGGATTACATCTGGTGTACCAGTGGTGTCACCTGTGTAAAATATGGTCCAGGAAGGCGAAAACACAGTCTCAGGTGGCTGTATCAGGATGGGCTGATATTTTCTCAGTTAAGGCAGATTAGAGGCTGTAAACCACATTGTGTCCCACAGGAGTCGCCACTTGAATGAATTTTAGTGGTGTGTTCCTTCAGAAATGCATCCAGTCCAAAGTACAGGTTCAGGGAGTGTAGGTGGCGAGGATGTCATAAAATGCCAGATCAGTCCAAACCACCTCTTAAAGTTGATCAAACCTGCTCAAATTTTCACAGAAAACTCATTTTATATCAGAGAATGAATTTGTATTGGTCTGGTCCACTCGAGGGCCATATTAGGAATTTTCATTTTCGGGGTGTGGGGGGCCCCTGGCCTCCCCTCATGGGGAGAATGTCAAGTATATCACAATATTGCCAGTCTGATGCCCCCATTTAATTTCATGCTTGTTTTAACAATAAAGGGGGATATTTTAGGCACATTTGGATCATTACATGTCTGAACAGAAAATATTTGACCCGAATAATGCTATTAAAATGGTCCAAAATAGATGTAAATCAGCCCAAACCAGTACTAAATATTGGTCTGTAACCATGAATCTTGGCCCAAATATCACCTGCCACTCACTAAATCTGATTGCACAGGTTTTAGGATTACATCTGGTGTACCAGTGGTGTCATCTGTGTAAAATATGGTCCAGGAAGGCGAAAACACAGTCTCAGGTGGCTGTATCAGGATGGGCTGATATTTTCTCAGTTAAGGCAGATTAGAGGCTGTAAACCACATTGTGTCCCACAGGAGTCGCCACTTGAATGAATTTTAGTGGTGTGTTCCTTCAGAAATGCATCCAGTCCAAAGTACAGGTTCAGGGAGTGTAGGTGGCGAGGATGTCATAAAATGCCAGATCAGTCCAAACCACCTCTTAAAGTTGATCAAACCTGCTCAAATTTTCACAGAAAACTCATTTTATATCAGAGAATGAATTTGTATTGGTCTGGTCCACTCGAGGGCCATATTAGGAATTTTCATTTTCGGGGTGTGGGGGGCCCCTGGCCTCCCCTCATGGGGAGAATGTCAAGTATATCACAATATTGCCAGTCTGATGCCCCCATTTAATTTCATGCTTGTTTTAACAATAAAGGGGGATATTTTAGGCACATTTGGAGCATTACATGTCTGAACAGAAAATATTTGACCCGAATAATGCTATTAAAATGGTCCAAAATAGATGTAAATCAGCCCAAACCAGTACTAAATATTGGTCTGTAACCATGAAACTTGGCCCAAATATCACCTGCCACTCACTAAATCTGATTGCACAGGTTTTAGGATTACATCTGGTGTACCAGTGGTGTCATCTGTGTAAAATATGGTCCAGGAAGGCGAAAACACAGTCTCAGGTGGCTGTATCAGGATGGGCTGATATTTTCTCAGTTAAGGCAGATTAGAGGCTGTAAACCACATTGTGTCCCACAGGAGTCGCCACTTGAATGAGTTTTAGTGGTGTGTTCCTTCAGAAATGCATATCCAGTCCAAAGTACAGGTTCAGGGAGTGTAGGTGGCGAGGATGTCATAAAATGCCAGATCAGTCCAAACCACCTCTTAAAGTTGATCAAACCTGCTCAAATTTTCACAGAAAACTCATTTTATATCAGAGAATGAATTTGTATTGGTCTGGTCCACTCGAGGGCCATATTAGGAATTTTCATTTTCGGGGTGTGGGGGGGGGGGGGGGGCCCTGGCCTCCCCTCATGGGGAGAATGTCAAGTATATCACAATATTGCCAGTCTGATGCCCCCATTTAATTTCATGCTTGTTTTAACAATAAAGGGGGATATTTTAGGCACATTTGGAGCATTACATGTCTGAACAGAAAATATTTGACCCGAATAATGCTATTAAAATGGTCCAAAATAGATGTAAATCAGCCCAAACCAGTACTAAATATTGGTCTGTAACCATGAAACTTGGCCCAAATATCACCTGCCACTCACTAAATCTGATTGCACAGGTTTTAGGATTACATCTGGTGTACCAGTGGTGTCACCTGTGTAAAATATGGTCCAGGAAGGCGAAAACACAGTCTCAGGTGGCTGTATCAGGATGGGCTGATATTTTCTCAGTTAAGGCAGATTAGAGGCTGTAAACCACATTGTGTCCCACAGGAGTTGCCACTTGAATGAGTTTTAATGGTGTGTTCCTTCAGAAATGCATATCCAGTCCAAAGTACAGGTTCAGGGAGTGTAGGTGGCGAGGATGTCATGAAATGCCAGATCAGTCCAAACCACCTCTTAAAGTTGATCAAACCTGCTCAAATTTTCACAGAAAACTCATTTTATATCAGAGAATGAATTTGTATTGGTCTGGTCCACTCGAGGGCCATATTAGGAATTTTCATTTTCGGGGTGTGGGGGGCCCCTGGCCTCCCCTCATGGGGAGAATGTCAAGTATATCACAATATTGCCAGTCTGATGCCCCCATTTAATTTCATGCTTGTTTTAACAATAAAGGGGGATATTTTAGGCACATTTGGATCATTACATGTCTGAACAGAAAATATTTGACCCGAATAATGCTATTAAAATGGTCCAAAATAGATGTAAATCAGCCCAAACCAGTACTAAATATTGGTCTGTAACCATGAAACTTGGCCCAAATATCACCTGCCACTCACTAAATCTGATTGCACAGGTTTTAGGATTACATCTGGTGTACCAGTGGTGTCATCTGTGTAAAATATGGTCCAGGAAGGCGAAAACACAGTCTCAGGTGGCTGTATCAGGATGGGCTGATATTTTCTCAGTTAAGGCAGATTAGAGGCTGTAAACCACATTGTGTCCCACAGGAGTCGCCACTTGAATGAATTTTAGTGGTGTGTTCCTTCAGAAATGCATCCAGTCCAAAGTACAGGTTCAGGGAGTGTAGGTGGCGAGGATGTCATAAAATGCCAGATCAGTCCAAACCACCTCTTAAAGTTGATCAAACCTGCTCAAATTTTCACAGAAAACTCATTTTATATCAGAGAATGAATTTGTATTGGTCTGGTCCACTCGAGGGCCATATTAGGAATTTTCATTTTCGGGGTGTGGGGGGCCCCTGGCCTCCCCTCATGGGGAGAATGTCAAGTATATCACAATATTGCCAGTCTGATGCCCCCATTTAATTTCATGCTTGTTTTAACAATAAAGGGGGATATTTTAGGCACATTTGGATCATTACATGTCTGAACAGAAAATATTTGACCCGAATAATGCTATTAAAATGGTCCAAAATAGATGTAAATCAGCCCAAACCAGTACTAAATATTGGTCTGTAACCATGAAACTTGGCCCAAATATCACCTGCCACTCACTAAATCTGATTGCACAGGTTTTAGGATTACATCTGGTGTACCAGTGGTGTCATCTGTGTAAAATATGGTCCAGGAAGGCGAAAACACAGTCTCAGGTGGCTGTATCAGGATGGGCTGATATTTTCTCAGTTAAGGCAGATTAGAGGCTGTAAACCACATTGTGTCCCACAGGAGTCGCCACTTGAATGAGTTTTAGTGGTGTGTTCCTTCAGAAATGCATATCCAGTCCAAAGTACAGGTTCAGGGAGTGTAGGTGGCGAGGATGTCATAAAATGCCAGATCAGTCCAAACCACCTCTTAAAGTTGATCAAACCTGCTCAAATTTTCACAGAAAACTCATTTTATATCAGAGAATGAATTTGTATTGGTCTGGTCCACTCGAGGGCCATATTAGGAATTTTCATTTTCGGGGTGTGGGGGGGGGGGCCCTGGCCTCCCCTCATGGGGAGAATGTCAAGTATATCACAATATTGCCAGTCTGATGCCCCCATTTAATTTCATGCTTGTTTTAACAATAAAGGGGGATATTTTAGGCACATTTGGAGCATTACATGTCTGAACAGAAAATATTTGACCCGAATAATGCTATTAAAATGGTCCAAAATAGATGTAAATCAGCCCAAACCAGTACTAAATATTGGTCTGTAACCATGAAACTTGGCCCAAATATCACCTGCCACTCACTAAATCTGATTGCACAGGTTTTAGGATTACATCTGGTGTACCAGTGGTGTCACCTGTGTAAAATATGGTCCAGGAAGGCGAAAACACAGTCTCAGGTGGCTGTATCAGGATGGGCTGATATTTTCTCAGTTAAGGCAGATTAGAGGCTGTAAACCACATTGTGTCCCACAGGAGTTGCCACTTGAATGAGTTTTAGTGGTGTGTTCCTTCAGAAATGCATATCCAGTCCAAAGTACAGGTTCAGGGAGTGTAGGTGGCGAGGATGTCATGAAATGCCAGATCAGTCCAAACCACCTCTTAAAGTTGATCAAACCTGCTCAAATTTTCACAGAAAACTCATTTTATATCAGAGAATGAATTTGTATTGGTCTGGTCCACTCGAGGGCCATATTAGGAATTTTCATTTTCGGGGTGTGGGGGGCCCCTGGCCTCCCCTCATGGGGAGAATGTCAAGTATATCACAATATTGCCAGTCTGATGCCCCCATTTAATTTCATGCTTGTTTTAACAATAAAGGGGGATATTTTAGGCACATTTGGATCATTACATGTCTGAACAGAAAATATTTGACCCGAATAATGCTATTAAAATGGTCCAAAATAGATGTAAATCAGCCCAAACCAGTACTAAATATTGGTCTGTAACCATGAAACTTGGCCCAAATATCACCTGCCACTCACTAAATCTGATTGCACAGGTTTTAGGATTACATCTGGTGTACCAGTGGTGTCACCTGTGTAAAATATGGTCCAGGAAGGCGAAAACACAGTCTCAGGTGGCTGTATCAGGATGGGCTGATATTTTCTCAGTTAAGGCAGATTAGAGGCTGTAAACCACATTGTGTCCCACAGGAGTTGCCACTTGAATGAGTTTTAATGGTGTGTTCCTTCAGAAATGCATATCCAGTCCAAAGTACAGGTTCAGGGAGTGTAGGTGGCGAGGATGTCATGAAATGCCAGATCAGTCCAAACCACCTCTTAAAGTTGATCAAACCTGCTCAAATTTTCACAGAAAACTCATTTTATATCAGAGAATGAATTTGTATTGGTCTGGTCCACTCGAGGGCCATATTAGGAATTTTCATTTTCGGGGTGTGGGGGGCCCCTGGCCTCCCCTCATGGGGAGAATGTCAAGTATATCACAATATTGCCAGTCTGATGCCCCCATTTAATTTCATGCTTGTTTTAACAATAAAGGGGGATATTTTAGGCACATTTGGATCATTACATGTCTGAACAGAAAATATTTGACCCGAATAATGCTATTAAAATGGTCCAAAATAGATGTAAATCAGCCCAAACCAGTACTAAATATTGGTCTGTAACCATGAAACTTGGCCCAAATATCACCTGCCACTCACTAAATCTGATTGCACAGGTTTTAGGATTACATCTGGTGTACCAGTGGTGTCACCTGTGTAAAATATGGTCCAGGAAGGCGAAAACACAGTCTCAGGTGGCTGTATCAGGATGGGCTGATATTTTCTCAGTTAAGGCAGATTAGAGGCTGTAAACCACATTGTGTCCCACAGGAGTCGCCACTTGAATGAATTTTAGTGGTGTGTTCCTTCAGAAATGCATCCAGTCCAAAGTACAGGTTCAGGGAGTGTAGGTGGCGAGGATGTCATAAAATGCCAGATCAGTCCAAACCACCTCTTAAAGTTGATCAAACCTGCTCAAATTTTCACAGAAAACTCATTTTATATCAGAGAATGAATTTGTATTGGTCTGGTCCACTCGAGGGCCATATTAGGAATTTTCATTTTCGGGGTGTGGGGGGCCCCTGGCCTCCCCTCATGGGGAGAATGTCAAGTATATCACAATATTGCCAGTCTGATGCCCCCATTTAATTTCATGCTTGTTTTAACAATAAAGGGGGATATTTTAGGCACATTTGGATCATTACATGTCTGAACAGAAAATATTTGACCCGAATAATGCTATTAAAATGGTCCAAAATAGATGTAAATCAGCCCAAACCAGTACTAAATATTGGTCTGTAACCATGAATCTTGGCCCAAATATCACCTGCCACTCACTAAATCTGATTGCACAGGTTTTAGGATTACATCTGGTGTACCAGTGGTGTCATCTGTGTAAAATATGGTCCAGGAAGGCGAAAACACAGTCTCAGGTGGCTGTATCAGGATGGGCTGATATTTTCTCAGTTAAGGCAGATTAGAGGCTGTAAACCACATTGTGTCCCACAGGAGTCGCCACTTGAATGAATTTTAGTGGTGTGTTCCTTCAGAAATGCATCCAGTCCAAAGTACAGGTTCAGGGAGTGTAGGTGGCGAGGATGTCATAAAATGCCAGATCAGTCCAAACCACCTCTTAAAGTTGATCAAACCTGCTCAAATTTTCACAGAAAACTCATTTTATATCAGAGAATGAATTTGTATTGGTCTGGTCCACTCGAGGGCCATATTAGGAATTTTCATTTTCGGGGTGTGGGGGGCCCCTGGCCTCCCCTCATGGGGAGAATGTCAAGTATATCACAATATTGCCAGTCTGATGCCCCCATTTAATTTCATGCTTGTTTTAACAATAAAGGGGGATATTTTAGGCACATTTGGAGCATTACATGTCTGAACAGAAAATATTTGACCCGAATAATGCTATTAAAATGGTCCAAAATAGATGTAAATCAGCCCAAACCAGTACTAAATATTGGTCTGTAACCATGAAACTTGGCCCAAATATCACCTGCCACTCACTAAATCTGATTGCACAGGTTTTAGGATTACATCTGGTGTACCAGTGGTGTCATCTGTGTAAAATATGGTCCAGGAAGGCGAAAACACAGTCTCAGGTGGCTGTATCAGGATGGGCTGATATTTTCTCAGTTAAGGCAGATTAGAGGCTGTAAACCACATTGTGTCCCACAGGAGTCGCCACTTGAATGAGTTTTAGTGGTGTGTTCCTTCAGAAATGCATATCCAGTCCAAAGTACAGGTTCAGGGAGTGTAGGTGGCGAGGATGTCATAAAATGCCAGATCAGTCCAAACCACCTCTTAAAGTTGATCAAACCTGCTCAAATTTTCACAGAAAACTCATTTTATATCAGAGAATGAATTTGTATTGGTCTGGTCCACTCGAGGGCCATATTAGGAATTTTCATTTTCGGGGTGTGGGGGGGGGGGGGGGCCCTGGCCTCCCCTCATGGGGAGAATGTCAAGTATATCACAATATTGCCAGTCTGATGCCCCCATTTAATTTCATGCTTGTTTTAACAATAAAGGGGGATATTTTAGGCACATTTGGAGCATTACATGTCTGAACAGAAAATATTTGACCCGAATAATGCTATTAAAATGGTCCAAAATAGATGTAAATCAGCCCAAACCAGTACTAAATATTGGTCTGTAACCATGAAACTTGGCCCAAATATCACCTGCCACTCACTAAATCTGATTGCACAGGTTTTAGGATTACATCTGGTGTACCAGTGGTGTCACCTGTGTAAAATATGGTCCAGGAAGGCGAAAACACAGTCTCAGGTGGCTGTATCAGGATGGGCTGATATTTTCTCAGTTAAGGCAGATTAGAGGCTGTAAACCACATTGTGTCCCACAGGAGTTGCCACTTGAATGAGTTTTAATGGTGTGTTCCTTCAGAAATGCATATCCAGTCCAAAGTACAGGTTCAGGGAGTGTAGGTGGCGAGGATGTCATGAAATGCCAGATCAGTCCAAACCACCTCTTAAAGTTGATCAAACCTGCTCAAATTTTCACAGAAAACTCATTTTATATCAGAGAATGAATTTGTATTGGTCTGGTCCACTCGAGGGCCATATTAGGAATTTTCATTTTCGGGGTGTGGGGGGCCCCTGGCCTCCCCTCATGGGGAGAATGTCAAGTATATCACAATATTGCCAGTCTGATGCCCCCATTTAATTTCATGCTTGTTTTAACAATAAAGGGGGATATTTTAGGCACATTTGGATCATTACATGTCTGAACAGAAAATATTTGACCCGAATAATGCTATTAAAATGGTCCAAAATAGATGTAAATCAGCCCAAACCAGTACTAAATATTGGTCTGTAACCATGAAACTTGGCCCAAATATCACCTGCCACTCACTAAATCTGATTGCACAGGTTTTAGGATTACATCTGGTGTACCAGTGGTGTCATCTGTGTAAAATATGGTCCAGGAAGGCGAAAACACAGTCTCAGGTGGCTGTATCAGGATGGGCTGATATTTTCTCAGTTAAGGCAGATTAGAGGCTGTAAACCACATTGTGTCCCACAGGAGTCGCCACTTGAATGAATTTTAGTGGTGTGTTCCTTCAGAAATGCATCCAGTCCAAAGTACAGGTTCAGGGAGTGTAGGTGGCGAGGATGTCATAAAATGCCAGATCAGTCCAAACCACCTCTTAAAGTTGATCAAACCTGCTCAAATTTTCACAGAAAACTCATTTTATATCAGAGAATGAATTTGTATTGGTCTGGTCCACTCGAGGGCCATATTAGGAATTTTCATTTTCGGGGTGTGGGGGGCCCCTGGCCTCCCCTCATGGGGAGAATGTCAAGTATATCACAATATTGCCAGTCTGATGCCCCCATTTAATTTCATGCTTGTTTTAACAATAAAGGGGGATATTTTAGGCACATTTGGATCATTACATGTCTGAACAGAAAATATTTGACCCGAATAATGCTATTAAAATGGTCCAAAATAGATGTAAATCAGCCCAAACCAGTACTAAATATTGGTCTGTAACCATGAAACTTGGCCCAAATATCACCTGCCACTCACTAAATCTGATTGCACAGGTTTTAGGATTACATCTGGTGTACCAGTGGTGTCATCTGTGTAAAATATGGTCCAGGAAGGCGAAAACACAGTCTCAGGTGGCTGTATCAGGATGGGCTGATATTTTCTCAGTTAAGGCAGATTAGAGGCTGTAAACCACATTGTGTCCCACAGGAGTCGCCACTTGAATGAGTTTTAGTGGTGTGTTCCTTCAGAAATGCATATCCAGTCCAAAGTACAGGTTCAGGGAGTGTAGGTGGCGAGGATGTCATAAAATGCCAGATCAGTCCAAACCACCTCTTAAAGTTGATCAAACCTGCTCAAATTTTCACAGAAAACTCATTTTATATCAGAGAATGAATTTGTATTGGTCTGGTCCACTCGAGGGCCATATTAGGAATTTTCATTTTCGGGGTGTGGGGGGGGGGGCCCTGGCCTCCCCTCATGGGGAGAATGTCAAGTATATCACAATATTGCCAGTCTGATGCCCCCATTTAATTTCATGCTTGTTTTAACAATAAAGGGGGATATTTTAGGCACATTTGGAGCATTACATGTCTGAACAGAAAATATTTGACCCGAATAATGCTATTAAAATGGTCCAAAATAGATGTAAATCAGCCCAAACCAGTACTAAATATTGGTCTGTAACCATGAAACTTGGCCCAAATATCACCTGCCACTCACTAAATCTGATTGCACAGGTTTTAGGATTACATCTGGTGTACCAGTGGTGTCACCTGTGTAAAATATGGTCCAGGAAGGCGAAAACACAGTCTCAGGTGGCTGTATCAGGATGGGCTGATATTTTCTCAGTTAAGGCAGATTAGAGGCTGTAAACCACATTGTGTCCCACAGGAGTTGCCACTTGAATGAGTTTTAGTGGTGTGTTCCTTCAGAAATGCATATCCAGTCCAAAGTACAGGTTCAGGGAGTGTAGGTGGCGAGGATGTCATGAAATGCCAGATCAGTCCAAACCACCTCTTAAAGTTGATCAAACCTGCTCAAATTTTCACAGAAAACTCATTTTATATCAGAGAATGAATTTGTATTGGTCTGGTCCACTCGAGGGCCATATTAGGAATTTTCATTTTCGGGGTGTGGGGGGCCCCTGGCCTCCCCTCATGGGGAGAATGTCAAGTATATCACAATATTGCCAGTCTGATGCCCCCATTTAATTTCATGCTTGTTTTAACAATAAAGGGGGATATTTTAGGCACATTTGGATCATTACATGTCTGAACAGAAAATATTTGACCCGAATAATGCTATTAAAATGGTCCAAAATAGATGTAAATCAGCCCAAACCAGTACTAAATATTGGTCTGTAACCATGAAACTTGGCCCAAATATCACCTGCCACTCACTAAATCTGATTGCACAGGTTTTAGGATTACATCTGGTGTACCAGTGGTGTCATCTGTGTAAAATATGGTCCAGGAAGGCGAAAACACAGTCTCAGGTGGCTGTATCAGGATGGGCTGATATTTTCTCAGTTAAGGCAGATTAGAGGCTGTAAACCACATTGTGTCCCACAGGAGTCGCCACTTGAATGAATTTTAGTGGTGTGTTCCTTCAGAAATGCATCCAGTCCAAAGTACAGGTTCAGGGAGTGTAGGTGGCGAGGATGTCATAAAATGCCAGATCAGTCCAAACCACCTCTTAAAGTTGATCAAACCTGCTCAAATTTTCACAGAAAACTCATTTTATATCAGAGAATGAATTTGTATTGGTCTGGTCCACTCGAGGGCCATATTAGGAATTTTCATTTTCGGGGTGTGGGGGGCCCCTGGCCTCCCCTCATGGGGAGAATGTCAAGTATATCACAATATTGCCAGTCTGATGCCCCCATTTAATTTCATGCTTGTTTTAACAATAAAGGGGGATATTTTAGGCACATTTGGATCATTACATGTCTGAACAGAAAATATTTGACCCGAATAATGCTATTAAAATGGTCCAAAATAGATGTAAATCAGCCCAAACCAGTACTAAATATTGGTCTGTAACCATGAAACTTGGCCCAAATATCACCTGCCACTCACTAAATCTGATTGCACAGGTTTTAGGATTACATCTGGTGTACCAGTGGTGTCATCTGTGTAAAATATGGTCCAGGAAGGCGAAAACACAGTCTCAGGTGGCTGTATCAGGATGGGCTGATATTTTCTCAGTTAAGGCAGATTAGAGGCTGTAAACCACATTGTGTCCCACAGGAGTCGCCACTTGAATGAATTTTAGTGATGTGTTCCTTCAGAAATGCATCCAGTCCAAAGTACAGGTTCAGGGAGTGTAGGTGGCGAGGATGTCATAAAATGCCAGATCAGTCCAAACCACCTCTTAAAGTTGATCAAACCTGCTCAAATTTTCACAGAAAACTCATTTTATATCAGAGAATGAATTTGTATTGGTCTGGTCCACTCGAGGGCCATATTAGGAATTTTCATTTTCGGGGTGTGGGGGGCCCCTGGCCTCCCCTCATGGGGAGAATGTCAAGTATATCACAATATTGCCAGTCTGATGCCCCCATTTAATTTCATGCTTGTTTTAACAATAAAGGGGGATATTTTAGGCACATTTGGATCATTACATGTCTGAACAGAAAATATTTGACCCGAATAATGCTATTAAAATGGTCCAAAATAGATGTAAATCAGCCCAAACCAGTACTAAATATTGGTCTGTAACCATGAAACTTGGCCCAAATATCACCTGCCACTCACTAAATCTGATTGCACAGGTTTTAGGATTACATCTGGTGTACCAGTGGTGTCATCTGTGTAAAATATGGTCCAGGAAGGCGAAAACACAGTCTCAGGTGGCTGTATCAGGATGGGCTGATATTTTCTCAGTTAAGGCAGATTAGAGGCTGTAAACCACATTGTGTCCCACAGGAGTCGCCACTTGAATGAATTTTAGTGGTGTGTTCCTTCAGAAATGCATCCAGTCCAAAGTACAGGTTCAGGGAGTGTAGGTGGCGAGGATGTCATAAAATGCCAGATCAGTCCAAACCACCTCTTAAAGTTGATCAAACCTGCTCAAATTTTCACAGAAAACTCATTTTATATCAGAGAATGAATTTGTATTGGTCTGGTCCACTCGAGGGCCATATTAGGAATTTTCATTTTCGGGGTGTGGGGGGCCCCTGGCCTCCCCTCATGGGGAGAATGTCAAGTATATCACAATATTGCCAGTCTGATGCCCCCATTTAATTTCATGCTTGTTTTAACAATAAAGGGGGATATTTTAGGCACATTTGGAGCATTACATGTCTGAACAGAAAATATTTGACCCGAATAATGCTATTAAAATGGTCCAAAATAGATGTAAATCAGCCCAAACCAGTACTAAATATTGGTCTGTAACCATGAAACTTGGCCCAAATATCACCTGCCACTCACTAAATCTGATTGCACAGGTTTTAGGATTACATCTGGTGTACCAGTGGTGTCATCTGTGTAAAATATGGTCCAGGAAGGCGAAAACACAGTCTCAGGTGGCTGTATCAGGATGGGCTGATATTTTCTCAGTTAAGGCAGATTAGAGGCTGTAAACCACATTGTGTCCCACAGGAGTCGCCACTTGAATGAGTTTTAGTGGTGTGTTCCTTCAGAAATGCATATCCAGTCCAAAGTACAGGTTCAGGGAGTGTAGGTGGCGAGGATGTCATAAAATGCCAGATCAGTCCAAACCACCTCTTAAAGTTGATCAAACCTGCTCAAATTTTCACAGAAAACTCATTTTATATCAGAGAATGAATTTGTATTGGTCTGGTCCACTCGAGGGCCATATTAGGAATTTTCATTTTCGGGGTGTGGGGGGGGGGGCCCTGGCCTCCCCTCATGGGGAGAATGTCAAGTATATCACAATATTGCCAGTCTGATGCCCCCATTTAATTTCATGCTTGTTTTAACAATAAAGGGGGATATTTTAGGCACATTTGGAGCATTACATGTCTGAACAGAAAATATTTGACCCGAATAATGCTATTAAAATGGTCCAAAATAGATGTAAATCAGCCCAAACCAGTACTAAATATTGGTCTGTAACCATGAAACTTGGCCCAAATATCACCTGCCACTCACTAAATCTGATTGCACAGGTTTTAGGATTACATCTGGTGTACCAGTGGTGTCACCTGTGTAAAATATGGTCCAGGAAGGCGAAAACACAGTCTCAGGTGGCTGTATCAGGATGGGCTGATATTTTCTCAGTTAAGGCAGATTAGAGGCTGTAAACCACATTGTGTCCCACAGGAGTTGCCACTTGAATGAGTTTTAGTGGTGTGTTCCTTCAGAAATGCATATCCAGTCCAAAGTACAGGTTCAGGGAGTGTAGGTGGCGAGGATGTCATGAAATGCCAGATCAGTCCAAACCACCTCTTAAAGTTGATCAAACCTGCTCAAATTTTCACAGAAAACTCATTTTATATCAGAGAATGAATTTGTATTGGTCTGGTCCACTCGAGGGCCATATTAGGAATTTTCATTTTCGGGGTGTGGGGGGCCCCTGGCCTCCCCTCATGGGGAGAATGTCAAGTATATCACAATATTGCCAGTCTGATGCCCCCATTTAATTTCATGCTTGTTTTAACAATAAAGGGGGATATTTTAGGCACATTTGGATCATTACATGTCTGAACAGAAAATATTTGACCCGAATAATGCTATTAAAATGGTCCAAAATAGATGTAAATCAGCCCAAACCAGTACTAAATATTGGTCTGTAACCATGAAACTTGGCCCAAATATCACCTGCCACTCACTAAATCTGATTGCACAGGTTTTAGGATTACATCTGGTGTACCAGTGGTGTCATCTGTGTAAAATATGGTCCAGGAAGGCGAAAACACAGTCTCAGGTGGCTGTATCAGGATGGGCTGATATTTTCTCAGTTAAGGCAGATTAGAGGCTGTAAACCACATTGTGTCCCACAGGAGTCGCCACTTGAATGAATTTTAGTGGTGTGTTCCTTCAGAAATGCATCCAGTCCAAAGTACAGGTTCAGGGAGTGTAGGTGGCGAGGATGTCATAAAATGCCAGATCAGTCCAAACCACCTCTTAAAGTTGATCAAACCTGCTCAAATTTTCACAGAAAACTCATTTTATATCAGAGAATGAATTTGTATTGGTCTGGTCCACTCGAGGGCCATATTAGGAATTTTCATTTTCGGGGTGTGGGGGGCCCCTGGCCTCCCCTCATGGGGAGAATGTCAAGTATATCACAATATTGCCAGTCTGATGCCCCCATTTAATTTCATGCTTGTTTTAACAATAAAGGGGGATATTTTAGGCACATTTGGATCATTACATGTCTGAACAGAAAATATTTGACCCGAATAATGCTATTAAAATGGTCCAAAATAGATGTAAATCAGCCCAAACCAGTACTAAATATTGGTCTGTAACCATGAAACTTGGCCCAAATATCACCTGCCACTCACTAAATCTGATTGCACAGGTTTTAGGATTACATCTGGTGTACCAGTGGTGTCATCTGTGTAAAATATGGTCCAGGAAGGCGAAAACACAGTCTCAGGTGGCTGTATCAGGATGGGCTGATATTTTCTCAGTTAAGGCAGATTAGAGGCTGTAAACCACATTGTGTCCCACAGGAGTCGCCACTTGAATGAATTTTAGTGATGTGTTCCTTCAGAAATGCATCCAGTCCAAAGTACAGGTTCAGGGAGTGTAGGTGGCGAGGATGTCATAAAATGCCAGATCAGTCCAAACCACCTCTTAAAGTTGATCAAACCTGCTCAAATTTTCACAGAAAACTCATTTTATATCAGAGAATGAATTTGTATTGGTCTGGTCCACTCGAGGGCCATATTAGGAATTTTCATTTTCGGGGTGTGGGGGGCCCCTGGCCTCCCCTCATGGGGAGAATGTCAAGTATATCACAATATTGCCAGTCTGATGCCCCCATTTAATTTCATGCTTGTTTTAACAATAAAGGGGGATATTTTAGGCACATTTGGATCATTACATGTCTGAACAGAAAATATTTGACCCGAATAATGCTATTAAAATGGTCCAAAATAGATGTAAATCAGCCCAAACCAGTACTAAATATTGGTCTGTAACCATGAAACTTGGCCCAAATATCACCTGCCACTCACTAAATCTGATTGCACAGGTTTTAGGATTACATCTGGTGTACCAGTGGTGTCATCTGTGTAAAATATGGTCCAGGAAGGCGAAAACACAGTCTCAGGTGGCTGTATCAGGATGGGCTGATATTTTCTCAGTTAAGGCAGATTAGAGGCTGTAAACCACATTGTGTCCCACAGGAGTCGCCACTTGAATGAATTTTAGTGGTGTGTTCCTTCAGAAATGCATCCAGTCCAAAGTACAGGTTCAGGGAGTGTAGGTGGCGAGGATGTCATAAAATGCCAGATCAGTCCAAACCACCTCTTAAAGTTGATCAAACCTGCTCAAATTTTCACAGAAAACTCATTTTATATCAGAGAATGAATTTGTATTGGTCTGGTCCACTCGAGGGCCATATTAGGAATTTTCATTTTCGGGGTGTGGGGGGCCCCTGGCCTCCCCTCATGGGGAGAATGTCAAGTATATCACAATATTGCCAGTCTGATGCCCCCATTTAATTTCATGCTTGTTTTAACAATAAAGGGGGATATTTTAGGCACATTTGGAGCATTACATGTCTGAACAGAAAATATTTGACCCGAATAATGCTATTAAAATGGTCCAAAATAGATGTAAATCAGCCCAAACCAGTACTAAATATTGGTCTGTAACCATGAAACTTGGCCCAAATATCACCTGCCACTCACTAAATCTGATTGCACAGGTTTTAGGATTACATCTGGTGTACCAGTGGTGTCATCTGTGTAAAATATGGTCCAGGAAGGCGAAAACACAGTCTCAGGTGGCTGTATCAGGATGGGCTGATATTTTCTCAGTTAAGGCAGATTAGAGGCTGTAAACCACATTGTGTCCCACAGGAGTCGCCACTTGAATGAGTTTTAGTGGTGTGTTCCTTCAGAAATGCATATCCAGTCCAAAGTACAGGTTCAGGGAGTGTAGGTGGCGAGGATGTCATAAAATGCCAGATCAGTCCAAACCACCTCTTAAAGTTGATCAAACCTGCTCAAATTTTCACAGAAAACTCATTTTATATCAGAGAATGAATTTGTATTGGTCTGGTCCACTCGAGGGCCATATTAGGAATTTTCATTTTCGGGGTGTGGGGGGGGGGGCCCTGGCCTCCCCTCATGGGGAGAATGTCAAGTATATCACAATATTGCCAGTCTGATGCCCCCATTTAATTTCATGCTTGTTTTAACAATAAAGGGGGATATTTTAGGCACATTTGGAGCATTACATGTCTGAACAGAAAATATTTGACCCGAATAATGCTATTAAAATGGTCCAAAATAGATGTAAATCAGCCCAAACCAGTACTAAATATTGGTCTGTAACCATGAAACTTGGCCCAAATATCACCTGCCACTCACTAAATCTGATTGCACAGGTTTTAGGATTACATCTGGTGTACCAGTGGTGTCACCTGTGTAAAATATGGTCCAGGAAGGCGAAAACACAGTCTCAGGTGGCTGTATCAGGATGGGCTGATATTTTCTCAGTTAAGGCAGATTAGAGGCTGTAAACCACATTGTGTCCCACAGGAGTTGCCACTTGAATGAGTTTTAGTGGTGTGTTCCTTCAGAAATGCATATCCAGTCCAAAGTACAGGTTCAGGGAGTGTAGGTGGCGAGGATGTCATGAAATGCCAGATCAGTCCAAACCACCTCTTAAAGTTGATCAAACCTGCTCAAATTTTCACAGAAAACTCATTTTATATCAGAGAATGAATTTGTATTGGTCTGGTCCACTCGAGGGCCATATTAGGAATTTTCATTTTCGGGGTGTGGGGGGCCCCTGGCCTCCCCTCATGGGGAGAATGTCAAGTATATCACAATATTGCCAGTCTGATGCCCCCATTTAATTTCATGCTTGTTTTAACAATAAAGGGGGATATTTTAGGCACATTTGGATCATTACATGTCTGAACAGAAAATATTTGACCCGAATAATGCTATTAAAATGGTCCAAAATAGATGTAAATCAGCCCAAACCAGTACTAAATATTGGTCTGTAACCATGAAACTTGGCCCAAATATCACCTGCCACTCACTAAATCTGATTGCACAGGTTTTAGGATTACATCTGGTGTACCAGTGGTGTCATCTGTGTAAAATATGGTCCAGGAAGGCGAAAACACAGTCTCAGGTGGCTGTATCAGGATGGGCTGATATTTTCTCAGTTAAGGCAGATTAGAGGCTGTAAACCACATTGTGTCCCACAGGAGTCGCCACTTGAATGAATTTTAGTGGTGTGTTCCTTCAGAAATGCATCCAGTCCAAAGTACAGGTTCAGGGAGTGTAGGTGGCGAGGATGTCATAAAATGCCAGATCAGTCCAAACCACCTCTTAAAGTTGATCAAACCTGCTCAAATTTTCACAGAAAACTCATTTTATATCAGAGAATGAATTTGTATTGGTCTGGTCCACTCGAGGGCCATATTAGGAATTTTCATTTTCGGGGTGTGGGGGGCCCCTGGCCTCCCCTCATGGGGAGAATGTCAAGTATATCACAATATTGCCAGTCTGATGCCCCCATTTAATTTCATGCTTGTTTTAACAATAAAGGGGGATATTTTAGGCACATTTGGATCATTACATGTCTGAACAGAAAATATTTGACCCGAATAATGCTATTAAAATGGTCCAAAATAGATGTAAATCAGCCCAAACCAGTACTAAATATTGGTCTGTAACCATGAAACTTGGCCCAAATATCACCTGCCACTCACTAAATCTGATTGCACAGGTTTTAGGATTACATCTGGTGTACCAGTGGTGTCATCTGTGTAAAATATGGTCCAGGAAGGCGAAAACACAGTCTCAGGTGGCTGTATCAGGATGGGCTGATATTTTCTCAGTTAAGGCAGATTAGAGGCTGTAAACCACATTGTGTCCCACAGGAGTCGCCACTTGAATGAATTTTAGTGGTGTGTTCCTTCAGAAATGCATCCAGTCCAAAGTACAGGTTCAGGGAGTGTAGGTGGCGAGGATGTCATAAAATGCCAGATCAGTCCAAACCACCTCTTAAAGTTGATCAAACCTGCTCAAATTTTCACAGAAAACTCATTTTATATCAGAGAATGAATTTGTATTGGTCTGGTCCACTCGAGGGCCATATTAGGAATTTTCATTTTCGGGGTGTGGGGGGCCCCTGGCCTCCCCTCATGGGGAGAATGTCAAGTATATCACAATATTGCCAGTCTGATGCCCCCATTTAATTTCATGCTTGTTTTAACAATAAAGGGGGATATTTTAGGCACATTTGGATCATTACATGTCTGAACAGAAAATATTTGACCCGAATAATGCTATTAAAATGGTCCAAAATAGATGTAAATCAGCCCAAACCAGTACTAAATATTGGTCTGTAACCATGAAACTTGGCCCAAATATCACCTGCCACTCACTAAATCTGATTGCACAGGTTTTAGGATTACATCTGGTGTACCAGTGGTGTCATCTGTGTAAAATATGGTCCAGGAAGGCGAAAACACAGTCTCAGGTGGCTGTATCAGGATGGGCTGATATTTTCTCAGTTAAGGCAGATTAGAGGCTGTAAACCACATTGTGTCCCACAGGAGTCGCCACTTGAATGAATTTTAGTGGTGTGTTCCTTCAGAAATGCATCCAGTCCAAAGTACAGGTTCAGGGAGTGTAGGTGGCGAGGATGTCATAAAATGCCAGATCAGTCCAAACCACCTCTTAAAGTTGATCAAACCTGCTCAAATTTTCACAGAAAACTCATTTTATATCAGAGAATGAATTTGTATTGGTCTGGTCCACTCGAGGGCCATATTAGGAATTTTCATTTTCGGGGTGTGGGGGGGGGGGCCCTGGCCTCCCCTCATGGGGAGAATGTCAAGTATATCACAATATTGCCAGTCTGATGCCCCCATTTAATTTCATGCTTGTTTTAACAATAAAGGGGGATATTTTAGGCACATTTGGAGCATTACATGTCTGAACAGAAAATATTTGACCCGAATAATGCTATTAAAATGGTCCAAAATAGATGTAAATCAGCCCAAACCAGTACTAAATATTGGTCTGTAACCATGAAACTTGGCCCAAATATCACCTGCCACTCACTAAATCTGATTGCACAGGTTTTAGGATTACATCTGGTGTACCAGTGGTGTCACCTGTGTAAAATATGGTCCAGGAAGGCGAAAACACAGTCTCAGGTGGCTGTATCAGGATGGGCTGATATTTTCTCAGTTAAGGCAGATTAGAGGCTGTAAACCACATTGTGTCCCACAGGAGTTGCCACTTGAATGAGTTTTAGTGGTGTGTTCCTTCAGAAATGCATATCCAGTCCAAAGTACAGGTTCAGGGAGTGTAGGTGGCGAGGATGTCATGAAATGCCAGATCAGTCCAAACCACCTCTTAAAGTTGATCAAACCTGCTCAAATTTTCACAGAAAACTCATTTTATATCAGAGAATGAATTTGTATTGGTCTGGTCCACTCGAGGGCCATATTAGGAATTTTCATTTTCGGGGTGTGGGGGGCCCCTGGCCTCCCCTCATGGGGAGAATGTCAAGTATATCACAATATTGCCAGTCTGATGCCCCCATTTAATTTCATGCTTGTTTTAACAATAAAGGGGGATATTTTAGGCACATTTGGATCATTACATGTCTGAACAGAAAATATTTGACCCGAATAATGCTATTAAAATGGTCCAAAATAGATGTAAATCAGCCCAAACCAGTACTAAATATTGGTCTGTAACCATGAAACTTGGCCCAAATATCACCTGCCACTCACTAAATCTGATTGCACAGGTTTTAGGATTACATCTGGTGTACCAGTGGTGTCATCTGTGTAAAATATGGTCCAGGAAGGCGAAAACACAGTCTCAGGTGGCTGTATCAGGATGGGCTGATATTTTCTCAGTTAAGGCAGATTAGAGGCTGTAAACCACATTGTGTCCCACAGGAGTCGCCACTTGAATGAATTTTAGTGGTGTGTTCCTTCAGAAATGCATCCAGTCCAAAGTACAGGTTCAGGGAGTGTAGGTGGCGAGGATGTCATAAAATGCCAGATCAGTCCAAACCACCTCTTAAAGTTGATCAAACCTGCTCAAATTTTCACAGAAAACTCATTTTATATCAGAGAATGAATTTGTATTGGTCTGGTCCACTCGAGGGCCATATTAGGAATTTTCATTTTCGGGGTGTGGGGGGCCCCTGGCCTCCCCTCATGGGGAGAATGTCAAGTATATCACAATATTGCCAGTCTGATGCCCCCATTTAATTTCATGCTTGTTTTAACAATAAAGGGGGATATTTTAGGCACATTTGGATCATTACATGTCTGAACAGAAAATATTTGACCCGAATAATGCTATTAAAATGGTCCAAAATAGATGTAAATCAGCCCAAACCAGTACTAAATATTGGTCTGTAACCATGAAACTTGGCCCAAATATCACCTGCCACTCACTAAATCTGATTGCACAGGTTTTAGGATTACATCTGGTGTACCAGTGGTGTCATCTGTGTAAAATATGGTCCAGGAAGGCGAAAACACAGTCTCAGGTGGCTGTATCAGGATGGGCTGATATTTTCTCAGTTAAGGCAGATTAGAGGTTGTAAACCACATTGTGTCCCACAGGAGTCGCCACTTGAATGAATTTTAGTGGTGTGTTCCTTCAGAAATGCATCCAGTCCAAAGTACAGGTTCAGGGAGTGTAGGTGGCGAGGATGTCATAAAATGCCAGATCAGTCCAAACCACCTCTTAAAGTTGATCAAACCTGCTCAAATTTTCACAGAAAACTCATTTTATATCAGAGAATGAATTTGTATTGGTCTGGTCCACTCGAGGCCATATTAGGAATTTTCATTTTCGGGGTGTGGGGGGCCCCTGGCCTCCCCTCATGGGGAGAATGTCAAGTATATCACAATATTGCCAGTCTGATGCCCCCATTTAATTTCATGCTTGTTTTAACAATAAAGGGGGATATTTTAGGCACATTTGGATCATTACATGTCTGAACAGAAAATATTTGACCCGAATAATGCTATTAAAATGGTCCAAAATAGATGTAAATCAGCCCAAACCAGTACTAAATATTGGTCTGTAACCATGAAACTTGGCCCAAATATCACCTGCCACTCACTAAATCTGATTGCACAGGTTTTAGGATTACATCTGGTGTACCAGTGGTGTCATCTGTGTAAAATATGGTCCAGGAAGGCGAAAACACAGTCTCAGGTGGCTGTATCAGGATGGGCTGATATTTTCTCAGTTAAGGCAGATTAGAGGCTGTAAACCACATTGTGTCCCACAGGAGTCGCCACTTGAATGAATTTTAGTGGTGTGTTCCTTCAGAAATGCATCCAGTCCAAAGTACAGGTTCAGGGAGTGTAGGTGGCGAGGATGTCATAAAATGCCAGATCAGTCCAAACCACCTCTTAAAGTTGATCAAACCTGCTCAAATTTTCACAGAAAACTCATTTTATATCAGAGAATGAATTTGTATTGGTCTGGTCCACTCGAGGGCCATATTAGGAATTTTCATTTTCGGGGTGTGGGGGGCCCCTGGCCTCCCCTCATGGGGAGAATGTCAAGTATATCACAATATTGCCAGTCTGATGCCCCCATTTAATTTCATGCTTGTTTTAACAATAAAGGGGGATATTTTAGGCACATTTGGAGCATTACATGTCTGAACAGAAAATATTTGACCCGAATAATGCTATTAAAATGGTCCAAAATAGATGTAAATCAGCCCAAACCAGTACTAAATATTGGTCTGTAACCATGAAACTTGGCCCAAATATCACCTGCCACTCACTAAATCTGATTGCACAGGTTTTAGGATTACATCTGGTGTACCAGTGGTGTCATCTGTGTAAAATATGGTCCAGGAAGGCGAAAACACAGTCTCAGGTGGCTGTATCAGGATGGGCTGATATTTTCTCAGTTAAGGCAGATTAGAGGCTGTAAACCACATTGTGTCCCACAGGAGTCGCCACTTGAATGAGTTTTAGTGGTGTGTTCCTTCAGAAATGCATATCCAGTCCAAAGTACAGGTTCAGGGAGTGTAGGTGGCGAGGATGTCATAAAATGCCAGATCAGTCCAAACCACCTCTTAAAGTTGATCAAACCTGCTCAAATTTTCACAGAAAACTCATTTTATATCAGAGAATGAATTTGTATTGGTCTGGTCCACTCGAGGGCCATATTAGGAATTTTCATTTTCGGGGTGTGGGGGGGGGGGCCCTGGCCTCCCCTCATGGGGAGAATGTCAAGTATATCACAATATTGCCAGTCTGATGCCCCCATTTAATTTCATGCTTGTTTTAACAATAAAGGGGGATATTTTAGGCACATTTGGAGCATTACATGTCTGAACAGAAAATATTTGACCCGAATAATGCTATTAAAATGGTCCAAAATAGATGTAAATCAGCCCAAACCAGTACTAAATATTGGTCTGTAACCATGAAACTTGGCCCAAATATCACCTGCCACTCACTAAATCTGATTGCACAGGTTTTAGGATTACATCTGGTGTACCAGTGGTGTCACCTGTGTAAAATATGGTCCAGGAAGGCGAAAACACAGTCTCAGGTGGCTGTATCAGGATGGGCTGATATTTTCTCAGTTAAGGCAGATTAGAGGCTGTAAACCACATTGTGTCCCACAGGAGTTGCCACTTGAATGAGTTTTAGTGGTGTGTTCCTTCAGAAATGCATATCCAGTCCAAAGTACAGGTTCAGGGAGTGTAGGTGGCGAGGATGTCATGAAATGCCAGATCAGTCCAAACCACCTCTTAAAGTTGATCAAACCTGCTCAAATTTTCACAGAAAACTCATTTTATATCAGAGAATGAATTTGTATTGGTCTGGTCCACTCGAGGGCCATATTAGGAATTTTCATTTTCGGGGTGTGGGGGGCCCCTGGCCTCCCCTCATGGGGAGAATGTCAAGTATATCACAATATTGCCAGTCTGATGCCCCCATTTAATTTCATGCTTGTTTTAACAATAAAGGGGGATATTTTAGGCACATTTGGATCATTACATGTCTGAACAGAAAATATTTGACCCGAATAATGCTATTAAAATGGTCCAAAATAGATGTAAATCAGCCCAAACCAGTACTAAATATTGGTCTGTAACCATGAAACTTGGCCCAAATATCACCTGCCACTCACTAAATCTGATTGCACAGGTTTTAGGATTACATCTGGTGTACCAGTGGTGTCATCTGTGTAAAATATGGTCCAGGAAGGCGAAAACACAGTCTCAGGTGGCTGTATCAGGATGGGCTGATATTTTCTCAGTTAAGGCAGATTAGAGGCTGTAAACCACATTGTGTCCCACAGGAGTCGCCACTTGAATGAATTTTAGTGGTGTGTTCCTTCAGAAATGCATCCAGTCCAAAGTACAGGTTCAGGGAGTGTAGGTGGCGAGGATGTCATAAAATGCCAGATCAGTCCAAACCACCTCTTAAAGTTGATCAAACCTGCTCAAATTTTCACAGAAAACTCATTTTATATCAGAGAATGAATTTGTATTGGTCTGGTCCACTCGAGGGCCATATTAGGAATTTTCATTTTCGGGGTGTGGGGGGCCCCTGGCCTCCCCTCATGGGGAGAATGTCAAGTATATCACAATATTGCCAGTCTGATGCCCCCATTTAATTTCATGCTTGTTTTAACAATAAAGGGGGATATTTTAGGCACATTTGGATCATTACATGTCTGAACAGAAAATATTTGACCCGAATAATGCTATTAAAATGGTCCAAAATAGATGTAAATCAGCCCAAACCAGTACTAAATATTGGTCTGTAACCATGAAACTTGGCCCAAATATCACCTGCCACTCACTAAATCTGATTGCACAGGTTTTAGGATTACATCTGGTGTACCAGTGGTGTCATCTGTGTAAAATATGGTCCAGGAAGGCGAAAACACAGTCTCAGGTGGCTGTATCAGGATGGGCTGATATTTTCTCAGTTAAGGCAGATTAGAGGCTGTAAACCACATTGTGTCCCACAGGAGTCGCCACTTGAATGAATTTTAGTGGTGTGTTCCTTCAGAAATGCATCCAGTCCAAAGTACAGGTTCAGGGAGTGTAGGTGGCGAGGATGTCATAAAATGCCAGATCAGTCCAAACCACCTCTTAAAGTTGATCAAACCTGCTCAAATTTTCACAGAAAACTCATTTTATATCAGAGAATGAATTTGTATTGGTCTGGTCCACTCGAGGGCCATATTAGGAATTTTCATTTTCGGGGTGTGGGGGGCCCCTGGCCTCCCCTCATGGGGAGAATGTCAAGTATATCACAATATTGCCAGTCTGATGCCCCCATTTAATTTCATGCTTGTTTTAACAATAAAGGGGGATATTTTAGGCACATTTGGATCATTACATGTCTGAACAGAAAATATTTGACCCGAATAATGCTATTAAAATGGTCCAAAATAGATGTAAATCAGCCCAAACCAGTACTAAATATTGGTCTGTAACCATGAAACTTGGCCCAAATATCACCTGCCACTCACTAAATCTGATTGCACAGGTTTTAGGATTACATCTGGTGTACCAGTGGTGTCATCTGTGTAAAATATGGTCCAGGAAGGCGAAAACACAGTCTCAGGTGGCTGTATCAGGATGGGCTGATATTTTCTCAGTTAAGGCAGATTAGAGGCTGTAAACCACATTGTGTCCCACAGGAGTCGCCACTTGAATGAATTTTAGTGGTGTGTTCCTTCAGAAATGCATCCAGTCCAAAGTACAGGTTCAGGGAGTGTAGGTGGCGAGGATGTCATAAAATGCCAGATCAGTCCAAACCACCTCTTAAAGTTGATCAAACCTGCTCAAATTTTCACAGAAAACTCATTTTATATCAGAGAATGAATTTGTATTGGTCTGGTCCACTCGAGGGCCATATTAGGAATTTTCATTTTCGGGGTGTGGGGGGCCCCTGGCCTCCCCTCATGGGGAGAATGTCAAGTATATCACAATATTGCCAGTCTGATGCCCCCATTTAATTTCATGCTTGTTTTAACAATAAAGGGGGATATTTTAGGCACATTTGGAGCATTACATGTCTGAACAGAAAATATTTGACCCGAATAATGCTATTAAAATGGTCCAAAATAGATGTAAATCAGCCCAAACCAGTACTAAATATTGGTCTGTAACCATGAAACTTGGCCCAAATATCACCTGCCACTCACTAAATCTGATTGCACAGGTTTTAGGATTACATCTGGTGTACCAGTGGTGTCATCTGTGTAAAATATGGTCCAGGAAGGCGAAAACACAGTCTCAGGTGGCTGTATCAGGATGGGCTGATATTTTCTCAGTTAAGGCAGATTAGAGGCTGTAAACCACATTGTGTCCCACAGGAGTCGCCACTTGAATGAGTTTTAGTGGTGTGTTCCTTCAGAAATGCATATCCAGTCCAAAGTACAGGTTCAGGGAGTGTAGGTGGCGAGGATGTCATAAAATGCCAGATCAGTCCAAACCACCTCTTAAAGTTGATCAAACCTGCTCAAATTTTCACAGAAAACTCATTTTATATCAGAGAATGAATTTGTATTGGTCTGGTCCACTCGAGGGCCATATTAGGAATTTTCATTTTCGGGGTGTGGGGGGGGGGCCCTGGCCTCCCCTCATGGGGAGAATGTCAAGTATATCACAATATTGCCAGTCTGATGCCCCCATTTAATTTCATGCTTGTTTTAACAATAAAGGGGGATATTTTAGGCACATTTGGAGCATTACATGTCTGAACAGAAAATATTTGACCCGAATAATGCTATTAAAATGGTCCAAAATAGATGTAAATCAGCCCAAACCAGTACTAAATATTGGTCTGTAACCATGAAACTTGGCCCAAATATCACCTGCCACTCACTAAATCTGATTGCACAGGTTTTAGGATTACATCTGGTGTACCAGTGGTGTCACCTGTGTAAAATATGGTCCAGGAAGGCGAAAACACAGTCTCAGGTGGCTGTATCAGGATGGGCTGATATTTTCTCAGTTAAGGCAGATTAGAGGCTGTAAACCACATTGTGTCCCACAGGAGTTGCCACTTGAATGAGTTTTAGTGGTGTGTTCCTTCAGAAATGCATATCCAGTCCAAAGTACAGGTTCAGGGAGTGTAGGTGGCGAGGATGTCATGAAATGCCAGATCAGTCCAAACCACCTCTTAAAGTTGATCAAACCTGCTCAAATTTTCACAGAAAACTCATTTTATATCAGAGAATGAATTTGTATTGGTCTGGTCCACTCGAGGGCCATATTAGGAATTTTCATTTTCGGGGTGTGGGGGGCCCCTGGCCTCCCCTCATGGGGAGAATGTCAAGTATATCACAATATTGCCAGTCTGATGCCCCCATTTAATTTCATGCTTGTTTTAACAATAAAGGGGGATATTTTAGGCACATTTGGATCATTACATGTCTGAACAGAAAATATTTGACCCGAATAATGCTATTAAAATGGTCCAAAATAGATGTAAATCAGCCCAAACCAGTACTAAATATTGGTCTGTAACCATGAAACTTGGCCCAAATATCACCTGCCACTCACTAAATCTGATTGCACAGGTTTTAGGATTACATCTGGTGTACCAGTGGTGTCATCTGTGTAAAATATGGTCCAGGAAGGCGAAAACACAGTCTCAGGTGGCTGTATCAGGATGGGCTGATATTTTCTCAGTTAAGGCAGATTAGAGGCTGTAAACCACATTGTGTCCCACAGGAGTCGCCACTTGAATGAATTTTAGTGGTGTGTTCCTTCAGAAATGCATCCAGTCCAAAGTACAGGTTCAGGGAGTGTAGGTGGCGAGGATGTCATAAAATGCCAGATCAGTCCAAACCACCTCTTAAAGTTGATCAAACCTGCTCAAATTTTCACAGAAAACTCATTTTATATCAGAGAATGAATTTGTATTGGTCTGGTCCACTCGAGGGCCATATTAGGAATTTTCATTTTCGGGGTGTGGGGGGCCCCTGGCCTCCCCTCATGGGGAGAATGTCAAGTATATCACAATATTGCCAGTCTGATGCCCCCATTTAATTTCATGCTTGTTTTAACAATAAAGGGGGATATTTTAGGCACATTTGGATCATTACATGTCTGAACAGAAAATATTTGACCCGAATAATGCTATTAAAATGGTCCAAAATAGATGTAAATCAGCCCAAACCAGTACTAAATATTGGTCTGTAACCATGAAACTTGGCCCAAATATCACCTGCCACTCACTAAATCTGATTGCACAGGTTTTAGGATTACATCTGGTGTACCAGTGGTGTCATCTGTGTAAAATATGGTCCAGGAAGGCGAAAACACAGTCTCAGGTGGCTGTATCAGGATGGGCTGATATTTTCTCAGTTAAGGCAGATTAGAGGCTGTAAACCACATTGTGTCCCACAGGAGTCGCCACTTGAATGAATTTTAGTGGTGTGTTCCTTCAGAAATGCATCCAGTCCAAAGTACAGGTTCAGGGAGTGTAGGTGGCGAGGATGTCATAAAATGCCAGATCAGTCCAAACCACCTCTTAAAGTTGATCAAACCTGCTCAAATTTTCACAGAAAACTCATTTTATATCAGAGAATGAATTTGTATTGGTCTGGTCCACTCGAGGGCCATATTAGGAATTTTCATTTTCGGGGTGTGGGGGGCCCCTGGCCTCCCCTCATGGGGAGAATGTCAAGTATATCACAATATTGCCAGTCTGATGCCCCCATTTAATTTCATGCTTGTTTTAACAATAAAGGGGGATATTTTAGGCACATTTGGATCATTACATGTCTGAACAGAAAATATTTGACCCGAATAATGCTATTAAAATGGTCCAAAATAGATGTAAATCAGCCCAAACCAGTACTAAATATTGGTCTGTAACCATGAAACTTGGCCCAAATATCACCTGCCACTCACTAAATCTGATTGCACAGGTTTTAGGATTACATCTGGTGTACCAGTGGTGTCATCTGTGTAAAATATGGTCCAGGAAGGCGAAAACACAGTCTCAGGTGGCTGTATCAGGATGGGCTGATATTTTCTCAGTTAAGGCAGATTAGAGGCTGTAAACCACATTGTGTCCCACAGGAGTCGCCACTTGAATGAATTTTAGTGGTGTGTTCCTTCAGAAATGCATCCAGTCCAAAGTACAGGTTCAGGGAGTGTAGGTGGCGAGGATGTCATAAAATGCCAGATCAGTCCAAACCACCTCTTAAAGTTGATCAAACCTGCTCAAATTTTCACAGAAAACTCATTTTATATCAGAGAATGAATTTGTATTGGTCTGGTCCACTCGAGGGCCATATTAGGAATTTTCATTTTCGGGGTGTGGGGGGCCCCTGGCCTCCCCTCATGGGGAGAATGTCAAGTATATCACAATATTGCCAGTCTGATGCCCCCATTTAATTTCATGCTTGTTTTAACAATAAAGGGGGATATTTTAGGCACATTTGGAGCATTACATGTCTGAACAGAAAATATTTGACCCGAATAATGCTATTAAAATGGTCCAAAATAGATGTAAATCAGCCCAAACCAGTACTAAATATTGGTCTGTAACCATGAAACTTGGCCCAAATATCACCTGCCACTCACTAAATCTGATTGCACAGGTTTTAGGATTACATCTGGTGTACCAGTGGTGTCATCTGTGTAAAATATGGTCCAGGAAGGCGAAAACACAGTCTCAGGTGGCTGTATCAGGATGGGCTGATATTTTCTCAGTTAAGGCAGATTAGAGGCTGTAAACCACATTGTGTCCCACAGGAGTCGCCACTTGAATGAGTTTTAGTGGTGTGTTCCTTCAGAAATGCATATCCAGTCCAAAGTACAGGTTCAGGGAGTGTAGGTGGCGAGGATGTCATAAAATGCCAGATCAGTCCAAACCACCTCTTAAAGTTGATCAAACCTGCTCAAATTTTCACAGAAAACTCATTTTATATCAGAGAATGAATTTGTATTGGTCTGGTCCACTCGAGGGCCATATTAGGAATTTTCATTTTCGGGGTGTGGGGGGGGGGGGGGGGGCCCTGGCCTCCCCTCATGGGGAGAATGTCAAGTATATCACAATATTGCCAGTCTGATGCCCCCATTTAATTTCATGCTTGTTTTAACAATAAAGGGGGATATTTTAGGCACATTTGGAGCATTACATGTCTGAACAGAAAATATTTGACCCGAATAATGCTATTAAAATGGTCCAAAATAGATGTAAATCAGCCCAAACCAGTACTAAATATTGGTCTGTAACCATGAAACTTGGCCCAAATATCACCTGCCACTCACTAAATCTGATTGCACAGGTTTTAGGATTACATCTGGTGTACCAGTGGTGTCACCTGTGTAAAATATGGTCCAGGAAGGCGAAAACACAGTCTCAGGTGGCTGTATCAGGATGGGCTGATATTTTCTCAGTTAAGGCAGATTAGAGGCTGTAAACCACATTGTGTCCCACAGGAGTCGCCACTTGAATGAGTTTTAGTGGTGTGTTCCTTCAGAAATGCATATCCAGTCCAAAGTACAGGTTCAGGGAGTGTAGGTGGCGAGGATGTCATGAAATGCCAGATCAGTCCAAACCACCTCTTAAAGTTGATCAAACCTGCTCAAATTTTCACAGAAAACTCATTTTATATCAGAGAATGAATTTGTATTGGTCTGGTCCACTCGAGGGCCATATTAGGAATTTTCATTTTCGGGGTGTGGGGGGCCCCTGGCCTCCCCTCATGGGGAGAATGTCAAGTATATCACAATATTGCCAGTCTGATGCCCCCATTTAATTTCATGCTTGTTTTAACAATAAAGGGGGATATTTTAGGCACATTTGGAGCATTACATGTCTGAACAGAAAATATTTGACCCGAATAATGCTATTAAAATGGTCCAAAATAGATGTAAATCAGCCCAAACCAGTACTAAATATTGGTCTGTAACCATGAAACTTGGCCCAAATATCACCTGCCACTCACTAAATCTGATTGCACAGGTTTTAGGATTACATCTGGTGTACCAGTGGTGTCATCTGTGTAAAATATGGTCCAGGAAGGCGAAAACACAGTCTCAGGTGGCTGTATCAGGATGGGCTGATATTTTCTCAGTTAAGGCAGATTAGAGGCTGTAAACCACATTGTGTCCCACAGGAGTCGCCACTTGAATGAATTTTAGTGGTGTGTTCCTTCAGAAATGCATCCAGTCCAAAGTACAGGTTCAGGGAGTGTAGGTGGCGAGGATGTCATAAAATGCCAGATCAGTCCAAACCACCTCTTAAAGTTGATCAAACCTGCTCAAATTTTCACAGAAAACTCATTTTATATCAGAGAATGAATTTGTATTGGTCTGGTCCACTCGAGGGCCATATTAGGAATTTTCATTTTCGGGGTGTGGGGGGCCCCTGGCCTCCCCTCATGGGGAGAATGTCAAGTATATCACAATATTGCCAGTCTGATGCCCCCATTTAATTTCATGCTTGTTTTAACAATAAAGGGGGATATTTTAGGCACATTTGGAGCATTACATGTCTGAACAGAAAATATTTGACCCGAATAATGCTATTAAAATGGTCCAAAATAGATGTAAATCAGCCCAAACCAGTACTAAATATTGGTCTGTAACCATGAAACTTGGCCCAAATATCACCTGCCACTCACTAAATCTGATTGCACAGGTTTTAGGATTACATCTGGTGTACCAGTGGTGTCATCTGTGTAAAATATGGTCCAGGAAGGCGAAAACACAGTCTCAGGTGGCTGTATCAGGATGGGCTGATATTTTCTCAGTTAAGGCAGATTAGAGGCTGTAAACCACATTGTGTCCCACAGGAGTCGCCACTTGAATGAGTTTTAGTGGTGTGTTCCTTCAGAAATGCATATCCAGTCCAAAGTACAGGTTCAGGGAGTGTAGGTGGCGAGGATGTCATAAAATGCCAGATCAGTCCAAACCACCTCTTAAAGTTGATCAAACCTGCTCAAATTTTCACAGAAAACTCATTTTATATCAGAGAATGAATTTGTATTGGTCTGGTCCACTCGAGGGCCATATTAGGAATTTTCATTTTCGGGGTGTGGGGGGGGGGGGGGGGGGGCCCTGGCCTCCCCTCATGGGGAGAATGTCAAGTATATCACAATATTGCCAGTCTGATGCCCCCATTTAATTTCATGCTTGTTTTAACAATAAAGGGGGATATTTTAGGCACATTTGGATCATTACATGTCTGAACAGAAAATATTTGACCCGAATAATGCTATTAAAATGGTCCAAAATAGATGTAAATCAGCCCAAACCAGTACTAAATATTGGTCTGTAACCATGAAACTTGGCCCAAATATCACCTGCCACTCACTAAATCTGATTGCACAGGTTTTAGGATTACATCTGGTGTACCAGTGGTGTCATCTGTGTAAAATATGGTCCAGGAAGGCGAAAACACAGTCTCAGGTGGCTGTATCAGGATGGGCTGATATTTTCTCAGTTAAGGCAGATTAGAGGCTGTAAACCACATTGTGTCCCACAGGAGTCGCCACTTGAATGAATTTTAGTGGTGTGTTCCTTCAGAAATGCATCCAGTCCAAAGTACAGGTTCAGGGAGTGTAGGTGGCGAGGATGTCATAAAATGCCAGATCAGTCCAAACCACCTCTTAAAGTTGATCAAACCTGCTCAAATTTTCACAGAAAACTCATTTTATATCAGAGAATGAATTTGTATTGGTCTGGTCCACTCGAGGGCCATATTAGGAATTTTCATTTTCGGGGTGTGGGGGGCCCCTGGCCTCCCCTCATGGGGAGAATGTCAAGTATATCACAATATTGCCAGTCTGATGCCCCCATTTAATTTCATGCTTGTTTTAACAATAAAGGGGGATATTTTAGGCACATTTGGAGCATTACATGTCTGAACAGAAAATATTTGACCCGAATAATGCTATTAAAATGGTCCAAAATAGATGTAAATCAGCCCAAACCAGTACTAAATATTGGTCTGTAACCATGAAACTTGGCCCAAATATCACCTGCCACTCACTAAATCTGATTGCACAGGTTTTAGGATTACATCTGGTGTACCAGTGGTGTCATCTGTGTAAAATATGGTCCAGGAAGGCGAAAACACAGTCTCAGGTGGCTGTATCAGGATGGGCTGATATTTTCTCAGTTAAGGCAGATTAGAGGCTGTAAACCACATTGTGTCCCACAGGAGTCGCCACTTGAATGAGTTTTAGTGGTGTGTTCCTTCAGAAATGCATATCCAGTCCAAAGTACAGGTTCAGGGAGTGTAGGTGGCGAGGATGTCATAAAATGCCAGATCAGTCCAAACCACCTCTTAAAGTTGATCAAACCTGCTCAAATTTTCACAGAAAACTCATTTTATATCAGAGAATGAATTTGTATTGGTCTGGTCCACTCGAGGGCCATATTAGGAATTTTCATTTTCGGGGTGTGTGGGGGGGGGGGGGGGGGGGGGGGGCCCTGGCCTCCCCTCATGGGGAGAATGTCAAGTATATCACAATATTGCCAGTCTGATGCCCCCATTTAATTTCATGCTTGTTTTAACAATAAAGGGGGATATTTTAGGCACATTTGGATCATTACATGTCTGAACAGAAAATATTTGACCCGAATAATGCTATTAAAATGGTCCAAAATAGATGTAAATCAGCCCAAACCAGTACTAAATATTGGTCTGTAACCATGAAACTTGGCCCAAATATCACCTGCCACTCACTAAATCTGATTGCACAGGTTTTAGGATTACATCTGGTGTACCAGTGGTGTCATCTGTGTAAAATATGGTCCAGGAAGGCGAAAACACAGTCTCAGGTGGCTGTATCAGGATGGGCTGATATTTTCTCAGTTAAGGCAGATTAGAGGCTGTAAACCACATTGTGTCCCACAGGAGTCGCCACTTGAATGAATTTTAGTGGTGTGTTCCTTCAGAAATGCATCCAGTCCAAAGTACAGGTTCAGGGAGTGTAGGTGGCGAGGATGTCATAAAATGCCAGATCAGTCCAAACCACCTCTTAAAGTTGATCAAACCTGCTCAAATTTTCACAGAAAACTCATTTTATATCAGAGAATGAATTTGTATTGGTCTGGTCCACTCGAGGGCCATATTAGGAATTTTCATTTTCGGGGTGTGGGGGGCCCCTGGCCTCCCCTCATGGGGAGAATGTCAAGTATATCACAATATTGCCAGTCTGATGCCCCCATTTAATTTCATGCTTGTTTTAACAATAAAGGGGGATATTTTAGGCACATTTGGAGCATTACATGTCTGAACAGAAAATATTTGACCCGAATAATGCTATTAAAATGGTCCAAAATAGATGTAAATCAGCCCAAACCAGTACTAAATATTGGTCTGTAACCATGAAACTTGGCCCAAATATCACCTGCCACTCACTAAATCTGATTGCACAGGTTTTAGGATTACATCTGGTGTACCAGTGGTGTCATCTGTGTAAAATATGGTCCAGGAAGGCGAAAACACAGTCTCAGGTGGCTGTATCAGGATGGGCTGATATTTTCTCAGTTAAGGCAGATTAGAGGCTGTAAACCACATTGTGTCCCACAGGAGTCGCCACTTGAATGAGTTTTAGTGGTGTGTTCCTTCAGAAATGCATATCCAGTCCAAAGTACAGGTTCAGGGAGTGTAGGTGGCGAGGATGTCATAAAATGCCAGATCAGTCCAAACCACCTCTTAAAGTTGATCAAACCTGCTCAAATTTTCACAGAAAACTCATTTTATATCAGAGAATGAATTTGTATTGGTCTGGTCCACTCGAGGGCCATATTAGGAATTTTCATTTTCGGGGTGTGTGGGGGGGGGGGGGGGGGGGGGGGGCCCTGGCCTCCCCTCATGGGGAGAATGTCAAGTATATCACAATATTGCCAGTCTGATGCCCCCATTTAATTTCATGCTTGTTTTAACAATAAAGGGGGATATTTTAGGCACATTTGGAGCATTACATGTCTGAACAGAAAATATTTGACCCGAATAATGCTATTAAAATGGTCCAAAATAGATGTAAATCAGCCCAAACCAGTACTAAATATTGGTCTGTAACCATGAAACTTGGCCCAAATATCACCTGCCACTCACTAAATCTGATTGCACAGGTTTTAGGATTACATCTGGTGTACCAGTGGTGTCACCTGTGTAAAATATGGTCCAGGAAGGCGAAAACACAGTCTCAGGTGGCTGTATCAGGATGGGCTGATATTTTCTCAGTTAAGGCAGATTAGAGGCTGTAAACCACATTGTGTCCCACAGGAGTCGCCACTTGAATGAGTTTTAGTGGTGTGTTCCTTCAGAAATGCATATCCAGTCCAAAGTACAGGTTCAGGGAGTGTAGGTGGCGAGGATGTCATGAAATGCCAGATCAGTCCAAACCACCTCTTAAAGTTGATCAAACCTGCTCAAATTTTCACAGAAAACTCATTTTATATCAGAGAATGAATTTGTATTGGTCTGGTCCACTCGAGGGCCATATTAGGAATTTTCATTTTCGGGGTGTGGGGGGCCCCTGGCCTCCCCTCATGGGGAGAATGTCAAGTATATCACAATATTGCCAGTCTGATGCCCCCATTTAATTTCATGCTTGTTTTAACAATAAAGGGGGATATTTTAGGCACATTTGGATCATTACATGTCTGAACAGAAAATATTTGACCCGAATAATGCTATTAAAATGGTCCAAAATAGATGTAAATCAGCCCAAACCAGTACTAAATATTGGTCTGTAACCATGAAACTTGGCCCAAATATCACCTGCCACTCACTAAATCTGATTGCACAGGTTTTAGGATTACATCTGGTGTACCAGTGGTGTCATCTGTGTAAAATATGGTCCAGGAAGGCGAAAACACAGTCTCAGGTGGCTGTATCAGGATGGGCTGATATTTTCTCAGTTAAGGCAGATTAGAGGCTGTAAACCACATTGTGTCCCACAGGAGTCGCCACTTGAATGAATTTTAGTGGTGTGTTCCTTCAGAAATGCATCCAGTCCAAAGTACAGGTTCAGGGAGTGTAGGTGGCGAGGATGTCATAAAATGCCAGATCAGTCCAAACCACCTCTTAAAGTTGATCAAACCTGCTCAAATTTTCACAGAAAACTCATTTTATATCAGAGAATGAATTTGTATTGGTCTGGTCCACTCGAGGGCCATATTAGGAATTTTCATTTTCGGGGTGTGGGGGGCCCCTGGCCTCCCCTCATGGGGAGAATGTCAAGTATATCACAATATTGCCAGTCTGATGCCCCCATTTAATTTCATGCTTGTTTTAACAATAAAGGGGGATATTTTAGGCACATTTGGAGCATTACATGTCTGAACAGAAAATATTTGACCCGAATAATGCTATTAAAATGGTCCAAAATAGATGTAAATCAGCCCAAACCAGTACTAAATATTGGTCTGTAACCATGAAACTTGGCCCAAATATCACCTGCCACTCACTAAATCTGATTGCACAGGTTTTAGGATTACATCTGGTGTACCAGTGGTGTCACCTGTGTAAAATATGGTCCAGGAAGGCGAAAACACAGTCTCAGGTGGCTGTATCAGGATGGGCTGATATTTTCTCAGTTAAGGCAGATTAGAGGCTGTAAACCACATTGTGTCCCACAGGAGTCGCCACTTGAATGAGTTTTAGTGGTGTGTTCCTTCAGAAATGCATATCCAGTCCAAAGTACAGGTTCAGGGAGTGTAGGTGGCGAGGATGTCATGAAATGCCAGATCAGTCCAAACCACCTCTTAAAGTTGATCAAACCTGCTCAAATTTTCACAGAAAACTCATTTTATATCAGAGAATGAATTTGTATTGGTCTGGTCCACTCGAGGGCCATATTAGGAATTTTCATTTTCGGGGTGTGGGGGGCCCCTGGCCTCCCCTCATGGGGAGAATGTCAAGTATATCACAATATTGCCAGTCTGATGCCCCCATTTAATTTCATGCTTGTTTTAACAATAAAGGGGGATATTTTAGGCACATTTGGATCATTACATGTCTGAACAGAAAATATTTGACCCGAATAATGCTATTAAAATGGTCCAAAATAGATGTAAATCAGCCCAAACCAGTACTAAATATTGGTCTGTAACCATGAAACTTGGCCCAAATATCACCTGCCACTCACTAAATCTGATTGCACAGGTTTTAGGATTACATCTGGTGTACCAGTGGTGTCATCTGTGTAAAATATGGTCCAGGAAGGCGAAAACACAGTCTCAGGTGGCTGTATCAGGATGGGCTGATATTTTCTCAGTTAAGGCAGATTAGAGGCTGTAAACCACATTGTGTCCCACAGGAGTCGCCACTTGAATGAATTTTAGTGGTGTGTTCCTTCAGAAATGCATCCAGTCCAAAGTACAGGTTCAGGGAGTGTAGGTGGCGAGGATGTCATAAAATGCCAGATCAGTCCAAACCACCTCTTAAAGTTGATCAAACCTGCTCAAATTTTCACAGAAAACTCATTTTATATCAGAGAATGAATTTGTATTGGTCTGGTCCACTCGAGGGCCATATTAGGAATTTTCATTTTCGGGGTGTGGGGGGCCCCTGGCCTCCCCTCATGGGGAGAATGTCAAGTATATCACAATATTGCCAGTCTGATGCCCCCATTTAATTTCATGCTTGTTTTAACAATAAAGGGGGATATTTTAGGCACATTTGGAGCATTACATGTCTGAACAGAAAATATTTGACCCGAATAATGCTATTAAAATGGTCCAAAATAGATGTAAATCAGCCCAAACCAGTACTAAATATTGGTCTGTAACCATGAAACTTGGCCCAAATATCACCTGCCACTCACTAAATCTGATTGCACAGGTTTTAGGATTACATCTGGTGTACCAGTGGTGTCATCTGTGTAAAATATGGTCCAGGAAGGCGAAAACACAGTCTCAGGTGGCTGTATCAGGATGGGCTGATATTTTCTCAGTTAAGGCAGATTAGAGGCTGTAAACCACATTGTGTCCCACAGGAGTCGCCACTTGAATGAGTTTTAGTGGTGTGTTCCTTCAGAAATGCATATCCAGTCCAAAGTACAGGTTCAGGGAGTGTAGGTGGCGAGGATGTCATAAAATGCCAGATCAGTCCAAACCACCTCTTAAAGTTGATCAAACCTGCTCAAATTTTCACAGAAAACTCATTTTATATCAGAGAATGAATTTGTATTGGTCTGGTCCACTCGAGGGCCATATTAGGAATTTTCATTTTCGGGGTGTGTGTGGGGGGGGGGGGGGGGGCCCTGGCCTCCCCTCATGGGGAGAATGTCAAGTATATCACAATATTGCCAGTCTGATGCCCCCATTTAATTTCATGCTTGTTTTAACAATAAAGGGGGATATTTTAGGCACATTTGGAGCATTACATGTCTGAACAGAAAATATTTGACCCGAATAATGCTATTAAAATGGTCCAAAATAGATGTAAATCAGCCCAAACCAGTACTAAATATTGGTCTGTAACCATGAAACTTGGCCCAAATATCACCTGCCACTCACTAAATCTGATTGCACAGGTTTTAGGATTACATCTGGTGTACCAGTGGTGTCACCTGTGTAAAATATGGTCCAGGAAGGCGAAAACACAGTCTCAGGTGGCTGTATCAGGATGGGCTGATATTTTCTCAGTTAAGGCAGATTAGAGGCTGTAAACCACATTGTGTCCCACAGGAGTCGCCACTTGAATGAGTTTTAGTGGTGTGTTCCTTCAGAAATGCATATCCAGTCCAAAGTACAGGTTCAGGGAGTGTAGGTGGCGAGGATGTCATGAAATGCCAGATCAGTCCAAACCACCTCTTAAAGTTGATCAAACCTGCTCAAATTTTCACAGAAAACTCATTTTATATCAGAGAATGAATTTGTATTGGTCTGGTCCACTCGAGGGCCATATTAGGAATTTTCATTTTCGGGGTGTGGGGGGCCCCTGGCCTCCCCTCATGGGGAGAATGTCAAGTATATCACAATATTGCCAGTCTGATGCCCCCATTTAATTTCATGCTTGTTTTAACAATAAAGGGGGATATTTTAGGCACATTTGGATCATTACATGTCTGAACAGAAAATATTTGACCCGAATAATGCTATTAAAATGGTCCAAAATAGATGTAAATCAGCCCAAACCAGTACTAAATATTGGTCTGTAACCATGAAACTTGGCCCAAATATCACCTGCCACTCACTAAATCTGATTGCACAGGTTTTAGGATTACATCTGGTGTACCAGTGGTGTCATCTGTGTAAAATATGGTCCAGGAAGGCGAAAACACAGTCTCAGGTGGCTGTATCAGGATGGGCTGATATTTTCTCAGTTAAGGCAGATTAGAGGCTGTAAACCACATTGTGTCCCACAGGAGTCGCCACTTGAATGAATTTTAGTGGTGTGTTCCTTCAGAAATGCATCCAGTCCAAAGTACAGGTTCAGGGAGTGTAGGTGGCGAGGATGTCATAAAATGCCAGATCAGTCCAAACCACCTCTTAAAGTTGATCAAACCTGCTCAAATTTTCACAGAAAACTCATTTTATATCAGAGAATGAATTTGTATTGGTCTGGTCCACTCGAGGGCCATATTAGGAATTTTCATTTTCGGGGTGTGGGGGGCCCCTGGCCTCCCCTCATGGGGAGAATGTCAAGTATATCACAATATTGCCAGTCTGATGCCCCCATTTAATTTCATGCTTGTTTTAACAATAAAGGGGGATATTTTAGGCACATTTGGAGCATTACATGTCTGAACAGAAAATATTTGACCCGAATAATGCTATTAAAATGGTCCAAAATAGATGTAAATCAGCCCAAACCAGTACTAAATATTGGTCTGTAACCATGAAACTTGGCCCAAATATCACCTGCCACTCACTAAATCTGATTGCACAGGTTTTAGGATTACATCTGGTGTACCAGTGGTGTCACCTGTGTAAAATATGGTCCAGGAAGGCGAAAACACAGTCTCAGGTGGCTGTATCAGGATGGGCTGATATTTTCTCAGTTAAGGCAGATTAGAGGCTGTAAACCACATTGTGTCCCACAGGAGTCGCCACTTGAATGAGTTTTAGTGGTGTGTTCCTTCAGAAATGCATATCCAGTCCAAAGTACAGGTTCAGGGAGTGTAGGTGGCGAGGATGTCATGAAATGCCAGATCAGTCCAAACCACCTCTTAAAGTTGATCAAACCTGCTCAAATTTTCACAGAAAACTCATTTTATATCAGAGAATGAATTTGTATTGGTCTGGTCCACTCGAGGGCCATATTAGGAATTTTCATTTTCGGGGTGTGGGGGGCCCCTGGCCTCCCCTCATGGGGAGAATGTCAAGTATATCACAATATTGCCAGTCTGATGCCCCCATTTAATTTCATGCTTGTTTTAACAATAAAGGGGGATATTTTAGGCACATTTGGATCATTACATGTCTGAACAGAAAATATTTGACCCGAATAATGCTATTAAAATGGTCCAAAATAGATGTAAATCAGCCCAAACCAGTACTAAATATTGGTCTGTAACCATGAAACTTGGCCCAAATATCACCTGCCACTCACTAAATCTGATTGCACAGGTTTTAGGATTACATCTGGTGTACCAGTGGTGTCATCTGTGTAAAATATGGTCCAGGAAGGCGAAAACACAGTCTCAGGTGGCTGTATCAGGATGGGCTGATATTTTCTCAGTTAAGGCAGATTAGAGGCTGTAAACCACATTGTGTCCCACAGGAGTCGCCACTTGAATGAATTTTAGTGGTGTGTTCCTTCAGAAATGCATCCAGTCCAAAGTACAGGTTCAGGGAGTGTAGGTGGCGAGGATGTCATAAAATGCCAGATCAGTCCAAACCACCTCTTAAAGTTGATCAAACCTGCTCAAATTTTCACAGAAAACTCATTTTATATCAGAGAATGAATTTGTATTGGTCTGGTCCACTCGAGGGCCATATTAGGAATTTTCATTTTCGGGGTGTGGGGGGCCCCTGGCCTCCCCTCATGGGGAGAATGTCAAGTATATCACAATATTGCCAGTCTGATGCCCCCATTTAATTTCATGCTTGTTTTAACAATAAAGGGGGATATTTTAGGCACATTTGGAGCATTACATGTCTGAACAGAAAATATTTGACCCGAATAATGCTATTAAAATGGTCCAAAATAGATGTAAATCAGCCCAAACCAGTACTAAATATTGGTCTGTAACCATGAAACTTGGCCCAAATATCACCTGCCACTCACTAAATCTGATTGCACAGGTTTTAGGATTACATCTGGTGTACCAGTGGTGTCACCTGTGTAAAATATGGTCCAGGAAGGCGAAAACACAGTCTCAGGTGGCTGTATCAGGATGGGCTGATATTTTCTCAGTTAAGGCAGATTAGAGGCTGTAAACCACATTGTGTCCCACAGGAGTCGCCACTTGAATGAGTTTTAGTGGTGTGTTCCTTCAGAAATGCATATCCAGTCCAAAGTACAGGTTCAGGGAGTGTAGGTGGCGAGGATGTCATGAAATGCCAGATCAGTCCAAACCACCTCTTAAAGTTGATCAAACCTGCTCAAATTTTCACAGAAAACTCATTTTATATCAGAGAATGAATTTGTATTGGTCTGGTCCACTCGAGGGCCATATTAGGAATTTTCATTTTCGGGGTGTGGGGGGCCCCTGGCCTCCCCTCATGGGGAGAATGTCAAGTATATCACAATATTGCCAGTCTGATGCCCCCATTTAATTTCATGCTTGTTTTAACAATAAAGGGGGATATTTTAGGCACATTTGGATCATTACATGTCTGAACAGAAAATATTTGACCCGAATAATGCTATTAAAATGGTCCAAAATAGATGTAAATCAGCCCAAACCAGTACTAAATATTGGTCTGTAACCATGAAACTTGGCCCAAATATCACCTGCCACTCACTAAATCTGATTGCACAGGTTTTAGGATTACATCTGGTGTACCAGTGGTGTCATCTGTGTAAAATATGGTCCAGGAAGGCGAAAACACAGTCTCAGGTGGCTGTATCAGGATGGGCTGATATTTTCTCAGTTAAGGCAGATTAGAGGCTGTAAACCACATTGTGTCCCACAGGAGTCGCCACTTGAATGAATTTTAGTGGTGTGTTCCTTCAGAAATGCATCCAGTCCAAAGTACAGGTTCAGGGAGTGTAGGTGGCGAGGATGTCATAAAATGCCAGATCAGTCCAAACCACCTCTTAAAGTTGATCAAACCTGCTCAAATTTTCACAGAAAACTCATTTTATATCAGAGAATGAATTTGTATTGGTCTGGTCCACTCGAGGGCCATATTAGGAATTTTCATTTTCGGGGTGTGGGGGGCCCCTGGCCTCCCCTCATGGGGAGAATGTCAAGTATATCACAATATTGCCAGTCTGATGCCCCCATTTAATTTCATGCTTGTTTTAACAATAAAGGGGGATATTTTAGGCACATTTGGAGCATTACATGTCTGAACAGAAAATATTTGACCCGAATAATGCTATTAAAATGGTCCAAAATAGATGTAAATCAGCCCAAACCAGTACTAAATATTGGTCTGTAACCATGAAACTTGGCCCAAATATCACCTGCCACTCACTAAATCTGATTGCACAGGTTTTAGGATTACATCTGGTGTACCAGTGGTGTCATCTGTGTAAAATATGGTCCAGGAAGGCGAAAACACAGTCTCAGGTGGCTGTATCAGGATGGGCTGATATTTTCTCAGTTAAGGCAGATTAGAGGCTGTAAACCACATTGTGTCCCACAGGAGTCGCCACTTGAATGAGTTTTAGTGGTGTGTTCCTTCAGAAATGCATATCCAGTCCAAAGTACAGGTTCAGGGAGTGTAGGTGGCGAGGATGTCATAAAATGCCAGATCAGTCCAAACCACCTCTTAAAGTTGATCAAACCTGCTCAAATTTTCACAGAAAACTCATTTTATATCAGAGAATGAATTTGTATTGGTCTGGTCCACTCGAGGGCCATATTAGGAATTTTCATTTTCGGGGTGTGTGTGGGGGGGGGGGGGGGGGCCCTGGCCTCCCCTCATGGGGAGAATGTCAAGTATATCACAATATTGCCAGTCTGATGCCCCCATTTAATTTCATGCTTGTTTTAACAATAAAGGGGGATATTTTAGGCACATTTGGAGCATTACATGTCTGAACAGAAAATATTTGACCCGAATAATGCTATTAAAATGGTCCAAAATAGATGTAAATCAGCCCAAACCAGTACTAAATATTGGTCTGTAACCATGAAACTTGGCCCAAATATCACCTGCCACTCACTAAATCTGATTGCACAGGTTTTAGGATTACATCTGGTGTACCAGTGGTGTCACCTGTGTAAAATATGGTCCAGGAAGGCGAAAACACAGTCTCAGGTGGCTGTATCAGGATGGGCTGATATTTTCTCAGTTAAGGCAGATTAGAGGCTGTAAACCACATTGTGTCCCACAGGAGTCGCCACTTGAATGAGTTTTAGTGGTGTGTTCCTTCAGAAATGCATATCCAGTCCAAAGTACAGGTTCAGGGAGTGTAGGTGGCGAGGATGTCATGAAATACCTGATCAGTCCAAACCACCTCTTAAAGTTGATCAAACCTGCTCAAATTTTCACAGAAAACTCATTTTATATCAGAGAATGAATTTGTATTGGTCTGGTCCACTCGAGGGCCATATTAGGAATTTTCATTTTCGGGGTGTGGGGGGCCCCTGGCCTCCCCTCATGGGGAGAATGTCAAGTATATCACAATATTGCCAGTCTGATGCCCCCATTTAATTTCATGCTTGTTTTAACAATAAAGGGGGATATTTTAGGCACATTTGGATCATTACATGTCTGAACAGAAAATATTTGACCCGAATAATGCTATTAAAATGGTCCAAAATAGATGTAAATCAGCCCAAACCAGTACTAAATATTGGTCTGTAACCATGAAACTTGGCCCAAATATCACCTGCCACTCACTAAATCTGATTGCACAGGTTTTAGGATTACATCTGGTGTACCAGTGGTGTCATCTGTGTAAAATATGGTCCAGGAAGGCGAAAACACAGTCTCAGGTGGCTGTATCAGGATGGGCTGATATTTTCTCAGTTAAGGCAGATTAGAGGCTGTAAACCACATTGTGTCCCACAGGAGTCGCCACTTGAATGAATTTTAGTGGTGTGTTCCTTCAGAAATGCATCCAGTCCAAAGTACAGGTTCAGGGAGTGTAGGTGGCGAGGATGTCATAAAATGCCAGATCAGTCCAAACCACCTCTTAAAGTTGATCAAACCTGCTCAAATTTTCACAGAAAACTCATTTTATATCAGAGAATGAATTTGTATTGGTCTGGTCCACTCGAGGGCCATATTAGGAATTTTCATTTTCGGGGTGTGGGGGGCCCCTGGCCTCCCCTCATGGGGAGAATGTCAAGTATATCACAATATTGCCAGTCTGATGCCCCCATTTAATTTCATGCTTGTTTTAACAATAAAGGGGGATATTTTAGGCACATTTGGAGCATTACATGTCTGAACAGAAAATATTTGACCCGAATAATGCTATTAAAATGGTCCAAAATAGATGTAAATCAGCCCAAACCAGTACTAAATATTGGTCTGTAACCATGAAACTTGGCCCAAATATCACCTGCCACTCACTAAATCTGATTGCACAGGTTTTAGGATTACATCTGGTGTACCAGTGGTGTCATCTGTGTAAAATATGGTCCAGGAAGGCGAAAACACAGTCTCAGGTGGCTGTATCAGGATGGGCTGATATTTTCTCAGTTAAGGCAGATTAGAGGCTGTAAACCACATTGTGTCCCACAGGAGTCGCCACTTGAATGAGTTTTAGTGGTGTGTTCCTTCAGAAATGCATATCCAGTCCAAAGTACAGGTTCAGGGAGTGTAGGTGGCGAGGATGTCATAAAATGCCAGATCAGTCCAAACCACCTCTTAAAGTTGATCAAACCTGCTCAAATTTTCACAGAAAACTCATTTTATATCAGAGAATGAATTTGTATTGGTCTGGTCCACTCGAGGGCCATATTAGGAATTTTCATTTTCGGGGTGTGTGTGGGGGGGGGGGGGGGGGCCCTGGCCTCCCCTCATGGGGAGAATGTCAAGTATATCACAATATTGCCAGTCTGATGCCCCCATTTAATTTCATGCTTGTTTTAACAATAAAGGGGGATATTTTAGGCACATTTGGAGCATTACATGTCTGAACAGAAAATATTTGACCCGAATAATGCTATTAAAATGGTCCAAAATAGATGTAAATCAGCCCAAACCAGTACTAAATATTGGTCTGTAACCATGAAACTTGGCCCAAATATCACCTGCCACTCACTAAATCTGATTGCACAGGTTTTAGGATTACATCTGGTGTACCAGTGGTGTCACCTGTGTAAAATATGGTCCAGGAAGGCGAAAACACAGTCTCAGGTGGCTGTATCAGGATGGGCTGATATTTTCTCAGTTAAGGCAGATTAGAGGCTGTAAACCACATTGTGTCCCACAGGAGTCGCCACTTGAATGAGTTTTAGTGGTGTGTTCCTTCAGAAATGCATATCCAGTCCAAAGTACAGGTTCAGGGAGTGTAGGTGGCGAGGATGTCATGAAATACCTGATCAGTCCAAACCACCTCTTAAAGTTGATCAAACCTGCTCAAATTTTCACAGAAAACTCATTTTATATCAGAGAATGAATTTGTATTGGTCTGGTCCACTCGAGGGCCATATTAGGAATTTTCATTTTCGGGGTGTGGGGGGCCCCTGGCCTCCCCTCATGGGGAGAATGTCAAGTATATCACAATATTGCCAGTCTGATGCCCCCATTTAATTTCATGCTTGTTTTAACAATAAAGGGGGATATTTTAGGCACATTTGGATCATTACATGTCTGAACAGAAAATATTTGACCCGAATAATGCTATTAAAATGGTCCAAAATAGATGTAAATCAGCCCAAACCAGTACTAAATATTGGTCTGTAACCATGAAACTTGGCCCAAATATCACCTGCCACTCACTAAATCTGATTGCACAGGTTTTAGGATTACATCTGGTGTACCAGTGGTGTCATCTGTGTAAAATATGGTCCAGGAAGGCGAAAACACAGTCTCAGGTGGCTGTATCAGGATGGGCTGATATTTTCTCAGTTAAGGCAGATTAGAGGCTGTAAACCACATTGTGTCCCACAGGAGTCGCCACTTGAATGAATTTTAGTGGTGTGTTCCTTCAGAAATGCATCCAGTCCAAAGTACAGGTTCAGGGAGTGTAGGTGGCGAGGATGTCATAAAATGCCAGATCAGTCCAAACCACCTCTTAAAGTTGATCAAACCTGCTCAAATTTTCACAGAAAACTCATTTTATATCAGAGAATGAATTTGTATTGGTCTGGTCCACTCGAGGGCCATATTAGGAATTTTCATTTTCGGGGTGTGGGGGGCCCCTGGCCTCCCCTCATGGGGAGAATGTCAAGTATATCACAATATTGCCAGTCTGATGCCCCCATTTAATTTCATGCTTGTTTTAACAATAAAGGGGGATATTTTAGGCACATTTGGAGCATTACATGTCTGAACAGAAAATATTTGACCCGAATAATGCTATTAAAATGGTCCAAAATAGATGTAAATCAGCCCAAACCAGTACTAAATATTGGTCTGTAACCATGAAACTTGGCCCAAATATCACCTGCCACTCACTAAATCTGATTGCACAGGTTTTAGGATTACATCTGGTGTACCAGTGGTGTCACCTGTGTAAAATATGGTCCAGGAAGGCGAAAACACAGTCTCAGGTGGCTGTATCAGGATGGGCTGATATTTTCTCAGTTAAGGCAGATTAGAGGCTGTAAACCACATTGTGTCCCACAGGAGTCGCCACTTGAATGAGTTTTAGTGGTGTGTTCCTTCAGAAATGCATATCCAGTCCAAAGTACAGGTTCAGGGAGTGTAGGTGGCGAGGATGTCATGAAATGCCAGATCAGTCCAAACCACCTCTTAAAGTTGATCAAACCTGCTCAAATTTTCACAGAAAACTCATTTTATATCAGAGAATGAATTTGTATTGGTCTGGTCCACTCGAGGGCCATATTAGGAATTTTCATTTTCGGGGTGTGGGGGGCCCCTGGCCTCCCCTCATGGGGAGAATGTCAAGTATATCACAATATTGCCAGTCTGATGCCCCCATTTAATTTCATGCTTGTTTTAACAATAAAGGGGGATATTTTAGGCACATTTGGATCATTACATGTCTGAACAGAAAATATTTGACCCGAATAATGCTATTAAAATGGTCCAAAATAGATGTAAATCAGCCCAAACCAGTACTAAATATTGGTCTGTAACCATGAAACTTGGCCCAAATATCACCTGCCACTCACTAAATCTGATTGCACAGGTTTTAGGATTACATCTGGTGTACCAGTGGTGTCATCTGTGTAAAATATGGTCCAGGAAGGCGAAAACACAGTCTCAGGTGGCTGTATCAGGATGGGCTGATATTTTCTCAGTTAAGGCAGATTAGAGGCTGTAAACCACATTGTGTCCCACAGGAGTCGCCACTTGAATGAATTTTAGTGGTGTGTTCCTTCAGAAATGCATCCAGTCCAAAGTACAGGTTCAGGGAGTGTAGGTGGCGAGGATGTCATAAAATGCCAGATCAGTCCAAACCACCTCTTAAAGTTGATCAAACCTGCTCAAATTTTCACAGAAAACTCATTTTATATCAGAGAATGAATTTGTATTGGTCTGGTCCACTCGAGGGCCATATTAGGAATTTTCATTTTCGGGGTGTGGGGGGCCCCTGGCCTCCCCTCATGGGGAGAATGTCAAGTATATCACAATATTGCCAGTCTGATGCCCCCATTTAATTTCATGCTTGTTTTAACAATAAAGGGGGATATTTTAGGCACATTTGGATCATTACATGTCTGAACAGAAAATATTTGACCCGAATAATGCTATTAAAATGGTCCAAAATAGATGTAAATCAGCCCAAACCAGTACTAAATATTGGTCTGTAACCATGAAACTTGGCCCAAATATCACCTGCCACTCACTAAATCTGATTGCACAGGTTTTAGGATTACATCTGGTGTACCAGTGGTGTCATCTGTGTAAAATATGGTCCAGGAAGGCGAAAACACAGTCTCAGGTGGCTGTATCAGGATGGGCTGATATTTTCTCAGTTAAGGCAGATTAGAGGCTGTAAACCACATTGTGTCCCACAGGAGTCGCCACTTGAATGAATTTTAGTGGTGTGTTCCTTCAGAAATGCATCCAGTCCAAAGTACAGGTTCAGGGAGTGTAGGTGGCGAGGATGTCATAAAATGCCAGATCAGTCCAAACCACCTCTTAAAGTTGATCAAACCTGCTCAAATTTTCACAGAAAACTCATTTTATATCAGAGAATGAATTTGTATTGGTCTGGTCCACTCGAGGGCCATATTAGGAATTTTCATTTTCGGGGTGTGGGGGGCCCCTGGCCTCCCCTCATGGGGAGAATGTCAAGTATATCACAATATTGCCAGTCTGATGCCCCCATTTAATTTCATGCTTGTTTTAACAATAAAGGGGGATATTTTAGGCACATTTGGAGCATTACATGTCTGAACAGAAAATATTTGACCCGAATAATGCTATTAAAATGGTCCAAAATAGATGTAAATCAGCCCAAACCAGTACTAAATATTGGTCTGTAACCATGAAACTTGGCCCAAATATCACCTGCCACTCACTAAATCTGATTGCACAGGTTTTAGGATTACATCTGGTGTACCAGTGGTGTCACCTGTGTAAAATATGGTCCAGGAAGGCGAAAACACAGTCTCAGGTGGCTGTATCAGGATGGGCTGATATTTTCTCAGTTAAGGCAGATTAGAGGCTGTAAACCACATTGTGTCCCACAGGAGTCGCCACTTGAATGAGTTTTAGTGGTGTGTTCCTTCAGAAATGCATATCCAGTCCAAAGTACAGGTTCAGGGAGTGTAGGTGGCGAGGATGTCATGAAATGCCAGATCAGTCCAAACCACCTCTTAAAGTTGATCAAACCTGCTCAAATTTTCACAGAAAACTCATTTTATATCAGAGAATGAATTTGTATTGGTCTGGTCCACTCGAGGGCCATATTAGGAATTTTCATTTTCGGGGTGTGGGGGGCCCCTGGCCTCCCCTCATGGGGAGAATGTCAAGTATATCACAATATTGCCAGTCTGATGCCCCCATTTAATTTCATGCTTGTTTTAACAATAAAGGGGGATATTTTAGGCACATTTGGATCATTACATGTCTGAACAGAAAATATTTGACCCGAATAATGCTATTAAAATGGTCCAAAATAGATGTAAATCAGCCCAAACCAGTACTAAATATTGGTCTGTAACCATGAAACTTGGCCCAAATATCACCTGCCACTCACTAAATCTGATTGCACAGGTTTTAGGATTACATCTGGTGTACCAGTGGTGTCATCTGTGTAAAATATGGTCCAGGAAGGCGAAAACACAGTCTCAGGTGGCTGTATCAGGATGGGCTGATATTTTCTCAGTTAAGGCAGATTAGAGGCTGTAAACCACATTGTGTCCCACAGGAGTCGCCACTTGAATGAATTTTAGTGGTGTGTTCCTTCAGAAATGCATCCAGTCCAAAGTACAGGTTCAGGGAGTGTAGGTGGCGAGGATGTCATAAAATGCCAGATCAGTCCAAACCACCTCTTAAAGTTGATCAAACCTGCTCAAATTTTCACAGAAAACTCATTTTATATCAGAGAATGAATTTGTATTGGTCTGGTCCACTCGAGGGCCATATTAGGAATTTTCATTTTCGGGGTGTGGGGGGCCCCTGGCCTCCCCTCATGGGGAGAATGTCAAGTATATCACAATATTGCCAGTCTGATGCCCCCATTTAATTTCATGCTTGTTTTAACAATAAAGGGGGATATTTTAGGCACATTTGGAGCATTACATGTCTGAACAGAAAATATTTGACCCGAATAATGCTATTAAAATGGTCCAAAATAGATGTAAATCAGCCCAAACCAGTACTAAATATTGGTCTGTAACCATGAAACTTGGCCCAAATATCACCTGCCACTCACTAAATCTGATTGCACAGGTTTTAGGATTACATCTGGTGTACCAGTGGTGTCATCTGTGTAAAATATGGTCCAGGAAGGCGAAAACACAGTCTCAGGTGGCTGTATCAGGATGGGCTGATATTTTCTCAGTTAAGGCAGATTAGAGGCTGTAAACCACATTGTGTCCCACAGGAGTCGCCACTTGAATGAGTTTTAGTGGTGTGTTCCTTCAGAAATGCATATCCAGTCCAAAGTACAGGTTCAGGGAGTGTAGGTGGCGAGGATGTCATAAAATGCCAGATCAGTCCAAACCACCTCTTAAAGTTGATCAAACCTGCTCAAATTTTCACAGAAAACTCATTTTATATCAGAGAATGAATTTGTATTGGTCTGGTCCACTCGAGGGCCATATTAGGAATTTTCATTTTCGGGGTGTGTGGGGGGGGGGGGGGGGGGGGGGCCCTGGCCTCCCCTCATGGGGAGAATGTCAAGTATATCACAATATTGCCAGTCTGATGCCCCCATTTAATTTCATGCTTGTTTTAACAATAAAGGGGGATATTTTAGGCACATTTGGAGCATTACATGTCTGAACAGAAAATATTTGACCCGAATAATGCTATTAAAATGGTCCAAAATAGATGTAAATCAGCCCAAACCAGTACTAAATATTGGTCTGTAACCATGAAACTTGGCCCAAATATCACCTGCCACTCACTAAATCTGATTGCACAGGTTTTAGGATTACATCTGGTGTACCAGTGGTGTCACCTGTGTAAAATATGGTCCAGGAAGGCGAAAACACAGTCTCAGGTGGCTGTATCAGGATGGGCTGATATTTTCTCAGTTAAGGCAGATTAGAGGCTGTAAACCACATTGTGTCCCACAGGAGTCGCCACTTGAATGAGTTTTAGTGGTGTGTTCCTTCAGAAATGCATATCCAGTCCAAAGTACAGGTTCAGGGAGTGTAGGTGGCGAGGATGTCATGAAATGCCAGATCAGTCCAAACCACCTCTTAAAGTTGATCAAACCTGCTCAAATTTTCACAGAAAACTCATTTTATATCAGAGAATGAATTTGTATTGGTCTGGTCCACTCGAGGGCCATATTAGGAATTTTCATTTTCGGGGTGTGGGGGGCCCCTGGCCTCCCCTCATGGGGAGAATGTCAAGTATATCACAATATTGCCAGTCTGATGCCCCCATTTAATTTCATGCTTGTTTTAACAATAAAGGGGGATATTTTAGGCACATTTGGATCATTACATGTCTGAACAGAAAATATTTGACCCGAATAATGCTATTAAAATGGTCCAAAATAGATGTAAATCAGCCCAAACCAGTACTAAATATTGGTCTGTAACCATGAAACTTGGCCCAAATATCACCTGCCACTCACTAAATCTGATTGCACAGGTTTTAGGATTACATCTGGTGTACCAGTGGTGTCATCTGTGTAAAATATGGTCCAGGAAGGCGAAAACACAGTCTCAGGTGGCTGTATCAGGATGGGCTGATATTTTCTCAGTTAAGGCAGATTAGAGGCTGTAAACCACATTGTGTCCCACAGGAGTCGCCACTTGAATGAATTTTAGTGGTGTGTTCCTTCAGAAATGCATCCAGTCCAAAGTACAGGTTCAGGGAGTGTAGGTGGCGAGGATGTCATAAAATGCCAGATCAGTCCAAACCACCTCTTAAAGTTGATCAAACCTGCTCAAATTTTCACAGAAAACTCATTTTATATCAGAGAATGAATTTGTATTGGTCTGGTCCACTCGAGGGCCATATTAGGAATTTTCATTTTCGGGGTGTGGGGGGCCCCTGGCCTCCCCTCATGGGGAGAATGTCAAGTATATCACAATATTGCCAGTCTGATGCCCCCATTTAATTTCATGCTTGTTTTAACAATAAAGGGGGATATTTTAGGCACATTTGGAGCATTACATGTCTGAACAGAAAATATTTGACCCGAATAATGCTATTAAAATGGTCCAAAATAGATGTAAATCAGCCCAAACCAGTACTAAATATTGGTCTGTAACCATGAAACTTGGCCCAAATATCACCTGCCACTCACTAAATCTGATTGCACAGGTTTTAGGATTACATCTGGTGTACCAGTGGTGTCATCTGTGTAAAATATGGTCCAGGAAGGCGAAAACACAGTCTCAGGTGGCTGTATCAGGATGGGCTGATATTTTCTCAGTTAAGGCAGATTAGAGGCTGTAAACCACATTGTGTCCCACAGGAGTCGCCACTTGAATGAGTTTTAGTGGTGTGTTCCTTCAGAAATGCATATCCAGTCCAAAGTACAGGTTCAGGGAGTGTAGGTGGCGAGGATGTCATAAAATGCCAGATCAGTCCAAACCACCTCTTAAAGTTGATCAAACCTGCTCAAATTTTCACAGAAAACTCATTTTATATCAGAGAATGAATTTGTATTGGTCTGGTCCACTCGAGGGCCATATTAGGAATTTTCATTTTCGGGGTGTGGGGGGGGGGGGGGGCCCTGGCCTCCCCTCATGGGGAGAATGTCAAGTATATCACAATATTGCCAGTCTGATGCCCCCATTTAATTTCATGCTTGTTTTAACAATAAAGGGGGATATTTTAGGCACATTTGGAGCATTACATGTCTGAACAGAAAATATTTGACCCGAATAATGCTATTAAAATGGTCCAAAATAGATGTAAATCAGCCCAAACCAGTACTAAATATTGGTCTGTAACCATGAAACTTGGCCCAAATATCACCTGCCACTCACTAAATCTGATTGCACAGGTTTTAGGATTACATCTGGTGTACCAGTGGTGTCACCTGTGTAAAATATGGTCCAGGAAGGCGAAAACACAGTCTCAGGTGGCTGTATCAGGATGGGCTGATATTTTCTCAGTTAAGGCAGATTAGAGGCTGTAAACCACATTGTGTCCCACAGGAGTCGCCACTTGAATGAGTTTTAGTGGTGTGTTCCTTCAGAAATGCATATCCAGTCCAAAGTACAGGTTCAGGGAGTGTAGGTGGCGAGGATGTCATGAAATGCCAGATCAGTCCAAACCACCTCTTAAAGTTGATCAAACCTGCTCAAATTTTCACAGAAAACTCATTTTATATCAGAGAATGAATTTGTATTGGTCTGGTCCACTCGAGGGCCATATTAGGAATTTTCATTTTCGGGGTGTGGGGGGCCCCTGGCCTCCCCTCATGGGGAGAATGTCAAGTATATCACAATATTGCCAGTCTGATGCCCCCATTTAATTTCATGCTTGTTTTAACAATAAAGGGGGATATTTTAGGCACATTTGGATCATTACATGTCTGAACAGAAAATATTTGACCCGAATAATGCTATTAAAATGGTCCAAAATAGATGTAAATCAGCCCAAACCAGTACTAAATATTGGTCTGTAACCATGAAACTTGGCCCAAATATCACCTGCCACTCACTAAATCTGATTGCACAGGTTTTAGGATTACATCTGGTGTACCAGTGGTGTCATCTGTGTAAAATATGGTCCAGGAAGGCGAAAACACAGTCTCAGGTGGCTGTATCAGGATGGGCTGATATTTTCTCAGTTAAGGCAGATTAGAGGCTGTAAACCACATTGTGTCCCACAGGAGTCGCCACTTGAATGAATTTTAGTGGTGTGTTCCTTCAGAAATGCATCCAGTCCAAAGTACAGGTTCAGGGAGTGTAGGTGGCGAGGATGTCATAAAATGCCAGATCAGTCCAAACCACCTCTTAAAGTTGATCAAACCTGCTCAAATTTTCACAGAAAACTCATTTTATATCAGAGAATGAATTTGTATTGGTCTGGTCCACTCGAGGGCCATATTAGGAATTTTCATTTTCGGGGTGTGGGGGGCCCCTGGCCTCCCCTCATGGGGAGAATGTCAAGTATATCACAATATTGCCAGTCTGATGCCCCCATTTAATTTCATGCTTGTTTTAACAATAAAGGGGGATATTTTAGGCACATTTGGATCATTACATGTCTGAACAGAAAATATTTGACCCGAATAATGCTATTAAAATGGTCCAAAATAGATGTAAATCAGCCCAAACCAGTACTAAATATTGGTCTGTAACCATGAAACTTGGCCCAAATATCACCTGCCACTCACTAAATCTGATTGCACAGGTTTTAGGATTACATCTGGTGTACCAGTGGTGTCATCTGTGTAAAATATGGTCCAGGAAGGCGAAAACACAGTCTCAGGTGGCTGTATCAGGATGGGCTGATATTTTCTCAGTTAAGGCAGATTAGAGGCTGTAAACCACATTGTGTCCCACAGGAGTCGCCACTTGAATGAATTTTAGTGGTGTGTTCCTTCAGAAATGCATCCAGTCCAAAGTACAGGTTCAGGGAGTGTAGGTGGCGAGGATGTCATAAAATGCCAGATCAGTCCAAACCACCTCTTAAAGTTGATCAAACCTGCTCAAATTTTCACAGAAAACTCATTTTATATCAGAGAATGAATTTGTATTGGTCTGGTCCACTCGAGGGCCATATTAGGAATTTTCATTTTCGGGGTGTGGGGGGCCCCTGGCCTCCCCTCATGGGGAGAATGTCAAGTATATCACAATATTGCCAGTCTGATGCCCCCATTTAATTTCATGCTTGTTTTAACAATAAAGGGGGATATTTTAGGCACATTTGGATCATTACATGTCTGAACAGAAAATATTTGACCCGAATAATGCTATTAAAATGGTCCAAAATAGATGTAAATCAGCCCAAACCAGTACTAAATATTGGTCTGTAACCATGAAACTTGGCCCAAATATCACCTGCCACTCACTAAATCTGATTGCACAGGTTTTAGGATTACATCTGGTGTACCAGTGGTGTCATCTGTGTAAAATATGGTCCAGGAAGGCGAAAACACAGTCTCAGGTGGCTGTATCAGGATGGGCTGATATTTTCTCAGTTAAGGCAGATTAGAGGCTGTAAACCACATTGTGTCCCACAGGAGTCGCCACTTGAATGAATTTTAGTGGTGTGTTCCTTCAGAAATGCATCCAGTCCAAAGTACAGGTTCAGGGAGTGTAGGTGGCGAGGATGTCATAAAATGCCAGATCAGTCCAAACCACCTCTTAAAGTTGATCAAACCTGCTCAAATTTTCACAGAAAACTCATTTTATATCAGAGAATGAATTTGTATTGGTCTGGTCCACTCGAGGGCCATATTAGGAATTTTCATTTTCGGGGTGTGGGGGGCCCCTGGCCTCCCCTCATGGGGAGAATGTCAAGTATATCACAATATTGCCAGTCTGATGCCCCCATTTAATTTCATGCTTGTTTTAACAATAAAGGGGGATATTTTAGGCACATTTGGATCATTACATGTCTGAACAGAAAATATTTGACCCGAATAATGCTATTAAAATGGTCCAAAATAGATGTAAATCAGCCCAAACCAGTACTAAATATTGGTCTGTAACCATGAAACTTGGCCCAAATATCACCTGCCACTCACTAAATCTGATTGCACAGGTTTTAGGATTACATCTGGTGTACCAGTGGTGTCATCTGTGTAAAATATGGTCCAGGAAGGCGAAAACACAGTCTCAGGTGGCTGTATCAGGATGGGCTGATATTTTCTCAGTTAAGGCAGATTAGAGGCTGTAAACCACATTGTGTCCCACAGGAGTCGCCACTTGAATGAATTTTAGTGGTGTGTTCCTTCAGAAATGCATCCAGTCCAAAGTACAGGTTCAGGGAGTGTAGGTGGCGAGGATGTCATAAAATGCCAGATCAGTCCAAACCACCTCTTAAAGTTGATCAAACCTGCTCAAATTTTCACAGAAAACTCATTTTATATCAGAGAATGAATTTGTATTGGTCTGGTCCACTCGAGGGCCATATTAGGAATTTTCATTTTCGGGGTGTGGGGGGCCCCTGGCCTCCCCTCATGGGGAGAATGTCAAGTATATCACAATATTGCCAGTCTGATGCCCCCATTTAATTTCATGCTTGTTTTAACAATAAAGGGGGATATTTTAGGCACATTTGGATCATTACATGTCTGAACAGAAAATATTTGACCCGAATAATGCTATTAAAATGGTCCAAAATAGATGTAAATCAGCCCAAACCAGTACTAAATATTGGTCTGTAACCATGAAACTTGGCCCAAATATCACCTGCCACTCACTAAATCTGATTGCACAGGTTTTAGGATTACATCTGGTGTACCAGTGGTGTCATCTGTGTAAAATATGGTCCAGGAAGGCGAAAACACAGTCTCAGGTGGCTGTATCAGGATGGGCTGATATTTTCTCAGTTAAGGCAGATTAGAGGCTGTAAACCACATTGTGTCCCACAGGAGTCGCCACTTGAATGAATTTTAGTGGTGTGTTCCTTCAGAAATGCATCCAGTCCAAAGTACAGGTTCAGGGAGTGTAGGTGGCGAGGATGTCATAAAATGCCAGATCAGTCCAAACCACCTCTTAAAGTTGATCAAACCTGCTCAAATTTTCACAGAAAACTCATTTTATATCAGAGAATGAATTTGTATTGGTCTGGTCCACTCGAGGGCCATATTAGGAATTTTCATTTTCGGGGTGTGGGGGGCCCCTGGCCTCCCCTCATGGGGAGAATGTCAAGTATATCACAATATTGCCAGTCTGATGCCCCCATTTAATTTCATGCTTGTTTTAACAATAAAGGGGGATATTTTAGGCACATTTGGATCATTACATGTCTGAACAGAAAATATTTGACCCGAATAATGCTATTAAAATGGTCCAAAATAGATGTAAATCAGCCCAAACCAGTACTAAATATTGGTCTGTAACCATGAAACTTGGCCCAAATATCACCTGCCACTCACTAAATCTGATTGCACAGGTTTTAGGATTACATCTGGTGTACCAGTGGTGTCATCTGTGTAAAATATGGTCCAGGAAGGCGAAAACACAGTCTCAGGTGGCTGTATCAGGATGGGCTGATATTTTCTCAGTTAAGGCAGATTAGAGGCTGTAAACCACATTGTGTCCCACAGGAGTCGCCACTTGAATGAATTTTAGTGGTGTGTTCCTTCAGAAATGCATCCAGTCCAAAGTACAGGTTCAGGGAGTGTAGGTGGCGAGGATGTCATAAAATGCCAGATCAGTCCAAACCACCTCTTAAAGTTGATCAAACCTGCTCAAATTTTCACAGAAAACTCATTTTATATCAGAGAATGAATTTGTATTGGTCTGGTCCACTCGAGGGCCATATTAGGAATTTTCATTTTCGGGGTGTGGGGGGCCCCTGGCCTCCCCTCATGGGGAGAATGTCAAGTATATCACAATATTGCCAGTCTGATGCCCCCATTTAATTTCATGCTTGTTTTAACAATAAAGGGGGATATTTTAGGCACATTTGGATCATTACATGTCTGAACAGAAAATATTTGACCCGAATAATGCTATTAAAATGGTCCAAAATAGATGTAAATCAGCCCAAACCAGTACTAAATATTGGTCTGTAACCATGAAACTTGGCCCAAATATCACCTGCCACTCACTAAATCTGATTGCACAGGTTTTAGGATTACATCTGGTGTACCAGTGGTGTCATCTGTGTAAAATATGGTCCAGGAAGGCGAAAACACAGTCTCAGGTGGCTGTATCAGGATGGGCTGATATTTTCTCAGTTAAGGCAGATTAGAGGCTGTAAACCACATTGTGTCCCACAGGAGTCGCCACTTGAATGAATTTTAGTGGTGTGTTCCTTCAGAAATGCATCCAGTCCAAAGTACAGGTTCAGGGAGTGTAGGTGGCGAGGATGTCATAAAATGCCAGATCAGTCCAAACCACCTCTTAAAGTTGATCAAACCTGCTCAAATTTTCACAGAAAACTCATTTTATATCAGAGAATGAATTTGTATTGGTCTGGTCCACTCGAGGGCCATATTAGGAATTTTCATTTTCGGGGTGTGGGGGGCCCCTGGCCTCCCCTCATGGGGAGAATGTCAAGTATATCACAATATTGCCAGTCTGATGCCCCCATTTAATTTCATGCTTGTTTTAACAATAAAGGGGGATATTTTAGGCACATTTGGATCATTACATGTCTGAACAGAAAATATTTGACCCGAATAATGCTATTAAAATGGTCCAAAATAGATGTAAATCAGCCCAAACCAGTACTAAATATTGGTCTGTAACCATGAAACTTGGCCCAAATATCACCTGCCACTCACTAAATCTGATTGCACAGGTTTTAGGATTACATCTGGTGTACCAGTGGTGTCATCTGTGTAAAATATGGTCCAGGAAGGCGAAAACACAGTCTCAGGTGGCTGTATCAGGATGGGCTGATATTTTCTCAGTTAAGGCAGATTAGAGGCTGTAAACCACATTGTGTCCCACAGGAGTCGCCACTTGAATGAATTTTAGTGGTGTGTTCCTTCAGAAATGCATCCAGTCCAAAGTACAGGTTCAGGGAGTGTAGGTGGCGAGGATGTCATAAAATGCCAGATCAGTCCAAACCACCTCTTAAAGTTGATCAAACCTGCTCAAATTTTCACAGAAAACTCATTTTATATCAGAGAATGAATTTGTATTGGTCTGGTCCACTCGAGGGCCATATTAGGAATTTTCATTTTCGGGGTGTGGGGGGCCCCTGGCCTCCCCTCATGGGGAGAATGTCAAGTATATCACAATATTGCCAGTCTGATGCCCCCATTTAATTTCATGCTTGTTTTAACAATAAAGGGGGATATTTTAGGCACATTTGGATCATTACATGTCTGAACAGAAAATATTTGACCCGAATAATGCTATTAAAATGGTCCAAAATAGATGTAAATCAGCCCAAACCAGTACTAAATATTGGTCTGTAACCATGAAACTTGGCCCAAATATCACCTGCCACTCACTAAATCTGATTGCACAGGTTTTAGGATTACATCTGGTGTACCAGTGGTGTCATCTGTGTAAAATATGGTCCAGGAAGGCGAAAACACAGTCTCAGGTGGCTGTATCAGGATGGGCTGATATTTTCTCAGTTAAGGCAGATTAGAGGCTGTAAACCACATTGTGTCCCACAGGAGTCGCCACTTGAATGAATTTTAGTGGTGTGTTCCTTCAGAAATGCATCCAGTCCAAAGTACAGGTTCAGGGAGTGTAGGTGGCGAGGATGTCATAAAATGCCAGATCAGTCCAAACCACCTCTTAAAGTTGATCAAACCTGCTCAAATTTTCACAGAAAACTCATTTTATATCAGAGAATGAATTTGTATTGGTCTGGTCCACTCGAGGGCCATATTAGGAATTTTCATTTTCGGGGTGTGGGGGGCCCCTGGCCTCCCCTCATGGGGAGAATGTCAAGTATATCACAATATTGCCAGTCTGATGCCCCCATTTAATTTCATGCTTGTTTTAACAATAAAGGGGGATATTTTAGGCACATTTGGATCATTACATGTCTGAACAGAAAATATTTGACCCGAATAATGCTATTAAAATGGTCCAAAATAGATGTAAATCAGCCCAAACCAGTACTAAATATTGGTCTGTAACCATGAAACTTGGCCCAAATATCACCTGCCACTCACTAAATCTGATTGCACAGGTTTTAGGATTACATCTGGTGTACCAGTGGTGTCACCTGTGTAAAATATGGTCCAGGAAGGCGAAAACACAGTCTCAGGTGGCTGTATCAGGATGGGCTGATATTTTCTCAGTTAAGGCAGATTAGAGGCTGTAAACCACATTGTGTCCCACAGGAGTCGCCACTTGAATGAGTTTTAGTGGTGTGTTCCTTCAGAAATGCATATCCAGTCCAAAGTACAGGTTCAGGGAGTGTAGGTGGCGAGGATGTCATAAAATGCCAGATCAGTCCAAACCACCTCTTAAAGTTGATCAAACCTGCTCAAATTTTCACAGAAAACTCATTTTATATCAGAGAATGAATTTGTATTGGTCTGGTCCACTCGAGGGCCATATTAGGAATTTTCATTTTCGGGGTGTGGGGGGCCCCTGGCCTCCCCTCATGGGGAGAATGTCAAGTATATCACAATATTGCCAGTCTGATGCCCCCATTTAATTTCATGCTTGTTTTAACAATAAAGGGGGATATTTTAGGCACATTTGGATCATTACATGTCTGAACAGAAAATATTTGACCCGAATAATGCTATTAAAATGGTCCAAAATAGATGTAAATCAGCCCAAACCAGTACTAAATATTGGTCTGTAACCATGAAACTTGGCCCAAATATCACCTGCCACTCACTAAATCTGATTGCACAGGTTTTAGGATTACATCTGGTGTACCAGTGGTGTCATCTGTGTAAAATATGGTCCAGGAAGGCGAAAACACAGTCTCAGGTGGCTGTATCAGGATGGGCTGATATTTTCTCAGTTAAGGCAGATTAGAGGCTGTAAACCACATTGTGTCCCACAGGAGTCGCCACTTGAATGAATTTTAGTGGTGTGTTCCTTCAGAAATGCATCCAGTCCAAAGTACAGGTTCAGGGAGTGTAGGTGGCGAGGATGTCATAAAATGCCAGATCAGTCCAAACCACCTCTTAAAGTTGATCAAACCTGCTCAAATTTTCACAGAAAACTCATTTTATATCAGAGAATGAATTTGTATTGGTCTGGTCCACTCGAGGGCCATATTAGGAATTTTCATTTTCGGGGTGTGGGGGGCCCCTGGCCTCCCCTCATGGGGAGAATGTCAAGTATATCACAATATTGCCAGTCTGATGCCCCCATTTAATTTCATGCTTGTTTTAACAATAAAGGGGGATATTTTAGGCACATTTGGATCATTACATGTCTGAACAGAAAATATTTGACCCGAATAATGCTATTAAAATGGTCCAAAATAGATGTAAATCAGCCCAAACCAGTACTAAATATTGGTCTGTAACCATGAAACTTGGCCCAAATATCACCTGCCACTCACTAAATCTGATTGCACAGGTTTTAGGATTACATCTGGTGTACCAGTGGTGTCATCTGTGTAAAATATGGTCCAGGAAGGCGAAAACACAGTCTCAGGTGGCTGTATCAGGATGGGCTGATATTTTCTCAGTTAAGGCAGATTAGAGGCTGTAAACCACATTGTGTCCCACAGGAGTCGCCACTTGAATGAGTTTTAGTGGTGTGTTCCTTCAGAAATGCATATCCAGTCCAAAGTACAGGTTCAGGGAGTGTAGGTGGCGAGGATGTCATAAAATGCCAGATCAGTCCAAACCACCTCTTAAAGTTGATCAAACCTGCTCAAATTTTCACAGAAAACTCATTTTATATCAGAGAATGAATTTGTATTGGTCTGGTCCACTCGAGGGCCATATTAGGAATTTTCATTTTCGGGGTGTGGGGGGCCCCTGGCCTCCCCTCATGGGGAGAATGTCAAGTATATCACAATATTGCCAGTCTGATGCCCCCATTTAATTTCATGCTTGTTTTAACAATAAAGGGGGATATTTTAGGCACATTTGGATCATTACATGTCTGAACAGAAAATATTTGACCCGAATAATGCTATTAAAATGGTCCAAAATAGATGTAAATCAGCCCAAACCAGTACTAAATATTGGTCTGTAACCATGAAACTTGGCCCAAATATCACCTGCCACTCACTAAATCTGATTGCACAGGTTTTAGGATTACATCTGGTGTACCAGTGGTGTCATCTGTGTAAAATATGGTCCAGGAAGGCGAAAACACAGTCTCAGGTGGCTGTATCAGGATGGGCTGATATTTTCTCAGTTAAGGCAGATTAGAGGCTGTAAACCACATTGTGTCCCACAGGAGTCGCCACTTGAATGAATTTTAGTGGTGTGTTCCTTCAGAAATGCATCCAGTCCAAAGTACAGGTTCAGGGAGTGTAGGTGGCGAGGATGTCATAAAATGCCAGATCAGTCCAAACCACCTCTTAAAGTTGATCAAACCTGCTCAAATTTTCACAGAAAACTCATTTTATATCAGAGAATGAATTTGTATTGGTCTGGTCCACTCGAGGGCCATATTAGGAATTTTCATTTTCGGGGTGTGGGGGGCCCCTGGCCTCCCCTCATGGGGAGAATGTCAAGTATATCACAATATTGCCAGTCTGATGCCCCCATTTAATTTCATGCTTGTTTTAACAATAAAGGGGGATATTTTAGGCACATTTGGATCATTACATGTCTGAACAGAAAATATTTGACCCGAATAATGCTATTAAAATGGTCCAAAATAGATGTAAATCAGCCCAAACCAGTACTAAATATTGGTCTGTAACCATGAAACTTGGCCCAAATATCACCTGCCACTCACTAAATCTGATTGCACAGGTTTTAGGATTACATCTGGTGTACCAGTGGTGTCATCTGTGTAAAATATGGTCCAGGAAGGCGAAAACACAGTCTCAGGTGGCTGTATCAGGATGGGCTGATATTTTCTCAGTTAAGGCAGATTAGAGGCTGTAAACCACATTGTGTCCCACAGGAGTCGCCACTTGAATGAATTTTAGTGGTGTGTTCCTTCAGAAATGCATCCAGTCCAAAGTACAGGTTCAGGGAGTGTAGGTGGCGAGGATGTCATAAATGTCATAAAATGCCAGATCAGTCCAAACCACCTCTTAAAGTTGATCAAACCTGCTCAAATTTTCACAGAAAACTCATTTTATATCAGAGAATGAATTTGTATTGGTCTGGTCCACTCGAGGGCCATATTAGGAATTTTCATTTTCGGGGTGTGGGGGGCCCCTGGCCTCCCCTCATGGGGAGAATGTCAAGTATATCACAATATTGCCAGTCTGATGCCCCCATTTAATTTCATGCTTGTTTTAACAATAAAGGGGGATATTTTAGGCACATTTGGATCATTACATGTCTGAACAGAAAATATTTGACCCGAATAATGCTATTAAAATGGTCCAAAATAGATGTAAATCAGCCCAAACCAGTACTAAATATTGGTCTGTAACCATGAAACTTGGCCCAAATATCACCTGCCACTCACTAAATCTGATTGCACAGGTTTTAGGATTACATCTGGTGTACCAGTGGTGTCACCTGTGTAAAATATGGTCCAGGAAGGCGAAAACACAGCCTCAGGTGGCTGTATCAGGATGGGCTGATATTTTCTCAGTTAAGGCAGATTAGAGGCTGTAAACCACATTGTGTCCCACAGGAGTCGCCACTTGAATGAGTTTTAGTGGTGTGTTCCTTCAGAAATGCATATCCAGTCCAAAGTACAGGTTCAGGGAGTGTAGGTGGCGAGGATGTCATAAAATGCCAGATCAGTCCAAACCACCTCTTAAAGTTGATCAAACCTGCTCAAATTTTCACAGAAAACTCATTTTATATCAGAGAATGAATTTGTATTGGTCTGGTCCACTCGAGGGCCATATTAGGAATTTTCATTTTCGGGGTGTGGGGGGGGGGGGGGCCCTGGCCTCCCCTCATGGGGAGAATGTCAAGTATATCACAATATTGCCAGTCTGATGCCCCCATTTAATTTCATGCTTGTTTTAACAATAAAGGGGGATATTTTAGGCACATTTGGAGCATTACATGTCTGAACAGAAAATATTTGACCCGAATAATGCTATTAAAATGGTCCAAAATAGATGTAAATCAGCCCAAACCAGTACTAAATATTGGTCTGTAACCATGAAACTTGGCCCAAATATCACCTGCCACTCACTAAATCTGATTGCACTAATAATTAATGAATATATTTTAGGCTCATTTGGAGCATTACATGTCTGATCAAAAATTATTTTACCCAAATATTGTTGTAAAAATAGACAAAAATAGATGTAAATCAGCCCAAACCAGTACCAAATGTTGATCTATAAGTCTGAAATTTGGCCCAAAAATTACTTGCCACACACTAAATCTGATTGCGTAGGTTTTAGGATTACATTTGGTATACCAGTGGTGTCCTATGTGTCATATGTGGTCCAGGAAGGCCAAAATACTGCCACAGATGGCTGTATCAGGAAATGCTGATATATCTTCAATTAAGGTAGAATCAAGGTTGAAAACCATATTGTTTCCTACAGGAGTCGCCACTGAAATTAATTTTAATAGTGCATTCTTTGAAAAATTCATATCTAGCCCAAAGTGCAGGTTCAGGGAATGTAGTTGGCGAGGGATTCATAAAATGCCAGATCAGCCAAAAACATCCCTTAATGTTGGTCAATCTGGCTGAAATTTTCACAGGAAACTCAATTTATATCAGAGAATGAATTTGTATTGGGCTGGCCCATTCGAGGGCCACTTTAAGAATTTCAATTTCCAGGGTGTGGGGGGCCCATGACCCCCTGAGGTGGCAAATGTCAAGTATATCATGATATTGCCAATATGAAGCCGAAATTTAATTTCATGCATATTCTAATAATTAATGAGGATATTTTAGGCTCATTTGGAGCATTACATGTCTGATCAAAAATTATTTTACCCAAATATTGTTGTAAAAATAGAAAAAAATATATGTAAATCAGCCCAAAACAGTACCAAATGTTGGTCTATAAGTCTGAAATTTGGCCAAAAAAGTAATACCATAAAGGGTCACCAATAGATTCAACTGCAAAATGGAGGAACTACAATCACTATTCAGCCAAAACAACTTCAGAAAAAATTTATTTCTCATCAGAAAGTTTTACATTTAACATATAAAGGTTTCCCAAGATTTCAGTATAAAACTAATATAACTCTATTCAATAATATTTGTCAGAGTATTGAGTATCTACTATCCTGCATTAACATACCAAAACATAGATCACAAGACATACAGTATCACAGAAATGCTGCAACCTGATTATGGAAATGTGCATCAAACAGTCGCATGTTTTTTTTTTGTATATTATGTGTCAGGAAAACCCCAACTCAGAAAACTTCACTATTTACAAAGTTCCAAAGCTAGTCCATATTTTTCACAAATTTCTGCAAAAACACCACAATAAAAGTAACATTATCTGTCTTCAACATTGTTACATTATTTGACAATAAATAAATAGAATCTCATTTGATTTTACAAATGAGAGAAGAACATGTCTTTGAAACTTCCAATACAACTTTTGTACCAGTTTTCCTATCTGAACCACCTTCATAGCACTTGCCGATGGCAATCATTTTTACATAGTTTAACATTCATGACACAGACATGACTCAGAATATTAAAAACAATATATTTTTTTACAATACATTTGCACAAATCTTGTAATACACAAGAATTTGGTTGAATTATACTGTCTCACTAGATTCAAATATTGATTGTAAATGGATAAAATTTGAAACCACACACATTATGCTGGACTGATATAATTAGTTGGCTGACTAATTTTGCCTCAGAATATAGAAGACACAGAAAAAAGTAGTTATTAGTAGGAGTTTAAGGTCGCCCTTAACACAGGGCATATATCTATGAATGGTTACATCCACATGCTAAATTTGAATTTAATCGATAAAGTGTTTTTTGAGATACTATAAGGAAACAAAGTTTGATGATGCGGACCCTATATGCCCCTCAGTATTACTTCTCATGACACAAAAATGTTGAAACCTTAAACTGATAAATTTTTTTAACGATCACAATTTTATGGTAAACTTACAAAAAATATGTTCTATATGTCTAGATATATGTACATGTTTAATTTCAATTAGAAATCTCAATTACCACATCAAACATCATCTGAACACCAAAACTATTGGTCTTAACCTTAAATAATATGTTAGTTTGCAGCTGTGCTGGAGTTTATAGTTATCTGGCAATGTGGGTGCTGTTAAAGGTTTGTTACATCCACAACTTAAATATGCCCAGCATCCATTGCCCCTGGTTGAGATATTGTTAAAAAAATTGCCAAACTTGAAGTGAATAAAACCCTGTTATTACTGTGTGTTTAAGGTTACCTTAATGTAGGGCACATCTCTAAGGCTAGTTATTTGTACATCCCAAATATATATATTAAATATGTCAAGCAATTTTTGGTATACTGTGTGGAAACGTACAAAAACTCAATATCATTCTTTTATACATGGGAGTTTAGGGTCACCCTCTAATTGGGCACACCTTTAAGACTAGATACATCCAGATGCCAAATGTGAATTGAATACGTCGAGCAGTTTGTGAGATACTGTCCAGAAACAAGAAAAAACCTTAATTTAATACAATTACACTTTGCTGAGAGTTTAAGGGTCACCTTAAAATAGAGCACACCTTGAGAACCAGTTATATCTACATTCAATATTTGAATTTTATCTGTCATGTCCTTTTTGAGATACTACCTGGATGATGAGGACACCGATAATGATGATATCAACACTGTCAATGACAGATGACAGAGTAATTCCTATATGCCGACCAGCACTGATGCTGGTGACACAAAACAGGATACTTTTGGAGATCTCACAGCTTAGTACACCTGAGTATTTCTCATTTGGATCATCTAATAAACAACACAATTAAACCAGATACAACCAACAGAAGTTGATATTCACACAAAGATTTTGACAATTGTTACCAATTTACAAAAGTGATCCACAGCAAAATTTCCTTGTGTAACAAAACTAATGGCCAGCAAAAAGGTTATATTTGCTTCTTGTAATTGTGACTTAAGCTTTTATGATATACAAAATATATATATGAATCATTAAAAAAGAAGATCTCAACATCATTATAAATTGACAAAGACATATATATTGATGTATAAAATAATAATACTTTATGTAACTAATTTCCACCTATCTGTTGTTAAAATAGTATGTAGAGACCAATAAGCTCATTAGGGCCGGGTATTCTTTTGTTCTTCATTATTATGTTGTCAAACTGTATTATACTATGTCTCTATAATAAATAAATAAATATACATACCAATAACAGAAAAAATACATTCTTAAAATAATTGACATTTAAAAAGTGTCTATATACAAAAACACAAACAATACATAACATTATCACAGCTGATCAATGTGTATTTGTAAAATATTTTAGTAACATTAACAAAGACAACAACATAAATATCATTTTTTCCTGAAGTGATGAGAGATAAAATAAACTGATTGATAAATTAAGCTTGTAAAAATAAAACAAAAATTCAAAAATATTTTGAAAATTTAAAACAATTATTATCACAACCCATACAAAAATGTATACATTTTCACTTAAAAATCTTTGATATTTTTTTTTCAATTGCAACCAATACAATTTTATGCAATAAAACTATCCATTTGCCTGGTGTTCCTTGAACCACCATAAAACACTTATAAGCAATATTCTGCTTACAGACAAAGAGAGAAACTAGTCCCCAGTAAAACAGAACCTTCTTGGAAATTGTGGCAATATCACAGAATTTAGTCACTGTATTATTAAGGAGCACCTCTAATATCAAACCAGGTGCCATTCAGTAACATTTGAATAAGGTGCTCGATAGCTGAAGCAAAACAAAATACACAAACTTTAAAACGACAAAATGTTCAAAGAAAGTTTGATATTCTGTGGTGTTGAGCTATTGTTTTGTTGGAAAAACTAGGATACACATGTAAAGTGAAACCATTAACAAATAAACATACTTCTAATTTAATCTAATGTGGACTTTTATAGCGCTTAATCTCTATCAATGACAGACTCTAAGATGTATCTGAATGTATAAAATAAGGTACATGTAATTAACATAATCCAATGACATAGCTAGGTCATAGCAAAGAGACACAGGGGTGATAGGGGAGGCTATGGTGGATAGGCTATTGCAAACAGGTAAGTTTTGAGCTTTTTCCTGAAGGAGACATCTGATGTTGTGCTGTGCACATCATCAGCCTGCATTTTCAGAGTTCATCCAAAGTTCACTTGGATAAAATCTTTAATTATAACACATATTAATTTTGAGCTTCTTACATTATTTTTTAAATAAAATACGTTACAGTTTCTATCATTTCAACCAAAGTGAAAAGTGATGTGTAAAAGATGTTATAACATATACTGAGTGTCACTTCTCAATTTAAGACAGATTCTTACTTTAATTAGCACTTATACGTCAAAAACTGATGCACTGAATTCAGAGGAAGTTCAAGGTTTTAAAACTTGTGTACACATATATATGCATTTAACACATGGCTGATAATTAATATAGTACATTTTTGCCCTAATATATCTGTATAAATGACACTTCCATTATCTTCAGTGATGTTAAATTACTTTTCAGTCAACAATCACATTCTGTCAAAATTAGAGGTCACTATCAGTTTCCAGATCTCCCAGACTGGACGTATACTTCCTGGATGCAAATCCACTTCCTGGTCTCTGGGTGTAATGGGGAGAGTAGTGGGATTCAGCACGGGCCTTGCTCCCTGAATGTATGGAAATACATGCAGTCCAAATAAACTTAGTCTAGAACTACGCTAAATAGAAGTATTCTTTAATTGGATTTTACAAACCCCTTCAAGAAGAAATCTGCTAACTGGTTCCATCTGACTTTATAATGTTAGCCACAAAAGTGAATGGAAAAGAAACCTGGCATGTATTTCTATATTTACAAAGAAAGAATGATTTACAAATTCAAATATCCAGACAACAGCCAATAACATTAAGTTTTAAGCTAAATTATAAATAAATAACTCAAACTTAGTTGTTAAATGTTAAGTGTTACTCATTATCTGATTGGATCTTCCTGGAAACTGATTAAGTTTTTATCTTTCATGAACACTAAGCTAAGAAAGGTAGAATTTGCCACAGCATGTGAAATTCTCTAAATTCTTTACAAATTTGTGATTTTTTTTATTATATTAGACCTCTGAGCTCCCCTGGTGCAAAACTGGAAAAAAATTTGATTACTTTGTTAAACATTTCGGGGTTTTTTTTTTGTTTTTTGGTACAAAAACACAAACTAGTGGGTGAATTGTAAAAGACAGAATGTTAGAGGGCTTTATATCTAAATTTCAAACTAAACCCAAAGTAAACACTGTCTTTATTAAAAAAGAAAACAACTTTTGAGTGTTAGGGTAGTTGCAGACACCTCAGTTTGATTCAATGAACCTCTACACTCTACGACTGCTTTCTCGTTTCTACTTAAAAGAGAATTTTACTTGACAAAGATCTATGACTGTATTCAGGTCACAAATATCGCACATCACTTGCCATGTTCAAGGTTACCTATTGAGTGTGTGTACCACTTGCTTACATTTTTAACACAAACTGGTGCTGTGAAGCCGCTAAATTTGCTGCAATTTGAATCAACCTTTTGAAGCATGACTTTTGTGAGTTTGAACTGTCAGTTGTTGCATGTAGCTGATTTAGGTAGCAAACAAAGTTTTGTAGCTTATGATTCGTCACTTTTGTAAACTGCTTTTAACAGTCATCAGTCAGTAAGCTGAGTATCCTATAATAATTATAATTTCACTAAAATACTGCTTTTTCATTGTAATCTTCCTAACCAGATAGCGGGACCATAAACTTTTTCTTCGAATTCAGAACATGATCTGCATCTTTGAAAAATAAAATCATTCCTTCCTTTGGTCAGGCTCTACTTTCATAAAAAAATTCATAAAGATCTGATTGAAAATTCAGAAAGATCTGATTGAAAATTCAGAAAGATCTGATTGAAAATTCAGAAAGATCTGTGGATTACCTTTGGAGTAATGTTATACAAAAAGCCAAAGGCATTGAAAATTCACAAAGATCTGATTGAAAATTCATAAAGATCTGATTGAAAATTCAGAAAGATCTGATTGAAAATTCAGAAAGATCTGTGGATTACCTTTGGAGTAATGTTACAGAATTTTGTTTTGTATCCAGACTATGATCTGGATCTTTCCCAAAATGTCATCACTACTTCTTTCAGTCAGGCCCTACCCACATAAAAACTTTTGTAAAGATACAGTCATTAGTTTTGGAGTAATTGTAAACAGAGAAAGACAGACAGACAAATACATGAACAAGGGCAAAAACATATCCTCCTTTGTGGACATACACAGTGGGATATATTTTTTTTTCTTTTCACCGGTACCACTTACTATAGAGTACTATTATAGTACTTGTACTCATGATACAAGTACTTGTACTGTACATAATTAATGCCACAAAATGGCCAACATATGCTGAGCTTTTTCTTTGTTAATTTATCTGAAACCATGTAACCTATAAATATGTTACATACATCATAGGAAAGGTAGTTTTGCAGAACTTCTGCCCATTTTTGTTGCATTAAAATCCATACAGAGAAACAGATTATTTCATTCTTTAACTTTCATAAAAATGTTGGATAAAAAAAAATTGATTTATCCCTCTTTATACATACACAAAAAAATAAATCACTCATGAAAATTAACAATATAGTCCTCATGCTACAAACTCATATAATTTTGTGATCTCCATTAATTAATTTTGTTTTTCATTTTTTTTGCATTTGTGCAGTTATCCCATTATACAGTTAGCCAGGAATTGCAGATGAAGAGATATTTTCTAATGGAAAAGATATTCAAAGGATATAATTACTTTTACTTAAAAGAAAAATCTACTTAACGAGGAAAAAAAATAGTTACAGGGGTTTGAACATATGGTATAAGCAAAAGTCCACATGAGGAAAAGTGCTCATCAGGAAACATATCCATCAGTTCAATTGACAGGTGATGATAATGCCCATCAAATTCTAAGTTTGTACAAACATAACATGATACAAACAGAACCATTTGTTGTTGTACTGCTAAGAAATTGTGTTTGATGATTGCCAACAATTTTTCACTCTTTGTTTTTTATTGCTCTACCTATTTCCAGTCTATTACAGAAATTGTACACAATTTTTTTGCTGCAATATTTGAAACATTTTAGTGCACTTTGTTGTTTCTTCAAAATGTGTATATAACAAACAAGACTTCTATTTCAAGAATATATTGCTTCTGTAAATATTTTTGCAGAAAAGCATGGATAAGTCTGATATAAAAACCGTTTAGACCAGAATGTGGAATGGACCGCATTCTGGTTCATGAAGGATAATATATAAGAACAAAGTGAGTGAGTAGTAGACACATTGATATTTACAACATGCACAGGGTTAGAAGTCTTCATCATCATAGTCAGCAGATCTTCCACTCCTTGGCCGAGGCCTGACACGACGAGATGGTGGTTTGTCATCATCATAACCATGGCTACCACCTGAAAATATGTGCAGAAAATACACACAGTGTGTCACACACAGATACTGATACAGAGAGGTATGAGTTCGACTCAATCTAACAGGTTAATACCAGCCAGTGTGTTAGACATTGGTAACTACAGTAAAAACCCTTTTACATATAACTCTGATTAGCAGAATTCTCATTTTTTGTAAAAGTAAATAGCAGGTCTTTAAAGAAGCCTTTTCCATTGAAATCTAACATGTTATCTGGAAATCCTGGTAAAGTGGAAGTATTTTACTGGGGCAGTATTCACAAACATGGATCAGTGAAGATCAGATCAAATTTCAGCAAAAAATTATCAACTTTTTGATCATTTTTTTTGCGATCTGCCAAGATTGGTATTCACTGATATTTTGTCTGATTTTAGATCAAATTTTGGATTAACTTTGATCCATGGACTTTAATGGATTAACTTTTGGATCAACACGGATAAAAAATAGCTGAAAGATTTCTCAAAGATGAAAATGAATGTTTTCATCAGTCATTATAGAGGCAGAGGGTACTTCCAAACTGAATAAATCCTGTAGATTTCCTGAGTGATGTAGAAACTCTATTAAAAATTATGACAAATAATAGCAATTTAAAAAAAAAAAACAGATTAAATATTTAATATTTTTAGCTAACGTGATCCATAGTTCATGAAAATAGCATCAGAGATGCCCGTACCCCACAGCCTGGGGAAATAGTTTTCAACACCATGAGATATAGAAGTAATGAAACAGTACAAAGATCAGGACACTTTCAGTGCAGTGTCAGTTATATAAAGGTCGAAATAATAATTATGTGGAGAAAATAACTTCTAAGAGAAAATTCAATAGCAAGATGACAACATTAATCAGTAAATAAAAAATTATGAAGCTGTCAAATTTATTTATCAGAGAATAGCTGTCAATGGAAATAGCACAATTATGTAAAAATACATATAATAATTAGTTGCAGTAATACATGTATCTTTGTCTTAAGGGAAACATATCTAAAATATGGCATGTGAACAAACTTTGGCAGAGCCAAAGGTAAAGGTCACAGCATGATGTTGCACACCTACAACCCCCAACAATGTCCCTACCAAGTGTCAACTTCCTACACCTTACAGTTTCCGAGATATAGCCCAGACAAGATTTTATAGGCCAAGGTCACTACAGCAAGGTCAAAGGTCAAATCAAGGTCGGACCATGACGTTGCACACCTACACCCCCTAACCAATGTCCCTACCAAGTATTAACTTCCTACACCTTACGGTTTCTGAGATTTAGCCCGGACAAGATTTTCAAACTCAAGGTTACTACAGCAAGGTCAAAGGTCAAATCAAGGTCACACCATGACGTTGCACACCTACACCCCCTAACCAATGTCCCTACCAAGTATCAACTTCCTACACCTTACGGTTTCTGAGATACAGCTCGGACAAACTTTTTCCCACTGTCCGCCCACCCATCCGGACACCATGGGTGAAAACAATACCCCGACAGCCCTTAAGGGCTGTGGGGTAAAAAACTATGTGATCCACTGACTCACTTGAAACTTTTTTCTCAAATTTGATCTGATCTTAATCCATGTTGATAAATACCAACCCAGGTCCCTTTAGATTTGACCTAACAGAGTTTAACTGCACCTCATATTTCTCAATTCTGAGTAATCACATGTCACGTACATAGCAGTTTCAAAGTAAATATTTAGCTAAGTTACTCAATCTTGAAAATTTGAGTGCATTGGCAGATGATCAGATGACAACAAAGTGTCAAGAGTTATAATATACAGTGGTAGAGAATCAGTTAATGTCTATTCTGGGCTTATGTTTTTTATTGAATCACAGATGCAAATGCTGAACTTGTCTCTTACTGAATAAAATTGGCATTAAAATTTTACAGTATTTCAAGTTGTTCAAGTATCCATCAAGCTTTTGTTAACAATAAAAAGTCCTATTTTTGTCCAATTTATATGCAAACCAGAAGTAAGAGTTTGAGTCCATGCCTTACAACACACTCCCTGAAAACAGAACCAGTGAATCTCAAAATAAGGTACAAGTATAAATAGCTCTGAGATGTGAACATCAGAAAATCCTTTATTGTTGAAGGTATAAGTGGAAGTTATGAATAGCTAGAACCTGTGAATCCTGTCTATATTGGAGCTTCTTGTTAAGTGAAACTGCATGTACAATCAATTTAAAATGCAAAGAATCATAAGGACTTTACAGGTGACCATGGAATAATCTTCAGTCACTTCAATCAAGGTTATGCTCTGAATGTGCAGTGTAGTAAACACACAGCAATGACAATGTCGAGAGAATTTTTGAAGCCACAAATGTCCATAACCCTGAACCGGATGTCACTAACCTTGAAGAAGATGTCATTAACCTTGAATAGGGTGTTGATAACCTTGAACAGTATATCAATACCATTTAAGAGGATATCATAACAATGAAGAGGATGTCATTAACCTTGAAGAGGATGTCATTAACCTTGACATTGAACTTGATTTAACCAAACTTACATGGGAAGTTCAAAATTTGGAAAGCATTCTATATCAATTATACTGTAAGAATATCTGTACAATGAAAAGATTTCTGCTTAAATTTCAACATTCTCTACTTTGAATGTCACTTGACAACATTATTTTTATAAAGCAGTAAATGTCATTCATTTGCTCAAAAATGGAGGTTTTTAGTTATAATGGGTTTGAAAAATATTGGTGCTTATTGTAGTGATAAACATGACATAAAAAGTAAAGTGAATATTTGCTACAAAAATTCAATCCATGGGGAGCACGCTTGAGAATGTTACCTTAAGCTACAAACATTTAACAAACTTAATGAATATTACAACATACCACCTCACTAGAGTGTGTTAGTAGTCAACAGTGAGACAGAGCATTGCCCAGTGAATATGAAATTTGCCACAAGTTATGAAATTTGCCGCTTGGGACACCCTTTCAAATGAGGAATTAAGACGCAAGATGTACACAAATCTTGCAACAGATTAGATATATATGTCAAAACCCAGAAGTTGGATAAGAATGTCCCACAAAGCAAAAAGTTGGGGTTTCCTCAATGATGACACTGAGTTAATTTGGCAAATTTCACATTTCTGACTCAATAAAACACATACATGTAACAGATAATGCAAGTCACAAAGTAACCACAACAAAGATTTAGAAGGAAGGAAAAAAAAATCTCCATAAATTTCTGAAGTAAACCACCCAGGTATTAACTGTAAATCTTTAAGAGCCATATAGTGCAAAATACCTTCTTTATGATTTCTGGTATTGTCTGTTACCACCAATACAGAGGTCATGTGATTGTGGGTTCTGTGTGTTTGTAAACTAGCAAGATTAATAAAAAGTACTGCACAGATTTACATGTAATTATCGCAGTAAGTGAGTCTTGATCTAACATACAAGTGATGATTTGATTTAGGAAAGATATGTAACCAATTGTGGAACCAAAAATGTTATTAAAAGAAATTTTTATCATTGCACTTCGGAGCAATAGTGGAGGTGTTGAGTCTTGGTGGAGTTTGGCACTCTCTGAGTGTTTTTGTCTATTTTTGCTCTTTTTAATTCAAACTAAACGCAGGGCTTATATTCAATGACATTTGATTTGTAGAATTACTCTAATTCATAGAATATTCCACAAAAATAACGTGTTTCAAAGAAAACTTCCACTTGGATTAAAATTTTTAAGTACCTAAGAATTTATAGAATTTTAAATACAATAACCACAAATTGGACACTGTGTCAATTAGCATTAGTATTTGTAATATTGACCAGGCAAGAAAGTATTTTCTGTTGAAAAGAGTTATGTAAAAATATACTTCTACTGCAAATCTGAGATATTTTCATTCTTACACTTTTTTATTCCAGAAAACTCTTTTCATCTTACGCCTTTTTTTTTAGAAAAAAAATTCTTGAACGAAGAGTAATTCCAGGAATAAGAATGTCAGTGAATTTTATACTTCAATCCAGTTGAGTCTGGTCTACTAAAGACTTATGCAAATTAACACCTGGGCTGTTATTATTCAGAGAGATAAGGCATTTAAGAATGCTATAAGAGAGTTACCCATTCCATTTTATGCTTTTACTGAGGCTATGCTTTCTTCAGATGAATCTAAAGCATCGTGCAAAAGTAAGAGTATCTCTACAATCTCTACTGACTGAATCTTGCTTGCACAAGTAATCATTTGTAAATTAGTAAATGTGAAATATATGTGCACAACACATGTGCACTTTACAATTAGACAAAAAAAATCAAAATTCACTGAAATTCTGAAACAGACTGGAAAAAATCTGTCAATAAATTTATTGACAAAACAGTTAATAAGATTGTCAGATTTGTAGCAATTTTCCAATCATAAAGAAAGGAAAAGGAAATTTTATTTTAGTTATAGGATGGCATTCCAAGATAATACAACAAATTATTTATATAATATTTATATAATTTGTAATTCTGAATGAAATCAAAGAAGTAAAATTTATAACTGTACGACTAATTTTGATAATTTTTTTTAGAGGATCTCTACTTTAAAATTTTGGGGTCTTTACATAAACCTTTTATTAAAGGCTCAATTCACTCAAGTTGGTTCTTTATGAATTAACTTCTCAGAGATTAAATTTAAAAATGGAAGAAAAATTTAAAATGACAAGAAAACTGTCTAATTTGGAATTTCTCATAAATACACTTGTCCCTTCTTGATATCTGGTAAAAAGACTGGCACAAAAAAATGAAAAAAAGGAAAAACCACATCACTATTATCAAGTATTAAAACTGCATGTTTTTTTTGTTTTTGAAAACAGCAGGCCTTGATACCAATAAACAGTTACCGAGTAACAAACTTACAGCCAAGTAACACAATTAACATCAATTATGAGACAATGACATAGGCTTTTCTGTGATGTATGGACCCTGATTGATAGAAAATGGAGACTATCTCATTTAATCATTCAGCTCAATCACAGTTATAACTTTTCATATATTTGACAATTAAGTTGATAAATAAAAATCATGGTTCCAAAATCACACATATGTTACATGTGCTTCATTACCACTCTGGTAGAAGATAAAGCAAGATAAAGAAGATCGAGAGATGAAGCTGGATAAGCAAGGTAGGAAAGGTAGGTTTTAAGTATTGTGGATGGTCTTAACAATGATATGATCAATATGTCGATTGGTTGACTTCAACCATTTTGACTTTACAACTAAGTGACTGACCTTTTACTTTGGGATTTCATTACATAAAAAGATCTGTAATACTGCAGCATCATTGACAAGTACATTATATTCTCTAGTTTGTTAATATTGATATTTATAATGTCCTTACTTAATACTGGTGTTTTGTAATATTAACCCTGTTGTCCATATCAATCAAAAAACAGACTGAAATTATTGCATGAGTAGTTTATTACAATGAGAGTGGTGGTACCAGCTGATCAACTTGATCATTCTTACAATTGTCAATTGTTCTCTGCATTTTTAAACCCAAACTTCCTGTTAAAAACTGCAGAACACTTGATGCATTTTGTTGGTTTATTTGCTTATTGAGGTCATATAGCAAATTTATCTCAATATTTTATTGCTGATCTGGACTTTATTAAGTGAAAACAATTGCTTCTTTTTGAAGCTGTCTTATGTGATTGACAATATCACAATTGTATTTGATGTATTTGCCTTAAACAAGTGATGTTTCAGAATGAACATCAAGCTATAATAATTTCTATAGTGCTGCAGTATCATAGCAGTGTTATTAAATGTTTCATGCAACATAAATGATTCCTATGTTTCTGTACTTTGGCTTTTTACATTGAACTTTGACCCCTAACATCTCTTTTCCATCCACATTGGGACTTTTTTTTAAATTATAAATAATTTGGGACACAAGTAAGAAAGAACTGCATCCGAAATGACAGTCTGAGGCAATATTTTCAAGAGGGGGTTGTTTTCAAAAACTGAACAGCAATACACAGCATACAAGTCTAATAGGAATATCTAAAGCAATAGATACAAGAAACATTAATCAGTAAAAATAGAAGGATAAAAAGCAAACTTTACAGTAGATCTGAAATCTAAACATAAAATACAAGCATGGCAACGTGTAGACTATTAATAAGCACATATGTAGATGTTATTAATCAGGAAATCTAAATCTTTAGACCATTAACAAGAACCAGGAAACAGGGTACTACAAAAGAACATGGGTCATAGAAGCAATTCAGGCAGGTAAATACTGTACAAGCAGAAATTATTCCTGGACAAAAATTTACATAATTTTCAAATGGGAAGAAATTGACCTGATTCAGTTTGAACTGACAGGTTATTTTCTACTTAAATGAACAAATACATATTCAAACTTTCACTACAAATTCATTTAAGTATACAAATCAGTTAGGTTAAAGAAATCATGCCCACTGTCCAGTGAAAGTTTAAACTTATACAGTAAACAGTAGAACCTCTGTTATGAGAATACATAATGTCAATTTACATACTTTTCTTAACATTAAGGCTCACTAAAGATAGTATGCCTTATCATGTGCTTATCAGATGAGACACGAACTCAATATTTGGAATTCAAAAGTTCAGATAACAGAGGTTCACTGCAATAGAAAAGACCAGAACTGAAAGCTGAAAACTTTCTCCCTAATTGCACTGAGGTTACCCCTAAAGTTAAGTCAGAGGATGCAAATTCAAGGTTATATAAATTTTTGCAAACAGAATAGACAAATTGCTCCAACAAATAGCTTCTGTTAGGAAATGGTAAGGGTATTTCACTATGAAATTAGCATAAAAGTTACAAATTTGGTAAAATGTGTTATATTTCAAGGTAAAATAAGGGGTTTCCTCAGTGGTGGAGAGTTATATATACAGTAGACTCTGTATAACTAGAACCTCCAATATCTATATACGATGTGGTTCTAGTTCTAATTTCACATATGCCTATGAAAAAAAACAACATCATTTTCATTAGAGCCTGAAACCTTGTTTCACTTGCTGCTAAATTTGACTTAGACTAGTTCCGCCGATACAGAGTCTACTGTAGTTTGTTACATGTATTTTTATTCTTAGTAAAGCATGGAGGCAGATGGGGTTATGGTTGCAAACTGCTGTAAAATTAATAACTGATGCAGATAGAGGAGAGAGATGGGGTAGGCTGATTTATCACCTCTTCGTCCATAGTCTTCCTCCACACCTAGCTGAGATTTGGCTCTCGTCACTTCCTGCCCAAACTCTTTACGCAGCTGCTTGGCATCTTTATGACTGCCTCCTGAGGCTGATATATTGATAATATGTCAAAAAATAATAATAAAGAAGTGTATGTACACTTGTAGGTGTGTCCTATAGTCACTGTCACTTGCCAGTATATTCATCATACATCAAAATATCTTACACAGAGGTTTATTTGCACTTTTGCACCCAGATACTACGTGGGTGGTCACTAAGATAAACGGTCATAGAGATAAAACGGTCTTCAGAAATTCTCACATAAAAACGGTTAAAAGGTTTAAACAACAATGTAAGATCAACCAAATGTGAAGGAAAGCATTGTTTAAGTCTATTTTGTTAATTAGTTCGTGCAGTTTTGCTATTTACACTATTTAAATTTGAAAACTTTGAAGACCGTTTATCTCTGTGACCGTTTATCTTAATGACCACCCGTGTAGTACAGTATTACAGAAATAAAGTTCAAGACCTTGCACATTGTTGTTGAATTAAGAATGGCCTTGTAGCTGAATAATGGGTGATGGACATGGGTTGTACAAACCCTTGGCCTCAGAGAGAACAGCCAAGTAAAGAATTTTGATAACCACTAGGCCATAAATACCCCCTTGATAATTTGTCCAAAATACATCAAATCACACAAATATTCATGCAGGTGTATGCTGATATTTATAGTTTCACTGGGTTTCTGTTGCTTAATTCTCACCAAATGACCCGCATAAACTATGCTTAAAAGTTACATAAAGTTCATCTATTTGGCCAGTTATTTTGTAGGCTCACTTACATTGTTTCCACCATATTACCCAACACTTTAAGCAACAAAACCTGTTGCACCATTAGATGCACATATAGCGTTCTCAAATACAAACATATAGTTCACAGAACTGACCAATCAAACAGCATGCATAACACACTTACCTTCCACCACATTATCCACCAGTTCGTTGATGTCTGTCTTGCTCATATTGCTTATGGCTGCCACCTGTGCCAGGAAGCTCTTCTTTCTCTCCTGAATAGTAAAACAACACAGATATGGTCAATATAAACAAGATCTGAACCTAAAATATCGTTTAACATTGCTTTTATGACCATACAGGAAGGTCATTATCAGTCATGTCGTAACAAGTCACTGAAAAATGGATCTAAAGCAGAAACAAGAAACTAGGTCATAGACCCCAACAGGCAGGTTGCACAATCAATATTAGGGATAGGGTGCCAGATGTATGCAACATGGTAACTGTGCTGGAAATTTCAAAATAGTGCTGTCTGCAGTCCTTCAACTCTGTCAAGTCTGAAATCAAACAGTGAAATCGTCTCTGAATTAGAGTCTGGAAACGAAAATGTTGACATTCACGCACATGACCAGAAGAACAGACTGGCACACAACCAAACCAATGAACGGACACCAATTTCAAAAACAACCTAGCCCAGGCAGTGTCCTACACCCCTGGTTTCAAATCAATCAGTCGATTTAGATTCTGGAAAGCATAATATAGATAGATGTGTGCGCACCCAAAAATGGACACCAGCTTCAAAAGCAACCTAGCCCTGGTGGTGTCCTATCACCTTGTTAAGTTTCAAATTGATTGAACAATGTGTCTTCAAGTTAGAGTCCAGAACCAAAATATATCCGATGAACACATGCCCAAAAAGGGTTAATGGACAGATACCAACTTTAAAAGCAACCTAGCCCTAGTAGTGTCCTATCACCCTGGTTCAAGTTTAAAATTGATCAGACGAGATGTCTTCGAATTATAACCCAAAAAAGCAATTTCACGATGTCGGCCAAGCGGCCATCTTGTTTTTCCAAAGGACACCAACTTTAAAAACAACCTAGCCTAGATGGTGCCCTACCAAACTTGAAAAATTTAATAGTAATTTAAATTTTTATTAGAAATACTTACCATTTCCTAACAGTAGCTATTTGTTGGAGCCATCCAACCCAATGGCCAACGCAGAGATGCGATTTTAAGGTTTACTAACAACCTTAACCAAGCCATTGGGTTACAGTAGTCCATCCTCCCGCCAAAGAGGTCACATGACTACATTGTTTACCTCATTATTTTTGTTGCAGGCGGGAGGGAAATTTGAGTGTTAGGAAATGGTAAGTATTTCTAATAAAAATTTAAATTACTATTAAATTTTTCAATTTTATAGCGAAATACCCTTACCATTTCCTAACAGTAGCTGAATTCAGCCTTGTAGGTTGGAGGGAATTCTTTTTAAGAAAACCACTACCTAACCTACAACTAGACATCATGAGAACTTCATAATGGAATTACATGCATTAATGAACATATAACTTCCAAACATTCACAACATACAACTCCAAAAAATGGCAGTATGTAGCTGTAGTTCTCACAACTGCTGACAATGTTGGTGTTGCAAAAAGATGTCATAAATAGATAGCCCATCTACATTGTAACATCCGACCCTAAAACAAGGTCAAACCAACCTGTAAGTGTCATCAGCATAATGCCAAATCCTTCCCAAGTCAGATTTAGGCAACATTGATATCTAACTACAAATACATCCAGCATTGCAGACATACCAGCCACAAACTGCAAATGTACCAATATAAGTATGAAACACATACTTATAAAGTAACAAAACTGTAACTGCAACTGTAGGACCCAATTTCAAATCTGACCCTATGACAACAGAGGTTTTTCAGACAGAAATTGGTATACATACGATGCAATTTCCAATAACATGTATCAAGAAACTCATGTAAGGAAATCAACTATAAAACTTAAGATGCAATCAAACCTACATCAATAGCTTCTGTAACTCAATCTTGACTCAATCAAGATGAAAAAGGTGCCAAAAGATAAGTCTTATTAAGAAACTTTCTTAATGGCAGTAAAAACAAAGATTTTTGTTCTATCCCAAACCTTTTGATTACCAAACCCCTAACAGGACAGACAGACCCAAATTGAGTGAAACTGTTGTCCAAAGAGGCTAAGAGCTGACATGACCACAGGCTTAATTGCAGTAGGCCCATCCAAAGCAAACTGGATCTGGCAATTGATGGGGCCAGAGTTACTCGTGACCAATTCTCCTTATAACTAAAGGAAGAATATATCCAAGCATTAATGTCACTCCTTTACCATGACTCTGTAATCCACAGACAAAGGCCACTGACTCAGTTGCAGTAAATGCAGTAGGCCCATCTGAAGCCAACTGGTTCGTGGCCAAAAAGGCAGTCAATGGGCCAAAGTTACTTGTGACCCATTCTCCCTATAACTAAGGGAAGGGTCCAAACATGAATGTCACTACTTTACCTGAAGCCAAGACCAAAGACTGTCTTGAAAAGAAAATAACTTCAAGAAAACCTTCCTCACAAGATCAAAGGTTGTCTGATAAGAGCATGTAGGACCAATGACAAAATCCATCATTGGTTTGTCTCTTACTAAAAGTTGTTAGTGTCTTATTTATCTCAACTTTTAGATACTTCTTGACCCTTTTGGCCCCAAACCATCCACAATTGCTGTTCTATAGCCCACAATAATGGATGGTATTAGGATGTTTCCCCAACCTAGAATTTCAGGAAATTTGCTCCATGTGGAATGGTACCTGGCTCTCTTCACACCACTTCCCAAAAAGAACAATTGATTCTCAGATTCTCCTTGAGGAGTGCTCCTTCATTGTTTCACCACTTCCTCTGGGGATCTACCATAATCTTCATGCCTGACTTCCAGATGCCAAACATGAAGATTCAAGTAAACTAGATTGTTGTGAAGTCTGTTGCTGAATGGTTGAGTCAACAGATTTACCCCCAAGGAAAGTCGTGGAGAAGTTTTGTGGACAGATTCATCAGATCCCAAAACTAAACAATCCCTGGCCACCCAATCATGATGATTCTGCACCTGTAGGTGGCTATCTGTTGAATCACCTGAGGGATGAGGGCCACTGGACATAACTGACCAGACCCTCCCCAGAGATGTTCAATGCATCTGTTTCCCAAGACTGACTGTCTGGGACATGAGACATATACATATTACAACACCTGCAGGACCAAGACCCTGGGCAAAAACAGATGTCTGTCCAGACCTTCACAAGAGATGTTGAAGCACCTGTTTCCAGAGCCTGACAGCAGAGCTACATAGGAAACTTTTGATTCATCTTGTTGCAAACACATCAACCACTGATTGATGGCAGCAATGTCTAATTTGATTGAAAACCTGACGATTCATAGCCCCTTTGGTCTGAAATAACTTATCTTCCTAGACAAGGAATCTGCCAGAACATGTGGATTCCCTGGGATGTACTTCCCTGAATCTGAATCATTCTGACATTGGACTGAATCATGATTCTACAGATGAAGGTACCTATTCCGTGAGTGGAAGCCTCCCTGGCTGTTCACACAGGCAACCACTAAAGAATTGTCTGTGAAAATCAACTGATTTCAACTCAGAAGCTGACTTCTGAATCATTTTAAGGTAACAACATAGCTTCCAGCTGTATAATGTTATGTTATGAGAAGTCTTGACTCTTCCTGATTCCACAGACCAATGGCTGTGGATGACTCAAGAAAGCATCCCAACCCATTAGTGAAGCTTCAGCGAATGGAAAGAAACTGTGCTCCTGAAGGAGTGGCGAGTCCTACTTCAAAATTGAACTACTGGTCCACCACTGAAGATGATCCCTGAACCAAAGATATCCAGAGACTGAAGATATCAGCAGTGTTTCCAGATACCATTGGAATGACTTCATGTGCAGAAAACCCAATGGTATAGTCTTCTCCATTGAAACCATGCCTTCAAAGTGACATGAGCTTCCCTGGAGATAAGTGAGAACTTCCAACATGGTAACCGTCTTTCAATCAATTTTCTTTGAATTGAGAAGACTAGACCTACCCTGAGGTAGAATTGTAACAATAAATTGATTACTGGAGTTGGAAATAAGCCTGATCTTTTGAAATTTGTGATCCAACCCAGGCTTCGACAAGATGTACCAACCAGAGGGTGATATCTTGGCATTGCTGCTTTGAGTTCATTGTCATTAGCCAACCCTCTATATACTGGCGAATACTGATGCCTTCTGCACGAGCCATCAGCTTCACCTCTTTTGCTACCTTGGTGAACTGGAGAGGAACTGTAGCCATATTGCAGGTTAAGGCAATGAACTGGTAGAATCTGTAGCCTCCAATGAGGCGAAAATACTTTTGTTAGCCGAGTCTACCGGTGAAGAGTGTGTACCCATAAAGGTCGAGTGGCGTCATCCACTGTCGTTATATAGATGAATTCCAAATCTTAAACAATTCATATTGAGTAAGGTACATGCAAAGCTTGTTTACCTGACCTTAAGTATACTGACAGTTATTTCTTCTTCACTAACCCCAAGAAATAGACTGTAACTGTAAACTTCCAGCGATGTGACTGGTGATATCGCCCTTTTGTCGATCATTTCATAAACAGCTTTTATCAAAAATTGCTGTTTTGTCCCGGTTTTTTTTTTGTTTTTTTTTTGTTTTTAACTTCTGCAAACCTCACTTCTAAAAAGTCTGGCTGAATATTTTCCTTTCCCAGGACTTGTATAGTACCAAACTGGAGAAAGGTTCCTTGAAACCACAGGAAGCCAGCTATCATTCCTGCTTCCATAGGCCTGTATAAGCAAGATCCTCTCCCCTTTTAACTAGCTGAGCAGTAGGAGGCACTTGTAACTCTATTCCATGGTTTATTAGACCAGAAACTAGAAGCATGCTCACCTCTAGAGTTACTAATCCTTGTTATTTCCATGAAAACACTAGATGAAAATCCTCTGAACATCTAAGATGTCCAGCAAGAGAACATTATTAGGAGTGAAAAATGCATTGTAGATTTGCTAAAGGCATTCTAATTTACATCCCTCCTGTTAAGTCACATGTTCTTAGACATGGGCAAACTGCAACAAGAAGATTTGGACACCAACTGGTTGACTGGACTAGAAATGCAAACATCATTGCACCCAGTCCAAAGTATATTGAAGTCTATAACATATCATAGTGATCCCTAGGATCCTCTAAATATGAACTAAACTGAAGGAGTGAGAATATACACGCTTCTTCTCTCTTACAGTCCCCTACCAGGGACCTTGTTTGCAAAGTGTCTGAAAGATCATGTTCCTCCTGCAGACCTGCTGTAACTAAGGAGCTGTCCAGGAAAGTAATGTATGTAAGGAAGTCCAAGCAAAACTTCTTCCTGTATAGCTGCTCTTTAAAACATCAGAGGCTTCAAACTCCTTGAAACCCAACATAAAAGCCACATTTCAATGCTGGCTGTTCACCCAAGGAATGTAAATGTGACCAAACAAGGGAGCATTCACAGAAACTGTGCCTGTTAAATCAATCCCTAGCCACTCAATAACAGTCAACCAAAAGTAAAATAAGGAATAGATTCCTTGTAATGAGATGAATCATAATCACCATCTCCTGACAACCTGAATTCTAAACCTTTTGAGAGGTATAGAAACCGGATTGTACTAAATTCTTGTGCCAAACCATTAATCAAAAGCCTCTCCTTGTAGATATGAATGACACTCCCGGACATCTGACAACCCGAATTCTGACCTTCTGAGAGGTATAGAATACTCGATTGTGAATGTTTTGACTGGACCTCGACGGAAGTGTTTTCCGAAGAAGTAGTATTTCCTGCATTCAAAACTCCTCCACGATGCCGTGTCCATGGCAACGTAAATGGCTGCCCCCAAGAGAGATTCCTTCTACTGACTCGTCGACAATCAATTCGACTGGGATGTATAATGTGATCAAAAAATTGCTTTCAACGCCTGGCTATTAGAACCCGACGTGAACAGCAATAACGGTCACTCGAATTGTCATTTTCATCCAAGATGGCGTCTTCCAGATCGCTTCTGTTATTGAAGAGTACATTCTTGGTAAACATGAATGCTGCAAAATTATAGCTTCCAACGTCCAGCAAACTGAAGCAAACGACTGGCAAGCTAAAAAACTATTATAATTGTTGCATTATGACCTTCTTTATGTTGATTATTTCCTGGAGGTTGAAGACGATGGAACTTTCGATGTCACCATCCAAAAGTCCCTTCTTTGCATTATATAATGCATACCTTCGAAGATTCAATACATGAATCAGTTCTGTATCATATATACATATAAATATGAAGAGAGATTAACAGTAAAATCTCAAAAAAATAAAGAAAACCTTGACAAAACTTCTACTAATTCCCAAAGACGTCCATACTGATGATGGCCAACAAAAATAATGAGGTAAACAATGTAGTCATATGACCTCTTTGGCGGGAGGACAGACTACTGTAACCCAATGGCTTGGTTAAGGTTGCTAGTAAACCTTAAAATCGCATCTCTGCGTTGGCCATTGGGTTGGATGGCTCCAACAAATAGCTACTGTTAGGAAATGGTAAGGGTATTTCGCTATAAAATGTTTAGTTTCAAATCAATTGGCTGAAGTGTCTTTGAGTTAGAGTGCAGAAACAGAATTTCAAGATGGCAGCCATGGTAACAATAAAAACAAGGGGCGTTTCTATCATGATCTAGTCAGTGAAAATTGTGGTGATGGCAAAAAGCTATGACAGGCACAGAATAAAGTACTGAGCCGGTCAAATGTCACTGTCCTCACATCCTTTGATGATGAAAAATCATTAGCAAATAGATTTGGTTCGTTTTTCATTGACCAAATTGAAAGGATCAGAGACACCTTCAAACACACCCCATCTAAGTCTCTTTATCCTAACAAGGAGCCACCAAATTTCAATTCCTTTCAATGTGTTACTGAGAGTGAAGTCCTCAAGTTCATCAAGGAAGCCCCTTCAAAAACTAATTCTCTTGATCCATGTCCCACACATATTGTGAAAAAAGTATGGATATCCTTCTTCCTTCATTGGCAAAACGGTTAATTTGTCCCTCCAAAATGGCATTTTCCCAAATCCTTTTAAACAGGCTATTGTCACACCTCTCCTTAAAAAGTCTATCCTTTCAAAAGAGGATTTAAAGAGCTATCGACCGGTGTCTGGTCTCAGTTTTTTGTCAAAGTTGGTTGAGCGTATAGTGGCAGTCCAAATCAGATCCCACATGGATTTTCATGATCTTGGAAACGCTTTTCAGTCAGCGTATAAGGTGGGGCACTCAACAGAAACTGCCTTGTTGTGTATCAAAAATGAGATTAATTTATCTTTGTCCAAGGGCCTGCCTACAACACTGGTGCTGCTCGACTTGTCTACGGCCTATGATACTATCGACCATGACACACTCCTTTCCTGTTTGTCAGTTAGGTTTGGCTTTGCTGGTTCTGTTCTAAAATGGTTTCAATAATACCTCCAGGATCGTTTTCAGTCAGTCAAGATCGGTTCTGCTGTTTCAAATATGTTCAAATTGAAGTTCGGAGTTCCCCAAGGTTCTGTCTTAGGTCCTTTTCTATTTTCTCTCTACACAACACTCCTTAGTCAAGTCATCAGAAAATATACCACTTTTATGCTGATGACACTCAGCTGTTCATTCACCTGTCCCCTGAAGATAGTCTCAAGTCTCTCGACCGTCTAAAATCCTGTTTGAATGATACTCATGTCTGGATGTCTGAAAACAAACTTAAGCTTAAACCCTGATAAAACAGAATTCATAGTTTTTGCTGCCAAAGACAGATAAAAATGGCTCAGTGACTCATTTCCTGTCAATATCCTGGGTAATTGTCTCTCCCCCACAGATGTTGCTCACAATCTGGGTGTTCTATTGGTGCAAGGTTTTGTTTCACCAATCACGTAAATTCTGTCATCAAACATTGTTTTATTAGCCTTAGGGAACTTTATTGTATCAGGAGGTTTCTTTTTGTTGATACATCAGTGATGATTCCAAATGCTCTGGTCAGCAGTCGTTTGGATTATTGCAATTTTCTATTTCGTAGTTTGCCATCCTGTAATACTACAAGGCTCCAATACATTCAAAATGCTCTTGCACGGTTTGTCACCAGTGCTTCTAAGTTCACTCACATTACATCCAGCTTGAAGACACTTCATTGGCTACCTATCAGACAACGAATTATCTTTAAATCCCTAGTTCTTGTGTACAAGTACCTCACCACAGGCCAGCGTAAGTATTTTGCACCATATCTCTCCCTGTACAAATCTGCCATGAACATATGATGCCCAAACCCCAAAAATATGTTCCTCCAGGTTCCTCATTAATGATCTTCCATCCATAACTCAAAGGTCCACTTCAACAACAGTTTCTCATATGATGCCCCAAAGTTATGGAATGATCTTCCATATGATATATGCAGTGCTCCAAAACTCTCATGTTTCAAAAGTCAACTAAAAACCTACTTATTTCAGAAATCATTTACACCTTAGTTTCTAACTAACAACACCAGATTGCCCCCTAGGTACAACTTGGAATATGTCTAATGTCTTGATGATTTATGCCTAACAAACTAGATGGTGTGCCTTAGAATCCATAGATACGGAGATTAAGCACTTGGACAACTGATTGATTGATTGATTGATTGATTGATTGATTGATTGATTGATTGATTGGTTGGTTGGTTGGTTGGTTGGTTGATTGATTGATTGATTGATTGATTGATTGATTGATTGATTGATTGATTGATTGATTGATTGATTGATTGATGGTGGCCATCTTGTTTTTTGAAGTGGCACCAATTTCAAAGGCAATCTTGTTTTACCAAATGGCACCAGTTTCCAAAGTAACCTAGCCTATATGGTGCCCTGCCACCCTGTTAATTTTCAAGGTATAATTCTAACAGCATCAAATGGAATGAAGGTAAACTTTGCCTTGCCACTGATAGTATTATTTTTTATGTAAATTTTGATGAACACAAAATACCTTGCCATTAAAGCAAGACTCAAGATACACTCACCATGACAACTGAGTTGATCCAGTCACAAAAAAAGACAATGTACTTGTGGTAAAATAATAAACTGACTTATTGTTTGTACCTAATATATAGTATTATTATATTACCATTATGTTCAAAAATTTATGCTCAAGCATTATTTAATTTTAATGAGGTACTGACTTAAATACAAGTACAGAAAATATACCCAGATTAATTGAATAAATTTTTAAAGCAACATCAGTTTCTTTGAAATATATGTTCAGCAAAACTGCACTTTGTAACTTTGATAGGATTATGACACAAATATCCTATTGAAATATAGGCATCCACTACACAAAATCCATATTCTTAGGCAGTATTCAGTGGTGTAGTACTGACTACTTAGTTCAAATGCATTCTGATTCAGAAACAAATAGACATTTGGAAAGTTGCAGGCAATATTAAATTATGTTGAGGTACATGAGTTCTGCAAAAAATTACTGGGACAAAGTGATCAATCCGCTGGTACTAAGGACATTGTGTAATGTATCTAGATATATTGGGTACAGGAGATTGCTTGATTCTAGTAGAACAAGACCACTCCTGCGGTGTGTATCTCCCGCCGAGCATTAAAGGGGAAGAAATACCTTTTCCGAGATATTCACAATTTTTCATTTTCCACTAAAATCCAAGATGGCCGCCAAAAGTGTCGAAAACTGAAAGTTTTCCCCTAGGCACAGAATGCTGTTACACTACCCTGCAGGTCAAAAATTCGCTCGAAATTGCTCTATCTCGTACGGTTTTCAAGATATTAACACTTTTTTATTTTATTTTCCGCTAAAATCCAAGATGGCCGCCAAAAGCGGCAAAAATTGAAATTTTTCCCCTTTGCAGAGGATACTCTTGTACTACCTTTTGGGTCAAAAATTCGCTTGAAATCGCTCTATCCGGTACGGTTTTTGAGATATTCACACTTTTTCATTTTCCGCAAAAATCCAAGATGGCCGCCAAAAGTGGCGAAAATTGAAATTTTTCCCCTTAGGATAGGATACTCTTGTACTACCCTGTGGGTCAAAAATTCGCTCGAAATTGCTCTATCTCTTACGGTTTGGGAGATATTTGTGATTTTTCACATTTTCACTAAAAGTAGCAATAAAGTAGCCATTACTCACTTGTATATTGAGCAACAGTTGTGAAACTTAAATATGTTACACTTCACAAAAAAGTAGATGAACAACATATTTGAGAGAAATTGTGTAGCTGCAATATTTTTGAAGATATAAGCCATTTAGTCATTTTGGTTATCATTAAAAATTGACAAAGTAGCGTAAAAATATTGAAGAGCGTAAAAATTCATTAGGACAAGTAAAAAACTCAAAACACCACAAACACCTTGTGGGATCAAATAATCTTTCAAATGTTATGTGAACAGTTCTTGATGATTGCTGCCCAAAACAAACACATTCCCAGAAATTGTGTAAAACACATTTCTTGAAAATTTAGCTCAAACCCATTACAGGTTTAGTCTGCAGAATGCCAATAGAAAAACAAAACGCAAAAAAAATATAAAAAGTGTTGCCACTGTTACCATGCATACAAACTCTGTAACTCTGCCCTGAGTTCCTGTTCCAGCTCTTCATTGAGTTTCCCTCTTTGTTCCTGCATCTCATGCCCACATATATACATATACACTCACACATACACACCTCTAGCTCTGCCCTGAGTTCCTGTTCCAGCTCATCATTGAGTTTCTCTCTTTGTTTCTGCATCTCCACCCCCATCTCCTTCTCCAGGCGCTTGATCTCTGCCTTGTGTCTCTGTTCAAGCATCACCTGGCTCAGGATGGATGACGAAATGCTAACAGGGAGACAGAAAACAACTGAAATTATTTATTTCTACAATTAACAAGTACAATACTATCTAATTATAGGTTTAGATTGGATACAAAATACTAATGGACAGATAAAAAGTAATTGAAATGATGCATTTCTGGATATAGTGAGTACCGTATCTTGCAATGACTGATTCATATTATCATCTGGTTCACTGAAACTTGAAAACAATTATAGCACAGGTCATATTTTGGTAAAACATATTAGTACAAGACTTACAGAGCTCCTCTTTTCTTCTGGTCCTGCCACTCTTGTTGAGCTTCTGTTTCTAACTTCTCCTCCACCTCTCTGTAAAAACAAAACAAGAAAAGGATTTTGTCAACTTAGTATTATACATTAGACCACTAATACCAGAAGTTTGATTTGTATAATTACCTTAGGAGCAAAATTTCGCATGAAGACATTTACCTTATAATTAAATCCTGTACATCCTTGTTAAGTAGAGGTATATTTAGCACCCTTGAGATTTGACTTAACTCAGTTCAACTGTATAGCTGCACTTTGTCATATTTTTTCACAACTGCTATAATCCAAGTTTTAACTGTGCAAATATTTAATATATTAGTACAAAACATTTCTACAAAATTTAATGTTTTTATTTTCTACTAATATATGCCATCTATTTTGTGAGATTTAAACTTTTCAACAACATCTCATTCTCCTCTTATGTTCAAGTTATATCGTGAAAAGAACAATCTCTTCTGGTTTACCTCCCAACCATGCTGGTAATGTGGTCCCTAGCGTAATCTGATTGGTATTATGATTTATCTTTTCACTTGTAAAATTCAAGAGTGTAATAGTAGGAATCGTAAAGACTCATCCCATTTTTCAAACTGGTTTAAAAACCTTTGTGAGCATTTCTGTACTGAGTCATATAGTCATGAAGAATATTTTTGATGCTATGAGTTTTATGTGTGTTGTTTTAAAAATATGTGTGTACATGTTTTTGTAAAACTGGAGCGAAGTGTTGTCCCAAAAGAAGATTAGTCATAGGCATCCTCATAACAGTCATCACAACTTTACAACTAATCTGAGTGAATCAAAACAGTTCCGAGCATGTGGTATCCTTTCTCTCATCACAAATCACATGTTCTGCCAGTTTTCATCCCTTTTTCAATGGGACTGGTCATAGCAGGCTGTGGAGTTATAAGTCAGCTAGCTCTTATGACAATTAGTGAGAGTTGAGCTGGGATATTGACTCTCGGTACTTTGGTTAATATTTTCTTGAAATTGGCCTCAGACAAATACTATCTTCCAACAATGCAGATTTGTCTTCTAATTGGATAAAATTTCTATAAAAAAGGTAATATTAATATATGTGAGCATATTTATGCAAGCATATTTACCCAATGTATGCGAGTACAATGTAAAATACAATAAAACAGTACCTCTCCTTCATGAGTTTCTTGGCCTCTAGTTTTTCTCTCAGTGCATGCTCTTGTCTGTCTTTAATGTCCTGCATCTGTGAGTTCAGATCTGACACCTGAAATAACCAACAACAGAATGAGGCACCCAATTTATAGTCATGGTTGTTACCCGAATGATATTTGCAGGAAAGTTAAAAGGAAAAGCAGTTGCCCACATTGGTAATGCAACTATTTCAAAATAACTTACATATAAATCTACATTTATAACTTCTATGGTTCAATTATTCTTAATTAAACGCTCTTACAGATTAATTTAAATCAGGTATCTTCTTTGAACTGAAAATATAGAGTCAAAAATTATAATCACGTAATTCTACACCAGAAACAGGGATTATTAAATCCCAGATGATATTTAACCATTACAATATCTAAGCTATTTACCCATAATTTCAGTCATCTGTTAGTAAGTAAGTAAGTAAGTAAGAAACACTTATATAGCGCCGAATTTGATGTAAACATCCTCTAAGGCGCTGATGTGCAAAAAGGGATAGTCCAGTTCCAGAAAGATGTCAGTTTCCATATTAGCGTCCGGTCGGGGAGATAGGCTATGGTGGAGGATAAGCCAATCTAAAAAGGTATGTTTTCAACTGTTTCCTGAAACCAGAAATGCTTTCTATGGTTCTGATGGCTTGAAGAAGCTTGTTCCACTCTGTGGGAGCCCCTGCTATGAAACTGCGTAGCCCTGAGCGTTTATTTGGTTTAGATGAGGAAATTGATAGGTGATTGCCCCGTGTGAGATCACTCCGCCTAATTAGAGCGGAGAGATATGGCAGTTGGCTCAAATGTATTGCTTTATAAATGAGGAGATTATATTTGAACAGTATACGGTAATGAATGGGGGAGCCAGTGTAGTTTGTGCAGGAAGGGTGTAACATGACAGTATTTATTTAGCTTGCACACCGTCCGACATAAGGCATTTTGAACTCTCTGTAGTCTGCTAGTATATGCCTTTTTTGTGTTGTAAAGCAGTGAGTTACAGTAATCCAGACGACTGCTTACCAAGGCATTTGCCACCTTTACAGCTGTTTCATGATTTAAGTACCTGCGGACCCTTCGTAGTTCCCGGAGATGGTAGTAACTTATGCGACATAGATTAGCCACGTGTCTTTGCATTGAATTTTCAGCATCCAGGATGACACTAAGGTTTTTTACTGATTCAGCTGGTTCCATGGTGTTGCCAAGCAAACTCACTGGGAAAGATGACTTCAGGGAACTTCTAATTTGATCATCACCAATCACTATGAATTCTGTCTTGTCAGGATTTAATTTAAGCTTATTATTTCCCATCCAAGCCTGGACCGCCTCAAGGCAATTTGTTAATTCAGTGATACTGGAATCGAAGTTCCTAGAGTCGAGTTCCAAGTAAATTTGTGTGTCATCTGCATATAAGTGGTGGGTGACATTGAATTTAGATATGACTGAACTGAGAGGGGTTGTGTATAGGGTAAAAAGGAGTGGCCCTAGAACTGAGCCCTGGGGAACCCCGTAAGGGAGTTGAAAAGCATTTGAAAGATGTCCATCTATTTTGATGCGCTGCTTGCGTGAGTGGAGGTATGACTGGACCCACTTAAGCACTACCCCATCAATGCCATACCAGTGCTGAAGGCAGTTAAATAGGATTGAGTGGTCTATTGTATCGAAAGCTGCAGATAAGTCCAAAAGGACTAATCCAACAGCTGCACCTTTGTCCATTGATGTGGCATGTTGATGATGTTATTTTAAGAGGTAGTTGATCTGCTGGTTTTAACCATTTTTTCACTCACCTGCTGATGATGTTGCTTTAGGAGGTAGTCCACCTGCTGGTTTGACTCTCTAGTGGGTTCTACCTGTTTAGATAACTTATCTTCTAGTTCCTTAATAGCTTTATCCTGCTTGTTGATGATAGCTTGTCTCCTGGCCTGACCAACCTGAAGAAAAATGAAAGTAAAAGTAATCAACAAAACCACAGCTTAGCCTTTCTTTTATTGACTTGATAAGAAAATAGCTAAAAGCTGAAAAACAACACAGGATTATTATTATGCATGCTACTACAAAATTTATTATATGAATTTTTATATTGTGTTACATGGTATTTACCTGTGATCATATCATCAGTGTGTTATTGATAATCTACTAATGATTTATTAAAACTCATCTATAACCTGGCAGTGAGTACATTAATTAATGCTTTATATCTACACTTCATCTGTTGTTTGGTTTCACTGAAAAATGCTTCATTTATTTCTAATACACAGCACCCTGTAATTAACATATGGCTCATTCATATAAAAAGCTATAAGTACACTGATTATTGTCATTTAACTGTTATTCCTAATGACTAATTTGCAATTTAGACCACATTTTTATTCCAAAAGGATTGTGTCTATATTTCACCTATCATTGCAACTCGTACTATGTCTATAAGGTATCTGTAATTCCCTACACCCCATCTATAACCTGGCTATGAGCACACTCATCTGTTTCTCTTGTTCTTTCAACAAGTATGCTATCTATAAAGTATCTGTAATTCACCACAAAAAGACTCGCCTGTAACCTGGCTATGAGCACACTCATCTGTTTCTCCTGTTCTTTCAACAAGTAATCTATCTTTTAAGTACCTGTAATTCACCACAAAAAGACTCGCCTGTAATCTGGCTATGAGCACACTCATCTGTTTCTCTTGTTCTTTCAACAAGTAATCTATCTTTTAAGTACCTGTAATTCACCACAAAAAGACTCACCTGTAATCTAGCTATGAGCACACTCATCTGTTTCTCCTGTTCTTTCAACAAGTAATCTATCTTTTAAGTACCTGTAATTCACCACAAAAAGACTCACCTGTAATCTGGCTATGAGCACACTCATCTGTTTCTCTTGTTCTTTCAACAAGTAATCTATCTTTTAAGTACCTGTAATTCACCACAAAAAGACTCACCTGTAACCTGGCTATGAGCACACTCATCTGTTTCTCCTGTTCTTTCAGTGCAGCATCTGTTTCCTCTGCCATCCTCCGCCTAAGGTCATTGAGTGCTTCTTCTCTTGCCTGCTGTACTCGTGCCTCCTCATCCTCAATTTGTTTGTCCTGAACAAAGACAGTAAAAGGTCAACAAGAAAACAGCAAGTGCAAATAAGTTTGAGAATAAATAAATATGTTTTAACTAGAACTCTATTACATCTAATTTGTTTTAAGCTGAACAAGGAATAAGAAAAAAGTTTAATATTCTGTATTTTTACTGACCTAATTGAAGTTGTTTTTCTTTATAATTATTTTCATTATTTGGAAAGAGCACAATAGAATTAATCTTTGTAGGTGTTGTATTGCATTTTAACATTTAAGAAATATATTTTTATGCTGGAGTAAGTATAAAGTAGCTGTTAGGGTCTTTTCCCACAATAATATAACCCTGGTTATCTTGACAATAATAATACTGGTCAAGTGGACGTGTTTTTCTGATCCATTGAACTTTGACTTACCAGGGTTCACTTCTATCAAAAATAATGTTGTTTGATTTATTGTATAAGACTGATGCATAAAGAAATGGAAGAGAATTAATATACATCTACACCATCTCTCTTTTATTTAAAACAGGGCTGAAAAATAAATCTTCAACTTGTTGATTTCTTTGATTTTTGACCTCAAATAATGAAACAAATGGGAGGTAATATATTAATTTCAAAATTTGTCATAGTTCATGTTTTTTGTAGCATTAAAATATACCTTTTCTAAAATTTTTAACAATAGGTTTTGAGGAGCTATACATATTGGACCCTTGGCAGCAAATGTTTTCAAAACCCATACAAAAATAGACATAAATCTAAACTTTAATAATGATGCTGACATAACAAGGAAAAAGCAAGAATTTTTCTTATGATTATATACAGCATTTACATATTCATAAAAATTGAGATGAAACTATTTGACAATATTTTTGTTTGTATAAACAAAGAATTTTTGAGGCTCAGAAATGTAAAATTTGCCACAGCATATGAAATTGACCACTGAGGTAAACCCAATATTTTATTTTGAAGTAAGAGTGATTTTTCTCCAAAAATGTAATATTCATAACATTTTAAACCATGTCGCACATCTATGAGACTAATTTCAGTACACTAACTGTACAGTTTTATTTTTACCTCTTTATGTCCCCTGATGTCTGGTATAAGACTCTGGCTTATGGATATGTTGTGCCTCAGAATATGCAGTTGGCAGAGATTGAGTACTACAAAACTTGAATTAGAATAAGAATTCTTGTTGTTTAGAATATTAAGTGATGCCCCATTTATTGCAAATTATGCAAGACTTACAAGCTGGGCTTGCATTTTCTCTTTCTCCTTTTCACTCAGATCCTTCTTGTTTCTTTTAATATCTTCCTTCTTTTGCTTCAATTCATCCACCTTGATTTGACGGGCAGCCATCTTGGCTTCCATGCTGCAACCAATGGACAGAGGTTACAACTAGATAAATAGGTACTAACAATGAATACAAAATTTGACACAGTAAATCACAAATACACACTTGTCCTGTATAATGATATGTTAATGATAAATATAAAATAGCATCAGAGATGCCCGTACCCCACAGCCTGGGGAAATAGTTTTTTCAACACCATGAGATATAGAAGTAGTGAAACAGTACAAAGATTGGGATACTTTCAGAGCAGTGACAGTTATATAAAGCTCCAAATAATGTTTAAATAGAGAAAATAATATCTAAGAGAAAGAAAATGTATGTAAAGATAAAGTATTAACACAAGACAATTCAATAGCAAGACAACAGCATTAATTAGTAAACCAAAAATTATGAAGCTGTAAAATTTATTAATTGGAGAACAGCTGTCGACGGATATAGCACAATTTTGTAAAAGTGCATACAATAATCATTTGCAGCAATCCATAGAGCTTTGTCATAAGAGAAAGTTGTTTGAAATATGGCAGGTGAACACACTTTGGCAGAGCCAAAGTTAAAGGTCACACCATGATGTACACCTACACCTCCTAACCAATGTCTCTACCAAGTGTCAACTTCTATACCTTATGAAATCTAAGAAATAGTTAAGACAAGATTTTAAAACTCATGGTCACTATGACAACATCAAAGGTCAAATCAAGGTCACACCATGACGTTGCACACCTACTACCCCTAACCAATTTCCCTACCAAGTATCAACTTCCTACACCTGACAGTTTCCGAGATATAGCCCGGACAATATTTTATAGGTCAAGGGCACCATGGCAAGGTCAAAGGTCACATCAAGGTCACACCATGATGTGACACACCTACACCCCTAACAAATTTCCTTACCAAGTATCAACTTCCTACACCTTATGGTTTCCGTAATACAGGCCAGACAAAATTTTATAGGTCAAGGTCACTACGGCAAGGTCAAAGGTCAAATCAAGGTCACACCATGATGTTGCACACCTACACCTCCTAACCAATGTCCCTACCAGGTATCAACTTCCTACACCTTACAGTTTCTGGGATATAGCATGGACAAACTTTTTCTCGCCGCCCGCCCAGCCATCCGCCCATCTGGACACCATAGGTGAAAACAATACCCCGACAGCCCTAAAAGGCTGTGGAGTAAAAACTACACTTGCAATAAAGCTAGGAAGAAGCAACTAAAACAAATGACCCCTGATGCAGAGGAGATGAAAAACAAACAAAAACTTACAAATATAAAATAATAATCAACTGTGCCAATTCTAAGAATGTTTGACAATGAAAAACCATACCATATGATCACATTTAATAGAGTATTTTAGCATAATGACAGACACTGAAAGCCTGTCCTGTTTCCTTAAGGTTTAACATGAAATATAACATTATGAAAATTAAACCGACAATATAAAATAACAGATTCTTGAATTTAGAAATGTTGAATTTACAGATACACGTTTTTCATGTCTGATCCAAATTTCATTTATGTTACTAAGTTTAAAATGTATTAGAAGAACTATCAATGTCCCACTGTGCTATAAGAACTATTACTATATGAAAAACTTATATTGAAAGTTTCCTGAGGATGAGATATTTACATCGGTATAAAGTTTAAACTTTGGCTTTTAGTCTTTTTCAGCAGCAACGGTTGTATCAGGACAGGCCTTCAGTGAATCTCACATAAACTGGGTTTGAACCCATGACCACTAAAAGTGAAAGCCAAGTAAGTGAATGACAAATCCATTAGCCACTCAGTCTTTACTTACATTTAAAAGCACATTCTGTATAAATCTTACTGAGTTTGTTTGACTACAAATATACATGGCCACATCACAGCTTACAAGTTGGTCTATTGGCAAAAAGTATCCAGAGAAAAAGTGTCTGATGTCATACTTACGCCTTCTTCTGGCGTAACTTGGACATCTGCAGCTGATTGTTGATGGACAACATGTTCTGTTCATGTTCCTTCATTATTTTCTCTCGCGAACTGAAATAAAGAATACAAACATTTTTGAAAAATCAGTTCTGAACAGCAAATGTTTAATTATCTGAAGTATGCATGATACATTTATCAATGGTTTAATACCTAAATGAGCAGGAATCCTCAAGTTATTCATATATGAAAATCATAAAGAGAAGAACTAGACTTGAAAAAGTTACTAAGTTACAACTAAACAATATGTGCATGAATGGTATACTCACAGTAGTTAGGTCAACGATAAATAATAGATTTATAGATTTATTATTATTATCACATTTTCACTTGTCTAAAACCCACAACTTAATTTGGTTACAGTTCCACTTATTTTTTCCAGAACCCTCTACCTGACCCTGGTTAGTGTTCAACTTGGTTTTCTGAACATTTGTGTTTACTAAGGAATAACACCCAACAAACTATGGCATACGCTTTGGTATAAGAGGTTATATTGTCAAACAACCACCATGCACACAGTCAAGGAATGTTACCCTAGCTTTCCACCAATCAGATTCACTTACACAGCCATATTATGATAGAATGCGACTTAATCTTGCAATAACTGCACAAGTTTTTTTCTAAACCTTCTGCCTGCTAATGACAGTGTCACTTGAATTGTTAGAACCTTCTATTCACTGTAACTTACTCCGGTGACAATTCCACCTGGTTTTCCAGAACCTTCTTTATGGTGACATCCTGTTGTTCTTTTACTGCCTGGCTTTCTGCCACTGCAATAGCCTGGTCCTCTTCTGCTTGCTGAAATATATGCCACAAACACATCTAATCAGACACCTCACCTCTATACTAACAGATATTATGATGCACAAAATACAATCATGGTTCTTATATTATATAGCCATTGAGTCACCTTGGGCTATTTAACCTCATGGCGACAGTAGCCAATGACAGAAATTACAATTAAACAGATCTGTTGATTAAGTATGATATAAGCCTTAGTAGTTGAAAATAGTTCAGTGAGATGGCACTGGGAACATCAAGAGGAATATCATTTAAAAGCTCTGGGGCATCATAAATGAAAGCATTGTTGAAATGTTTTATTATTGGTGTTTTTGTGATTTTTTTTTTTTTTTTTTGAGATTTGGAGAAAACAATCTTAACTATCTTTACTTCCTCTGAATTTTGTTGAGTGTATAAATGTGATCAATCTTCATTTTCAACTTAAATTTACCACATTATTTTTATATATATTTTTATATTTTTTGTTATTATATTTTCTATTTTTCCAAATTCTTGCATTCAACTTTACCACAAAGACCCTTCTACTAGCTGAACAAATTACAATATGCTCAACAATACAGATTCTCCTGTGCTTACCTTTCTCCTCTTTGCTAACTGTTCCTCCAGTTTTTGCTTCATCCTCTTTCTCTCAGATTTCTTTGAACCTGGGAAAATGTATCACACAACAATCTGTTTATTATCTCCTTTTAAGTTATACAGAAGGGTTATTAATATTAATTTATCAAAAGATAGCCTGGAAGTAACTCATATTATCAGCATAAAGTGTGTACTTAGTAGGGACGTCACGACTCCAAATATTTCATGTCGACTAATCGGTAAGTACTATTCGTGTCAACACCAAATAACCGTCGAATTAAAATAACATCCAAAAATCTTAAGTTTCATATTGTAAAAAGCACTGAAAACGATAAATATGTTAAATAAAATGAAAATATATGTATATAACCTGTAAAAATGAATAAATTTGCTGTTTTCCTGCGACTTTTGCTTCGTTTATTTCAGACAGGAAGTGGGCGATATAAGAGATATATGGTACTTCCGGCTTTATGTGAATGCATAAACAGTACAGAAAATGTGGCTGTTTTCGGATTTTAACTTATTTTATGTGACAATATGGATATATTTGATAGATTCAGACCTTCTGCCATCTTTTACTACCTTAAGCGATTATTCTTACTTTAAAATATGAAACCGGAAAATATCACTATGCTAACAGTTGTCGATTATTCGGTTAGTCGTGACGTCCCTAGTACTTAGGAATCAAAAAGAGTCATATGATTTGCTTTTCTTTGTAGAAAAGAAAGTAATTTAATTACAAATCATAAAGAAAAAACAAATCCTAAAGAGTGAAAAAAAGACACAGCATAGTAACATAATTTAACTAGGGTGAAGTGGCTGGCCTTCTGCCAACCACGGAGTCGAATCTTAGGACAGCAGTGGGTGTTGAAATCTGTAAACTTGGTATTATCGCCCGCTAAACAGAGTGAGGTGCGATGACAGTAAAATATTGCTGGATTATATATTTGTAAAATATTGTTAGAAACCCCATCGTAGCCTCACGTTTTCATCACTCTGTGGGTGTACAACTACCAGCATTTGATATTTTATTTGTTTTAAATATTGCGAGAAGACAGAGTGAGGTGCGGTGACAGTAAAATATTGCTGGATTATATATTTGTAAAATGTTGTTACAAACACCATTGTAGCCTCACGTTTTCATCACTCTGTGGGTGTACAACTACCAGCATTTGATATTTTATTTGTTTTAAATATTGCGAGAAGACAGAGTGAGGTGCGGCGACAGTAAAATATTGCTGGATTATATATTTGTAAAATATTGTTACAAACCCCATCGTAGCCTCACGTTTTCATCACTCTGTGGGTGTACAACTACCAGCATTTGATATTTTATTTGTTTTAAATATTGCGAGAAGACAGAGTGAGGTGCGGTGCAGTAAAATATTGCTGGATTATATATTTGTAAAATATTGTTAGAAACACCATTGTAGCCTCACGTTTTCATCACTGTGTGGGTGTACAACTACCAGCATTTGATATTTTATTTGTTTTAAATATTGCGAGAAGACAGAAATATTGCTGGATTATATATTTGTAAAATGTTGTTAGAAACCCCATCGTAGCCTCACGTTTAGAAACCCCATCATGATACCTTCTAGGACATACAAAAGCGCCTTCTAGTGGTTGAATGTAGATATATATATACAGAGTTTGAATATTTTCATTGTCTCTGCCAGAGGTGATCTCGATTTTGATTGGCTAAACGAAAAATGTATAGTACTACCGTGACGTCACTTCATTCATTAATTTCTTTGCGGTTTATTTGTTTGACAAATAATGGAGTACACGTAGATGGGCAGACAGCAATTTTACATTAACAGTGACTGCGTGATAAACCCTGCAGACGAATAAATTAATTGGGGTTTAAGGTCTAGAAACCAGCAGATGAAACCGTTAAAAAAGACTCGTTCGAGTAGAAAATCACAATAGAAATACAATAGGTTCTAGGACATACGGGTCCTTGGAGAAAGCCAGACGAAGTGCTAGACAAGCTTTTTACTTTATAAAATATAACTGAATAAAAGCATTAAAAATCTTCAAAATGGCAGAGTGTATAGTATAGACCTTAATGTACCGATATGTGAACAAATATTATGAAGAATTTGATATTTAAGGGCTTAAACGGCCCTTTTAAAATCGCGACCGCAACTCAGTACATAACTCGAATCAAAGATTCGACTAATAAAATGATCTCTTGAAGAAAAAAATGTTTCACAAGGCAATGGACCAAACCATGGAATACTTGCATTCAATAAAATTTTCAAGAAATCTGCATATTCCCTGATTTCACATATTCCCTATGACATAAATACATTGGTGTTCTTACGTTCAAATTCTTCCATTTCCTGCTGGTGTATTCTCATCAGTCTCTCCATCTCCTGTTCACTGATGCCTTTGCCTCTCATTCCTTCCTGGAACTTCTCATTGGCCTGCTCCAGTGTCTTCTGCTGCTTCCTCTCCTCATCCTAATGCAAAAAGGTACTCACACGTTTAATTTTTTGGACCTGATTTGTTTTGAATTTGGCTTTTTATTTGTTTTAAAATGATTGACTGATGATTTGGTTGAACAATTGGCAAGTTGTTGTTGATTGGCTGAAAAACAGCCATGTTGATTAAATGACTAAATGGTAAACTGTTGGAATAAAATTATGGAATGTATTAGATGATTCTTTTACACATGTTAATACACTATCCTCATTTAAGGCATTGTTTTTTAAAAGAAATATTTCTGTTGCTACTAAGCAGTTAAAATTAAGAAAAAAGTTGTTTTGTACTGGTGATAGATATTGGAACGTGATACACTCAAAAATGCGAATGAACTGTAGCCCTCTTAAAGAACATCTTGCACAAAATTTACATGTTATAGAAAATTCAGCTTCTGACTGTGGCCTTTCGGTAGAAAGCAATTCTCATTTTCTTTTAGAATGCAGACTATATACTCCACATAGGCAGTCAATGCTTCATAAGTTACAAGTTTTATCAACAATAACCACTGATTTTCTTTTATATGGAAACTATAACTTGAATTTTGAACAAAACAAGGTAGTTTTTGAAGCAGTACAAGAATTTTTAAAGGAATTAGTGCAGTATTCATAGTAAATTTTATATTAGCCACATGTCCACACCTTCATCATCATTTATCATCTATTCGTATTCTTTTGTAAATAGTTCTTCCTGCGAGAAGGCTTATTATAATCTTTGTTGATTTTGCCTGATTGCTTAAAATGAAATATTGTTTATGAAAATGATAAACTGGTAGACTGTTTTGTTTTTCCTAAGTTATTAGATGGTGACTGGGTGACTGCTTGGCTGACTAATATGATTTTACTATTTGAATGGTTGACTAGACTGATGTTACAGCTTGATTAGTTGGTCACTCATTTGGTTGATTGACTGACATTTTACATTTACAAATTAAATGGTTGGCATTTGGCAAATTTACTGGTTGACTTGATTAATCTGAATGCCTGATTAATTGATTAGTTGATTTGATTTATATATCAACTGATTAACTGGTTGACTGATCAATTGCTTAAAACAGCTATATTTGCTATAGCTTACATACAGGGAAATATAGCATTTAAGTATAGAGATTAATATAATCTAGCCACTGTTGTCATAGAAAATTTTCTTTGGGAAATTATAATTAAATATGATTGTGCACTATTAACATATTGCATTATTCTGTTCAATAAATGTTTTTAATGTGCCTTTTAATTAAATCCTGAAAAATAGATCAATAAATAGGAGAAGACTAGGTTCCTACTTTTTGCACTTTTGCACTCAGCAGCATCTTATTAAAACTAATTAAAAAGTACTACAAACATCAGATTTCAATTTTTAAAATTTTTCATGTGGCATTATGTCATCCTATAAGGATGAAAATAATGTAATTTGATAATAATCAGGAGTCATTTTTTACAAACCAGACAAGATTAGGACTAACCTTTTTGAGCTTCATGAATTCAGCAGCCTCGATTTGATCCATATCATCTGACAACTCTTCCTTCTGGTCTCGGTGTTGTTGTAGCAGGCTGTGGTAACCCTGGGTTACACAAGTATAGAAACAATTTAAATACATTAGATATGAAACCCACAGTAAAACTGACAAGGTTTCAGTTTTAAGTAAACTTAAATATCATGTCTCTGGAAGTCCTTCCCAATGAACTTTACATAGTAATCTACCAATCTTGATAAAATGAAAGTATTTTTGTAATCAACTGAGATTCAAATTAACAAGGTTTAACTCAGCTTATAAACAAGGCAGTGACTTAAAATTGGGCTTCAATCAAATGTAAATACCTATGGAATATATCACCATAACTCTTGCTACACTGCTGAATGAGTTCTCTTTTGATTCAGAGATAAAACAGATAAAGCTGAATTACTTTGCTAGTTTAAATGAAAATTCTCCAAAAACTTCTAATATTTAGCAAGAAAATAAATTATGTATTTTAAACTTTATACTATTTACTTCCAATCATTCTCTTCACCAGCATACACATAACACATTTCCTACTCTTGTGTTTGCACTTTATTTTCATTCACATCTTATACTTTTCTTATTTCATCTTCACCTCAACCACATCACTGCCACCAGCCATCCTGTCTGAATGTTTCATGAAGTTCTCCTGGTCTTTCTCCTGCTGCTCCTTCAGTTTTCTCATCTTCTCTTCTCTGTTCCTCTTCAGCTTGTCAGCCAATGACTGCCGCTGCCTGGCATATTCTGGCAAAAACAAATAACAAAATTAATTACTTTTATAGAGAGATACAAAAACAACTAAATCCTGATACAGATTGTCAGCAAATAGCTGCCAAACATGGGCATACTCTGCCAAAGGCAGCAACAACATGAAATAAACACAGATATACAAGCAACACCCAAATCTTGTTCCAGCTTGACACCCAATGGCTATTGCTATTTTGCATTCTCTACAAAAAAACAAAAAAAAAGTTCAGACATTTGGAAATGAGATTCATAAATAGCTACTTATTTTTCACGAATAGTGCTACTGTTATGCAATGTACAAATGTGTGTCTTATATTACTACATACTATTTTATTGCGCTTCCTATGATTTTGCTGCAAAGAAAATCCTTTGAGTACTATGGACATGTAAACGTGGGATTTCATGTAAACGGGCTGATTTTTCACAAAGATGTAAACAACTGTGGCACCTACAAAAAAGTGCTATGCATTATAAGAAGAGCCCACATATATCAAACAAAATATCAGGCATATCCCTTCAATAAGTTGCGAGAAAATGGCCAAAAGTTATAAAATTTACTACATTTTGCTATCGTGGGGGTTACCTTAAATTCAAGGATTACATCACTCACATATTTCCTGGTCAATAGTCAATACTGATCACTGGTAACTCTATACACTGCTAACCACTCTGTATACTACTGGCCACTAGTAATACTGCACACAATTTATATCTGAACACCTGTACACTATTCACCACTGGTCATTCTGTACACGACTTAGAGCTAGTTACTCTGTACACTTCTGACCACTCTACACTACTCACAACTGGTTACTTTGTATGCTACTGCTTACTGGTCAATCTATACACTTGTGACCACTGGTCTCTCTATATACAACTGACCACTGGTTACTCCACATGCTACTGGCCACTGCTCAGTCGATACACTTACAACCACTGGTCTCACTATACACTACCGACTGCTGGTTACTTAGCATGCTAATGTCCACTGGTCATTCTTATACACTTCTATCCACTGGTCACTCACCTTTCTCCTGGTTACTCTGTATCCTGTTGACCTCCTGGTCATACTGTTTGAGTAACTCCTCTTTCTGCCTGTCTGTGAGCTGTCCTTGCTGTACTACGTGTTCCAACATGTTCTTGTTGTTTTCTCTGTTCTGATCAGCTTCTTGGTTCTGTAGCTGAGTCTCTGTGTTTTGTAACTCAGCCAACTGCTTCCTCTTGGCTAGCCGTTCCTCCAATACCTGGGTAACCATATGAACACAACTGAGCCTCCACCAACTCAACTTTTTGGACAGAACATGTTGGTAAAGTACAATGCTTGAATAAGAAATGAACAGATTCACTACAGTATATGATATTCCCCACTTGGGACACGTTTTAAAAGTAACATAAACTTATCAAACTCAGTACCAAATTTGAAACAGGGGAGAGTGGAGGTACAGCATAGTCACAACAATAAATAGACTAAGTACATAAAGAATTCTTACACAAACCAAGGAAGAAGTGACCAACTGCACATACTGTAGTTAATTTTCACATTTCAGAACTTCTGCTTTAAAAAACCTCACCAAAAGAAAGCAGAAGATAAAGAAACTTTTAAATTAATCCACCTTGAAGAAGTCCAAAAGCAAAATGGTGCACAGGAAAACAATGTTTACTCTCTTGCGACCAAAATAAATGTGAACAACTATAACATAGGCTGGGGTTAAAAATAACATGAAACTAGAGGATCGCTCGCAAAAAAAAAAGATAATGTTTTTGCATAGCAAAAACAAAGCGTCCCAAAAAGGATATAAAGGTGAGTGCTAAAGTATTAAGAAAATGTTCCGTTTCTAGCCTTATCCTGTTGTGGCAACCAAAGTCACCGCAGTCTGCCCTATCTAGCACGGTTTTCAAGATATAAGCATTTTTGTGTTTTGCAAAAACTTTGAAAATTCAAAATGGCCACCATTTTTGGGGAGACAAAAATTTTTGTCAAGACCACTGCCGCGGTGTGTATCTCCCGCCGAGCATTAAAGCAGAAGAAATAGCTTTTCCGAGATATTCACAATTTTTCATTTTCGTGTGTGAAAGCTCTTCGAAAAGTAGGTGAATGAGTTATTTGAGAAACATTGGCTATCTGCAATACTATTAAGAGATAATTCACATTTACTCATTTTGAGTAGGTGAATAATTAGCTATGGGGCTGAAACTTCACCAAGTGAAAGCTCTGCCAAAAGTAGGTGAATGAGTTATTTGAGAAAAATTGGCTATCTGCAATACTTTTAGAGATAATTTGCATTTACTCATTTTGAGTAGGTGAGTAATTAGCTATGGGTCTGAAACTTCACAGAGTGAAAGCTCTCCCAAAAGTAGGTGAATGAGTTATTTGAGAAAAATTGGCTATCTGCAATACTTTTAGAGATAATTCGCATTTAATCATTTTAAGTAGGTGAGCAATTAGCTATGGGTCTGAAACTTCACCAAGTGAAAGCTCTTTGGGATAGCTGCTCTGCAGAGATACCCTGAAGATCAAAAATTTCGTCGAAATCGCTCTATGTAACACGGTTTTCGAAATATTAGCATTTTTGTATTTTGCAATTTTTGCGCAAAAATTCGAAAATTCAAAATGGCCGCCATTTTTGGCAAGACAAAATTTTTTTGAAAATTGGCATGGCTACTCTGCAGAGTTACCCTGTGGGTCAACAATTTCGTCGAAATCGCTCTATCTAGCACGGTTTTCAAGATATAAGCATTTTTATGTTTTGCAATTTTGCGAAAAATTCAAAATGGCCGCCATTTTTTGCGAGAAATTTTTTTTTTGAAAATTGGCATGGCTACTCTGCAGAGATACCCAGTGGGTCAAAAATTTCGTCGAAATCGCTCTATCTAGCACAGTTTTCGAGATATAAGTATTTTTATGTTTTGCAATTTTTGCGAAAATTTCGAAAATTCAAAATGGCCGCCATTTTTGGCGAGACAAAAATTTTTTGAAAATTGGGAAAACTACTCTGCATAGATATCCTGCGGGTCAAAAATTTCGTCGAAATCGCTCTATCTAGCACGGTTTTCGAGATATAAGCATTTTTGTGTTTTGCAATTTTTGCAAAAATTTCGAAAATTCAAAATGGCCGCCGTTTTGGGCGAGACAAAAATTTTTTGAAAATTGGGAAAACTACTCCACAGAGATATCCTGCAGGTCAAAAATTTCGTCGAAATTGCTCTATCTAGCACGGTTTTCGAGATATAAGCATTTTTCTGTTTTCCTTATTTGGAAAATTCGTAATGATTAATTAATCATTAATTACTCGGCCATTTCTTAACCAATCAATGCCAAAATCTAATGATTTCCAGATTTTAATAGAATGAATGCATCTGCCAAGTTTCAGGTGAATTGATAAAATTCCTTTCAAGTTATCATCCGGACAAGCTTCCCCATCGAAAAAAAAGACATTTTTGGTCATGTGACCTCTCTGATTGGTTGAAATGTCACTGCAGCATATTCAAAAAAACTAGAAATAGGCCGCCCTGTTGATAGTAGATGCGAATAGAAACAGGATAGCATAGAAGAACACACATTATCATGTGTAATGTCCACCCATGAACCTTTTGCCCAAATTGTACAGTAGTCTTACAAGACCCTGTTTCATTTGTAAAAAAAATATATCAATGATGCTTAAATATTTGTTAGTGTAGATGTAAATTATTTCAGGTTCATGCCTTTTTGCATTGGTTGGGTTGAAAATTTTGACGAAATCACTCTATCTTGCACGATTAAGAAGATAGAAGCAAATTCCTGTTTTTCTATTTTTGGCAAAAATTTGAAAATTCAAAATGGCCGCCATTTTTGGGAAAAGGAAATTTTTTTGAAAATTGCCAAGAGTACATTTCTTAGATACCCTATGGGTTGAAAATTTCAACGAATAACTCTATTTTGCACGGTTAAGGCCAGTTTGTGTTTTTCCATTTTGGGCAAAAATTCAAAAATTCAAAATGGCTGCCATTTTTGGGGACGGGAAAATTTTTTGAAAATTGCAAAGATTACATTCCTTAGATACCCTGTGGGTCAAAAATTTCGACGAAATCGCTCTATCTCGCATGGTTAAGGAGATAGAAGCAAATTTGTGTTTTGCCATTGTTGGCAAAAATTCGAAAATTTAAAATGGCCGCCATTTTTGGGGAGGGGAAAATTTTTGGAAAATTGCAAAGATTACATTCCTTAGATACCCTGTGGGTTGAAAATTTCGACGAAATCGCTCTATCTCGCATGGTTAAGGAGATAGAAGCAAATTTGTGTTTTGCCATTTTTGGCAAAAATTTGAAAATTCAAAATGGCCGCCATTTTTGGGGAGGGGAAATTTTTTAAAAATTACCAAGAGTACAATGCTCAGATACCCTGTGGGTCGAAAATTTTGACGAAATCACTCTATCTCGCATGGTTAAGGAGATAGAAGCAAATTTGTGTTTTGCCATTTTTGGCAAAAATTCGAAAATTCAAAATGGCCGCCATTTTTGGGGAGGGGGAAATTTTTTGAAAATTGCAAAGATTGCATTCCTTAGACACCCTGTGGGTCGAAAATTTCGAAGAAATCACTCTATCTCACACAGTTTAGGAGATAGAAGGAAATTTGTGTTTTGCCATTTTTGGCAAAAATTCGAAAATTCAAAATGGCCGCCATTTTTGGGGAGGGGAAAATTTTTGGAAAATTGCAAACATTACATTCCTTAGATACCCTGTGGGTCGAAAATTTCGACGAAATTGCTCTATCTCGCACGGTTAAGGAGATAGAAGCAAATTTGTGTTTCGCCATTTTTGGCAAAAATTCGAAAATTCAAAATGGCCGCCATTTTTGGGGAGGGGAAAACTTTTTAAAAATTGGCAAGAGTAGAATTCTCAGATACCCTGTGGGTCGAAAATTTTGCCGAAATCGCTCTATCTCGCACGGTTAAGGAGATAGAAGCAAATTGGTGTTTTGCCATTTTTGGCAAAAATTCAAAATGGCCGCCATTTTTGGGGAGGGGAAAATTTTTGGAAAATTGCATAGATTGCATTCCTTAGATACCCTGTGGGTCAAAAATTCTGTCGAAATCGCTCTATCTCTTACGGTTTCTGAGATATTACTCAAAAGTAGTACTGAAAATACACAATGAAGTACCTAAATGGCTATTACTCATGTACTGACAAAGCTATCAGTCCCAAATGCAATACCAAGCGAGCTATGGACATAACAATCTTGTATTCAAAATTGTAGTAAAATATCTTTAATTATTTTGGCTTAAATCCACGGAAACCAATGGGTACTGAAAATAGCTGTACTTAAGTATTACTCAGTAAGCAAAAGAGGTACAACAGCCAAAAGCAATCCCAAGCAAGCTACTGACCCAATAAGCCTGCATACCAAATTTGGTGACAATAGCTCTAATACTTTTCCTTTAAATGAGCGGAAACCATGCGTGACGCCGGACATCGGACGCCGGACGCCGGACATCGGACATCGGACGGCGGAAAAAGCAAAAATAATATATCCACCCCCCAGGGGGGTGGACATAATTCCCCAAGGCTACTGCCTAAACCTGCCAAATTTGAAAAGAATCCGCCTTAACGGTTAGAGAGTTATAAAGAAAACAAAATGCGAGACGGCGGAGCCTGAAGGTCTCCCATACACAAACAAGCGTCCCTTGCGGGACGCTTAACTAAGGACAAGGTGGCTGCACAGTAGCAGTATGCAGTAAAATATTCAAGCTGGTTCTTGATGTTGGCTCTTGCCCAACATATAACACTAGTGAGGATAGGGCAACAGTATTTTATGCAATAAAATGTAGTGAATTTCCCATTTCTTACCATAAAACATTGATCAACATTCTACATTAAAACAAAGTATAATTCAAGTAAGAGAACATGTCAGATTGATGTCAAATTACTAGCATTCAATGTACAGCATGCATACACACATACCGCAATCTGCCGAGCCCTCTCCACTCCAATCTTGTGCTCTAATTTTGCCATCTGCTGAGCATATGCAGCCAAAATGGCTTCAATCTCTTTTTCATCTAAGTCAGATTCTTTTGAGAGAGTCTTGCGTAACTTCTCCTTCTCTTCAGCCATCATGGAGTTCTAAAATATAGGTAGTGTCAAATCAAACCACATAATTATACACTTATTTAACTCTTTGGAAAGTGTCATCATTAACTGCTTATTTCTATTCTGACTTCATTATGAGTTGCATCTTCTACTTCAATAAACTGTGCAGTGTGTACACAAAAAAAGGTTCCTCTCAATCGAAAATGCCTTTTGAGGACTAGAAATTTATATCTCACTGATTCAGAATTTTATGAAACTAAAAATGGCCCAATCATATTTAAGATACAATAATTTATTTATTTCCATCTAGATCAATTTTGTGAGATTCAGTACAAAAAGTCATAAGTCACTGCAATACATTCATATAGTCAAGCCAAAGAAGAAACAACATATTCAATGACATGACAGTCACCCAATAACTTTGGTTCGACAGGATTTAATACTAACTATAACTTGTTCCTTGATACTGAAATTTTTTTTCTTGTTTTAGTTATTTCTGGAGTTCTCTCACACTCACCATTTTTGCAATGTATTTGCTGTGTAATTTATCAGATTCTTCTTGGCACTTCTTGGGGTCCTTTGCATACTTTTTCTTTATATCCTAGATATACACAAATTTATAAAATCACCCATAAAATGAAAGCTAAAACAAAAATCATCAGTACAAACTGCTGAAACATAGTAAAACCTTCAAAAGGTTTTCTGGGATGGATCTTCAATAATACAGGTGAATCTCAGGTGAAACTCTGTTAAGCAGAATTCTCAATTAAGTAGATGCAAATATTAACTGCTTAAAGCACCTTTTCTATTGAAATTTACATTGTCATCTGGGCTCGGTCTCACAAAGGGTCTTAGACTTGGCCAAGTTTTTGGCTAAATCAAGGACTTAAATCTAAGACTTTAGTTTTTTCAGCTGTGTCTGGAACTTAATATGGATTTTACAAGGGGTGACTTAGCTTAGAACCTAAGACTAAGCTCACACTGATTAATAAACCATAGTGGTTCTCTGTGTCATGTGACTTATACTGTCTGTTCAAAATATACCATTGGTTAACATATATTTTTTGTTTGATACATTTTATATCACAAAAAATGCTATTTTGCAATAGAAAACCTTGTAACCGCATGAAACTTCCAAAATTTTCTAGCCATGTACACTTTTTGCACATCCTTGAGATGGTTCATCTTTATAATATTCTGCGTATGTTAAACATTTAACTCTACTCTGTTCACACTTTTAATTTGATCCTTTTTATCTTTAGCCTGTTTTTTGGAGATTGTCTCTCATCAACATATTCTGCATATATTGAATATTGAACCCTTCTTAAATAATAACCTAAATCATATTTTCCTCTTGTTCCTTCTCATATTGAACCTGTTTAATCATGTTAATTAGACAGTCCCTCATTAACATACTCCAGTTCCTTCTGATATTCTCAGCCTGTTTAATCCTGTTAATGAGATGGTCCCTCATTAACATACTGTATTTATTCCTTCTTATATTGAGCCAGTTTAATCATGTTAATGAGATGGTCCTTCATTAAAATACTCTACATGTATATATTAAACATGTGTCTTTACTTTCCTGAATATCTTGGAGATGGTCCACCATAAATAAATATGAATATTAAACATAAGACTATTTTACTTACGTTTTCCTCCTGTTCCTTCTCATCCTGAGCCTGTTTGATCTTGTCCTGAACACTTTCCTGAGCATCCTTCATGATGTCTTTATATTGACTCTGTGACATCTTTCCTTTAGCCATCTGCTGACCCAACATTGTCCTCATTAACTGGATCATAGTCTGTGGAAAATAAAAATGAAGTATAAAAGAACACCTGAACACTGTCTTGAAAACCTCTCCCTTAGTCTTCTATCAGGCATACAAGCGTTATTGTTGGTTTAAAACTTCTTATGGCTGGAAGAAGCTGTCAATTTTGTACTCAAACACTCTTTTACCATTACCATACCAGTACTCCTTTCAGCATTATATATTTATGGTAAAATTCTACTCTTCCTGCTGTATGTTTACTGATTATTCACAAAATATACAGGGTGGGTTGATGAAAGTGATCTTTAACATCACAATTCTGTTTGAACAAGTTCATGAAGGAGACATAAACTAATATATTAAACATTTTTGTCTGTATTGTCAGAAATAAAACAATTTTCTTTCAGTTTATATATCCCAGTTTAGTGACATTATTGCCTCCATCAGTGACTTTTTGGGGGTTTTGGGGATATTTTCTTTATTTATCTGTCTGTATTCGTAACCATTCCAAAACTAATGAATGCAATGCTATGAAAGTTTTTATGTGGATAGGGCCTAACCAAAGGAAGAAGTGATAAACTTTGAAAAAGATCCAGATCATTATCTGAATACAAAAAATTCCTAATTCTCAACAGTTCCAATCTCAACATTTGGGTGAAGTTACAATATAGAGAAACAGCTGCCTTAGTAGCAGATGTAGACACACACTCTGGGAGTGCTTTCTGGTTTCTACTGTCACGTTACAAACTTTTCAGAATCTACTGTCATGTCACAAACTGTTACTACTGTAATGTCACAAATTGTTTAATCAATAAATCCTAATCTTGGGGTAACATATATATTTAATTACTTTTGACATTTGCCGATAACATTTAAATCAAATTGAGAAAAATACTATGTAATCCAAATGATCATTTGCCTAAAATACCAAAAAGATACATTATTTTTAATTTTATTATTTTGAATTAATAAATTTAATCTTATTACAGCCAATTAACAATATTCTATGTGGTCGTATTAACAAGTATTTGAGTTTGGCTTCATGACCTTGCTTTATTGTTTCATAAATGGACGTTATATGTGGTTACTGCCTACATTGTGCCTACCTGTATACCTATTTAACCCCGACCCCCACTCCTCACCTCTCTGATGTGCACATTTTAGTTTAGTGCATGACAGGTCTTTCAAATATTATGAAACAGCCATCACATCCTGACAATAATGTCCGTGTTGTGTCAAACATGTCCTACCCAGGTATGAATCCCAACTTATTAAACCTAATGGATACTACCAAAACATTAAAGGTCAAATATTCAATCTTTGTAAATTGAACTAGGCTGGCAGAATTTACATGAAAGGCGGCAACAACACACATGAATAATGATGTGTAAACTAAAACCATACCCCAGATTATTTGAAGTCTTTGATTCTTCCACTGGTTGGAAATGCAATGAAATATCAATTACAAAATCAATCCAATATACAAGCACCCAGATTTAGAATAAATATGCCATCAATTCTTAATTTACTGTTGGAATAAAATTATGGAATGCACTAGGTGATTCTTTCAAATATGTGAATGCATTATTCTTATTTAAGGCATTGTTGGCCAAAAGAAACATTTCTGGTGCTAATAAGCAATTAAAGTTAAGAAAAAGTTGCTTTGTTCAGGTGATAGATATTGGAATGCGATACACTCAAAAATGCAAATAAACTGTAGTCCTCTTACAGAATATCTTGCAAACAATTTACATGTTATAGAAAATTCAACTTGTGATTGTAACCTTTCAGGAGAAAGCAATTCTCATTTTCTTTTAGAATGTTGGCTATATATACTCAACGTAAGCAGTCAATGCTCAGCAAGTTACATGATTTACCGACAATAACCAATGACTTGCTTTTATATGGTAATTATAACTGGAAATTTGAACAAAACAAGGTAGATTTTGAAGCAGTACAAGAATATTTAAAGGAATCAGGGCAGTTTTCATAGTTTCATATTCGCCACATGTCCACACCTTCATCATCATCATAATCATCATCTATTCATATTCTTTTGTAAATAGTTCTTCCTGCAAGAAGGCTTATTATAATCTTTGTTGATTTTGTCTGATTGCTTAAATAAAATATTGTTTATGAAAAAACATTAAAAGCATCGAGACAGAAATGAGTCTCCACAAGCTCACAGGTCAGGCTAATAAGGCCAGCATGGAGAAGGTAATCTAGGTATAAAGAAATTTTATGAAAAGGAACTTCAAAGTTTTATTTGTGATTCATGGAAATTAGTACAAATTACACAAACTTTTATTCCCAAATGATTATCTCTCATGTCACAAACTATTCAATTCATTTCTATACTGATTTATACAGTAGCAAACACTTGCTTAAAATACTTTGTGCTTTCCTTTTTTCATAGTTGGTTTCTTGTTAAACTCCTACAGACAGTTGTATATTGGGGGGGATCATATATTGTTGGTGTTCACTTTGTTTTATATTGTGACAAAGAATCTAAAGTACTGTTCAATTATTTATAATGATGTTGAAACCACCATTATTTACCCAATGTTTTACAAAAGTGACAAACAAGTCCAACATTACTGAGCAAAATGTTTTCTGTTTTATTTTTAAATCTTGTATGTTTATACTTTTTCCAGGCCAAATAAAAATATTCTAATACTAAATAAATCCATGCTTTAGTAAAATGTTCTAATGACCAAAATGTAACTATTAAGTCACATGGTTACATCTAAATATGGAGTAAATACTGGCTTTGTAACGTGTGGAATAACAGGTACAATTGATACTATTTTGGAGATTGTCAAGTATACACTCACTTCATTAAAGGACTTAACAAAGAACATGTAAAAAAGGACATAAGTCACAAAAATGTCTATAGTACAAATATGACCTTTTGGAAATAGAAAACCAGGGACATGAGTAGACGGAAACTATTTCTATTGACATAAATATTTACAAATAGGAACAATAAGCTGTAGCCAGGACACAGTCCAATTGCTGGATATAAGTGAGCCAAGTCAATAGGACTATTGATCATCCGATAAATACATAGATCAGGGAATCTGTTCTATCAGAGAACACTAATGAGAATAACAGAAAGTTCGTGTATAGGTCATTTCACTCCAGTACAAGGAGGGAATAACTGCCACATTCTATTTAACACTAACAATATTCTGACCCCAGTAACATTGCTACAAATAAACACACCTTTTTAGTGTTAAGTATTATTAATATTTGTAAAAAAATGATAATAAAACAAATGTTATCTGGTAGTTTGCCAATTGTCTAATTAACATATTAGATAAACTCTAAAATTCTCACAAATTTGATACAATGTCCCATAAATGACTGCAAAACATGGGAAGTTATCCACAATTTTCTGAAACCTTTTATATATAAATTTTGGGTCCCTAATTTACTATTAAAAGGAAAAGTTCTAAAATGATGAAATTAAATATACGTATCCCAAATAAACAAAGTGAAAAAGGACAAAGCAAATTTTCTTATTCAAATGTTTCAGAACCTAAACTGTATGAGCATTACTCATATGTGGAGTCTGTGACACAGAACATTATCTGTCACTGTGGCATTGTGGGTAACACACTTATCTAGGAACACAGAGGACCTTGGTTCAATCCAAGATACAGGCAGATACATACTGGGTCGGATGACCATTTAAAATAGTAGTCCTCTGATAATCCAATACAATTAATAAACTAGAAAAAGGTTTTTGCTAACAACAACAAGCGGCCCGGATGGAGACTTGAATTAATAAAGCTGTAGTAGTTGTGGTATGAGACTGCTAGAAGGTAAGCTTTACTGTGTTTTGTATCTGATGGGAAAGTGGATTATCTAAAAACTGTATCAGTTGCAGTATCAGACTGTAAGCAGAATAACAGCAAGCACAGCTAGGCTTGATAAAGCTCAGTGAGAGTGAACCTTTCCATTTTCTTTCAGTTTCTTTTTTTTTGCAAGACAGAAAAGATACACACATTGCACACATATTCTCCTCTATGTTAGAATGGGGAGGAAGTGACATAAACATAACCTCACCTCCCTATCTCACTTCTCCCCTCCACCCCGCCATTCCCCATACACAGAGGCAATTCTTTTCTCACATGCATTTTTATTTGAGTGCGGGGAGTGGGGAGGGGGCAGATCTCTGCAGAAAAAGACTGCCTCTTCCTCACTCCCCTCACTGAAATAAAATGCAGGTGAGAAAAGGATTATTTACTGCAGTAGAATGTTTACAGCAATTACTTAATTATGTAAGGGGCTACAGTTTTGAAATTTTACTATGTTATAACTGACACAAAACTACATCAAAAACACATTTAACAAAATGCTCTAAATGTAACACTTTTCAAGTTATAAGTGATTTAGTGCATGAATACACAAATTTTAATGCATCAAAAATTCATAAAAAATAATTAAGAAAGATCCAGGCATGATATGCCCACCAGGGAATCTACTGGTGGCCTAGTACATATATGCAAGATATCAGAAAAATCCCTGCAATAGTCAATGAGAAAATTGTGATAAAGTGTTGGAATTTTCAGACTTTGGGTGGGGGTACCTCTCTTCTAATGGCTCTGGGGAACAAACGATCAGACAGATCTGCATGGATTTTACGATTTATCATCCTCTATAGATAAGGTATCTTTAAAAAAAACAGTATGTCTCTGGGTCTTCTAGTTTTGGAGGAGAAGTTGTTCACGAGGACATGGACACGTACACAAACGCCGCAGAGTGATGTCAGTCAGCTGACATAAAAACAGGACTTTTAAGGAAAAAGGTCATTAAAAGTCTTCCTTAAACTTAATCAATGTGTCAAGTTGAACTGATGTCACTGAACAGTAAATCGGTTGGGACCTGAAAACCCTCATTTTTACTTCAAGGTGGCCATGACTGTACTTGTATTGGAACTCCAAGGTGGAAAAAAAATAAGAATGTCCCTATTTTCGTTTTTAATAAGTTTGTAAAATTTAACTGAGGTCAGCTGAACAATACGATAGCTGGAGAGTAATTACGCCATAATTTCACTTCAAGGTGACCATAACTTCATTCATATTGGGACTTTAAGGCGACCATAAAATAAGAATGTCCCTTTTGTCACCCTTTATAAGTGCATAAAGTATAGCTGAGGTCAGTTGAACAATAAGATAGCTGGAGGCTGAAAACTTCCTTTATTCACTGTAAGGTGACCATAACTTCATTCATATTGCGACTTTAAGGTGACCATAAAATGATAATAACCCTTTCTGCCAACCTTTATAAATGTGCCAAGTTTTATTTTCAAAATTTCAACATTAACTGAGCTCAGGGCTGAAAACCCTTCATTTTAAGTTTAAGATGGCCATAACATCATTAATATTTAAATCATAAGGTAATAAGAGTCTTCTTTATATCTACTTCAACATCATTATATGTTAGATATGGAAAAAGAAAGGGGCCAGATGGCTTTATTCCAAATTTTATGACTTTAGGGGGGCCATAGCTCCAATTATATAAACAGTTTAAGGTCACCATAAAGTCAGGATAATCCTTTGGTAAATCTTAATATATACGCCAAGTTTGGTTGAAAAAAGTTAAAAACTAAGTGAACTGGAGGGCTAAAACCCCCCTTTTTTACATTAAGGTGACCTTAAGATTGCAGATACAGGGCTAAAACTTCAGCATGTGAAAGATTATCAAAAAGTAGCTGAAAAAGTTATTCCAACAAAACACCGAAATCCTGACCATTTTTGAGATACAGACCAAGTACCCATTTAAAAAAAATTTACGAAAATAAAACGCCTCCCATTCAGGCATCTATGGTCCGATTGATCAGAAAATCCTTTCCAACCTGCGGATATAGGTCTAGAATGTACCTGATAAATTTTATAGCACAGGTGTGTGTGGTTTTTTCCGAAATGCGATGATGGGGTGTTTTTGAAAAATACTTAAGGTTACCTAAAGTAAAGCTTAAGGTCTCTGCAAAGTATCCCAAAAATCTTTCCCGCCCTTATAATTTTAAAGAAAGATAAGAAGGAAAGAAAAATTTGAAAGCCCAAGAAGTTATTCAAGGGAGACCATAATCCGGCGGCTGCGGTGATCAGTCGAACTTACATGAAAATAAATAAGCACCCCGGACAGGCCGCTTAATTAAGGCTATCTTACCATGATAGATTCTTCTTTAAGCTCCCTCTCCAGACTGTTCACAGCATCCAGGTCCTGTTCTGACATCTCTAGATCCATGGCAGCTGGGTTTGTATGGAGCAATGCATCCACCAATCCCTTGGAGCCTCCGGATTCACCTGTGTCTGTGCAATAGTAATGCAGGGATAGAAACAACAGTAGATTATATATAAATACAACCTGTGTAAGTCAAGTTAAGGTTAAGTAGATTCTGTATAACTAGAACCTTCTTATATCCACCTAAGTCCATGCCAAGTAATGCAGAAACTATAGTACAATTTATAAATACAGAAACTGTGTAATTCACATTTGAATACAGATGACTTTTAAACTAAAACCTCACAATAGCCACAGTATTTTTTTTCTCATGAAAAACAAGTATTTTCTGCAAAACAACACTGAAATCTATAAAGGTAACTGTAAACAATATCAACGAGCAGTCCTAATTTCAACATACACAACTCATTAGCACATAAAATTGGCCACTTGAGAAAATTACCTTAAACATTCTTCTTGTTAAATTTGCCTCAAGAATGATTCGAAATCTGTACCTCCCCAAGCATGTGTCCGTTAAATGGTACCCTGTACCACTGATAGCAGCACTTTAGCTATTAATGAATTTAAGTTGAAAAGCCAGGTGCCATTCCTCCCCATCACCATTAAAACTTCTATTATCATAGGCAATAAATAATGTTGTAAAAGCTAATTAAAAATGTAAAAAAATAACTAAAAAAAATAATAAAACCAAATATCAACAAAAGCAGTGATCATTTAATCATTTCAGGCACCGTTAAAATATATATTTATTATCCAATGGTAGCTGTATTTGACTGTTATAGGGGAAAAAATGGAGTGGGATATATTTGTTTGAATACAGCGGCACCACCTGACCATGGATATTTAGTGTCAATAACGTCTGGTTTTTTGTGACCTACAAAAATGTGTTATATATCATTAGAAAGGTATTTTTACAGTGCTTCTGCTACTTTTGTTGCAAAAAAAATCCATGCAGAAATGAATGAGGTGTGGCAAGTTAGAGATTTAAGTTTTTATTATCACTGATGCCCCTGCATATATAACAGCCGTTTTAACATTCCCTGTTTAAATATGGATGTATTTAACTCATAAATCATACAAAATGGTGAATAACAAAAGTAAAACATCCCTTGTTAGACATATACAGAAAAAATATATCATTCATTAAGATTAACAATAATATACTCATGCTATGCACTCATATAATATTGTTACCTTCATTGGTGATACATTTTTTATGTCATTTGGGAAGTTTTCCTATTACAAATGTGAAATTGGTACCTGTGCCACCAGGCTTCTGTTCAGTAGTATTTTCTACAATAGACACAGGTACTATGGGAACCAGTGGCTCATCTTCCTTTCTTTTCTTAGCACTCTGCAGGCGTTTTCTACTCACTGCACTCTGTGCCCTGGCTGAGGCTGCTCTAGAACTGGGCTGAATTGACACACAAATTGCAAATTACATAATTATTTGTATTATATATTACAAAAGTCCTAAATTACAGGAAAATTAAATATATTTAAAAATTTTTATACAGCTGTGTATTTGAATTCTTGCGCCTGCTATTGAAACTGGAATATATCATTCTTTGGCATTGGAAAACTTATATATCATTGATTAATTTCATTGTATTCGTATGAATAAAATATCATTAGAAATATACAAAATATAGTTTTTTCCCAATTGTTAAGTTGGAAGATTTAAACATAGCTGTGAAGTTCACCAATAATTTATTGAGGAGCAAGAGGATTGTTATTAAGCAGTAGCTAAAATACATTTATGAATGAGTACTTAATTTCACATACACAAATTAATTTAAAGATTTAAAGTAACTTGTAGGCTCAATTTGGGGCATAGTATAACTGAGCTTTGTACTTTGTAAAATACAATGTTACTATAACAAAGTAACAAAAAGAAATACACAGAATAAAGTCTATTTATTTTTAATATGATTTCGGCGCCCCTGACTGGGCTTTGATTCAGTAAAATCAGCCCAGATAAAAATACATTGTACACTTACAGGTCACTACAGCAAGGTCAAAGGTCAAATCAAGGTCACACCATGACGATGCATACCTACAACCCCTAATAAATGTCCCTACCAAGTATCAACTTCCTACTACTTACGGTTGCCGAGATATAGTCCGGACAAGATTTTATAGGTCAAGGTCACTACGGCAAGGTCAAAGGTCAAATCAAGGTCACACCATGACGTTGCACACCTACACCCCCTAACCAATGTCCCTACCATGTATACACTTCCTACATATTACGGTTTCTGAGATATAGCCCGCACAAGATTTTATAGGTCAAGGTCACTACAGAAAGGTTAAAGATCAAATCAAGGTCACACTATGATGTTGCACACCTACACCCCCTAACCAATGTCCCTACTTAGTATCAACTTCCAACACCTTACAGTTTCTGAGATACAGCCCGGACAAACTTTTTCCTGCTGCCCGCCCATCCGGACACCATGGGTGAAAACAATACCCATATCGCCCTTAAAGGCTGTGGGGTAAAAACTGCAAGTAGTACACTTTAGCACATGACAGACACAATTGGATTGTAAGGAAGAAATAAGTCTTTCCATATCTTACCATTTTTGAGCTCTACAACCAGAGAGAGTAGACAGACACTCCAATTAATGTTAGCATATCAAATGAATTGCAAAACAGTTGCATTTGAATAAATTTTTTTTCTCTTTACGCATCAGCAGCAAATTGTTGGGGCACAAAATAAATAAGATGCTGCTATAACTTTCTGTGTGGTGTTATCTTTTTTTATTTAGAATTACTTATAAGCAATTGATGCAGTCAGTTTTGCTCATATATTATGCTATACACATCATTTCACCATGTAAACAACCAGTATATATGTATTTACTGTATTGAACTGTAAAAACATCTGATTCAATGTATGCACATAGTTTTAAGGCATTCATAATCCATGTAATAGATTTGGAATACTGTAATGACATCCATGGAGACATTCAAACTTACTCTAGAATCCATATAATCAAGCTTGTGCTTCTCATGTTGAGCCAAACCCTGTGTTTCCAACAGGTCTTCCTCAACATCTTGTCTCTAAAATAAACAGATGGTATTAATATGTCCACCCTCAAATCCAACAGTCTCATAAAGGTCAAAGCTGGAGGTTTTCATCATTTAAGCAGCTAATATCTCGGGACAAGTCCAAGGTGCATCCCACACTTCAGTGGATTCAAATATTTGATCACAAAAGTGAGAGGCAAATGACCAATGCCAAACTGTCAATAACTCGGCTACTGAGGCCTCTTAAAGAGAAACATTGTTAAGTGAACTCAAATCTTACATACAAACTGATCCAATAAGCTCAGATGTGTTGCCGACTTGTTGTAAAATGTGATGACAGCTTCAATTAACATACAAAAATTCAATGGTATAAACTATAAAAACAAAATAACTAGAACTAAAATGAGGAAAGATTATATTTGAGCAGGTGTTACTGTGTTCAAAATTTGGAGAACACAGTATTTGATAAATAATGATGCCTGTACTGACATTTTTAGTAAATCACAATTCAGTTGTGTTTCTTTTTTCATATTTCCCAACACATTCCCAAGATATGGTTTTCTTTAACTCTTGTGCATTTACTTCAATTCCTTGAATGGAGTATATGAAATCTAACATTAAGAAGTTGCATTTCTTTAGATCAATATTCACTGTACCTTTTTCTTTGCAAAATCTTTGAGACACAATTTGGCACATACTAACAACATAATCAAGCCAAATAAGAATCCAAAGAAGAAAGCAAGTCCAACAGCCAAATTATCAACTGTGAAGCTGTCTTGTTCAACTTCAATTTCAACTGGTATGCACGACATTTTTGTTGATCTGAAAATAAATAAATATTGCATATAAAACCTGGGTTACTAAATTCAACATTACTTATTATTTCTTTTAAACAACTCAACAAAACAACAACGTTTTGAGAAACAATAAAATGTGTTGTAATCCATTAACCTACATTTCTTTTTCATTTATTTTGCTACATCTTACAATTAGAATCACAAATAACTCCCTCTATGAATCTAATATAATACAACATTGGAATGTTGGAGAGACATACATTGAACTCACATTTTATGTAAAAAGTTTGGATTAAAGTTATGATTGTATCCTTATGATGTTATCCTGGCACATAAATTCAACCACATAACACAAGATTTCAAAGTTAAGTGTATTAAATGCCATCTGAGGGATCAGTTAATACAAATAGTGCTGAGTTCTTGTATTTCTTTGTTAGAGATCAAGGGCAAATGCTTGTTTGAATAAACAAATGAACTGGCTGCATTAAGGTGACTTCCCATACTCGATAATAAATTCTACCATAAGCACCATTCATCTGTCATATTCCAGTGTGTATACTAGAGTCCAGTTTAAGCGGGTACCCTAAACTAGCCTTGCATCTTGTAAATTTGAGTTTCCACTTTATAGTTATATCTGTTTACAGGCTTATATCACTTCTGAATATTATATTGTCTATATAGTAATTATACTTAGTTGTATTAGTTAAGTTATTCATGCACTTTTGGAGGCAAATTATTGTGGTTTCTGTAATTTTGCATTTCAAGAAAATGAGTGCAGTACAGGTTTATAATTCAAAAAAAGTATTGAGTACACCAGGAGAGTGGCAATGTGGATTTAATAATTTTTTTTTGTTGAATTTACATAGATTAAATATATATGCATACCAATGTAAATACTACGACTAAATGTTGAATATTGAATGTATATGATAGCATTTTGAGACTGTTCTCTATTTTAGAAAGTTTAATTGTGTTTTTGAGAGGTAAAGAAGCAGTGATAAAGTTGTATTCTAAATTCTAAAACTGGGATTTCAGTCCAACCTTTAACATTACTTGAGAAGCGGGGTTGACAAGTAGTAACGGTCCAAGGTCAGTGGTGAAATGATGTTTTTTCACTTATATAATTTTCTACAGAAAAAACTAGCACAATGCAACCATTAAACAAAATGGAGATTCAATGGTATTTTTGCTATGTGGTAAAAAATGCCGATAAAAGAGATTAAGTGTCAAAATAAACTTCTTTCCCACAATAATTGTAAAGCTATGCACAATTAGCAATAAAAATAAATATCATCTGGTATTATACTTCGATGAGAATATTATCTTAGCCTGTTTGTGGAGTAGAACATCTGCTCTTAGTACAACTTATAAAATCAAGACATTATATATGTGTGGTTAAATGGTAGAAAGCCAGTACTGCAGTAGGTGTCTGAATAATCAGATGATAAAGTTACGACAAAAGACAATAAATACAGCACAATTCAAGGTTGCATTAGAGAGTGGCATTATGGGAGCGCATTTTGAATTGGTTCACCACTACTATGTACAGTACATCTGATTAAAATAAAAGAATGACAGTTGCTCAATGTTGATAGCTGTTCTAATATTTGTTTTAAAAAAAACAAGAATTCTTGCTCCATTTTAATGCCAAAATACACATAATAGACCGAAAATACATGTTAGGCTGAATATACAAGGATTAACCATACACCAATTGCGGTCACCACACACATTTTGCATATTTATTTATTTCGAAATCTAAAACTCTCAAGTTTAATGTCCATGTCAAAGTTTTTCTATTTCTGTGTAAATTGATCTACCACTGTAAAACAGCAGCTACATTTCAAAACTTAAAAGATACCAGGGTATTTGCAATGGTTAAATCATGGGGCGTCCCGATATGTAACTTTCTAGCTAAATGGCGGGAAACGATTTTATTGGTTGATTTTATCATTAGTTTCTATATTGTTAGAAAATCCCAAGGGGCATCTGTGACCTCATATCTTCTCATGAATATTAATGAGTTGAACACTATGGCCGTGAGTTTTCGACTTTAAAGTATTTGATCTTGATAGAGGCCGGCTTCCATTTGATAAAATATTGCTAGAAAACCCAAGGGAAATCCATGACCTCATATCTTCTCATGAATATTAATGAGTTGGGTACTATGGCCATGAATTCTTGAGTTTAAAGTAATTGATCTTCATTGAGGCTTCTTCCAATTTATAAAATATTGCTACAAAACCCAGGGGAAATCCATGACCTCATATCTTCTCATGAATATTAATGAGTTGGTACTATAGCTGTGAGTTCTTCCAATTTAAAGTATTTGATATAAAGCTCTTCCCTAGATGAAGCACTTCCCGGTTCTTGCGATTTAGCACTTCCTGACATGTAGCCAATATGATACATATCAGGACATCCCGGCACATAACCTCACCAAAAGATATTGGTGTTACTGCTCAGAATCACAAGTTTATTCCAATTCATCACCTGCATTTTTGACAATATTTAAAACTATGAGCAATTATCTTTCTTTCTAGAGTGAAACATCAGCATTATAGGGACTTGTTCCGCTTATTTCAGTATAACTTATTTCAGTCATTTCAGTTTTTAAAGCCCAAAGTCGAGGGATCAAAGAGCATTTATGAACCTTCATTCCTCTGTCAAGTGTGATGCTAAAATAAACAAACTAATGTTGCATGGCAAGTGCATTGTAATATACTCCTATCTCAGATAATTAACAACTGCTGTGTACAGGACTTATGTAGGAATCTGCTGTTGAAAATTTAAAATAAAGTTTGTGTACTTTAAAACAGTAAAAAAATTGCATCAAGTAACAAAATTCCTTGAGGACTTATGCCCTTTTAATCTGGAAGGAAGAGCTATAGTTTATCAGTGCTGTCAAAGGTGATATGTTATATCCCAGTAAGCTGTGGTGTTTGTTGATATATGTTATATAAAGACTTCAAATGTATGATCATTGTAATTTGAGGAGATTTTCGTCCCGGGTCGAAAACTTTCCCCTTTAAGGCAAGTGACGAACATGGGTGGGCGACGAACTTTGGTACCTGAGTACAGTAGGCATATTCCCCAAATTGAATCGAGTAGGTAGAACCAACTGAAAACAAGATATCCACCGCTAGAACTGACCCAAGAAACATTTAATGTAGCAGCAGTACTTACCTGAACAAAATATCGGTTGACAGACTGAAACAGTTTTGTTTACTTTAGTAATGCCGTGGAGTTGATAACCGAAAATTTATTTGCCGTAAAATATATTTTCTAGACAGGGCTATGGTTATTCGTGGATAAGATTTAGTGGTAAGAACCTTTTAATGAGTGAGAGAATGATATATCTGAAATCCCAGTTTAAAACCCAGTTTTAAAATTACTTCAAATAGAGGTTGGTTTAAAATTTTGCGCCACACTTCTTCAGTATCAAATGGAACTAAACAAGTATCTTTATTTTTATTTTATTAGATGTCATGCATTTGAGTAAACCATATGATAATTATTTTGCAAATGACAAAATTCTGCTGTATCACCCAAGAAGATCAATTTTTGTAACATCACAGTCAGAGTGATGTTAGTCTCAGTTTTAAAGAGAGTGGATAGAAAAGCAAAAAGTATGATTTGAATTTTTACAAAAATTCAATGTGATACTGGCAGTTATCTGAATGCATTAGAAATTAACTGAGCCATTTATCATTCTTTATAAAATAAACAACAATAAAAACATTATATAATTATTAGTGTCGTCTTTCTCCTTGTTATATAAAATGAAAGCATATCATTTGTCAGATTTCCTTATGTCTAAGGTGTATTTTTAATTTTAAAAGTGTAAAATAACTTTTCTTCTACCATACATTTACAGGGTACTTTCACTATTGCAGAAGTATAAAGGTATGAAATATAAAGGTATGCAGCATCCCATACCAAACTTTTGGCTCTTAAGATGAGACTTTGGCCATAAATCAACACATCTTACTCGCCAGTTGTTACCATGACCGGGGCATAAAAAATAAAATCCATTTCGACGGTTATTCTAACTACTTTATTCGGATAAAAACAATGAGAACGAAATGTAAACATATTTGGATAGTTGCCTGACAACAAGTACCTGCGGTCAAAAACATCCTAAAACAGGTCTAAAACATTGTTTCCAGATATTGGTGGAATGGGCTGTGCATACATGTATGTTAGAAACATAACACATATCTTAATATCATTGCCTTGTGTGTCCAGTTTTACTTTCCGATTGGATATTAATTATCTGTGTACTGTACTGTACACGGGTGGTCATTAAGATAAACGGTCACAGAGATAAACGGTCCTCATAAATACCCACATAAAAACAGTTAAAATGGTTAAACAACAATATAAAACAAACCAAAATCATGGAAAGCATTGTTTTAGTCTATTTTGTTGTTTAGTTTCTGCGCTTTTTATATTTACATTATTTAAATTTGAAAACTTTGAAGACTGTTTATCTCCGTGACCGTTTATCTTAATGACCACCCGTGTACAGTAGATATTGGGATACTGGTGGTCACACAAAGATAAATGATCTTCGGATCTTTTCAGATGTAAGTTATCTAAACAACAATATTGAACAAACGAAATAACAAAATGAAATTATTAATTAAGGGACAATGCATGGGTGCTGACAAAATAATGCAATCTTTTTTTTTTTTTTTTTCATTCTGATAAAACTGGATGGTATATATTTCAGTGAGCGTATAGTAGTACTATATATAACCAGAAACTGGTCAACCTGAAACTCTGTCAACTTGGCTCATGCCAAGTCTGACCCATTTATATCTTTTTGATGCAAACTTCCCAGATAGCAAGACGCTAGTGGGCCACCGTTGGCTATGGGTGGCAAAATATAGCTTGTGGGCCACCACTGAGCCACTGGTGGCCCACTGACTGCATTTTTTTCAAAATTTTAAAGCATTATAAACAACTTCAAAAGCAACCTCAAATACTGTTTTCTGACATATTATTTAACAATATTCAATGTTAAAAACACATTATTTCAAAATATAAATACATTGCGTGGCCCACTGTTGGCCCACCAACTACCAGAGTCAGTGGCTGTAGCTCAGGTACCAGCCTACACCCACTGGTGTAAAATCCTGGGAAAAATTAGATAAAATGTGTGTTTTCTTTCACTTAACATAAGTTAATGTCATTTTTTAACAAACTTATTCTGTATTCCTTCATTTTGCTCAGTCAGTCTTTTCTCCACTTTATTACTTTATATATTACTTGCTTATATATTTGCCACAGGTGGTCCATCAATGGTCCACCCACTACATAAGTAGTACATAACCCATGATGGGCAGCCATTGGGCCACTGGTGGCACATATATATATATATTTTTAGTGAAGGTTAAAGAAAGATATTTTCATTTTTTTCCTTTTGATATAAATTTGTTTTTTGATGCAACCTAAAACTATCGCAGAATTTGTTTTTGTCTGACACATGCAACTATCATCTGTAAGAGCTATACTTAGTTGGTGGACCAATGGTGGTCCTCTGGTGGCTAAACCTCAAGCTCTGCTGAACGGCATTTGTTTTGACAGATCTTGAAGAGAGGCTGTCTTGGCTTAAATTCATTTGTTTCAAGTGAATTACTTTCCAAAAGTAGCTGTTCTGAATTTTATTACATAAAAAAATTGTAAGATTTGCCACTGGTGGTCCATCAGTGGTCCACCTTCTGCCTGCATGGTACACATACTGTTGGCCCACCGGTGGCCCACAGACGGCAAAGTAATTGGATACTTTATGTTTGTGTGTGTATATCACCAAGACACCAATATTTTTAAATAACAGATGTCACATCTCTGCCTTAATATATATTTCTTTTCTTCCCATTCTTGGGCCACAAATTCTTCCAAGATTTACCACTGGCAGCCCACCAACTATATCAGTGGTATATAAGCTATGATTGATGGGCCACTGATGGGAATTTTCTAATTTCCACCCGGATTTTAGATCTAATCAATAAAATCATCTGATAATTACACAGAAAAGTTAACAGAAGTGAAAGTTTCCCCTGTAAACAAACCATAAAACATGTACAGGAGAATAATATATTAAATCAAAACCCTATTAATTGGGGTTGAGGTGTAGCCACCACTGGACGACCCTTGGTCCACTAGCTGCAATATGTATGTGTCCGATAAAATATAAAGTTTCGTAAGTTGAAAGGAATAATTACCCATGAAATATATTCCAATCAGTGGCCGAATTACCCATGCCAACGCTGGCCCAGTGAAGGCTTGCCAACCAAAACTCAGGCTGCCAAGGTTGGGCCAACGGTGGGCCAATGGTGGCTTTTTATTCAAGATGGCGGCGAGCAATAATAGGGGATATTGAGACACTTAGTAAAAAATTATTTATTATGGTATGTCTAAAAATCATATTTCAGTGGGCCCACAATTTTTAACTAACTATTTAACAATTTTAGACATAAAAATAACATTCTCATTAGAAATTCACAGTAAGAAAAGTTGTTTCTGAACATTATAATTTTATTGTTTGACTATGGAACATGTCATCCTAAGATACTGTTCCACCATTGTTTATGTTTGGTCATGTGACTTATTAGGGATTCCCTTAACTAAAATCCACCCACAATCTGTCAATTATTTGCTTTCTGTTAAACAATGGCCACATAACTTCATGCTGCAATCTGATTGGCTGATGCTATGTTATAGTGGTAGTAAAATTTTACCAGTGGCTTGCCAATGTCAGACCGACACATCCACCGGCCTAAAAGCCAGTGGGCCACTGATGGGCCACTAGTAAACCTTATTGTTGGCTGCCAACAGTGGACCACTGTCTATCAGCTGGTCATGCCACCAGAGAACCACCACTGATGGCACTCAACAGTGGGCCACTGATGGGCCACTAGTAAACCTTATTGTTGGCTGCCAACAGTGGGCCACTGTCTATCAGCTGGTCACGCCACCAGAGAACCACCTTTGATGGCACCCAACAGTGGGCCACTGGTGGACCACCAGTCAACCTTGTCGGCTACTGAAGGTGGGCCACTGATGGGCCAATAGAAAAGCTTATCATTGGCTGCCGACAGTGGGCCACTGAAGGACCATCAGAAAACCTTATTGTCGGCTACCAACGGTGGACCACTGCCTATCAGCCAGTCACGCCAACGGCTGGCCACCGCCTGCAGCCAACGTCGGTCCGACAGCTATGCCGCCAGTGGGCCAGCGGTGGCCCTACAGAGTCTTGCTATCTGGGTTGGTCCCATTCTGATAGAAATTCAAATTGATTGCCTAGCTACTACGTAGTATAGGTATCATTGGTTTCAGTTTTCAAACGTATATTTAATGGTATGATATCATCTTGAAGAAGATTTACATAGAGTAATTAGTATAAGAGTTTTGTATTAAATCCATTGGTAACAGTTTTAATAATGTAGCCATCATTTGTAAAATACTACCTTCTAAACAAGCATTTCCATTGATATAAAATAATTCAGAACTTATTTTATGTGAGATGGAATTGCAAATTTATATCTTAAAACATAAAATACATGAGTAATATATTATGCATACATAAGTAATATGTATAAACACAGGGCTGACTTAAATTTGTGGGTATGAGCTAGTTTAGAAGGGGCCGAGTTGGTATCTAAATGGGTCTGAGATGGCAAGGCTATGAAAGAAATCCCCAGGGGCCGTATTCATAAAGAGATCCTAAGTCTGAGACAAAAAATAGTCTCAGCTTTGAGATTTGGTCTCAGCTGAGACCAAGTCTCAACTTTGTATTCACAAACAGGTTCTCAGCTGAGACCAAGCTGAGACCAGTCTCAAGTCTTTCCAATGTAAACAAACCATAAACTTGCAAATATATCCAACATTTTTTTTAAGATCAATAGTTTTTGTGTCTTAATTTTTAACAAAAAATATACTGTCTATTAAAATAAAAAATAAATAGAAAATTGTGTCAACTGTTTTTTATTTTTCATGTCACATGATCTACTTCTTTGTTGCTATGCAGTCAGAAAACACTGTTGAAAAGTGTCTCAAAGTAAGGTACTTTTGAAACAAAAGTTTGGGCTATCCGTTGTTACAAAAGTTTAGGTCAAGTGTTATATATGTTGTAAATTATTTCTACTTTACATTAAGCCATAGAAAGTAAAAACATGAATCTCAGTTAAGGTGAAATAATGCTTGAGACTTTTACCAAAATATTTGAGACAACTACATACCAGTCTTAAGTTTGAGACCAAATCTGAGACTAAATTTGGTCTCAACTATTTTGTGAATAGCAACAAGTTTGAGACCAAAAACAGTCTCAGATTTGAGACCAAAACTTGAGACTTGAGACAAAATTTGGTCTCAGCAAGTTTTATGAATACCGGCCCAGGGCTTTGTCCTTGGACCAATCCTGTTCTCTCTCTACACTAACCCAATCGGCTCAATCATTCATTCCCACAGTAGAATCAACTACCACTTTTGCACCGATGATACCCAGTTATACATAACACTTTCACCAGAAAAGTTCTCTCACTCTATCCAAAAACTAAAGAACTGCCTAAACGACATTCAAAATTTTATGTTCACAAATAAATTAAAACTTAACCCAGACAAAACCGAGTTCATTTTCATAGGCTCCCAAAAAATCGTAACCATTTCCTCCCTCACTTCCCTATCAATATTCTGGGAAATCAGGTCTCGCCAGCACAAAGTGTCAGGAAACTCGGAATGGTGTTCGACTCTAATTTCACTTTCTCAAACCACATGTCACAGGTCATTAAGTCCACTAGAGTACAAGCGAGAGACCTCTATAGAATTCGTCCCCTTCTAGACCTGAATACATCAGTGCTGTTAGCGAATGCTTTGGTGAGCAGCAGGCTGGACTACTGCAACTCACTCTTCTTATCGCTCACTCATTTTGAGTTAAGGAGATTGCAGCTAGTCCAAAACTCACTCTGCAGGGTTGTCACCCGTTCTCTAAATTCTCTCACATTACCCCTCAACTAAAAGAACTTCACTGGCTACCAGTTAGATACAGGGTACAATTTAAAATTGGTCTTATTACATACAAAATTCTCACCCAGGGTCAACCAGTTTACCTAAGAGGATTAATCCACCCCTACACCTCTTTTAGAAACACAAGGCGAAGTACCCCCAAACTCAAGTTCCTTTAAACCCCCAATTTGATCGTAGAGTTCACAAATCAATTAAACACTTTTCTAATTCCTTCAGTCACTATGCTTCTGCCCTTTGGAACTCTTTCCCTCTCCATGTAAGAAATAGTCCCTCTGTTGCATCTTTTAGGAAGCACCTCAAAACTCACCTCTTCAGCTCTAGCTTCCCAACTTAGTCTTCCTTCCCTCCCGGTCACACCCACAATCCTGGATTACTAACCTTGAACACCCCTTGACTTCCATATGATAATGATTTTGATTAATTGGCGCACTGAGCTCCTCATTGTGGGGAAGATATTGCGCTTGCAAAGCAGTAGATTAAATTAGAAATCTAGAAAAGCCACAGTGAATTACTATTGCAGTATATCTAATAATTTTCCACTTCACTACATAGTTCAATTATTACCTGTACTATCTGTAAACTTTAATTTAACTCCATCTGCAACCTCCTTCTTCCTCTACCTCATTTCTAATTTTCTATTATGACCTCATTCAGTGTAGTTCTATTTAAGTGAACTTACACAAATATAATAGATATATGATCAGAGATAGTAATGCTTGCAGTAGCCATGATCTATTTCTATTTCATCCTTTCAATGATTGCAAGAAGTCAAAATCAGTGAACTTCAATAGCGTTATAGAGCAAGAAATATGAAATTGGCTAGAGTATGTGAAATGTGTCGGAAATTCTTTACACATTTATGATCTGGGTGACTACATTAAGGCTAGAATAAAAGTCCTTTCTCTTACAGCATGCATTATGGGGGACATAAAAATTCCTTGGTCAATATAAATGATGAATCATTGCTGCTATTCGGAATGGTAGACACAGGAATTATAAGTAAATTGGCACCATTATTTGCATTACAAAATTTCCCATTGCTGGTACCACAAAGTTCCAGCAAATACATGTGCTTACACACTTGGATGACTACTTAAATGGTGGCCCCATCTCATTGGGCCTCAATCTAAGTGGCAGGTTAAATAACCTTAGAGACTGATAAATGGTTAGCTCCAAGCCTGTTGCTCTCAGTTGTCTCATTATGACCCTAAGCGGTTGTTGTGGACATTAAAGAATTAAAGTTTTAACGGTAAATGTAATTTAAAATACACTATACCAGATCCAGAAGATCCCTAGCTGGCCAGAGGTTACTGGATAGGTGTGAAGAAGGCACAAAGGGACCTTTTCTGTCTGAACTCTTATACTATCAAGTTAAATGAGTGCAGTGACTCATATGACCACACAAGTACAGCTGAAAGTGATAGGTCATACAACCAGGCACACATATTGCAAGGAAAGTTCTCATCTTGACTCAGTTAACATATCTGTGGCTTCAGACTTCTGGTTTTACGAATTGACTGGTGTGCCACCTAGGGGAGGCTGAGCCAACTCTGGGAGGAGAGGGGGGTCACTTGTGCACAGGCTGGGTAGGGTTGGTAAGCAGCTAAATTTATAACAGGATTTTTTTTGTGGGGTGTTTTTTTTTTTTTTTTTTTTTTTTTTTTTTGGGGGGGGGGGGGGGGGTGGAACTTTAAAATCTGGCTGTTTTCTTGATAAAAAGATCTTCTTGTCTTACAGTTGTTATTGTTAAATTAAGATTCAGGAAATAAAGTACTTATGATTATGTGAAAAAAAATATAATCATATAACCAACATGCAGACTAAATGCTGATCATCTGATTGAGTTGACTTTTTGTAAAACATCACTTGCAAGCAAACCCAGGTATTCCTGTTTGTAAGCTTTGGGTACTTTTATTTATAAATATCTAAATAATTCATTTGCACAGCAAAGAGGTTGTGTACTATGTATTTTACTACTAATTAGCAACAGTTTGGAACACTTTACTGAACTTGAAGTCGGAGATGGAGCAAAAGCAAAAAAAAAAAACCTTCATTTCTGCTCCATCTCTGACTTTATTTCAAATGACACTTTTATTTAGAGTACATGTAAGCTCTAAAAAAAAAAACAGAAAATGGTAATAGATAGAATACTTAGTAGACAATAAAGCAACAGCCACACTTGAGAAATCAAATGTGATTATCGCGTATCGATCCAGAACAACCATTTCTGTGAACACATTATATAGAGCCATTTGTGATGCAATTGCAAGTTGGAGGTGGAGCAAAATATTAATAAAAGTTCCATGGATTATTGTTTTATCCTGCTCCAAATTCGTTATATCAAGTAATGTTACTGTGTGGAAGATTTAGAAAGACTGGAAAACAGTAGGAGTACTATTTGTACTGGTTAGTCAACAGTGAAACATAAGCATGCCAGCCACATGAGAAATAAAAATGAAAAAAAACAACTCTATTAAATTATTATTCGATGTATGTACTTTGTGATACTTCAGCAGTACAAATAAAACTGTGTATGTATATGCTACTTTGAATGAGGGCATAAGGAAAAAAGGTCAGAGATGGAGGTTGGAGGTGGTGGAAATTATGTTTATGGACTTAATGGGCATAACTAATACACCATAATTTACAATACAAAAAGAGTCTATATCATGTATTTTCAGTCACTTAAACTATATTTATATAAATATATATGCACAGGGGGAACTCAAATTCGGGGAAATTTCAGATGCACTCCAGGATTCAAACTCAAGTCATTAAGCTAGCACTTAATGACTTTGTTATGTATTGATAATCTGTATATACATATAAAACAACACGTGAAATACTTAATCTTGAAACAGTATTTTAAACTATGTCCTTATACCCCTACCCCTAAAATGAAATGTAGGGCTTTTCCATGCGGCTTGAAAAAAGGTCTTTTCTCCACAGGTGTAAAACAATGCAGGGGTTTTCTCTGTAGGGGTTTTCACCAAAAAGAAAATACACTTTAGGGATCAAAACTAATAATCAGACCAGAGTTTAATCAGTGTATGTTTATTTCAACAGCAAAATGTCCTTACTCAATACACACATGTAAATATATTTTATGTTAGTTAATGCATGTTTAGTCTGAGATTTTTTGTAGTAGAACTCCCAGGAAGAATTTCCCGTAATCCAAAGAAAAACAGCCAGTTTGGTTCAGTACATATTTCTGCGTTGTATTACTTAAATCTTTCTTCACTATTTCTCATCCCTCTTATATTTTTGAAAAGTAATCTTGTTTTGCTTTTTTATAATATCTGTAAATAAACCCCCAATGTGAAAACATATAATGTTCGTATCTTAAGTGTTTGGGGATATGAACGTCTTTGCTTTTATCTTGTCTCACTACATTCTTCCTAGTTACATGACAGTTCCTTAATCTACTGCTTTGCAAGTGCAATATCTTCCCTACGGAGGGGAACTCGGTGTGCTATAGTAACAAATACATTAGTCATTAGGATAGTCGAGGGGCAGTCAAGGTCATAATCCAGAGTTATGGGGGTGACCAAAGGGAAGGAGACTAGGTGGGGAAACTGGAGTTAAACAGGGAGTTTTCAGGTGTTTCCTGAAGGATGTGACAGAGGGACTGTTTCTTATTTAGAAGGGGAAAGAGTGCCAAAGAACAAGGGCATAGTGACTGAAAGAATTTGAAAAGTGTTGGTTTGATCTGTGAATTGTGCAGTCGAAGGTGGTGATGTGAGGGAACTTAAGTTTAGGGCTGCTGTGTCTTGTGTTTCTGGAGGAGGTGCAGGGGTGAATTAATTCACTTAGGTAAGCTGGTTGGCCATGGTTTAGAATTTTGTATGTAATGAGGCCTATTTTGAATTGTACCCTGTACCTGACTGAGAGCCAATGGATTTTTTCAAATCGAGGGGTGATATGGGGGAACTTATAGGAGTGAGTGACAACCCCGCAAAGTGAGTTTTGGACCAGCTGCAATCTTCTTAACTCAAAATTAGTGATTGATACAAACAGGCAATTGTAGTAGTCCAATCTGCTGCCTACCAAGGCATTTACTAGAAAGAGTGGATGTGCAGAGGAGTATAGACATTTCACACCAGGACATTTTGTACTCGGCCAAGAATATTCTGTATCAAAATTTAAAAATTTTAAAAGCTTTTATGTATTGGTTCACTCTTTTTATATAAGGTTCATATCATAAAACCAAATAACTTTACTGAAGTCAAAAGTAGTATTTTTTCAAAAAACAAAGGAATAATATTAAACTAAGCAACAACATTATGAGGGAGGACAGAAAACATAAATAGTCAGCTTTTTGGAAGAAAATAGGGATTGATTTCAGGTTACTTACAAATGTTTTATAGTTTTCAAGCTAGAAGTGGAGTTTTAGTTAAAAACCCACTGTTGTTTGGCAAATCCATAAAAAACCCACCCTCAAAATTTCATGGGTCATAAAAAACCACTCTATAAGTTTTAAAATAAGGTTTTAAAAAAGTGTTTGCGATTTCAGGTATGATTTCAAATTGCAATAAAACAATAATTAATATACTTATCGGAATATTTGTGAAAGGTATGTTCTATAAAATGGCAATACTCTTCTTCCTTTTGACCTTGCAAGGGTCACACTCAGGGTGTGTTCACTGGTCAAATGTTTATTATTATATTTACTTTATTCATGATGCATACACGTGTAGTAATAGTATATTTACTTTATTCATAAGCATTTACATGTGTGTAAACTCGTGTGTAAATTTCTGGGAACTGTACATATTATTAGTATTAGTGTGTATAATCTTATGTAAATCTTATAACTATACACTTGTTATTGTAATAAACACAAGTACCCTCATCTCTTGTCACTGTGTTTACACTTGGGTGGGGGTACCCCTTGCCATAGTAACTGGGTGTATAGATATGAATTCATTGGTCCATCAATTTGACTCACTGATGTTAGGGGTTCTTTTCCTGTAAATCACACCTGGAAATCCCTATATTTCTAGGAAACCATGTAAACATGCTATTTCATTGGCTCCCCTTATTGGAAGCCGGGGAAATGTACAAAACTTTCTTCATTCCTACTTGGTTTCTTGAACCAGTAACATTGTAAAAACTGAAAGCTTCCCTCCCTCCCTCCCCTTTTTTCTGTAGCAGAGTGAGTGCCTGACAATCTGACCTTGTGCCAAGGTTTCCCATGCAGTCCCTTCACCCTTATGGGCCCCTACCTGTACAGGTTGTCTAGAACATGGTTGTATATAAGCTCTGGTCTGTCGCCTATTCTGGGCTTCTGTACTAAGAACAGTTTTATATTTTAAGTAGACAGACCCCCTTTTTATATGTGTTTTGTGTACTTTTACTATGTGTTCTTAAATGTTTTTAGTAGTAGACTGTGAGGGATTTTTTCATAGTATGTAAATTTTTACTGGGCTAAAAGTCCTAGCTCCATATAACCCCTATATTATATCACCAAACCATTACACATGTTTTGGAATATATATGTTGTATTGAATGTAGATAACTGTTGAATGTATACATTCAACGGGTCAAACCGTTGAATGTATAGATTCAATGGGCAAACTGTTGAATGTATACATTCAATGGCTCAGCTGTGGAATGTATAGATTCAATGGGTGAAACTGTTGAATGTGTACATTCAATGGCTCAGGGCATGGAATGTGGAAATAATTTATAGTTGATAAGTTGATTGGAAGTATGAAGACTTATGTACACTTTAACATACACTGAGTATTTTCTAAAATCAAATCACTATTTATAGTAGTTGTAGGGATGATCAAAAGAAAAAGTCTTGTATTGAAGTGTTAGCAGGGGCTCAAAGAAGAAGAATTTTGTAGGATTAAAGACTTTATAAACATAAAGAGTTCCCTTTAATCTACACTAGTGGGTAAATTGTTTATCGATATTGCCGATATTTATTGTTTTGGAACTGGACTCCCGATATCGAGATCTAAACATGTATTTCAATATCGCCATTTTAAGTAAAACTGTAAACTTACACTGTTAATACTCGAAGTAAAGCAAAAATCTGAAGACATTGTACACTTTTATCTCACATTTTTGAAGTTTTCAATGGGTTTTTGATGAAAACTGCATTGTTTTGTTTTGATTCATTTCGCTTCCTGTTAGCAGTTCGGGAAACACTAAAATAAAACGTTTTCAGTTTCCCGAATTCGGACTATTTGGTAGACAATATGAACCCCCCGATATCGCCCGATATTGAAATATTTTTACATTCAATATCGATACCCACAAAGTCAAACGATTTACCCCCTAATCTACACACATTAAAACAATTGCTGTGATAATCAAAGCAAAGAACAAAGAGAGACAGTTCAAGCCTGAGTAATCTTTTGATCACTGATTACAGAAAAAGTTGTCACCTGAGTACCTCTTTAATGCTCTCCAAATTTGTGTGTGATTGTTTACTGTTAATCCATGAAAGAGGATCACAGAGGTGCAATTGCAATTAGTCTTACCACACCAAGACACACAAGAGCATTGGGGTTCATTGTGATTATATAATTGGAAAATAGATTAATATTTCTTGTTCTTTTTTATCCTTTACAAAATATTTAAACAATAATTAAGCCATGTTTTATAAATATTGAAAAAATATTTAAGGCTATAATACACTATACTAATAAACTCATAACTACATTTAACTTTTATATTAGTAAAAATGCATCATTAATTCATACAATATAATATTAAATTAAATAGGTTTTATAATAGTATTAACATTGCATCATTAATTTATACAATATAAATATTAAACTAAATAAGTTTTACATAAATATTAAACTGTTTAGGGACTACTTATAAAAATCATAATATTTAAAGAACTTATACACATTCAATGATCATAACTATTGAATGTACACATTCCACAGCCAAACTGTGGAATGTACACATTCAATGGCTATTTGCTGTTGAATGTGTACATTCAACACCTAGGCCATTGAATGTATACATTCAACACTTGGGCCATTGAATCTATACATTCAACAGTTATCTACATTCAATACAACATATACATCAATGTAAAAATGTCAGTTTACACAGTTTCATATAAAATGTGAATTAAAATTGCATTTCAAGTAAAATTTCCCCCCTCATCAGTGTGACCTTGCCCTGACCTTGGTCTAAAAATATGACCTTGGGTCAGACTGACAGCAGTCTGACCTTAGACCTAATATGACCTTTTGACCTTGCAAGGGTCACACTCAGGGTGTGTTCACTGGTCAAATGTTTATTATTATATTTACTTTATTCATGATGCATACACGTGTAGTAATAGTATATTTACTTTATTCATAAGCATTTACATGTGTGTAAACTCGTGTGTAAATTTCTGGGAACTGTACATATTATTAGTATTAGTGTGTATAATCTTATGTACATCTTATAACTATACATTTGTTATTGTAATAAACACAAGTACCCTCATCTCTTGTCACTGTGTTGGGGAACTTTGGGGGGACTGTTCTTCCTATATCTTGTCAGTATAAACCCTCACGATTATTATTATTGTAAAATTGTTTATTTTTGTGACCACAAGTTTTTCCAATTTTTCCGCCAGAAAGACTTAAAATACATGTATTAAAATTAATCAACATTTCAGTTTTACTTTAACAAATATACTGCACAGGCAATATTATCTTTAATAGAATCCTTTAAATTGTTCTATGAAATAATAACACTTAACCAGGTTTTTTCTTCTTTTTTTATGAGAAGGCATGTCAATATGATATAAATTTAGAAGTGTTAAGATTTGAATTTAAAGCTGGTATTTAATTCTGTTATTTTGCAGAAGACTGGAGTTTGATCCAAATATTAGTGAGGATCATCAAACTATATTTCTCTTCTGAAACATATATTTTTAAACAAAAATTTTGTTTGTTCTTTTCAATCTTTTGTTTGATTTACAGGTAGAAAGTAAAGAATTTGTGCTGGTCATTGTGGACATTAAAATGAAAATGCTTAAGAATATACTTTTGGCGACCTATTTTGTGAGTATATGTTTTGCCATTGCTCCTCCCAATGCTGACCCTTTGAGTCTTTCGGTAGGCAGTGACTACAATGGAAACAGCACTCATGTCAGAAAAAATGTTCCTTTCAACATTACTGTTGACATCGGCATTGATGTGGATGCTGGAAACTATTCACTTGTGCTTGAGATAGAGAGGCCTCACAGATCACGGGAAGTTTGTACTGAAACATTATGGAATGGTGCTGAAGCAGGGACTTGTTCCAACCAGATTTCTTCAGATGTGGTTTGGAACAATCAAGGTCCAATAGTAGATATTACCAACGACATGTCAGCTGTGCACAGCTGTTATTTTGAAGATCCTGATCAGGTGAAGTTAATCTGTAATTTTGTATTCAGTACTAATGATGATGTGCAAGTAATCCAAGAAGTCCACACAACCAGCAGTGATACAGTCTCTTTCACAGTGACAACAGAACTTCATGATTTTAACAACACAGAACTGGATACAAAAAACAATTCTGTCACAGTCTCTGTAGCGGGTCCATTTTTAGAGGGCAGCAGATATACAAATGAGAGTGTGAATGAGGCTCAGTACTTTTTCCAAATTGAACATGATGACATCAGTACAGAGAGTGCTGAAAATCTTACGGTAAGTCATATCTATATGTACAATCGATGGGGATTTGGGTTTGATTCCCCTAAAATACCTGCAGACAAAAAGTATTTTAAACAGACATAATATCAATTTATATTATCAAAATGCACCCTGGATATCTTACTCATAAAATCTTTGAATGGAGTTTCCAAAATTATATCTGTGAACCTTTGATTCATTTAGTAAAGTTTTAACTAGAAGTATTTGTATTTAAAATGAATTTTCAATATCAAACTTCAGTGTGGCTTTTAAGTATCAATCAATGTTAAAATATTATTTGTTCATGTAAACTACATCACTTATCAACAAAACTCATGTTTTAATTTACCAATGTGTAGTATTATTTTGTATGTATAATACATTTAGAATCTTTCATAAATCAATGCAGTAAAGCATTAAAATATCACATTATATTTCATAATAGATCATGGAAGCTACAATTAAGAGTTTCTGGGAAATGACTTTCAAACTGACGTTAGAAAAAACTAAAGTTTATCAGAATAAATTAACAAATGCCATTATTTGAGTACTTTTGTGAGTTAAAATTAACACAGAAAAAGAACATACAGTACTAACTACAGTAACTGTTGAGTTTTTATAGTGTTCATCATGCAGAAAAAATGAAGTTCTTGTTTCAGGATCTTTATTTGCATTACTGTGAACTGTGGCTGATCTTTGTTAAGTCTAACTTTAGCTTTGAAACATCAAAAGTAGAATGACTTACGCTATATGTCAAATGTTTTGAAAAATCTTGCAAAACAATGTGGCTTCAAAGACTACATGTAATACAAAATCAACATGCTGTGTAATTGCAATCAACTATCATTTTGTGGCATATCAAGAATTTGGCTATAATTGATAGCTAGTGAATTGATTTTACATGACTTATTTCATTAATTTCATGCTGATTTTTTTTTTTAAATGTCAAAACATTGAACAATACATTTAGTAATAAGGAACTTGTATATGGCCATGTTCAAAATTTGTAAGTTTTGCATTTTGTGTAGGCTTAGCGCTACATATGTTGCAAAATTACAAGCTTTTAAAAATATTACTTTGTGTATGACACATACATATGTATGTGTGCCTTAACTTGCCAGTAATTTTTTGGATGTGTGTTAAAGACTGATAAGTAGAAGACCAAATGCTTCAGTGTCTTGTTATTATATACTTAAGTGTATCTAATATACAATAATTCATTGGTAAATTCATAGTAAATAATAGTGTTTATAATTTTAGTAGATCAGTTTAATTTTGAATGAATAAACGACAAATCTTTTTCAATGTATCGTTTCATTTTTTCGTCTCACAACAGTTGCTTTAATACAACATAACAGACTAACAGTAGATTTAAATAAACTTGAATCACCACTAAAATTTAACAAAATAATACAAGAAAAGGAATTTGCAAATATATTTTGACAGAAATAAATTTTCATTCAATATCAATTCTGATATTAAGCTAAACTTATTTATTCACATTTGTCTGTGAAAATGAGCGACAGCTATTGTTCATTTCAGGGACATCAAAGTTTGAAAGAGATTTTTAAATGCCAAAGTGCACTTGTGAAATTTTGTTATGTTAACTCAGGATATTGTTCTTGTATTATTGCATTTACTATTTTTTATCACAAGTTAAGCCTTTGTCACTGATACCAGATTTTTAGGACAATCTAAACATTTGTTTTACCTTAGAGTTTCTGTGAATCCCAGCCTTATTCTGTGTTTTGCTGCTATTGTTTCAGATAACTCGAGTGTATCATGAGTCTGGCACCTACCCCCTGACAGCTGCTACATATCAGTTGTCAGATGAACCATCATATGATGTGCTCAACAATGACACTATTCCAGTGGGCACTTTCACCACAGATGATGAAATTAGTCTGACATGCAACATAGATATCAGTGGAAGTCCCATTGAACTGGATGTCCCTATATGCATTGGGCTGCGTATGGAATGGGAAGATGCGTCTGGTGAGTTGTAAACAAGAAAAGTAAAGAAAATGTTCTAAACTTAAAAACAAGGTTAAGTCAAACTTGTTATAGAACTGCTACATACATGTATTATTAGTTATACTGAATAGACTTTTATTCAGCAGAAAAGAAATTTATTGAGATGGGTCAAATGACTGACTTGGTGTTTCTATGGAATAAATTCCCCTTTTAGTGGAACTCTTTCAAGTAGAATTCTCCTTTGTTAACAGAGTAATGGGATCTGCAGAAATATTTAATGACTTACTTGTGTAGAATATTACAAGGCAGACACCCATAACCATTGTGCCAAGGAAATGTCAGAGATATTATTAATGCTGATATGTGTAATAAAATCAAATGAGGGTAATTTTCTTTTAAGGAAAATCAAATGCCCATTCCCTGAAAGTGATTTTCTATTAACATGTGCAAAATTATCTCAAAATCTGGCAAAAATTATCTGAAATATTTTTACATTCAATATTGATATCCACACAGCCAAAATATTACTACTCACCCCACCTATCAGGTCCTTGGTTGCAGCACCTGATGGTTGCTCAGTACATACGACTGGTGAGTTGGGTGCCTCCAGAGACTTTCCAAACTTTGACCTTCACCTCTAATGACAACAGAGATGCAGAATACACGTGCTTTTGTTATAAAAAAAAAACATTTTTATTGCGCTACAATAGCTTACCATGTGGGACTGAATGCTGTTCTCGGGTTGCCGCCAGGCATCACAGCCAACGTCTAAGAAAAACAGACATTTAGTTAGCCGTGGCCTCAGGTTGTCGTCACGTGATTCCCCCATTATGTTATCTCCTTTCTCGTTGGCCGCCTCCATATTGGATTAATTTGGGAAGTTTTCTTACCGTTTTTACCCCACAGCCCTTAAGGGCTGTCGGGGTATTGTTTTCACCCATGGTGTCCGGCTGGGCGGGCGGGCGGCGGGAAATAGTTTGTCCGGGCTGTATCTCAGAAACCGTAAGGTGTAGGAAGTTGAAACTTGGTAGGGACATTGGTTAGGGGGTGTAGGTGTGCAACGTCATGTTCTGACTTTGATTTGACCTTGCCGTAGTGACCTTGAGTTTGAAAATCTTGTCCGGGCTATATCTCGGAAACTGTAAGGTGTAGGAAGTTGATAATTGGTAGGGACATTGGTTAGGGGGTGTAGGTGTGCAACGTCATAGTCTGACCTTGATTTGACCTTTGACCTTGCCGTAGTGACCTTGACCTATAAAATCTTGTCCAGGCTATATCTCGGAAACCATAAGGTGTAGGAAGTTGATACTTGGTGGGGATATTGGTTAGGAGGTGTAGGTGTGCAACGTCATGGTCTGACCTTGATTTGACCTTTGACCTTGCCATAGTGACCTTGACCTATAAAATCTTGTCCAGGCTATATCTCGGAAACTGTAAGGTGTAGAAAATTGATATTTGGGGGACATTGGTTAGGGGTTATAGGTGTATATTATCTTGGTGTGACCTTAATTTGACCTGTTACCTTGTCGTAGTGACCTTGACCTTTAAAATCTTCTTGGACCTTTGGGTCTGTCTTTTGATGCAGATTAAGCAAAAGTCATATTAGAATTTATTAAGAATTTTACTTTCATAACTTCCCATTGTAAGAGATAGAATTTCATCAAGTGAGCCACAGATTTTGCTCCAACACCACAATAAGCATTCATTAAATGTATTACCACTTCTGTATGCATGGTAATATTCAAACCATCTAACCCATAATTCGGCCATGCAGATGTAGATAAAGAGTGTTGAATTTTAGTTTACTGATTAATGCTGTCATCTTGTTATTGAATTATCTTGTTTTAATACTTCATCTTTATACGCATTATCTTTCTTTTAAACATTTTTTTCTCCATTTAAACATTGTTTGGACCTTTATATAACTGACAGTGCTCTGAAAGTATCCTGAAGTTTGTACTGGTACAGTACTTCTATATCTCATGGTGCTGAAAGTATTTCCCAAGGCTGCGGGGTACGGGCATCTCTGATGCTATTTTCTACTTATATCTCAGTTATTATTGTTTGTTGTATGTCCATTTTCAAACATTCTTTTATTAATCTGTATAGCACACAATACCTTAATTTCGCGACTGTCGACTAGGTATTTCTTTATATTTTAAGCTGTTGTGAGTTCGCCTCGACTAGGCTTTATGTGATCGGCTCACTTCCTCGCATTCTTTTTATTGCGTTCAAACATGTCTTCTCATCAAACTAACAAAGATAAACCTCGAGCATCGAAGTGTCATCATTTTTGTCATTCCTTCGATGTACATAACTACTGCCCTACCTGCAGAGAGGCGGGTAAGGGAGATTATCCCTGTAGCCGTGACCTTTATTGTCACCTTGTAATATCTGCGCTTCATTCACTGAAGAGCAGCAAACTAAAATTACCCAAAGGAAAAGGTACACTAAGAAGGGCGACAAGAAATCTGAAAAATCTGATAAAAATGATGACATAGATGGCGAGTTATTGGGGGATAATTCAATCGACTCCTTTGGGGGTTCTCATGCAGAACTTGAAGTTGCTGCCGAACGCCTATTCACTTCACCGCCTCAACCTCTTGTTTTCGAGGCGTTACCTACTCGAACGCCAGCTCGTACTGTTCAGCCTACTCCAGGTACGACCTTACAGCTTAAAGTTCAATCCAACCTCGAGAAGTCCTTGGGATCTCATTTTGATATACAGATTGATCAAAAGATGGGGGCTTTCCAAGCCAGCATGTTAGAAACATTTAATAGTCTTCGTGAAAATTTTCAAAACTCTTTACAAAAATCCAAACAAGTGGAGGTAGTTCAGACCTCTTCTTCAGCTTCTAAACCAAAACCATCTCATTCAAAAAATCTGGATCCCTCGAATACGAGTGCTGTCGAGTCGATGGATGTTGTCTGTTGAGGAGCCCTCGAGGGTTGCCTCGACAAAACCAAAAAAGTCTTCTCATTCTCACAAGCATTATGATGTGGTGCCGAGCTCAGCCTCGGATCACTATTCTGACCCCTCGGATGACCTTCAACTTGTCTCGAGCAGACCTAAGAAGCACTCTGATAAATCTAAACATAAGTCGAGGTCCAGATTCTTACCCTCATCTTCAGGAGAGGATCACTCCCCTGAACGTAGGCATAGGTCTCCTAAGCTCTCTGGGAAGTCATTACCTGATCAAGAGCATCCTCAACATGATCCTGACCCTCCTTATTTTAGGGAAGTAGCATTGTCTCACAATATGCTGAGGAGGTGGATACGTTTCGACGCATCCTCAAGATTGCGTGATCCTAGGGAGTCCCTTCCTATGTCTTCTACTGCATTCATGGGCCTTGATGATGAGAAAGGCAGGCAAGAACTTAGACCAAGGGGTCCTTCCTCTATGCTGCCTCTTAACTCTATCATTAAGGATGCCTTTGATAAGTTTGATCAGGACTTCCAGGCAGCAAATTTACCTGAGGGTAAGTACATCAAAGCCCCTCCCTGTACTGCCAAGTGGTACAAGGTAGGTCAACCTTGTTCTGAAGACAAAATTCAGGAGCTAAATACAGACTTTGCGAAGATCTGTATTTCTCGTAAGCCCCCCCCGGGGCTCCTGTGGCCAAGGTTCCTCTTCCAATTCTTAAAGAATTGGAACATCAGGCCAGACAACATTTCCACACTCAATTTCGGTATTACCTTTGCCAAGACTTCTTCTTCCTGCAACTCCACTTTGGAAAAGTGTCAGCATAGTTTGAAGTCGACCTTCAAGAAGGTCAAATCACAAATTAAAAAAGGTGCCGACCCTGAAAAGGCAGCGACACGTGGTTATGAACAAGCCTGTGAATATCTGGATCTCTGGGACAAGACCATCTTAATCCAGCACAGGGCCTTGACCTGCCTCAGTAAATCCCTTGCCCATATTCTCTAGAGAGAACTATATTCAATGGGCAATACCGGCTTGCTTAGGCGCGAAGCCAAGATGACTCTATTACAACCTCAGCTAGGAGAAACCAGACGCCAGGAGCTCAGGAATGCGTCCTTTTGGCCTCCTTCATTATTCAAATCAAAAATTAGTCAAGGAAGGTGAGGGCTTCCTTCTTAAAAAAGGCACCTCAAAAGATTCTCAGGGTTTCCAACCCTACCAGAATAAGCCCTTTCGTGGTCCCCACAAGAAAAGAGGCTCCTACAGGAAATACCCCTATGGGGGCAATTCCTCCCAAAGCAGTAACCAATCGTTTTCCTCAAAGGAAAACAAAACTTCAGAGGCTCCAGGGGTTGTTTTCAACCCCACAACAGGGGAAGGGGGCGTGGAAACCCCTCTTCCCAATGACTCCTCCATAGCCTCCATCAGTCCACCAGTAGGAGGTCGCCTCCGTTCTTTCAGAAGAGACTGGCAAGCAAACAATTGCTCATCCAATGTGTTAAACATGATCACCAATGGCTACGTACTGCCATTCCTCTCAAAGCCAAACTTAGTCAGATTTCCTCTGATAATATTAGAATACAAGGCCCTTCAAAAAGACCAAGCTCTGGCCGTTTGCATCCAGTCTCTTCTGTCAAAGAACGCTATCGAAAGGGTGGAAAATGTAAAATCTCTCAGGTTTTACAGTCGCCTGTTTCTAGTCCCCAAGCCTCACCAAAAGTGGAGGCCAGTCATAGACTTAAGCAGGCTCAACACTTTTCTACACGTAGAAAAAAGTTCAAAATGGAAACTCCAGAGTCCATCAGGACCTCCCTGATTCCAGGGGAATGGGTAGCGTCGATAGACCTATAGGACACCTACCTTCACATCCCCATTCACCCAAACTCAAGGAAGTATCTCAGATTTTGCCACAGGTCTCAGGTGTTCCAGTTCACCTCCCTTCCATTCGGACTGGCCACAGCGCCCCAGGTCTTTACAATGATCGTAAAGGAAATCAAGCTCATGGCCCTCTCCAGAGGACTCAGACTTCACCAATACCTGGACGACTGGCTGATCAGGTCCCAGTCTCAGGAGGAAGCCCTAGTGAACACACAGGCAGTGGTAGATCTAAGTCAGTCCTTGGGGTGGATCAAAAACCAGGAAAAATCAGAACTGAATCCTACCCAGGTGTTTTCATTCGTAGGCTACGAGTACCACCTGGATTCACCCCTTGTAAAACCCACTCAAGAGAGATGGCTCAAACTCCAGGATTTGATCCTACGACTCAAGTCAAAACATGTTTTGACTGCAAGATGTTTGATGTCTCTAATTGGGTTGCTAGCCTCAATGGAGAAGATGGTCCCGGAGGGACACCTTCACATGAGGCCCTTTCAATTTCATCTCAAGGAGCACTGGAGATATCCTCAGTCATTGGACAGCCTCCTTCCTTGGACAGAGTCCATTTCGGCACACCTAGATTGGTGGCAGAATCCTGTAAACATGATGAATGGCGTGAACCTTCATCCCAAAGACCACAGTATCCAACTCTTTACAGATGCCTCAAACGAAGGTTGGGGCGCTCAAAGTTCTACAAAGGGTCTGTGGTCAGATCAGGAGAAAAGGCTACACATAAACGTCCTAGAGTTGAAGGCGGTTTCACTGGCCCTCCGAAGGTTCAAGGACCAGTGTCAAAACCAAACAGTTCTAGTGGCAACGGACAACTCAACAGTGGTAGCCTACATAAACAAACAAGGAGGAACTCACTCAGCGGAGATGTGTGCGCTCCTGTGGAAGATCATGACATGGTGCCATCATTATCACATAACATTGAAAGCCAGACACATTCCAGAGTGTCTGAATGTGATGGCCGACCTCCTATCCAGGTCCAACCAAGTGCAGTCCACGGAGTGGTCACTGCATCCACAGGTGTTCAAACAGATCTGCCACAAGTGGTTCACTCCTCATGTAGACCTGTTTGCCACTCATCTGAACCACAAACTCCCGCTATACGTGTCTTCTATCCCAGACCCAAAGGCCTGGGACATAGATGCTCTGAACATAAACTGGACGGGTCTCACTGCTTATGCTTACCCTCCAACGCCTCTCCTTCACAGGGTGATCCAAAAAATCAGGCAATGCCACTGCCTGATCATAGTGATAGCCCCAGGCTGGCCAAGGATGCCCTGGTTTTGGGACCTAGTGCAGCTCTCAACAGAGATCCCTCTACAACAACCAGTGTCAACAACCCTTCTCAAACAGTCCCACCTTCATGTGTTCCACAGCAATCTACAACATCTCAACCTCCATGCCTGGTGTCTAGGAGTGGCCAGCTCCAAGAACAAGGCTTCTCTGTGGAGGTGGCAGAGAGAATTGCTGCCCCTCAACGGTCATCAACAAGGACCATCTACAAGTCAAAGTGGGCCCTATTTGAAAAATGGTGCAGAGAAAATTCAGTGGATTTCTCCACTCCATCTGTGAAACAAAGTTCAGATTTTTTCATGTACCTGTACCAAGACCTAAACAGGCGCTGCTCAACCATTGATGGTTACAGGACTGCCATTGTTGACACCTTAGGCCCAACGGGCCAACATATTGCACATAATGAAGACCTTCATAGGTTGCTGTCCAGTTTTCATAGGGATCGTCCCAAAAGTTCCAGAAATCTCCCTAAGTGGAACCTTTCTGTTGTTCTTAATGAGCTCACAAAAGCACCCTTTGAGCCTATGAAAGACACAGACCTCAAACATCTCACTCTCAAAACTGCATTCTTGCTAGCTTTGGCCTCCGGCAAGCGCCACAGCTAAATCCATGCCTGGGTCGCAAACAAAGTATCTAATCTAGGCCAATGGGAAAAGGTTGCCTTGTTCCCTTCTTCTGACTTCATTGCCAAAAACCAACTAGCAAGAGAAGGTTCTCAAAGTGTGTCTCCGGTGACTATTCCTGCTTTGACTACCATTGTAGATAAACAGTTCAAAGAAGACAGGATCCTGTGTCCTGTGCACGCCCTGAGGTACTATTTGGACCAAACCAAGGACCTGAGAGGTTCCCGGTCCCTTCTTTTCATCTCCTTCAAGAAAGGACATACCTCAGACATCAGACCCGCTACACTCTCTTCTTGGTTGAAACAAACCATCCTACTTTGTTATAAACAAGCAGACCAACAAGCCTTGCACTTGGTCCAAGTTAAAGCACATGACATTAGGGCCTTCGCAGCCTCTAAGGAGTTTTACAGTGGGGTATCGGTGGACCAGATCATGCAAGCCTGTCACTGGAAAGCTCACAACACTTTTACAAACTTCTATCTAAAAGACCTTACTTGGTCGGACAACGACAACAACATGTATCTGGAACCAGTAGTAGCGGCTCAACATGTCCTAGACCCTTCCCCTCAGAACAGTAATCCTCGGAAAGAAAAGAAGGGGGGGGGGGGGGCACATCGGCTACAACCAAGTCTTAGGAGTCTTCCCCAGGGTCTAGGTATAAGTCTACCTCATCAGGGTGTTTCGGGTAAGGTCTTTATATCCTTTAATCTTAATTTTTTTCTTGTTTAAGGACCATTAAGGTTGTCATTAAACCCCTTAAGGGCATAGTAGCTTCTCCAAGCTTTGGCCTTGGATTCCTCACGTGACAGCCCTCGGGCTCTCCCTCTCAAGTATATTTGTCGTACACTTTTCTCCTTAGTCAAACACCCAGACAGTGTATCTGCACGGTCTTTCTTTCATTCTGGTTTTTGGCTTAGTACAGGCCCAACCTCGGGTTGGGGCACTGTCACGGGACTCAGACTGGTATATTTTGATCTCACTTTCATAGCCTTCATTATCTACTCTATCTAAATTCTAAGAAAAACAAACATATTTGCCAGTCTCAGCTGTAATGCCGCCACCAGGCGGTTGGATTCAGCATTCAGTCCCACATGGTAAGCTATTGTAGTGCAATAAAATTGAAAATTTTAATTACTTAAATGTAGCTTTTATAAGCTACAAGCTTACCATGTGGGACTGAGAAGAGTCTCACCCTGCCTCCCCACTATATTACAGCTGAGGGGGTATGGGTTCAAATTTCAACGAGAAAGGAGATAACATAATGGGGATATCACGTGATGACAACCTGAGGCCACGACCAACTAAATGTCTGTTTTTCTTAGACGTTGGCCGTGATGCCTGGCGGCAACCCGAAAACAGCATTCAGTCCCACATGGTAAGCTTGTAGCTTATAAAAGCTACATTTAAGTAATTAAAATTTTCAAGTTAAATGAAGTGTTTTGGTACTCGGGATTTTGATAAATAACCTCAGAAAACGTATAACAAATGAAATATATATCTTTTGCATGGTGGATAGTGGAATATTGTGATTTCTTTTATTTCTTTCTCTTTGTGATTTGTGTTTGTTTACATCCACACATAAACACACAGGCGGTGGATTGTTAAGAACGGTCAAAACTTTCCACCGGTAGGTACCAACTCACAGGTTGTGTGCACAGGCTCACCACCTAGTTCTGAACGCGACATTAAACCAAAGTCAGTTCATCTGTCCATTCACAAAATTCAAATGAATAATGTCAGTGAAGTATCTCCTGTGTATGTTTATCTCCACTTCAACTTTCAGTTTGATATTTCTCACAATAGAAATATGTCAGGGTGATGTGAAATGTAGAAACAGTGTGTGTTTATTTGGCAGGAAATATAATGTAGCTACACATGCTTGATCAAATATAAGCACATATTTAGGATCGTGTATAACCTAAAAGTTATTTGATATATCTAAGTTACTTTTCTGTATTTTATGGTATTTCCCAGTTTTCTATGAGAAATGCGCTATTTGTTGGAATACATTACAAGAACAAATCAAATCTGTCACCACTGTACATGGTGCTTATTATTTTTGTTGTTATTTTTTGTAAGTAACTAGTTGTCATTTTTTCAGGTGCTGACTACCAGAAAGATGTTTATGGATGTTTTGTCAGATATGTGGATTTCACAGATTCTGGTGCTCAAAATATCCCAGTTGAGTTGACTCCTAGGCTGCAATTCACAATTCAGAGAAGTTTTGCTATGCCAACAGGAGTAATGAACAACATAGAGTTAGTCATAGGTAAACACACTCATTGCTTTTTAATCTTAAAAGAATTCTATAATGTTGAAAATTTTATACAAAATTCACTCCTGTGAAAACCCAGATCAGAACTGTCTGAAATATGAGATATTGTTAAATGGTTAGAATATTACCCTATACTTGAAGTGTTAGGCTTGAAATCTATTTATTCTTTGCCTTCCTTGGTTACCAAAAATATCAGATTGCAAAGTCTGCAATATCAAATACCTCAGAGATATTTTGCTTGCAATTATAATCTCAATATTTGGAATATTGCAGATGATCCTACTTGTCCATATTGCAGTGAGATAGATACCATTGAACATTATTTTTATTACTGCAAGGAATCTGCATTAGTTTTGAAAAGTTTAAGACAGATGAGCAATTGTACTTTAAATCAAAGTTGTAGCTTTACAGTATTGGAGGTAATGTTAGGAATTCCTTGTGAAAAGAAATCTGTTAAGTGTGTTATAAATTTATTAATTTTACTGTCAAAGCAGTTCATCTTTTTACAAAATACAGAAAATACGATATAACAGAAATAGCATTTACAAGATTCTTAAATAAGAATTTAGAAACTGAATTATATCTAGTAACAAAAAATGATTCAGAATTTCTGATCAAAACATTTCCAAAGGTTTTGACTGCTAATTTGAAAGGAAAACTATAACACACTTACCCAATATTTAGCTTTTATCAAGACCAATGTTAAAAAAACCTTTTTTGTTAAGGGTTTGCTGACTCCTATTATTACTCTTCTTCCTCTTTATGTACTGTAACAATTTTTGAAATATTTTGTGTAAGAAACTGTTAGTTTTTGTGAAAGAGAAAGTAAACAAGGTAATAAATGAGGTATTTGTATCAAATCTATCACTTTTCTGACATTTTAAGCTAGTTATTTTATATAATGGAGAACCTCAGTAACATTTACTTCTCAGTGTTTAACTGATGATATCGATTTGAATTAGAGTTTGAATTATGGCTAGTCCTCCTCACATATGAAATTTTATCATTAACCATTGTGATAGAAAATCAATAACACACATATTTTTGGACATCATTTACAGAGATAACTGATTCTCAAATTGAAACCATTGACATCAATGTGGCGACAGAGCCATCATTAACTGGTCCCGGTTCAGGTGACTTCTCCATCACACCACAACAAGCGAATTGGGAAATCTCCAGAAAGAAGAGAGACCTTTCCTTCTCCAGACAAAAGCGGGCCAATGGGGCATGGACTCTAAGTGCTCCACTTGGAAGTCTGCAGAATACGGGCACTCCCAGTTTGAATTTTATTATTGCAGTAAGTTGCCAAACAGTTTCACCTGTTTTGCCTGACTTTCCAATTTTCAGATATTTGATTATTGTGAACTGGGTTTTACATTCTGCAATTTACATTTTTTGTATTGATTATTTTTCAGCAAGATAACTCTTCCAATTTTACTTCTATAATTGTGACAAATCTTTCTTTTTCATGGTAACAAATGAAATAAAATGAAAGAGTTAAAACTACAGAAAATATATTTCTGAATATTAATGCTATAAAACCTTAACTCAAAGTGGTCCCAAAAACACTTTTTATCTCAAATAAATCATGTATGAACAAAGTTTAAGCAGATGAATTTTGCAGTTGAGTCAGATTATATTACAAAAGGTCTAATATACTTTTTAACATGTAAAATCTCCAAAATCAAAATTAAAACAAGTGTATTATATCACAAGCAAAACAGTGTCTATTCATTCATAGAAACACTCTGTTTTTACATTTTTACCAAAATTTTCAAACATATTTTTTTTAATTTCAAATGTACATGTCAAGCAGACCCCTTAATTTCTGACAGAAATACATACTTACAACCCACAGTAGAGCAAATATCAATTTAGGAAATTAAATCATCCTTGTTAAACTAATTTTGATTGTCTAGAAGGGATTTGGATGATGATGCACATAGTGGGGAGTTGAATGAATGCCCTGCAACTGGTTGACATAAGCAATTTACACTTTTTTGATGAAATTTTAATATTATACCTGGACTGGTTAAATGCAGACAGTTATTGACTGTGAATTGAAATATTCAAGATTCCATTCCATAATTTTTTCATAGGTTCAGATAACAACCTGTATTGTGTCAATTGTTTAACTAGTGGGTTGTTTTATTATTATTATTACTATTATTTATTACTTTTTTCATTTTTGCTGTTTTGTATTTTTATGAAAATGTTCTTCAGGTTGGTCTTGCAGTAGGTTCTTTACCAGGAGGATCTACTGCTGTTGGTGCAATCAAACTGCAATATAATGGAATATCTCAACTACTATATCACAATGGAAACCTCCTCTTTATAGCACCTGTGTTAACCATCAGTAAAGTGGCTGCAGTAAGTATATAATTCAGAATTTGACTTTTATTACCTCCATAAGGAGGTACTATTTTCATGACCGGTTGTCTGCTTGTCCATTTTGTCTGTTTGTTTGTTAGCAAAATTATGCAATTACTACTGGCTGGATCTTCCCCAAAAATGGCAAGATGGGTCCAACTTAGATCCCATTAAATTTTGAGAGTGATCTGGATTACCATCTGGATACAAGAAATAATCCGGATTTTACAAATTAACTTATTATTACATGCCTCGGTGGAGGCGTGCACTCTGTGAGTGCTCTTGTTTGTCTCTTGCTTTTAGAAGAATTATTTGCACACAGGAATAAAGAATATTCCCTTTAAATTTATGCACATTCACAGTAAACCCTGTATAATTAAAATTCTATCTTGAGAAGGCAATATTTCTTTGCTAGTTTTACAGTCTTGTTGGTGTAAAGTAGACTTGTTGTTTTTCAATCTTTCCAGGACTGATCAAATGATTTTTGAAATTTGTAAACTTTTGTTTAGTTTTATTAGACTGTTTTCAATTTATAAAATTCTAGGCTTCTGTATTTTAATAAATCCGGTCATTAGTGCTGGGACGAGTTGACTGAAACTCGAGTTGTAACTCGATGGGTGATAATTGGGGGTGATATTGATCTGCACAAGTGAAACTTGAGTTTTTGAAAGGGTCAATATTTTCACCATCTAAGGCTGACACTTACCAAAACAATAGAAATATCTGAAATTTTCAAAAATATATTGCAGTTTTACTTTATTCTAGCTTAAATCAATGAAGATTTAACTTAAATTATATCACGAAACCAGGTCAAAGTTTTGCCTCATGTACAGTTATGTAAAATATTTTCCATATTAATGGCTAACAAATGAAATACTTTATTTTTTTTATACTTTATGAGGTAAATAAATCAATATTTAATGAGAATGTAAAAAAGGCTGTCAAAAAGCATGGACAACAGTGAATATAAAAACATCAATATTTAACTTGCAACATCTCAGTCATTTCTGCATAGAGTTTTATGCGACAAACACAATCAGAAGCACTGTTAAAGTATTTGTAGATTACATAGTTTTCAAGGTATTAGTGAAAAAAATGGAAGTTATTGTCAATGACACTTATTATCCATGGTACAGAGGTGCAATTGTGTACAAAATATATATATATCCTGCTCCATATATGACCTATACGGGTCAAATATGGTTTTCAGTGGATAATAAATGTGAGAATATATTTATACATATGTACTAGAATTCCAGGTTTTTATGTATAAATTTGCAGATGCTTGATAACTCAGTGCGACCCAATATCCTACATTTCAATGTGACAGTTCAGCATGGCCCCAACTCCAATTCCGAGGCTCGTGGGGTTCGTTTATCTGATGGGGCGAATTATATGGACATCAACTTTCAGAGTGACTTTGTGCCAGGTTTAGGTGGTAGTGTGAGTGTGAGTGATGACACATACATTACTTACTCAGAGGATCCACTCCGTGAGTTTGCTATTGAATAATCACTTAAATATATTGTGTACTCAATTACGTGCAGTAATTTATAACACTATACAAAAATCACCACTAGAGGAGCATCATTTTAAAACAAGACAAAATAATTCAAATGTGTGCCAGTTTTGCCCTGGATTAGATCAGTGGCGTAATGTTGTTAAAATAACCACAATAAATGTATAATACAGGTAGTGTAAGTTAATGCCTGGTACAGATGACCTTAATTACAATTTCTGACACTTTTTTGTGTTCCAATTTTCGTTGTCTGGTTCATAATGACTCCTTTTATCAGCATTTTTCATATTTAAACATTTTACGCTTTTTTTTCCCTGAATTTATATACAGTTATATCTTGTCGGCTCTGTTTTGATGGTCTCAAAACACAAAGTATCTTTTGTCAAGTTCAAAGCCTCAAACAAGCCTTATCAGTTACAATTACCTTTAAAATCATGCTATGACTTGTCAAGAGTTTTTTTAACTGTTAAATTTTTATCATAAATTTTGTTTTCTAATTCAGCGGAAGGAGATGTGATGATACTGAGCTACAGAGCCAAGACTAATGAAGATTTCCCTGAAGATGACAAAGTATATTACACTGCCTCCGTCAGCTGGTACCCTACAGCAGCGGTAAGTTCAAAATCCAGCCCTCAAATTCATCGCAGTGGCGACTCCTGTGAGATACAATGTGGTTTAAACGTTGGCATAGTTATATGTTGCTTATTTTGTTTTTTACTTTAATGACCGGCAATTCACAAAAGCAAAAGGAAATTTATATATAAATTAATACAGATTACCTACAATATAATTTCAGGTCCAATATACAGTATTTATTATAAATAACTGTATTGAAACATATCACATGACATTGTATAAATATTTAATTAAAGACATGACACAAATACATTCAGCTTAAATGAAAAAGAACAATAATAATAACGATTGAATAAAACTTTGATCCAATAATAGAAATGTATCATATGAATGTATCAAATGACTAAAGTTTGATATTTCAGGATGGATTTAAGTTAGCAAGTAACACATTGTAACAGTCCACACAGGTATTTAAAGCACAAAATATGACAAGATGTAAGTTTAACCTGGTATCCACTTGAAATAATAGATAAATATTATTAAGAGTTTTGGAAGAGATTGTTTTACAAACAACAATGACTGCCTTTAGTCTTTAGCAACTTTATTACATTTGCCTCAATTTGAAATTACAGCAAACAGCTGGTACTGAGGAAAAGGTGGAAGACTCAGCCTGTCTTCAACGTGAGGAGGTGGTCATTGAAAATGTAAGTAGGTGTGGAGGAATTGTTCATTACTTTAAGACAAGCTGGCTTTTAAATGAAATTCAGTTTCAAAAAAATATCTCTTGATGTAAATGTAAATATAATCTGTGGAGACAGAAGATTAAAATATGCAGAACTGATCAACTACAACAATATTTCAATAACACTGCCACTGGTGATTGGAAACAATGTTAAATCTATTGCTGCTGAACAGGATGGATTTCACAAAGGATGACTCAACCAAGTCCAGGCCTCTCAAATAGCAACAGTGTTTTTCTGTGTCATATGACCTTTTATTTCTGTAAAAGTAAGTAAGTGTAAGTAAGTAAGTGTGATTTTCTGGTAATAGTAGTGGACTAGGGTTTGTGATTTTCTCGTAATACAAGTGGGCTAGGGTTTGTTTTTATGTCGTCACTCTGCGGCGTGGGTGTACGCATCTGCGTCCGCGTGATTTTTGTGATTTTCTGATAATAGTAATGGGCTGGGTTTGTGTGTTCTCAGGCACTGTTTGTTTTCTATGTATTACAGATCCTCTATCAGCATGGTTTCACAGTGCTGGGCTTGATTTGCGGCATTCTGGCAGGTGCCCTGATAGGTGTGCTGATCGTCTTCATTATCTGGATATGTCGACGTAAAATGCCCTGTGTAGGTGGTGTGGGACCCATGTTTGGTGGCACTGTGAGTAACGCACTCCTGTATTATATACACCTGTGTCTGATGTGTGTGTTTTCAAAAGATAATTAACTTTTAATTTTATATTTAGAAAATGCCTTGTTATTTTTGTAATTGTAATTGTATTTAATTAATGTAATTGTAATTAGTAAGTATCTTAAATCCAAACTATCTAGTTCACACAGCTCCATGCTGGCCTCATGAGTAACATACGAGCACATAGTATTCAATTCATCAGGGCTAGTTTGTGGCTCCATGCATTTTGTGTTGGTTAAGTATCCATTATGTTTCATAAATGTAAATATATCAGGATTCATGTTCAAGTAGGACACATTCATGACAACACAATATGGATACTGTTTCCAGCATATAGCAGATTTTTAAAAATGTTTGAAAAACCTGCCACAAGCTATTGTGTACTCAATTAAAATGAACACACTGGTAGGGAGGTCGGAGGGGAGCGAAATAGCTATGTGGGGCGATTCGCTTTTAAACATGTACTACCAAGATACAAGGCCTCATTTCATGCTCATAACGACAAGGTCATGAACCAAAATTAAAGTGCAAGTTCTTACGACCACACAGAACTGTTTGAACAGTCCTTAACAAAGGAGTAACAGATTATTTAGAGTATGGAATTAAGAATAGAGTTCTCTTTTTTAACTTAATGTATTGGCAGTTTTCTAATTATCAAATATTGTAAAATAGTCAGTGTCTACTCCTTTTACTCCCTCAGCTCAAAACATTAACATGACAACTTTTCCTCTTATTTAAAATTCCTCAAACTTAAACTACTGATCTTTTGATGACTTGATTGATGAATTAAGCCAGTTAGCTAAAGAGTATTAATATGAGGATATGACAGAGTGATACGATTGTGCTTATTGTAAGTAAGTGTCTGTGTCATTGTATGAGTGTAATTTATTTCTCATTGACTTTATGTATGGGTGCAGTCCAGTTCAGTAGATAATGTCACCAGTATTTATGTAAGTAAATTTGTAACTTGAGAGCAATCTCAGATAATTCTTGCACATTTTACAGGAAATTTTGTTTTTTTTTTCACTTAATTTAATAATAGGTGGAAATTGGAGAAATTGTTTGCAATACTTCTCAGAATCATTATAAAATAAGTTGCTATGCTTTTATAATTTTCACTTTGCTTGCTTCCATTTAAACTTTAGATAAGAGAAAAGCATGATGTGATTCTTGGCTAGTTGGAGTCAATAGATATACTAGTGAAATATAATACTGGATGATGAACTCTTTCAAAACTCTCAAAAAATTTTATTTAGGGCTGTTAACATGTGCGCTGAGTACAACAGTAGAGCAATGAATTATTTACAGTGGCGAATAATGAAAAGAGTACTATTTTCCACTCAAGCAAGCAATTAGCATTTTTTTAAATATTTTCTTAAAAATGACATAAAAAGGGTTGATTTCTCTAAATGTCAGGTACAAATGACAAATTTTGTTACATTAACTGTTAAATAGACGATACACATGTAAGGATAGAGTATTGGTGAAAACATACTCAGTCTAAAACTAACTACTTCTCACAGCCGTGATTTCATTTCATAAAATGTATTTGATTACAATCGTGGTTTATTTTTAAAGCAAGAAAATCATGCTTTTAACTCTACTGTTAATTGGCATGAGGTCAAGTACTTTCAAAATTGTTGCAAGATAAAATACTTTTCAATTTTTCAAATGCAGATACTTTCAGAAAGTATTTTTATGTATTCAGTGCATTGAAATGTTATCATATTTTAAGTTCATTGTTGTAAATTCATTGTTATTCAGGTGTTCCACTGGGGCCGACCTGTCAGTAACTAAGGAATTTTAGAGGGTCGAGAGCAATGTTTACATAGTCCGTTAGGGTCTGTTGTAGTTTCCAGACCTGTCGGGGAGAGTCGGCAAAAAATCAAACATGTTTGATATTTCCCCGACCCTCCCCGACTCTTGTTCCCAACCTAGGCTCCACCCCCCTGGTAACCGGCTTGTCCTAGTCACTTCACGTCTTGTCTGTATCACTTCCAGGCTTGTCTGTAACCATTCCAGGCTTGTCCATATCACATGCAGGCCTGTCCTAACATGAAGCCGGCTTGTCTTGCAATTTATAAGTACTGTTCATTTGCAGTCCATTAGCAGCTTAATATGAGTCAGGAATGACAGAAAGCAGTGCAAGTGATCATAATTTTGAAGTTAACAGTTAGAAAAGGTCCACATGTATCCTGTAATTAATTAAGAAACATGAAAGAGTGTTTTATTTTGTCACATAATAATCAAATTCTCAGCCTATTTCACCAGAGCAATTTTTAAAAATAGTTAAACTATTTTGCTCCCATCACAAGATATTGCTTCTCACTGTAAAAACCCATAAGTAATTTTTGGACAAAAAGAGAATCAAGTGTCGATCAATCAACAAATCAAAAACTATGTCACCAGTAAATATTCTGATCCCATCATGTGACCAGAACTACAGCAAGTTAATTACCTTCACGAGAATAGATTCTTTCCCAGAAGCTCAAATTGGAGTATAAAAGGCAGCAACAAGCAGAAGGTTTTCATTGTCACGTGAGAGATTGTTAGAAGCACATCTCTCACTGCTTTTTTCCACAGGATAGAACATTTTTAATAAAAATTTTATATTTAAGCGTCCCTAAAAGGGCGCTTCTATGTTTTCGCCTCAGTTTCCTCGCCACCACCGCCGCCACATTATGGTCTCCCTTGAATATCTCCCTTATTATTAGAAGGTTTCAAACCATATTTGGCAGGTTATTTTTATTGCGTAAAATAGCCTTACCTTATCCTCACAAGTGCTTATTTGGTTTTGTGGAGCAAAACGTATCGACCGACAAGAATTTTTTAAGGAATATTCTTGTCACAAGAGGTGACCCCTTTGTCTGCGCATGTCCGCGCTTGCGCAGTAGTCGTTGTCGACAGACGATTGTCGAGAGCTCTTCATTATATTTTTGGTCGATATGGGAGCAACACGTACTTTTCCTTATTATCGTCCATTCACGGATGAAAATCTATGAAGTTTGAAGTGTGCAAGCGTGCACCTACCTGTAGTTATCCATTATTCGACTGGTACTACCTCTAATTCTGCCTCCCTTGTCCTGAAAAGGGTCAGAATGAGAAGTTTATAGTCTTCAGTGGAAGACGGTGATAGATTTGTTTCCGGCTGTGTTCGATTGGAACTACTTCCTTGTTGAGGAAAGGTATGCAGAGAAGAGCTGCCGTAAGTTTTCAGTGGAAAACTGCTTCTAAAAGGTCAGAAGAAGATGTGCAAGAAGATTTTGCTGTAAAGTTTTCAGTGGAAAACTGTTTTATTGTCCCTAAACAAAGAAGAAAGAATGCAGTTGTCTTGGCAGCGGAGGTCGTAGATTCTTTACTGTGGGTGGAACGCCACTCTGGTACAGTAACAGGTCTCCCTCCAAAAGAACGACTACAGAAGCGATCTGTGCAGTTATTATTTTGTTTCCCAGCAGGTACAGTGAACTTCCTGCTTCTCAGACATGAAAATTTAGATAATAAACCTTCCTATGGCCATGTCTCCATTGGAAAGAATACTGTGACTTTTGAGTTAATTCTTCTACAAACTCAACGAAGATCAAACTGGCTTGATGAGATATGGTGTTGAAGTCCTTGCTTCCAACCTTTACAGTGTATTTTGCATTTGTCCTACTAACCACAAAAGATCGTCGTACCACTCTGCCAAGTTTACCAGGACAGAGGGATACAGAAGAACGTGGCTACATTAATGCAAGTCACCATGGAGGCTCTTCTTGCAGTGTTACTGGCAGTGATGGGATATTTTTTCATTGCCATCCCAGAGTTGTGCGAATCTTCAGTCGGGATTGTCGAATTACTCTCCAATCGAATTCACCAATGCCTGTACTACCCACAATGCAAAGCGATGACGTCAGACAGGAAAACATGGCTACAGTACTAAATATAAATATACCGCTTAAATGCTTCAAAAGAAAGCGATTTATCCACTCAACAATTGCAGAACTTCAGGTTTCTATGGCAGTTTATTTCTTGTATAGAAACTCGGCTAATGACGACCTGTGATAGATCTCAGTGTCCTGAATTGATTTCTAACTATGACTTCAACGGTCATTGCCCACGAGTGAAGTTCGTTTACTATGTCAATAAATGCCTACTTGTCCCATCATTTAAACTGGAGACAGCAGAAATTATTAGAAATTCGGTAACAAAAGATGTGTTCTTCTATGTACCGACTCACCAAGATTTTCAACATCTACTTCAGTTTAATGTACACTGACAAACCTATCAGTTCAAAGCATTATAAAATTCGGGTTAGCGACACCTCTACAGTATCATGTGAGTAGTAAAGAGGCAAATCTCATTCTTCAGTCTGACAGGAGTTCACCATATAGCTAGACCACTGGTTGTTTAGTGTACATAAAAGACACCAGTATTGGGTTCAAACCAAAGAACTCATCCAATTATTCATCAACTGGGCTTTGTGATATCGATTTCCTAGGTTACCATTGCTTTTTGGTACCAGGAAATTTCTTTCACCATATACCTAGATCACTGGTTGTTTAGTGTACGTAAAAGACACCAGTATTGGGTTCAAACCAAAGCACTCATCCAATTATTCATCAGCTGGGCTTCATGATATATTTCCTAGGCTACCACTACATTTGGTACCAGAAAAATTCTGTCTACCTCAAAATAATTAAGTACCTGAGAATCTATTCAAGACATGGAGATCTCATCACAATCAACCCCAAGGTTGCTTATATCCCAGGTAGGGGTATGAGCATCTTTGGAAAAGACTATACCAATGGGTCAGTTATGTGGGTGTGCCTTTCACTGGTATCTACTACAACTGGCAATATCTCCAGTCACTAGTTGTGAGAATTCCTGTTTCAAATCCTTCTGAAAAAGCATATTCAGTGGTGGAAGTGCCAAAAACTTGGAAATAGGATGCCCTTTCTATACACAGGGGCACAATTCCCTTATTTTTGTAGATGCATTAAACCAGGGTTGATGATCCCATCTAAAAGCAGAACAGTCAGTGGCTTTTGGACAGTTAAAATGTATATATTACATTTCAAGGTCATACAGCTGAAGGCAGTGTGTTCAGCCCTTAAAAGTCTTCAAGACAAATTCCACACAAAAGAATTCTGATAGCATCAGACAACACCACTGTGTTCGGTTATCTGAACAAACAGGGGGGGGGGGAGCGTATACCTCCTAGTTTGGCGCAGCTTGGCCTACTGCAATCCTTGAAAATATACTCATAATAGACATATTCTTGGTTGCTTAAAGGTCATACTCAACATATCTCCAGAAGGGATAAAGGTTTGGCGCATCCTGGCCTACTACAATCCTTGAAATATACTCTTAAGAGACAGAAATATTCTGGGGTTACTTAAATGTCATACTCAATGATCTCTACAGAAGGGACAAAAGTAATATGTACAGAATGGTTCTTACTCCCTTTATGGTTCTAGACAACGTGCAAGTTTGGCACAAATCAACAATAGGTGTTTTATGCAGGTATGCTGCATCTTGGCCTACTGCAATCCTTGAAATATTCTCATATGAGCCAGATATATTCAGGGTTGCCTAGATGTCATGACAGCCTCTCCACAAAGAACGAAATAATACAGACAGGAGAGGCTTCATCTTTAATATTCTATTTGATTTACATAGTTTGTCAAATACCAATGGTAGAGATGTTTGCCACCAATATGAGTCACAAACTTCCATTCTATGTTGCTAGTCCCGGATGCAAATTCTCTGAACATAGATGAATTAAACATCTTGTTGGAGGTTCTGGACTGCTAGGCCTTTTGTCCTATATCACTTATTCCAAAAAGTCATTGAACAAGTGAACACCAGGTGCAAAATGATTGTAGTGGCCCCTTGGTGGCCCATGATGCATTGGCTTTGGGGTCTGGTGAGCCATTCAACCAAACCTCCATTACAGCTACTTCACTGGTCTCAAAAACAGCCATTCAATCAGAAATACCATCTGAATCTGTTGCATTGGCACCTTCATGCTTGGCACCTTAACACCACTCAGAATCTCTTATATCATTCTCTGGGCTAGGGATAGAGAGATTTAGGGCATCTCAAGGACCCTCATCTTGGAATGTATGAGTCATGATGGGCCATTTTGAGCTCTGGTACCCACAGAATAAGGTGGCCATCTCAGAGCCTACGGTCTCAAATATACCAGATTTTTTGATCCATTTACTTGCAAAAAATCTGAAACCTGTCACTATTGTTGGCTTTGCAGTAGCCATAGCTGATCATTTACATTTTTTGTGCAGGAGTTGAGCCAAAGCCTGCATCTTTATAGGCCTATTGCAAGTGTTATAGAGAGAAGCCCACTGCTAACAGAGGTACAGCATCAAGGGATTTGCCTTTGCTTCTGTTGGTTTTCACAAAAGGCTTCTTATTAACCTTTAAAAGGAGGTCAGTCTAAAAAAGTTTGACTTGCAAGACTGTTGCAATGCCATTGGAAGTGTATTCTGGGACTTTGGCTCCTTCAGACACAAGCCTCATAGGAAGGAGTTTACAGTTCTCCCTCCTACCTACCTTTTCAACAAGGACCTATTAGCCTCAGTTGGTCTAGATTGCCTCCAGTGGTCACTTCAGCTCTAGATCATTCCTGAACTCAACTTGCCTGGACACATGCTTCGTTGTCCTCCTACAGCACTTACATCCTTCTTGGACAGGACTACTGCTTGGAGAAAAGGGAAAGTCTCCTTCGCCTGCCTTTTAGCAATAATCAGTTGGCTTACAATGCCCCAGATGGCTCAAACCAGTGGTCATTCCAGCTCACAAACCTTTCTTGAGCTGACGTTGGACTGATGTTGTGACACTCTGCTCTCTCACAGTACTTAGTTACTATCAAGACAGTACAAGTACTTCAAGGAGGGGAAGAATCTCTTGCTCATATCTTTTAAGGAAGGCTTGATGGAGATATCTTGAGTTCTGCTATCTCTTCCTGGATCAATCTGGATGCATGATTAGATTGCCAGTCCTTTGATTCTGATTCTCAGAATCTATACATTGAGACACATATTACATCCATGGCTGCCTCTTTGGTTTTCAAGAGTGGGGTCTTACCTCAGCAGATATCAAACTCTTGTTACTGAAAAACCCACAAGTCTTTACTACATTCTACTCGAAGATGTAGCTTGGCAATCCCATGACCAGTCCATGAACAAATTGGGTCTTGTGGATTCATCTCAGCATGTAGTCAATTTTTTGTGTATTTATACATCTTATTCATATGACTCGCATATTTATGTTCTCTCCAGTTATACAAGTGTTGTGTCACTGACATATGCCTTAATTTACATACGGCCCCATATCTGCAGTTTTGCAGTTCAGTTTGACTGCTTGGAGATATTCTCATTGCCAGATGATGACATCTTGTTTGGGGATTCATGCAGACATCTCCGGCCAATACTGGGTGATGGTTAATTCTGCTATATGATTTGTTGTAAAATTGTCTACAACAGCAACAACAGCAACAATGACGACCACATCATGGATCTCTTGTTGAGAGTAGCAAATTACTCATCTGTGATGAAGAAGTAACTTTTAACCTAAGATGTGGTGTATGGAAGCTTATCTTATCCTCTTATCAGTGCTTTATTTGGTGACCCCTTGTCTGACAATCATCTAACAGTGTGGCCAAAACAAATACCCTCCACCTGTTATGGTTGTATTCAAGCACTTGTGAGGATAAGGTAAGGCTATTTTACGCAATAAAATGTAACAAATTTTATTGTAATTTAACTTTTTACAAGTTAAATACTTACCTTATCCTCACAAGGATAAACCCACCCTACCTCCCCGCATAATTTGTTTTCTGGGGACCAAAAATACAATGAAGAGCTCTCGACAATCGTCTGTCGACAATGACTACTGCGCAAGCGCGGACATGCGCAGACAAAGGGGTCACCTCTTGTGACAAGAATATTCCTTAAAAAATTCTTGTCGGTCGATACGTTTTGCTCCACAAAACCAAATAAGCACTTGTGAGGATAAGGTAAGTATTTAACTTGTAAAAAGTTAAATTACAATAAAATTTGTTACAATTTGGCGTGGGAAAATTTTTCTACATGCTTAAATTTGACCTTTGACCTTTATGAAGGTCACATGATCAAGAACAATTTTTTTTTAAGTACACCCCCTCGTCATCGCAGTTCAGGAAAATCTACTTGCTACATAGCCTTATAATTTGACACACCTGTTCATACTATCGAAAACGTGAGCTGATTAGAATTTGGGAGCAATCCCTTGAAAAGTGTCTCATTTATGAGTGATTTTCTGACACCTTCCAATCTGAAAGCCTTAAATTTAGGTCAACCCCCCCTATTATCTTCTTAAGTATTGCATTTAGAGCCATAAAATGTACTGGGAGGTAATAGTAAATCATATGTGGAGAGTCTAAATAGCCGGTCAGTTTTACCCCACGGCCCCCCCTTATGGGTCAAACTGGGGTCATAAAATAGCCGATTTTGAGTTTTTGCCTTATATCTCCTTTATTGTTGCTTTTATAGCTTCACAATGTATTAAGAGGTATTGGGAAAGCTTATGTGGAGAGTCTAAATAGCCGGTCAGTTTTACCCCCCCGACACCCCCCCATGGACCAAACTGGGGTCATAAATAGCTGCTTTGGAGTTTTTGCCTAACCCTTATATCTCCTTTATCGTTGCTTTTATAGCTTCAGAATGTATTAAGAGGTACATGTATTGGGAAGGCATGTGTGGAGAATCTAAATAGCCGGTCAGTTTTATCCCCCGACCCCCCTTTATGGGTCAAACTGGGGTCATAAATAGCTGCTTTGGAGTTTTTGTCTTATATCTCCTTTATCGTTGCTTTTATAGCTTCACAATGTATTAAGAGGTATTGGGAAAGCGTATGTGGAGCATCTAAATAGTCGGTCAGTTTTATCCCCCGACCCCCCCTTATGGGTCAAACTGGGGTCATAAAATAGCTGATTTTTGAGTTTTTGCCTTATATCTCCTTTATCATTGCTTTTATACCTTCAGAATGTATTAAGAGGTATTGGGAAAGCATATGTGGAGAGTCTAAATAGCCGGTCAGTTTTACCCCCCGACCCCCCATTATAGGCCAAACTGGGGTCATAAATAGCTGCTTTGGAGTTTTTGCCTTATATCTCCTTTATTGTTGCTTTTATAGCTTCACAATGTATTAAGAGGTATTGGGAAAGCATATGTGGAGAGTCTAAATAGCCAGTCAGTTTTACCCCCCAACCCCCTCCCCCCTCTTATGGGCCAAACTGGGGTCATAAATAGCTGCTTTGGAGTTTTTGCCTTATATCTCCTTTATCGTTGCTTTTATAGCTTCAGAATGTATTAAGAGGTATTGGGAAAGCATATGTGGAGAATCTAAATAGCTCGTCAGTTTTATCCCCCGACCCCCCTTTATGGGTCAAACTGGGGTCATAAAATAGTTGCTTTGGAGTTTTGCCTTATATCTCCTTTATCGTTGCTTTCATACCTTCAGAATGTATTAAGAGGTATTGGGAAAGCATATGGTGCAGCTTTGTGCATTCTTAGCTTTACAGCATGCTTATTAAAACCACAAAGCATTTTAAACTTTCAGGGACGCTTCGCTTTTGTTAGCAAAAGCATTCCTCTAGTTTAAATGACTTTTTTGTTCAGAAATTGAACCAGACATACATTTATTTCATTTTTTATATAATATGAGAGCAAAAACCTGAAAAATATAATTAAAATGCCAAAAAAGTAAAGTTGGACATTAGGGTCACGTGATGGGATCAAAATATTTACTAATGACCTAGTTTAAGATTTGTTTATTGGTCGACACTTGATCCTCTTTTTTCCCAAAAATTCATCAAAAACTGCACTAGCAATATGGACTGCATGTCTGGTCGTGGGGTTCTGTATGTTTCTCCAGTCCTGTTCATTTGTCAGTACGGCTTGTCGGGACCTGTTAGGGCTTGTCTGTTAGGGGTTAAGGACTTGTCGTAGTACTTCTACAACTGGCTGTGCAATAAACGTCCCCAACCCTACATCTTGTCTGGGTAGTCACCACGTCCTGTCTTTAAGTGTACTGTCCGGTCGGGGATTTCTTAACCAACTCACCATTTTCGCACCTTTTTTTCTACGATCCTACGACTTTCACAACCGACACTAGAGTCGTAGGGTCAGATACAGGGTCGGCTCCAGTGGAACACCTGCATTAGTTTCAAAACTCAATTCTTGACGGCATCATCTTACAACAATTTGTTTAATTTTGCTTTCATAAGAGGAGTTATAAAGTTACTGGAAAAGGAAGGAAGGTATTTGACTACACACATTCTGAATATTTGGTACATCTGTGATATTCGTATTTCAATATTTTTCAATGAAAATGGCAGAGCCTAGACCTGTGACTCCATGTGTATTAGAATATGAGAATTAGATGTGCATGAACACATTGTATGATGGTTGTGGTTCCATATACACAAGGCATTGTTGATTTAAGTCATAAATAATACTGTATTTATACATATTGAAATATTTATGTAATATCAATTTATAATGTTAGCGAAACACGCCGTTTTGTGAATGAGTATGAATTTATTGCTGCAGTGGCTAAAAATAAAAACATATATATTGGACTTGTACACATGGAGTCCATTCAATTATTATGCTGGTACACATAGATATCTAGTATATAGAGCATGAAAAGATCTGTGTTGCACATTTTAGTTTTTATTTCACTGTCCCAGAGTGAGTTAATTAATCAAAGTACAGAAGAACCCCACTTATCCGAACCCCTCTGGAGTCATCCACTCGGTTTGGATATGCAAAAGGTTTGGATACATGAAATGCAGTTGCTGGGGAGCCTACAAATGGACGATAATACAATATTATGCAGAAATGTGTGTTTGCAGTAACACAGTTTCCTGTAATGATTCAACAGAAAAACGTTTTTTAACCTACACAAATTACTTTTTTTCTAGTTCCATAACTGTTAAAATTTTCAAGATCAACCATTTTTTACGCAACTTTGACAAGGGACATCGATGGGAGATGATGGCGTTCTTTTTCAAGATAAGTAAATTTTGTTCGAGTTTTTACAGAGAGAGAAACCCAGCCCAAAACAGCACATTTTATTGAGAAAATATAAAACATATAAAAATATAAAACACAAAAGATCTTTTGATTGCTCTTAAATGAAAAATCTGTTCCTTTCTTTTAATCATCTGTTAAATGATGCACTTTTGAGTGACTACTCTGGGCAATAAAGTGACACCTTTGTAGGGTTCTAGAATTGCAATCGGCCAATTGAATAGGCCTTTTCAAGTGTCGATCAACAGAAACGTAAAAATAGAAACGTAAAATAAATGCAACCCTAATCCCAGTCCTTTCATTGTGTAAACAGTAAAAGATGAACTTAGGTGAGATAACCTTGAGGGTTGCAATGTCTTTATAGGTATTTTTGATGGCGACTTATATGAAATTTTATAAAATACCTGCATATCGCCTACCGGATTCAGTCGCATAATGTGTAAAATGTTGGGGGACATTTTTTGAAATCGGATAAGCCTGAGATACGGTTAGGCGGAGGTCGGATAAGCAGGGTTTTTCTGTAATTGTTGCAGTTTGGAGACTCGGAGTATATCCACCATATATTTATATTTTGCAGTTTATACATTTAGCAAATTGTATTTCACTATTGGCTACCTTCCTTTGAAAACACAAGTTTCCCTATTTTGAAACTAATATACTAAGCTAAAAAAAAAAAGAAATGCAAGATATGTTCTGATTCATACTTGATAAAACTTCCGTTCCTTTTCTGGCTAAGTATAGATCATATGCTGCTTATTTCAGCTGTTTTGAGAAAGTGGATTGATAAGTTCATTGAAAAATTAATTGATTCACAAATTAGAAGCCATAAGAATACACATGTCTTTATACACATGTCTTTAAGCGTAAGGACACTTATTTAATTGTATTACTTGGCAGATGAACTTAAATTGTTAAAATCAAAGTAAACAGCATTATGAATCATCTGATTTTGATTTGCTCACTATGTAAGAGAAGTGAACTTTTCACTCTGTACACTCTGTGGTGTGTAAGAATATTTAATTTTTGCATGGTATCTGATGTTATCAGTAATTGCATGTGTATATGTCAATAAATATTGTTTAAATATGTATGTGTATAAGTGGCTGCACTTTCTTTTTGCACATGTAACACCGCTGGAAATTATTGACCAATATGGTCAACAAATCATCACATGTTCATGATCAGTCTGATGATCAGTTTACTTGTGATAATTTGCCAACCACAAAAATATATGATGAAAAATTCATAATACAATTTAACTACTTACCATGTTGCATAAGTAGGTGATGAATAAGCTTATAATTGAAGAAAAAAAACAAGTTAAAACCCATTTAGGTTGAGCTCTGGTTATCAGAATGTTCATTAAGTGAAAATGAATGTGAAGCCTTTTAACTTACCTCATTATGAGGAAATCCTGATTAAGGTGAACTGTATTTTTTGTGCCTTGAGATTCCGTTAAATTAAGATGAGAAAGATAAACACAAAATATCTCTTAATAAGTGAACGTTCATTTACTTTCATTGTGGATGCTTTTAAATGCTTCAGCATGTTTTAAACTACTTTTCTGATGCTGTGATATGCATCTAGGGTACAAGGTTGAAATCAATGCTAACATAATGACAGGTCCACATAGATTGAGTCTGCAGAAATGCACTAATACAAAAAAGTTGAGTGCAAGTAAAAATTAAATTCAAGAGGCCCCTTGCCATATAAACTCTTGGAATTATTTGAAATCAGCTTGAAATCAGCTTATATAAGCATTGGATTTGTCCATTGTCTTGTGAATCTTGGATGCCTATATTGCCATTGATGGTTCAACTGGTTTAATAATTAAGAAACGATTTAAACATAAATGGGATACTTTCTAATTTTAGACTGGCAATACAGAAACTGGACTAGTTACAAGTGTATCTGAAACCATGAAGAGAGGCTATGCCGATATCAGGAACCTCAAGTAATGTATCAAATTTTATTATCCACCACACATGTCTGGCCCGTATAGAGGGCTATACGGAGCGGGATATATTTAATTTGTATTTATTTGTATACAACAGCGCCTCTGTACCATCTGTTGTAGTTCAGGTTTAGGGTGTAGCAAAATTCATTTTTTTAACCCATAAATTGTACAAAATGGTGGATAATAAAAGTAAAACATCCCTCATTAGACATATGCAGAAAAAATATATAACTCATGAAGATTAGCAATATAATACTCGTGCTGCACACTCGTATAATACTGTTATCTTCATTCGTGATTTTTTTTCTGTATTTTTCAGTTTTCCTATCGTACACTAGATTCTGTACAATTAGAACAAGTCAAATTTTGGTACAAGAGGAAATATATTTGAGATCTCAACATTATAAAATGCTGTATTTTGTACAGACGGTCAGTACAATGTTTTGCATGTATAAATCTTTTTAAGTCACAGATGTCCAAGTCCATGAATATTGAATAAGAATGATTTGAAAAGGGTAAAAGTTTATACCAATCAGGTCAATAAAGTGTTTACTCAGGAGGATTTTTGGTTTTATTTTTGTATCAAGCATTTTCCTTTTACGGAAGAATCAAAGAACCCATTGATACATTTGTTTGTTGTTTTGCAGTAAAACTGGAGCCAATGACAGCATTGTGCTGATGTTAGCAGAGAAAGACAAACTGAAACAGAACAGAGAGATTGACAAGTGAGTAGTAAGCAGTAGTCCCAATCTGGCTTACAGTCCTGATTGTCATATTACCCTTAAAATAATTCATCTTATTAGGCCTTATCAGGAATTTGCCTCTGAACAAGAAATTTACAACACTTGGGAAGCCCTTCTTTTAATTAAGGGCATGGCTGCAGTACAGTAAAACCGTTCCATAGAAAATATGCTACAGTATGGATTCCCACACTCCAGAACGTTGTCTTAAGTTCAGTAACAATTGTTTTCATTAGTTAATTACATTGATCACATTTGCAGATGAAAAGTAGACTGGTTGGCTAGATCTTCTGTTTGTTTAATATTGCTAGAATAACCCATCGTGGCCTCATATTTTCTTAAGCCTGTGTGTACAAGTGCTAGCATTTGGTATTCTATTTGTAAAATATTGCCAGAAAACTTCAACAAGTGCAATAAGGGTAAAATATTGCCAGATCTTGTGTTTGTAAAATATTGTTGGAAAATCGATTGTGGCCTCATATTTTCTTATGTCTGCATGTGTACAAGTACTAACATTTGATATTTTATTTTTAAATATTGCTAGAAACCCCCATCGTGGCCTACTATTTCCTTCACTCCATGTGTACAAGTTCAACAGTAGGTGCAGTGAGAGTAAAATGTTGGTAAACAAATTGAAGTATTTAGTCAACATTTGTAAATTTATAAGATGTTTAGGATACCAGCTTCAACCGTAGTTAATTTACTAGAAATACAGCCAATGAATGCTACCATACTGTAGAATTTCTTCTCTGGAGCAGTGATTTACTGTACTCCAGCCACTTTGTTGAATTCAATTTTATGACATTCTGTTTAAATTTGTGACTTTATGACATTATAAGGTAGGGAGGAAAATACTATAAAGAAATATAAATCAAAAGTATGGCTGTGATAGAGAGCCAAGACACTTAAAAAACGGGCTGTGTATGTAAACAAATAGCGTCCAAATTTGCAAAATGGAAACTCATAAAACTGTCAAATATAATCTACATAAGTAATATTAAACATGGGCAAACACTGATTGACAGTCATATTTATTAAATGTACCTTATGTTTATAACATTATTTTCCATTTTTCACAGATCTTTTACTTTTTATATTTGATAAAGTTATCTGCATTAACTGCCATATTTCCCAATATTGGTTACTGTTTATTGTATTTTACAATAGTTACCCTGGTTTTCACTCAAAATCAAACTCCTAATAAAATATTCACCTTATTTTAAGATATCAATTCTCAATACAGAGAGTTCAAAATGCCTTATGTCGTACGGTATGCAAGCTAAATAAATATTGTCATGTCACACCCTTCTTGCACAAATTACACTGGCTTCCCATTCACTACCGTATATTGTTCAAATACAATCTCCTTACTTATAAAGCAATACATTTCAGCCAGCCTCCATATCTTTCCTCTCTAATTAGGCGGATCGAGTGATCTCACACGGGGCAATCAATTTCCTCATCTAAACCAAATAAACGCTCAGGGCTGCTCCCACGGAGTGGAACAAGCTTCCTCAAGCCATTAGAACCATAGAAAGCATTTCTGGTTTCAGAAAACAGTTGAAAACATATCTTTTCAGATTAGCTTATCCTCCATCATAGCCTATCTCCCCTATCGGACGCTAATATGGTAACGGACCTTGTTTTGGAACTGGACTATCCCTTTTTGCACATCAGCGCCGTAGAGGATGTTTACATCATGCAATTCGGCGCTTTATAAGTGTTTCTTACTTACTTAAAATGGATTGTTATCAATTGATGATTTTATTTCATTTCATATGGTATCGTTTGTGTGGGTTTTAGTATGGACATTATCTCTACCATCAATGTGGATGAAGATATTGAGAAGGAGAGGAATGCAGCCATGATCAAAGCAACACATGCCCTGGTGGCAGGTCTCAGAATTAATGGTGATATTCCAAAAGGAACTCAGGAAAAGTGTAAGTCCTTTTCCTCTTTTATATCATTATATCAACTGAGACAGTCACTTTTCTTTAAGCTGGTCTGTGTTAACTAGACATCTTGTTTAAGTGGAAGTCAATAGCAGGACCTGAGAGGACAGTTTCTATTGAAATGTACCCTGTTATCTGAATTGCTGGTTACATGTATAGATATTCTGGTGTTGTTAGTTTTAACGTAATGGGGTTAATGGTGTGTGCTAGACGGATGGCAATAACTAAAGACGAAGGAAAAGACTGTATTTCTGGTGTCACAGAATCTAGTTCATTTTACTGAAATACTGAAATAAAATATTATTACTGACATGGCAATTGTCTACAATTAAAATGGTTGGAAAACATCAAATATCACAAGCATACAATAAACTTTAAGAAATTGTAACTTTTTAACCCATAATTTTTGCACATTTTAAGGTTTTATTTGGATTTTGATACACTTGTTTTGTTTTCATTTTGTGTTTTGTGGTATCCCAGAATCAGAACAGTTTTGCACTGGTGGGATACCAAAAGGAAAATACATGTGACTATTCCATCCTTACTAAAGACTAAAGCTATTGTCATCTTAGTGGCATTTTTCAGAATTAAGCGGAGTTCGGCAGAAATGTAAATCTCATACCTACACATTTGCTGAAATGTTGGTATTGAACTGCAGTTTTATATCAAAGCTAAATCTGGCTTTCCATACACAATTGTGATTAAAGTATTGTGGGGTTTTTTGTCACACTGTCAAATTTATTGACAGTTAATTTAAGTTTTATTTTCCAGAACTTATTTTAAATCTGTAAAATTTAAACCAAATATTGCAATTAAAACTTCAAATCTTCATATTAATCAGGTATCCTGAAAAAAATTCCGAGTTAAACATTACAGCAGTACTTTGAGCCTGGATTAGTTGAAAACATTTAGCATGTTTGGATGTTTAGATCATTGATTTTATGTTTAGGTGCCAGCAAATTTCAGAAGAACTTGGGAAACATGGAGAAAAATCTCAACAATGAGTATCAGAAAGAGATGGAGGACATCTTTAAAAGGATGTCCATGAAGAATAAGGTAAGAAGTTAAAAAAAAAGAAGTTTTGTCTTTGTTGTGAAAAATGCCAAATTGCACCAGGAATATTAAACTTTAGAAAACGTAACATAAAATGTAGCATAATCTGTGCAAAAATATAAACAAGCTAGCTGAAACAGTCACAAAAATACCACATCTCTCAGATTTTACCAGTATTTTAGAATATGGAAAGTGTTTCCACTTTCTGTAACTGAGTTTAAAAAGAAATATTTTTGGTCCTAATAGACTGGAAGAAATAAATATAGATGTGACTTTATCTTCAGGCAAAACTTGCTGAGATGCATGAGAGGCAAAGGATTGAGCGTAAAGAATTGGAGGAAAAACTAAAAAACTCTGGAATGACAGAGGAAGAGAAGAAGGAGCTGAGAAAACTCCAACAGAAAGAGCAACAGGTTGAACAGGAGGATGTGAACTACAGGCTCAAGCTAGAGCAGGACGAGGAGGCGGAGAAACTCAGAAAGGTGGGTGATAATACAGGAACAATCAGAATGAGTGATAATAGAGGAAATTGTCAAAAATGGCACACTATTGATTTTCAATGATACAAGGGGACAGGACAGCTGAAAAAGGTAATGGAAAATGCAGCAAAGTTAATTGATAAGGAAAGACTCAAATAGGATAGGTGATAATACTGGAACAGTAAGCGTGGGTGATGACAAAAACATAAACTGAGTAATAAGATAGAAAATCAACAAAAAAGTAACGTGGACTTTAGGTTAAGAGCAAAATTATTATAGAGAAAAAACTCACCAGAATGGTCAGTAAAAATGCCGGAATAAAATTAAAGAGGATCATTATGGTTCACCGGGTTGAAACAAGAGGAAACTGAAAAGTGATGAAGAATTTTTTTTTTTTTTAAACAATCCATGACTATGAATTAGCGCAATGATATACACTGTCTTTGCTTAAACTTTAAGTTGCCTGCACATGTAACCATCCATACTATTGATGTCAATTTATCAATGAATTTGTTAATTTTCCTTCAGGAGTACTCGGTACGTCGTAGGATGGGCATTAAGTCCTTACAACAGGAGTACCTGGAGGATGTGACGAAAGAGGGCAAACTTGTGAACCAGGAACAGATTGACTGGCTGATGAAAGAACATTACAAGAACCAGTCTACACTGGAAACCATGTATGATGATGAGATATCTAGACAGCGGGTCTTACTGGAGGAGAAGCTGGCAAGGAGGAGGGCTCTGGCTCAGAAAACTGTGAGTACTTTCTAGTACAAGCGTGTGAGGTATAAAAAGTATGAAATTTGAAATCTGACACAAGGCATGTGATATTTGCCACTGAAAAAACGTCTGCCTCTGTATTTTACTTTTAAGCAGGAGCCTCGATAGAGCTGGTGTTTCTAGGGATCACTTTTTTTTTGTTTTTGTTTTTTTTTGTCACCGGACTTTCATGAATTGTGGTGCAGCGTGATGGGTATTTGTCTGCTCACTGAAGTTAAGCGGCAATGGGCTACATTAGTACTTTGGATGGGTGACCGTCTGAGTTCTAGACCAGCTGTGGAATGTGTCTGAGTTGGAATTTCTTTGTGTCACCAGACTTTCGTAAATTCTAGTGCACTACTCGTGTCTCTGATGGCTTTACGCTTGCACTAGGCTACCAAAACACCTTTTGGCCTTGTTTAATCATGGGACATTTTTTGTAAATTCATGGCTTTTGTAAAAATTTTGTATGTATTGCAGATTTGTAGTTAATTTTACTTTCTGTTACATACTTGTAATGGCTGTTTCTGTTGGTGAATTTTACATAATGTGAAAAATATTAGATCTATATTTTATGCATGCATGACATTGCGTGTAACTTATGAGAACTGAGATGCAGTGCAATGTATGTCATGGCATGGGCATTAATTGTTTTCAGATACATATTGACCAAGTTTTTATTTCAGTCTTTGCAGAAGGTGTAATTATTAAAAGGTAGTTAAATGTGAACACCAAGACAATATTTCAACATTTTATAGTAAGCTTGAGAAGAATCATCACTAGTTATAGAAAGTGATGTGTGACTTTCTCAAGTTCTGTAAAGTGTTGAAGTTCTTGTCTTGATGAAATGCTAGTTTTTTTACTCAAGTGTTTAAGATCCTTCTCAGTGTCTTTTAAATTTACTCATTGGACAGAGAAATTGTTCAAGGTATATCTTTTCAGCTTCCCTAATTTTGAAGAGGTATTTTTACTAAATTTTATTTAGAACAGGGCTGGTAACTCCAGTATCTCGGTATTAAGACCATTTCAGTGAAAGTCCATGACAACTACTTACAACTGTCATCTCAGTTGTCATCACATATAATTGTGGGAAAACTTATAATATTAGAAAAAAATCCCTGATCTGAAGAAATTGCAAATTACTATGTCATAGTTTTACAGATGTCAAGACTTCTTGGGTAGAACTCCATGGTTTGTTTTCATGAACTTCACTTCCCTTTAGCAGGCCTATTTGATTGGGAACATACTAAGACATAAGTTTTTTGATATCCTGGAATAAGAATGGTTGTGCATATGTGGGATACTGAAATCGGAAATATGCTACAGGCCCACCACTGATTGTATATATTTTCTGTGAATCTTTATTAGGAACTACAAGAAGATGCTCACAGTGATTTGCTCAATACTATTGCTTCTCAACACATCGAGTCTATCAAGAAAACCAAAAAGTAAGTCAACTGTCACATTGTACCTGCCTCTCAACTAAAATAACTTTCAAATTCAAATTTTCTGATAAAAGTTAAAATTTTGAAACAGAATTGTAAAAATGCACAATATCAAATGCAATATGTTAACAGTTACTAACACCAACTAATGTAACTTATTTTGATAAAATAGTAGAATCATGATATCTTGTTGTTACAGAACTTATGTAATTTTTGTTATTTTTGATTATTGCACAGTGTTTATCAGTGTAAAGAGTTTTGTACAGTAATGTAATCTCAAATGTTAAATATATGAAAACTTTTAATTATTTAATTTTATATAATATTTGAATCATTTTTAAAAAGTTTTTAAAATTTTAAAAAAAATTTTTCGGGAGGAATTTTTTTCTTTTTCTAATATGACTTTTATAGTGCTTAAGCTCCATCACAAGAGAGGCATATAATATGTGAAATAATATGCGTTTAACACATGTTTAATATATTTTTATGGTAATTGCAGTATTTTTCCTTTCTTCAAAATGTGATTTTTAATTAGGGGATAAATTATCAGTAAAAACATTCCTTAAACCTTTTTTTTCAATGCTTTGGTGAACATGTGACATATGTTTCTGCCAGGGGAGGTAATCTGTCTGCCACTGAAGCCAAACAGATGATTGCAGAAGCTCAGGAGAACATGATGGAGATCAAGGGGAGGATGGACACAGACAGGGAGAAGCAGGAGAAGGTTCTGCATGAAAGGCTCAGTCAGAGGAAGAAAGAAAAGATGGCGGAGCTGGTGGGTATCAGTGAGATTACACAGCTAGAAACAAATGGCAGTTTGGCATTGTAAACCACATATTGAAAATGATGTTAAAACCCAAATAAATCACCATCTTTACAAATGTACTTGGTTAAAAGCTTATTATCTTCTTTATTAGCCTGGATTACTGTGATTCACTTTTCAGAAGTCTTTCTAAACTTGATCTATACATGTGAAGCAGTGCTGTCAGAAATGTAACAAATATAAGTAGATGTACCAGAATAACTCCTGTTCACAATAAATTACATTCCTTGGATGTTGAACATTGTCTAGTATTCAAAACTGCTACAGTTTCTGCAAGTTTTTTCATACCCAGCTGTCCTAAGTAGTTTGATTGTCAGGTCCTTCTGATTTTGTTTGTCCATTTATATATCAGTGAGTGAAATGAGCTACCTGATCAGATTTGTTCATCCTCCTCTATCACCTCTTCAGTCAGACCTCTGTCCTATTCCTTACTCTGGTCTATTCAAAGGCATTATTTTGAGAAGTGTGACTTGGGGTGATATTATTGGGGACTGGTATCTGTACTCCAATAACTGACCTGAAATGGAGCACTCACATTTTAGTAGTAACCGACTGTAAGTAACAGTAAAGCAAATATGGTAGATGATATAGGCAAATTTATCAAAAATAAAATGTCAGATATTTGAAAATAAGAAAAATTGTTTGTAGTACAAAAAAAAAACAAGATTTCGATGGACAAATCTGACGGAAAATTAGGTTTCATTGAAGCTCTTTATGGAAATATAAAACTTGAATAGTTTTACGAGTACCCAGTTTACTAGTTTATAACTTTATACTTGTCTTTTAATACAGTTGGCCTCTTTTCAAGTACTTGACATGCTGTCCTTGACCCTACTTTTATGGTAACAACCCTAACTATTAATATAATATTAAGATTTTATTTGTCAGGCAAAGAGGCAGCAACAGGAAGTGAGTGAACTGGACAAGAAGATCAATACAGCCATGCAAGGAAAAGGAGTGGGTGAGTTGAGGATGCTTGAAACAATACTTTAAAAGTACAGTTAAACCCTGTTAAATAGAAATCTGGTGAACAGAATTCCCCTTACAAAAAGTAAATCCTTAGAGGGCATTTTCGATTAACATTTACCCTGTTATCTAGAAATCCTTGCTTAGTAGAACCATTTTTCTTGTTCCTCTGGGTTTAACTTAACAGGGTTGAAGAGCTTAATGCACTATGAAATAATATTTTATAATAATTATTATTATTTACTGTAAAAACTGTCAAATATATAAGAAACCAAAACACATACTTAAAATTTCTCAGGAATTTCACATAACAGAATAAATATCATTAAAAAAATGCCAGGCTAAGAATCTAGTGTTTACATCTACTTGCCTAGCTAAATACAAAAAAAAAGTCATCATAAGTTGAGTGATTCACTATGCATGAAATTACTGATAAAAATCAGTACAAGCATTGTCAAAGCATTGCTTTTAGGGTGGTAATAAATCCCTGAGTTGAAGGGAATCAGGCATTCATTTGTTAAATATGATGCTAAGATAAACACCCTTTCCTATAAATAGGAAGTGTCATTTAAGTAAATGTCATCAAAACAGCAATAATGGTGTGAATATAATTGTTGATCGAACTTTTTACTGTCACACACGTGATTGTTACCTCTGCCAAGGAGGATACGTTTTGGTGGGTGCAATTTTTTTTTGCTTGTTTGCAAAACAACTCAAAAGGTTAAAGACAGATTTTGATGAAATTTTGTGTAAATGTTCACAATTGTACAAGGAACAGATGATTTTATTTTGGTGGAGATCAAGATCAATGTCTGGATCCAAAAGCTTTTAAAGAATTTTTTATCATGATTACAATATTGGAGGGGTGTTTGGCTGTGGCAGAGGTATGCATTGTCTGAGTGCTCTTGTATTTATTATATAATCAACAGCTAGTTAGGTCTGTTGATTCTCATTTATGTCACCTCTAAATTCACCAAGTCACATATATTGGAACTTTCATCCCTTAATAAAGAAATTCTTAGATTATTGAAAAATGATAATAACTTAAACCCTCTCTATGTACCATGCATGCTACAGATCCTATAGGAGCGGTGCAGTCTCGGCAACAGTTGATTAGCAGCCAAAGGGCAGAGAAGACTGAACTGGAGAATGAACTAGACCGAGAACATGCCAAGGAATTGGAGAAACTCCGAGAGGATATGGCTCGCAAAGTAAGAACTATTGCGTGAATGAGAATATTTGCATACATTCTGACATCAAACAACAAAATATGTGTTTCTTCTGACTAACTTAGGATTTGATTCTTAAATGATTAAATGGGTATTTTTTAGAACCCAGGTTGAAGGGTAATACATCCATTAAAACGAATGAAATCATCTTTTTATCCAGATGAAGGAGGAGCTTCAGGAGGCCAAGGAAAAAGACCTGCAGGAGCTGACTCAGTATGGACTGAGTGACAAGGAGATGAACAAAATACTCAAGAAACACGAGAAAGACCTTGAGGCATTAGAGGCTCAGCAAGCAGAGGACCGGGCTACTCAGGAGGCTAACTTTAAGGTAAAGTATGAGTATAACATTAGCCAAGATGAGTCAGCTTTTAGGATGTATTCTAAAATAGTACACTGCGCAAAGTATGAGTATAACATTAGCCAAGATGAGTCAGCTTTGAGGATGTATTCTAAAATAGTACACAGCGCAAAGTATGAGTATAACATTAGCCAAGATGAGTCAGCTTTTAGGATGTATTCTAAAATAGTACACTGCGCAGTGACCTTGGACATGTCTTTTGCGCAATGCTGGAATCGCGAATATAGAACGGTAAATAAAACAACGCTGTTGAATTCTGCGTGCATCGTCCCTTCGCATACAAATGTAAACAAACAACTCGCGGTAAAATAAAATGTAAATTATATGCAGCAAATATAAAGTTAAATAATTCAGTGGGGATTTTTATCAGTATTTCATTTAAAGATCGACTACTCATTAATATTAGATCACAGAATTCTGTGGGGGATTTCCTAACAATATCTTAACCAAAAAAGGCTGTTTGCACATCCATCACTATGCACATTTAGTTAGTGGAACAGCCAACATGGCATTGGATTTGTTTTGATTTTTACGTAAGATTTACCCCGTACTTTGAACAAAATATCAATGTAACCATTTTAGAATGGGAATAAAAGACAAATTCTCGTGCTTTATGATGGTTTTAAACTATCGATCTGCTGTATTTAAAGCACTCGGCCCTTCGGGCTTCGTGGCTTTAATATTCAGCCGATCGATAGTTTAAAACCATCATAAAGCACTCGAATATGTCTTTTATTCCTATAATACAGAGGACAGGGCCAGTCAGAAAACCACCTTATAGGTAAAATATGAGTACAATATAAAAAAAGGCTTATCTAAAAGTTAGGTAATATTTAATCGGACAAATGTCAAGGTCAGATAAAAAAGTATAATTATAGTCATTCATGAGGGAGAATTTCAGGTGAAATAGTGGACCAGATGCACTGGTAACTCACCTGATGAAGTGACACATAGGAAAAGTGTAAGACTGATCGAGAAAAAACCACTAGTGGTAATAAAAGCACCCACCATCACAGTTTAGAACATTTCATAAACTGTTTGTTATTATTAGTTATTTTATGATTTAACAGATAAACTCAATTCATACAAAAAATTGAAGGAAAATAAGGCCAGCAGAAGCAGCAGATACCTTCAATGTTGAACAAATAGAGGACATGTTACATAAATTACATCAAAGGGATTAATTATTTGCTGTAATATTGGTGGTAAAAAGAACTGCAATTTTTATTCTTGTTTCAAATAGAGTTTTAATCTTTTGGTAATCTTCTTATATATGTTTGACATTTGAGGTTACTTTTTTCCTAAACTCTAGGCAAAGCTTATAGAACAGCGTAAAGAATGGGCACGTAGGAAGCAGCAGGAACGAGAAGAGCAACAAACTCTGCGGGAACATGAAGAGAATGTAGTACAGCGACTGATGGACAACCAGGTGGCCATGTCCGAGGATGAGAGGAACAAGATCATGCAGGAACATGAGAAACAGATGGTCAAGATGGAAAACAGGTAACACTTGTAATGTATACAGGTACACATGTGTAGGTGTGGTATACGTTGAAAATCCCCAGATGGAAAATCCCCGGAAATCTGCAGACCCATAGAAAATGAGTAAAAGATAAGGTACACTTTATTTGGAGTTACTGAACTTTACATACATTCAGGTTTGGTGTATTCCTGCACTGAATATTAAGATTTTAACATGATTTAAAAACACATTTTTTTTAAAATTGCTGTTAACATTTCCTTGGATAGAATTAGTTTCTGAGTAGGTTTAAAACCTCATTTAAGATGCCTGTAATATTATCAACCCTTAAAGACTTAAAAGGTGTTTGAATGGGTTCCATAGCATACATGAAAGTGCTTAAATGTTGAGCTAGTCTTTCAACTTCCTTCCTGAGCAGTTATCAAAGAAAGAATCAGTCTATCTATCTATAGACAATGGGACAAATAAAAGCCACTTTCCCTGATAGCAATTAACAGTTAGGGCCACACTTCATACAGGTAGATTAAAGAACACAGTTATAAAATAGTTCTTTAATACATCGATCCATAGAGGGCTACAAATCTAATCTGATTAATTGGAAGCCACATGCATTCCCTGGACGAGTTAGCTTAAAGACTACAGTTAAAAGTGGTTTATTTAATCAAAGAATAATAAAAAACAAAAGGGAGTACCACACAATTGGTTTTAAGAGGACAGTAATTGGAAGCCACACCATACACAAAGACAATATAACAATACATTTGTCAATGGTATTGTATTGGGGATTTTTGATCTGGGGATTTTCTAAGCCCCATCTGGGGATTTTCTATGGGTCTTCAGATTTTCAGGGATTTTCAATCCGGGGATTTTCTATCTGGGGATTTTCATATACAATCGTGTAGGTGTATACAGGTAAATAGGCATATACAGGTAACAGTTGTACACAGGTAAACAGACTGGTGTGTACAGCCAAACAGGCAAGTAGATAAGAGCATAAAGTGGAACATGTGAAGAAGACATAAGAATATGTCTCTGTGGTGGGTTGGTTGGAATGTATATAAACTTTACTAATATGCAGGTGTCTATGAGAGACTGTGGGTGTTGAAAAGGTAGACATACTTCGTATCAGACAAAAGCTGTTGTTCCAAAACTGGTTAATTTCAATTTTCAAAGTTAGGCCACAGTTTGGACCATATTAAGCATATTTCTTACTCAGCCGATAATGCACATACTACCCTTGCTGTTCAACAGGATGTAAAACTCAAAAGTTTGATGCATAAACTACCACCATGTTAATCAAAAAACATGTCATACAGCATGTATGACCCATCATACACAAAAAGACATTTCATAACTACTAACCACTTCCCTGTAATTTTATATGAAAAGATATTTATTCCTGTTTGCAAATGATTTGTACAGGAGCAGCCACTGGTAAAAATACACAGAAGACATAAAACTTTTTATGTACATCATCATATGATGTCAGTCTGAAAGCAGATCGGCCAGTTTACCCCCACTGTACCTGTGACACAGGTGACAACTAATATTTTGCTGCAAATGCCATTGTTATAAAATAATATTTTCCTGTTTGTTTGTTTTTTCTCTATTTAACAGTCTGACACTAAATAAACTGTCACAAAAGAGGATGCTTGAAGAGAAACTGTCAAAAAAGAGAGCACATCAGATGGAGAAACTGGAAAAGAAGCAGGCCACTGAGGCTAAGGTAAGAATATAAGAAAGCACATAGAACTGATACTAAATTGAATAGGACAACCAAGAAAAAGAACAATTTCAATCACAATAAATAGAATATGACAAGTTTAAAAAAATATTTGGCATTGAAACTAAGGTAAACAAATGTTGAAAAGCATATTAATGAGACACTGTTTTAGAGGGAATATACTGCCTTAGAAAAGAAATTGGTTGCAGAGACTAAGGTAGTTAGCTGACCAAGACCATCTGATTTGATAGTAAAGAGATAACTCTATTTTTTAAAGTTAGAAAATAATGGACAGATTTGTGTTTGGGCTCGTCAAAACTTAATGTTAGTTAAATAATAAATAATTCCCTTCATCTTTGCAGAAGAGTAGGAAGGCAGACTTGGATTCTGATGAAGAGGATTTGAATGCTGAACTGGATTTAATGAAAAAACACGCAGAGCAGAGAATTGCTATCATGCAGGTAAAACTCTTCAGTTGTTTTTCATTTTGTATTGCATGTTTACACTTCAGGCAATATCTCCTTTACTGCAGGACTCAGAGTGTTATTTAAGCCACACATTCCCTGACAAAAATACTGAGTTTCAGGGATGACCAAGGTTCTTTAGCCTATGACAGAGTATAGGACCAAATTTACAGATGACTGTCATATTAATTGATGATCCAAGCCACTGTGTATTGCCCTGTACCAAAATAATCAATACAACCTAGAACATTGTGCTTAATCTGCAATACTAGCTTCAGACTGTGGCATAATAGACATCCAGACTTATCCGTGAATGTTTACAAATTTCGTTATCTCATTAGTTAATATAAATAGCTGAATTTCAGCTGAATTGAACAGTAGGATTTCATTTAAATTTTGACTTAATCAGAACATTCCAATTTTTATTAGGGAGAAACACTAGTGTTGTATCATGAGGTGAGTGAAGTTTGTGATTTTACTTTTGATGAAAATTTTCAGTTGAGCATGAGTTGGATGAAATTCTTGTTCAGAGAAGAACTGGCTTCTGATGATGAGCTGGATGAAACTTTGATGCATTTCTTTATTGAGAAAAGCCTTTGCTTGATTGATGAAATCTGTGTTCTCATAGCAGAAAGGGCAAATTTTTTGTGTTCATGTTTCTTGAGGCAGAAAAGCTATAACTTGATAATGACTTGGCTGAAACTCATTGTACTTATTTCTTCAGGGAGAAAAGTTATTACATGTACTTAATAATAATGACTTGACTGAAAGTTAATGTTCTTATTTCTTCAGGGAGAAAAGCTATCAATTGATAATGAATTGGATGAAATCCGTGAGGCCATGACAAAAGAGCGTGCCAATGCTTTACAAGAACAGGAAGTGAAGATTGCTGCTATGTTAGCAGACCTGCAAATGGCAAAAGCGAAAGAGGTAACTGATCCAAAGGATCCAAGTTACTTAAATTATAAAGGAAGCAATGCTATATTAATGTGTGTGGAAAACTGTTAAAGCCTTGTACTAATGTTGAATGCCATCCAAAGTCTAAAAATTATACACTTTATGCAAGAGAATAATTCTTGTAGCACTGATATGATTGGACAAAGTCAAAGTTGGGGTTTTACATCCTGTTCAACACACAGGGTTACATTGGAACAGGTCCTCAGCCTTTGTCACTTGTGGGAATTGAACCCACAGAGGGTGACAGCCTGTGATGAAATGCTAAACCTGCTAATCCACTAGCCCACTGAGGACTGAAACCCCTTTCACACTACAGGCGGTATAACCCGCAGTTATAGGCATTAGACAAAATGCCTTTGTCCTTCAACTACCGTCTGACGTCCATATACCTGCTTGTGACACAGTGGCCAACCATCCAGTTCCTTGAGTGAATGTTTAAAATTTCTGCCTCTGAAACCTTGTCCATCATTCACCCTCAGTCACCATCTCTTTTCTGCTCATCACTGTCTCTTTATACATGAGTCTCCGTCCGTCCATCCATTTCACTAACCTTCTGCAGATAAATATTTCATACGGTAACTGAAGGACGAGGGCCGCAGTTTATATAAGGTTGTGACTCACTCTCAGTTCGGTAGCACGTGTTCATTCGATGGCTACCAAAGATGAGTTGAGGTAAATGGAGGTTGCCTCTTGGTTTGTACTGCTGTCATCCTACTGTTATTGGTGGTTACACACACAGTGGCCATGCGTGTCATACCTTATGGATACACCAAATCCCGGAAGATATGAGGTGTCCTGGGAGGTTGTTCTGCTTCCGAGTAAAACTTCTAACCACAGGGTATACTGCATATAGCGTGAATGGGGCATTAGATATGATTGGAAGACTGTAAGATGGGATGCTAACTGTATCAGTGAGGATACCATTGTACCTCTCTGAAAGTCAACCAGTCAACCCCATTTTACTGAATGCATCGCCCCCGGGGTGTTTATGCAGTGAAATACAGTACATGTGTTTAATAGTATTGTAACAATACTATTTCCAGTCAGACCCATTTTAAATATAAATCTAGAATCCCTTTTTAAGTAGAAGTAAATATAACTAGCCTATGAATCATATATGATTCTCTCTAACTGTGTTCATTGTCAATTAATTTGTTTTGTTAGTTTTCTGAAAACTTCTTGAAAAGGAGAAAAACATTTTTGGTCCCTTGATTTTCAGCTTCACATTGCTGTACTGTATTTGTATATTATCATACACAGATGGCCCAGATAGAGGAGCAACAGAAGGCTATTTTCAACTTGAAAGCCAATCTGATGGATGATCTAAATGAAAAGGGAGTCCTGTCAGATCCAGAGTGTCAGCGAGTTATCAAGATTCACCAGGAGGTAGGACTAACAAAAGAAACAGTTCTACCAGTAACATTAATCCAGCCTGTCTTAAAAAAATTCTTATTAAGTTAAATGCTATACACATTGACATTTACTTTTTTATTACTGAGGGATAAGTAAAATAAGTCCTTTTTAAGACATAACATAGTTACATCATCAGTTGATATAGAAAGCCTAACTAAAGTTTCGTATTAATATTACAGTTGTATTACATTTACCATAAGTACTCAAAATGTTTATGTCTTATGATGAATATTTTGAAAAAAAAATAGCTGGGGATTGGTTATTCAAGCCACAACAAATCATAAATCAAATTAAATATTCATCTTTTATTCTTGTTGTAGTATCTTTATTTTCTCAAGGAAGCAAAGTGAGTTAATATATAGCACACACAAACATTTAACAGTTTCTCTTTGTTTCAGGAACAAGAAAAACTCAACCAGAAGTTGGATTCTCAAAGGTCAAAGCAAGAACAGGTTAGGATTGTTCAATAATGTACTCATTTAGAGGTATAAATTGAAGAGTATTGTATGAGGACTTTGTAGTTCCAATTGACTGAACTTGTCATGACGGGGAACGTTGTATTTCGCTTCAACATTAAGGCATCTAGCTTTGCTAGTTATTTAAATGTAAGTTTTAGATCTATTCATTCTGATGAAACAACATTTTGTCAAATATTTTTGTATTTGGACAGATTTTATTAGTGCTTATATATTGTGATCTACTTTTATCAAAGTATAGTGTGATTTACATTAAACTTAAATAAAGATCAAAGATATTACACAGTTGTGCTTTTTAAAGAATTTTAATTACAAATATTGAAATACCTGCCATAGTAAGCACAAAAAGAAAAAATTCCACATTGTAGCAAATACAAATACTTGGCAGGTTTGACCGGTCTATATCTCAAATCTGACTTTGAGGCATATACATGATAAGACTGATTAGTTTCAGGTATATTTTCAACTGTTTATAACATACATGTAATACAAACTGATAAACAGCAGAAACATACCGGTATTGGATACATCAAGCATTACGTGTGTTATGAGAGAGTTTACAAATTAACTAAAATATACATAGTATATAAGATATATTATTTAGCAAGAATTTTCAGAAGAAACTTAACTCATTCTGTGTGACCAATGTAATTAGTCACCCTCTGCACCTTGTTTCTTTGTTTTATTACTGCAGCTTCTACGAAGAAAGTTGGAGGAACGTCTGAAGTCTAAGGAAGCTCAAATGTCTCGTATGCAGGAGTCTGAGGTCAGGGACAGGATGGGTGCGGCCGCCAACACACCCGCAGGCAAGATAAGACGGGCAGCCCTACTCAGTAAACATATGCTTGAGGTGGAGAAATTTAGGTATGTACTGATTAACTCTGGAGAAATTCAGGTGTACATTGAATAACTCAAGAGAAATTCAGGTATGTACTTAGTAACTGGATAAATTCAGGTATAAACTGAAGAACCAGAGAGAAACTCGGGTTTGTACTGAGTAATTCTGGAGAAGTTTAGGTTTGTACTGAGTAACTCGAGAGAAATTCAGCTATGTACTCAACAACTCTGGACCAATCTCGTTTGGGGTGGTAAATTGCCGATCTGTAAGAAACAAGGGACCCTGCATCGATGATGCTGTAACAGTACATTCTGTCGACATTCTTGCTGTCACTGAAACACATATTCGCCAGGAGGAAACGGACAGCCTTCTACATTCCATCACCCCGACAGGCTTCAAATTCTGCCACAAACCCCGTATTCATGGCCGTGGTGGTGGTGTCGGATTTTTTATCAACAAAGCTATACAGTTTAGATCTGTGGATACACCTACTTTCAGTTCCTTTGAAAATGTTAGCATTGCAATTGGGTCGGCGGCTCAACAGCTTGTGTTGACTTGTGTTTATCGTCCACCTGGCTCATGCTCTGAAAGTTTCCTGGACCAATTTCTCAATCTTTTGGAATATTTATCCTCTGTTTCTCCCTCTTTCCTAATTTGTGGGGATTTCAATATTCATGTGGATACTTCTTCAAATGATAGTATCAAATTCCAGAACTGTTTAGAATCATGCAATATAACACAAAATGTTCAAACGGCTACCCATCTACATGGTCATATCCTAGACCTTGTTCTCACTCCTACTGATGCCAGTGCCATCTCTAATGTACGAGTTGCTGAATTTATTTCAGATCATGCTCTTGTCCTTGCTCAGCTTGACTCAGTTAATCCTCCTTCACATAAGGCAAAAGTTGTCACCTTCAGGAGGTATCATAAAATTGACATGGACAGTTTCCGTAAGGATTTGGGAAATAGCGCATTCGTAAAATGCCCTGGTGATACAGTCAGTGGTTTGTGTGAACAATACTTAGATGATTTGAGCAAATTGCTCGACAAGCATGCACCATTGGTTACTCGCACTTTTACTAAGCAAGCTACTGGTTGGCTATCTGACACCTACAGGCTGGCAAAAACCATCAGGCGACAGCTGGAACGAATCTGGCGTAAAGATAAATCTGCCTATAATCGAGCTAGACTTCGAAGACAGATTGGTCGCTGCAATTCACTGGTCAACAAAGATAAGGCAAATTACTTCAGAAACCTGGTCAGAGAAAATACCAATGACTCCAAGAAGCTATGGCAGGTCTTGCATTCCGCACTGCACTCTAGTTCTGAAGCAGTACTCCCTTCTCATGAATCTAAGAAAGGTCTTGCTGACCGGTTTGTCACTTTCTTCAGTGACAAAATAGATAAAATCAGAAACTCATTTTCCTCTGGTGACTCATTCACTCTGCCTCCTCCACCTGATGTACCCAATTTCAGCTGCTTTAAACAAGTTTCTCAAGAGGAAATTAGAAAAATTATCATGAAGTCACCCACTAAATCTTGTTTGTTAGACCCATGGCCTACATTTCTTGTTAAGGAATGTATTGATATTTTACTGCCCTCTATCACCAGGCTTGTTAACTGCTCGTTGTCAGAAGGTGTTGTACCTGATGAGTTCAAGAAGGCTATTGTAACCCCATTGATTAAAAAGTCATCACTACCACCCAATGACTTAAAAAACTACAGACCTGTTTCTGGGTTGGGCTTCATATCCAAACTGGTTGAACGTGTTGTTGCTTCTCAGTTGAATGACCATGTTAGTTTGAACGGACTTGAGAATGTCAGGCAATCTGCCTACAAACTAGGTCACTCAACTGAATCTGCATTGCTTTCAATTAAGAATGATGTTCATTTGGCTTTTGCTAAAGGTGAGGCTACTGCTGTTGTTCTCTTGGATCAATCAGCAGCGTTTGATACTATTGATCATGATACGCTACTTAATTCTCTTAGCTCCTGGTTTGGTGTGAGCGGGGTTGTCCTCGATTGGTTTAAGTCTTATCTCTCAGACCGTGTTCAGTGCATTAAGATTGGGTCAATTTTATCTGATGCCAAAAAGTTATTGTATGGTGTGCCTCAAGGCTCTGTCCTGGGGCCAATCCTTTTTTCACTCTATACTACTCCACTGAGTAAAGTCATACAGAATCATCCTGGTATTAGTTTCCAGTTCTACGCTGATGACACACAATTGTATGTACACCTCACACATAAAAATGTTGCCTCTGCCCTTGATAAGCTGTCACACTGCCTTGAAGACGTAAAGAGATGGCTCTCTACAAATAAGCTCAAGCTAAATCCAGATAAGACTGAATTCATTGTGTTTGGCTCAAAGTCTCAGCGCGAAAAACTTAATCAGTCCTTCCCGGTCAATATACTTGGTAATCTCATATCACCAACAGATGCAGTTAGGAACCTTGGTGTCTGGTTTGATTCTGATTTCTCATTCTCTTGCCATGTTAGGAAGGTCTGCAAGGCTTGTTTTGCTCATGTCCGGGATCTTAAGCGACTCCGAGGACATCTGACACATGAAGCTACTCTTATGGCTGCCAATGCTCTGGTCGGAAGTCGACTAGATTACTGTAACTCTCTGTTCAGAGGTCTCTCAGCTCTAGATCTGCGCAAACTTCAATGTGTTCAGAATAGCCTTGCCAGAATTGTTGCCAACACCACCAAGTACTCACACATCACTCCAGTTAGAAAAGCACTACATTGGTTGCCAATTAAGTACCGTACTATCTTTAAGACTGCCATGCTGGTATATAAGTTCCTACACAGTGGTAACCCCAAATACTTTGAACCCTTCCTGATTCCCAGACATAGTGCATATAACACTCGTCGAAGTCAATCTGATGGCATATTTCTTGAGGTTCCCCACTTTGGTTCAATTTTCAAGTCTCGAAAACATTTTGGACTCAGTTTTGCGTATGACGCACCTATGATTTGGAATGACCTTCCTGATGAGGTCCGCTCTGCAAACTCACTTGCCTCTTTCAGGTCAAAGTTGAAGTCATACCTCTTTGGAAAAGCATACCCACCCTAAATTTCCAATCTCCTTTCTGCTTTCTCCGCGGTGCTGACCCCTGCAATGTCTCTGGTTTTTGAATATTGAACAATGTTTTTGTGTGATGCGCCTTAGAGTCTGTCTTTTGACGGAGATTAAGCACTATAAAAGTGCTATTAGAATTAGAATTAGAATTAGAACTCTTTGAAGTGGAGACACTGGGGCAAATACTGAGTAATTATGTTCATGTACAGTAAAATGACTGTATAAATTTGAGAGAAGTAGAGAAATGCAGGTTAATGCTAAGGGTGAAGAAATTCAGCTATATCCTGATTAAACACATCAGAAAATCAAGAAATCAAGGTAATGACTTGGTCACCAAGTGGAGAAATTCAGGTGAGGGCTCAGTAACTACATGTATATGAAGTGTGGAAATTACTCAGTGAATATGTGAAACAAAGAAATTTATATGAATTTATATAACTTTATATAAATACTCATTAATTGTGTGAAGTACAGGAATTTTGGTAATTACTAAGTAAATAAGTGAAGTGGAGAAATTCAGGTAAAAACTAAGTAATACATGAAATGAAGAAGTTCAAATGAATACTCAGTAAATATGTGAATGATAGAAAATATTCAATGAAAATCCATAACATTTTTAAAATGGTATAAGAACAGATTGGTAAGACAATTCTACTCTGTGACTCTGTTTAACAATTAAGGTTACAGAGATTTAAGTTAAATGTTAACTTGGTGATTATTTTATTCTGATCAAAAAAAACAAAGACTCAACATATCATGCAATATTATTTAGTAAATACCCATCTGGAGAAATTCAGACAACAAAATTACTGGGCCATATCTGTCAGATAAACTTATATTTCACTTATATTTCCATTTATCAACCATTTAAAACCTTTTTTATCTTCTGATAATGGCTTCAGATACAAATTATTTGGTTAACAGATATGCAGTCATGTTATAATTTGTTTTTGAGAAATTTAGGTGTTTTTTGTTTTGTTTTTTTTCATTAAAACTTCTTAAAAGGATAATTACCTTCTATTGGATATAATATACCATTAAATTACTCCAAGGAACAAAAAATCATAGAATTTTAAATATAGAAGATATATCAAAAGATTAAATAAGAGTGAGTTTAATGACATTATGGTGGTCTTGTCACTTACCGGATTTGATTGTACAAAGTATCATTACCTTTATGATCACCCCCATACCCTTTGTCCTGATACCTTTTATCACATACCCTACAGTTACACAAGACCTTGCTGAGTTTCCTCAGTCAAAATGTGACAATACTTGCTTGTATAATTCAATAGACCAGTGGTTCACAATGGAATTTTAAAGAATTAGAGTAGATATTAGATGATACTTAGCACACATCTGGTCCTAAAAGGTATCTAAGTTTGCCAGTAGGAGGTCAATTTAAGAAGCCCAATTTCAGCACCTCCCACAAAGTTTGAAGCTGGTTTCCTTTAGAACCTTATTTTTGAAATCAAGTAGTTAGTGAGAAAAAGTAAAATTAATTGGAGAGAAAGAGTTTTAACAGGAAATATATCTGAGAGGGTGTAGGATGAGGGGGGGATTTCATGTGGTGTTAATTAACTTGATCAAGAGTAGTTTATTGTGGTGTTGATTTACTATTTAAATAGTTTAAGTGTGGGAGACTCCCTTTGATTTTACTGTTTCAAATAGAGTAAGGTGTGTTTTTAACCACTTGACTATGTTTTATACAAGGTAAAGAATATTTTGAAGAAAGAAATGAGATCAAAAGAGATGACATGTGGGCCGAACATCTCTTTTTGTTTTTAAAAGTAAATTTGTTGGATCATGAAGTAAACTATGAAAGTTTTTGTCTATGGTTTTTGACATACTTGTATTAACTCAGTCTTATTCACCTTGTGTACGGTTTACATTTGTAGCACAGTAGAACCTCTATTATCATGTTTGCAACAAATGCCCTGTTTTATATAAAGACTTTTCGGTTATCAGAACACGATGTTACCATCCCAGCCTACTTCCAGTTGGTCACTACAAAACACATTCCCCCAGATTCTGATCAAATTTTACATTTCAAGCTTCTGGTCCCAATAGTTTAGATTCATCCAACCCCTAAAATAAGTGCCAGCTTTTTTTATTTGTTTGTAGAAACCGTATGGACAAGGAGATCAGTCAGACTCTGGAGGAACTCCGCAGACAGAATGACATCAGGAGGATGAGCTTGATTCAAGAACAGGTCAGCTGGGATTTGCTATAGGGGCCATACTTAACAACATACTTATGCTTGGAATAAGAACTTTCGTTAGGATATAAAATATGATGTACATTCAGTATATATATATATATATATATCAATAAGGAAATACCAAATTTGCGACAGTTGAAATAACTTCATAAATATTCTGATAACTGAAGATCAGATAATAGAGGTTCTACCATTGTACTATATATTTAGAATCAGTTACTGACTCTCCATGTTTAAACAATGTCAGTTTGTGGATTCTCAATGCAGGAAATGGATTATCAATGCAGGGAATTTCACTAGTAAGAAAACCCCATCTATTTCCTTGACCATATTTGTGATTTTTGTGAAGACTTTAGGCCTCTCAACTCCATCTATGTAAAATTGACACACATTTGGATTATTTTGTCTGACATGTAAGAGATACAGTCAAACATTTTGATCACAGCTTTGCCTTTGATGCTCCTAAGATCTGGAATGAACTCCCTCATGATGTGCGCAGTGCAGCATCAGTTGCCTCCTTCAGAAAGAAGCTTAAAACATACCTGTTTGCAAAAGCATATCCCCCATAGCCTCTCCTGTCACCCTGTGTCTCCTTGGTATGACCTGGCTATGACCTCGGATTAATGTCAACCGCCTTGCTTTATGTTCAGTTGCGCCTTAGGGTCCATCAGTGATGGAGAGTAAGTGCTATAAAAGTCCACATTAGATTAGATTAGATACCTATAGTGGCAAATTTCACATGGTTTGGCTAATTTCACATTTGTGTTACTTTAGTTCAGGCAGATTTTCTTTAGATTATGCCTTTATTTTTTTTTCCTTGGATTTTTCTCACATCTGCCAAATGATATCTCTGAGACAATTTGGCATTGCTGAGCCAATAAACCATGTGAAAAGACAATATACAGTAAACCAGTGCAAGACTTAAGGTAGATTCATACATTTGTGGATCTGAATCTATATCAGGATCTGTCGAATATTTATGTTGCAATTCAAATAAATTCAAAAATCAGGAGTCTTGAGTCCTTCTTGAAATTTAAATCTATTGAAAGTTCCAATCCAAAAAAAAAAAAACAGAATAAAACAACAACATTCAGTCAACATTTTGACTACATTTTATTTGGAGCTGATGTTAGGACCTGAATCTGGGTGCTTTGAATGATCTCTCAATCTTTACGTTCAATATCATGCATGAGAAGTGCCCAATATTGAATGCCTGCCAAGTAAGTGGAATCATGCATTAATTTGCTAATTGTGAAAAGATCAGCCTTTTTAGTCTTGATTGGACCAGTATGAATTGACCTTTTGTGGTTTGTAGAAGAATAGTGATGTAAGTGTGTAATTTGGTCACATCAGAGACAAGAAAAAAAATTGGGAAGTGTTTAACATCCAACCAGGTGGAACCTTGCAGTTGTTTAAAATTACAGTAGTAAATCTACAGTAAGAGGTGGAGACAAAGACCACCCATGTGCTGGGAACTTTGTAACATGACAGAGATATTCTGTTGTAAAACCTTATCTTCTCAAAGAGGTAGTTGTCAGTGGACTAACATTCACTATTCTTTCAAAAGTAGACAGTATTTACATATTACAAGACCCAAAACTACCTCAACTTATATAAATGTCATCTTATTCTTTCATATCCAGGGTCTGCTGTTTAAATTTAATGAGCACCTCCTACCCTCCACCAGGAAGTTATATGTTGAGGTGCATTCCTTTTTAAGCACGAGCTCTAGCAAGGCTCATGCTTCAAGGAATCACTTTTTTTTGTCTCCAGACTTTCATGGATTATGGCATAGTTTGATGAGTATTTGTCTCTCCACTGAAGTTAAGCTTCAACAGGCTATGTTAGTAATGAGATGGGTGACCACTTCAGTGCACTACTGCTGTCTCTGATGGCTTTGCAGTTCGTCCTAGTAGACCAAAACCCCTTTGGGCCTTGTTCTGTCTGTGTATACAATTATTTCAAAAGCAATGAACATATCCTCAATAAATTTTTTGTGTGGGTAGGAACAAAAGAAGTAATTAAACTTTTGGAAAGATCCAGATCCTATTCTGGATACAAAAAAAAGCCCTAAATTTTCAAAGGTTGCACTTTCAGTGACTTGGCTTGCTGGTTGATACTGTCCCAAAAGTGATAAGTGGATCTGTATGAATTTTTTATGTGGCTAGCGCCTGGTAAAGGGAGAGCACGTGGATACATTTGGGAAAAATCTGGATCATATTTTGGATACAAAAAAATGCAGAATTTTTGGAAATTGGCCCCTTGTGGAGGTCGGCACTCTACGATTGCTTTCATAGTGTAGCTAGAATGCTAGTTTCAATGGCTTTATCATTATACAGTGTAGTAAGCAATCTCACTATAGGGTCTCACTTGTGAGGTTAAGGTTTTGACTGCAGCTGATGTCAACTAGAATAGTTATTCCATTTACTTATTATTGCATGCCTTGGTAAAGGTATACACCCTCTGAGTGCTCTTGTTTTATAATTGCATATTTCTTTTAACATGACTTCTTAACAAGTACTTTTTTGGCACAAAAATGACGGAATGATCTTGTTTTTCTTGGAAAGCATGCAGAAAATGATTAATCTTAGCTCAGTTTTATGAGAATATTACAAAATTGTTGTCATTAAAAAAGAAAAGAGTATCCTTCACCAATTTGATATTCCAAATATTGGTAGTTGATGAGTTAATGTATATATATTTAATCTGTTCAGGAGCTCCAGTTTATCAATGGGCTGGTGCGACTGGGTAAATTTGACAAGACAGAACTGGAGAATGTAGTTGGCATGTTGTTCCCTACCAAACCAGAGGAAGAGAGGAAGGCCATGCTAAATAAAATGATGGAAGGATATCAGCCCCCAGTACAGAGTAAAGGCAAGGAAGCCACACCAAAGAGTAAAGGGTAAGTGTCTGAGTATTGATGAATCTCTCTTACAATTAGGACTATGACCAGGTGTTCCAGGAACTCCAAAACTGGCAAACCATGTAGAAAAGCCCGTTTGACACATTTGACTAGTAAACCATACACTCATAAAACTATTAATTTTTTCCTATATAGAATGGGTGAATCTTAATTTTTAGTCATGTTTGTTTACTGAATATTCATTTTTGACAACTTTCCTTATTTACACAGACTTTGGGACATATAATTTCCAATAAATTTGTTTACATTCATGGATGTATTTGTTTTACTGGTACTTCCAGTTGGTTGCTACCAAAACACGCGTACTTGGGTTTGCGACAGTCATTGCAGATATCCAGCCTCATTCTTGGCCACAAGTCATAAACCTGCTGTAAAATGTAAAGGGTTGATAGTCAATTTATCAGTTAGTGTAATGATATTTCATTTGGCACAAAGAGCCAAGATGGGATTTTACATCCATGTCAACAACTAAGGTCATAGCAGGACAGACAGGTCCTCAGTAAACCCATTATGTGGACATGAGTTGGATTCAAACCCATGACTACAAAGGTGAGAAGTGTCATTCAATGCCAAACCTGTTACCAAAACAAGCTGGAATACGGATTGTTATTTTAAAAGTAAAATCAAAGACAAAAAAATAGTTGCTTCTGTGAATAAACTTTATTAGACTTTATTATTTCTGAGTAATGGTTAGCTAGTATCGAGTAATATTTTATAAGTAGTTTATCTGTATTTATTTGTTCTATACGTGTTTAATGAAATGATGGTTATTAATTCCAAGCATTTGTCTGTGCACATATAAAACACAAAATGTAATGCTTGAATCTGTTTTAGTTTTTACCCCACAGTAGGGTTGTCGGGTTATTGTTTCCACCCATAGTGTCCGGATGGACATCCGGGCGAGCAGGCAGCGGGTAAAAGTTTGTTGGGGATGTATCTCAGAAACTGTAAGGTGTAGGAAGTTGATACTTGGTGGAGACATTGGTTAGGAGGTGTAGGTGTGCAACGTCATGGTCTGACCTTGATGTGACCTTTGAACTTGCCGCAGTGACCTTGAGTTTGAAAATCTTATCCGGGCTATATCTCAGAATCTGTAAGGTGTAGGAAGTTGATACTTGGTAGGGATATTGGTTAGGGGGTGTAGGTGTGCAACACCATAGTGTGACCTTGATTTGACCTTTGACCTTGCCATAGTGACCTTGATATAAAATCTTGTCCGAGCTATATCTCGGAAGCCATAAGGTGTAGGAAGTTGATACTTGTAGGGATATTGGTTAGGAGGTTTAGGTGTGCAACGTCATGGTGTGACCTTGATTTGACCTTTGACCTTGCCGTAGTGACCTGGACCTATAAAATTTTGTCCAGGCCATATCTCAGAAACGGTAAGGTGTAGGAATTTGATATTTGGTAGGGACATTGGTTAGGAGGTGTAGGTGTGCCTTATCATGGTGTGACCTTGATTTGACCTTTGACCTTGCCATTGTTACCTTGACCTATAAAATCTTGTCTGGGCCATATCTCAGAAACTATAAGGTGCAGAAAGTTGATACTTGATAGGGACATTGGTGGGGGATTGTAGGTGTGCAATGTCATGGTGTGACCTTTATTTGACCTTTGACCTCACCGTAGTGACCTTGACCTTTAAAATCTTGTCCAGGCTATATCTTGGAAATGGTAAGGTGTAGCAAGTTGACACTTGATAGGGACATTGGTTAGGAGGTGTAGGTGTGCATCGTCATTGTGTGACCTTGATTTGACCTTTGACCTTGCCGTAGTGACTTTGACCTATAAAATCTTGTCTGGGCTATTTCTTGGATTCCATAAGGTGTAGAAGGTTGACACTTGTTAGGGTCATTGGTTAGGGGGTGTATGTAAATGTATGTGTGCATCATGGTGTGACCTTTTAGCTCTGCCAAAGTGTGTTCTGCTGCCATATTTTAGACATCTTTCTCTTATGACAAGGAGGGGCCACGGTGGCAGAGTGGTAACACTCTCGCCTTCCACCTCTGAGGCCGGGGTTCGATCCCCCGCACGGACTCAAGTGGGAAAGCTGGTAATTGCTTGCCGTTGGTCGGCAGTTTACAGTACACAACCCTAGCTAACTGTATGTACTGGTTTCCTCTGCCCTTCCAACTACTTGTCATGATATGACCTGTACAGTGTTGAAAGCGACGTAAAACCCCAAATAAACAAATCTTATGACAAGGATATATAGATTGCTGCAACTGATTATTTATGTTCATTTACATAATTATGTTATTTCCATTGACAACTATTCTCCAATTAATAAATTTTGCTTTGTCATCTTGCTATTAAATTGTCTTGTTTTAGTACTTTATCTTCACATACGTTTTCTTTCTCTTAGATGTTATCTTCTCTACTTAAACATTATTTGGACCTTTATATAAGTGACACTATGCTGAAAGTATTCCGGTCTTTGTACTGTTTCATTACTTCTATATGTCATGGTGTTGAAAACTATTTCCCCAGGCTGTGGGGTATGGGCATCCCTGATGCTATTTTTCAGTCCTTGTTTTACACATAAAGCGCATTAGTAAATCATTAATACCTCCAGTGTTCTGTTTCACTTATAACGGGAATAATTGAGAAACTTAAGTTCTAAAAAATGCTTGCAATTTAGCCAATTCGCAGACAGTTAAAAGAATCTGAATTTTATCTGTTTGAATAACAAAAAAGTATTATTGTTGTTCTAGAGACAAAAAAGCATTGATTTATCAACTGCAGATGCCATAGATGGCCTCATTTAGGCATCCCTGTCAAATAGTTCCTATAACTGGTATAAATTCAAAATTACTATTCTTTTGGATATCCAGTATACTCTGATTGATGCTTAATTATATAAATTCAGAAAGTAGGAGATTTTATGGTAATTTTTGTGACACTGTATGGAGAGGTAATGCACATTCTTATGTGTTTATGAATGACACTTCCCTTGATTTGTCATGCAAATTTAATTGTATTTATTCTATTGACAAATGCCTCTCAGTTTCTTCTTTTCTTTCACATAGTTGATATTAAACAATAGGAGGTAGTTTCAAATTCTGTACTTTATTTGAAGGTGTTCACCCCTCTACTTTCATTTAAAATATAAGCTATATTCTGGCATTCTTCAAATGAAAATTACAATCAGTATATTTGTTTCTCTTGTGAACTTTGATTATTTTTGTTTAGAAGTGAGCCACCTTTGATAAAAAGAGTTTCCTCTATTAACATTTCCCACAAAGGAAAGCTCCCTACTTATTTTTCATTTCATTGTCGATACTTTATTTTATGAAGTTTCTAATGTTTATTACAATTTAGACCATGCTTCTAATCTGTTAAAGAATTTCAATGACTTTTACTCGTAAGCTGCCCCTAAAGCATTGCCTTTATTTATTGTTTAGGTTGTAGACTAACACACAATTGTGAATACAAATAATAATAAATCCAATATAATAATGGTTAAATAGTGAGAGGGCTCCCATGGTGTCCAGGCAACAGTATTTTCAACTGCCCCCATTCTTGAATACTAACATCATAACAACCCTGTTCATTGATTTTTTTCAGGGCATGGAATTTAGTGTAACCAGTACCTTCCAAACCCATTGCACAATATCCAAGATTTCACCTGCTGCATTTAAATCACTAAGTAGGATAATGTTTGTGTTACATTTCACTGTACACTTGCACTGTACTTGTCACTACTACTCTGTTACTAACTGGGTGTTGCTGTGCGAAAAGATCTGTTATTGTTTTTAATGATGAGGACTGTTAATTGGTTTCAGGATTTTAAACAATTTTTGTATATTTCTTGATTGTAGTGTCAAAATCTATTTTTTTGTGATCTGTCTTTCTTAATGAACATTTAAATAATTTTATGAGGATATAAATTCTTTTTAAATTGTGTTTTCATGTATGACGTGTGATATTATGTCACCTTTATACTTGATACCTTCAAGGTTATGTTCATGCATTAAGTATAAGAAATGGATTACTACTGAATTCTCCATTGGGTGAGATATTCACATCTCCTTTTCTGATAATTTCTTGTTCATTTCCTGAAACCAGTTATATTCATTTTTCATCCTATGTTTGCACTTAATTAACCATTTTCACACAGGTTAAATGAATGCACAAAGATGCACATATACACATCTTACCCTACCTCCCAGTATATTAGGTGTTCTTGTGTGTAACCTTTTTTTAACTTTGTGAGGGTTACCTTTTGCTCATCAGGGTTGAATAGTACTATGACACCACTGTGGGTTTGTTTTGTTCTAGCCTGTCCCGCCGTACTAGTACATTAGAGCAGAGAATCAAGTCAGCCTCCATAGCTAGGGGAGAGTCAGCTTCATTACAGGGCTCTTTTAGGGGGTAGGTATTCCTGCTTTGTCGTTGTGGAGCCTATGGTCATGTAACACTCACAAAAATATGAAAAAAGTAATAGGGGGATTATCTCTGAATCATTCATAGCATTTAACTTTACAAATTTTTAAAGTGTATATTTCCACAGGAAAACAAGAATAGAACAAAGTTCTGAATTTAATATACATGTAAACTTGTATGGAAAAAAATTCCTGGAGGCAAATTAAGAGTTATATAAGTACATGGTGGCATATCAAAATTTCAAGCATAAGATATACAGGAGTACCTTATGAATATATGACTGCAGTATATTAATTCAGGCTTTTGAAAGATGATGAAATATTAAAGTAAAATTTCTGAGTTAGAACAAACGAGCTGTGTATAAACAAGTGTATACTGCATACTTTGCTCTAATAACCTGCTTTTGTATTAAAATGTTTATTCTCTGCTTCTATTAATCTCGGCTTGTGTAGTCTGTATAATCAGTGAAAACGTGTACTGTAATCTACTGTAATCTGCATTATTGTTCAGTTGTTTCATGGTTTGAAAATGAATTAATAACTTGTTGCTAAAGCTGACTATTAAAATTTGGTCTTGTATCGGTTACAATGTCTTTGAAGTCAATAGATCATTTGCTTTTGTGCTGGAAAAGTTGCCGTTGTCTTTCTTGTATTAGTAACAAATATTTCAGGATTGATTTTGTCACTATGAGACTTTTTTGTGTTGCTATAATTAATGCAAGTTTCTCCCCTTGACCATGTTTTCACTGCCCTAGGCCCCTGACACCGGATTCCCAATTACCACTGCTTATGGTAGAGGGTATAGTGTTTTCCATTGGGTAATAGACACTTGATGATGCATTTACCTATTTTTGCATTTTATAGATATAGAATACACCTGTATCATTTACTTGTCACTCTTGTTGACCTGCCAACCACCAATATTTAGGCTACAATAAGGCTACATGACAGACAATCTGCAGTGACTCATGTCTGGTGTAAAATAAGACTGGTAAAGAGTACTGGAGAACTTGTACAAGAGCAATGCCGTATGAAACCTATATAACAAAATACTCTCAGACTGTTGTTCTGAAGCATTAGCACTTTTCTTACTACTCGTAAAAGAATAGGTTACAAAATGATTGGTTTCTAATGCTATTCAAAGAAAAGTGGTGTAGTTTTCATCAATAATATCTTGCTATCATTAAAAAGTACTCATGAAAGAGTAAAGTAATTGCATGGTGTAGTCAAGTATAAAAGTGACAGATCACACTAGCCTTATATAAGGGGACACCTCAAATGAAATGATGAGAGTGATGATCATTGGTAATCAGGTGTCAGCACTTGGTGGTCAGAAAACACCCACTATAAATTAATAAGGCTGCATAAAAGTTATGTTTAACCATTTGTGTGACAATAACTCCATCCCTCAGTCGGAGTTTCCGAGTTTTATCAGCATACAACACTGAAGCCTTGAACGACACTCTTAAAGAAGAATTGGAAAAGACAGCGCGAAGAGACTCGTTAATGTCAGCCAGAAATAACCCCAGAAAGAACGGATCCCTTAGTGATGTACAAGACACATTGTCTCTTAAATCAAATCACTCACAGAACTCTATGTAATTGGTTTCAATTTTGAGATTTTGGTCGTTCATCTAAAACAACAGCACTTGTGTTTGTGTGGCACGAAATGTAAAAAAAAAAAATCTTGTTTACTTGTTTTTTGGATGTTGACTATAAGACTTTGAATGTACATTTGATTATGGTGGTTATATGAGTTTTAAAGTTTGAAGTAAAAACATACGGTAGTTTTCTTTGGCAATGGTTAACGTGTGACAAAGCAACAATCTTAAATGTATATTCATATGGAAATACCGTAAATGACCTATTTAGTGCATCCCCCCCTTGTAACCGCACCCTATCTCTTTTTCCCGGCAATATCGTCATTGAGAGTGCACAATATCCACATATTTTTTATACATTGTACATATTTTTACTTAATAAATTGACATTTTTGCCATGGATTTCGACTTTGTTTATATCTACCGCCATATTTACAGGAAGTGGGTATTTTTAGTAGATTCTAAATGTCGAAACACCGTTATTCTTACCGGATTGACCTATACTTCATCCCAGATAGTGTTTCTTGATGGGTGCGCTAAAAGGGGAACTTTTTCTCACCAAATATTGAATAAAAATATTCTTTCCTTGGCGCACTGTGTGCTAAATAGGTCATTTACGGTACTGATAATAGACATAATAGGGGAAGCATAAGTATTGGCAATAACTCTGAAGTCCCAAATGGTAAATCTAAGTCATTACAGCTAGTATATAATTGTGATATGTGTATGCTGTTACTGTATACAATATGGTATGTTAAACAGACATACCACTTGTGCAATATACCATGTTAAAACAGTATGTTTTTGAGCATAGTTGAGCATAGTTGAGTTTTTCAATAGACATTGAACATATTTGGATTGAACATTTCTAGAATGAAAAAAAAAGTTTTAGAAATGTTGATATTATGCCATTTTACAGTTTAAGTAAACAATCTTAATTGTGAGTTTAAATTTCATGAACAAATATCTCAGTCCCTGTAAATTGACCGCTAAAACTCCTGAGAAGTAGTGCTTTTTTCACATCCCAAGTTCTTGTAATTAATACATCTACTAAAATGTGTGACAAACTCTGGCTTGTGTTTGATGTTTGTGATCTGATGCAGTTTTTGTTTATGTTTTTTGAACCTGGGTTTTAGTGTTAACCAGATGTCTGGGTCTGACTAAACCTCTGCTCTCTCACATATACTAGCTATATAAGTCTCTCAGCAGGGTAAGATCTGATTTGAAAATAGAATGTTAGTGGCAGGTTTAAAATGTGTGTCTTGTGAGTACCTCTTCCCAAGTCTATTTTGTGAGTGTTTTCATTAGTATTGCTCCATATTTTTAATCTTTAAATGTTGTACCCTTTATTTACTTCACATCAATGACACATACATAAATTTGAGTAAAACCTCACGCATAAGTGAGTTCATAGAACAATATATGGGTACATTGTTAAGTCATCAGAAAGGCAACTTTGCACCAGCCAACTTATCACAACTACCAACTTCTCACTACTACCACTAACTTGGCACCACAAACTTGTCACATAGGTCAAAGAACAAAATGGTTTGATTAACTGACAATATGCTCCAAGTAAAAAATGTGGAGCCCTTATAGAAGTCATCCTAGCATGATACATTTGTGTCAGTAAATCTGATTGGCTGAGATCCATGGTAAAATTCCTGTACACACTTTGGGTGTTACTATTATTACCTCCAGCAAAGTACAATGAATTAACAGCCTTATAATATAGTAAAATTCGTAATTATTCACAACGATAATGTAAATGTACCATCCTTTAGGACATGACATAGGCAGAGTTTTACCACAGTTAGTTATGACTTTAAACCATGGTAAAGTACTGCATCTACCTTCATTTGTTGGATGTTACTCTTATAGGAACTTCAACCAGTTAACAAAAATAAATAAAAATAAAATATATTTGTCCTAAGATGGTATTGGTGGTATAATAAGTTGGTTAGTGACCAGTTTTTCTTGGGGATAACTTGATTTACATTCCAAATAATAACTTAAGACCTATGCTGAAAGTCTAGAGTACACTTCAAAATTTAAATATAACTTCCATTGTATCAATTTAAATTTTTGAGTTGTTTTTTATGAGTGGTTTGTATGTAACCAACCCACCTATTAGATTGATGTGTCTGACGTCTGTCCATCCACCAACAGGGGCCACGGTAGCAGAGTGGTAACACTCTCGCCTCCCACCTCTGAGGCCGGGGTTCGATCCCCGCACGGGCTCAAGTGGGAAAGCTGGTAGTTGCTTGCCGTTGGTCGGCAGTTTACAGTACACAACCCTAGCGAACTCTATGTACTGGTTTCCTCTGCCCTTCCAACTACCCGTCGTGATATGACCTGTACAGTGTTGAAAGCGACGTTAAACCCCAAATAAATAAACAAACCATCCACTAACATTTTTGGTTTCCAAACTCACAGACACTTCAGTTGATCGATTTCAAATATGACAGGGTGGTAGGATACTACCTGGGCTAGGTTGCTTTTGAAGTTGTGGCGAGTTAGTGTATCTGTCTGTGCATCCGTCCCTCAACATTTTGGTTTACAGATTGTAACTCAATGCTTCCTCCAATTGATTGAAAGTTAACAAGGCGGTAGGACACCACCTAGTTTTATTGCGTTAATACATCCTATCCAATGGACAATAGCTTATCCGGTCGGCGCGGACCGGCCCGCCAAACGGCAGAAAAAGTCATTCTGTATGCATGCATACTGGCCGGCCGGCCCTGGTGTGCACTCGCCAGGTGGCGCATAGGTATTGCTTCCTGTCTAGACAGAATGACGTCATGGCATCTTTTTCGTTTGGCGCGTGGTGTGTTCACACGAAATTTCTGCTCTCAAGTTTTTTTATTATTAGTGCCAGGGTTTTTGGTTTTTCACTTAAGTATTTTGTTTGATAAGTAGTGGAGAGTATATAGACTTCGTTATGTCTTCACCTGGTCAAAAAAGGGGGAGTTGTGGCCATGCTATGGCCTCTTTTGATGGGCATGCCTTCTGCGCACGCTGCAGGGATAAAAAGAAGGGAGAGGATCCATGCATTAAGAATCCAGAGAGTGAGTGTAATTTTTGTACCATACTCACCCCTGAACAATTGCAGCAACTTTCTACGCCTTCTTACAGACTTAAGAAAGAAAAACGAGAGGCAAAGAAAATGGATTCTACTCCGAGTAAAGACTCTACGTTAGTTGACCCTTCTTCAGTGGCAGTTTTGGGTCCCGTAGAACCTACTGTTTCTTCTTCCCCTGCAGTTCCTGAGAAGAAAAGCAAGAAAGATAAGCCCTCCTCATCATCATCTTCTTCTAAAGCTAAGAAATCTGCCAAATCGGTCGAAGACGCTAAGTTTGATGAACTTGATAAAAAATGGACGGACCGATTTAACAAACTGGAGGCTCTTCTCTTGGCTAAGTCTCTCCAACCTGTGGATCAACCTACATTCTCAGCTGCTGTCAAAGTCCCCCCTTCACACTCTCCACCAGCCACTGTGAACAGAGACTCCGAACCCTTCTTTCAGCCTGTACCTTCAGGGCGCACTGGCACAGACTGCTCCGTACTTGTACATCAGTCAGCCAGCCAGCCCGGTTCGGAGACGACAAGTACATCTTCAAAGCGCACTGGCAAAGACATCTCTGCTTCTCAGCATCTGTCAGCCAGCCAGCTTGTCACTGACCAGAAGTCGGTCCGACCCTCTTCAGCTGGGCGCACTGGCAAAGAATCTTCTGCTTCTGAGCACCGACCTGCCAGCCAGCCTTCATCTGACCGGCACCGTCCGGTTACTCACACTGGTACCGACCCTTCTTCTAAGGCCCGGTCTGACCGGCCTAAGTCCACTCTGGCCACCGACTCCGGCTCTCCACCTTTGCACCGACAACGCCGGGATAGCTCCTCTAGTGACAGCTCAGCCTCAGCCTCTGACTACTCTGATCAACCGCCTGTAGACTTATACGCAGAGGAGGGTGAATTATCAGAGGATCCGGACTACACGACTGTCGAACCCGACCAGACAATCAGTGAAGAACAGACCTATAGGGAAACCATGAGCGGTATCCGCTCTTATATGGGCTGGTCGAATATCCCTGAATTAGACAGTGCAACTACAGGATCTGATGACAACCCCTTCTCAGGACCCAAGTCTTCCACTCCAGGAAAGGTCTCAGTCCACATGCCTACAGAAGAGTGGCTATGCAAGAAGCTTAGTAAATTGAACGTTACTCTGGTTGAGGGTTATCCCTCCCGAAGTTCAGAAGCCGGTGGCTGGATGATGGACCAGTTCTTGAGACCTGCAAAGTCGCAAGCCAAGTGGTACGGGCTGTCATCCGACCACAAAGCTGACCCCACAGCAGTCTCGTCCTGGTATACAGACGCTTGCAAATTGAACAGTTCCTACAGCAGGATCGCTAGACAGTCTGGACTCTCCACTTCACATCCCACTTCCAGACGTATCTCTCAAGAGACACTCAGACGCTGGGAGAAGTCGGCACGAGAAGCTACAATCATCTGTAACCAGGCTGCTAGTTTTAACAGGTGCCTGTTCAAGGTACAACAGAACATGCAGGAACAATTCAAGACTGTACGATCTGAAAGCAAGGGTAAGGGCTCCACTAAGGCATCAACTGCTCTGGACGAAATGCAGCACCTCATGAACTTTAATTCTAGCATCTGCCAGGCAGCAGCCAAATCGATGGAACACCTCACAGAATTTGTGTTTATTTCCATGGGAAACCTTACCTTGGCCCGTAGAGATGCATATCTTACTCACGTCAGGACTGGAGTTAAACCAGACACTATGGCGGGCTTACGCACTGCTCCCATCCACATCTCTACTCTTTTTCCGGACGGTCTGATTAAGAAAGCCGAAGAAGAGATTGTACAGTTTGAAAACAAGGGTCAGTCCTCAGGTGCAAAAGGAAAGGGTCGGTACCATCCTTATGAGAGACCGGAGAGGAAAGGTGACAGGAAATCTTCTTCCTTCAAGAATGACAGGCCATCTTGGAAGAATATTGGCAAAGGACAAAAGAGAAGTCGAGGGAAAGGTTCACATTACTCCTCGCGACCAGCCAAGGGCCAGCAGTCCTATAAATGACAATCATTGTGTCGACAGGTTACAGGAAGGACTGCTGGCCGGGAGCCAGACATTCTCACAAGAACATTTCATAGACAAAACTGTAAACTTGAATGTTGTAAATCGTGTTCGTACTGCACCCGAGCATTCCCAAAAGAGAGGAGTAAGTCCCGGGTGGCCAGTCTGTCATATGAAAAAAGATTACAAATTAAAATCTGTGAAAGGTGTTTCTTGTGTCACTCAATTGTGTTGTGTAAATCCTGTAACAAATGTCAAACTTGCTGCAACAAATCTGCCTGTAGGGGCTCGTCTTCAAAACTTTTGGCAAACTTGGCTGGAAATGGGTGCTGGTCCGAAAGTAGTTCAAATCCTGAGAGAGGGCTACACCCTCCCCTTCCGGACCTGACCAAAACTCACAAGGTCTCCTACTGTCACAAGCTGCTATGTCAATCCTCACAGGAACAGCTACCTGTTAGAGGCATTACATCAGCTTCTGAACAAAAATGCTATAGAACTGGTTCACAACCAAACATCCCTAGGGTTTTTCAATCGACTATTTTTAGTCCCCAAACCCAACAACAAATGGAGACCCATCTTAGACCTGAGCAAGCTGATCTTGTTCCTTAAGCAAGAAACTTTCAAAATGGAGACACCAGAAACTATCAAAACCTCCCTCCAGCAAGGGGAGTGGGTTACCTCAATAGATCTGAGAGATGCCTACTTCCACATACCTATACAGGAACAATCCAGGAAATACCTGAGATTCCATGTCAAGGGGCAGACATACCAGTTCAAGGCTCTACCCTTCGGTCTGTCGACAGCGCCCTTGGAGTTCACTGTAGTAGCAAAGGAGGTAAAGTTGATGGCCATTCAGGAAGGTATAAGAATCCACCAATACCTAGACGATTGGTTGGTGAGAGCTTCCTCCCACCGGGTTTGTCTCCATCATACTCAGGTCCTAGTAAAAATGTGCCAGACACTAGGTTGGGTGATGAACTTGGAAAAGTCTTAACTGGAGCCCAAACAAGTCTTCGATTTTGTAGGCTACCAGTTCGACCTCCGGTCCAGCCGGGTCAGACCCACTCCGGATCGTTGGCAGAACCTTCAGGACAAGATACTAGAACTTTTAGCCACACCGACCTGTCCGGTCTGGCAATTCATGTCCCTGATAGGTTTGCTTACTGCCACAGAGAAGCAAGTTCACCTAGGCCGTCTTCACATGCGGCCAATCCAATGGCACCTCAAAAACAACTGGAGGGTCCCGGAATCGTTGGAAAAGACGATTCCCGACCCCAGGTCCTTGCACCCGCACCTAAGATGGTGGCTAGACGGAGAAAATGTTCTCACAGGTCAGCCTTTACACCCATTAAAACACGCTCTGCAACTCTTTACAGACGCGTCAAAAGAAGGGTGGGGCGCTCACTTAAACGAGCGTACCGCAAGAGGAACCTGGTCCCTTCCAGAAAGCAAACTGCATATCAATTATCTGGAACTCAAGGCAGTTCTCTTGGCCTTACAGGAGTTCCAAGATCTTTGTTCAAACAAGATAGTTCTTGTAGCAACAGACAATACCACTGTGGTAGCATACATAAACAAGGAAGGGGGAATGAAATCGGGCCCTCTGTGTGCTCTCCTTTGGAGAATATTAACCTGGTGTACCGGGAAACAGGTAACTCTCAAAGCCCGACATATCCCAGGCCATCTAAACGTGATAGCGGACAAGCTATCCAGACTTGGCCAGACCATCCAGACGGAGTGGTCCCTCCTTCCAAAGGTCTTTCAAATGATATGCAGCAGGTGGCACCAACCTCAAGTGGACTTGTTCGCCACGAGGTTCAACAACAAGTTGCCTCTATTTGTGTCACCGGTACCGGACTCCCTGGCTATAGCAGTGGATGCACTCAGTATGCCATGGGAAGATCTGGATACTTACGCCTTCCCACCGACAGCCATTCTGGGCAAAGTGGTGGAGAAGTTGCTAGACACCCCATGCAAGAGGATCATTTTGATCGCGCCGGGGTGGCCAAACATGCCCTGGTTTTGGGATCTAGTAACCATGTCCAGTCAAATCCCTCTGAGCCTACCTTGTCTCCCAAATCTCCTGTCACAGCCCTTCAATCAGATCCCTCACAGAAATCTGACGAACCTGAATCTCCACGCATGGCTCCTAGAGCCAGCGCAATCAAGAGGCAGGGCTTCTCTAAGGCAGTGGCAGAGAGAATTGAGGCTCCTCAAAGGAGGTCCACCAGATCAGTCTATGAGGCAAAGTGGTCCATTTTTACAAAATGGTGCGTCTCTAATAAGGTGGACTTCAGGGCACCCCCTGTAAATTCAGTGGCTGATTTCCTTCTGCACTTATTCCAGGACAGGAAACTTCAGCCCAGTACCATTGATGGTTACAGGTCGGCCATTGCTGACAAATTGGGAAATGTACCTATTAACGTCAGCAAAGATGAAAATCTCACTCGTCTCCTGGATAGTTTCCACAGAGACAGACCCAAGGGCCGGAGGGGAATTCCCTCTTGGAACCTTTCCTTGGTCCTTCACCAGCTTACTAAGGCTCCTTTCGAACCTATTAAGGAAGCATCTCTGAAACATTTAACATTCAAGACAGCCTTCCTTTTAGCCCTAGGGTCAGGTAAAAGAAGAAGTGAGATCCATGCTTGGTTGAACAGAAACATACGGCACCAGTCTGACTGGTCAAAAGTTTCCCTGTATCCTTCACCCAGCTTTCTTGCTAAGAATCAGCTGGCCAAAGAGGGTCCAGATAGTGTGGCCCCAGTGGTTATACCAGCCCTGGCCCCAACTCTGGATAAGTCCCTCAAGTCTGACAGATCACTTTGTCCAGTCAGAGCTTTGCGCTACTATTTGGACAGAACTGCAGACCTTAGGCAGGGTAAGGAATTAGTTTTTGTCTCCCTTAAGAAAGGTTTCGACAAGGACATCTCACCTGCCACTGTCTCCTCTTGGAGGAAACAGACTGTGATCCTATGCTATGAGCTCTCTGATCACCAGGCCCATACTCTACATCAAGTTAAAGCTCATGATGTCAGGGCCTTTGCTGCCTCTAAGGCCTTCCAGTCGGGAGTTTCCTTAGACCAGATCTTAACAGCCTGCCACTGGAAATCGCATAATACCTTCACTCAATTCTATTTGAAGGATGTGGCGTGGGCTGACTTGGAGCTCTACCATCTGGGTCCGGTTGTAGCTGCACAGCAGATTCACCAACGGACCAGCAGCACGGGGAGAACTGTACATATGTAAATAATTGTTTTGTACATATAGTTAAGAAGCATCAAAAAAAAAAAAAAAGTCTGGAAATTGCTTCCTTGGGAGTTTTATTATTTGGGACTGAGCTCGTCCCTCCCTTCCTCTAATTCAGTCTAGATCTGAAAAAAGGAGAAAAAAAGGGGGGGGGGAGCAGGGTCGATTCTGACGGTTCTACTCCAAATAACCGGATGATGACATTCGACCATAGCCTTAGGGGTTATTGACTTCAAGGTCTCCCTAGGTTTATAAAGGGTTTTTAAAAAAAATTCTGAGCTGGAGTTCAATCCTTAGTCCCTAGTAACTTACCCGCCGACCAAGCGGTAGTTATTCAGCTATTGTCCATTGGGTAGGATGTATTAACGCAATAAAATTGCAAATTTAATAAGTAAATTAAATTTTTATAAGTTAATACCCTATCCAATGGACACACAAGACCCTCCCACCGACCCCGCTATCAGCTTACTAGGGGTCTAATTTGTTTAGACAACGCAAAAGATGCCCTTGACGTCATTCTGTCTAGACAGGAAGCAATACCTATGCGCCACCTGGCGAGTGCACACCAGGGCCGGCCGGCCAGTATGCATGCATACAGAATGACTTTTTCTGTCGTTTGGCGGGCCGGTCCACGCCGACCGGATAAGCTATTGTCCATTGGATAGGGTATTAACTTATAAAAATTTAATTTACTTATTAAATTTGCAAGTTAGTTTGCTTTTCACATTGGTGCCAGTCAGTGCATCTGTCTAACCATATGTCTGTCAACATTTTTGTCGCCGGACTCTAATTTAAAGACGTTTTGCCAATCGATTTGAAACCTAGCATGGTGGCAGGACACCACCTAGGCTAGGTTGCTTTTCAAAATTGGTGTTATTTTGTAAAACAACATGGTTACCATCTTGAAATTCTGGACTCTGACTCAAATATCCTTTCACCAATCGATTTCAAGCTGGACAGAGTGGTAAAACAAGATTCCTTTTAGCATACACAAATAATAAACTTGAAATTTCCTTCTGGGTGTTATCCTTAATACTGATGTGCAACCCACCTTTTTGGGGGGCTATAACTCCAATTTTCTTGTTGATATTTTGCACATTTTCAAGTTAATGTTTAGTTATGTGAGCGTTTCATGTTTCAAATGGCTGTTTCAAAGCATTTTTCTGTCCTTTTAAATTGTCCATGTTATGTCATCAATTTGAGCAACTTTCTTTCATAATTTTAAATACAAGTATGCAGAATTTATGAATGGGCTGGCTTCAATCTTTAACGAAGGAAAAAAAATAAACATTTTTTGAGACCTTTTACATGCCACAAAATTTAAACAGACCTGTAGTTATTTGTTTTGATAGAAAATATCACTACAAATTTGTGTGTGTAATTTTTTATTACTTTTTTGAAATCAATGTCTAAAGGGTCATCTACAATATTTTTGGTCTCTTTCACTTTGATATTTCTTTATGCAGCTATTGAATTATTTTGTCTGACAAAATGTATTCTTCTCTTGGTTGTGCAAAATTAAAATGCGAGTGAAAACAATGACCTTTCCATCACTCTGTTATTAGTCATAGTTAGGCTGTTGCAAATAGATTCTTCTTTTTTTGTACCAAAAATAGTAGTGAATGGACAAGTGAAGGCTTGAAAAGATGATTCTTTCTATGACTGACACCCTTTGAAATTTACAGTTAGATTATGTTCTAGGGAATGGATCTGAGAACAGTTTTCAACCTGATTGGATCAGAACAAATGATTCAGGGTGTCTTTTTCACCTCTGTCATTTTTTTTTCTCAGGTCATGTGATAATTATGGTAGATTCACACAGTCGCATATCCAATTGTAAATGTAGAATTGTTATTTTAACTCACATAGAGCCAGAATCTGATAATTTTATTGATAAAAAGTGCTACTACACTGTTACGGGGTCTTAAAATGTCATATTTTTGTGTATTAGTTGAAAATTGATAATTACTTGTAAAGAGAGCAGCCAACAACCTCAATTACACACAGTTAAAAATGTTGAATGATGGAAGGAATAAGGATTAATTGTATCCACCAGATGCGTATGGTGGATACTTTGGTTTGGCGTTCCCGATGCGGCCGCCGCTGCCACTGTTTATAAAAGGATTTTTACTTAAACACTCTCAGTGGGAAAACTGTACCATCTAGCTTCACCAAATTTACAGGATATCTTCATTGGAAGTTAAGCTTCTCTATAACTGAAATTAGCCTCATCCAGAAAAACAAGATGGCTGCCCTGGGCATTTCTTTGAAAATTATCTACCTTTTTCTACTGGCTGGTTCTCGTAACTAGAAGCTTGAATCTCCCCATAGGTGATATTTATAGCTGATATATATGTCCTCTTCCAGCATGCAGATACTTGACCTTGAAGATCTTCATTCAAGGAAGATCTGTCATATCTGTCCAAAATTGTAGAACTAAGTGCCAATTTTATATGGACTGTATGTATCAGGATGTGCATTAAAATTCTCACATGCATTCAGATCTGATCAGGGTGAATAAACCTTTAATCATTTAGTTTCAAGGGGGGGGGGGGGGGGGGGGGGGCGGAGGACAGAGTTTGGATTAGTAAATGCAATATGTGGATATCCATGTAATGGTAGCTTAAATATCCTCTGTTCCCTGAGAAATCTCATCAGTTAATCAGAAAGTAAGATATCTGGTGCAGTTAGATGGCTGAAATCATACAGAAATGTATCTGTCTGAAAATACAAGGCCAGTAAATGGGCTAAAACTTGCTAACACTTTATGTACTACATGTATGTGTGGGTGATATTCAGTGTTCCTCTGTTTATTAATACTTGTCTGTATTGATGTGGCTGCTGTGTTATACTAAAAGTAAAACCTGTGTTTGTACTGTGATAGTTCTCCATTGAAATGGTTATTTTGCATAGTTTAAATAATATTGTTACTTTGTTTTCTTTCAAATAAAAAAGAAACATCTTGGGTGTATGTAATGCTGAAGATAATCGTGAAAATGTGATATATCTTTAACAAAAGAATGTCCACGCCCCAAGTATAAGAGTATTTTCTTATTCATCAGGAAAAAAAATCAAATATCTAGATAAGTTTTGAAAGTTCAGTTACATTTGCTATTGCTATGTTCTTGGGTTTTGTTAATTTGTTATAAAATAATAAAGTTAGCTCGTTTGACTTATTTGATATTAAATGACTCATCTGGCTTAAATTAAAGTTTCAAGTCAACAAGAGACCACTATGTAGGTAAAAATTTATATTATCACCCATGACACATCCTTTACAAATTGCAATATATTAGAGTTTTAGGTTAATCATATCTAAGTTATGTTAATGAGCTAGAAGGATGTTTTTTATTGTGCACAACACTTTTAAATATATCTACATTGTACTTTCCAGGAAAAAGAAGGGTAAATCCCACCGATCAGCTGACCCTAGATACGATGAAGACTTTGACAGTTATTCCTATGGCAACCAGCGACCAGAGCCAATCGGACGCAGCTACACACCTGATCAATACGGAGACCAATATGACAGGGATTTTGACACCTCATACAGCTCTCCTTCACGGGGATATGGACGTACTCCACCCAGTCGACTGCCACCATTAGAAGAAAGTGGAACAAAGAAAAGGAAAAAGAAAGCCAGAACTCACCCCATTGATGAAGATTTTTAATACTTCAGTTCATTTCTGTGTCTTTATTTATCCTCATTAGATAGATAAAATTACTGTTTTATTTAAACAGACATTTCACCTATGATAGGATGCTATATTAGCAGACATTTTAGCTGGTAGAACATTGTGCTAGTTTTGAAATTAAGAAATTCACTGGAATGGGATTTAAATCATAATTGGTTTCTTTTTGAGAAATCAAAAAGTCAATACATTTTTGAAATTTCACTTCATCTCTGATGAAGCTCATTACCTTAAGTAGCTGAAAATAATGAAAATTTCAACTTGTAGATTATATTGCAAAGAAAATAACTTATTCATTTTTAATGAGCATTGTGTTACAGTGTATAAATCCTTACCTTTGTAAGTAGAACTCTGTTCAGAAGAATTAGTTTTAGGTGCAGATGAATATCATTCATAAAGCGGAACATCTCTATTTAAATTTACTATGTCATCTAGGACTCCTTGTTTTCTCAGCCATGAGATGAGATTTCATGAGATGTGTTTCTTGAAAACAAGCTCTCACAGAAACCGTGAGGACTTGTGGGTGTAAACAAAGATCTGTTTGGAACTACTATTGAATGATTATTACTAAAAGTCAGAAAATCTACCAATTTTTTTTAGGAGCAATGTTACGAGAGAGTGAAAAAAAATAATAAATTTGTTGTTAGCTTATGAATACAGTGTGTATAGGTATACAGTTGGCCACAGTTACAATGGTTTCTGTGAGAGAAGGTTTCCTAATGCAACAATTTCTCAGGAGAGAATAGGGTATTCCATCCTGTACATTTTTGCCATAGTTGTAATTTTTCAAAGGTTTACTATACTGTGTCTCAAAGGTGCTGATTGAAATACTGATGTACATAAAAAGGCATTGTTGTGATAAGTTCTATTTCTACATTATATGTTTACTTGTATGTATACAATACCATGACATGAGCTGTTAGTTTTCATACACATTGTATTACAGTTATGCACATACTAGTATCTTGTATATAGCTTTTATTACAAATTTTTTCAATAGCATATTTAAGGTGACATTTTGTGGCATTACAGATATCTGAATTCCATAGTGTAATCAAAGTCACTTAAACTCAGTAATGGAAAAAAAAAACTAAATTTTATGTGTTTTTGTCATATATTTTATTAATTTTTATTGAAGAAAATACCAATTTATTTTGCATGTGTTTTGTTTACTTACTTTATTTTTGTGTTTATTTTTTAAAATTAGGGTGGAGATTAACAATTAAATTTTATATGCTATATCTATTTTTTGTTACTTGTATGGTTTTTCACCTTCTATTAACTCATATGAATCTCAAACAATTATTGTGTTGTGTTAAACTAAAGTCAAACTTTACAGTCATACCTGTCTGTAAGTGTGTATGAAGAATTAAGTTGGATTCCAGGTTGAATTAACTTCTCTCTGGTGTATCCATTGTAGAAATACTGATACGTGGCAGTAGTCTCTGGAGATTGATTTATTATCAGAATTGCATTAAAGTAATAAGTTACACCAAAAACTTTAAAAGACTGCAACTTTAAAAATATGTTTGTATATATTTATCAGTTTGTTGTGCCTTACAAAATTCTATCATTATTAAATAACCAAATATGGCTCTGGTTCAAAACTTATTTAGAAAGAGACTTTTTTATGTTAATATTTAATTCTAATTCTGGTTAATTATAGTTTATGTTTTATTTATGAAAAACTCAGGTGTGTTACCTTTGCTCAGACTAAAAAGCCAGCTTACTTACTTTATGTTACATTTTTCTACAGGAGTTACCTTTTGTACTTGTCTGGAATGGAAAACTTGAGGCCTTATTGTGCCAAAAGTATGCTCTGAATGCATTTGATTACACACATCATATTGCCAAAGCTACCACAGTGTATAGAGAGACTTCCTTCATTAACATTCTTACAGCAACACTTTTCTACTGAGCTTTATCAAAATTTCAGTCTAGGTTTATTGCTGTGAAAACTTTAACAAATTTAGCTTTGTTTCATCAGAACCAGATAGCTACCCTGACCAATATGTTGAAAACATTTTGGAAAATGTAAACGAAAACCAGTGCAGATATTGTCAGCAGATTTTATACAAAGTTATATCAGTATATCTAAAGCCTGATTTTTGTTGATTTGGACCTAAATGATAGAAAACATCAGCCTTGATTTGTTCCTTAGGATGTACACCAACACTTGTTGTGTACATGTTCAACTAAATATTAGGTTGTAGAGTACTTATCCAACACTGTGCATGTCAAGTCACCTTGTCTTCATGCAGGTGGATACAATGTGCATTTGTTGAGAAAAGTGATTTTTTTTTTTGGTTTATTTGTAATATTTTATGTTTAATATTTGTCTTAATCATATAATTATTTCCTTTAGACTGTGATATGCTCTTATGGTTTATTTAAGACACTATATCAAATTGAATGTAGACTGAGGCTTGTGGTGCTGAAACTGTATATACAATATTTATTTGTATAAACACTCCCCCCCCCCCCCCCCCCCCTCCTTATTAAATGCTCCCAGATCCTCCCAACCTTTGCAAAGGTCAAAGTTGGGGTTTCTATGTCCTGTTCAACAGCCAGCACTTTTGCAATTCCAGGATTTTTAAAATATATGTGGATTTAGTAAATCCTCAATCAGATTACCACTAAGAGGAAATGAAGAAAACCAGGCTGTTAAACGAGATGTAAAACCCCAACTTTTACCTTTGAAATGAAAAAAAATCAAAACAAAAAATGAAAATTTTTATCAAAAACACTTTATAATGTGCAAAATATGAGATAACAGGTTATAATTTCACCATATTTAAGGTTTATTTCTGATATTTTTAGTTCTCTTAAAATTATACATTCTGGCATTCAAGATGCCAGTTATACAGTGTGTCATTGTTGCCCATTTCCATGAGACTCTATAGTTGTTATTCATCTGTAATACTTACCCTCCACCCCCTGTTAAAAATGGCTTGCTCCAGGAGTATTCAGGTGTTTATACAGCTAAGTATGGTATGTCGAATGTTACGGAACTAGAAATACATGTACTTCTAATTGAGGAAGAATTCTAGATAGATAGACATCATTTCTCTAAGCCAGTGAGGTTTCAGCTTGGAAGAGTAGAACATGTATTATCTGGCCTTAAGTTATCCAAACATTCCATTTTATGAACTCCTTTCCATTCTCCCAAATATGTATTTCCTCACTGTTTTATACTGAAATACCACTTCTACAAATCTTCTGTTATCATCCCAGCACCTTCCTACTCTCCCAGCACAGTCATATAATAGAGATTGTAATGTGTAACAACAATTACAGCAAACCTGTTATACAGGGAAAAAAGTGCTGAAAAGGCTTACCTTTCAGGTTAATTTTTGTCCAGTGTCTTGTTTTCTCTGTAACCATTTCTAAACTATATGAAGGTTCAATTTTATGTATTTGTTGAATTAATTCAGTGGATTGTATACCTTTTTTTATGGTATTTATTGTTTACAGTTAAATTTTTTTTTCTTTAATTTTTTTTTTGTGAAAGCCCTTTTTCTCACAATGTTATCAGGATGAGTAATATCTGAGATGTAAGATGTGAGTCTTAGTTTGTTGGAGTGTCAATGTTTACTAACTTAATTCATGTTATGCAATGAAGAAACCGATCACAAATAAATCCTCTATCTTTGCATGTTTTATTTTGTTTCATGACAAGTTATCATATCCATTCAGCCACAAATACTGAGTACTACCTTTTCCACAAGATATTTCTTTGGTACCCCTGGGATAAATAAATGAAATCTGGGACCATGAGCATCAAGGTGACATACTGCAGCTGAAAAACTAGTGTTTGTCCTAAGTGTGTGTTTCATGGCAATTTCAGCAGTTCAGGTGAGATGAAGACTGAGGCCCTGAAAATTCTATGTTTGCTTTTAGCTTGATTCTATACCAATGACAGTAGTACCGGGTGCAAAGTAATAAAATGCCAAACTTGTCAGCCACTGAGGCTTCTGATAATCTACCCAGGTAAACTATGTTATCTACAGAGTTTTACATACTTTGTAGTTTGTACTTATCATGCAATACCTTGCAGCAACATTGTTCTTATGCAAAAATATTTCACAGTTTACACAAATTTTACTCAGTTTAAAATATCCATAGCAAAGATGAAAACATAGGACAAAACACTGAATTATACTTTTGAAGGACTCCCTGATTTCCCCATTTTGTTGGTGTAAAGATCTATGAAACCTGTACATTTGACCTCCCTTTATAAGACAAAATGAAGAACTTCCATCCTGAAACTCTTGGACATGTGACCACACCAGATGTTTACAGCACTGTAATAAGGCTTAATATGCAATTCATTTCTACATGTGCATAGGAAACAATGTTTTGAAATATATATCCTGTGTACATTATACAGTAGAACCTCCATTATCTTACTTTAAATTTTCAAAAGAAAAATATTTTGTGAACATGAGTCTATCCATCCATATACACTATATTGTAATGTCTTCCATTAATCTACCTCTTCTATTATCTGAACAAAGTTTTGCCCTCCCAGCAAGAAAACAGGGGCTCAGCTGTGACCAACTTTTGGGGGCTTGCTATGGGTATTAATTTACAAACAAGGTGGTCATATTTATGAAACAGGTCAAAAACAGAATGGTCATAAACCAGCTAAAATGCAATGCAAAAAAGTAGATTCTAGCAGTGTTGTTGATCTTTGGTTTGTTTCTTTTGCTGAATTCTGATTTACATTATATCATGAAAAGGTGGAGGGCTGGTCTTGCTAGTTGTTCAACATTCTGCACTTTAAAACCACTGCTTGCTGCAGAAGCCTATAAGGGTCAATGAAGTAAACAAGCAACCAGTGCCCTTGAACGGGCTCTGTGTCAGCTGCGCGTGTTTTGAGTTTCACAGTAGAAATGAAAGAAGGACACAAAAGTTGTGCCCTGCAAATGGTTTTCAGAAGTAAAGTACCAAGTTAACTGTTAAGGTGTAAAAAGTAGGTGGAAAACATGTTTAAACAAAATACTGTTAATGCAATAGTTTTTGAGTAACAACTGATTTACTCAACAGTGAGAATCTCAAAGTAACTTTTGCTTAGCTATACAATGCGCTACAGGTCTGCAATTTTACTATTTTATAGCTGACCCAAAAGTAATGCCCCTGTTCCACCAAAGGACTAAGGCCCGATCCTGTCGGCGACCCTTAATCGTGGACAGTCGGTGAAGAAAATGGTAAAATGGGCGGGAATACTGGATCGGTATCAAAGCCTGGGATTAAGTACAGATCGGCCTCAGGAAGCCTGAGGAGGCCCCAGGCGGCCCCAGACAGTCCCCGACTGGTCTGCGACTAAGAACCGATTAAGCCAGTTTTCTGGTCGGTTTCAACCACGATCCTGTCGTACACATACCGACTGGGTCCCAGGACGCCTCAGGCCTCCCGGGACTAAGCCCCGACTAACCCCCGATTAAGTCCCGGCGTCCTCAGGCCTCCTCAGTCTTCCCCAGACCACGATCGCCGATTCTTGTTTTGCAGAAAAGCTGGATTTTCTGGGTATGTATATATAAATTCCGCGATCTAATTATCATTACTTTTATGGGAACACAGCAGGATGCCACCTTTTAATGGAAGACAGCTTCAGCAACAACTTAGGGCTTTTTTAGTTTTTATTCAGTTACAAATAATGATGTATTTGTTATTTCTACGTCCACCACAGCAACCACCACAAGCAGCACCTCCACCACCACCACCAGCCATACAGAGACCTAGAAGAAGGCACAACATGTGGGTCAGGCCATGGCTACTGCAGAGAGAGGAGAGGGGGCCTACCACAACATTATGGCTGAACTGTATGCCACAGACATTCCAGGATTCACCAACTACATGAGGATGACCCCAGAATTCTTTGAAATGATAAAGACCAGACTGGAACCACGTCTAGTCAGGCAGGCCACCAACTACAGAGCTCCAATCAGTGTTGGGGAAAAGGTAGCCCTCATCATCAGATATCTGGCCACTGGAGAGTCATACACATCATTATCCTGTCAGTTCAGGGTTGGCAGATCCACCATTTCCAAGTTTCTACCAGAGGTCTGCAGGGCCATCCAGGATGAGTTCACCAGAGAGTACCTCAGATGTCCTACTACTCCAGATGAGTGGAAAGAACTGGAAAGGGAATTCAGGATCAGGTGGAATATTCCACATGCCCTGGGAGCCCTTGATGGAAAACATGTGGCCCTGAAGAAGCCCAAGAACTCTGGAGCCCTGTACCACAACTACAAGGGGTTTGTTTCCATAGTAATGTTGGCCTTGGTAGATGGGCAGTACAAATTCAGATGGGTGGATGCTGGTACAGCTGGATCTTGCTCAGATGCCCAGATATTTAATGCCTGTCAGCTGAAAAGGAGGATTGAGGATGGCAGGATAGGCTTCCCTGACCCAGCTCCTATAACACAGGGTGGTAGAGATGTCCCCTACTTCATTTTGGCAGATGATGCCTTTGCCCTGAAGACCTGGCTGATGAAACCCTATGGCAGAAGGATGTTAACCAGAGAGGAAAGGATTGCCAACTACAGAATGTCAAGGGCCAGGAGAGTTGTTGAGAATGCTTTTGGCATCCTGGTCTCAAGATTCAGAGTGATGTTGACTACTATTGAATTACCCCCAGAAACAGTCAGGGATGTGGTCATGACCTGTGTGGTTCTGCATAACATACTGAGAAGCCAGAATCAAGGTCAACATGGTGGTCAAGAGCCTGGAGATGATGAAGATGATGATGTGCCTGGTGATTGTCGACTGAGTGGTGGTGCTGCTGGTGGTGGTCCAGACAGAAACCCTGCTAGACAAGCCAAAAGACAGAGGGATTATAGGTGAATAACATATTTAAACAAAATACTGTAAATGCAATAGTTTTCGAGTTACAACTGATTTACTCAACAGTGAGAACCTTAAAGTAGCTACTGCTCATCTATACAATGAGCTACAGGTCTGCAATTTTACTATTTTACAGCTGACCTTAAAGTAAGTGAATTACAAATTTAACAAAATTCTCTAAGTATAATAGTTTACAAGTTACAACTGATTTACTAAATGGTGAAAACCTGAAAGCTATTGCTCAGCTATGCAATGAGCTACAGGTCTGCAATTTCTCTATGTTACAGCTGACCCATAAGAAGGCGAATAATATATGTAAAAAAATTCTCTAAATGCAATTGTTTTTAGTTACAACTGATTTACCCAAAAGTGAAAACCTGAAAGTAGTTATTGTGCACCTATGTCATGAGCTACAGGTCTGCAATTTTATTATCTTATATCCAAAAGTAAGTGAATAACATATGAAAAGAAAATACTCTAAATGTAACAGTTTTGAAGATACAAATGATTTACTCAACACTGATAACCTGAAAGTAACTATTGCTCAGCTATGCAATGAGCTACAGCTCTGCAATTTCACTATGCTAACTGAAAAGTAGGTGAATAACATTGTTTTAAAGAAAATACTGTAAATGTAATAGTTTTCAAGTTACAACTGATTTTCTCAAAAGTGAAAAACTGAAAGTAGCTATTGCTCACCTATGCCATTAGCTACACGTCTGCAATTTTTCTATTTTATAGCTGACGTAAAAGTAGATGAATAACATACTTAAACAAATTCTCAATAGTGCAATAGTTTACGAGTTACAACCGATTTACTCAACAGTGAGGACACAAAGGTAGCTACTACTCACCTATGCCATGAGCTACATGTCTGCAATTTAACTATGTTATAGCTGACCCAAACGTACAGTAACATATTTAAACAAAATTCTCTAAATGTAATAGTTTTCAAGTTACAAGCAATTTACTCATCAACAAGAACCTTGAAGTAACTATTGCTCAGCTATGCAATGAGCCTGCGATTTCACTATGTTATAGTTGAGCCCAAAGTAGGTGAGTAATATATTTCAACAAAATACTGTAAATGTAATAGTTTTCAAGCTACAACTGATTTACTCAACAATGAAAACTTAAAAGTTGCTATTGCTCAGCTATGCCATGAGCTACATGTCTAAAATTTTAGTATTTTATAGCTGGCCTAAAAGTTTATGAATAACATATTTCAACAAAATTCTCTAAATGCAATAGTTTTCAAGTTACAAGTGATTTTACTGATTATGGAAGTTTCTGAAAATTCAGAAAGTAGCTATCAATCACTTAGCTATTGGAATAGACACCCAAATTACTCATCATGTTGTAGTTGTAGAAAAAGTAGCTGGATAACATGTTTAAACAAAATGCTCTGAATGCAATACTTATCAAGTTATAGGTATTGAAGTGCATGATTTCATGAATTTTAATGCATTAAAAATTATTTCAAATATTCATAAAAGAATATAATTTACAAAGCTCCAGGCCTGATACTCACACAAGGGAATCTACTTGTGGCCTAGTACATATATGCAAGATAAGAGAGAAATCCCTGCAATAGTCAATGAGAAAATTGTGATAAAGTGTTAAAATTTTCACAATTTGGATGGGGGTACCTCACTTGTAATGGCTCTTGGGAACAGACAAACAAACAGATCTGCATGCCTTGAACCATTTTTCATCCCCGATAGATAAGGTATCTTTGGAAAGAAACTACATGTCTCTGGGCCTTGTACTTTTGGAGAAGTTGTTCACAAGGACGAGTATACTCAGACACTACACATACACAGACGCATCAGACTGATGCCATCATGTCGGCTGACATAGAAATTATAAGTAGTTATAAGATATAAGCCATTATTATTATAACATATGCAAAGATGTTGTAACAAGGCGGCAGTATGTGTGCAGTGAATCCGTTGGAGGCAGACGTACCTTTATTACTTTTAACAAATTTTAATACAGTAAAAATAGTAAGAGTTCCAAAAGTCAGTTTTTTTATTTTCTTCCTTCTGACATATATCCTATACATTCATTATGATAAAAAATACTTTTAAATTCAATGATCCTAAAAGTAAGACATGTATACTGTACAAAACACAGACATGTATTAAGATGTATTGAGATAGGCAAAAGAGAGATTCTCTAGTGGGGCATTGCTGACGTCAGAGCACTGGCTCACTGGTCAATTTGCCGAAGTGAGAAGTGTGTACTGTTACCCTGACAGGCCTGTAATAAAAGTCATTTTATAAAGTGTGTGGTTTGTTTTGAGAGTTCTAACTATGGGCAATGTATATAAATACATTAGTTTAGTTGATTACAAGAAAAAAAGATCTATAGTAAATTTGGAGGATAATAACCCTTTAAAAACTGACAAAATCAAAGTTTGGTAAATCATAGACAATCATAATTTGCAGACAAAAAAGTTTTTCATACTTGTTTTTTGTGTAATGCACAAAGAAGAGAATATACATGGGACACAGAAATAAGAACTTAATTCACTGGCTGTGATTTGTTTAAGCCTTTAAACTTTATTATTGTCGCATACCTGTAAAATGCATTCCCTATTTATAATACACTTGCTTGGAATTGCTTAATGATGTATTTCCTATTTCCATGAAACCACATTGCAGACATATGTTTAGTGCAACCTTAAACAAAACATCAAAAGACTTCTGACTGTGTCCAAGATTTTGCCGCTCTTTTCTCACGTCACAAAACAATAACAATAATTGGATAATTAAACGGGCATGTTAAAACCATTGAACTGCAGGGGTACACGGTGAAAATCTTGAAGGCAGGTGGACATGCATTTTCATCTCCATTCACACATGTACAACCACATCTGCCTCTCTTTTACTAGCCTGGCTGCTGCTCTTGGTTTTTGAAATACTAATATTGCAATGTTTTGCGGGGCAAACTCTTTTAAGTAAATGTAAATTTTCATCCAACCGTATTTTTAAAATATTTTTTAAAAGCCATTAAATAGATTTTCAGTGCCCTAGAGGATCAGTGATGGCTATCCTAAGGATGACTTGAGTTGTTGACGGCTGTAAACAAGTTGTTATATATAATAAATTAAGCAACCTGACACAAGCACTCTGATATTACCGTGTTTTAAAATTTCATTGAGGTTTTCTGAATGAATTTCGAATGAATACATTATCCCAGTTAATAATATTCTATTCGGTTTCATTAAAATATGATAATAATTGATGAAAGCCGAGTTTGATAACATATTAAAATGTATGATTTTTTATTCATTGAGGGGAAAAATATGTAAAATTCTTTTTTGGATTTTTAAAGTTTCTGATAGCTTCCTGGGCTGTATTAGCATTAGGTTTAGAAACTTTCTTGGTCCAATCAATCGGTTCATGTAAACATTCTGATTCACTAGGATCGACTGAAGAAAGAAGCAAGGCCAAAAGGTGTTTTGGTCCCCTAGTGCGAGCACAAAGCCATCAGAGACACGAGTAGTGCACAAGAATTTACAAAATTCCAACTCAGACACATCCTACAGCTGGGTACTCAGACGGTCACCCATCCATGTACTAACATAGCCCATTGCCACTTAACTTCAGTGAGCAGACAAATACTCATCATGCTGCGCCACAATACATGAAAGTCTGGAGACCCCAAAAAATTATCTGTAGAAGCACGAGCTCTATCGAGGCTCACGCTTAAAAAATTATGAATGTTAAGATAGCTCACAGAAAGGTTCGCATTTAGTTCCCAAATACAAGATCTGATAAGGACCATCAACAGTTTAACACTAATTTAAAGTTTAAATTTATTTGGGAGACACACAGACACAGTTGGTCACAAAGGTTCCGAATGACAGACCTCCCCAAATAGACCTATTTGGGGATTATGAACCTATCGGGGAGTACAAATGCCAGTATTAAATAGCCCTGTAAAAACAGATATCTGACTTTGGAGGGGGATAAAGAGTTGGATATGACTTGTTCCAGTGATTATCATTAACCTACTTGCAAAATTAACTATTCCTTGAAAATGGGTTTAATGGGTTTTGGGTCCGGTTCTCTCACCACCATTACATGATGGTCTCCCTCTGGTATTAACGGTATATATTGAGCAATGCTTTGCAGCAATATATAATGAAAGCCTTGCTGTAAGGCTAGTTAATTAATACAGATACTGACTTGAGGGCAGGTGCAGCTCTTTACAGTGACGACCCTGGGATATCCCAGGTACAACAATGAAGTGTACCACTGTCCCCGATATGGGGCCGATATAAAACACTTGTTTATTGATCTGTGATTTGTTTTGTCTTTTTTTTGTGATCTCCAATTCTGTACTTATCACCTCTGCATCTTCACGAACAATGCTTCTTCAAAAGACTGGCTGTGATAGTTTAGTTCACAGGAGGGTTAGCTATGGCCGGTATATATTCACTGATAAAGTATTCTTGCATTTATTGCTCATTTTTGAACATTTCTCGGGTAAACTGTTATTTTGTAATAACTGTTATCAAATCAAAACCATGTTATTATATCCTCGGGGGCAAGTCTGTTGATACTTAGGTTTATCACAGTCAAGCCTCAGCAGAGATCTCCTTTCAGACTTGATAACTGAACAGGTTTAGGTACACCTTTCAAAAGCATTTATCTGGTTTGTACGGTTTATTATTAAAGGGTTAAGCCCCTTTTCCATATGTGCGGATCCGGCATCCGGTATGCGGATCCGGCATGCGGATCCGGCATCCGGTTATAGTGTTTCCATATGTACAGACATAACTGACATAGAGTGATTTAAATTCACCAGTTTTTTGGCAATTTTAGTTCTGCTACATCAAGTCCCAATTTTTTTTTCAATTTTTTGTTTTAATAAATATGGCCCATCCCTCTATTATCCAAAACTGAAGAAAAAATTTATTTCACCTGGACATAGGCTCACTCAGAGAGCTGTTATTATTTCATACAAAAATATCTATTACTTATGAAAATGGATGTAAATTCGCCGTTTACTGGAAAAACTGTTTTTCAAGCATAATACTTACCATACTGTGAAAAATTTAAGCTAAATAATTATTTTACATATTTTCTAACCAAACATTGTCATTAACATAAATGCAAATTTCCAAAAGCTTGTCCCAGAGAACTTGAAAATGTTGGTTGGTATTTGTTAAAAACTGCACAATTTTCACTCTTTAAAATCACTTGTAAAAAAGTATCTTTCAGAAATATGCTTAATACTGTGAAAATATATAAAGTTGGATGATAAAATGTTGCAGGGCAATAGATCTGCATTTATCTATATATATTTAACAAAATTATGAAATGTTTCCCATATATCTGCTGTAAAATTTACAAAAACCAAAAAGTGGCGAATTTACATCACTTGCTCTATATAGGTGTAATATCAAGGTAGGCTCGAGTGTTCAGCAGAAAGGTTGAAACTAGGAAGAAAAACTCACCATTATGACGTCAGTTTATTGATTTTTCCATGCGGCATACGGCTATTCAAAGTACTAGAAGCCTGATGGGTTCTGCATGAAGTATAAGTACCGTTTCTGCATACCGTACACGCATATATAGAAACACCTCTTATATTTTTATTGCAAAGTTAAAATAGCCGCATACCGTATGCTGCATGCCGGATCACGCGTATATGGAAATGGGGCTTTATTTCCATACATACGGCATCCCAGATAGCATTCCGCCGTCGGACCGACGTTGGCTGTTGGTCGCAAGGTCGGCAGATTTTGCCGACGTTGGGCCAACGTTGGCCCAACAGCTGCCTGCCGACCACAACTTTGGTTTGATATCTCTACATTTTGCCGACGTTGGGCCAACGGTGGATTTTTATTCAAGATGGCAGCGAGCAATAATAGGGGATTTTGTGAAACTTAGTAAAAAATTATTTATTATGGTATGTCTGAAAATCATATTTCAGTGAGCCCACAAATTTTAACCAACTATTTAATAATTTTAGAAATAAAAATAACATTCTCATTATAAATTCACACTGAAAATGTTGTTTGTGGACAATCTGATTGGTTGATGCTATACATTGAGTAATTTTTTTTCGGTGGTTTGCCGACGTTGGGCCAACGTAGGGCCGCCGGTCAAAAAGCCGTTGGGCCAACGTCGGCAGCCAACGTCGGGCCGACGGATGTGCCGAAGTTGGCCCGACGTTGGCCCGACGTCGGAATGCTATCTGGGATCAGGTATCCTCTGCATGCGTGATACGGTAAACGGCAAAATTCAATTTACTATAAAATATAAGAGGTGTTTTTATGTATGCGGTATGCGGTACGACTATGACACGGAATAAGGCGTCCGGAAGCCTTTCAATCCTTGGATTGAATTATAGCCGTATTCCGTATACAAAATCAATAAATTGTATCAGAATGACGTCACTCTATAGTACTTGCCCAGATAGCATTCCACCGTCGGACCGACGTTGGCCCAACGTCAGCACATCCGTCGGTCCGACGTTGGCTGCCGACATCGGCAAGCCAATGGTAAAAATTATATTCTATGTATAGCATTAGCCAATCAGATATGTTCACCAGCAACTTTTTTAGTGCGAATTTATAATGAGAATATTATTTTTATGTCTAAAATTATTAAATGATTGCTTAAAATTTTTGGGCTCACTGAAATATGATTTTTAGACATACCATAATAAATAATTTTTTTCTAAGTTTCTCCAAATCCCCTATTATTGCTCGCCGCCATCTTGAACAAAAATCCGCCGTTGGCCCAACGTTGGCCCAACATCGGCAAAATATTGAGAAATCTAACCCAAGTAGTGGTTGGCAAGCCAACGTCGGCCCAACGTTGGCCCAACGTCGGCAAAATCTGCCGACCTTGCGTCCAACAGCCAACATCGGTCCGACGGCGGAATGCTATCTGGGTGGTGGGCCATGTAAAATATGCGGTTATGAAAATTAGATTAGACTATCAATAAATATTCGTAAAATTGCAATTTTATTGAAGTAATATATCATTTTAAAGCTCATAACACACAGAAAGCATCTATGGAGGCAATACCTCAATATTTAATCACAAGTTACACAAAAATTGAGTGTAAATGATTAGTTGCAAAAAATAAAAGTAAAATATTTTATGATTACTTCCTCATTTGTGCAAGTGTTTTGAAAAGATAAAATAACTGGAACCGCTAACCAAATACATTTATTATTTAATAATATAAAGTAATAAATATAATTTCTATTACACACACAGGCTTGAACTGAAATTGGCTTGATTAAGTTTCCTTGTATATTTGCTTAAGATGTTGTGTATACCTAATGTAAGTAAAGTAATTGTTAAGGCCAGACTTTGAACTTTTTTCTTTTATTTCTGGATAGATTCGAATTCAATAAAAGCAACATAAACATTGTTCAAATACCTGCCTTATAAAATTTGCCGTTTTGGGGGGTTTTTTGTGTGTGTGTGGGTGAAGTATTTTTTAAAATATTTGTGAAGATCAACATCTCATTCATATGCCCCCATCATATTGGAATTTGGTTGAAAATCTTAAATGTTCAGCTAATTAGCAATTTATGTCAGTACATATGGAAATGCACCAATCGGATGTTGGAACCGCATGCCGTATCCGGATGCCGGATGTAAGGAAATAACCCTTAAGGCTATTTTCAAACATGCGGCATCCGGTATTCTACATCCGTAATACGGTGAACGGCAAAATTCAACTTCATATAAAATATAAGAGGTGTTTTTATGTATGCGGTTGGGCTATGACCCGGAACAAGGCGTCCGGTAAACCTTTAAAGACCTATTTCCATATATGCGGCATCCAGTATCCGGCGTCCGGATACGGCATCCGAGTCCGGTATCCAGCATCCAGTTGGTGTGTTTCCATATTTACTAACATAAATTGCTTACCTGAACATTTAACAATTTCAACCAAATTCCAATAAGATGGAGGACATCAGCATGAGATGTTAATCTTTTGCAAATATTTAAAAAAAATACTTGAAGCAAAATTACAAGAGAAGCTTATTTAAGTATTTGCGCATAAAGGGACAGCATTTTACTGATGAACAAGGCCACTGCCACAGCAGTTATCTCCCACCTTAGAATCAGTAATGGAGAACTAAAGGAGATTAAGGGCTTTGTAGTAAGATAACCCCTCTTGACATTGAAGAAGGGGTCAAAGGTAAAAGTCGGCAATTGGAAAATAGTCTCAGACCATGACTTCCTTCAGGTTGTTTTCACATTTGGAACCCCAGTAGCAATGATAAGGGAGATATAAGGCCTTTTTAATAGGATAATCCCATTTAACATTAAACATGTGATATGACTGCCATTTTGTTTTCAAAACTAGGCCCAAGTATTATCAGGCTAACTTTCCTAGCCATATATCTTTTGTGCAAATTTGATTAACCTAGCTACAATATTTCAAGTTTCAGCCTCCTTCAATACCTTGAGCAATGACACTCTCACCAGTAGATGTGCTTACACTCAATGGCAATACACCTTCTAATTAGAGTATCTTAATGATTTTGAAATAATTGGTTATGGTGGCTATTTTGTCGTTACCACAAGATACTAACTCGTTTCCACAAGTTAGCAAAGTCGCTACCACAAGATAACAAGTCGTTCCCACAAGATAGCAAGTCATTCCCACAAGATAGCAAGTCATTACCACAACATATAAAGTCATTCCCACAAGTTTTACTTGTCATGCTTTGATGTCAATGTACAGGCAATTTCTTTGTCTATGATACCTAACTTCCATAGAGGTCACCCATCTACTAGCATACCATTCAAGTTTACATATCCTTGTAGGCCTCCAGAGCTCGCCTGTGTCCTGTTATTTTACATGTCAAACTTTCATACCATTATGATTATCATTTTATCAATTTTAATGGTTACTCTTCTAAGTTACCTAATTAGTGACCTTCAGAGGTCATCTACTTATTGTAACAGGTATACTGCAATACTGTCTTTTAGAGATTTAATACTAACTGCATTACAGTGACCATATGTGGCACCTAATATAAGGGGGAACCAAGGTAATGGGTATAAAGAAGGGGTTGAGAATGATAAGACTCTGCAATTTACTGTATGAAAAGTCTATGCAATTTGCAGCACAGCAAACATGAGTTTTGCTGCATCCAGGTACATAGCTTGTATGAAAATCCAGTGGAGATACTGCAAGGTATCCTGTGCCAAAAGCACCAGTCCAATGTAACATACTGAAATATTTTAGATGGACCAAGGAAGGTGCCATAAAACAGGCATTTTGATATCTTGCTATCTTGTGGGTACGACTTTCTAACTTGTGGGAACGACTTTCTAACTTGTGGGAACGACATTCTAACTTGTAGGAATGACTTTCTAACTTGTGGGAACGACTTGGTAATTTGTGGGAACGACTTGCTATCTTGTGGGAATGACTTTCTAACTTGTGGGAACAACTTCCTATCTTGTGGGAACGACTTTCTATCTTGTGGTAACGACTTTGCTAACTTGTGGGAATGAGTTAGCATCTTGTGAGAACGACTTTCTAACTTGTGGGAACGACTTTCTAACTTGTGGGAATGACTTTCTCATTTGTGGGAACGACTTTCTAACTTGTGAGAACGACTTAGTATCTTGTGGGAACGACTTTCTAACTTGTGGGAACGACTTGCTAACTTGTGGCAACGACTTAGTATCTTGTGGTAACGACTTACTAACTTGTGACGACTTCCTACCTTGTGGGAACGACTTTCTATCTTGTGGTAACGACTTTGCTAACTTGTGGGAATGAGTTAGTATCTTGTGGGAACGACTTTGCTAACTTGTGCGAACGACTTGCTAACTTGTGGGAACAACTTTCTATCTTGTGGTAAAGACTTGCTAACTTGTGGGAACATCTTAGTATCTTGTGGGAACGACTTACTAACTTGTGGGAACGACTTAGTATCTTGTGGTAATGACTTACTAACTTGTGGGAATAACTTACTATCTTGTGGTAACGAGATAAAAAAATGAGAGGAAAACAGTTATATGTCCCTTCCTGGGCTCCGTAGATAACCGCACGAACGGAAGGCGTTTTATAATCTCCCGACAATGGCCTTCGGCCGCAGGCAGGAGATAATTAATGGCAGAGATTGGTCATATTATTTAATACAAATAAGATAAAAACTTACACATTGTGTACAATCCTTGAGTGTTATAAAGGTGTCCCAAAGTGAGTGTTCATCTGTCAGCTGTTTATCAAAAATCATGGAGCCTTCTTTCAGGAGAGGAGTGTCATATTTTTGACTTTCAAAGTTAATACACAAAATTTACCTTTACATATTGACAAAACTATTTTTGGGATATGGGAGGAAGATTCATGACACAATACCAGTGGGCAGAATGCCAGTCAAAATTGTAATGGCAAACAAAATGTTGGTCAGTCTCTTGGCAGGATGGACAAAATGATGGTCTTGCAAAATCATTAAAAATAAATCCTGACAAATTCAAAGATTTTAGTAGCATTTCTAGAGCCATATAATACTGCCTGTCAATGAAGATATTGCTTGGATTTGTTTATGGAAGATATCACGTCAGTACCCCTTAGAAGTGTAGCATATTGATAAGGTTACTCATAATGGGGAAGACAGCACACATAATTATTGTAATGTTTGGAATAATTCATTTTGTCAGACACTTGGCCGAGACCACCCTACAATCTGGAGGCTCATTGATCACTTGAGAGATGACACAGCTCTAGTAATTACTCATTTACTTCAAGTCACATGTGGACAACCCCCCCCCCCCCCCCCCCCAAAAAAAAAAAAAAAAAAAATAGGCAGAGAATATGTACATAAGATTTCCAACAAAAATATTTAATTGTTGCATGCAGAGGGATTTCAATTTAAGACTTTTTGCAAAAATAGACTTATCATTAGGCCAAAATGACACTTTAGTTCCTATGATCAAGAGTTTCATATGTATAGTGTGTGTAGTCTTGGTGTGTTTTCAAACATAATAGAGCTGATATGTAATAACTTTGTGGTAAAATGTTGATTTCCTTAATGTTAATTGCAAAAGTTTATTACAATAATAGTGCTTACCTCACTATCTTTGCATTAAAATGTTGTTTCTGTGTCCTATTCTTTAATGATTTTATAAGATCGACAATAAGTATTTTTAATGATTTGATAAGACGAGTATTCATTCTGTCTACCCTGCCCCACAGATGAACATAATTCTGTCTCCCCTTGCTATTTTGACCAGCATTTTATCCACACACCGTGGGATATCTTTTTTTCGGGTGCTTATTTTACAGAAGGTATAATTTCCAGTAGAAATTTGTTTAGATGAGGTCTTTTTCCGAGTACACCTTTGTCTCGAACAAAACCCCACAGAGCTAGAGAAAAGCCCAGAGGCACGCACATAACACTTCTGTGTCGCTTCACAAAAATATTGAAATCAATCTTTAGCGCTCTTCACCCATCTCAGACAGCGTTATATTGATTTCATTTGTAAAAATATATTTCAAAAGACAACAATTTATTGGGTAACGTAACATATATCAGTGTGTCTTGGCTGTCCGATCTAGTGAACAAAGAACACCCATGCTAAGTCATGTAAAATAGGAATACATTTCTTGCGATTAAGTCATAATTAAATATTCCCAGGGGCTAAACTATGCTATGTTTGCTGATTAATATCAACACGTTAAACTCTTCACTCTCAATTATTTATAGCATCCTTAATCAACAGATGATTATCAACGTGTCAGGGTACACAATGAAGCGGGTCCCCTGACATCTCATATGCTACAATGGGCCAGTAACAGAGCATGTCACATCTATACTGGATTAGGTCACCCCATGTCCACAAATGTGCTAAAAACTCTCACTCAATTGTTGGACACCAGAAAAAGAAAATCGGGGAGGGGTAACATTGGGAGGGTGTCAAAGACGTGGATGACACATAACAAAGAACACATCATTGAAAGCTGGTTGAAGAAAATGCACACAAGGAAAAAACATGCTAACACCCTGCTTGAGTCAGCAAATAACCTCATCGGCGCATGCGCAGAGAATCCAAGGTCGCACTGCGCAGTCTCCAAAAGCCCGGTGTTTTTGTGAGCTCAGCTTTTTATATTTGTTTGTTTGATTTTAAGGGACTGTGAACAATAGGTGGTTAAACAATAAAAAAGCAGGCAAATCCCTTGGGGAGGGGCTTTGTAGAGGAGTTAAAATGGGGTGGGGGAGAGACTTTCCTTTGTTAGACTGGTTTCCAACCACCTGCTGGTAGCTAGTGGCACACTGAGACTCTGAACAAAGAATAGAGAATGTTTTTGTCCCATTTCACAGCTTACATTAAGTTCAGTGATGCAATTTTAAATGTTATTTGTTAAACATTTTCAGTTTAAAATTACAGCTAAAGTAGGAAGTAAACCATACCCTTTTTTTTGGCAATAGGTGTCATAATTTAACTTCACACAATTGTTTTATTGCATTGTTTGTTTGAAATATATTTTAAAATACTGCATTAGTTTGGCTACCCCATTAGTTTATATCTGATATCACAGCGTTCATTTAAGTCTGTGTGAGATAGGGCATATCTGGAGTTTATAATTCAACTTGATTTGAAATTATTATTTAAAAATACATTTTTGCATCACTCTTCAAACTATAAACTGAGCTGGGTCCATTAAGACTTCAGCTGCACCACCCTTTCTTAAGAAACTGATCTCTCTATAGCCTTACAGTATCTACCAATATTTAATATCCCTAATTCCTTGTATATATTTTATAATATATTTTAAAAAATAATGTAACAGATATATTGAGTAGTTCATGGTTTTGTCACAATCGTGTATATCAGTTACAATCAGTACTCATATAAGAAAATATCTTTCACAATTTACAAAATTGTTAAGCTTGGAAATAGCTTGACATTTTAATATTCAAATATTCAGTCTTTATACTTCTGCCACTGTGAAATCTAAAACATGTAGTTAATTATTCATGTATTTTGACATTAACTCCCAGCAAAGACCACAAATTTTATTGAACTTTTCACAGTAAATTTGTAATGCTCACTCAAAACATTGCTCATCATTAAGCCATTTTGCCTAGAAGAGACAAAAATGATACTTGAATAACTAAATCTAATGCCAGAAGGGGGGCAATTATAGTTACAAGTGACAGCGTCATGTCTGCTTCAATGCACCATTATTGATTATATCCCTGAGCCCTTCAGAATAGCAAAATTTAGAAAACCCGTGCCGACAATCAGGTGCTATGTCAAGAAAAGTAATAATTATAACAAAAAATTTAAAAATTAAAAATAATAATCTTAAACAGCTTCTTGATTAAATAAATGATCTAATTTATTCTTACAGAACAGATAAACGGGTACTTAAAGAATTAGTACTTTTAGTAAGACTGTTAATTTGCGTAAACTTTTTAAATGTTTAATTTTAAATTAGTCTTCAAATAAAACAAAATAAAAATGAAATTGTCTGTGTATGTAAGCTATGTCATATGTGAATAATGTACATCTTCATCAGTAGCTTTACAAGTAATAAATATGTTTTCTCTTCTCCTTTACAGTAGCGTGGAAATATTATTGTACTAATAGCTATTATGTCATGAATCAGAGTCCTGACAAATAAAGAAAGCTATTTTGTAAAATTGAATAAATCTCTAATACGATTAGTGACCAGTGATTATTAACGGTCTATTTTAGGAAATGAGTGAGTAGTTTCTTTGTCTTTTGATAACAAAGGTAGAAAATTCTAGACAGATTTCCCCCTACTGTGCCAACTGACCAGTGTTAATCAGTTCCCCACTGAACAGCTCACTTCTGTCTGCACCCCTCGGTGTCTCATTGAAAATAGCCTTTCAGATAGCGCAGACTGACAAAAGTCACTTTCAAGTTTAACATCACAGACTGCATTGGAACTTTTTTCCTCTGAGAATGATGGAATATATTGATGATGTTGCAATTTTAGCACCAAATGTACGGAGTATGAATATGATGTTGTCAGTAACTAGTAAATTTGATGATGAATTTGATGTAAAATTCAACCCAGAAAAAAAAACAATTGTTTACATTTGATGATCACAATGCTCCCTCTAAAAACAGATTTCAGGGTAGAGTGTCACAAAAATGTTAGCTGTGAAAGTCACCTTGGAAAGTATATAGGTGTTAATGCAAATGATACAATGATTGAAAAGTCAATTAGCAAATTCATTGACAACTTTAATTGTCAGATTAGTATTTTTAAAGACTGTGGGTATGAGATTAAATATAAGCTATTTAAAACTTTTTGTATGGATGTGTTTTATGGAATCTACCTGGCAATTGTTTTAACAGATTCTTTACAACCTGGAGAAAATGTATACGTCAATTACTAGGTTTGCCTTACAAAACCCACAGTAAGTACCTCCACATATTGGTTAATGATATTCCCATAGATGCCCAGGTACACAAAAGGTTTTTGAATTTTTATGAATCTGTAATAAAAAGTAGTAATCTAGTTGTTAAACTTTGTGGCCAGCTTGTACTATCAGAAAGTAGGTCAATGGTTTGTAAAAATCTTAATTATATCGGGATAAATATAATGTGATTGCATCTAAATCTGATAAAGATTCGTACAACACTATGACCAGTATGCTACACACTTATGAGAAAGAAAAATATGAAACTTAAGACATTAATCCTCAATTGTGTATTAACAGCATCAAAGAATTTTTATTAGGGAATACAATGATTTCCTGAGTGTTGCAGAATGTAACTTAATGTTGGCATTCTTTTGTGTATAAAATAATCTATGTGTATAAATATTTTTCTCTCACTGTTCTATTTTTGTTTCTTTTTCTTTAAAATGTTACAATTAACCTTATATATTTAAATTTCAGTTTCCATATTTATATTGAAATATGTGAACCATTTTATGGTAATGTACCATTAAAGTACGAATAAAGAAAATGATAATACGTAATTATTTATGTAAAATTTTAAGTAGTGACATTATTTAGCCATTGTATTTAGTTATTAATATTATAATCCCTCTTCCATTCATTTAATATATGAAAGACATGCGTGATTATACCTGAAAATACTGATTTTAAATGAATACAAATTTTGTTCCTACCCTCTTTAGAAATGGAGTCTTACTCTTTTTAATGAAAATAGAACTCCAGTGTTCGTAGAAATACAAGAAATACTTACATTTGCCTTTTTTCCAAAAGAAACCACCTAATATTTGGGTCTTTTCCAATAAAACAGGATATTTAGTTTTGTTGCTGCGAAATAATACTTGCTGCCACTCAGTAGAAATATATATGCCATTGTAAGAACGGTCGGCAAGAACAGTACTGTTATAAATTTGTTGCAACAGTGATTTATGCATTATTAGTGGAGATGTGTGTGTATCTTTCTCCCATATACAAGTTTCTCCTGCTGGTTTTGTTTTGGGCTTTCCTGGCATCTTTGCTTTAACACCATACTTATTTTCCAGTTCTGATTTTACGCCTCACACAGGCTATTTTAGATAAAGGCACAAACACAAAGCCCCCTTTGACAGTCCCGTTTCTTTGTCTGTCACACGAAAACGACGCCACGTCAGTTCACAACAGACTACTGTCAACTTTATGTGCAAATGGTGATCATCAATCCCACACAAAGAAAAATAGATGTTTTGCATTTTCTGTGAGATGCACAATTAATTATACAGTCAGCATTTTAACTGATCATGACGTCAGATAAACCGAGTTTAAACTAAAACGCATATTCTCAACCATAAAGCTTGGGAAGTTTTCAGTGACATAAGATTATTATCACAATTATGCACAAAATGTATTTTCAGCAATAATTTACAACCAAATATAACATAAATAAAGGTGAGCTTGATGTGATTTTTGAGAAAAAATAACAATATCTTAATTAATTAATGATAATTACTTGTTCTGAAGCTGACATTTATTTGTGCCAATATATTTCACAAAAATACTAGTTAAAACCAAAAAATGATGCAGTGGGACTTTTCGGATGGGTAGATTTTGTGATCACTTAGATCACTCACGATCGTGTGATCATGTAATGTTATAGGATATCTTGGTTTATTGATTTACAAAGATCACTTCAGATAACTAAAAGCACTACCCCCAAAGGAGCACTGGGCCTATGTTCACCAAAATGCTTAGAATTTGTTTTCAGCATTACATTCTAGAATCATAGTGAATACAGATCTTGTGTGAACAGGAAGTGAGGAATTTTAAAAATAATATAAAGAGGCTGCATTTCACTGTAGTATACACAATGGATAACACTCTGTTCGAATTCTGGATGTCGATTTGCAATCATTTGCTGCACTATAATCACCAAAGCAACTATGTTTTCTTAAGTCAAGCATGGTATGTGTCAATCTTAGATTTATATCAAATTACTGCAATATTCTAAGAATAAGAGTCTTGTGAATGACATACTCTTATTGTCAGATTACAATCATTTTTCGAAAAATTCTAAGTGTAATTCTGAGAAGAAGAATCTTTGTGAATATTCTTAGATTTTTTTAAAGAAAAACGACAATTCTAAGAAAAAATATATAAGATCTTAGAATATTTGCGACTACAGACCCTGGTAACAATCCCCTCCCACCTCAGAGGTCACAAGTTCGAATCATAGGCCTAGCTTGAAAAAAAACCAGCCAGTCTGGTGCTTCAGGGTACATAATTTTGACAAACTTTCGTGTAACATTGTACTCATCCCCATCAACTTCCTGTCTAGGGGCCGATTTCACAAAGCCTCCTTAAGATAAAGGTCACTTTAAATTCAAGAATTTCCTTGAATTTCTCCTTCCTTTAAAAATCTCAGTTTCACAAAGCCTCCTTCTTTAAAGGAGACCTTGAAAATCCCCTTAAATTTCACGGAAGCTAAGGACCTACCTTAAATTTAAGGAAGTGTCCTTCAAGGAATGTTTAATTACTTTAATTTGCTCCCTCCTTAAGTTTCAAGGAAGAATGGTAAGGGGGGTTAAAGGAGGCTTTGTGAAACTGAATTTCAAGGTGGACTTCACAAAGGGGAAAAAATGACCTTCATTTTCAAAGGAGGCTTCTTGAAACCGGCCCCTGATGTGACTTTAAAAGTCCATACACACATCCGATATGATTTGACATAATAAGCTCCAATACAAGAAAAAATTCTCAAGTCTTGCGCTTATTCTCTTTAGCATTTTGTGTCACTTTTCAAATTTTATTCTCAGGTGAATTTTTGCTGTTACAAATGGATAATGAAAACATTCTCATTCAAATGTATTTTACTGAGATTTTATCCCTTGATACCTTAATCAAAAATCTTAGGATGATTTTGGCTAACCACCAGGACCAAGGTATGTGATCATCCAACCAGTTTTATGCCCAGGTTAGATGTTAGGGATTTTTCAGTGATCTTTTATGGCAACCTCTTCATTATCGTTTACTTTTTTACCAGTTGTAATTTAATACGCATTTAATTGGAATGCCACATTTGCACTGCCTGTTTTACCAGGATTGCTTGCCACAGGGATCAGACTGTAAAACTGTCCAGGTCTTGCAATCAATAGTAAAAGTAGAAGAGGTACTTTGCCAAGGCTTCTTTCTTCAGTTTTTGTGCAACAAGCTCTATTCTCAACAGAAAGAATTCATATCTATTAATATCACATACCTCAGTTGGTACTGGACTTGGCATCGGCTATGGATATATGATTTTTTGAATTGGATTTTGTTGTTGCGCCTTAAGAGTCTGCCTGGCAGAGATTAAGCACCATAAAAGTACAGAACAGAATTAGTTCCTCTACCGAGATATTGTCACCCCAAAATTCATCAGGAGAAAGATTAGAAGTTCATTTGTCCTGAAAGGGTTTTAGCGCAGGTTTTACAAACACGAAATCATATGTTTTTAGATTTGAGAAGTAGAGGATTCAGAATTCTGAAAAGGGGCCACCGTGGCAGAGTGGCAAAACTCTCGCCTCCCACCTCTGAGGCGGGGGTTCTATTCCTGGCATGGCTGATAGTTGCTTGCCGCTGGTCGGCAGTTTACAGTACAGAACCCTAATGAACTGTATGTACTGGTTTCCTCTGCCCTTCCAACTACCCGTCGTGATATGACCTGTGCAGTGTTGAAAGAGACGTAAAACCCCAAATAAATAACAGAATTCTGAAACCATCAAAAGTAACTTTGTCTTTTCTATTGTAAATTTCTTGGCCAGATTTCACCATTTGAGCAACTCATTGATATTGCTGGTGAAACACCCGGGAGTTTTGCAACAGTGAAAAGTAGTGAGATTATGATTCTCGTCCCCTTTACAACTAAATCATATTGCAGCAAGTGGTTAGTATTTCCAACAAATTTTCATCAGTCGGGTTTCGGCCCACAACCATGGGTCAAACTTGAAAGAGTTTTGTCAGATTAGTCCAGGCCTTATGAATCCATCATGTTGGGATAAGCTGGATTTGAACCCAAGAACACTGTAGAGAGATCATAGTCATTCAGTGCCATAAACATTCCCACTCGGGCCTCCAGGCAACTAACAAGGGATTTAAGATACAGAGCTCTGCCATTATTTCATCTATATTGTCAACGTGTTCTATAAATTCGTTCCCAAGCTCTCAAGTTTTAATTTCCTTATTGTTTTAGACTGAAATTGTTCTTCCATTAAGTCTTCCAAAGGAACTTGTAAACATACAGCATGTTCAGCAAATGGAGGTTCTACTGCACAGTCAAAAGCTTCGACTGAAATATTTGGCACAGAAATAATGCCAAAACATTTACCAAAGAGTGAGCCAAATTGTGTTGAAGTTACAAGAGTTCAACAAAAAAGAAAAGATCAGAAATTAATAGTAACATAAACATGTTTATTTATAATACAATAAAACAAATCTGTACAAATTAAATTACTTGAATATAAAATTACATAACATGAACTGCATAGATATATTTGCACTTGGGTTAATCTGCATTCTGCGATACACGCACACTGATCAGTAGGAAGACTCGATCAAGTTGCAGTAGTGCATAAATTTCCATACACGAGCACACTTCTTGAATCAACAATCAGCTTCTCTGTGAAGGCACTGCTTATGAATATGTCTATCAGTTTTATTTGAACACATGAAAAATAATCATCACCAGTACTTGTTACAATTATTGTAAAATTTAAAATAAAAATACCTTGTCAATTCAACACCATCATAATTCGAGACACTTATATATACAATTACTCTTTTTGATATAAAAATGAAGAAATTAATATACTTGCAGAATTACACACGCAAAATAAATAAGACATTTTCAACTGAATGAAGCCACTGTAAGTTTTATGATGGTCAGTTACCACACACACAACCTACTGGGATTACATAAAGTGGGATTTAACAACTGTCAAGAGGACACTAAATACAGGAAATCTACCACAGGGTTCACATCTGAATGAACAACATTGGATACAAATTCATACAATGATTTTTAAAGTAAACTTAAAATATTTCAACGAAATTCTCTCGACAAGTGAAGCTTTCAAAAGGCATTTTGAAAAACTTTTAGGAATCTCAAGTCAGCAACAAAAATAAACGAACACACAATAAGAATCACCTTGTTTTTACTGTTTTGTTTTACTAATAAGCAACAGTTATTAAGTTAATCCTGTTAAACTTTTCACAGATTAAACAGATGAAAAAAGAAATTCAACTCATGTTCCAAGATGTACCAAGTACTCTTAGAAAACTCAAAACAAAATTCAAGGTAAAAATACCTAAAAAAACTAGGTGTAGAAAAGGTTATACATGATATGACTTATAAATAATAAGAATACACCTTTGTTTTCTTTTGATGAAGTTTTACTTATTTCCCAATTTAAATAGCATAATTGCAAAAATTGTCCAACCACAAATTTACAATTTAAACCATTTTTTCCCCACTAACATTATTTGTTCAATATTCTTATTCTATTGTGTAGTCTACCAGAACAATTGGAAATTTACTAACAAGTCAAAATCACTCTTGTTTTTTATGCATACCCCCTTGAATATTTAATTTAACTTTACACAAACATACCAATGTATGTATGTTTGAAAAATCTTGGTAAAAAATCCAATACACGTGATCTTTCACATTTTATTCTCTAAATATCAAGACATATACCGGCACATTTTTAATTCGAGACAACATTTTTATAAAGACCTCGACCTTCTTTGCAAATTATTTAATGCTAAGCAGTAATTTCTCTGAAAAACGAGCTCTTTTTCTCTCAGACAATACTGGACTAATTGCTAATGATTATATATCGATGCAGCTTAAAGTTACTGTATACATAGATACCTACTGATATAACTTATGCATGGAGGGTTTTTGAAATCTTAAAAAAAGTATTCTGCATCTTAGTGAGACATGTGACTAGTTTCCTCAGACAAATGTACAGAACATACATATTGAAACACACAAAATCAAAATGCAAAAAAGAAATAATACTCTTCAAGTATAATACAGAAAGATCCCATCTGTTTTACACATAGAGCAAGTGATAGGATATTTGCCACCGTGCATAAAATTCACCAGTGAGAAAATCCCCCCCTCCCCTTGATTTCCTCGACTTGTGGGAAATTCTTTAAAACACCTGTGATGTAAAGCCTCTGATCTCCCCTGATGTAAACCTTGCACAAATTTGGATTATTCCAACTCACTTTGAAAGCGTGCCCCCTTCCCCCCAGAGGTGATCTTCATGTACTCTGGCAAACTCGCATTTCTTACTCTAAATACAGGGGTTTCTTCCATTTTCTTAATAGAGCTATCTATATAAATTAACAAGCTATTTACAATAATTTATAGCACACATACATATATACAAGTCAAGAGAGGATATATATGTAAAAGCACTGTTACATTAAGTGACTGATAAACTACAATATTTTACCTGCTTCAGGTATGAAATAGACATGAACACTTTTTGGTGGCCCAACTCCTGTATAGGATGATGTCAAAAGAACATCAGCTCACACATATAGATACAATAGTTATTACTGCATGTACAGCAAAAATACACAACACACAAATAGGATAGAGTCTTAAAAATAGAAATAACCTTATATGGAATGCACTATTCTAAACTTGAACATATTTCTTTGGAAGCACCAGTCATGGGGTATCTTTTAACTTCAACTTAGGAATGTTTAATATAGTAACTATGTAATTACGTAATACACAGAAATACTCTTTACCTGTGGCAAGTCTGAAGAATCCATGCTTAAAATAACTACAGTTTGTTTCTGTTTAAATAATCTACCGAGTTTGTGTCTGTCATAATATCTGCAGACTTTTTTGTTTAAATAGCATGTAAATACACACAGCTGAAAGATATGAAGCTTAAATACTAACTTTACTACACATTTAATGTAATCATAGCTACACTACATACAACTAGCCCTATTCTACTTGTGGTCAACACAAGGAAATTTACTACTGAAGCTTATTATAAAACTTTTTTTCCCTTTGATATAGTGTGACATTGGTGGGCTACTTAGTACAGTCAGTTTGCCACAACATTTACAAAATACAGTACCAACACCAGATCATTATCACAATAGTTCAGATCATGTGATTCAAGTTTTAAACATACATTCGAAGGCACTCCTCACTTTCAATTGACACAAACTATAAGTGACAGAAACTGACAGAAAAAAAGGTGAATTGACAACTCAAAATCTCAATATTTATCATCCATAAACACAGTTCTTATATTCACATAGCCCCCCCCCCCCCCTATACTTCTTTCAACACCCTTTCCTAAAATATTATACAAAATATACCCAGCTGGGGACACAGCATTTCCCCCCAGGGTGACACTAATATAGGACCAATGCAGATTTGTAAAACCCTTCCCCCATTGATGATCACATGGATTAAGTAATTTGAAAACATATCCTCACACCAAGAACCACCCCCCCTGCCATTGTACCCCAAATTCCTTGGGAGCATTGAATATACACAACATATTAAATTTGAATTTTGAATTCTCACCCCTACTCCAATCAGAGTTTCTATGTGATGCTTACATTCATCGGACCATACAGTGTACTCAAGTCACAAACCCACCCCACAAATTCTACCACCCCACTGTATCTGAAAGGGCAACAGATGTTCCGCGCCTAGTGAAAACGGTCGCAACAGCTGGTCAAAAGAAGACTTTAGTTGTGTCTGGTTCACAGACAACACTCCCCCCCCCAACACACACTTCCACCATACACCTAAAACCCCTTCTAACCATTTCCAAGTGCTTTGTTAGAAACTCACGAGAATAAAACCCTGCCCCCCCCCCCCCCATTTACCCTCTTAATATTCACAAGTATTCTAGTATATCTCCTTTTCACCAGTATGACCTAAAATCAGCAAGATATATTATACCAACCAGAGAATGTCCAAGAAAATCTTTGCACACAAGAACAGATGTTTTGAAGTAGATTTTAACACCCAAGTGTATATATTCTATGACATCCAATGTTTACCACATGTATACACCTCCATATTCATTTGGTTATTTAAAATAACAGAAATCCCAACAGAAAGCCATTTTTCAGATGATGTGCACCATCTTGAAACTTTATGCAACCCCAGTAAAAAATAGAAGCAATTAAGTTGTCATTTAAACACAAAAAGCCATGGGTTAACACAGCTTGAGATTTCTGATTAATCAATAAAACTTTCCAAATGTCAATTTGTATGATAACCGGAGACCTCTAGAACTTGCATACACATAAATGCTAAAAAGTGTGGGCATATTTTTTTTGAAACAGCAATGATAAAATTTTATCAGTTTGACTAAAGGGCATCACAAGTGCTGAAGTTATTTAGTATGAATGACAGGTTTTCTGAAATGAAACAAGAGATCTGTTAAAAGTATCTGAAGCCACGAACCATTCAAAGTAGTCAACCACTTATCAGTAATTATCATTAACTGTAACTTAAGATACTTTTGTTGCCTCACTTTATGTTGTGACATTTTGCTCAATAAAAGTATACATTCTTACAGATGAAGAACAGAGAAAAAATACTGATACTTAACATAATGGATTTTTTCACCAGACCAAATAGTCTCAAGGGAACCTCTTTCTACCGGCAGATGTGCGGGCCGTTTTGAGTGCATTAATACCTCCTGGTACTTCACCAGTACTCAGTGGACAGTACTTCAAAGTATGGGCATTGTCCTTATTCGCTCCACATTTGGGGCAGGTGTAGCAGTAAAGGATAGGGCAGGTAATTTTACCAGTTTCATCTTTTAGCTGATGACAACTGTAGATGGCTTCAGCCTCCCCATTGTTTCTGCAAAACACACAGACTTTATTGGTCTTCTTCCTCTTTCCCTTTGCCCTCTCCTGTTCCCTAAGCAGTTGGATCAGTCTGTTCTTCACCACCATTGGGTCCTCCTCATTAAACAAGAGTACATCCCCACTCAGTAAGTCAGCGGCTCTACCAGACATCGGTGGGCGGGCACTACTACGTACATTACGTTCCAGATTCAACCTCCGGCTCAGTTTATCCAATTCATCCAGCTCACAATCACGTCCATTGCCTTGGAACTCCAGCCAAGCAGCTTCAGTGGGGTTAGGATTCAGCTGGGGATGTGCAAATGCATTGCTGAAGATCCCTGTGGGACTTCCCAAGGGGCTGCTTGGATTTCCTGAAGATATGGAGGATGGGGATGGACTACTAGAGTAGGTATCCCAGGAAGCATCCGACTCATTACCATCTACTGATGATAACCTTGGCCTGCCATGTTGAGAGCTCGGAATTGGCAGAGCACAAGATGGTGGGAGCTGAAGAGATGGAACAGTTCCCAGAAGCTGTCCAGGTACACCAATTTGCTGTTGCAGTGTGCCCAAAATGGGCATCAGAGACACTGCAGGTGGGTTGGAAGTAGGGTCTGGCAGTGGTGGTGACATGGATGTACACTGGCTGAATAACCTTGCCAGTTCCTGCTGGTAGAACCCACAGAAGCCTGCCGTGAAATCCATCTAATAAATAAACATATAACAGAATTATATACATACCACAGCAAAAAATATTAATGACATGTTACAAAAGCTTTACAACAATTAAAACGAAATAATTATTACAAATGCTACCCCAGAAACATTTCCGCAAGCACTACTTTTAAATAGTGTCTCCATCAGCAACTAATTTCCATGGGATTTGTAGCCCCGGTCATTCAATATACGCACAATAGAAAAAAGCCAATTAATGTAATTTCGGTCCTTGAAACAATACATCAATAGATAATCTGTCAAAAGTCATTCACAAGACAACTTAATGGAGAACAAACCTTTAAATTTTCCAGTCATATCAACTAAACCACAAATGACTGCTGCAATAACAATTTCATCTAGCCAATTTTTTTCTCATTTAATACTTTAAAATTGTACAAAATCTTACCTGTATTGCAAGTCCTTGTTGATATAAATAATCCAAATATATAATATAGTTCACGAACCAATCCAATTTATTATGTGAAAAATGTTCCCACGAATTCACCAACAACTCAAAGCGATTAACTCAAACTGACCACGCTTTGAAAGTGTGCTGTATTTAAAATCCCCTCTCGAAATAGGTGGGCGGGGCTTAGCAAATGCTTTGTGTTACTGTGTGCTCTTGTGGGGGGGGGGGGGGGGGGGGGGGGCACGCTTCTTGCCTCCAAGAGACAAAAAACTGGCAGGTGTCACATCCCATAGCTCAAATCTGATTGGTTGTTCTTTCTTTAAGGCACGTGCACTACATGTTTTGAAAATCCACACTTTATTATTAGGGAGGAGGGGGTAGGGCATGTGGACAAATATATATCTGATCATGTGTGTGTATGTATATATGCCTTTTATGTACATAACCGTCGAATTCAGGTGTTTGCATTGGAAAAAACAGCTGCCTTTAAACCCCGCTTCTTTATTCTCATTTACCAAGTGGCTTTCTCCGTGTGAAATTGTCATGTAAGGGCAGATTGTGTCTTTGTTGTGATTTTTACCTGTAATCTGTTTAAAGTCTAGGCTGTTCTGGTTGTCGTTAAAATTGGTTTCCCATTTATGAAGATTACACCACACACAATACACTAATGATGTGCCTTTTCTTGTCTCCTGTTCATTACCTCACACATTAAAAGAGGTGTTCAACATTCCAGAACAAGATCCTTGGTGGCATAGTGGTTAGCAAGTTTAGCATCTAAATCATAGGCTGTTACCACTGTGGGCTCGAGTCCCACAAGTGGCAATGCTGAGGACCTGTCCCAATGTGGATCCATGAAAAGTGTCCTCCTAGAAAAGTGCCCTCCTAGAAGGCTGCCTTACTTCAATTTTGAAGGAGTGGAAAACTGCCCTCCTTTTCTCAAATGATGTACTCTGAAATTACTTTAAAATGTTTTATTCACACGGTAGCTGCTCAGGCTTTCATGATTAAAGGTACAGTTAAATCTTTAACCTGCTAGAGTTCCTGAGAGTTGTTGGACACTGCATTAGACTTTTCTAAGCAAGGTTATTTGTGGTCATATGGATGTGCTTCTGCCAATGTTTATTGTCAAAAATACTTCATGTGTATGCCTATGTATGTTATCGATACCATGTTATCACCATAACCATGTTGATAGTGAAATTAGTGCTTACTTCCTATATGTGCTTACTTATGTATTATCATAAATATGTTGTCAAAATCCTATTTTATAATTCTCTGAATTAAATATCTATAAAATGCTTCTTAAAATGCTTATAAAATATTTATGGTGTGTCATTTGAGAAAAGGCGGGCACTTTTCCAGCCATTCAAAAGGAGGGCACTTTTCTAGGAGGGCAGTCTTCTAGGAGGGCACTTTTCTAGGAGGGCACTTTTCCGGGTACCCCCAATATGACCCTGACTGTTGAACGGGACGTAAAAACCCAACTTTGACTTTCAATATTTTAGAAGGTTTCTCCCTTTCCAAAATATGTAATTTGTTTGATTTGGGTTGATTCCAGACGAAAGCCCAGTGACAAATATTGTTTGGACGGGCTGCACTAGCACCACACAAGTCATTTTTTGTTCAAACTCCAGTGGCTTTTAGCTTTGGAAGTATCCTTCAATAATCATCATGGGGGCCACGGTGGTCCAGTGGTAACACAGTTGCTTCCCACCTCTGGAAAGAATGCCTCCTGTATATTTTGTGACCTGTAAAAATAGTGATCAGAAAAAAAGCATTAGAAAAAAACAACGGAAAAAAATTCAATTTTTGTTAGGAAAAAAAGTATCAGGGAAAAAAAGAAATAGTCAATATTCTATTTCTTTAGCATTTATTGACCCACGATACATGATATTATACAGGGTTATATTGTACGCAATAATATATAATGTTCAACACATTGAAACATGATATTTAACAAAATGAATGCTCAGAATGATAGTCAAAATTGAAGTGTTTAAATGTATTTTTTGCTGGATTTAAGTTTAACATTTTTGTGCACACTAATTTGCAAAGGATGTATTTTTTCATTTCCATTTTACACTTCTTAAATGGACCATTGTACTATGGTGAAAATAATTTTTTGTTTTGAAATACTAGTATTGATTTATTTTTCCCTTTAGGAGGCATTCCACCCGGTCACAAATCATGCAGGATGCATTCTTTCCAGGAGACTTTTTTATTGGAGACATTTTTCCTCATGGGTGTCAAAAAGTCTATGACTTTTCTCCTGTAGGGCTTTTCTCCTGGATTATTAAAATGAGATATTTAAATACAAATTATGTGTGAAAACAAGAACACGTGCTATCAGTGTCAAGCAAACTTAACAATAAAGTCAGTGCCCGGAACAGTTGAACCTGTTTCTCCCAACACCAGGCAATGATGAATAAGACCATTAATAAACAAATCTTATTTCAAATATTTATAAACAAAAAGGCAAAATGTTGGGGGCCATGTGAATTATTTGCTGTATGTCCTAGGAATTGTATTAAGAAAGAGAGTTGGTGAAAAATGAGCCATAAATGCAGCTTAAGTAAGTACAAAAAGCTTAAGAGCTCATTTTACCTGGCCTGACCTTTTTACACCATAACAAGTATCGTTTAAACTATTTTTATTTTCGAAATCTTAAGATTTATGTGGTTCTTGTCGCAAGTTCTGAACTAGACCTTGTACAAGGTCCTTCCTTAGTGCACTATGATTCTATGAGAGCATTTCCCTACTTCCACTGAGAGTGCAAAATCCAGATTGTTATAAAATGCACTCATTCATTGTCTCAAAACCCCACACAGTAGAGACTTGTGAGCAAGTCTAGTTTTGAACGAAATAATTTTTAACACCGGCTTTTTAAGGTATAAACATTGTGACATCATACAGAATGTTTCCGGCCGTTTTGAAACCCTGGCCGTTTTGAAACGGCCAAATTATTTACTTGGCCGTTTTGAAACCTTCCTTGGTTTTGAAATGGCCTGGCCAGTTCAAAACCTGGTTTCAAAATGGCCAAATCAATAACCTGGCCATTTTGAAACCTCACCTGATTTCTAAATTTTTCTATAACATGTGTTTTTATATGTATAAACTGTAATTGATTTTAATATGGATTCTTTGAATTTTAATCATTTACATTAAAGTCAATTCTTATTTTCTTGGACTTTGGGATCTTTAACTTGTGAACTTCAAATCTGTCCTTCGATTGTAAAAAAAAAATTGTTTCATTTTCCTATGGGTGGTGGTGGTGGTGGTGGTGGGGGGGGGGGGGGGGGGGTGCATAAAAGTGATTAGTGATAAAATATTTTTAATCCCATTTCATTTTACGCTTCCATCTTTTTTTCTTCTTAATATTGATATATATTAATAACTATAGCTTTTACAAATATATTCACACAATTTTTATCATTTTTATTCCAGTGAATGTAATTAACTTTATCATGTGTTAATTGGGTATACAGTTGGTGTATGTTTTTGTATGCACTAATAAATGTTGTTATATGTTCTGTTCGAGATATGTTTTACAATAAACCAAATGCAGTTTTAATAAATATATAAGTTTTTATTGTATTACAACTGTTACACTTAAAAGCAACAAATCAAACCTGTCCACCAAGGTCAAACTGGTGAGGTATTAAAACGGCCAAAAGGAATAGTTGACCGTTTCAAAACGGCCAAGCCATTTCTAAACCTTGCAAAGGTATCAAAACGGCCATGGCCGTTTCAAAACGGCCAAAGGTTTTGAAACGGCAAGTAACACAGAACATAACCTGAAACTTTACCGTTTCTAAAATGCACCCATATAAACTCATGTACACTACAAAAGTGCATTGTAATCATGTTAACCTGCGCAGTACACGTAGGACATCCATAACGTTCTTTTTCTACATCTAATGAGTCAATTAGTAACAATAAGGTATTAACTTTGGGGAAACCAATAAAATAACATGTGTAGCATTCGTATATTTTCTATTAGAGTTTAACTCAAAGCAAATTAATGTTATATTTATTTATCCCAGATGTCCATCGCCACAAATACGAGACACCATTTAAAACTATATATCAAGGATTTCAATTCATACAATGTTTAAATGTGGCCATTTACTGTTTTTCTAGCCTAGCTTTTATAAGCCCAAACATACAGATTTCTTAGAGTTAATGTGGCAATTGATAAATTAACAAACAGTTGAGCTAAATCATGGGGTGGGGGGACCAACTGTTAATTTAATAAAAATATCATCTCTCAGTAAACAGTGTAAAGCCCCATTTCCATATACGTGTGATCCGGCATGCGGCATACGGCATGCAGTATGCGGCTATTTTAACTTTGCAATAAAAATATAAGAGGTGTTTCTATATATGCGTGTACGGTATGCAGAAACGGTACTTATACTTCATGCAGAACCCATCAGGCTTCTAGTACTTTGAATAGCCGTATGCCGCATGGAAAATTCAATAAACTGACGTTATAATGATGTGTTCTCTCAATTTTGATCATTACATATGAGGACTGAAACAACTGGAAAAAGCTTGAACCTTGTCAGTTATGTCTGTACATATGGAAACACTATAACCGGATGCTGGATCCGCATGCCGGATCTGCATATCGGATGCCGGGTGCCGGATCCGCACATATGGAAAACGGGCTTAAAGGAAAACAGCCATTTACAGTGTTGCAGACTTCCCTGAAGAGCAAGTTAAGCCCCTTTTCCATATACGTGTGATGCGGTATACGGCATGCGGTATGCGGCTATTCAAAGTGCTAGAAGCCTGATGAGTTCTGCATAAAGTATAAGTACCGGATCTGCATACCGTACACGCATATATAGAAACACCTCTTATATTTTTATTGCAAAGTTAAAATAGCCGCATATCGCATGCCGTATACCGCATGCCGGATCACGCGTATATGGAAATGGGGCTTCAATCTTGTTTTATTTATACCCATCTGATAGAACAATTCCTCACAAAGGATAAACAGAGAACAAAATCCCTTCCCATTTCCTGTTGCCCATTACCTATTTTGTGTATGTGTGTGTGTGTGTGGTACACGTCCAGGTCCCTTAGAACGTGTTTGGGTTGGGTTGAGGTGGGGGGGGATCTTTTTGTAAGAAACAGTACTTGTCCTGGCACTTCAAAGGCCTGTGATGTCATGCATCTTAGTGATGTCACACTTCGGGATTTGCATTGTAGTTTACGTTTATCATTTTTCCGTGGTCAAAATAATAAATAAAACTGCATGACAGGTTCAGATCAATCAATCAATCAATCAGTTGTCCAAGTGCTTAATCTCCGAATCAACGGATTCTAAGGCACACCATCCAACTCGTAAGGCATAAGTCATAAGACATTAGACATGTTCCGAGTCGTTCCCAGAGAGGCAGTCCGGTGTTTGGTAGTAAGAAGCTATGGTGGGAATGATTTCTGAAATAGGTAGGTTTTGAGTGGACTTTTGAAACTGGAGAGATTTGGAGCGCTTCGTATATCATATGGAAGATCATTCCATAACTTAGGGGCATCATATGAGATACTATTGTTAAAATGGACCTTTGATTTATGGATGGAAGCACAGTAAGAGGGAACCTGAAGGAACAAATTTATGGGATTGGAACGTCTTGTATTCATGGCAAATTTGTACAATGAGAGATATGGTGCAAAATACTTAGGCTGGCCAGTGGTGAGGTACTTATAAACCAAAACTAGGGTTTTGAAGATAATACGTTGTCTAATGGGTAGCCAATGAAGTGTCCTAAGGGTGGATGTAATGTGAGTGTACTTTGAAGCACCAGTGACAAACCGTGCAAGCGCATTTCATAGTTGGTAGGTAAAAATCTAATGGCCTTAGAACATTTGTTTATGGTGACCTTAAACTTCTGCTCTCACAGGCCAGTAAGACAAAACTACTTTGTGAACTTCAGTTGAAATGTAGATACATATATTATTTAAATTTTTAATCAGTTTCTAAGAAAATGGAGGATACACAAAGGTGCTAATGCATCTTGTACCAGTATGTTTAAAATTGAATTTTACTCACAGATATATATTACATAGTAATTGTTCTATTAAATTGTCTGTAATGTATGCTACTTCATTGCAAAATAAACATTTTTTCAGTCTAGGGTTTGAACCACAGATCTCATAGTTGGGAGGCAAGTGTGTTACCAGTGTACCACCATGCCACTGTTAAACCACCGTGTATAATATGAAGTATTCTACATTGTGACATCACGGACCTTTGAACTTTACAAGTGTTAATTCTCACCAACACATGACTGTGCCCCCCCCCCCCCCCCCCCCCCCCCCGCCTTCAAAAAATCACGAAAATCTTTGGCACAAAGCAATCAAATGGGAAATAGATAATTGAAAGTTGAAGTGTGATTCATTGTCAGAGATGGACCAATAATAAGTAATACTCTGCTCCACCTATTACCTATTTTCATGTTGGAAGTCAAAAACGGATAACAGAAGCTAAATTTATCTTTTATTTTTAATTTTGACCTCATTTGGTAGGGAATATAATTAACAGTTGATACCCTTAGTAAAGTTCAACTGTTACTTTTATTGTCAGCTACTGTTTGTCTGTTTTTCTATGCACAGCATTAAAATAGGTAATAAGTACATTTTATATTTGTAGAAAAGACAGTAATGTGGGGAGTTGCCTGTTTACCCATTGTTCTAAAAGTAATTAGGCAGACTGTTAGCTAGGAAGACAGTGTTTTTCCAGACAAAAATAGAATATAGGTAATAAGAATGTAAATTAACGGTAGGTCCCTTCATTCTAAAAATTCATATATCATAATTTCGACTTCCAAATTTTGTTTTTGAAAGGTTAAAAATATGTAAGTTGTGATAACCGAATATTTTGTGTGTGTGTGTGTTTGTTGTGTTTAAATGTCTATATCGTAATTTTTAACTTCCTAATTTTGTTCTTTTTTAAAGGTTAAAATATATATAGGATGAAAGAAAGAGATAACTTTTTTTGTTTTTGATGGGTTAAAGTTTCTTGCTTCGTTACAACACCTTTGTAAACTTCCTTTTTGAAAGGGCTAAAACAAAAGCTATGTTGTGATAACAAGACATAGTAACTCATTATTATGGCCTATGAAATTATTACCTACCTGAAACAAAAAAACATTCTCTCTATTACAAGATAAAATAAAAGACCCTTTCAAAAACAAAGAGAGTGAGTTGTCAAAACTAATTGATATTTCTTTAAACAATTTCTTCAAAACAAAGTCTCTAGATTGTTTTCATGAAATTTTATATTTTTATCCTTCAAAACGAAAATTTCATTTCATTATCACAATTTAATACATTTTAAGTCCTTCAAAAATGAAAATCTTCTTTCGTTAATATGTCTTTAACCCTTGAAAAATAAAGTTTCTAAATTGTTATCACGGAATATATTTTTACCCGCTTTGATACTATTGGGCTGCCATAGTAAAGCAATCGTGGGAAAATTTTTCCAAAATTGAATGAGAGTTTAATCTGACAAAGATCAAAGGAAACTTTCATTGATCTTCGTTCATCACACGCAAACTCGTACGTGTTCTCGTTGTAGTTGAAGTGCATAAAGCCCCATTTCCATATACGCGTGATCCGGCATGCGGTATACGGCATGCGATATGCGGCTATTTTAACTTTGCAATAAAAATGTAAGAGGTGTTTCTATATATGCGTGTACGGTATGCAGATCCGGTACTTATACTTTATGTAGAACTCATCAGGCTTCTAGTACTTTGAATAGCCGCATACCGCATGCCGTATACCGCATCACGCGTATATGGAATAGGGGCTTAACTGTTAGAGTGTTTGTCTTATAAGGAAAGCTAAAATTCCAACATACTCAACATCTGAGACAAAAAAGTTACTTTAAGAACTATTTTGTTACGTTCTTCTCAAGATGTAATTATATATGGAATAGATATAAATTTTATATCCCAATTTTTCAATATTTTTTTGAGGATTCGTCAAAATAACTGAATTTTTATTGTAATTAAAAGTGTGAGATACTGAATGTATCATACTATCTGCATCCCTGCATTAATATCAGTTGTTAATGGGGATGTTCCACTGTTGCTGTCTTGTTGGTAACTGTGGATTTTTCAAGGGACGGCAGCAATGTCTACAGAGTCGGTTAGGATTGGTTGTAGTTTCCTGGCTTGTCACGGTGGATCGACAAAAAATCAAACATGTTTGATATTTCACTGACCCTCCCCGACTCTATATCCGGACCTTGGCTCCGTCCAACTTGAAACTGTGCCGTTGTGGATCTCTACGGCTTGCCAGTTACACTTCTCATCCTAAACTCTTACCGTCTTGTCAGGAAGCACTTCCCGGTCTGTTGTGGTTAAGTACCTGAACACCACCTGTCGACAGGCCTTACAGACAAACCGACTGTACTTGAAAGGAAACCAACCTGTCGTAACATCACCGACATGACTTGGCATCTGGCAAGGAGGAAACTACACTCTCAGCAGAGGAGGGAGTGGCAGAAAAACGTGCAAGGATAGACAGAAGTGAGACAGAAATGCCTACCTGCACAGAGGGTGGAGAGGCGGGCCCATCTCAGTCGCACTCAAGACACAAGAAGGGACACATAACCAATATCTACCTGACAGAGTCAGATGATGAGGCAATTGTGGACTTTGTGAAGGACCACAAGGAGTTGTTTGAGAAGACTAATGAACATTTTAAGGACAAAGCAAGGAAGGAATATCTTTGGGAGAGGTTCGCCAACAGTTGCAAGCTGTCTGTTAAGTTGTGCAAGACCTGTTTTGAGTCGCAAAGGACATGTTACAGCAAGCTGGGGCAATCCAAGTCTGGTTGGGCTCCAAAAGAGATGACAGAAAGGCAGAACTGGATACAGGATAAAATTAACTTCTTGAAGACGCACATCAGATGCAAGGGACTCAGCAAATCATTAGCCTTCATGTCCCCAGCCCGAGGAGCCAGTTTATCCGCTGCTTTAGCACACACCTCAGCCAACTTTCTTCAAAGTGGTTTAGCCCCCTGTGGGTCCAGGGATGTAGAATAGGCCCAACGTATCCTCCTGCGTGTCGTAAGAGGTGACTAATTGGGGGCAGCCTGTTTGCTGTGGGTTGCAATCTGTGTCCGTGGAAGACAGGGTCCTGGCTGTTGAGCCAATATTTTGTTGTGGCATCGACGAGGCAATACACAGCTTTAGCCTCAATATTCACTTAGTTGGAAGGTTAAGATGGCCAGGCTTAATCAATTGTCTGGTAGTGCCAAGCCCTAGTGCTCAAAATTAATTATGGCTTGTTTATTCTAATGATTAATACTGTTGTTTTTGATTGTATTTTGCTGGTGTTTGGTTTATACTTTTGTTTGGAGTATCTAGAAGGTGGCTGCTTAACAGGTCAATCAATGTGCACCAATTTGTTCATGGCCACATTTTTGGTTGATAAAAGGCACAGACAATTAGAGACCCTTGTCTATACAAGGCCATTGTTGCTGTTTTAGGGTCTGATCCTTTTAATATAAAGAAATTAAGGAACAGAGAAATTTTAATTGAAGTTGACAAGGAAGCTCAAAGCAGCAAACTACTGAAAACGACCAAATTGAACTTGACAATGGACAATGTTATACCCATCAATGTGTTGCCACACTACAGCCTGAACACAAAGAAAGGGGTAATTTGATGCCCAGATATAAAAGACTGTTTTGATGAGGAAATATTAGAAGGACTAAAATATGAAGGTGTGATAAAGCTGGACAGGATATCGGTATTCAGGGATGGACAAAGAAAACCAACAGGGACATTTATATTGACCTTTCAAAGCCAGACCTTACCAAAATACATCAGGGTGGGTTACTACAGAGTGTGTCACAATTTATCCCAAGTCCTGTGAGATGCTACAAGTGTCAAAAGTTTGGTCATACTAAGTTTAACTGCAGAAAAAAATGAAGTTTGCACTAAATGTGGGCAAGAAAATCATACAGAATGTAAGAATGAAGCAAAGTGCCTAAATTGCCAAGGAAAGCATACATCAAATGATAAAGAATGTCCAAAATGGAAAGAAGAAAAGGAAATTCAAAGAATAAAGGCAGAAAGAAGGATTTCATACAAGAAGCCCAAAAACAAATGGATGTATTTAATTCTGTGAAGACAACCTATGCCAAATTGGCTGCAGCAACCAAACCTGTGGTGAAAACAGTAACAGTGGAAACACAAACAGAAATTACTTGGCCAGATCGTTTGAAACAACCCAAAAAGTGTGCAGTTGAAAAACAGACAACTAAAGTGACTAAAACAAGTTCATCTCAAAATGACCCTATTAAATAGAAAATAAGTCAGAGCAAAGTATATTTGAGCAAATAACATAGGGGATCTAATGAAACTATTAAACAATACAAGAAATATGATGTTTTAAGTGATAGTGACAGTGACACATGAGTGCTGAAGAATTTCCAATCACAAATTCGCAAGGACGAGTGGCAATAAAAGTGTAAATAATGGAACCAAACAAAAATAAAAGTATACTGCAGTGGAACTGTCTTGGCTTTAGGCCAAATGTTGAAGAAATTAAAAACTTAATTTCCAATTCTAAACCCTACATTTTGGCATTGCAGGAAACCCATTTTAAATATACAGATAATGTAAATATTAGAGGATTTGATCATTGTTTTAAAACATGTGTCAGAAGTAAATGGGAGAGCCACTAGTGGCTGCTCGATCTTTATTAAGAAAGGTATACCTCATGAGGTACTTGAGTTAGATACAGAACTCCAGGCAGTTGCTGTAAAAGTATCTCTACATAAAACCATAACTGTATGTAATGTATGTATTCCACCACGTTTTAATATTGCACAAAGTGATCTTGATAATCTAGTCAACCAATTACCTGCACCTTTTTTATTTATTGGTGATTTTAATGCACATAGCGATCTATGGGGTTGTTCCTCATCCAATAGTTTAGGTAATAAGGTTGAATATCTTCTTGAATCCTCCAATATTTGTTTACTCAACGATAAGTCACGTACCTACTTTCATCCTGCATCTGGTTCATTCACCTCAATAGATTTGTCTTTATGTTCTGTATCTGTTTTTCTTGATCTTGCATGGCAAGTCCATTCAGATCAGTGTGGTAGTGACCATTTTCCTATTTTTATTGATACAGTTAAGAGTATGCCAAAGGACAATGTTCCTCATTGGAATTTTAAAAAGGCCTTCACTGGCATAGTTTTACTGATATAACAGAAAAGTTTCCTGCATGTTTAGATAAATTAAATGATATAGCAACAAAATGTGTGCCAAAGTCAACTGGACAGTCCACTGGTAGCTACAAACCGTGGATCAACAGTGAATGCAAAAAAAGCTGTTAAAGCTCATCAAAATGCAATGGATAAATGCCGTACAAATCCTACATCAGATAACATAAATGAATATAAAAATTGTCGAGCCAATGCTCATAAAGTAATTAAAGAAAATAAAAGGAAATCATGGCATGAATATGTATCAAAGCTAAATGTGAAGACACCAGCTACGAAGGTATGGAAAATGATTAGGAAAATAAGTGGCAAGCAAAGAAACACCACAATACACCATCTGGAAAATAATGATGGGACAAAAATAACAGAAAGAGTGGACATAGCAAATAGGTTGGCCCAAGAAATTAGCAAGAATTCTAGCAGCAACAATTACCATAAAAAGTTTTAAAAATATCAAGAGAAAGCTAAAAAAGAACACCTGGATTTTGACACAGACAACTCTGAAAACTACAATGTACCATTTACCATTAGAGAACTATGTGATGCTCTGAAAAAGTCTCATGACACAGCCACTGGTCCAGATGAAATTCATTATCAACTGCTTAAACATCTGTCAAGAGACTCACTTATGTTGTTACTTAATATATTTAATGATATATGGGCTTCAGGTGAAATTCCTGAATGCGGCCACTGTAATACCTATTCCTAAACCAGGCAAAGACTCAAAAAACCCATCCAATTATCGCCCCATATCTCTGATGAGCTGTTTATGCAAAACCATGGAAAGAATGATTAATACTAGATTAGTTTGGTTCTTTGAGAAAATAATATTTTAACAATATATCAAAGTGGTTTTAGAAAAGGTCGGACTACAACAGACCAATTAATAAGATTTGAATCTTTTTTTCAAGATTCCTTTTTAAAAGGCAACCATGTAGTCTCTGTATTTTTAATTCATAAAAAGCCTATGATACGGTATGGAAGCATGGTGTTATTAGAAATTGACATAAAGTAGGCTTAAGGGGGAGAATCCCCATGTTTATTCAGAATATTTATCAAACAGAGTTTTTAGAGTTCATTTAGGATCTGTCTTTTCTAACATTCAAAAACTTCATCCAGACCCAACATTAACAATACATGATTCACGAATGCCATGTGTTTCACAAACTAAGTTCCTTGGTCTAATCTTTGACAATAAACTTAATTTTAAAGCTCACATTAATTCTATTTGTCAGAAATGTGAGAAAGCCACGAACTTGCTCAAAGTAGTTTAAAAAATGGATTGGAGAGCAGATAGAAGTGTTTTAATGAGACTTTATCATGCATTTGCTCTAGAATGGAATATGGTTGTGACGACCCACCCTGGACTATACAGAAGCCTCAGATAGACTTATATCTCACCCATCAAAAGAAATATCCAGGTGATGATTGTCTTTTTCAAAGTCTGTTTGCTCAGTTGAAAAGTGACCATAGGGCTATATATACTGATGGATCGAAGGCAGAAAATAGGGTTGCTGCAGCTGCTACATCTAGTAACTTCAGTGCCCAGGTCTGACTTACTGGCAATGCTAGTATATTCACGGCTGATATTACAGCAGTATATTACAGGCTCTTGGGGGGCCACGGTGGCAGAGTGGTAACACTCTCGCCTCCCACCTCTGCGGCCGGGGTTCGATCCCCGTCATGGCCGTAAGTGGGAAAGCTGGTAGTTGCTTGCCGTTGGTCGGCAGTTTACAGTACAGAACCCTAGCGAACTATATGTACTGGTTTCCTCTGCCCTTCCAACTACCCGTCGTGATATGACCTGTACAGTGTTGAAAGCGACGTAAAACCCCAAATAAACAAATACAGGCTCTTGGCTTTTAATATTGTGAAAAATTGTGATTGGGATCATTTTATTATATTTACTGACTCCTTATTTAGTCTTGAAGTTCTTGATGGCAACAACTGTGATCATCCTTTTGTTCAAGATATTTTAAAGCTTTTTAATGATTGTTTGTCAGTGAATAAAAAAAAGTTGCTTTAGCTTGGGTTCCCAGTCACATAGACATAAGGGGCAAAGAAAAAGCAGATAAGTTTGCCAAACAGGCCTTGAATTTTAATGTTTTAGATTTGCAAGTCCCCTATACAGAATTGAAAGTGAATGTAAATAGTGTTTTTTAAACAAGAGTGGCAATCTCAATGGAATGTGTGTCCTGATAACAAACTATTTCAAATATACCCTACTGTTGGAGATTTTCATGTTTGGTGCATTCCATGTCATTGTCCTGATACAGTCAAGCATATATTATTAGACTGTATCAACCTATGTGACATTAGAATAAAATATTATAGAGATATAAATACAATGGAAAAGTTATTTAATGAAAATGTTTATAGTATTGTAAATTATTTAAAAGAATGTGGCCTGTTTAAAAAGTTTTAATTAAATTATTTGTGTTTTGACCTTCATGTTAATTTATTCTGTAAAACCTAGTCTTGGTTGGTGTTGTTCTGTGATATTGATTTATACTTTGTATTTTTACACTTTATTTTGTTTGTTGTTTATGTATTGTTGATTGTGGTTTTTTACATTGTTTATTCTAGTCATTTTATGTAATCTTGTTTTCGTTTGGTATTTTTTTGCCAGTTTTTAATTATTTTTAGATGTATATGTTTGCGAATATTTGCTAATGTATTTATAGTAGTTAATGTATTTATAGTACAGTATGACACATTAGTGTTTTTGCACTAAAACTTTAAATATCTTATCAAAGTGGTTGATGACCAACATCCTGGACCTTTAAGACCGCTTACTTTCACACTAGACCTGACAAAGCACTTCCACCCACCGTCAGTTGCCTCTGCCACAGGTGAAGAAAGCCAACACAGTATATTGGGACTCTGCTTTAGTACTTTGTTTGTGATGAGCTACCAAGATAACAACACACCCAAGCCATTTTCTCCACCAGACCTGCACCAACATGCTGCCTCTACTCCAACCACCACAGCACAGCAAGAACATCAGCCACCAGCCCAGTCTCAGCCGACGGCAAACAGCAGCAGCAGTAGTACCACTGTACTTGCCTACAATTGGTCCTTTTCAGGATCACTACTTCTAAACATTTAAAGGTCCTTTTCAGGACCACTAGAATCTTCCAAAACAATTAATAGTTTCGTATTAAAAAAATCCTAAAACAAGAAGCATTACTACAGAAGATTATTTGGGCCAAGTAATTTTTTTTTTTCAATTTATTGAGATAGTATCTCAATTTTTTGAGATATTAAGTCATTTTTTTTAGATACTATCTCAATTTTTTTAGATACTGAGTCAGTTTTTTAAGATATTATTTCAATTATTTGAGATATTAAGTCAGTTTTCTGAGATACCTTCTGATTTTTTAAAAATAATATCTCAATTTTTTAGATATTATCTCATTTTTTTAGACATTATCTCAATTTTCGGGGATAATAAGTCAATTTTTTGGGATAGTAAATTTATTTTTTGACAATTATCTCGTTTTTGAGGTAGTAAGCCAATTTTTTAGATAATTATAAGAAAGTTATTGGGGAAAAAGGGGTCAGCAATGTACATGAGAGATTTGGCATTTATAAGGAAACGTCAAAGACATGTAACGTCACACATTTTAGACCATTCACTACTTTACCCATGTATATAGATCTAGCAAGACAAAGTATTATTTGTCTTCTTTATGCACCTCTACTGTTCTCACGTAAAAGTAACCCATAAATCTTGAATGTTTTCAAGGGAGAATGGTGTTACCAGATTAATACAATTTCAAGGGAGAATGGTGTTACCAAATTAATACAATTAATATGTATTGAACTCTATTTGGTAAACTTTTTATTAGGACACAATGGGTTCATAATTTGATAACTGAGCATTGTTAATAGGGGCATATGTGGTAAATTTTAAATTGTTCAAATATTTCTTCACTGACACAAACACACAGAAACGTGTACACAGAAGTGAAACAATCTTTGACATTATTTCTCTTTCTTTCTTTTGTTTCTGAAGATTTGAGACACACTAATTTGTCTTTGAACACTCAAAATTTACTAGATTGATTGACGCTGAGCCGAAATTTGACTTTTAATGATTGCAGTTCATATTAGTGAACTTTTTGGCACCCAAAAGAGAGATTAAGAGAGTGACCAATCAAAGGGGAGTCATTAATTGGAAATTTTCAAGGTTTTCATTAAAACAGCAGAAATTTAGTACTTTACAATTTTGTTTATGTTTTGAAATTAACAGAAAAATTTAAATATTTATCACTGTTAAATCAAACATGCCAAACAAAGTAAAAGGATATATAAAGGTTTAACAAAACAGAAAATGGAGCCTTATTTACACGATAATTTGAGTTCAAAAACACACAAACAAAAAAAACTAATTTTCAAAGGATAACCAAAGCACCAATTTCCTTTTGGCCTTAGATACCTGACAGAATTTAATAGAATAACCCCTCATTGTGTACTCTGATTGATTGCATGTCACACATCTTTGAAGTACATGTATTATTAGTTATTACAAATTCTAATTCGCATAAGCAAATGGCTGCCCCACTCATCTCCCCTCACTGTCCTGTAATTATCTAAAAAAATTGACTTAATATCCCCAAAAATTGAGATAACTATCTTTAAAAAATGACTTAATATCTCGAAAAAATTGAGATAGTATCTCAAAAATAATTATCTAAAATAATATCTTAAACAAACTTTGGCCATAAAAAGGGAACAATGCAATGAAACTTTTGCCCTCCCCAAAATAAAAATGGGTAAAAAAATTGAAAGTCAAAATTATTTTGACCTTTGAATCCAAACTTTTGACTTTTGACCCTTTAGAAACTTATGAGGTTCCCCAAAGATTTTGATGATTTGGAACTTGAAAATATCTTGCAAACTTGCAAGAAAACAAAAATTGAAATTTTTTTTTCTTTAAAAGGTCATAAATTTTGACTTTTAATCCGGGACATTTTTACATAACTTGGGTGGAAGTTTTTCAACAGGGAACTTGTGATTTGGTTTGATAAATAGTTTTGAAACTTGTTGAAAATAGGTTGGATTTTCTTTGGAGATTAGTTGGAAATTGAGTGATACCAGCTTTAATAAAAGTTCTTGGAATAAATGAGTAGTCGTTAAATGAACTGATGGATGCCAGCTTCTTCTGCCACCAGGGTTTTTGGTTGACACATCTCAGATCCTGTTCTCATGCCCTGCCAATGACCCCAATGTGATTGAAGTAGTATTTCAGTAGTTCTCATTAATGTTTGGCCTCCCTTCAAGCATTCCTGTAGTTGTCATCTGGCACATACACCACCTGTTCATTTCGTTGGGCCACTACATCATTTCCTGGGGTGGGTGCCCTGTCTGCTCCACATTGTTGTGCAACACCGCAAAAGTAAAAAAAATGTCTCTGGCAATCTTTGACCTTTGCTCCATGGTGCCCAGTAGTCCCTGATCTGCTCACAAATATTCCAAACCATTCTCCAACACCCTCCTGCCTCTGGAGATCCTGTAGTTGGTTATTCTTACTTCCCTTGTGAGTTGTCTTCTGCTGTAGGGTTTCACAATCTATGGCATTAAGGCAAAAGCATCGTCACCCGGCAAGAGATAGTGGTTCAGGTGGTGGAGGGCCGAAGGTACCATCCTCGGTCTTCTACCTCAAATTGCTTCTGTTGAAAATCCCTGCATCTGATGAAGATCCACTTGACCCCACATTGGCCAACAGGAATCTGTATTCTGCATCCACCAGGACTAGCAGCACCAGGGAAAAGAACACTTATAGTTGTAACAGTCACTACCAGATTTCTTTGGCTTCGTCATGGCAATATGCTTCCTGTCTATTGCCCTTATGGGAGACATTCCATCTGGTTCTTCTCCTCCACTTCTCCTCCACCTTTTTCTAGTCTTCAGGATCAGTAGGGCAGCACAATACTCTTGGAATTCATCAAGGATGGCTCGGCAGACCTGGGTGATGAATTTACAGATAGTGGTGTGGCCAACCAGTCAGCGATACTGCAAGGAGGTGTAGGTTTCTCCTGTTGCCAGGTGTCTCAGTGTTATTGCCAGTTTCAGTAACAACTCCTAAGGGCTTCCTGAAATTCGTGACTGATGTCTTGATGCGGTGGTGTATGTATTCTTTGATGAAGTAAAAAAGGCAGGAGGCTTCCTGACAAAATTCTGATATCCTAGGATATCAGTGTGTATTAAATCATCCGGTTGCTGTAGCATCATTTTTCTTGTCTTTGAAGGTTCCAGGGCAAGACCCAGGGGTTTGGAGACTTTTCTCTTCTCCTCGGGGCTTCCTGGGTCTATGGCTATTGTGCTGACTGTAGGTCGGGTGCTGGTCCTGGGATCTGATGTGTCCTTTTCTGTTTGCAAATCATGATGACAATCAAAATATTAAACTCAATAAAAAACAAAAGTACCCTAAGCTTATGTAGAAAGTCTCCCTGATGTGTAGCTGGCATCTTTGCTGTGACAAATGATGGATTTTGACAGCCAGGGGTGTTATACTTTTGGTTTGATCCCAACTCTCGATCCCAACTCCTGAAATCAATCAATCCAATCGGGGTTAGTCTGCAAAATGCTCCAGTCCTGTTGGTTTGTCACTATGGCTTGTCAGCATTTGATATGGCTTGTCTCTTAGGGTGTTATGGCCTATTGCTGTAGATTCCCGTCTGGTCATGGAGAAAACCATCCTGATCCCAAGTCAGGTCAGGAAGTAGATCCAGACAAGCTCGACAAGTTCTACATCCTGTAAGAGAGGTGTAACAGACCCAGTATTTTCGTGCACTTTTTTATTTTCGCCCTGACTCCTAACTTTTGCAATCGACCCTAGAGCCGTAGAGTCAGTTAAAGGGTTGGTTCCATTGGAACACCCCCATAACATGAAGCCAAAAATGTCATTAAGTTTTATTTTACAGAAAATTCTTTCCCAGGATCTATTGATTGGATGCTTCTGAAATGTGTATGGGTCATGTTAAAAAATCTTGAAATTTTGAGGTATAAAGTCAATTTTGAGATAGTTAAATCAAAATTTGGGGTTAATAAATCAAACACCTAGATATAAAGTTGAAATTTGGGATTTTAAAATACCAAAGTCAAAGACAATACACTAAAGAAAAGTAGAAGGGCCAACATGACAAATTTTTTTATCTTTATTTATTGAGTTAGTATCTTGATAAATTGAGTTAGTTATCTCCATAAATCAACTCAGCTATCTTGATTTATCGACTTACTAACTCGATTAATTAAATAAGGTATCTCAATTTTTGAGTTAGTAAGTCAATAAATCGATTTATCTATATCACTGTTACATAGATGTTTCACCTGGAATCTTTTCATTCAAGGTCAATTGAGTTTACCAAATAAGGCCCATTAAATTGGCCCGCAAGGTAAAGCACCCTAGTCAAATTGGCGCAAGAAAATTACTGTACTGTCAAAGAGAACATGATAAGCAAAGATCTTAAAAGTAATGCGCTAGTGAACAGAAACCAATGACTTTGACCTAAAATGTAATGTAGTAAAACTTTTATAGCATCTAGTCTCCAACGAGGCATAAAGGAATTCATAACAACATCCACATATCTTTGATATGTGTTAGTCACACTTTGTCACACTTTTGAAACAAACAAAACATGATCATAGAAAACATTCACCATTATTTGCAAATCAGGGGAGCAATGTGATGCTAACCTGATACAGGCTTACCCAATGTACTTTTCATAAATAAATGATAGCCCTAGAGTCTGTTATCCTATGGAGATTGAGCACTATAAAAGTATTCTTATTGCATCAGTTTTTTCTTGATTTTTACTTTGGGGAGAGTTTGCAGATGCCAAGTTTTAAGTCGGCCATATTGCTGAAGGCTGTTTTGGCAAAGGGCCAATTTATCCAGGTCCCTGTTTATGCTTTCTTTTAATGACCTGTATCTACTTTGGGATCTGAAAACTTATTGGTAATCATGTGGCCTGAATCTTATGGTGGGTTCACATTTTACCTTGGTCCCCTCCTTCAAGCCTCATTATGGTCCTTGATACTAATAATACTTATAATACTTAAATTCCTATGGCACCTTATAATTGCTATTTTGGTTTTTGGTGTAAAAATAGCTTATATCAAATCACATTGTATGAACTTTTAGTGGGTTCATGTTTGACCTTGGACCCAACATTCAAGGTCAAATGTGGTCTCTCATACTTTTATTGCCCTGCACCTCCTTTTAATTGGTACTAGAGATAAGTTGATTTATCGAGTTGGTAAGTTGAGCTATTGAGATACCAACTCAATAAAGTGAGATAAAAAAATTTGTCATGTTGACCCTTCTGCTCTTCCGTAAATACACAGCTTTCACTCAATATCATTGTCTGAAAGTTAAAATGGTCTGGCTTTATCCATCGTTTGGTACTGCCAAGCTTTAAATTAGTAATGGGTTGTCAATAGTAAAGGCCTATACAGTTTTGTTTTTAAGTTGTATTCTGTTGGTGTTTGGTTTGTGCTTTTATTTGTAGTATCTAGAAGGCAGCTGCTTAATGGGTCAATCAAGGTTTACTTTAATGTGTTCTTTGAGTATATTGCTGATGTATCTCTGATTTCCTGTTTTGTTGGGCTCGGAGGGTGGGTGGAGAGCATTGGCAATGAATAATTACTGCTTTATTATGACTTTCTCAAAACTCTCAAATAATTGGTAGAAAAGGGACTAGAGCTGCGCCTTGTTTAATGACAAAGAACCAGGATTCTGCTCAGATATTTTCATGGCAATGTTTCTTGTTAGTCAAACATACTGATGAATTACCATTGTTTAAACTGTCTCCAATGCTGTAAACAAGACCATTGTTGTAATACTAGGGCTGATCCCATCAATGCTAAGAGATTAAGGAATCAAAACACTTTAGTTGGAGTGAACAAAGAAACAAATTAATAAAAATGACAAAGTTGAGTCTGACCATTGACAACGTCATCCCCTTCAATATATTATGTATTACTGTCTATACAATATACAGTGTAATACAAAGAAAGAAGTCATTAGATAGCCAGACATTAAAGACTGTATGTATACTGAAGAAATATTGGAAGACCTAAAAGCTAAGGGTGTAACTAAATCGAAAATGGACAGAAGAAAAAGAAATACAAAGAATAAGACAGCATGAGGAACTTCATACACACAAGCAAAGAAACACTTGGATATGTTTAATTCTGTAAAAACAACATATGCTCAAGCAACTGCAGCAACTAAACCCACAATAAAACCGCCACTGTATAGAAACACAACAGAAATGACTTGGCCAGAAGGTTTGAAATAGCGCCGAAAAGTATGTGGTTGAGAAACAGACTTCTAAAGTAACTAAAACTAGTGCATCAAAGTTTAATTTTCTTCTTGAAACCATTCTTATTATATAAAGATATCAACTGGCAATACATTCTCTTATAACCCAGATATGATATATTCCTGTTGTATAACGGCATAGCATATCTCATTATTGTTACACATATCTCATTATATAATGGCAGAGTACATCTCATTGCAATGCCAAATCTTGTAATAAGGATTTATATCTTGTTATAATGACATAGCACATCTTGTAACAGCTTATATATTGTTATAGTAACATTTTTATTCAGACCTTTGGGGAATATATGGTCCCAGGCAATATAATGACTAGTGGTTGAGGGGCTGAAAAAAACAGTAAATTTTCACACTGTAAATCACTGGACATCTGCAAGTAACTGTATCATCTTTTCCATTTAAGGTTAAGCCGAGATTTAAGATCAAAATCTCACAGGTCAGGGCCCAGTAAACATTTTTGGGTTTTGTAAAAGTTTGATAGGAAACGTTTGGCAAAGGTTAAAAAGGGATGGGTACAAAAACCATTTATAATAAAATGTTTTTAAAAAGTTTTATTCATACAGTTCATTAAATGTTTAATGATAATTGTTAGAAAAACTTTAGAAATGAACATATTAATGTCTGAATAATAATGGAGTCAGAGGCCAAATTCAATATTTTTTAAGCTTGCTCACTAATGAAAATATTTTAGTTCTAAAATTGTAAGATAGTGGCTTAAAAATTGTGCCCCCATTCAATTCTTACTTTTAGAGCTTGCATGAGGGGCATTTTTGACAAAGTCCTGTAAAATCTCATTTATAACAAAATGTATCTGTATTTATATTAATTACCAAATTACCAAAACAGTTATATCTAAGAAGGTACGAAGGGCAAAATTCTGTATCCTAGGTTTAGTCATCTCTTTCATTTTTCTGGCTTTGCTCGCACGGCGGCACCACTAGTTTTTTGTTGTTGTTCTTCCTGGTTTGCAAAAGACAACAATGGAGGAAAACACAGAATTTTGGAAAGAAAAGTATGAATCCAGTGACAGAAATCTTCAGAATTTGAAGGAACATGCTCATAAAGGTTGGTTTATTGTTTTAGTATTTGATAGAGTAAGTGGTTTCATGTGTCATTTCGTATACCTTACATTCTTTGCACCATTTAAGACACAGTACCGGAATTACAAGAGGTTTAATAAGCCTTATTGGAGTTCCGTTCGTGGAAAATGTTTGTGGATAAACAAATTACGTAGTTCTGAACCAGGAAGTGATTTTTATGAAATGAAAAATGCAAAATAACGCACATTTTATTGGATAACACCCATCACACTTACACGGGTGGTCATAATTGTGTCCGGTTCATAATAATGTCTGATTTTTATTGGAGTTTATTTTTAAAATGTTATAACCAGAACTTTAATTTTTTTTTTCAAATTTATACCCATTGAGATTGATATTATTTCATGAAAATTTAAAAAATTGAACTAAACACCCAAACTGAGTACATTCACATTCAACAAAAAATTAAAGGACACAATTAAGAACCGGACACAATTGTGACCACCCGCACATTTTATTGGACAACACCCATCACATTTAATTGTTTTCAAAAATATACATACAGATGTACAAAACTTCGATTTTTCAATTAGTGGTGGTGGACCAGTTCAAGCCGGGGTACCAATTCACGCCCACCCCTAAATTTATCCAAAACAATCACAGTTAAACAATAAATTACAAATGTATATGATCAGTTTGATGATTATCTAAAATGTGGTAAACATCTTCTCTATGAAAAATTATAAATCTTCAAGAAAATTGAGGGTGGGCGTGAATTGGTACCCGGACGTGAACTGGTCCACCACCACTAGAAAATATGTTTAAAACTATTATTTTAAGGCTTCTAAGGTGGGCGAAAATAGGGATTATTGGAGCTGCATCAAGCTTTTTTTACTCGATTTTTTATTTCTTTAAAATATTTTTTACCCCTTTTAAAATTAAATTATTGCAATTTGTGGTGCTTTTTATTTAACATAATCATAGGGTGTTGGCAAATAAATTTTAAAAGTATTGAAAACGCCAGAAATTAGATGTTGGAAAACAATTTTTTACAAAGAAATATCATTCATAATTATTGAAATAAAATATCATATTCATACAATTTTGCATACATTTCATTGTAGTTTTAGTTTAAATTTTATTTAAGGAAATTAGCCGATATTATATAGCTGATGTTATGTTAGATATTATAAATCAAAATAAAATTTTAAATTATTTGATTTTCTTTATTTGAGTTTCATACAACAAAATAAGGAAAGGCATTTTTAAAATCACGTTCCATAAAATATGGTGGTTTTTGAAATATTTTTGAAAAAAATGAGCACCTGTGGACAGCCTAACCATTTTGCCAAGATAAGAGTGAAACCTATTTTTCAAGTAAAGTTATCATATTAATGTTGCTCATGTAATATTTAATAATCTATAGTATCTTTAAAAGCCAATTATTGGTTATATAGCTTGGTTATATATTTACCAAATTTTTGGTCTTAATTACAAAGGACCCTGGTACAATTTTCTGGTCAAATATGAAATAAATTTTTGAAGTAACTTATATTATCAAAGCACCCAAAATTAAGTACATGTACTTAAGCTTTATAATTCACTTCAATATTGCTTTATCAGAACCATTCAGAGGCTGATTGTTGAAGGTTTTGACTTAGGACTATCCGCCCCCACACTTTCCTAGCTACCTTTGATTTTGAAAGTGGCCTCTAGAAATAAAAGACCTTTAAGATGGTGTGAGGGAGGATAGTCCCCAGTAAAACAATAACTGCATGTGATCCATTGGGTGTTTGTAAATAGAAGTCACAATGTCACATCATCTCAATAAAATATGTTGTCTTGTTAAATGGATTATCTTACTGGGGCATTAATATATTCAGTGCAGTTAATATATTCAGTTCATTAATAATTAATTCTATTTTAAGGAAAATTTCGATAAAATCATTCTACACTATACTTTTTGTATTAAACTGTGAATTATCTACATTCGTGTTGAATGCCTTTATCAGAGGAAACAATTTTTTACCTGTCCATATTTTTAAAATTGTGCCTTTATGTTTCCTATTTTCTGTGACTTTTTCTATAAATTAGACTGTAATAATATGACTATTTGCTTTGTACTGCTAAAAATGTGACTAAAAACGATTTTAGATGGGAAATAATACTGTCAAAATATTGCAGATCATGAAATTATTGGTATAATTCTATAAAAGTATGGTGAATAACTCTGTGACCTTTGCACATCTGTTGATGTTTTAATGTTTGTATTTATATGTCTACAATTATAAGTTATATATGTAGGCTTAAGTTGGTCAAAGTTTTAAAACAAAAGTTAAGCCTAAGGTTGGTCAGTTAATATTATCCCAGAGCACTTGAACACTGGTTAATGAACATCTGGGCATGACAAATCTCCAGTGATAATTTTATACATATCTTTTTCAATTTTTCGTTTACCAGCCAATATATATTAAATATTAGATATATTAATATATTATATTATATATATTAAGAGTTTACTGGCCAATATATATTAAAATAAAATCTGATCTAATTAGTTTCTTCTTCATATTTAAAATATATTCACATGTCCAAAAATTCATATTTTGTTCTGTGAAGTATATTAAAGTAAGAATCAAAATCCTCTTGAATTCACTATAAAACCTTAACCGGAAATTAAAATTTGCGTATTTTGTGCTTCAAAATGATGTACAATTGGTTAAAATTCAGGAAGAATTATTTTTCATATATTTTGACCGGATAATTAGTGAATATTCTTGTTCGCACGTGGCCATTGTTTTTCCACATTCTCGTTTGTAAACAGGGTTGCCGCACATGCGCACTCAGAACTCCAATAAGGCTTATTCGCGGTATGGAGGTATGGTATTCATACTGTTTGAAAGACAAGTATTTGTATTTTCTGTTCCTGTTTTTAAACAAAAATTCATTGGGTAGTTCCAGAGATATAGTTTTTTTGTTACATCCCCTGTAAATATTTTTGAATGTTACAGCTTTTATTATCCGGGATTAAATATCAAAGAGTTTGAATTGTCTTGTTTTAATACTTTATCGTTACTTCTGTATCTCATGATGTTGAAAACTGTTTTCCCAGGGTGTGGGGTATGGGCATCTCTGATGCTATTTTCTTATTTTTATTTTATCTTGCTCATAACTTCTAAGTCACGTGCAAATCTAAGCTCTTTAGCTGCAATGCATATTGAGTATTAGGGGTGTTAAATCCAAAACTTGACCCATGTACTGCGTCAGATATCAGCATCTTTCTGTCAGCCTTTTCCCTTCAATATCTCCTTACCTAGTGAAAGCTCTTGTTAAGCTCTTTAGCTGTAATACTTGTGCAGTATTGGGGGTATTTAAACCAAAACTTAACCTTGTACTGTGACAAATGGCATCTTGGTGCATTGTAAAACTTGGAGCTGGAGTTGGAGCTTTACTTGGAGCCGTACCTCTTACCTCACCTTTTTACTGCACCTCGTCTCTGATTGGTTAATATATGTGTGTGTCTTGTTCACTCAAGTAATTACCCAGTGACTGCTGTGCTGTACACACATTGTCTTGTTGAAGGAAATATGAGGCCACAATGTTGTTTCTAGCTATATTTTACAAATAAATGATCTGGCAATATTTTAAAAGGGACTTTTATATGTTACAAACAGAAGATCTAGCAATATTTTTCTCTCACTGCACCTACTGTTGAAATTTTGTAGCAATATTATACAAATAGAATATCAAATACTGGTACTTGTGCACAGATGAAACTAAGGAAATATGAGGCCAAAATGCCAAGATCTAACAATATTTTACTTTCACTGCACTTTCTGTTGAACTTTTCTAGCAATTTGTTACAAATGGAATATCAAATGCTGTTATTTGTACACACACTGAGCGAAGGAAACACATGAGGCCACGATGGGGTTTCTAGCAATATTTTACAAATATATTATCTAGCAATATTTTAGTCTCACCACTCTACTGTTGAACTTTTCTAGCAATATGATACAAATAGAATATCAAATGCTAGTACTTATACATACAGAGTGATTAGGAAAGATAGGGCCATGATGGGGGTTTCAAGCAATAATGCTGCAATATTTCAACTTTTCTAGCAAGATTCTACTCTCATCGCAGAACTTGTACAGGCTTTATAGTGAGGGATATATGAAGCCACATTGGGATTTTCTAGCAATATTTTACAAATAAAGGATGAGGTATGACATAGTACTGGTGTACCCACCAATCTCAGTAATATTATTGAAAACATATGAGGCCAGGATGAGTTTTCTAGCAACACTTTACAAATACAGTAGAACCTCTATTATCCAACCCTGTTGGGAGAGTAAGAATAAGGTCGGATAATAGAGAGGTCGGATAATAGGAAGCCTAAAATAACAGGTTTAAATGGAGTTGGGAGAGTGGGTTTGAGGTTGGGGTAATTGAAAATTCGGATAATAGAGGGTCGGATAATAGTGCTTCTGTAATTTTACCATACTTCCGACTGCGCCTGTTGAGCTCTGAGTTTCATAAAGCACCCAGCTTCTTTTTGTTAGCCTTTTCCCCTTCCATATCTTACCCCACACCCCTCCCCTCTTTAGGATATGTCCAAGAATCTTCTGTTTGCATAAGCAATAGGGTTTGAGATAGTGTATCATTGTGTATGATAAATCTGAATTTGTGATTGTTTATGTGTGTGTCTGGGTGTATATATTTGTTTTCTATATATAAGAAAGAAATACCCAATTCTTGAGATATAAGTGAATCTGCTAAGATCTAATCAAAGTATCTGTGATTTCATCTCTCCACTAATATATTAAAAGGCATACAAGCCTTACAAAAGTTTTGTGCTACTATTTTAGAAAGTACTGAAAACCATTTGAACGCTTTAAAAAAGGATAAATCTTATCATAACAGGAAGATTGACCAAAAATAAAAGAAAAAATGGTGTGACCAAACAAATGAAAAATGCTTTATTATAATTGTGAATCACACAAAATGAGTACTACAAAAATACAAAATCAATGCCTGAGGCATGAGAGATGGCCTGTCTGGGGATATGTTGGCGTTGAGTCGGCGCAATTTAGTTTCGCATAGTCACTCTTTCATTACTGTAGTCCTATTCATTGCTGTTTTGTTTCAGCTGTGGCTGACTATGAAGATCTGAAAAAGAAATATGACCAAAACCACAAGCAGGTTAGTGATTAATCACAGTTTGAATAAAATTGAAGAGCATCATGCAGTTATTGATATGGTAAACTGGTTAAACAGACAATTCATGAAATGCCTGGAATCTAGTTAACTTTATTACACAACTTATTGGATGTATTTCATTCAAAGTGTTTCAAAATAATTATTAAAAGTTTCTGGTATTTTTTGCCAGGATACATGACCTGAGTTAGGCCCACATAAAATTGCCTTCATTTCATAACAATAACCTGTTAAGGATTTACTTTTGTACTTTTTTCTGTTTATTTTTTTTTGGCCGGGATACGTGGTCTTAGTTAGGCCCACATAAAATTGCCTGTATTTCATTACAATAATCTGTTAAGGATTTACTTTTGTAATTTTTATGTCAGCTGACTTGAACTTTGCTGTTTTTAAAAGATACCTTATCTATCGAGGATGAAAAATTGTTCAAGGCATGCAGATCTGTTCATTCGTCTGTTCCCCAGAGCTATTACAAGTGAGGTACGCCCACCCTAAGTGTGAAAATTTCAACACTTTATCACAATTTTCTCATTGACTATTGCAGGGTTTTCTCTCTTATCTTTCATATGTGCTCTGTGCCAAAAGTAGATTCCCTTGTGTGAGTATCAGGCCTGGATCTTTCTAAATTATTTTTTATGAATTTTTAGGCGGGTTGCGTGTAACCAACCCGCCTATTAGATTGATGTGTCCGACGTCCGTCTGTCCGCCTGTCTGTCTGTCCGTCCACATTTTTCGTTTCCGGACTCTAACTTTAAAAGGGGTTGATCAATCAAATTCAAACTTCACAGGGAGATAGATCACCATCATAGCTAGGTTCCTTTCGAAATTGGTGAAATTCCGTGTGTTCGTTTGTCCGTTTTTCGTCCGTTTGTCTGTCCATCCATCTGTTTGTCCACATTTTCGTTTCCGGACTCTAACTTTAAAACGGTTTGACCAGTCAAATTCAAACTTCACAGGGAGATAGATCACCATCATAGCTAGGTTCCTTTCGAAATTGGTGAAATTCCGTGTGTTCGTTTGTCCATTTTTCGTCCGTTTGTCTGTCCATCCATCTGTTTGTCCACATTTTCGTTTCCGGACTCTAACTTTAAAACGGTTTGACCAATCAAATTCAAACTTCACAGGGAGATAGATCACCATCATAGCTAGGTTCCTTTCGAAATTGGTGAAATTCCGTGTGTTTGTTTGTCCGTTTTTCCGTCCGTTTCTTCGTTTTTGTCCGTTTTTCTGTCCATCCATCTGTCCGTCCACATTTTTGTTTCCGGACTCTAACTCGAAAACGGTTACTCCAATCTAATTCAAACTTCACAGGGACATACATCACCATCATAGCTAGGTTCCTTTCGAAATTGGTGTAAATCCGTCCGTTCATTTGTCTTGTTTTTCTGTCCATTTGTTCGTTTTTAGATTAGAAGTATTACATTTCTTAGCACGTCGAACACATTTACCTTAAGTGGGTAACCTAACATTTCTTTCCTTGTTCCTAAATTTAATGAGAGCAGTTGCTAACCTTGTTTCCTGCGTGCGCAACCCGCCTTTTGGGGCACCTCTGACCCTCTTGTTAAAATAAGTTTTAATGCATTAAAATTCATGAAATGATTCACTAAATCACTTCTAACTAGTAAGGTATAGCATTTAGAGCCTTTTGTTAAAAAGGCCATTTTGATTTTTTAAAATATTTTTATTAAGGTGTATTTTATAAAGTAAAAAGCTTGTCAAGGACTATGTCTGCCTTTCAGTAAGGTCCCGTATGTCATAGAAACAATTGTCTTTCCCATTGTCTTGGCATACTCGAGTGAGTAATTTTTAACGGTTTTTTTCTGTTGGTTTCTAGAAATGAAAATGTGTGCGCAGTCAGTGTAAATGTAAAATAGGCATCTGCACATCCCAAATTAAAGTTCATATTTACCCGTCTGCTGGTTTATTGCGCAATCACTGTTAACATAAAATTGTTGTCTGCACATCTGTTTGCCTTCATTCATTCACCAAAGCATGACAATTCTAATTAAAGTACATGTTCATTTTTCTGTCCATCCATTTTGTAGGTCAATTGGAAGACTTTACAACTAACGGGTTCCGAAATGGAGGAGCACTGTACACGGATTATGACAATTAATTGTATCCCCGGTCACGCCGCCGCTGGCGCAGAGATTTCGTTTGGGCGCGATAACTTAAAAAATATTTTAGTTAGAACTTTCAAATTTGGTATGTGGGTATATATGGGCAATGCCACGAATGCTATTGTTTTGTGACCTTGACCTTCAATCTCAAGGTCACTGGTGGCCTTTTAAAGGTCAGATTTTGGCCATTTTTTCACTTTTTGGCCCAGTTCTCCTATACAGAAAGTCAGATCATCCTATGGCTGGTATATATAATACATATATATGTCCTCTGTAAGCATGCAGAAATTTGACCTTGAAGCTCTTCATTGAAGGTCATCCACTGACCGCCAAAGTACCTGACCGAGGGTCATTTTTGGCCTTTTTGGAGATATTTTCACACTTAATGCTACTATATTGCATGGAAACTATAATAATTGAAAATGGCTTTGGGGGTTGAGTACATGATGGACTTCTACCATCCAGGCTTACTGGTTACAGATCTTCATTTAAGGTCATCCACTGACCGCCAAAGTACCTGACCAAGGGTCATTTTTGGCAAATTTGGAGATATTTTCACACTTAATGCTGACTACATTGCATGGAAACTATTGAAAATGGCTTTGGAGGTTGAGTACATGATGGAGTACCAGCATCCAGGCTTACCGGTTACAGATTTTCATTTAAGGTCATCCACTGACCGCCAAAGTACCTGACCGAGGGTCATTTTTGGCCCTCTATTTGTTTGTTTGTGAACAAGATAACTCAAAAACTGACACCTGGATTTTGATAAAATTTTCAGGATATGTTCAAAATGGTAAAAGGAAGATATGATTAAATTTTGGGAGTGATCCGGATCACTGTCTGGATCTTCTGGATCCATGAAATTTAATTTTTAAAGACAGATAACTCAAAAACTTATGGGTGCATTTTGATGAAATTTTCAGGAAATGTCCTTAATGGGACGAGGAACAAGTGATTAGATTTTGGGAGTGATCTGGATCACTGTCTGGATCATCCGGATCCAGGCTGCCAGATGTGTTTGTGTACAATGTAGCTCAAAAACTTATGGATGGATTTTGATGAAATTTTCAGGATATGTCTGAAAAGGTAAAAGGATGAAATGGTTGAATTTTGGAAGTGATTCGGATCACTATATGGATCTTCTGGATCCATGAAATGTAATTTTTAAAGACAGATACCTCAAAAAGTTATGGATGGATTGTGATGACATTTTCAGCAAATGACCTAAATGGTGCAAGGAACAAGTGATTAGATTTTGGGAGTGATCTGGATCATCTGGATCCAGGCTGCCAGATGTGTTTGTGTACAAGATAACTAAAAAACTTATGGACGGATTTTGATGAAATTTTTAGAATATGTCTGAAAAGGTAAAAGGGTGAAATGATTGAATTTTGGAAGTGATCCGGATCACTATATGGATCTTCTGGATCCATGAAATGTAATTTTTAAAGACAGATATAAGTGAAAGAACTAGTGATTAGCTTTTGGGAGTAATCTGGTACTATGGAGAATCCTGACCTGGTGCTCCAGGAAACAGGCTCAAGACCGACATATTCACACCTTAACTATGTCCCGTCCAGGGATACACTGCGTCGAGACGCAATCTCTAGTTTACACAGTATTTGACAGACATTTGTGTTTAAAATAGCAGTCTCACCCATTTGTCAAACAAATAAACCACAAAGAAATTAATGAATGAAGTGACACCATGGTAGTATGATACATTGGTCAATAAAAATATGGGGGGGTGCACGGACAACGATTTTACACAGCAGTGACTGCGCGAGACTATAGGGTTATATTAGAAGCGTTTACAACAATGAAATTCATGAGTTAATTTGCTTTCTACATGTTTATTGATAATTATTTCCATTTTGTTTCATATAGATGACCTTAATCGCAAGTATATTATTCCATTTACAGTGTCCATCAATTTTCAGAACCTGTTATTTGTAAAGTCTTCTAATGGATAGACAGAAAAATGAAAAGTTATCATGTGATCTCATTCGACTGCCATCTGTTTCGAAGTGTTGAAAGAACTTGTGAAATGTGTTGGAAGAACTTGTTAAATGTTTTAAATGCAATATATTTCTTTTTGAAAATAACGTTAATTTTATTTCACTTTAAAATATTTATAAATGTTAAATATGGCCACAAGAAATATATTGGACAAAGACTGCACAGGACGCTTCACGAAAAGTACTGACTGTGGGTACAAACCACGAAAGCACTACTTGTACTGTATATGTTCTTATTTTAAATTAAATTGTTGATTGTTTTATAAAAATACTTATAAAATCCAATTAGGTTTCATATTTATTGTATGAACTACGTACTAGTTTGCTCATTTATGTATGCTTCAAAATAAAAATATGTCTTCTCACTTATAATCAAATTCAAACTGTGCAGTTGCAGACCCCTTTATATTTCACATTTAGCTACACAAATCTGTAAATAGTGTCTTTGCAAGTGGTTTACATATGCGGGCGATAATACAGATTTAAATACCCAGTGCTATCCTAAAATTTGACTCCGTGGTTGGCAGAACACCAGCCATTGCATCCTTGTTTAACTCTTTCGGCGCTGTTGGCGACTACCGTCTACACAAGTATACAATGCTATATATAACCTAAATAGTGAACGCTTCAGTGCAGAATTATTTTGCGTCATACATATGGTTTGTAAAATGGTTTGCAAAGTTCTCTTTTGCTGTCTATTCATGACTAGCACAACAGCCAGCCAATTAAAAAGCAAATTTTCTCAGTTGCTATGACTACATATGTGTATATCTATCTCCTGCAGTCCACACAATATTTTATTTGATGAACATCAGGCCAATTAAAAGGAAGTTTACTGTTGCCTAGGCGAAATTCAAGTATATAGATTATGTGTCTTTTTCTGTATTTCAGTCAATATTTGATTGTGGTTTCTTTTAGTGTGTAACATCTTTTTGCCATTTCTAAATAATATATAACACTTGGTTTTCTGCTTACATTACAAATGACATCATTAGTACAATTTCTACACATCATCTTTAGTGATTTGTGATTTAGTGTGTCACAGTAATTACCGTTGCCTTTCGCGCTTTATAATAATGTCGACGTTAGTCGACCACAGCATTTCCAAAAAGTTAAAACTTTATTGCATGAATGTCATGGTGAAAGAGTTAAATATGTTTTTCACCTACTTTTGGGTCAGCTATAACATAGTAAAACTGCAAACCTGTAGCTCATTGCATAGCTGAGAAATAGCTACTTTGAGATTATCACAGTTAATAATAATAGTAGGATTTATATAGCGCAAAATTGATGCAAATCCTCTAATGCGCTTGAGTCCAAGAAGGGAGAGTCCAGGGACAGGCATGGTCGACATCTAAAAAGCGCCCACCAGGGTATAACTAAGGTGGGGGGTATGCCAGCCTAAACAAGTAGGTCTTTAGATGGCTTCTGAAACCATCTATTGTTTGTTGAGATCTGACAGTCTGTGGCAGCTTGTTCCATTCGGCTGGTGCAGCTACTGCAAAGCCACGCCTTCCTATGTGCTTATTAGGGCGGGTTGAGGAGATAGATAGCCTGTTGCCACGAGTGAGACTGCTCGATCTTATTAAAGATGAAAGATACGGGGGCTGTGAAAGATTAATAGCCTTGAATACCAAGAGGTTGTACTTAAACAGGATGCGATGTTGAATTGGGAGCCAGTGGAGTTTTTTCAAAAAGGGTGTAACATGACTCATTTTGTCAAGTCTGAAGATGATGCGACAAAGAGCATTCTGGACTCTCTGTAGTTTGGCTATGTTGGACTTGCTTACCCCATAGAGTAAAGAGTTACAGTAGTCTAGATGACTACTGACCATAGCGTTTGCCAGAAGTATTGCTGTCTCAACTCCAAGGAATTTGCGAATTTGTCGCAAATCACGAAGATGATAGTAACATGCTCTGCAAACCTTGGCAACATGATTGTCAAAGGAGTTGTCTGAGTCGAAAATAACACCCAGGTTTTTTACTTCCACTGACGGAGAGATATTGTTTTGGAGGAGTGGAACAGGAAAATTTGGTGCAAGTGACTATCTGATGGCTTTTTGACCTATAATGATAAATTCGTTTTTTTCTGGGTTTAGTTTTAGTTTGACACCGTCCATCCATTCCTGTACAGACTTGAGACACTCGGTCAGCTCTTCCATGCTAGAGTCAAAATTCCTGGAGTCAACTGCTAGGTAGATCTGGGTGTCATCGGCATATAGGTGATGAGTAACATTGAATTTTGAAATAACTTGACTGAGGGGACTAGTGTAAAGGGTGAAAAGGAGAGGACCCAGTACAGAGCCTTGGGGGACTCCGAAAGGGAGAATTACCGCCTCAGAGAAACTATCACCTATTTTAATTTTTTGTTTACGGTTTGAAAGATACGATTTGATCCATGACAAAACAGTACCATCTAGACCAAACCAGTCATGCAAGCAGTCATATAAAAGAGAGTGATCAATCGTATCAAACGCTGCTGATAGGTCTAATAACATCAGGGCCACTGCCTTTCCTGAGTCCACTGAGAGAGCTATATCATTTTGAATCTTCAACAATGCGGTTTCAGTGGAGTGAGAACTTTTATAAGCAGACTGGTTGACATTTAAGAGCCCCTCGTGTGAAATAAATTCATTTAGCTGCTTTGCCACCACCTTCTCAATAAGTTTAGATATAAAGCTGAGGTTTGACACCGGCCTGTAGTTTTTGAGGATATTTCTATCAAGGCTCGGCTTCTTTTGAAGGGGGGTGACATGTGCCATCTTAAAACAGTTGGGGAAACTACCTTCTGTGATTGAATAGTTTACAATTTTAGTGATGGGGGTGATGAGAATATCAGCACACTCCTTGACCAGTGACGTCGGAATCGGGTCAAGGTCATAGATTTGGACGGTGAGGACTTTAGAATTTTGAGTAGTTCTTCCTCGGACACAGGTGTGAAAGAGGACAGAGTATTTTTAGTGGGGTTGGGTCTAGTAACTGAAGATGGTATTGATGACTGCAGTGTGGATCTTATCTTGAGGATTTTGTCATAGAAGAACTTGCAGAAAGTATTTGCAAGGTCAGTTTTATTTGTGTAGTCTGGTAGAACAACAGCAGAGGACCTGTGTAAGATCTTTTTGAAACAGTTCCACAGAGCCTTGGGATTTCCTTGGTTTTCAGCCACAATGTTGGAATAATGATTGCATTTGGACTTCTCTAGCAGGAAATTATAGTGGTTGATTGCAGCCCGGTATCGGCTACGATTACTGGCTGAGTTTTCACAACGCCATGCCCGCTCATATTTCCTCTTGAGTCGTTTTGCTTTGAGGATGTCACAGTTCATGAAACCAGTCTCGGCATGTCTCGGTATATTTTTCTTCATGATTGGGGCGTGCTTGTCAAGAAGGCTTCTCAAAGTATTAAAGTATTGATGACTAAGAAGACTGGCAGTTTTGTACGGGCATCTAATGAGGTCGGATTTCAGGATATCCATTCTAAAAGCTGTAATATTTATCTTGTGAATTTTACGGATGGGAACACATTGAAACTTACAGGATTCCCTGACAGGGAAGATAAAACTGAATATGATTGCCGAGTAAATCAGTTATAACTTAAAAGCTATTGCATTTAGAATATTTTCTTTAAACATATTATTCACCTACTTTTGGACCAGCTATAACATAATGAAATTGCAGGCCTGTAGCTCATTACATAGCTGAGCAACAGCTACTTTGTGGCTATTATTGTTCAGTAAATGTTTCAATTTGAAAACTATTGCATTTGGAGTATTTTCTTTAAATATGTTATTCACCTACTTTTGGATCAACTATAACATAGTAAAAATGTAGACCTGTAGCTCATGGCACAGCTGAGCAAATGCTGCTTTCAAGTTTTCTCTGTTGAGTAAATCAGTTGTAACTTGAAACTGTTTCATTTAGAGAATTTCCTTGAAATATGTTATTCACCTACTAATGTTTCAGCTGTAATATAGTGACTCTGTAGACCTGTATCTCATAGCATAGTTGAGCAGTTACTTTCAGGTTCTCGCTGTTGAGTAAACTTGAAAACTATTGCACTTAGTGAATTTTGTTTAAATAATTATGTTATTCACCCACATATGGGTCACCTATAACATAGTGAAATTGAAGGGCTGTATCTTAATGTATAGCTGAGCAATAGCTACTTTCAGATTCTCACTGTTGAGTAAATGAGTTGTACCTTGAATACCATTGTATTTAGAGAATATTGTTTAAATAGTTATGTTATTCACCTACTTATGGGTTAGCTATATCATAGTGAAATTGTAGACCTGTAGCTCATAGCATAGTTGAGCAATGGCTACTTTCAGGTTCTCACTGATTAGTAAATCAGTTTTAACTTGAAAACTATTGCATTTACAATATTTTCTTTAAATATGTTATTCACCTACTTATGGGCCACCTGTAACATATTGAAATTGCAGGCCTGTAGCTCATTGTCTAGCTGGGCAATAGCTACTTTCAGATTTTCACTGTTGAGTAAATCAATTGTAGCTTGAAAGTTATTGCATTTAGAGAATTTTATTTAAATAAGTTATTCATCTTCTTTGGGTCAGCTATAACATAGTAAAATCGCGGAGCTGTATTTATTGCATAGCTGAGCAAAGTACTTTAAGATTCTTACTGTTGAGTAAATCGGTTGTAACTTGAAAACTATTGCATTTACAGTATTTTCTTTAAATGTGTTTTTTCTTACTTTTTGCATCATTCTTAACAGTTTACTTTGTACTTTTCTTCTGAATGCCATTTGCAGGGCATAACTTTTGTGTCCTTTTCTTCTTTCACTTCTACTCTGAAACTCAAAACACACAGTCAGCTGACACAGAGCTCGTTCATGGGCACTGATTGCTTGTTATGCACATTTGATGGTCATGTCATAAACTTTTTCAGGATATGAGACTACAACTTTTAAGTGTACTAAAAAGTAGAATGTTTCTTTGTACAGCAATTCAGACTCTGTCAATTGGAAATTGGAGTAAAGCTAGAAGTCAAACATCTTAAGTGAACTATTATAAAACTTACAATATATGAACAATATATTGAGAGATGTTATTATCCTCTTTGTCCAAATATAACAAAACATAAAAGTGAACAAGGAAGTTGTTGAATAAGTTATAGTTTTATTTAAATCTTTTTTTGCGGGCTATAATGTTCTCATCATTTCAGTTGTCACTATATTGAATGGGATCTGTTGCAAAAGTTTTTACCATTTCAGGAGTTTCTGTCATAACAACTATATGGTATGGTATCTTTCACATACCTATATATTTTATTCCATCTGTAGTTGTACAGGTATATATCAGGTATAAATTCTTTTCTCAAAAGTTTTAAAATAACAGGCTGTAGGACTTCAATATCACTTTCAGCTTTGTCTCAATTTTCTTGAGAGCTATTTTAGTTGGTATCTAGAGAACTTCAGTGGGTTTTGGGTGATCAGGATTTTACACTGTGAAGTAACACATATTTTATTGCGTTAATACATCCTATCCAATGGACAATGGCTTATCCGGTCGGCGCGGACCGGCCCGCCAAACGTCAGAAAAAGACGTCCTGTGTCTCCACCGGCTAGGCCGGTCCAGTACTGTGCACTCGCCAGATGGCGTGTCGTACTTCCTTCCTGTCTAGACAGAGTGACGTCATAGCATCTTTTTCGTTTGGCGCGTGGCTGTGCACAAGGAAAAATTTACTCTGCCAGATTTTCTGTTTTTCACATCGGACATTTTATTCTAGTGATATTTTTTCTACATATATATTCTGCATATACAACATGGCTTCTCCTGGCCAGCATAGAGGGAAGTGTGGGCATGCCATGGCCCTTTTCGACACTCACACACACTGCGCTCGTTGCAGAGAAAAGGGTAAGGGCCAAGATTTTTGTGTCGAGAATCCGAATTCTGCTGATAAGTGCCCTATTTGCATTACCTTCACCAGTGATCAACGTCTTCAACTTGCAACACCTGCCTATAAAATTAAAAAAGAAAAGTGTGAAGCTAAGGCAGCTGATTCTACACCTTCTAAAGAGACTGAAGAATTTGTGGATCCGGCCAGTGTGGCCGTTATTGGGGCTATTGATAGTCAAGGCACTGTTAAGACTGCTGCTTCCGCCCCACCACCAGAGAAAAAACCTAAGAAGGAATGCAAGAAAGATCCTAAGAAGGTAAAATCTCCCTCTGCCACTGCTTCTTCCAGCCAACCGACCCCTGATGAACGTTTCAATGAACTAGACAACAAATGGTCGGAACGTTTTAGTTGCTTAGAAGCCCTCATTTTGGCCAAGAGTTTCGAACCTACCTTCACTGCAGATGTTAAAGTGGCTCCGACCCACTCACCTCCACAGACTCAGAATGTATCTGAACCATTCATCAGACCTTCAACTTCTTCGCTTCCTGGTTCTGGCTCCTCTGCTGAAAAGCATCAGCCGGCCAGTAAAGCAATTACCAGCTCTCAGACATCTTCAATTAGTGCGCACCGCGGAGACGTCTTTTTTGTAAGTAATAAAAGAAACCCTGTTTGGTACATAAGTCTAGGCGAATATAAGGAGCTTTCAATATATATTGCAAGGAAACTAAATAATATCCACAACATGTGTAATCTGTGTTCCTATTACCAATGCTGTAGCTTGTATTTGCATGTTTATTGATAGTACGGGTATTATCGCCCATTTAGCGGGAATTATCGGCCCAGATTTATTGTGAGTTATTCCTATTTTACTGATATTTTAGTCCATTGTTGTTTTTCACTGTAGTGGCTGTCAATATCACCTGAATATCATAGTCATTCTCCAGTTTCTGGTCATTCCAATTGTTGTTTTTTCACTGTTGTGAAATATCTACTGAATACCATTGACTATTTTGTTAGTCACTCCAATACTTTCCTTAAGCTTAAGGCCATCCCCTCTTTTGATTCACTTTAGGGAAATTGTTTATTCTAGAGGCTCAGTGAGGAGTGTAGGGTGCCCGTGAGTCGCCCACGGGACGGAATTTAGAGTGGACAGACTGTGTTACATAGTAACTAACTTAGAATTAGGGCATACTGGTGTTACTCCTCACGGTCCTGTTCTTAGTTTAGGGAACCGGAGTGCAATGAGTACCATCCGCTGGTTGTTCCTCTTACTGTTGTTTTGGAGAAAGTCAGTAAGCAGTGATCCTAATGTGTTTATTCCGTTGTCTGCTCATGGTCTTACTTCATTACCACGCCCCTACAGACTCCACAGCTATGTCCTGAATACACATCTTTTCCCTTGTGTTGCTAAGCGTCATGGCCTTGCGACCTTATTGTTACTTTGTGGTGACATCTCCCTTAATCCTGGACCAATCTCGTTTGGGGTGGTAAATTGCCGATCTGTAAGAAACAAGGGACCCTGCATCGATGATGCTGTAACAGTACATTCTGTCGACATTCTTGCTGTCACTGAAACACATATTCGCCAGGAGGAAACGGACAGCCTTCTACATTCCATCACCCCGACAGGCTTCAAATTCTGCCACAAACCCCGTATTCATGGCCGTGGTGGTGGTGTCGGATTTTTTATCAACAAAGCTATACAGTTTAGATCTGTGGATACACCTACTTTCAGTTCCTTTGAAAATGTTAGCATTGCAATTGGGTCGGCGGCTCAACAGCTTGTGTTGACTTGTGTTTATCGTCCACCTGGCTCATGCTCTGAAAGTTTCCTGGACCAATTTCTCAATCTTTTGGAATATTTATCCTCTGTTTCTCCCTCTTTCCTAATTTGTGGGGATTTCAATATTCATGTGGATACTTCTTCAAATGATAGTATCAAATTCCAGAACTGTTTAGAATCATGCAATATAACACAAAATGTTCAAACGGCTACCCATCTACATGGTCATATCCTAGACCTTGTTCTCACTCCTACTGATGCCAGTGCCATCTCTAATGTACGAGTTGCTGAATTTATTTCAGATCATGCTCTTGTCCTTGCTCAGCTTGACTCAGTTAATCCTCCTTCACATAAGGCAAAAGTTGTCACCTTCAGGAGGTATCATAAAATTGACATGGACAGTTTCCGTAAGGATTTGGGAAATAGCGCATTCGTAAAATGCCCTGGTGATACAGTCAGTGGTTTGTGTGAACAATACTTAGATGATTTGAGCAAATTGCTCGACAAGCATGCACCATTGGTTACTCGCACTTTTACTAAGCAAGCTACTGGTTGGCTATCTGACACCTACAGGCTGGCAAAAACCATCAGGCGACAGCTGGAACGAATCTGGCGTAAAGATAAATCTGCCTATAATCGAGCTAGACTTCGAAGACAGATTGGTCGCTGCAATTCACTGGTCAACAAAGATAAGGCAAATTACTTCAGAAACCTGGTCAGAGAAAATACCAATGACTCCAAGAAGCTATGGCAGGTCTTGCGTTCCGCACTGCACTCTAGTTCTGAAGCAGTACTCCCTTCTCATGAATCTAAGAAAGGTCTTGCTGACCGGTTTGTCACTTTCTTCAGTGACAAAATAGATAAAATCAGAAACTCATTTTCCTCTAGTGACTCATTCACTCTGCCTCCTCCACCTGATGTACCCAATTTCAGCTGCTTTAAACAAGTTTCTCAAGAGGAAATTAGAAAAATTATCATGAAGTCACCCACTAAATCTTGTTTGTTAGACCCATGGCCTACATTTCTTGTTAAGGAATGTATTGATATTTTACTGCCCTCTATCACCAGGCTTGTTAACTGCTCGTTGTCAGAAGGTGTTGTACCTGATGAGTTCAAGAAGGCTATTGTAACCCCATTGATTAAAGTCATCACTACCACCCAATGACTTAAAAAACTACAGACCTGTTTCTGGGTTGGGCTTCATATCCAAACTGGTTGAACGTGTTGTTGCTTCTCAGTTGAATGACCATGTTAGTTTGAACGGACTTGAGAATGTCAGGCAATCTGCCTACAAACTAGGTCACTCAACTGAATCTGCATTGCTTTCAATTAAGAATGATGTTCATTTGGCTTTTGCTAAAGGTGAGGCTACTGCTGTCGTTCTCTTGGATCAATCAGCAGCGTTTGATACTATTGATCATGATACGCTACTTAATTCTCTTAGCTCCTGGTTTGGTGTGAGCAGGGTTGTCCTCGATTGGTTTAAGTCTTATCTCTCAGACCGTGTTCAGTGCATTAAGATTGGGTCAATTTTATCTGATGCCAAAAAGTTATTGTATGGTGTGCCTCAAGGCTCTGTCCTGGGGCCAATCCTTTTTTCACTCTATACTACTCCACTGAGTAAAGTCATACAGAATCATCCTGGTATTAGTTTCCAGTTCTACGCTGATGACACACAATTGTATGTACACCTCACACATAAAAATGTTGCCTCTGCCCTTGATAAGCTATCACACTGCCTTGAAGACGTAAAGAGATGGCTCTCTACAAATAAGCTCAAGCTAAATCCAGATAAGACCGAATTCATTAAGCGTCCCACAAGGGACGCTTGTTTGTGTATGGGAGAGCTTCTGGCTCCGCCGGCTCCGCCGGCTCCGCATTTTGTTTTCCTTATAACTCTGTAACCGTAACTCGGATTCTTTTCAAATTTGGCAGGTTTAGGCAGTAGCCTTGGGGAATTTTTTTGAATATGCTGCAGTGACATTTCAACCAATCAGAGAGGTCACATGACCAAAAATGTCTTTTTTCGATGGGGAAGCTTGTCCGGATGATAACTTGAAAGGAATTTTATCAATTCACCTGAAACTTGGCAAATACATTCATTCTATTAAAATCTGGAAATCATTAGATTTTGGCATTGATTGGTCAAGAAATGGCCGAGTAATTAATGATTAATTAATTATTACGAATTTTCCAAATAAGGAAAACACAAAAATGCTTATATCTCGAAAACCGTGCTAGATAGAGCGATTTCGACGAAATTTTTGACCCGCAGGGTATCTCTGCGGAGTAGTTTTCCCAATTTTCAAAAAATTTTTGTCTCGCCCAAAATGGCGGCCATTTTGAATTTTCGAAATTTTCGCAAAAATTGCAAAACACAAAAATGCTTATATCTCGAAAACCGTGCTAGATAGAGCGATTTCGACGAAATTTTTGACCCGCAGGGTATCTATGCAGAGTAGCCATGCCAATTTTCAAAAAAATTTTGTCTTGCCAAAAATGGCGGCCATTTTGAATTTTCGAATTTTTGCGCAAAAATTGCAAAACACAAAAATGCTAATATTTCGAAAACCGTGCTACATAGAGCGATTTCAACAAAATTTTTTATCTTCAGGGTATCTCTGCAGAGCAGCTATCCCAAAGAGCTTTCACTTGGTGAAGTTTCAGACCCATAGCTAATTGCTCACCTACTCAAAAAGAGTAAATGCGAATTACCTCTAAAAGTATTGCAGATGGCCAATTTTTCTCAAATAACTCATTCACCTACTTTTGGAAGAGCTTTCACATGGTGAAGTTTCAGACCCATAGCCAATTACTCACCTACTCAAAATGAGTAAATGTGAATTATCTCTAAAAGTATTGCAGATAGCCAATTTTTCTCAAATAACTCTTTCACCTACTTTTGGGAGAGCTTTCACATGGTGAAGTTTCAGACCCATAGCTAATTATTTACCTACTCAAAATGAGTAAATGCTAATTATCTGTAAAAGTATTGCGGATACCCAATTTTTATCAAATAACTCATTCATCTACTTGTGGGAGAGCTTTCACATGGTGAAGTTTCAGACCCATAGCTAATTACTCACCTACTCAAAATGAGTAAATGCGAATTATCTCTAAAAGTATTGCAGATAGCCAATTTTTCTCAAATAACTCATTCACCTACTTTTGGGAGAGCTTTCACTTGGTGAAGTTTCAGACCCATAGCTAATTACTCACCTACTCAAAATGAGTAAATGCGAATTATCTCTAAAAGTATTGCAGATAGCCAATTTTTCTCAAATAACTCATTCACCTACTTTTGGGAGAGCTTTCACTCTGTGAAGTTTCAGACCCATAGCTAATTACTCACCTACTCAAAATGAGTAAATGCGAATTATCTCTAAAAGTATTGCAGATAGCCAATTTTTCTCAAATAACTCATTCACCTACTTTTGGGAGAGCTTTCACTTGGTGAAGTTTCAGACCCATAGCTAATTACTCACCTACTCAAAATGAGTAAATGTGAATTATCTCTAAAAGTATTGCAGATAGCCAATTTTTCTCAAATAACTCATTCACCTACTTTTGAGAGAGCTTTCACTTGGTGAAGTTTCAGACCCATAGCTAATTACTCACCTACTCAAAATGAGTAAATGTGAATTATCTCTAAAAGTATTGCAGATAGCCAATTCTTCTCAAATTAATCATTCACCTACTTTTGGGAGAGCTTTCACTTGGTGAAGTTTCAGACCCATAGCTAATTACTCACCTACTCAAAATGAGTAAATGCGAATTATCTCTAAAAGTATTGCAGATAGCCAATTTTTCTCAAATAACTCATTCACCTACTTTTGGGAGAGCTTTCACTTGGTGAAGTTTCAGACCTATAGCTAATTACTCGTCTACTCAAAATGAGTAAATGCGAATTATCTCTAAAAGTATTGCAGATAGCCAATTTTTCTCAAATTAATCATTCACCTACTTTTGGCAGAGCTTTCACTTGGTGAAGTTTCAGACCCATAGCTAATTATTCACCTACTCAAAATGAGTAAATGTGAATTATCTCTAAAAGTATTGCAGATAGCCAATTTTTCTCAAATAACTCATTCACCTACTTTTGGGAGAGCTTTCACTCTGTGAAGTTTCAGACCCATAGCTATTTATTCACCTACTCAAAATGAGTAAATGCTAATTATCTGTAAAAGTATTGCGGATACCCAATTTTTATCAAATACTCATTCATCTACTTGTGGGAGAGCTTTCACATGGTGAAGTTTCAGACCCATAGCTAATTACTCACCTACTCAAAATGAGTAAATGCGAATTATCTCTAAAAGTATTGCAGATAGCCAATTTTTCTCAAATAACTCATTCACCTACTTTTGGGAGAGCTTTCACTTGGTGAAGTTTCAGACCCATAGATAATTATTCACCTACTCAAAATGAGTAAATGTGAATTATCTCTTAATAGTATTGCAGATAGCCAATTTTTCTCAAATAACTCATTCACCTACTTTTGGAAGACCTTTCACACACGAAAATGAAAAATTGTGAATATCTCGGAAAAGCTATTTATTCTGCTTTAATGCTCGGCGGGAGATACACACCACGGCAGTGGTCTTGACAAAAATTTTTGTCTCCCCAAAAATGGTGGCCATTTTGAATTTTCAAAGTTTTTGCAAAACACAAAAATGCTTATATCTCGAAAACCGTGCTATATGGAGTAAACTCAACAAAATTTTTGACCTGCTGGGTATCTCTGCAGAGTAGCCATGCCAATTTTCAAAATATTTTTGTCTCACCAAATATAGCGGACATTTTTAATTTTTTTATTTTTTGCAAAACACAAAAATGCTTATATCTTGAAAACCGTGCTAGATAGAGCAGACTGCGCTGACTTTGGTTGCCACGACAGTATAAGGCTAGAAACGAAGCATTTTCTTAATACTTTAGCACTCACCTTTATATCCTTTTCGGGACGCTAGCAAAAACATTATCTTTTTTTTTTGCGAGCGATCCTCTAGTTGTGTTTGGCTCAAAGTCTCAGCGCGAAAAACTTAATCAGTCCTTCCCGGTCAATATACTTGGTAATCTCATATCACCAACAGATGCAGTTAGGAACCTTGGTGTCTGGTTTGATTCTGATTTCCCATTCTCTTGCCATGTTAGGAAGGTCTGCAAGGCTTGTTTTGCTCATGTCCGGGATCTTAAGCGACTCCGAGGACATCTGACACATGAAGCTACTCTTATGGCTGCCAATGCTCTGGTCGGAAGTCGACTAGATTACTGTAACTCTCTGTTCAGAGGTCTCTCAGCTCTAGATCTGCGCAAACTTCAATGTGTTCAGAATAGCCTTGCCAGAATTGTTGCCAACACCACCAAGTACTCACACATCACTCCAGTTAGAAAAGCACTACATTGGTTGCCAATTAAGTACCGTACTATCTTTAAGACTGCCATGCTGGTATATAAGTTCCTACACAGTGGTAACCCCAAATACTTTGAACCCTTCCTCATTCCCAGACATAGTGCATATAACACTCGTCGAAGTCAATCTGATGGCATATTTCTTGAGGTTCCCCACTTTGGTTCAATTTTCAAGTCTCGAAAACATTTTGGACTCAGTTTTGCGTATGACGCACCTATGATTTGGAATGACCTTCCTGATGAGGTCCGCTCTGCAAACTCACTTGCCTCTTTCAGGTCAAAGTTGAAGTCATACCTCTTTGGAAAAGCATACCCACCCTAAATTTCCAATCTCCTTTCTGCTTTCTCCGCGGTGCTGACCCCTGCAATGTCTCTGGTTTTTGAATATTGAACAATGTTTTTGTGTGATGCGCCTTAGAGTCTGTCTTTTGACGGAGATTAAGCGCTATAAAAGTGCTATTAGAATTAGAATTCAATTCAGTTTACTGGTTCTGGCTTCTCTGCTACTAAGCATCAGCCGGCCAGTCAAACTAAGAGCAGCCGACCGACTTCAGCGGTTAAGTTTCCTGGACAGGGTTCCTCTGCTCCCCCACATCAGCCTGCCAGTAAAACTAAATCTCACCGACCTAGCACTATGGATTGTGGTACCGACCCTCAGGACACTCACCGACCACTTGCTACCGACCGGTCACTGTCCTCTGATCCTACTGACACCGGTTCACCGACATTACATCAAACCAGAAGGGATAGCATTTCTAGCCTGTCATCAAGGGCTGACAGTTTGTCGGACCAACCCCCTCTGGACTTATACGCAGAGGAAGAAGGTGAACTTTCTGAAGACCCGGACAACCGGTTGCCGACCAGGATCAACCAGTGTCGGAGGAACAAAACTACAGAGACACTATGCAAGGCATACGTTCTTTTATGGGCTGGTCCAGCATCCCGGAACTGGATAATACCACCAATACCTCCGACGATAACCCTTTTGCAGGGCCCAAGACTGCTCACCCAAGCAAAGTGTCGGTTAAAATGCCGACTGAAGATTGGTTGTGCCGCAAACTAGCCAAGTTAAACCTTACCCTAGTGGAGGGCTACCCTACCCGCGGATCTGAACCAGGTGGTCTACCCAAAGATGTTTTCCTCAGACCGGCCAGATCTCAAGCTAAATGGTACGGGCTCCACACGGACACTACAGCTAACCCGTCTCAAGTCTCATACTGGTCTACCGACTCCTCAAAGTTAAACAGCAGTTATGGCCGCATAGCAAAGTATATGGGACTGTCTTCTACCCCACCAGCTTCCCGTAGGATTTCACAAGAGACCTTACGTCGGTGGGAGAGATCAGCTAGGGAGGCATCCGTTATATGCAACCAAACGGCGAGCTTTAACAGGTGCCTGTTCAAGGTACAACAACAGATGAAAGACCAACTTAAAATTGTAAAGTCAGAAAATAAAGGCAAGGGCTCCACCAATTTGACTGCAGCAGCTGATGAACTGAATTACCTAATGGATTTCAATTCCAGTATATCCCAGGCAGCAGCAAAAGCCATGGAACATTTGTCAGACTTCGTCTTCGTGTCCATGGGAAATCTCACTCTTGTACGCAGGGATGCCTACCTCAGCCATCTTAGGACCGGAATCAAACCGGACACCTTGATAGCCTTAAGGTCGGCACCTGTCCATATTGCCACCCTATTTCCTGAATCCGTGGTTAAGAGGGCTGAAGAAGACATAGCCCAGTTTGAGTCCAAGGGACACTCAACCTCTTCTCATAACAAGGGTCGGTACCACCCGTATGAACGTCAGGACAGGAAATCAAGCTATAAGGACTCAAGGTCGGATAAACCAGCATGGAAGACGATCGGCAAGAGAAACTTCAAGAGAGGCAGAGGTCGTGCTTCCACCTACTCATCCCGACCAGCCAAGGGCCAGCAGTCTTATAAATGACAATCACTCTGTAACACAAGCCAATGTAAGACTGCTGGCCGGGAGCTCACAGACACTAGAAACTTTAAATGCAAAGCATCCTGTTGTTTTTCATGTTTCTTCTGCGCCCGGGCACTCACAAAAGAAAGAGCTAAGTCCCGGGCAGGCAGAATATTATCCAAAGAGTTGCTCGTTAAAATCTGTGAAAAGTGTTTCTTGTGTCACTCGATTGTCTTGTGTTCATCATGCCATAAATGTACAAAATGCTGCCTTAAATCTTCCTGTAGGGGCAAGGCTTCAAAACTTTTGGACAGTTTGGTCACAAATGGGTGCCGGGCCCAAGGTACTTCAAATCCTAAAACAGGGCTACACCCTCCCCTTCTAGAACCGACCCAAGCTCTCAAGGTTTCCCACAGTCATAAGCCGCTATGCCAATCTTCACAGGAACAGCTACCTGTTAGAAGCATTGCAACAGCTTATAGACAAAAATGCTGTGGAACATCTCTAGGGTTTTTCAACCGACTATTTTTAGTTCCCAAACCCAACAACAAATGGAGGCCCATCTTAGACCTAAGCAAACTGAATCTCTTTCTCAAGACCGAGAAATTCAGGATGGGAACACCGGAAACCATCAGAACATCCCTCCGGCAAGGGGAGTGGGTAACCTCAGTAGATTTCAAGGATGCCTACTTCCACATACCTATACAGAAACAGTCCAGGAAATATCTCAGATTCCATGTTCAAGGTCAGACATACCAATTCAAGGCTCTTCCCTTTGGTCTTTCCACAGCTCCCATGGAGTTCACAGTAATAGCCAAGGAGGTGAAGTTGATGGCCGGTCACAAGGGTATAAGAATCCACCAGTACCTAGACGACTGGTTGGTAAGGGCCAAATCCCGCTCAATTTGCTTGCAAAACACACAAACCCTAGTCAGAATATGTCAGAAGCTAGGTTGGCTAGTGAATTCAGAAAAGTCGGAACTGGAGCCAAAACAAGTCTTCCAACTTTGTAGGTTACCAGTTCGACCTCAAATCCGGCCGGGTCCGACCGACCCCGGACCGGTGGCAAAGCCTGCAGGACAAAATAAAATCACTACTGCTTCTACCGGCCTGTCCGGTCCGGCAGTTCATGTCCTTAATAGGCCTACTAACGGCCACAGAGAAACAAGTTCATCTAGGCCGACTACACATGAGACCCATACAGTGGCATCTCAAAAACAATTGGAGGGTACCAGAATCTCTAGAGAAGATCATCCCTCTCCCCAGATCCCTGCACCCACACTTACAATGGTGGCTAAATGAAAGCAATGTGCTTCAAGGTCAACCATTACACCCCATAAAGCATGCTCTGCAAATGTTTACAGACGCATCAAAAGAAGGTTGGGGCGCTCATTTAAACGAGCTCACTGCAAGGGGGTCCTGGTCAGTGCCGGAAAGCAAGCTGCACATAAATTACCTGGAACTGAAAGCAGTCCTTTTGGCTTTGAAAGAGTTCCAAGACCTCTGCACCGACAAAATAGTCCTAGTGGCCACAGACAATACCACAGTGGTGGCTTACATAAACAAAGAAGGAGGTATGAAGTCGAGCCCACTGTGTGCCCCACTGTGGAGAATCTTGACCTGGTGTTCCCAGCGACAAGTGACTCTAAAAGCCTGACATATCCCTGGCCAACTAAATGTGATAGCAGACAAGCTATCCCGGCTCAATCAGACCATCCAAACAGAATGGTCCCTCCTTCCGGACGTTTTTCAAAGCTTATGCAGCAAATGGCACCGGCCTCAGATAGACCTATTTGCCACGAGGTTCAATCACAAGTTACCTCTGTTTGTCTCTCCAGTACCGGATACCCTGGCTGTAGCAGTGGATGCACTCACTCTGCCATGGGAGGATCTGGATGCATACGCCTTCCCACCGACCGCCATATTGGGCAAAGTGGTGGAGAAGCTACTGGACTCCCCGTGCAAGAGACTCATCCTGATTGCCCCGGGGTGGCCCAACATGCCTTGGTTTTGGGACTTGGTGACCATGTCCAGTCAGGTCCCTCTCAGCCTGCCCAACCGGCCCAATCTGCTGACACAGCCCTTCAATCAAATCCCTCACAGAAATCTGACAAATCTAAATCTCCATGCCTGGCTCCTAGAGCCACAAAAATCAGAGAACAGGGCTTCTCTAAGACAGTGGCAGCAAGAATTTAGGCTCCTCAAAGAAGATCTACCAGAGTGGACCATTTTTACCAAGTGGTGCGTCTCTAATCAGGTGGACTTCAGGTCACCACCTGTAAAGTCGGTGGCTGACTTCCTAATGTACCTCTTTGAGGACAAGAAGTTACAGCCCAGCACCATTGATGGATACAGGTCTGCCATTGCTGATAAACTGGGCAATACAACAGTCAATATCAGCAAAGATGATAATCTCACTCGTCTCTTGGAAAGTTTCCACAGAGATAGTCCCAAAGGGCGGAGGGGGATTCCCACCTGGAACCTTTCCCTGGTGCTACACCAGCTGACAAAGGCTCCTTTTGAACCTCTTAGGGAGGCATCTCTGAAGCACCTGACCTTCAAAACTGTCTTCCTTTTAGCCCTAGGCTCTGGCAAAAGAAGGAGTGAGATCCATGCATGGCAGCACAAGAACATCAGACATCAATCCGATTGGTCTAAGGTGTCCTTGTTTCCATCTCCCAGCTTTCTTTCCAAGAACCACCTGGCCAAAGAGGGTCCGGAGAGTGTAGCCCCAGTGGTCATACCAGCCCTGGCTCCTATTCTAGATAAATCCCTAAAGTCTGACAGATCCCTTTGTCCAGTCAGAGCCTTGCGCTACTATTTGGACAGGACTTCAGACCTCAGGCAGCACAAGGAACTAGTCTTTGTCTCCTTCAAGAAAGGCTTCGACAAAGACATCTCACCTGCCACTATCTCCTCATGGATCAAACAAACTGTGATCCTATGCTATGAGCTCTCGGATCATCAAGACCACACCCTGCATCAAGTTAAAGCTCATGATGTCAGGTCCTTCGCTGCCTCTAAGGCCTTCTAGTCGGGAGTCTCCTTGGAGCAGATCCTATCAGCCTGCCACTGGAAATCTCATAATACCTTCACTCAATTCTATCTGAAGGATGTGGCTTGGGCTGACTCAGAGCTCTACCATCTTGGCCCTGTTGTGGCTGCTCAGCAGATCCACCAACAGACTGGTACCTAGAGGAGATCTGTACCTATGTAAATAGTTGTACATATTTGTATATATTGCACATATAGTTAAGGAGCAAAAAAAACAAAAAATCTCACGTACTTCCTCCGGGAGACTTAATTTTATGGGACTGAACTCATCCCTCTCTTCCCCTACCTCAGAGCAGGTCTGTAAAAAAGGGGGGGGGGCAAGGTCGACTCTGATGGTTCCAGTCCGGTTAACTGGATGATGATATTCGACCAGAGCCTTAGGGGTGTTTGACTTCAAGGTCTACCCAGGCTTAAAGACGGAGTTTTCATTATCTCTGTCATGAGTTCACACAAGTCCCTAGTAACTTACCCGCCGACCAAGCGGTAGTTATTCAGCTATTGTCCATTGGATAGGATGTATTAACGCAATAAAATTGCAAATTTAATAAGTAAATTAAATTTTTATAAGTTAATACCCTATCCAATGGACACACAAGACCCTCCCTCCGACCCCGCTATCAGTCTACTAGGGGTCTAATTGGTTTAGACAACGAAAAAGATGCTATGACGTCACTCTGTCTAGACAGGAAGGAAGTACGACATGCCATATGGCGAGTGCACAGTACTGGACCGGCCTAGCCGGTGGAGACACAGGACGTCTTTTTCTGACGTTTGGCGGGCCGGTCCGCACCGGATAAGCTATTGTCCATTGGATAGGGTATTAACTTATAAAAATTTAATTTACTTATTAAATTTGCAATTTACAAGTCATCAACAAGTTTTTGTCTTTGTTTGGAATGTAGATTTGAATCCTCAGGGTAAAAGCAAGTATTTTACCACAATATCTGTATACACAGGAATTAAGTATCGCGCAAGGCTCTGCCGGTTCCCACATTTTCTATTGCTTATAGTTTGGTAACTACTGGGTAATCAGCTGGGTAATCTCCAATTCCAATTTAGCACATGTATGCAGTAGCCCTGGGAAATTTTTTTGAATATGATGTCATGACATTTCAACCAATCAGTGAAGTCCCATGACCAAAAACATGTTTTTCAAAGGGATGTGGTTGTTTGGATGATGAACTTAAAAAGCGCTTCACCAATTCGCATGAAATTTGGGAAGTAGGTTCATTATATAAATGTCTGGATATCATTAACTTTGGGAAGTGATCCAATACAAAATGGCTGACTTATTAATGATTAAACAACACAATTCTTCTTAACGCAGAAAATGAAAATTCTTTAATATCCCAGAAATGGTGTGAGATAGAGGGATTTTGACAAATTTTTTTACCCACAGGGTATCAACAGAGTCTACTGGCGGGTTTTCCCAAAATTTGTTTCCCACCATTTTTGGCATCCATCTTGAATTTCAGTGTAAAATGAAAACACATGTATCTCGATAATGGTAGATAGGGTCATTCCGACAATATTTTGACGCATAGAATAACTGCAGAGTCTACTGGCGCACATTTGCAAAAATCATTTTCCGGCCATTTTGGCGGCCATCTTGAATTTCTGTGTAAAATGCAAAAAAAAACAAACATATATCTCTGACACGGTGCGAGATAGAACAATTTCGACTAAATTTTTGACCCACAGGGTATCTGCAGAGTCTACTGGTGTTTTCCCAAAAATCGTTTTCCCGTCATTTTTAGGTGGCCATTTTGGATTTCTGCGTAAAATGCAAAAACGCATTTATTTCAGAAATGGTGTGAGATAGTGATTTTGACCAAATTTTTGACCCACAGGGTATCTGCAGAGTCCACTGGCAACTTTACCCAAAAATTGTTTTCCCTCCATTTTTGGTGGCCATCTTGAATTTCTGCGTAAAACACATGCACACACACACACACCCACACACAAAAAACTAAATAAAAAATACACATTCATCTAAGGAACCTTGTATTTGGCAAATTAAATGGAAAAACATATTAAATACAGGAAGATGGTCGTTTGTACAAAATCATTAATACTCATTGGGACACTTTTTTTTTTGTTATACAAAAACAATTTCTTCTTCTCTTGCGAAGCAATACTATTTCACTGGAAACTTGGGCCACCATATCACATGTTTAATGTCAAATGGGGTTATCCTATTAAAAAGGTCTTATATTTCCCCTAATATTACTCCTAGAGGTTTGGAATGTGAAAACAACTTGTAGGAAGTCATGGCCTGGGAGTCTTTTCCAGGTGTTGAATTTGATCTTTGACCCCTGCATAAAGGTTAAATGGCTTCATGACACTAAAATGTCCTTATTTCTCCCTTACTATTGGTGCTTTGGCTTCAGAATGTAAAAACAGATGATGAAAAGCGAAGGATGTGGTCGGGAGATTATAAAACGTCTTCCGTGTGTGCATCCATCCATGCGTCTGTTCATAAACCTTAACATCTCTTTCATTTATAAAGATATCTTCACCAAATTTGAAGGGAATGTTTATGGCTATGAAAACATGTCTACGCAAAATTTTGGCCTCATTTTGAAACACAAAATGTCCGCCATAGCCAAGTATTTCAAAATCTTTAAAATGGTCTAAAACTAGAAATATTACTGCTAGATACATTTACACAAAAGATATATTGCTAGCCTAAGGGAAGTTAGCCTGATAGTAATTTGGGCTAGTTTTAAAAACAAAATGGCCACCATATCACATGTTTAATGTCAAATGGGATTATCCTATTAAAAATGCCTTTTTCTACCTTATCATTGCTATTAGGAGTTTAAAATATGAAAACAACTTATAGGAAGTCATGGCCTGGGAATCTTTTCCAATTTCTGACTTTCTCTCCCCCTTAGTTCTCCATTATCAACGATCCTAACACGGGAGAGAACCACTGCAGCAGTAGTCTTGTTGTAATCGGGTGTGTTTTTCATCCAATATTCTGTCTGTAAAACTAGAACATTTATGTCTAGTTTGTTCGACTGGTAATCAACCAGAATCAATTGTTTTACTCCATTTTAGGTCATTATATCCTGAAACACTTTCCAGGATGAAGTATAGGGTAATCCAGCAAGAATAGACATTTAGAATCTACCAAAAACACCCATTTCCTGTAAAAAAATATGCCGATATACAAAAACAAGCTCAAAATTCATGACAAATCTGTCAATTTATTAAATAAAAGTGCTTAAAATATTTTATGCATACTTGGATATTGAGATACATTCATAGTAAAGGTAAGATTTAAGCTGAATAATTGATTATTAGAAAACATCAGTGGCCAATCGCGATTGTACAGTTTCACCAATGATTAAATGAGCACACCTCCTTTACCCACTAACATCCAACTATATTGTTTTGAAATTTCATAAGCCAAAAGTCTTTCATTGATTTTATTATCTTCAACAGACCACTTGTATTTTTATGTTTTTTAAGATTTTGTCCTCACTCTGTATTTATAGTATGACATCGTTCGGCAAGAGTTAGAAGAATCTCGAAGACAACTAGAACAGGTACAGAAATGTAAGTAAAATTACTCCTTGTAATCTAAATATAACTTCAGAGTGTGAATTTTTTTTTCACATTCCGGAACAACAGACCTAACCACATAGCTTAACCATTATGGTTAATCTGAATTCAATCAAAGGAGATCAGTACTACTTAGTACTGGTAAAAAGATGCCCCGATGCTGTTACTTGTTGAAATATATCGTCATTACCTCTTTTTTATTTTTTTTTGGCCATAGCATTATATAGATTGCATTTCCAATTTTTTAAATTGGAATCATTGACCTCTTTGGTAAGGCTAAAAATGGATAGCAAAACATCAGATTTTAATTCTCGATATTTGATCATTGTAGATAGTATTTAGCAAAATTTGAATATTTGGTATTTGTTTTACAATTTTGTATTTCTTACACAAAGTCATTAATTTTTTCTACCTTCTCATATACTGTAAATCAGAAACACCATAAATTTACATAAAATTTATGAAATATCTGTTTTTTTTAATCCTCATTTAGTGACATAATCTGAAATTCTGGAACTGAGACTCTGTGTTTTTGTTGTGACAAAATAGAACACAAAGCCAAAATTTGTTTCGGTTTCTATGCACGACAGGGTTCCTGAGTATATTAAACATGCTGTATTTCAGATTTGGACGCAAATTTTCGTTGTCAGTGCGTCTGTCGGGATGCAGTTTTTATGAAGAAAATATTTCTGCTTTAGAAGTGAATTTCAGTTGGCAGGAAGCGTAGATATGCACGCAATATATATAACACTGAAGATAAGCTTTATATTTTAAAATTAAATTGTTTTGAGTGATTTCATGGCAAATTGTTTACATCCACCATTGTAAAGTGAGATTTCATGTGTGACAAGATCCTTCCGAAAAAGCGAGTGAAACTTTATATGTTTAAAGAAAGCTTGATCTCTGCACGGAAATAATCGAAGCAACAAGCCAGGATGGTGAACTTTCGTCGGAGACGAACTATATTAAACTCGGAAACTCTTGATATTTAACCCTGGTTTATTAAATTTATTAGATTTCGGACCCCAGGGCAATACCCAAATCTAGATTGGACTTTCTACCAGTAGAAACTCCAATTGGACTTTCTACCAAGTTTTTGTTAACTAGACTTTCTACCAGTAGAAACTCCAATTGGATGATTGGACTTTCTACCATGACATATATATGTTACTGATTTTCTGTGTAATTTATGTACTATGTGAGTAATTTTAACAGTCACTGGCACATGTGAGTGATTTTCCCTGTTCATAATGTAGTAATACAATTGTAAGAGAGTTTTCGTTGGTTCAGTGATACTTGTGAGAGATTTTCTGTGTAGTTCAGTGATAGTTGTAAGTGATTTTCTCTATAATTCAGTAGTACAATTGTGAGTGATTTTTTACCCCACAGCCCTTAAGGGCTGTCATGGTATTGTTTTCACCAATGGTGTCCGGATGGGGGGCGGCGGGCAGATGAACGTTTGGGCCCTTGGGTGGGCGGGCGGGGAAAAGCTTGTCTGGGCTGTATCTCAGAAACTGTAAGGTCTAGGAAGTTGATACTTGGTAGGGACATTGGTTAGGACTTATAGGTGTTCAACGTCATAATCTGACCTTGATTTGACCTTGCCGTAGTGACCTTGAGTTTGAAAATCTTGTCTGGGCTATATCTCGTAAAACCGTAAGCTGTAGGAAGTTGATACTTGGTAGGGACATTTGTTAAGGTGTGTAGGTGTTCAATGTCATGGTGTGACCTTGATTTGACCTTTGACCTTGTTGTAGTGGCCTTGACTTATAAAATCTTTTCCGGGCTATAGTGTTGGTATCGAATGATAATATGCACATCGATATCAAACCATATTTTTGCCTTGTGTATTGATCGATATTGAAATATCGGGGTATTAGATGCTTTCCTGGGAGAGACCTTCCAAACTCTTTCGTGAGGTTTAGTATTCCCCGAAACGTAAACAAATATGGTGTTTCCGCTTTAGTGGTAAGTGAAAGTTGACAAAAATAATATGAAAACCAATGTATTCTTCAAATATTGTCCTTTATTTGAATGAAAACCCCCATATTTGTACCTGTTAAGTAGTATATTTCAATATTGATATGGCACTCTACGTTATTGATATCGGCAAACTTAGCGTGAATCGATAAATATTTCAATATCGATAAACAATGCCAGCACTACCGGGCTATATCTCGGAAACCATAATGTATAGGAAGTTGATACTTGGTAGAAGCATTGGTTAGGAGGTGTAGGTGTTCAACGTCATGGTGTGACCTTGATTTGACCTTTGACCTTGCTGTAGTGACCTTGATCTATAAAATCTTGTCCAGGCTATATCTCAGAAACCGTAAGGTGAAGGAAGTTGATACTTGGTAGGGACATTGGTTAGGGGATGTAGGTGTGCAACGCCATGGCGTGACCTTGATTTGACCTTTGACCTTGCTGTAGTGACCTTGACCTTTAAAATCTTGTGATGGGTAATATCTCAGAAACCATAAGGAGTAGGAAGTTAATACTTGGTAGGGACATTGGTTGGGAGTTGTAGGTATACAGTGTAATGATGTGACCATGATTTGACTTTTGATCTTACCGTAGTGACCTTGACCTTTAAAATTTTAACTGGGCAATATCTCTGAAACCATTAAATGTTGAAAGTTGATGCTTGGTAGGGACATTGCTAAGAGGTTGTAGGTGTGACACATCATCCTGCATTCTTGATTTGAGCTTCACAGTGACCATGAATTTTAAAATCTTGTCCAGGCTATTTCTTGCATTCCGTAAGATGTAGAACGTTGACACTTGGTAGGGACATTGGTTAGGGGGTGTAGGTATGCATCATAGCGTGACCTTTAACTTTGGCTCTGCCAAAGTGTGTTAACCTGCCATATTTGAGACATGTTTCTCTTATGACAAAGACATATGGATTGCTGTAACTGATTATTATGTGAACTTTTACATAATTGTGCTATTTCCATTGACAGCTGTTCTTCAGTTAATACAATTTTATAGCTTTATAATTTTTAGTATACTGATTAATGATGTCATCTTGCTATTGAATGGTCTTGTTTAAATATTTTATCTTTACACACATTTTCTTTCTCTTAGAAGTTATTTTATCCACTTAAACATTATTTGGACCTTTATATAAGTGACACTGCACTGAAAGTATCCAGTCTTTATACTGATTCACTAGTTCTATATCTCATGGTGTTGAAAACTATTTCCCCAGGCTGTGGGCTATGGGCATCTCTGATGCTATTTTTAGGTGCGAGCCTTAAAAGAGCTCGCGCTGCTACAGATCACTTTTTTTGTTTTTCTGTGGACTTTGATGAAATTGACAACACCTGTGCATTCTGAATTTGCCTCTCTTGCTCTCCAATCGCTAAAAGGACACATGTCCTTTTGCCTTTCTCCCATACATATGTCCTTCTTGCATCTGACTTTCATGAATTGTGGCACAGAGTGATGACTATTTCTCTGCTCACTGAAGTTAAGCCGCAATGGGCTCTGTTAGTCACAGAAAACATATGAAAAAGTTGCAATGGACATCGGGAAATTCCGGGAAATACTGCCGCCATATTGAAATATTACACAATGTTGCGATTGTGAACAAAATATGCTGTAAAATGGTCAAACTTTAAATGGCAATATCTCAGTGAATAATCCATCGATTTTCAATCTGTAAAAAGCACAGTGAAGAGCAGAAAATAAGCTTTTCACTAATATCAGTGATATATCAATATTTGTAAAACACATCAAGCATTAAACCGGCAAATGAATGTATTAATTTTTTTTTTTCTTATTTTATTTTTGTTAACATATAACACATACAAGACAACAATTGTTACAAATAAAAAAACACAAGAACACAGGACAATGTACACTTAGAAAAAAAAATTATTACACTATTTATAGAAACAAAATGATTGTCAAATACAAGAACAGTATCCATATATTATACAAAAGTTTATAAAGCTAAGCAGTAAAAATTTGTGAAAAGTGTCCCCATATTTTAGTAAAGTTTATGGTCTTCAATTCCAATTTGGCAACATATTCCTGTTCAAAATATATTTTTTTAAAGACGTTACAAAAATTTGAATAATTTGGAATTTGATTTAACTTTGACTTTCGAAAAATATATAATTTAGCTGCAAGGTAGACAGTATTTAAAGGAATGGCATCAACCTTTGTTAAGAGGTTTCCTAGTATTATAGTTGATGGGTCTATTGCAAGGTCAATTCCAAGTATGAGCTGCATGTTGGTTTTTAATTCAGACCAAAAATTTTGTACATTTTTACACTGTACAAAAAGATGCAATATAGTTTCATTGTATTCTTTGCAAAAACTGCATTTACCATCATCATGTCTATTAATTTTAAACAATAAATCATTTGTACCTAGTATTCTGTACAACACTTTGTACTGCATCCAAATTAAGTCATTGTCTTTTATTGTCTTAAAACATACTTGAAATATCCGTTTCCACATGTCTGTACAAATCGTAATACCCAAAGCTTGTTCCCAGAATGAATAGTAAGTGGTATCATGTACCATGTTTTGGTTAGCCAATATTTTGTAAAAATCTTGACTTCCTTTCTGTGATTTGCTAATGATTTTTATTTGAATTGGGAGAGTAGGTTTTTTATGTATTTTAGAAGCATCCTTTTGCTTACTTAAGTAATTTTTAACACAGGTAATGACTCTGTGATGCTCCAAAAAATTGGTTCTTATGTGATACACCGTTTTTAAATCATTCTGGGATATGAACTTTCCATTTCCAAAAACAATGTCTGCAATCGATATAATACCGTTATTATACCAATCGGGTAGAAAAAGATTTACCTTGGATACCACTGGATTATTCCAAAGAGGCCTAGAAAGAGCATCGCTTACATTATTAATTGGAATACTATCAATAAGTTTACTCCAACAGTATAGAGTTTCAGACCAGAATTTATTTGTTGTTTTTCTAGCCATGTTTAGACTATAATATGACCCAAATAAAACAGTCTTTTGGATTGATCCTAGATACATTTTTGCCAATTTAGCCCATGGTGTTTCAAAGTTATTATATAGTCTTCGTATCCAAGTCACCTTAATAGCAGATATAAAAGTACTAAGATCTATCATATTTAGTCCACCATCAAAATAATGTTTTGATAAAGTTTTTCTTTTTACCTTGTCAGGTTTTCCGCTCCAGATAAAATTATAAAACATTGTTTCTAACTGTTTCAATATATTCTTTCCCGGTGAAGGCAATGATGTGAACAAATGATTAAGCTTGGACAAGGCCAAACTTTTTATCACTGTTATTTTACCAATTGGAATTAGGTATCTATGACTCCAAAGGTTGAAAAGTTTCTCAAGACTTTTAATAGTGGAAAGATAGTTTAACTCAATCATATTTGTTAAATCCACAGAAAAGTTAATGCCCAGAAGAGTAAAATTGCTAGCACCCCACACTAATTCTTTTCCCACATCAAATTTATCTTTTGAATTTCTTTTTTTGCCTATCCAGACTAGTTTAGTTTTATCCATATTTACCCTTAAACCCGACATATTACCATACACCTCTAACACATTAAGAGCAGCTAACAAGGTATTTTTGCTTCCATCCAAAATTAAAGTTGTATCGTCGGCAAACTGTGTGATCTTAAACTCATTGCCATTCACTGAAATTCCTTTTAAACATTTGTCATTTATGATTAAAAGATACATTATTTGGGCGCACAGGATAAACAGGTAAGCCGATATGGGATCTCCCTGTCTGCATCCCCGTTCTATACTAAAAAATTCAGATAGTGTGCCACACTGTAGAATTGCAGCAGACACATTATTATTGAGCACTTTTATCCATTTGCAAAAACTGTCTTTGAAACCAAAAGTGGATAGAATAGAGTAAAGAAATTTCCATGAAACAGAATCGAATGCTTTTTGGAAGTCAATTAGCATGAGCAACCCTGGTATTTTATTACAGTTTGCATAATGAATAATGTCATAGATTAAACGCGTATTTTCACCAATGAAGCGGTTGCTCATAAAACCTGATTGTGTCTTTGAGATGATATTAGGCAAAACAGTTCGCAACCTTGCAGCCAGAGAAGATGAAGCAATCTTGTATACTACAGACAAGAGCGAAATAGGTCTCCAATTTTTTAGAAGTTGTCTAGGTTTGTCCCCTTTAGGGAGACAAGAAATAATACATTGTCTAAGAGAGATTGACAGTTGTCCTATGTTATAACCATTATTTAGAGATCTTAATACAAAAAACTTCAACTTAGCCCAAAAAACCTTGAAAAATTCAGCAGGGAAGCCATCTATACCAGGACATTTTTGGTTTTTCATAGCTTTTAAAGCTTTACTTATTTCATTGATTGTAAGATAGCCCTCTAAGGAGTTAGCATCGTTTTCTGAAAGGTTTTTAAAGCCGGATAAAGATTGTAGATCATTGATATTACAGTCCAATAATCCAGAGTCTTTACTTTTAAATAGATTTTGATAATATTTTTTTAATTTATTCAAAATCGCTTTTTGAGATGTTATAACATTTCCATCATCATCTACAACTCTTTTAACTGTTTTTTCCATATAATAAAACTTTTCTAGTGAACAGAAATACTTTGAAGGTTTTTCACCTTCACTGAGCCATTGGGCACGAGATCTAATCATAATACCATTGAGTTTGTCTTTACGTATATTTTCTAATTCTTTTTTTTTTAATTCCAAGTGTTTAAGGTTTGTGGAGTCAAAATCTTTTTCCATATTTTCAATCACTTGTATTAAAGTTTGCTCTCTCTGAATTGTTTTCCTTTTTAAAGCAGATGCATATCGTATGGTTTCACCACGAATTTGAAGTAGTAATATTCATGAAAGTGTAATGATCATGAAAGTGGGAAGTTTAGGCATTTAAGAATAGAAGAACGAGTTTGTCAACTTTGCAATAAAAATAGTGTTGAGGATGAATATCACTTTCTTATGGTATGTCCACTTTACACTGAAGATAGAGTTGTTTTATTTAAGAAAATTGTAAATTCATTTTCATCTTTCAAGGATTTAGATGACAATGAAAAATTTAATTGTATTAATAAAGCTTACCAGAAATATTTAGCCAAATATCTTGTTTGCTCATGGGAAAAAAGGAAATCTATTTTGTTTCCAAATAATAACTAAATCTGTATTGCTATCTATGTTTTAAAATGTATCTTCACACCAAAAATAAACAGTGACTTATAAGCCCATGTAGGGCTGGGTACAACATATATTAAATTGTTAATTATGATTTTGTTGTAGAATGTACATGTCACTAAAATAAATAAACTATCTATCTATCTATCTATCTAATATTTCTAAGAAATCACTATCAGGGATAGTAAATTCAATATGAGAGTCGTGTAAAGTCGTTATAATATCTGGATTATAAACTGGTATTGCATAGCGTAATTTTTCCCGGTCTATAATATTATTAATATTAATTAGATATTCTTTGTCTTTTAATAATGAACAATTAAATTTCCACAAACCTCTACCACGCTGAAATTTACAAAAAGTCATGAGCAATTCTATAAAAGAGTGATCCGACCGGTATCCTGGTTTGACATAACATTTGTCAATTAGATCTGTTAAGTTATCTGAAATTATAAAGTAATCTAGTCTTGCACGCTTTATTGGATTCTTTTTATGCCATGTGTAGCATCTTGCATCTTTATTTAAAAACCTAAAAGCATCTTTTAAATTCAGTGAGTTCATAGTATCTATTAAGCAGTTTCTAGACTGTGGATTGTTCACATGTCTATAGTTATAGCTATCTTTGCTTGGATCAATCACAAGATTAAAATCACCACATACAATACAATAGTCATTATCTGAGTGCTCAATCTTTTCCTTTAAAGACATAAAGAATCCAGGAGAGTCCTTGTTTGGGGCATATATATTTATAATTTTTATGGTAAATTCATTCAAGCTTAATGATACAGATATCTGATTCCCTGTCGAGTCTCTTTCTACCGACAAGATCTTGTATTCGAATGTTTTATTAATCAAGATTGCAACTCCTCTGGAATTTGTTTGCGAACCACTTAGTAAACACTCACCTGCCCACAAAGGTTTTATTAGTTTTTGATCTTCACTTAGCCAATGAGTATCCTGCAGACAGAGTATATCAGGTCGAATTTCAGCAAAATAGTGCAAAACATCTGTACGCTTATTAATATCTCTAAGACCTTGACAGTTTGCCGAGATAATCCTCAAGTTTGAAGGAGCCATAGAGCTAAAGGCCAAATTATATACTGATGATCAGGAACATACCGCCAAATACCAGCTCCTATTAATACATGAATGTATTAATGTTATCTCATTTTAATTTTAAGCAAATTTATTTATGACTCCATAGGTGTACAAAAGACAATTATAAGATGGAATGAGTAAAAATGGGCTAGAAAAAATCTGAATGCTGTTTAAAAGAAAAAAAATGCACAAAAGAGTAAAATAAAATGGCCAGAAAAATATTCTTAACCTATTTTAAAATATTGTAAAATATTGTAAACATAGAGCAAACAATAGCTTTAATAAAATTATAATAAAATCACCACTGGAAAAGGGCAAACACCTGAAAAGACAGGTTATATTATATTATGGGGTTGTCAGTCTGTTGGTTTTGAAAATAACTTGTGGGCACTTTTTACTTTTTACCCCACAGCCCTTAATGGCTGTTGGGTTATTGTTTTCACCCATGGTGTCCGGATGGTCAGGCGGGCGGGCGGGTGGGCAGGCGGCGGGAAATAGTTTGTCCGGGCTGTATCTCAGAAACCGTAAGGTGTAGGAAGTTGATACTTGGTAGGGACATTGGTTAGGGGGTGTAGCTGTGCAACATCATGGTCTGACCTTGATTTGACCTTTGACCTTGCCGTAGTGACCTTGAGTTTGAAAATCTTGTCCGGGCTATATCTCGGAAACTGTAAGGTGTAGGAAGTTGATACTTGGTAGGGACATTGGTTAGGGGGAGTAGTTGTGCAGCGTCATAGTCTGTCCTTGATTTGACCTTTGACCTTGCCGTAGTGACCTTGACCTATAAAATCTTGTCCGGGCTATATCTCGGAAACCGTAAGGTGTAGGAAGTTGATACTTGGTAGGGATATTGGTTAGGGGTGTAGGTGTGCAACGTCATGGTCTGACCTTGATTTGACCTTGCCATAGTGACCTTGACCTATAAAATGTTGTCCGGGCTATATCTCGGAAACTGTAAGGCTTGGGAAGTTGATATTTGGTAGGGACATTGGTTAGGGGGTGTAGGTGTGCAACGTCATGGTGTGACCTTGATTTGACCTTTGACCTTGCCGTAGTGACCTTGACCTATAAAATCTTGTCCGGGCTATATCTCAGAAACCGTAAGGTGTAGGAAGTTGATACGTGGTACGGATATTGGTTGGTTGTGTAGGTGTGCAACGTCATGGTGTGACCTTGATTTGACGTGTGACCTTGCCGTAGTGGCCTTGACCTATAAAATCTTGTCCAGGCTATATCTTAGAAGCCGTAGGGTGTAGGAAGTTGATACTTGCTAGGGATATTGCTTAGGGGGTGTAGGTGTGCAGCGTCATGGTCTGACCTTGATTTGACCTTTGACCTTGCTGTAGTGACCTTGACCTATAAAATGTTGTCTGGGCTATATCTCAGAAACCGTAAGGTGTAGGAAGTTGATACTTGGTAGGGATATTGATTAGGGGGTGTAGGTGTGCAACGTCATGGTCTGACCTTGATTTGACCTTTAACCTTGCTGTAGTGACCTTGACCTATAAAATATTGTCCGGGCTTTATCTCGGAAACTGTTAGGTGCAGGAAGTTGATATTTGGTAGAGACATTGGCTAGGGGGTGTAGGTGTGCAGCATCATGGTGTGACCTTGATTTGACCTTTGACCTTGCCATAGTGACCTTGACCTATAAAATCGTCAGGGCTGTATCTCGGAAACCGTAAGGTGTAGGAAGTTAATACTTGGTAGGGACATTGGTTATTGGCTATAGGTGTGTATTATCATGGTGTGACCTTAATTTGACCTTTTACCTTGCTGTAGTGACCTTGACCTTTAAAATCTTGTTGCACCTTTGGGTCTGTCTTTTGATGCAGATTAAGCAAAAGTCATATTAGAATTTATTAAGAATTTTACTTTCATAACTTCCCATTGTAAGAGATAGAATTTCATCAAGTGAGCCGCAGATTTTATTCCAACACCACACATAAGCATTCATTAAATGTATTACCACTTCTGTATGCATGGTAATATTCAAACCATCTAAACCATAATTCGGAAATGCAGATGTATATAAAGAGTGTTGAATTTTAGTTTACTGATTAATGCTGTCATCTTGTCATTGAATTATCTTGTTTTAATACTTCATCTTTGTACGCATTATCTTTCTTTTAAACATTATTTCTCCATTTAAACATTGTTTGGACCTTTATATAACTGACAGTGCTCTGATAGTATCCTGAAGTTTGTACTGGTACAGTACTTCTATATCTCATGGTGTTGAAAATATTTCCCAAGGCTGTGGGGTACGGGCATCTCTGATGCTATTTTACATTTTCCAATCAGGGGAATTTTGTTGCATGTAAGTTCATATGTGGGTTTGGGTTTGGGAATTTGTTGTTTTGTAGAACACTACAACTGAACAATAAAATGACATATTTTTATACAATTAACAGTAGGCAGTTGCAAAAGTTGTCACACTTTGACAGGAGGGGTTTATGCTAGAAGCAATAAAATAACACATATAATTCTAATTTTTTTAGATCTTTATCTGTACTCAATAGAAAACTAATTAACGTTGTTGGTACATCAAAAATGGCAAGTAAGTTTGAGTGATTTATGAATGGAAGGACAAGGGGCCACAGTGGCTTAGTGGTAGCACACTCGCCTCCCATCTCTGAGGTCGGCAGTTCAAACCCCTACCACACATGGAAAAGATGGTAGTTTCTTTCCAATGGTCAGCAGTTTACAGTACAGAACCTTGACCAGAACCTGGTTTCCTCTGCCAAAAAACTACCTGTCATGATGAATTGGGTTAAAGGAAACCCTTAAATTATATGGGAAGTAGTACCACTCCAGATAGATGCCACTTCTTGCAAGCATTAAAATGGTATATTACTTGTCAAGATCGAGCAAGAAATAACAATTTTATGAATTTTTTAAATTCAACATGTTGCTTCCCTAGTTTACCATAATATACTATTTCAATATGGCGGCCGAAATTCTTGTTTCGCAAAAGGTAGTTTTATAAGGAATGTCCATTCTAGCTTTTATATACAATTTCTATGATGTTAGTACTTGGATGTTGGACGTCTCAGTTTGGGACCAGCCGTGGGATGTATCTAAGTTGGAATTTCTTTTTGTCACAAGACTTTCGTAAATTCTAGTGGACTACTTGTGTCTCTGATGGCTTTGCGCTCGCGCTAGGGGACCAAAACACCTTTTGGCCTTATTTCTGTTTTATGTTAGTGGTACATGTGATTTTAGCTGTTTTAAGTTAGTGTTACCTGTGAATGATTTTCCCAGTTTGTAATTTAGTGGTACATATGGATGATTTGCCCTGTTTACAATTTAGTGATTTGGTGAATTTCCCTGATTATCACTCAGTAGTACATCTGTAATTCAGTAATGTTCTATATATGAGTGGTTATTTCTATACTTCAGTGGCAATATGTGATTTTGTTTACCCCAGCCTATAAAGGGGGTTTGTCGTCCCCTGCACCGTCCAAGCAGTGGCGGCGGGGGACATAAATCTTGTGGGGGTTCCGTAGCCTAAAGTCATGCACAGATTTTTACCAAATTTTCAGGATATGTTTACCGCAAGACGATCTACAGCTGATTACGTTAAGGGGGTATTTCGCAACAGCTGTTGCCATGGTAACACTTTTCAAATCTCAAGAGTCTTAAAGTTTGTGGATGTTCCACAGCGTAAACCAATGCATTGATTTTCATCAAATTTTCAGGATATGGAATCTCTGATAAAAGCCCATCAGGAAAAATGCCCATCAAGTGAATCCCATCAGCAAAAAAGCCCATCAGGAAAATTGCCCATCAACTAAAGTGATCGGTAGGAAAATTGCCCATCAATTTTTCAAAATTTCTTTACAACATATAATTCATCAATTATTTATAAAAATCTGATGTAAGGTAATGATGAACTATATTTACAATTGATTAAGACCCACTTCTATTTCAGGTTTATTTATATCAAAGGAAGAGTACACAAGTTTAAGTTTTTTATTTACACCAAAGGAAGGATGTATGTGGTGTGTCTACTCTGGTGAGATAAATAAAAAGCTATTGTTTATTGTATAATCTGTGTATGTATTATGTTAGTATTTTAAATAATACACTAAATTAAAAACAAAAATTATGGGCAGAAAAAAATTTGTTATCAGTATTTTGAATATAACACTAAATTAAAAAAAAATTGATGGGCAATTTTCGTACCCATCACTTTAGCTGATGGGCAATTTACCTGATGGGCATTTTTCCTGATGGGCTTTTTTCCGTACACCCCAAAGAGGATACAGAGCTGATTAGGTTTTGGGGGTATCTGGCAACAGTTACCATGGTCATGCTTTAAATACTTTTTGGTCTTAAACGTCTTAATTGAAAAAGGGGTGCTATTGAATTGAAGTTACTACCTTCCATGTGCGCGTGCATGTGTGCGTTTGTCATAATTTTACATCAACCTTAGATTTTATTCATTTATGAAGATATATCTTCACCAAATTTGCAGAGAATATTTATGGCTGTGTAAACATGTCTATAAAACATTTAGTCATCATTTTCAAATATAGCATTATCGCCATAGCTGTTTGTTTAAAATCATAAATGGGTTCTAAAAAAACTAAAAATATTGCAGCTAGCTTCATCAGATTTACATAAAATTTAAATGCCTGGGAAAGCTTGCCGGAGAGCAATTTTGGCCTTGTTTTCAAAACAAAATAGTTGCCATATTTTTTTACAAGTGTCAAATTTGACCTTTGACTCCCGCTTCAAGGTCATATAGGGTTATTTTGCTAAAAAGGCCTTATATGTCCCCCCAAAAATTGCTTCTAGGGCTTCAAATATGAAAACAACTTGTAAATAAATTATGGGCTATGAATCTTACATATGACAACATCTCATGGGTTCTTAACTTCTTACATCTGAAGTTGTTCCTGAGGTTTTCCCAAGTCTCAAATTTTATTTAGGCTGGGGTTTTTGTCTGCCAAGGCTGGCTATTTTTTCTGTTTTAAGTTAGTGGTACATGTGAGTGATATTCCCCGTGTATAACTTGATGGTGTTTGTGGATGAATTTCACTGTTTATAATTCAGTGGTTCATGCCGGGTGTATCCAGTCATGGAAAACCTGGAAAAGTCATGGAATTCCATTTTTATTTCCAGGCCTGGAAAAGTCATGGAAAATTCATAAAAAGTCATGGAAATTAAAAGGTATCCTCTCGCGAAACGGCGCTGTTCCTTTCTTTCATCCAGCATTTCAATATAAGGATATGTTTATGTAATCAGATCAAATTTTGGTGTCTTCCACATCTCCCTGTACTGTGACTGGAACCTTGTTTGTGGTTCTTAAAGGCAAAACTGGCAGGAGCTCGTGGCCTCGGTGGGAGCTCGTGTACATATCTCTTTCATGCCACGAAGCATGTAAAAGGTCCTTGATTTTAAAGCTTTGGTCATGGAGAAGTCATGGAAAAGATATTGAAATTTAGTGGATACACCCTATACATGTAAGTGATATTCTCTGTAATCCCACAGTATATTTGAGTGATTTTTCTCTGTGTAATTCAGTGGTACAGCCGGCTTATGAAGAGTTCAGGGAACTGGAGAGTCGTTTGAAAATTGAGAATCAACTAAAAGATGAGGCAGAGAAATATGCAACAAAGGTAACACTTTCTTCCTTCTATCATAAATTGTGATTACAAGAAGTCTATATAAACCTCGTAAAACAGTAATTATAACTTAGGAACTTGCACTGTAAGTTCCCTTGTTTCTTGTATCATGGGTTAAAGCAAAGATAGCTTTTGTTATTAACAATTCCCCAGATAACTTATCAAGAATGCAGTGACCTCAGACATATGTGCACACTAAAACCTCAAAAGTTTTCTGTTACAAAATACATGTATTCAGATGTTTTATGGGCCTGTGGCTTTAACATACAAATAAAGTTTCTCTTGTTCTAACACTTTATAAGGATTTGTAAAAAATATTTGACAGTTAAATTTAAATAAAGAGACATAATACTTGACAACATTTTTATTCTGTGATTTTAAAAGTCAACTTTTATTGCGCTACAATAGCTCACCATGTGCAACTGAATGCTATCTCTTGATGCCGCAGGCATCCGGGCAACGTCCAAGAAAAATAGATGTCTAAGTATTGGCCGAATCCCCCTGTCCTGAGAGTGTACCACAGTAATGAAATCCTGCGCATCGTCCTTCTTTGCTCATTGGCTGCGTGACTAGCGAGCATTTAAAATAAGCTTTTTTTATTTCACTGTTTTCTCAGGATATACATAGTGATGGATGTTCCTATTCAGCCATTTACTTTATTATATATCATAGCTTCTTCTGTAAAACTTTGAATTCTGTAGGATAAGTATTTCTTTACTTTTTACCCCACAGCCCTTAAGGGCTGTCGTGGTATTGTTTTCACCCATGGTGTCCTGATGGGTGAGCGGGCGGCGGGAAAAGTTTGTCCGGGCTGTATCTCAGAAACCGTAAGGTGTAGGAAGTTGATACTTGGTAGGGACATTGGTTAGGGGGTGTAGGTGTGCAACGTCATGGTCTGACCTTGATTTGACCTTGCCGTAATGACCTTGAGTTTGAAAATCTTGTCCAGGCTGTATCTCGGAAACCGTAAGGTGTAGGAATTTGATACTTGGTAGGGACATTGGTTAGGGGGTGTAGTTGTGCAATGTCATGGTCTGACCTTGATATGACCTTTGAACTTGCTGTAGTGACCTTGACCTATAAAATCTTGTCCGGGCTATATGACGAAACCGTAAGATGTAGGAAGTTGATATTTGGTAGGGACATTGGTTAGGGGGTGTAGGTGTGCATCGTCATGGTCTGACCTTGATTTGACCTTTGACCTTGCTGTAGTGACCTTGACCTATAAAATCTTGTCTGGGCTATATCTCAGAAACTGTAAGGTGTAAGAAGTTGATACTATGTAGGGACATTGGTTAGGGGGTGTGGGTGTGCAGGTCATGGTCTCACCTTGATTTTACCTTTGACCTTGTCGTAGTGACCTTGACCTATAAAATCTTGTTCGGGCTATATCTCAGAAACTATAAGGTATAGGAAGTTGATACTTGGTAAGGACATTGGTAGGGGGTGTAGGTGTTCAATGTCATTGTCTGACCTTGATTTGACCTTTGACCTTGCTGTAGTGACCTTGACCTATAAAATTTTGTCTGGGCTATATCTCGGAAACCGTGAGGTGTAGGAAGTTGATATATGGTAGGGACATTGGTTAGGGGGTGTAGGTGTGCAACGTCATGGCGTGACCTTGGTTTGACCTTTGACCTTGTCGTTTAAAATCTTGTTGCACCTTTGGGTCTGTCTTTTGATGCAGATTGAGCACTGTTAAAGTAATATTAGAATTTATTCAGAATTTTACGTTCATAACTTCCCATTGTAAGAGATGGAATTTCATCAAGTGAGCCACAGATTTTGCTCCAACACCACACATAAGTATTCATTGAATGTATTACCACTTCTGTATGCATGGTAATATTCAAAACATCTAAACCATAATTCGACCATGCAGATGTAGATAAAGAGTGTTGTTATTTAATTTTACTGATCAATGCTGTCATCTTGTTATTGAATTATCTTGTTTTAATACTTCATCTTTACATGCATTATCTTTCTTTTAGACATTATTTTCTCCATTTAAACATTGTTTGGACCTTTATATAACTGGCAGTGCTCTGAAAGTATCCTGAACTTAGTACTGATACAGTACTTCTATATCTCCAAATATTTCCCTAGGCTGTGGGGTACAGGCATCTCTGATGCTATTTTTTCATTGTTGCGAGAGTTCTGGTTACGATTGCTCGGATTTATGGCTTAAAAATGTCCTCACACCAAACGAGTTCTAACAAGCCCAGATCATCTAAATGTCGCCACTTTTGCTTCGCTTTTGATACACATAACTACTGTCCATCTTGCAGAGGAGCTGGTAAAGGGGATGACCCTTGTGTAACCAGTGAAAAGCCGTGCAATATTTGCTCTGCTTTTACTGAAGAACAGCTTATCAAAATAAAACACAGACACAGGTATATTAGGAAGCAAAAAGTGTCCGATACTTGTAATACATCTAAAGATGATGAACTGGACTTGTTGGAGGATGACGTGGAGGTCTTTTCTGGATCACAAGCAGACCTTGAGGGTGCTGCAGAAAATTTATTTTCATCTCCTCCGAAGTGTCAGAATAGTCATAAGTCTACTTTCAAAAAGGTTAAAAGCCAGATTCAGAAGGGTGCCAATCCTGAAAAAGCTGCCAGGCATGGATATGAGAATGCCTGTGATTATTTTGAGATATTGAATAAGAGAATCTTTATTCAACAGATAGCTTTAGCCTGCCTAAGCAAATCCTTAGCCCCTATTCTGCAGAGGAAGCTGTATACCATGGGCAACACTGGCCTGCTAAGACGTGAGGCTGAGATGACTCTCTGTCAACCACATCTAGGTGATTCTAGATGCCAAGAACTCAGGAATTCGCCCTTTTGGCCTACTCCTTTGTTCAAGTCCTAGTTAGTCAAGAATAAAAATTGTAATAGTATTACTTAATCTGTTGAGATCTAATCACACATTTGTTGTTGTATAATATTTCATCTTTCCACTAATAATTAAATTCATTCGGGACTACTAATTTAGAATGGACAGTCAAAATAGTTCTGTCCTGGTCGATGTACGGACCTTTGCCCATAGGAGCTTTGCCCACAAGGAACTTTCCCTACCACTTTTTTTTTCATGGGAGGAACTTTGCCCACATGGGAGGAATTTTGCTTTGCAAAATAAAAAGTATTGAAGGTTGAATTGCTGAAGTTCTTACATAAGTGGTTATCTGTTGCTCAGAATTATGTCATACAAAAGATGGGTCCTAACTTAGGACTCCTAAGGAAAATGCCCAGTCAAACCATGAGGCGTGAGTTATGACCTGTCTGGGGATATGTTGGTGCCGAGTTGGCCCAATCTAGTCTTTCTTCTAACAGTAGTTCTCATAACACCAGGCACAAGCAAAGTGTTGATAATTTCTGTGTTCTACCAAAGCTTCATTAATCTACTCAAAATTCTATGAAAAAGTTTGGTTATAGTATTACATTGATGCTCCCATTGTGAATGGATGGCTCAATTTTCTCAGTCAGATTCGTTCCTCCACCTCGCTAACCTCCTTCGGAAAGAAGCTTAAAGGGGAAAGTTTTCATCCCGCACGAAAATCTCCTCAAATTACAAAGATCATATGTTTGGAGTCTTTATTTTCAAATATCAACAAACACCACAGCTTATTGGTATATAATTATTCACCTTTTGACAGGACTGATAAACTCTTCCTTCCAGACTAAAAGGGCAAAAGTCCTCGAGGTATTTTATTACTTGATGTAGTTTTTTTACTGTTTTTTAAGGGTGTTGCACACAGGAAACGACCCTACACGATACAATCAGACAAAATAAATAGACCATGGTGGTTCATTGTAATGTATGCACACACACTCCGATCCTATCAGATAAGACACTGCAAGACACGACCCGACATTTCTAAATTAGAAAAGTTTCTAATTTTTATCTGTTTGTAGGGAGGGGGAAAGGGGGGGGTTCTCCATTGCCCATGTCATTTCTAAAGAACTGTGTGTAATAAATGCCTTGGAAAGCTTATATGAAAGAGGCTGCATCAATGAAAGGCATTTAATAGGTACAACATAGTCTTACCCAAAGCTCAAGTCTTTTTATATTGAGCTAAAATATTGGTGGACACAGCACAATCTAAATTATACTCTTACATATCTTAGCTTTTAAATTAATTTACCACTTATTCTGCCTCTCCGAAAACATGTAATGCTTCATTATGACACAGGTATTTATATTTTAAAAACATATTGTGCACTTTTAAGCTCAGATAAAGGCTATGCAAATCACATGTACAAGCAAAGTGAAAAAAAAACTATAACAGTTGTAAAATAGCAAAACAAACGGATCGGATTGGATCCAGTGTGTTTTGACATGTCTGTCGACCTCCATGCAAACTGTCATTAATATGTCAGATCGGGTTGGGTCGTTTCTAGTGTGCAACACCCTTTAGAGTACTCAAACTTTATTTAAATTTTCAACAGCAGATTCTACATAAGCCCTTCTGTACACAGCAGTTGTTAATTCTCTGCGATAGGTGCATATTACACTATGCACTTGCCAAGCAACTTTTGTTTTTTTATTTGAGCATCACACTTGACAGAGGAATGAAGGTTCATAAATGCTCTTTGACCCCTGGACTTTAAATCCTATCTCTAACCCAAGGCATGCCCCACCTTAGCTTAGCCAATGTCTTCTTGTTGTTCTCCATGTTGCTTGACCGTTTTTCTATCCTTTGATATTGAACTTTGGCTGTCCGTCTTTGTATTGTTGCCCTTAGAGTCTACTTACTAAAGTGGAGATTAAGTGCTATAAAAGTCCTATTTGGATTAGATTAGAAAATTAGTCAAAGCTCATAAAGTGGTAAGTATCATTTCTCTCATGTAAAATTAAGCATTCTGGTTGCTAACTTCACTAATGGAGTCTTCTTTTCTGCATTTTCACATATTTTCTATTATAGAGTTGGTGGCACGCATATGCCAACCAAACCAGTATTGTCTTCAATTTTTGTAAATTTACCCTGTAAGAATTTGGGGCATTTTGAGTGATCTTTCATTACTGTTTTCAGATGGCTTTTGAATAATTTTAACTAAACAGTCTTTTAGTTTTTTTTACTATTCTTCCATCACTTAAATAAATGATTTTTGGAGGAATTTCTCTTTTTTTACATGTTTGTACTATCTAACATTTGAACCTGAAACAGCTAAACTGTGCTGATAATAGCTATCTGGGCCAGCTAAAACTAAATAAAAAATTCACCAAGGAAAATATTTAACCCTGGAAAATGCAAGCTGTGAGAGCCTTGTACTTACAACAGATGTAGTAAAAACACTTAACTCTGCTCTACTTAATTGATTTTATTTAAATAAAAGCAGTAGAAACTGTAATAAATTGCCTTTGAAATGGTATAAATAAATATGTAGACCTATGTGGCAATTTGTCCATTCGCATTTTCTTGTTGAAACATCAATTTCTATGCCATTAATTTTGACATTTGACTTGTACACCCGATTCTTTAATATTAATGAGAAATTATAAGGTCACTGAATTTGGACACCCAGTACCCCACAGGACCACATTTAATATTGTAAGAAAATTCTAATAATAGGTACACTTATTTGTTTTCATATCAGGTTGACTGATCACCGCCATCTTCTTTTGTTATGGAATTATTTTTGCTTTTTCGGCCGTCCGGCATCCGGTGTCCGGCGCCCGGTGTCCGGCGCCCGGCGTGCCACTTGGTTTCCAGACATTTTAGGCACCAGTTCTTTTCGTATCTTTATACCGTCTTATCTTTATACCTACCCGTGCCAGATAGAGCGATTTCATCCGAATTTTCGACCCCACCAATGCAAAAAGGCATGAAGCTGAAATAATTTACATGTATACTAATAAATATTTAAGCATCTTTGATATATTTCACATATGAAACAGGGTCTTGTAAGACTACTGTGCAATTTTTGCAAAAGGTTCATGGGGTGGACATTACACATGGATAATGTGTGTTCTTCTATGCTATCCTGTTTCTATTCATATGTCGCAGCTACTATCAATAGGTCGTCCTATTTCTAGTTTTTTTCCTTCCTATTGTACTGGCAAGAGCAGTCAAAGAGTACAGACCTCCACCAAGGACCAGCAGCTCCAATATTGCTTATTGGTGCAATGATAAAAAATCTGTGCAATACCAGTGCATCTGTGTGCCGAAAATCTGTTGGGCCAGTGGTGGCTGCCAGTGTCGGACAGCTGACCGATGTTAGGCCAACTTCGGTATGCTATCCAGAATACGATTTGCTTCAATTAAAAAAATTGTCTTTTTAGCTGTCCTTTGTTGTGAGCTTGCTAACCATCTCAATTGTGGGTAAGCATAAAGTATCACAGTAGAAGTATCATTTATTTGTATAAATGCCCCCTCCATATTAAATTCCCTCTCCCTCTCTACCTTTGCAAAGGTCATAATTTGGGGCTTTACATCCCTCTCAACAGCCAACAGGTGTGTTTTAGTACTTCAAATTACCACTTATGGGAACTGAAGAAAGTAAAAAAAACACAAAAAACATGCCAGCTTTAATCACAAATGACTTAAAATGATAAAATCTGCACAAATATGAAAAAGAAGTTTATAATTTTTACCCCACAGCCCTTAAGGGCTGTCAGGGTATTGTATTCACCGATGGTGTTTGGATGGGAGGCGGGAAACGTTTGTCCGGGCTGTATCTCAGAAACCGTAAGGTGTAGGAAGTTGATACTTGGTAGGGACATTGGTTAGGGGGTGTAGGTGTGCAATGTCATGGCATGACCTTGATTTGACCTTTGACCTTGCTGTAATGACCTTGACCTATAAAATCTTGTCCGGGGTACATCTCGGAAAAACCATAAGGTGTAGGAAGTTGATACTGAGTAGGGACATTGGCTAGGGTGTGTAGATGTAAAACGTTATGGTGTGACCTTGATTTGACCTTTGATCTTGTAGTGACCTTGACCTATGATGCCTTGTCCGGGCTATATCTCGGAAACTGTAAGGCGTAGGAAGTTGATATTTGGTAGGGACATTGGCCAAGGGTTATATGTGTGCAATGTCATGGTATGACCTGGATTTGACCTTTGACCTTGCTGTAATGACCTTGACCTATAAAATCTTGTCCGGGGTACATCTCGGAAAAACCGTAAGGTGTAGGAAGTTGATACTGAGTAGGGACATTGGCTAGGGTGTGTAGATATAAAACGTTATGGTGTGACCTTGATTTGACCTTTGATCTTGTAGTGACCTTGACCTATGATGCCTTGTCCGGGCTATATCTCGGAAACTGTAAGGCGTAGGAAGTTGATATTTGGTAGGGACATTGGCCAAGGGTTATATGTGTGCAATGTCATGGTATGACCTGGATTTGACCTTTGATCTTGCATATCTGATGCTATTTTATGTCTCTACGAGGATATCTGATACTATTTATCTCTCTTACCGGTATATCTCTCATATCTTTTTACTTGAATCTTGGTTGTTGCACCTTTGGGTGTCTTTTGATGTGGATTAAGCACTGTTAAAGTCATATTAGAAGTCATTAACTGTTTTATTTTTGCAACTTCCCATTGTAACAGATGGTATTGCATCAAGTGAGCCACAGGTTTTGCCCCAATTCGACATAAAATCATGTATTGCTACATCTGTATGTATGGGTAATATTCAAAACATCCAAACCATAATTCGACCATACAAATGAAAATCAAAATGGGAGAAGTCTTAAAGCTTCCTAATTTTTAGTTTACTGAATTGTCTTGTTTTAATACTTAATATTTACATGCAATTTCTTTCTCTTAGATGTTATTTTCTCTATTTAAACATTATTTGGACACTGACACTGCTCTGAAAGTATCCCAATCTGTGTACTGTTTCACTACTTCTATATCTCATGTTGTTGAAAACTATTTTCCCAGGTTGGGGTATGGGAATCTCTGATGCTATTTTTTCAGATTTAAGTTTTTTTTCTAAAATTTCAAGTTTTACACTATACATGACGGCGATCAAGATAAAGGCTGTAAACAGCCCATTATCACCCACTGTCACCGGACTCGAGTTGTTTTTATAGAGTTGGTGATGTGCATGCGCCTTCTAACTCTATACTGTTATGTTTTTTCGAGTCTTTGTCCTCGAATTTCTGGTGTTTTGAGTGCTCATTAATTGCTGTTTTTGGTGAGTTTTGAATAATTTTAACTAATCCATCGTTCGGTTTCTTGGCCATTCTTTCGTCACTTTAATGAAAATTTGTGGATGAATTTCTTTTTTGACATGGGGAACATTGTTTTTGTGTTACCAGCATTTATGCTGCATGGCATATAGGGATTCCTTCTCATCTCATTTTGTGGCGTGTCTGTCGTCGTTGTCATCACACTTTGTATTCTGGACAGTATGTAACTGCTCCTCAGGGTGTGCTGTATATTTTTGTGACCTTAAACTCCCACCAGTAAGATACTGATAGTGAGTTTTAAGTTTTTTCGTTTCTGGACAATATCTCAAAAATGGCTTGATGAATTTAATTCAAATTTGGCATGTGGTTTTAACTAATTTTGAAGGTTTGCCTTAATTTAAGGTGACCTTAAACTCCCATGTATAAAAAACTTACGTCCAGTTTACAGTTTTTCTTTCTCCATGGAGTATACTGAAACTAACGTCAACAATTTCATTCAACTTTTGCATGTATATGTAACTGGCCATAGGTAAGTGCCATACAGTAAGGTGACCTTAAACTCCCAGTAATAACAGAATTATATTCACTTTAGGTTTGGTAATTTTGAACAGTATTTCAAATATTGTGCAATTCTAGCATGTTTGAGTTGTGGATGTAACAAATCTTGAACAGAACGTTCAGGAAAAGATTACCTTAATCTTGCTACAATATACAGCAGTGCAAACAAACTTTGAGTTTAAGGTTGAGACAATATTTTTGGTGTTTGGAAGATATTTTATATGCTAATTAGGACGTTTTACATTGATATTCATCATGTACAAAAATCTCCACCAAAAATGGTCTCTGTTGTAAGGTTATAGTAAATTGCTGATATTTTATAAACTTATAAGATTAAGGTTGCATAAGTTTGTGTCACTAGCAGTTATGAATGAAGACATTCATGGTCGGTGTCGTCTTCACACTTATTTTCAAGACAGTATCTCAAAAATGGCTTGATGAATTAAATTCCAATTTGGCATGTTGATGGCACTGTTCCTCAAGGTGTGCCCTATTTGAGGTGACCTTAAACTCACAGTAGTAAGATACTTATGTTGAGTTGAAGGTTTTCGTTTCCGGACAGTATCTCAAAACTTTGTTGATGGATTCAATTCAAATTTGGCATGTGGTTGTAACTGGTTTTCAAAGTGTGCCCTATTTTAAGGTGACCTTAAACTCTCATATATTAAAAAGTTATGTTGAGTTTATATTAGCTTTCCATAGCATATACTGGAAATAACTAGAGAAATTTCATTCAACTTTTGCATGTATATGTAAATGGTCACAGGTAAGTGTCATACAATAAGGTGGCCTTAAACTCCCAGTTATAACAGAATTATAGTCACTTTAAGTTTGACAATTTTTCAACACTATTTCAAACACTGCAATTTTAAGCATCTTTCAAGTTGTGGATGTAACAAACCGTGAACAAAACCTACAGGAAAAGATTACCTTAAACTCCCACACAGCTGCAAACTAACTTGGAGTTTAAGGTTGGGACATTTTTGTGTCACCAGCATTTATGCTGAGTGGCATATAGGGATCGCTTCGTCATCCAATTTTGTGGCGTCGTTGTCTGTCGTCGTCAGCATCGTCGTCTGTTATCGTCACAATTTGTATTCCAGACAATATCTCAAAAATGGCGTGTCAGATTTAATTCAAATTTGGCATGTGGATGTAACTGGTCCTGGGGGTGTGCTGTATAGTTTTGTGACCTTAAACTCCCACTAGTAAAATACTTAAACTCAATTTAAGCTTTTTCGTTTCCGGAGAATGTCTCAAAAATGGCTTGATGGATTCAATTCAAATTTGGCATATGGTTGTAAGTAGTTTTGATGGTGTGTCCTATTTTAAGGTGACCTTAAACTCCCTTATATAAAAAAGTTATGTCCAGTTTACGTTTTTTCTTTCTCCATGGATTATACTGAAAGTAACTTCAGAAATTTCATTCAACTTTTGCAATTATATATAACTGGCCATAGGTAAGTGCCACACAATAAGGTGACCTTAAACTCCCATTAATAAGAGAATTATTTCACTTTAAGTTTGCTAACTTTTGAACAATATTTCAAATATTGTGCAATTTTAGGCGTTTCAGTTGTGGTTGTAACAAACCTTGAACAGAACTTTCAAGAAAAGATTACCTTAAACTCGCTGGGCAATATTTTTGGTGTTTGGAAGATATTTTATACACTAATTAGTAAGGCTGCAACGATTCTTCGGTTACTCGGAAACGAAACGATTCAGTTCAGTACTCGAGTGAAGAAAAGTAAACCGGCTATTCAAAAACAACTAAAAATAGATGTAAAATCTACTACAAAATTAATTTTTTTCTTTAAATATATCAATATATTTATATATTTTACTAATATAAGGTGTTTTCGTTTCAGTTTTTTATATTTTAAGCATTTGCAAACTTTAATTGTACGTGTAACAATGTTTTTAATAGACGTCAATTTTATATAACGTATTTCGAAGACGCCTCAAATCTCGCAATATAAAAATGGTTAAAATTTTCCTTTATTTGGCATTACAAATGCATCTTTTCGTGAGCGATAATCAAGCGATTAACCGAGTCCAAGTCGGTTCTTCTAAAATGTGTAATCGAGGCGCATTTTCGGACTCGTTTGCAGCCCTACTAATTAGGACTTTTTGCATCGATATTCATCATGTTCATATATATCCACCAAAAATGGTCTCTTTTGTAAGGTTATAGTAAGTTGCTGATATTTTATGAACTAATGAGTTTATGGTTGCATTAATTTGTGTCACTAACAGCTTTGATGGAAGACATACATGGTCAGAGTAGTCTTCACACTTACTTTCCAGAGAGTATCTCAAAAATGTCTTGATGAATTAAATTCCAATTTGGCATATTGATGAAACTTTTCCTCAAGGTGTGCCCTATTTAAGGTGACCTTAAACTCACAGTAGTAAGATACTTATATTGATTTGAAGGTTTTTTGTTTCCGCACGGTATCTCAAAAATTTGTTGATGGATTCAATTCAAATTTGGCATGTGCTTGTTTTCAAGGTGTGCCCTACTTTAAGGTGACCTTAAACTCTCATGTATTAAAAGGTTATATTGAGTTTACATTATTTTTCAATAGAGTATGCTGGAAATAACTTCAGAAATTTCATTACAATTTTGCATGTATATGCAACTGGCCACAGGTAAGTGCATTTCAATAAGGTGACCTTAAACTCCCAGTAATAAGAGAATTATATTCACTTTAAGTGTGGCAATTTTTCAACAGTATTTCAAACACTTCAATTCTAAGCATCTTTCAAGTTGTGGATGTAACAAACCGTGAAGAAAAGCTACAGGAAAAGATTCCCTTAAAATCCCTTACATCTGCAAACTAATTTTGAGTTTAAGGTTGGGACAATTTTTGGTGTTTGAAAGATATTTGATGTGCTAATTAAGACTTTAATCTTTGATATTCATCACGTACATCTGTCTACACAAGAAAAAAAATCTCTTTTGTAAGGTTATAGTAAATTCCTGATATTTGATAAACTTATGAGTTTAAGGTTGCATTACCTTGGTGTCACTAGCAGCTATGTTGGAGGACAAATATGGTAAGCGTCGTTGCCACACTTCATTTTCAGAGTGTATCTCAAAAATGGCATGATGGATTAACTTCAGATTTGGCATGTGCATGTAATTGGTTCTCAAGATGTGCCCTATTTTCAGGTGATCTTAAACTCCCAGTAGTAACATATTTAATCAAGATTAAGGTTTTCCGTTTCCAGACAGTATCTCAAAAATGGGTTGATGAATTCAATTCAAATTTGGCATGTGGTTGTAACTGGTTTTCAAGGTGTGCCCTATTTTAAGGTGACCTTAAACTCCCACTAGTAACATACTTATATTGATTTTAAGTTTTTCAGTTTCCAGACAGTATCTCGAAAATTTGTTGATGGATTCAATTCAGATTTGGCATGTGGTTGTAACTGGTATTGAAGGTGTGTCCTATTTTAAGGTGGCCTTAAACTCCCATGTATAAAAGAATTAGGTTGAGTTTTTTCACTTTTCCATAGCATATACTGAAGGTAACTCAAGAAATTTCATTCAAGTTTTGCATGTATATGTAAGGATACAATAAATTGCTGATATTTTAGAAACTTATGAGTTTAAGGTTGTAATAGTTTGGGGTCACTCAGCTGTAATGGATCATCTATAGGACCAGCATCGTCATCACACTTTGCTTCTGGAAAATATGTCAAAAATTGCAAGTAGGATGAAATTCAAATTTGGAATGTGGGTGTTGCTGGTCATCGACATGTACTCTATTTTAAGATGACCTTAAACTCCCATTTATAACACATTTATATTGAATTTTACTTTTGCGATTTGTGGGCAATAGCTTAAAGATGGCTTCACAGATTCAAATCATATTTGGTACGTGGATGTAACTGATCAAGGTGTGGCCCACTTTAAGGTGACCTTAAACTCCTAGTGATAATACAACTATATTGAATTTAAGTTTTTGAATTTCTGGAGTGTATTTCAATTCTGCATGACAGATTTAATTTAAATTTGGTATGTTGATGTATCTAGTCCTGAAGGTGTGCCCTATTTTAAGGTGACCTTAAACTCCCATGTGTAAAAGAATGTTACTAAGCTCAACTTTTTCTATGATTCCACAAAGTGTACAAATATGGCATGACATATTTGATCTATATTTTACAGGTACATGTAACTGATGTTGCAGAAATGCCCTGAGACTACATTGAGGTGACCGTTAACTCTCAGTAATGGCATAATTATAATTACTTTTCTTTTAAAATTTTGGATAATATCTTAAATATATGTGCAATAGATTTTAAGCACATTTAAATTTTGGCTATAAGTAGCCTTGAACAGAGTCTACATGGTTAACATGAACTTAAACTCTTAACATTTACATTGACTTACATTCAGTTTAAGGTTAGGACAAATTTCTGTGATGTTTTGGCAATATTAAAGTGGTAGGTTAGAGTTTTTCATGTAAATTAAACATGTACATGTGTCTAGACCAAAACAGGGTCTTTATTGTAATGTTACCATAAAAACCTGAAAGTTAAAAAAGTAAGTTTAAGGTTACATCCTGCTGGACATGGATATTATTTTTATTTTTCATCTGAATCACCCTTCATTGCTGCTAATTTACAGGTACAGTATTTCATGTGTCTCGGCTAAATTTGGTGTGGAAGTTTAATGGCATGAGAGTTTGTGTGTGATTGCTTTCTTGGCAATATCTGGCAACAAGTGCCATGGCAACACTTTTTCATGTTTCTTGGGCTTTAATATCTTTTGGGGAGTTCTTAGCATTCCAATCCCCTGCATGGATTGGAGCTTATTAGCTTTTTAACGATAACTGGCAACAAGTGTTGCCATGGCAACACTTTTTTCTGTTTCTTGGACTTATAAATATTTTATGGGTTCTTTGCTTTCCATACCCCTGCACAGACTGGAGCGGATTAGTTTTTTGGCACACCTGGCAACAAGTGTTGCCATGGCAACACTTTTTTTGTTTCTTGGACTTGTAAATATTTTTATGGGTTCTTTGCTTTCCATACCACTGCACAGATTGGAGCTGATTAGTTTTTCGGCAACACCTGGCAACAAGTGTTGTCATGGCAACACTTTTTATGTTTCTTGGGCTTAAAAATTTTTCTCGGGTATCTTTGCATTCCAAATCCTTGCATTGATTTCAGCTGATTAGTTTTTCGGCAACACCTGGCAACAAGTGTTGCCATGGCAACACTTTTTTATGTTTCTTGGACTTATAAATATTTTATGGGTTCTTTGCTTTCCATACCCCTGCACAGACTGGAGCGGATTAGTTTTTTGGCAAACCTGGCAACAAGTGTTGCCATGGCAACAATTTTTTTATTTGTTTCTTGGACTTGTAAATATTTTTTCTGTTTCTTTGACTTATATTTCTGTGGATTTTTTGCATTCCAAACCCCTGCATGAATAGGGCCTGGTTAGCTTTTTCAGCAATATCAGGCAGCTAGTGTTGCCGTGGCAACAGTTTTTTCTGTTAATCCATTGTGGATATAAAAACTCCTGAAGAAACCTGTATGGTAAAGTGACCTAACACTCCACAAGATTAGACAATGCTTGTTTGCTGTCCCACAAAATGATGGACAAATAGATGTCCTTCTTTCCTCAATGAAGAGCCGAGGCAGACAAGATATGACCCATCTTGTACAATACATTTACATGTATTATGACTAGCTGAGCGTGCTTTACTAGTGGATTATCAGTGCAGAATTTTTTTTTTTCAGTGCAGAATTGATAGACAATGATCTTGCTTGTTTGCTCTCCCACAAAATGGCAGACAAATATAAGCCCTTCTTTCCTCCATGAAGAGAGGATGTGAACAAATATAAGTCCTTTCCTCCATGAAGAGAGGAAGCAGACAAGACAGGACATCTTGCACAATGCATTAATTTGTATGGTCACATGACTAGCAGTTTAAGTTATATTTTTCAACAAGGTGGGGCTTCACCATGACTCAGTCCTTCTGAAAGATGGTCTGGATTTGCAGAAATGCTGCACATCAACTATTTTTGTCTATCTGGCATAAGTTATGTCCTGTCGAATTTCATCCGCTTCAGTCTTTAACCAAAGCTGGTGACACAGTACAATTCTACTGAAATCTTGTATAATATAACCCTTTAAGCTAAAAACAGCACTGATAAGATCTATCTGGGCCAGCTGCAGTTAACACAAAATTCATCAGGAAAACATTTAATCCCGGAAAATGCAAGCTGTGACAATCAAAAATATTTACAGGGAATGTTACAAAAATGGCTGTATTTCTGAAACTAGTCAATGTATTTGTTCAAATAAAGCTTATTGAATAACCTTTAAAATGGTATCAATATTATATACCGGTAGGTAGCTGAAATAAAATAATCACAAAAATACTTTCAACGAAATTGGAGTAAAATATAGTATGCCAGCAGGTCTTTGGCTTCTCGAAATATTTTAAAAACTATTTTAACTACACATAGTATGTGTAATTATTATGTACACATATATTGTCAAAAGTGTATTGTCCAAAGTGTGTTGTCAAAACGTCATTTGTACATCACAAACCGCTTTCACGGATTTCATTCAAACTTGGGACAACGAGTATTTCAGTCAAGAGAGGAACCCTTTTTAAGGCGACCTTAAACTTCCAATAATAAAGAACTTATGGCCACCTTAAGGTCAGAAATTTGACTTGTTGCCACTTAATGCCCTCTAGGTCACAGATTATGTGGCTTATCTGGCACTAATTTTACCTGGGAACACATTACTATATTCTCCTTATATATACCAAAAATTAAGACTTTATGTTCAGGTTAAAATTGTTTTTGAGGCCCATAAAGACCAATCTTAGATGTTTTTTTCGACATTTTTCCCATATTTTCCCCTATAACACCAAAGTGGTAGGTCTGATAAGTCTGTAACAGTAGTAGATATAACTTCTACATGTACTATAAGTCTGTGAAAAATTTTAAGTCTTTAACTTGAAGTGTAAGGTCACCTTAAAGTCTCTAAATTGCCCACACAGACCCAATTTATGGACTTTTTGCCACTTTGAAAGCCTATAGCTGTCAAACGATATGACTGATACAGCTGAAATCTCATCTGGGAATATATGATTATGTTCTGTTTACATGTGAGAAAAATCAAGGCTTTAAATAGACATTTCACCTGTGTATGAGGATCATAAACACCAACCCGAGTGACCCTTTTATAACATTTTCAACATATTTGGTCCTGTCATCTCAGGGAAATGGTAAGTCTGACAAGTCTCTAACTATAGTAAATATAACTTCTACATGAATCTTTGTCTGTCAAAAATTTTAAGTCTGTAATTATAATTTAAGGCCACCTTAAGGTCTCTTAAATGCCCACAGACCCCCAATTTATTAACTTTTTACCACTTTTAAGCCCCATAACTGTCATAATATGCGCCTGATATAGCTGAAATCTCATCTGGGAATATATTAATATGTTCTGTTTTCATATGCCAAAAACTAAGAATTTAAGTGGACATTTAACATGTAAGTGAGACCGATGAATGATCCACTTGGAGGACTTTTTTTTAAAAATTGACCCCCCCCGATAATGAAAAAAAATGGTTTGACCAAAAAAAAAGAAAGAAAAAGTGAAAAATAGGTTATAATAATTGTGAATCACGCAAAATGGGTGCTGCAAAAAAATACCCAGTGAATGCTTGTGGTGTGAGAGATGGCCTGTCTGGGGATCTGTTGGCGTCGAGTCGGTGCAATCTAGTTGTGTGTTATTTTGAGTTTGTGTAACACCATAGAAGAACCCTTTGAAGAATTGTATTTTTTATTTGTAATAAAGCTTTGTTAAGTACATATAAAATAATTAAATAACATAGAGGTAAATTAAAACCAACAGAAACAAGATTTATTAGTGGGTGGATGATTAGACATGTGCTCAATTAATCATTGGTGTCAGGATACAATCACAGTCAGTCACTGACAATTTCTAGTATTTAATTGTTCATCTTAAATCCTTCCCTTTTTAAGTATTTCATAATTAAGGATGGGTCGGTAGGCCTGTTGTCTCGGTATTGAGGGCATGTTAATGAAGTACTTTCAAATTGATGAAATTTTACAACTGCCACTTCACTTGTCAGCACATATAATGGAAACGTGTTAAAAATATTAGAAATATACCCGAAGTCTGAAGAAACTATAAGCCCTTATTCCATGTTTTCATGCATGTGCAGACTTTTATAGAGTTTTATACAGTTTTGCATTGGCGACCTCTCGATGTACACAATTTTGGTACCAGCCCATCCCTACTCATAATCCACTAATTAAAAATCATAAGGCAATTTTCACTAATAAGTTGAGATTTGTCTTGAATATTGGGTTTGTTTATATCTACAACCATGTTTACAGGAAGTGAATGCTTTAGGTAGATCCTATATATCGGAAACATAGATTACACCATTGTTTTTAACTGGGTTGATATATACTACATTCCTGAAATTGTTTCATGATATAATGACGAACAATGGAGTTTAAAAGTATATATAATTATGGTTTGATAATCTGTTGGAAAAATGGACGAATAATCGACCGTGAGAAGTGGAGGCGATTCCCAGCACTATTACTTATTGTTTGCATGCTTGGTTTATACAAGTTGTTGATCTTATGTAGGGCTGTGAACGGTTACTCGAGCCTTGATAGATGAGTCGGTCTTTGCTACAACTCAAGTCCAACTACAACTCAACTAAATCTCGCGGTTACTTGAATTCAGGCTGGTTGTCAGAGGACGAGTACTCAGGGCTGTTTTTTAGCACCCGTCCCAGCCCCAATTTTATGTACATATTTTCCTTTTTCCCACATCAATGATAATACTTTCTGTTATTTAACTTAAAGATTCTTCTTCTATTTTTAAAACTTTTTGACAAGATCTCCCAATATATTTGAAAAAAGGGGATCTTCTATATCAGTGTTCTTTGTTTGTTTTTTATTGCTATTACTTAAATAACTGGAATTTCCTTGACCAACTATCTGTATAATATGAAAATCAACAAATTCCCCCACTGTTTCATGCTGTAACTATCAGTGTTTGATCAGATTTGTGAGAAAAATGTGTACAAACTTTCAGATGGAATTTACCTGGAAGTTGATTGTATCTTTTACAAGTATATAAACATTTGATCAGTAATAAAAAGTGACATTAATGACATTGTAGGTTAGATATGTATTACCAGATAATTGTCAGCCTGGAATAAGGAAATCGTCATGTCTGAGATAATTATATTGGTAAATATTCAAAATAATAAAATAAATAACACTCAGTCTGGCACTTGTTAATAGAGGAATCTGGGAAAAGCAAAACATATGCATACCAATTTTTTAGGTTATCTATGTTTTAAGCAGGAGTGATTCCTAAACTTGTTATAATTTTGATTTATTCATTAGAAATAAGTTTATGTTAGGGACAAACTGATTAACACATATATACAAGTGAGTGAATTGTAAACATTTTACCGTGATGGATAAGATTATCGGTTCTGTCCCTTTATCAATTTTTTAATCTCAAACTATGACATTATGGTTTTATTTTATCGTATACCTTATATTTTCTAAAGACTGGTTTGGTTCAGTTCAATGCCAGGCTCACACAAACTTCAACTAAAGAACATATAATTATTACTGTCAGGGCTGTCAGGGTATTGTTTTCACCCATGGTGTCCGGATGGGCGGGCGGGCGGCGGGAAATAGTTTGTCCGGGCTGTATCTCAGAAACCGTAAGGTGTAGGAAGTTCATACTTGGCAGGGACATTGGTTAGGGGTGTAGGTGTGCAGCGTCATGGCCTGACCTTGATTTGACCTTTGACCTTGCCGTAGTGACCTTGAGTTAAAAAATCTTGTCCGGGCTATATCTCAGCAACCATAAGGTGTAGGAAGTTGATACTTGGCAGGGACATTAGTTAGGGGGTGTAGGTGTGCAGCGTCATGGTCTGACTTTGATTTGACCTTTGACCTTGCGGTAGTGACCTTGACCTATGAAACCTTGTCCGGGCTATATCTCAGCAACTGTAAGGTGTAGGGAGTTGATACATGATAGTTACATGATACATTGATACTTGATTACATGATTACATGATTCATTGGTTAGTGGCTGTAGGTGTGCAACGTCATGGTGTGACCTTGATTTGACTTTTGACCTTGTTGTAGTGACCTTGACCTATAAAATTTTTTCTGGGCTATATATCGGAAACCGTAAGGTGTAGGAAGTTGAAACTTGGTAGGGACATTTGTTAGGGGGGTGTAGGTGTGCAGCGTCATGGTGTGACCTTGATTTGACTTTTGACCTTGCTGTAGTGACCTTGACCTTAAAATCTTGTCCGGGCTATATCTCGGACACCGTTAGGTGTAGGAAGTTGATACATGGTACGGACATTGGTTAGGGGCTGTAGGTGTGCCGCGTCATGGTGTGACCTTGATTTGACCTTGCCGTAGTTACCTTGACCTGTAAAATCATGTTCGGGCTATATCTCGGAAACTGTAAGGTGTAGGAAGTTGATACATGGTAGGGACATTGGTTAGGGGCTGTAGGTGTGCAATGTCATGGTTTGACCTTGATTTAACCTTTGACCTTGCTGTAGTGACCTTGACCTATAAAATCTTGTCTGCACTATATCTCGGAAACCATAAGGTGTAGGAAATTGATACTTGGTAGGGACATTGGTTAGGGGGTGTCGGTGTGCAACGTCATGGTCTGACCAGGATTTGACCTATGACCTTGCCATAGTGACCTTGACCTATAAAATCTTATCCGGGCTATATCTCGGAAACCTTGAGGTGTAGGAAGTTAATGCTTACTAGGGACATTGGTTAGGGGGTGTAGGTGTGCAACGTCATGGTGTGACCTTGATTTGACCTTTGACCTTGCTGTAGTGACCTTGACCTACAAAATCCTGTCCGGGCTATATCTCGGAAACCGTAAGGTGTAGGAAGTTGATACATGGTAGGGACAGTAGTTAGGGGCTGTAGGTGTGCAGCATCATGGTGTGACCTTGATTTCACCTTGCCGTATTGACCTTGACCTGTAAAATCATGTTCGGGCTATATCTCGGAAACTGTAAGGTGTAGGAAGTTGATACTTGGTAGGGACATTGGTTAGGGGTGTAGGTGTGCAGCGACATGGTGTGACCTTGATTTAACCTTTGACCTTGCTGTAGTGACCTTGACCTATAAAATCTTGTCTGCACTATATCTCGGAAACCATAAGGTGTAGGAAATTGATACTTGGTAGGGACATTGGTTAGGGGGTGTCGGTGTGCAACGTCATGGTCTGACCAGGATTTGACCTATGACCTTGCCATAGTGACCTTGACCTATAAAATCTTGTCCAGGCTATATCTCGGAAACCTTGAGGTGTAGGAAGTTAATGCTTACCAGGGACATTGGTTAGGGGGTGTAGGTGTGCAACGTCATGGTGTGACCTTGATTTAACCTTTGACCTTGCTGTAGTGACCTTGACCTATAAAATCTTGTCTGGGCTATATCTCGGACACCATAGTAACCTTGACCTTTAAAATCTTGTTGCAGCTTTGGGTATGTCTTTTGATGCAGATTAAGCACTAATAAAGTCGTATTAGAATTCATTAAGAATTTTATTTTTACAACTTCCCATTGTAACAGATGGAATTTCATGAAGTGAGCCATAGATTTCGCTCCAACACCACACATAAGCATTCATTGAATGTATTACCAATTCTGTATGCATAGTAATATTCAAAACATCTAAACCATAATTCGGCCATGCCAGATATAGATAAAGAGTACATGCATTATCTTTCTCTTAGACATTATTTTCTCTATTTTAACATTGTTTGGACCTTTATATAACTGACAGTGGTCTGAATTAAGTATCCTGAATATTGTACAGATATAATAATTCTATTTGTCATGGTGTAAAAATATTTCCCTAGGCTGTGGGGTATGGGCATCTCTGATGCTATTTTAATGCATTGAAATTCATGAAATCATAAATAACTTAACTATAACTTCAAAAGTATTGCATTTAGAGCATTTTGTTATCTCCCGCCGGCCGGGCGGGAGATTATAAAACGCATTCCGTGCGTGTGTGCGTGAGGGTGGGTGTGTTATTGAGTGTGTGTCACGCTTTTATAAAGGGCTGTACATCACACTGGTTGTTTCTCCTTGGCCTTTTCAATGTTTTTGATGACCTTATTGCTTATGTCCTTTCATTTGATGCTGTTATTTCACACCTAGGACCATAGCTAAGTGAGTAATAGCAATGGTGGCTACTTTGAGTAAAGTGCTCATAACTCCAAAACGACTGCATTTAGAGTGTTTCTGTAAAATACGTTGTTCAGCTACTTTCTCCATGCCTACAAGATGGTACCATTTTTAGGGTTCTATCTTCATAGCTAAGTGAGTAATAGCTATTTTCTGTTATTAACAATGAGCAAAATGAGTAATTATGTCCACCCCACTGGGGGGTGGACATATTATTTTTGCTTTTTCCGGCGTCCGGCGTCCCACTTGGTTTCCAGACATTTTAGGCAACAGTTCTTATCTTATTTTTACCAAATTTGGCATGCAGGTTTATTGGGTTAATAGCTTGTATGGGATTGCTTTTGGTGATGATAGCTCTATAGCTAACTGAGTAATAGCTACTTTGCTACTTTTGAGTAGCTCTTTGGTTTCCAGACATTTTAAGGAATGCTATTAAGCCTAGCTTTCTGAAATTTGGTATGGAGGTTCATTGGGTTAATAGCTTGTATGGGATTGCTTTTGGGGGGAATTGCTTCATAGATGAGTGAGTAATTAATTAAATAAATGAGTAATTAGCTATTTTGAATACTGAAAAAGGCAAATGTGCTCATATCTCCTAAACCGTGCGAGATAGAGCGATTTCGTTGAAATTTTCGACCCACAGGGTATCTAAGGAATGTACTCTTTGCAATTTTCAAAAAATTTTCCCCTCCCCAAAAATGGCGGCCATTTTGAATTTTCGAATTTTTGCCAAAAATGGCAAAACACAAATTTGCTTCTATCTCCTTAACCGTGCGAGATAGAGTGATTTCGTCGAAATTTTCGACCCACAGGGTATCTGAGAAATGTAATCTTTGCAATTTTCAAAAAAATTTCCCCTCCCCAAAAATGGCGGCCATTTTGAATTTTCGAATTTTTGCCAAAAATGGCAAAACACAAATTTGCTTCCATCTCCTTAACCGTGCGAGATAGAGCGATTTCGTCGAAATTTTCGACCCACAGGGCATCTTAGGAATGTAATCTTTGCAATTTTCAAAAAATTTTCCCCTCCCCAAAAATGGTGGCCATTTTGAATTTTCGAATTTTTGCCAAAAATGGCAAAACACAAATTTGCTTCTATCTCCTTAACCGTGCGAGATAGAGCGATTTCGTCGAAATTTTCGACCCACAGGGTATCTAAGGAATGTAATCTTTGCAATTTTCAAAAAATTTTCCCCTCCCCAAAAATGGCGGCCATTTTGAATTTTCGAATTTTTGCCAAAAACGGCAAAACACAAATTTGCTTCTATCTCCTTAACCGTGCGAGATAGAGCGATTTTGTCGAAATTTTCGACCCACAGGGTATTATCTGAGGAATGTACTCTTTGCAATTTTCAAAAAATTTTCCCCTCCCCAAAAATGGCGGCCATTTTGATTTTTCGAATTTTTGCCAAAAATAGAAAAACAGGAATTTGCTTCTATCTTCTTAACCGTGCAAGATAGAGTGATTTCGTCAAAATTTTCGACCCAACCAATGCAAAAAGGCATGAAGCTGAAATAATTTACATCTACACTAATAAATATTTAAGCATCATTGATATATTTTACAAATGAAACAGGGTCTTGTAAGACTACTGTACAATTTTGGCAAAAGGTTCATGGGGTGGACATTACACATGATAATGTGTGTTCTTCTATGCTATCCTGTTTCTATTCGCATCTACTATCAACAGTGCGTCCTATTTCTAGTTGATTTTGTCTTTGTAACTGTTACTTACAATATTGGCCTCAAATATGTTGTTCAACAACTCCTTCATGTACTATATCATGGTGAGGTGTCCAAGGTGTAGCACCATAGCTAACTGAGTAATAGCTATACTAAGTTTAACATTTGACCATTGAGCAAGTCACTTATAACTCAAAAACTATTGAATATAGAGGATTTTTGTTGAATATGTTGTTCACCTATCTTTTGGATATACTGTATTGTGAATTTTCACAGCTGTAACTCCAAAGCTAACTGAGTAATAGCTACTTTGATGATAACCATAATGAGTAAATGGCTTATATCTTCAAAAGTATTGCAGCTACACAATTTTGTTCCAATATGTTGTTCAGCTACTTTCTCCACAGCTACAACATGGTCACTAGTTTGGAAGTGTATCTCCATAGCTAAGTGAGTAATAGCTACTTTGTCAATTTTTAATGATAACCATAATGAGTAAACGCCTTATATCTTCAAAAGTATTGCAGCTACACAATTTCTCTCAAATAAGTTGTTCATCTACATTTTTGTGAACTGTAACATATTTAAGTTTCACAACTGTTGCTCAATGTACAAGTGAGTAATGGCTACTTTATTGCTACTTTTGGTGAAAATGTGAAAAATGACAAATATCTCGCAAACCGTAATAGCTACTTTGTCAATTTTTAATGATAACCATAATGAGTAAATGCCTTATATCTTCAAAAGTATTGCAGCTACACAATTTCTCTCAAACAAGTTGTTCATCTACTTTTTAAGTCATTCATCTACTTTTGGGAGAGCTTTCACATGGTGAAGTTTCAGACTCGTAGCTAATTACTCACCTACTGAAAATGAGTAAATGCAAATTATCTCGAAAAGTATTGCAGATAGCCAATTTTTCTCAAATAACTCATTCACCTACTTTGGGGAGAGCTTTCACTTGGTGAGGTTTCAGACCCATAGCTAATTACTCACCTACTGAAAATGAGTAAATGCGAATTATCGCTAAAAGTATTGCAGATGGCCAATTTTTCTCAAATAACTCATTCACCTACTTTTGGGAGAGCTTTCACTTGGTGAAGTTTCAGACCCATAGCTAATTACTCACCTACTCAAAATGAGTAAATGCGAATTATCTGTAAAAGTATTGCAGATAGCCAATTTTTCTCAAATAACTCCTTCATCTACTTTTGGGAGAGCTTTCACATGGTGAAGTTTCAGACCCATAGATAATTACTCACCTACTGAAAATGAGTAAATGCGAATTATCGCTAAAAGTATTGCAGATAGCCAATTTTTCTCAAATAACTCGTTCACCTACTTTTGGGAGAGCTTTCACATGGTGAAGTTTCAGACCCATAGCTAATTACTCAGCTACTGAAAATGAGTAAATGCGAATTATCTCTAAAAGTATTGCAGATGGCCAATTTTTCTCAAATAACTCATTCAGCTACTTTTGGGAGAACTTTCACTTGGTGAAGTTTCACACCCATAGCTAATTACTCACCTACTCAAAATGAGTAAATGCGAATTATCGCTAAAAGTATTGCAGATAGCCAATTTTTCTCAAATAACTCATTCACCTACTTTTGGGAGAGCTTTCAGTTGGTGAAGTTTCAGACCCATAGCTAATTACTCACCTACTCAAAATGAGTAAATGCGAATTATCTCTAAAAGTATTGCAGATAGCCAATTTCTTCTCAAATAACTCATTCCTCTACTTTTGGGAGAGCTTTCACATGGTGAAGTTTCAGACCCATAGATAATTACTCACCTACTCAAAATGAGTAAATGCGAATTATCTCTTAAAAGTATTGTACTTAGCCAATTTTTCTCAAATAACACATTCACCTACTTTTGGGAGACCTTTCACATGGTGAAGTTTCAGACCCATAGCTAATTACTCACCTACTGAAAATGAGTAAATGCGAATTATCGCTAAAAGTATTGCAGATAGCCAATTTTTCTGAAATAACTCATTCACCTACTTTTGGGAGACCTTTCACTTGGTGAAGTTTCACACCCATAGCTAATTACTCACCTACTCAAAATGGGTAAATGCGAATTATCTCTGAAAAGTATTGCAGATAGCCAATTTTTTCTCAAATAACTCATTCACCTACTTTTGCAAGGGCCTTCACATAGTGAAGTTTCAGACCCATAGCTAATTACTCGCCTACTGAAAATGAGTATATGCGAATTATCTCTAGAAGTATTGCAGATGGCCAATTTTTCTCAAATAACTCATTCACCTACTTTTGGGAGAGCTTCAAACCAACCTGTCGAAAAGCACAGGGTAAGGGTAAAACCTTGGGCCCCTTCTTTGAGGTGGAATGAAGATATCCAAACCTTTTTAGTGCATATCTTACATGTACATAACTGCGGAATATGTACATTCAGTGGCTCTAACTCTGGAATGTGGCCATTCGATGGCCAAACTCAGTAATAGCTACTTTGACTTTTTTGATTTAAATAATTTATAACAGCAAAACTATTCAATTTAAAGGAGTTTTGTCAAATATGTTGTTGACCTACTTTTTGATGTAGTGCAGCGGGAGATCATACCATGGCAGTGGTCTTGTTAAAATATGTTATTCAGCTACTTTTTCCATAGCTACAACATGGTGAGTAATTTGGATGTCTATTCCAATAGCTAAGTGAGTAATAGCTACTTTCTGATTTTTCGGTACCTTTCATAATGAGTAAAATCACTTATAACTCAAAAACTATTGCATTTAGATAATTTTGTGTAAATATGTTATTCAGCTACTTTGGGGTCATCTATAACATAGTAAAATTTCAGACCTGTAGCTCATTGCATAGCCGAGTAATAGCTACTTTGAGGCTATCCCGTTGAGTAAATTGCTTGTATCTTCAAAACTATTTCATTTAGAGTATTATGTTTTAATATCTTATTCATTTACTTTTGATTTAGCTATAATATAGTAAAATTGCAGATGTATATCTCATGGCAAAGCTGAGTAGTAGCTATTCTCAGGTCTTCACTGTTGTGTAAATCAGTTTTAACTTGAAAAATATTGTATTTAGAGTCTTTTCTTTAAATATGTTGGTCACCTACTTTTGAGTTAGCTATAACATAGTGAAATTGCAGACCTGTATGTTATGGCATAGCTGAGCAATAGCTACTTTCAGGTGCTTACTGTTGAGTAAATCAGTTGTAACCTCAAAAGAATTGTATTTACAGTATTTTGTTCAACTACTTTTGGGTCAGCTATAACATAGTAAAGTGGCAGACCTGTAGCTCATTCCATAACTGAGGAATAGCTACTTTCAGGTTTTCTCTGTTGAATTAATCAGTTGTAACTTGAAAACTATTGCATTTAGAGAATTTTATTTAAATATGTTATTCATCTACTTTTGAATTAGCTATAGCATTGTAAAATTGCACATATGTAGCTTATGGAATAGCTGTGTAATAGCTATTCTCTGGTTCTCACTTTTGAGTAAATCAGTTGTAACTTGAAAAATATTGCATTTAAAGTATTTTCTATATATATGTTGTTCACCTACTTTTAGGTATGCTATAACATAGTGAAATTGCAGACCTGTATGTCATGGCATAGCTGAGTAATAGCTACTTTCAGATTCTCAGTGTTGAGTGAATCAGTTGTAACTTGAAAACTATTGCATTTAAAGTATTTAGTCTAAATATGTTGTTCACCTACTTTTGGCTCAGCTATACCATAGTGAAATTGAAGACCTGTATATCATGGCACAGCTGAGTCATAGCTACTTTCAGGTTCTCATTGTTGAATAAATCAGTTGTGACTTGAAAACTATTGCCTTAAGAATATTTTCTTTTAATATGTTGTTCACCTACTTTTGAGTCAGCTATAACATAGTAAAGTTGCAGACCTGTAGCTCTTTCCATACCTGAGCAATAACTACTTTGAGGTTTTTTCTGTTGAGTTAATCAGTTGTAACTTGAAAACTATTGCATTTAGAGAATTTTGTTTAAAATTAATGTTATTCACCTACTTTTGAATTAGCTATAACATTGCAGACGTGTAGCTCAGAGGTCATGTCATAGCTGTGTTATAGCTATTTTCAGGTTCTCACTGTTGAGTAAATCAGTTGTAACCTGAAAAATATTGCATTTTAAGTATTTTCTATAAATATGTTGTTCACCTTCTTTTGGGTCAGCTTTAACTTGGTGAATTTGCAGACCTGTATGTCCTGGCATAGCTGAGCAATAGCTACTTTCAGGTTTTCTCACTGTTGAGTAACTTGAAAACTATTGCATTTAGAGTAATCTGTTTAAATATATTGTTCATGTACTTATGGGTCAGCTATAAAATAGTATAATTGCAGACCCTACTTTCAAGGTCAAATTAGGATAGCCAAACTTAAAAGTGCTTATAACTCACTTATTATTGGTCCTAGAGGTTTGGGATGTAAAACACCATATAGGAAATCATGGGCTGGGAATCTTGTGGTGTGGTTGGATTTGACCTTGGGTCTCCCGTTCAAGGTCACACGAAGATAGCTAAACTTTTAAGTGCTTATAACTTACTTATTATTGGTCCTAGAGGCTTGGGATGGTAAACCAACCTATAGTAAATCATGGGCTGGGAATCTTGTGGTGTGGTCGGAGTTGTCCTTGGGCCCCTCCTTCAAGGTCAAATAATAGTTCACTGGCTTTGGTGAGTTGTCTTTCCAGTGGATGCAAATTTGCATCGGTTCTCCGATGCGTAGGTCTAGTTATTTTTGCTTTTTCCGGCCTCTGTCATGCTTGGTTTCCGGTCATTTCAAGGAAAAGTATGTATCCTATCTTTACCAAATTGGATGTTTATTGGATTAATAGCTTGCATTGGATTGCTTTTGGTGAAGATGGCTGTATAGCTGAGTAATAGCTACTTAGCTACTTTTGTATACTATTTTGTTTCCGGTGATTTTAGGGAAAAGTATTTGCAATATCTTTACCAAATTTGGTATGAGCAATAGATAGGTCAATAGCTTGCTTGGGATTTCTTTTAGTGATAATAGCTATATAACTGACTGAGTAATAGCTAGTTAGCCACTTTCAGTAGCTTTTTATGTTAAGCATGTTAAATGAAAAGTATTTACCTATGTTCACAAAATTTGGGATGGAGTATTATTGGATCAGTAGCTTGCTTGGGATTGCTTTTGGTGATAAAAAAACCTTTATAGCTAACTGAGTAATAGCTACTGTGCTATATAGCTATTATCCTATTTCAAGTTGACTTTTTTCTGAACATTTTAATAAAACAATGTTTTGTATCTTCCTAGAAAATTTATATGAAGGATAATTGGATCAATAATTTGGCCAGGATAGCTTTTGGTCGATGATAGCTTTGTAGCTATCTGAGTAATAGCTGCATTGCTACTTTGAGCCTACTCTGAATTGCATTACTGTTTTCACTCTTTTAAAGGACACATATTTAACTCATCTTTGTGAAAGTTGGTGTGAAGGTTTATAGGGTCAATTGCTTGCTTCATATTGTTGTTGATGGTAATAGATTTAACCTCCTGAATAATAGCTATGTGGCAAAAACATAAATATGTCTATCTCCTAAACTGTGCGAGATAGAGCGATTTCGTCAAAATTTTCGTCCCACATCTAAGCAATGTACTGGCAATTTTCAAAAAATATTCCTCCCCAAAAATGGCAGCCATTTTGAATTTTTTTTCGAATTTTTGCCAAAAATGCAAAAACACTAATTTTCTTCTATCTCCTTAACCATCTGAGATAGAGCGATTTCGTCAAAATTTTTGACCCACAGGGTATCCAAAAATATACTCATGCCAATTTTCAAAAAAGTTTTCCTCTCCCCAAAAATGGCATCCATTTTGAATTTTCGCATTTTTAACAAAAATGCAAGAACACAAATTGCTTCTATCTCCTTATCCGTCTGAGATAGAGCGATTTCATCAAAATTTTCAACCCACAGGGTATCTTAGAAAACTACTCTTTACAATTTTCAAAAAAAAATTCCTATCCCCCAAAATTATGGCCATTTTGAATTTATGCCGAAAATGCAAAAACACAAATTTGCTTCTATCTCCTTAACCAATCGAGATAGAGTGATTTTGTCGAAATTTTCGACCCACAGGGTATCTTAGCAAACTACTCTGCAATTTTCCAAAAGTTTCCCCCCCCCCCCCCCCTTGAAAATGGCGGCCATTTTGAATTATCACATTTTTGCCAAAAATACAAAAGCACAAATTTGCTTCTGTCTCCGTAACCATGTGAGATAGAGTGATTTCGTCGAAATTTTCGACCCACAGGTTATTTTAGCAAACTACTCTGCAATTTTCAAAGAAATTTTCCTCTCCTCAAAAATTTGAATTTTAGAACTTTAGCCAAAAATGCAAAAACACAATTTTGCTTCTATCTGCTTAACCGTGTGAGATAGAGTGATTTCATCAAACCCACAGGGTATCTCGGCAATCTACTCTTGCCAATTTTCAAAAGATTTTCCTCTCCCTAAAAGTGATGGCCATTTTGAATTTTCAAATTTTCGCCGAAAATGGAAAAACCCATATTGGCTTCTATCTCCTTAACCGTGCGAGATAGAGAGTTTTCGTCTAAATATCGAGCCCCAGGGTGTCTCAGTAATTTTCTTCTCCCCAAAAATGGCGGCCATTTTGATAAAAAATGCAAGCACACAAATTTGCTTCTATATCCTAAACCGTGCAAGATAGAGGGATTTTGACCAAATTTTCAGAAAATTTTCCTTTCCCCAAAAATGGTGGCCATTTTGAGTTTTTGAATTTTTGCCAAAAATGCAAAACCACTATTCATGGAGTGGACATTGCACATGATAATTTGTGTTCTTCTATGCTGTCCTGTTTCTTTTCATATGTTGCAGCTACTATTAACAGGGCATCCTGTTTCTAGTTCCCCTTTGTATGGATCAGGTATAACATAGTGAAATTGTAGACCTGTAGCTCATTGCATAGCTTATAATGCAATAACTACTTTCAGGTTTTCACTGTTAAGTCAATCAGTTGTAACTTGAAATCTATTGCTCTTGGAGAATTTTGTTTAAATTTGTTATTCACCTACTTTTGGGTCACATATACCATTGTGAGAGTAAATTTGCAGACCTGCAGCTTATTGCATAGCTGAGGAAAAGCTGCTTTGAGATTCTGACTGTTGAGTAAATCAGTTGTAACTTGAAAACTATTGCATTTACAGTATTTTGTTGAATATGTTTTCCACCTACTTTTTTCACCTCAACAGTTAACTTGATACGCCTGAATACCATTTGCAGGGCACAACTTTTGTGTCCTTTTTCTTCTTTCACTTCCACTCTGAAAGTCAAAACACACAGTCAGCTTGCACAGAGCCCATTCACGGAACTGATTGCTTGTTTTCTTTTGAAATGATATCTCACAAGAAAAAGTGTCTTAGCTAGACACCCAGCTGGTTTAAATTTTTAAGTAAAATTTAAGTGTTGGTGTCAGTAACTAATGTGGGTGTTCCACCACACGACTAAGGCTCCCGATTAAGCGTTTTTGGGAGTCGGTTTCAAATATTTGCTTAGTCCCAGACGTCCTGTAAGGGTCTGTAGTTGTCGGTTGTGGCCGTGAGATAAATCAAACATGTTTGATATTTCTCACGACCCAAACCGATTCTCATTTCCCACCGACAACAAAATGTCCAGTCCCAGGCTTCCTCAGGCCTCCTCAGACCCACATTTACACAGTCCTATGTTGTGCCAGGCCTCCTGCGACCCTTAGTCCCAGGCCTCCGTAGCTTAGTCCCAGGAAGGCTGTTTGGCAGTCCCCGACTCATAACAGATCTTTTAAGTTTCATGCATGTGAAAGGGAATCGGTTTCATTAGTCTTGGGAAGCCTCAGACCGTCTCAGGTGTCCTGGGACTAAGAAATCTGGGTCTGGAACTAAGCCCTGACTAAGAGAAGCCGACCTTAACGTATCCAAGCCGGTCTCCTGAGGCTGCCTGGGACAACACAAATTTAGTCCGCGACGGTCTGAGGACGCCCCAGGAGGCCTGGGACTAAGAACCGATTAAGAGCCGACTGTTTTCTGCGCGTCGGAAATTAAAACGAGGCAATGAGGGGGTCTGGGACTATATAAGCGACCGCGCACACAATCTCGTTGTTACTGACTGGTTGGCTACTGAGAGACGTGTGTCTCTGTTTTGTAGGGGTTTTCATTTTTTTAAATATCATATAATACTTGAGCTTAAGGCAAATTTTACAGTTAGGAGACACATTTTACTTTTTCACTTTATTTTATTGCTATTGACTGGAGTTATGAGGAAAGAGAAAGGAGGGAAGAGAGGAAAGAAGAAGGTGGATGAGAGGCAAGAGGAGAGGGAGAAGATAAGTGGAGAGGTGGAGGAAAGGAGTGAGGAAAGGACGGAGGAGGGTACACAAGAGATTGAGGAGCGATTGGAACTTACTGAGGAAGCTTGCGAGGAAGAAGAGAGGTGTGAGGAGGATTTAGAGAGTCATGGCAGTCAAGAGAGGCAGGGTCTGTTCAACTTTCACTGACAGCCAAGAAACTGCAATTGTGGAGTTTGTGAAGGAGCATCCAGAGCTCTATGACAAGGAGCATGTCTAAACTACAATCTGGCCAAGCCCCAAGGGAGACAGTCCTGGGTGTATCAGCAGATGGGTTTCCTTAAGACCTATATCAGACGAAAGGGGGCTAGCAGAAATTCAGGGTTCGAGGCCAGTCCAAATACCAGCAAGCAGGACGAATCTCGTGGGTCTACTACTGATATAGAACACCTCGAGTCCAGTGTCCTCAGGGAGAGTAGGAGTCAACCTATGTTCACATCTACACCAGTTTCAACAGACTCCAAAATACTCGAGCACTTTGACCAGATGATGACATTGATCTCAGGTTTCCTGCAGCAGAAGTCAGACAGGCAGCCCTTCTTTGACTACGTGGCATCAGAGGCTGAAATTAGATGACCCAAGAGGAATTTGAGGACCTTAAGGGCAGAATTTTTAGAGATATTGAAAGCATCAAGAGCAACCGTAGACGTCAACCACTACCAAGAAGATCAGCCACTATTACCACGGAGTCCCAGAGGGTCGGGCTACTGCCAACAACCACTCAACAGGTGTCTACTTCCACCCAAGCAGCAGCTAGCATCAGTTACGTCTACTACACAGTGACCAAGCCCCCTTGGCTTTGGTAACCTTCCATCAGTTCTAACAGTACAGGATGAGGGCAGCAGACACAACTTAAGTGGAATACTAAGCCAGCTACCAGATCTGACATCTACACAGATCATTGAGCAGCCTCAGCAGCAGCAGCAGCAGCCGCAACTCTTCACTATCACCACTACAGCACCGCCTCAACAGCAGCAGCCTCCTCAGTAGCCATCCAGTCCTGCCAGGCCCTTTTCAGGGCCACCCAAATATTCCAAAAACAATTATTCAATTCCCCTCCCAAAACATAACAGTTCAGTACAAATACTTATCACAAAAAAACAAAAAAAAAAAGAAAAAAGTCCCAACACCTACACCACCCCAAACATGAAACAAATAACCCATGGTACCACACATAACCAAAAAAGGCCACATAAAAAAAACTGAATCAATAATCTGCCCATTTTTAGCTTCAAATCCATGGGATTGGTTAAAATCTTTAATAAAAAAGTCCAACACTTATGCCATCCCTAGAGTTAAAAGGCATTATCACATACATACCAACCCACAAACACACAAAGCCAATACCAAACCTAACCCCCATCTAACAAACACACAAACCAAATACCAAACATAACCACCAACCAAGAAACAGACAAACCCAATAGCAAGCAGAACCCAAAGCAAAGAACTGACAAACTATTTTGCCAACATACCCCCCCCCCCCCCATCATTGTAAAGGAAACCTGTTTGGTGGTTATATTTCCTGAAGATTTGTGAACTGGAGTAAAAGATTTCAATTTTAAGATTTCCAGGAAAACATTTGTTTCAAATATATTTCCCCCCAAAAAGCCAAATGAAGTAAAATTAGAAAGCAGCTTTCAAAATATATGAAATATTTATTCCATTTAGAAAGTTATGTTTTGCTTTGTGTGTTTCTTTTGAAAGTTATGTTTAGCACTGGGTTTGTGTGTTTGTTAGTTGGGTGACTTCTGTAAGGCATTTATTATATCCCCAGACGAAAGTCGGGGATATATTGGATTCAGGTCCGTCGCGCCGCCGCTGCCGCCGCCGCCGCCGCCGCCGTAGAAATTTCCTTATGGACGCGATAACTCAAAAACAAATTAATATTTTTTTTTCAAACTTGGTACACATGTTAAGGGTGCCCAAAGGAAGATCCCTATTTTAAGGTGACCTTAAACTCCCAGTAAAAAAGAACTTATGGCCACCTTAAGGTCAGAAATTGGACTTTTGGCCACTTAGAGCCCTGTAGGTCACAAACTATGATGCTCAGCTGGCTGAAATTTTACCTGACAACACATTAATATGTTCTTAGTACATGTGCCGAAAATCACGACTTTAAGTTGAGGAGAAAATTGTGTTTGAGGCCCATAAATACCCCCACTTAGGGATTTTTTGCTATACTTTTCACATATTTTGCCCTATAATTTGGAAGTGGTAATTCTGATGAGTCTCAAACTGCGCTAGGTATAACTTTGATATGTAATCCTTGTCTGTAGAAAATTTTAGGGCTGTAGGTTTACCCAAAGGGGTCGACTTAAGGTCTCAAAAGTGCCCACAGAGACCCAATTTATCCACTTTTTGCCACTTTCAAGCACTGTAGCTTTCAAACTATGTCTCTCATCTAAGGTAAATATCATCTGGGAATATATCTATGTGTTTTCTTATATGTGCCCCAACATTTAGGCCTTTAATAGACAGTTAACCTGTGTATCAGGACCATAAACACCCACCCGAGTGACCCTTATAAGACATTTTTCACATCTTTTTCCCTGTAACTTGGAAATGGTAAGTCTGAGAAGTTTCAAACTGTATTAGATATATATTCTGTGTGTAATCTTAGTATGTAACAGATTTTAAGTCTGAAGCTTTAATTTTGAAGGTCTAATTGAGGTCTCTAAAAGGCTCCCAAAGACCCAATATTTGGACTTTTTGCTACTTTTAAGCCCTGTGACTGTCAAACTATGTGACTGATAGAGCTCAAATCCTATCTGGGAAGATATTAGTATGTTATTTTTATATGTGCCAAAAATTAAGGCTTTAAGAAGACATTTAACCTGTGTATGAGGACCATAAATCCCCACCCGAGTGACCATTTTTAGACATTTTTCACATATTTTTCCCTGTAACTTGGAAATGGTAAGTCTAAGAAGTTTCAAACTGTATTAGATGTATATTCTATGTGTAATCTTAGTATGTGACAAATTTTAAGTCTGAAGCTTTAATTTAAAGGCCACATTTAGGTCTCTAGAAGGCCCCATAAAGACCCAGTATTTGAACTTTTTGCCAATTTTAAGGCCTGTGACTGTTAAACTATGTGACTGATAGAGCTGAAATCTCATCTGGGAATACATTATTATGTTCTTTTTACATGTGCCAAAAATCAAGGCTTCAAGTAGACATTTAACCTGTGTATGAGGACCTTAAACACCCACCTGAGTGACCCTTTTAAGACATTTTTCACATATTTTGCTCTGTAACTTGGAAATGGTAAGTCTGAGAAGTTTCAAACTTTATTACATACATATTCTATGTGTAATCTTAGTATGTAACAAATTTTAAGTCTGAAGCTTTAATTTGAAAGCCACATCGAGATCTCTAAAAGGCCCACAGAGACCCAATATTTGGACTTTTTACCACCTTTAAGCCCTGTGACTGTTAAACTATGTGATTGATGGAGCTGAAATCCCATCTGGGAATGCATTATTATGTCCTTTTTACACATGCCGAAAATCAAGGTTTTTAGTAGACATTTAACCTGTGTATGAGGGCCAGACACTCGCCCAAGTGCCTTTTTTGACATTTTTTCTGTATTTTGCCCTGTTATTTGGAAATGCTTAGTGTGACAAGTCTTAAACTGTATTATATATAATTTTTGTTTGTTATGTATGTCCCCCAAAAAGTTTCAGATCTGTAGTTTAATTGCTAAGGTCTCTTTAACAATTGTAAAATGCCCCCACAGAAACCCAATTTATGGACATTATGCCACTTTAAAGCCCAGTAACTGTCAAACTGTGGGTTATAGAGCTGAAATCTTTGAATTTTTAAAAGGAAATGTCTGTCTATTTAAATTTTGAATATTAATAATGTTATGGCTATCTTAGTCTTTTAAGAACTTATTTTTGTGTGTTATACCTCTGCTTGCTGAGTTTTTAACTTTTTAAAATGAAACTGGTTAAACATATTCAAGTAGACAAAATGGACACTTTAAGTGAGCTTTAAGTCCCAATATTAATGAAATTATATCCTTATGTAGTAAAACTAGGGGATTTTTAACCCTCAACTAGCCCAGTTTTATTCAACTTGCCTCAGTTAATTTTGACACAGCTCCTACAGTTATGAACTCATTTCAGTTGATAATCACATACTTAAAATTCTCACATACTTAAAATTCTCTTTGTAGTCCCAACCCACATCCCCCACCCGGATTCCCCCCACCCACCTCTGGGACCTCCAGCTTTATTGAGTGACACTAAATAAACAAAGGTATTTAATGATATCAGATGAGAAACAAAGAATTCAATGGGGTTGCAGATCTTGTGTAATAGTGAGAGAGGTGTGGAGAAGGGGAGAGGGGTGGGGGTGGGAGGTGGTGGGCTTCATTACATATAACACAAAGGGGAGTCAGAACTGAGATTGTGTCACATATTTAAGTTGCATATATATGGACCACATATATAGGTATAGAGGAAATGAATAACTGAAAACAATTTGCAAATTCTAAAAATAATATAATAAAATAATAATATAAATAATTTTTTCTTAAATAATATTTTATTTGTGAACAAATATAGAAACAGATATGCGCTTTTGGGATTATGAATTTTAGAATGGACATTGAATCATCAATCATTTAAATACTTTGAAGGAAGATTGAAAAGTATGATGAGTTGAGTTAAAAATAATATTTTATTTGTCAACAAATATAGAAACAGATATGCTGTTTTGGGATTATTATTTTAGAATGGACATTCAATCATCAATCATTTAAATACTTTGAAAATAGGTTTAGAGTTATCATTGCAGGAAGATTGAAAATATAATTTGAGTTATGTATTCGGTGTCTGGGGATACACCATCTTCCTTGGGAAGATATAAACAGAGTAGATTGATGTGCTGAAGTTCATGTAATAATGGGTAATTATGTTTTAAAAAATTCCCGATCAAAACCTGTGGCGTGAGTGATGACCTGTCTGGGGATATGTTGGCGCCGAGTTGGCCCAATCTAGTTTCTGTCTGTTTGTTGGGTGGGTGACTTATGGTGGGCATTGGGTTTGTCTGTTTCTTAGGTGGGTGACTTATGCTGGGCATTGGGTTTGTCTGTTTGTTGGTTGCATGACTTGTGTCGGGAATTGGGTTTGTCTGTTTGTTAGGTGGGTGACTTATGGTGGGCATTGGGTTTGTCTGTTTGTTGGGTGGGTGAATTATGGTGGGAAGTGGTTGTGATATATGGAACAAGCATAGCTTATTAATTGTTTTTGAAATATTTGGTAGTCCTGAAAAGGACTGGTTATTAGTCCTGAAAAGGACTGGTGATTAGTCCTGAAAAGGACTGGTTACTGCAGCAGGAGTTATATTCTGCCATCTTGCCAGGCCACTGCTCCCTCATTATTGAAGTAGTCCCTGAGGTAATCCATCTGTCTTTTGGCTTCTCTAGCAGGGTTCCTGTCTGGACCACCACCAGCAGCACCACCAATCAGTCGACAATCACCAGGCACATCATCATCATCATCATCATCATCATCATCTCCAGGCTCTTGAGCACCATGTTGACCTTGATACTGGCTTCTCAGTATGTTGTGCAGAACCACACAGGTCATGACCACATCCCTGACTGTTTCTGGGGGTAGTTCAATAGTGGTCAACATCACTCTGAATCTTGAGACCAGGATGCCAAAAGCGTTCTCAACAACTCTCCTGCCCCTTGATATTCTGTAGTTGGCAATCCTTTCCTCTCTGGTTAACATCCTTCTGCCATAGGGTTTCATCAGCCAGGTCTTCAGGGCAAAGGTATCATCTGCCAAAATGAAGTAGGGGACATCTCTACCACCTTGGGTTATAGGAGCTGGGTCAGGGAAGCCTATCCTGCCATCCTCAATCCTCCTTTTCAGCTGACAGGCATTAAATATCTGGGCATCTGAGCAAGATCCAGCTGTACCAGCATCCACCCATCTGAATTTGTACTGCCCATCTACCAAGGCCAACATTACTATGGAAACGAACCCCTTGTAGTTGTGGTACAGGACTCCAGAGTTCTTGGGCTTCTTCAGGGCCACATGTTTTCCATCAAGGGCTCCCAGGGCATGTGGAATATTCCACCTGATCCTGAATTCCCTTTCCAGTTCTTTCCACTCATCTGGAGTAGTAGGACATCTGAGGTACTCTCTGGTGAACTCATCCTGGATGGCCCTGCAGACCTCTGGTAGAAACTTGGAAATGGTGGATCTGCCAACCCTGAACTGACAGGATAATGATTTGTATGACTCTCCAGTGGCCAGATATCTGATGGTGAGGGCTAACTTCTCCCCAACACTGATTGGAGCTCTGTAGTTGGTGGTCTGCCTGGCTAGATGTGGTTCCAGTCTGGTCTTTATCATTTCAAAGAATTCTGGGGTCATCCTCATGTAGTTGGTGAACCCTGGAATGTCTGTGGCATACAGTTCAGCCATAATGTTGTGGTAGGCCCCCCTCTCCTCTCTCTGCAGTAGCCATGGCCTGACCCACATGTTGTGCCTTCTTCTAGGTCTCTGTATGACTGGTGGTGGTGGTGGTGGTGCTGCTGCTGCTTGTGGTGGTTGCTTTGGTCGATGTAGAAATAGCAAATACATCATTATTTGTAACTGAATAAAAACCAAGTTGTTGCTGTAGCTGTCTTCCATTAAAAGGTGGCATCCTGCTGTGTTCCCATAAAAGTAATGATGATTAGATCGCGGAATTTATATATATACCCAGAAAATCCAGCTTTTCTGCAAAAACAAGAATCGGCGATCGTGGTCTGGGGAAGACTGAGGAGGCCTGAGGACGCCGGGACTTCATCGGGGGTTAGTCGGGGCTTAGTCCCAGGAGGCCTGAGGCGTCCTGGGACCCAGTTGGTATGTCTACAACACGATCGTGGTTCAAACCGACCAGAAAACTGGCTTAGTCGGTTCTTAGTCGCAGACCAGTCGGGGACTGTCTGGGGCCTCCTCAGGCTTCCTGAGGCCGATCTGTACTTAATCCCCGGCTTTGATACCGATTCAGTATTCCCGCCCATTTTACCTTTTTTTTGACCGACTGTCCACGATTAACTGTCCCAGACAGGATCGGGCCTTAGTCCTTTGGTGGAACAGGGGCATAAGTGGTTATTCTGTCAGATAACCTGCCTTATATTGACCAAGATGGCTGGCAATATTTCGAAAATTATTTGCATTTTCTCATCAGAGGCTGAAGATCCATCCCACATTAGTCCTTATGCAATATACCTATCCCCTATAATCCGCCAATTTGAGCGGATCATCCGCCGGATTGAGCCTCTAAATAGAGGATCAAGAGGATTTGAGCCAAAATATCAATTTTTGATGTTAAATTGGGGATAAACTAATTTGAAATTGTATTATTGATCTAAATGTCAGTATATTCCATGAGCAAGTACCTGGAAACCAAATAGAGTGCACCAATTTCTAGAAATTTTCCAAAGGTCATTTAAATTAGGCCTCCTCATAAGAAAAGTCAAGACTAACCATAAACCAAATTTTACAAAGGAGTAAAGAATTGGTTTAAAAGAATTATCCGATAATCCAGAAATTGTCATTAAAAAGGCAGACAAAGGTTCAGCTGTGGTAGTAATGAACACCACAGATTACCTTAGAGAAGGCTGTAGACATCTTGGAGACACTACACTAAGTTAGCAGATGATCCAACAGCCTAAAGTTTTAGAGATACTTTAAAACTCATGAGACAAAAAGGCCTCATATCTGAAAAAAACTTTCATCATCTTGCTCCAGAATACTGTACTGAAGCGAGATTTTACATGCTACCCAAAATCCATAAGAAAGGGGTCCCAGGCAGACCAACCTGTAGTTCTGTGAGTCACTCTACCAGTAGAATTAGCAAATTAGTAGATGAACATATTAAGGAATAATCATTCTGTGAAAAACATGGAATTCAGCATCTTGCATTAAATGGGGGATCCAACAAGCCCAAATGCAACCACCAGGCGCAGGCGCCAAGAACTTTTATTTATATTATATTTGGGCATTTCCTACACTCCACCCTGCAGGCATCAACTTGTTTGTAAGAAGCTATGCCCTCTCGTAGCAACCTTACCCAGGTGCAGCTTTTCCCTTTATATGGTTTAAATTTATGGCCTGAAGTGTCATACTACTGTCATTTAAAAATAAATACCATCCAGGCCAACATAAGAAGTGATGAGCTATTTATTATGACCGTTATCCGTATTTGACCCATATTACGGAGTGGGATATATACTTTTTACATACAACGGTGACACCATATCATGGATACTAAGTGTGTATAGCTTCTATTTTTTCATTAATATCTCAAACTGTGGAGCCTACAAATATGTATTATATGTCATTAGAAAAGTCTTTTTCCGCTCGTGTTTGTTGTATCAAAATCCATGCAGCTATACTTGAGTTATTGCAAGTTAAAGGTTGAAATTTTTATATTCACTGTTGGCCATGCTTTTTGACAGCCTTTTTCTCTCAGTAAATGTTGATTTATTTGACTCATAAATCGCACAAAATGGTGGATAATAAAAGTAAAGCATACCTCATTATACATAATACAGAAAACATATATGACTCATGAAGATTAACAATTCTCATGCTATGCACTCGTATAATTTTGTTATCTTCATTTGTGATATATTTTTTCTATATATTATGTCATATGGGAAGTTTTTACTATTATATATATATTAGACTCTGTGAAATTTAAGAATCTCCAACATCCACATGATCTGGTTCTTGTTATGTCAAACTTCCACTTGTACAAGTGCAGGTGAAAAATCCCACAACTGATAAATGGAATAAAGAAATATAACAGCCAGGGAAATTTAGGACTGGTAATAGTAAATTTGAAGTAGACATAGTTTTGATAAATTTCCATGTATCAGCTTTGAGTGTCCCAAAAAATAGTGAAACAATTTGAGAACTTCACATTTGGTTCTATGGGGAATTATTATTAATTAACAAGGTTAAAATGAAACTGCTATTGGGAGCCCAAAGAGTGCTGATATTGTTTCAAAAGAAAGGTCTTAAATTATCTTGAATACCCAGGCAAATGAACTCTAGGAACATAAATAATATCAGATAAATAAATCATCTTGGAGAACATAGAAGATTGTAAACGATTTCAAATTCACAAGAATTCACCAAACATGAAAGTGTGGTCACATGATAAAAAGATCTTGATAGTTCTATGATGTTCCACCATGTTTTTTGACTGTCCCGAGATTAAACCTCGACAAAGTGAGATCTACTGAGAATACTGAGAATATCTCACGATTTTACTACAATTACCCATGAATTAGCTACAGAAGGATGAGAATCAGTGAGATCACAAAGCAAGAATGAGGTGAGAACAAAAAAGAATATCCAGCAAATTTACTGAGAACTAGAAGGTAATAATACAACATGTTGACAAATGCCATACCGGTGAGCTACAAGATAGAAGAATATGCTCCCTATAGTGTCAGAGACAATGTTGAATATCAACTTGTTCCAACCATGAAATGGTGAATAATGAAGAGGACTGAAGACAAACAAAGCATAATAGGGAATCCACCAAACATTCAATGTTTTCAAACTTCAGTGCAAAAAGATGATGAATAGATGAATTAAATTACAGTCACAAAACCCAGTGTGTTGTAATTCTTTGTGGTATTGTGATTGTCACTGATACTTATCAGCTATTATTGATGTGACTTTTTATCCCCCATCAACAAAAGGTGAAGGGGGATATAGGAACACTCCATTCCAACTGTCTGGCAATGCATCTGTACTTCCATCAGTCCATTCCCAAATCTTGAGATCAAACTGCTTAATGGATTTTTGCAAATCTTCAGCACTGATAAATATCAGTGTTCTTACACCAGGCAGTAATCAGAAAGTTTAAATTCATCAGAACCCCCTATTATCTCCTTAATATATGTTGCATTTAGAGCATTAAATGTATTGGGAGGTAATAGGAAACCATATGCAGAGAGTCTTACAATGCGCTGAGATTTACCCCCCCCTCCTCCCCCAGAGTATTGGGCAGTAATACTTTGATATAATATTTTGATATCCAGGCATCCCCTTAGTGTACCAAGTAAATCCCTATGAGTAAGGTGTTACTGAACTGTATACGGCCAGACATGTGTCCTATGATCTGCTGTTATTTTCATGTGTGCTTGTAATATAACATTTTTATTTTGTCTATAAATTCTTTGATTTCTATTTGCAGGTGTCCTCCAAGTGTACCAAGCTTACACGCCAGAGTCAGATGTTGCTGGACTTAGTCAGCCCAGATGTGTCCATGTCCAAGATTGAGGAGATCACTCGGGATGAGGACGATGAGGTACTGGAACAGGATGCAATGACACAACGACTGAATGATAAAATCAAAGGTAAAATATCAAGGCTGAAAAAGTAGTTTTTTGTGATATTCCCAACAACATATAACATAGAGGCTGAAAAACAAAATATAATGTGAAATATAGTGGATTCAGTGGTCATATAATGGATTAATAACAATGTTCAAGTTAAAACGGGATAAATGGCAAGGTGAAAGGTTAAAAATAGGTAACTCATAGTCTGTTAAGATTGAAAAAAATAAAGATACATTCCACATTGCTCTGCTTTCCTACCAGTTTTTGCAAGAGGACATCACATGTAATAATTGAACATTTCAGTCATTACCTAATATGCCTAAACAGTTCAAGAAATGCCTACTAGTAGGTACTTAACATACGGTAATGACTTCAGTATTAAACAGACCTAAACTTAAGGATTAGAGATTTCAGTTCTTCTATGTGTATGTTTAAGAATATTATTGATAGGATATGGTTATTTCTTCTTATATACTGTATAAGTGGTTTTTTTCGCGTGGAATTAATTTTCACTATATTCGCGAGTGACTACAAAACGCGAAAATAACTTCTAGCCAATATTTATCAGTAGAACCAGTCTAGCGTGAGCGATAATACAAGATTGTGCAAGATACAATATTTGACACTGCCACGGAAACAATAAATTCCATTGCTTTATCAAATGTACCATTCACAGAAACGCCTAACTTCTTTGATCTTTATCACCAATAGGGAGGGATTAATTCAATTACACGACCCCGCTACACAACTTCTTTGATAATGCGCCGATCAATGAAAGTGTGTTCGATTGGGTTTCGTAAATTTATAATCTCCCAGAGTAGGTTCACACACTGACAATGTGTATAAAAGAGAAGACGTTAACTATGCATTTCCAATCAAACCAGCAGAAGTCCGCATAATATTTTAATTTGAACATGTTGTTAGTTTGGGCGATAATTGAATATATTTCACCGCGAAAATAAATTCTCGCGAAGCAGGCCTACAGTGTACATTCGCGAACTTAAGTACCCGCGAAAATAACCACTTATACAGTAAATGTATATATTTCACTATTATTTGGTTGCCAGAATTCAGCAACAAACTGGCGGAGAGTGAAGGCCGGTTGAAGATACTGGAGGAAGACTTAAAGGAAGCTAAAACATCAAGGGAAGAGTGGAAAGAGAAGGTAATGGGTTGGCTTCATATGTTTCTGTTTTTATTCTAAGAGGCCCTGTGCTGTTATGGATGACAACAGTACTGATGCAAAATCTCTGTTCCTTTTCTAAGGGATAACAAGAGTGTGTAGATCAGTAGAAAGACAAAGAATGAAAAAGAATTCATAATCATATTTTGTTTTAGTCTCAAAGTTATGTAGACTACCCAGGTTTCAGTATTCATTTACTACTAAAATCTCTTGTTAAAAGTTTACCAGGCAAGTTTATGTTTTCCTTATACTTAAGTGACCATAATGTTTACTAAATAACTTATGTTCACTATCAACAGTGAGAACATTTTTGGGAAACTGGATTAAAGTTTTGCTAGGGATTTCTATTTTTGTGATAATTTACTTAAAAATCATGTCATATACTAGTGATTCTTCAGATTTAAAAACATCTAAGATATCATCTGTGGTTCTTTTTTTATCTCCCGCCCGGCTCGCCGGAGGGAGATCATAATTTGCACCATGTGCGTGTGTACGTGCGTGCGTGCGTGTGTCACGCAGTTTTCTCTGAAACTACTACAGTTACACATTTTTGGTAAATCACAAGTCCTAATGAATTTTTTGCTCTTCAATATTTTTGGGGTTTGGTGAACTTTGGCCTACTTTTGAGTGAGTAATAGCTATTTTAGCTAATATAATTATATGGCTTATAACTCTGAAACTATTGCATTTACAGTATTTTGTTCTAATATGTTGTTCAGCTACTTTCTCCACAGCTACAACATGGTCAGTAGTTTGGAAGTGTATCTCCATAGCTAAGTGAGTAATAGCTACTTTGTCAATTTTTAATTATAACCATAATGAGTAAATGGCTTATATCTTCATAAGTATTGCAGCTACACAATTTTGTTCCAATATGTTGTTCAGCTACTTTCTCCACAGCTACAACATGGTCAGTAGTTTGCAAGTGTATCTCCATAGCTAAGTGAGTAATAGCTACTTTTTCAATTTTTAATGATAACCATAATGAGTAAATGGCTTATATCTTCAAAAGTATTGCAGCTACACAATTTTGTTCCAATATGTTGTTCGGCTACTTTCTCCTCTGCTACAACATGGTCAGTAGTTTGGAAGTGTATCTCCATATCCAAGTGAGTAATAGCTACTTTTTCAGTTTTTAATGATAACCATAATGAGTAAATGGCTTATATCTTCAAAAGTATTGCAGCTACACAATTTTGTTCCAATATGTTGTTCAGCTACTTTCTCCACTGCTACAACATGGCCAGTAGTTTGGAAGTGTATCTCTATAGCTAAGTGAGTAATAGCTACTTTTTCAATTTTTAATGATAACCATAATGAGTAAATTGCTTATATCTTCAAAAGTATTGCAGCTACACAATTTCTCTCAAATATGTTGTTCATGTACTTTTTTGTGAACTGTAACATATTTAAGTTTCACAACTGTTGCTCAATGTACAAGTGAGTAATGGCTACTTTATTGCTACTTTTAGTGAAAATGTGAAAAATCAGAAATATCTCTCAAACTGTAAGATATAGAGCAATTTCGAGCAATTTTTTGACCCACAGGGTAGTACTAGAGTATCCTATTGCTAAGGGGGAAAAAGTTTGGTGAACTTTGGCCTACATTTGAGTGAGTAATAGCGCTTTTACCTAATATAATTATATGACTTTTAACTGTCAATGAGTAAATGGCTTATATCTTCAAAAGTATTGCAGCTACACAATTTTGTTCCAATATGATGTTCAGCTACTATCTCCACAGCTACAACATGGTCAGTAATTTGGAAGTGTATCTCCATAGCTAAGTAAGTAATGGCTACTTTTTCAATTTTTAATGATAACCATAATGAGTAAATGGCTTATATCTTCAAAAGTATTGCAGCTACACAATTTCTCTCAAATATGTTGTTCATGTACTTTTTTGTGAACTGTAACATATTTAAGTTTCACAACTGTTGCTCAGTGTACAAGTGAGTAATGGCTACTTTATTGCTACTTTTAGTGAAAATGTGAAAAATCAGAAATATCTCTCAAACTGTAAGAGATAGAGAAATTTCGAGCAAATTTTTGAACCACAGGGTAGTACTAGAGTATCCTGCTAAGGGGAAAATGGTTTGAACTTTGGCCTACTTACTCACCTCCTCAAAATGAGTAAATGCGAATTATCTCTAAAAGTATTGCAGGTAGCCAATTTTTCTCAAATAACTCATTCACCTACTTTTGGGAGAGCTTTCACTTGGTTAAGTTTCAGATGCGTAGCTAGTTACTCACCTATTCAAAATAAGTAAATGCTAATTATGTCTAAAAGTATTGCAGATAGCCAATTTTTCTCAAATAACTCATTCATATACTTTTGGAAGAGCTTTCACTTAGTGAGGTTTCAGACCCCTAGCTAATTTCTCACCTACTCAAAATGAGTAAATGCGAATTATCTCTAAAAGTATAGAAGATAGCCAATTTTTCTCAAATAACTCATTCACCTACTTTTGCGAGAGCTTTCACTTGGTGAAGTGTCATACCTGTAGCTAATTTCTCACCTACTCAAAATGAGTAAATGCTAAATATCGCGAAAAGTATTGCAGATAGCCAATTTTTCTCAAATAACTCATTCATTTACTTTTGGAAGAGCTTTCACATGGTGAAGTTTCAGACCCATAGCTAATTACTCGCCTACTCAAAATCAGTAAATGCGAATTATCTCTAAAAGTATTGCAGATAGCCAATTTTTCTCAAATAACTCTTTCATCTACTTTTGGAAGAGCTTTCACATGGTGAAGTTTCAGACCCATAGCTAATTACTCACCTACTCAAAATGAGTAAATGCGAATTCTCTCTAAAAGTATTGCAGATAGCCAATTTTTCTCAAATAACTCATTCACCTACTTTTGGGAGAGCTTTCACTTGGTGAAGTTTCAGACCCGTAGCTAATTACTCACCTACTCAAAATGAGTAAATGCTAATTATCTCTAAAAGTATTGCAGATAGCCAATTTTTCTCAAATAACTCATTCATCTACTTTTGGAAGAGCTTTCACATGGTGAAGTTTCAGACCCATAGCTAATTTCTCACCTACTCAAAATGAGTAAATGCGAATTTTCTCTAAAAGTATTGCAGATAGCCAATTTTTCTCAAATAACTCATTCACCTACTTTTGGAAGAGCTTTCACATTGTGAAGTTTCAGACCCATAGCTACTTACTCGCCTACTCAAAATGAGTAAATGCTAATTATGTCTAAAAGTATTGCAGATAGCCAATTTTTCTCAAATAACTCATTTACCTACTTTTGGAAGAGCTTTCACTTGGTGAAGTTTCAGACCCGTAGCTAATTATTCACCTATTCAAAATAAGTAAATGCTAATTATGTCTAAAAGTATTGCAGATAGCCAATTTTTCTCAAATAACTCATTCATATACTTTTGGAAGAGCTTTCACTTAGTGAGGTTTCAGACCCCTAGCTAATTTCTCACCTACTCAAAATGAGTAAATGCGAATTATCTCTAAAAGTATAGAAGATAGCCAATTTTTCACAAATAACTGATTCACCTACTTTTGCGAGAGCTTTCACTTGGTGAAGTGTCAGACCTGTAGCTAATTTCTCACCTACTGAAAATGAGTAAATGCTAAATATCTCGAAAAGTATTGCAGATAGCCAATTTTTCTCAAATAACTCATTCATTTACTTTTGGAAGAGCTTTCACATGGTGAAGTTTCAGACCCATAGCTAATTACCCGCCTACTCAAAATGAGTAAATGCGAATTATCTCTAAAAGTATTGCAGATAGCCAATTTTTCTCAAATAACTCATTCATCTACTTTTGGAAGAGCTTTCACATGGTGAAATTTCAGACCCATAGCTAATTACTCACCTACTCAAAATGAGTAAATGCGAATGCTCTCTGAAAGTATTGCAGATAGCCAATTTTTCTCAAATAACTCATTCACCTACTTTTGGGAGAGCTTTCACTTGGTGAAGTTTCAGACCCGTAGCTAATTACTCACCTACTCAAAATGAGTAAATGCTAATTATCTCTAAAAGTATTGCAGATAGCCAATTTTTCTCAAATAACTCATTCATCTACTTTTGGAAGAGCTTTCACATGGTGAAGTTTCAGACCCATAGCTAATTACTCACCTACTCAAAATGAGTAAATGCAAATTATCTCTAAAAGTATTGCAGATAGCCAATTTTTCTCAAATAACTCATTCACCTACTTTTGGAAGAGCTTTCACTTGGTGAAGTTTCAGACCCGTAGCTAATTATTCACCTACTCAAAATGAGTAAATGCTAATTATCTCTAAAAGTATTGCAGATACCCAATTTTTCTCAAATAACTCATTCATCTACTTTTGGGAGAGCTTTCACTTGGTGAAGTGTGAGACCTGTAGCTAATTTCTCACCTACTCAAAATGAGTAAATGTTAAATATCTCTAAAAGTATTGCAGATAGCCATTTTTTCTCAAATAACTCATTCATTTACTTTTGGAAGAGCTTTCACATGGTGAAGTTTCAGACCCATAGCTAATTACTCGCCTACTCAAAATGAGTAAATGCGAATTATCTCTAAAAGTATTGCAGATAGCCAATTTTTCTCAAATAACTCATTCACCTACTTTTGGGAGAGCTTTCACTTGGTGACGTTTCAGACCCGTAGCTAATTTCTCACCTACTCTAAATGAGTAAATGCGAATTATCTCTAAAAGTATTGCAGATAGCCAATTTTTCTCAAATAACTCATTCATCTACTTTTGGGAGAGCTTTCACTTGGTGAAGTTTCAGACCCGTAGGTAATTACTCACCTACTCAAAATGAGTAAATGCGAATTATCTCTAAAAGAATTGCAGATACCCAATTTTTCTCAAATAAGTCATTCATCTACTTTTGGGAGAGCTTTCACTTGGTGAAGTTTCACGCCCGTAGTTAATTACTCACCTACTCAAAATGAGTAAATGCGAATTATCTCTAAAAGTATAGAAGATAGCCAATTTTTCTCAAATAACTCATTCACCTACTTTTGCGAGAGCTTTCACTTGGTGAAGTGTCATACCTGTAGCTAATTTCTCACCTACTCAAAATGAGTAAATGCTAAATATCGCGAAAAGTATTGCAGATAGCCAATTTTTCTCAAATAACTCATTCATTTACTTTTGGAAGAGCTTTCACATGGTGAAGTTTCAGACCCATAGCTAATTACTCGCCTACTCAAAATCAGTAAATGCGAATTATCTCTAAAAGTATTGCAGATAGCCAATTTTTCTCAAATAACTCTTTCATCTACTTTTGGAAGAGCTTTCACATGGTGAAGTTTCAGACCCATAGCTAATTACTCACCTACTCAAAATGAGTAAATGCGAATTCTCTCTAAAAGTATTGCAGATAGCCAATTTTTCTCAAATAACTCATTCACCTACTTTTGGGAGAGCTTTCACTTGGTGAAGTTTCAGACCCGTAGCTAATTACTCACCTACTCAAAATGAGTAAATGCTAATTATCTCTAAAAGTATTGCAGATAGCCAATTTTTCTCAAATAACTCATTCATCTACTTTTGGAAGAGCTTTCACATGGTGAAGTTTCAGACCCATAGCTAATTTCTCACCTACTCAAAATGAGTAAATGCGAATTTTCTCTAAAAGTATTGCAGATAGCCAATTTTTCTCAAATAACTCATTCACCTACTTTTGGAAGAGCTTTCACATTGTGAAGTTTCAGACCCATAGCTACTTACTCGCCTACTCAAAATGAGTAAATGCTAATTATGTCTAAAAGTATTGCAGATAGCCAATTTTTCTCAAATAACTCATTCACCTACTTTTGGGAGAGCTTTCACTTGGTTAAGTTTCAGATGCGTAGCTAGTTACTCACCTATTCAAAATAAGTAAATGCTAATTATGTCTAAAAGTATTGCAGATAGCCAATTTTTCTCAAATAACTCATTCATATACTTTTGGAAGAGCTTTCACTTAGTGAGGTTTCAGACCCCTAGCTAATTTCTCACCTACTCAAAATGAGTAAATGCGAATTATCTCTAAAAGTATAGAAGATAGCCAATTTTTCACAAATAACTGATTCACCTACTTTTGCGAGAGCTTTCACTTGGTGAAGTGTCAGACCTGTAGCTAATTTCTCACCTACTGAAAATGAGTAAATGCTAAATATCTCGAAAAGTATTGCAGATAGCCAATTTTTCTCAAATAACTCATTCATTTACTTTTGGAAGAGCTTTCACATGGTGAAGTTTCAGACCCATAGCTAATTACCCGCCTACTCAAAATGAGTAAATGCGAATTATCTCTAAAAGTATTGCAGATAGCCAATTTTTCTCAAATAACTCATTCATCTACTTTTGGAAGAGCTTTCACATGGTGAAATTTCAGACCCATAGCTAATTACTCACCTACTCAAAATGAGTAAATGCGAATGCTCTCTGAAAGTATTGCAGATAGCCAATTTTTCTCAAATAACTCATTCACCTACTTTTGGGAGAGCTTTCACTTGGTGAAGTTTCAGACCCGTAGCTAATTACTCACCTACTCAAAATGAGTAAATGCTAATTATCTCTAAAAGTATTGCAGATAGCCAATTTTTCTCAAATAACTCATTCATCTACTTTTGGAAGAGCTTTCACATGGTGAAGTTTCAGACCCATAGCTAATTACTCACCTACTCAAAATGAGTAAATGCGAATTCTCTCTAAAAGTATTGCAGATAGCCAATTTTTCTCAAATAACTCATTCACCTACTTTTGGAAGAGCTTTCACTTGGTGAAGTTTCAGACCCGTAGCTAATTATTCACCTACTCAAAATGAGTAAATGCTAATTATCTCTAAAAGTATTGCAGATACCCAATTTTTCTCAAATAACTCATTCATCTACTTTTGGGAGAGCTTTCACTTGGTGAAGTGTGAGACCTGTAGCTAATTTCTCACCTACTCAAAATGAGTAAATGTTAAATATCTCTAAAAGTATTGCAGATAGCCATTTTTTCTCAAATAACTCATTCATTTACTTTTGGAAGAGCTTTCACATGGTGAAGTTTCAGACCCATAGCTAATTACTCGCCTACTCAAAATGAGTAAATGCGAATTATCTCTAAAAGTATTGCAGATAGCCAATTTTTCTCAAATAACTCATTCACCTACTTTTGGGAGAGCTTTCACTTGGTGACGTTTCAGACCCGTAGCTAATTTCTCACCTACTCTAAATGAGTAAATGCGAATTATCTCTAAAAGTATTGCAGATAGCCAATTTTTCTCAAATAACTCATTCATCTACTTTTGGGAGAGCTTTCACTTGGTGAAGTTTCAGACCCGTAGGTAATTACTCACCTACTCAAAATGAGTAAATGCGAATTATCTCTAAAAGAATTGCAGATACCCAATTTTTCTCAAATAAGTCATTCATCTACTTTTGGGAGAGCTTTCACTTGGTGAAGTTTCACGCCCGTAGTTAATTACTCACCTACTCAAAATGAGTAAATGCAAATTATCTCTAAAAGTATTGCAGATAGCCAATTTTTCTCAAATAACTCATTCATCTACTTTTGGAAGAGCTTTCACATGGTGAAGTTTCAGACCCATAGCTAATTTCTCACCTACTCAAAATGAGTAAATGCGAATTATCTCTAAAAGTATAGGAGATAGCCAATTTTTCTCAAATAACTCATTCATCTACTTTTGGGAGAGCTTTCACTTGGTGAAGTTTCAGACCTGTAGCTAATTTCTCACCCGCTCAAAATGAGTAAATACTAATTATCTCTAAAAGTATTGCAGATAGCCAATTTTTATCAAATAACTCATTCAACTACTTTTGGAAGAGCTTTCACATTGTGAAGTTTCAGACCCATAGCTACTTACTCGCCTACTCAAAATGAGTAAATGCGAATTCTCTCTAAAAGTATTGCAGATAGCCAATTTTTCTCAAATAACTCGTTCATCTACTTTTCGAAGAGCTTTCACATGGCAAAGTTTCAGACCCATAGGTAATAACTCACCTACTCAAAATGAGTAACTGCGAATTATCTCTAAGAGTATTGCATATAGCCAATTTTTCTCAAATAACTCATTCACCTACTTTTGGGAGAGCTTTCACATGGTGAAGTTTCAGACCTGTAGCTAATTACTCACCTACTCTAAATGAGTAAATTCGAATTATCTCTAAAAGTATTGCAGATAGCCAATTTTTCTCAAATAACTCATTCATGTACTTTTAGGAGAGCTTTCACTTGGTGAAGTTTCAGACCTGTAGCTAATTACTCACCTACTGAAAATGAGTAAATTCGAATTATCTCTAAAAGTATTGCAGATAGTCAATTTTTCTCAAATAACTCATTTACCTACTTTTGGAAGAGCTTTCACTTGGTGAAGTTTCAGACCCGTAGCTAATTATTCACCTACTCAAAATGAGTAAATGCTAATTATCTCTAAAAGTATTGCAGATACCCAATTTTTCTCAAATAACTCATTCATCTACTTTTGGGAGAGCTTTCACTTGGTGAAGTGTGAGACCTGTAGCTAATTTCTCACCTACTCAAAATGAGTAAATGTTAAATATCTCTAAAAGTATTGCAGATAGCCATTTTTTCTCAAATAACTCATTCATTTACTTTTGGAAGAGCTTTCACATGGTGAAGTTTAAGACCCATAGCTAATTACTCGCCTACTCAAAATGAGTAAATGCGAATTATCTCTAAAAGTATTGCAGATAGCCAATTTTTCTCAAATAACTCATTCACCTACTTTTGGGAGAGCTTTCACTTGGTGAAGTTTCAGACCCGTAGCTAATTACTCGCCTACTCAAAATGAGTAAATGCGAATTATCTCTAAAAGTATTGCAGATAGCCAATTTTTCTCAAATAACTCATTCATCTACTTTTGGGAGAGCTTTCACTTGGTGAAGTTTCAGACCCGTAGGTAATTACTCACCTACTCAAAATGAGTAAATGCGAATTATCTCTAAAAGAATTACAGATACCCAATTTTTCTCAAATAAGTCATTCATCTACTTTTGGGAGAGCTTTCACTTGGTGAAGTTTCACGCCCGTAGTTAATTACTCACCTACTCAAAATGAGTAAATGCAAATTATCTCTAAAAGTATTGCAGATAGCCAATTTTTCTCAAATAACTCATTCATCTACTTTTGGAAGAGCTTTCACATGGTGAAGTTTCAGACCCATAGCTAATTTCTCACCTACTCAAAATGAGTAAATGCGAATTATCTCTAAAAGTATAGGAGATAGCCAATTTTTCTCAAATAACTCATTCATCTACTTTTGGGAGAGCTTTCACTTGGTGAAGTTTCAGACCCGTAGGTAATTACTCACCTACTCAAAATGAGTAAATGCGAATTATCTCTAAAAGAATTGCAGATACCCAATTTTTCTCAAATAAGTCATTCATCTACTTTTGGGAGAGCTTTCACTTGGTGAAGTTTCACGCCCGTAGTTAATTACTCACCTACTCAAAATGAGTAAATGCAAATTATCTCTAAAAGTATTGCAGATAGCCAATTTTTCTCAAATAACTCATTCATCTACTTTTGGAAGAGCTTTCACATGGTGAAGTTTCAGACCCATAGCTAATTTCTCACCTACTCAAAATGAGTAAATGCGAATTATCTCGAAAAGTATAGGAGATAGCCAATTTTTCTTTAATAACTCATTCATCTACTTTTGGGAGAGCTTTCACTTGGTGAAGTTTCAGACCTGTAGCTAATTTCTCACCCGCTCAAAATGAGTAAATACTAATTATCTCTAAAAGTATTGCAGATAGCCAATTTTTATCAAATAACTCATTCAACTACTTTTGGAAGAGCTTTCACATTGTGAAGTTTCAGACCCATAGCTACTTACTCGCCTACTCAAAATGAGTAAATGCGAATTCTCTCTAAAAGTATTGCAGATAGCCAATTTTTCTCAAATAACTCGTTCATCTACTTTTCGAAGAGCTTTCACATGGCAAAGTTTCAGACCCATAGGTAATAACTCACCTACTCAAAATGAGTAACTGCGAATTATCTCTAAGAGTATTGCATATAGCCAATTTTTCTCAAATAACTCATTCACCTACTTTTGGGAGAGCTTTCACATGGTGAAGTTTCAGACCTGTAGCTAATTACTCACCTACTGAAAATGAGTAAATTCGAATTATCTCTAAAAGTATTGCAGATAGCCAATTTTTCTCAAATAACTCATTCATGTACTTTTAGGAGAGCTTTCACTTGGTGAAGTTTCAGACCTGTAGCTAATTACTCACCTACTGAAAATGAGTAAATTCGAATTATCTCTAAAAGTATTGCAGATAGTCAATTTTTCTCAAATAACTCATTCACCTACTTTTGGAAGAGCTTTCACTTGGTGAAGTTTCAGACCCGTAGCTAATTATTCACCTACTCAAAATGAGTAAATGCTAATTATCTCTAAAAGTATTGCAGATACCCAATTTTTCTCAAATAACTCATTCATCTACTTTTGGGAGAGCTTTCACTTGGTGAAGTGTGAGACCTGTAGCTAATTTCTCACCTACTCAAAATGAGTAAATGTTAAATATCTCTAAAAGTATTGCAGATAGCCATTTTTTCTCAAATAACTCATTCATTTACTTTTGGAAGAGCTTTCACATGGTGAAGTTTCAGACCCATAGCTAATTACTCGCCTACTCAAAATGAGTAAATGCGAATTATCTCTAAAAGTATTGCAGATAGCCAATTTTTCTCAAATAACTCATTCACCTACTTTTGGGAGAGCTTTCACTTGGTGAAGTTTCAGACCCGTAGCTAATTACTCGCCTACTCAAAATGAGTAAATGCGAATTATCTCTAAAAGTATTGCAGATAGCCAATTTTTCTCAAATAACTCATTCATCTACTTTTGGGAGAGCTTTCACTTGGTGAAGTTTCAGACCCGTAGGTAATTACTCACCTACTCAAAATGAGTAAATGCGAATTATCTCTAAAAGAATTGCAGATACCCAATTTTTCTCAAATAAGTCATTCATCTACTTTTGGGAGAGCTTTCACTTGGTGAAGTTTCACGCCCGTAGCTAATTACTCACCTACTCAAAATGAGTAAATACAAATTATCTCTAAAAGTATTGCAGATAGCCAATTTTTCTCAAATAACTCATTCATCTACTTTTGGAAGAGCTTTCACATGGTGGAGTTTCAGACCCATAGCTAATTTCTCACCTACTCAAAATGAGTAAATGCGAATTATCTCTAAAAGTATAGGAGATAGCCAATTTTTCTCAAATAACTCATTCATCTACTTTTGGGAGAGCTTTCACTTGGTGAAGTTTCAGACCTGTAGCTAATTTCTCACCCGCTCAAAATGAGTAAATACTAATTATCTCTAAAAGTATTGCAGATAGCCAATTTTTATCAAATAACTCATTCATCTACTTTTGGAAGAGCTTTCACATTGTGAAGTTTCAGACCCATAGCTAATTACTCACCTACTCAAAATGAGTAAATGCGAATTCTCTCTAAAAGTATTGCAGATAGCCAATTTTTCTCAAATAACTCGTTCATCTACTTTTCGAAGAGCTTTCACATGGCAAAGTTTCAGACCCATAGGTAATAACTCACCTACTCAAAATGAGTAACTGCGAATTATCTCTAAGAGTATTGCATATAGCCAATTTTTCTCAAATAACTCATTCAACTACTTTTGGGAGAGCTTTCACATGGTGAAGTTTCAGACCCGTAGCTAATTACTCACCTACTGAAAATGAGTAAATTCAAATTATCTCTAAAAGTATTGCAGATAGCCAATTTTTCTCAAATAACTCATTCATGTACTTTTAGGAGAGCTTTCACTTGGTGAAGTTTCAGACCTGTAGCTAATTACTCACCTACTGAAAATGAGTAAATTCGAATTATCTCTAAAAGTATTGCAGATAGTCAATTTTTCTCAAATAACTCATTCATCTACTTTTGGAAGAGCTGTCACATGGTGAAGTTTCAGACCCATAGCTAATTACTCACCTACTCAAAATGAGTAAATGAGAATTATCTCTAAAAGTATTGCAGATAGCCAATTTTTCTCAAATAACTCCTTCATCTACTTTTGAAAGAGCTTTCACATGGTGAAGTTTCAGACTCGTAGGTAATTACTCACCTACTCAAAATGAGTAAATGCTAATTATCTCTAAAAGTATTGTGGGTACCCAATTTTTATCAAATAACTCATTCATCTACTTTTGGAAGAGCTTTCACATGGTGAAGTTCCAAACCTGTAGGTAATTACTCACCTACTCAAAATGAGTAAATGCGAATTATCTCTAAAAGTATTGCAGATAGCCAGTATTTTTCAAATAACTCACTTCACCTATATTTTGGGAGAACTTTCAATTAGTGAATTTTCAGATCCATATCTAATTACTCACCTACTCAAAATGAGTAATTGCCTATTATCACAAAAAGTATTGCAGATAGCCAGTATTTCTCAAATAACTCATTCACCTACATTTTGGAGATATTTCACATGCTAAAGTTTTTTTATGAATTATTAAAATAATTTTTAATGCATTAAAATTAATGAAATCATGCACTAAATCGATTATAACTTGAAAAGTATTGTATTTAGAGCATTTTGTTAAAATATTTTATTCACCTACTTTTTCCCACAGCAACAACATGGTGAGTAACTTGGGTGTCTATCTCAATAGATAAGTGAGTAATAGCTACTTTTGGATTTTTCACTAACTTCCATCATGAGTGAAATCACTTGTAACTTGAAAACTATTGCATTTAGACCTTCAGGGTAGTACAAAAGTGTCCTATGCAAAGGGGAAAGATTTCAATTTTCGCCACTTTTGGCGGCCATCTTGGATTTTAGCGGAAAAAAATGAAAAAGTGTGAATATCTCGAAAACCATAAGGGATAGAGCAATTTCGAGCGAATTTTTGACCTGCAAGGTAGTACAACAATGTCCTATGCAAAGGGGTAAAATATCAATTTTCGCCACTTTTGGCGGCCATCTTACATTTTTGCGGAAAATGAAAAAGTGTCAATATCTCGAAAACCGTAACAGATCGAGCGATTTTGAGCGATTTTTTGACCCGCAGGGTGATACAAGAGTGTCCTGTCCAAAGGGGAAAAATTTCATTTTTCGCCACTTTCGGCGGCCATCTTGGATTTTTGCTGAAAATGGAAAAGTGTCAATATCTCGAAAAGCATAACAGATAGAGCGGTTTCAAGCGAATTTTCGACCTGCAGGATGGTACAACAGTGTCCTATGCAAAGGGGAAAAATTTCAATGTAGTATTTCTTCCCCTGCGGTACTCGGCGGGAGATACATACCGCGGCAGTGGTCTTGTTTTTGCAAAGGTTGGATAATCACATATTTTGCTTCACATGACTGTCTCATATGTGCTTCATTCTTTAGTTAATATAAGCTATATCTAAGGCTCAGCAAAACTGATATAAAACTATTTAAAGGAAATGATGAAAAAGACAGGTAGAGAATTCCATTTTGGATGTTCAGGACAAGAAATAGATTGTTACCTCTCCTCAGCTAGCCAATGTGCCATTTCTAATAATTCCTGTTGATGGCAGCTATATTGTCACAGCTTACTGCCCTGTCAAATAGGCTAAATGCTTAGAAGGAAAAGGATTCCCTTTGGCCCAGTAGCCATGGATGTGCCCTAACAAAAGGAAGGTTCAGCTGTAGAAACATTTGACAGATGGATTGCATTACACCTTCTCACAAAAAAAGTTGTAGGATTAAGGACTACTGTAACTCAGTGGCCTGGTTAAGGTTGTTATATAACCTTAAAGTTACATCTCTGTGCTGGCCATTGAGCTGGATGACTCCAACAAATGGCTACTGTTAGGAAATGATAAGTATTTGTAATAAAAATTTAAATTGCTATTAAATCTTCCAAATTGATATTGGTATCATGTTTTTTGTTTTGTAAATGTAATATGGGATATCACTAGACTAAATAAATAAATAAATAATTAATATGCAGCATTCATTGTCATTGTTGCAGTATGACAGAGAGGCCCAGAGATGCTGCCAGCTAGAGGAGAGTCTGGAACATCATAGGAACCAGTTCCAGCAGTTCAGTAAAGGTAAGTTAGGCAGGCCTGTAATGGTGCATTGCTACTTGTAATAAGTAGACAAACGGTATGAAAATTATTAAGCATCCCAGAAAGAGTGCTTATTGTTTTCAGTCAAATATCCTTGCTGCCATCACCAGCAGCCTCCACATGAGAATAGTAGTGCTCACAGTTGTTACTCTGTTTTTAAACAGAGAAACAATCTAAAGTGACCAGCACCTTTTCAATTGTTACCTACAATGTCTAGGTGGATGCCAGAGCAGGTCTCTCTCTAGAGTTAAGTACTTTCACTCATGCATATGTAGAAATTACTTTCAAGTAATTTACAGAGACCCAGGTTGAAGATTATGCAATTCGCCCTAGCTAGATTAACTGAAACTCAGTGTTTTCCTGCCTATTCATTGGTATATCTACAGTGTCTTTGCAGAGTATATAGAATTCAATATTTGCATTTTCTACTTCTTAAATGACCCTACATTTATGCCTTTGATGATGCTTTGTTTTTGTTATTGCTCCAACTCCAGAGACTGTCCACTGCTTTAACAAGTCTCTCTGGTTGAATTTTGGCAGTTGCAAGTAGTCATTTCTAAATGAACAGTCTTTTAGTCCTTTAAGCATTCTTCTGTCTATTTCAAAAATGATTTTTGGGTGATTGTATTTTGTGACATACATACCTTACTTAAAATTGGAAAGAAATTTTGCAGATTAAGATCTGTTTGGACCAGAACAATATTATGAACAGAGACTATACAAGGGATATGAAGGTTTTTCCAACTGACATCATTAGAGTTTCAAATGAAGACATACTAAATCTCAGAAAAATTCACAGACCAAAAAAAAATTATTTAAATTGAACTTTGAACGATTTTCTATACATTCTCAACATTTTTCAGATACTTTGGCCAATATACAAGGGAACCTTCTTAAATAAGAACAACACAACCAATAATAATTGTATCCCCGGCACGAAGCGGGGATACTATGGATTCATCATCGTTGTCGTCTCGTCCGCGTCCGCAGAGATTTCTTGTTAGCGACCTACAGTCCACATTTCTTTCAAGATTTCTTTCAAATTTGGCAGGTGGCTTGATATGGTAGACGACTCGCCACCCTATCTTTTTGGTAGGGTTTATGTCTAAATTAGGCCTGTGGTAGACAAAAATGTCTAAAATGTGGAATATTGCTTGTTAGCGACCTACAGTCCACATTTCTTTCCAGATTTCTTTCATATTTGGCAGGTGGCTTGGTATGGTAGAGCATTCGCCACCGTATCTTTTTGGTAGGGTTTATGCCTAAATTAGGCTTGTGGTAGACAAAAATGTCTAAAACACAAATTTGCTTCTATCTCCTTAACCGTGTGAGATAGAGCGATTTCATCGAAATTTTAAACCCACAGGGTATCTAAGGAATGTACTCTTTGCAATTTTCAAAAAATTTTCCCCTCCCCAAAAATGGCGGCCATTTTGAATTTTCAAAATTTTGCCAAAAATGGCAAAACACAAATTTGCTTCTATCTCCTTAGCCGTGTGAGATAGAGGGATTTCGATTTAGAAATTTTCGACCCACAGGGTATCTGAGCAATGTACTATTGGCAATTTTCAAAAAATTTTCCTCTTCCCACATATGGCGGCCATTTTGAATTTTCAAATTTTTCCCCAAAATGGCAAAAGACAAAATAGCTTCTATCTCCTTAACCGTGCGAGATAAAGTGATTTTGTTGAAATTTTCGACCCACGGGGTATCTAACAAATGTACTCTTGGCAATTTTCAAAAAATTTCCCCTCCCCACATATGGCGGCCATTTTGAATTTTCGAATTTTTGCCAAAAATGGAAAATTACAAATTGGCCTTAACCGTGCAAAATAGAGTTATTTCGTTGAAATTTTCGACCCATAGGGTATCTAAGAAATGTACTCTTGGCAATTTTCAAAAAATTTTGCTTTCCCAAAAATGGCGGCCATTTTGAATTTTCAAATTTTTGCCAAAAATAGAAAAACAGAAATTTGTTTCTATCTTCTTAACCGTGCAAGATAGAGTGATTTCATCAAAATTTTCGACCCAACCAATGCAAAAAGGCATGAAGCTGAAATAATTTACATCTACGCTAATAAATATTTAAGCAGCATTGATATATTTTACAAATGAAACAGGGTCTTGTAACACTACTGTACAATTTTGCCAAAAGGTTCATGGGGTGGACATTACATATGATAATGTGTGTTCTTCTATGCTATCCCCTTTCTATTCATATGTCGCAGCTACTATTAACAGGGCGTCCTATTTCTAGTTTTCACTTATGTTTGCTTGCTATTTTTTTTCTTTTTTTGCCATCCATTTTGGGGGAGGTGGATGGTTACATATACATAATGTTTCCAAATCTACATCACACTCAAATTATAATTAGTGGCCACCATCTTGCCTCTGTAGTTGCAAGCTAATAGCTAGAAAGTACTTGTAGAGTGCAGACCTCCACCGGGAAAGAATAAATGTCAACCTGAAATATCTGTTCATTTCTGTAGCGGTTATTGGAAAGACAGAAAAACAAACAGACAATTGAACACACCTAAAAGCATAACCTCCTGGATGTGGTACTTTGAAAGCTTGGCTTCATAAACCAGTCGATGTTCATGTTTTGGTGTTTGTACACTTGATATTACAATAAGAGCTGGGACGGGTGTAAACAAATGGTCAATTCCATAAACGAAACTTTCGGAGAAAAATGTCTTCTATTTAACCAGATATTATAGAATATGGAGTAAATTGTACGTTTTAAAGCAAAAACCACAACTTTAATTTAATTGATATTATATGACAAAAATGAAGAAATGCTGCATATTTTACACAAACGTTTCTTTACACAGGCGATAATACAATACCTTACGAGTAACCAAGTACTACTAGTTAAAATGGACTCGAGTCGTAGCAAATCGTTTATCGAGGCTCGAGTAACCGTTCGCAGCCCTAATTACAATGTGAAGTCTGGAGCAGACTCTTGTTGGTCGTGCAACTTATCTTGTCATTCATCGAGGTCTGTGCTGAACTCAAGAAATGTGACTGATTCATTAATTACTGATTGCTTGTTCTAGTTTGTAATACTGTTAGACATGGCGGTAAGCCATGTGTATCTAAAAGATAAGTGGTATGAAAATAATCAGTTATTGTAATAATTTTTACTCTGTGATGAGTGCATTGACATTGAACTGAATGCTGAAGCAGAATGATTCTATGTTTAATTCAAACTTCTTCAAAACTTCCACCTAAACAGGTGACTATTGTCATTTTACCAGAAATATTTTTTACACTATTTTGTACGAATGCTGGGGTAGTATTACGGGACAGTTCCACTTCAGTAGATGGTCTGGTGCAGTCTGGGAGGGGATGTTTTTTATGTCAGCTGACTTATCAGTCAGCTGACATTATGTCATCACTCTGCGGCGTGGGCGTCCGCGTCCGCGTGAACAACTTCTTCTCCAAAACTACAAGGCCTAGAGACATGCTGTTTTTTTAAAAGATACCTTATCTATCGAGGATGAAAAATTGTTCAAGGCATGCAAATCTGTCTGTTCGTCTGTTTGCTAGAGACATTACAAGGGGGGTACCCCCACCAAAAGTGTGAAAATTTCAACTTTTTATCACAATTTTCTCAGTGACTATTGCAGGGATTTCTCTCATATCTTGCATATATGTACTAGGCCAGAGGTAGATTCTCTTGTGTGAGTATGAGACCTGGATCTGTCTTACTTTTTTTTTAATAAATTTTTTTAATAATTTTTAATGCATTAAAATTCATGAAATCATGCACTAAATCACTTATAACTTCAAAAGTGTTGCATTTACAGCATTTTGTGAAAATATGTTGTTCAGCTACTTTTTTCATAGCTACAATATGGTGAGTAAGTTGGGTGTCTGTCTCAATAGCTAAGTGAGTAATAGCTACTTTTGGGCTTTTCAGTAACTTCCATTATGAGTAAAATCACTTGTAACTTAAAAACTATTGCATTTAGAGAATTTCGTATAAATATGTTATTCAGCTACTTTTGGGCCAGCTATAACATAGTGAAATTTTAGACCTGTAGCTCATGGCATAGCTGAGTAATAGCTACTTTTAGGTTATCACTGTTGAGTAAATCGCTTATAACTTGAAAACTATTGCATTTAGAGAATTTCGTATAAATATGTTATTCAGCTACTTTTGGGTCAGCTATAACATAGTAAAATTTCAGACCTGTAGCTCATGGCATAGCTGAGTAATAGCTACTTTTAGGTTATCACTGTTGAGTAAATCACTTATAACTTGAAAAGTGTTGCATTTAGAGCATTTTGTTAAAATATGCTATTCAGCTACTTTTTTCATAGCTACAATATGGTGAGTAAGTTGGGTGTCTGTCTCAATAGCTAAGTGAGTAATAGCTACTTTTGGGCTTTTCAGTAACTTCCATCATGAGTAAAATCACTTGTAACTTAAAAACTATTGCATTTAGAGAATTTTGTATAAATATGTTATTCAGCTACTTTTGGGCCAGCTATAACATAGTAAAATTTCAGACCTGTAGCTCATGGCATAGCTGAGTAATAGCTACTTTTAGGTTATCACTGTTGAGTAAATCACTTATAACTTGAAAACTATTGCATTTAGAGTATTTTGTTTCAATATGTTATTCACCTATTTTGGGGTCAGCTATAACATAGTGAAGTTTCAGACCTGTGGCTCATTTCATAGCTGAGTAATAGCTACTTTGAAGTTCTCACTGTTGAGTAAATCAGTTATAATTGGAAAACTATTGCATTTACAGAAATTTGTGCAAATATGTTATTCAGCTACTTTTGGGTCAGCTATAACATAGTGAAATTATAGACCTATAGCTCATGGCACAACTGAGCAATAGCTATTCTCAGGTACTGACTGTTGAGTAAATCAGCTATAACTTGAAAAATATTGCATTTGGAGTATTTTGTTAAAATATATTGTTCACCTACTTTTGGGTCAGCTATAACATAGTGAAATTACAGACCTATAGCTCATGGCATAGCGGAGCAATAGCTATTTTCAGGTTCTCACTATTGAGTAAATCAGTTGTAGCTTGAAAACTATTGCATTTACAGTAGTTTGCTTAAATATGTTGTTCACCTACTTTTGGGTTAGCTATAACATAGTAAAATTTCAGACATGTAGCTCATTGCATAGCTGAGTAATAGTTCCTTTGAGGTTCTCACTGTTGAGTAAATCAGTTGTAACTTGAAAACTATTACATTTAGAGTAATTTGTTAAATATGTTATTCACAGAATTTTTGGTCAGCTATAACATAGTGAAATTGCAGACCTCTATGTCATGGCATAGCTGAGCAATAGGCTACTTTCAGGTTCTCACTGTTGAGTAAATCATTGTATCCACTGGATAGCCGCAGTGTGTAGAGAGAGATTTCACCATTACTGCTCTGATGAAAAAAAATATTATAGCTAGCTTTCTTAAGTTTGCAGTATATAATATTAATAACCATAAAATGTTGTCTGGGAATATTTTTGGCCTCATTTTGAGAAACAAGATGGCCGCCACAGGTGATTTTTGTCAGTCATGAAAAGTGCTTATATCTCCCTTATTATTGATCCTAGAGGTTTGGGATGATAAACCAACCTGTAGGAAATCATGGGGTGGGAATCTTTTGGTGTGGTCAGATTTGACCTTCAATGACCCCTCCTTCAAGGTCAAACAAGGATAGCCAAACTTAAAAGTGCTTATAACTCGCTTATTATTGGTCCCAGAGGTTTGGGATGGTAAACAGACAGGAAATCATGGGCTGTGAATCTGTTGATATGGTCCGATTTGACCTTGGAACCCTCCTTCAAGGTCAAATGAGGATAGCGAAAATTGAAAGTGCCTACAACTCGCTTATTATTGGTGACAGAGATTTGGGATGGTAAACCATCCCATAGGAAATCATTGGTTCGGAATCTTTTGGTATGGTGGTCAGATTTGACCTTTGGACCCCTCCTTCAAGGTCAAATGAGGACAGCCAAGCTTAAAAGTGCTTATAACTCATTTATAATTGGTCCTAGAGGTTTGGAATGGTAAACCATAGGAAATCATGGGCTGGGAATGTATTTGTGTGGTTAGATTTGACCTTGGACCCCTTCTTCAAGGTCGAACGAGGATATTGCATTTGTAGTATTTCTTTAAATATGTTTTAACCTATTTTTTACACTTAAACAATTACCTTGTTATTTTCCTTCATAATACCATTTACAGGGCACAACTTTTTTATCCTTTTCTTCTGTCAGCTTCGGAATTTCTTTCGAACTTGCTGTTCAGTTACCATTTACTGTATTTCTGTACAGCCCTTTTCCTGATAATTATTCTGTCCTCTAATCACCTTCACAAATCAAAAACACTCAGTCAGCTGACACAGTGCCCGTTCACGGGCACTCTCCTCTTGTTTTCTTCTTCTTTTGCAAATCTTATGGTCAGGGAGCTATGCTCTCGAAGTTAAATTATTTTTTATATCCCCAGACGAAAGTCGGGGATATATTGGATTCAGGTCCGTCGCGCCGCTGCCGCCGCCGCCGCCGCCGTAGAAATTTCCTTGTGGACGCGATAACTCAAAAACAAATTAATATTTTTTTTTCAAACTTGGTACACATGTTAAGGGTGCCCAAAGGAAGATCCCTATTTTAAGGTGACCTTAAACTCCCAGTAAAAAAGAACTTATGGCCACCTTAAGGTCAGAAATTGCACTTTTGGCCACTTAGAGCCCTGTAGGTCACAAACTATGATGCTCAGCTGGCTGAAATTTTACCTGACAACACATTAATATGTTCTTAGTACATGTGCCGAAAATCATGACTTTAAGTTGAGGAGAAAATTGTGTTTGAGGCCCATAAATACCCCCACTTAGGGATTTTTTGCTATACTTTACACATATTTTGCCCTATAATTTGGAAGTGATAATTCTGATGAGTCTCAAACTGCGCTAGGTATAACTTTGATATGTAATCCTTGTATGTAGAAAATTTTTGGGCTGTAGGTTTACCCAAAGGGGTCGACTTAAGGTCTCAAAAGTGCCCACAGAGACCCAATTTATGCACTTTTTGCCACTTTCAAGCACTGTAGCTTTCAAACTATGTCTCTCATCTAAGTTAAATATCATCTGGGAATATATCTATGTGTTTTCTTATATGTGCCCCAACATTTAGGCCTTTAATAGACAGTTAACCTGTGTATCAGGACCATAAACACCCACCCGAGTGACCCTTATAAGACATTTTTCACATCTTTTTCCCTGTAACTTGGAAATGGTAAGTCTGAGAAGTTTCAAACTGTATTAGATATATATTCTGTGTGTAATCTTAGTATGTAACAGATTTTAAGTCTGAAGCTTTAATTTTGAAGGTCAAATTGAGGTCTCTAAAAGGCTCCCAAAGACCCAATATTTGGACTTTTTGCTACTTTTAAGCCCTGTGACTGTCAAACTATGTGACTGATAGAGCTCAAATCCTATCTGAGAAGATATTAGTATGTTATTTTTATATGTGCCAAAAATTAAGGCTTTAAGAAGACATTTAACCTGTGTATGAGGACCATAAATCCCCACCCGAGTGACCATTTTTAGACATTTTTCACATATTTTTCCCTGTAACTTGGAAATGGTAAGTCTAAGAAGTTTCAAACTGTATTAGATGCATATTCTATGTGTAATCTTAGTATGTGACAAATTTTAAGTCTGAAGCTTTAATTTGAAGGCCACATTTAGGTCTCTAGAAGGCCCATAAAGACCCAGTATTTGGACTTTTTGCCAATTTTAAGGCCTGTGACTGTTAAACTATGTGACTGATAGAGCTGAAATCTCATCTGGGAATACATTATTATGTTCTTTTTACATGTGCCAAAAATCAAGGCTTCAAGTAGACATTTAACCTGTGTATGAGGACCTTTAACACCCACCTGAGTGACCCTTTTAAGACATTTTTCACATATTTTGCTCTGTAACTTGGAAATGGTAAGTCTGAGAAGTTTCAAACTTTATTAGATACATATTCTATGTGTAATCTTAGTATGTAACAAATTTTAAGTCTGAAGCTTTAATTTGAAAGCCACATCGAGATCTCTAAAAGGCCCACAATGACCCAATATTTGGACTTTTTACCACCTTTAAGCCCTATAACTGTTAAACTATGTGATTGATGGAGCTGAAATCCCATCTGGGAATGCATTATTATGTCCTTTTTACATATGCCGAAAATCAAGGTTTTTAGTAGACATTTAACCTGTGAATGAGGGCCATAGACACTCGCCCAAGTGCCTTTTTTGACATTTTTTCCGTATTTTGCCCTGTTATTTGGAAATGCTTAGTGTGACAAGTCTTAAACTGTATTATATATGATTTTTGTTTGTTATGTATGTCCCCCCAAAAAGTTTCAGATCTGTAGTTTAATTGCTAAGGTCTCTTTAACAATTGTAAAATGCCCACAGAAACCCAATTTATGGATATTATGCCACTTTAAAGCCCAGTAACTGTCAAACTATGTGGGTTATAGAGCTGAAATCTTTGAATTTTTAAAAGGAAATGCCTGTCTATTTAAATTTTGAATATTAATAATGTTATGGCTATCTTAGTCTTTTAAGAACTTATTTTTGTTTGTTATACCTCTGCTTGCTGAGTTTTTCACTTTTTAAAATGAAACTGGTGAAACATATTGAAGTAGACAAAATGGACACTTTAAGTGAGCTTTAAGTCCCAATATTAATGAAATTATATCCTTATGTAGTAAAACTAGGGGATTTTTAACCCTCAACTAGCCCAGTTTTATTCAACTTGCCTCAGTTAATTTTGGCACAGCTCCTACAGTTATGAACTCATTTCAGTTGATAATCACATACTTAAAATTCTCAATTCTTTTTGTATTTGAGTACCCCTTTTATATAGATTGTTTGTTTACCATTTATGCTCAACCCACATCCCCCACCCGGATTCCCCCCACCCACCTCTGGGACCTCCAGCTATATTGAGTGACACTAAATAAACAAAGGTATTTAATGATATCACATGAGAAACAAAGAACTCAATGGGGTTGCAGATCTTGTGTAATAGTGAGAGAGGTGTGGAGAAGGGGAGAGGGGTGGGGGTGGGAGGTGGTGGGCTTCATTACATATAACACAAAGGGGAGTCAGAACTGAGATTGTGTCACATATTTAGGTTGCATATATATGGACCACATATATAGGTATAGAGGAAATGAATAACTGAAAACAATTTGCAAATTCTAAAAATAATATAATAAAATAATAATATAAATAATTTTTTTTTAAATAATATTTTATTTGTGAACAAATATAGAAACAGATATGCGCTTTTGGGATTATGAATTTTAGAATGGACATTGAATCATCAATCATTTAAATACTTTGAAGGAAGATTGAAAAATATGATGAGTTGAGTTAAAAATAATATTTTATTTGTCAACAAATATAGAAACAGATGCTCTTTTGGGATTATTATTTTAGAATGGACATTCAATCATCAATCATTTAAATACTCTGAAAATAGGTTTAGAGTTATCATTGCAGGAAGATTGAAAATATAATTTGAGTTATGTATTCGGCGTCTGGGGATACACCATCTTCCTTGGGGAGATATAAACAGAGTAGATTGATGTGCTGAAGTTCATATAATAATGGGTAATTATGTTTTAAAAAATTCCCGATCAAAACCTGTGGCGTGAGTGATGACCTGTCTGGGGATATGTTGGCGCCGAGTTGGCCCAATCTAGTTTTTATTAACCATTCAAAGTTTTGTACCTGTGCTACCCTGGACATCCAAGTAGTACTAAGGATTTGCTCCCAGATGTGCCGGGATGTGTCTGGGTGCCCTAAGTACATGCAAAATTGCTTCAGGTTCATTCACTGATGGATAGGAATGGCTCCCAAACATGACCATGTACTGAGCCCCCCCCCCCCCCCCCCCCCCCCCTCCCTGTTTAGTGAGGGATACCAAAGGACTCTACCTGGTCCCAAAAGTATCATGAAGTACCCACTACTGTACAGTAAAATAAACAAAATTTTCTTGATTTGCGGACAATACAGAAGCTCATACTTAGAAATGAACAGTAGTCTAAGATCGTGTTTGGGAAATAAAAGTTGTTCAAGTAGAAGAGGGAATACATATTTGGGAGTGAAAATGACTTCATAAAATCAGTTATACTAATAATGGAACATCAAAAAATTCAGGATCCTGTTACAATGAAAAATCTTGTTGCCTCTTGCCAATTATTATAGGTTTTTTCACCTGAATCTCCTTACTCTCCTGTAATCACCGATGTCTGATTTTGGAGCAGTGATTCTCTTTTTGTACACCTTACACTGCTTTTACAGAAATCATACAAAGTACCATATGAATCTGTTTTCAGTGTCTGCGTTAGCGCTGAAGGACTATGATGATCTCAAAGATAAATATCAACAAGAAAAGGCTCTAAAACAAGAGGCTGAGTCTGTAGCAAGTAAGGTAAGTCAGCTTCATCTTTGATGTATAGAACCCAAGTAAATTTTTCCCCCCAAAAAAACGAATTATTTAATGAAACGTTTCGTCTCCAGGGCCCGACATTTCACAAAATTTAAACTCCTTTTAAAGAATCTCTTTAAGCAAAGCAAGGTCATTTCTTTCTTCAGGAAGGCCACCATAAAATTCAGTTTCACAAAGCCTTCTTTAATTCCCTGTACCAAAGGTCTTCCAAGAAACTTTAGGAGGGACAGATGGTTTTTCCATCAAGGACATCTCCTTGAACTTGAGGCAGGATCTTTGCTTCCTTAAAATTTAATAGAGTTTCCTTGAAATTTCAAGGTCTCCTTTGAAGAAGGAGATCTTGAGCAACATTAAAGAATGGGGAAATTCAAGGAAACACTCAAATTTAAGGTAATCTTTATCTTAAGGAAACTTTATAAAACGGGCCCTGACACTTGAGACACCTAACAGAATGACAGAGACGTTGTTGAATCTCCAGATCCCTGATACTTCTACTTAACAAGTAATGTGAGATAACAGGACAGGTTACTTTTGAAGGGTACACAACAAATTACTATGGAATAGTATACTAGTAATATAAAGTGACAGGACAAATTGCTATGATTTAGATTTATTTTTTGTTTTACGTTGCTTTCAACAGCCAGGGTCACATTGTGATGGGTAGTTTATTGGTGGAGGAACCAGTGCATACTAGTTGGCCATTCTGCACTGTAAACCACCAGGTATCGGCAAGTAACTACCAACTTTCCAACATGAAGTGTCCAGGCTGAGATTTGAACCAGCAACCTCAGAGGTTGAGGGCAAGCACTCTAACCACTACACCACTGATAACAGGACAAGACAAATTATTACGGAATTATGATGGCAGAGGATAGATTCACTATGGCATATTCGTATCTACTTTAACATAATTCTGCTGAACAGAATTGCAGTTAAAAAGTTTAAGTTTACATTTGCATTAATTTTTATTATAAATATTAATTAAAAAGCAAGAAATACCAATTTAATATTATACTATTGTTTTTAAACAGATGCTTCATCAAAAGAATGCCATACAGCGACAGAGTGTGGCGGCCATTACAGATGCAGCCAGAGATCAGCGGGTTCACCAAGCATTCATGGAAATAGAGGAGCTAGAAAAACAGCTGGCAGAGGAGAAATCACAGAGCAAGCAAAGGGTACATCAATAAAAATAGTCTAAAAACTCTCATGTGTTTGGGTACATCGATTTCTAACGCATCTTTTTTAAACATAATTATGCACAAATGTTTGGTAATGATAAACCACTCATACATGCAACATTAGGATAAATAAGCTCACCAATCACAGATAATACAAAATCCTGCACTTGAACACTGGGGGGCTTTTTACATAAAATCTATCAAGTACAAAACATACTACCAAATATAAGACAATTGTTTTATAAAAAGTATAAACACAAAGATACCACTACCAAGTAATCACTTAGTATAGACAAAAATAACTCGAAAATATTTAATTATTCAAGGTCATGTTTTTTGACATTAGAGACTGAATGTATTATTAAGCCACTATTATTTGACATTTTGTGTGATTGATTACATATGGTATGTAAAATTATGTATATCTCCCTTATTTGGCTCAGTAACAAAAAATATCAACTTAATATCTTTTATATTAACAGTAGTTAACTTGAAACAAGTGAATTGCTGTCCTCTTCCAAGCAGTCTGAACTAGGTTACCTGGATATACATGGTGCAGTTGAAAGAAAACTCAAGCCTTTAGTAAGACTAGCAGCAACACAAAGATTTCATGAGGCTTTATAAATGCAGGGAACTCCTATATTTTGTGGTATAGAAAGCTTATACCATGGATGAGATATTTAAAAGTCTCATACATGCAGGGGGATATACAGACTTTTGTGTGAGATTGGGAAATTGGATACGGCTGAAAAGGAGATGAAATTTAAAAAGCAAGAGAGAGGCGTTTGATAAAGTAGAGGTGTTAGTGAAAAGCAGGGATGTGGCCAGGTTGCTGTCTTTTTTGCAGTAAACATTAATATCAAATGTAGAATGTCAGTATTGAAAAATAAGGAAAATGTATGAAAACTTATGTGAAAAAGTATCAGTAAAAATTTGTTTTAACCATGTTAATTATAGCTATGGTATAAGAAATATTCCATTGATTTGTTATTATATCCCCAGACAAAAGTCGGGGATATATTCAATTTGGTTTCACATGGGTTGCCGCTGCCGTACATTTTGACTTGTGTGTGCGATAACTCAAAAACGCTTTCACGGATTTCATTCAGACTTAGCACACACATGTATTTGGATCAGGAGAGGAACCCTATTTTAAGGTGACCTTAAACTCTCAATAATAAAGAACTAATGGCACCTTAAAGTCAGAAATTTGACTTTTTCCCACTTAATGCCCTCTAGGTCACAGACTTTGTGGCTTATCTGACTCAAATTTTACCTGGGAACATGGTTACTGTATTCTCCTTACATATACCAAAAATCAAGACTTTATGTTAAGGTTAAAATTGTTTTTGAGGCCCATAAAGACCATACTTAAACGTTTTTTTGACATTTTTCCCATATTTTCCCCTATAACTTAAAACTGGTAGGTCTGATAAGTGTGCAACTAGCAGATATAACTTCAGCAGGTACTGTAAGTCTGGGAAAAATTTTAAGTCTGTAACTTTAATTTTAAGGTCACTTTAAAGTCTCTAAATTGCCCATAGAGACCCAATTTATGGACTTTTTGCCACTTTGAGGGCCTATAGCTGTTAAACGATGTGACTGACACAGCTAAAATCTCATCTGTGAATATATGATTATGTTCTGTTTACATGTAAGAAAAATCAAAGCTTTAAATAGACGTTTAACCTGTGTATGAGGACCATAAACACCAACCCGAGTGACCCTTTACAACATTTTCAACATATTTGGTCTCCGGTAACCTGGAAATGGTAAGTCTGGCAAGTCTCTAACTGTAGTAGATATAACTTCTATATGAAGTCTTTGTCTGTAAAAAATTTTAAGTCTGTAACTTTAATTTTAAGGTCACTAAAAGGTCTCTTAAATGCCCACAGACCCCCAATTTATTAACTTTTTACCACTTGTAAGCCCTTTTACTGTCATAATATGTGCCTGATACAGCTGAAATCTACATGAAATCTTTGTAAAAATATTAAGTCTGTAACTTTAATTTTAAGGTCACCTTAAGGTCTCTGAAATGTGCACAGACCCCCAATTTGTTGACGTTTTACCACTTTTAAGCCCTATAACTGTAATTATATCCCCAGACGAAAGTCGGGGATATATTGGATTCAGGTCCGTCGCGCCGCCGCCGCCGCCGCCGCCGCCACCGCCGCCGTAGAAATTTCCTTGTGGATGCAATAACTCAAAAACAAATTAATATTTTTTTTTCAAACTTGGTACACATGTTAAGGGTGCCTAAAAGAAGATCCCTATTTTAAGGTGACCTTAAACTCCCAGTAAAAAAGAACTTATGGCCACCTTAAGGTCAGAAATTAGACTTTTGGCCACTTAGAGCCCTGTAGGTCACAAACTATGATGCTCAGCTGGCTGAAATTTTACCTGACACCACATTAATATGTTCTTAGTACATGTGCCAAAAATCACGACTTTAAGTTGAGGAGAAAATTGTGTTTGAGGCCCATAAATACCCCCACTTAGGGATTTTTTGCTATACTTTTCACATATTTTGCCCTATAATTTGGAAATGGTAATTCCGATGAGTCTCAAACTGCGCTAGGTATAACTTTGATATGTAATCCTTGTCTGTAGAAAATTTTAGGGCTGTAGGTTTACCCAAAGGGGTCGACTTAAGGTCTCAAAAGTGCCCACAGAGACCCAATTTATGCACTTTTTGCCACTTTCAAGCACTGTAGCTTTCAAACTATGTCTCTCAAAGTTAAATATCATCTGGGAATATATCTATGTGTTTTCTTATTGTGCCCCAACATTTATGCCTTTAATAGACAGTTAACCTGTGTATCAGGACCATAAACACCCACCCGAGTGACCCTTATAAGACATTTTTCACATCTTTTTCCCTGTAACTTGGAAATGGTAAGTCTGAGAAGTTTCAAACTGTATTAGATATATATTCTGTGTGTAATCTTAGTATGTAACAGATTTTAAGTCTGAAGCTTTAATTTTGAAGGTCAAATTGAGGTCTCTAAAAGGCTCCCAAAGACCCAATATTTGGACTTTTTGCTACTTTTAAGCCCTGTGACTGTCAAACTATGTGACTGATAGAGCTCAAATCCTATCTGGGAAGATATTAGTATGTTATTTATATATGTGCCAAAAATTAAGGCTTTAAGAAGACATTTAACCTGTGTTTGAGGACCATAAATCCCCACCCGAGTGACCAATTTTAGACATTTTTCACATATTTTGCCCTGTAACTTGGAAATGGTAAGTCTAAGAAGTTTCAAACTGTATTAGATACATATTCTATGTGTAATCTTAGTATGTGACAAATTTTAAGTCTGAAGCTTTAATTTGAAGGCCACATTTAGGTCTCTAGAAGGCCCCATAAAGGCCTAGTATTTGGACTTTTTGCCAATTTTAAGGCCTGTGACAGTTACACTATGTGAGCTGAAATCTCATCTGGGAATACATTATTATGTTCTTTTTACATGTGCCAAAAATCAAGGCTTCAAGTAGACATTTAACCTGTGTATGAGGACCTTAAACACCCATCTGAGTGACCCTTTTAAGACATTTTTCACATATTTTGCTCTGTAACTTGGAAATGGTAAGTCTGAGAAGTTTCAAACTTTATTACATACATATTCTATGTGTAATCTTAGTATGTAACAAATTTTAAGTCTGAAGCTTTAATTTGAAAGCCACATCGAGATCTCTAAAAGGCCCATATATTTGGACTTTTTACCACCTTTAAGCCCTGTGACTGTTAAACTATGTGATTGATGGAGCTGAAATCCCATCTGGGAATGCATTATTATGTCCTTTTTACATATGCCGAAAATCAAGGTTTTTAGTAGACATTTAACCTGTGTATGAGGGCCATAGACACTCGCCCAAGTGCCTTTTTAGACATTTTTTCCGTATTTTGCCCTGTTATTTGGAAATGCTTAGTGTGGCAAGTCTTAAACTGTATTATATATAATTTTTGTTTGTTATGTATGTCCCCCAAAAAGTTTCAGATCTGTAGTTTAATTGCTAAGGTCTCTTTAACAATTGTAAAATGCCCACAGAAACCCAATTTATGGACATTATGCCACTTTAAAGCCCAGTAACTGTCAAACTATGTGGGTTATAGAGCTGAAATCTTTGAATTTTTAAAAGGAAATGCCTGTCTATTTAAATTTTGAATATTAATAATGTTATGGCTATCTTAGTCTTTTAAGAACTTATTTTTGTGTGTTATACCTCTGCTTGCTGAGTTTTTAACTTTTTAAAATGAAACTGGTTAAACATATTCAAGTAGACAAAATGGACACTTTAAGTGAGCTTTAAGTCCCAATATTAATGAAATTATATCCTTATGTAGTAAAACTAGGGGATTTTAACCCTCAACTAGCCCAGTTTTATTCAACTTGCCTCAGTTAATTTTGACACAGCTCCTACAGTTATGAACTCATTTCAGTTGATAATCACATACTTAAAATTCTCAATTCTTTTTGTATTTGAGTACCCCCTTTATATAGATTGTTTGTTTACCATTTATGCTGTAGCACTCCATCTCTTTGTAGTCCCAACCCACATCCCCCACCCGGATTCCCCCCACCCACCTCTGGGACCTCCAGCTATATTGAGTGACACTAAATAAACAAAGGTATTTAATGATATCAGATGAGAAACAAAGAACTCAAAGGGGTTGCAGATCTTGTGTAATAGTGAGAGAGGTGTGGAGAAGGGGAGAGGGATGGGGGTGGGAGGTGGTGGGCTTCATTACATATAACACAAAGGGGAGTCAGAACTGAGATTGTGTCACATATTTAGGTTGCATATATATGGACCACATATATAGGTATAGAGGAAATGAATAACTGAAAACAATTTGCAAATTCTAAAAATAATATAATAAAATAATAATATAAATAATTTTTTTTTAAATAATATTTTATTTGTGAACAAATATAGAAACAGATATGCGCTTTTGGGATTATGAATTTTAGAATGGACATTGAATCATCAATCATTTAAATACTTTGAAGGAAGATTGAAAAGTATGATGAGTTGAGTTAAAAATAATATTTTATTTGTCAACAAATATAGAAACAGATATGCTGTTTTGGGATTATTATTTTAGAATGGACATTCAATCATCAATCATTTAAATACTTTGAAAATAGGTTTAGAGTTATCATTGCAGGAAGATTGAAAATATAATTTGAGTTATGTATTCGGCGTCTGGGGATACACCATCTTCCTTGGGAAGATATAAACAGAGTAGATTGATGTGCTGAAGTTCATATAATAATGGGTAATTATGTTTTAAAAAACTCCCGATCAAAACCTGTGGCATGAGTGATGACCTGTCTGGGGATATGTTGGCGCCGAGTTGGCCCAATCTAGTTATAATATATGCCCGATACAACTGAAATCTCATCTGGGAATATATTAATATGTTCTTTTTTCATGTGCCAAAAATCAAGGCTTTAAGTAGACATTTAGCATGTATTTGAGACCCATGAATAATAAAAAATGAAAAATAGTTTATAATAATTGGATAGTTTATAATAATCACTCAAAATGGGTGCTGCAAAATATTCCCAGTGAATGCTTGTGGTGTGAGAGATGGCCTGTCTGGGGATATGTTGGCGTTGAGTCGGCATAATCTAGTTTCCTCTTGCTTTCTTAAAATTCTCCTGTTGTTTGGTTACCCTTTTATATTGCTAGTAAAATGTTAGTAAAACTGGTGAAAACACTCTGACGATCACAAAGCAGGTACAGGAGGTTACATGAACGGTTTTTAATAAGGAGGAAAGATGACAAAGCAGCAGAAAGTTGTATGATATAATAGGGGTATTTAATAGACCCTAACATCTAGCAGAATAGGCAGAAGAATATACTTAACAGTAACATGGTATTTAATTTTTCTGTTTAAAGTTATTTAGTTGTATATTTTGGATATTAGATAGAAGAATTAGAAGCCTCCCTTGAAAATTCCAAGGATGCAGAGTCAGTAGAGCTGCTGCATAATAAGTTAGATTCTGCCACTGAACAGATCAAAGATCTCCAGATTCAGGTCAAAGAAATCACCATGTGGAGGGACAAGTATGCCAAAGAAAGTGAGTTCATATATATGGCATGAGTCTTAAAGGACAAAGCATACAACTATTTATATCCCTTTTCTGCTGTAAGTTTGCCTTTCCATTCCCTGGTTATGCGGTTGGCAGCATAATCTTGTGCTTGTATATCTTAATTTTTGTGCCGAGAAAGTTCATTAGCATGACCTTGTTGATTACTGATGTTTATTCCTTTAGTTGAGCATATTAAATCCTTTTGCATGTAATCATTTCAATCATGACTATGTCTGGCCTATATTTAGACATACAACTTTTCTTTTCAGTCATAATACAATAAGACTTTAATTGGAAGATAACATTTTTCCTGTCTTAACAGAATTGCTTGCAGTCAGGCCCAAATTTCACAATCAGTTAGATCTGATGATAACATGTGAATATTAAACAGCTGTATAGACCAGAGGTATCTCAGAGACCTGGGTCAGTTATACTAAAAGTGGTCCTTTGATGTCATGATATTTACTTGATATTCATGTCCACCCAGGTGGGGGGTGGACATAATATTATTTTTGCTTTTTCTGGCGTCCGGCGTCCGGACGCTTGGTTTCCGCTCATTTGAATGAAAAGTATTTATCCTATCTTTACCAAATTTGGCATGGGTGTTTATTGGGTTTAATAGCTTGCATGGGATTGCTTTGGTGAAGATAGGTCTATTTCGTCGAAATTTTCCACCCACAGGGTATCTGAGGAATGTACTCTTGGCAATTTTCAAAAATTTTCCCCTCCCCAAAAATGGCGGCCATTTTGAATTTTCGAATTTTTGCCCAAAATGGCAAAACACAAATTTGTTTTCTATCTCCTTAACCATGCGAGATAGAGCGATTTCGTCGAAATTTTCGTCCCTCAGGGTATCTGAGAAATGTACTCTTAGGCAATTTTCAAAAAATTTTCCCCTCCCCAAAAATGGCGGCCATTTTGAATTTTCGAATTTTTGCCAATAATGGCAAAACACAAATTTCCTTCTATCTCCTTAACCGTGCGAGATAGAGCGATTTTGTCGAAATTTTCGACCCCCAGGGTATCTGAGAAATGTACTCTTGGCAATTTTCAAAAAAATTTCCTCTTCCCAAAAATGGCGGCCATTTTGAATTTTCAAATTTTTGCCCAAAATGGCAAAACACAAATTTGCTTCTATCTCCTTAACCGTGCGAGATAGAGCAATTTCGTCGAAATTTTTTACCCACAGGGTATCTTGACAAATGTACCCTTGGCAATTTTCAAAAAATTTTCCCCTCCCCAAAAATGGCGGCTATTCTGAATTTTCAAATTTTGGCCAAAAATGGCAAAACACAAATTTGCTTCTATCTCCTTAACCGTGCGAGATAGAGCGATTTCTTCGAAATTTTCGATCCACAGGGTATCTGAGGAATGTACTCTTGGCAATTTTCAAAAAAAATTTCCTCTTCCCAAAAATGGCGGCCATTTTGAATTTTCGAATTTTTGCCAAAATGGCAAAACACAAATTTGCTTCTATCTCCTTAACCGTGCGAGATAGAGTGATTTCGTTGAAGTTTTTGACCCACAGGGTATCTGAGGAATGTACTCTTGGCAAATTTCAAAAAATTTTCCTCTTCCCAAAAATGGCGGCCATTTTGAATTTTTAAATTTTTGCCAAAAATTGAAAAACAGAAATTTGCTTCTATCTCCTTAACCGTGCAAGATAGAGCGATTTTGTCGAAATTTTTGACCCAACCAATGCAAAAAGGCATGAAGCTGAAATAATTTACATCTACACTAATAAATATTTAAGCATCATTGATATATTTTACAAATGAAACAGGGTCTTGTAAGACTACTGTACAATTTTTGCAAAAGGTTCATGGGGTGGACATTACACATGATAATGTGTGTTCTTCTATGCTATCCTGTTTCTATTCATATGTCACAGCTACTATCAACAGGGCGTCCTGTTTCTAGTTACACAATATTTTTATTTTTGAATATTTTCCTATCGATAATGTGCATCATGCATATTGATTATACCATAGTGGCACAGTCCATAAAAACTATAGGGTAATTTGTGGGGGACAGAATGAACAGTTACCGCAGCATGTGAAATGGGGTTGTTTAAACATATTTTATGTACAGTGGGGCAACAATTGGTAATACAATTATATAAAGCTATCTTGTTTGATGACTTATACAAGGAAATGAGGAATATCCATCAGATAAAGTATATAGCCAAAGGGGATCAGTAAATTTTAAAGTTAAAAAACATTTTTCATAATCAAAGAAAGAAATATGGGTTTGCTCATTTATGAATTTTGCAAACAACTGAGAAATTCCAGTTTAAATCTCATAAATAAGGATATCTCCAGTTTAAATACTATGTCTCAACAAAGATTTCCAGATAAGAGGATGTAGAATAGTGTCCAGAGGTCAAAAATAAAATTCAGGCCACTGTAGCCTGGTGAGCGATTCATTATCAATATCAGTAACTGGAACTGGTATGGGTCTTGTACTTCACATTGTACAGTATACAAAGGTCTGACCGGATTTTGAGTCCTAAAATATTCAGATATTGTTCTGAGCATAAACAACCAGCCATCATTGAATCATCAACTTCCTTATTTTAACCAACATAATAAAATGTGAAAATTAAAATGAATATTATTTATACAAGGATTTTTCAAACACATGTGGTCCTGGTTAACAAATATGTTTTAACATTTGTAAATCGATGTAAAAAACCTATAATGTTCTATAATGTGAAAAACACAGCAGTTTATTTTTATTATTAGTGTGTATTTATTTTTATTATTAGTGTGTATTATCATATACCATCTTTCATATATATAGTTTATAAATAACTTTACTGTGTCTAATTATGATTTTTAAGAAAAACAAAAATAAAAAGATAAATAAATCACATAGCTTATTATGAAACAGAAATCATAAGTACTGTAAGTTATTAAGCGTCCTACAAGAGACACTTGTTTGTATTTAGGGGAGAAGAGAGAGAGTGGGTCTGCCGGCTCCTCCATTTTCTATCACTTATCATTCATATTATTGGCAACCACTAGGCAGATTCTCTTCAAATGTAGCACATGTATGCAGTAGCCCTGGAAAAGTGTCTGAATATGATGTCATGAAATTTCAACTAATCAGAGAAGTCAAGTGACCAAACACATGTTTATGAAGGGGGTGTGCTTGTCCGGATGATAACTTTAAAAGTTCTTCACCTAGTCACATTTTAGTTTGCCATATCGATGTCTGGAAATCATTAACTTTTGAAAGTGATCCAATACAAAATGGCCAACTTATTAATGATTAACTAAACTCCACAATTTTTGTTAATGCTGAAAATGAAAATCTTTAGTATCTCAGAAATAGTGCAAGAAAGAGCAATTTCAGCAAAATTTTTGGCCCGCAGGGTGTGCGCAGAGTCATCTGCCATTTTTTTTTCAAAAATTGTCCCCACCCCCCCCCCCCCCCCCCCCCCCCCTTTTTGGTGGTTATCTTGAATTTCTGCATAAAACACAAAAAGCATTTATCTCAGAAACGGTGAGATATGGAGCGATTTCAACAAAAGTAGGTTTGTAATATAGATGTCTGGAAATCATTAACTTTTGGAAGTGATCCAATACAAAATGGCCAACTTATTAACGATTAACTAAACACCACAATTTTTCTTAACGCTGAAAATGAAAATCTTTAGTATCTCAGAAACAGCAATTTCAGCAAATTATTGGCACGCAGAGTCATCTGCCACTTTTTTCCAAAAATTGTTTTCCCCCCTTTTATGGCAGCTATCTCAAATTTCTGCGTAAAATGCAAAAAGCATTTATCTCAGAAACGGTGCAAGATGGAGCGATTTCAACAAAAGTTTCTACCCCAAAGGCACACGCAGAGTCATTTGGCGACTTTCCCCAAAAATCTTGATCCCCCATTTTTTGCGTCCATCTTGAATTTTCTGCATAAAATGCAATAACTCCTTTATCTTGGAAACAGTGCAAGATACAGCAATTGCGACAAAATTTTTGACCCCCAGGGTATCCAGGAGTCATCTGGCTTCTTTTCCCAAAATCATTTTCCCGCTTTTTTTTGCAGCCATCTTGAATTTCTGTGTAAAATGCAAAACCCATTTGTCTTGAAAAAGGTGCGAGATAGAGTTATTCGATGAAATTTTTTACCCATAGGGTAACTGCAAAGTCAAGTGGCGACTTTCCCCAAAAATTGTTTTCCTGTCATTTTTGGCAGCCATCTTGAATTTCTCCTTAAAACACAAAAACACATTTATCTCGGAAACAAATCAAGATTTTGGTGAAATTTTTTATCCCATGGGTATCCGTAGAGTCAACTGATGACTTTTCCAATTTTTTTCCCCACCATTTTGAATTTCTGAGTAAAACACAAAAATGCATTTAGAAACGATGCAAGATAGAGCGATTTCGACAAAATTTTTGAACCCCAGACTATCTGCATAGTCAACTGGCAATTTTTTTCCCAAAAATTGTTTTCCTGCCACTTTTGGTGGTCATCTTGAATTTCTGCATAAAATGAAAAAAAAAACAAAAACAAAAAAAAACACACATCTAAGAAACCTCTCAGTTTGGCATAAATGGAAAAAACATATTAAACATAGGAAGATAGTTATTTCTACAAAATCATTAATACTCATTGGGACTCTTTGTTTTTGCTGTGCAAAACAATTTCTTTTTCTCTTGCGAAGCAATACTCTAGTCTTAACTAGGTGCAACTCCATTTCTGTAGACAGCTGTCCAGTGATTAGAGTGCAGAATACAAGTAGAAGTTTGTAGATTAAGTTTACATTAGTTTTTGATATTTATCTTAACTCTGTATCTCAGATGAAGATTTGACCAATAAGCTGGATGTAGCAGAACAGAGATTACGGCCTCCTCCTCCTCCGCCGCCTCCCCCTCCTCCACCTCCACCAATGCCAATACTAAGGTAAGTACCTTCTCATCCTCATTATGCATCCAAATACTATGGAAGCTGAGTACTGTAATATTTTGGTAATGCTGCGTTTACAGAGAGCACATACTAGGTTCAGTCTGTGGAGGGTTAGGTGGCTAGGCATTTATAGCCAGTTAGTGGGTAATGTACCTGTCAGATATGTAGGTTAAAAAGTTGATGAAATGATTGAATTACTCTTTAATTTATGAATATTCATGAGAAAGTGCGTATTTTAACATGTGATTGTCTAGAAATTGGGTTTAAATTCTGGTGAATAATGAAGTTTTGATGTATTTGAACTGGGTTAGGGTGCTGACAGTGTACGTTATTTTGGGAACTAGATATAAAAACTCCCCTCCCTCCCTCCCCAGTGGTCAGTGTATTTTATCCCAGTACATTATTTTAGTTTGTACCTTTCATTTAGTATACCTTACTGTTTTACTTTGCCAACAGTTCTTTACAGTTACATTGACCTCTGCAAAGGTCATGGTTGGGCTTTGTCCAGTAGTAATGCATTGGCAACTTTTAAACTAATACTGATATGCCTGTTATACAACTTATGACAGTGACCTCTGTAAGGTCAAATCCTTCTCTTCTGCTTTGTATAATGCATTGGCGTTTGTAATATAAAATATATGCTAGGCATTGTCCCCTCATATAGCTAAGTTGCGAATCTTAGATTTTATTTCATAAAAATGTAATATACTCTACCATATGAAAACACTTGGGTAAGCGTGGCTTGGCGTTCGGTGACCGCCACATACACCATACATAGAATTTAAAATATGAGGGGAGACCCTCTTTAAACCTATATACTTGCTACCTTTGACCTCTGGTGACCTAATTCACTCTGCCATGCGCAGTATTACAGAAATAGTTCATTCTTGTTGTGGCGGTTGAAGTGTCAACAGGCGTTTTTGCTATCTCACTAAGACCTACATTTGCATGTTTTTGGTGCTCTGTAAGTACACTTAAGCTGTTTTATTCACTCTTCCTCCATTTTGTTTACCTTTTACTTCGATTTCTGGTGAATTTATTGCATATTTTGTGCAATATTTTTCACAATTCGTATTATCGCTCATCTGGTCACATGGTGTTAGAATGTCGGATTTCGTTTGTAAGTATTCATTTCCTTTGTAAATTAATTCGTTTTATGCACTTCTACAAGCATTATAATTAAGCGTCCCTGAAAGGGCGCTTATTTGGTTTCGCGTCAGTTTCCTCGCCGCCGCCGCATTATGGTCTCCCTTGAATATATGCCTTATTATTGCAAGCTTTTTAACCATATTTGGCAGTTATATACCTTAGGCATGGCGAAATTTTTCCACATGCTTAAATTCTACCATTCACGGTTCATTATTTGTACAGGCCCTTTGATTTGACATTTCTGGGATACGGATATTGGTTTCAGTGTTTTGGGGTTCAATTCTGAACCCAGGGTCTCCATTTTCAGCCTTTCCCCACCTTCAAGTTGGAGGCTGGTGGTAAACGGCTACATTCATACATTCCAATTTTATGTCATTTGGTTCATTTGGTTTCTCAGTCCATTTTTAATCCTTTGGCCTCTTTTGTGCCTAAGGCTCAGCCTAATCAGGCTGTCTTTTTGGTGCTGGGATTACCTTCTCAAGACCATTTTTGTTCAGGGTCCCTTTAGAAGAGTTTATCAGTTGAATCCAACTGGTTTTGCTACTTCCTAGACATAGCTCCATTCATTTTCTAAATATAGAAAATATGTTTTGTTTGGGGTTTGGTGAAAATCTACTGTTATTCAACAGCTTTTTATTGCATTTTCACCATTTCTTAGATTTGACTATCAATGGGCACATCTCCCTTTTGGGTATGTTGGGGTCCCTCTGTCTATAGTTAACCTTTAGGCAGATTTCAGGGACCCTATTCCAACATTTTTGGTGCCAGTCTGTTGGACTTTATGGATGGTTAGGACTTTATCCTTCAATCTTCTACACAGAAGATTTTCAAGGCTTCCTGTCCAACAGAATTAGGGAATAAATTTGACTGCTCTTTCCTTTTGATCAGTCTTATTATATCCCCAGATGAAAGTCGGGGATATATTGGATTCAGGTCCGTCGCGCCGCCGCCGTAGAAATTTCCTTGTGTACGCGATAACTCAAAAACGGATTAATATTTTTTTTTCAAACTTGGTACACATGTTAAGGATGCCCAAAGGAAGATCCCTATTTTAAGGTGACCTTAAACTCCCAATAATAAAGAACTTATGGCCACCTTAAGGTCAGAAATTGCACTTTTGGCCACTTAGAGCCCTCTAGGTCACAAACTATGAGGCTTATCTGCCTCAAATTTTACCTGAGAACACATTAATATATTCTTAGTACATGTGCCGAAAATCAAGACTTTAAGTTGAGGAGAAAATTGTCTTTGAGGCCCATAAAGACCCCACTTAGGACTTTTTTCCTATATTTTTAACTTATTTTGCCCTATAATTTGGAAGTGGTAATTCTGATGAGTCTCAAACTGCACTAGATGTAACTCTTATATGTAATCCTTGTCCGTGAAAAATTTAAAGGCTGTAGGTTTACCTGTTAGGCCGACTTAAGATCTCAAAATTGCCCACAGAGACCCAATTTATGGACTTTTTGCCATCTTCAAGCACTGTAGCTTTCAAACTATGTCTCTCATCTAAGTGAAATATCATCTGAGAATATATCAATATGTTTTTCTTGTATGTACTCCAAAATTTAGGCCTTTAGTAGACATTCCTTATTTATATATTTGATTTTATTTTAGTGATAAGATTAACTGAGCTTTTTGTATTTGATTACCCCTTTTATATTATAAGTGTTTGTTTACCATTTGTGCTGCAGCACTCCATCTCTTTGTAGTCCCACCCCCCATCCCCCACCCACCTCTGGGACCTCCAGCTATTGAGTGACACTAAATAAACAAAGGTATACAGATCTTCTGTAATAGTGAGAGAGGTGTAGAGAAGGGGAGAGAGGTGGGGTGGGGGTGGGAGGTGGTGTTTGCTTCATTATCTAATTATCTAAGACAAAGGGAGTCAGAACTGAGATTGTGTCACATATTTAGGTTGCATATATATGGACCACATATATAGGAATTGAGGAAATGAATAACTGAAAAACAATGCAAATTCTAAAAATAATATAATAAAATAATAATATAAATAATATATGATTTTTAAATAATATTTTATTTGTGAACAAATATAGAAACAGAGATACGCTTCTGGAATTATGAATTTAGAATGGACATTCAATCATCAATCATTTAAATACTTTGAAAATAGGTTCAGAGTTACCCTTTGCAGGAAGATTGAAAAGTATGATGAGTTGAGTTAAAAATAGTATTTTATTTGTCAACAAATATAGAAACAGATATGCTCTTTTGAGATTATTAATTTAGAATAGACATTCAATCATCAATCATTTAAATACTTTGAAAATAGGTTCAGAGTTATCATTGCAGGAAGATTGAAAATATGATCTGTTGAGTTATGTATTCGACGTCTGGGGATACACCATCTTCCTTGGGAAGATATAAACTTAGTAGATTGATGTGCTGAAGTTCATATAACTTTTCCCAATATTTATGGCATACAACAAATGGATTAAATAAAATATTCCCGATCAAAACCTGTGGCGTGAGTGATGACCTGTCTGGGGATATGTTGGCGCCGAGTTGGCCCAATCTAGTTTCTTTCTTAGTCATCCACTTTTTCCAGGCTTAGAAGTTCCTTTGTGAGGCCAGATACTTACTTTCTGTCACTCATTCATTTTGGGATCTTCTCAGTCTAAGTTTTATAGGTTGAGTAATTACCCAAATTTACCCTCTAAAACTTAGTTTTGCCAGGTACAAACCCTCTTGAGAGGGTTTTTTGGGTTGACTTGCTCAGGTTTCCGGACCTGGGATCTAACCTGGTGGGGTTCTTAAGACGTTCTCTTCCCTGGGCAGAGGTCATGTGCTATTAGGGGAGATCTGAGATGGACCTTCGGGTCCTTGATACTGTGGGACTTTTTCCTCCAGTACTGTTTTGTTGATCACTTATTCAAGTTGATTGACCAGGCAATACTCCTCAGTGGTCTTTTTCATCCACCATGCTTTGGACATTTTTTTCAGTGGATCTTCCAGTTCCGTTTTAGCTGGTTGATCTATGGCCTTTTTCAGCCATTTTTGCACTTTGTTTTGAGAGATTTCTTTATGCATTTCCCTCACTTGTGCCTAGTCACTTGGTAGGGTAATTTGGGGTCTCCTGCCAACTAGGGAGTCTTCTCTCTAACTTAGTGCTTTAGGGATGTGGTTCCTTTCCAGGTTCCAACATTCTGATGGTGGAATGCCTTCCACAGGCAGAGGCTCAGCCTCAACCTCTATCATGGTGTCCTTCAGGAGATAGGAGTGTTTTGTTTTATTCAAACTTTCACTCTTACTTCCAGATCCCTCCACTTGCCAGTGGGAGGTCAACTGATTTCTTCCATTTTGTTTGAAATGTTTGGGTGTCAGCCTTTCTTTTTCCAGAAGCCTGGAACTTGGTTTTCACCTTTCAGTGGTCTCTCAGATTCCACTTATCCTGATTTCATCTTCTTCAGCTTTTTTGCTTCTCCTCAGAAGTATGCTGCTCTTTGTCATTCAACCTCACACTTGCTGTTCGTAGGAGCAGTTCAAGTGCCTGGGCTCTTTTTTTTTACCTGATTTTCTCAGGGCCCTTTTTCCTTGACAAAGAGATAGAAGACTGGAAACCAGCATTGGATTTAGATCTTTTATTAGATTTGGATCTTTTCCTGGTTCTCCAAACTATCAGGATGGAAACTTTTCAGTTGATCATTTTCCCACTTCTAATTGGCCAGTGGACCACTTCTCTTCCTCAATATGCCCCCTTTCTCTCCTTTGGTTCATTCTTGTTCAGAGTTTTGCTTTTGGGCAGGGTGTACCACTTTGTGGCAGTGCCTTAGGGCCTAGCCACTAGCTTTTCAGTTTTTACTTCCTTAGTCAAGGAAGTAAGGAAAGTTGGCTTTGAGGTTGGGCATCTCAGTGCACATGTGACTACATATAGGCTCATTAGAGCCAATAGTTGTCAGAGGCTCATTTGGCAACTCTCTTAGAGTTGGCATTCAACTTGGAGTGGTTTTTAGCTGGAAGTATTTAGATCTGTTCCTACAACCGGTCTCCTTCCTGGGTCAGGTTCTTAGCCTGTCTAAAGGTGTTCCTCTCGGGGACAAGGTTCTGTCTATTCAGCAGCTCATCCTTTCTCTGCCTTGGAACACCTTTAAATTACCTCTCCAACTGGGCACCTTTATTTCTCTTGGCTTCCACTTGCAAGCCACTTCTTCAAGGTCGCCTGCACATGACACTTCTTCAGTGTCATCTCAGGACACTTTGATTTTCCTTCTCAAAGGTGCTCTGGATTGCTCATTCTTTGATCCTTCTATGAAGGTTCATTTAAGATGGTACTATCCTGGGATCTATTTCTTTGCATACCTTCCTTTAATTCCCTAGTTTTTACATCTACTTTCATGGATGTTTCACTTCAGGGTTAGGGAGCTCTTTGTGCTCTACTGACCACCTAAGGTCCATCTTTGATATAGCAGTCCAATCTGTTCATCAGTTCTAGAGCTCATAGCTGTCCTTTTTGCTCAGACATTTGTTCCTGTATTATCCTTTCATCAAAGATCATCCTTTCAGCCTCAAACAACACAGATGTCTTGTTCTCAAGACATTTGTTCCTCACTTGTCCTTTCTGTAAGGGACACTTCAGATAGTTTCAGGTAACACTGTTGTCTGTGCTTTCTTTTTTATATCAAGAGAGCTTCCACTCTTGGGACATGTGTATCTATTTTGGCACCTTTTGCCATTATTTTTACAAGAACAAGTCTGTTCTTCCTCCTTCTTATGTTCCAGGGGCATGAATCCTTGGCAGACCATCTCTGGAGTTCTTATCTCACCTTTTATATAAAGTGGTCTCTCTATTCTTGGATCTTCAGATGGTGGTCTCAGACTTCTCATCTGATTTAGATCTCTTTTGCCATGTGATTCAGTCACAAGCTTCTCTTGCATGTGCCTCCTGTGCTAGATCCTTAGGCTCTGGCAACAGATGCCCTGGAGTGCTTTGGTCCGGAGTACTTGTTTTACTCCTTCCCTCCTTCAGCTCTTTGTTCTCTATGGCCAGGAAGTTAATCAACTTTCAGAGCTGTACCATTCTTCTTGTAGCCTTCCTTGGCAAGTGCCATGTTTTTGGCCTCAAGATCTCCTTTAAGAAAGCCATTGGCTCTTCCTCTTATTCTTCTATAACAATCTCATCTAGAGTTTTGTTATTAATTTTTATGGAGTTCCTTTCTTTAAACTTTCTGGCTGAAGTCTCCTTTAAGAAGAATTTTCGCAGGAGGGGTCTTGGAGGATTTTTATCCTCCATTACTATCTATGAGGCAATGTGGAACTGCTTCAAAAACTTGTGAGGAACATGGCCACTCTGCCATGCCTTAACTGTCCCTTTCATTGCTGTTTGTTCCTTTTAAGGAATTATTTTTCAGACAATAGGGATACAGGTCAGCTCTCTCCAGGTACTACTTGGAGTTGGGTTCTTATAAGGAGCTTGGAAGTCTCTTTTAGAGCTTCTTTAAGTCCACAATAAGGGTAGTCATCACCTACCTTTTGGTACTTAAACCTTGGTTCTGCAGGCTCTTACCAAAGCTCCTCTTGAACCCTGTTTACTTGCTGAGCCAAGTTTTTCACATATTAGACAATCTTTCTTACTCCCTTTCTTTGGGAAGGAGAAGGAGTGATTTTGATTCCTTTATTTAAAGGTTTTCTCTCACTCTCTAGGGATGGCCTAAGTCATCCTTAAGTCAGATCTTACTTTCCTGGCTTAAGCCAGTTATCTTCAGAAGGCTCTTCCTGCTTTGACTTTTTGTCTTTGGTCAGGATAACGACCTCTCCTTTCCTACAGTCAGATTCCTAAGATACTATCTATCTAGCTATTCTGACTTTCTTAGGAGGATTTCTTCTTGGTCTTTCTTCTGAAGTTCAAAGAGGGTGATATTGCTGCTCAGACAATATCTTTTGCGATAACAGTTCATCCTTTATTCCCTCTAACTCTGTTCCACATGTGAAGGCCCATGATGTTTTTGCCCAGGTTTCATTCTGGTCTCTTCAGTGGTTTCCCACTGCTTCACATCATGGGGGATTCCTCTCGGAATTCTTGCACTTCACTTATTTTCCTTCGGAGATGTTGTTCTTAAGAATCTCTATGATTTCTTAAGTGTAGTGGACTTTTGTTTCCACTCGGCCCATTTTCTCTCTTCTACTTAAATTCCTCAATTTAAGTCATTCTGAGACTTTTGAGTCTCAGAAAAAGGGGAGTGGCATTTCCCTTTTAGGGATTCTGTTCTTCATCTCCATTTTCAGAACCGTGCTTCTTAGTGCCTTTTGCCATGTTCCTATTCTGAGCACAGTGGTATATTTATGCCCTCTCCTTTGAGCTGACCTAATAGGGTGTAGACAGCAGTGTGGAAGTTCTTGCAGTGGTTAATTCTACTCACTTAACTCAGTAGAGTTATTCCTTCAGCACAGATGTTTTGGGTTCAATTGCACCAGGAAGTATCCTCTTTATGCAATTTAACCTTTAAGGGTGGTTTTCCTCAGTCTGTCTTTTTCCCACCATCCTTTCATGTGGGCATTCAACCCAAGTGTTTTCATATGGTAGAGTATATTACATTTTTATGAAATAAAATTTCATATTTTTAAATGTAAAATACATTTTTATGAAGAAAAATGTATATACTTACCATATGAAAACAGCAAATCACCCTCCCGCCTGCCCCGCTTTTAAAAGACCTTTTTCTAGCATTTATGTTTATTCACAAAAAAGAATGAACTATTTCTGTATTACTGCGCATGGCAGAGTGAATTAGGTCACCAGAGGTCAAAGGTAGCAAGTATATAGGTTTAAAGAGGGTCTCCCCTCATATTTTAAATTCTATGTATGGTGTATGTGGCAGTCACCGAACGCCAAGCCACGCTTACACAAGTGTTTTCATATGGTAAGTATATACATTTTTATGAAATAAAAATGTATTTTACATTTAAAAATATGAAATTTTAAAGGGTCATGCAGCAATTTTTGAAGATAAAAAGACTTTAAATGTAATGGTATGTCAAGTATTAAACAGTAATGGCTATTACCTGCAATGCTACAGCATCTGGTACTATAAGGTTATGATTGTCTTAAAGCATTGTAATTCCCATCACAGTTGTTGAAGTTGAAAAAAGTAATGTTAAATATTTGCTTTTAAAAACAGTAATTTACTGGGAATACTGTATAAAAGAATTAACAGAGTAGTCTAATACTGTGGTATGTGTAAATTTTGGTGTTTTCCCACTTTTGGTTATGTATTGAGCAATCATTAATGTGGGACATCTTGTAGCTGAGCTGAGTCAGTTAAGACTAAAGTTCCATAGCAGAAATCAAACAGGCCCTGTTAACTGAGGCTCTGACGGGGTACCAAGGTACTCACAAAGGGTAGAGTATGTTGACAGAAAAACTATTAACTAGCACACCCATAGTGTTACCATCAAAAGTAAATATGAAAACCAGGTCCCGAAAACAAAAATTTGGCGAAAACCGAATTCGTTTGAATTAGTATACACCAAACTGTAAAGTCTTCTGTGCATGTTGAAGAATAATTACATCAACTAAAATGCGGTTTATTTTATTGATAAAATCTGAAAGTTTTGGATATTATTTCACTGTATATTGGCAAAATTTTACACAAGTAAATATTTTTAAGCGTTTCTGTGCAATAATTTGTAAGTTTGATGTGAAATATGTGACATTTCGGGAACTGGTTCTTGAACTTTTGTCACCGGATTATGTGTACATTTATATGAATTGAATGGAAACCAACTATGTGGTTTGCCGCCTTTACCACTACACACCGGTGACATATAAAACTCTGGTAGAATTTTGTATACAAGGTAAAAGCTAATTATCAGTCATATCTGTCCATCTAATATGCTTGTTTTTTTACATGGTTTTTCCTTGTTTACAGCAACTGTCATTTTATGCTTGACAGGTTCTGTCTGTTGGTAAATACTAAAACTTGGGTACCCAGATTTTAGTCAGTTGTTACATTGTAGAAAACTGGTCTCTTTTGTGTTCCAAGTTACAAGTTGCCAGTTTTGAATCCACGTGAAGGAGTATTTGGATACTTGTACTAAATACAGAAGCTTTTACCTGGTACTGTACATATTAGCCACATGATATGCTTTGAACTGCTTTTATTTAAATTCATATCTGTACATATTTATCAAAGAAATTGTGTGTGAGTGTGAAATAACCATTCTCATAAAATGGATAATTATTTATTTAAACACATACTTTAGTCCGTCTTTCTTATTAATAGTGCCATCAAAACATTTTTAACTTTAATGGCAACAACGAGGGGTTTCACAGATATTTTGCCAGTTTTCATCTTTGAATGGTTTCAAGTGATATCTGTATTTAACATGGTGAAGTCTTTTCTCTTCTCTCACATGTGAGTGCATTAAATTATTTGAAATAGAAATTGCCATATTGTCTTCACCAATACCACACACACTCACTTTACAGCAAAAATCTGCATATGCAACATGTTTCACATATTTAGATGTTTTACTTTTCACTTTGTGAAGTTAAAAGTTCTAATAGTGTGCAATAAACCGTGATTAATTTAGGGTTGTGTACCCAGTGATAAGTCATATTTTGAAACCATTTTTGTCATGTTGGAAACATTTATTTTATTTTAGTGCCAGGTCACCCTTTATCATCAAGTTGCATGTAATCTTTCACAGTTGTAATGCCTTTGAGAGTAAATCGTTTGATGATTTTCACATTTCTCAATTTAAAATGGTCAAGTGTGAAGTACGCTTTTCTAATGTCATCTATTTCCTTTTACTTTTTATAATGCCTCCACAAAACATCACTACATGTAAATAGACAGTAAGTAAACTAAAATTCATTTTTATTGCAATCTTTTTCCAAAAGATCAGCCATCTTATCTTTCATTTTAGAATGATTATCAAACTTTTTAAAAATTGTGGTACTGTTAAGGTGAGACTTCAGTTGTGGTAGTCATAAATAGTACTACAACTTGCAAATAATTTGTCAAGCACACGGCACATGTACTACAGATCATCTCCAGAAGTAAAAATAAACTATTCATTTGTGTCCAGCCCACCACCTGGCTGATATTTTGGAAAGTCCTGGTAATGAAACTGTGTAGCAGATACTTTATTTGAGTGAAAGTTATATTTGTATCCACCGGAGACAGCCAAACTTAAAAGTGCTTATAACTCGCTTATTATTGGTCCTAGAGCTTTGCAATCTGAAACCAACTTATATGAAATCATGGCCTGGGAATCTTCTGATGTTGTCGGATTTGATACAGCTTGCATTATTTTAGAGTTTTGATGCTTTGTGTAAAACAGTACTTGAGTGAGACATAATTTGCCGATGTGCCTGTTCTTTAATTATAGCAAAATCAAAGTACATCTAAATATTACGCATAAACATGACACTTTTTTATTCCTTATATATTGATATTATATGCTAATCATCACATTTGCATTCAACAGTCTTTCATTGAAGATAACACTTTTTGATACCAAAGGATAAAAATCCTACTACATCAGTGTTAATCAGGTCATTCAAAAAATTAAGTGAACCCAGTGATGCTTGTAATTTGTAGTTTGTCACTATATTTTGCGATAATATCAACTATCATTCATATTACACATTCGATCCAGAATTGTACTCATTTGTTCCAAGTACTCGTTTCATCTGTTTAAATATTAATATTGCTCCTGTTTGAGACTGATAAATTTCTGGTAGAGGAATTTTACTGGATGAACAGTAACCCAACACACATAAACTTATGTGTGCAAAGTGTAGTCAACCAGACTGTGTCTGTTAACAAAAGCAAAAAAATGACTGTGTATGTAACAGCAAATAGGCATGAGTTGAATGCAAATGTGATGATTAGCATATAATATCAATATATAAGGAATAAAATAGTGTCATGTTTATGCGTAATATTTAGATGTACTTTGATTTTTCCGTTTGTTAGCTCACCATCTGATGACATAGATTTATTGCATGAACAGTACATGTCTGGTTTGTCTAGCCTTCTAGATATTCATGCACCAGTGAAGACTAAACAGCTCATCAAACCAGCCCCAAGCTGGATAACTAATGAGTATAGAACTGCCAAGTGCATGAGAAGGCAGTTTGAGCGTGCCTGGAGAAGAGACAAATCTCCTGAAAATCGTTCCCGTCTTCGACGACAGATAAATAGATGTAACCACATCCTAAATAGAAACAAGGGGTGTTTCTATCATGATCTAGTCAGTGAAAATTGCGGCGATAGCAAGAGGTTATGGCATGCACTAAACAGAACATTGAGTCGGTCAAATTCTACTGTCCTCCCATCCTTTGATGATGAAGAGTCTTTAGCAAACAGATTTGGTTCGTTTTTCATTGATAAAATTAAAAAGATTCGAGACACCTTTAAATATACCCGATCTCAGGTTCTTCATCCAGACAAGGAGCCGCCGACTTTCTGTTCCTTTCAAGCTGTCACTGAGACTGAAGTCCTTAAGTTTATCAAGGAATCCCCTTCTAAAACTTGCTCCCTTGATCCATGCCCCACTCACATTGTGAAACAATGTATTGACATTCTTCTCCCTTCATTGACTAAACTAGTTAACTTGTCCCTCAAAAACGGCATTTTCCCTAATCCTTTCAAACAGGCTATTGTCACTCCCCTCCTCAAAAAGTCCATCTTCAAAAGAGGATTTGAAGAGCTACCGACCAGTGTCCGGTCTTAGCTTCTTGTCAAAATTGGTCGAGCGAATTGTGGCTGCCCAAATTAGATCTCACATGGATTCTCATGATCTTGGTAATACTTTCCAGTCAGCCTACAAGGTAGGACACTCGACAGAAACTGCCTTGCTGTGCATCAAAAATGAGATTCACCTATCTCTGTCCAAGGGCATGCCTACAGCACTAGTGCTACTGGACCTGTCTGCGGCATTTGATACTATCGATCATGACACACTCCTATCCTGTCTGTCGTCTAGATTTGGTTTTGCTGGATCGGCATTAAAATGGTTTAGATCCTATCTCCAGGATCGTTTTCAGTCAGTCAAGATTGGTTCTAGTCTTTCGAATTTGTTCAAATTGAAGTTTGGAGTCCCCCAAGGTTCTGTCTTAGGTCCCCTTCTGTTTTCCCTCTACACAACACCTCTGAGTCAAGTCATCAGAAATTATACCGGAGTCCGTTACCACTTCTATGCGGACGACACCCAGTTGTTCATTCACTTATCCCCTGACGATAGTCTCAAGTCTTTTGACCGTCTTAAATCATGTTTGAATGATATTCAGGTCTGGATGTCTGAAAACAAACTCAAGTTAAATCCTGATAAAACAGAATTCATAGTCTTCGGTGTCAAAGACAGACACAAATGGCTCAGTGACTCACTACCTGTTAATATCCTGGGTAATTGTCTCTCTCCCGCAGATGTTGTACGCAATCTGGGCGTTCTGTTTGATGCAAAGTTTTGTTTCACCAATCACGTAAATTCTGTTATCAAATCCTGCTTTATCAGCCTCAGGGACCTTCATCGTATCAGGAGGTTTCTTTCTGTGGATACATCAGTGGTGATTGCAAATGCTCTGGTCAGTAGTCGTTTGGATTATTGCAACTCTCTTTTTCGCAGTTTCTCATCCCGAAATGCTACAAGGCTCCAATATGTTCAAAATGCGCTTGCACGGTTTGTCACTGGTGCTTCAAAGTACACTCACATTACATCCACCCTTAGGACACTCCATTGGCTACCCGTTAGACAACGTATTATCTTCAAAACCCTAGTTTTGGTCTATAAGTACCTCACCACTGGCCAGCCTAAGTATTTTGCACCATATCTCCCCTTGTACAAATCTGCCGTGCATACAAGACGTTCCAATCCCAAAAATTTGTTCCTTCTGGTTCCCTCTTACTGTCCTTCCATCCATAAATCTAAGGTCCATTTTAACAATAGTTTCTCATATGATGCCCCTAAGTTATGGAATGATCTTCCATATGATATACGCAGTGCTCCTAATCTCTCCAGTTTCAAAAGTCGACTCAAAACCTACCTATTTCAGAAATCATTCCCACCATAGCTTCTTACTACCGAACACCGGACCGCCTCCCTGGAAACGACTTGGAACATGTCTAATGTCTCATGATTTATGCCTTACGGATTGGATGGTGTGCCTTAGAATCCGTTGATACGGAGATTAAGCACCTGGACAACTGATTGATTGATTGATTGATTGATGGCAGAGTATCAGATACACAGATATAAAATGCATGAACATGATTGTGAAAGAGATTAATGTTACTAATACCTAGATCACACTCTTCCGTGATGACCTCACAAGCTATTTATGAGTGCAAAATATTTAACTCATCAGGGGCCGGTTTCATAAAGGGACTTAAGTCCAGATTTAGACTTAAATCTAAGACTTTGGTCTTAAATTTTGTCAAAAGAATGTTAAGTCTGTGGTCTTAGACTTAGCGGATTTCACAAAGCAGCTAAGTCCATGAAATTGCTAAGTCAGTGGACTTAACTTTAAGTCTGGGAGGTAGTGGGCTTAAATTTTGTGAAGAGGACTTAAATATGGCCGCCATAAACTTTTCTCCACTTCAAAATTTGAAATGGCTTTAAATAAATTATAATTACACAGAACACCTCACTAAAGTAGTGTTTGGGAAGTTTATATGTGGTAACAAGGTTTTCCATTTCAAAACAGCACTTATCCGTAGATAAAATACATCAAATGAAGAATATGTGGCACCAATATTATATTTTGAATAAATACAAAAAGGTCACATGACACAGAAAACCACTGTGGTTATTTGATAAGCTTGGACTTAGTTAAGTCACCTTTGTGAAATCCATTTTAAGTCCCAGACCTAGCTAAGACCAAAGTCTTAGATTTAAGTCCAAGACTTAGCCAATAAAGGGACTTAGTTTAAGTCCGTTAGTGAAATTGGCCCCTGGGCTTGTTTCTGGCTCGATGCATTTCATGTTTTGGTGGTATCCATAAGGTTAACAAGTCGGGACTTGTATTTGGGTAATACCTGTTTCACACAACATGGACAGCATTTTCAGCACATGACAGCTTTTTCGAAATGTTTGGGAAACCTGCCACAAACTCTCCAGAGCTGAACTACAGTGTACATGCTGGAGGGATGAAGGAGGGGAATGGCTATACAGGGCAGCTCATTTGTCAACTCGTGCTACCCACATAGAAGGACCACTTACCGAGCAATAAGTACAAAGTCATCCAGGAAAATTCAATATGTGTTGTTGATATGACCTAATGGAACAATGTGAATGGGCCATAACTGACTAATATATTTTGATCTCAATCTTATCAAATAATGTAAGTTTTTATTTCTTTTTTTGTGGGGGGGGGGGGGGGGGGGGGAAGTATTTGTGGAATTATTTTGGCATAGTGTGGACCATGTTGTACATTTGAAGTGCATTTTTGAACCTATGTATATTTCGTTCTGCTACAGTAACAATTTCCATTAAAACGTCTGACTATTGATTTAATTTCTTTGAAGAAAACAGGAGGCCAAAAGTAAAAGATCCAGTGAGTAAAAGATACTGCATTTACATCTTCTGTGTGATGTATGTCATTGTTATCATTGTTTACTGGTGTTGGCATTATTAATTAATATTTCAATATCATTCAATAAGTTTTCAATAACAAGATTAAAAATCTCCATTTTGAAATCTGAAAAGTGGGTAATTAGGTTTCAGAATCAAGAAATGTAACGTTTTACTTGGGACTACAAACATTTACATGGTATTTTATGTATAATTTTATGCTTTACATCATATGTTACATGAAATAAACACAATGTATTGGATGCATTGTCTCTTCCAAAAAAAATTATCTTTAGTTCTGAAGTGATTCATCTTTTAAATAACAAAACAGTAGTTTAATATATATTGATGAGTATGGTAAGCCAAGTTGAAATTTAACATTGATAGCGAAATATCAGTTCAGTGCCAACACTACTATTTACTTACCCATATCTTCCTGTTAGAACTTCCTTTATTTTAGGTACAGATCATAAAATTGTGAAATTTAATGTGTGTTTGTGCATGTCCTTGTCCAAATGTTTGTGGGGGAACTATCATAGTTTTTTTTTGTCAAGGACCACTAAAGGCCAATTTCACCTATTTCACTTTATCAATTTTGTGATGAATGAAAGCAATCAAGCCAATAAATTTGAAGCAAAGATTCACAGTATGAAATTCACAAATGCCATCCAGTAATTAAGCGTCCCGCAAGGGACACTTGTTTGTGTATGGGTGACCTTCAGGCTCCGCGGGCTCCGCATTTTGTTTTCCTTATAACTCTGTAACCATTAGGCGGATTCTTTTCAAATTTGGCAGGTTTATGCAGTAGCCTTGGGGAATTTTTTTGAATATGCTGCAGTGACATTTCAACCAATCAGAGAGGTCACATCACCAAAAATGTCTTTTTTCAATGGGGAAGCTTGTCCGGATGGTAACTTGAAAGGGATTTAATCAATTCACCTGAAACTTGGCAAATACATTCATTCTATTAAAATCTGGAAATCATTAGATTTTGGCAATGATTGGTTAAGAAATGGCCGAGTAATTAATGATTAATTAATCATTATGAATTTTCCAAATAAGGAAAACACAAAAATGCTTATATCTCGAAAACCATGCTAGATAGAGCGATTTCGACAAAATTTTTGACCCACAGGGTATCTCTGCAGAGTAGCCATGCCAATTTTCAAAAAAGTTTTGTCTTGCCAAAAATGGCGGCCATTTTAAATTTCGCAAAACACAAAAATGCTAATATCTCGAAAACTGTGCTAGATGGCGAATTATCTCTTAAAAGTATTGCAGGTAGCCAATTTTTCTCAAATAATTCATTCACCTACTTTTGGAAGAGCTTTCACATGGTGAAGTTTCAGACCCATAGCTAATTACTCACCTACTCAAAATGAGTAAATGTGAATTATCTCTAAAAGTATTGTGGATACCCAATTTTTATCAAATAACTCATTCATCTACTTTTGGGAGAGCTTTTACATGGTGAAGTTTCAGACCCGTAGATAATTACTCACCTACTCAAAATGAGTAAATGCTAATTATCTCTTAAAAGTATTGCAGATAGCCAATTTCTCTCAAATAACTCATTCACCTACTCTTGGAAGAGCTTTCACATGGTGAATTTTCGGACCCATAGCTAATTACTCACTTACTCAAAATGAGTAAATGCGAATTACCTCTAAAAGTATTGCAGATAGCCAATTTTTCTCAAATAACTCAATGACATTCACGTACGTTTGGAAGAGCTTTCACACACGAAAATGAAAAATTGTGAATATCTCGGAAAAGCTATTTCTTCTCCTTTAATGCTCGGGCTTTGTCTCACCAAAAATGGTGGCGATTTTGAATTTTCGAAGTTTTTGCAAAACACAAAAATACTTATATCTCGAAAACCGTGCTAGATGGAGCGAATTCAACAAAATTTTTGACCTGCTGGATATCTCTGCAGAGTAGCCATGCCAATTTTCAAAATATTTTTGTCTCGCCAAATATAGCAGCCATTTTGAATTTTTGAATTTTTTTGAAAAATTGCAAGACACAAAAATGCTTACCGTAAATGACCTATTTAGCGCACAGTGCGCTAAGCAAAGTCTATTTTTATTCAATATTTGTTGGGAAAAAATGTCTCTTTTAGCGCACCCATCATGAAACACTTTCCGGGATGAAGTTTCGGCCAATCCGGTAGAAAAATGGTGTTTCGACATTTAGAAATACCCACTTTCTGTAAATATGGCGGTAGATGAAAACAAACTCGAAAGTCGTGATAAAAATGTCAATTTATTAAGTAAAAATACGTAAATTATATAGAAAAATATGTGGATATTGAGAAAAATTAAGAAAGGTAAGATTTAAGCTGAATAATCGATCATTAGTAACCTTTTATAACCAACCGCGATTGTGCACTGTCACTGTCTGATCGTTCACCCACTAGAAGTTGTCAGGTATATTGCTTTGAAAAGAGATAGGGTGCGGTTACAAGGACGGATGCGCTAAATAGGTCATTTACGGTATATCTTGAAAACCGTGCTAGATACAGCAGACTGCGCTGACTTTGGTTGCCACAATGGTATAAGGCTAGAAACGGAGCATTTTCTTAATACTTTAGCACTCACCTTTATATCCTTTTCGGGAGGCTTTGTTTTTGCTATGCAAAAACATTATCTTTTTTTTTTTGCGAACGATCATCTAGTTTATCTTTTAATTGAAACTTTCTTACTGACATTGAATCCTCTGTGAGGTATTTAAATTGTTAATCCATTGTAGACAAAATTGATGTTAATAGTTTTAATTTACAAAAGTAAATAATAATCTTGCTATAAATTTTCCAATGCATGCATCTGACATTATACAAATAAAATTATTTTATAATTCTGCATGAATATAATGCATTGAATATACCCTAAATGAATAATTGGAAACAATTTTGAAAAAAAAAATCACATTTTTATGTTCAGTACTAGAAAGCACTTATAGAGTAGAGACCACTGCCTGGGAGCATTTACAAAAATTTCTGAATTTGTAATCTTTTCCAAAATGTAATTCCCAGTTACACTTTTCCTTTAAGTTGCCCTAATAGATCCCTTAATAATTTTATATCTTTAAAATTTGTACTTTGTTACATCTACATTACTAAGACATGTCCATCCATCCATCTAAAACCCTTAGCCAAACAAATCCTCACATTTAAATGTTGGTCTTGTGATGGGGAAAACCTAAACTACAGCACAGAGGGTTTCGTAAAGTGTATGGTGAGGTCAGTTTCAGATCTGTTACAAAGTTGCCCTGGTTGTTATTACAACTTAAAGAAAGAGAAAATCTATACTCAGTCATTCACTGTGACCTACTTTCCTAATATCCTGTTCAGTCGGAGACGATCTCAGATTGAAACTATTCAGTTGAAAAAGTGTGAACCTACCTTAAAACTGAATAGAATGAACTAATGAGCAATCTTTTGTATGCACATTAATCGATAACTCAAACGTGCTTTGAAGGATATCACTCAGACTTTGCACAAATATGTATTTGGGTCAGGAGAGGAAAACTATTTTAAGGTGAAGTTAAATTCCCAATAGTAAAGAAGTTATGGCCACATTAAGGTCAGAAATCTACCTTTGCCCACTTAATCCCCCCTCGTCTGGCTAAAACTTTACCTGAGAACACATTAATTTATTCTTCTTATACATGCAGAGAATCAAGACTTTATCAATAGTATGCTAAATTACTTGTGTATAACATAGAATGTGTAAATATGAAATGTGTTTTTTATCTTTATTTAATTTGATGTAGTTTCATGTTGTTCATATGTTCATGTATCTATTCATATGTGTGTATTTCCTGTGCTATGAGCACGATTGCTATAAATAAATAAATAAATATGGAGGTTAAAATTGTGTTTGAGTCCAATAAAGACTCTACTTTGGGATTTTTTTCTGCATTTTTCACATATGTTGTCGTGTAATTGGAAATGGTAATTCTGATGAGTTTCAAACTGTACTAGATATAAATTTTATATGTAATATTTTTCTATGGAAAATTTGAGGTTTTTTATCTTCAATTTTAAGATCAACTTAAGGTCTCTAAAATTCCCACAGAAACCCGTTTTATGTAATTTTTACCACTTTTAAGCCCTGTAGCTGTCAAATTATGTGACTGATAGAGGTGAAATCTTGTCTGGTAATATATTAATACATTCCTTTTATATGCACGAAAAAGTAAGGCTTTAAATAAACATTTAATCTGTTTATGAGGCCCATAAACACTCATCCAATTGAGCTTTTTTTCACATTTTATGCCCCATAACCTGGAAATGTTAAGTCCCACAAGTCTCAGACTGTATTAGATATAATTTCTAAATGTTATCTTTATCTGTGGAAAATTTGAAGTCTGTAGCTTTAATTATAGGATAACCGTGATATAATCTTTTGATATATTGTTAAAACATATGCTAAATATAAGGCTTTAAACCATAAACACTCATGTGAGTTACATTGTTTTCTACATTTTTCACATATTTTGCCCTGTAGCTTGGAAATGGTAAGTTTGATGAGTCTCAGACTCTATTAGATAAAACTTTGACATGAAATCTTTGTCCGTGGAAAATTCCAGCTATGTAGCTGTAAATTTAAGGTCATTTTAAGATATCTCAAGATGTCCACATAGACCTTTGTATGAACTTCTTGCAACTTAAATCCATATTGAGTGCCTGCAGGACTCAAGTCTAAGTGAATATGAATAATCCTGGGGATAGTCCCCAAAACCATACAGGATAAAAAAATAACAGAAAAGCAAATAATAATTGAATCAGATATAAATTTTCAGTACCGGACTGTTATTTCATGTATTGATTTTGTGTTTTTATATTTTCAAAGCTGGCTTGGTTTTTCACTATGTTATTTTTATGCATGAGTGTAGTGACTTTTTATTTACTCATTTTTTGTGTCAATAATAGCATTTACATGTATTTATTTACTAGTGTAGCCTTTTTATAACTAAACGACCAATCAGGGATACTTATTTGCTGTCACATCTATTTTAGTGATCACCGCCACCACTGGATGGTGGTCTATATTGAATAACCTCTTCAGTATTGAGATTTTTTTTTCCATTTTGCATCAGTATTAGTCTGTGTGGGCAAGAACAATTTTTCAGGTTCTTTGCAACAACCTTACATACCTTGAGGTCACCTTAAGCACCAGAACATAAAGATCTAAGAAGAAACTGCTGCTCCAATTTTTTTAGATTGATCAAACCATAACTACATGAATGGTGGGCAACAAATTTTTGTAAATTTTTCCAAAAATACATAATTGGTCACCATTTGGAAACAACATACATAATATATCATTAGAAAGGTATTTAAACATTGCTTCTATTCATTGTGTCACCAGCATCTACGCTGCGTGGCATTTTGGGATTGCTTCGTCATTTCATTTTGTGTCGCCGGCGTAGGCATCTGTCGTCACACTTTCTATGCTGGACAGTATCTCAAAAATGCCAGATTAAGTTCAAATTTGGCATACGGATGTAACTGGTCCTCAGGGTGTACTGTATAGTTTGGTGACCTTAAACTCCCACTAGTAACATACTTATCTTGAGTTTAAGTTTTTTCTTTTCCGGACCATATCTGACAAATGGCTTTACAGATTCAATTCAAATTTGCCATGTGGTTGTAACTAGTTTTGAAGGTGTGCCCTATTTTAAGATGACCTTAAACTCCCCATGTATAAAAGAATTATATTGATTGTAAGTTTTTCATTTTTCCATAAGATATACTGAAAATAACTTGACAGATTTCATTCAAATTTTGCATGTATATGTAACTGGCCATAGCTACGTGTCATACATTAAGGTCACCTTAAAATCTCCTAGTCATAACAAAAATATATTCACTTTAAGTTTGCCAATTTTTTTAAGAGTATTTCAAATACTGTGCAATTCTGTGCATGTTTAAGTTGTGGATGTAACAAACCTTGAACAGAACCTTCTGGAAAAGATTACATTAAACTCCTCTCATGTACAAACTAACATTGAGTTTAAGGTTGGAACAATTTTTTTTGGTGTTTGGAAGATATTTCATGTGGTAATTGACATCTTTTTTTCATTGATATTCATCATGCACATATAGCTAGACCTAAAAGGGTCTCTTCTGTAAGGTTATAGTAAATTACTGATATTTCAAACTTATGAGTTTAAGGTTGCAACAATTTTGTGTCACTAGCAGCTATGATGGACGACATACATGGTCTGTGTCGTCATCACACATGACTTCCAGACAGTGTATCAAAAATGGCTTGATGGATTAAATTCAGAGTTATTATGTGGATGTAACTGGTTGTCAAGGTATGCTCTATTGTAAGGTGACCTTAAACTCACAGTAGTAACATACATATATTGAGTTTAACTTTTTCTGTTTCCGGAGTATCTCAAAAATGGCTTTACAGATTCATTTTATTGCGCAACAATAGCTTACCATGTGGGACTGAATGCTGTTCTCGGATGGCCGCAAGGCATCAGGCCAACGTCTAACAAAAATAGACATTTATAGTTGGCTGTAGCCTCAAGTTGTCGTCTTGTGGTAACCTTTGACCTTTTTGACCTACCTTCTCGTTGGCCGCGTGAATTGGTAGCTTCTGTCATTTACACAGAAATTTTCATCTATTTCTCAGCACATACGTATTGTTGGGTGTTAATTTTTGGCTATATTTTGTAATATATATCACACATTATTTTGTGAAACTTCCATTTTAACAGGATAAGTATTTTTCATTATATTTGTGTGTTTTGAGTTTTCCTCGGTTCAGGCTTTGTAGTACATATTTTTATTGCGTTTAAAATAACTTCCCATCAACCGAATAAAGACAAACCGAGATCTAGCAAGTGTAGGCACTTTTGCTTTCCATTTGACACACATAATTACTGCCCTACCTGTAGGGAATCTGGCAAGGTGATGACCCCTGTGTCACTTTTGAAAATCTGTGTCAAATATGTGGTTCTTTTACTGAAGCACAAATGTTGAAAATGTCACAAAGAAAGCGATATATTAAAAAGCAAAGGCCCTCACTGATACCTCAAAAGACGATGAATTGGATCTACTAGGGGATGACATGGATTCATTTACTGGCTCCAAAGCAGACCTTGAGAGTGCTGCTGATAACTTATTTACATCACCCCCGCATCCACAACCCCTACCCTTCAGTTCATTGTCTCTCAAAACGCCAGCAAATACTGTCCCACCCACCCCAGGTACTGCCTTACAGCAGAAAATAGAATCAAATTAGAGAAATGCCTGGGTAACACACTCAACATCCATTTAGAGCAGCAAATGGGTTCATTCCAGGCATCTATGTAAGCTTTTCAGTCACTCCGAGAGGAATTGACTTCTAAAAAACAAACAGAGGTGGATCAGACCTCTGTTTCTGCTTCTAAACCTGGAACCTCATCTAGTGCTGTTTTTAATCTGGACCTACCCCCTCCGAGACCTACAACTAACCTTCAGACCGAGGATATGGATGTGGACTATGGTCCAGCACTTCCTCCACGTCTTGCATCTGATCCTCATAATGCATCGGATCAGAATTTTAATGCATCCGACGAACCTTCTAAGAAGGTCTCGGATAAACCTAAAAAACACTCTCACTCTCAAAGTAGGCATGAGGTTGAACCGAGGTCTGACTCGGACCAATACAATGATGAATCCGATGTACCTCGGATTCCATCTACTAAACCTAAAAAACATGCTGATAAGAATAGACATAAGGCCAGGTCCAGATATGTGTCATCTTCCTCAGAGGAGGATCAGTTCTCTGCATCCAGACACAGGTCTTCAAAGCCCTCTAGGGCTCAGTCCTCTGGGGCTCTCTCTGAACAAGACCAACCTCAACATGATCCAGACCCCCCTTATTATAGGGAAGTAGCTCTGTCTGACGTTCCCTCCCAATATGCGGAAGAAGTGGACACATTCAGGCACATTCTTTCCCTCCCTGACCCCAGGGAGTCTATGCCTAAGTCCTCAACTTCCGTTATGGGCCTGGATGATGAAAAAGGCCGTCAAGAGCTCAGACCTAGAGGTCCTTCCTCTATGCTATCACTCAGCTCAGTTATCAAAGATGCCTTTACCTGAGGGTAAATACATCAAACCTCCTCCTTCCACTACAAAGTGGTACAAAGTGGGACAGCCTTGTTATGAGGAGAAAATACAGGAGTATTGCTAAGATCTGTTACTCCAAAACCCCCTGCGGCTCCTATGGGCAAGGTTCCCCTACCAGTTTTTAAGGAATTGGAACAGCAAACTAGGCAAAACATTTCCACTCTAAATTTTACTGCTGCCTTTGCTAAGACTTCCTCCTGCAATGCATCTCTTGAGAAGTGCCAACATAGTCTGAAATCAACCTTCAAGAGGGTTAAGTCTCAGATCCAAAAAGGTGCCAATCCTGAAAAAGCAGCAAAACGTGGATATGAGCAAGCCTGTGAGTACTTAGACTTTTGGAATAAGACTGTTCTTATTCAACACAGGGCTCTTACATGCCTCAGCAAATCCCTAGTCCATATACTCCAGAGGGAACTATATACTATGGGTAACACTGGCTTGCTTAGGCGCGAAGCCGAAATGACCCTTCTGCAACCACATTTAGGGGAAACGAGTCGCCAAGAACTCAGGAACTCATCCTTTTGGGACTCCTCCTTGTTCAAGTCTCAACTTGTGAAGGAAGGTGAAGACTTCCTCCTCAAAAAAGGCACCTCTAAACACTCTCAGGGTTTCGGACCCTATAAGCCCTTTCGTGGTCCCCACAACAAGAAAAGAGGCTCCTACAGGAAACGCCCCTATGGGGGCAACTCCTCACAAAGCAGTAACCAATCATTTTCCTCAGGTAGGGGGAAACCGAACTTCAGAGGCTCCAGGGGTCGTTTTCGACCCCACAACAGGGGGCGAGGGCGTGGAAACCCCTCTCCCCAATGACTCCTTAAAAGCCTCCCTCAGTCCACCAGTAGGAGGTCACCTCCGTTCTTTCAGAAGAGACTGGCAAACAAACAAATGTTCATCCAACGTGTTAAACATTATCACTGATGGCTATGTACTGCCATTCCTTTCAAAACCAAATTTAGTCAGATTCCCTCTGATTCTGTCAGAGTACAAGGCCCGTCAAAAAGACCAAGCTCTGGCCACTTGTATCCAGTCTCTTCTGTCAAAGAACACAATCGAAAGGGTGGAAAATGTAAAATCTCTCGGGTTTTACAGTCGCCTGTTCCTAGTACCCAAGCCTCTCCAAAGGTACGTAGAAAAGTTCAAAATGGAAACTCCAGAGTCTATCAGGACCTCCCTGATTCCAGGGGAATGGATATTGTCGATAGACCTATCGGACGCCTACCTTCACATCCCCATCCATCCAAACTCAAGGAAATACCTAAGGTTTTGCTACAGGTCCCAGGTGTTCCAGTTCACCTCCCTTCCATTCGGACTAGCCACAGCCCCCCAGGTCTTTACAATGATTGTAAAGGAAGTGAAGCTAATAGCCCTCTCTAGAGGACTCAGGCTTCACCAATACCTGGACGACTGGCTGATCAGGTCCCAGTCTCAGGAGAAAGTCCAAGTGAACACTCAGGCAGTGGTAGACCTAACCCAGTCCTTGGGTTGGATGATAAATCAGGAAAAATCAGAACTGAAACCTACTCAGATGTTTTCGTTCGTGGGCTATTAATACCATCTAGATTCACTCAAGAGAGATGGCTCAAACTTCAGGATTTGTCTTGACATGTCTTGACTGCAAGATGTTTGATGTCGCTAATTGGGTTGCTTGCCCCAATGGAGAAAATGGTCCCGGAGGGACGCCTTCACATGAGGCCCTTTCAGTTTCACCTCAAGGAGCACTGGAGGTATCTTCAGTCACTGGACAGCCTCCTTCCTTGGACAGAAGCCATTGCAGCACACTTAGACTGGTGGCAAAATCCCTCAAACGTGATGAGAGGTGCAGACCTTCATCCCAAAGACCACAGTATCCAACTCTTTACAGACGCCTCAAACGAAGGTTGGGGCGCTCACTTAGATCAAAGTTCTACCAAGGGTACCAATCAAATTAGAGAAATGCCTGGGTAACACACTCAACATCCATTTAGAGCAGCAAATGGGTTCATTCCAGGCATCTATGTAAGCTTTTCAGTCACTCCGAGAGGAATTGACTTCTAAAAAACAAACAGAGGTGGATCAGACCTCTGTTTCTGCTTCTAAACCTGGAACCTCATCTAGTGCTGTTTTTAATCTGGACCTACCCCCTCCGAGACCTACAACTAACCTTCAGACCGAGGATATGGATGTGGACTATGGTCCAGCACTTCCTCCACGTCTTGCATCTGATCCTCATAATGCATCGGATCAGAATTTTAATGCATCCGACGAACCTTCTAAGAAGGTCTCGGATAAACCTAAAAAACACTCTCACTCTCAAAGTAGGCATGAGGTTGAACCGAGGTCTGACTCGGACCAATACAATGATGAATCCGATGTACCTCGGATTCCATCTACTAAACCTAAAAAACATGCTGATAAGAATAGACATAAGGCCAGGTCCAGATATGTGTCATCTTCCTCAGAGGAGGATCAGTTCTCTGCATCCAGACACAGGTCTTCAAAGCCCTCTAGGGCTCAGTCCTCTGGGGCTCTCTCTGAACAAGACCAACCTCAACATGATCCAGACCCCCCTTATTATAGGGAAGTAGCTCTGTCTGACGTTCCCTCCCAATATGCGGAAGAAGTGGACACATTCAGGCACATTCTTTCCCTCCCTGACCCCAGGGAGTCTATGCCTAAGTCCTCAACTTCCGTTATGGGCCTGGATGATGAAAAAGGCCGTCAAGAGCTCAGACCTAGAGGTCCTTCCTCTATGCTATCACTCAGCTCAGTTATCAAAGATGCCTTTACCTGAGGGTAAATACATCAAACCTCCTCCTTCCACTACAAAGTGGTACAAAGTGGGACAGCCTTGTTATGAGGAGAAAATACAGGAGTATTGCTAAGATCTGTTACTCCAAAACCCCCTGCGGCTCCTATGGGCAAGGTTCCCCTACCAGTTTTTAAGGAATTGGAACAGCAAACTAGGCAAAACATTTCCACTCTAAATTTTACTGCTGCCTTTGCTAAGACTTCCTCCTGCAATGCATCTCTTGAGAAGTGCCAACATAGTCTGAAATCAACCTTCAAGAGGGTTAAGTCTCAGATCCAAAAAGGTGCCAATCCTGAAAAAGCAGCAAAACGTGGATATGAGCAAGCCTGTGAGTACTTAGACTTTTGGAATAAGACTGTTCTTATTCAACACAGGGCTCTTACATGCCTCAGCAAATCCCTAGTCCATATACTCCAGAGGGAACTATATACTATGGGTAACACTGGCTTGCTTAGGCGCGAAGCCGAAATGACCCTTCTGCAACCACATTTAGGGGAAACGAGTCGCCAAGAACTCAGGAACTCATCCTTTTGGGACTCCTCCTTGTTCAAGTCTCAACTTGTGAAGGAAGGTGAAGACTTCCTCCTCAAAAAAGGCACCTCTAAACACTCTCAGGGTTTCGGACCCTATAAGCCCTTTCGTGGTCCCCACAACAAGAAAAGAGGCTCCTACAGGAAACGCCCCTATGGGGGCAACTCCTCACAAAGCAGTAACCAATCATTTTCCTCAGGTAGGGGGAAACCGAACTTCAGAGGCTCCAGGGGTCGTTTTCGACCCCACAACAGGGGGCGAGGGCGTGGAAACCCCTCTCCCCAATGACTCCTTAAAAGCCTCCCTCAGTCCACCAGTAGGAGGTCACCTCCGTTCTTTCAGAAGAGACTGGCAAACAAACAAATGTTCATCCAACGTGTTAAACATTATCACTGATGGCTATGTACTGCCATTCCTTTCAAAACCAAATTTAGTCAGATTCCCTCTGATTCTGTCAGAGTACAAGGCCCGTCAAAAAGACCAAGCTCTGGCCACTTGTATCCAGTCTCTTCTGTCAAAGAACACAATCGAAAGGGTGGAAAATGTAAAATCTCTCGGGTTTTACAGTCGCCTGTTCCTAGTACCCAAGCCTCTCCAAAGGTACGTAGAAAAGTTCAAAATGGAAACTCCAGAGTCTATCAGGACCTCCCTGATTCCAGGGGAATGGATATTGTCGATAGACCTATCGGACGCCTACCTTCACATCCCCATCCATCCAAACTCAAGGAAATACCTAAGGTTTTGCTACAGGTCCCAGGTGTTCCAGTTCACCTCCCTTCCATTCGGACTAGCCACAGCCCCCCAGGTCTTTACAATGATTGTAAAGGAAGTGAAGCTAATAGCCCTCTCTAGAGGACTCAGGCTTCACCAATACCTGGACGACTGGCTGATCAGGTCCCAGTCTCAGGAGAAAGTCCAAGTGAACACTCAGGCAGTGGTAGACCTAACCCAGTCCTTGGGTTGGATGATAAATCAGGAAAAATCAGAACTGAAACCTACTCAGATGTTTTCGTTCGTGGGCTATTAATACCATCTAGATTCACTCAAGAGAGATGGCTCAAACTTCAGGATTTGTCTTGACATGTCTTGACTGCAAGATGTTTGATGTCGCTAATTGGGTTGCTTGCCCCAATGGAGAAAATGGTCCCGGAGGGACGCCTTCACATGAGGCCCTTTCAGTTTCACCTCAAGGAGCACTGGAGGTATCTTCAGTCACTGGACAGCCTCCTTCCTTGGACAGAAGCCATTGCAGCACACTTAGACTGGTGGCAAAATCCCTCAAACGTGATGAGAGGTGCAGACCTTCATCCCAAAGACCACAGTATCCAACTCTTTACAGACGCCTCAAACGAAGGTTGGGGCGCTCACTTAGATCAAAGTTCTACCAAGGGTCTGTGGTCAGACCGGGAAAAAAGGCTACACATAAACGTTCTGGAATTGAAGGCGGTCTCCCTGGCCCTTCAAAGCTTCAAGAACCAGTGCCAGAACCAAACAGTGCCAGTTGCAACGGACAACTCAACAGTGGTAGCCTACATAAACAAACAAGGAGGAATTCACTCAGCAGAGATGTGTGCTCTCCTGTGTAAGATCATGACATGGTGCCATCACTATCACATAACATTAAAAGCCAGACACATTCTAGGGTGTCTGAATATGATGGCTGACCTTCTATCCAGGTCGAACCAAGTACAGTCAACATAATGGTCACTGCATCCACAGGTGTTCAAACAGATCTGTCAAAAGTGGTTCACTCCTCATGTGGATCTATTTGCCACTCACCTGAACCACAAACTTCCACTGTACGTATCTCCTGTCCCAGACCCAAAGGCTTGGGACATAGATGCTCTGAACATAAACTGGGCGGGTCTCACTGCCTATGCTTACCCTCCAATGGCTCTCCTTCGCAGGGTGATCCAAAAAATCAGGCAATGCCATTGCCTGATCATCATAATAGACCCAGGCTGGCCAGGGATGACCTGGTTTTGGGACCTAGTGCAGCTCTCAACAGAGATCCCACTGCAACTTCCAGGGTCAACAACTCTTCTCAAACAGTCCCACAATTATGTGTTTCACAGCAATCCACAACATCTCAACCTCCACACCTGGTGTCTAGGAGTGGACAGCTCCAAGAACAAGGCTTCTCTGTGGAGGTGGCAGAGAGAATTGCTGCCCCTCAGAGGTCATCAACAAGGACCATCTACAAGTCAAAGTGGGCCCTATTTGAGAAATGGTGCAGAGAAAATCCGGTGGATTTCTCCACTCCATCTGTTACAGTACGGCCATTGTTGACACCTTGGGACCAGCGGGGCACCATATTGCACAAAGTTCAGACCTTCACAGGTTACTCTCCAGTTTCCACAGGGATCATCCCAAAAGTTCCAGGAATCTTCCTATTAGTAATTGGAACCTGTCTGTTGTTCTCAATGAGCTCACAAAAGCGCCCTTTGACCCTATGAAAGACACAGACCTCAAACATCATACTCTCAAAACTGCTTTCTTGCTAGCTTTGGCCTCCGGCAAGTGCTGCAGCGAAATCCATGCCTGGGTTTCAAACAAAGTATCTAATCTAGGCCAGTAGGAAAAGTTTGCCTTGTTCCCTTCTTCTGACTTCATAGCCAAAAACCAACTAGCAAGAGAAGGTTCTCAAAGTGTGTCTCTGGTGACTATTCCTGCTTTGACTACCATTGTAGACAGACAATTCAAAGAAGACAGGACCTTATGTCCGGTGCGGGCCCTGAGGTTCTATTTGGATCGAACCACAGACCTGAGGGGGTCTCGATCCCTCCTTTTCATCTCCTTCAAGAAAGGACATACCCCAGACATCAGACCCACTACTCTCTCTTCTTGGTTGAAACAAACCATTTTACTTTGTTAAAAACAAGCAGACCAACAAGCCTTGGACTTGGTCCAAGTTAAAATGCATGATATTCGGGCATTCGCGGCCTCTAAGGCCTTTTTACGGTGGGGTATCGGTGGACCAAATCATGCAAGCCTGTCACTGGAAAGCTCACAACACATTTACAAATTTTTACCTAAAAGACCTTACTTGGTCGGACAACAACAACAATATGTATCTGGGACCAGTGGTGGTGGCACAACAAGTCCTAGATCCTTCCCCTCAGACCAGGTATCCTCGAATAGAAAAGAAGGGGGGGGTGCACATCCGCTACAACCAAGTCTTCAGGAGTCTCATCCCAGGGTCTAGGTATAGGTTTACCTCTGAAGATGTTACGGGTAAGGTCATTTTTTATTTTTAGTTTATCAAGAATATATGTATTAAGGACTTATCAAGTTGTCATTATTCTCATATTCGGTGGCAAAAATTTATGAGAATTCCAACCACTGGGCTGGTTGTTTCACTCGTGGATGGGCCATAAGGGCCCTTAGACCTCTAAAGTGAGCACGGCTGCACCTCTCTCCCAAACAAAAATATCTTGACAGTTGTAGCACTGTCATTCATTCTATTCAGGTTTTTGGCTCTTCACAGGCCCAGTCTTCGGGATTGGGGCACTGTAAATGGGACTCAGACTGGTATTTCTAAACATTCATTCTAATCCATTACTTCAAAATCTAAGAAAAATTGACATATCTTCCAGTCTCAGATGTAATCCCGTCACCGGGCGGTTGGATTCAGCATTCAGTCCCACATGGTAAGCTAGTATTGTAGCGCAATAAAATTGAAAATTTTAATTACTTAAATGTAGCTTTTATAAGCTACAAGCTTACCATGTGGGACTGAGAAGAGTCTCACCCTGCCTCCCCGCTGTATTACAACTGAGGGGTAAGGTTTAAAATTTCAACGAGAAAGTAGGTCGAAAGGTCAAAAGTTACCACAAGACGACAACTTGAGGCTACGGCCAACTATAAATGTCTATTTTTCTTAGACGTTGGCCTGATGCCTTGCGGCCATCCGAGAACAGCATTCAGTCCCACATGGTAAGCTTGTAGCTTATAAAATCTACATTTAAGTAATTAAGCATCCCTGAAAGGGCGCTTATTTGTTTTCACCTCAGTTTCCTCGCCGCCGCATTATGGTCTCCCTTGAATATCTCCCTTATTATTAGAAGGATTCAAACCATATTTGGCACTTATATACCTTAGGCGTGGGAAAATTTTTCTGCATGCTTAAATTTGACCTTTGACCTTTATGAAGGTCACATGATCAAAAACAATTTTTTTAAGTACACCCCCCCATCATCACAGTTCAGGAAAAACTACTTGCTACACAGCCTTATGCTTTGACACACCTGTTCATACTATCGAAAACGCGAGCTGATTAGATTTTGGGAGCAATCCCTAGAAAAATGTCTCATTTATGGGTGATTTCCTCACACCTTCCAATCTGAGAGCCTTACAGTTAGGTCAACCCCCCTATTATCTTCTTAAGTATTGCATTTAGAGCCATAAAATGTATTGGGAGGTAATAGGAAACCATATGTGGAGAGTCTAAATAGCCAGTCAGTTTTACCCCACGGCCCCCCTTATGGGTCAAACTGGGGTCATAAAATAGCTGATTTTGAGTTTTTACCTTATATCTCCTTTATTGTTGCTTTTATAGCTTCAGAATGTATTAAGAGGTATTGGGAAAGCATATGTGGTGAGTCTAAATAGCCGGTCAGTTTTACCCCACGGCCCCCCCTTATGGGTCAAACTGGGGTCATAAAATAGCTGATTTTGAGTTTTTGCCTTATATCTCCTTTATTGTTGCTTTTATAGCTTCAGAATGTATTATGAGGTATTGGGAAAGCATATGTGGAGAGTCTAAATAGCCGGTCAGTTTTACCCCCGACCCCCCCTTATGGGTCAAACTGGGGTCATAAAATAGCTGATTTTGAGTTTTTGCCTTATATCTCCTTTATTGTTGCTTTTATAGCTTCAGAATGTATTAAGAGGTATTGGGAAAGCATATGTGGAGAGCCTAATAGCCGGCCAGTTTCACCCCCCCCGACCCCCCCTTATGGGTCAAACTGGGGTCATAAAATAGCTGATTTTGAGTTTTTGCCTTATATCTCCTTTATTGTTGCTTTTATAGCTTCAGAATGTATTAAGAGGTATTGGGAAAGCATATGTGGAGAGTCTAAATAGCCGGTCAGTTTTACCCCCCGACCCCCCCCCCCCCCCCCCCCCCCCCCCCCCCCCCCCCCTTATGGGCCAAACTGGGGTCATAAATAGCTGCTTTGGAGTTTTTGCATTATATCTCCTTTATCGTTGCTTTTATAGCTTCAGAATGTATTAAGAGGTATTGGGAAAGCATATGTGGAGAATCTAAATAGCTGGTCACTTTTATCCCCTGATCCCCCCCCCCCCCATTGGTCAAACTGGGGTCATAAAATAGCTGATTTCGAGTTTTTGTCTTATATCTCCTTTAATGTTGCTTTTATAGATTGAGAATGTATTAAGAAGTATTAGGAAAGCATATGTGGAGAGTCTAAGTAGCCGCTCAGTTTTACCACCCGACCCCCCCCCCCCCCCCTTATGGGTCAAACTGGGGTAAAAATAGCTGTTTTGGAGATTTTAACCCGATATCTCCTTCATTGTTGCTATTATAGCTTCGGAATGTATTAAGAGGTATTGGGAAACCATATGTGGACAGTCTAAATAGCCAATTAGTTTTACCTCCTGACCCCCATGTATGAGTCAAACTGGGGTCATGAAATAGCTTTTGCCTTTATTGTTGCTTTTATGCTTTCACAATGTATTAAAACCTATTGCAAAACCCTGTGGACAATCTAAATAGCAATACATACTTGCACACATGATTATATGCTTATATGATTATATGAAGTTATCAATACTCGTTACTGAAATGCTTTGTAGCATTTACACAAAATTTACTAAAGTTACATCCAATGTTGTACATCCAATGTACAACACTTTCTCCAGCTTGTCTATGTCTACAACGCTTGTTTATGTTAATTAAAGAAGACCTTTGTAGGATTTTCCCTGTCATGATATCACTAAGGGGGTTGCTTTATGTAACAGTACGGTACAGCTTTGTGCATTCTTAGCTTTACAGCATGCTTATTAAAACCACAAGGCATTTTAAACTCTCAGGGACGCTTCGCTTTTGTTAGCAAAAGCATTCATCTAGTTAAAAAATGTATAAAATAATTATGTTTAATTTAAGTTTCTTATTTTTCCATAAAGTGTACTGAAAATAACTTAACAGATTTCATTTATATTTTGCATGTTCATGTAACTGGCCATAGCTAAGTGTCACACATTAAGGTGACCTTAAACTCCCAGTAATAACAGAATTATATTAACTTTAAGTTTGCCCATTTTTGAACAGTATTTCAAATACTATGCAATTCTAGGGACGTTTCCGTTGATGATGTCTCAAACCTTGAACAGAACCTTCAGTAAAGGATTACCTAAAACTTCATCACAACTGCAAATTACCATTGAGTTTAAGATTGGGACAACTTTTTTGGTCTTTCAAGGATATTTGATGTGCTAATTGAAATTTTTTATTTGATATTCAGCATGTACATATATTTAGACAAAATGAAAAAGGTCTCTTGTTAGGTTACAATAAATTGCTGATATTGTAGACACTTATGAAGAATTTTACTGAGCTCAATTTTTTATATGATTCCACATAATATACCAAAAATAGCATGACATATTTGATCTATATTTTGCAGGTACATGTAACTGATGTTACAGAAATGCCCCACGACTGCATTGAGGTGACCTTAAATTCCCAGTAATTATTGCCAGGGCACCACCTTTTTCTGTTTCATGGACTTATAAATATTTTTATCAGTTCTTTGCATTCCACACCACTGCACGGACTGGCAGTGTAACAGATTTGCCAAGACCAGCAGACCGAGGCCGGCAAATATGTGGTCAGGAGAATTTCTCTCCACTTGGACTGGCAGTCCTGCCCAGGACTAAAAATTTATTAGTGCCAATCCACCAGTCTATGACCTTCTCAGTCTACTTGTGTTTGGAAAGTTTTAATACACATATTGCATGATCAAATTACAGTTTGGATGTTTTGAATATTGCCTAAACATGCTTATTTGTACCTGTGACTCACTTGAAATTCTATCTGCTACAAAGGGAAGTTGCAAAAGTATATTCCTTAATGAATTTTGATATGACTTTTACAGTGGTTGATCTGCAACAAAAGAGATCCAAAGGTGCAACAATCAAGATTCAAGTAAAAAGAATTAAGAGAGATATAAAAATCATAATTTTATTTTCAGATAATGCAATAAACAATACAGTTATGGAATAATACAGCATAAATAGAATAATACAGTACTTTAAATGCAAAAATGTTGCTATCTGTAAGATAGGACAAGTAAAAAAAAATTACTGTGACACCATTTTTAAGTCAGCTGAACAACTCTAAAAGTACAAGGCCCAGAGACACCCTGTTACTTTTAAAAGATACTTTTATATCGAGGATTATAAATGGAAAAAATTCATGCAGATCTGTTTGTCTGTTCCTCAGGCCATTACAAGTGAGGTACCCCCACCCAAAGTGTGAACATTTCAACACTTTAACACAATTTTATCATTGACTATTAAAAGGATTTCTCTCTTATCATGCATATATGTGCCAAGCCGTAAGTTGATTACCATGTCTGAGTATCAGGCCTGGGTCTTTCTTAATCTTTTATCTTTTTATAAATTTTAAAATAATTTTTAAATGCATTAAAATTTTAAATATCTTAAAACGTGAAAAGTATTGCATCTAGAGCACATGTGAGCTGATTGCAACAAATCTAAGTTGAAAAAGAAATTTCTAGGTTGTGGGTTGATATATAAAGTCCTGGAGAAGACCTGTAGGGTAAGATGACCTTACACTCCACACGATTAGACAATGATGTCACTTGTTTGCTGTCCCACAAAATGGTGGACAATAATAAGTAATTCCTTCTTTCCTCCATGAAGAGAGGAGGCAGACAGGACCCATCTTGCTAAATGCATTAACTTACATGGGCATATGATTAGCATTTTAAAAATAGGTTACCAAAATGATACTATATTGAATTTTCTGCTGACTGCTGACATCTAGTGAAAACTTGGCAAGTGATAACTCTGAGTGTTTGCCTCTTTGTCTGCCTGTGTGCTTTTGTCATAACCTGTATATTGGGTCTAGGTTATATTTTTTAACAAGTTGGGGTTTCACCATGGCTCAATCCTTCTGAAAGGTGGTCTGGATCTGCAAAAATATTGCCAGTCAGCCAGCATAATGTTAGTCCTTTCAAATTTCATCCGCTTCAGTCTTTAACCAAAGCTGGTGATACAGTACAATTCTACTGAATTAAGCGTCCCGCGAGGGATGCTTGTTTGTATATGGGAGAAGCGACTCCGCTGGATTCGCCGGATCTGCACTTTCTTTTCGCAATAGCTTCACAGCCATGAAGCAGATTCTCTTCATATTTGGTAGGTGTATCCAGTAGCCCTGGGAAAATATTTGAATATGGTGTCATGACATTTCAACCAAAAACATGTTTTTCAAAAGGGTGGGCTTGTCCGGATGATAACTTAAAAAGCGTTTCAGCTATTCACATGAAAGTTGGCAAGTAGGTTCATTATATAGATGTCTGGAAATCATTAACTTGTGAAAGTGATCCAATACAAAATGGCCTACTTATTAACGATTAACTAAACATCACAATTTTTCTTAATGCTGAAAACACAAAGACGCATTTATCTTGGAAACGGAGCGAGATAGAGCAATTTCGACGAAATTTTGACCTGCAGGGTGTTTGTGTGTCCAGTGGCGACTTTTCGCAAAAATTGTTTTCCTGCCACTTTTGGCGGCCATCTTGAATAATATCTGCAATAAATACAAAAACGAGTTTATCTCGAAACAGAGAGATTTCAACGAAATTTTTGACTCGCAGGGTATCTGCAGTCTTCTGGCAACTTTCCCAAAAAAATCGTTTTTCCGCTACTTTTGGCAGCTATCTTAAATTTCTGCATAAAACACAAAAACATGTTTATCTCGGAAATGGAGCGAGATAGAGCGATTTCGACAAAATTTTTTATCTGTAGGGTATCTGCATAGTCTACTTACGACTTTTCTCAAAAATCATTTTCCCGCCACTTTTGGCGGCCATCTTGAATTTCTGCCTTCAACGCAAATATGTGTTTATCTCGGAAATGGAGCCAGATAGAGCGATTTTGACGAAATTTTTGACCCACAGGGTATTTGCAGAGTCTACTGGCGACTTTTCTCACAAACCTTTTTCCTGCCACTATCGGTGGCCATCTTGAATTTCTGTGTAAAATGCAAAAATGTGTTTATCTCGGAAACGGAGCGAGATTTCGACAAATTTTTTGACCCGCAGCGTATCTGCAGAGTCTGCTGGCTTTATTTCACCAAAAAAAAGTTTTCCCGCCACTTTTGGTGGACATCTTGAATTTCTGTGTTAAACACAAATATACATTTATCTCAGAAATGGAGCGAGATAGAGCGATTTCGACGAAAGTTTTGACCCACAGGGTATTGCAGAGTCTACTGGCCACTTTTCGCAAAAATCGTTTTCCCGCTACTTTTGGCGGCCATCTTGAATTTCTGTGTAAAACGCGAAAAATAAATAAATGAACAAACCAGATTCATCTATGAAACCTTGCATTTTGTCATAAATGGAAAAACATATTAAACACAGGAAGATGGTCATTTCTACAAACTCATTAATATTCATTGGGACGCTTCGTTTTTGCTGTGCAAAAAGATGGTCATTTCTACAAACTCATTAATACTCATTGGGACGCTTTGTTTTTGCTGTACAAAAACAGCTTCTTTTTCTCTTGCGAAGCATTACTCTACTTCTTGTTTTTATTAAACTTCAATCCATCCACATGTAAGTAAGGAAAATTATTCGAAGCTAGGTTTGTTTTTTCAACTACTGGCAAGTTTTACAAGGCATTATATTTCTTAGAGATTTAACTGTGGAAATATTTTAGTGCACACTATTTTTGCACACAATCTACAATGCATGCACATTGTAACACATTGCAATAGTGAGGATAAGGTAAGTGTTTAACTTACATAAAGTTAAATTACAATAAAATTTTTACAATTTGAAACATAGACAAACTTATTTCACATAGTTTTTACATTACATGTATTTGAATTTGAACAAGAAAAATTTTTTATCTCACAGCCCTTACAGGCTCTTTGGGTATTGTTTTCTCACATTTATTCTCCCATGTCTGACTGAGTGGGGAGAGAAAATGTCTTCTCAGGACTTGATCTCAGAAACTTCGAGGTGTAGGAATTTTATATATATGTCTTGCTAGGGACATTTATCTGATGGTGTAGGTGTGCAATGGCATGAAGTAACCTTGATTTAACCTTTGACCTTGATGTGGTGACCATCTTATCCAGGCTATATCTGGGCAGCCATAAGGTGTACGAAGCTGAGACTTAGCAGGGACATTTGTTGATGCTTGTAGGTGTCATAGTGTCATCATAGTGTGACCTTGATTTGACCTTTAATCTTGCCGTAGTGGCCTTGACCTTTAAAATAAAAAATTGGCTATATCTTGGAAACTGTAAGGTTTAGGAAGTGAATATTGGTAGGGACGTCAGTTGGGGTGTAAACATACAAGTTCTTGTGCAAGTTTTTTTGTTGTTGTAAGGTATGAAACCAAATGAAAACTGACTTTATTACCACTCAAGGCACCCATGTGTAACCCATGCCAAATTTAAAACCAAATGCATATTAACCTCATCCATCTGATCCCTGGATATTTTTGCATGATGTAAATCATCCTGAGTTTTCTGTAACTGGGCGTGTAAGTGATTAATCCACATTTCATAAACTGGAACCTTGCTTTGACAGTTACACATAACATTATTCCTGCTTTTCATTGCTTGATTATCTCCCGCCCGACTCGCCGGTGGGAGATTATAATTTGCACCATGTGTGTGCATGGGTGCGTGCGTGCGGGTTCTTGTTTACACATTTAAACTGAGGACATGACCCTGGTTGCACACCTTCTAACCGAGGACGCACTGCCAACCGAGGACGTCCTCAGTTAGAATCTTGTTAGAAATCCAATAAGTATACACTAAATAACCTTTTCTCAAGTTTTCATTGAATTCTGAAATATGTCCTCAGTTAGACTGTAAAACACCTAGCACATATGTATGGAGTTATAGGAATTTATTAAAAGCTGTTAATATTCTCCATGCACTCCATCTCCTCAGTTCCTCCATAAAAATCCAAGCACACTCCATGTCCTCAGTTGTACATAAAAATTCCTGCACAGAATTCTAGTGATGTCCTCCGTTATACAGGTTAATACTTGGACACCTATGTCCTCATATTGGTATTAAAATGCCAACTGTGTGCTTAAATTGGATATTTGGAATTTTTCATCTCTAAATAATGCACAGAGATATTGCTATATATTTATATGAGGGACAACTAAAGTTAGTATATTGATCTCATAATTATTGTACCAAAACTTGTTTTTTGATTTTTTTTTAATAATAAATGATTAAAAACAGATTGTAGACAACATGTCTTAAACACCAGCTATGTGGTAAGATACCACAATAGATATATGCATAATTTATCCTCATTTTAGTGGTTGAATTGATATATAAATTAATAAATATAATTAAACTAATTAAGCAGATTTATTCTTTCAAAATCTAAATTGGCCTTTATTGTTGAGTATGTGATGAAAATGACAAATATTAATACTTGTTTCATTTTAAATTGATGGATGCTCTATAATGTAGATAATCCCATACCAACTTATTCAAGGAATAATATGAAATTAACATATTTATGAATTTGCTAAGTTTTTTATAAAGATAGGGAGACAGAAATAACAAGAATATGGGCTATGCAAAAGTAAAACAACTTAACACAAGAAAGAGTTGAATATGTTTTTGTCTGTCAGTTATGTGGCTTTTCCATAATTAAGATGAAGTAGGAATACTCCTTTGTGCAGGTTATTTAAATCAAATTCTTAATGAAAAACAATAATTTGAGTGACCTTAAATATGTTTTTATCAAGAACAAGATAACTCAAAAACTTATGGACGGATTTTGATGAAATTTTAAGGATATGTCTGAAAAGGAAGAAATGATTAAATTTTGGGAGTGATCCGGACCACTCTTTGGATCTTCTGCATCCATCAATGTAATTTTTAAACACAGATAACTCAAAAAGTTATGGATGGATTTTGATGACATTTTCAGGAAATGTCCTAAATGGGAAAAGGAACAAGTAATTAGATTTTGGGAGTGATCTGGATAACTGTCTGGACCATCTGGATCCGTGCTGCCAGATAATTGTATCCACTGGAGGCATCCGGCGGATACTTTCAGTGTTCGCTCTCGAGCGCGATTTCGCGAGTTTGTACACACTCTGGGGCGAGTTGTCGCAAAACCAACTCACCAACGCGTCTGTGCTGTCGCTACCAGGCGAAACACTCAAAACTGACGGAAGAAATTCGTCTATTATCAGAAGCGACGACCTACATATTTCCTCATAGAAATGGGTGAGAAAAGCTTGAAAAGCAGTTTATTCTATTTTATATATTCAGCTAACAGTAATTCACGTGAGAATATGGGTATTCTCGCGAGATTTTCGTGATTTTTGTTGATTTTTAAACTCGTCTTCTGCTTATAGTGTCACAGGCGAAACAGTCGAAACTACTGACCAAAGAAAATTGTCTGTTATCGGAAGCGACGACGTACATATTTCCCCATAGAAATAGGTGAGAAAGACATGAAAGAGAGTTTATTTTATTTGATACACCCAGCTAACAGTAATTCACGTGAGAATTCGGGTATTCTCACGAGATTTCCATGCTTTATGTCTAATTTTTAACTCGTCTTCTGCATATTGTGTCACAGGCGAAACAGTCGAAACAACTACTGACCAAAGAAATTCGTCTATTGTCGGAAGAGACAAAATATATATTTCTTCAAAGAAAAGAGAAGAAATGTAATTTATTTATTTATTTGATGAATCCAGATAATAGTAAAATAAATAAAAAATTAAAATTAAAAAAAAAACCACCCAATAGCACCCAGCCATTAAGCCATTAAGATGTGGTTTAAAAGTGAAATTTTTAAAAAAATAAAAGACAAATAAAAATAGCATTAAATAGTTTGTTTATTTGAACTTTTAGTTTAGTATCTATTTCTTATAATTTAAATAAAGAAGATTTTATGCAGTCCCAAATTGGAACTAAATATTTCAAAATATCTTGACGCAAAACATGTCTCACATTTTTTCACAGTTGTCTCGCCTTTTCAAGTGAAGGGAGACAGTCTGTCTTGCATTCATTTTTGACGAGAGTGAACACTGTACTTTGGTTTAGCGTTCGCTACGCCGCCGCTGCGCGTAGAGAGATTTTCGCCGTTAACGCGCTAAGAGGAAAACTACACCAGCTAGGTTCACCAAATTTGCAGGATATCTTCATTGGGGGGTAAGCTTCTCATTCTGAAAAACAAGATGGCCGCCATGGACATTTCTTTGAAAATAATCTACATTTTTCTACTAGCTGTTTCTCAAAGGTAGAAGGTTGAATCTCTTCATAGGTGATATGTATAACAGATATACATGTCCTCTACAACCTTGCACACATTTGACCTTGAAGCTCTTAATTCAAGGTCATCCACAGAGTGTCGAAGTAGCCCACATAGCAGACTTTAAAAGTGCCTATATCTCCCTTATTATTAAGGCTGCAACGATTCTTCGGTTACTCAGAAACAAAACGATTCAGTCTAATACTCAAGTCAAAAAAAGTGAACCGGGTCTTCGAAAACAACTAAAAATAGACGTAAAATCTACCACAAAATTAGATTTTTCTTTAAAACTATGAACATATTTGTATATTTTACTAATATAAGGTGTTTCCGTTTTCAGTTTTATATTTTAAGCATTTGCAAACTTTAAATTTTCGCATAACAATGTTTCTATAAAGATGGTATTTTAATATAACATATTTCGAACACGCTTCAAATCTCGCAATATTAAAATGGCTAAACATTCCTGTTTTTTGCATTATAAATGCGTATTTATTCCAAAATTCAATGAATTATCAACATTCTCTCCTGTTGTGTGCATTTTAATAATTAAGCGGCCCGTCAGGGACACTTATTTGTTTTCACCGAAGTTCGACTGATCACCACCGCCGCCGCCGGATTATGGTCTCCCTTGAATAACTTCTTAGCCTTTCAAATTTTTCTTTCCTTCTTATCTTTCTTTAAAACTATAGGGACGGGAAAATTTTTGGGATACTTTGTGCAGACCTTAAGCTTTACTTAAGGTAACCTTAAGCATAACTCCAAAACACCCCTTCATCACGTTTAGGAAAAAACCACACACACCAGTGGTATAAAATTTATCTGGTACATTCTAGACCAAATTTCCAAGGTCGGAAAGTATTTTCTCATCAATTGCACCATAGATACCTGAATGGGAGGCTTTTTATTTTTGTAAATTTTTTAAAAAATGGGTACTTGGTCTGTATCTCAAAAATGGTTAGGATTACGGCGTATTGTTGGAATAACTTATTCAGCCACTTTTTGATAATCTTTCACATGCCGAAGTTTTAGCCCTGTATCTGCAATCTTAAGGTCACCTTAATGTCAAAAAAGGGGGTACACTTAGTTTTTCACTTTTTTCAACCAAACTTGGCACATATATTAAGATTTGCCAAAGGAATATCCTGACTTTATGGTGACCTTAAACTCAAAATGTTAATGGACATATGGCCTGCTTAAAGTCATCAAATTGGAATAAAATCCTCTGGCTCTTTTCTGTTTCCATTTTTTTATATTGAAATTATCACTGGTATTAAAGTAGATAAAAATAATACTTATGGTCACCTTAAACTCTCAATATGAATGGAGTTGTAGCCACCTTAAAGTGAAATAAGGGGGTTTTCAGCCTCCAAGTATCTTATTGTTCGACTGACCTCAGTTAAACTTTGCACACCTATAGGATGGCAAACCAAAGGGTTATCCTGACTTTAAGGTGACCTTAAACTGCTAATATAATTTTGGCCCCCCCTAAAGTCATAACATTTGAATAAAGCCGTCTGGCTCTTTTCTTTTTCCATATCTAACATATATTGATATTGAAGGGACATTCTCATATTATGATCACCTTAAAGTCGCAATATGAATGAAGTTATGGTCACCTTACAGTGAAAAAGGAAGTTTCAGCCTTCAGCTATCTTATTGTTCAACTGAAATGAGCTAAACTTTATGCACTTATAAAGAATGAGAAAAGGGACATTCATATTTTATGGTTACCTTAAAGTCCCAATATGAATGAAGTTATGGCCACCTTGCAGTGAAATTATGGAGTTTTTAATCTCCAGGGTCAGGATTCACAAAGATTCTTAAGTAAGAATTCTGACTTAAGTACAATATTTGTGGTTAAATTTTACCACAAATGTTGTACTTAAGTAAGAATTCTTACTTAAGAATCTTTGTGAATCCGGGCCCCAGCTATTGTATTGTTCAGCTGACCTCACTTTAATTGTGCACACTTATTAAAGATGAAAATAGGGACAAGTAACATACACAATGCAATAAAGTTCACAGTTTCTATTGCTTATGATGCATATGTTGACATCTTTTATAGTTGACTTCTTTTTCATCAGGGCCGCTTCGTTTTTGTCAGCAAAAACATTCTTCTAGTTTTATATAAGGCGTGATATGTCGTGTAGTTTATTTCGTGGGCGATAATCAAGCGAATAACCGAGTTCGAGTCAGTTCTTTCAAAATGAGGACTCGAGGCGCATTTTCGGGCTCGCTTGCAGCTGTACTTATTATTGGTCCTAGAGGTTTGCAATGTGAAACCAACCTATAGGAAATCATGTGCTGCGAATCTTCTGATGTTGTCAGATTTAACCTTGGACCCCTCCTTCCAGGTCAAACAAGGATAGCCAAACTTAAAAGTGCTTATAACTCGCTTATTATCGGTCCTAGAGGTTTGGAATGTCAAACCAACCTATAGGAAATCATGGGCTGGGAATCTTTTGTTGTGTTCAGATTTGACCTTGGACCCCTCATTCAAGGTCAAACGAGGATAGCCAAAGTTAAAAGTGTTTATAACTTGCTTATTATTGGTCTTAGAGGTTTGGGATGGTAAACCAACCTATAGGAAATCATGGGCAGGGAATCTTTTGGTGTGGTCAAATTTGACCTTGGACCCCTCCTTCAAGGTCAAACGAGGATAACCAAACTTAAAGGTGCTTATAACTCACTCATTATTGATCCTAGAGGTTTGGGATGGTAAACCAACCTATAGGAAATCATGGGCTGGGAATCTTTTGATGTGGTCAGATTTGACCTTGGACCCCTCCTTCAAGGTCAAACGAGGATAGCCAAACTTAAAAGTGCTCGTAACTCACTTATTATTGGTTGTAGAGGTTTGGGATGGCAAACCAACTTACAGGAAATCATGGGGCGGCAATCTTTTATGTGGTCAGATTTAACCTTGGACCCCTCCTTCAAGGTCAAACAAGGATACCCAAACTTAAAAGTGCTTATATCTCGAAACATTTTGCTTACTTAGTGTCAGTACAAATTGCTCCCATAAATGCTTATGCCCCCGCCCTACAGAGGTATATATGTGTCAACCATAATACTCTGTATGTCACGTTTCAACCATGTCCCGTCCGGGGATACACTGCATCAAGCTGCAATCTCTAGTCTATTGGATGGTGTACATTGAATAAAATGCGTGGACACTCTTGTTATTATATTTTTCTTTATTTGATATTTTATTATTATACAGAAATTATGCATCCACTATTTGATATTACTGATCCCGAAATGTGTTTCTCCCATTTGCTCTGATAAATTAACAATTATATGCTCTCTATTTTGTAAGATAAATCCCAAACTATTTTTATCTACTGCCTGCGTCCGTGAGTCCGTCCGCCCGTTCGTCACGTTTTTACATAAACCTTAATATCTCATTCATTTATAAAGATATCGTCACCAAATTTGCAGGGAATGTTTATGGCTATGAAAACCTGTCTGTGTAAAATTTAAGCATCATTTTGAAAAACAAAATGGCTGCCATCGCTAATTGTTTGAAAATCATAAAGGTGCTCTAAATCTTGAAATATTCCAGCTAGTTTCATCAAATTTGCACAAACGCTATATGGCTAGAAAAGCTAGTCTGATAGTAATTTTGGCTTAGTTCAAAAAACAAAATGGCCGTCATATCGCATGTTTTATGTCAAACAGGGTTATCCTATTAAAAAGGCCTTATATCTCCCCTAAAATTGCACCTAAAGGTTCGGAATTTGAAAACAACTTGTAGGAAGTCATCGTCTGGGAATCTTTTTCAAGTGTTGAATTTGACCTTTGACCCCTGCTTCAAGGTTAAATCGGGTCATCACACTAAAACACCCTTATTTCTCCCTTTTTATTGGTGCTATGGCTTTAGAATGTAAAGATAGACCATGAAAAGTCCTGGCCTGCAAATGTTTTTGACAAAATTTTGGCCTTATTTGAAAAACAAAATGGCCACCATAGCCGATTATTTCAAAATCATTAGTATGCTATAAAAATGGAAATATCGCAGCTAGGTTGATCAAATTTGCACAAAAGATATAAGGCTAGGAAAGTTAGCCTGATAGTAATTTGACCGAGTTTCGAAAACGAAATGTCCATCATATCAGATGTTTAATGGCATTATCCTATTAAAAAGGTCTTATATGTCCCTTATCATTGCTACTAGGGGCGCCAAATATGAAAACAACTTAAAGAAAGTCATGGTCTGAGACTTTTCCAACTGCTTACTTTTACTTTTGACCCCTTTTTCAATGTCAAGTGGGGTTATCTTACTACAAAGGCCTTATTATTATATTTCCTTTAGTTCTCGATTTTTACTGATTCTAAGGCGGGAGATAACTGCTGCGGCAGTTGCCTTGTATATTTTGTAATTGATTTCAAATAAACAGTGGTATATGTTATCAGCTACAAATCTTATCAAGTAAATTTAATCATGATATTGTTAAGATAATTGACTGTTTGACAGATCATCTTGCAAATGTATGTCCTCTGTCATATAGATTAATTCATATATGTGTGTCCTCAGTTTGGTGGCAAATGTACCATATGGTGTGTCCTCAGATTGACAGAACACATGTAAAATATGTGTCCTCTATCACATGTATTAATTCCTATACTTGTGTGTCCTCAGTTGGCTGTAATACATAACTAAGTGTGTCCTCAGTTTGACAGATCATGTATAAAGCGTGTGTCCTCTATCATGGGTAATAATTCCTGTACTTGTGTGTCCTCAGTTTGCTATTAAATATATGACTTAGTGTGTCCTCAGTTTGACGGATCATACATAAAGTGTGTGTCTTCTATCATGTGTGTTAAGTCCTCTACCTGTGCGTCCTCAGGTTGCTGGTAAGAGTACAACTAAGTGTGTCCTCAGTTTGACGGATCATTTTTGCAATGTGCGTCCTCAATCATATGCATTAATTCCTATATACTTTTGGTCCTCGGTTGGATAGTAAACATACAACTAAGTGTGTCCTCAGTTGTCTTGTAAAAAACCAACTTCTAGAAAAGAAGCTTTTTCTCAGATTTAAATACATGGGATGATATAAAAAATAATTCATTTTATGCATATCAATCAAAATCTGATGTTTAAACACAAAAATAAAGATGTCCTCGGTTGGATAGTAAAAAACCCGCGTCCTCGGTCTACACCATAAACCTGTATGCGTGGGTGCGTGCGTGTGTACGTGGGTCACGCAGTTTTCTCTGAAACTACTACAGTTACACATTTTTGATAAATTACTTGTCCTTTTTACGCTCTTCAAAATATTTTGGGTTTGGTGAACTTTGGCCTACTTTTGAGTGAGTAATAGCACTTTTATATGGCTTATAACTCAAACTATTGCATTTAGAGTATTTTGTTGCAATATGTTGTTCAGCTACTTTCTCCACAGCTACAACATGGTCAGTAGTTTGGAAGTGTATCTCCATAGCTAAGTGAGTAATAGCTACTTTGTCAATTTTTAATGATACCCATAATGAGTAAATGGCTTATATCTTCAAAAGTATTGCAGCTACACAATTTCTCTCAAATATGTTGTTCATCTACTTTTTTGTGAACTGTAACATATTGAAATTTCACAACTGGTGCTCAATGTACGAGTGAGTAATAGCTACTTTATTGCTACTTTTAGTGAAAATGTGAAAAATCACAAATATCTCGCAAAATGTAAGAGATAGAGCAATTTGGAACGAATTTTTGACCCACCAGGTGGTACAACAGTGTCCTATGCTAAGGGGATTGGTGATCTTTGGCCTACATTTGAGTGAGTAATAGCACTTTACCTAATGTAATTATATGGCTTATAACTTCCACACTATTACATTTACAGTATTTTGTTCCAATATGTTGTTCAACTACTTTCTCCACAGCTACAACATGGTCGGTAGTTTGGAAGTGTATCTCCATAGCTAAGTGAGTAATAGCTACTTTTTAAATTTTTAATGATAACCGTAATGAGTAGATGGCTTATATCTTCAAAAGTATTGAAGCTACACAATTTCTCACAAAAAACGTAAGGTGTAGGGAGTTGGTACTTGGTAGGGACATTCGTTAGGATGTGTAGGTGTGCAACGTCATGGTCTGACCCTGATTTGACCTTTGACCTTGCCACAGTGACCGTGAGTTTGAAGATCTTGTCCAAGCTATATCTAGGAAACCGTAAGGTGTAGGAAGTTGATACTTGGTAGGAACAATTTGGTTAGGGGATGTAGGTGTGCAACGTCATAGTCTGACCTTGATTTGACCCTTGACCTGGCCATAGTGACCTTGACCTATAAAATCTTCTCTGGGCTATTTAATGCTCGGCGGGAGATACACACCGCGGCAGTGGTCTTGTTTTATCTCGAAATGACAGGCATGGTGAATTAACTGTTAAATGTAGTAAAGAGCTAGAAACAGAGCCTCAATAACAGTCCAAAATGAATTAGAATTATTGTCTCCATCAAGGATGTATTATTTTAATGACCATTTGTCTGTTTCTTTTGTTATCAGGGTTATCCAAAAAAGTACTTTGTCTAAAGACATGAAACGGGTCATGGTACAACTTAGGGTCCATTAAATTTTGAAAGTGATGTGGATCCCTGTCTGAAAACAAAAAAAAAAAGGATTCAGATTTTTCCCATTTACTTACTCAGTATTATTATGTACCTTGGCAGAAATCTGCACTCTCCGAGGTAAATTTCCCTATGCAGCTGATATGAAATTCAGGAAATACAAAACTATGGATTATAGTTATTTAAAGGCTGGCTTACTAATCTGATTCTTTTTATTATAGACCTTTGGCAAAGCTGATAAATCGTAATAAAGCGAAGAAGCCACAACAAGATGGGAACAGTAAAGGTATGTGTACCAAGAGCTTCAGTCTGTCGTCAATTTTATTTTTAATTTTTCTTGTCTAGTTCAAACATGTACACATGTACACCCATATGTACTTTATGACACTGAATTTTTATTGCATTAATACATCTTACCTAATGGACAATTAGCTATACTGGTCGACTCCTGCAAAAGAATCCACCAAGAAAACAAGAAAAAGTCTTCCTCGTCTGATAGAATCAAAGCATTGGACACCAAAGGTTGGAGAGGTTTTCTAGACTTGAAGACCTTTCAATCACCTACCAGTCAACAGACCTTTCAACAGATCTCAATGCCAGTTTCACCTAAGAAACAGTTATTGGTTGACCATTCAGTCGGCCTGCCAGACTTGTCTATCAGATCTTAAGCCAGCCAGTTACCGATGAGATGCCAGTGGCTCAACCTACTAGACCGGTCAGCCAGTTTACTACCAGTCAGAAATCTGCTATATGAGTTGCTTTTGATGTTCATCAACCATCTATAACCAGCTCTGGTGAGGTGCCAGTACTCAAGCCTCCTAGACTGACCAGCCAGTTGACTGCCACCCATTCTGTGACCACTAACAGTGACAAGCCCCTGTCTTCCACTTCAACTACTGTCAGTGCCTCTCAGTATCCAGACTCTGATTTAGAAGCCGGCCAAATTCATTTAAAGGATGACTGCCTCTGCCGGAAGTTGAAGAAACTTAACCTCACATTCACAAAAGGGTTTCCTACTCATAGTACTGATTTTATTGGACTGTCTAAGGACCATTTTGTAAAGGTTCCTCACATACAGAAGTGGTCTGATGTGTACTCTGATAAGAAAGACTTTTCCCGGTCTAAAGTGACCTACTGGATTAATGAACCAGCAAGACTCAATAGTGTGTTTACCAGAATTGTCATCACTGTCTACAAAATCACCAGCTTCAGGACCCATAACACAGGGGACACTGATGAAATGAGAGAGGTCAGCCAGAGACTCTACCTTTATATGCAACCAAACTGCTGGCATTTGTCACTGTTTCACTAAGGTACAGGAAAATATGGCCACTCACCTGAAGACAATTCAGGAAAAGAAAACCAAGGAGAAGGTGGACACTAAAACACAGGAAGCAGCTGGTGAACTAGCCTATTTAATCAGAGCATCACACAGGCAATGGCTAGAACTATGCAGGACCTGTCATACTTTGTTTTTATAACATGACGAATATCACTCTTCTCAGACATGATGGCTACCTGGATTTCCAGAAGCAAGGGGTCAAGTATGACACAGTGGCAGCACTTAGAAACTCACCTCTTCATATGACCTTTCTCTTCCCAGACAGTGTTATCTCTAGGGCAGAGGAGGACATTTTCTTCCATGATGACAAACGCTGCTCTGGTGGCCCCCATTAGAAATCTGACTGGTTCTACCCATACATTCAGTCAGCCAAACAAGCTGGTATGAAAGCTGGACCACCAGCCTGGAAACAACTCTGTACTCATGGTCAATACAGACAAGGTTGAGGCAAAGCCTCCAACTACTCCCAGCAACCGGCCAAGGGGCAAAATTCTTACAAGTGACAATTACTGTGTACCCCAGAGGGGTTTTGTGGAAATGGCCAGAAGGAAAGAGATATCTGTGGACAATTGGCAGACTGTGAATGTAAATTGCATTGCTGTGAATCATGTACCTACTTCAAAAAAAGGCTCATTGTAAAACAGAATATGTGAAATATATTTCCTGTGTAGATCAGTTGTGTTCTGTCCAACCTGTCACCAATGTCCACTAGTGGGTGGACAATTAGACCAACGTTCGATCAATCGTCGGTGTCATGGCACAATTGCGTTCGGTCACTGACAACTTCTAGAAATCGATTAAATCTCGCCCTTCTTTGTGTGTCTCAATATCCACATATTTTTTATATTTTGGGTAGTTTCCAGAACTTTCCTTCAATAAATTAACAGATTTTTGAGTTTGTTTCCAACTGCCGCCATATTTACCGGAAGTGGGTGCTTTTGGTAGCTTCTATATGTCGGAAACACCGTTATTCTTACCGGATTGAAATACACTTTATCCCGGAAAGTGTTTCATGACAGTGCAGTAAAAAAGTCAATTATGAGTCAATCATCGGTCGGAAAAATGGACGAATAATCGACCAATAAAAGTTGAGGCGATTCCACTCACTAATGTCCACACTGTTTGCTCAAAGTTAGCCTGTAGGGGCCAGACTGAACTAGTTTTGGAAAACTTGAGCCACCCTGGGGGCCAGCTCCAAGGTCATAAGAATCCTCAAGGAAGTCTGCAACCTCCCATTCGGGATCTGACCAACTTTCACCAGGTCTCCAATAATAATAAGTGGCTATGTATTTCCCCCTCTAGAACAGCTACCTGATTGAGGCATTACATGCACTAATACAAAAGATCTGAGTTCACTGAACAAATATCTGAAATCAGAGAAATTCAAACTGGGAGACACCAGAAGGCATAAGGACTTCCTTGCAGAATGATCCATGGATATCAAGCACGCTTATTTCCATATTATGATAAACCCACAGTCAAAAAAATACATGCGTTTTCATGTCCAGGTCAATTCTGACAATTCAAAGTTCTACTGTTTGGTCTGTCCACTGCCCTTATAGAATTTGCAATGGTAGTCAAGGAAGTCAAACTGATGGCTCAAAACAAAGGTATAAGAAGCCAGCATCTAAACGATTGGTTGGATAGAGCCACATCCCACCAAACTTGTCTATATCATACTCAGACCTGAGTAACTCTGTGTCAGGAATTAGGTTGGATAGTAAGCATAGAGAAGTCAGAACTAGAACCCAAGCAGATGTTTGATATTGTAGGTTACCGGTACAACTTCAGAGCGGGAAATGTCAGACCCACCTTGGAACATTGGCAGACCTTAAACTTAAAAATTCAGAAGCTTCTCACCAACCCCTACTATCGGGCAGGCAGCTCATGTCCCTCAGAGGCCTGTTAACAGCTACAGAGAATCAAGTTCACCTAAGTCTGCTCCACTTGAGACCAATCCAGTGGCACCTAAAAATCATTGGAAGATCCCAGAATCACTAGATAAGGTGATCCTGATCCCAGGATCTTTCGATTACAAGATTTAGAATGGTGGCACCAAGACGAATATTCTACAAAGTCAGCCACTATACCGAACCAGCCATGCTATATTTTACTAATGCCTCAAGGGAAGGCTGAGTAACCAACTTTGGAGATCTCACAGCAAGAGGGGCTTGGTCCCTGCCAGAAAGCAATTTGCACATGAACTATCTGGAAATACAAGCGGTCTTCTTGGCCTAAAGGGTTTCAAAACCTCTTTTCAGACAAGATTGTACTCAGACAACACCACAGTTGTTGCCTACATAAACAAGGAAGGAGGCATGAGGTCACTATGTACATTCCTGTGGAGAATCCTAACCTGGTGCACCAGGAAGCAGGTGACTCTCAAGGTGCGACACATTCTAGGCCTGCTGAATGTGGTAGCAAACAAACTATCTAGACTAAGCCAGACTATCCAAACAGAGTGGTCTCTCCTTCCAGAGGTTTTCCAGTTGTTACGCACCAGGTCACACCAAATTCAAATAGACCTTTGTGCAATGAGGTTCAACAACATGTTACCTCAGTTTGTGTCACCAGTTCCAGACCACCTAGCCTGGGCAGTAGATGCACTCAGTCTACCTTGGGAGGATCTGTGCCAAGTGGTAGTGAAACTAAGAGACCATAGGTGTACAGGTCGTGGTATGACCTTGATTTGACATTGCTGTAGTGTCTTTGACCCTTAAAATATTGGGCTATATCTCAGAAACCATAAGGTGTAGGAAGTTAATGTTTGGTATGGACATTGGTCAGGTGGTGTAGGTGTACAGCATCATGGTGTTACCTTGCGTTTACCTTAAAGTTTGACTTTGATGTAGTGACCTTGACCTTTAAAATGTTGTCCAGGCTATATCTCAGAAATTGTAAGATGTAGGAAGTTAACACTTGGTAGGGACATTGGTTGGGGGTGTAGATGTGCAGTGTCATGGTGTGACCTTAATTTGATGTTTGACCTTGCTGTAGTGAGCTTGACTTTTAAAATCTTGTCCAGGCAATATCTAAAAAACTATAAGGTGTAGGAAGGAACAGTAGTTTGGGGTGTAGGTGTGCATCGTCATGGTACATTTTCTGTCTCTTAAACACTATCTCTACTTAAACATTATTTGGAAGCGAACACTGTTTGATCTGAAAGTGTCCTGATCTTTATACTGCATATCTCATGGTGTTGAAACCTTTTTCCCCAGGCTATGGGGTGTGGGCCTCTCTGATGCTATTTTTACAAAATGGTACAAAACTGTCTTCCTCTTAGCTCCGGGTTCAGGCAAACACAGGAGTGAGATCCATACTTGGCTCAAGAAAAAACCATCACACACCAGACAGACTAGTCCAAGGTATCTCTCTACCTCTCACCCAGCTTCCTTTTGAAGAATCAGCTGGCCAAAGAGGGTCATAACAGTGTGGCCCTAGTGGTTATTCTGGCCCTGGCCCTAACTCTGGATAAGTCCTTCAAGGCTGATAGGTCACTGCCCAGTTAGAGCCCTAAGCTACTATCTGGACTGGACCTCAGGCAGAACAAAGAGCTGGTCTTTGTCTTCTTCAAGCAAGGTTTTTACAAAGATATATCTCCTGCCACTGTCTCATCATGGATCAAGCAGACTGTGATCCAATGCCATGAACTCTCTGATCAAGGGACCCTTACTCTACATAAGATCAAAGCCCATGATGTTAGGGCCTTTGCTAATTTTAAGGTCTTCCAGTTGGGAGTCTCCTTAAAACAGTTATTATCAGTCTGACACTAGAAATCCCACAACATGTTCACACAGTTTTACTTAAATGAGGTGGGCTGGGCTGACTCAGAGTTTTTCGTCTGGGCCTGTTGGTGGCAGCCCAGCAGATCCATCACTAGCCCATACTTAAGCAAGCAGCCTGCTACCTTACCCAGCAGGGTTTTCAAGGTGTGCAACATCATGGTGTGGCCTGGATTTGACCTTTGATCTTGCATATCTGATGCTATTTTATCTCTCTACAGGGATATGTGATACTATTTATCTCTCTTATATCTCATATCTTTTTACTTAAATCTTGGTTGTTGCACTTTTGGGTGTCTTTTGATGTAGATTAAGCACTGTTAAAGAGTTGTTCACACTACAGGCGGACGGCCACTGATGGCACACGGTTTATTATTAGAATAGAATAGAATTAATAGAATAGAACATTTATATAGCGCAGAATTGACGCAGCATCCTCTAATGCGCTAACCATCAATAACAGTTGGATGACTGTACTACAAATGTTGGTCACCAAGAAGCGACCTCCCTTAACCTCAATTCACCTTCGGTAACACATGGCGAAACGACCAATACCTTAATTCACCTTATGTTGCTGTATTTCACTGAAAGATGAAAGAATCACAACCTTATGTACACCGTGGAACACATATCTTTGGTTACCGTAGTCAGAAATTCATACTTGCATGCGCACAATGGTCTGCGCGTGGTCACGGTACCAAAAATCAGAGGCTGAAACTTTTAATATTTTAATATGACTCGCAAGGTAATGGGTGGTTCGCCACTGACTTACAAGGTCATCTACAGATGTCAGACGGTAATCCAAGAACAGGGACATTTCCCCAAACACGGTTTACCACGGGTGATACCACCTGTAGTGAGAAAGGGGTATAAGTTTTTAACAAGAGTTTTTTCATCTTAATTTGTCTGACCACACAGAATTTTTATAATCAAGGACCCATGCATGCTTGACAGCTGATTTATCTGAAACTGAAAATGTGAAATTTATCCTAGAATGTGAAGTTCACCAATTATGCATCAGGAGAGATCAGAGGCCAATTGTAAAACAGGGATTTAACAACTCAAATATTTCAATGTCAAAGTTGCAGTCTGTTATAACTAATGCACTGCTAACTATAGATGGTACAGAGATTAAGCTTGTACACCATAGGGTTTAGATTAGAATAACTACTGTACCTTCATTGAACAGTATATTCAATAAGCACAACCCAGTGTAGGCCAGATGTAATATGAATCCAATTTTGAGGTCTTAAGATCAGAAAGTGTAGTGTTTTGTATTTTTAAGTAGAATCTGGTAATAACTAGACCCAAATTCTATCGAAATAAGGGGATATATAAAATGAAGATTTTACTTTTAAGTAACCCAAGGTATTGAGAGTGAGAGGAAAGTAAAATTATAAATATGAATCATATTTACTTTTCTAGCGTCCGATAAACCTGGTGATGAAGCATTCAGAGCTGCTATGGATGAGATGATGAAAAGAATTAAATCAGGTTCTGGACTCAAACCAGCCAGTGAGAGAAGGGTCAGTACATTGAATACTGTTAACATTGAATATAGTAGTACAGATAGCAGAATAGTGTTATTCTATATTTCCTTTACATGTGGTATAAATCACTGAGACCATCGTTTTAAACTGGATGTTGAATACCTCAATATTTTCCTACTTTATACCTTTTATAATCTAGTCATACTTGCACAGATTAGTCACTAAACTAGTAGATTCTAAGGTGCAAAAACAGAATCAAATTGTATCCCTGGACAAAAGTTGTGGTTGCAGAGGTTTGAGCTTGTTACACTGCCACCACTGCGGAGATTCTTTTTCAGGTGGGATAACTCAAAAATTATTTGATATCAGAGCTTCCGTTAACTGTGGTATGTGCGTATATATGGGCATGAATCCTATTGGATGGTGACCTTGAGGTTTCATTTTAAGGTCAGTGATGGCTTTGAGAAGATAAATTATTTTCCAGTTTCTTTAACATTTTGAATTAATTCTCATAAATTGTGGGTGGGATCAGTATTTGGTTAATTTATGTGATACATTAATCTTGTATCTCATCTATAGAAATTTGAGCTTAAGTCTCTTCACTCAAGGTTATCCATAGAGGACCAAAGTTCCCCACCAAAGTAATTTTTAAGTCATGTTTGGCATATTTTAGCTGGTATTCTGGTAATACACAGTGGAAGCCACATAAACTTGTGGTTGAGCTTGAGAAAACTATGAGGTATTAATGTTCAGTGTCTTTATATTGAGCATCCTTGATCTGACCTTTAACCCCTGCTTCAAGGTCAGGCATATAAAGGTCCTTATATAAAAAATCCTTATATCTTAATTATTATTTGCCATCATCATTTAAAATTTCAAAACAACTCATAAGACCTGATCAGCTGCTAATCTTTTTGTTATGTCAGATTTCACAGTTGACTACTGCTCCAAGCTCAATTGAGACACAACAAACATAAAGGCTTTACATTTCCCTTTTTTATCTCGAACCGGCGGGAGATTATAATTTGCACCATATGTGCGTGCGTGCGTGCATGTGTCACGCAGTTTTTTCTGAAACTACTACAGTTACACATTTTTGGTAAATTACTTGTCGTAATGAATTTTTACGCTCTTCAATATTTTTGGGGTTTGGTGAACTTTGGCCTACTACCATAATGAGTAAATGGCTTATATCTTCAAAAGTATTGCAGCTACTCAATTTCTCTCAAATATGTTGTTCATCTACTTTTTTGTGAAGTGTAACATATTGAAGTTTCACAACTGTTGCTCAATGTACAAGTGAGTAATGGCTACTTTATTGCTACTTTTAGTGAAAATGTGAAAAATCACAAATATCTCGCAAACCTTAAGATATAGAGCAATTTGGAGCGAATTTTTGACCCACAGGGTGGTACAACAGTATCCTATGCCAAGGGGATTGGTGAACTTTGGCCTACTTTTGAGTGAGTAATAGCACTTTTACCTAATATAATTATATGGCTTATAACTGTCATACTATTGCATTTAGAGTATTTTGTTCCAATATGTTGTTCAGTTATTTTCTCCACAGCTACAACATGGTCGGTAGTTTGGAAGTGTATCTCCATAGCTAAGTGAATAATGGCTACTTTGTCAATTTTTAATGATAACCATAATGAGTAAATGGCTTATATCTTCAAAAGTATTGCAGCTTCACAATTTCTCTCAAATATGTTGTTCATCTACTTTATTGTGAACTGTAACATATTAAAGTATCACAACTGTTGCTCAGTGTACAAGTGAGTAATGGCTACTTTATTGCTATGTTTAGTGAAAATTTGAAAAATCACAAATATCTCGCTAACTGTAAGAGATAGAGCAATTTGGAACGAATTTTTGACCCACAGGGTGGTACAACAGTGTCCTGCTAAGGGGACTGGTGAACTTTGGCCTACCTTTGAGTGAGTAATAGCACTTTTACCTAATATAATTATATGCCTTATAACTGTCAAACTATTGCATTTAGAGTATTTTGTTCCAATATGTTGTTTAGCTACTTTCTCCACAGCTACAACATGGTCAGTAATTTGGAAGTGTATCTCCATAGCTAAGTGAGTAATAGCTACTTTGTAAATTTTAATGATAACCATAATGAGTAAATCGCTTATATCTTCAAAAGTATTGTGGCTACACAATATGTTGTTCATCTACTTTTTTGTGAAGTGTAACATATTTAAGTTTCACAACTGTTGCTCAATGTACAAGTGAGTAATGGCTACTTTATTGCTACTTTTAGTGAAAATGTGAAAAATCGCAAATATATCACAAACCATAAGAGATAGAGCAATTTCGAGCAAATTTTTGACCCACAGGGTGGTACAACAGTATTCTATTCTAAGGGGAAAAATTTCAATTTTGGCCACTTTTGGTGACCATCTTGGATTTTAGCAAAAAATCAAAAAGTGTTTATATCTCGAAAACCGTAAAGATAGAGTGATTTCGAGCTAATTTTTGACCCACAGGTTAGTACAAGAGTGTCCTATGCAAAATGGAAAAATTTTAATTTTCGCCACTTTTGGGGGCCATCTTAGATTATTGCGGAGAATGAAAAAGTGTCAATATCTCGAAAACCGTAAGAGATAGAGGAATTTCGAGGGAATTTTTGGCCCACAGGATAATACAAGGGTGTCCTATGGAAAAGGGAAAAATTTAAATTTTCGCCACTTTTGGCGGCCATCTTGGATTTTAGCGAAAAATGAAAAAAGTGTGAATATCTCAAAAACCGTAAGAGATAGAGCGATTTTGAGTGAATTTTTTACCCATAGGGTGGTACAAGAGTGTCCTATGCGAAGGGGAAAAATTTCAATTTTTGCCACTTTTGGCGGCCATCTTGGATTTTTGCAGAAAATGAAAAAGTGTGAATATCTCGAAAACCGCAAGAGATAGAGCGATTTTGAGCGACTTTTTGAACCACAGGGTAGTACAACAGTATTCTGTGCCCAGGGGAAAAATTTCAGTTTTCATCACTTTTGGCAACCATCCTCTTGATGGTCGGCGGGAGATACATACCGCGGCAGTGGTCTTGTTTAATCTAGGGAGTCTGAGGTCATGAATCTTATCGTGAGGTCAGATTTGACATGTGACCCCTATTACAAAGTCAACAGGGTCTTCATCTGAAATGTAGTTCTTTTATTGACCTAGAGCTTTAAAATTTGAAAACCACTTACAGGAAAACATGGGCTGCAAATCAATTTTACAGGGTCTGATTTGAATTTGAACTGTGCATCAACATCATATGGAGTGAACTTATTGATACAAGGGGTTTAATATGTGATGCAACTTCTAGAAAATCATAGGCTGAGTATCTTTGGATGGTGTTAAACTTGATCCATGATACCTCTGTCAAGGTCACATGACACAGTAATAACTGGGAAACCTTTCATCTTTTTAGGGGTATTCTCTGTGTATTTTACTCAGTTTGTCCTCTCTGGAAATGTGATGCTGATAGACTGTTGTAGAAACAAATATTCATCAAAATTAAAGATTGGCCACAATTTGCAATAAATGTGGCTCTTAAGTATAAATTAATAAAAATTTTAAAAGTTGTTTCTGTTTTTCAAAAAGAATTTCTTTTTTGCAGAATAAATCTTGGAAGGATCATCGTTCGGTTTGTTCTTTATAACCCTTTTGCAGAAAACTCTGTTTCTGAATCGTTGCTCTTTATAACTGATTCTCAGAGTTATGATTTGTAGATAGAAGTCAGTTGGATGTCTTTTGAAATCGTCATTATCCAAGCAAGATGTTGATTTGAATTTTATTTGATAAAACACGAGAGGCACTGAACTAGAGATAGCAGTGTCTTAATAATGGTTTACAATGATAAACAAATTTATATTGAAGCTTTAAAATCTCTTGAAGACACTACATACCGAACAAAATGATGCATGAAATGAAAGAAATCACTTAATTGCCACTCCGTATAGTTGATGAAAGACATGAATTTAAACAACTTATACTTCTCACTCACACTTTTGTCATCGTAGCTTGACATTGATATTCGACCCAATCATATCATTGTAAAACTTTTGAAATTGCCTGATTCTAGGTCTCTGTTATTTTGAAGCCGAGTTTGTTCTGCATTTTGAAAGTGACCTCACAGCAATTACACTTAAATATTAATACATAGACCTGTGATAATCGAATAAAATATTCATATATTTACTAAACCTTGAATTATAGATGTCACTCTGTATAACCAAATGTTTATTTTTTACCCCACAGCCCTTAAGGGCTGTCGGGGTATTGTTTTCACCCATGGTGTCCGGATGGGCGGGTGGCAGGAAAAAGTTTGTCCGGGCTGTATCTCAGAAACCGTAAGCTGTAGGAAGTTGATACTTGGTAGGGACATTGGTTGGGGGTGTAGGTGTGCAACGTCATGGTCTGACCTTGATTTGACCTTTGACCTTGCTGTAGTGACCTTGAGTTTGAAAATCTTGTCCGGGCTATATGTCGGAAACCGTAAGGTGTAGGAAGTTGATACTTGGTAGGGACATTGGTTATGGGGTGTATTTGTGCAACGTCATTGGCTGACCTTGATTTGACCTTTGACCTTGCCGTAGTGACTTTGACCTATAAAATCTTGTCCGGCCTGTATGTCAGAAACCGTAAGGTGTAGGAAGTTGATATTTGGTAGGGACATTGGTTAGGGGGTGTAGGTGTGCAACGTCATGGTCTGACCTTGATTTGACCTTGCCGTAGTAACCTTGACCTATAAAATCTTGTTCGGGCTATATCTCGGAAACTGTAAGGTGTAGGAAGTTTATACTTGGTAGGTACATTGGTTAGGGGGTGTAGGTGTGCAACGTCATGGTCTGACCTTGATTTGACCTTTGACCTTGCTGTAGTGACCTTGACCTTTAAAATCTTGTCCGGGCTATATCTTGGAAACCGTAAGGTGTAGGAAGTTGATACTAGGTAGGGACATTGGTTATGGGGTGTAGGTGTGCAATGTCATGGTCTGACCTTGATTTGACCTTTGACCTTGCCATAGTGACCTTGGCCTATAAAGTCTTGTTTTCACCCATGGTGTCCGGATGGGCGGGTGGCAGGAAAAAGTTTGTCCAGGCTGTATCTCGGAAACCATAAGGGGTAGGAAGTTGATACGTACTAGGGACATTGGTTAGGGGGTGTAGATGTGCAACGTCATGGTGTGATCTTGATTTGACCTTTGACCTATAAAATCTTTTCTGGGCTATATCTCGGAAACTGTAAGGTGTAGGAAGTTGATACTTGGTAGGGACATTGGTTAGGGGTTATAGGTGTGCATTATCATGGTGTGACCTTAATTGGACCTTTGACCTTGTCGTAGTGACCGTGACCTTTAAAATCTTGTTGCACCTTTGGGTCTGTCTTTTGATGCAGATTAAGCACTGTTAAAGTCGTATTAGAATTTAGAATTTTACTTTTATAACTTCCCATTGTAAGAGATGGAATTTCATCAAGTGCAGCCACAGATTTTGCTCCAACACCACACATAAGCATTCATTGAATGTATTACCACTTCTGTATGTGTGGTAATATTCAAAACATCTAAACCATAATTTGGCCATGCAGATGTAGATAAAGAGTGTTGTAATTTTAGTTTACTGATTAATGCTGTCATCTTGTTATTGAATTATCTTGTTTTAATACTTCATCTTTACATGCATTATCTTTCTTTTAGACATTATTATCTTCATTTAAACATTGTTTGGACCTTTATATAACTGACAGTGCTCTGAAAGTATCCTGAACTTTGTACTGATACAGTACTTCCATATCTCATGGTGTTAAAAATATTTCCCTAGGCTGTGGGGTACGGGCTTCTCTGATGCTATTTTTTGTTTTGTAGAAAACTTTTATTCTGCTTTCTCTTTGTTTATGGTGAAATTAAGTGAAAAAAGCTTTTTATTGGAAAGAGCCAGGTCTTAAAACTGTATACATTGTATACCTTTATTTGGCTGTTATTTTATCAAAACAGTGAAAAAAAACAAAAAAAAAACATTTGATTCAGTGTCTCATGTTTCAACTTTACCAGGGGTAAAAATTGAGTTTATAAACTTAATATAAATGAAATACTCATAGCTCATGTTTGCTCCCATCTACATTTCACCAAACCAGTGACAAGCAAACAAAATACCAGATTTCTGTTTTTTTTGTCAATGTTAAACTAGAAAACCGGTTCTGATGTTTACAAAAAATTACCCCCATAGTATCACCTGTCCAACATGTACCATTCAATGATGGTAATTTGTTATATCTGGCTGAATATATAAGAAGCATTTCTGTATGAAAATTGGGTTTTTGTGGCAGCTGACGAAGCCTCTGTATTTTTTCCCCACTGTTTTATTTAGTATATATCAATGTACACATGCAAATCCCTCAGTCATTTAGAGATGCTAATTGTGTAAAAGCATATTAAAATGACACACAAGTGATTCATGGCATACTGGTATGCCCATTTACCATAATGCTAAATAATAAAGATATGTGCAAAACATAAAAACTTTAGTCCTCAAGTTGTCCAAAATACGTAAAAACTCAATATTCTCATTTTTTGTATTCTCTCTTTTGGCTATCGCCTGGCATTCAAATTTGGCTTGTGGCAACATGTAGGGGTGTGACAAGTACAAATAATTGGGGTCAACTTGTTGCACATGAAATTTAGGCATGACATAGATGTTTAGTATGCACCTTGACATGGAACAACATCCAATATGGCAGACCCTTACCCCCCAAAAATGATTGGGATATACTTTTGATAAAATTTGCCTCATTTAGCGAGCCTCGATAATTCAGTCACATCCCTAGCAAACTTTTAGGATTCATTGAGGGCCTGTTGTTATATGAACTCAGTTATTGAAAGGGCTATAAAAACTTAATTTTAATTATGTCTTGTATTGCCTGATGCTTTTATATAACTAGTGTCATCTGAATAAACACAGTACTCTAGTTATCAATTATAGTTTAACCCCTTCAAGCGAAAATTGTGATTAGTAGGATTCCCTATTAAATAGAAGTAGATACCAGGTTCTTAAATAAGCCTTTTTCATTGAAATTTTCCCAGTTACCTGGAAATCTTGATTAAGTACAAATATTTTTCTGGCACCTTGTATATGTATATACGTTTCCATTTAACAGGATTCAAAAGTAGTAGATCTACTCATATCGTTGGTTTAAGTTACATTATTACTAGTGCTGTCACTTGAAGCTGCAAATGAACTTTGAATATCGCCCAGATTGGCCGACCGAGTACCTACATTTGTCAACTTCATAAACTCAACAAAACAAAACTATTCAATTAATATATACAATAATATTGTTTTCTCACCTGCATACACCATTTACAATGTCATATTTATATTTTGGTTGTTTGTACATTGTTAAATATACGGACCTTTTGAAAATCGTCAGTAAATTAAAAGATTTGTCTATTTTCGACAACATAAAATGTTGTCTATTGGCTATATTATAGCAAAGACACTTCAAATAAATAAACTACAATGTTTTCACACATTATTTGAAAGCTTTACGTTAATAAAATTGACTTACCAACTTGAAAAAAAAATAAAGATGCAATTCCAAAACTGCATTCAAGCAATGGTTTAATGCTTTCCTGATAGGTCGTGTGACTCCATTTATATGGACTAGGTTGTCGAAACACTGAAAATTTCAAAATTTTGAATAATCCTTCACTTTTAAAAGATATTCTATCATTATTATATAAATATACTAATATCTTTGTAATCAGACTTGTAAAAATACAACTGATTGTTGTTCATAATTAGACATAGCAAACGATAGTATCGGAAGTGGCGAGTGTCACAACAGCACTAATTATTACATCATGATGTCATCTGCTCTTACATTGGACATACATGTTTAATTAAAGTTACCTTGAAATAGTTCTAAATTAATAATAATTAACCAATTGACACTTTACAGCATATTTATTGAATAACATTTTTAAAATTCTGTTTCCCTGTAACTACAATCATTGTTTGTGATTTATATACACTGGTGGAATCTGTCAGTGTATATAAAATATGTCACCTGCATTTACAGGCATGGTACAGCAGATATTAAATGGCAGTGGACAATGATTTACAGACATGGTAGAAATAGGGTTATAAAGGGGCATGATAATGTTATGGGCTCTCTTATTTTACACATGTTATCATAAACTAGAAATGTCTCATGTTTAATCTTGAAAAATGTTTCATGTTTGTAAAATTGTTTCTCTCCCTCTTCTGTAGGATCGAAACCAGGTACAGTGAAAAACATTTTAGTACTATGTTCATTGATGCCTGTAATATGAAAAAGCATGTCATTAGAACAACAGGTTAATGACTTAGTATCACTTAATTTTCCAAACTATTGCCTGGCCACAACTGGGTGCAATATCAGTCACCACTAGGTAACTAGACTCTTATTTTGTTCTGACATTTATTGAATTTTATACAGCATTTTTAAAAATGTATAACCAAATAACTGTGTTTTGTACTGGATTTTTAGTTGAAACAGGTCTGTATACAAAACACTTTTTTATCCCAGGCAATTTTGGGGAAAATTTCTGGTATACTTTTACATGCTTGAGTAGCGATACCCATTTTGACTGGTGAATGAAAAAAACTCCTGTGTTTATGCACTTGTAATACTTGCACATTAAAGCAACATGTTGTTGGCACAGATGACATTTAATTTAGGCCTTTTTAATTTCTGAAACTTTTTGATTGTGCAATAATATGAGAAGCCTTGAGCAGTGTCAGTGAAACAAGTGCACATAATGATCACAGGTGCTCAGAGATATTGGTTACTGTGGGTACTTAAATAAGTGGAACATATCAGTGAAAAGGCCAGTGTTTATTGGCATGCATAAAAAGGTAATTGAAATGCAATATAAAGCTTCAATTCAGCTTTGGTATCAGTTGATTTTTAAATATCATTTGACCTTGTAAAATGCATTAAGAACAGCCAGTAGTGCCTTGTTTACTACAAAATATTCTGCTGATATTGATATCAGTATTGAAATTCATTCTTGTATTATCCATTAAACTTAGTAATATTCATTAATGTTAAAATGTTAATGCATGTTCTCTTACCTGATACATATACACATCTCTTAGGGTTATTTTGCAATATTGCTAAAAAAGTAAGGACATGCTCATACAATGAAGTGTTAATATTGCATGTTTTAATGCATGTGAGTGAAAGTACATGTTACTGTGATATGTAAGGCAGATTTAAATCTCAGGCAGTCTATAAATCCATCTCTCCCTGACAAAACTTGAATCATTAAGCTTCCCAGAAGGGGACTTGTTTGTATATAGGAGAAAATAGACCTGGAAGGTCCCTTATTTTCTACAGGCCATAGATCAGCAACCACGTAGAGGATCCTCTTAAAATTTAGCCTGTGTATGCAGTAGTAGCGCTGAGAACATTTACTGAGTATGGCGACATGACATTTCACCCAATCAAGTATCTTTTTTTAAGGGGTTATAGTTGTCTGGATGATAGCTTATTTGCATGATATTTGACAAGTAGGTTCATTATATAGATGTCTAGAAATAATTAACTTTTGGAAGTAATCTGATATAAAATGCTGGCATATTAATGATTAAATAAATATTAAAAATTTTCTTAATGATGAAACTGAGAAATGCTTAGTATCTCAAAAACAGTGCAAGATAGAGTGATTTCGGTCAAATTTTCTGGTCCAGAGTGCTTGAAGTAGAGTCATATGCACACTTTTCAAAAAGTTTTTTTACTGCTATTTTTGGCAGTCATCTTGAATTTCTGCCTAATCCACAAAAAAAGTGTTTATCTTAAATAAAGTGCGAGATGAGTAATTTTGGCCAAATATTTGGACCAGAGAGTGTGTGTAAAGGCATCTGACCATTTAAAAAAATTGTTCTACTGTTTTTAATGGTCATCTCAAATTTCTGCATAAAATGCAAAATCGCATTTAACTCAGAAACGGTGTGAGATGGAGTGATTTGGGTCAATAGGGATGTGCAAAGGCATCTTTCAAAAAATCACTCTCCAGCCATTTGTGGCAGCCTTATTGAATTTCGGCCTAAAATACAAAAATGCATTTATGTTAGAAACAGTGAGACATAGAGCAATTTAAGCCTAATATTTGGCCCAGAGGGTATTTGCAACAGGATTTGCCCATTTTTTAAAAAAAAAATAGATTCTTCAACCATTTTTGGTGGCCATCTTGAATTTCTGCATAAAATTCAATGACACATTTATCTTGGAAACGGTGCAAGATGGTGCTCAGAGGCTTTATACAAAGGCATCTGCAAGGTTTTTTTCTTCCATTCTTTTTTATTTAAAAAGCATGCTCCATCCTTTTTTGCAGCAGTCATGAATTTATGCATAAAACACGTAAATATTTATCTCAGAACACTTTGTGTTTGCTATGAAAAATCATTAATTTGTCTTTCTTTCAGAAAGCAGTACTCCAGTATTGGTCTTACTTTTCCTTGGGATACATCTTGCATTAGGCCACACAGTGCATCTTTGGTCTTGTTGGAAAATTTGGTTTTTAACCCGTCAATACCAGCTAGCGGTGTTGTAGTTGTCCCTGATACCATTCAGGTTTCAGGATATATTTGCGCTAGTACTGATTAGGTTCTTGTCAACAATTTGCAAAACTTCACCTAGTGTGAGATGTGTGACTCAAGTGTGACCTCTTTATTGTGGTTCTTTTCTTTTATATATGGATCTATTACAATAAATTTACAGTCAGTTCAACCACATGAATAATTATACCCATGATACATACAGTCAAATCTCTTTATTATAGCAGAATTCTGTCAAGTAAGTTTGCTTTTTGAGCAGAAAAAGATGTTTGTACTACCTCCTTAGAGTCCTTTTTCCTGTGAAATGTGGTCTCTGAATTGGAATTACTTATTATTAATGAGTATTTTACCAGTACCTTGATGCTTTACTTGACTAGGTTAAACTGTACTTCATTAATAACTTTAGATAATATATAACTCGCAATCACAGAAACATCAAAGAACACTGGCTTTAGTTTGCACTTGTTTTGTTTTGCATGCATCACTGTGAGATGATAATAGCTTTTTTATTTTCATTGGTAATGAAACTTAATCATATTATCAGTGTGTTTATTTTGTTTTGGGTATTTTTGGAAGCCAGTTATTTGTTATTTGCAGGTGCAGAGTCCTAATCTCCTGATGAGAAATTCATTGAAATTTCTACTCATTTGCACAGAATTACTATTAAGTTGTTTAGTTTTAATGGCAGGGAAACAATGACCATCATGTGGTCAAACTGTATTACTTTCTTAGTACTTTTTATTATCGTTCTCCTTTAATTACAGTGGACTAAAGCCTGACCATCTAGACCCCTGTTTATTAAATGTAACTCAAACATACCCTTGTTGAGGTGCAACAAGATTGGTCAAGTATATATAATTATATATATATATATATATATATATATACCTTTGAGGAAGGGAAAATGTGGGGAAGGAAAGATATCTGAGGGAAACTCATAATGAACCTTTTTAAAATAGAGAGAAGCTGGTAAAGATATATGTATTCCAATATTGCTGACAGGAAGTTATCTGGATTATCAAAATTCTAAAGAAAAGCTTGATTTCCTGAAGAATATAACTACACAAGTTTTAACTTTGATATTTACTGTAATTACAGCTGTCAGCTCCAGATGCAGATACTCAAGGGAGTTCAAGCATGGCAGAACTTAATTTTATGCTGGTAGGTATCACTGTTAAAAACCTGTGGTGAAGCTGTTGTCTAAAATACTGTGGTGAAAACCCTTACATAAATTAAAAACTGTCATAATACTGAATTTATTAAAACTATTTGTTCTTGTTTTTTTATTATCCACTGTGTGCCATATTTGACCCATATAGAGGGATATACAGAGTCGGATATATATTTTTTTTGTATACAGCGGAGCCTCCGTGCCATAGACAGTTAATGTCACTAACTTCTGGTATTCCAATATATCTCAGAAACTAGATACCCTACAATATGTATTGTATATCATTAGAATGGTCTTTTTGTAGTGCTTCTGCTGGTGTTTGTTGCATAAAAATCCATGCAGAAATGGCCAAGAAATCACAAGTTAAAGATCAAGGTTTTATATTCACTGGTGCCATTGTATATATTATGAGATCCTTTTTCATTCTTTCTTTAAATATAGATATATTCAAGTTATAAAACATACAAAATGGTGGATCATAAAAGTAAAATATCCCCCATTATAAAGACCGGAAGTGCGCAGACTACACAAAACAATGCAGTGCGCATATTTTTGCGTACATTTATCTGAGGCAATAAATGGACAATCGCCAATAATAGAGAAACAAACGATACAGACAAAATATAGTGCGACAAGTAGGTGTGTATAGAAACATATTTACAATAATATTTATGGATTAATAAATGAAACCGGTCTTTATTATAGAAATAAAGTCCTCAGGTTCATACTTTATGACCTCTATAAAAGGACGGAACTTCCCGCGTAATGGAGTCACGCTCCGCGCTCGTCCATTATCAGCCGGAAGTATCGTCCTTTTATAGAGGTCACAAAGTACGAAGCTGAGGACTTTATTTCTACATTAGACATATACAGAAAAGATGCATCACTCATGAAGATTAACAATATAATACTCATGATAGGCACTCATATAATATTGTTATCTTAATTTGTGATATATTTTTCTGTATATGTCATTTGGGAAGTTTTCCTAATGTACACATACAGAATTGCCACAAGTAAAAGTGAAAGAGAAAAGATTGTAACCTTTATAATACTAAGAAAAATAAAGAAAAGTTTAATCTGTTAATAATCTGTTAATAATAATTAGTGATTTTGACCCTATAATAACAAGTTCCAATTAGTGTTTTCTTTAATACATTTGTCATGCGTTCAACTAAACTTGGCCTAAATTACATTTATTTAAAAGCATATTAAATGTTAAGGGAACTGTAACTGTACTGTTATACACAGTATGTAATGCAAAGTCCCCTTTGTGTGTTGAAGAAAAAGCTTAAGCGTAGTGATTCTGCTGACACAAAAGTCCCCAATTCAGCCTTTGCAGACCAAGATGAAGGATCAGATTTACGGAAGACCTTTGAAAGGTATTTAACAAACTAAGTACTGTGTAACTGAACCAATGTTTTTGCTTGATGTCCTCTACAAAACCTTGGCCTATTACTGGCAATAGAATATGTGAGTGGATATATTCAAAACAGATTGACTTAATTTATCATATCCAAGAAAGTTGGAGAGTGAAAAGTAATTCTTGATGAATTTTTAAACCAGTTTTAATCATTTAAGCAGAAAGGGCTCATTTATGAAATCCAATTCTAAAAATTTTACAATTGGTGTAATTTTCTTTCAGTTAAATTTCCTCTTGTATGGCATTTAAATGTCATTTAAAAATGAAAGTAAAATAGTTAAAGGAAAACTTGGTTTGTCGTCAGTAATTTGTGTTAGACTTTGAAAAATGTGTAAATAAATGTTGAAAAGCAGAGGTGAGTATTACAACAAAGCGTATACATCTTAACTTAGAAATATTACAAAGAACCGAAATTGTAGCCCTTTGAAGAAACTAGTATGAGGAAAATACACTTTATTATATGCTAAACCAACAATTGTAATTGTATGTCATGTATTTCTGTGTATACATACAACTTAAAGTTATAATAAGAATCAGTATGGTTTCATGAGAGAATTGCATATATTTTTTTCCGTGTTACAAAAGTAGTTGTTACATGAATTGTGTGATCCAATAACACATTTTGAAACTGTATCAATCTGTGTTTTTATGTCATCACTCTGCGGCGTGTACGTATGCGTCCGCGTGAGCGACTTGTCCTCCAAAACTACAGGGCCCAGAGGCATGCTGTTTTTATTTATTAAAAGATGCCTTATCTATCGTGGATGAAAAATTGTTCAAGGCATGCAGATCTGTTTGTTTGTCTGTTTGCTAGAGCCATTACAAGTAAGGTACCCCCCACCCTAAGTGTGAAAATTTCAACACTTTATCACAATTTTCTCATTGACTATTGCAGGGATTTCTCTCATATCTTGCACATATGTACTAGGCCTCTAGAGATTCCCTTGTATTAGTATCCAGCCTGGATCTTTCTTAACTTTTTTTATGAATTTTTAAAATAATTTTTAATACATTTATTATTGCATTTAGAGCATTTTGTTAAAATATGTTATTCAGCTACTGTTTCCATAGTTACAACATGGTGAGTTACTTGGGAGTCTATCCCAATAGCTAAGTGAGTAATAGCTACTTTTTTACTTTTCAGTAACTTCCATAATGAGTAAAATCACTTGTAACTTGAAAACTATTGCATTTAGAGAATTTTGTATAAATATGTTATTCAGCTACTTTTGGGTTAGCTATAACGTAGTAAAATTTCAGACCTGTAGCTTATTGCATAGTTGAGTAATAGCTACTTTGAGGTTATCACTGTTGAGTAAATCAGTTAGATCTTGAAAACTATTACATTTAGAGTATATTCTTTAAATATGTTACTGTATTTGACGTAATTAGCACACAGTGTGCTCAGAAAAACAAATTAAGCCTGTAAATGTGATTTAAATTATCTTCCTTACAACTGCACAGGCCTGTGAAAAGGCAACTCAGTCAGTAGAGACTGGATATATATATATACATGTATATATATATAGTGATAACCTCATAGCCTGTGGTTTGGGCCAGTCTCCCTACTGAAGAACACTTATATACTGATATAAAAGGTAGTTCATACATGCACAAAAAATAATTATAAGTTCAACCTTAATTTGTCTGAGGAAATGATTTGTCACTGCACTGTATATGTATTCTTGAATCATTTGATTAGTAATGTTACACATTTTAGAGAAATATTATGCATATACTGAAATCAATTTTAACATCCGTTTGTTCATTACTCTGATAATAGGAAGCACATACAAAATTCATTTCCACTAATTAAGTGTCCCTGAAAAGGGCACTTATTTGGTTTCGCGTCAGTTTCCTCGCCACCGCCGCATTATGGTCTTCCTTGAATATCTCCCTTATTATTTCAAGCTTTTTAACCATATTTGGTAGTTATATACCTTAGGCGTGGGAAAATATTTCCACATGCTTAAATTTGACCTTTCATCTTTATCAAGGTCACATCATCAAAATATAGTTTTTTCGGGTACACCCGCCCGTCATCGCAGTTCATGAAAATCTACTGACCACAGAGGCTTATAACTTCATACATGCGTTCATACTATGAAAAACGCGAGCTGATTAGATTTTTGGAGCAAGCCGATGAAAATTAACCAATTTATGGGCGATTTTCTCACAGGTACCAATCAGAAAGCTTAAAATTCATGTGAACCCCCCTATTATCTTCTTAAGTATTGCATTTAGAGCCATAAAATGTATTGGGAGGTAGTAGGAAACCATATGTGGAGAGTCTAGAAAGCAAGTCAAATTTCCCCTCCGACCCCCCTGCAGGGGTCAAACTGGGTCCATAAAATTGCTAATTTCGTCTTTTGCCGTTATATCTCCTTTATTCTTGCTTCTACAGCTTTAGAATGTATTAAGAGGTATTGGGAAACCATATGTGAAGAGTCAAGATAGCAGGTCAGGTTTACCCCCAACCCCCCCTTATGGGTCAAACTGGGGTCATAAAATAGCCGATTTTGTGTTTTTGCCTTATATCTCCTTTATTCTTGCTTTTAGAATTTTACAATGTATTAACATATATTGGGAATCGTATGTGAAGAGTCTAGATAGCTGGTCAGATTTACCCCCAGACCCCCCCTTATGGGTCAAACTGGGGTCATAAAATAGCCGATTTGGTGTTTTTGCCTTTTATCTCCTTTATTCTTGCTTTTACAGCTTTAGAATGTATTAAGAGGTATTGGGAAACCTTATGTGAAGAGCCTAGATAGCTGGTCAGATTTACCTGGACCCCCCCCCCCCCCCCCCCCCTTTTATGGGTCAAACTGGGGTCATAAAATAGCCGATTTTGTGTTTTTACCTTATATCTCCTTTATTCTTGCTTTTAGAATTTTACAATGTATTAAGATGTATTGGGAAACCGTATGTGAAGAGTCTAGATAGTCGGTCAGATTTTTCGTTCATGTTAATGCATAAACTTCCACACTGTCTGCTTAACTTTCACTTCTTCTCTCAGCACTGCATGTTTTTATTTTCAAAAACCTTTTTCTACTGTATATTATATTGCGGTGAACCTTTTTGGGATGCTTAGTTTTTGTTAGCAAAAACATTCTTCTAGTTAAATTTTTTTATACACAAACAGACAGCACGTAAATGCCAACCAAGGGATTGGCCATGTGATAGGATCTCATTTAAAACACATTTATATGAAAGTTCAAACATTCACTTGCAAACACTAGTATTTTGACTAAATGCACATTTTATTGCTGTCTGCAGCAAAGTTTGTAAAACTTGTATTGATTGGGTTGTGGGTGAAACTGCAGGACAATGTTTAATTTATGGCCATTTGGAAAATACTACATTTAGTGCACATATATATATATATATATATAGCTACAAGGTAAACAGAGAACGGTGTAATGACATGTTGGCCAAAATGAGGGCAAAGGAGTGATTTTTCCCATCCTGTACTACATTAAGTAACCCTGCAGAGGCTTAAATATCAACATTGTGAGTGTAACTTTATTTAGCTTTAGCCTATATATATGTTAAAAAAATATTATGAATATTCAATATCAGTAGGTAAATTGTTGTAAACCTCCTTTAAATTCTGTATGATTCAGAAATAAACTCTTACAATGGGGTTGTTATATTTGACAGTCTGAGTTTCCACACTGTCTGAACAAGGCTATGGTTTAGAAATCTCCACTGGATTTAATGTTCTTTTTATGATTTTGTCTTGCTGAGCCAACACAGCATGAAGTTACATATTTAATGTGTACCCAGATTAAGTGCAGAAATAGTTCAAGTCCTACCTTAAACCTTCTAACTTAAAATAACATGTTTAATAGTGACTTTTATCAAAAGCCAATTTAAAACAGGGCATTAAAATACATTTCCCTTTTAAACTAAAAAAAAAATGTGTAATCACAAAGTTACATGCCAGTGTACTTAACGTCAGGCTGATGTAATATCTTAAGTAGAAAACCAGACTGCTGGGATTTATAGCCATCAATTAAGGTGGTGTGCGCTTAATGGGGCATGTGTGCTAATTACATCGAATACGGTATTCACCTACTTTTGGATCAGCTAAAATTAACATTGTAAATCTGCAGACCTGTAGCTTATATCATAGCTGAGCAATAGTTATTTTGAGGTTATCACTGTTGAGTAAACTAGTTATAACTTGAAAACTATTACTTTTGTTGCGCTACAATAACTTACCATGTGGAACTTAATGCTGATCTCGGGAGGCCGCAGGCCCTGGCAAATGTCCAAGAAAAATAGATGTTTAGTGTTGGCCGTAGCCTCAGGTTGTACTCTCATGGAACTCTTCTTAGTTCATCCTCCTTTTCTCGTTGGCCACGTGATTTGGAAGCGTCTCCCTTTTGCATTTATTTTTTCTACTATTTCCCAGTTTTTACGTCTTGTCCGATGTTACCACTTGGCTATTTTGTTTAAGTAATGTTATAGACAATTCTGTGAAAGTTCTGTTTCGACAGGATAAGTAATTCTTTACTTTTTTGTGTTTTGTTAGTTTTCTCGGTTCAGGCTTGCTCAATTACACATTTTTTTATTGCAGTAAAAATGTCCTCCAATACCCAAAGAACGTGCCAAAGATAAACCTAGATCTTGGAAATGTCGACATTTCTGTCTCCCATTTGATAATCACAATTTCTGTCCTTCCTGTAGAGAAGCTACATGTTACTCTTGAATCTTGAAGATTTGCTGTGGGTTCTCAGAAGAACAAAATGCTTAAAATCAAAAACAGGAAGCGTTACATTAGGAAACAGAAAGCAGACCCTTCAAAAGATGATGAGCTTGATTTGCTAGGGGACGAGGATGTGGAGTCCTTTACTGGTTCTCAGACAGACCTTGAGGGTGCTGCTGACAACTTATTTGCTTCTCCACCACGCCCTCAGCCCCTACGTTTTGAGTCATTATCTCTTAAAACTCCAGCCAAATCTGTCCCGCCTACCCCAGGTACAGCTTTACAACAGAAAATAGAGTCCAAACTCGAGAAATCCCTGGGTTCTCAGTTTAACATCCAATTGCAACAGCAAATGGGGGTTTTCCAGACTTCTATGCTTGAGGCCATGAAGTCTCTCTGAGACAAATTTCAGTCTTTCAAAAAGACGTCTAAAGAAGTGGAGGTGGATCAGACCTCCACTTCACCCTCAAAGCCTGGTACCAGTAAACAAACTGAGAATGTGGACCCAACCCCTCCTCCAAGACCTCAGCCATCCTCACATATGAATGAGGCTATGGAGGTGGACTTGTATGGTCCACCCCTTCTGTCGCGTCTCGGAGATGATCAGTCCATGCATGACTCTCCTGGGTGGTCTCGGCTAGACCAAAAAAAACATGAAGATAAAGGAAAGCACAAGGTTAGATCAGTCCTCTGTACACATGCAAAGTTCTTCCAAGCCCTCAAGAGCCCCTACTGATCAAGACCAACCTCAACACGATCTAGACACCCTTTTTAAAGGGGATTAGCTATGGCTGACTTACCCTCTCAATATGCTGAGGAAGTGGAGACCTTTAGGTGTATTCTTGATCTCCTGACCCCAGGGAAACCATGCCCAGGTCTTCTACTTCTGTTCTGGGGTAAACATATTAAACCCCCTCCCTCCACTGCAAAGTGGTACAAGGTGGGACAGCCTTGTTATGAGGACAAAATACAGGAGTTGAATACAGACTTTTCGAAGATCTGTATCTCTCCTAAACCCTCTGTGGCCCCTATGGGCAAGGTTCCCCTACTAGTTCTTAAGGAGCTGGAACATCAACTAGGCAGAACCTCTCCACTATCAATTTCATGACAGCATTTGCTAAGACTTCTTCTTCCTGTAACTCCACTTTAGAGAAGTGTCAACACAGTCTGAAGTCTTCCTTCAAACATGTTAAAACTCAGATCCAGAAAGGTGCCAATCCTGAAAAAGCAGCCAGGCGTGGTTACGAACAGGCCTGTGAATATTTGGAGATTTGGAATAAGACCATTCTTATGTAACAAAGAGCACTTGCCTGCCTATGTAAATCTCTAGCCCATATATTCCAGAGGGAGCTATACACCATGGGTAACACCGGCCTGCTAAGGTGCTCAGTCGAGATGACCCTACTTCATCCACATTTAGGGGATACGAGATGCCAAGAACTCAGGAATTCGCCCTTTTGGCCTTCCTCATTGTTCAAGTCTCAATTAGTCAAGGAGGGAGAAGACTTCCTCCTCAAAAAAGGCACCTCTAAAGATGCACAGGGTTTTGGACCCTATCAAAATAAGCCCTTTCGTGGTCCCCACAATAAGAAAAGAGGCTGCTACAGGAAACACCCCAATGGGGGCAACTCCTCACAAAGCAGTAACCAGTCATTTTCCCCAAGTAGGGAGAAACCATATTTCGGAGGCTCCTAGGGTCGTTTTCGACCCCACTCTAGGAGACGAGGACGTGGAAACCCCCTCCCCCTAATGACTCCTTAAAAGCCTCCCTCAGTCCACCAGTAGGAGGTCGCCTCCTTTCAGAAGAGACTGGCAAACAAACAAATGTTCATCCAATGTGTTAAACATTATCACCAATGGCTACGTATTGCCATTCCTTTCAAAACCAAATTTGGTCAGATTCCCTCTGATTCTGTCAGAGTACAAGGCCCGTCCAAAAGACTAAGCTCTGGCCACTTATGTCCAGTCTCTTCTGTCAAAGAACGCAATCGAAAGGGTGGAAAATGTAAAATCTCTCGGGTTTTACAGTTGCCTGTTTCTAGTACCCAAGCGTCACCAAAGGTGGAGGCCAGTCATAGACCTAAGCAGGCTCAACACTTTTCTACACGTAGAAAAGTTCAGAATGGAAACTCCAGAGTCATCAGGACCTCCCTGGTTCCAGGGGAATGGATATCGTCGATAGAACTATCAGATGCTTACCTTCACATCCCCATCCATCGAAACTCAAGGAAATACCTAAGGCTTTGCTAAAGGTCCCAGGTGTTCCAGTTCACCTCCCTCCCATTCGGACTAGCCACAGCCCCCCAGGTCTTTACAATGATTGTAAAGGAGGTTAATGGCCCTCTCCAGAGGACTCAGACTTCACCAATACCTGGATGACTGGCTGATCAGGTCCCAGTCTCAGGAGGAGGCCCAAGTGAACACTCAGGCAGTGTTAGACCTAACCCAGTCCTTGGGTTGGATAATAAATCAGGAAAACCCTAGTAAAACCCACTCAAGAGAGATGGCTCAAACTTCAGGATTTGATCCTAAGACTCAAGTCAAAACATGTTTTGACTGCAAGATGTTTGATGTTGCTAATTGGGTTGCTTGCCTCACCGGAGAAAATGGTCCTGGAGAGACGCCTTCACATGAGGCCCTTTCAGTTTCACCTCAAGGAGCACTGGAGATATCCTCAGTCACTGGACAGCCTCCTTCCTTGGACAGAAACCATTTCAACACACCTAGACTGGTGGCAAAATCCCTCAAATGTGATGAGAGGTGCAGACCTTCATCCCAAAGACCACAGTATCCAACCCTTTACAGACGCCTCAAACGAAGGTTGGGGCGCTCACTTAGATCAAACTTCTACAAACTTAAGGGTCTGTGGTCAGGGTCAGACTGGGAAAAAGGTTCTAGAGTTGAAGGCAGTCTCCCTGGCCCTTCGAAGCTTCAAGGACCAGTGTCAGAACAGAACAGTGCTAGTTGCAACGGACAACTCAACAGTGGTAGCCTACATAAACAAACAAGGAGGACCTCACTCAGCAGAGATGTGTGCTCTCATGTGGAAGATCATGACATGGTGCCATCACTATCACATAACTTTAAAAGCCAGACACATTCCAGGGTGTCTGAATGTGATGGCTGACCTTCTGTCCAGGTCGAACCAAGTACAGTCAACAGAATGGTCACTGCATCTGCAGGTGTTCAAACAGATCTGTCAAAAGTGGTTCACTCCTCATGTAGATCTATTTGGACATAGATGCTCTGAACATAAACTGGGCGGGTCTCACTGCCTATGCTTACCCTCCAACGCCTCTCCTTCACAGGGTGATAAAAAAAATCAGGCAATGCCATTGCCTGATCATCGTAATAGCCCCAGGCTGGCCAGGGATACCCTGGTTTGGGGACCTAGTGCAGCTCTCAACAGAGGTCCCACTGCAACTTCCAGTGCCAACAACTCTTCTCCAACAGTCTCACAATTATGTGTTTCACAGCAATCCACAATATCTCAACCTCCACGCCTGGTGTCTAGGAGTGGAAAACTCCAAGAACAAGGCTTCTCTGTGGAGGTGGCAGAGAGAATTGCTGCCCCTCAGAGGTCATCAACAAGGACCATCCACAGGTCAAAGTGGGCCCTATTTGAGAAATGGTGCAGAGAAAATTCGGTGGATTTCTCCACTCCATCTGTGAAACAAGTCTCAGACTTTTTCATGTACCTGTACCTAGATCTAAACAGATGCCCCTCGACCATTGATGGTTACAGGACAGCCATTGTTGACACTTTAGGCCCAGCGGGGCACCATATTGCACAAAGTTCAGACCTACACAGGTTACTCTCCAGTTTCCACAGGGATCGTCCCAAAAGTTCCAGGAATCTTCCAAAATGGAACCTTTCTGTTCTCAATGAGCTCACAAAAGTACCCTTTGAGCCTATGAAAGACACAGACCTCAAACATCTTACTCTCAAAACTGCTTTCTTGCTAGCTTTGGCCTCCGGCAAGTGCCGCAGCAAAATCCATGCCTGGGTTGCAAACAAAGTATCTGATCTAGGCCAATGGGAAAAGGTTGCCTTGTTCCCTTCTTCTGACTTCATAGCCAAAAACCAACTAGCAAGAGAAGGTTCTCAAAGTGTGTCTCTGGTGACTATTCCTGGTTTGACTACCATTGTAGATAGACAATTCAAAGAAGACAGGACCTTGTGTCCGGTGTGGGCCCTGAGATACTATTTAGATGGAACCAAAGACCTGAGACTGGGTCTCGATCCCTCCTTTTCATCTCCTTCAAGAAAGGGCACACCTCAGACATCAGACCCACTACTCTCACTTCCTGGTTGAAACAAACCATTCTACTTTGTTATAAACAAGCAGACCAACAAGCCTTGGACTTGGTCCAAGTTAAAGCGTATGACATTAGGGCCTTTGCGGCCTCTAAGGCCTTTTACGGTGGGGTATCGGTGGACCAAATCATGCACCTGTCACTAGAAAGCTCACAACAGGGACAACACATTTACAAATTTTTACCTAAAAGACCTTACTTGGTCAGAAAACGACAACAATATGTATCTGGGACCATCTCCTTCAAGAAAGGGCACACCTCAGACATCAGACCCGCTACTCTCACTTCCTGGTTGAAACAAACCATTCTACTTTGTTATAAACAAGCAGACCAACAAGCCTTGGACTTGGTACAAGTTAAAGCGCATGACATTAGGGCCTTTGCGGCCTCTAAGGCCTTTTACGGTGGGGTATCGGTGGACCAAATCATGCACCTGTCACTAAAAAGCTCACAAAAGTGACAACACATTTACAAATTTTTACCTAAAAGACCTTACTTGGTCAGACAACGACAACAATATGTATCTGGGACCAGTGGTGGCGGCACAACAAGTCCTAGACTCTTCCCCTCCGACCAGGTATCCTTGGAAAGAAAAGAAGGACGGGGGGGGGGGGCACATCCGCTACAACCAAGTCTTCAGGAGTCTAATCCCAGGGACTAGGTATAGGTTTACCTCTCAAGATGTTACGGGTAAGGTCATTTTTTATTTTTAGTTTATCAAGTATATATGTATCAAGGACTTATCAAAGTTGTCATTAATCTCATATTTGGTGGCAAAAATTTATGGGAATTCCAAGCATTGGGCTGGTTTTTCACTCGTGGATCTGCCCTAAGAGCCCTTACACTTCTAAAAAGTGAGGACGGCTGCACTTCTCTCCTACAATCAAAACATCTTGACAGTTTTTAGCACTGTCACTCATTCTATTCAGGTTTTTGGCTCTTCACAGGCCCAGTCTTTGGGATTGGGGCACTGTATACAGGACTTAAACTGGTATTTCTAGCATTCATTCTAATCTATTACTCCAAAATCTAAGAAAAATTGACAGATCTTCCAGTCTCAGCTGTAATCCCTCCACCGTGCGGTTGGATTCAGCATACAGTCCCACATGGTAAGCTATTGTAGCACAATAAAATTGAAAATTTTAATTACTTAAATGTAGCTTTTATAAGCTACAAGCTTGCCATGTGGGACTGAGAAGAGTCCCACCCTGCCTCCCTGATGTATTACAGCTGAGGGGTAAGGTTTAAAAAATTTCAACGAAAAAGTAGGACAAGATTTCAAAGTGTACCACGAGAGGACAACTTGAGGCTACGGCCAACTATAAATGTCTATTTTTCTGAGATGTTGGCCTGATGCCTTGCGGCCATCCGAGATCAGCATACAGTCCCACATGGTAAGCTTGTAGCTTATAAAAGCTACATTTAAGTAATTATAATTTTCAAATTTACAGTATTTTCTTTAAATATATATGTCACCTATTTTTCACATATTAAGAGTTAACTTTGTACTTCACTTCTGAATACGATTTGCAGGGCACAACTTTTGTGTCCTTTTCTTCATTCACTTCTACTCTGAAACTCAAAACACACAGTCAACTGACACAGAGCCCATTCACAGGCACTGATTGCTTGTTTGTAGAATTCGACGTGTCAAGAAACTGGATACAGTCTCAGAGAATGATCAACAAGAAAAGGAAGCATCTAAAGAAAATATCAAGTAGGAAAACATTTCTATATACAGAAAAAGTTACTTTGTGTAAAATTAAAATTATACACATTGATAGTTTATGATGGCACTCTCATATTGTAGGTTTAGATCGTGACCCTGAGTTGAAGTAGGAAAGCCAAAAATTGAAAAAAGAAGGATGTCTACAGTTACTTGAAACAAAATACTTTAAAGTATATATGATTCAAGAAGACTTTATTCTGTCTATTGACATTTGTTGTACTAAAAAAAAGAAAGTGTGTTTAATTAACATAGTAATCAAAATTCGATCAAATGATAATGTTTGTTGTAATTTTCAAAAGTTGAATACTTCCATTTTACACATTTTAGAAGTATTTCACATCAAACTTGCACTTTTATCAACCTGGCTGAAGTGATATGAGAATCATGTATTCAAGCGGTGTAATTGTGGTAGTTTCATCTGTTGAAGATATAGACCATATATGTTCGATGCAATACAATTGCCGCTGTTACCATGCATACATATGCCACATGCATGAAATCAAGGCTTAAAGAATAAAATGAATTAAATGGGATCCTTTGTTTTATTTTTAGACCAGATGACGAGTCAGCTCCAGCAGGAGAATAATAATACAACCACAAGCCAGGACATAGACACCTGGACACTTGTTTTTAATGTTCATTCTAGGATCTGGAAATTCTTTATGATGTTTATCTTTGGTTCTCCATCTTATAATACTCTATAATGGTTTCATTTCTCATATGGTTCAGAGAAAAAGTATGACAAGCAGTCATATGTTACAGCTTTGCTCAGTTTTACGACGCTCCCTTTTTGGATTACAGTGCATTAGAGGATCCAAATCAAGTTTGCGCTATATTGTTTCTATTACTACCTACAGAAAAAGTTAGAACTCTTTTGCTCCGAGTATGAAAAACCTATTTTTTGTGATTCACAATTTGGTTGATGTGGGAGTATGTTCACCTTGATTTGACATTCACCTTAACTGTATTCCATTTTTGCTCTCATAAGTACATCTTACTATCAGTGTACCAAAATGACCTGGTCCCCTTCAAAACCACTCTAAGAAGGTTGTCTAATGTTGGCGATTGTACTTCCCAATAGGTTTACAACCCTGAACATTGTCCATTTTGGAGGTCAATCTTTTCATTCAGAATGTTCTTAAACCATAATGAGAATGTTCAGTACCAACCCGGGACTGGCAGTTATGAATTAAGAATATTTGGGAGTGCTTGGGACTTAATTTTGTATGCCCCAGAGTAATACAAACTGTTTGAAATTATTGTAAACTCTCGCAGATCAGTGTCGGATCATGTGTCCATTAACCCAATTGCAAACCTATCTTAAAGCTATCATAACATTTGTAAAGCGTTCATTTCCATCTTTCTGTAAATCGTATAGGGCTTTTTTATAATCCATTCAAGAGCAATTGGACACTGATCAGAACATTTTCAAGAACCAATTGGATAGATCAAAAAATATTCACCATGTTTTCAAAAACCAATTGGTAGGTATCAAGATCCTGTGGTTATGTCTCTCGGGTAGCTAACGGCAACCTATTATAAAAATACACATGTAGATTGTGACTGGACTTATACTATATTGAGAATGTCCTGGACTTGTGAAATTTATATGAAATTGTTGGCTATACTTTAAGTTATGTCCATAAACTCTTTTAATTTTCTGCAATGCTGCATAGTTTTACAGATGGTTGTGTCATATTGTGACGGTAAACCTTCATTTTTATGAGAAAAGGATTTCAGCAATGAAGTGTTGAAAGTCTTTTTTTAATTGAACAGAGAGATTTTTTTATTTATAATGGTGATGATGTGATTGCCAGGTCAAGTCAAGAAACCAAAAGAAATAAGCAGTGTTTCAACTTGAATTAAATAGCAGTGGTGTGAGTAAGGTTGAAGAACTTCAAGAATCTTTTATTTTATTGCGTTAATACATCTACCCAATGGAAAAATAGTATTTGAACTAATTTATATATAAAATAGAAACACATTTTGTCTTCTTCTCTTGACCAGTATTGCGGATTATGTAAATATATCGAGGTGAACTTTAAACCCACAGCCAAGAGGTATTTGTTAAGAAAGGCATCACTATCTTTTGCATATTACCACCCTTTTTGGGGGTTTCTACAAAGAACTAATGTTTCCTGGCTTATTCACCATATGAAGTCCCTTTAGAAGGGTTTCCTTCATATTTACAAAAGAATGCATCGTCTTCATCATCTTCAGCAAATGTTTTAAGAGGCAAGTTGCGAGATATATAATAGATATCCTGTCTTCACCTACCTACCAGCAAATCCTGTAAGTAGCCATCACTTACAAGAAATCAATAATTAATAGAGGAAACATACAACATGCTGCCATCAACACAAAAAGTTAAGCAGAGAAGAATATTTTTGGGTAATTCTCATCCCTGCTAGCAAATGTAGATAGCCCTTTGATTTCATCAACACCAGACTGGTACTGATCATGTGACTACACAGATTCCCATACCAGAGTGCTAGAGCCTACCGGTATGGACCTGGTGTGGCCAGGGCTATCGGGTACCAGTTACAGAGGATTGCTTCACCAACACCAGTATGGACCTGGTGTGGCCAAAGCTACCATACCTGCCAACAGGCCGGCAGGAGATTAAAGGGGGATAAGTAGCCAGTTAGGCCAACCAATTGCTATCAGAATAAAATGGTTACAGAGAAATCCTTCAGACAAGTCAGTTACTGGTCCTGGTAAGATGCCAGTGGCTCCAACTTCCAGACCAGTCAGCCAATCTACTATCTGATCAGAAAGAGGCTACAGACAAAAGGAAGGCTACCTCTGCAAAAGAATCCAGAAGGAAGAAGTGTTCTAAGTTGTCCAGTTCTTCTGTTGCCAATCAAAGCACTGAACAAGAAATGGTCAGAGTTTTTCTCCAGTCTTGAAGCAATGTTTATTGCTAAGACTTTTCCAATTACTACCAGTCAGCCTTTCTGTCAACAGTTCTCAATGCCAGTATCAGCCAAGAGACAGTCATATGCTTGTGTACTTGTTTCAGACAGATAATTCATTCAGCCCGTTGGACCAGTCAGTCAGACATCAAGCAAGTCAGTTACCGGTTTGGGTGAGATGCCAGTAGCTCAACCCACCGTACCTGTCACCCAGTTTACTATCAGCCAGAAACCTGCTACATCAGTTGCTGTTGATGTTCATCATTACTCTGTAACCAACTCCAGTGAGTACTCCAGCCAGCTAGATTGGCCAGCCAGCTCACTGTTACCCTGTCTGTGACCAGTATCAGTGATAACCCCCTGTCTACCTATTCAACTTCTGATGCTGCCTCTCAGTATCCAGACTCTGATTCTGAATAGCAAAGCAACCTCACTTCCCCTGTCTATCTTGAGGAATAGGGGAAATGTCTGACCAGGAAGTTGGCATACCCGAACAGATTTCTGATCAGCAGATATCTGAAGAGCAAATCTACCGGGAAACTGTCAGAGGAGTAACATCATGTATGGGTTGGTACCAGGTGCCTGAGTTTGAAAGTTCAGCCTCCTCTCAAGATGATAACCCTTTTGCCATTCCGAGAAGTCAGCAATGGGTAAAATATTTGTACAACAATGGTACCAGGTGCCTGAGTTTGAAAGTTCAGCCTCCTCTCAAGATGATAACCCTTTTGCCATTCCGAGAAGTCAGCAGTGGGTAAAATATTTGTACAAAAACCGTCTGATGTCTGGTTCTACCAGAAGTTGGAGAAAAAGAACTTAACACTAACAGAAGGTGACCAACCAAGAGCCACAGTTCTTAGAAATGACAATTACTGTATACCCCAGTAGGGTAAGGAAGGAAGTAGGGTGCACCACCGGTCCTGTCAGTGCTTGCACAGGTTACCTTTTTTTGTCGTTTGGTGGGACCAGTTGTGCTGACCGGTATAGCTAATTGTCCATTGGATAAGGTATTTACTTAGAAAAATTTAATTTACTTATTAAATTTAAATTTTGTATGTAAAATTTACATTGTAAGTTTTTTACCTTTTCAGTCTTGTGCTAACAAGTGCAACATGATTATACTTCTGATAATGCACAATGTATGGAAAGTCTGTTATGTACAACAGATGTGTAATATTTATTGTTTCATGTAAATCTGTTTGTGAAGACTAGAAATAACTATACTATCTAGAGAATTAGATGCAAGCTGTGTATAGGATTGAATGTGTGTTTTAGTCAGTCTAATCTACGCAGATAATGTTAATTGTAGTTGAAGAGTGAAGTTTACAACCTGATAATATTTTTTCATGTGCACAATAAACCCATAAATTTTAACATATCTATTAACCTGTAACTGTTTTATTGATTGGAAGAATATTTTGGATAATCTGTTTTTGTATTATCCGAGTATACCCATAAACAAATGAGTTCTATTTGATAACAGGTTACTGTGCATTAAAATTTGTTGTATTATGTGAGTGACTGTGTGTTTTGTAAATAAATCATGTTGAATCTGTATTTTAGAAGTGAATGTGCCATACTTATTTTATATAAATTTTTATAATTACAGAAGAAACTCTGACTGATGTACAATTCATTTGAATTGAATATGCAAGAATAAATAGAACTATATTTTGAAAACAAATGTTTCTCTGTCTGCAGCTACTTAGTATTAGGAAGTTGATTGAGGGATGTAGTTGTGCAACGTCATGGTGTAACCTTTGTATAATCTTTGACCTTGGCCCTGCCAGAATGTTTTCTACAGCCACATTTCAGATACACGTTTATTACAAAGATTTCCAGATTGCTGCAACTGATTATTAAGTGACCCTTGAGAAGGGTTCTTAATTGTTTTGAAGTTTCCTTACCATCCCTCTGCTGCTGGATTATGGTCACCTAAATGTCTCTAAAACTGGATCCAGAAACCTGTTTTATGAACTTTTAGCCACATGAAGCCCTGTAGGTGTGTATCAACAAGCTCTAGTTTATTATCTCCCGCTGGCCCGCTACTTTTTTATGTACTGTATAATGGCAAATTTTGAGAGCTGTAACTCCATAACTAACTGTTATGAGGATTTTTATCAAATATGTTGTTCACCTACTTTTTAATGTTCTGTATCAGGCAAAGTTTCAGAGCTGTAAGTCCATAGCTAACTGAGTAATAGCCACTTTGATTGTTTTCCTTTCAGCAAGTCACTTTTAACGGCAAAACTTTTGAATTTACAGGATTCTTGTCAAGTATGTTCTTCACCTACTTTTTGATGTACTGTGTTAATGGCAAATTTTGAGAGCTGTAGGTCCGTCGCTAACTGTGTAATAGCTATTTTGATGGTTCTCCATTGAGTAAATCATTTATAACAGCAAAACTGTTGAATTTGAAGGATTTTTGTCAAATATGTTAGATCTTGGATTTTAGCGGAAAATGAAAAAGTGTGAATATCTCGAAAACCGTAAGAGATAGAGCGATTTCGAGTGAATTTTTGGCCCACAGGGTAGTACAAGAGGGTCCTATGCAAAAGGGAAAATTTTCAATTTTTGACACTTTTGGCGGCCATCTTGGATTTTTGCGGAAAATTTAAAAGTGTGAATATCTCGAAAACCGTAAGAGATAGAGCTATTTTGAGCGAATTTTTGACCCACAGGGTAGTACAAGAGGGTCCTATGCAAAAGGGGAAAATTTCAATTTTCGCCGCTTTTGGCGACCATCTTCGATATTTGTGGAAAATTAAAAAGTGTGGATATCTCGTAAACCATAAGAGATAGAGCGATTTCGAGCGAATTTTTGACCCGCAGGGTTGTACAAGAGTGTCCTATGTGTATTATATATCATGGCATCTCCTAGTGAGCGTAAAGGTCAGCGAAGAGGTTCTTGTGGCCATGCAATGGCAAACTTTGATCTCCACGACAAATGTGCGGCTGCCGTGATAAGTCCATTGGAGAAGATGATTGTGTTATGAAAAAGCAGTGTTCAATTTGTGAGGGTTTTTCGGATTCCCAACATGAAATGTTGTCAACTCCTACTTACAGAATCCGCAAAGACAAGAAGGCTGGATTATTAGTTTCACCAAAGGAAGTGACTGTGCTATCGTCTATTGATGGTGAACCTACCTTTCATCCCCGTCTGGTGCCATTGTGCAGCCCCCTGCGCAGCCACGTTCTTCTCAGCCTCCTGCTATTGCCTCAACCTCAACTCTATCTTCTCCCCCGCCTCCAGGTTATGTCACTGCAGATCAATTGTCAGCGATTTCGGATAAATGGGCGGAGCAATTCGCACGCATGGAGGCGCTTCTCTCCAGAGGAAATGTTTTTTCCACCCCTGTATCTTCAGTCAAACCGGTGGATACTCAAACTCTGGTGTCTGACAAACCCTTTTTAGCTCCTGTTACCCGACCCGCCGGTCCGGCTGGTGTTCCGGTAACAGTAGAAGCTACGGAAACTAAAGGAAATGACTCCAAAACAAAGAAAAAGTCTCATAAATCTAGACGGGACAAGTCTTCAGATAATGTCAAATCTGGCTCGCTGTCTGAGCGTGATAGTGTAAAGAAATCAGACGGGAAGCAGAAGAAACGTGACCGGTCTAGGTCCCCGGGTTCTAAAACCTCTACAAAACATGCACACTCTTCTCCCCCTTCGGTTCTTACCAGCTCCGGACCGGAGTCTGCTAAGCCACCGTCCAATGTCAAAGGGGATGCTGTTGACCGACCTTCCTCTGTTGCTGATAAGGGAGTACCTCCTTCTTCTCAAACTATGTCTTCAGACAAATCACAGCCGGTCCAAGAACAGACATTTGCTGGTACCGGTGCCTGTGCTTACCGGTCACATGAAGAGTCCGGTCCATATGAACAGTTTTCTGAATTTGAGGAAGGCAAGGATGATGATAGGGACAGGTCCGGAGAACTGTCAGGGTCGGAGGATGGACATTTATCTGACATTACAGACCCACCGGAACAGACAGAGGATATGTCCTATCGAGAAACAGTACGCTCTGTGAGAGCTTTTATGGGTTGGCATCACATTCCGGCCTTTGAGACAAACTTTTCTGAACCGGATAAATCGAACAACCCTTGGAAAGGGAAGAACCCTAGAAAGCCAACACGCATCTCTGTAGCCATGCCACCAGATGACTGGCTATGTCAGAAGTTGGAACATTTGAATCTTACTGTAGCAGAGGGATATTCCTCCCGTTCTCAGGACTCAGCAGGACTTAAACGAGATCAGTTCATTAAAGTCCCTAAATCACAGGAGAAGTGGTACAAGATGCATTTACTCAAACCGGAAGGATTTGCTGGAGGAATTCTGAGGCCAAGGTTAATTCCCAGTTCCCAAGGATCACGCGCGCCTCTGCATACCCATCCACAGGCCCCCCTTCTAGACCTATTGCCCAAGAATCACTTAGAAGGTGGGAACGAGCCGCACGTGAAGACAGTTACATAGTTAACCATGCGGCAGGGTTCAGCCGTTGTTCTACCGAACTACAAGAAAAAATGTCACAAAATATTGCTCTGTTGGGCTCCCGTCTTAGCAAGGGTAAGACCTCTAAAGATGTATCCAATGACTTGCGTGACCTCATGGCTTTTCATCAGAAAGTTTCTGTGGCCATGGGCACGTCTCTTCAGTATTTGGCGGACAGTTTGTTTGTGAATATGGCCAATCTAATCTTGTTATGGAGAGACGCCTATCTGGATTTTGTAAAGCCCGGAGTCAAACAGGACACCATAAACTTGCTTCGTAATGCTCCCTTGTTTGGCTACGGATTATTCCCTGATGCAGCCATCATGTCTGCAGAACAAGATATCCAAAAGTTTGAAACCAGTAGTGTTGCTCAGAGACCCGGAGAGGGTGCTACTCAGCACACTAACTGGAGGAGCTCACAATGTTACAAACCTTACGACCGTAAGGATAGAAAACCGGGCTCTGCTTCTGATCAGTCTACCAAACACCAACAAGCCCAGCCTTGGAGACAGTTTGGCAGAAATCGTCCCAGAGGGAGGGGACGTGGTCGAGGCTCGAACCCTCGTTTTTCCAAGGGGCAGTCTTTTAAACCATACAAATGACAATTACTTAAATGGTCCAACAGTCAGCCTAGTAAATCAAATTCAGTTGGACCCTCAGTGTCAGGACAGAATTTTACCAGTGGGTCAGAAATTGAGAAGTTGTCAGACTTTAAACAAACCTCTTGTCCCAAAGACCTTAAGTCGACTGGGTGTGTGTTGTCATGTTGTCAATCCTGTTCGTACTGTTCTTTCACACGGGCATCCACAAAATAAAGGAGTAGAGGCCCCGGCAATTGTCTGAACAAAATAAAGCATGTCAAAGATGTATGTTGTGTAAATCCTTGTGTTTTTGCCCCAAGTGTGCCCAATGTCCCCAGTGCTGTCACCGAACAGAATGTAGGGGGCAGACTTCAAAAGTTTTGGCATATCTGGCTAGAGATGGGTGCGAATCCTCGGGTGGTCTCTGTTCTAAGGGATGGTTACACTCTTCCCTTCAAACAAAGGCCCCGTTTAACAAGGGTCCCTTTGGTTCAGAGCGGTTACGCAACCCCAACCAAAAACATGTACCTAAAAAAAGCCCTGGTAAGTCTCACGCACAAGTTGGTAGTGGAAAGGGTGGTTGTCAAGTCGTCCCTGGCCTTTTACAACCGTCTTTTCCTAGTTCTAGTAAAACTCATGGCTCAAGCGAAGGGTATCAGGATCCACCAGTACCTAGACGATTCGTTGCTGAGAGCCCCTTCCCCGGAACTCTGTCTACAACATACCCAGACCCTCTTGGCCCTATGTCGGCAGTTGGGTTGGATAATAAATCTGACCAAATCAGAGTTAGTTCCCAAACAGGTCTTCAATTTCATAGGTTACCGGTTCGACCTGATCACCGGTCGGGTTCTACCCACTCAAGACCGGTGGGAAACCCTTCAAGAGAAACTGAGGTTCATGAAAGGCCATCGCCAGTGTACAGTTCGTCAATTCATGTCCTTGAAAGGCCTCCTGACGGCCACCGAGAAACAGGTGTGTGCGGGTCGCCTTCATATGAGGCCCATCCAGTGGCATCTGAAGAAAAACTGGCATGTTCCGGAAGTCCTAGAGAAAGTGATTCCGGTCCCTCAGTCACTCCACCCTCATTTGGACTGGTGGTTGGACGAAGCCAATGTACTGAGAGGTCAACCCCTGCACCCTCTTCAGCACGCCGTTCAACTGTTTACAGACGCCTCAAACGAAGGTTGGGGCACACACTTCACTGCAAGAGGAGTTTGGTCTATTCGGGAAAGTCTCCTTCACATAAATTTTCTCGAACTAAAGGCAGTTCTCTTGGCCATACGACAGTTCGAGCATCTGTGCAAGCATCAGATTGTTCTTGTTGCAACGGACAACACGACAGTGGTCTCGTACATAAACAAGCAAGGGGGTATGAGGTCAGGCTCTCTTTGTGCCCTCCTGTGGAGACTTCTGTCCTGGTGCCACCCCAGAGGCATAATCCTTAGGGCAAGGCACATTCCAGGTCACTTGAATGTGATAGCGGACAAACTGTCCAGACACAACCAAGTGATTCAAACAGAGTGGTCCCTTTCTCAGCAGGTGTTCACTCTCTTGTGTTCCAGGTGGACCCAACCTCAGGTGGATTTATTTGCAACCCGGTTCAATCACAAGCTACCACGGTTTGTCTCACCGGTACCAGACTCGACAGCCTGGGCAGTCGATGCCCTGAGTCTACAATGGGATCAATTGGAGGCGTATGCCTTTCCCTCCGTGTCTCTGCTCCCCCAGGTAATCTCAAAGTTGAGGGATCAGGGCTGTCGCAGGATGATCCTCATCGCTCCAGGATGGCCAAGCATGCCTTGGTTTGGGACCTAGTGAACCTGTCAGTTCAGATTCCCTTCAGGCTTCCCCTGGTACGGGATCTAGTGACTCAACCCTTCAACGGGATGGTACACAGGAATCTCACCAACCTCAATCTTCATGCTTGGCTCCTAGAAGCCTTCCCATCAGAAACGCAGTTTCTCTGATGAAGTGGCAGCAAGAATTGAGGCTCCTCAGAGAAGCTCAACCAGAGCCGTATATAAGTCAAAGTGGGCCATTTTTATCTCCCGCCGGGCTTTAGCCCGGGAGGGAGATTATGAAATGGTGTGTGCGTGCGTGTGTGCGTGCATTAGTTAGTCACGCAGATTTCTCCAAAACTACTACAGTTACAGATTTTTTGTAAATTAATTGTCCCAATGAATTTTCATGCCCTTGAAAAATTTTTGGTTTTATTGACTTAGGCCTAAAGATAAGTGAGTAATAGCAATCATAGCTACTTTGAGTAAAGGGCTCATAACTCAAAAACTATTGCAGTAACAACTTTTTCTTCAAATATGTTGTTCAGCTACTTTGTCCTTAGCTATAAGATGGTACATAGTTTGGGGTCCCATTGCATGCCATAAGTGAGTAATAGCTATTTTCTCATTTGTAGCTAAATAACAGAAGAAGTAAATGTCAAATATCTTCAAAAGTATTGAAGTTAGGGAAATCTTTTCAAATATGTTGTCCATCTTCTTTTTGGTAAGCTATCACATACTAAAGTTTCAGACCTGTTGCACCTTGGATAGCTGAGTAATAGCTACTTTGAAATTCTGACTGGTGAGTAAAGCGATTGTAACTCCAAAACTATTGCAGTTAGAGTATTTTCCTAAAATATGTTGTTCAGCTACTTTGTCCTTAGCTATAAGATGGTACATAGTTTGGGGTTCTATTGCATGTCATAAGTGAGTAATAGCTATTTTCTCATTTGTAGCTAAATAACAGAAGAAGTAAATGTCAAATATCTTCAAAAGTATTAAAGTTAGGGAAATCTTTTCAAATATGTTGTCCATCTACTTTTTGGTAAGCTATGACATAGTAAAGTTTCAGTCCTGTTGCACCTTGGATAGCTGAGTAATAGCTACTTTGAAATTCTGACTGTTGAGTAAAGCTATTGTAACTAAAAAAGTATTGCAGTTAGAGTGTTTTCCTAAAATATGTTGTTCAGCTACTTTGTTCTTAGCTATAAGATGGTACATAGTTTGGGGTTCTATTGCTTGCCATAAGTGAGTAATAGCTATTTCCTCATTTGTAGCTAAATAACAGAAGAAGTAAATGTCAAATATCTTCAAAAGTATTAAAGTTAGGGAAATCTTTTCAAATATGTTGTCCATCTACTTTTTGGTAAGCTATGACATAGTAAAGTTTCAGACCTGTTGCACCTTGGATAGCTGAGTAATAGCTACTTTGAAATTCTGACTGTTGAGTAAAGCCATTGTAACTCCAAAACTATTGCAGTTGGAGTATTTTCCTAAAATATGTTGTTCAGCCACTTTGTTCTTAGCTATAAGATGGTACATAGTTTGGGGTTCTATTGCTTACCATAAGTGAGTAATAGCTATTTTCTCATTTGTAGCTAAATAACAGAAGAAGTAAATGTCAAATATCTTCAAAAGTATTTAAGTTAGGAAAATCTTTTCAAATATGTTGTCCATCTACTTTTTAGTAAGCTATAACATAGTAAAGTTTCAGACCTGTTGCACCTTGGATAGCTGAGTTATAGCTACTTTGAAATTCTGACTGTTGAGTAAAGCCATTGTAACTCCAAAACTATTGCAGTTGGAGTATTTTCCTAAAATATGTTGTTCAGCTACTTTGTCCTTAGCTATAAGATGGTACATAGTTTGGGGTTCTGTTGCATGCCATAAGTGAGTAATAGCTATTTTGTTATTTGTAGCAAAATCATGACATAAGTAAATGTCGAATATCTTCAAAAGTATTAAAGTTAGGGAATTCTTTTCAAATATGTTATCCATCTACTTTTTCATAAGCTATCACACAGTAAAGTTTCAGATCTGTTGCACATTGGATAGCTGAGTAATAGCTACTTTGAAATTCTACAGTTGAGTAAATCCATTGTAACTCCAAAACTATTGCAGTTACAGCTTTTTCTTCAAATATGTTGTTCAGCTACTTTGTCCTTAACTATCAGATGGTATGTATTTGTATCCACCGGAAGCATCCGGTGGATACTTTGGTTTAGCGTCCGCTACGCCACCGCCGCGCGTAGAGAGATTTTCGGCGTTAACGCTCTAAGAGGAAAACAACAGCAGCTAGGTTAACCAAATTTGCAGGATATCTTCATTGGGGGGTAAGCTTCTCTGGGAAGGGAAATAGCCTCATTCGGAAAAACAAGATGGCCGCCACGGGCATTTCTTTGAAAATAATCTACATTTTTCTACTGGCTGTTCCTCATAGGTAGAAGGTTGAATCTCTTCATAGGTGATATGTATGACACATATACATGTCCTCTACAACCTTGCACACATTTGACCTTGAAGCTCCTAATTCAAGGTCATCCACGGAGTGCCGAAGTAACCCACATAGCGGACTTTTAAAGTGCCTATATCTCCCTTATTATTTGTCCTAGAGGTTTGCAATGTGAAGCTAACCTATAGGAAATCATGTGCTGCGAATCTTCTGATGTGGTCATATTTGACCTTGGACCCCTCCTTCAAGGTCAAACGAGGACAGCCAAACTTAAAAGTGCTTATAACTCGCTTATTATTGGTCCTAGATGTTTGGGATGGTAAACCAACATATAGGAAATCATTGGCTGGGAATCTTCTGGTGTGGTCGGATTTGACCTTGGGCCCCTCCTTCAAGGTCAAACGAGGACAGCCAAACTTAAAAGTGCCTATAACTCGCTTATTATTGGTCCTAGAGGTTTGGGATGGTAAACCAACATATAGGAAACCATGGGCTGGGAATCTTCTGGTGTGGTCGGATTTGACCTTGGGCCCCTCCTTCAAGGTCAAACGAGGACAGCCAAACTTAAAAGTGCTTATAACTCGCTTATTATTGGTCCTAGAGGTTTGGGATGGTAAAGCAGCATATAGGAAATCATGGGCTGGGAATCTTATGGCGTGGTCGGATTTGACCTTGGGCCCCTCCTTTGAAGGTCAAACGAGGACAGCCAAACATAAAAGTGCTTATAACTCGCTTATTATTGGTCCTACAGGTATGGAATGGTAAACCAACCTATAGGAAATCATGGACTGGGGTTCTTCTGGTGTGGTCGGATTTGACCTTGGGCCCCTCATTCAAGGTCCAACGAGGACAACCAAACTTAAAAGTGCTTATAACTCGCTTATTATTGGTCCTAGAGGTTTGGGATGGTAAACCAACATATAGGAAATCATGGGCTGGGAATCTTCTGGCGTGGTCGGATTTGACCTTGGGCCCCTCCTTCAAGGTCAAATGAGGACAGCCAAACTTAAAAGTGCTTATAACTCGCTTATTATCGGTCCTAGATGTTTGGGATGGTAAACCAACCTATAGGAAATCATGCACTGGGAATCTTCTGGCGTGGTCGGATTTGACCTTGGGCCCCTCCTTCAAGGTCAAACGAGGACAGCCAAAAATAAAAGTGCTTATAACTCGCTTATTATTGGTCCTAGAGGTTTGGGTTGGTAAACCAGCATATAGAAAATCATGGGCTGGGAATCTTCTGGTGTGGTCGGATTTGACCTTGGGCCCCTCCTTCAAGGTCAAATGAGGACAGCCAAACTTAAAAGTGCTTATAACTCGCATATTATTGATCCTAGTGGTTTGGGATGGTAAACCAACATACAGGAAATCATGGGCAGGGAATCTTCTGTCATGGTCGGATTTGACCTTGGGCCCCTCCTTCAAGGTCAAGTGTGAGGACAGCCAAACTAAAAAGTGCTTATAACTCGCTTATTATTGGTCCTAGATGTTTGGGATAGTAAACCAACATATAGGAAATCATGTTCTGGGAATCTTCTGGTGTGGTCGGATTTGACCTTGGGCCCCTCCTTGAAGGTCAAATGAGGACAGCCAAACTTAAAAGTGCTTATAACTCGCTTATTATTGGTCATAGAGGTTTTGGTGCATTGTCTTTACGGTGGATACAATTTGCATCGGTTCTCCGATGCGCTAGGTCTAGTTTGGGGTTGTATTGCATGCCATAAGTGAGTAATAGCTATTTTCTTATTTGTAGCAAAATAACAACATAAGTAAATGTCAAATATCTTCAAAAGTATTAAAGTTAGGGAAATATTTTCAAATATGTTATTCATCTAGTTTTTGATAACCTATCACATAGTAAAGTTTCAGACCTGTTGCACATTGGATAGCCGAGTAATACCTACTTTGAAAGTGTGACTAGGGTAAATGAAAGAAATACTTTCAGATCCAATTTTTCTTGAATAACTCATTCACCTACTTTTGGAAGAGCTTTCACTTGGTGAAGTTTCAGACCCGTAGCTAATTATTCACCTACTCAAAATGAGTAAATGCTAATTATCTCTAAAAGTATTATGGATATCCAATTTTTATCAAATTACTCGTTCATCTACTTTTGGGAGAGCTTTCACATGGTGAAGTTCCAGACCCGTAGCTAATTACTCACCTACTCAAAATGAGTAAATGATAATTATCTCTAAAAGTATTGCGGATATCAAATTTTTATCAAATAACTCATTCATCGACTTTTGGGAGGGCTTTCACATGGTGAAGTTCCAGACCCATAGCTAATTACTCACCTACTCAAAATGAGTAAATGTGAATTATCCCTAAAAGTATTGGGGATAACTCATTCACCTACTTTTGGGAGAGCTTTCACATGGTGAAGTTTCACACCCGTAGTTAATTATTCACCTACTCAAAATGAGTAAATGTGAATTATCTCTACAAGTATTGCAGATAGCCAGTATTTCTGAAATAACTCATTCACATACATTTTGGAGAGCTTTCAATTAGTGAATTTTCAGATCCGTAGCTAATTACTCACCTACTCAAAATGAGTAACTGCCTATTATCACTAAAAGTATTCCAGATAGCCAATATTTCTCAAATAACTCATTCACCTACATTTTGGAGAGCTTTCACATGCTAAATTTTTTTAATGAATTTTTTAAATAATTTTTAATGCATTAAAATTCATGAAATCATGCACTAAATCAGTTATAACTTGAAAAGTATTACATTTAGAGCACCTTGTTAAAATATGTTATCTTTAGTACATCTAATTTATATAGCGGGAGATAAATGCATGGTCAGAATGCTTGTTCTTAAATGGTGCCAGTCACACGAGGTGGACTTCCGGGCGCCCTCTGTAAACCAGATCGCAGATTTTCTTCTTCACCTTTTCAAAAAAAGAAATCTGCAACCCAGTACCATTGAGGGCTATAGAACGGCCATTGTCGACATGGTGGGCAATGATAGGATCAACATTAGTACAAATGACAACCTCACCCATCTTCTGGACAGCTTTCATAGGGATAGGCCCAAGGGAAGGCGAGGTGTCCCCTCCTGGAACCTTTCGCTGGTGCTCCACCAGCTTACTAAGGCTCCCTTTGAACCCTTAAGGAAGGCCTCTCTTAAACATCTGACCTTTAAGACTGTCTTCCTTCTAGCCCTTGGATCAGGCAAGAGACGCAGTGAGATCCATGCCTGGTTGTACAGGAATATCAGAGAACTGGAGTCATGTCTCCCTTTACCCGTCTCCCAGCTTTCTCTCCAAGAACCAGTTGGCTCGGGATGGCCCGGCTTCAGTTGCTCCCGTGGTCATTCCCCGACTCTGGATCGGTCACTGTCTGAGGACAGGTCACTCTGTCCGGTAAGGGCTTTACGATATTACCTAGACAAAACCAAAGATCTCCGACAAGGAAAGGACTTGGTATTTGTGTCTTTCAATAAGGGCTTCCATAAGGACATTGTCCCGGCTATGATCTCTTCCTGGATTAAACAGACGGTACTGTTGTGTTATCAACTCTCAGACCAATCGGCCCAAGAGTTACATTACGTTAGAGCTCATGATGTTCGGGCCTTCGCAGCTTCTCAGGCCTTTCAAGGAGGAATTTCTCTAGATCAGATTCTTTCGGCCTGTCATTGGAAAGCCCACAATACCTTCACCCAGTTCTATCTGAAGGACTTAGCTTGGACAGACTCTGAGCTGTATCATTTGGGCCCCGTGGTGGCAGCCCAACAAATTCAGGGGAGCCAATGAATCCGGCTCCTGTTTTCTTTGTACATAGTGTATATTCTGTGTATATATATAAAAAAAAAAAAAAAAAAAAAACCTTCAACTATCTGTAACTCCTGGTCTGCCATGATCCAAAGTGGGTCCAGGAGTGAAGCAAGGTAGTTTTTACCCCACAGCCCTTAAGGGCTGTCGGGGTATTGTTTTCACCCATGGTGTCCGGATGGGCGGGTGGGCGGGCGGCGGGAAATAGTTTGTCCGGGCTGTATCTCAGAAACCGTAAGGTGTAGGAAGTTGATACTTGGTAGGGACATTGGTTAGGGGGTGTAGGTGTGCAACGTCATGGTCTGACCTTGATTTGACCTTTGACCTTGCCGTAGTGACCTTGAGTTTGAAAATCTTGTCCGGGCTATATCTCAGAAACCGTAAGGTGTAGGAAGTTGATACTTGGTAGGGACATTGGTTAGGGGGTGTAGTTGTGCAACGTCATGGTCTGACCTTGATTTGACCTTTGACCTTGCTGTAGTGACCTTGACCTATAAAATCTTGTCCGGGCTATATCTCGGAAACCGTAAGGTGTAGGAAGTTCATACTTGGCAGGGACATTGGTTAGGGGGTATAGGTGTGCAACGTCATGGTGTGACCTTGATTTGACCTTTGACCTTTCCGTAGTGACCTTGACCTATAAAATCTTGTCCAGGCTATATATCGGAAACTTTAATGTGTAGGAAGTTGATATTTGGCAGGGACATTGGTTAGGGGGTGTAGGTGTGCAACGTCATGGTGTGACCTTGATTTGACCTTGCCGTAGTGACCTTGACCTATAAAATCTTGTCCGGGCTATATCTCGGAAACCGTAAGGTATAGGAAGTTGATACTTGGCAGGGACATTGGTTAGGGGGTGTAGGTGTGCAACGTCATGGTGTGACCTTGATTTGACCTTTGACCTTGCCGTAGTGACCTTGACCTATAAAATCTTGTCTGGGCTATATATCGGAAACTTTAATGTGTAGGAAGTTGATATTTGGCAGGGACATTGGTTAGGGGGTGTAGGTGTGCAACGTCATGGTGTGACCTTGATTTGACCTTTGACCTTGCCGTAGTGACCTTGACCTATAAAATCTTGTCCGGGCTATATCTCGGAAAACGTAAGGTGTAGGAAGTTGATACTTGGTAGGGATATTGGTTTAGGGGGTGTAGGTCTGCAACGTCATGGTCTGACCTTGATTTGACCTTTGACCTTACCGTAGTGGCCTTGACCTATAAAATCTTGTCCGGGCTATATCTCGGAAACCATATGGTGTAGGAAGTTGATATTTGGTAGGGACATTTGCTAGGGGGTGTAGGTGTGCAGTGTTATGGTCTGACCTTGATTTGACCTTTGACCTTGTCGTAGTGGCCTTAACCTATAAAATCTTGTCCGGGCTATATTTCGGAAACCGTAAGGTGTAGAAAGTTGATACTTGGTAGGGATATTGGTTACGGGGTGTAGGTGTGCAATGTCATGGTCTGACCTTGATTTGACCTTTGACCTTGCCGTAGTGACCTTGACCTATAAAATGTTGTCCGGGCTATATCTCGGAAACCGTAAGGTGTAGGAAGTTGGTACTTGGTAGGGACATTGGTTAGGATGTGTAGGTGTGCAACGTCATGGTCTGACCAGGATTTGACCTTTGACCTTGCCGTAGTGACCTTGAGTTCAAAAATCTTGTCTGGGCTATATCTCGGAAACCGTAAGGTGTAGGAAGTTGATACTTGGTAGGTTAGGGGATGTAGTTGTGCAACGTCATGATCTGACCTTGATTTGACCTTTGACCTTGGCGTAGTGACCTTGACCTATAAAATCTTGTCCGGGCTATATCTTGGAAACCGTAAGGTTGAGGAAGTTGATACTTGCTAGGGACATTGGTTAGGGGCTATAGGTGTGTATTATCATGGTGTCACTTTAATTTGACCTTTGACCTTGTCGTAGTGACCTTGACCTATAAAATCTTGTTGCACCTTTGGGTCTCTCTTTTGATGCAGATTAAGCACTATTAAAGTCATATTAGAATTTATTAAGAATTTTACTTTCATAACTTCCCATTGTAAGAGATAGAATTTCATCAAGTGAGCCACAGATTTTGCTCCAACACCACACATAAGCATTCATTAAATGTATTACCAGTTCTGTATGCATGGTAATATTCAAACCATCTAAACCATTATTCGGGCCTTGCAGATGTAGATAAAGAGGGTTGAATTTTAGTTTGCTGATTAATGCTGTCATCTTGTTATTGAATTATCTTGTTTTAATACTTCATCTTTATATGCATGATCTTTCTTTTAAACATTATTTCTCCATTTAAACATTGTTTGGACCTTTATATAACTGACAGTGCTCTGAAAGTATCCTGAAGTTTGTACTGATACAGTACTTCTGTATCTCATGGTGTTGAAAATATTTCCCTAGGCTGTGGGGTACGGGCATCTCTGATGCTATTTTTATAGTTCCTGTTCGTCTTCCTCGTTAAGTCAGAACTCTCAGCTCCCCTAGGTCATATCGTACTGTCTAACTGATTCCGTACTGGATCTCTGCATAAGCAAAAAAAGGGGGGCACGGGGTCGCTCCTAGAAGTGGGCTATCCTAGCCATCACCGGATCCTCCTTGGGCACTTATATATATTTAGAGTTCTTAGGAATTCCCCTTCTTAGGCTACCCTCCATCCAGTTGGTAGTTATTCTGCATCTGTCCACTAGGTAAGATGTATTAACGCAATCAAATAGAAAATTTAATAGATAAATTAAATTTATTTAAGTTAATACCTTACCTAGTGGACAGGGGGATTCCCACCCTACCTTCCCCGCTAAGCTTAGCCAAGGGAAATTTCTAAGGTAGATAACAAAAAGAGGAAGAGCACATGCACCACGCATGCGCAGTACACCGGCAAGGAGGCTATACAGCCCCCTGGCGAATGAACAGGACACTACCGGTCCCGGCCAGAGCCCAGCTCAGGATGATTTTTTCTAACGTTTGGCGAGACCGGCAAGGTGCCGGACAAATGCATCTGTCCACTAGGTAAGGTATTAACTTATAAAAATTTAATTTACCTATTAAATTTTCTATTTTATAGAGTTGTATGTGCATACTACAGAGTTAACTTGTACATCTCATCAATATTCATGAGTTTGTCTCGTGGTTTCGTGGACAAAATGGCTTTCATCAGGTAATATAACTGCTACAAATATATATATCTTTGAAAATAAGGTAATTTCATTTCATTTTAAAATATTTATAAATATTAAATATGGCCACAAATGACCATATGTACACAGATTAAAAAAATTGGAAGGCAGAACTTATATTTTCTAATTTTAAATGAAATCATCGAATATTTTATTAAAATACTTACCGATAAAATGAACTAGCTTAACTACAGGGTAAAAAATCGATTCATGGACTTGTACATCTCATAAATATTCATGAGCTTGTCTGTCAGATTTACGCACTTTCCAAAGCATAACAAAACAAATAGCTTTTATCAGGATTTATTATACCTCAAGTGTGTATCAGCCAATCAGATTGCAGTATTTGCGGGCAATATGACGTGATATTGCCCGTTTTGAACAAAAAATATCACACAGATGCCCTTTTCGTCTCAGAATGTAAACAAACTACATAAATGTTGTTTACTATATACGTCATTGTTACGTCACATAATGACGTACATTATTCAAGCAAGGAACAACAAGCGAAGGGAGGGGGAGTGATATTGATTTTCTTCAGTCTCTTTGTAGAAAAACTGGGGAGTGAATGACGTAAATGGAATTGGTTTGTGACATCACATTTCATTGTTTACGTAGTTAATAAAAGAACTAATTTATTCTTTATAAAATTTGTGTTTCTTTTTTTCCTACCTTTATTGACAGAGACTTTTCAAACAACATTCTTTTCTCTTCACCTATACTTTTATAGCACCTAATCTCTGCAAAGGCAGACTGCTGCACTTTTGTATGCAATTATTGCTAAATTTAAAAACAAAAATAAAAAATACTTTCGGTATAATAAACAGAATAAAACACTTCTTTCTGGGCAATATTGTATGTATGAAGCCCTCAGCCAAGTGATATTGCCCTTGGGCCTATCGGAAGAGGAAGAGTGCATGCCAAACTTAAAAGTGCTTATAACTCGCTTATTATTGGTCCTAGAGGTTTGGGATGGTAAACCAACCTATAGGAAATCTTGGGCTGTGAATCTTTTGGTGTGGTCAGATTTGACCTTGGACCCCTCCTTCAAGGTCAAACGATTATAGCCAAACTTAAGCGTGCTTATAACTCACTTATTATTGGGCGTACAGGTTTGGGATGGTAAACCAACATATAGGAAATCATGAGCTGGGAATCTTTTGATGTAGTCAGATTTGACCTTGGACCCCTCCTTCAAGGTCAAACAAGGATAGCCAAACCTAAAAGTGCTTATAACTCGCTTAGTATTGGTCGTACAGGTTTGGGATGGTAAACCAACATATAGGAAATCATGAGCTGGGAATCTTTTGATGTAGTCAGATTTGACCTTGGACCCCTCCTTCAAGGTCAAACGAGGATAGCCAAACCTAAAAGTGCTTATAACTCGCTTAGTATTGGTCGTACAGGTTTGGGATGGTAAACCAACCTATAGGAAATCATGGGCTGGGAATCTTTTGATGTAGTCTGATTTGACCTTGGACCTCTCCTTCAAGGTCAAACGAGTATAGCTCAACTGATAGACAAAACTTAAAAATGCTTATAACTCGCTTATTATTGGTCGTACAGGTTTGGGATGGTAAACTAACTTATAGGAAATCACGGGCTGGGAATCTTCTGGTGAGGTCAGATTTGACCATGGACCCCTCCTTCAAGGTCAAACAAGGATAGCCAAACTTAAAAGTGCTTATAACTCGCTTATTATTGGTCCTAGTGGTTTGGGATGCTAAACCAACTTATAGGGAATCATGGGTGGGAATCTTCTGGTGTGGTTAGATTTGACCTTGGACCCCTCCTTCAAGGTCAAACCTGGATAGCCAAACTCAAAATGGGGGTGTGGTCAGATTTGACCTTGGACCCCTCCGCACGGATAGCCAAACTCAAAAGTGCTTATAACTCGCTTATTATTGGTCTACAGGTTTGGGATGGTGAACCAACCTATAGGAAATCATGGGCTGGGAATATTTTAGTGTGGTCGGATTTGACCTTGGGCACCTCCTACAAGGTCCAACAATGGTTCACTGGCTTTGGTGAGTTGTCTTTTCGGTGGATACAAATTTGCAAAAGTGCTTATAACTTGCTTATTATTGGTCCTAGAGGTTTGGGATGGTAAACCAACCTATAGGAAATCTTTGGCTGTGAATCTTTTGGTGTGGTCAGATTTGACCTTGGACCCCTCCTTCAAGGTCAAACGATTATAGCCAAACTTAAGCGTGCTTATAACTCGCTTATTATTGGGCGTACAGGTTTGGGATGGTAAACCAACATATAGGAAATCATGAGCTGGGAATCTTTTGATGTAGTCAGATTTGACCTTGGACCCCTCCTTCAAGGTCAAACAAGGATAGCCAAACCTAAAAGTGCTTATAACTCGCTTAGTATTGGTCGTACAGGTTTGGGATGGTAAACCAACATATAGGAAATCATGAGCTGGGAATCTTTTGATGTAGTCAGATTTGACCTTGGACCCCTCCTTCAAGGTCAAACCTGGATAGCCAAACTCAAAATGGGGGTGTGGTCAGATTTGACCTTGGACCCCTCCGCACGGATAGCCAAACTCAAAAGTGCTTATAACTCGCTTATTATTGGTCTACAGGTTTGGGATGGTGAACCAACCTATAGGAAATCATGGGCTGGGAATATTTTAGTGTGGTCGGATTTGACCTTGGGCACCTCCTACAAGGTCCAACAATGGTTCACTGGCTTTGGTGAGTTGTCTTTTCGGTGGATACAAATTTGCAAAAGTGCTTATAACTTGCTTATTATTGGTCCTAGAGGTTTGGGATGGTAAACCAACATATAGGAAATCATGGGCTGGGAATCTTTTGATGTAGTCAGATTTGACCTTGGACCCCTCCTTCAAGGTCAAACGAGGATAGCCAAACCTAAAAGTGCTTATAACTCGCTTAGTATTGGTCGTACAGGTTTGGGATGGTAAACCAACCTATAGGAAATCATGGGCTGGGAATCTTTTGATGTAGTCTGATTTGACCTTGGACCTCTCCTTCAAGGTCAAACGAGTATAGCTCAACTGATAGACAAAACTTAAAAATGCTTATAACTCGCTTATTATTGGTCGTACAGGTTTGGGATGGTAAACTAACTTATAGGAAATCACGGGCTGGGAATCTTCTGGTGAGGTCAGATTTGACCATGGACCCCTCCTTCAAGGTCAAACAAGGATAGCCAAACTTAAAAGTGCTTATAACTCGCTTATTATTGGTCCTAGTGGTTTGGGATGCTAAACCAACTTATAGGGAATCATGGGTGGGAATCTTCTGGTGTGGTTAGATTTGACCTTGGACCCCTCCTTCAAGGTCAAACCTGGATAGCCAAACTCAAAATGGGGGTGTGGTCAGATTTGACCTTGGACCCCTCCGCACGGATAGCCAAACTCAAAAGTGCTTATAACTCGCTTATTATTGGTCTACAGGTTTGGGATGGTGAACCAACCTATAGGAAATCATGGGCTGGGAATATTTTAGTGTGGTCGGATTTGACCTTGGGCACCTCCTACAAGGTCCAACAATGGTTCACTGGCTTTGGTGAGTTGTCTTTTCGGTGGATACAAATTTGCAAAAGTGCTTATAACTTGCTTATTATTGGTCCTAGAGGTTTGGGATGGTAAACCAACCTATAGGAAATCTTTGGCTGTGAATCTTTTGGTGTGGTCAGATTTGACCTTGGACCCCTCCTTCAAGGTCAAACGATTATAGCCAAACTTAAGCGTGCTTATAACTCGCTTATTATTGGGCGTACAGGTTTGGGATGGTAAACCAACATATAGGAAATCATGAGCTGGGAATCTTTTGATGTAGTCAGATTTGACCTTGGACCCCTCCTTCAAGGTCAAACAAGGATAGCCAAACCTAAAAGTGCTTATAACTCGCTTAGTATTGGTCGTACAGGTTTGGGATGGTAAACCAACATATAGGAAATCATGAGCTGGGAATCTTTTGATGTAGTCAGATTTGACCTTGGACCCCTCCTTCAAGGTCAAACCTGGATAGCCAAACTCAAAATGGGGGTGTGGTCAGATTTGACCTTGGACCCCTCCGCACGGATAGCCAAACTCAAAAGTGCTTATAACTCGCTTATTATTGGTCTACAGGTTTGGGATGGTGAACCAACCTATAGGAAATCATGGGCTGGGAATATTTTAGTGTGGTCGGATTTGACCTTGGGCACCTCCTACAAGGTCCAACAATGGTTCACTGGCTTTGGTGAGTTGTCTTTTCGGTGGATACAAATTTGCAAAAGTGCTTATAACTTGCTTATTATTGGTCCTAGAGGTTTGGGATGGTAAACCAACATATAGGAAATCATGGGCTGGGAATCTTTTGATGTAGTCAGATTTGACCTTGGACCCCTCCTTCAAGGTCAAACAAGGATAGCCAAACCTAAAAGTGCTTATAACTCGCTTAGTATTGGTCGTACAGGTTTGGGATGGTAAACCAACATATAGGAAATCATGAGCTGGGAATCTTTTGATGTAGTCAGATTTGACCTTGGACCCCTCCTTCAAGGTCAAACGAGGATAGCCAAACCTAAAAGTGCTTATAACTCGCTTAGTATTGGTCGTACAGGTTTGGGATGGTAAACCAACCTATAGGAAATCATGGGCTGGGAATCTTTTGATGTAGTCTGATTTGACCTTGGACCTCTCCTTCAAGGTCAAACGAGTATAGCTCAACTGATAGACAAAACTTAAAAGTGCTTATAACTCGCTTATTATTGGTCGTACAGGTTTGGGATGGTAAACTAACTTATAGGAAATCACGGGCTGGGAATCTTCTGGTGAGGTCAGATTTGACCATGGACCCCTCCTTCAAGGTCAAACAAGGATAGCCAAACTTAAAAGTGCTTATAACTCGCTTATTATTGGTCCTAGTGGTTTGGGATGCTAAACCAACTTATAGGGAATCATGGGTGGGAATCTTCTGGTGTGGTTAGATTTGACCTTGGACCCCTCCTTCAAGGTCAAACAAGGATAGCCAAACTCAAAATGGGGGTGTGGTCAGATTTGACCTTGGACCCCTCCGCACGGATAGCCAAACTCAAAAGTGCTTATAACTCGCTTATTATTGGTCTACAGGTTTGGGATGGTGAACCAACCTATAGGAAATCATGGGCTGGGAATATTTTAGTGTGGTCGGATTTGACCTTGGGCACCTCCTACAAGGTCCAACAATGGTTCACTGGCTTTGGTGAGTTGTCTTTTCGGTGGATACAAATTTGCAAAAGTGCTTATAACTTGCTTATTATTGGTCCTAGAGGTTTGCAAAGTGAAACCAACCTATAGGAAATCATGGGCTAGGAATCTTTTGATGTGCTCAGATTTTACCTTGGGCCCCTCCCTCAAGGTCAAACAAGGATACCCAAACTTAGAAGTGATATCTCGCTTATTATTGGTCCTAGAGGTTTATATTGTGAAACCAACCTATAGGAAATCATGGGCTTGGAATCTTTTGATGTGGTCTGATTTGACCTTGGAGCCCTCCTTCAAGGTCAAACAATGATTGCCAAACTTTAAAGTGCTGATAACTTGCTTATTATTGGTCCTAGAGGTTTGCAATATGAAACCAACTTATAGGATGTCATGGGCTGGGAATCTTCTGATGTATTCAGATTTGACCTTGGGCCCCTCCTACAAGGTCTAACAATGGTTCACTGGCTTTGGTGAGTTGTCTTTTCGGTGGAAACAAATTTGCATCGGTTCTCCAATGCGTCTAGTTTTACACGTTTCTGCGCTTCAAACTTAAAATACAGGTTCTCCCTTCAAAATCCAGATTAAAATGCACAGTTTACAGATATTAACCCCTCTATTTATAAACCTTTTATGGGGCCATGGTGGCAGAGTGGTAACAGTCGCCTTCCACCTCTGAGGCCGGGGTTCGATTCCCGGCACGGCCTCAAGTGGGAAAGCTGGTAGTTGATTGCCGTTGGTCGACAGTTTACAGTACAGAACCCTAACGAACTGTATGTACTGGTTTCCTCTGCCCTTCCAACAACCCGTCGTGATATGACCTGTACTGTGTTGAAAGCGACGTAAAACCCCAAATAAATAAATAAAATATAAACCTTTTATGTCACGTTTCTTGTCAATGCAAGAATTCCACACATGTCGCCTCACATATCTATAAACAACGTCTTTGCAAGCGTTTTGCAAATGGCGCAATAATAGAATAGTTTACAGATTTATACAGGTTTTTACATTTTTTACAGATACAGGTTTCTGGTCAAGACAATATTTCAAATACCCAATACATCTCGATATGCAAATCTGCAAACGTCTTTACAAATATTTATTTTATTTCACTTTAAAATATTTATAAATGTTAAATGCTATGGCCACAAGAAATATATGGATGAAGACTGCACAGTATGCTACACGAAAACTACTGACTGCCACATGTATGTAGAGACCACAAAAATATGGAGGCAATTGATTTTTTATTTTTTTTTTGTCATTTTATTTATCCTGGACCTGGATCTTTCTTAATTATTTTTTTATGAATTTTTAAAATAATTTTTAATGCATATAATTAAAAAATCATTCACTAAATCACTTATAACTTGAGAAGTATTGCATTTAGAGCATTTTGCTAAAATATGTTATTCTGCTACTTTTTTCATAGCTATAACATGGTGAGTAACTTGGGCATCTATCCCCATAGCTGAGTAATAGTTACTTTCTGACTTTTCAGTAACTTCCGTAATGAGTAAAATCACTTATAACTTAAACTATTGCATATACAGAATTTTGTATAAATATGTTGTTCAGCTACTTTTGGGTCAACTATAACATAGTAAAGTTGCAGACTTGTAGCTCATGGCACAGCTGAGTAATAGCTAGTTTTAGGTTATCACTGTTGAGTAAATCATTTATAATTTGACAACTGTTGTGTTTATAGTATATTGTTTCATATGTTATTCATCTATTTTGGGGTCAGCTATAACATTGTGAAATTCCAGACCTGTAGCTCATTGCATAGCTGAGTAATAGCTACTTTGAGGCTCTGCCTGTTGAGTAAATTGATTCTAGCTTGAAAACTATTGCATATAGAGAATTTTGTTTATGTTATTTATCTACTTTTTGGTTAGCTATAACATAGTAAAATTGCAGACATATAGCTCCTGGCATAGCTGAGAAATAGCTACTTTGGGGTTCTCAATGTTGAGTAAATCAGTTGTAAGTTGAAAACTTGCATTTAGAAAAATTTTTATTAATATGTTCTCCAACTACCGGTACTTTTGGGTCGGCTATAACATAGTGAAATTGCAGACCTGTAACATCATTGCATAGCTGAGCAATAGCTACTTTCAGATTCTCACTGTTGAGTAAATCAATTGTAACATGAAAACTATTACATTTAGAGTATTTTGTTTAAATATGTTATTCAACTACTTGTGGGTAAGCTATAACATAGTAAAATTTGCAGACTTGAAGTTCCATACATAGCTGAGCAATAGCTATTTTGAGGTTCTCACTGTTGAGTAAATTGCTTATAACTTGAAAACTATTGCATTTACAGTAATTTCTTTAAATATGTTATTGACCTACTTTTCAGTCTTCTATAACATAGTGAAATTGCAGACCTGTAACATTATTGCATAGCTGAGCAATAGATACTTTGAGGTTCTCACTGTTGAATAAATCAGTTGTAACTTCAAACATATTGCAATTAGAGTTTTTTGTTTAAATATGTTATTCAGCTACTTTTGGGTCAGCTATAACTTAGTGTAATTGCAGATCAAAGCTCATTGCTTAGCTGAGCTGTAGCTACTTTCAGAGTCTCGCTGTTGAGTAAATCAGTTAGAACTTCAAATATCTTCCAATTAGAGTATTTTGTTTAGATATGTTATTCACCTACGTTTGGGTAAGCCATAACATAGTAAAATTGCAGACCTGTAGCTCATTGTGTAACTGAGTAATAGCTACATTGAGTTTTTCACTGTTGAATAAATCAGTTGTAACTTGAAAACTATTGCATTTAAAGTATTTTCTATAAATACGTTGTTCACCTACTTTTGGGTCAGCTATAACATAGTGAAATTGCAGACCTGTATGTCATGGCATAGCTGAATAATAGTACTTTCAGGTTTTTACTGTTGAGTAAATCAGTTGTAACTTGAAAACTATTGCATTTAGAGTATTTTGTTTATTGTTTATGTATTTTGGGGTCAGCTATAGCGTAGTGAAATTGCAGACCTGCAGGTCATGGCATAGCTCAGCAATACCTACTTTCAAGTTCTCACTGTTGAGTAAATCAGTTGTAACTTGAAAACTATTGCATTTAGACCATTTTCTTTAAATATGTCATTCAGCTACTTTGGGTCAGCTGTAACATAGTTAAGTTGCAGACCTGTAGCTCATTGCATAGCCGAGGAATAGCTACTTTGATATTTTCTCTGTCAAGTAAATCAGTTGTAACTTGAAAACTATTGCATTTAGAGAAGTATGTTGAAATATTTTATTTATCTTCTTTTGAATAAGCTATAACATAGTAAAATTGCAGACATGTAGCTTATGGTATAGCTGAGTAATAGCCATTCTCAAGTACTCACTGTCGAGTAAATCAGTTGTAACTTAAAAACTATTACAGTATTTCTTTAAATATGTTATTCACCTACTTTTGCGTGAGCTATATCATATTAAGATTGGAAGCCTTTAACTGGTTGCATAGTTGAGCAAAAGCTACTTTGAGATTCTCACTATTGAGTAAATCAGTTGTAACTGGAATAGTATTGCATTTGCAGCATTTGCTTTAAATATGTTTTAACCAACTTTTTACACCTAAACAGTTCCCTTGTTACTTTACTTCTGAATACCATTTGCAGGGCACAACTTTTGTGTCCTTTTCTTCTGTCACTTCTACTCTGAAACTTAAAACGCACAGTCAGCTGACATAGAGCCCATTCACGGGCACTGATTGCTTGTTTTAACAATTGTACTAGTGTTTTGGGTGGGCAAGGATACCGAACCCACCATCAAAACTAAACAGTGCCTATCATACACAGTATGATATATGTACATACTATGATATAAATGTGATATATACGAAGCAGACTTACAAAAAAAACAAATGTTAGTCTATAAATAGGTAATGCTACAATAAAATTTCAATAAGTCAACTGTTGCAGCTCTTTTGGAAAAAAGGAAAATAATTTTTTTTAAATAATGAAACACAAGACACAAGACATGAATCTACCCTTGTTGCTCCAGAAAAATGCTATTAACACTATAAACTATCACACAATGTTCGATATACTTTGTTAAATTTATCAATTTTCTTTTCTTTACTGTATACTTTTTCTAGTATTTTAAATTTAGATTTGATTATTTTCAAAAAAATCATTTGTGAGAACTGTCTTACATAAGCTTTTGTATTTATTAATATACCATTGCCCCAGATGATTACTGTATTAATACAATATGACAATGAGGAATTTTCTAAATTTAAACCTAACAATATTTCACATATTGAGAACTTTAATTCTCTGTCACATATGTTTTTAAGTTTCATTTCTAAATTTTCCCAAAACGCTCGACTTATTTCACAATAATAGAAGTGGTGTTCTAGTGTATGAATAAGGGTACAGTAATGACATTTTGGACTATCTATAACATTCCACTTAGATAGATTATCTCCACAATTAACAATTCAATGAAGGATTTTATACTGAAAACTCTGGAAATAAGGTTCTCTTGAAATTATATATGGTAGTTCAAAAATGACAGACCACTCATACTTTTCCAAAAAAAGGAAACAAGTTTACCCATATTGCTGTTGATGTTGGTGGCTTTCATACTCTTGTAACAAGTTCTTGATAGATTTCAACAGTTTTCACTGTTATAATTGCTTTCAACTTATTAACTTTTATATAAACTTCATTTGGCAGTTTTTATGTTAGCTGACTTGTCAGTCAGCTGACATTATGGCATCACTCTGCGGCATCTGTGTACGCATCTACATACACGTTGGCATCTGCGTGAACAACTTCTCCAAAAGTACAAGTCTCAGAGACATGCTGTTTCTTTTAAAAGATACCTTATCTATCGAGGATGAAAAATTATTCAAGACATGCAGATTTGTTTGTTTGTTCCCCAGAGCCATTACAAGTGAGGTATCCACCACCCTGAGTGTGAAAATTTCAACACTTTATCACAATATTTTCTTTGCTTATTGCAGGGATTTCTCTCTTATCTTGCACGCATGTACTATAACACTAGTAGATTCCCATGTGTGACTATCAGGCCTGGATCTCTCGTAATTTTTTTTATGAATTTTTTAAATAATTTTTCACACATTAAAATTCCTAAAATCATGCACTAAATCACTTATGACTTGAAAAGTATTGCATTTAGACCATTTTCTTAAAATATGTTATTCAGCTACTTTTCTCATACCTACAACATGGGAGTCTATCTTAATACCTGAGTAATAGCTACATTTTGGCTTTTCAGCAACTTCCATGATGAGTAAAATCACTTGTAACTTGAAAACTATTGCATTTAGAGAATTTTGTATAAAATATGTTATTCAGATACTTTTGGGTCAACTATAACTTAGTAAAATTGCAGATCTGTATCTCATTGTATAGCTGAGTAATAGCTACTTTGAGTTTATCACTGTTGAGTAAATCAGTTGTAACTTGAAAACTATTGCTTTTATTACGCTACAATAGCTTACTATGTGTGACTGAATGCTAACTCGGGAGGGGCCCCAAATCCAGCCAACGACCAAGAAAAATGGATGTTTATATCGAGAGATATTTCAAACGCCTGTCCAATATGGTGGCCAAAGAGAGAAGTAGGACGAATCACCAAACGACACTGGTATGGTACATACTAAACCACAGACTCAGCCAAATCCAAACGTCCATTTTTCTTGGCCATGGCCCTTCATGTCTTTACAATAATTGTATAAGAGGTGAAGCTGATGGCCCTGTCAACGGGAATCAGACTTCACCAGTACCTAAACGACTGGCTGATCAGGGCCCAGTCTCAGGAAGAGGCACAAGTAAACACTCAGACAGTGGTGGATCTAACAGTCCTTAGGGTGGATAATAAATTAGGAGAAGTCCGAACTAAAACCAACTCAGGTGTTTTCCTTCGTGGGCTAAGAATACCATCTAGATTCAGCCCTTGTAAAACCCACTCAAGAGAGATGGCTCAGACTTCAGGATTTGATCCTACGACTCAAGTCAAAACATGTTTTGACTGCAAGATGTTTGAGGTCACTAATTGGGTTGCTTGCTTCAACGGAGAAAATGCTCCCAGAGGGACGCCTCCATATGAGGCTCTTTCAGTTTCACCTCAAGGAACACTGGAGATTTTCTCAGTCGTTGGACACCCTCCTTCCTTGGACAGAAACCATTTCAGCACACCTAGACTGGTGGCAAAATCCCACAAACGTGATGAAATGCTCAGGCCTTCATCCCAAAGACTACAGTATCCAATTCTTTACAGACACCTCAACCGAAGACTGGGGCACTCACCTGGAGCACACCTCTGCAAAAGGTCTGTGGTCAGACAGGGAGAAAGGGCTACACATAAATGTTCTAGAGCTGAAGGTGGTTTCTCTGGCCCTTCTCTGCCATCATTACCAGATAACACTAAACCCAGACACATTCCAGGGTGTCTCAATGTGATCACCGAACTGCTGTCCAGGTCGAACCAAGTTCAGTCAACAGAATCGTCACTGCATCCACAGGTATTCAAACAGATCTGTCTCAAGTGGTTCACTCCTCATGTAGATCTATTTGCCACTCGCCTGAACCACAAAGTTCCTCTATACGTGTCTCCAGTCCCAGGCCAAAATTCTTGGGACACAGATGCTCTGAACATAAACTGGTCGGGTCTCACTGCTTATGCTTACCCTCCCACAGCTCTCCTTCACAGGGTGATCCAAAAAGTCAGACAGTCTAATTGCCTGATCATCATAATAGCCCCAGGCTGGCCAGGGATGCCCTGGTTATGTCAGCTGACTTGTCAGTCAGCTGACATTATGGCATCACTCTGCGGCATGGACGTACGCGTACACATACGCGTGAGCATCTTCTCCAACGAAAGTACAAGGCCCAGAAACATGCTGTTTTTTTAAAAGATAGCTTATCTACCTAGCATGAAAAATTGTTCAAGGAATGCAGATCTGTTTGTTCGTCTGTTTGTTAGAGCCATTATAAGTGAGGTACTCCCCATCCTAAGTATGAAAATTTTAACACTTTATCGCAATTTTCTCAGTGACTATTGTAGGGATTTCTCTAATATCTTGCACATATGTACTAGGTCACAAATAGATTCCCTTGTGCTCATATCTCCTAAACCGTGCGAGATAGAGCGATTTCGTCGAAATTTTCAACCCACAAGGTATTTAAGGAATGTACTCTTTGCAATTTTCCAAAAAATTTCCCCTCCCCAAAAATGCCGGCCATTTTGAATTTTCGAATTTTTGCCAAAAATGGCAAAACACAAATTTGCTTCTGTCTCCTTAACCTTGCGAGATAGAGCGATTTCTTCGAAATTTTCGACCCACAGGGTATATAAGGAATGTAATCTTTGCAATTTTCAAAAAATTTTCCCCTCCCCAAAAATGGCGGCCATTTTGAATTTTCGAATTTTTGCCAAAAATTAGCAAAACACAAATTTGCTTCTATCTCCTTAACCGTGCGAGATAGAGCGATTTCGTCAAAATTTTCGACCCACAGGGTATCTGACCATTGTACTCTTGGCAATTTTCAAAAAATTTTCCCCTCTCCAAAAATGGCGGCCATTTTGAATTTTCGAATTTTTGCCAAAAATGGCAAAACACAAATTTGCTTCTATCTCCTTAACCGTGCGAGATAGAGCGACTTCTTCGAAATTTTCGACCCACAGGGTATCTAAGGAATGTAATCTTTGCAATTTTCAAAAAAATTTTCCCCTTCTCAAAATTGGCGGCCATTTTGAATTTTTCCCAAAAATGGCAAAACACAAAATTGCTTCTATCTCCTTAACCGTGTGAGATAGAGGGATTTCGTCAAAATTTTCGACCCACAGGGTATCTGAGCAATGTACTCTTGGCAAGTTTTAAAAATTAAAATATAATTTTCAGCTACTTTTTCCATAGCTACAACATGGTGAGTAACTTGGGTGTCTATCTCAATAGCTAAGTGAGTAATAGCTACTTTTGGACTTTTTAGTAACTTCCATCATGAGTAAACCGACTTGTAACTTGAAAACTATTGCATTTAGAGAATTTTGTGTAATATGTTATTCAACTACTTTTGGGTCAGCTATGACATAGTAAAATTTCATACCTGTAGCTCATGGCATAGCTGAATAATAGCTACTTTTAGGTTATTACTGTTGAGTAAATCACTTATAACTTGAAAAGTAATGCATTTAGAGTATTTACTTTCAATATGTTATTCACCTATTTTGTGGCTGTATTTTGGCCTTCCTGGACCCCATATCATATGACACCACTGGTATATCAGATGTAATATAATCCTAAAACCTATGCAATCAGATTTAGTAGGTGGCGAGTAATTTTGGGGCCAAATTTCAGACTTATAGACCAACATTTGGTACTGATTTGGGATGATTTATATCTATTTATGGCTACTTTTACAAGAATATTTTGGTGAAATAATTTCTGATCAGATATGTAATGCTCCAAATGTGCGTAAAATATCCTCATTAATTATGGGAATATTCATGAAATTAAGTTTCGGCTTCAGATTGGCAGTATTATGATGTACTTTACATTTCCCACCTGAGGGGGGGGGGGACCTGGGCCCTCCAGCACCCGAGAAATTTAAATTCTTAAAATGGTCCTTGAGTAGGCCAGCCCAATACAAATTCATTCTCTGATATAAACTGAGTTTCCTGTAAATATTCCAGCCAGACTGATCAACTTTAAGGGGTGTTTTGGGCTGATCTGGCATTTTATAAATTCCTCGCCAACTTTACTCCCTGAACCTGCACCTTGGGCTAGATATGTATTTGTAAATTTATTTATTTATTTATTTGGGATTTTACGTCGCTTTCAACACTGTACAGGTCATATCACGATGGGTAGTTGGAAGGGCAGAGGAAACCAGTACATACAGTTTGTTAGGGTTCTGTACTGTAAACTGCCGACCAACGGCAAGCAACTACCAGCTTTCCCACTTGAGGCTGTGCCAGGAACCGAACCCTGGCCTCATAGGTGGGAGGCGAGAGTGTTACCATTCTGCCACTGTGGCCCCTATATATTTATAAAGCAACACACTACTACAATTCATTTCAGTGGCGTCTCCTTTGGGAAACAATATGGTTTTCAACCTTGAATCTATCTTAGTTGAGAATATATCAGCATATCCTGATACAGCCATCTGATGCTGTATTTTGGCCTTCCTGGACCCCATATCAAGCATATGACACCACTAGTATATCAGATGTAATCCTAAAACCTATGAAATCAGATTTAGTAGGTTGCAAGTAATTTTGGGCCAAATTTTAGACTTATAGACCAACATTTGGTACTGGTTTGGGCTGATTTATATCTACTTTTGGCTACTTTTACAACAACATTTTGAAATAATTTCTTATCAGACATGTGATGCTCCAAATGTGCCAAAAATATATTCATTAAGTATTACAAAATGCATGAAATTAAATTTGGGCTTCAGATTGACCCCCCCCCCCCAAAACACCCTGGAAATTGAAATTCTTAAAATGGCCCAGCCCAATACAAATTTATTCTTTGATGTAAACTTGAAAATTTTCTATTAAATGTAGCTTTTATAAGCTACAATACTTACCTATTGAAACAGTATGCTATTCCGTTGACCACCGGAAAAGCTACCAACGGGTTAAAAGTTGGAAACATTCCCGGCCGAGTGCGGGGAGAGGTCTCCCCAGAGCCGGCTCACTTCACCGGAGACACCGGTACCGAGATGACCGGTTATATGACGACTGTGCAGCAGATCACGTGATTCTTCCTTCTTTTCGTTGGTGACCATCCCCGGCAGTGAGGTGTCGTTAAGCGGGGACAGACCGGGAGGGCTTCTATCTGTTTCAATAGGTAAGTATTGTAGCTTATAAAAGCTACATTTAATATAAAATTTTCAATTTTATTACGCTACAATATACTTACCTATTGAAACAGTATCCTGAATTCCAGCATCTTGGATGGAGGGAAGACAGCTCACTGACTTGGTCCTGGTGAAGAGCCTTATCTGGTGAAGGAAGGAGACCCGAATTCAGCATCCGGCCGGTGTGTTGAAGATCAGATCTGAGGGGTGTGCTCTTCTGGAAATCTGGAAGAGGGCTCCAAAGGGAAATTGTCCGGCGAACTGTAGCCCGTCAGTGTAGCACTCCAATATGGCTGCAAAGACAAAGGGATAGAGGAGATTAGGATAGAGGAATTGAGGTTAACGAAAAATTAACAGTAATTCCACTGAGATAATGAGAAAACCCTTTTTTTTTTTTTTTTGGTAAGAAAACACCTCCAAGAAAAACTCAGGTAAAATGTAGGAAAAAGGTAAATATATATGTATGTAATTATGTGGTTACAATTTTTACCTTGGATGGTAGGAAGCCATGCTCTATGCGGTCAGGGTTCCGACCGGCCCCATCTGCTGGAAGTGTCATCCTGTTGCCCCCCCCCCCCCCCCCCCCCCCCGTTTTTGAAGGCGGTGCTGCTAGGGAGGAGCCACCACTTGTTGAGCAGCCACGAAGGATCCTAAGTGGAAAGATAGGTCTTTTTGGTTCTGGCCAGATAGGTCCTTGAGATAAAAAGATGTAAATGTATTGTGAGATTTCCAATGGCACGCTTGGAGAATTTGGTTCATAGAGACACCCCCATAGAAGGCTTTGGAAGCAGCGAATGCTGTAACGTCATGGGCCTTGACCCCTAGCCGGTCCATGTCCACGTCTCCCACTCTAGAGTAGCAGAATTTGATAGTGTTTTTAATCCAAGATGATATTGTCGAGCATTGGATGTCCTTAGAGTGGCCCTGTTTGTAAGAGACGAATAACAGAATTTTATCCTGTCTTAACTCTGAAGTGAGTTTTAAGTAAATAGAGAGGGCCTTCACGGGGCATAGTAGGATATCCTCATTGCTGTTGTTTTGTGTAGTTTTGAGAGCGGGAATAACCACTGGTGATAATGCTTGGATTCCTTCCTTTGCTAATTGGTTCTTGGCAATGAAGGAAGGTGAGGGGGTGAGTTGAATTTGGTCCCAGTTGCCTAGGCACAGTAATCCGTCTAATATCCAGGCGTGTATTTCACTCCGTCTTTTCCCGGAGGATAGGGCTAGTAAAAAGACTGTTTTCCATGTGACATATTTGATTGGAACCTCCTCTAAAGGTTCAAAGGGAGGTTGCTTGAGTTGATGAAGGACCAGGGATAGGTCCCATTGGGGTAGATTCCTGGTACTTTTCGGTTTATCCCTGTGAAAACTGGCAATAAGTCTAGCTATTTCTGCATTATTACTGATGTCCAATGGGGCATTTCCCAAGGTGTCAGCGATTGCAGTCCTATATCCCTCAATGGTGGAAGGGCGTCTGTCTTTCTCGTTAAAGAGGAAGCACATGAAATCACAGATGTGTTTTATAGAGGGAGCCCTGAAGTCCACCTGTTGTTCGATGCACCAACATTCGAAAACTGCCCATTTGAGGTGTAGAGAGTCTTTGAAGTGCAGCAATTCTGTCTGCCACTTCTGCAGAAAAACCTTGGTCTTGGAGGATGGAACTCCTAGATACCATGCGTGGAGGTTGAGGGACTCTGGGTGAGTGTGGAATTGGTTGTTCAGTGGTTGTTTGAGTAGTGAGCGAATTGGTGTAAGTTGTCTTGGAAGGTCGAGAGACAGTTCCACCAGAATCCAAAACCACAATTTCATTGGCCAGCCCGGGGCTATCAGGATGAGCCTGCATTCCTGGGACAGTAACTTTTGGACCACTCTTGGTAGTAGTGCCGTGGGGGGAGAGGCGTAGCCGATCATGTTTTTCCAGGATATGTTTAGTGCGTCCACTGCCCAAGCCTGTGGGTCCGGGATAGGGGACACATAGGTTGGGCGTTTTGTATTCAGGTTTGTGGCAAATAGGTCTATCTGAGGACGTTCCCAGAGTAGACAAATCTTCTTGAAAATCTGGGGTGTCAGAGACCACTCTGTGTGTTGTATTTAGTTTCTCCTGGAAAGGCCGTCCGCAATTACATTGAGAGAGCCTGGGACGTGTCTTGCCCTGAGGGTTATCTGGTTTTTGTTGCACCATGTGAGAAGCCTCCACATGAGGGCACAAAGTTCGGGTGAGTGGGTTCCACCCTGTTTGTTTATGTGGGCTACTACCGTGGTGTTGTCTGATGCTACTAACACCTGTTTCTTGTTGCATTGTGGTGAGAAATGTCGAAGAGCTAGGATCACTGCTTTTAGTTCCAATACATTTATGTGTAGTTGTTTTTCTACCTGAGATCATATGCCTCCTACGGAGTCGTGATTTAAGTGCGCGCCCCAGCCTGCGTTTGATGCATCTGTAAAGATTAGAATGTCGTGATCTCTCGGGTGTAAGAATTCTCCACTTAGAACATTTTGGGGGTTTAGCCACCATATCCCGTGTTGTTTCATTTTCTGAGTCCAGGGAATTGGAGAATTCAGAGGCATTGGGAATTTCCAGTGGGTCTTGAGGTGCCATTGGAAAGGTCTCATGTGTATCCTGCCCAATTTTACTGTTTTCTCTGTGGACGCCAGTAATCCAATGGTGGACATAAGAGTTCGTGCACTGAGGACAGATTTCTTGGAAATTCTGTTGAATGAAATTTGGATCTTGTTCCATCTGTCGTTTGTGGGTCTGACAAGACCTTGGTCCAACAAAAAACGGTAGCCTATGAAGTCGAACCTCTGCTGGGGGTTGAGTTCTGACTTTTGGAGGTTTACTATAAACCCTAGGTTTTGTATCAGGGAGAGAAGCTTGACGGTGTGTTTCTGAGCTTCGTCCTGGGAAGAGGCCCTTATCAGCCAGTCGTCTAGGTACTGATGTAGACGAATGTCCTGCTTTAGATCTAGGAGCTTTACTTCCTTCACTAGCGAGGTGAAGACCAGAGGGGCCGTGGCCAGACCAAAGGGCAGGCTGGTGAACTGATGGTGTTTCTTTGTGGTGGAACCTGAGGAACTTTCTTGATTGAGGGTGAATGTGAATGTGTAGGTATGCGTCTGAGAGATCTATCGATGTGACCCATTCCCCTTGTCTGAGCGATGTGCGGATTGATTCTGGGGTTTCCATCTTGAATTTTGAGACCGTATAGATATTGGTTTAGGGAGCTGAGGTCTATCACGGGTCTCCATCTGTTCCCTGGTTTGGGAACTAATAACAGTCGACTGTAAAATCCGAGACTGTCTTATTTGTTTACTTCCTCTATGGCGTTTTTGGCCAGAAGGCCTAGTATAGAACTCGACAAGGCACTGTCTTTGTCGATTTCGTTGTATCCGCTGTGAATGCAAGGTGTTCTGGACAGCTTGATCCCTGAATGGTAGGCGATAACCCTGTTTGAGGATGTCTAGATGAAATGGGTGAGCGCCCTGTTGTTCCCATTGTTTTACAAACCACTTTAGCCTGCCTCTTTGATGTTTTCTTGGGTATATATAGATGCCTTGCTTAACTGTACACACAGAGTCTTTGCTCCCTCCGGTGGGGTCTGGATGCTCAGAGTCTTTGGCCTCTCTGGTAGGCAAGTGCTCCCGGATTGAACATGTGGTTTGTTGAGTACCCAGTGAGGCTCTAAATGGGTTGAACGAGGCTGTCCACGATTGAGGGGAGGAAAGAATTGATTTTGTGTCATTGGTTTTGTGTTTGTTGCTGGTTTTGAGAGCCACTGTTGCTCTTGCCTCTGCCCCTGCGAGATCCTCTGCCTCTGTTTCCGCTGCAAAAACCACCCTTCTGTGGTTGCTGGTGGTAAAACTGTGGCGGCATGACGTACTGAGGAGGGGGAACAGGGTAAAGCCCCCCTTGTTGATACGCTCCTCTGCCTCTGCCTCTGGGCTTTTTCTTGTGCTTGCCGTAGGGGTGAAACCTGGTGCTCTGCTGGTTTCCGGTCTTGACCCCAAGACCTATGAGGTGCTGTTCATATTTCTGCATTAATGACCGTTCAAATAGGTCCGGTCCAGATATGGGGGTTGCCCTGAGGTTTTTGAGGGGGTAAGAGTCGAGACTGTTATGAGTGTTCTTGAGGTAGGCGTCTCGACGTATGAGCACCAAATTGGTTAATAAGTGGAGAAATTTCTCCAGCAGGTATTGGTAAGCGACAGCTGTGCTCCTGCTGATGTCCAGCATAAACTGCATCTGTGGGGTGTCCTCTATTGTTGAGTTGAGCAGCTGTAGGAGAAACTGGTCCCTATTATTAGGATCTGGTTCTGAGGCCAATAACGTGAATGTCTTTTCCCTTTGATCCCTGGCTGCTCTGAGGTTATTAAGGGTAGACTCACTGGCGGTTGAGAATGTGGATAAGAAGTTTGAGGTTGCGATACATTCTCGAACCATTAGTTCCAGTTTAACCAGTTCTCTCTGGTTGATACAGGCTGTAGGGAGGCCCTTGTACCCAGGTCTGGCAATGTTAGAGAAGGCCTGTGTACTACGTGTGGTCTCTGTTCAAACTTTTCCCTTGCCACCGGATACCAGTTACCTCTATTTGGTGGGTTGGAGAGGAATTGCCCAATATCCAAGGATGTTGATGAAGAAGGGCCTGGTTTAACCACTGTATCCTGATTTTGGAGAAATTTTGCAATGTCATCCATAAGGGGAAGTTTCAGAGACAGTGGACGAGAGAATTACTCCATGCGGAACATGTTTGGGTCGCGGCCGAGTCCTGAGCCAAGTTTGTAATCGTCAATGCCAAGATATTGTCGAACTCGGTCAATGAAGGCATGGAAGTCTGCCTTGGGGGGAGGGGCTAAATTTTCCGGTTCTGAGTCTTCTATTTGTGAAGCTGCAGAATATGAGGATCCCGTCTCCACGCCATAGTCTCCCTTCTCGAGCCTTTGGAGGGGGGACTCAGATTGAGGTTGTGGCTGAGTTGTTGGAGGCGGGGGAGGAGAAACTATCGTCTTAATGGTGGAAGGTGCGATGGATGCTGAGCCCTTCACCCCTTTTAGTCCTTTCTTGATAGTAGTGTGAGGAAAGGAAGTATCCATTGGTTCTGGGGGGGAACCGGTTGGCTAACTTGTGTTTGGTCGACCTGGCTAGGTTGGGCCTGTACAGATGAAAAAGTTGCTGCACTGTCTGGAGGAGCTGGGGAGAATTTCTTAAACATTTCCTCCATGGAGGAGGTCAGAAACTGTTGAAGGCCTGATTGAAGTTGTGAAGAAAGGTCCATCATTTGCTTCTGATTTTGTTGAGATAAATTCTCCATCATTTGCATATTTTTTTGTTCAAAATGTGCTTTGAGCATCTGCGTGCGTGGGGTCAGAGGTGGTACCAATCTTTGTGGATCTGGAGCAGATGAGAACATAGGATCCTGCATAACGTTTGATCTGACTGGTGCCGGAGTCTTTAAAAAGACTGAAGAAGTGGTAGAAGGCGGGACTTTGTGAAATGCTGCGGACCTCGGAGGTGGCATTGATGGTTGAATAAACTGGGGCCCGCTAGTAGATGAGGCCGGTTGTAGAGGAGAAAGGCCGGCGGGTGCTGATACTCCGGTCGGTGACACATATCCGGTGCCGGAGTCCTCCGGGTTAAGATCCAAGATTGAATCGTCTATTTCACCGGCCTCCGGATCCTCATCATCCGGTTCCGGATCAGTCGGTACATTCTTTGATGCACGCTTTGCGCTCCTTTCTTGAAATACAGTCCGGAGGTGATTCCACTCCACCTCTGAGAGGGAGGAACATGAAGAACAAGCCTCTAGAGGGGCACCTGAGGCACAAGGGTCTTCCCCTTTACAATGCATTCTACAGCTATAACACCTCATGTGTTTGTCAAATGCTGGCATCCAGTGCCCACACTTTCCCCTCTTCTGGTAAGGGGGAGTACCTACCATGATGGTAGTATAAAGTGTCACAATGTAAGAGACATACACAAAATATCTCACAGCAAAGTATATCAAAGTTGTCTATAAACAATGGTGAGATAATAGAAACGAGAGTAAGAGTAAAAATCCTCCTTGAACTGTATGAAAGACTATCACAAAGTGATAGTTCCAAAAAGCCAACTGACAAAATGGCTACCAACGGAAAGAAGGAAGAATCACATGATCTGCTGCGCAGTCGTCATATAACCGGTCATCTTGGTACCGGTGTCTCCGGTGAAGTGAGCCGGCTCCGGGGAGACCTCTCCCCACACTCGGCCGGGAAACTTTCCAACTTTTAACCCGTTGGTAGCTTTTCCAGTGGTCAACGGAGTAGCATACTGTTTCAATAGGTAAGTATATTGTAGCATTATAAACTGAGTTTTTTGTGAAACTTTATGTCAGAGTGACTAACTTTAAGTTGTCAACTTTAAGCATGATCAAATTTCGTCAAAATCAGTAGCATTTTAGCTACAATGTACTTAGTTACTACATTCACAAATGTGTGGTTGGGACTTCGAAGTCTGCAACTCGGATGAGTGGATTTATTGGTTTGCTTGTTTGTGCATTCTACGTCACAATTTTGGAGCTAGTTTTCTCATTTTTTCATATAACAGCGTCATTGGTTAGCATATAACAAGACCAAATTTCAACAAAATTGATGACATTTTCACACAGGCATGACTATTTTAGCTATTTAGCTTCTGCATTCACAAATATGCTTTGACATTTTGAAGTCTGCAACTCAGACGAGTGTGTTTATTTCTCCTTCGGTCTTCTTCCTTTCTTTCTATTTTCCTCCAAGTCTCATCACTTATCCATTTTTTTCCAATATTTATCTTTGTGGCCAATTGCAAGTACTTTCCTTGCAGTTTCATTGTAAGCTACTTTTTGTTCTCCCATTTACTTTCTAGAATTAGTTCATTGTTGTTTATTTTGTTATATTACCTTGAATAACAGCAAATCTGTTTTTCAGTTCTATCTTGAATTTCACCTTAACATCTTTCTTCTGGAGATTATCAATGTTAATTTTCCTCTTACCATTTCTGGCCTCCTTTTGTGCTTTCAGTTTAAGTTTTATCCTAGCAACCCAGCAGGCACACAACTTTGAAATCTGGTTGAATCCAACGTAGAAATCTGGTTGAAATATGTGTAGATTTTGCAAACTGTTTTTGGTTGGATCCAACCAGTGAAATCAGGTTGAATTCAATTGGGGAAATCAGGTTGTTTACATTGTCTTCTTTATTTGAATCATTGTTGCTTATTTGTCATAATTATAGCTTTTTAATAATATTATACAATAACTATCCATATGCATATTTTACAATTTGGATATATCTTCAAAGTAATTAATTCTTTCCAAGATGACATGTTTTCATGAATCATTGTATATTCACTATTCTATTTCTGATGACATTGTAATAACACATAATTTTGCATCAGCTTTGAAATACAATTGCTCAAGATATATAAATCCATATTTTCCAACTAGATATCCATTTTTATTAATAGGACGGTATTATTCAGTGCCTTCAATTGAAATTCTTTTTGTGAAATTTTAAAATAATTTTTTTTCTTTGTAAATTACAAACAATTGTGACATTTATATCTTCAGTATTTTATGGAATCAGTTTCTTTTAAATGTTTTATTAAGTTGGCTATAATTATATTGTAATTTTTAAGAAGCTATTATGTAGCAGAGCCCAATGCTCAGTTCAGAAGCTTGTGTCTCATACAATATTGCTGTGTAAACTGTAAAAAAACACAAGAATAGCCACATTATTATAACTCCACCCATTACTCCCAACCTTAATTAGTTGTCAGTTCTGACCACAAAAAATAGACCTAAAGACGTAAACACCATGCATGCAATTGAGCAAGGGTAAACCCCCACCTCCACCCCTGCTGTGTTATCTAATTACTTTTAGTCACAGGCCTAATGTTCTGTGTAGCAGAGTACAGATAAGAAAAACCAGGAACCCCCAACCTCCCTGTTGTGTGATAAAATGTTATAGCTTATGTTCTCCGTATAGAGACTTTTTCAGTGTAAACTTGCAAACTGAAAACTAGTTACTTGTGTATGGGAGAATTTGAGAAACAAATTTAAATTACTAAGTTTTGATAAATAAGTTTGAATTTATCATTTTTTATTTAAGATAAGTTTGATTTCAAAATGTTTTTTAATTATCATTAATTAATTTCATTAATCAAAATATAATTATAAAAATTATACTGGTGAATCAATTTTTTTGTAACTTGCTATAAATTAACAAGGGGAATGGATAAAAATGTACAAGTACATTCACACATAATCTTTATCATGTTTATAATCTTTAAAAGTTAGTCTTTTCTTTACAAATACCTACAAATTCCAAAACTATTGCAATAATAGTTCTTTCAAAAAGTTAGACGTAATCACAATATCACCCTGTAGTAAAAGAATTTTCAATGAACAATCACTAGTCATTCATTTCCCAATATTCAACCTGTTTTCTGTTCAATCACATGACTAAGATTTCATGTCGAAAAACCTAGCTTGATTTAGTAGCGATTTTTTCATGAAGTATCACTACTGTTTCCAGTCAAAACTCCAGCTTTGAAATAGTGTTGAAATTGTGTCATTGTCAATTTTTAACCAAAAATCACCATGATTTCTGGTCAAAATATCACTACTTTTTCATGTCAGAAAACTAACTTAGATTTAGTAGTTGATAATGTGGATTTCAACGTCAGGACCTGTTTTCAACTCTAAATCAATGACATTTCAAGGCATGTGCCAGCTGGGAACAAGCATATGATGATCACTACTGCAAGTAGCACCATGGCATACATGCAGCTACAACTTTTAGTGAGTGTTTCCATTTATGATGATATGGTTCAATTTGGTTCTTGTCATTTCTATTCCGAGAATTCCATGTTAATTTGTCAATATCTTTGTGCTTGCATGTTGTGCCTCCAGTAACCAGGTAGTTCATTCTGCACAGATCACATTGCAGTTCCCCATTTTCGTTTCTTGTCCCACGTCCCTGCTTTCCAAGTATGGCTTTCTTGTCAGTAATAAGATCAGATAAATTTTGCACTCAAATGTGCATGTTGTGTTAATGTTTTAATAATTGTTCTACATTCATAGACACCAGACCTATGGATCTATCCCTATTACGAAGGTCTATAGACAATCCTAAGGATTGACTTAAAATGGATCCAAAGCATTGCTTTAAGAACATTAAGCTGCCTATTGGAAATAGTATTAAGGTGTTATCCACAAATTGTCAAGGTTTACAAAATTATGAAAAACGATGTGATGTGTTATCATACCTGAAGGAGAAACAAGCTGACATAATATGTCTCCAAGATACACACTGGGTTGATAAGGATTATCAGAATATAAAGGAATTGTGGGGGGTGAATGTTTTATAAATGGAATACGAACAAATTCTAGAGGAGTTGCCATTCTGTTGAAAGATAATTTTGAATACACAGTTTCAAAATGCTTGAAAGATAATGAGGGAAACCTCATGCGACTGCTGCTTAAACTACCAACCATGACCTTGAACTTTATAACAATCTATGCTCCAAATAGTGATGAACCGCTATTTTTAATCATATCAATCAACTCTTAATAGATACAACAGCAGACTATGCTATAATTTGTGACGATTACAATCTTATCCTGAATCCAGAAAAGGATATGCAAAATTACAAATATATAAATAATCCAAAAGCTAGGAGTTGAGTTTTAAAAATGATTTCAGAACAGGAATTAATAGATGTATATAGACACAGAAATCCTGATACAAGCAGATATACTTGCCGCAAAAGAAAGCCACTTAAACAAGCAAGGCTTGACTTTTTCCTGGTTTCTAGTTCAATGTCAGATATAATTACAAAATGTGATATCAGAGCTGGTTATAGATCTGACCACTCAATAATAGAAATGGACATACTATTAACAAAATTTACCATTTATAAAGGAGTTTGGAAATTCAACAATAGCCTCCTAAATGACCAAAATTATCTAGATCTTATAAACAAAACAATTCATGAAGAAATCTTAAAATATGCTGTACCAGTGTACAATGTGAAATTTTTGGAGAACTGTAATAACTATGGCAATATCAAATTTGCAGTTGATGCTGATACCCTTCTGGAACTATTATTTCTTGCAAATTAGGGGTGAAACTATTAAGTTTTCCTCCTATTTAAAGAAACAAAGAAATAAAACAGAAACTCAGTTGATAACTAATATAGAAAATTGGGAAAAATTGACCATAGATAGCAATTTACATGACAGTCTCCTGTCTGACAAAAAAGCAGAACTTGAAAAGTTAAGGGAATATAAAATAAGAGGTGAGCAAGTCAGATCAAGAATTCAGTGGTTACAACAGGGTGAAAAACCTTCCAAATATTTCTGTAATCTTGAGAATCAGAATTTTACAGATAAAAATTTTTGAAACATCTTGTTGGATAATGGAACTGTAGTTACTGAACAGGAACGAATTTTGGAACATTGTAATATCCTCACGTATATCAGTTGTATTAATACTTGGGCTTCCGGGGATTCCCCTTTAGCTCAGCTGATTAAAGAGCTAGACTTGTGTTTATTTCTGTGTATAATCAGAAGGCTGTGAGTTCGAGACACAGCTCTCCCTTCCCACTACAACATGTAAAGAATTATTATCAAAGTTTATTTAAGAACAGGGATGGGACTTTAGATTCCATAGACCTTAAAAATAGTTTTGTAAACCTTAAACATAAAACTGTGACAGATCCTCGAATAGGTGATAAAATTTTGATTACAGAACTAGCTGCTTCCTTAAAAAACATGAAGCACCATAAAACCCCGGGAATAGATGGAATAACTGCAGAATTTCTGAAGGTATTTTGGGGAAAATTGAAATATTTCATAGTTAATGCTGCAAATAATTGCTTTGATAAAGGCTGTCTTTCAACCTCATTGCACCAGTGCTTAATAACATGTTTACCTAAAGGCAATAAAGCTAAAAGGCTTATTAAAATTGACGTCCAATATCACTTTTATCTGTTGTGTATAAGTTAATATCAGGGGTAATAGCCAAATGGTTAAAGCAAACTCTAGCAATAATTATATCTGAAAGCCAGTCAGGATTCTTATCTGGAAGACAATTAAGTGATAATACAAGATTTATATATGATTTAATGCATAAAACTGAAATCCGTAATATTAATGGACTTTTGATGCTCATTGATTTTGAGAAAGCTTTTGACTCAATGTCATGGAAATTTATTTATAATGTTTTGGAATTTTTTGGTTTTGGTAAAAAATTTATTGAATGGATAAAGCTTTTTAATTATGACATCACAGCTTATATTGTTCAGTGTGGAAAACTTTCAGATAAAATATTTATTGGAAGAGGATACCGTCAAGGTGACCCCATATCCACCTATCTGTTTCTTATGGCAGCAGAAATACTATCAATGTTTATAAAATCTAATAAATATATTAGAGGGATTAGAATAAACAATAAGGAATTCAAAATCTCACAATTCGCGGATGACACCACACTTACCCTTGATGGTTCACAAGTCTTTCTACAGGCGGCTTTAAACACTTTAGAAACATATGGAACCTATTCAGGCTTGAAAATGAATAAAGAAAATACAAAGGTTATTTGGTTAGGAAGGAAAAAGCATTCAAAAGAGAAATTAAATGTGTCGGTTAATTTAGATTGGGGATGTTCAGAATTCACCTTATTGGGTATAAAATTTTCCAGACATGGAAAAGATGTTAGATGCAAATTTTACTCCAGCCCTTGCAAAAATGAAAAATGAAGTGAAAAAATGGAAAAATATAGCTCTTACACCAGTTGGAAAAATTACACTGATTAAAACCAATATAATATCAAAGGCACCACCAAACTTTTAAATTTAGTCAATGATTTTCTTTTTGGCTTTCTCTGGAATGATAAACCTGACAAAATTAATAATTATAATAGTAGTAGGATTTATATAGCGCAAAATTGATACAAATCCTCTAATGCGCTTGAGTCCAAGAAGGGAGAATCCAGGGACAGGCATGGGTCAACATCTAAAAAGTGCCCGCCAAGGTATAACTAAGGTGGGGGTATGCCAGCCTAAACAAGTAGGTCGTTAGCTGGCTTCTGAAACCATCTATTGTTTGCTGAGATCTGACAGTCTGTGGCAGCTTGTTCCATTCAGCTGGTGCAGCTACTGCAAAGCCACACCTTCCTATGTGCTTATTAGGGCGGGTTGAGGAGATAGATATAGCCTGTTGCCACGAGTGAGACTGCTCGATCTTATTAAAGCTGAAAGATACGGGGGCTGTGAAAGATTAATAGCCTTGAATACCAAAAGCTTGTACTTAAACAGGATTCGATGTTGAATTTGGAGCCAGTGGAGTTTTTTCAAAAAGGTTGTAACATGACTCATTTTGTCAAGTCTGAAGATGATGCGGCAAAGAGCATTCTGGACTCTGTAGTTTGGCTATGTTGGACTTGCTTACCCCATAGAGTAAAGAGTTACAGTAGTCTAGACGACTACTGACCATAGTGTTTGCCAGAAGTATTGCTGTCTCAACTCCAAGGAATTCGCAAGTCACGAAGATGATAGTAACATGCTCTGCAAACATTGGCAACATAATTGTCAAAGGAGTTGTCTGAGTCGAAAATAACACCCAGATTTTTACTTCCACCGACGGAGAGATATTGTTTTGGAGGAGTGGAACAGGGAAATTTGGTGCAAGCGACTCTCTGATGGCTTTTTGACCTATAATGATAAATTCGGTTTTTTCTGGGTTTAGTTTTAGTTTGACACTGTCCATCCACTCCTGTACAGACTTGAGACACTCGGTCAGCTCTTCCATGCTAGAGTCAAAATTCCTGGAGTCAACTGCTAGGTAGATCTGGGTGTCATCGGCATACAGGTGATGAGTAACATTGAATTTTGAAATAACTTGATTGAGGGGACTAGTGTAGAGGGTGAAAAGGAGAGGACCCAGTACAGAGCCTTGGGGGACTCCGAAAGGGAGAATTACCGCCTCAGAGAAACTATCACCTATTTTAATTTTTTGTTTACGGTTTGAAAGATACGATTTGAACCATGACAAAACAGTACCATCTAGACCAAACCAGTCGTGCAAGCAGTCATATAAAAGAGAATAATCAATCGTATCAAACGCTGCCGATAGGTCTAATAATGTTAGGGCCACTGCCTTTCCTGAGTCCACTGAGAGAGCTATATCATTTTGAATCTTCAACAATGTGGTTTCAGTGGAGTGGGAACTCTTATAAGCAGACTGGTTGACATTTAAGAGCCCCTCGTGCGAAATAACTTCATTTAGCTGCTTTACCACCACCTTCTCAATAAGTTTAGATATAAAGCTGAGGTGTGACACCGGCCTGTAGTTTTTGAGGATATTTCTATCAAGGCTCGGCTTCTTTTTAAGGGGGATGACATATGCCATCTTAAAACAGTTGGGGAAACTACCTTCTGTGATTGAATAATTTACAATTTTAGTGATGGGGGTGATGAGAATATCAGCACACTCCTTGACCAGTGATGTCGGAATCAGATCCAGGTCACATGATTTGGATGGTGAGGACTTTAGAATTTTGAGTAGTTCTTCCTCAGACACAGGTGTGAAAGAGGACAGAGTATTTTTAGTGGGGTTGGGTCTAGTAACTGAAGATGGTATTGATGACTGCAGTGTGGATCTTATCTTGAGGATTTTGTCATAGAAGAACTTGCAGAAAGTGTTCGCAAGGTCAATTTTATTTGTGTAGTCTGGTAGAACAGCAACAGAGGACCTGTGCAAGATCTTTTTGAAACAGTTCCACAGAGCCTTGGGATTTCCTTGGTTTTAAGCCACAATGTTGGAATAATGATTGTATTTGGACTTCTCTAGCAGGAAATTATAGTGGTTGATTGCAGCCCGGTATCGGCTACGATTACTGGCTGAGTTTTCACGACGCCATGCCCGCTCATATTTCCTCTTGAGACGTTTTGCTTTGAGGATGTCACAGTTCATCAAACCAGTCTCGGCATGTCTCGGTATATTTTTTTTAATGATTGGGGCGTGCTTGTCAAGAAGGCTTCTCAAAGTATTAAAGTATTGATGACTGAGAAGACTGGCAGTTTTGTATGGGCATCTAATGAGGTCGGATTTCAGGATATCCATTCTAAAATCTGAAATATTTATCTTGTGAATTTTACAGATGGGAACACATTGAAACTTACAGGATTCTCTGACAGGGAAGATAAAGTTGAATATGATTGCCTGGTGGTCTGATAGTCCCCCAATAACTTTGGGACTAATGGCCCAGGAGAAGGAATCCCTCACACATAGAGCATCCAAAATATGACCCTGAATATGTGTGGGTGTATTGATAAGTTGTGTAAAACTGAATTGCTCAAGGATATCATAAAATTTCAGTGTCCAGGTGTCATGTTTATCCAGATGAAAATTAAGATCACCAAGGAGAATATTTTCATAGCCTGATAAAGCAGCACCCTCAGTGCTAATCTAAATGGAGATACTTTCAAAAGCCTGATAACTGTTTTTTGAAACTTGCTCAAAACTCAGGTCTTCCTTGATGAAAAAGCCAACTCCGCCCCCTTTCTTGACATTTCGAGGTACATGAATGAACTTATAACCAGGAGGTGTGATATTAGAGATAAAACTTTCAGTATCCTCTGGCCTAAGCCATGTCTCAGTGACAGCTATAAGATCAGCATTGTTATCTTTGACGAACTCCAGAAAGGAAGCCAATTTATTTCTGATAGATCTAATGTTGAGAAGACAACCATTAAGAGATCTAGAACCAGGGCCTGGATTAAGACTAATATCACCCGAAAGAGCTAGGAGCAATGATGTCCACGGACTTACATTCCAGAAACTATGTGTCACCCTTTGACAGTGACCCTGGAAAGCCAGATAGGCAAAATTGATGCTATCAACACATGGGTGAATCCCCGACTCAATGATCACAGGATGACCTGAGTGCATGGTAGGTTCAGATGAGTCACAGACTCTGATGCCAGTCAATATGAGGTAAACGGCAAAATGCAAGAGGTGCATTTTGAAGAATATTTTAGGAAACATATGTATGGCAAAAAATGTATCACTAAAACAAAATATGAAATGATGACAAATCTACTTTATGGATTAGTTGAACAAGAAGTGCATTGCCAGACCAACAGAGGCCAAAAATTAAAATTTTAGAAAAGGTGCACTTACCTTCCCTATGTACAAACCTCTCTTTCACAATGGAACCAAAAGAAAAAAGTTGTAATTAAAGGATAATTACTTGCAAAGATTATTTTGAAGGAGAATTACAAATGATTGATATTTACAGTTTTGAAAAGAGTTTAAAAATAAATTGGCTAAAAAGAAAATTCCTGCAACCTAACACACAATGGAACACCCTTTTCCATGAGATGTATGGCAGCTTACATAGAGTATATAAATTAGGCAGTGAATGGGCAATTTCAAAAAAGATTCTGGAAGTCAGATTTGAGGGCTGGAGTATATTTTGCAAGAGTAAAACACCTAGCAATAATTTTGAAATTTTGCAATATTGTATTTGGTATAATACTCAATTGTCAGGTGAAGCTATCTTTTTTTCAAAAATGGTACAATAAGGGGATTTCATTGATTGGAGATATTGTTGAATCGACTAGAGATATAATGACACTTCAGAAAATTAAAAAGACTTTTGGCTTGAAATTAATTTTTTAGAATATCACATGGTGAAGACCCTAGTAAATAAATTTATTCCAAAATATAAAAGAAATGGAAACATTGTAGAAATGTTGAGTTACCCATAACAAATAATGGGAAAATATGTTAAGCAATCATGATGATGAAGTATGGAAAAATATATTTCACAGTTGTTTTAAGTCGATTAAAGATAATTCAATAATATGGTTTCAATAGAGAATACTTTTTGGTATTTTACCAACTAGATATTTTCTTAGAAAAATTAACCTGTCAGAGTGTGAGATGTGTGTGTTTTGTAAGGACAAAAAAGAATATAGAATTGTGGATCTCCAATAAACTTGGAATAAAATTAAAGGTAACAGATTCCATGAAAATATTTGGATATATTGAGAGAAACAAATATTATTGGCCTATTAATCTTGTTATACTAGTAAAGTCAAAGTTGGGGTTTTACGTCCCGTTCAACAGCCAGGGTCATATTGGGACAGGTCCTCAGAATTGCCACTTGTGGGACTCGAACCCACAGAGTGTTATACTAGTAACCAAAAAATATATTTATTGGTGTTCAAAAAAGGGCTTCATGTTAAACATTTACTGTTTACAAAAAGAAATAAGAAAGATTTTTGATGAACAGAGGGCATTAGCCAAGGTGAATTTAAACTAAATATGTTTTATGAATATGTGCGACCATTGGATCAACATTTTCGATATAATGTGAAAACTTTCATTTACACTGTTAGTCTAAATTTCCTGTGTGTACAAGTCTAATGCCCCTTTTTAAATTTTTGGTTTCATTATTTCTAATAATACGGTTGATCGTTAATTTCTTTTCTTTGGTAAAATGTATGTATGTGCTTATGTCAAATATTCTCATGAAAAAACATCTGTTATCTTCTTTTCTTTCTTCATAATTTGTCATTATATGAAACTTATGTAATGTCACTCTATGCTATCAAATATGTTAAAAATAAATAAAAAGCTGGCTTTCAGATTGAGTTCCTGAATGGTACTTCTGATTAGGGTCGTTGAAGATCACACAAAATTTATGAAAAATTAAGAGAGTTTGAATTCATCAGGAACACACGCTATTCACTCTTGAATGATTCCATAATTTGATGGTCAGCCTCAGGCCTTTCCTGAACACTAAGATCATGATTTACTAACACCCCAAATGAAAAGATTTCCTCCCAACACTCCTGTTTGATGGTTGTTTAGGATTGTAGCCCAATTGCGGAGAGGTAAATCTTTACAGAGGAACATGGCTCTAAGTTTTACCCCACAGCCCTTAAGGCTAAAAAAAAGAAATAATTTTTTTGCCCGGGCTGTATCTCAGGAACCGTAAGGTGTAGGAAGTTGATATTTGGTAGGGACATTGGATAGGAGGTGAAGGTGTGCAACGTCATGGTCTGACCTTGATTTGACCTTTGACCTTACCGTAGTGACCTTGAGTTTGAAATCTTGTCCAGGCTATATCTCAGAAACCATAAGGTGTAGTAAGTTGATACAAATTTGTACAAGGAGAGATATGGTGCGAAATACTTGGGCTGGCCAATAGCATTACGGGATGACAAACTGCGAAATAGAGAATTGCAATAATCCAAACGACTACTGACCAGAGCATTTGCAATCACCACTGATGTATCAACGGAAAGAAACCTCCTGATACGATGAAGGTCCCTGAGGCTAATAAAACAACATTTGATGACAGAATTACGTGATTGGTGAAACAAAACTTTGCATCAAACAGAACACCCAAATTGCATACAACATCTGTGGGAGAGAGACAATTACCCAGGATATTGACAGGAAATGAGTCACTGAGCCATTTGTTTCTGTCTTTGGCACCAAAGTCTATGAATTCTGTCTTATCAGGATTTAGCTTGAGTTTGTTTTCAGACATCCAGACCTGAATATCATTCAAACAGGATTTAAGACGGTCAAAAGACTTGAGACTATCATCAGGGGATAAGTGAATGAACAGCTGAGTATCATTGGCATAGAAGTTGTATTTGACTCCAGTATATTTTCTGATGACTTTACCAAGAGGTGTTGTATAGAGGGAAAACACAAGAAGATCTAAGACAGAACCTTGGGGACTCCAAACTTCAATTTGAGCAAATTCAAAAGACTGGAACCAATCTTGACTGACTGAAAACAATCCTGGAGGTAGGATCTAAACCATTTTCGTGCCGATCCAGCAAAGCCAAACCTAGCTGACAAACAGGATAGGAGTGTGTCATGGTCGATAGTATCAAAAGCCGCGGACAGGTCGAGTAGCACCAGTGCTGTAGGCATGCCCTTGGACAGAGCTAAGTGAATCTCATTTTTGATGCACAACAAGGCAGTTTCTGTTGAGTGCCCCACCTTATAGGCTGACTGGAAAGTGTTACCAAGATCATGAGAATCCATGTGAGATCTAATTTGGGCAACCACTATTCACTCAACCAATTTTGACAAGAAGCTAAGACCAGACACCGGTCGATAGCTCTTCAAGTCCTCTTTTGAAAGGGTGGACTTTTTGAGGAGAGGTGTGACAATAGCTTGTTAAAAATGATTTGGAAAAATGCCATTTTTGAGGGACAAGTTAACCAGTTTTGTCAATGAAGGGAGAAGGATGTCTATACATTGTTTCACAATATGTGTGGGACATGGATCTAGAGAGCAAGTTTTTGAAGGGCTTCCTTGATAAACTTGAGGAGTTCGCTATCAGTGATAACTTGAAAGGAACTGAAAGTTGGCGGCTCCTTGTCAGGGTGAAGAAACTTAGATTGGGTGTGTTTGAAGGTGTCTCAGATCTTTTTAATTTTATCAATGAAAAATGAACCGAATCTGTTTGCTAATGATTTTTCATCAACAAAGGGTGGGAGGACAATGGAATTTGACCGACTCAATATTCTATTCAGTGCCTGCCATAACTTCTTACCATCACTGCAATTATCACTAACTAGATTATGGTAGACATGCCCGTTGTTTCTATTTAGAATATGGTTACATCTGTTTATTGCTGTCGAAGACGGGAACGATTTACAGAGGATTTGTCTCTTCTCCAAGCACGTTCATACCGCCTTCTTATGCACTTGGCAGTTCTATACTCGTCAGTTATCCAGCTTGGTGCTGGTTTGATGAGCTGTTTAGTCTTATTGAGACTCGCCTTTTTAACTCGAGCTTTTCCTCTTCCCTTCGGTCACATCCACAATTCTGGTCCCCCATAGCGGGGAAGATGTGCCTGCAAAGAATTTAGTATGTTTTCCCTACCCGTCGGTCCCGAACGTCACTTCCGTCAATACCTAGCAGCAGGAAGCGAAAGCAAGATTTGACAGATAAAAGTGTGTATCTGAAAATCATAAAAATGTATCACAAGGAAAAACCAATGAGCTTAAAAAGCAGTACATCTGCTCTTTTCAACAACCTTAGTATCCACATCAATATGGATAAAAAGCTGATAAGCTACGCAGTTGTTCATAAGGCGGTTGTAAATCTGGTCGGCGCTTTTATGGACGGATCATCTGTCAACCACAGACAGGTGATATGCAAAGAACCGTCAGCGACTCATGCTACATCCATGATTATGCAGGTATGAATATGTTCTCAATTCTTATACTAAGTTAGACGTGGTTACCTCGGCTCTACTTTACTTGCGTGTAGAGCCGTGGCATGACCCCACATCACAGTCGCCAGGGACCGTCGTGCGTCGGCGATACTGCCTTGCTACCAATTATCGCCGGGTACCAATTATCGCCAGACAAAATTGAAATATACATAAATTGTCCAAAAGTACATCTCAAGTCTAGTGAATAAGATAAAACTATTTCATCAGTGAATAGAACAGATACACAATGAAAAGCTTTCAAAATGTGTGGCCATTACTGAAATATGAATATTTTATTTTCTGGTGGCGATAATTGGTACCCGGCGATAATTGGTAGCAAGCCAGTAATAGAAGAACTCGCCCATATATATATATATATATATATATATATATATATAGAAAGAAATGGGTGAGTTCTTCTATTATCGCCGACGCATGACGGTCCCTGGCGACTGTGCCCCACATAGAACTGGAGATTTGCAAAAAATACATGCAAACACGGTTTGCCATATAAGGCGTTTCCTTGACCTTTGCGATGATGCAATACTTGACCTAGTTAGCGTTTGGTGTGTAAACAAACCTCGATCTCTGTAAATATATTTTATTTTATTATGGCTAAATACTGGGAGTTATACAGAGAAATTGAATAACATAACATCGGGTATGTTTTTATATATTGTTTAGAATAGATTTAAGATATTTTAAGTATTTCTATTATGTGGTAATTGCTTTAAACATCCTATTATCGCCCACTGGGTAGACTAATTAAACAGTACTTCCAAATCAATGGCTATGTGAAAAATACTGTCAAATGCTCAATTATTGGGTGATTTGGGTAAAACAACCACAGAAATATTCATTTTATTGCGTTAATACGTCCTATCCAATGGACAATTGCTTTACCGGTCGGCGTGACGTTCCGCCAAACGTCAGAAAAAGACGTCCTGTATATACTACCGGCAGGACCGGTCACAGAGTGTGCATTCGCCAGGTGGCGCATCGTACTTCATTTCCTGTTTACCTATTGACGTCATAGCATCTTTTTCGTTTGGCGCGAAAGAGTGTGCAGAAGATTTTCTTCAGAGATACGTTTTTGAAGTTTTACAACGAACTCTTCCAAGTTTCGTGTTTTTTATTAGTATGGAGTAATTCTACTACCTTACTGATCATTATGTCGTCTCCTGGACAGAAACGAGGTTCTTGCGGGCATGTTATGGCCCTTTTCGACAGCCACAAGAAATGCGCGTGTTGTCATGACAAGGGGGTGGGAGACGACCCCTGTGTCAAGAAGTTGGATTGCCAGATATGTAAGTCCTTTACGCCCACGCAGATCCACCAGTTAGCAACTCCGACCTACAAGGAAAAGAAGGAACGCTCTGAGCAGAAGAAGACTGAAGGTAATGCAAGCATGACCCCCACTCTAGTGGACCCTTCAGACGTTACACTGTTGGGACGGGTTAGCTGTGACAACTCTCCCTCTGTTGATTCTACTCCAAAGAAGAAGAAGCGTTCTGATGGCTCCCCAAGGTCGAGTAAACGAAAACATAGCAGCAAACCTACTTCAGACGACCTCAAGTCCCTTGATGACAAGTGGAGTGAGAGATTTTCACGTCTAGAAGCTATGCCGGTAAACCAATCCTTTGCTGTTCCGGTGAGACCTCTGCCTCTGTGGTGCCCAGAGAACACCCTTTCTTTGATCCGGGTGCTTGTACTAGTGTTATGTCTTCTGAGGGCACTGGTGACGTTGCTACGCAGTTGACGGCTACCCAACCTCCGCTGGGGGTTCCCGGTACAGAAGCAAGGAAAGATGGAGTTGAGAGTGCTACCCACCCTGTTCAGGGCCCCGGTACCTCTGAAGTATTAGCCACCCAACCTTTACTGGTTCCCGGTGCAGGGACGGCCACCCAGTCTGCACAGGCTCCTGGTAGGGGTCCCGAGGTCCTACCTGCTGGTGCTGAAACTACGCTGCATAACCAGTCGCCTCCCATTGGCCAGAACTGTGAGGTTGCTAGGGAATATGATAGTGAGGCTGAGTTGGGTGGGGAACCGGCATCACCGGCTAGTGTTCACTGCCAGGGTGATTTACCGGACACGGCTACAGATCAGGACCTCTCTGAAGATGCCAATTACAGGGAAACTATTAGAGGGGTGAGAAGTTTCATGAACTGGCACCACATCCCGGATTATGACAACTCAGATTATGCCTCTATGGATGATAACCCCTTTGCCGGTTCCAGAGTGAAGGCTACCGGTAAAGTGTCAGTTAAATTGCCGGTTAATGAATGGCTCTGCGAAAAACTGGAGAAACTGAATGTAACTATTGCTGAAGGTTATCCTTCTAGAAATTCTGAAACCAGTGGACTGCTACGTGACCAGTTTGTAAAGACTCCTCGCTCTTCCAAGTGGTACGATATGCAAGCAGTTAAGAAGGGAGACGGGTCTACCCAGGCTGTATCCCACTGGTCTCCGGAACCGGCCAAGCTGAACAGCATGTTCTCTAGGGTCACAAGAAGAAGTACCTTCTGCTCCAGCTTCCCGTACATTCAGCCAGGATACCCTTAGAAGGTGGGAGAAGGCGTTCAGGGAGCAATCCGTGATGTGTAATCACGCTGCTGGTTTATCTAGATGCCTGACTAAAGTACAGGATTCCATGGTTACCCAGCTGAAGTCTCTCCGGTCAGATTCATCAAAGGGCAAGAGTGCTGAAAGAACGCAGCAGGCTGTTGAAGAGCTGGAATATCTGGTGACCTTTAATAGGTCAATTTCCCAGGCTATGCAGCGCACCATGCAGGATCTCTCAGAGGGAGTTTTCATCAGCATGGCCAACCTCACTCTGGCACGTCGGGATAGCTATCTGGAGTTTATACGTGGTGGAGTTAAACCTGACACCTTAACTGCCTTACGTACATCTCCAGTCCACTTACTCTCATTGTTCCCAGACAGCTTACTGGTCAAGACAGAAGATGAGATTTCCCGTAGTGAGGAGAGGCGTTCTATGGGTAACACACAGAGGAAACCCGGACGTTTTCATCCGTACGTTCCCTCCAGTACTAGACCTTCACACCAGCCGGACCGGAAACCCACCACACCGGCTTGGAAACAAATCAGAGACTGGCAAACTGGTCAGAAAGGTGGAGGTAAAGCCTCAAACTTCAACCAAAAGCCGGCCAAAGGGTTTAAGAAGCATACATGACAATTATTGTTTTTATTTCATAAAAATGTAAATATACTATACCATATGAAAACACTTGGGTAGGCGTGGCTTGGCGTTCGGTGACCGCCACGTACACCGTACATAGAATTTAAATATTTTAGGGGAGACCCTCTTTAAACCTATATACTTGCTACCTTTGACCCCTGGTGACCTAATTCACTCTGCCATGCGCAGTAATACAGAAATAGTTCATTCTTTTTGTGGCGGTTGAACTATCAACAGGCGTTTTGCTACCTCTTTAAAGACCTGCATTTACACGTTTTTGAAGCTCTGTGAGTATTTCTTTGCTGTTTTATTCACTTTTCCTCCATTTTATTTACCTTTTACTTCAATTTCTGGTGAATTTATTGTATACTTTGGGCAATATTTTACGTATTTCTTCATAATTCGTATTATTGCTCATCTGGTCACGTGGTGTTAGAATGTCGGATTGCCTTTGGAGATATTCATTTCCTTTGTAAATTAATTCTTTTTATGCACTTCTACAGGCATTTTTATTTTAATTTACGGTTTTCCTTCATTCTTTCAACGAAATTCTTCGTTTCTCCACGTATTTTGACCGTATTGACTGTGCATTGTTTTTCACGTAGTTACCTATTTGGTATTTTCGCTCATCGGGTCACGTGGTGTCAGAATGTTGGACTTCCTTTGGAAATATTCATTTCCGCGGTGAATTAATTCATTTATGCACTTATACAGGCATTATAATTCACCTTTTCCTTCATTCTTTTTACGAAATTCTTCGTTTCACCGCGTATATTGACCATATTTTTGAGCTTCTTACGAATCATTCACCAGGTCACGTGACGATGACGTCACTTCCAAAATGGAGGTCAACCGATCGGTTGTCAGAAAATATTCATTTTCATAGTGATTCAGCTCTTCTCCACAGAAGAATGCTGTTCTTTGTCATTCAGTCTCACACTGTCTGTTCACATGAGCAGTTCAAGTATCTTGAGCTCCTGTTTACCTGATTTTTCAGGGCATTATCCTTGACAAAGATATACTGGAAACCACAATTAGATTTATATCTTTTCCTGGTTTTCCAGACTATCAGGATGCAACTTATCAGTTGATCATTTTCTCAATTGGCCAGTGGACTCTGCCATGCCTTAACTGTCCCATTTATTGCTGTTTGTTCCTTTTAAGGAATTATTTTTCAGACAATAGGGATACAGGTCAGCTCTCTCCAGGTACTACTTGGAGTTGGGTTCTTATAGGAGCTAGGAAGTCTCATTTAGAGCTTCTTCAAGTCCAGAATTAGGGTAGTCGTCACCTACCTGTTTGGTACTTAATCCTTGGTTCTGCAGGCTCTTACCAAGGCTCCTCGTGAACCCTTTTCATTTGCTGAGCCAAGTTTTTCACATTTTAGACAGTCTTTCTTACTCCCTTTCTTTGGGAAGGAGAAGGAGTGATTTTGATTCCTTTATTTAAAGGTTTTCTCTCACTCTTTAGGGATGGCCTAAGTCATCCTTAAGTCAGATCTTACTTTCCTGGCTTAAGCCAGTTATCTTCAGAAGGCTCTTCCTGCTTTGACTTTTTGTCTTTGGTCAGGATGACTTAGAAGACCTCTCCTTTTTTAGCTTACTGGCCAACGGCCGTAAGCTAATGGCATGGCCTGGCGTCGTCTTCGTTGTTGTTGTGGTTGTTGTCGGCGTCGTCAACAATTTTTTTCCAGCCTCTTCTCCTCAGAAACTACTGCACCGATTTCTTTGAAATTTGGTATGGAGCTTCCTTGGGTAGAGGACTATCATTTTTCCTCATTGCATGTTTTTCAACCAATCAGAGAAGTCACATGACCAAAAACATGTTTTTCAAAAGGGTGTGCTTGTCTGGATGATAACTTAAAAAGCGCTTCACCTATTCACATGAAATTTTGCAAGTACGTTCGTTATATACATGTCAGGAAATCAATAACTTTTCGAAGTGATCCAATACAAAATGGACGACTTATTAATGATTTACTAAATGTCACTATTTTTCTTAACGCTGAAAAAACAAAAACGCGTGTATCTCCTTAACCGTGCGAGATAGAGCGATTTCGACGAAGTTTTCGACCCACAGGGTATCTAAAGAATGTCTATTGGCAATTTTCAAAAAATTTTCCCCTCCCCAAAAATGGCGGCCATTTTGAATTTTCGAAGTTTTGCCGAAAATGGAAAAACACAAAATTGCTTGTATCTCCTTAACCGTGCGAGATAGAGCGATTTCGACGAAATTTTCGATCCACGGGGTATCTAAAGAATGTCTATTGGCAATTTTCAGAAAAATTTTCCCCTCCCCAAAAATGGCGGCCATTTTGAATTTTCGAATTTTTGCCAAAAATGGCAAAATACAAAATTGCTTGTATCTCCTTAACCGTGTGAGATAGAGCGATTTCGTCGAAATTTTTGAACCACAGGGTATCCAAAAAATGTACTATTGCCAATTATCAAAAAATTTTCCCCTCCCCAAAAATGGCGGCCATTTTGAATTTTCGAATTTTTGCCAAAAATGGCAAAACACAAAATTGCTTGTATCTCCTTAACCGTGCGAGATAGAGCGATTTCGTCGAAATTTTTGACCCACAGGGTATCGAAGGAATGTACTAATGTCAATTTTCAAAAAATTTTCCCCTCCCCAAAAATGGCGGCCTTTTTGAATTTTCGAATTTTTGCCAAAAATGACAAAACACAAAATTGCTTGTATCTCCTTAACCATGTGAGATAGAGCGATTTCGTCGAAATTGTATAAAACATATATTAATTGCTGCACATTTATAGCATGAAAAAAGTATTTGGGTGGCACAACCATAACATGCGGGTCGCCAGTAAGCAGCAGGCCTTGGCCTATTTTTACAGTCAGATTCCTAAGATACTTTCTATCTAGCTATTCTGACTTAAAAGGATTTCTTCTTGGTCTTTCTTCTGAAGTCCAAGAGGGTGATATTGCTGCTCAGACAATATCTTTTTGGATAGCACTTTATCCATTATTCCCTCAATCTCTGTTCCACAGAGAATGCATCTCTTCATGGTGTCAGGGCTCATCATGTCAGGGCACAGGGGGCTTCCTGGTCTTTTAGGGGTGGAATCCCACTCCTAGTCAACATGAGATCCTGCACGTGGAAGAGCCATTCCACCTTTACATCCTTCTATTTTAGGAATGTATTTGCCTTCAGAGATGTTGTTCTTAAGAATCTCTTATGATTTCTTAAGTGGAGTGGACATCCTTTTCCACTCAGCCATTTCTCTCCTTCTTAAATTCCTCAATTTAAGTCCATCTGAAACTTTTAGTTTCAGAAAAAGGGGGGTGGCATTTCCCTTTTAGGGAATCTATTCTTCATCTCTATTTTCAGAACCATGCTTCTTAGTGCCTCTGGGCATGTTGCCATTCTGAGCACAGGGCATACTTATGCCTTCTCCTTTGAGCTGACCTAATAGGGTGTAGACAGCAGTGTTGAAGTTAGTGCAGTGGTTAATGCTACTCACTTAACTCACTCGGGTTATTGCTTCAGCACAGAGGTTTTGGGTTCAATTGCATTGCACTAGGAAGTATCCTTTTGTAGCAATTTAACCTTAGGGTGGTTTTCCTCAGGCTGTCTTTTTCCCACCATCCTTCCATGTGGGCATTCAACCCAAGTGTTTTCATATGGTATAGTATATTTACATTTTTATGAAATAAAATTTCATATTTTTAAATGTAAAATGCATTTTTATGAATAAAAATGTATATACTTACCATATGAAAACAGCAAATCACCCTCCCGCCTGCCCCGCTTTTAAAGACCTTTTTCCAGCATTTCTGTTTATTCACAAAAAGAATGAACTATTTCTGTATTACTGCGCATGGCAGAGTGAATTAGGTCACCAGGGGTCAAAGGTAGCAAGTATATAGGTTTAAAGAGGGTCTCCCCTCATATATTTAAATTCTATGTACGGTGTACGTGGCGGTCACCGAACGCCAAGCCACGCCTACCCAAGTGTTTTCATATGGTAAGTATATACATTTTTATTCATAAAAATGCATTTTACATTTAAAAATATGAAAGTTTCAAATGTGGTCGGATTGAAGGACTCTGTAATTGTATCCGACAAGATGGAGGGTTTGAACCCACCAACAGTGACAGATCAGAAGAACAGCAAAGTGACTTTAAATGTAGACTCTCATGTTGCAAATGCTCATATTGTCACCGGGTTGCCACAAAGGAAAGGTGTAAATCCCAATACATGTCAATTGTACACAGAAATAAAATATGTGAAAGATGTTTTTTGTGTAGGTCACTTACCTTCTGTAAATCTTGTCACCAATGCTCAACATGCTGTTTTAGATCCTCCTGTAAGGGCGAGGTTAAACCAGTGTTGGGAGAAATGGGAAACCCTGAGTTCAAGTCCAAAAGTGGTAACCATTCTGAGGGAGGGTTACACGCTCCCCTTCCGGTTCAGACCCCACTTGACAAGGTCACCGACTGTAATAAGCAACTACCACAATCCAACCAAACAGTCCTTCCTTTAGAGGCACTGTATCAGCTGATAAACAAAAATGCAGTCGAACCGGTGGACAATCCAAATTCACTGGGGTTTTACAACCGGCTATTTTTGGTACCCAAACCCAACAACCGGTGGAGACCATAAGAACCTCCCTCCAAGTAGGGGAGTGGGTCACATCCATAGATTTCAAAGATGCATACTTCCATATACCCATTCACAGTCAGTCCAGGAAGTACCGGTTCGACCTGAAAGAGGGCAAGGTCAGACCAACAGAAGAACGTTAGCAGGCCTTGACAGACAGGATCAGATCAACGATGTCGGATCCGGTATGTCCGGTCCGGAAATTCATGTCCCTCATAGGTCTCCTCACAGCAACAGAAAAACAAGTCCACTTAGGGCGACTCCACATGAGACCCATACAGTGGCACTTGAAAAACAACTGGAGGGTCCCAGAGTCACTGGAAAAGGTGATCCCGGTCCCCAAGTCCCTCCACCCCCATCTAAGGTGGTGGCTGGAGGAAAGCAATGTGCTACTAGGTCAACCATTACACCCTCTAAAACATGCTCTGCAGATCTTTACAGACGCATTAAACGAAGGGTGGGGCGCTCACTTGGACGACCACACTGCAAGAGGAACTTTCCTTTCCAGAGAGCAAGTTACACATAAACCACTTAGAGCTAAAAGCGGTATTTCTAGCTCTAAAGGAGTTTCGAACCCTGGTCTGCAACAAGACAGTGTTGATAGCTACAGACAACACAACAGTGGTTGCCTATATCAACAAAGAGGGGGGGATGAAGTCGGGGTCACTGTGTGCCCTACTGTGGAGAATCCTGTCCTGGTGCACCAGACAGCAGGTAACCCTCAGGGCACGTCACCGCAGTTTGTGTCACCGGTTCCGGACCCCCAGGCTTGGGCAGTGGATGCACTCAGCCTCTCCTGGGAGGACCTGGACCCATACGCCTTCCCACCGGCAGCCATCTTGGGCAAAGTGCTGGAGAAGCTCCAGGACTACCTCTGCAACAGAATAATTCTGAATGCCCCAGGGTGGCCCAACATGCCCTGGTTTTGGGATCTGGTAGCAATGTCAAGCCAGATCCCACTGTGTCTGCCCAGCATACCCAACCTAGTGTCTCAGCCATTCAACCAGGTCCTTCACAGGAACCTGTCAAATCTGAACCTACATGCCTGGCTCCTAGAACCTCAGCAATCAAGGAGCAAGGCTTCTCTGAGGCAGTGGCAGCACGAATTGAGGCTTCTCAAAGAAGATCAACCAGATCTGTCTATGAGGCAAAGTGGACCATTTTTACAAGTGGTGCCTCAGTAATCAGGTGGACTTCAGGGCACCACCTCTGAAAGCCATTGCTGACTTCCTCCTGCGCTTGTTTCAGGACAAGAAGTTACAACCAGGCACTATTGATGGCTACAGATCCGCCATTGCTGACAAACTGGGCAATTCCACCATTAATGTCAGCAAAGATGAGAATCTCACTCGTCTCCTGGATAGTTTCCATAGAGACAGACCTAAGGGCAGGAGGGGCATCCCCTCCTGGAACCTTTCACTGGTTTTACATCAGCTCACAAAGGCTCCCTTTGAACCCCTGAAAGAGTCCTCCTTGAAACATTTAACTTTCAAGACTGTTTTCTTGCTGGCTTTGGGTTCAGGTAAACACAGGAGTGAGATCCATGCTTGGTTACATAAGAACATCAGACACCAGTCAGACTGGTCTAAGGCCTCAGGCAGAATAAGGAGTTAGTCTTTGTCTCCTTCAAGAAGGGTTTTGATAAGGACATCTCACCTGCCACCATCTCCTCATGGATCAAACAGACTGTGGTTCTGTGCTATGAGCTCTCTGATCAGGAGGCCCTCACCTTACATCAGGTTAAAGCCCATGATGTTAGGGCCTTTGCTGCCTCTAAGGCTTTCCAATCAGGGATTTCCTTAGATCAGATCTTGTCAGCCTGCCACTGGAAATCTCACAACACCTTCACCCAATTCTATTTGAAGGATGTTGCCTGGGCTGACTCGGAGCTTTTCCACCTGGGACCAGTAGTGGCTGCCCAGCAGGTGCACCACCAGGCCCAGAATTAAGGGGATGTTGTATATATGTAAATATGTACATATTGTAAATATGTTAGATATGTACATAGTGTAAATATGTTGAATGTACATATATTTTCAAAAAAAAAAAAAAAAACTTGCTTGTGACTTGCTTCCCTTGGGAAGTTTATTTCTTCTGGGACTGAACTCAACCCCTCTCTCTCTCTATCCTTCCCTTCTCAAACCGACTCTGGAAGGGAAGAAAAAGGGGGGGGGCAACGTCGGTAAACTCCCGGTTAACCGGTGAGTTGGTGGCCGACCTTGACCTGTCAGGGTTCTCTGACTTTAGGTTAAATGGGCCTGTACTATTTTGTTTTATTATGAGTTCACAGAAGTCCCTAGCTGCTTACCCGCCTACCAAGCGGTAGTTATTCAGCGATTGTCCATTGGATAGGATGTATTTACGCAATAAAATTGCAAATTTAATAAGTAAATTAAATTTTTATAAGTTAATACCCTATCCAATGGACAGGCAAGGCCCACCCAACCGACCCCGCTATCAGCTTACTAGGGGTCTTACTAGGACTTACTAGGATACCACTTTTGATTTGTAGGGGACCCATATGTTTGGTATCAATCTTATTATTGTATCCCCGGACGAGAGTCGGGGATACTTAGGATTCAGTACGGTCACGCCGCCGCCTCCGCAGAGATTTCCTTTTGGACACGATAACTTAAAAAATATTTTAGTTAGAACTTTCAAATTTGGTATGTGGGTATATATGGGCAATGCCACAAACACTATTGTTTTGTGACCTTGACCTTCAATCTCACTGACACTGGTGGCCTCTTAAAGGTCAGATTTTGGCCATTTTTTCACTTTTTGGCCCAGTTCTATACAGAATGTCAGATCATCCTATGGCTGGTATATGTAATACATATATATGTCCTCTGTAAGCATGCAGAAATTTGACCTTGAAGCTCTTCATTGAAGGTCATCCACTGACCGCCAAAGTACCTGACCGAAGGTCATTTTTGGCCTTTTTGGAGATATTTTCACACTTAATGCTGACTATATTGCATGGAAACTATTGAAAATGGCTTTGGAGGTTGAGTACATGATGGACTTCTACCATCCAGGCTTACTGGTTACAGATCTTCATTTAAGGTCATCTACTGACCGCCAAAGTACCTGACCAAGGGTCATTTTTGGCAAATTTGGAGATATTTTCACACTTAATGCTGACTACATTGCATGGAAACTATTGAAAATGGCTTTGGAGGTTGAGTACATGATGGAGTACCAGCATCCAGGCTTACCAGTTACAGATCTTTATTTAAGGTCATCCACTGACCGCCAAAGTACCTGACCGAGGGTCATTTTTGGCCCTCTATTTGTTTGTTTGTTTGTGAACAAGATAACTCAAAAACTGACAGATGGATTTTGATAAAATTTTCAGGATATGTCCAAAATGGTAAAAGGAAGATATGATTAAATTTTGGGAGTGATCTGGATCACTGTCTGGATCTTCTGGATCCATGAAATTTAATTTTTAAAGCCAGATAACTCAAAAACTTATGGGTGCATTTTGATGAAATTTTCAGGAAATATCCTTAATGGGACGAGGAACAAGTGATTAGATTTTGGGAGTGATCTGGATCACTGTCTGGATCATCCGGATCCAGGCTGCCAGATGTGTTTGTGTACAATATACAAAACTTATGGCTGGATTTTGATGAAGTTTTCAGGATATGTCTGAAAAGGTAAAAGGATGAAATGCCTGAATTTTGGAAGTGATCCGGATCACTATATGGATCTTCTGGATCCATGAAATGTAATTTTTAAAGACAGATACCTCAAAAAGTTATGGATGGATTGTGATGACATTTTCAGCAAATAACCTAAATGGTACAAGGAACAAGTGATTACATTTTTGGAGTGATCTGGATCATCTGGATCCAGGCTGCAACATAATTTTAGGATGAATTATGATGATATTTTTAGGATATGTTATAAATGGTAAAAGGAAGAAGTGGTAAAAGGAAGAAATGGTTCAATTTTGCGAGTGATCTGGACCACTATCTGGATCTTCTGGATCCATGAAATATAATTTTTAAAGACAAATAGCTCAAAAAGTCATGGGTGGATTTTGATGAAATTTTCATGAAATGTCCTAAATGGGACAAGGATTAGATTTTGGGAGTGATCTGGATCATCTGGATCCAGGCTGCCAGATGTGTTTATGTACAAGATAAATCAAAAACTTATGGACGGATTTTGATGAAATTTTCAGGATATGTCTGAAAAGGTAAAAGGATGAAATAATTGAATTTTGGAAGTGATCCGTATCACTATATGGATCTTCTGGATCCATGAAATGTAATTTTTAAAGACAGATACCTCAAAAAGTTATGGATGGATTGTGATGACATTTTCAGCAAATGATCTAAATGGTGCGAGGAACAATTGATTAGATTTTGGGAGTGATCTGGATCACTGTCTGGATCATCTGGATCCAGGCTGCCACATGTGTTTGTGTACAATGTAGCTGAAAAACTTATCGACGGATTTTGATGAAATTTTCGGGATATGTCTGAAAAGGTAAAAGGATGAAATGCCTGAATTTTGGAAGTGATCCGGATCACTATATGGATCTTCTGGATCCATGAAATGTAATTTTTAAAGACAGATACCTCAAAAAGCTATGGATGGATTGTGATGACATTTTCAACAAATGACCTAAATGGTACAAGGAACAAGTGATTACATTTTTGGAGTGATCTGGATCATCTGGATCCAGGCTGCAAGAGAATTTTAGGATGAATTTTGATGATATTTTTAGTATATGTTAGAAATGGTAAAAGGAAGAAGTGGTAAAAGGATGAAATGATTGAATTTTGGAAGTGATCCGGATCACTATATGGATCTTCTGGATCCATGAAATGTAATTTTTAAAGACAGATACCGCAAAAAGTTATGGATGGATTGTTTAAGCAAATGGCCTAAATGGTACAAGGAACAAGTGATTAAATTTTTGGAGTGATCTGGATCACTGTCTGGATCATCTGGATCCAGGCTGCCACATAATCTTTGGATGGACTTTGATATTTTTAGGATATGTTACAAATGGTAAAGGGAACAAGTGGTAAAAGGAAGAAATGATTCAATTATGCAAGTGATCTGGACCACTATCTGGATCTTCTGGATCCAAGAAATGTAATTTTTAAAGACAAATAGCTCAAAAAGTCATGGATGGATTTTTATGAAATTTTCAGGAAATGTCTTAAATGGGACAAAGAACAAGTGATTAGTTTTTGGCAGTAATCTGGACCACTGTCTGGATCATGTGGATCCAGGCTGCCAGATGTGTTTGTGTACAAGATAACTAAAAAACTTATGGACGGATTTTGATGAAATTTTTAGAATATGTCTGAAAAGTTAAAAGGATGAAATGATTGAATTTTGGAAGTGATCCGGATCACTATATGGATCTTCTGGATCCATGAAATGTAATTTTTAAAGACAGATATAAGTGAAAGAACTAGTGATTAGCTTTTGGGAGTAATCTGGTACTATGGAGAATCCTGACCTGTTGCTCCATTAAACAGGCTCAAGACCGACATGTTCACGCCTTAACTATGTCCCGTCCGGGGATACACTGCGTCGAGACACAATCTCTAGTTATATCTCCAGACAAAAGTCGGGGATACACTGGATTCAGGTGACCTTAAACTCTCAGAAATAAAGAACTTATGGCCACCTTAAGTCTGAAATGAACCTGTGGCTTATTAAAGCCCTTTAGGTGACAAAGTATGAGGCTCATCTGGCTAAAATTTTACCCGAGAACACATTTAAACATTGTTATTGCATGTGCCAAAAAATCAAGACTTTATGGTGAGGATAGAATTGTGTTTGATGTCAATAAAGACCCACCTGGGAATTTTTCATAACATTTTTCATATATTTTACCCTCTAATTTGGAAAGTGGTAATTCTGATGAGTCTCAAACTGTACTAGATACTGTTTTATGTAATCTTTGTCTGTAAAAGATTTGAGGGCTGTAGCTTGAACTATAAGGTCACCTTAAGGTCTCAAAATTCCCACAGAGACCCAATTTATTGATCTTTTGCCACTTTTAAGCCCTGCAGCTTTCAAACTATGTCTCTCATCTAGGTGAAATAGTGTCTGGGTATATAGGAATATGTTCTTACGTGTGCCAAAAATGTAGGCCTTTTATAGATGTTTAACCTGTGAATGAGAATCCTAAAGACCCCACCAGAGTGACCTTTTTTTTAAAGTTGTTTACATATATTGCCCTATAGAGCTCATAGAGCTCTGTATCTGCAATCTTAAGGTCACCTTAATGTCAAAAAAGAGGGTTTTAGCCCTCCAGTTCACTTAGTTTTTTACTTTTTTCAACCAAACTTGGCACATATATTAAGATTTGCCAAAGGAATATCCTGATTTTATAGTGACCTTAAACTCAAAATGTTAATGGACCTATGGCCTGCTTAAAGTCATCAAATTGGAATAAAATCCCCTGGCTCCTTTCTTTTTAAATTTTTTTCCCCACAGCCCTTAAGGGCTGTCAGGGTATTGTTTTCACCCATGGTGTCCGGGTGGGCGGGCGGCGGGAAATAGTTTGTCCGGGCTGTATCTCAGAAACCGTTAGGTGTAGGAAGTTCATACTTGGCAGGGACATTGGGTTGGGGGGTTTGTAGGTGTGCAATGTCATGGTCTGACCTTGATTTGACCTTTGACCTTGCTGTAGTGACCTTGAGTTTGAAAATCTTGTCCGGGCTATATCTCGGCAATCATAAGGTGTAGGAAGTTGATACTTGGCAGGGACATTAGTTAGGGGTTGTAGGTGTGCAACGTCATGGTCTGACCTTGATTTTACCTTTGACCTTGCCGTAGTGACCCTGACCTATAAAATCTTGTCCGATCTATATCTCGGAAACCGTAAGGTGTAGGAAGTTGATACTTGGTAGGGACATTGGTTTAATGGTTAGGGGGTGTAGGTGTGCAACGTCATGGTCTGACCTTGATTTGACCTTTGACCTTGCTGTAGTGACCTTGACCTATAAAAACTTGTACGGGCTATATCTCAGCAATTGTAAGGTGTAGGAAGTTGATACTTGGTAGGGACATTGGTTAGGGGGTGTAGATGTGCAACGTCATGGTGTGACCTTAATTTGACCTTTGCCGTAGTGACCTTGACCTATAAAATCTTGTCCGGGCTATATCTGGGAAACCGTAAGATGTAGGAAGTTGATACTTGGTAGGGACATTGGTTAGGCGGTGAAGGTGTGCAACATCATGGCGTGCCCTTGATTTGACCTTTGACCTTGCCATAGTGGTCCGGGCTATATCTCGGAAACCGTAAGGTGTAGGAAGTTGGTACTTGGTAGCGGACATTGGCTAGGGTGTACAGATTTAAAACTTCATGGTGTGACCTTGATTTGACGTTTGACCTTACTATATTGACCTTGACCTATAATGCCTTGTCCAGGCCATATTTCAGTAACCATAAGGTGTAGGAAGTTGATATTTGGTAGAGACATTGGTCGGGGGTTATAAGTGTGCAACGTCATGGTGTGACCTGGATTTGACCTTTGATCTTGCATATCTGATGCTATTTTATATCTCTACATTGATACGTGATACTATTTTATCTCTCTTATATGTCCCCTATCTTTTTACTTGAATCTTGGTTGTTGTACCCTTTGGGTGTCTTTGGATGTAAATTAAGCACTGTTAAAGTCACATTAGAATTCATTAAGAGTTTTACTTTTGCAACTTCCCATTGTAACATGGTATTTCATCAAGTGAGTCACAGGTTTTGTCCCAACACCACATATAAGCATGTATTGTCACACCTGTATGTATGGGTAATATTCAAAGCATTCAAAGCATAATTCGACCACACACAATTGTGATATTTTCATTGACAGCTATTCTCCAGTTACAAAATTTTACAGCTTCATAACTTTTAGTTTTCTGAATTGTCTTGTTTTAATGCTTAATTTTTGGATACAATGCTCTGAAAGTATCCCAATCTGTGTACTGTCTCACTACTTCTATATCTCATGATATTAAAAAATATTTCCTCAGACTGTGGGATACGGTCATCTCTGATGCTATTTTCCTAAATGTGGCTTAATAATTTATAAATATGGATATAGAATTTTCCTGTTGGGGATTCCTTAATAATTTGTTTGATTTCTTTATTATCTCCAGCCCGGCTCGCCGGCGGGAGATTATAATTTGGACCGTGTGTGTGCATGTATGGGACACACAGTTTTCTCTGAAACTACTACAGTTACACATTTTTGGTAAATTACTTGTCCTAATGAATTTTTACGCTCTTCAATATTTTTGGGGTTTGGTGAACTTTGGCCTACTTTTGAATGAGTAATAGCATTTTTACCTAATATAATTATATGGCTTATAACTCACAAACTATTGCATTTAGGGTATTTTGTTCCAATATGTTGTTCAGCTACTTTCGCCACAGCTACAACATGGTCAGTAGTTTGGAAGTGTATCTCCATAGCTGAGTGAGTAATAGCTACTTTGTCAATTTTTAATGATAGCCATAATGAGTAAATGGCTAATATCTTCTAAAGTATTGCAGCTACACAATTTCTCTCAAATATCTTGTTCATCTACTTTTTTGTGAAGTGTAACATATTTAAGTTTCACAACTGTTGCTCAATGTACAAGTGAGTAATGGCTACTTTATTGCTACTTTTAGTGAAAATGTGAAAAATCGCAAATATCTCGCAAACCGTAAGAGATAGAGCAATTTCGAGCGAATTTTTGACCCACAGGGTGGTACAACAATATCCTATGCTAAGGGGAAAATTTTCAATTTTCGCCACTTTTGGCGGCCATCTTGGATTTTTGCAGAAAATGAAAAAGTGAATATCTCGAAAACCTTACAAGATAGAGCGATTTCGAGCGAATGTTTGACCCACAGGCATACTTGTAAACAAAGTAATAGAAGTAATAGAAAAGTAATAGATTGGAGTCAACTTCGATGTAATAGTAATAGTAATAGATTGAAATTTTTCAAATGTAATAGTAATAGATTGAAATTCTATCTATTACATCTATTACTTTCTATTATTTTTCTATTACAATTTACCCTTTGCTATTTTTCAGGAGGTTGTAGAAAAACGATCACTTAACATGGACTTTAATTCTGTAATGAATTAGTTTTCATATAAATTAATACTTTAAATGGACTTTGATACAATAATGAATTAATTGTCATAAAATCATCACTTTAAATAAACTTCAAAACAATAATGAATTGATTTTGTAGCACTCATAAGTCAAATTCATTTTAAACTTTCATCCATAAACTTTTCAAATAATCAACTTGTCATCAAAGAATACTAAATATAACACACAAATGTTAAAATAAACAACTTTGAAATATCAAGGGACCTTTAATTGTCCCTCTTTGATTGAATGTTCTAAAACAAGTGTCTTTGAGGTGGTATTACTAAAGGCTTAAAGAGGCCAATTTAACCTTTGGAAGGATTAACTAAATGTTCCTGAGTAAGGAGAAACTGTGACACATGAAAGGCAATCACACAGGTCACTCTAATAATTGTGTATAATAAGGGCAGCATTGTGGCATGTGTTAGCTGATTCACTGATTTACTTAAAAATACCAGAGTTATTATTTTCAAACATAAATGTCACTCTTGAATCATTTTTTGCAAAGAATTTGAAAGAAAGGGGTTCTTTGAATGCAGTGTTTTCTTTTGTAAACACTGCTCATCAAGTATCTCTCATAATAATAAGAGTTTTTCAAATCTAACAACTCATCATAAAGTGAATAAATATGAGAATTGTTTTACAACAGTGTATTTTCCCCCAGATAATATTTACTGAGTGATAATAACATATTTTTCAGCATTTAAAAAGCTTTGCACGGAATTTGTCAGAAATATACCTCTCACTGCAAAATTTACAGCACTTAAGTGGCTTTGTATAGAATTCTCATAAATTCTCCAAGTAGTCAAGTCATTCTTAAAAATAATAAATATGGGATCTATTTATTTAATTGTAAATATACCAAGTGATATATTTGTGATATTTTATCCTTGTATGGCATAATCTGAAGCATTTTCAATAAAATTAGATGTATAAAGTATCCTGTCTGATTTATTTCTGTGTTAAAATTACCTCTCAAGTTTGCACCAAATTGTAATAGAATGTAATAGAAAGTAATAGAAGTAATAGATGCCAATGTAGTAGTAATAGTAATAGATTTAAAATGTAATAGTAATAGTAATAGATTGAATATTTTCAAATGTAATAGTAATAGATTGGCTGTAATAGATTATACGTCTGCCCACAGGGTAGACGAGTATCCTATGTAAAGGGGGAAAATTTCAATTTTCGCCACTTTTTGCGGCCATCTTGGATATTAACGGAAAATGAGAAAGTGTGAATATCTTGAAAACCGTAAGACATAGAGCAATTTTGCGTGAATTTTTGACCTGCAGGGTAGTACAAGAGTATCCTATGCAAAGGGGGAACATTTCAAGAGTATCCTATGCAAAGGGGAAAAAATTTCAATTTTCGCCACTTTTGGCGGCCATCTTGGATTTTTGCGGAAAATAAACATTGAAAATATCTTTGAAATGGTAAGAGATAGAGCGATTTCGAGTGAATTTTTGACCCACAGGGTAGTACAACAGTATTCTGTGCCTAGGGGAAAAATTTCAGTTTTCACCACTTTTGGTGGCCATCTTGGATTTTAGCGGAAAATGAAAAATTGTCAATATCTCAGAAAAGGTATTTCTTCCCCTGTAATGCTTGGCGGGAGACATACCGCGGCAGTGATCTTGTTGCTGATAAGATTGACTGAGCCTTTTTGGGGCAAGTTTGTAAAATGGATACTGATTGGCCATTGATTGCATAAGAATTAGTGGGGGACTTCATAAGAGTACACGTAAGAGTTGGTGGGAGACTTCATTTACACTCCTCACCCTCCTGTGTCTTCTTAAGTAATGACACCCCCCCCCCCCCTCCCCCCACTCCAGCTTTCTTAGTGAGACTAACTAAACAGAATTAAATGGTATCAGATAAGAAACAATGAACTATGCTGCTCTGTGTGTGTACTGTGTCAGTACTTAGTATGCTGTTTAAGACCCAGCTAAGTATTTTATGTGTTTTTTTTATTATTATTTTACTAAAGCTGTCCATTACATGTGGAATCTGGGAAAAAATGCCTCCTGGAAAAAATGCCTCCTAGAAAAAATGCCTCCTGGAAAAAATGCCTCCTAGAAAGAATGCCTCCTGAATATTTTGTGACTAGGAAAAAATGCCTCCTGAGAAAAAAAATTATTTCAACTTGTAAACGTGTTATGTATGAAACTATCACATGTAATATCAAAAACATGTTATATTTCCAATATAGACAGTCAAACTAGAATGTACAATATCACAAAGTACAAATTCTTCTTAAAAGGGTACCCTTTCAACTATACTCAAGACCAGTTTCAAAGCAGAATTTATGGCTGTGATATTTGTTTTGATGAATTAGTTGTGGCCTTTGAGGCTTAGAATATGTATTGTCATCAAATTACAATATAGACTACAATATAGGTTATCCCCTCTGTAAGGAGATGATTGCAGTTAAACACACTAGGAGGTGCAGAAATATAGTTATAAAAGAAACAAGACAACTGTAATGATGGAAGCCAGGGTTCAGCAGCCAGCAGAAAGAGTGAGAAGAACCAGCAAAGTATTATAACACTACAGGTTCACCAATGCCTCTCAAAAATTCACAGTACTTAAGCTACTTAAGCACCTTTGTACAGCTAGGCAAATGGGCAAAAAGACTTAAGTACCTTTGTACAGCTAGGTAAATGGGCAAAAATTACATTGGCCAATGCCTGTCAAAAATTCACAGTACTTAAGGTACTTAAGCACCTTTGTACAGCTAGGCAAATGGGCAAAAAGACTTAAGTACCTTTGTACAGCTAGGTAAATGGGCAAAAAGACTGTGAATTTTTGACAGGCATTGGCCGCTGTAATGTGAACCTGTAGTGTTATAATACTTTGTGATATTGTGTGTTGTAGCTTTGACTGTATATATTTGAAGTACAACATTTTTAAAGTTGAAATAATTTTTTTCTCAGGAGGCATTTTTTCCTAGTCACAAAATATTCAGGAGGCATTCTTTCTAGGAGGCATTTTTTCCAGGAGGCATTTTTTCTAGGAGGCATTTTTTCCAGGAGGCATTTTTTCCGCGCACCTTACAGGTGAAACACTTGCATGTTTTCCATTTACCTTTTGTTTTTGCTTTTCAGTCACGTCTTCTTTCATTTCCTGGAATAACAATATTAGTCATTGCATCTCAAAAAGGAATACAGGTAAAATCTTTTTGAAGATGATTTCATATCATAAGTTACACATATTTTTAAAAATTAATATTAAAATCCTGATATTTTTATTTAGCTGTCAGAATTTGCCAACATTTTGCAAGGGAATCTCAAAACACATTTACTTTAAATCTTTTTTTTATTTCTTTGTGTAGTTTATTGCATAATGTAACTAATGTTCTATTGCTTAGATGTATGATGAAAATGGATCTGTGATGTTATACTGGTATGCCATAGAAGAACCTAACAAAGAAGGTACACCAAATTTACATTATTATCCTAATCTAAATCTGAAATTGGAGTCAACTGTCTCTCTGTGTGTATAGTTAACCATATTATACAAAAAGAGACTTCAAATTTTATAATGAAAAATGAAGTAAATCACCATGTTTTCACAATCTAGAAGTTTTACCATAGACAGGAATTTCTGTATATTTCACTTGTAAACTGTTACTCAGTATTAATTTTCTGTTTAAAGTCACCATTTTGTGTCTGTTTAGATGACATTACACATATTTAATGCTCAATTATGTATTTGAAAATGCATTTTTATTGCGTTAAAACATCCTATCTAATGGACAATTACTTTACCGGTAGGCGTGACCAGTCCCGCCAAATGGCAGAAAAAGCCATCCTGTATAGAATACCGGCAGGACTGGTCATGGAGTGTGTATTCGCTAGGTGGCGCATCATTCTTCCTCCATCTAGACATGCTGATTTCATCGCGTCTTTTTCGTTTGCGCATGGAGTGTGCAGACGTGTTTTTCTAGAGTTGCGAAATGTGAAGATTTCTTAAAGACAGCTATAAACTTTTAACTTTATTTTATTGTAAAGTGATTCCTTGGTGTTCGGAAGTTGGCATCCCCGGGTCAGAAAAAAGGAAGTAGTGTCCTCATTATGGCACTGTTTTGATTCTCACCCTAAATGTGCAAGGTGCTGTGAGAAGGGGTTGGACACATCACTGTATTGGAAAGAAGGACTGTGAAATCTGTGACAGTTTTACTTCTGAACAGAAGAAACAGTTGGCCGACCCAACCTATAGGATGCAAAAAAGGGCACCAGAAGAAGGCAGCTTACGTTACTGTGTTGGGGCAGGTCGAGAGCGAGGGTGACAGTATTGAAACTTAGATGGTGTTTTGCCTCAATCACTACTAGTGATAGAGGCAAAACCCCATCTAAGAAGTGAAAAAAGTCCTCTCACAAGTCCCCTTTCAAGAAGAAAGCCGGCAAAACTGCAGATTTTCAGACTGAACTTTAACCCATGGACGTCATTTTACCCGGCTAGAAGCCATGTTCCTGGCTAGAAGCTTCTAAATACCAGTTGAACTGGTGCAGAAGGGAGATGTGGTGGTGACTGACAGGCCTTTCATCCCACTAGTGCAGCAGACTACCGGTGTTACCGGTCAGAGGCAGCCTAACAGTCAGATGGAGATGAAGAAAGAGACCCAGCCTGTTGAGGCTCCCGGTGCAGCTACTGCCACCCAGCCTGTTGAGGCTCCTAGTGCTGTGATAGCCACCCAGCCTGTTGATGCTCCCGGTGCTACTTCAGAGATGCAGCCCACCGGCCAGGATGCCTCTCTCACCAGTGGTAGATCAGAGATCTAACCCCCAAACCCACTGGCCAGCCTACTACTGTTGTCAAGAAACAGGCCGCCTATCTTACCAATGCTGGAGTTCGTGTTGTGGAACCGGTCTCTGATGGAGAATAGTTCAGTGACTGTGCTTCAAGCTATGTAGATGAAGGTGAGGTCTCTGACCTGGAATCTTCCGGTCCGGATCGTGAAAAATTATTAGATGTGGACCAAGAACTGTTTGCTGAACAGATCTACAGAGAGGCAATGCGTGGTGTGAGGTGTTTTATGGGTTGGATTGGTATACCTGAATTTGATCCAGCTTCATCTGCTCAAGATGATAACCCTTTTGCCGGGTCCAGAATCTCACATAGCGGTGAAGTGTCAGTCAAGGTTCCTGTTGATGAATAGTTGTGCAGGAAGTTTGAGAAATTGAATTTAACTGTTCAGGAAGGTTACCCATCCCGCACTTCAGAGACTGCTGGCTTGAACAGGGACCAAATTTTGAAACCACCAAAGACACTTAAGTGGTACGGTATGCACTTTGAAAAGAAGGACTTCTCACATTTTAAGGTCTACACCTGGACTAGTGAACTGGCAAGACTGAATAGCAGTTTCACAGAACACTTTGAGGAAATGGGACCGGGCTGCACGTGACCAGACTTATATGTGCAACCAAGCTGCAGGTTTCAGCAGGTGTCTCACAAAAGTCCAGGAGATCATGGGAACTCAGTTAAAAAGTGATACAGAGTGTTACTTCCAAGGGCAAGTCCTCAAGCAAGCTACACCAGGCAGCAGACAAATTGGACTACTTTATCACTTTTAACTGGAGCATTACTCAAGCAAAATCTCACTAGCTCGTAGGGACAGTTATCTATAATATCTCAAGGCAAGCATCAAACAAGATATCCTCACATCTCTTAGAACTGCTCCAATTCATATGAGTGCCTTATTTCCAGATCACATTATTTCAAGAAGAGGAGATACGTCACCATGAAGACAAGTGTACTTCCGGTCCAGCACATAAGAAACCTTAATGTTTCCACCCTTATAGTCGGGCTTCCAGACAACAGCAAGATTCTGACCGTAAACCCGGTCCACCTGCATGGAAGCAAATGACAAGGCATGGACAGAGATCTAACAGAGGCAAGGCGTCATCTTACTCTCAGCGACCATCAAAGTCCTAGAAGCAGTATAAATGCCAATTACTGTGCAAGTTGTGTAGCTGGCAAATCAGTGTGTGTATATGTGACCGGCAACAGGAGTTGTTCTGTAAATTTTGTGACTGTAAACAGAGACTGCTTGTGTAACAGGAAAGAAGGACAGTTTAGTTTCAGAGTTGGCCGGAAAGAAGGACTATTTGTTTGTGACCGGCAAGAAAGAGACCGTCACTCTTGTCCTGCTGTACATCATGTTCATTTTGCAAACAGATATCCGCAAAAGAAAGGTGTAAATCTCAATTGTTGTTATCATTTTCAAGAAATAAAGCATGTGGACGATGTTTCCTGTGTAGATCAGTTGAGCTCTGTAAAAAATTGTTGTTCCAGATCTGCCTGTAGGGGCCAGATTACACCAGTTTTGTAAAAAAATGGGCAGCCCTAGGCATCAGCCCCAATGTGTTAACAGTCCTCAGAGACAGCTACGCTCTCCCCTTCCGGTTCCGGCCAAACTTAACCAGGTCCCCCACAATGACAAGCTGCTATGTAAATCCCCACAGGAACCTCTGCCTGTTGGAGGCATTGTGTCAGCTGTTGAACAAAAATGCTGTAGAGTTGGTCAAAAATCAAGAATCCCTGGATTTTTACAACCGGCTATTTTTGGTTCAAAACCAAACAACTGGTGGAGACCTATCCTGGACCTCAGCACCCTAAACAGTTTTTTTAAAGACAGAGTCATTCAAAATGGAGACCCCAGAGACAATAAGAACTTCCCTACAAGCAGGGGAGTGGATAACATCCACAGATTTCAAAGACGATGTCCATATACCGATACAGTCAGTCCAGGAAGTACATGCTTTTTCACATCCAGGGTCAGTCCTACTAATTGAAAGCACTACCATTTGGTCTGTCCACAGCACCCATGGAGTTTACAGTAGTGGTCAAAGAGGTCAAGTTTCTTGCACTGCAAAAGGGTATAAGGATCCACCAGTACCTAGACGACTGTTGGGTCAGAGCCAGATCCCACCAAACTTGTTTCCAGCATACACAAACCTTGGTAGCTATCTGTCAGGATCAGGGCTGGCTAGTGAACAAAGACAAATCAGAACTGGAGCCAAAACAGGTTCTCAAGTTCTTAGGTTACCAGTTCGATCTGAAAGGGGGCAGGGTCAGACCCACCCTAGAGCGTTGGCAGACCCTACAAACAAAAATAAGTGACCTCATGACTGGTCTGGTGTGCCCGGTGCGGAAGCTAATGTTCCTCAACAGAGTCTGAGAGAAACAAGTACACTTAGGCCCGTTACACATGAGTGGATGCACTCAACCTGTCGTGGAAGGATCTGGACCCATACGCCTTCTTGCCAGCAGACATCTTGGGCAAAGTGGTGTAGAAGTTGCAGGACTACCAGTGCAGCAGAATTGATTGCACCAGGGTGGCCCAACATGCCTTGGTTCTGGGACCTAGTGACCATATCCAGTCAGATTCTATTGTGCCTGCCCAATCTGCTAATTCAGCCAGACCCTACACAGGAATTTGTCAAATCTGAACCTGCATGCCTGGCTCCCAGAGCCTCAGCTATCAAGGAGCAGGGCTTCTCTGAGGCAGTGGCAGCACGAATTGAGGCTCCTCAAAGAGGATCAACCAGATCAGTCTATGAGGCAAAGTGGGCCATTTTTACAAAGTGGTGCCTCAGTAATCAGGTGGACTTCAGGGCACCATCTCTGAAAGCCATAGCTGACTTCTACACTTGTTTCAAGACAGGAAGTTACAGCTCTATTGATGTCTATAGATCAGCTATTGCTGACAAGTTGGGAAATTCCCCATTTAGGTCAGCAAAGATGAGACTCTCACTTGTCTCCAGGATAGCTCCAGATAGTTTCCACAGACACATACCCAAGGGTCAAAGGGGCATCCCCTCCTGTAACCTTTCCCTGGTACTACACTAGCTGACAAAGGCCCTTTGAACCCCTTAAAGAGGTCTCCTTGAAGCCCTTGACTTTCAAGACTGTCTTCCTTTTGGCCTTGGCTTCAGGCAAACATAGGAGTGAGATCCATGCTTGGCTACCTAAGGACATCAGACAGACAGACACCAGTCAAGACTGGTCAAAGGTGTCCGGTTACCCCTCACCCAGCTTTCTTTCCAAGAACCAGCTGGCCAAGGAGGGTCCAGACATTGTGGCCCAGATGGTGATTCCAGCACTGGCCCCCACTCTGGATGAGTGGCTTAAAAGTTACCGATCTTTGTGTCCAGTTAGAGCCTTGTGTTATCACTTGGACAGGACCTCAGACCTCAGGCAGAACAAAGAGTTAGTCTTTGTCTCCTTCAAGAAAGGTTTTGACAAGGACATCTCTCCTGCCACTATCTCCTCATAGATCAAACAGACTGTGATCCTATGTTGTGAGCTCTCTGATCAGCAGGCCCTCACCTTTAATTTACTGGGCCTTATATCAGGTCAAAGCCCATGATGTTAGGGCTTTGGCTGCATCTAAGGCCTTCCAGTCTGGAGTCTCCTTAGATCAAATTCTATCAACCTGCCACTGGAAGTCCCATAACACCTTCACACAATTCTATTTGAAGGATGTGGCTTGGGCTGATTCAGAGCTTTTCCATTTTGGGTCAGTGGTAGCTGCTCAGCAGATCCACTGACAGGCCCAAAAATGAAGAGATTTGTACAGATATACATATTGTATATATCTCGTACATAGTATATAAGCGTATACAAAAGAAGCTGTGACATTCTTCCTTTGAGAGGTTTATTATTTCTTATGGGACTGAACTCATCCCTCTCTGCCCCTACCTCAGAGCAGGTCTGTAGGAAAAAAAAGAGTGGGGGGCAGTGTTGGTATATCTCTGGGTAACTGGATACTGATAACCGACTATGGCCTTATGGGGTTTCCTGACATAATTCAACGCAGGCTTGGGAAATTTGTTGTTTTTATTATGAGTTCTTTTCAGTCCCTAGTAACTTAGCCGTGGACCAAACGGTAGTTATTCAGCAATTGTCCATTGGATAGGCTGTATTAATGCAATAAAATTGCAAATTAAACAAGTTGTTGATATTTGGTAGAGACATTGATTGGGGGCTATAGATGCAACATCATGGTGTGACTTTGATTTCACCTTTGACCTTACTGTAGTGATCTTGAGTCTGAAATTAGTTAGGGGGTGTAGGCATGCAACATTATGATGTGACCTAAAGTAAGTGGCCGGTCAGGGGCTCTTATTTGATTTCACACAGGTAAGACTCATTGCCGCAATCGGCAGATTATGGTCTGCTTTGAATAACTTCTTTTACTATGGAAGTTTTTTGTTCCTGTCTTTGTTTTAAACTATAGGTTTGGGAAAAATTTGGGGGGGATACTTTGAGGAGACCTTAAACTTCATATGAGGTTAACATAAGCATTTTTCAAAAACACCCCGTCTTTTCGTTGCGAAAAAAACCCCACATAAAACACTAGGTATATTCTAGAACTAAGTCTGCATTTCGTGCAAGGATTTTCTGATCAATCGGATTATAGATGCCTGAATTGGAGGCATTTGATTTGATCGAAGTTTCAGCCCTGTGTCTTCATTCTAAAGGTCACATCAATGTGAAAAAGGGGGCTTTTAACCATCCAGTTTACTTAAGTTTTCACTTTTTTCAACCAAACTTGACACGTATATTAAGATTTACCACAGGAATATACTGACTTTATTGTGACCTTAAACTGAAAATATTAATGGAGCTACTGCCACCTTAAAGTCATAAAATTTGAATAAAATCCTCTGGAACCTTTGTTTTTCCATTTTTTAAAGTCTAACTTATCAATGATATTGAAGTAGATCAAAAGAAGACTCTGGCTACTGATTTAAGTATGAACAAAGTAGTAAAAACTCTTGTCCGAACTATATCTTTGAAACCGTAAGGTGTAGGAATTTGATATTTGGTAGTGGCATTGATTAGGGGGTGTAGGTTTGAAACGTCATGGTGTGACCTTGATTTGATCTTTGACATTGCTGTACTGTAGTGACCTTGACCTTTAAATCTTGTCCAGGCCATATCTCAGAAGCTGTAAATTATAAGAAGTTGATGCTTCGATGGGTCATTGGTTGAGAAGGGTAGGTATGCTAAATCATTGTGTAATGTTCAATCTTGGCTCTGCTAAAGTGTGTTCACTTGCCATATTTGAGACATATTTCTTTTATCAAAAAGATATATGGATTACTGGAACTGATTATTGTATGTACTTTTAACATAATTGTGCTGTTTATATTGACATACTTAAATTGATAAATTTTACAGCTTCATAATTTTTCATTTACTGATTAATACTGTCATCTTGCCATTGAATTGTGTTGTTTTAATATTTTATCTTTACATACATTTTCTCTCTCTTGAAATGCATTTTCTCTATCTAAACAATATTTGGCCCTTTACATAACTGACACTTTTTGTTCTGAAAGTTTCCTGATTGTTATACTCTTTCATTTCTTTATCTCCTGGTGTTGGAAATGATTTCCTTGGGCTGTAGGGTACGGGCATCTCTGATAATTGATATTAAAACTTTTTTTAGACTATAACATGCACTGTGTAATGACTTACAGTGTTTCATTTTCAAAAATAAATATAGAAGTATGTAAAATAATTTTAACTGATCATCACTTTTTATGATAAAAAACTGGCATTAAAGCTATTTCGTAAAACATGAAAAATTATGTTTCGGAAGTATGAATATTAATGAGTAAAGTATCAAGTAGTCATAAATACAAAAACATTTTTGAAATAATATGAAGTCAGATGTTGTAAAATGTAAATGTTAAGTTGACAAATTGGTACTGCTATTGAAACTAAGGATGCTATATCAGTCATTGTTTATATATCAGTATATGTTCCCGTTCAGGGCAGCGACATGTTTGACATTTTTATCTATTGTTATTTTGCAGCAATCATGTCTTATGCCCGTGGAATTTGTCAAGTTGGAAATAATACAATTTGTGTTGGTTTGTATATTACATGTATTTTAAGACTGATTATTTCATTATCAGTTTATCAATGATATTGATGTTTGTAAACAAAAGATATGTTATTTTAGAAGTATTATAATTGTATACAACATAATTGATAATTATTTGGTAAATTAGTGTATCTACCTGCAAGTCCTGCATTGTTCTATACATTATTACACAGAGGTTTGCATTATGTAAATGAATGCTGCTTTATTTCAAGGATGACCATTGGAGATAGTATCAAAAATTTTATAACTACATCAGTCATATCAATGATGTTTTTTTGCATACTAAAGCCGTACAATCCGAATGTCAAGAATAGGTGTTTCATTGCAAAGCTAAGGTTACAAGGGCAATTTTTAAAATATGTAAATGAATGCTGCTTTATTTCAAGGATGACCATTGGAGATAGTATCAAAAATGTTATAAGTACATCAGTCATATCAATGATGTTTTTTTCCATACTAAAGCCGTACAATCCGAATGTCAAGAATAGGTGTTGCATTGCAAATCTAATATTTGGCTGCCCCATGGTTATAAGGGCAATTTTTAAAATATGACCAATATCTCAAAAATGGAATGAAATAGAATGATTCCAAGTGAATTTTTGATCCACTGGGGCTATTCCAAGTGTACTCTGTATTATGTGTGAAAAATCAACCTTTTTCACTGTTTGGCATCCTAGGGTCACATGTCCTAAAAATTAGTGTTTTAAAAATGGCGGATGTCTAGAAAATGAAGTGGGATAGAGCAATTTCAGTGAAACATCCACACCTAGCATTGGACATCCCATTTAGCCTTTATAAAGTAGAAAAAAAAATCACCTCAAATATCTCTCCTCGAAATAGCCAGAATCTTAAAAACATTTCTACATGCAGTATATAAAACCTATCCTAATTTTTTTTTGCCATGTTTGCTTCACTGGTACATCCAGTTGGATACAGGTAAACCTTGGTTACCTGAATTTAGATAGTTATTTTAAGCCCAAGATCAAATCTATCCATCAAACAACTCCCAATCCCTGATCAGTACTTGACAATAGGAGAGGGTTATAACAATAAGTTTCTCTTTTTCGTTCTTTTTTTGTATCTACACTTTACTGCCCTTTTAACTCTAAAACTACATCAGTTGGGTTCATGTTTAGTGGGGAGAACATTCATGGGGCACACAAAGCTTCCTCCAAATATGGAGTTTGGATTATACACATGTATGTGTTTAATATCCAAATAACTATGTTATCACTTTTATATAATCGAAATGGTTATACTTCTATAAAGTAGTACATTTATCACATTCCATTTTTATATTACTTTAAAATATGTGCTACCCCTTCAGATCCAATTTTCAGCATGTGGAATTAAACAAAATAATCCCAGTAACCCCAAAATATTTTGAAACCTTAGACATACACATAGCCTGTCATTACAAGTACTCCACATATCTCATTAAACAGAAGAAAGCACAAATGTATGTACATAATTTGCAATTGTTTTACAAATATATTTACCCTTTACAAAAGATGATGCAAGAAACTGTGTCCCTTCACAGCTTTTAAATCCCCATTGGCGAGTAATATATAATAATAGAAGACCTTATTCAACCCAGTGTCACATGCTAGATCACATTGAGTCGAGTGGTTTGCTTCGCTGAGTGCATTTTGTTTCTTATAGATGGATTTGAAACATATATTACAGACAATAAGCCAGATATCAACTAGGTACTTGGGCACTCCTTGGAAAAACTTGAATGCAGGGTTTCAAGGTTAACTACATGCTTATAGAGGACATGTATTTTTGTTCTGTTTATTGCCCATAACACATTTAACTGTTGTCAGCAGAGAACCAATTACAGTGTGTCAATGAAAAAGCTTGAACATTTTAAAAATATTGCCTTGGTCGTCATCTTGTTTTTCAAAATATGGCCAAAATTACTCTTACACAGGATTTTTCAAATAAAGCTCATTTTATATAAATCTAGGGATGAAACAAATTTCTGATGCCACTGTTTACAAGTTGAACAGAAATATCCGTATCCATGGCACTTGCAATCATTTTCCAAACTTTCAGAAATGCTTTTAAAAAGGAATAATAAGTCTGAATTTCGTGCCCCATTGTATTACTTCTTTTACAATCTGTTCTGTGTTCATACTGATAAATTATATGCAAGTTTTTTTTTCAGGCACCCATCATGGTCATATCCTTGTGTTCGATATTCCACCAAGAGGAAGTAATATCACACTCTCTGAAACATTGAAAGGTAAATTTGAAACAAAATGATCCATTGAAGTACTTGGTAAAACCACCAAAAATATGTCAAAATAAAATATTAGTGTCAGACTTTCAACAAATTCAAAAGAGTTCAGTGGAATTTCTAGTATATATATGAAAGCTGAAGGGAAATTGATGGCAAATAGATATATGTATTTACTGAAAACAAAGATAAAAAAACAAAGTATAGACCATGATAAACATCTAAAAGTTGTGTACATCCTGTTCTGTTTGTACTGAAATTTTTTATTTATAAATGTAGAAAAATTGGGATTTACTTAATTTTTGTGTATGAACACCACTTCAAGATGTGGTAGTGAAAGTTTTAGTAAATCTTGTTTTGCCATGGGATTTTCTTTAATTTGTGCTGATAAACACTAAGTGTTATCATAATGCAGATACACAAAGTTGTACACACAAAAAATGAAAAGTAATTGTCGAGAGTTATTGTTTTTCTTTGGTGACAATAAAGTGTTGCGTACATGTGAGGTTTTCATTGTCTGGTGATAAATTCCAGATATCGTAAAGAGAAAAAAGGGTTAAAAAGGAAAAAAAAAAGAACCCTTAAAGACCTCTGTCGACTAGCAGTTGACAGCAATGTGTATTCTACAGTACCATGTCTGTCGGCTAGCAGTCGACACCCCCATATAATATGCCAGCTTTCCGTCAGCACTGTAGAATTAAATGTCTTGGTATACTGAAATACGTTATTTAAAATATTATGTCCGAGGACGTTCTGGACAACGTAAATCACTTGTGGTGTGTGTTTTAGCAACTTAAACTGTCTGTAAGCTATTCATCCTCGATTTTCCTTCAGTATAGTAGAATACTGCTCCCTTGGTGGCGAAGGGGTTAAGTCATGCTTTTTATAAATAACATAGAACACTAAAAACCTATGTAATATGTAACTTTCAGGTCACACTGCTGGAGTCTGTGATCTGCAGTCTGTAGGAAATCAGATGGTTTCAAGTGATGATGTGGGTAACATAACTTTGTGGCAGGGCAAAGAAAGGTTTCAACAGATCAGAAAAATACCTGGAAATGGGTAAGCCCTGCATATGCTGTTTTCTGATAGATCACTTTTTATGTCAGCTGACAACATTGCCATTTTTGCCGTAGTATTGGCATCTTGTGTTATGAACTCTTATTATATTTATTCACTTTATTGCACATACATAATACATCCATAACAGACAGGACATACAGGACAATTATAAGGGATGGGTCGGTATGAAAAATATGTACATCGGGAGGTCGCCAATGCAAAACCGTACCAATTCCGGGACTCCGCGTTTTAGTATACCCAAACAAACATGGATTTTTATAGCGAAATACCCTTACCATTTCCTAACAGTAGCTATTTGTTGGAGCCATCCAACCCAATGGCCAACGCAGAGATGCGATTTTAAGGTTATGTAACAACCTTAACCAAGCCATTGGGTTACAGTAGTCCGTCCTCCCGCCAATTAGGTCACATGACCACATTGTTTACTTCATTATTTTTGTTGGCCATCATCAGTATGGACGTCTTTGGGAATTAGTAGAAGTTTCTCAAGGTTTTCATTTATTTTTTGAGATTTTGCTGTGAATCTCACTTTATATTTTATATGTATATGATACAGAACTGATTCAGTTATTGAATCTTCGAAGGTATGCATTATTTTATGCAAATAAAGGACTTTTTGGATGGCGACATCGAAAGTTCTATCATCTTCAACCTCGAGGAAATAAGTCTTCATAAAGAAGGTCCTACTGCAACAATAATATTATTATACAGCTTGCCAGTCGTTTGGTTCAGTTTGCTGGACGTTGGAAGCTATAATTTTGCAGCATACGTATATAGAAAGAATGTACTCTTCAATAACAGAAGCGATCTGGACGGCGCCATCTTGGATGAGAATGACAATTCGAGTGGCCGTTATTGCTGTTCACGTCGGGTTCTAATAGCCAGGCGTTGAAAGCAATTTTATCACAGTATGCATCCCAGTCGAATAGATTGTCGATGCTACAGACGAAGGAATCTCCCTTGGGGGCAGCCATTAAGTTACCATGGACACGACACCGTGGAGGAGTTTTGAATGCAGGAAAAGACTACTTCTTCGGAAAACTCTTCCGTCGAGGTCCAGTCAAAACATTCACCAGAGGAAATACCTGTGTGAGGTCATCCATGCACAATCGAGTATTCTATACCTCTCAGAAGGTCAGAATTCGGGTTGTCAGATGTCCGGGAGTGTCATTCATATCTACAAGGAGAGGTTTTTGATCAATGCACAAGAAATTTTAGTACAATCTGGTTTCTATACCTCTCAAAAGGTTTAGAATTCAGGTTGTCAGGAGATGGTGATTATGATTCATCTCATTACAAGGAATCTATTCCTTATTTTACTTTTGCTTGACTGTTATTGAGTGGCTAGGGATTAATTTAACAGGCACAGTTTCTGTGAATGCTCCCTTGTTTGGTCACATTTACATTTCTTGGGTGAACAGCCAGCATTTAAATGTGGCTTTTAGGTTGGGTTTCAAGGAGTTTGAAGCCTCTGATGTTTTAAAGAGCAGCTATACAGGAAGAAGTTTGCTTGGACTTCCTTACATTCATTACTTTCTTGGACAGCTCCTTAGTTACAGCAGGTCTGCAGGAGGAACATGACCTTTCAGACACTTTGCAAACAAGGTCCCTGGTAGGGGACTGTAAGAGAGAAGAAGCGTGTATATTCTCACTCCTTCAGTTCAGGTCATATTTAGAGGATCCTAGGGATCACTATGATATGTTATAGACTTCAATATGCTTTGGACTGGGTGCAATGATGTTTGCATTTCTAGTCCAGTCAACCAGTTGGTGTCCAAATCTTCTTGTTGCAGTTTCACCATGTCTAAGAACATGTGACTCAACAGGAGGGATGTAATTTAGAATGTCTTTAGCAAATCTACAATGCATTTTTCGCTCCTAATGATGTTCTCTTGCTGGACATATTAGATGTTCAGAGGATTTTCATCTAGTGTTTTCATGAAAATAACAAGGATTAGTAACTCTAGAGGTGAGCATGCTTCTAGTTTCTGATCTAATAAGCCATGGAATAGAGTTAAAAGTGCCTCCTACTCCTCAGCTTGTTAAAAGGGGAGTGGATCTTACTTATACAGGCCTATGGAAGCAGGGATGATAGCTGGCTTCCTGTGGTTTCAAGGAACCTTTCTCCAGTTTGGTACTATACAAGTCCTGGGAAAGGAAAATATTCAGCCAGACTTTTTAGAGGTGAGGTTGGCAGAAAAAAAAACAAAAAAAAACGGGAGAAACAGCAATTTTGACAAAAGCTGTTTATGAAATGATCGACAAAAGGGCGATATCACCAGTCACATCGCTGGAAGCTTACAGTTACAGTCTATTTCTTGGGGTTAGTGAAGAAGAAATGACTGTCAGTATACTTAAGGTCAGGTAAACAAGCTTTGCATGTACCTTACTCCATATGAATTGTTTAACATTTGGAATTCGTCTATATAACGACAGTGGATGACGCCACTCGACCTTTATGGGTACACACTCTTCACCGGTAGACTCGGCTAACTAAAGTATCTTCGCCTCATTGGAGGCTACAGATTCTACCAGTTCATTGCCTTAACCTGCAATATGGCTACAGTTCCTCTCCAGTTCACCAAGGTAGCAAAAGAGGTGAAGCTGATGGCTCGTGCAGAAGGCATCAGTATTCGCCAGTATATAGAGGGTTGGCTAATGACAATGAACTCAAGCAGCAATGCCAAGATATCACCCTCTGGTTGGTGCATCTTGTCGAAGCCTGGGTTGGATCACAATTTCAAAAGATCAGATTATTTCCAACTCCAGTAATCAATTTATTGTTACAATTCGACCTCAGGGTAGGTCTAGTCTTCTCAATTCAAAGAAAATTGATTGAAAGACGGTTACCATGTTGGAACTTCTCACTTATCTCCAGGGAAGCTCATGTCACTTTGAAAGCATTGTTTCATTCCAATGGTATCTGGAAACACTGCTGATATCTTCAGTCTCTGGATATCTTTGGTTCAGGGATCATCTTCAGTGGTGGACCAGTAGTTCAATTTTGAAGTAGGACTCACCACTCCTTCAGGAGTACAGTTTCTTTCCTTTCGCTGAAGCTTCCCTAATGGGTTGGGATGCTTTCTTGAGTCATCCACAGCCATTGGTCTGTGGAATCAGGAAGATTCAAGACTTCTCATAACATAACATTATACAGCTGGAAGCTATGTTGTTACCTTAAAATGATTCAGAAGTCAGCTTCTGAGTTGAAATCAGTTGATTTTCACAGACAATTCTTTAGTGGTTGCCTGTGTGAACAGCCAGGGAGGCTTCCACTCACGGAATAGGTACCTTCATCTGTAGAATCATGATTCAGTCCAATGTCAGAATGATTCAGATTCAGGGAAGTACATCCCAGGGAATCCACATGTTCTGGCGGATTCCTTGTCTAGGAAGATCAGTTATTTCAGACCAAAGGGGCTATGAATCGTCAGGTTTTCAATCAAATTAGACATTGCTGCCATCAATCAGTGGTTGATGCGTTTGCAACAAGATGAATCACAAGTTTCCTATGTAGCTCTGCTGTCAGGCTCTGGAAACAGGTGCTTCAACATCTCTTGTGAAGGTCTGGACAGACATGTGTTTTTTGCCCAGGGTCTTGGTCCTGCAGGTGTTGTAACATATGTATGTCTCATGTCCCAGACAGTCAGTCTTGGGAAACAGATGCATTGAACATCTCTGGGGAGGGTCTGGTCAGTTATGTCCAGTGGCCCTCATCCCTCAGGTGATTCAACAGATAGCCACCTACAGGTGCAGAATCATCATGATTGGGTGGCCAGGGATTGTTTAGTTTTGGGATCTGATGAATCTGTCCACAAAACTTCTTCTAAGACTTTCCTTGGGGGTAAATCTGTTGACTCAACCATTCAGCAACAGACTTCACAACAATCTAGTTTACTTGAATATTCATGTTTGGCATCTGGAAGTCAGGCATGAAGATTATGGTAGATCCCCAGAGGAAGTGGTGAAACAATGAAGGAGCACTCCTCAAGGAGAATCTGAGAATCAATTGTTCTTTTTGGGAAGTGGTGTGAAGAGAGCCAGGTACCATTCCACATGGAGCAAATTTCCTGAAATTCTAGTTTAGGGAAACATCCTAATACCATCCATTATTGTGGGTTATAGAACAGCAATTGTGGATGGTTTGGGGTCAAACGGGTCAAGAAGTATCTAAAACTTAAGATAAATAAGACACTAACAACTTTTAGTAAGAGACAAACCAATGTTGGATTTTGTCATTGGTCCTACATGCTCTTATCAGACAACCTTTGATCTTGTGAGGAAGGTTTTCTTGAAGTTATTTTCTTTTCAAGACAGTCTTTGGTCTTGGCTTCAGGTAAAGTAGCGACATTCATGTTTGGACCCTTCCCTTGGTTATAGGGAGAATGGGTCACAAGTAACTTTGGCGCATTGACTGCCTTTTTGGCCATGAACCAGTTGGCTTCAGATGGGCCTACTGCATTTACTGCAACTGAGTCAGTGGTCTTTGTCTGTGGACTACAGAGTCATGGTAAAGGAGTGACATTAATGCTTGGACATATTCTTCCTTTAGTTATAAGGAGAATTGATCACGAGTAACTCTGGCCCATCAATTTCCAGATCCAGTTTGCTTTGGATGGGCCTACTGCAATTAAGCCTGTGGTCATGCCAGCTCTTAGCCTCTTTGGACAACAGTTTGACTCAATGTGGGTCTGTCTGTCCTGTTAGGGCTTTGGTAATCAAAAGGTTTGGGATAGAACAAAATCTTTTGTTTTTACTGCCATCAAGAAAGTTTCTTAATAAGACTTATCTTTTGGCACCTATTTCATCTTGAATGAGTCAAGATTGAGTCATGGAAACTATTGATGTATGTTTTGATTACATCTTTAGTTTTTATAGGTGATTTCCTTACATAGTTTCTTGATACATGTTATTGGGAATTCCATTGTATGTATACCAATTTCTGTCTGAAAAACCTCTGTTGTCATAGGGTCAGATTTGAAATTGGGTCCTACAGTTTCAGTTACAGTTTTGTTACTTTATAAGTATGTGTTTCATACTTATATTGGTACATTTGCAGTTTGTGGCTGGTATGTCTGCAATGCTGGATGTTTGTAGTTAGATATCAGTGTTGCCTAAATCCGACTTGGGAAGGATTTGGCATTATGCTGATGACACTTACAGGTTGGTTTGACCTTGTTTTGGGGTCGGATGTTACAATGTAGATGGGCTATCTATTTATGACATCTTTTTGCAACACCAACATTGTCAGCAGTTGTGAGAACTACAACTACATACTGCCATTTTTTGGAAGTTGTATGTTGTGAATGTTTGGAAGTTATATGTTCATTAATGCATGTAATTCCATTATGAAGTTCTCATGATGTTTAGTTGTAGGTTAGGTAGTGGTTTTCTTAAAAAGAATTCCCTCCATCCTACAAGGCTGAATTCAGCTACTGTTAGGAAATGGTAAGGGTATTTCGCTATAAAATTGAAAAATTTAATAGTAATTTAAATTTTTATTAGAAATACTTACCATTTCCTAACACTCAAATTTCCCTCCCGCCTCCCCGCAAGTCATTCTTTTACTTGCAACAAAAATAACGAAGTAAACAATGTGGTCATGTGACCTAATTGGCGGGAGGACGAACTACTGTAACCCAATGGCTTGGTTAAGGTTGTTACATAACCTTAAAATCGCATCTCTGCGTTGGCCATTGGGTTGGATGGCTCCAACAAATAGCTACTGTTAGGAAATGGTAAGTATTTCTAATAAAAATTTAAATTACTATTAAATTTTTCAAGTTTCCTCTTAACAACAATGCAATAAAAGTGGCCAAATACATGAAATATGAGATAAAAAGTTATAATATCTTCAGATTTCTTGTTTGTTCCCATATTTTAAGTTTTCCTTCAATTATACGGGCTGACAAGCAAGATTGAGGTTATAAATTGTCATAACCAAAATATGGCCGTTCTGCTCAACGTAATCGCTAGTACTGTATAATCTGCAAATGCATGAAAATTGGGGATGAAACCTTATAATTTCTTCAGATTTCGGGTATGTTTCTAATATTTTAACTCTTCCTTCCATTATATGTGCTGGCAAGCAAAGTGGCGATTGTAAAATCCCATCGCGGTATTTCAGTAAAATGCTCTCGATACCGAGATACCGGACCTACGGACCCATCCCTAACAATTATAAAAGGTTTATATGTCCTAAACTTCTTCAGTACTGTAGTAAGTATAGTGATGTTAGACCATGACACAAATGTATCTGTCTACACAAATGTATCTGTTCAGACATGTGTGAACGCACCCCTGACTGTACAGGTTCTGTCTTTCAGTTACCCATGCTCTGCGGTGGGTCTCTATGAAGACTGTATTGTGGGAGCGTTTGGTTCAGGGCATATGCGTGTGTTCAGTGCAACATCTGGTCGGCTACTGGTGGAGGTGACTGCTCATGCCCGCTGGATCACTGCCATGGATATTGCACCCGCAAATGGACTTGTAAGTAATCTTCCAATCAAGTCAGATTTTTATGTCAAATTTAGTATTTAGGACTATTTACAAGGAAATTGCAAACCCAAAATTAATATTGAAAAAAGATGCGTCTCCCAGGTAGTTATAAATAACAAACTAAAATTATACCTTTTTTTAAGTATTTTGATTTTAATTAAGTGTCCCTGAAAGGGCACTTATTTGTTTTCGCCTCAGTTTCCTCGCCGCCGCCGCATTATGGTCTCCCTTGAATATCTCCCTTATTATTAGAAGGTTTCAAACCATATTTGGCAGTTATATACCTTAGGCGTGGGAAAATTTTTCTGCATGCTTAAATTTGACCTTTGACCTTTATGAAGGTCACATGATCAAAAACATTTTTTTTAAGTACACCCCCCCGTCATCACAGTTCAGGAAAAACTACTTGCTACACAGCCTTATGCTTTGACACACCTGTTCATACTATCAAAAACGCGAGCCGATTAGATTTTGGGAGCAATCCCTTGAAAAATGTCTCATTTATGGGTGATTTCCTCACACCTTCCAATCTGAGAGCCTTAAATTTAGGTCAACCCCCCTATTATCTTCTTAAGTATTGCATTTAGAGCCATAAAATGTATTGGGAGGTAATAGGAAACCATATGTGGAGAGTCTAAATAGCCGGTCAGTTTTACCCCACGGCCCCCCCTTATGGGTCAAACTGGGGTCATAAAATACCTGATTTTTAGTTTTGGCCTTATATCTCCTTTATTGTTGCTTTTTTTGCTTCAGAATGTATTAAGAGGTATTGGGAAAGCATATGTGGAGAGTCTAAATAGCCGGTCAGTTTTACCCCACGACCCCCCCTTATGGGTCAAACTGGGGTCATAAAATAGCTGATTTTGAGTTTTTGCCTTATATCTCCTTTATTGTTGCTTTTATAGCTTCAGAATGTATTAAGAGGTATTGGGAAAGCATATGTGGAGAGTCTAAATAGCCGGTCAGTTTTACCCCCCGACCCCCCCTTATGGGTCAAACTGGGGTCGTAAAATAGCTGATTTTGAGTTTTTGCCTTATATCTCCTTTATCGTTGCTTTTATAGCTTCAGAATGTATTAAGAGGTATTGGGAAAGCATACAGTGCAGCTTTGTGCATTCTTAGCTTTACAGCATGCTTATTAAAACCACAAAGCATTTTAAACTTTAAGGGACGCTTCGCTTTTGTTAGCAAAAGCATTCCTCTAGTTTTTTGATGTGTTTGCCACAAAGTATAAAGGTTTTACACAGATTTTAAACGTGTATGTCAAATTACATCATATAAAACATGGGTTTATACCATAGACAACTGGTAAAAGGCCTGTTTAATATTTTCTGTAATTTTTTCACCTATAAAAAGGATGTGCAGAAAATGCCGTCCTGAAAATAGGGTAGATTCAATTTTGACATGATTCATTTGTAAATTATTCTCAGTATACATCTATGTCACTGTATTTCATGTAATTTTGACCGTGAGTAAAAACATTTAACTGCTTAAGTAATGCGATTGAAGAATTTTTAGGCCACACTAAGATTATATTTTGAGACAAGTGCATTATTGGTTACTTAATTAATTAGCAATTATGTATGAGCTATTTGACTTTTGTATTGCTATATCTTTAGATTGTGACAGCCAGTGAAGACACCTTTGTAAAAGTGTGGCAATTAAAACCTGGTGAGAATGCTGAGGTGAGTGCACCAATTATAAAAAGTAAGGAAAATGAAAGTCATTCCACATTGTGACATTTGTGATTGAATAATGATGAAAATGACATTTAAACCCAAATCAGTCAATTAAATTCCCAATGTTTGATTTGCAGGTGAAGTTGAAATACTCGGACTGTGTGACAGATCTGTTGTTGCAAGGAGCGAAGTTCATCACTAAGGATGGCAAAGCATTCGGTCTTACTGGTTACGATAACAATGATATTTTGTTCTACAGGCAGGGATAGACACTATTCATATCTGTTTGTTTTTAATTTATTGTTCAAGTGGAAATTTTCACCGGGAATTAATTTTAAGCTAATGAGCTTGGTTAGTGAAAATTAATTCCTAGTGAAATGTCCAATCTGTTTTTATCTCTTCAGGAGAGACTTACAAGCAGTTGAAGTTAAATTAAGTGAATTTCTTAAACTTTAAAATTATTGTATTTTTGTTTCTAGCATTTCCACTTATACACAGTATTTCATTCCGTTGTTCTCATAGCATCATTTCTGAAGGTATATTTTATGGTGCATAATATTGAAATAAGTAAAAGGATACACAGCTGAATTGGTTGTCAGTCAAACAAGCCTGTCATTCTAAGGTTAAAACACAAAGTTAGAGCTCAGTTTAATAGGCCTAGTGTGATTTATCTGAATTTACATACATACACATCCGTCCAAATCATTGTAATATAGTTACATGCATTGTAAAATCTTTATGTCAAAATTAATTTAGGGATATTAAAATGTTTGTGTTTATTTATGTTGTATAACACTTATTCGTAGAATGTCTTTTTTGTGGTGAAGCTTACTGCCAGGGTGTTTAGGTAGTTTGGATTGTATTGAGCAATTCACCTTAATTTTTGTAACCACTATAAATGCGTTTATGTGTGTTTTCAAGTGGATACCTTCTGCATTATGTATCATCACATTTTGTTGGTAGTGTTATATCATTCCCTATTCTGTGAACATATACTTTCCTTTTGATCTCACTTTAGTTTAAGAGTTTAGAAAATTAAGCACAAATATGGGAATCACCACTGGGGTAACCCCTAACATTTTAGTAATTAGGGGACACAAGTTAGTGAAAACCTCCAACAGATTCGATGAATGGCCGAAGTTTTGTCAGAAAAATTTCAAACTTTTATAAAACTGTTTATGATTGAAAGAAAAGCAGGACTGGGGGTGCCTCCTCAATAGGTGATGTCACATATACTATGTGAAGTATTTCTCATTTCTTACACTCTGTGGTTACATGGTAAAGTGCTTGATTGTGATCGGACTACATGAAAAGTAAAAAATAGCTTGTGATCAATAACAGACTAAAGCTTCTGTTAGAATAGGACTTGATTAGACATGTAATTGTTAGTACTGTTGTAACACTCACTGGATCCAACATTTTTTGTTTGTGGTGTTCATTTTGAGTGCTAATCGGGAAGTTGAGCAATATTAATGTGAATGAACAAATAATATACCTGCCAGTTTTCCCCCAGTTGTCTTGGCTTTCTGTGCTATGACCCCTTAAAGAAACCAACACTAATCAAAACCATATTTTGTTATTTATTGTTGAGCAAATCATGAGTGCAACCCGTAACGATTATTTACTATTTTCTTTGGCACAAAGGAAATAAATGTTGACATGTATCAGTAATAAGTCAATTAAAATAGGTTATTGGCAGCAGTGTCCATTGTTGAGTGACAGTAGTAATAATTCTATGTCTCCAAAGTTCTTATATTTAATTGCATAGCTCTTGTATTAAACATTCTTTATTTTTGTTAAACTTTTGTAAATTTCCTAAATATAGTGCAGATTCAAGTGGTCAACAGTAGGTGATGATAGAGTATTAGTATGCATTGAATGGGTGTTAGTTTATTCTCTAAGTAAAACAGAAGTAACAGTCTGATATATTTGTAACCTGGCAAGAAATGAGAATGTAGTTTCAGTATATTAATTTTGATAATAATATTTATAATCAATTTTGTAACTTCTTATTTTTCTGATAATTAACATTTGTATACAAATATATACAGATTATTATTTAATAACACTTTTTGTTTAGTCATCAGCGAAAAACTGTGATAAAGCCGTTAAAATATCTGTTTTTAACTTTTAGCTGAAATGGAAATGTTTAAAGTTGCATCAAAATGGTGATGAGATCATACACTTGTTTATGCACTGTTGATAAATCCAAGGGTAACATTGTCATTAGAGGAAGATTTGTGCTAACAAAGTTAACAATTTTAAGGTCAGCTCTTCCGGAGCACAAGAAATATATCCTAAAATTTCCACCTTGATGCAAGCTTTCAGACTGTGTTTCTTCTAGAAAGACTGCTCAGGTGTAAATAAAGAAAAGTGATAAATCATCATTTTAAAAATAAACTTGGATCAGTTCACATTCTCTTATGAAACAACTTGTCCTGCCTTGAGGGAGAAGAAAAAAAATTTTTGAAAAAACTTTTTTCCAACAAAAAATTGCTCAACAAATTGATGTAAAAAAGAAATACATTCACTCAATACAGAATGATCAGGAGAAAGAGACTTCTGTTAAAAACTTGTCTGTGTTTTCAGTTGTATAGTTGTTGACAAGGAGGGTGTTTTGTTTTTCTGATCACAGTACCAGGAAATACAAATCCCCTCTGAATAATCTGCTTCAGAAGTAAGTGGTCCATATTCATCGTTCTGTGGTTTGCATCTGTTGTTCAATTGCTAAATTTGAAAATCAACCATTTCATTATGTGTTTATCTTTACTTTTTTTTTCTGAACAAATGTCATAAGCAACAAAAATGCACTTTAATTGATATATTCTTTCAGTTTCAAAACAGGGTTTTATTTGCCACACATGATATTGATGAGATATAATAAACATGATCCACATATTTCAGTCAGTTAAAAGTTATTGCTACACTAAGTCATATTTGTCCTTTTTGACAGCAAGTAAAAGTTATTGTGAAACAACTTAGAAATAAATCATTTATTGTAAACTCTAATATTATATCTAGTTTGAAGAAAAACTCCTTTTATGTATTGTTATATGTTTTAGAGGAGTATATTTCATTTTTCAAAGGTATTTTGCTAAATCGTTGTTTTCAATTTGGTAAAGGAAATTAATCTCATAATATTATACACTTTGTATCTTCTTATTAGTGTACCGTCCAGTAATCCTGTGATTTTGTGATAAAATTGGGACCAGTGAATTGTAGTTATTCAAAGTGCTCAGAATAGTTGGTGTAGTATCCTTGTATTGATGTAGTAAGAGAAACTTTTCTTTTGTAGAGTTTGCAAATTGTTGCAAATTAGATTTTGACTTATCCTTGAGAAAAGTCATCCATACTTTTCTCTTTCATTGTGATAGTGTACTATATTTTGGTAAGAAAGATATATAAAAGGGAAGAAATATGTGTTTTCATTCTGAAAGATGAAAAGCATCTTGATTTACAGAGTTTTGACCGAGCCCATACATTGGTCAAGTAGTTTATTGGTTAAAATTTCCATTTTAATATGTTAATTAGCATAAAAAAATCTGGCTTACGGTGGTTTCTTCACATATTCCCCAAGCAGTGGTTTTATTGAAGTACAAAACTTAATGAGATTGCATGTACAGTAAAGCCCTTTAAATAAAAAGAAGTGTAAAATGGCCTTTTAAGTACAAAATTTTCATACACACAGTTACTCCGCCTGTCTCTTCCATTGAAATTTTCTGCATTCTCCTTAATTTCTGGTTAAATGTTAGTGTTTTGGAGTTTTTATAGTGTTCTTTGAGAATGGAATAGGATTCCATTATAATTACATATTTACAAGTACATAACTCGGAGCATGTAAATTTGTCTCCAGGTTAATTTACAAACATTAATCAAATGGGAAAATTGCATAAATGATAAACTAATATATGTATTTACTGATTTCACCTATTTACAGTTGTGGTTCAACAATAGATTTCAGGTTACAACAGATTTACTCAACAGTCAGAACCTGAAAGTAGCTATATCTCAGTTATGCCATGACCTGCAGGTCTGCAATTTCACTATGTTATAACTGACCCAAAAGTAGGTGAATAACATATTTACACAAAATACTCTCAATGCAATAGTTTTCAAGTTACAACTGATTTACTGAACAGTGATAACCTCTTATTGGCTATTACTCAGCTATGCAATAAGCTATAGGTCTGCAATTTCACTGTGTTATAGCTGACCCAGAACTAGGTGAGCAAGATATTTATGGAAAATACTTTAAATTCAATTTAGTTTTCAAGTTACAACTGATTTATTCAACAGTGAGAACCTGAGAATAGCTATTACACAGCTATGCCATGAGCTACATGTCTGCAATTTTACTATGTTATAGCTAATTCAAAAGTAGATGAATAAGATATTTCAACAAAATTCTCTAAATATAATAGTTTTCAAGTTACAGCTGATTTACTGAACAGTTATAAGTTATAAGTGATTTACTCAACAGAGAAAACCTTAAAGTAGCTATTACTCAGCTATGCAATGAGGTACAGGTCTGCAATTTTACTATGTTATAGCTGACCCAAAAGTAGCTGAATAACATATTTATACAAAATTCTCTCAATGCAATAGTTTTCAAGTTACAAGAGATTTTACTCCGCATGGAAGGTACTGAAAAGTCAGAAATTAGCTATTACTCACTTAGTTATTCGGATAGACACCCAAGTTACTCACCATGCTATAGCTATGGAAAAAGTAGCTGAATAACATGAATAACAAAATGCAATACTTTTTAAAGTTATAGGTGATTTAGTGCATAATTTCATGAATTTTAATGCATTAAAAATTATTTTAAAAATTCATAAAAAAAATAATTTAAAAAGATCCAGGCCTGAGACTCACTCAAGGGAATCTACTAGTGGCTTAGTACATACATGTATATGCAAGGGAGGAATCCCTGCTATAGTCAATGAGAAAATAAGTAACTTAGTGCATGATATGAATTTTAATGCATTAAAAATTATTTTAAAAATTCATTAAAAAAAATTAAGACAGATCCAGGTCTGATACTCACAGAAGGGAATCTACTTGTGGCCTAGTACATGTATGCAAGATATGAGAAATCCCTGCAATAGCCAATGAGAAAATTGTGATAAAGTGTTAAAATTTTCACACTTTTGGTGAGGGTACCTCCCTTAAAATGGCTCTAGCAAACAGATGAAGAGACAGATTTGCATGCCATGAACAATTTTTTATCCTCGATAGATAAGGCATCTTTTAAAAAAAAAAACAGCATGTCTCTAGGCCTTGTACTTAAGGAGAAGTTCACGCGGACGCCAACGTCACAGAGTGACGACATAATGTCAGCTGACATAACGAGAGGAAAAATTTCACCGATAGGTTTTGGTATTTTTTGATGATTTTATTCAATTTTTTGACATTTCAAAAATGTCAAAAAATCAACTTAAATGTCTGTAAGTTAAGAAAACAAATTTCAGGGTAGAAATTAACAAAGTCAACTACACAGCTTGACTTGGTAATTTAGCATATGCCTAGAAATGGCAAGACATGAATTCAAACTCTCAACAAGCAATCAGTGCTCGTGAACAGGGTCTGCGTCAGCTGACTGTGTGTTCAAGTTGCAAGTTATTTACTCAACAGTGAGGACCGCAATGTAGCTATTGTTTAGTTATGCAATGAGTTACATGTCTGCAATTTTACTATATTATAAGGACTAAAAAGTAGGTGAATAACATATTTAAACAAAATACTGTAAATGCAATAGTTTTCAAGTTATAAATGATTTACTCAACAGTGAGAACCTCAAAAGTAGCTATTGCTCAGCTATGCCATGAGCTACAGGTCTGTAATTAAGCGTCCCTGAAAGGGCGCTTATTTGTTTTCACCTCAGTTTCCTCGCCGCCGCCGCATTATGGTCTCCCTTGAACATCTCCCTTATTATTAGAAGGATTCAAACCACATTTGGCACTTATATACCTTAGGCGTGGGAAAATTTTTCTGCATGCTTAAATTTGACCTTTGACCTTTATGAAGGTCACATGATCAAAAACAATTTTTTTAAGTACATCCCCCCGTCATCACAGTTCAGGAAAAACTACTTGCTACACAGCCTTATGCTTTGACACACCTGTTCATACTATCGAAAACGCGAGCTGATTAGATTTTGGGAGCAATCCCTTGAAAAATGTCTCATTTATGGGTGATTTCCTCACACCTTCCAATCGGAGAGCCTTAAATTTAGGTCAACCCCCCTATTATCTTCTTAAGTATTGCATTTAGAGCCATAAAATGTATTGGGAGGTAATAGGAAACCATATGTGGAGAGTCTAAATAGCCGGTCAGTTTTACCCCACGGTCCCTCCCTTATGGGTCAAACTGGGGTCATAAAATACCTGATTTTTAGTTTTGGCCTTATATCTCCTTTATTGTTGCTTTTGTAGCTTCAGAATGTATTAAGAGGTATTGGGAAAGCATATGTGGAGAGTCTAAATAGCCGGTCAGTTTTACCCCACGACCCCCCCTTATGGGTCAAACTGGGGTCATAAAATAGCTGATTTTGAGTTTTTGCCTTATATCTCCTTTATTGTTGCTTTTATAGCTTCAGAATGTATTAAGAGGTATTGGGAAAGCATATGTGGAGAGTCTAAATAGCCGGTCAGTTTTACCCCCCCGACCCCCCCTTATGGGTCAAACTGGGGTCATAAAATAGCTGATTTTGAGTTTTTGCCTTATATCTCCTTTATTGTTGCTTTTATAGCTTCAGAATGTATTAAGAGGTATTGGGAAAGCATATGTGGAGAGTCTAATAGCCGGTCAGTTTTACCCCCCCGACACACACACACACCCCCCCCCCCCCCCCCCCCCCCCATGGGCAAAACTGGGGTCATAAATAGCGCTTTGGAGTTTTTGCCTTATATCTCCTTTATCGTTGCTTTTATAGCTTCAGAATGCATTAAGAGGTATTGGGAAAGCATATGTGGAGAGTCTAAATAGCCAGTCAGTTTTAAAATTAACAGCATGTCTCTGGGATAGTTTCAGAGGAGATGTTCTTGTTGACGCGGACACCGCAGAGTGACGACATAAAAATTACAGTCTGGTCACCGATATAATAATATCGGGTTTTACAGTCGCTTCTTCCTAGTACCAAGCCTCACCTAAGATGGAGGCCAGTCATAGACCTAAACAGGCTCAACACTTTTCTACACGTAGAAAAGTTCAAAATGGAAACTCCAGAGTCCATCAGGACCTCCCTGATTCCAGGGGAGTGGGTATCGTCGATAGACCTATCGGACACTTACCTACACATCCCCATCCATCCAAACTCAAGGAAATACCTAAGGTTTTGCTACAAGTCACAGGTGTTCCAATTCACCTCCCTCCCATTCGGACTAGCCACAGCCCCCCAGGTCTTTACAATGATCGTAAAGGAAGTGAAACTAATGGCCCTCTCAAGAGGACTCAGAATTCACCAATACCTGGACGACTGGCTGATCAGGTCCCAGTCTCAGGAGGAAGCCCAAGTGAACACATAGGCAGTGGTAGACCAAACTCAGTCCTTGGGGTGGATAATAAATCAGGAAAAAATCAGAACTGAAACCTACTCAGGTGTTTTTCGTTCATGGGCTACGAATACCACCTAGATTCAGCCCTTGTAAAACCCACTCAAGAGAGATGGCTCAAACTTCAGGATTTGATCCTACTACTCAAGTCAAAACGTGTTTTGACTGCAAGATGTTTGATGCCTTAACGTAGAAAATGGTCCCGGAGGGACGCCTTCACATGAGGCCCTTTCAGTTTCATCTCAAGGAGCACTGGAGATATCCTCAGTCGCTGGACAACCTTCCTTGGACAGAAGCCATTGCAGCCCATCTAGATTGGTGGCAAAATCCCTCAAACGTGATGAAAGGTGCAGACCTTCATCCCAAACACCACAGTATCCAACTCTTTACCGACGCCTCACACGAAGGTTGGGGCGCTATCTTAGACCAAAAATTCCACAAAGGGTCTGTGGTCAGATCGGGAAAAAAGGCTACACATATATGTCCTAGAACTGAAGGCGGTCTCCCTGGCCCTTCGAGACTTCAAGGACCAGTGCCAGAATCAAACAGTGTTAGTTGCGATGGACAACTCAACAGTGGTAGCCTACATCAACAAGGAGAAACACACTCAGCAGAGATGTGCGCTCTCCTGTGGAAGATCACGACCTGGGGCCATCACTACCTCATAACATTGAAAGCCAGGCACGTTCTAGGGTGCCTGAATGTGATGGCCGACCTACTGTCCAGGTCCAACCAAGTGCAGTCAACAGAATGGTCTCTTCACCCACCGGTGTTCAAACAGATCTGCCAGAAGTGGTTCACACCTCATGTAGACTTATTTGCCACTCACCTGAACCACAAGCTCCCACTGTACGTGTCTCCTATCCCAGACCCAAGGGCCTGGGACATAGATGCTCTAAACATAAACTGGACCAACCTCACGGCCTAGGCGTACCCTCCTACGGCTCCTTCACAAGGTGATCCAAAAGATCAGGCAATGTTATTGTCTGATCATCGTAATAGCCCCAGGCTGGCCAGGGATGCCCTGGTTTTGGGACCTAGTGCAGCTCTCAACAGAGATCCCACTACAACTCCCAGTGTCAACGACCCTACTCAACAGTCCTACAGGTATGTGTTCCACAACAACCCCCAGCACCTGAACCTCCACGCCTGGTGTCTAGGAGCGGACAACTCCAAGAACAAGGCTTCTCTGTGGAGGTGGCAGAGAGAATTGCTGCCCCTCAGCGGTCTTCAACAAGGACCATCTACAAGTCAAGTGGGCCCTATTTGAAAAATGGTGCAGAGAAAATTCGGTGGATTTCTCCACTCCATCTGTGAAACAAATCTCAGATTTTTTCATGTACCTGTACCAAGACCTAAACAGGCGCCCCTCGACCTTTGATGGTTACAGGACTGCAATCGTTGACACTTTGGGCCCAACGGCCCAACATGTTGCACACAATGCAGACCTTCATAGGTTACTCTCCAGTTTTCACAGGGATCATCCCAAAAGTTCCAGAAATTTACCCAAGTGGAACCTTTCTGTTGTCCTCAACGAGCTCACAAAAGCACCATTTGAGCCCATGAAAGACACAGACCTCAAACATCTTACTCTAAAACTGCTTTCTTGCTAGCTTTGGCCTCCGGCAAGCGCCGCAGCGAAATCCATGCCTGGGTCGCAAACAATTATCTAATCTAGGCCAATGGGAAAAGGTTGCCTTGTTCCCTTCTTCTGATTTCATAGCCAAAAACCAACTAGCAAGAGAAGGTTCTCAAAGTGTATCTCCGGTGACTATTCCTGCTTTGACTACCATTGTAGATAGACAATTTAAGGAAGACAGGACCCTGTGTCCCGTGCGGGCCCTGAGGTTTTATTTGGACCGAACAAAGACCTGAGAGGGTCTCGTTCTCTCCTTTTCATCTCCTTTAAGAAAGGACATACCTCAGACATCAGACCCGCTACTCTCTCTTCATGGTTGAAACAAACCATCCTACTTTGTTACAAACAAGCAGATCAACAAGCCTTGGACTTGGTCCAAGTCAAAACGCATGACATCCGGGCCTTCGCGGCCTCTAAGGCCTTTTACGGTGGGGTATCGGTGGACCAAATCATGCAAGCCTGTCACTGGAAAGCTCACAACACATTTACAAATTTTTACCTAAAAGACCTTACTTGGTCGGACACCGACAACAATATGTATCTGGGACCCGTAGTGGCGGCACAACAAGTCCTAGATCCTTCCCCTCAGACCAGTTGTCCTCGGAAAGAAAAAGGGGGGGGGGGGGCACATCCGCTACAACCAAGTCTTCAAGAGTCTCTCCCAGGATCTAGGTATTCCTTTACCTTCAAGATGTTACGGGTAAGGTCATTTTTGTTTTTCAGTTATCAAGTAACTTCTATTAAGGACTTATTTAGTTGTCATTAATCTCATATTCAGGTTGTAAAAAATTTATGAGATGTCCAACCATGGGTTGGTCAGTCACTAGTGAAGGGCCCTCAGGGACCCTTAGACCTCGAAGTGAGCACTGCTGCACTTCCGTCCTACAATCAAACATCTAGACAGTTTCAGCACTGTCTCTCATTTTATTTAGGTTTTTGGCTCGTTACAGGCCCGGTCTTCGGGATCGAGGCACTGTAAATGGGACTCAGACTGGTATTTCTGGCACTATTCTATACATATTAATTCAAAATCTTAGAAAAAATGACATATCTTCCAGTCTCAGCTGTAATCCCGCCACCGGGCGGTTGAATTCAGCATTAAGTCCCACATGGTAAGCTATTGTAGCGTAATAAAATTGTAAATTTTAATTACTTAAATGTAGCTTTTATAAGCTACAAGCTTACCATGTGGGACTTAGAAGAGTCCCACCCTGCCTCCCCGCTGTTTACAGCTGAGGGGTAGGTTTTAGAAAATTTCAACGAGAAAGTAGGGCGAGAGGTCAGAGGTTATCACGTGACGACAACTAGCAGTGCATCCGGTGGCTAACAAGAACTGTCTTTTTTTCTAAGACGTTGGCCCCGGGTGTGGCAACCCGAGAACAGCATTAAGTCCCACATGGTAAGCTTGTAGCTTATAAAAGCTACATTTAAGTAATTAAAATTTACAATTTTGTGGCTGTCTTTGTGTGAAATACGTGAATCATACTTGTTCAGATTTTTTGGTGAGAAGAAATCCACCTTGGTTTCAGAAAAGTTTTGTGATAAGTTACCAATCTAAACGGTAACATCTGATTGAAAGAAAGACTTATGAAGACATTTAATCTTTTTAAACCTCGCTCATTTAACATTCTACATAATTGTGAAATTTCCTGATCTTTGCATTGTTTAACAGGGGATGGTACATCTAGGAAAGGTTTGCTGAACAAAAATTGCTGAATTACTCTGGACTGGTTTCTTGTACCTTTTAGCATCAGTAAACTTAGTCATAACATGAGCTCTGCAATGTGTTCAATGGACTGGTTTCTTGTACCTTTTAGCATCAGTAAACTTAGTCATAACATGACCTCTGCAATGTGTTCAAAGCATTATTAACCTTATAATTTTAACTAATAAGCAGATTGATTATATGATAGAGCATTTGAACAAGCTGATGTGAGATACCACAGAAATATTAATAAGGTCGCCATGCTAATGACAAACACAATCTTCCTTTCCAAAATATGACACCAGTAGACCAAGTGATAGTTTGAACCAGGGGATGATACTCAAAAAAAATCTCACTGTCTCGCATTTCTACATGAGCATAAATCCAAATTTGGCATTCTTAAGTCCTGTCTTAAGTAGTCTATGCTCCACTCTAAAACATGGTCAAACAAAATTAATGCAGCCCTAATCTCAAAGGAGTCGTGCAAACTTAAATATAATCCTTAAGTATAGGAAGGATAAAAGTTTTTGAGCCAAAGTTTAAGTATATAATGGAGAATAGGCATTATATTTGAGTTTGACTTTAAACTCAAATTTATGGTTTAAAAATTAGAATACAGTTGTTATTATCTTTCAGTTTGAAATTGTCGAGTTTGACATTTTTTATAAATGCCAGCCCATGTGTCTTTCTGAAGTGCATAAAATAGTGACAAGGGTTCTATGGCTGGCATTTCTATTTAAATCTGTCTGTAATTATTTCTCTTCAAGATCTTATGGTTAGTATAACCTGCCTTTAATTATATTGCAGTAAATCTCACCTACAGAAGCACGTCTTGCCATTTTGACAAAAGACAAGTGAAACCCTATTCAATTTTATGATGGTATACACTAGGGGTGTTCTCTCTAAGTACTATAATCTTCACTTCCCTTCTTGCTGTGGAATGCCTCGTGTAGCCAAGATGGTTTAGATTAATAATATAAAAGCGAACCCAATTGTTTAATGAATATAATATTTACACCCCTTGGCTATATTTTTACTAAATCTGTGTGGTCTTTTGAAAATGTGACTAATGAACTCATTGAAATATGCTGAAAAAACACACTGTATAAATGTTTGGGCATCAGGATATCAACGGACAATACAGTTAGACTCTCGGAAACTAGAACTTCCATAAGCCAATCTGTTTGCTTCAAGTATTGGCTAACTTGCACTAGTATCTTCAAAAAGACCGTATTTTGGGATGTCCAAGCTGGTTCAAGTTATACCTTAATCCATTTATAATGTATTTATATTACCGAGTTCATAGTAGTTGCCAATATATAAACATAAAATTCTGTTACAACTGATTTAAGCAAATAATACAGAAGCTAAATCAGCTGTCATTAGAAGAAATGTGCACCAATACACATAATAGGGCCGTTAAAGAGTACTCGAGTACTCATTAAAGATTATATTACTAAAGTATTTGGAATACAAAATGAACAAAAGAGTACTCTTTTACACTCAAATAGTGGCCTTTTATAAACCATACTTGATATAATTGGGTAAATTTATGTTAATTGTATCCCCGGACGAAAGTCGGGGATACTTAGGATTCAGTACGGTCACGCCGCCGCCGCAGAGATTTCCTTTTGGACGCGATAACTTAAAAAATATTTTAGTTAGAACTTTCAAATTTGGTATGTGGGTATATATGGGCAATGCCACGAACGCTATTGTTTTGTGACCTTGACCTTCAATCTCAAGGTCACTGGTGGCCACTTAAAGGTCAGATTTTGGCCATTTTTGCACATTTTGGCCCAGTTCTCCAAGACAGAAAGTTAGATCATCCTATGGCTGGTATATATAATACATATATATGTCCTCTATAAGCATGCAGAAATTTGACGTTGAAGCTCTTCATTGAAGGTCATCCACTGACCGCCAAAGTACTTGACCGAGGGGCATTTTTGGCCTTTTTGGAGATATTTTCACACTTAACGCTGACTATATTGCATGGAAACTATTGAAAATGGCTTTGGAGGTTGAGTACATGATGGACTTCTGCCATCCAGGTTTACTGGTTACAGATCTTCATTTAAGGTCATCCACTGACCGCCAAAGTACCTGACCAAGGGTCATTTTTGGCATATTTGGAGATATTTTCACACTTAATGCTGACTACATTGCGTGGAAACTATTGAAAATGGCTTTTGAGGTTGAGTACATGACGGAGTACCAGCATCCAGGCTGACCGGTTACAGATCTTCGTTGAAGGTCATCCACTGACCGCCAAAGTACCTGACCGAGGGTCATTTTGGGCCCTCTATTTGTTTTTTTATTGCGTAAAATAGCCTTACCTTATCCTCACAAGTGCTTGTTTGGTTTTGTGGAGCAAAACGTATCGACCGACAAGAATTTTTTAAGGAATATTCTTGTCACAAGAGGTGACCCCTTTGTCTGCGCATGTCCGCGCTTGCGCAGTAGTGGTTGTCGACAGACGATTGTCGAGAGATCTTCATTATATTTTTGGTCGATATGGGAGCAACACGTATTTTCTTTTATTATCGTCCATTTACAGACGAAGATCTATGAAGTTTTGAAGCGTGCAAGCGTGCACCTACCTGTATTTATCCATTATTCGACTGGTACTACCACTAATTCTGCCTCCCTTGTCCTGAAAAGGGTCAGAATAAAGATGTTTTATACAAGAAATCTTGCTGTGAAGTCTTCAGCGGAAGACGTTATACGGCTGCACTCACCTTCTATTCGACTGGAACTACCTGCTTGTCGAGGAAAGGGTTGCAAGAAGAGTTTGCTGTGAAGTTTCCAGTGGGAAACAAAGAAGAAAGAATTTAGTTATCTTTACAACGGAGGTCGTAGATTCTTTACTGGGAGTGGAGCGCCACTCTGTTACAGTAATAGGTCTCCCTCCAAAAGAACCACTACAGAAGTGCATCCACTGATCCTGGCAGTTATTATTTTGCTGTAAATTTGGATGAAGATCCAACACAATTACCTATGGTGGCAGTATGTGTTCTGCTTGTCCTTTCAGTCCTGTTGAAGAGTTGCATAAATCTACTAGACAAGGAAATTTTCACTTCCTAAGGCTATATGTCCCCAATAGTTTATTCTGGAGCTGGCTAGACGAGATACTGTGTTGAACTCAGTACCTACAACCCTCACGTGTGTGTTTGAAGTGGCTTCACAGAACTAGTGTTATCTTCAGTATTACTGGTATGAGAGATTTTATCGCTATCCCAGAGTTGTGCGAATCGTGGATTGAGATTGTCGATTTATTCCCCAATCGAATTCACCAATGCCTGTACTACCCACAATGCAAAGCGATGACGTCAGACAGGAAAACATGGCTGCAGTAAATATCGCTCACTTCTGGCAATTAAATGCTAGAAAAGGAAGCGATTTATCCACTCAAGAATTGCAAAACTCCAGGTTTCCATGGCAGTTTATTCTTCGTAAAGAAACTTGGCTAATGACGACTTATGATACTTCCCAGTGTCCTGAAGTGATTCTACCTACGATTTGAACGGTTGGTGTCCACGAGTGGGGTTCCTTTACCGTGTTATTAAAGACCGGCTTGTCCCTTCATTTACACTGGAGACACAAATTATTAGAAATTCGGTTACAAAAGATGCGTTCTTCTATGTACCGACTCACCAAGATTTTCAACATCTACTTCAGTTTAATGTACACTGGCAAACCTATCAGTTCAAAGCATTATAAAATTCGGGTTAGCGACCCCTCTACAGTTTCGTGCGAGTAATAAGAGGTAAATCTCATTCTTCAGTCTCACGGAATAGGAGTTCACCATATACCTGGACCACTGGTTGTTAAGTGTACGTAGAAGACACCAGTATTGGTTTCAAATCAAAGAACTCATCCAATTATTCAACAACTGGCTTCGTAATATCGATTTCCTAGGCTACCACTGCATTTTGGTACCAGGAAATTTCTTTCACCATATACCTAGACTACTGGTTGTTTAGTGTACGTAAAATACACCAGTATTGGGTTCAAACCAAAGAACTCATCCAATTATTCATTAACTGGGCTTCGTGATATCGATTTCCTAGGTTACCACTGCATTTTGGTATCAGGAAATTTCTTTCACCATATACCTAGACTACTGGTTGTTTAGTGTACGTAAAAGACACCAGTATTGGGTTCAAACCAAAGAACTCATCCAATTATTCATCAATTGGACTTCGTGATATCGATTTCCTAGGTTACCGCTGCATTTGGTACCAGGAATTTTCTTTCTACCTCGAATAATTTAAATACCTGAGAATCTATTCAAGACATGGCGATCTTATCACAATTAACCCCAAGGTTGCTTATTTCCCAGGTAGGGATACTAGCATCTTTGGAAAAGACTATACCAATGGGTCAGTTATGTATGTGTGCCTTTCAGTGGTATCAAGAAAAAACTGGCAATATCTCCAGTCACTAGTTGTGAGAATTCCTGTTTCAAATCCTTCTGAAAAGGCATATTCAGTGGTGGAAAATGCCAAAAAATGGGAAATAGGATGCCATTTCTATACACGGGTGCACAATTCCCTTATTTTCGTAGATGCATTAAACCAGGGTTGATGATCCCATCTATAAGCATCACAGTTAGTGGCTTTGGACAGTTAAAAATGTATATATTACATTTCAAGGTCATACAGCTGAGGGCAGTGTGTTCAGCCCTTAAAAGCCTTCAAGACAAATTCCACACAAAAGAATTCTTATAGCATCAGACAACACCACTGTGTTCGGTTATCTGAACAAACAGGGGGGGGGAGCGTATACCTCCTAGTTTAGCGCAGCTTGGCCTACTGCAATCCTTGAAATATACTCATAACAGACATATTCTTGGTTGCTTAAAGGTCATACTCAACATAACTCCACAAGGGATAAAGGTTTGGCGCATCCTGGCCTACTACAATCCTTGAAATATACTCTTAAGAGACAGAAATATTCTGGGGTTACTTAAATGTCATACTCAATGATCCCTACAGAAGGGACAAAAGTAATATGTACAGAATGATTCTTACTCCCTTTATGGTTCTAGACAACGTGCAAGTTTGGCACAAATCAACAATAGGTGTTTTATGCAGGTATGCTGCATCTTGGCCTACTGCAATCCCTGAAATATTCTCATATGAGCCAGATATATTCAGGGTTGCCTAGATGTCATGACAGCCTCTCCACAAAGAACGAAATAATTCAGACAGGAGAGTCTTCATCTTTAATATTTTATTTGATTTACATAGTTTGTCAAATACCAATGGTACAGATGTTTGCCACCAATATGAGTTACAAGCTTCCATTCTATGTTGCCAGTCCCGGATGCAAATGCTCTGAACATAGATGAATTAAACATCTTGTTGGAGGTTCTGGACTGCTAGGCCTTTTGTCCTATACCACTTATTCCAAAAAGTCATTGAACAAGTGAACACCAGGTGCAAAATGATTGTGGCCCCTTGGTGGCCCATGATGCATTGGCTTTGTTGTCTGGTGAGTCATTCAACCAAACCTCCATTACAGCTACTTCACTGGTCTCAAAAACAGCCATTCAGTCAGAAATACCATCTAAATCTGTTGCATTGGCACCTTCATGCTTGGCACCTTAACACCACTCAGAATCTCTTATATCATTCTCTGGGCAAGGGATAGAGAGATTTAGGGCATCTCAAGGACCCTCATCTTGGAATGTATGAGTCATGATGGGCCATTTTGAGCTCTGGTACCCACAGAATAAGGTGGCCATCTCAGAGCCTACGGTCTCAAATATACCAGATTTTTTGATCCATTTACTTGCAAAAATCTGAAACCTGTCACTATTGTTGGCTTTGCAGCAGCCATAGCTGATCATTTACCTTTTTGTGCAGGAGTTGAGCAAAAGCCTGGATCTTTATAGGCCTATTGCAAGTGTTTATAGAGAGAAGCCCACTGCTAACACAGGTGTAGCATCAAGGGATTTGCCTTTGCTTCTGTTGGTTTTCACAGAAGGCTCCTTATTAACCTTTAACAGGAGGTCAGTCTAAAAAAGTTTGACTTGCAAGACTGTTGCAATGGCATTGGAAGTGTATTCTGGGACTTTGGCTCCTTCAGACACAAGCCTCATAGGAAGGAGGTTACAGTTTCTCCCTCCTACCTACCTTTTCAGCAAGGACCTATTAGCCTCAATTGGTCTAGATTGGCTCCAGTGGTCACTTCAGCTCTAGATCATTCCTGAACTCAAATTGCCTGGACACATGTTTCGTTGTCCTCCTACAGCACTTACATCCTTCATGGACAGGACTACTGCTTGGAGAAAAGGGAAAGTCTCCTTCTCCTGCCTTTTAGCAAGAACCAGTTGGCTTCTGATGCTCCAGATGGCTCAAACCAGTGGTCATTCCAGCTCACAAACCTTTCCTGAGCTGACGTTGGACTGATGTTGACACTCTGCCCTCTTACAGTACTTAGTTACTATCAAGACAGTACAAGTACTTCAAGGAGGTGAAGCATCTCTTGCTCATATCTTTTAAGGAAGGCTTGATGGAGATATTTTGAGTTCTGGTATCTCTTCCTGGATCAATCTGGATGCATGATTAGATTGCCAGTCCTTTAATTCTGATTCCCAGAATCTATACATTGAGGCACATATTACATACATGGCTGCCTCTTTAGTTTTCAAGAGTGGGGTCTTACCTGAGCAGATATGGAACTCTTGTTATTGGAAGACCCACAATTCTTTACTACATTCTACTTGAAGAAGTAGCTTGGCAATCCCATGACCAGTCCATGAACAAATTGGGCCTTGTGGATTCACCTCGGCATGTAGTCAATTTTTGTGTATTTATACATGTTATTCATATGACTCACATATTTATGTTCTCTCCAGTTATACAAGTCTTGTGTCACTGACATATGTCTTTCTTGGCTTTCATATGGCCCCATATCTGCAGTTTATGAAGTTCAGTTTGCCTGCTTGGAGATATTCTCATTGCCAGATGATGACATCTTGTTTGGGGATTCATGCAGACATCTCCGGCCAATACTGGGTGATGGTTAATTCTGCTATATGATTTGTTGTAAAATTGTCTACAACAGCAACAGCAGCAACAATGACGACCACATCATGGATCTCTTGTTGAGGGTAGCAAGTTACTCATCTGTGATGAAGAAGTAACTTTTAACCTAAGATGTGGTGTATGGAAGCTTATCTTATCCTCTTATCAGTGCTTTATTTGGTGACCCCTTGTCTGACAATCATCTAACAGTGTGGCCAAAACAAATACCCTCCACCTGTTATGGTTGTATTCAAGCACTTGTGAGGATAAGGTAAGGCTATTTTACGCAATAAAATGTAACAAATTTTATTGTAATTTAACTTTTTACAAGTTAAATACTTACCTTATCCTCACAAGGATAAACCCACCCTACCTCCCCGCATAATTTGTTTTGCTGGGGACCAAAAATACAATGAAGATCTCTCGACAATCGTCTGTCGACAACCACTACTGCGCAAGCGCGGACATGCGCAGACAAAGGGGTCACCTCTTGTGACAAGAATATTCCTTAAAAAATTCTTGTCGGTCGATACGTTTTGCTCCACAAAACCAAACAAGCACTTGTGAGGATAAGGTAAGTATTTAACTTGTAAAAAGTTAAATTACAATAAAATTTGTTACAGTTTGTTTGTAAACAAGATAACTCAAAAACTGACAGACGGATTTTGATAAAATTTTCAGGATAGGTCCAAATTGGTAAAAGGAAGATATGATTAAATTTTGGGAGTGATCCGGATCACTGTCTGGATCTTCTGGATCCATGAAATTTAATTTTTAAACACAGATAGCTCAAAAAGTTATGGGTGCATTTTGATGAAATTTTCAGGAGATGTCCTTATTGGGACGAGGAACAAGTGATTAGATTTTGGGAGTGATCCGGATCACTGTCTGGATCATCTGGATCCAGACTGCCAGATGTGTTTGTGTACAATATAGCTCAAAAACTTATGAACGGATTTTGATGAAATTTTTAGAATATGTCTGAAAAGGTAAAAAGATGAAATGGTTGAATTTTAGAAGTGATCCGGATCACTATATGGATCTTCTGGATCCATGAAATGTAATTTTTAAAGACAGATACCTCAAAAAGTTATGGATGGATTGTGATGACATTTTCAGCAAATGGCCTAAATGGTGCGAGGAACAAGTGATTAGATTTGGGGAGTGATCTGGATCACTGTCTGGATCCAGGTTGCAGATGTGTTTGTGTACATTGTAGCTAAAAAACTTATGGACGGATTTTGATGAAATTTTCAGGATATGTCTGAAAAGGTAAAAGGATGAAATGGCTGAATTTTGGAAGTGATCCGGATCACTATATGGATCTTCTGGATCCATGAAATGTAATAAGACAGATACCTCAAAAAGTTATGGATGGATTGTGATGACATTTTCAGCAACTGACCTAAATGGTGCGAGGAACAAGTGATTAGATTTGGGGAGTGATCTGGATCATCTGGATCCAGGTTGCCAGATGTGTTTGTGTACATTGTAGCAAAAAAACTTATGGACGGATTTTGATGAAATTTTCAGGAAATGTCTGAAAAGGTAAAAGGATGAAATAACTGAATTTTGGAAGTGATCCGGATCACTGTATGGATCTTCTGGATCCGTGAAGTGTAATAAGACATACCTCAAAAAGTTATGGATGGATTGTGATGACATTTTCAGCAAATGACCTAAATGGTACAAGGAACAAGTGATTATACTTTTGGAATGATCTGGATTACCATCTGGATCGAGCCTGCAACATGATTTTACGATGAATTTTGATGATATTTTTAGGCTATGTTACAAATAGTAAAAGGAAGAAGTGGTAAAAGGATGAAATGATTGAATTTTGGAAGTGATCCGGATCACTATATGGATCTTCTGGATCCATGAAATGTAATTTTTTAAGACAGATACCTCAAAAACTTATGAATGGATTGTTTCAGCAAATGGCCTAAATGGTACAAGGAACAAGTGATTACATTTTTGGAGTGATCTGGATCATCTGGATCCAGGCTTGCACATAATCTTGGAATGGATTTTACTATTTTCAGGATATGTTACAAATGGTAAAAGGAAGAAGTGGTAAAAGGAAGAAATGGTTCAATTTTGCGAGTGATCTGGACCACTATCTGGATCTTCTGGATCCGTGAATGTAATTTTTAAAGACAAATAGCTCAGAAAGTCATGAATGGATTTTTATGAAATTTTCAGGAAATGTCTTAAATGGGACAAAGAACAAGTGATTAGATTTTGGGAGTAATCTGGATCACTGTCTGGATCATGTGGATCCAGGCTGCCAGATGTGTCTGTGTACAAGATAACTCAAAAACTTATGGATGGATTTCGATGAAATTTTTAGAATATGTCTGAAAAGGTAAAAGGATGAAATGATTGAGTTTTGGAAGCGATCCGGATCACTATATGGATCTTCTGGATCCATGAAATGTAATTTTTAAAGATAGATATAAGTGAAACAACTAGTGATTAGCTTTTGGAAGTAATCTGGTACTATGGAGAATCCTGACCTGGTGCTCCAGGAAACAGGCTCAAGCCCGACACATTCACGCCTTAACTATGTCCCGTCCGGGGATACACTGCGTCGAGACGCAATCTCTAGTTTTAAGGGAAAATGGCACATTTTGTTGTATTTATCGCTAAAAAGAGTACTCGTTTTATAGTAGAGTAATGGTGAGAGAGTACTCAAGTACAAAATTGCTACTTGTGGCAGCCCTAACACATAATATTTCAAAAACCACCTGAAGTGGACTGTACACTGGAAAACTATCATTAAAGTAACAATTTATACTCGAGTTACAAATAGGGGTTGCCATAAAACAGGGTTTAATATTATTAATATTCTACAAGTGTAACAATTGAAATGCTTGAGCTGTATATTTCTCAAAATATTATTCTGGTGTTTATTATTTTAAAACATCAGTGAACTTTTTTGTGAATAAAAGTTAACCAAGACAAGAATCAAATACTTTGGGTATTGAAGGTTTTATGCATACAGAGGCCATTGGACCAAAAAGGAAAATTGCATGCTGTTTTTTTGTAGTTAACTATTAGATACCAGGGCGTATTAATTTTGATGGCTGAATTCATTCAAGACAACCAATATATTTAAGTCAAATGTTAGCCAGCTGGTTTGGTCTAGATTAAATGAGTTAACAAAATTTCTATAATTTGCATTTTTATTACAAAAATATCACTTTTATGAAAACTTCTATTACAGTTTTTATCAAAAAATAATAATAACTAGAGGATCGCTCGCAAAAAAAAAAGATAATGTTTTTGCATAGCAAAAACAAAGCGTCCCGAAAAGGATATAAAGGTGAGTGCTAAAGTATTAAGAAAATGCTTCGTTTCTAGCCTTATACTGTTGTGGCAACCAAAGTCAGCGCAGTCTGCTCTATCTAGCACGGTTTTCAAGATATAAGCATTTTTGTGTTTTGCAAAAAATAAAAAAATTAAAAATGTCCGCTATATTTGGCGAGACAAAAATATTTTGAAAATTGGCATGGCTACTCTGCAGAGATACCCAGCAGGTCCAAAATTTTGTTGAGTTTACTCCATATAGCACGGTTTTCGAGATATAAGCATTTTTGTGTTTTGCAAAAACTTTGAAAATTCAAAATGGCCACCATTTTTGGGGAGACAAAAATTTTTGTCAAGACCACTGCCGTGGTGTGTATCTCCCGCCGAGCATTAAAGCAGAATAAATAGCTTTTCCGAGATATTCACAATTTTTCATTTTCGTGTGTGAAAGGTCTGCCAAAAGTAGGTGAATGAGTTATTTGAGAAAAATTGGCTATCTGCAATACTATTAAGAGATAATTCACATTTACTCATTTTGAGTAGGTGAATAATTATCTATGGGTCTGAAACTTCACCAAGTGAAAGCTCTCCCACAAGTAGGTGAATGAGTTATTTGAGAAAAATTGGCTATCTGCAATACTTTTAGAGATAATTCGCATTTACTCATTTTGAGTAGGTGAGTAATTAGCTATGGGTCTGAAACTTCACCATGTGAAAGCTCTCCCACAAGTAGATGAATGAGTATTTGATAAAAATTGGGTATCCACAATACTTTTACAGATAATTAGCATTTACTCATTTTGAGTAGGTGAATAAATAGCTATGGGTCTGAAACTTCACAGAGTGAAAGCTCTCCCAAAAGTAGGTGAATGAGTTATTTGAGAAAAATTGGCTATCTGCAATACTTTTAGAGATAATTCACATTTACTCATTTTGAGTAGGTGAATAATTAGCTATGGGTCTGAAACTTCACCAAGTGAAAGCTCTGCCAAAAGTAGGTGAAGGATTTACTTGAGAAAAATTGGCTATCTGCAATACTTTTAGAGATAATTCGCATTTACTCATTTTGAGTAGGTGAGTAATTAGCTATGGGTCTGAAACTTCACCAAGTGAAAGCTCTCCCAAAAGTAGGTGAATGAGTTATTTGAGAAAAATTGGCTATCTGCAATACTTTTAGAGATAATTCGCATTCACTCATTTTGAGTAGACGAGTAATTAGCTATGGGTCTGAAACTTCACCAAGTGAAAGCTCTCCCAAAAGTAGGTGAATGAGTTATTTGAGAAAAATTGGCTATCTGCAATACTTTTAGAGATAATTCGCATTTACTCATTTTGAGTAGGTGAGTAATTAGCTATGGGTCTGAAACTTCACCAAGTGAAAGCTCTCCCAAAAGTAGGTGAATGAGTTATTTGAGAAAAATTGGCTATCTGCAATACTTTTACAGATAATTCGCATTTACTCATTTTGAGTAGGTGAGTAATTAGCTATGGGTCTGAAACTTCACAGAGTGAAAGCTCTCCCAAAAGTAGGTGAATGAGTTATTTGAGAAAAATTGGCTATCTGCAATACTTTTAGAGATAATTCGCATTTACTCATTTTGAGTAGGTGAGTAATTAGCTATGGGTCTGAAACTTCACCAAGTGAAAGCTCTCCCAAAAGTAGGTGAATGAGTTATTTGAGAAAAATTGGCTATCTGCAATACTTTTAGAGATAATTCGCATTCACTCATTTTGAGTAGACGAGTAATTAGCTATGGGTCTGAAACTTCACCAAGTGAAAGCTCTCCCAAAAGTAGGTGAATGAGTTATTTGAGAAAAATTGGCTATCTGCAATACTTTTACAGATAATTCGCATTTACTCATTTTGAGTAGGTGAGTAATTAGCTATGGGTGTGAAACTTCACCAAGTGAAAGCTCTCCCAAAAGTAGGTGAATGATTAATTTGAGAAAAATTGGCTATCTGCAATACTTTTAGAGATAATTCGCATTTACTCATTTTGAGTAGGTGAGTAATTAGCTATGGGTCTGAAACTTCACCAAGTGAAAGCTCTCCCAAAAGTAGGTGAATGAGTTATTTGAGAAAAATTGGCTATCTGCAATACTTTTACAGATAATTCGCATTTACTCATTTTGAGTAGGTGAGTAATTAGCTATGGGTCTGAAACTTCACAGAGTGAAAGCTCTCCCAAAAGTAGGTGAATGAGTTATTTGAGAAAAATTGGCTATCTGCAATACTTTTAGAGATAATTCGCATTTACTCATTTTGAGTAGGTGAGTAATTAGCTATGGGTCTGAAACTTCACCAAGTGAAAGCTCTGCCAAAAGTAGGTGAAGGATTTATTTGAGAAAAATTGGCTATCTGCAATACTTTTAGAGATAATTCGCATTTACTCATTTTGAGTAGGTGAGTAATTAGCTATGGGTCTGAAACTTCACCAAGTGAAAGCTCTCCCAAAAGTAGGTGAATGAGTTATTTGAGAAAAATTGGCTATCTGCAATACTTTTAGAGATAATTCGCATTTACTCATTTTGAGTAGGTGAGTAATTAGCTATGGGTCTGAAACTTCACCAAGTGAAAGCTCTCCCAAAAGTAGGTGAATGAGTTATTTGAGAAAAATTGGCTATCTGCAATACTTTTAGAGATAATTCGCATTTACTCATTTTGAGTAGGTGAGTAATTAGCTATGGGTCTGAAACTTCACCATGTGAAAGCTCTCCCACAAGTAGATGAATGAGTTATTTGATAAAAATTGGGTATCCGCAATACTTTTACAGATAATTAGCATTTACTCATTTTGAGTAGGTAAATAATTAGCTATGGGTCTGAAACTTCACCATGTGAAAGCTCTCCCAAAAGTAGGTGAAAGAGTTATTTGAGAAAAATTGGCTATCTGCAATACTTTTAGAGATAATTCACATTTACTCATTTTGAGTAGGTGAGTAATTGGCTATGGGTCTGAAACTTCACCATGTGAAAGCTCTTCCAAAAGTAGGTGAATGAGTTATTTGAGAAAAATTGGCCATCTGCAATACTTTTAGAGGTAATTCGCATTTACTCTTTTTGAGTAGGTGAGCAATTAGCTATGGGTCTGAAACTTCACCAAGTGAAAGCTCTTTGGGATAGCTGCTCTGCAGAGATACCCTGAAGATAAAAAATTTCGTTGAAATCGCTCTATGTAGCACGGTTTTCGAAATATTAGCATTTTTGTGTTTTGCAATTTTTGCGCAAAAATTCGAAAATTCAAAATGGCCGCCATTTTTGGCAAGATAAAATTTTTTTGAAAATTGGCATGGCTACTCTGCATAGATACCCTGCGGGTCAAAAATTTCGTCGAAATCGCTCTATCTAGCACGGTTTTCGAGATATAAGCATTTTTGTGTTTTGCAATTTTGTGAAAAATTCGAAAATTCAAAATGGCCGCCATTTTTGGCGAGACAAAAATGTTTTCAAAATTGGGATAACTACTCTGCAGAGATACCCTGTGGGTCAAAAATTTCGTCGAAATCGCTCTATCTAGCACGGTTTTCGAGATATAAGCATTTTTGTGTTTTGCAATTTTTGCGAAAAATTCGAAAATTCAAAATGGCCGCCATTTTTGGCGAGACAAAAATTTTTTCAAAATTGGGATAACTACTCTGCAGAGATACCCTGTGGGTCAAAAATTTCGTCGAAATCGCTCTATCTAGCACGGTTTTCGAGATATAAGCATTTTTGTGTTTTGCAATTTTTGCGAAAATTTCGAAAATTCAAAATGGCCGCCATTTTGGGCGAGACAAAAATTTTTTGAAAATTGGGAAAACTACGCAGAGATACCCTGCGGGTCAAAAATTTCGTCGAAATCGCTCTATCTAGCACGGTTTTCGAGATATAAGCATTTTTGTGTTTTCCTTATTTGGAAAATTCGTAATGATTAATTAATCATTAATTACTCGGCCATTTCTTGACCAATCAATGCCAAAATCTAATGATTTCCAGATTTTAATAGAATGAATGTATTTGCCAAGTTTCAGGTGAATTGATAAAATTCCTTTCAAGTTATCATCCGGACAAGCTTCCCCATCGAAAAAAGACATTTTTGGTCATGTGACCTCTCTGATTGGTTGAAATGTCACTGCAGCATATTCAAAAAAATTCCCCAAGGCTACTGCCTAAACCTACCAAATTTGAAAAGAATCCGCCTAACGGTTACAGAGTTATAAGGAAAACAAAATGCGGAGCCGGCGGAGCCGCCGGAGCCGGCGGAGCCAGAAGCTCTCCCATACACAAACAAGCGTCCCTTGCGGGACGCTTAATTATATATTTATTACCAATTACTTAATATTATGTGCAAATATTAAACATTGGAGTTTTGCATTTTAAAGCATTGTATACAATGAAAACAAAGATTGGCCAATTAAAATGTTTTGTTATTAGTTTATACATAAGTTTAATTTACTCATCTTGAATATGTGTATAATTTATCTTCTTGATTCATCAAAAATATCAAAAGATAACTTGAGCATTATATTCCAGGTATATACAGTCAAACATGTACAAGATCTATATCAGCCCTTGGTACCTATGATATTGAAATCTACTTTCTTTAATCTACAGACCAGTTAGTTATTCAAAAATTTATAAAAAAAAATGTATTCTGAACATCAGACAAACTTAAAAATTGATGATTCATCAAAGTACAAAATACACAACAAAATACATAACACTTTTTAATATTTACTACAACTCATCTCGGTTAATTCCCACTGTATAAGGTTCAATTTTACCTTTAATATTCAAAATAAGCTCAATAAATCTTGTAAAATAGGAGTCTTCTCCTGGCTCTAAGGCCTGGCTGAGTTCTTTTCTGACTAGTTTTTCATACTCTTTATATAGGTCATTAAGTGCACTGTTGTAGGTGGCGATTTCTGCCTGACATATCTGCATCATGAGAAGCTGTTCCATTGTGTAGAGAACCTTCTCTCTCTGGTCATGATCCCGTAAGTACAGCATACTGGGGATCAGGTCACACCAACCCTGATCTACCAGCCCATCATACAATGGGACCCTATAAAGAGTTAACAACAAGAATAGAGATTATTTATTTATTATAATTCAAATTTTCACAAGTGAACAGTGAAAAACTGAAACAGAAAACAATTTGCCCAGCCCCAGTGGACTTGTATGTCACTTTTGTAAAATAATAGTTAACAACAGTGGTGTCTTTGAGAAATGGTAAATGGACAATCTTTGTCACACTACAAAAAGCAAAATATAGATAATAATATCTAATATCTAATTATTTACAAGAGTTTAACAAAATACCACCTATCAGAAAAGAAAGTACACTATGTATATAAGCTTATAAATATTACCTAAAATGTAATCACCTGATAACATTTTGTCTGATCTTCAATGAATCACTAATAAAATATACACATTCCTTTTCATGTGATTTCAGAGTAACTTTATCTTCATCAGACATTTTTTGAAAATTTGGGACATTTTTCTCACTTATATCACACAAATTAAAACAAGAAATGAATATTCATACAGTGTCATAACAATTGCCTTTTGAAGACCATCTACCATTCCTCAGTCAGGATTCAATCTGAAGACAAACTGATTTATATACAAATTAGAATACACCTTAAAATCTGTTACATGCCTAACAATTTGCATAAACGGCGATGAAGCACAATGAAGCATGTCTGGCTATTTCACTATGCGAGTACATAGCCACATCAGGTTCAGACAATTCGGAGTCTTTTTGGCAAATTCAGCTAAAGGAAAATCCCTAAATTCCAAGCTATTGTTGGCACTGATATACACAATGATCTTTTCATTTTTCTCATCAGTAAAGACCAGGGCCCAGTTTGTAAAAAGGCCTAGTGCCTACACAGTAGGCTACTAAATGCTAGTAGTCTACTATCTTTCTCACATGGATAATTTTCTAAATATTTTGTAGACCCTTCTTACTTCTAAAATATTTAGTAACCTATTTATTTATTTATTTATTTGCAGTTTTACATCGCTTTCAACACTGTACAGGTCATATCATGATGGGTATCACAGGGTGTATCCACTTAATTTCAATATTTTTTCAATGACTTTTCCATGACTTCTCCATATCCAAAGGTTTAAAATCAAGGACCTTTTACATGCATCATGGCATGAAAGCTACATGTACCGAGGCCACAAGCTCCGACCGCTTTTGCCTTTGAGAACCACACACAAGGTTCTAGTCACGGTACAGGAACATGTGGAAGACACCATAATTTGATCTGATTACATAAACGTATCCTTGTATTGAAATACTGGATGAAAGAAAGGAACAATGCCATTTCGCGAGAGGATGCCTTTTAATTTCCATGACTTTTTATGAATTTTCCAAAACCTGGAGTCACTTTCCATGACTTTTCCAGGCCTGGAAAAGAAAAATGGAATTCCATGACTTTTCCGGGTTTTCCATGACTGGATACACCCAGGTATCACAACGGATATCACGACGGCTTATACTCTGGACAGAGGCCAACTTTCCCACAAAAGGTCGTGGATTTGAACTGCCCACCTCAGAGGTCAGAGGCAAGCGTGTTACCACTTCGCCACCGTGGTCCATATACCCGATTGGATATTGTGTTAAAAGTAATATTTTAATAGTTACTATGCTATTTAGTGGACTCTTCTCACTAAAAGCCCCACTATCTCAGAAGCTTCAAAGGACCTTGATGTGAGTTTTGTGGAACACTCTGGTTGCTAAAGTGCAGAATAAGTATAACTTTAGTGCCTGGCTCTATATTGAGTGGGCCTTAGTAAAACTGGACCATGGCCTGCATGACTCATTATTCCACTAAAACACTTTGCTTATGAGAGGTGATCTTCAGATTCTTCAACCTGCAGATAAACAGCTGTGCCAAAAAGGAAAATCCCTGCAATTCAAGTTATTGATTAGCACCTATATACACACAAATATTACATGCCTTCCCTCTGTAAAATCTGTCCTCTGGTCTTATATGGCTCATCATTACACCTGAAAGTACTTTGTGTACAAGAGGGGACCTTCAAGCTTCTTACCCTGTAGATAAACAACTGGGGTTTGAGCCTGGGCCTTTTACTTTCAAATATATTAGTCTAAAATCAATAATAAAGGTAAGAATTTCTCTGGAATAACTGTATTTTTAAGTAAAGAGATAATGTGTTGAAAAAGGAGATGCTTCTTACAATATTCTGTCATTTCAGCAAAATTATCTCATTTGGTTACTTTCTCTTTGTAGGCCTACTTGATTGGGCAATGCTAAAACAATACATAATTTAAATGATTTTTATTGGCTGAATACTAAGATAAAAAATATGGTAAATGTCCCACCCAAATATAAAACTGGCTGTAGGAATACTCACATTTTATACTGCTTTACTTTCTGTTGGAGGTTTTTATCCTGTTGTACTTCATGTGGCAGTCTGACAAGTGAGTTCTAAAAGCAAAAGTACTTACAATTTTTACCAATAACAGTGTGGGCAATTACACCCAATAATATGGAGTTCCAAAAACAAGATGGATGTGAAAAACTTGAGAATATATTGGAGTCCCTGCCAGACACAGCCTTTGATAATATTTGTAATAATCTTACTTCCAATGTAAATTTTCCCCAATTAAAATATGAAATACAAAAAAAAAAAAAAAATGCAGCAAGTAAAGTATAATTTTTTCATACCAACATAACATACTGGAACTGACTTTGCAACTAAAAACTTTACACCCGTGGACGGTGAATTGGACAGGATAGTGGAGTCGGACACTTATATAAATAGTGTCAGGTACATTTGTATTGAATATCAGTGTTGAAAAGAAATAGAAACATACAAAAACAATATAAAACACAAGAAGTATGAATGTGTTCACATATGTATTTATGCTTTTAAGCAGAAATCTAGTACAATTTATATTGGTGTCCGACTCCACTGTCCTGTCCGATTCACCGTCCACGGGTGTATTTCACACCTAATGACAGATGTTTTCTGACCATTTCTCTGAAATAAGAAGTGTTAGTGTTTTTCTGAGCAATTACATCTGGCATTTTCATTTGTTTTAACGTTATATAATTAATGTTATATAACTCTCTCAAGATATTAAAGAAGTTCCTTCTAATACATAAATGACTTGCTGTGAGATACCTCACCACATTTATAGGTGTAGTATTGTTTGTATGAAATATGAAGTCTATACAAGGATAACAGATGGATATTTTTTAAGACATGTTCTGAAAAATTCATATCAGTTTTCATTATTTTCTAATCTAACCAAATAAAAAGCCAAGTACTGGTTATATAAGTACTCCACTAACAACAAGATTAAAAGTATGGCCAAGGGCTCTTTACTGTTATATTTTCCACCTCAATAAATTACATACAGTTCTACACAATTAGGCCTCACCTGTTCATGTACCAAATCCCCCAGCAAAGTAACAACTTTGACCTTGAGTTTGTCATTGTTACCAAGTACAATGATCTCTCTGAACACCTGCAGACCACCTTGCTGTAGGAATCTCATCTGGGCAAAGGGGAACTGTCTAAGAAGAGAGGACAGGGCATACATCACTCGGTTCTTTACAGCAGAGTCAGTCTCCACTGAAAGCATGCGTAGCAGCTGTGACATCGACCCGGATTCAATTAGGTAAATCTGTACTTTGGGGTTACTGCAAATATAGCAAAGATTGTAAAGAGACTCAATCAGGTATACCTGTACTTTGGGGTGGGGTGGACATGGTCACATAAATGTGGTAAAGATGATGTCACAATATCTGGAAACCAAGTAAACATACTCTCTGACAGCCATAAACTTGACAACTTGTTTACATAATAATAACAAAAGATAAAATATTAACTGACTGTCACTGATGAATATGGAAGCAAAAGGATTAAAGACACTCAGAAAACTTAATACAAAGATTGTTGGAAGCAAAACGGTTAAAGATACTCAGAAAACTTAGTACAAAGATTGTTTCAAGATTTAAAGAATCATATATATTTGATATAGTAATGTATACTGGCATCGATCATCAACCCAGACTCAAGTGGGCACATCTTTATCTTGATGTTACTGGAAATAAGGTAAAGGATGTATTTATACTCTATGAGGGTGATGTGACCTTCATGTTAGTCGGCTGATATTCATAAAAATCTCAAACTCAAACTAACAGTCTCAAACTCAAATTCAGTCCTACATGAATATAAACTCAAATTTAACATTCTCGACTGAAATCCTACCTAAAAATCATATGCTAAGATCAAACTAAACTAGAGGATCGCTCGCAAAAAAAAAAGATAATGTTTTTGCATAGCAAAAACAAAGCGTCCCGAAAAGGATATAAAGGTGAGTGCTAAAGTATTAAGAAAATGCTTCGTTTCTAGCCTTATACTGTTGTGGCAACCAAAGTCAGCGCAGTCTGCTCTATCTAGCACGGTTTTCAAGATATAAGCATTTTTGTGTTTTGTAAAAAATAAAAAAATTAAAAATGTCCACTATATTTGGCGAGACAAAAATATTTTGAAAATTGGCATGGCTACTCTGCAGAGATACCCAGCAGGTCAAAAATTTTGTTGAGTTCGCTCCATATAGCACGGTTTTCGAGATATAAGCATTTTTGTGTTTTGCAAAAACTTTGAAAATTCAAAATGGCCACCATTTTTGGGGAGACAAAAATTTTTGTCAAGACCACTGCCGTGGTGTGTATCTCCCGCCGAGCATTAAAGCAGAAGAAGTAGCTTTTCCGAGATATTCACAATTTTTCATTTTCGTGTGTGAAAGGTCTTCCAAAAGTAGGTGAATGAGTTATTTGAGAAAAATTGGCTATCTGCAATACTATTAAGAGATAATTCACATTTACTCATTTTGAGTAGGTGAATAATTATCTATGGGTCTGAAACTTCACCAAGTGAAAGCTCTCCCAAAAGTAGGTGAATGAGTTATTTGAGAAAAATTGGCTATCTGCAATACTTTTAGAGATAATTCGCATTTACTCATTTTGAGTAGGTGAGTAATTAGCTATGGGTCTGAAACTTCACCATGTGAAAGCTCTGCCAAAAGTAGGTGAATGAGTTATTTGAGAAAAATTGGCTATCTGCAATACTTTTAGAGATAATTTACATTTACTCATTTTGAGTAGGTGAGTAATTAGCTATGGGTCTGAAACTTCACAGAGTGAAAGCTCTCCCAAAAGTAGGTGAATGAGTTATTTGAGAAAAATTGGCTATCTGCAATACTTTTAGAGATAATTCGCATTTACTCATTTTGAGTAGGTGAGTAATTAGCTATGGGTCTGAAACTTCACCAAGTGAAAGCTCTCCCAAAAGTAGGTGAATGAGTTATTTGAGAAAAATTGGCTATCTGCAATACTTTTAGAGATAATTCGCATTTACTCATTTTGAGTAGGTGAGTAATTAGCTATGGGTCTGAAACTTCACCAAGTGAAAGCTCTCCCAAAAGTAGGTGAATGAGTTATTTGAGAAAAATTGGCTATCTGCAATACTTTTACAGATAATTCGCATTTACTCATTTTGAGTAGGTGAGTAATTAGCTATGGGTCTGAAACTTCACCAAGTGAAAGCTCTGCCAAAAGTAGGTGAATGAGTTATTTGAGAAAAATTGGCTATCTGCAATACTTTTAGAGATAATTCGCATTTACTCATTTTGAGTAGGTGAGTAATTAGCTATGGGTCTGAAACTTCACCAAGTGAAAGCTCTCCCAAAAGTAGGTGAATGAGTTATTTGAGAAAAATTGGCTATCTGCAATACTTTTAGAGATAATTCACATTTACTCATTTTCAGTAGGTGAGTAATTAGCTATGGGTCTGAAACTTCACCAAGTGAAAGCTCTGCCAAAAGTAGGTGAATGAGTTATTTGAGAAAAATTGGCTATCTGCAATACTTTTAGAGATAATTCGCATTTACTCATTTTGAGTAGGTGAGTAATTAGCTATGGGTCTGAAACTTCACCAAGTGAAAGCTCTCCCAAAAGTAGGTGAATGAGTTATTTGAGAAAAATTGGCTATCTGCAATACTTTTAGAGATAATTCGCATTTACTCATTTTGAGTAGGTGAGTAATTAGCTATGGGTCTGAAACTTCACAGAGTGAAAGCTCTCCCAAAAGTAGGTGAATGAGTTATTTGAGAAAAATTGGCTATCTGCAATACTTTCAGAGATAATTCGCATTTACTCATTTTGAGTAGGTGAGTAATTAGCTATGGGTCTGAAACTTCACCAAGTGAAAGCTCTCCCAAAAGTAGGTGAATGAGTTATTAGAGAAAAATTGGCTATCTGCAATACTTTTAGAGATAATTCGCATTTACTCATTTTGAGTAGGTGAGTAATTAGCTATGGGTCTGAAACTTCACCATGTGAAAGCTCTCCCACAAGTAGATGAATGAGTTATTTGATAAAAATTGGGTATCCGCAATACTTTTACAGATAATTAGCATTTACTCATTTTGAGTAGGTAAATAATTAGCTATGGGTCTGAAACTTCACCATGTGAAAGCTCTCCCAAAAGTAGGTGAATGAGTTATTTGAGAAAAATTGGCTATCTGCAATACTTTTAGAGATAATTCGCATTTACTCATTTTGAGTAGGTGAGTAATTGGCTATGGGTCTGAAACTTCACCATGTGAAAGCTCTTCCAAAAGTAGGTGAATGAGTTATTTGAGAAAAATTGGCCATCTCCAATACTTTTAGAGGTAATTCGCATTTACTCTTTTTGAGTAGGTGAGCAATTAGCTATGGGTCTGAAACTTCACCAAGTGAAAGCTCTTTGGGATAGCTGCTCTGCAGAGATACCCTGAAGATAAAAAATTTCGTCGAAATCGCTCTATGTAGCACGGTTTTCGAAATATTAGCATTTTTGTGTTTTGCAATTTTTGTGCAAAAATTCGAAAATTCAAAATGGCCGCCATTTTTGGCAAGACAAATTTTTTTTGAAAATTGGCATGGCTACTCTGCAGAGATACCCTGTGGGTCAAAAATTTCGTTGAAATCGCTGTATCTAGCACGGTTTTCGAGATATAAGCATTTTTGTGTTTTGCAATTTTGCGAAAAATTCGAAAATTCAAAATGGCTGCCATTTTTTGCGAGAAATTTTTTGTTTGAAAATTGGCATGGCTACTCTGCAGTGATACCCTGTGGGTCAAAAATTTCGTCGAAATCGCTCTATCTAGAAGGGTTTTTGAGATATAAGCATTTTTATGTTTTGCAATTTTTGCGAAAAATTCGAAAATTCAAAATGGCCGCCATTTTTGGCGAGACAAAATTTTTTTGAAAATTGGCATGGCTACTCTGCAGATATACCCTGTGGGTCAAAAATTTCGTCGAAATCGCTCTATCTAGCAAGGTTTTCGAGATATAAGCATTTTTATGTTTTGCAATTTTTGCGAAAAATTCGAAAATTCAAAATGGCCGCCATTTTTGGCGAGACAAAAATTTTTTCAAAATTGGGATAGCTACTCCGCAGAGATACCCTGAGGGTCAAAAATTTCGTCGAAATCGCTCTATCTAGCACGGTTTTCGAGATATAAGCATTTTTATGTTTTGCAATTTTTGCGAAAATTTCGAAAATTCAAAATGGCCGCCATTTTGGGCGAGACAAAAAATTTTTGAAAATTGGGAAAACTACTCCGCAGAGATACCCTGTGGGTCAAAAATTTCGTTGAAATCGCTCTATCTAGCACGGTTTTCGAGATATAAGCATTTTTGTGTTTTCCTTATTTGGAAAATTCGTAATGATTAATTAATCATTAATTACTCGGCCATTTCTTGACCAATCAATGCCAAAATCTAATGATTTCCAGATTTTAATAGAATGAATGTATTTGCCAAGTTTCAGGTGAATTGATAAAATTCCTTTCAAGTTATCATCCGGACAAGCTTCCCCATCGAAAAAAGACATTTTTGGTCATGTGACCTCTCTGATTGGTTGAAATGTCACTGCAGCATATTCAAAAAAATTCCCCAGGGCTACTGCCTAAACCTGCCAAATTTGAAAAGAATCCGCCTAACGGTTACAGAGTTATAAGGAAAACAAAATGCGGAGCCGGCGGAGCCGCTGGAGCCTGAAGCTCTCCCATACACAAACAAGCGTCCCGCTATGGTGTCAAACATTTAAAACTCCTTTTATGCAAACTTAAATATAATCCCCAAACATTGAGCATTCATTCCTTTCAGCCTGAGTGTAAGTATATACTTATTTGAGAATGGGCATTATATTTCAGTTTGAGTTTAAGCTGAATTTGAGTGCCAGTTTGAGGTTAAAACTTAGGGTTTCAGGGTTTGCTAACAAAACAAAGCATCCCTGAAGGTTAGATGCAATATAGTATAAAGTAGAAAAAGGTTTTCAAAAAGAAACACATGCAGTGCAGAGAGAAGTAAAGTTAAGCAGACAGTGTGGAGGTTTATGCATTAACATGAAAGAAAAATGTAAGCTTTTTTTTGTTTTCTATGGTGATAAATTGTGAAAAGTTAAATTAATAAATGTTATAGTTTGTAAGAAGAGTAGTTTTAAAGGCAAAAACCGAAAATCTGCTATTTTATGACCACAGGTTGACCCATAAGAGGGGTCAGGGGGTAAACCTGACTGGCTATGTAGACTCTCCATATATGGAATCCATTCTAAAGCTGTAAAAGCAATAAGGGAGATATAAGGCAAAAAGCAAAAATCTGCTTTTTTCATGAGCCCAGTTTGACCCATAAGGTGGGGTGGGGTGGGGGTAAATCTGACTGACTATGTAGACTGTATATACGCTTTCCTATTCCCTCTCAATACATCCTAAAGCTGTAAAAGCAATAATGAGATATAAGGCAAAAGGACCAAATCTGCTATTTTTATGATCCCAGTTTGACCCATAATGGGGCGTTGGGGGGGATTTAACTTGCTTTTGAGACTCTCTACATATGGTTTCCTACTACCTCCCAATACATTTTATGGCTCTAAATACAATACTTAAGAAGATAATTGGGGTTTCACTTGAATTTTAAGGTTTCTGGTTGGTAGCTGTGAGAAAATTGCTTATAAATCAATCACTTTTCATTGGATTGCTCCCAAAATCTAATCAGCTCGCGTTCTTGATAGTATAAACATGTGTATTAAATTACAAGCCTCTGTGGTCAGTAGATTTTGCTGAGCAGCGATGACAGGTGCGAGTACCCCCCAAAAAAAACTATTTTTTGATCACGTGACCTTGATAAAGATTAATGCAGTGTTTCCACTGGAACCGACAGGCCGGTAACTATGGATTTTTGGAGAGTCGGGACCAATGTTTACATGGCCGGTTAGGGGCGGTTGCAAGTTCCTGGCCTGTCGGGGAGAGTCGGTGAAATATCAAACATGTTTGATATTTCTCCGACCCTCCTCGAGTCTTGTTCCCGACCCTAATTTCAGCCCCCTAGCAACAGGCCTGTCAGTTAACTTAAGGGCCTGTCGGTTACACTTCCAGGCTTGTTTGTAACCCTTCCAGGCTTGTCGTTATCACTTGCAGGCCTGTCTTAATATGAAGCCAGCTTGTCCTTTATAATTTAATAAGTACTGCTCATTTGCAGTCCATTTGCAGCATGATGTGAAGTAAAAGTACAATCAAAAACTATGTCAAGAATGACACAAAACAGGGCAAGTGATCATAATTTCAAAGTTAAAGAGATACAAAAGGTCAAATTTTATATTTTAAATGACTTTTTGGTTCATAAACTGAAGCAGACATACATTGATTTTATTTTTATGTATATTAAAACAAAAACGTGGAAACTGTATTTGAAACTACAAAAAAATAAATTTGGACATTTTGGTCATGTGATGGAATCAAAATATTCAGCCTTGACCTAGTATAAGAATTGTTTATTGCTCCACACTTGACCCTCCTTTTTCTCAAAAATTCATCAAAAACTGTTGTTACAATACCGACTTCAAGTCTGGTCGTGGGGTTCTGTATGTTTCTCCAGTCCTGTCTGTTTCTCAGTACGGCTTGTCGGGACTTGATACAGCTTGTCTGTTACGGATTTAGGGCTTGTCCTGGTAGTTTCCAGACCAGTCTTGTAGAAAACATCCCGACCCCATGGCAGGTCGGCCTCTAGATCCAGACAAGCCTGTATGTTTCTCGTCCTGTCGAGGAGTTGAAGCCGACCCAAAAATTTCCCGTCTTTTTTTGTGGATTTTTGTCCCCGACCCCCCAACTTTTACAGCCAACCTTATAATAATACAGAGTCGTAGGGTCGGCCTCCAGTGGAAACACTGCATAAAGGTCAAATTTAAGCATGTGGAAAAATTTTCCCATGCCTAAGGTATATAACTGCCAAATATGGTTAGAAAGCTTCCAATAATAAGATGGCGGCAGCAGCGGTGAGGAAACTGGGCAGGCAGGGACACTTAATTATAGGGATTATATATGAGTCTGAGTTTGAGTTTAAGATTTTTTATGAATATGAAACCACCCTGGAATGTACAGGAAGAAATGAATAAATGCCACAGTATGTCAAATTTACCGAGTGAGAAAACCCCCTTCTATTCCCTTGACTTGTGGAAAATTCTTCACACATTTGTGAGTTTTTTGTGAATACATTAGGCCTCAGATCTTCGCTGATGCAAAATTTGTACAAATTTTGACTAGCTTATCAGTTACAATCAGTTTTAAAGGGTGTTTCCCATGGGTAAATTTTACATACTGTTGCAAATTTCACAAATCTTAATCTTGGAAAATTTTTAATGACTGAAAAGTAATTTTATGTTATATATTAGAGTAAAAAATGTAAAATTCGCCACATATCTGAAATTCGCCACATGTGGAAAACTAATAAAATAAATGAATTGAGGTGAGATTTGTTGAATGTTTCGTAAATTAAGGCTTTTTGAACTGGAACATACCAAGTTTAAGACACAACTTCTCTTTTTTTCACAGAATTAAGTAAGGTTTTTAGAGGTGGCAAAATTTAGATTTCTGGCAAATTTTAGATTCCTTACTCTATGTAACAAACTGAAATCCTGATTTATATAAATAGCATCAGAACTGGGGAAATAGTTTACAACACCATGAGATAAAAAAGAATTGACACAGTACAAAGATCAGGACACTTTCAGAGCAAACAATGTGATATGATCTTGTACACCTACACCCTCGAACCAATGTCCCTACCTATTATCAGCTTCGTACACCTTATGATTTCTGAGACATAGCTCTGACAAGATTTTCAAACTTAAGGTCATTGAAGCAAGGTCTAGGTCAAATCAAGGTCACAACATGATGATGCACACCTACAACACCTAACCAATGTCCCTACCAAGTATCAACTTCCTACACCATACGGTTTCTGAGATACATGCCAGATGAGGTTTTAAAGGTAAAGGCCATTACAAAAGGTCAAAGGTCAAATCAAGGTCACATCAGGACATTGCACACCTAAACCTCCTAACCAATGTCCCTTCATCGTATCAACTTCCTATGCCTTATAGTTTCTGAGATATAGCCTGATAAGATTTTCAAACTCAAGGTCACTATGGTAAGATCAAAGATCAGCCCATGACTTAATCACGATCATTTGTATTTTTTTTTATTGAGACTGAATAATACTTATAAAGAATTGCAGAGTTGATTTTAGATAGTAAGTGCTGAATGAGATCATTATTGAATGTGAGATATGTAAAAAGTGTATAAAACATCTGGTTTAATGTTCAAAATGTTTTTTAAGTTCACACAACAGGGGCAGTTTACTGCTGAAAAAGATCTATACTGTGGACTCTGTACAAGTAGTACCCACCACAACAAACATCATCTGCTTCTAGTTATGCTTGACTTCCACTTATACCTACAAAATACTATATTTTCTAATGTTGGGACTTCAAGGCTGGTTCCAATTGCTAATACATTCAAATTACACACAGTATACATGTACTGTATGATCTCTCTTCTGTTTCCAATATGTGTACTAAGCACTATCTGTATATGAACAGAAACTAGGCAGGGTTTGAAATATAAACAATCCTTTAAAGTTAACAATAATTTTTACAGGATTTATTATGTACATTACCTCTGAGCTGCAGAACCAATGACAAAAGCAGACGCAGCTTTCACTTCATTGCTTGTGTGGTTGAGGTCTTTTATGATCAATGCCATAGCACCCGAGTCCACTATTCTGACTGCATTGTCAATCTGCAAGTGTAAAGCACAGTAATCCATAGATTCAATATTGTCAGAGCACATGTAATGTACATTTAGTTATCCTGGATGTTGAGATTGGATTCACTGAGGGTCTCATGTCAGGCTCGAGCTTGCATTCAAATTTAGAGTATTGTCTCAGTTGAATTTTGCTCAAGTTGAGACTCACATAATAAATCCTTCAGCTTAATCAAACGATTCAGCATCAACTTTACATCTCAATTGAGATCTTGTCAGGTATTCATTAAACCAATGCAACCACTTAAGAAAACTACTCCACATAGGTTTGTATTTAAACCCAAAAAAATCTAAACCCAAGAAATGTAGTCAAACCCAAATGAGGAAAAAAAAGTTTTGGACAAAAGTTAGATTTGAGAAAAGAAAATCCTCGGAAAATATACCATCGAGCACACCTGTGGAAAACACTTGCCAACCCTTAGGCCATTACTCTACACTTCAATGAGAACAAATTTTAATCGATAAAAATGACAAAAGTCCGCCAATTTTCACTAAAGGGTAAAATTAATAGGCTAGTTTATGCCAATTCTTATGAATATGTTTTGGAAAACTGCCACATTTAGAGTGAAAAAGTGCATAAGCCATTACACTTAACTCTTTAAAAGTACATGCACTCTCATATCCTTTGACATCCCTGAAAAGGCATCATTATTTCTTTTTATTGAACTTCTTGCTGTTTAGGTTGTTTTTTATCCATGTATGCAGTTATTTATACATAGGTGACCAAATGACAACTAATGCACTTACCTGGTGCACATAATACTCCATATCAGAAAGAAGTCGGAGACGTTCCTCCAGAGACAAGTCTTCCTTCATGTAATCACTATGTAGACCATCAAGAATTTCAAAGTCAGTCTTCACATCAAGGTTGAGCTCCTCCATTTCTTTTCGAAGTTCTTCTATTGGCCGGAACTTATTCTTTATATCTTCCATGCGTAACTGAAATAAGGATTATAAAGTCATTATATAGCTGAACCATTGATAAATCAAATATTAAGAGATCTGAAAGATATGTCTACTAAACAAACTAGATTGGGCCAACTCGGCGCCAACATATCCCCAGACAGGTCATCACTCACGCCACAGGTTTTGATCGGGAATTTTTTATTTAATCCATTTGTTGTATGCCATAAATATTGGGAAAAGTTATATGAACTTCAGCACATCAATCTATTAAGTTTATATCTTCCCAAGGAAGATGGTGTATCCCCAGACGTCGAATACATAACTCAACAGATCATATTTTCAATCTTCCTGCAATGATAACTCTGAACCTATTTTCAAAGTATTTAAATGATTGATGATTGAATGTCCATTCTAAATTAATAATCTCAAAAGAGCATATCTGTTTCTATATTTGTTGACAAATAAAATATTATTTTTAACTCAACTCATCATACTTTTCAATCTTCCTGCAAAGGGTAACTCTGAACCTATTTTCAAAGTATTTAAATGATTGATGATTGAATGTCCATTCTAAATTCATAATTCCAAAAGCGTATCTCTGTTTCTATATTTTTTCACAAATAAAATATTATTTAAAAATCATATATTATTTATATTATTATTTTATTATATTATTTTTAGAATTTGCATTGTTTTTCAGTTATTCATTTCCTCAATTTCTATATATGTGGTCCATATATATGCAACCTAAATATGTGACACAATCTCAGTTCTGACTCCCTTTGTCTTAGATAATTATATCCCCAGACGAAAGTCGGGAATATATTGGATTCAGGTCCGTCGCGCCGCCGCCGCCGCCGCCGTAGAAATTTCCTTGTGGACGCGATAACTCAAAAACAAATTAATATTTTTTTTTCAAACTTGGTACACATGTTAAGGGTGCCCAAAGGAAGATCCCTATTTTAAGGTGACCTTAAACTCCCAGTAAAAAAGAACTTATGGCCACCTTAAGGTCAGAAATTGCACTTTTGGCCACTTAGAGCCCTGTAGGTCACAAACTATGATGCTCACCTGGCTGAAATTTTACCTGACAACACATTAATATGTTCTTAGTACATGTGCCGAAAATCAAGACTTTAAGTTGAGGAGAAAATTGTGTTTGAGGCCCATAAATACCCCCACTTAGGGATTTTTTGCTATACTTTTCACATATTTGGCCCTATAATTTGGAAGTGGTAATTCTGATGAGTCTCAAACTGCGCTAGGTATAACTTTGATATGTAATCCTTGTCTGTAGAAAATTTTAGGGCTGTAGGTTTACCCAAAGGGGTCGACTTAAGGTCTCAAAAGTGCCCACAGAGACCCAATTTATGCACTTTTTGCCACTTTCAAGCACTGTAGCTTTCAAACTATGTCTCTCATCTAAGTTAAATATCATCTGGGAATATATCTATGTGTTTTCTTATATGTGCTCCAACATTTAGGCCTTTAATAGACAGTTAACCTGTGTATCAGGACCATAAACACCCACCCGAGTGACCCTTATAAGACATTTTTCACATCTTTTTCCCTGTAACTTGGAAATGGTAAGTCTGAGAAGTTTCAAACTGTATTAGATATATATTCTGTGTGTAATCTTAGTATGTAACAGATTTTAAGTCTGAAGCTTTAATTTTGAAGGTCAAATTGAGGTCTCTAAAAGGCTCCCAAAGACCCAATATTTGGACTTTTTGCCACTTTTAAGCCCTGTGACTGTCAAACTATGTGACTGATAGAGCTCAAATCCTATCTGGGAAGATATTAGTATGTTATTTATATATGTGCCAAAAATTAAGGCTTTAAGAAGACATTTAACCTGTGTATGAGGACCATAAATCCCCACCCGAGTGACCATTTTTAGACATTTTTCACATATTTTGCCCTGTAACTTGGAAATGGTAAGTCTAAGAAGTTTCAAACTGTATTAGATGCATATTCTATGTGTAATCTTAGTATGTGACAAATTTTAAGCCTGAAGCTTTAATTTGAATGCCACATTTAGGTCTCTAGAAGGCCCCATAAAGACCCAGTATTTGGACTTTTTGCCAATTTTAAGGCCTGTGACTGTTAAACTATGTGACTGATAGAGCTGAAATCTCATCTGGGAATACATTATTATGTTCTTTTTACATGTGCCAAAATCAAGGCTTCAAGTAGACATTTAACCTGTGTATGAGGACCTTAAACACCCACCTGACTGACCCTTTTAAAACATTTTTCACATATTTTGCTCTGTAACTTGGAAATGGTAAGTCTGAGAAGTTTCAAACTTTATTAGATACATATTCTATGTGTAATCTTAGTATGTAACAAATTTTAAGTCTGAAGCTTTAATTTGAAAGCCACATCGAGATCTCTAAAAGGCCCACAGAGACCCAATATTTGGACTTTTTGCCACCTTTAAGCCCTGTGACTGTTAAACTATGTGATTGATGGAGCTGAAATCCCATCTGGGAATGCATTATTATGTCCTTTTTACATATGCCGAAAATCAAGGTTTTTAGTAGACATTTAACCTGTGTATGAGGGCCATAGACACTCGCCCAAGTGCCTTTTTGGACATTTTTTCCGTATTTTGCCCTGTTATTTGGAAATGCTTAGTGTGACAAGTCTTAAACTGTATTATATATAATTTTTGTTTGTTATGTATGTCCCCCAAAAAGTTTCAGATCTGTAGTTTAATTGCTAAGGTCTCTTTAACAATTGTAAAATGCCCACAGAAACCCAATTTATGGACATTATGCCACTTTAAAGCCCAGTAACTGTCAAACTATGTGGGTTATAGAGCTGAAATCTTTGAATTTTTAAAAGGAAATGCCTGTCTATTTAAATTTTGAATATTAATAATGTTATGGCTCTCTTAGTCTTTTAAGAACTTATTTTTGTGTGTTATACCTCTGCTTGCTGAGTTTTTAACTTTTTAAAATGAAACTGGTTAAACGCCGGTTAAACATATTCAAGTAGACAAAATGGACACTTTAAGTGAGCTTTAAGTCCCAATATTAATGAAATTATATCCGTATGTAGTAAAACTAGGGGATTTTTAACCCTCAACTAGCCCAGTTTTATTCAACTTGCCTCAGTTAATTTTGACACAGCTCCTACAGTTATGAACTCATTTCAGTTGATAATCACATACTTAAAATTCTCAATTCTTTTTGTATTTGAGTACCCCTTTTATATAGATTGTTTGTTTACCATTTATGCTGTAGCACTCCATCTCTTTGAGAGAACATGTAAACTGTGTAAAAAAGATGTAGAAGATGAGATACATTTTGTTTGTGTTTGTCCAGCTTTAGAGCTGATTCGTATGAAATATTTCAAAATTTTAAATATAGATAAATCTGAATTATTAATAGATCAATTATCAAGGGTATTAACTCATATGAATGTCAATATGGTTATTAATTTTATTTTTGATTTGTGGCAAGAAAGAAAAAGTAAATTATATTGTTAATTTTTATGTATTGAATTGCTGTCTTTATTTACTGTATCTTACCTCAAAATATGTTTGCTCTGTTTGTTATTAACTCTCTATTTAAAGTGACTTATAAGCACATATAGGGCTGGGTATTACTTCAATAGTTTTTGTATAATCCTTGTCAACATAATACATGTCACTATAATAAACTAATAAACTAAACTAAGTCCCAACCCACATCACCCACCCGGATTCCCCCCACCCACCTCTGGGACCTCCAGCTATATTGAGTGACACTAAATAAACAAAGGTATTTAATGATATCAGATGAGAAACAAAGAACTCAATGGGGTTGCAGATCTTGTGTAATAGTGAGAGAGGTGTGGAGAAGGGGAGAGGGGTGGGGGTGGGACGTGGTGGGCTTCATTACATATAACACAAAGGGGAGTCAGAACTGAGATTGTGTCACATATTTAGGTTGCATATATATGGACCACAAAAATAGGTATAGAGGAAATGAATAACTGAAAACAATTTGCAAATTCTAAAAATAATATAATAAAATAATAATATAAATAATTTTTTTTAAATAATATTTTATTTGTGAACAAATATAGAAACAGATATACGCTTTTGGGATTATGAATTTTAGAATGGACATTCAATCATCAATCATTTAAATACTTTGAAGGAAGATTGAAAAGTATGATGAGTTGAGTTAAAAATAATATTTTATTTGTCAACAAATATAGAAACAGATATGCTCTTTTGGGATTATTATTTTAGAATGGACATTCAATCATCAATCATTTAAATACTTTGAAAATAGGTTTAGAGTTATCATTGCAGGAAGATTGAAAATATAATTTGAGTTATGTATTCGGCGTCTGGGGATACACCATCTTCCTTGGGAAGATATAAACAGAGTAGATTGATGTGCTGAAGTTCATATAATAATGGGTAATTATGTTTTTAAAAATTCCCGATCAAAACCTGTGGCGTGAGTGATGACCTGTGTGGGGATATGTTGGCGCCGAGTTGGCCCAATCTAGTTAGATAATGAAGCAAACACCACCTCCCACCCCCACCCCACCTCTCTCCCCTTCTCCACACCTCTCTCACTATTACAGAAGATCTGTATACCTTTGTTTATTTAGTGTCACTCAATAGCTGGAGGTCCCAGAGGTGGGTGGGGGATGGGGGGTGGGACTACAAAGAGATGGAGTGCTGCAGCACAAATGGTAAACAAACACTTATAATATAAAAGGGGTAATCAAATACAAAAAGCTCAGTTAATCTTATCACTAAAATAAAATCAAATATATAAATAAGGAATGTCTATTAAAGGCCTAAATTTTGGAGTACATACAAGAAAAACATATTGATATATTCTCAGATGATATTTCACTTAGATGAGAGACATAGTTTGAAAGCTACAGTGCTTGAAGATGGCAAAAAGTCCATAAATTGGGTCTCTGTGGGCAATTTTGAGATCTTAAGTCGGCCTAACAGGTAAACCTACAGCCTTTAAATTTTTCACAGACAAGGATTACATATAAGAGTTACATCTAGTGCAGTTTGAGACTCATCAGAATTACCACTTTCAAATTATAGGGCAAAATAAGTTAAAAATATAGGAAAAAAGTCCTAAGTGGGGTCTTTATGGGCCTCAAAGACAATTTTCTCCTCAACTTAAAGTCTTGATTTTCGGCACATGTACTAAGAATATATTAATGTGTTCTCAGGTAAAATTTGAGGCAGATAAGCCTCATAGTTTGTGACCTAGAGGGCTCTAAGTGGCCAAAAGTGCAATTTCTGACCTTAAGGTGGCCATAAGTTCTTTATTATTGGGAGTTTAAGGTCACCTTAAAATAGGGATCTTCCTTTGGCCATCCTTAACATGTGTACCAAGTTTGAAAAAAAAATATTAATCCGTTTTTGAGTTATCGTGTACACAAGGAAATTTCTCCGGCGGCGGCAGCGCGACAGACCTGAATCCAATATATCCCCGACTTTCGTCTGGGGATATAATAATTAAGAGTTCTAATTTATCACAAAACCCTGATTAAGTAGTCTTGCATCTTGCAATTTTGCAAGTTTTAATTTTTCTGTTTACATGCTTATTCCATTAAAAAATATTAGTATTCTGTCTAGAAGGAATTTTGTTCTAGGAAAGTTGTTCTATAAAACTATAAATGTCAGGGCACCATTTTGGCTTTTAGTAACTATAAATAGATAGATTAATATCAAAGAAAGACAAGGCACTTAAATCAATGACAATTGACTATATTAGTATTTTGTGGTGCCGCTGGGTAAAACTGGCCTCAACTATGAGTATTTTAACTTAAAATGGAATTCTACTAAACAAAGTTCTAATTAGAGGGTTCATCAGTATTAAAATATGTCAACTGGTCAATTATTATTATTATTATGTATTTATACTCAGCGCAATATCTCCATATACTACAGGACTCAAAGCGCTATTTAACCCATCCCAAGGGTGACGCATAGTTTCCGGAATGTCAGTCCCTGGACATCATTGCTCCTAGCTCTTTCGGGTGATATCAGTCTCAATCCGGGACTTGCTTCTAGATCTCTTAATGGTTGTCTTCTCAACATTAGATCTATCAGAAATAAATCAGCTTCCTTTCTGGAGTTCGTCAAGGATAACAATGCTGATCTCATAGCTGTTACTGAGACATGGCTTAGGCCAGAGGATACTGAAGGTTTTATTTCTAGTATCACCCCTCCTGGTTATAAGTTCACTCATGTACCTCGAGATGTCAAGAAAGGAGGCGGAGTTGGCTTTTTTATCAAGGAGGACCTGAGTTTTGAGAAAGTTTCAAAAAACAATTGTCAGACTTTTGAGAGTACCTCGATTCAGATTAGCACTGAGGGTGCTAAAGATGTTATATTTCATGTGCTCTACAGACCCCCAAATATTTCAAAGTCACAATTCCTAGGCGAATTTGGCATGTTCCTCAAAGGTGCTGCTTTGTCAGGCTGTGAAAACATTCTCCTTGGTGATCTTAATTTTCATCTGGATCAACACGACACCTGGACACTGAAATTTTATGACCTCCTGGAGCAATTTAGTTTTACACAACTTGTTAATACACCCACACATATTCAGGGTCACATTTTGGATGCTCTATGTGTGAGGGATTCTTTCTCCTGGACCATTAGCCCCAAAGTTATTGGAGGACTATCAGACCACCAGGCAATCATGTTTAGCCTTATTTTCCTGTCAGAGAGTCCTGTAAGTTTCAACGTGTTTCCATCCGTAAAATTCACAAGATAAATATTCTAGACTTCAGAGCAGATATCCTGAAATCTGACCTCATTAGATGCCCCTATAAAACTGCCAGTCTTCTGAGTCATCAATACTTTAATACCTTGAGAAGCCTCCTTGACAAACACACCCCAATGAAGAAGAAAAATATTCCGAGACATGCCGAGACTGGCTTCATGAATTGTGACATCCTCAAGGCAAAACGACTCAAGAGGAAATATGAAAGGGCATGGCGCCGTGAAAACTCAGCCAGAAATCGTAGTCGATACCGGGCTGCAATCAATCAATATAACTTCCTGCTTGAGAAGTCAAAATGTAACCATTATTCCAACATTGTGGCTGAAAATCAAGGAAATCCTAAGGCTTTGTGGAACTGTTTCAAAAAGATTTGCTGTTGCTGTTCTACCAGACTGTACAAATAAAACCGACCTTGCGAACACCTTTTGTAAGTTTTTCTCTGATAAAATTCTTAAAATAAGATCCACACTCCAGTCATCAACACCATCTTCAGTCACTAGACCCAACTCCACTAAAAATACACTGACCTCTTTCACACCTGTGTCCGAGGAAAGCCTACTCAAAATTCTAAAGTTCTCACCATCCAAATCTTGTGGCCTAGGCCCAATCCCAATGTCACTGGTCAAGGAGTGTGCTGATATTCTCATCACTCCCATCACTAAAATTGTAAATTATTCAATCAAAGAAGGCAGTTTTCCCAACTGTTTTAAGATGGCACATGTCACCCCTCTCCGTAAGAAGCCCAGCCCTGATAGAAATAGCCTCAAAAACTATAGGCCAGTGTCAAACCTTAGTTTTATATCAAAGCTTATTGAGAAAGTTGTGGCAAACCAGCTAAATGAATTCATTTCACACGAGGGTCTCTTAAATGTCAACCAGTCTGCTTATAAAAGTTCCCACTCCACTGAAACTGCATTGTTAAAGATTCAAAAAGATATAGCTTTCTCAGTGGACTCTCGGAAAGGCAGTGGCCCTAACATTATTAGACCTGTCAGCGGTGTTTGACACTATTGATCATTCCCTTTTATATGACTGCTTGCACGACTGGTTTGGTCTAGATGGTACCGTCTTGTTGTGGATCAAATCGTACCTTTCAAACCGAAAACAAAAAATTAAAATAGGTGATAGTTTCTCTGAGGCGGCAATTCTCCCTTTCGGAGTCCCCCAAGGCTCCGTATTGGGTCCTCTCCTTTTTACCCTTTACACTAGTCCCCTCAGTCAAGTTATTTCTAAATTCAATGTTACTCATCACCTATATACTGATGACACCCAGATCTACTTAGCAGTTGACTCCAGGAACTTTGACTCTAGTATAGAAGAGCTGACCGAGTGTCTCAAGTCAGTACAGGAGTGGATGGTTGGTGTTAAGCTAAAACTGAACCCAGAAAAAACCGAATTTATCATTATAGGTCAAAAAGCCATCAGAGAGTCACTTGCACCAAATTTCCCTGTCCCACTCCTCCAAAACAATATCTCTCCGTCGGTGGAAGTAAAGAATCTGGGTGTTATCTTTGACTCAGACAACTCCTTTGACAATCATGTTGCCAAGATTTGCCGAGTATGTTACTATCATCTTCGCGATTTGCGACGTATTCGCAAATTCCTTAGTGATGAAACTGCAATATTTCTGGCTAATGCTATGGTCAGTAGTCGTCTGGACTACTGTAACTTTTTACTTTATGGGGTAAGCAAATCCAACATAGCTAAACTACAGAGAGTCCAGAAAGCTCTTTGCCGCATCATCTTCAGACTTGACAAAATGAGTCATGTTACACACTTTTTGAAAAAACTCCACTGGCTTCCAATTCAACATCGTATCCTTTTTAAGTATAATCTTCTGGTATTCAAGGCTATCAATCTGTCACAGCCCCCATATCTCTCAGCTTTAATTAGATCGAGCAGTCTTACTCGCGGCAACAGGCTATCTGTCTCCTCAACCCGCCCTAAGAAGCACATAGGCAGGCGAGGCTTTGCAGTGGCTGCACCAGCTGAATGGAACAAGCTGCCACAAACTGTCAGATCTGAGCAAACAATAGATCATTTCAGAATCCAGCTAAAGACACACTTGTTTAGGTTGGCATACCCCCCACCTTAGTTATACCCTGGCGGGCGCTTTTTAGATGCCGACCCATGCCTGTGCCTGGACTCTCCCTTCTTGGACCTAAGCGCATTAGAGGATTTGTATCAATTTTGCGCTATATAAATCCTACTATACTACTATATAAATGTGACTGTACAGGTACAGCCCCAACTCACAAGTAACTGACATTCCCCTAACTGGAAGATAGAGGCTCAAGGATGACCATTTATCAACGTCCTTGAGGTTCTTTAACCTGCCACTGTGGATAGGACCCAATGACAGAGGTCATCCGAGCCACTATGTATCTGCCTGTACCTGGGACTGAACCCACGTCTTCTGAGTTCCTAGACAAGTGTGTTACCCGCTAGACCACAGTTGCAGTACTAACAAGAAAATCTGAATGAGATTCGTAATGTGCAAAAACTTACATTTTGATGCATTTTATAACAAATTAAGCATGTCTTGCAGGTTATATGTTAGTTTAAACATTTTATCTTTATAAATTTGTAACTACACTCTATTAAATGTAAGTAAGGTTCTTGTTACCAAACATTTATTAGCCATTTAATATTTTGACTAGTGGACGAACCCTTCTATGTTAAATCTCCAGAAACCATAAAAAAATTATAACTTCAGTTAGAAAGGCCCTCTTTGCACATGACATTTTCTTCAAGTAAACACGAAATTAATTTAAGCAGATTTTTACTCAAAACGGATCCCATATTTCTGTACCAACCCTTAATACTGATTTTTCTGTTGAAGGGTTGTGAGCAATATTTCACACAACACTTACTGCTTCATCTTTTACATCATCTTTCTCTGCTTTGTACTTCTTCAAAGCCTCTTTGAGTTCTTCTTGTGTGAAATGGTCTTTAAACATGTTCATCATACCTGGAAATTAACGTTTGTGTAGTGACACAAAAATTGGGGGAATCCCTCAGACTAAGACAATTGTTAATCAGTCAAATCAAGGTTAAGAAAATCATATATTTGAACATTAGAGCTGCTTCTATTGTCTACTTGTATTTAGAGGTTCCATAGAATATTTTAAGGTTCTATTGTATATTTAGAGGTCCCAATGTACATTTTGAGGCTCTTTAAAATATTTTGAGATTCTACTGTATAGTGTATATCCACAGATTCTACTATATATTAGAGACTCTACAGTATATGTAGATGTTACACAATGTATTTAGACTGGAGGAATTATTTTATAATAATTGTTCTACTGTACATTTACAGGTTACACTATATCTAGTAGTTCCATGGTACACTTTTCGGTTATACTGTATATTTAAAGGGTCACATTGTATATTTTCCCTACCTTCCTTCTCCTCATTCTTCCAGAACACCGCCTCCTCTATATCTGTGGACTCTTTTTGAAGATCCTTCATGGCATCTTCCATGGCCTTTTTCATCCTTAGCATCCTTCTGTCCTCACTGATTTCTTCTGTAGTTTGGCTATCTGAGTCTACATACAAAACACATATAAGACACAAAGCAACAGCATTAGACCCAAACAACAACTTATCTTGCAATGCAAAAGAACCTTAAATAATCTCTAACTTATATATACAGAACTTATCACTCAAATGAACATTTTATTGAAATGTGTTTAGTACTTATTGATTAACGTATAAGTAATCCTGCCAAAAGACAGGAAGTCAAACAAATGATTAAAGAAGCACCATACCTTGACAAATTAAGTATAACAAGTATCACAATATTCTTATATTCTTTGGTTTTATGCAAGAAACCTCAGTGGCTTTGTCGTTATCACATTTGCATATGTTCACTTTGGTCTTACACTTGCAGTCATGGGTCCAAATATAACTTTACTTGAAACAGGTTATCTTTTAAGAATTATCCTTTCAGAGCTCTGTGTTCTATTAATTGTAAATCAATCTCATAAGTTTCCAACAGGCATAGGACTTATATTTTTATATAACAACTGGATTATACAGGCTTTACATGGCCCATGGTTGTTCTTTTCCCAGAAAAAAATCATTAAGTAATTTATGAAGTTTCACCTGGTACAATAGACACATCTGTTTTATCTATGTTATTTTCTGTTTGCTCATCAATCAATTTGGCTTCCCTTTCACCAGTTTCCATATTGAGTCTGACATGCAAACCAGAGGGTATTGTTTGTCCTGTAAAAGATCAAGAAGTATTAGAATACCAATAAAACCTGATAATACAATCTCAGCAACCAAACCACGAAGCATGGTACTTACACAATAATAAAGCCACAATGCAAAAATATCATTGGAAAGCTCAAAATGACAATAAAATATCTAAATCTTTAACAAGCTAGGTAACCATATATTTTACAGGTAACAGTTTCTTTTTTATTTATCATTTATATCCATATTAATAATGGAGTATATTACACACAAATGCATAACGATAAATATGTGCGATAATATGAGCACATAAAATTAGTGCCAGATAAACTAATATTTGGTATATTTATACTTGAAGCCAAATTTGTTTATTTTTTATACTGTGGCAACACACATAACACTTGGGCACACTTACCCTTTTACACATTCTCACAGTTACAAAGTATAAAAATTTATATCTGTCCTGACAAAACCACTAATAATTTTAAGCTTTTAACAGTTTTTGGCAAAAAAGTTGCCCAATTTTAGTATACATGTGTACTTATTACTAAGGTGATCAATTTACTCTGATTAGTTTTCTAATCAATATCAAAATTCCCTATCCCAAAATTGGTCAACCCACACATTTGTAAGTTCATAAAGTATAACTATCTGATGTTGTGCTATACTGCTCATATGCAGACATTTTAGGAAGAGCATCACCCTGTGAAGTTAAACTTATTACTTGCATTTATGAAAAAATTCAAACTTTTCATACTTAAATTTTAATTCAGAATAATGACCATTCTGCTAGCTGTTCTTCACTTGTTCCATTGCTTTACATATACATGTTCCTTGACCTTGAGAATTCAAAGGGAAGGTGAATAAATTTCTCTTAGTAGGGTGATGAAATTCTCTGCTGCAGAATATATATAATCCATGCAATAATTAAGAATATCAATTATGTAAAATATACCAGTATTGTGTATAATTCGATCACATGTAACATAATGTTTGTAACCTCATCCATAAAAAATATCTCACCAGATTTCACAGTTTGCCATTCTTTTGTTGGAATGAATTCTTCAAAAGACTCCACCTGAACACCTTCTTCGTCATCTTTTTGATTCGGGGTTGTTGTGATATCCTGACAGTTACACAGTTGTCCATAGAGCAGAGAAATTATAACAATAAAATATGTTGGCATGAATACTTTCATGCGTTTTGTTGACCGCTCCATTTCCCCACCTAGATTGAATATTTATAAAACAGCCACAATATGTTGTGAGCGATAACAGAAGATTTCATGGATCTAAAGATTGGCGCAGAGATACTTCATAACCTAACATGTAATAGTCACTGATCATCCAAAATTGTTTCAAATATATCTTGAAACATCCAGTATTAGTAAATTTTAACTGTCTGGAAAATATTCTGTGATTAACACTTACAAACGTATAACACTTGGCTTTCACCGAAGTCGACACGTCATGCTGACAGATAATTCATACTAAAACTCGGATATCCTTTAAGCCCTGGTTTTAAGGATTGTCTGGACGGAGGAAATCGGGGTGAGTCCAGGAAAGAAAATTACTTAAATATGCAACAAAAAAAAATTGAAGTGAAAATACCATTGCGTCCCTATTATGGACATTGTTCTGATAACTATCAAATTATTCTTGGAACATCCCCCAGGTGTTTATTTATTTATTTATTTATTTGGGGGTTTTTACGGCACTTTTAACACTGTACAGGTTACATCATGGCGGGTAGTTGGAAGGGCAGATGTTGAGGAAACCAGTACATACAGTTGGTCAAGGTTCTGTACTGTAAACTGCTGACCCACAGCAAGCAACCGCCAGCTTTCCCACTTGAGGTCGGGCCGGGAACCGAACTCCAATCTCAGAGGTGGGAGGTGAGAATGTTACCACACTGCTATGATTTCAATGCATCTTCCAAATGAATACATATGACAGTAAGTATCAGCAAGAAAATATGAGGGATCAAGATCCCTGAATATGAAGTACTTCTTGGATCTGTCAGCAATAAAAATGAGGACAATGACTAACTTTGATTCAAAAGAAAGACACCCACAGATGCTTCATAATGCTACTTCTGGAGTTGAGGTCTTGGGATGAGCATGTCTACAGGAAGTTTCCCCATGATGACCCTTAAATTTTTCAATAAAATCAAGGAGAGAATCAATTTTAATAGTGTTGGAGTAAGCAATCCAAAGTGAATATCAGGAGGAAAGCATACACTACTCCATAACCCCAGAGGACTGGTAGAAATTTGAGGTCTACAGGTTACATCACACACTGGTTGGCTCCATAGATGACATTCAAGCATGTGGCCATAAAATAACCAGCTATCAGCAGGGTTTTTAGTTTAGTTTATTTGGGGTTTTACGTCGCCTTCAACACTGTACAGGTCATATCACGACGGGTAGTTGGAAGGGCAGAGGAAACCAGTACATATAGTTCGCTAGGGTTCTGTACTGTAAACTGCTGACCAACGGCAAGCAACTACCAGCTTTCCCACTTACGGCCATGACGGGGATCGAACCCTGGCCACAGAGGTGGGAGTTGAGAGTGTTACCATTCTGCCACCATGGCCCCCACTATCAGCAGAGAATGAATACTTTAATTATAAGGGATTTAATCAACCATGGTGCTAGCCCTGTTTGATGCAGAAGATAAATTCATTTGGATTGATGTGGGGTGCAGTGGGTTCGGATGCCAAAATTTTTAATCACCCATAGTTAAGAGACAAGTTGGTGTATGGATTGATTGGGCTGCTGAGAAAGGATCCACTAACCAAAGGAGGGTAAGACGTTAACTACTTCCCCCATAGGGCCATTTCATGGCTGTCAGATATTTCCAACTCAACTATTTTGCTACTTGTTATAACCAGTCTAATAAACTCCTCACAAAATCAAGAAAGGGCAATGAGAAAATCTCAGGAAAGCTAGGTGCAAATCCCAGCAGACAAGGTGAAATATGAAATATAATTCTTTAATGGATGTGCAGCAATTCAGATCAGGTTCCAGATTTCTAACATTTGGGTTACAGCTTCTTGTCAATTTAGCCAGAGGTGGCCTTCCAACTGTCTGTGCATGATACTTGTTGCAAAAAAAAACTTATGTGATTTTGAAAAAAAATCTTCTTCAATGATAAAATAGATGTATAAAACCTTTCCTATGCACTCAGAAGACTAGGTGATATTGAAGTTAAGATTTTGTTTCCAGTCTCATTTCTGACTTCAGCTGAGTCAGCTGCTAACTGTAAGTTCAGTCCTATAGATTGGGAGTGAATATGTTAAACCCCGTGTGCATCCAGTAAGTCAGATATAATGGTCCTTTTTTCAATTTTGTGGTGTGACGTGCAGTTGGGATGGCATAACATTGGTCCTGCCAAGTCCAAATTGGGAAAAAAGTCGACTCAAGTCAAGTCAGGGAGATACCGGGTACTATACCATAATCAGGAGATGAAACATTCTGTGTTTGTACCCTTGACTGTATTTGGAACAAATTTAGTGAACGGATGATGGGTGGTCGGTTGGGCTGGTGGAGGGAAAATGTTTGTCTGGGCTATATCTCTACAACCATAAGGTGTACAAAGTTGATACTTGGTAGGGACATTAATTAGGGGTTGCAGGTGTGCAACAACATGGTGAGACCTTGATTTGACCTTTGACCTTGCCGTAGTAACCTTGACTTATAAAATCTTGTCCTGGTTATATCTTGGCAACCGTAATGTGTAGGAAGTTGATACTTGGTAGGGACATTAGTTAGGGGTTGTAGGTGTGTAACGTCATGGTGTGACCTTGATTTGACCTTGCCATAGTGACCTTTACCTATAAAATCTTGTCCGGGCTATATCTCCAAAACCTTAAGGTGTAGGAAGTTGTTACTTGGTAGGGACATTGGTGTGGAGGTGTAGGTGTGTAACTTTGACCTGTAAAATCTTGTCTGGGCTATATTTCAGAAACCGTAAGGTGCAGGAATTTGATACTTGGTAGGGACATTGGTTAGGGGGGTGTAGGTGTGCAACGTCATGGTGTGACCTTGAGTTGACCTTCTACCTGGCTGCAGTGACCTTGACCTATAAAATCTTGTCTATAGAATAGAATAGAAACATTTATATAGCTAATGCGGTCAAGATCAAAAAGGGAAATCCAGGGATGGTGTGATCTTTATTTGACCTTGTCATAGTGACCATGAGTTTTAAAATCTTGTCTGGGTTATTTCTTTGATTTCATAAGGTGTAGAAAGTTAACACTTGGTAGGGACATTGGTTGGGGGTGTAGGTGTGCATCATGGTGTGACCTTTATCTTTGGCTCTGCCAAAGTGTGTTCACCTCCTATATTTGAGACATCTCTTATGGCAAAGGTATAGAATTGCTGCAACTGATTATTATATGCACTTTTACATAATTTTGTGCTTTTTCCATTGACAGCTATTCTCCAATTAATAAATTTTACAGCTTCATAATTTTTAGTGTACTGATTAATGCTGTCATCTTGCTATTGAATTGTCTTGTTTTAATACTTTATCTTTAATACATTTTCTTTCTCTTAGATATTATTTTCTCTACTTAAACGTTATTTGGATCTTTAATACATTTTCTTTCTCTTAGATGTTATTTTCTCTACTTAAACGTTATTTGGAGCTTTATATAACTGACACTGCTCTGAAAGTATCCAGGTTTTTGTACTTTTTCACTACTTCTATATCTCATGGTGTTGATGCTATTTTATGAGATCATTGTATATATACTATGACCTTGTGCATTGCTGTTTAAAAGTCTACTCTTTAGGAAATTAACATCAGAACATAAAGTTTTTAGGTCTTTAGATCACTATAGCCACCAGACTATGTGTTATATCACATTAAGATTTCACAATCGCTTTCCAAACAGCATCACAGGATCAGCACTGTGAGACACTTGTCTGATATTATGGGAAACTGAATGTGGCAGTAAATTTTGTTTTAAAGTTTTTGAACAATTATGACTGTGTCCGTTATTTTTAAATTTCAATATGAATCCATGCATTCGCATCCATCGTTGCTACTGTATTATATCTGCAAGTGGAGTTCAGACAATTTTGAATTATTGCAGGTGTCCAGATAGGAGCTAATGACCACTGGATACCTGGATCCCAATGGCTATAAAAAGGCTAAGGGGTTGGGCCACTATAGCCAGATAGAATTTTGACGCAAATTCTGGCAGCAATATATATTAAGATCAGAGGGGTTACTGATATGAAGGACATTCAAAATACGGCATTATTTCAGTAGCATTTTATAGACCTTTTGCACAGTCCTTCTTTAGTACCCTATGGTCATCTGAGAGCATTTCCGTCCAGAAAGAACATCCAAAGAGAATTTTATGGGAGTAAACCTCACGATTTCGCCAAATATTTTTACTGAAAGCTGCCTAGCCACGACAAGTCATGATGTCCTCGTATATGAAAGGATTGGAATAAAATATTATTATTATTTATATAGCACCTTTTCTGACGTATAGCTCAGAGTGCATTAGAGTAGACTAAAATAAATGTAGTTTTTAGTACAAAAACAAAATATAGATAAAAGAGGGAGTGAAATTTTTATCTTAAGAGGGAGACGGTTCCAAAGAACTGGGGCTGTAATGGTGATGCATGTTGCTTTGCATATAATCTTGACAGTAAAATTTTGGATTCTCTGAAGTTTGTTTATATGTGTTTGATTTATCCCATACGATAAACTATTTGTAAGTAACAAAAGCATGAATAACTGATTTGCATGCATCTTCACAGTCGTCAAACCCACTATAGCCGATGTTACCATCCTGCAACTCTCTCGAATATGTTGAAGATTTTCATAACAAAAATCAATTAAATTCTATAATTATAAAACATAAGCGTAGGAACTGCAAAAGAACTAAACTCCAGTTTTGAAGTTTATGTAAATTTTAACAGGTAACTCAATAATATGTGGTCAAATTACACTTTTACCTTGTCCACTGCTCACATGTACCATTGTGTAAGCTACCATTTGAATGGCAAAATATTTATATTTATGATTTGTAAAAAGGAACATTTTCAGTTAACCTGTCATGGGATTTGTAAAATTCTGTGAAACCTTTCACTTATGCAGACCAAAATCATACATATAGTAATATTCTACATTTAATTTACCATGTTACTAATTTAAAACAGAACCTATAGACATGTAGTTTCAAATTAACACAGAACAATTGCTTAGCACAGCAATTTGTCAGCTGATAAGATTTTTCCCAGAAATCTCGTCTTTCTTTACTGTGTGTTTATTGGACCTGGCCAATCCAATGATTATACATCCCCCTCAATTTGGGGATTAACCTTGCTAAAATAGATCTTGTATCAGCTCAGCACTTGAAGGAAAGGTCACAGGTTCTGGAAACATGTAGTCAAGATATTAGAAATACCTTCTATACCCATACAAGGTCGATCAGGAAACTTAGGATTGATGTTGTCACAAAGATTTCCTTTGGTAAAGGAACTTTAAAATATTTTAATTGGACCATTTGAATATTACCTATATGCAATACATTCTGTAAAATTAACCAAAATTGTTGGTGTTGTCGGTGCAATCTGGTTCCTCACCCCCCCCCCCCCCCCCCCCCCCCCCAACCAAAAATTGCTTCCTACGCCCCTGTAAAAGCAGGGAATGTTTTAGAATTACAAGGCCTGAAATATACGACAAATTAATGAAGAGATAAATACGAAATTTTGCATTTACAAAAAGTTGGTATGAATACTTGTTCAATGTGTGCACCAAGTGATATGAACACCTATCCAATACGTGATTTGCAGGCTTGTTTTAGGGGGTTTAAGTACATATTTTATCAACATACAAGGGTTTTTGACTGCCAAAAAACGTTGGATTTAATAATAAAAACTAATAATCAATGTTAATTTAAGAAAAGGTAACTTTTTTAGATATTTAAAATTTTTTTTTTTGAAAAGGACTTAAAAGCCACTTTTTGCCAAGTTAGCCATTATTATCTATTTGAATCGAGAAATTCATTTTTTTTTTCCTTCAAAAAGTTGCATATTTTGACAAAATGTGTGCTGTAACCCTCCAAAACAAGGCTACAAATCACGCATTGTACAAGTATTCATCACATTTTGATCACACATTGAACAAGTATTCTTAAAAACCTTTTTGAAAATCCTATAATTCGAATACAACAAACTATTTTAAAATGTGGTTACTTGTCATGTATTCCTTCATTAATTTATTGTATATTTCAGGACTTGCCACTATATAACATTTATCACCCTTAAAATTACGGAATTTAATTGATTTTTTGTTATTTAAGTCTTAAACATATTCGTGAGAGTTGCCGGAAGTGCACATTTCCTAATGTGTGATATACATCTAAGACGGAGCATGCATGTTTGATATCTCTGTGGAACGAATTTCCCGATCTCAGAGGTGGGAGGCGAGAGTGAAAATCGTTTCCCATGGCTCTAAACATCAGTAAGGAGACCATTGACACTGACATTATTCCCTAGATATCCACATGATCTGAATTAAAACCCTCGAGCCACGGAGATGAGAAATGATCAATCACATGACTAGCTTGACAATCACTAGGTCACTAACATCTCCTTAATAGGTTAAAATGATACAATGAGAAAACACTGATGACACAAAATATACAATAAAGTTTTAACACTATATTTTAAAAAATAAAATAACAATTGACATTTACAGTAATATATTTATGCATGATTTCTGTATAACATTGTAGCCTTTACATCATTTTATCATAAAAGTTGGAGTTGTGTCAACAGTAACGCCAAAACAGGGGCATTGTGAAAGAATCATATTTTATCTATGTCATATCCCACAAGTAACTCAATATGTTAAATTGAAAATTATCAGTGATCTATAAAACAATATACTGAGGGATCAGTGGTCCAGTCCCAGCTCTGTAGTTGTGTGTTCGAATCCAGCTCACAACTTCTGGGAATCACTGATGGTTGTCTGTCCTGATATAACCTGAGGCGTTGAAAGGGCTGTTAAATGACATATCCGATTTATAAAAAAGAGCATCACTCTTTTTTTTAGACTATGCTAGATAAGACTAGGGTAGATCTAGCCTATTTTACATGATTTTCTTTGGTAGTGAGCACCAGCTGATTTTATTAATATGAGACTATCCTGTGACCACAGCAAAATAAGTAGTGAGCGTCAATTAATGTGGTGATCCTCATATTTTTTGGAGTGATCATCTCATGTTCACCACACAATTTGGTGACAACCAGAAAATAATTGTGAGCACCCGATGAAGCTAATTTGTTCACTGGTCAGTACGGTATATTCTAAAATATTATTTCCAGCAAAAAGGCATATGTAAATGACTCTTACAGGCTTACAAAATAACTCGAAAATTTGTGGATGAATTTTCTGTATCACCATCTGTGTCAAGGAATTTTAAAGGATTTTTTTATCATTGCAGTCATAAGCCATATTAAGGACACTGTGCCTAGGTGGAGGTTGTATCCTCTCTTAAGCTTCTCTTACATCCCCTCGTACGTGTACATACACGTAAGTGTGCTGCAAATATTGTTAAAAAATATAAACGTAGCTTGGTAATGGGGTAGTAGAGATTTGCATGTGCAAACAGGTAAATTCTACCAACAAGAGTGTCACAACTTGAAGATCAAAGAACAATCTGCGACTAGCTACAGGTTGCACAGTGGGTTTGTACACATGCAAGGTACTCGTGAGTGTATCTTACAGCACATGCAAACAATGTAAGTAAATAGGGAGATCTTACAACACTTTCAAGGGAAATGCACGTGCGCAAGTCCCTTGTAAGTTACCCTTGAGAAATGGATGCGTTCATGGCCATACTGTGTGCACAAAGAGAAAATATGTAAGTCAATTTTCGTTGCAGGGTCTGCGCAACCTTGAAATTCTGTTATAAAATTGCACATGTACCTATAATTAAGTGTGCCTTGCAAATCCACCGATTTTTCTCTGTAACCAGGACGTACGTGTACGTACGATGGGATGTAAGAGAGGCTGAAAAGATTTTTCTACGTTAACGTTTTTTATCCGAGTTTGGGCTTAAACATGTTAAACAAAATATATGATACGAGGCAATGTTATCAGCTTAAAATATCACCATATATCAACATTCATCAATCAACATGTAAGTGCATTTTTCCATACACTCGGCTTTCATCCTGCAGCCTTGTCCATGTTTGGTCGATATATCTATTTATTGGAAAAAATTCCGTTTATTATTGAGAAATCACGCCAAAATACGTATAGCTGGAAACGCAAAATCACATAGAATCTAATTAAAAACACGTATCGCGTAAATGAAAACACTATCACACAAAACATATTGAAAGAAAATATTGCATAACAAATAGAATAGCAAGAGAAAATCACATCAAACTGGACCAGAGGTGAACGAAATTGGCGGGAAATTTGATTTACTCTTACACGTGTGTTTCAGCCATTTCTTAACTGGATGCAGAGGCGTTGACATCTGAATAACATCTGAAGGTTGTTTGATAAAACCTAGGGAAGACCTCTGCCTCTAATACTTTGGACTAATAGAATTATTTATTGAAACAGAAACCTGAAACAATCGAAAATGACCAGAAATCTTAGTGCTTCCATGTCTTCAAATATCAGTTCCAAGTTCATTGACGGGCGGGCGAGGGAGTTTTTCTGGGGTAAGTTTATGAGTACGTTATAGGACATATTTATTTGTAAAAGTGTTGTGGCTTAAAATGTGCAAGATTCATTTGTCGAATTACAAAATCACAAACCTACAGTTTATTTTACTTTAGATGTCGTTGTCAGTTTGAATAGAATACCGACCAAATTGACTGCAGTGACTCTTCAAAAATAATCTAACGTATCAATGAAACACGTACGTTCAGTAATGTTCTGGCTTGGTATTCACCAAAGCCAAAATCTTAGGCTTGTCTATATTTATAACCAGAAGTTAAGACTTGGCTTAGACCTTTGGTGAATAGGGCCCCAGGGTCCAGTACATTTATATTGACAAAATTCACAGCCAAATCGTGCAGTCTGCGAAGGTTTACAACTAGAAAAGATCTGTTTTTGTTGCAGGCATTTCTCTTACAAAAGATAAGACTGACCAAACATGGAGTTTTGAGGAGGAAGATGAAGATAAAGATTACCTAGAGCACACATTATTTCTTAGACACGTGAGTGGACCACCTTTAGTTTCAGTAGTAGTCCCATTAAAATTAACTCCAGGTTTTCAATTTTTTAAAAATAATATTTATTTCCGAGTGTATTTTTGACAAACTTGGACTTGTCACAAGTGTGTTGAGAGGTCTAATAGAACTATGTCAGGCTGCTTGCAGATATCGGGTATAAATACATGAAACTATTACACAACAGATATAGCCTCTGTGGTCGTGGGTTTGGATTTTCCTCATGGAATGCATGGAGTTTCCACCCTGATTAAACTTTTAATTGTTTAGAGGGAAAATATACTCCAATTCTGACTACCAATCATCAATGTTGAATTTCAGGCCGTTGCCAGTTGACGGGGGAACTGGAACTTTGCAAGTGCCTTTCAAAGCAAGAGATTCTTGTGGCCTGACTGCATGTTTGTTATTCCTGTGACCACGCCTAAAACCTACAGGACTGTATTTCACTTGTCACCTACAAATAGACCCAATTTTTCTCAGTCAGCATGTATTAACATGTACTGTGGGATGTAAGAGAGGCTTACATCCATGTGGTGCATGTTGAAATTTTGGCTGTAATTTTGATTCAGTAGTTTTGAAGCTTGTTGCTTTCAGGCCACACTTGGAAAAGATGCAGTCAGAGATGAAAGAAACTTGGTAGAAGTCATCACAAAAACCTTTTCCGGTGAAGAAATCAAACAGCCCTTGTTTTCACTGACACTGGGGAAAAATGACATGGTAAGCAAAAATATAAAGCTAAATGGGACATACTGGGTTCTGTACAAACTGCATTGTGGTTCAGCATGTCTTGACTTTTATAATCAGATACTGGTTTTATTAGGTTTACTCCCATCAATTAACCACCATTAAACCAATTATTTACATACTACAATTCAACAGTATCTTCATGATTTACTGCATGTCGCCTTGGTTTATGCTTTGAGCACTATTTTATACTTAAGTCTCAAACTGAAGGTAACTATTAAAATTTTAGTTGGCAATAGCATGTTATTTTCATTTAAAAAAAATTTGTGTCTAAACATTGTGACTAATATCTGATTTTGATGGATTTTAGTGTCAGTTGGACATCAACTTTGGCAGTGAAGTTCCAGTAACCTTCAAATTGGTGGAAGGCACAGGACCAGTCCACTTGTCAGCACAGCAGTTAGTAGGCAAGTGTTTATTTTTTGCAATGTCTTCTGTTAATCTAGATACCTTCTGAGTGGTTTAGATGTTTAAATTTAATCACTTGACTCTCGCTTGACTGTTGATTTGAATCCTGCTCATAACATGGGGTACGCAGAAAGCCTGTCCTTAACTGAACTAATTGTTGCAAAGAGATGTAAAAGATTGATTTTCACCTCTAGGTTTCCCGAGAAGAGAACTTTGAGGTAAATGTGAGACTTCACTGACACAAAAGACAAGGATTTTGAGGATCTTAAGTTTAATGCTTTTAGCTTTTTATCCCCCAGATTTTAATGGCTGTGCAGGTATTGTTTACATCTGTTGCATCTGGATGGGCGGGCGGGAGGAAAATGTTTGTCCGGGCTGTATCTCAGAAACCATAAGGTACAGGAAGTTGAAACTTGGTTGGGACATTGGTGGGGGGTGTAGGTGTGCAACGTCATGGTGTGACCTTGATTTGACCGTGCCTTTACCTTAGTGACCTCGAGTTTGGAAACCTTGTCCGGGCTACATCTCAGAAACCATAAGGTGTAGGAAGTTGAAACTTGGTAGGGACATTGGTTGGGGGTGTGTGTATGCAGTGTCATGGTGTGACCTTGATTTGACCTTGCTTTAGTGACCTTGACCTTAAACATCTTGTCCGGGCTATATCTGGGAAACCATAAGGTGCAAGAAGTTTATATTTGGTAGGGACATTGGTTGGGGGTGTAAGTGTGCGACGTCATGGTGTGGCCTTGATTTGACATTTGAACTTGTCAGTGACCTTGACCTTTAAAATATTGTCTGTGCCATATCTTGGTCGGACAATATGTTAGGGGTGTAGGTGTGTAACATCATGGTGTGACCTTGTTTTGACCTTACCGTAGTGACAGTGACCTTTAAATTCTTTTGGCCATATCTCAGAAACTGTAAGGTGTAGGAAGTTGATAATGGTAGGGACAGTAGTGTAGGTGTAGGTGTGCATCATCATGGTGTGACCTTTAACCTTTGGCTATGCCAAAGTGTGTTCACCTGCCATATTTCTCTGATGACAAAGATTGATGTAACTGATCATAAAATGTACTTTTACTTAATCATGCTATTTCCATTGACAGCTGTACTTCAATTAATAAATTTTACGGCTTCATAAGTTTTAGTTTACTGATTAAAGCTGTTATCTTGTTACTGTATTGTGTGTTTTAATACTTTTTCTTTACATACATTTCCTTTCTCTTAGATGTTACTTTCTCTACTTAAGCATTATTTGGACTTTTATATAACTGACACTGTTCTGAAAGTCTCCCCATTTTTGTACTGTTTCACTACTTCTATGTCTCATGGTGTTGAAAACTATTTCCCTGGGCTATGGGTGCCAGCATCTCTGATGCTATGTTAATGTTTTATTCATTATAATTTCCTCCAGAAAAGAACCTTCACAAGACAGTTGACTACATGGTGACAGAGAGTAAGGGCATTGAGGGGTGTTTTGGGTTTAATCTTGTTTGATCATTCATCAGAGACCTCAGTAGTAGAGTGCTTTACAAGTTTGGCATTTAATCATTAACCCCAGTGTTCATAGTCTAAAGTCTAGCTCATGATAGCATGAGGGATTCACTAAGGCCTATCTTCATATCACCTTAACTGTTGAAAGTGACTTAAAACTCCAACTTAGACTTTGAAATCAACCTTTAGTCTGCTGCCTGTTTTCTTTTAGAATTCCCACCAGAAGAGAACCTGGATGAGACAGAGATGACAGACTACACAGCGACAGAGGATGAGGACATAGAGGATGATGAAGAAGATGAAGAGACTACTTCTCCACCAGGAAAAACTAAGGGCATCAAGAGAAAGGTCAGCCTAGACAAAGGCGCCGCCAAGAAAAAGGTGTATTTTCATCATAGCATGTCAACGTGGTTCCTCCTTAGGTGATGAAATCGGGCATAACAAAATGTGATTTAACCAGATATACTGGGGTCATATGCTATCATATGATTTCAGAAACAATGATTTCCTTGAAATATGTTTTAGGAACTGGAAGACCATTAAAGAATGAAAGTGATAAGATTTATTTCTCATGATTTAATCAAAGGTGTGACTGACTTTATGGGAAACTTGCAATGAAATTAGCTGGGTTTTATCAGTGTTTTGAAATAAAATGAAAAGTTGTTTACTCTATTAAAAGGGCTGTGCTAGTAAGCAAAACATAATCCAGATGGTAATGAGATTGCAAGAAATTTTGGGAACACAGGGGGAACTGATTATTTGAACTGAATACACGTGGCAGCCTGTGAAACTTGTATGTTTTCAACATTTCCCTGTATAAAGATGTTGGTACAATTATTTACTAGAATAGTTACCAGTGCACTGTGACATGAATAGTTACAATGTGTTATGCTAAGATGATAGTGTTCTTGTGTCTGGTCTGGAGGAATATCACTGTGGTTCATATCTTTTGTAAGCATGACCTAGCAGTAAGTATTTGGATAAGTAGCTGCAAAAGAATAATCGTATGAAAAAAGTATTTTGGATACTTTATATATTCACCCATTGGTGGTTCTATCTGAGGTTTTGTATGTTTAAGAATTTTACATATGGCTATATTTGTTTTAGCTCATTGTGTGCTCTTAATAGGTCATATAAATCTGGATTTTTTTTCACTGCGAAAGGCTGAATGTTGTTTTGATTAAAAATACTGGCGTTATATCTTGCCTTTTGAAGAAAGATGTTGCTGAAGAGATTGAGAAATTACTATAATCAGATAACTTTGTTGTAGTAACTTAAGCTGCTCAGGGTGCTTTATTGAAAAGTGACCTCAGTAAATATGTTTCTGTGTTGTAAACCCTACTGTCAGTGATTTGGACAGGATCCCTGTGTGTCTCTGTAGGCGCGTTTATGTGTGACTGTGTTACAGAAGAATAAGACTGCAGAGCCCAGCAGTGAGGAGGAAGAGGTAGAAGAGGAAGATGAGGAAGAAGAGGAGAGTATGGAAGAGGTGGGCGACAACTGGAAAATTCTAGTTCATTTTAATTATCATCAATGCTAATAAAACTGGCTTCAGTAGGTTCTAGGAACATTTTATAAGTTGGAAATTATGGCACAGACTTTTTATGAAAGTATCAGGGCAGCTTTCTTGATGTTAAATGGGTGCTATAAGTTCACTTTGATATCTTTAGGTCCCTGCAGAACCAGAAATAATGCAAAAGGACTTGCACAAGTCAGTTATTTAATTGTGGTGATGATTTTGTCTTTATAGGATGAGGATGAGGAATCTGAGGAAGATGAAGAACCAACTCCAGAAAAACCGTGAGCTGTTCTATCTTTTAATGCATTGTAGTTAATATAAAGGTATAACCATCACTTTGAGCCGAAATTCAGACTTTTGTATTTGTACAATTGTATTTTTCACTGTTTGTTCTCAAGCAAATATATCAAAAGGCATCAGTGAGATGTCAGGTATTAAGCTCATATGGCTAATTCGTTGCCTGTGGCCTCATATGTAAAGAAACCAAGATCTATGGGGACTATTGTATTTGGTAAAAAATTTAATATATTCCTCTGAAAAAATAAGCCTTAACCTGGTTAAGTCAATTACTAATAAATACTAACATTGAGGGGGTACTCCCACACTCGATAGAAATCTGAAAGAAGGGCCAAAATATTGTGTTCCCTAGAGATGGATAGACCTGTTAGAGGTAAAAAAATATTATTGTATTCCCTAGAGATGGATAGACCCTGTTGGAGGTAAAAAATATATATATATTAAATAGGTACTAGGAAAAACTGGATCTTCAAAATTTAAGTTTTTGTCTTTGCACATTGTTTTGATATCACAGGAACTGGAATTTAGATTAACTTCAGTATTATGCCATAACTGTGAAACATTTTAGGCCACACAACTAATAAATAAAGTTTTTGTATATAATTTTTGCCATTGTTCTAAATCCAAGTCTCACAGGATAAATTGTGCTGCACAGAAGGTTTCAAAGAGAAAAACAAAAGGTATGACTTTCAAGAGAAAATGTCTTGGATAAATTGATTAATGTTTTTTGGCTGCTTTGTCACCACACTTTTCCAAATTTTATAATTTCATAACTGAAAGTAGTTTAGCACATTTTGGGAACAAAGGTTCTCCGTGTATATTGTAGTGTTAATATTAAATTGATATTATAATGTTGCCATTTATGCATTTTTACTTGCAGAAAGAAAGCTAAATCCAAAGCAAAGGTTAGTGTGATTTGATTCTTATTGTATCCACTGGAAGCATCAAGAGGATACTTTGGTTTTGGGTTCGTGGCACCACCACCACCGTGTGTAGAGATTTTCGATGTTAACACTCTCGGCAGAAAACTAGACCAGCTAGCTTCACCAAATTTGCAGGATATCTTCCTTGGGAGGTAATCCTCTGTGAGTGAAATTAGCCTCATTCTGAAAAACAAGATCGCTGTTCTGGGCATTTCTTTCACAATTATCTACCTTTTCTACTGGCTGGTTCCTATAACTAAGATTGGATTCACTTCATTCACCTCTACAAGCATGCAAACATTTGACTTTGAAGCTATTCAGCCATGGAGTGCCAAGATACCCCATGTAGCGGACTTTAAATGTGCCTATATCTCCCCTATTTATTCTATAGGTTTGGCATGTGAAGCCAACCTATAGGAAATCATTGGCTGAGAATCTTCTGATGTGGTCAGATTTGACCTTGGACCCCCTTTAAGGTCAACGAGGATAGCCAAACTTAAAAGTGCCTATAACTTGCTTATCATTGGTCCTAGTGATCCGCAACGTGAAACAAACTTAGAAGTAATCATGGGCTGGGGATCTTCCGATGTAGTCAGATTTGACATTGGGCCCCTCCTTCAAGTGAATATAATACGCTTACTATTGTTCCTGGAGTTTTGGTTGTGAAACCAACCTACAGGAAATCATGGGCTCGGAGTCTTCTGATGAGTTTGACGTTTGGGCCCTTCCATTATCAAATTAGGGTAGCCAAATTTAAGTGCTAAATGTGCTCGTTATTGGACCTACATAGGGTAGCCAAACTTAAAAGTGCTTAGAACTTGCCTATTATTGGTCCTAGATATTTCGGATGTGAAACCAATCTATAAGAACTTATGGGCTGGGAATCTTCTAATGTGGTCAGATTTGACCTTGAGCCCCTCCTTCAAGGTCAAACGAGGGTATGCAAACTTAAAATTGTCTGTATATCCCTCATTATTGCTCCTAGGGTTTGGAATATAAAAGCAACCTATAGGAAATGTTGGGTTTGGGTTAGGAATCGTCTGATTTGGTCAAGATTTGTGTTCAAGGTCAAACAGTGGTTCACTGGCTTCGGTGAGTTGTCTTTCCAGTGGATACAATTAGCATGTTTCTGATGTGCCGGGTCTAGTTAATTATAAAGCACTTGCTAAATCCTAGGCATTTGCAACCTGATATTTATATTTAACACACCACTTCTATTTACCAGTTAATGTTAGTAAATGTAAACATTCTGTTATCTTAATTTTCAATTTTATTACCTCATTTCCACTCTCCCAGATTTGTATTTCACTAAAATTTCATGCTGAACTAGCTATTTTAGTTTCTGGCTTTTTGTTGGCTGTTGGGAGAGCAAAATTTATTGTTGCACAAGGTCCCAGGGACTAAAAAAATTAGTCCCATACTGTTATGGGGTGGGAGGGGTGGATGGTGGACGTCTCTGGCCCATGGACTAACTCTGTGTTTATGGTTTATATTCAAAAGCTCTCAAAGCAACAATAAAGGCGATAAAAGCGAAAAACCCAAAATCTGTGACTTTTACCCCACAGCCCGTAAGGGGTGTTGGGGTATTGTTTTCACCCATGGTGTCCGGATGGGCGGGCGGCGGGAAAAAGTTTGTCTGGGCTGTATCTCAGAAACCGTAAGGTGTAGGAAGTTGATACTTGGTAGGGACATTGGTTAGGAGGTGTAGGTGTGCAACGTCATGGTGTGACCTTGATTTGACCTTTGACCTTGCCGTAGTGACCTTGAGTTTGAAAATTTTGTCCGGGCTATATCTCGGAAACCGTAAGGTGTAGGAAGTTTTTACTTGGTAGGGACATTGATTAGGGGGTTGTAGGTGTGCAACGTCATGGTGTGACCTTGATTTGACCTTGCCGTAGTGACCTTGACCTCCAAAATCTTGTCCAGGCTATATCTCGGAAACTGTAAGGTGTAGGAAGTTGATACTTGATAAGGACATTGGTTAGGGGGTGTAGGTGTGCAACGTCATGGTGTGACCTTGATTTGACCTTTGACCTTGCCGTAGTGATCTTGACCTATAAAATCTTGTCCCAGCTATATCTAGGAAACTGTAAGGTGTAGGAAGTTGATGCTGAGTAGGGACATTGGCTAGGGTGTGTGGATGTAAAACGTCGTGGTGTGACCTAGATTTGACCTTTGATCTTGCATATCTGATGCTATTTATGTCTCTACGAGGATATTGGATACTATTTGTCTCTCTTATATCTCCCATATCTTTTTACTTGAATCTTGGTTGTTGCACCTTTGGGTGTCTTTTGGTGTAGATAAACACTGTTAAAGTCATTAAGTGTTTTATTTTTGCAACTTCCCATTGTAACAGATGGTATTGCATCAAGTGAGCCACAGGTTTTACCCCAATTCCACATAAAAGCATGTATTGCTACATCTGTATGTATGGGTAATATTCAAAACATCCAAACCATAATTCGACCATACAAGTGAAAATCAAAATGGGAGAAGTCTCAAAGCTTAATAATTTTTAGTTTACTGAATTGTCTTGTTTTAATACTTAATATTTACATGCAATTTCTTTCTCTTAGATGTTATTTTCTCTACTTAAACATTATTTGGACACTGACACTGCTCTGAAAGTATCCCAATCTGTGTACTGTTTCACTACTTCTATATCTCATGGTGTTGAAAACTATTTTCCCAGGCTTGTGGGGTACGGGCATCTCTGATGCTATTTTATGACCCCTTATGACCCATGGGGGGCAGGGGGTAAATCTGAGCGTTTTTTACCCCACAGTCCTTAAGGGCTGTCGGGGTATTGTTTTCACCCATCTCTGATGCTATTTTTATGACAGTTGACATTATGGCATCACTCTACGGCATCTGCATTGGCATGAACAACTGCTCCAAAAGCTACAAGGCCTAGAGACATGCTGTTTCTTTTAAAAGATGCCTTGTATATGAGAATGAAAAATTGTTCAAGGCATACAGTTCTGTTTGTCTGTTCCCCAGAGGCATTACAAGTGAGGTATCACCACCCAAAGTGTAAAAATTTTAAGGCTTTATCACAATTTTCTCATTGACTATTGCAGGGATTTCTCTCTTATCTTGTATACATGTATATGTACTAGGCCACAAGTAGATCCCCTTGTGCGAGTATCAGGACTGGAACTTAATTATTTATGAATTTTTGAAATAATTTTTAATGCATTAAAATTCATGAAATGAAGCAGTAAATCACTTATAACTTGAAAAGTATTGCAATTACAGGATTTTCTTAAAGTATGTTATTTAGCTACTTTTCCATAGCTACATGGTGAGTAACTAGGGAGCCTATCCCATAGCAAAGTAATAGCCACTTTCCGACTTTTCAGTACCTTCCATAATGAGTAAAAGCACTTGTAACTTAAAACTATAGCATTTAGAGAAATTTGTATAAATACGTTACTTCACCTACTTTTGGGTCATCTATAAGATAGTGAAATTGCAGACCTGTAGCTCATTGCATAGCTGAGCAATAGCTACTTTCAGGTTTTCACTGAGTAAATCAGTTTCAACTTGAAAACTATTGCATTTAGTTTGTTTACATATGTAATTCACTTTTTTTGACAATGTAACAGTTAACTTTGTACTTTTCTTCTTATCATTTGCAGAGCACAACATATGTGTATTTTTCTGCTTTCACTTCTACTCTGAAACTCAAAACACAGTCTACTGACACAGACCCCATTCACGGGCACTGATTGCTTGTTTAGATTCAATGCATGTGGTTTCCTATTACCTCCAATACATTTTATGGCTCTAAATGCAACCGATAAGGGATAATTGGGGGGTGGTGGGGAGGTTCTGATGAATTTAAACTTTCTGATTACTGATTAGTATAAAAATACTCCTAAATCATTCAATTTTGCTTCAATCCCTCCCAAAATGTAATCAACTTGAGATTTTGATAGTATTGACATATATGTGAAATAAGTATAATAAATAAGTAAATAAATATGTGTAATAGTAACCTCCTGCTGTTAACAGTTTTTGGTGAGTGATGATGGTGAGCGGGTGTGCCCAAAAAACTTATTTTGCATCATGTGACCTTGATAAAGGTCAAATTTCGGCATGTTCCCATGCCTAAGGTACATAAGTGCCAAAATGGTTAGAATCTGCCCACTAATAAGGAAGATATTCAAGGGAGATATTACAGCAGCGGCGGTGGGGAAACTTGACACATAAACATTTAATTGACCTTTTAAAGGGACGTTTAATTAGTATATTTTGAGATGCATGAAGTAGAATTATTCCAACTTGTAATTGTTAGACAAATATGTGTTTTGAAACATGGAGATTATTACTATGTTCAGTGCCCTTTGTATCATTTGAGCAAAGATGGCTTTATTTTTATATTTCTGATTATTAATTAAAATAAATCGATTTTTACAGGCTGCTGGCAAGGTGAAGGATAAGAAACCAGTTGTTGCAAAGGTAACTAATGACGAGTGTAGTTTTTATACTAACAGAAAGTATTCTCAGACTAGCTGCCACAAATTCCCAGGATCTACTGTTGTATCATACTGACTACATAGTGGTTTGTTGTCTAGTGAAAGTGTTAGGTGATTTGGTATTTTAGTTTAATTTATGGGTTTGGGCTTTTCCTTGCTGAGGCAGACTATTTTTGAGATATGATTATGGTTTGCAGTTTGTCAGTGATCTTATTTTAAAAATTTAAGTATTTTACAGAGACGTAAAAGAGTGATAAACCTTCATAATAAAGTTAATACCTATTTTTCTACATTTTTTATTGTAGACCTCTGCAAAGAAAGGCAAGAAGAAGTCCAAGTGAATGACCTAAAAAGTGGACTCAGAAACTTTGCTTGGATATCATTAAACTGGAGTTGCGACTCATTAGTTGTGTTATGTGGAAGAGCAGTATTGTTGTTTAATTACATGCTTGATGCAAACATATTTATTATTGTTTAAATTATCAAGATGTATCCGTGTCATATTGGCATGTCATGTTAACAAAACAGTAAGTTGCATTTAAGTTATTTATTGTGATGTTATACAGCCTCAAAGTTTAATCCATCGAAAAACATAGTCTGTTTAGACTGAAATATTTATAGTTTGTTTTTCTGTTGAAATGTGTATACCTTGATTAATTTACGGCAGTACATATTCCAGTTATACTAAGTTTTTATTTCATACATTATTCCAAATGGTGTTATAAAGGTAATATTTAATATAGCTGTTGCATGTTTGTCACACAATATATACTTACTAACTGATGGTAAATCCTTGAAGTCAGTATTAAAATTCAACTTTTTTATTGCACCTGTCCCCATCTACTTCATATTGACGAAAATGTTAATCTGTCCCGTTACTAATTGGATAATCATTATAAAACTCAAAATAAAAGCATTAAAACACACTGTCTTGTTACTTTTGGTGGCACTTGATAATTTGAGACTTGATGATAGTTCAAATGAAATATGGCTGCATTTTTTTTTCCAATATGTGCGGCTTATGTAATGTTTGGTTACCTGAACAATGATGTAAATTTGGTTGTTCATCTGGGCACATTTTCTTTGGAAAAGAATGTTGGTGAAATATTGTGAATTTTGCTAACTACAGTTGGAAAAGTTATTAAACTGTTACATTTTCTTGTAAATATTATTATTGGTAATTTTTTAAATGTTTTGGGGGGTGATGTGGGTGATCAACTAAATAAGCTAATAGATCTTGGTCAAAGTTGCAATATACATGGTCTTGAGGCATTTCACCAAATATATCTCCAGAGGCACTGGTGCTACTATGTTTCCTTGAAAAACATGCAGCGATTTCTTTTTAACAGCCATGGCTATAGCTAGTTGTAGTTTCAATTTTAGGGACTATGTAAAAATGTATAAGATTCGAATTTTAATTTATCCATTTTATGGGATTAGTAAACTTGCCCTTATCCATATCATTCTGGTTTACTGTCCCAAAACCGATTCCACCATGGCGATATATCTTAACCAGTTTTTGGGCGGGTTGTGTGTGACCAACCTGCCTATTGGGTTGTGTCCGATGTCTCTCAAAATTTTGGTTTAGGGACTCCCAAGTCCTACTTCTGACTATCGAGTTGAAACTTAACAGGGTAGTAGGGTACCACCTTAGCTAGGTTGCTTTCAAAATTGGTTCCATTTGGAAAAAACAAGATGGCCGCCATCTTGAAATTCCGTTTATAGACTCTAACTTGAATATACTTAAGCCGATCGATTTGAAACAGTGTGGTAGGGCACCAATTGGGCTAGATTGCTTTTGAAGTTGGTGTAATTTGGAAAAACAAGATGGCTGCCATGGCCGCCATCTTGATTTACATTTTTGGACTCTAACTCACTTAGTCTGATCCATTTGAAACTTTACAGTTTGATGGGACACCACCAGGGCTTAGTTCAATTTGAAGTTGGGGTCCCTCCGTTTGCCCTTTTTGGGCACGGCACTATCTGAAATATTTTGGTTTCCGGAATCTAACTTGGATGCTTTGTCCGATCAACTTAAAACTTAACACTACCAGGCCTTGGTTGCTTTTGAAATCAAGATCAGTCTGTTTGCCCATTTTGGGCGTTCGAAAATATTTTAGTTTCAGGGGCCGGTTTCACAAAGGGTCTCAGACTTAGGTTAAGTCAGGGACTTAAATCTGAGCCTTTTGTCTTTGCCAAGTCCTGGACTTAAATGGATTTCACCAAGGGTGACTTAGCTTGTCATATAACCACGGTGGTTTTCTAGGTCATGTGACCCTTTATTTCTACTCAAAATATTTTAGTGGTAACATATATCCCTTGTTTAGCTCATTTTATCTTTGAAAAAATGCTGTATTTTTAAATGGGAATCCTTATAATCACACAGACATGTCCAAAGAATAATTTAGGGCAGTGTTCTATATATTTATTCTTTATTTTCAAGCATTTCAAATTTTGAAGTGAGAAAAATATATGGCGGCCATATTTAAGCCTTTGTTTACAAAAGTTAAGCCCACTCTTGGGTAGACTTAGACAAAGCCTAGACTTAGCAGCTTTGTGAAATCCTCCAAGTCTAAGATCACAGACTTAGCCTCATTTTAAGACAAAAGTCTTCAATTTAAGTCTAAGTCTGGGCTAAATCCTTTTGTGAAATCGACCCCAGGACTCTAACTTGAAGCTTTATATCAACAACTTGAAACTTAACAGGGTGACTGGAAACCACCAGGGCTAGGTTGCTTTTAAAATTTATGTCCGTACATTTGTCCCGGTCCTGTTGAGCGTGCGCACAACTGTCCATATTATGCTTTCTGGACTCTAACTCGAAGAGGCTTCCACCAAATGATTTTAAACCAGGGGCCAATTTCACAAAGGGACTTAAGTCCATATTTAGACTTAAATTTAAGACTTTGGTCTTAAATTTTGTCAAAAGAATGTTAAGTCTGTGGTCTTAGACTTAGCGGATTTCACAAAGCAGCTAAGTCCATGAAATTGCTAAGTCAGTAGACTTAACTTTAAGTCTTGGAGGTAGTGGGCTTAAATTTTGTAAAGAGGATTTAAATATGGCTGCCATAAACTTTTCTCCACTTCAAAATTTGAAATGGTTGTAAATAAAGTGTAATTATACAGAACATCTTACTGAAGTAGTCTTTGGGAAGTTTTTCTGATGTAACAAGTTTTCTATTTCAAAACAGCACTTATCCTTAGATAAAATGCATCAAATGAAGGATGTAAAATGTCACATGACGCAGAAAACCACAGTGGTTATTTGATGAGGCTAGCTTGGACTTAGCTAAGTCGCCCTTTGTGAAATCCATTTAAGTCCCAGACCTAGCTAAGACCAATGTCTTAGATTTCAGTCCAAGACTTAGCAAATAAAGGGACTTTGTTTAAGTCCTTTAGTGAAATTGGGTTGAAGGACACTCCCTCTGCTAGGTTGTTTTCAAAATTGGTATCATGAAACGCCTTCGTGTGTGTGCACGTTTGTCACATTTTTACATCAACTTTTATATCTCATTCTTTTATGAAAATATCTCGACTAGATTTGCAGAAAATGTTTATGGCTATGAAAACATGTCTGTAAAAAATTTGTACTCATTTGAAAAAAACCTGGCCGCCATAGCCAATTGTTAAAAAAAATGTTCTAAAATTTAAAATATTGCAAGTAGATTGTCAGATTTCCACAAAATGTAAATTGCAAGGAAAACTTACCTGGAGAGTAATTTTGGCCTTGTTTTAAACACAGAATGGCCACTATATCATATCTTTAATGTCAAATAGGGTGGGGGGCGACTGATTCAAGGTCGTGTGGGGTCGTCACGCTAAAAGGGCCTTATATCTCCTTATAATTGCTTCTAGGGCTTCAAAATATGATGGCAACTTGTGAAAATCATGGCCTGTGAATCTACATCTGAAAACATCTCATGGATTCTGTACACTTCTTACAACTGAAGTTCTTCCCTTTGATTTTCCCATATCTCAATGTTGTAGTCCATTTAGTTGTATCTGTGGGCTAGGGTTCTTGCCTGCTAAGGCTGGCTATTTATGTCCACCCCACTGGGGGGTGGACATATTATTTTTGCTTTTTCCGCCGTCTGGCGTCCCACTTGGTTTCCAGACATTTTAGGCAACAGTTCTTATCTTATTTTTACCAAATTTGGCATGCAGGTTTATTGGGTTAATAGCTTGTATGGGATTGCTTTTGGTGATGATAGCTCTATAGCTAACTGAGTAATAGCTACTTTGCTACTTTTGAGTAGCTCTTTGGTTTCCAGACATTTTAAGGAATGCTATTAAGTCTAGCTTTCTGAAATTTGGTATGGAGGTTCATTGGGTTAATAGCTTGTATGGGATTGCTTTTGGGGGGAATTGCTTCATAGATGAGCGAGTAATTAATTAAATAAATGAGTAATTAGCTATTTTGAATACTGAAAAAGGCAAATGTGCTCATATCTCCTAAACCGTGCGAGATAGAGCGATTTCGTCGAAATTTTCGATCCACAGGGTATCTAAGGAATGTACTCTTTGCAATTTTCCAAAAATTTTCCCCTCCCCAAAAATGGCGGCCATTTTGAATTTTCGTCAAAAATGGCAAAACACAAATTTGCTTCTATCTCCTTAACCGTGCGAGATAGAGCGATTTTGTCGAAATTTTCGACCCGCAGGGTATCTAATGAATGTACTCTTTGCAATTTTCCCCTCCCCAAAAATGGCGGCCATTTTGAATTTTCGAATTTTTGCCAAAAATGGCAAAACACAAATTTGCTTCTATCTCCTTAACCGTGCGAGATAGAGCGATTTCGTCGAAATTTTCGACCCACAGGGTATCTAAGGAATGTACTCTGCAATTTTCCAAAAATTTTCCCCTCCCCAAAAATGGCGGCCATTTTGAATTTTCGAATTTTTGCCAAAAATGGCAAAACACAAATTTGCTTCTATCTCCTTAACCGTGCGAGATAGAGTGATTTCGTCAAAATTTTCGACCCAACCAATGCAAAAAGGCATGAAGCTGAAATAATTTACATCTACACTAATAAATATTTAAGCATCATTGATATATTTTACAAATGAAACAGGGTCTTGTAAGACTACTGTACAATTTTGGCAAAAGGTTCATGGGGTGGACATTACACATGATAATGTGTGTTCTTCTATGCTATCCTGTTTCTATTCGCATCTACTATCAACAGGGCGTCCTATTTCTAGTTTAATGATAAGTTTTAAACCGCAAAAACTGAAGCAATGAAATTTTGAGGCTATCATCTTTGATGCAGTGGTATCAGAATCTGAAAGTAGTGGAGTTGAAATCACTTAGCGCTTAAACAAAAGTTAAGTGCCTTATTAGTATTATTATTGCCTAGTATGCAAAATCAACCACGGGAACAGATACTTTCAGATTCAAATTAAAACTGCTGTAATTTTATTTTCCCTGCATTGATGATATAATGCCTACAAAAGTAAACCATTTATAAAACTGAGTCTTTTTTTTCAATTCTCAAGATTCAGGCCCAAAAATGTACATATTTATGGTTTGTGGTTTCTTTTTTAGCATGCCAAAAAACGCAAAAAGTAATTCTATGGCGACTGAATTTTTGTTGTTTGGGAGGTCCATTGTTACATTCAGAACACTACACTAGCCATTTGTAAAGCAATCAAATTGGCAACCTCCCAGTTATGTGTTCAGGAGAGAATTGGGAAGCACTAGTGTCGCTTCCTGATGATTTCAAACTGTTGGAATTTTTTGTATAACTTGTGATTGATTATCAAATAGTGGAACAACAAAAACAACATTCATGTGTAGTCTGATTAAAAGTCTTTATTTAAACAAATGGTGAGTTTCTGGGAAGTAAAATATTGGTAATAGTATTATCATTCTCAGTGAACTGAACATACAACTTTTATACTCTTGTATTTCAAAAGGTCAGAGGAGTGAATGCACAATTCTGAACACTTTCAATTAATACCAATTTAAAACCTTCCAATGGTTGATGGTGTTCATCAAATTTCTCAGGACCTGTATTCACAAAGATTTCAAAATTTCTAACTTTCTGTTCACATATGCCAACATCTGTATTCTTAGAATTCTAAGAATTTTCTATTCACAAAACTCTTATTCTTAGAATATTCAAAGAATTTGATTGAAATCTAAGACTGGCACATAGCATGCTTAACTTAAGAAAAATAGTTGTTTGGGTGATTATAGTGCAGCAAGTGATTGCAAATCGACATCCAGAACAGAGTGTTACATATTAAGTTGTCTATTGTGTGTACTGTAATGAAATGCAGCCTCTTTATATTATTTCAAAATTTCTAACTTTCTGTTCACATATGCCAACATCTGTATTCTTAGAATTACACTTAGTCTAAAAAAAATTCTAAGAATTGCATACATTTCATTTTACTTCTATTCTTAGAATTATTCTTAGCTAAGAATTGTTTTGCGAATAGGATTTTATTCTAAGAATAAGAAAATTCTTGCCAGAGAATTTTTCTTAAACTTAAGTATAATTCTAAGAAAAATTCTAAGAATCTTTATGAATACAGGTCCAGGTCTTACAAAGTGAAAAATACATGCCACATTTTTCTCAAGTGTTGAAGCACATCTATTTGTTTTCTATATTTCAATAAAGCCAGGTTTGAATGACATGAAGAATACAATTTAAATGTTTTAATGTGGAAATATTATGGCTAACTGTGCACATCCAAAAAAAGATATTGCTGCAGAAATAAAACTGGAATAAATTCATGTTTTTATTAAATATTCAGTCACAAAGTTATATAATTATCTTTTGACAGGGAAGATTTCAAACCTTTCAAAAAAACAGTGATGTGTATTAATCTTTATCCAATCTGCATGATAAACATTGTCCATTTGAAATCAAGTCTTTGGCTAATTTCACAGTCATTTCCATTAATGCAATTAATGGTAAATTAATTTTAAAAATCAATAAATTATAAATAAACCAAAGCATAAAGAAAAATATTTTTCCAAGATAATATTAAAAAAAATCATTCCAAAGTTCTTGATTGTAGTTGCTAACTTGCTACGACATTTGCCAAAATAAATGTTACAGTATTGATAGTTTTAACCTTTCACACTTTAGTATACATTCATAATAATTATTGCAAATGTATGTAATTTTGGGCCATATTCATTAACTTTTCAAAAGTAGCACTCTGTTATGTGATTTAAGAGAAATCTTTAAACAATATATACCGTAACTTTACAAAGATGATTAAGTTGATTGGTGCATAACACAAATTAATATCAAAAATAAAGTATTGTTGAAATACCTGCATTCAAACCATGTTAATATTAGGACTAAACTAGAAACAAATTGATTGAAACAACTTTTCAAGATTCAATAATTAGTGCCAGTACATTTTTATATTAGACCTTGTTCAAAGTTAATTTATTTTTAAACAGCTTTACAATGGCGTGGACTTGAATTTCCCAGACACTTCATCACCTGACAGATATTGGCTAGACCTATTTTCACTTGTATGGTCATATACTGGATTACTGTGAGCATTCGTTTCATGTTCTGAGGCACCATAGCTGTTTAAACCATTCTCTCTGGATGTGGCAAAAGCTAAATCTTCTCCTGGGCTTTAAAATACAATAAAAGGTTTCATTAGTGAACAGAAGACCATTTCAACATCTTTGAAAGTTTCAAATATGGTGTCTTGTTGCCCTTACGGTACCAGTAAACTTGTGTAAATTCAAACTCCTGTCTTTAGTTATCAATGTTTAACCATTACCTGGGATTCCTAGTGAAGTAGATATGTGTATATGTGCAGTGGTAACACACTTGCCTCCCACCTCTGTGGTCAGAAGTTCAAACCCCAGACCCTATGTGGGAAAGTTGGTAGCTGCTTACCAATGGTAAGCAGTTTATAGTACAGAACTTTGACCAACTGTATGTACTGGTTTCCTCTGCCCATAATACTACCCATCATGATATGACCTACACATCATAATAATATCATCATGAAAACCTAAAAATATATACCAGAAATAAAAGAATTAAAAAGTAATGATTTAAACATCTTCTAAATTACAGATTAAGTAAGGGGTGTAATTTAAATACATCACCTCGTAAACAATCCTTTATTTTCAAATATTAGATACTTAATCAGCCATTTATCTACACAATATAAGAGATAAAATTTTACAAAAACATCTGTTAAATACAGAAAAAAAATGTTCACATTCAGTTTTTCAGATGATATTTGTGTGACTATGCTTAAATTGCTGAATCAAAAGTGTTTGAAAGACATTAATGAAAAAATAAAGTACAATAAATAGGAAAATTACGCATGTGGTGTATATTCTGTAAATTATAAGTAAGCTCGTATAAATATATCTGTGTTTCATCTTTTCAAGTAAAAATAAATTAGATTATATATATGCTACAAAGGTTGTTTCATTATGTGAACTTTATAAAGCTCAAATATTAATACCCTAATATCATTAATATTTGAGCTTTATAATGGTCATTTTTGAAAAAAAGAGAAACCAATGTCTGATGTGCTGTTGAAGAATTTTAAACTAAAGTTGCTTCCAAGAAATTATCTCAGTAAAAATACATGTACTTGAATGACTGTGTAAAGGGATAAAAAATCCAAGTATGAATTTTATGTCACCAAATATCAAATGGTGCTGTCCCTAGATTTTTTGAATACTGAATATGTAGATCAAACCATTTTTATCTCAATGTTGCTTTGTAACCTTCAAAAATTGTTTGAAATAAGCATTTATATACAATTTTATCCCATTTCAAAGTAGTTAAAATCAGCATCAACTTTGTTTCAGCTGACCACCTGTTGTGAGTAGAAAGTTAAGACTTGGTCTCAACTGGGATTAAATTTAAGTCAGAGAATATTTTAAATTAAGGTTACATTATACCAAAATGTATCAAAGGTCATATACATGAGTAAAATTAGCATCAGAGATTCCTGTACCCCACAGCCTGGGGAAACAGTGTTGGAACACCATGAGATATAGAAAAAGTGAAACAGTACAAGGATCAGCAAACTTTCAGAACAGAGTAAGTTCTGTAAAGCTGCAGGAAAAATAATGCTTAAGAGAGAGAAAATGTGTGTAAAGAGAAAGTATTAAAACAAGACAATCAATAGCAAGATGACAGTACCACTAAGTGAACTACAAGTTCTTCATCTGTAAAATTTCTTAACTGAAATATTGCTGTCAATTGAGACTGCAGGATTAGGTAAAGGTTTTAATAATGATAATCAGTAACGTTGCAGCAATCCATATATCTTTATGCCAGGAGAAACATGTCTCAAATATGGCAGTAAAAACATTCTGGCAGAGCCAAGATCAAATGTTACACCAAGTTCTTACTATGTCTGTATACCTACAGTCTCTATCAATGGCCCTTCCCAAAATCAACTTCCTGCACCTTACTGTTTTCAAGATGTAGCCAGGTCAAGATTTTGTAGGTCAAAGTCACTAGGCCAGATCAAATATCAAATCAAGGTCAGGCCATGAGATTGGAGTCCTACACTCCCAACCTATGACTATACCAAGTATCAACCTTCTAGACCTCACAGTTTCTGATGAATAGCCAAAACAAAATTTCAAAGGTCGTCAAGGCACACCTACACTCTCAACCAGTATACCAAGTATCGACATCCTACAGCTTATTCATTTGAAATATAGCCTGAACAAGATTGTCAAACTCAAGATCACAACATTAAGGTCAAAGGTCAAATCAAAATCACATCATAAAGTTGCACACCTACACAACCAACCAAAGTCCTTACCAAGTATCAATTTTCCTACACATTGTGGTTTCTGAGAAACATCCAGGACAAGATTTTTTTCACACTCAGCTGCACACCACGGGTGAAACAATACCTGCACAGGCTTTAAAGGCTGTGGAGTAAAAACTATATATTATGACTAATAGTACACATCCAAAATGTATATATTTACAAACATAAACACCACACTTGTCAAGTAGTCGGGTTGTAGAGAATACTCGTCAAAGAACTGAATTGCACATCTAACAAAACTGGAATCTTCTTGGGTCACTTAAGGAGTTTTGCAATAATTATCATTACAAATTAACTAAAATAGGTCATTTTCTATAACTTTAACCTGACATAAACGAAAATGCAACATGGTACTCTTTAAAGTAATCAAAAAGAGTACTCTTGTTCAGAAATTACAATTTAGAATCTACCTGATCCCTCAGTGCATAAATTGCACAAAGTTTTGCCCATTTACAGCCACAGTCTTTATGTGAAGGACAGAAGGTAGCAACTATTTTTGAAACCTTGGGGATAGGTCCAAAATCATATGAAAGACTTAAGTACACCTACAGGTTACCACACTTTAAGTAAATAATAATTAAAAAGTAATATAAAGAAACTACCACCAGAGATAAGTGTTTAGAAAACAACCGAAACCCAAGAAGCTGACAACATGATAAATTAGTAGAATTAACCAAATGTCTTGGGTTGGTAGAAAATAAATTTAATTACTGATTTTGTTCTCTCAGTGATTTTAAGCCCATCATTTGAGCAAATTAGATGGTGCAATACCTGTTGTGATGTTCTTGGTAAGGTATGGTGCTAAACATAAATGACATTTTAAATCCAATTTTATCAAGGGCTTTTCAAACATAAACTACTTTGGATTACAAAAGTTTTGTAATAATACAAAATAATAAACCCTTCTTTGGTTCTTTGATTTTGATGTTTCACATAAAAAGATCACTTATACAAATGATGGGATGATGTTGCCAAAATGTACTTTTTTCCAAGAAGGCTTAATATTTTATACAATAACAAGTCAAATTTTGTGGTGGCTGTTTTGCTGCCACACCAGCCACTCTAGCCTAAGATAATGACCCATTACTAGCTTTCAATTAATCAAATTCGGACAGCTTAAGTCTGGTACCATAGAAATCCTTCTTTCATAATAGAAGAGGTGGCCTGGGTTTGTGTGGTGGTATGTTTTACTTTCATTCCAATGTACAGAAAGCGATCTATATTGTTAAATGTTTTTTTATATATTTCTATTTACGACTAAATTGGCTCACGTTCTTCTACTATAGATGAAGTAGGCCACCCCAGCTATGAGTGCTGTCCCACCGACACTGCAGATAACTATAGCTGCAATCTCCCCATCACTCAGACCCTCATCATCTTCATCCTGTGCTGTGGTGACCTCCTCCTGCCCAGGCACAGTGGTTTCCTCCTGATAAATAAACTAACTACTCAACCTGATGTCAAATTCAGTCCAGACTTGAACTCAAAAATATATATATTTTTTTCAATTTTAAGTTTTTGAGCCAATCAGGCCTGGAGGCAATATTAACATCCTACATGATGGTAACTGTAATCCACAAAGATTTTTGTTTACTATGAGTAAGAGTTTTTCATCTGGATTGATAAAGAATTTCAGTGCTTGAGACCTAATGTAGTCCGTATTGTTGTTCATGTGTGCACTCATTTCAGTCAAAATCTCAAAAATATCTTCATTCTTGAGGGACAACTCAGTGTTTTCTAAAAGCACGTCATTTTTTTCACAACGGTTCTCTGAAAGTGAGGGTTTCTGCTTTAGTTTTGAGGGCATAGCCGTATTCCTCCAACAAACTACTTCACTTTAACAGATGTGCTTATTATAAACACAATCAACAAACAAGGGTATTGGAGCCTCCTTACTAAGTTAGGGTTACCTAAAGACCACCCCTTTCCCTAAGTCAACCGAACAAAATCTTACATGTGAGATTATTTGGGATGTTATTTTTATGTTAGCAAAAAGTGAAAAAAAAACTGGGGATATTGGGCTTCATACCCCTTTCTCACTACACGGTATCACCCGTGGTAACCCGCATTTGGGAAAACGTCCCTATCCTTGGATCACTGTTCATTACCTTGTGCATCCTACCAAGGTTTTGAAATATTTCAAGTTTTCACCTCTGATTTCGGTACCGTGAGCATGCACAGACAATTTTGCGCATGCGCGTATGAAATTCTTACTATGGTAAACAAAGTCAACTGAAGAAGGATTTTAATGAGTTACAACTCACTTGAGAACAGTATTTTAGCTTTAAATAACTGATATCGCATTACTGATACATTACTCAGTAAAGCTTTTGAGGAGAAATTTAAAAGTTAAAACTGAGCTATTCAAGAAATATGAAGCTGATATGAAAGTTCCGATACCAAAGAGCAGTATACTAGAATGATTGAGGAGCTGAAATTAGTTGCCATTTTAATGAAGTATAATGTGTAAATGTGAAGATAGATACTCTGTTTTGATATTTTAGCACAGTCATGTAAAGTTTCACTGCTGAGTTTTTTCACACAACAATGTATATATAATGACATTAACTCTGTTGATGGTAACACAATATACTGTACATGGCTTGATCAATTATGCCACTTTTTCAAAACATTTCTGTTGACATTATTTTGTATTTGTAAGTATTATTATGTTTTCTGTAAACTTTGGATGGATATTGATAACAAAACAGTTTCAATCAAATTGAAAATAGATATCTTTAATCATAATACCAATTTTATTATCATTATTCATGAATGGACATATATTCATTATAATTATTCTCTTTAATCTCTTAGTATACAACAAGCAAGGATAAAACTATATAATATCAAAATAATTCATGATAATCATCAAACATGATAAAAAACTATGTTCAGGCATTACGCACGATGCCTAGAGCTCATTTTCAGTCATCACATGAAATGCCTAGGCATTTCAGAAAATGCCTGAATGGTTTAGTCATTACGAAAGTGACTGAAATGACCTGTCCTTACGCATAATGCCTGGTTACACAGATTGCTCGTTACATAAATATGCAAAACATATGGGTTAACTGGAAAAATCACATGATGGTGTCAAGCATATAATTCACATTCAAATATGAAGTCACATATAAAGTCACACACTCTTCTGATAAATGTTTTTAAATTCAAATCAAATATGAGAAATAAAGCTCTACTTGAAGAAGCAAATGTTTAAAGATCTGATTATTTACATGGACAAAAGACCAATAAGAGTATTTCATATGCCAAACAGTTTCATATGACAAATGGTAAAAGAGATTTGGAGGGGAATTTAGGGATAACAGTATAGCAATTTAAATCTTGGAATTTATCTAAAAATGAAATAATTTAAAGAAAATTTATGATTAAAACAGCATTTTGTTACCTGTGTATCAGTTGTTTCAAATGTGACATCTGTTTGAGACTGTTGAAAAGTATATACAAGAAATTGTCAGGGGTGATACATTGTTTTCATGAATAAATTATTCTTATATTATATGATGACCATATAGATTTTATAAAATATTTAACAGTGTAAACAAATAATATAATCAATAATATAAATGTATTTCCATGATACAGAGAAACAGGTAAAATTAAGTTGTTAATAGGAATTGAACAATACAATATACACACACATTCGTTTTTTTGTAAATTTATATATACTGGTATATTTATCATTTTATTAAATATATATCACTTTGAACAAATATGGCAATTAACAATATATTATCATTGTAATAATCACAATTATATATATGTGATTTATGAACATGTATATCTGGAGAGTACACAAAGAGCACAATACAGTGGCTGACTGATTTTTTTGCATATTTGTATCATTACAAAAATACTTTGACAAAATAATGTATATACAAGTGAATATAAATGCATGCCTTTCCTTCTTTGAGGTAGTGTAGGTATAGATTAGATTTTCAGTAACAAAATACACTCTTATTCAATATATGTAGTTATTTGAGCCAAAAAAAAGTTAGATTAGAGTCTGTAAGTATGTCCAGTATTGGAAAATGTGTCTCACCTCCATTGCAATAACAAACAAGCTCAGAATTCCAACTTTCTGATATAAGAGTGAAATAAGGTGAACACGTTTTATCAAGCAGTGTCAGTGAATACACAAACCATTGCCTGCAGGTAGTGCTGGAAAAAATATCTTTTAAAAATCTGGATTTCCATGCAGATCCTGATGAGGTTCAGCAATACAGATCTAGATAAACTTGCAAAACTAAGATTGATCCAATGAATAGGTTTGAGTTAGAGTAAGAAATCTAAAATTCGCCAGCTCTAAAATCTTACTTAATTCCATGAAAAATATTATGGGAGCAAAGAAAGTTACAGGAAACTGTTCAGGAAATTTAAAATTAAATGAATAGTTATAATTGGGGGCAAGCCCCCAACCCCCATAATTAGTATGTATGTATGTATATTTCAATTAAACTAAAAGGATCAAATTTGCTAAAAATACAGAATATAAATTATCACCCATATCTCGTACCTGTAAAGTAAAAACTAGCCATATTATGTTTTGTCTTAAACTTGGTATTTTTCAGTTAAAAAAAACCTTAATCTACTAAACGTCCAACAAATCTCACCTCAATTCATTTATTTTATTAGTATTTCCACTTGCGGACAAGTTTCAGATATGTGGCAAATTTTAGATTTCTTACTCTGTACATGGAGATATTGCTGAAAATCACAAAAAAAAGTTTCAGGATTTGCAATTCTGATCAAGATGATCCTTGAAGAAGAATGAATCACAGGTAGACTCCATCCTTGTGTGAAAATATGCTCCAAATGTGATGTAAATGTTTTTGAGTTATGCACAAGGATAAACACACACTGATAAATGACATAATTACAATACTCTCACCTCTTCCCTTCATGCAGCAAGGGTGAGAAGGCCAAAAGTAGCAGTAACATGATATAGAAGTAAAGTATGTTGCAAAGATTTAACTAATTGTCATTGTATATTATTCAAGCAAGTCTGCTGTTACACAGACACTGCTAAAAACATATTAAGCTTTCCTGAGTCGCAAAAAAATGAATGCATCCCAGTATATTAACCATATGCACAAATCTAAGGTAAAATTATACCACTATTTTACATCTGCAACTGTGGCCTAGTGGGTAACACATTAGTCTAGGAAAACAGATGATCTGGGTTCAAACCCAGGTTAAAGCAGATATATAGTGGCTTGGGTGACCACTTAGAATGGCAGTCCTCTGGCAGGCTAAAAACCCTTGATAAATGTTCATTCTTGAACCTTTGTCTTTCGTTTCAGGGAATGTCAGTAACTAGAGAGCTTTGGTTGTAATTTTGCAGCTGGAATGTATCAAATTCTGTTTTGAATCCTGTAGTACAAGGGGATATTGTGCAGAGTATAAATGTACAATACACATAAAAAATCAGCACTTATATCTCCCAAAAATCTGAAACCTTTGTTCAAATGGAATAACAGTGTATATCATGACAAACCAAACTGAAAAAAATGATAATGAAGAGGAAAGAAATTTATATAAACAACAAATTAAAACATGATCAGTAATCAATTGATATAAACACCATATTGAAACATGATCATTAATCAACAAGCAAATTCATGATGTAAATTCATGTGTATATTTAGAGATAGAAAGGAGTCAAATAAATTGATTTATTTGTGGAAACAAAACGATGAAAATGTAAACTTTGCTAGTTTATTGTAAATAAGTGCACTCAGGCAATACATATTTCCACCAACACCCAACACCTCTAATGATATAAAATCCTTTAAATAATAATTCCTAGATCCAGTGATCCAGATCACAACCAAAACCCAATCACCTGTTCACAAATCTTTACTTTTGCGGGTTTTTGAGACAATGAATGAGTGCATTTCATAACAGTCTAGATTTTACATTCTCACTGGAAGTATTTCCTTTTCGAGGGAAATATTCTCAAAGAATCATAGTGCAATAAGGAAGGACCTTGCACAAGGTCTACTGTGCCACTGACAACTGTTGACTTCCTAAAAATTTCATCCAAATCCATGCATAACTTTTGACTTATTTTGAAAACAAACCAACAAATGCACACTGTGAAAACATGATATCCTTGGAGAAGGAAATAATAGTTTTTTGACTTCTGGAAATATTTTTATGTAAGAAGACACAAAATGGTAATTGTATGGTCTGTTTATGTGTTACAATAAATATGCTTTTTAATTTGACATTTCATTGTTGGTCAAAGTAAAGCAAAATTGACTAATAAATAATACCGGTAAAAATTTGGCGGGGGGGGGGAGGGGGGTTGTTACTTTCAATTGGAAATTTGTACCAAAAATAAGGTTGTTGCTGTAGGAGGTTGTGTGTGTCTGTGTGAAAGTGGGATGTGTGTGAACAGAGATCTGTATAGAAGAGCAAAACGAAGCCCAGCAGGCGCCTTAGTTCTTTGCACATTCCATATTCTTATATTTGGTGATTAAGTGAAAAACAATGATATGCCAAAAAGGTTGAAACACCAAAAAAAAAAATTAACCAGAAACCTTTAAAATACGAAATTCAAGAAAAAAGAATAGAAGATGCTTGATTATAATGGGATGGGTGATTCTAAGGAATTTATACCACAAAGACCCCAAACAATAAGAGAAGCGGTAAATTTTATGTTGTGGGCTAGCCTCTGATTTTTCAGAGAAGTTGAAAGAAAAAAAATCAATAAATAACTATAAACCTTTAAATACCAACTCAAAGATAAAGGAATAACTAAAGAGTAATTTCCATGCCTTATACCACAATGGCCCCAAACAGAAGGAAAAGGGTTAAATTTAATTTGTTGGCTAACCTCTGATGTTTCAATGGTCCTTGTGAGAAATTCTGAGTTAGACATTGTATAAATTTCACTTACAGTCCACTCCATCTTAAAACATATAATGGTCAAATACCAGATATCTGGATAATTTAAATTATATATCTGTTATTAGTCAATCTCTGAAACTTTGCTCTTTTCAATGTTTTATTCTATGCAACACTTTTGTAAAAATGGTATCACACCTTAAATATTTAAGTTCTATAATATTGTAAGTATTGCAATGTTTATCCTTTTTCTTGTTGAATCATTATGTTTAATGCTTTCAATTTCAGGGAAAATTTTTCTCATGATTTCTCTGCTACTTCAGTCATCTTTTTCAGTTTGAAAAAATAACTAATTTGTCTGCAAATGCCTTTATATATTGAAAACAAGTGTTACTGATTGCAGCAGTTTTTTACTTCTGAGATGAAAACGTAATAGACATGGATTTAGCTTTAGACACATGGTAAAGATATATATGTGGTGGTTAAACAACCTGTGTTTTTTTCCATAATAAATGATGGCTATAACTTGAAGGAAGTCACACCATTTTAGAGAGAGAATATATATCAGCAAAACTAGTTTGGAGGAATATTATACAATATTATTTTACAAGATCTAGTTACTTTATACACCTGTCAATATAATTAATAAAATATCTTCAATATGCCAGGGAAAATACATAATAAAAATGTTTTAAATGTTTTATTTAACCTCAGTAGTTTCACTCGATATATTGTCAGTTTGATCTTCTGTAAAATCTGGTTCATCTGTCACAACAGTCCAGTCTGGCTGTGAAGAATAATTTTCACAGTTAACAATGATGATTTTTTTCAAAATAAATATATGTCAAAGGTCAAACTATATGGTAGTTCTCCAGATTAATGGAATATGCAGGAAATAAACCATCAGAGAGCGCAGTTAAATTGCTTTAAAATCATTTTGTATGAAACAAATTATTGGTTCAACTGCTAATAAGGATAGTCTTTGTTTCCAAAAGAATAAGAAACCTCACTGATCAGAATTTATATGAAATAATGGACTAAAATATTATATCACATAATTTATCTTTATTTTTTATACTAGAGTAAAGTGTATGGATTTGTAAATAAATTGATATAATACCTCTTCACTACTATAGCCTGGAAAAGTTCCATCATCACTGACAGAAATGATTTCAGTTGTAAACATGTACTCACTGCTCAACTATTTTGTGAACACAAATATCAAGAACTAGATTAATAAGTAAACATAAATCCCATGCTTTTAGTCGTTATAATGAACAGCACTCTTAAATCTGAATTATAACAGAATTATTTTAAATAGTTTAACTTCTATAATAACAGTAAACCAGAATAGAAGGAAGTTCAAGAAAGTGACACCTGGGCCAATATTAAGCATATTAACTTGAACATTTTAATTTCTTAAATGTAGCTTTTATAAGCTAGCTACAAGCTTACTATGTGGAACTGAATGCTATTTTGGGAGGCCACAGGCATTGGGCAACGTCCAAGAAAAATAGACGTTTAGTACTGGCCTATGCGTCAACAGGAAGGTGAACCCCATAGTGTAATACCGCTTAAATTGAAAATTTTAATTATTTAAATGTAGCTTTTATTAGCTACAAGCTTACCATGTGGGACTGAATGCTGTTCTCGGATGGCCGCCAGGCCCGGCCAACGTCTAAGAAAAAAAAAGACATTTATTGTTGGCTGTAGCCACAGGTTGTCGTCACGTGACCTACCCCCATTTGTCTTCTCCTTTCTCGTTGAAATTTTAACCCATACCCCCTCAGCAGTAATACAGTGGGGAGGTCGGGTGGGACTCTTCTCAGTCCCACATGGTAAGCTTGTAGCTTATAAAAGCTACATTTAAGTAATTAAAATTTTCAATTTTATTACACTACAATAGCTTACCATGTGGGACTGAATGCTGAATGCAACCGCTGAGACTGGAAGATATGTCTGTTTTTTCTTAGATTTTGATAGAATAAGAAGAATGAAGGTTGGAAAATACCAGTCTGAGTCCCATTTACAGAGCCCCAAACCCGAGGGTTGGGCCTGTAAGAAGCCAAAAAACCTAAAAATGATTGAATGTGCTAATAAACTGTCTGGGTGTTTTGACAGAAGGAGGTCTAGCCGAAGTACACTTAGATGGGGTAAAGCCCCAAGGGCCATCACGGATGCAGTCTGAGCCCAAGGCTCAGAGCTATCAAAATATTGCCACCTAAAGGAGATTAATGACAACCTTAAGGTCCTTAATACATTATGAAATTAAAGCTAAATCTAAAAGAAAATGAAGAATATAAAGACCTTACCCGAAACACCCTGATGAGGTAAACCTATACCTAGACCCTGGGATTAGACTCCTGAAGACTTGGTTTGTAGCGGATGTGCCCCCCCCCCCCCCTTCTTTTCTTTCCGAGGATGACAGTTCTGAGGGGAAGGGTCTGGGACCTGTTGTGCCGCTACTACTGGCCCCAGATACATATTGTTGTCGTTGTCTTACCAAGTAAGGTCTTTTAGATAGAAATTTGTAAATGTGTTGTGGCTTGCATGATCTGGTCCACCGATACCCCACCGTAAAAAGCCTTAGAGGCTGCGAAGGCCCTAATGTCATGCATTTTTACTTGGACCAAGTCCAAGGCTTGTTGGTCTGATTAGATACTTTGTTTGCAACCCAGGCATGGATTTCGCTGCGGCGCTTGCCGGAGGCCAAAGCTAGCAAGAAAGCAGTTTTGAGGGTAAGATGTTTGAGGTCCGTGTCTTTCATAGGCTCAAAGGGTGCTTTTGTGAGCTCATTGAGAACAACAGAAAGGTTCCACTTAGGAAGATTTCTGGAACTTTTGGGACGATCCCTGTGGAAACTGGAGAGTAACCTATGAAGGTCTGCATTGTGTGCAATATGGTGGGCCATTGGGCCCAAAGTGTCAACGATGGCAGTCCTGTAACCATCAATGGTTGAGGGGCGCCTGTTTAGGTCTTGGTACAGGTACATGAAAAAATCTGAGATTTGTTTCACAGATGGAGTGCAGAAATCCACCGAATTTTCTCTGCACCATTTTTCAAATAGGGCCCACTTTGACTTGTACATGGTCCTTGTTGATGATCGCTGAGGGGAAGCAATTCTCTCTGCCACCTCCACAGAGAAGTCTTGTTCTTGGAGTTGTCCGCTCCTAGACACCAGGCATGGAGGTTAAGCTGTTGTGGATTGTTGTGGAACACATAATTGTGGGACTGTTTGAGTAAAGTTGTTGACACTGGGAGTTGTAGTGGGATCTCTGTTGAGAGCTGCACTAGGTCCCAAAACCAGGGCATCCCTGGCCAGCCTGGGGCTATTATGATGATCAGGCAATGGCATTGTCGGATCTTTTGGATCACCCTGTGAAGGAGAGCCGTCGGAGGGTAAGTATAAGAAGTGAGACCCGTCCAATTTAAGTTCAGAGCATCTATGTCCCAGGCCTTTGGGTCTGGGATTGGAGACACGTAGAGAGGGAGTTTGTGGTTCAGATGAGTGGCAAACAGGTCCAAATGAGGAGTGAACCACTTCTGGCAGATCTGTTTGAACACCTGTGGATGCAGTAACCATTCTGTTGACTGCACTTGGTTGGACCTGGATAGGAGGTCAGCCATCACATTCAGACACCCTGGAATGTATCTGGCCTTTAATGTTATGTGAAAGTGGTGGCACCAAGTCATGATCTTCCACAAGAGAGTGCACATCTCTACTGAGTGAGTTCCTCCTTGTTTGTTTATGTAGGCTACCACTGTCGAGTTGTCCGTTGCAACTAGAACTATTTGGTCCTGGCACTGGTCCTGTAAAGAGTTGGATACTGTGGTCTTTTGGATGAAGGTCTGCGCCTTTCATCACGTTTGCAGGATTCTGCCACCAATCTGGGTGTGCAGAAAGGACATCTGTCCAAAGAAGGAGGTTGTCCAGTGACTGAGGATATCTCCAATGCTCCTTGAGATGAAACTGAAAGGCCCTCATGTGAAGGCGTCCCTCTGGGACTATCTTTTCCATTGAGGCAAGCAACCCAATTAGCGACATCAAACATCTTGCAGTCAAAACATGTTTTGACTTGAGTCGTAGGATCAAATCCTGAAGTTTGAGCCATCTCTCTTGAGTGGGTCTTACAAGGGCTGAATCAAGATGGTATTCGTAGCCCACGAATGAAAACACCTGAGTAGGATTCAGTTCTGATTTTTCCTGGTTTATTATCCACCCCAACGACTGGGTTAGGTCTATCACTGCCTGAGTGTTCACTTGGGCTTCTTCCTAAGACTGGGACCTGATCAGCCAGTCGTCCAGCTATTGGTGAAGTCTGAGTCCTCTGGAGAGAGCCATGAGCTTCACTTCTTTTATGATTATGGTAAAGACCTGGGGGGGGGGGGCTGTGGCTAGTCCGAAAGGAAGGGAGGTGAACTGGAACACCTGTGACCTGTGGCAAAACCTTAGGTATTTCCTTGAGTTTGGGTGGATGGGTAAGCGTCCGATAGGTCTATCAATGATACCCATTCCCCTGGAACCAGGGAGGTCCTGATGGACTCTGGAGTTTCCATTTTGAAGAAAAGTGTTGAGCCTGCTTAAGTCTATTACTGGCCTCCACCTTTGGTGAGGCTTGGGGACTAGAACACGCGACTGTAAAACCCGAGAGATTTTACATTTTCCACCCTTTTGATAGCATTCTTTGACAGTAGAGACTGGATACAATCGGCCAGAGCTTGGTCTTTTTGAAGGGTCTTGTATTCTGACAGAATGAGAGGAAATCTGACCAAGTTTGGCTTTTAGAGTAATGGCAGTACGTAGCCATTGGTGATCATGTTTAACACATTTGATGAACATTTGTTTGTTTGCCAGTCTCTCCTGAGAGAACGGAGGCGACCTCCTACTGGTGGACTGAGTGAGGCTTTGGAGGAGTCATGGAGGGGGAGGGGTTTCCACACCCTCTACCCCTATTATGGGGTCGAAAACGACCCCTGGAGCCTCTGAAGTTTAGTTTTCCCCTGCCAGAGGAAAACGATTGGTTACTGTTTTGAGAGGAATTGCCCCCACAGGGACGTTTCCTGTAGGCGCCTCTTTTCTTGTGGGGACCATGAAAGGCCTTAAAAACCAAAACCCCGAGAGTCTTTTGAGGTGCCTTTTTTAAGAAGGAAGTCTTCACCTTCCTTGACTAGTTGAGACTTGAACAAGGAAGGCAGCCAAAAGGACGCATTCCTGAGTTCCTGACATCTCGTCTCCCCTAAATGTGGTTGTAACAGGGTCATTTCGGCTTCGTGCCTAAGCAAGCCGGTGTTGCCCATGGAATATAACTCCCTCTGGAGTATATGAGCAAGGGATTTGCTGATACAAGTCAAGGCCCTGTGCTGGATAATGAGTGTCTTGTTCCAGAGATCCAGGTACTCACAGGCTTCCTCGTATCCACGCTTTGCTACCTTTTCAGGGACGGCACCTTTCCAGATCTGTGATTTGACCTTCCTAAAGGTCGACTTCAAACTATGTTGGCACTTTTCCAGAGTGGAATTGCAGGAAGAAGAAGTCTTGGTAAAGGTGGTAGTAAAGTTAAGCGTAGAGATATTCTGTCTCGCCTGGTGTTCCAATTCCTTGAGAATTAGTAGGGGAACCTTGCCCATAGGGGCCCCAGAGGGCTTAGGAGAAATACAGATCTTAGCAAAGTCTGTATTAAGTTCTTGCATCTTGTCCTCATAACAAGGTTGTCCCACCTTGTACCACTTGGCAGTGGATTGAGGAGCTCTGATGTATTTACCCTCAGGTAAATTTGCTGCTTGAAAGTCTTGATCAAACTTATCAAAGGCATCTTTGATAATGGAGTTCAAGAGCAGCATAGATGAAGGGCCCCTTGGCCTGAGCTCCTGCCTGCCTTTCTCATCCTCAAGGCCCATGACCGCAGTTGAAGACCTGGGTAGGGAGTCCCTAGGGTCTGGAAGTTTGAGGACACGCCTGAAGGTATCCACCTCCTCAGTATGCAGAGGCTGAGGTTCATCAGAATGCTCAGAGTAGTGGTCCATAGGTGCAGGCCGAGGTTCATCAGAATGATCAGAGTAGTGGTCCGAGGCAGAGCTCGGGGCCACAACATACTGTTTGAAAGAGTCAGAAGATTTCTTTGGTTGAGCCGAGGGCAACCTCGAGGGTTCCTCGACAGAACTAACATTGATACCCGAGGCATCATTGATGCGACTATGAGAGTCGAGACGAGGAGGTAAGGCTGGGCCATAATCAATTTCCATCGACTCGACAGTATTAGGGCTCAGGGGGTCCAGATGAGTATTAGATGGGCCAGGTTTTGAGGCTGAAGCGGAAGTCTGATCCACCTCCACTTGAGAAGAAGTTTTACTGAGAGATTTCTGAAAATCTTCTCGAAGGGACTTCATTGCTTCTAAAATATTTTGCCTGGAAAGCACCCATCTTTTAATCTAGTTGGATGTCTAGCCGAGATCCCAAGGACTTCTCGAGCTTGGTTTCTAATTTCTGCTGTAAAGCAGTACCTGGAGTTGGTGGGACAGTTTTAGCTGGAGTTTTCAATGATAAAGCCTCGAAGGCAAGAGGTTGAGGGCGAGGCGGGGAAGTAAACAAGAGGAGAGTGCCCGTGAACGGGCACTGTGTCAGCTGACTGAGTGTTTTTGATTTGTGAAGGTGATTAGAGGACAGAATAATTATCGGGAAAAGGGCTGTACAGAAATACAGTAAATGGTAACTGAACAGCAAGTTCGAAAGAAATTCCGAAGCTGACAGAAGAAAAGGATAAAAAAGTTGTGCCCTGTAAATGGTATTATGAAGGAAAATAACAAGGTAATTGTTTAAGTGTAAAAAATAGGTTAAAATATATTTAAAGAAATACTACAAATGCAATATCCTCGTTCGACCTTGAAGAAGGGGTCCAAGGTCAAATCTAACCACACAAATACATTCCCAGCCTATGATTTCCTATGGTTTACCATTCCAAACCTCTAGGACCAATTATAAATGAGTTATAAGCACTTTTAAGCTTGGCTGTCCTCATTTGACCTTGAAGGAGGGGTCCAAAGGTCAAATCTGACCATACCAAAAGATTCCGAGCCAATGATTTCCTATGGGATGGTTTACCATCCCAAATCTCTGTCACCAATAATAAGCGAGTTGTAGGCACTTTCAATTTTCGCTATCCTCATTTGACCTTGAAGGAGGGTTCCAAGGTCAAATCGGACCATATCAACAGATTCACAGCCCATGATTTCCTGTCTGTTTACCATCCCAAACCTCTGGGACCAATAATAAGCGAGTTATAAGCACTTTTAAGTTTGGCTATCCTTGTTTGACCTTGAAGGAGGGGTCATTGAAGGTCAAATCTGACCACACCAAAAGATTCCCACCCCATTATTTCCTACAGGTTGGTTTATCATCCCAAACCTCTAGGATCAATAATAAGGGAGATATAAGCACTTTTCATGACTGACAAAAAACACCTGTGGCGGCCATCTTGTTTCTCAAAATGAGGGCAAAAATATTCCCAGACAACATTTTATGGTTATTAATATATACTGCAAACTTAAGAAAGCTAGCTATAATATTTTTTTTCATCAGAGCAGTAATGGTGAAATCTCTCTCTACACACTGCGGCTATCCAGTGGATACAATGATTTACTCAACAGTGAGAACCTGAAAGTAGCTATTGCTCAGCTATGCCATGACATAGAGGTCTGCAATTTCACTATGTTATAGCTGACCAAAAATTCTGTGAATAACATATTTAACAAATTACTCTAAATGTAATAGTTTTCAAGTTACAACTGATTTACTCAACAGTGAGAACCTCAAAGGAACTATTACTCAGCTATGCAATGAGCTACATGTCTGAAATTTTACTATGTTATAGCTAACCCAAAAGTAGGTGAACAACATATTTAAGCAAACTACTGTAAATGCAATCGTTTTCAAGCTACAACTGATTTACTCAATAGTGAGAACCTGAAAATAGCTATTGCTCTGCTATGCCATGAGCTATAGGTCTGTAATTTCACTATGTTATAGCTGACCCAAAAGTAGGTGAACAATATATTTTAACAAAATACTCCAAATGCAATATTTTTCAAGTTATAGCTGATTTACTCAACAGTCAGTACCTGAGAATAGCTATTGCTCAGTTGTGCCATGAGCTATAGGTCTATAATTTCACTATGCTATAGCTGACCCAAAAGTAGCTGAATAACATATTTGCACAAATTTCTGTAAATGCAATAGTTTTCCAATTATAACTGATTTACTCAACAGTGAGAACTTCAAAGTAGCTATTACTCAGCTATGAAATGAGCCACAGGTCTGAAACTTCACTATGTTATAGCTGACCCCAAAATAGGTGAATAACATATTGAAACAAAATACTCTAAGTGCAATAGTTTTCAAGTTATAAGTGATTTACTCAACAGTGATAACCTAAAAGTAGCTATTACTCAGCTATGCCATGAGCTACAGGTCTGAAATTTTACTATGTTATAGCTGGCCCAAAAGTAGCTGAATAACATATTTATACGAAATTCTCTAAATGCAATAGTTTTTAAGTTACAAGTGATTTTACTCATGATGGAAGTTACTAAAAAGCCCAAAAGTAGCTATTACTCACTTAGCTATTGAGACAGACACCCAACTTACTCACCATATTGTAGCTATGAAAAAAGTAGCTGAATAACATATTTTAACAAGAGGAGAGTGCCCGTGAACGGGCACTGTGTCAGCTGACTGAGTGTTTTTGATTTGTGAAGGTGATTAGAGGACAGAATAATTATCAGGAAAAGGGCTGTACAGAAATACAGTAAATGGTAACTGAACAGCAAGTTCGAAAGAAATTCCGAAGCTGACAGAAGAAAAGGATAAAAAAGTTGTGCCCTGTAAATGGTATTATGAAGGAAAATAACAAGGTAATTGTTTAAGTGTAAAACATAGGTTAAAACATATTTAAAGAAATACTACAAATGCAATATCCTCGTTCGACCTTGAAGAAGGGGTCCAAGGTCAAATCTAACCACACAAATACATTCCCAGCTCATGATTTCCTATGGTTTACCATTCCAAACCTCTAGGACCAATTATAAATGAGTTATAAGCACTTTTAAGCTTGGCTGTCCTCATTTGACCTTGAAGGAGGGGTCCAAAGGTCAAATCTGACCATACCAAAAGATTCCGAGCCAATGATTTCCTATGGGATGGTTTACCATCCCAAATCTCTGTCACCAATAATAAGCGAGTTGTAGGCACTTTCAATTTTCGCTATCCTCATTTGACCTTGAAGGAGGGTTCCAAGGTCAAATCGGACCATATCAACAGATTCACAGCCCATGATTTCCTGTCTGTTTACCATCCCAAACCTCTGGGACCAATAATAAGCGAGTTATAAGCACTTTTAAGTTTGGCTATCCTTGTTTGACCTTGAAGGAGGGGTCATTGAAGGTCAAATCTGACCACACCAAAAGATTCCCACCCCATTATTTCCTACAGGTTGGTTTATCATCCCAAACCTCTAGGATCAATAATAAGGGAGATATAAGCACTTTTCATGACTGACAAAAAACACCTGTGGCGGCCATCTTGTTTCTCAAAATGAGGGCAAAAATATTCCCAGACAACATTTTATGGTTATTAATATATACTGCAAACTTAAGAAAGCTAGCTATAATATTTTTTTTCATCAGAGCAGTAATGGTGAAATCTCTCTCTACACACTGCGGCTATCCAGTGGATACAATGATTTACTCAACAGTGAGAACCTGAAAGTAGCTATTGCTCAGCTATGCCATGACATAGAGGTCTGCAATTTCACTATGTTATAGCTGACCAAAAATTCTGTGAATAACATATTTAACAAATTACTCTAAATGTAATAGTTTTCAAGTTACAACTGATTTACTCAACAGTGAGAACCTCAAAGGAACTATTACTCAGCTATGCAATGAGCTACATGTCTGAAATTTTACTATGTTATAGCTAACCCAAAAGTAGGTGAACAACATATTTAAGCAAACTACTGTAAATGCAATCGTTTTCAAGCTACAACTGATTTACTCAATAGTGAGAACCTGAAAATAGCTATTGCTCTGCTATGCCATGAGCTATAGGTCTGTAATTTCACTATGTTATAGCTGACCCAAAAGTAGGTGAACAATATATTTTAACAAAATACTCCAAATGCAATATTTTTCAAGTTATAGCTGATTTACTCAACAGTCAGTACCTGAGAATAGCTATTGCTCAGTTGTGCCATGAGCTATAGGTCTATAATTTCACTATGCTATAGCTGACCCAAAAGTAGCTGAATAACATATTTGCACAAATTTCTGTAAATGCAATAGTTTTCCAATTATAACTGATTTACTCAACAGTGAGAACTTCAAAGTAGCTATTACTCAGCTATGAAATGAGCCACAGGTCTGAAACTTCACTATGTTATAGCTGACCCCAAAATAGGTGAATAACATATTGAAACAAAATACTCTAAGTGCAATAGTTTTCAAGTTATAAGTGATTTACTCAACAGTGATAACCTAAAAGTAGCTATTACTCAGCTATGCCATGAGCTACAGGTCTGAAATTTTACTATGTTATAGCTGGCCCAAAAGTAGCTGAATAACATATTTATACGAAATTCTCTAAATGCAATAGTTTTTAAGTTACAAGTGATTTTACTCATGATGGAAGTTACTAAAAAGCCCAAAAGTAGCTATTACTCACTTAGCTATTGAGACAGACACCCAACTTACTCACCATATTGTAGCTATGAAAAAAGTAGCTGAATAACATATTTTAACAAGAGGAGAGTGCCCGTGAACGGGCACTGTGTCAGCTGACTGAGTGTTTTTGATTTGTGAAGGTGATTAGAGGACAGAATAATTATCGGGAAAAGGGCTGTACAGAAATACAGTAAATGGTAACTGAACAGCAAGTTCGAAAGAAATTCCGAAGCTGACAGAAGAAAAGGATAAAAAAGTTGTGCCCTGTAAATGGTATTATGAAGGAAAATAACAAGGTAATTGTTTAAGTGTAAAACATAGGTTAAAACATATTTAAAGAAATACTACAAATGCAATATCCTCGTTCGACCTTGAAGAAGGGGTCCAAGGTCAAATCTAACCACACAAATACATTCCCAGCTCATGATTTCCTATGGTTTACCATTCCAAACCTCTAGGACCAATTATAAATGAGTTATAAGCACTTTTAAGCTTGGCTGTCCTCATTTGACCTTGAAGGAGGGGTCCAAAGGTCAAATCTGACCATACCAAAAGATTCCGAGCCAATGATTTCCTATGGGATGGTTTACCATCCCAAATCTCTGTCACCAATAATAAGCGAGTTGTAGGCACTTTCAATTTTCGCTATCCTCATTTGACCTTGAAGGAGGGTTCCAAGGTCAAATCGGACCATATCAACAGATTCACAGCCCATGATTTCCTGTCTGTTTACCATCCCAAACCTCTGGGACCAATAATAAGCGAGTTATAAGCACTTTTAAGTTTGGCTATCCTTGTTTGACCTTGAAGGAGGGGTCATTGAAGGTCAAATCTGACCACACCAAAAGATTCCCACCCCATGATTTCCTACAGGTTGGTTTATCATCCCAAACCTCTAGGATCAATAATAAGGGAGATATAAGCACTTTTCATGACTGACAAAAAACACCTGTGGCGGCCATCTTGTTTCTCAAAATGAGGGCAAAAATATTCCCAGACAACATTTTATGGTTATTAGTATATACTGCAAACTTAAGAAAGCTAGCTATAATATTTTTTTTCATCAGAGCAGTAATGGTGAAATCTCTCTCTACACACTGCGGCTATCCAGTGGATACAATGATTTACTCAACAGTGAGAACCTGAAAGTAGCTATTGCTCAGCTATGCCATGACATAGAGGTCTGCAATTTCACTATGTTATAGCTGACCGAAAATTCTGTGAATAACATATTTAACAAATTACTCTAAATGTAATAGTTTTCAAGTTACAACTGATTTACTCAACAGTGAGAACCTCAAAGGAACTATTACTCAGCTATGCAATGAGCTACATGTCTGAAATTTTACTATGTTATAGCTAACCCAAAAGTAGGTGAACAACATATTTAAGCAAACTACTGTAAATGCAATCGTTTTCAAGCTACAACTGATTTACTCAATAGTGAGAACCTGAAAATAGCTATTGCTCTGCTATGCCATGAGCTATAGGTCTGTAATTTCACTATGTTATAGCTGACCCAAAAGTAGGTGAACAATATATTTTAACAAAATACTCCAAATGCAATATTTTTCAAGTTATAGCTGATTTACTCAACAGTCAGTACCTGAGAATAGCTATTGCTCAGTTGTGCCATGAGCTATAGGTCTATAATTTCACTATGCTATAGCTGACCCAAAAGTAGCTGAATAACATATTTGCACAAATTTCTGTAAATGCAATAGTTTTCCAATTATAACTGATTTACTCAACAGTGAGAACTTCAAAGTAGCTATTACTCAGCTATGAAATGAGCCACAGGTCTGAAACTTCACTATGTTATAGCTGACCCCAAAATAGGTGAATAACATATTGAAACAAAATACTCTAAGTGCAATAGTTTTCAAGTTATAAGTGATTTACTCAACAGTGATAACCTAAAAGTAGCTATTACTCAGCTATGCCATGAGCTACAGGTCTGAAATTTTACTATGTTATAGCTGGCCCAAAAGTAGCTGAATAACATATTTATACGAAATTCTCTAAATGCAATAGTTTTTAAGTTACAAGTGATTTTACTCATGATGGAAGTTACTAAAAAGCCCAAAAGTAGCTATTACTCACTTAGCTATTGAGACAGACACCCAACTTACTCACCATATTGTAGCTATGAAAAAAGTAGCTGAATAACATATTTTAACAAGAGGAGAGTGCCCGTGAACGGGCACTGTGTCAGCTGACTGAGTGTTTTTGATTTGTGAAGGTGATTAGAGGACAGAATAATTATCAGGAAAAGGGCTGTACAGAAATACAGTAAATGGTAACTGAACAGCAAGTTCGAAAGAAATTCCGAAGCTGACAGAAGAAAAGGATAAAAAAGTTGTGCCCTGTAAATGGTATTATGAAGGAAAATAACAAGGTAATTGTTTAAGTGTAAAACATAGGTTAAAACATATTTAAAGAAATACTACAAATGCAATATCCTCATTCGACCTTGAAGAAGGGGTCCAAGGTCAAATCTAACCACACAAATACATTCCCAGCTCATGATTTCCTATGGTTTACCATTCCAAACCTCTAGGACCAATTATAAATGAGTTATAAGCACTTTTAAGCTTGGCTGTCCTCATTTGACCTTGAAGGAGGGGTCCAAAGGTCAAATCTGACCATACCAAAAGATTCCGAGCCAATGATTTCCTATGGGATGGTTTACCATCCCAAATCTCTGTCACCAATAATAAGCGAGTTGTAGGCACTTTCAATTTTCGCTATCCTCATTTGACCTTGAAGGAGGGTTCCAAGGTCAAATCGGACCATATCAACAGATTCACAGCCCATGATTTCCTGTCTGTTTACCATCCCAAACCTCTGGGACCAATAATAAGCGAGTTATAAGCACTTTTAAGTTTGGCTATCCTTGTTTGACCTTGAAGGAGGGGTCATTGAAGGTCAAATCTGACCACACCAAAAGATTCCCACCCCATGATTTCCTACAGGTTGGTTTATCATCCCAAACCTCTAGGATCAATAATAAGGGAGATATAAGCACTTTTCATGACTGACAAAAAACACCTGTGGCGGCCATCTTGTTTCTCAAAATGAGGGCAAAAATATTCCCAGACAACATTTTATGGTTATTAGTATATACTGCAAACTTAAGAAAGCTAGCTATAATATTTTTTTTCATCAGAGCAGTAATGGTGAAATCTCTCTCTACACACTGCGGCTATCCAGTGGATACAATGATTTACTCAACAGTGAGAACCTGAAAGTAGCTATTGCTCAGCTATGCCATGACATAGAGGTCTGCAATTTCACTATGTTATAGCTGACCGAAAATTCTGTGAATAACATATTTAACAAATTACTCTAAATGTAATAGTTTTCAAGTTACAACTGATTTACTCAACAGTGAGAACCTCAAAGGAACTATTACTCAGCTATGCAATGAGCTACATGTCTGAAATTTTACTATGTTATAGCTAACCCAAAAGTAGGTGAACAACATATTTAAGCAAACTACTGTAAATGCAATCGTTTTCAAGCTACAACTGATTTACTCAATAGTGAGAACCTGAAAATAGCTATTGCTCTGCTATGCCATGAGCTATAGGTCTGTAATTTCACTATGTTATAGCTGACCCAAAAGTAGGTGAACAATATATTTTAACAAAATACTCCAAATGCAATATTTTTCAAGTTATAGCTGATTTACTCAACAGTCAGTACCTGAGAATAGCTATTGCTCAGTTGTGCCATGAGCTATAGGTCTATAATTTCACTATGCTATAGCTGACCCAAAAGTAGCTGAATAACATATTTGCACAAATTTCTGTAAATGCAATAGTTTTCCAATTATAACTGATTTACTCAACAGTGAGAACTTCAAAGTAGCTATTACTCAGCTATGAAATGAGCCACAGGTCTGAAACTTCACTATGTTATAGCTGACCCCAAAATAGGTGAATAACATATTGAAACAAAATACTCTAAGTGCAATAGTTTTCAAGTTATAAGTGATTTACTCAACAGTGATAACCTAAAAGTAGCTATTACTCAGCTATGCCATGAGCTACAGGTCTGAAATTTTACTATGTTATAGCTGGCCCAAAAGTAGCTGAATAACATATTTATACGAAATTCTCTAAATGCAATAGTTTTTAAGTTACAAGTGATTTTACTCATGATGGAAGTTACTAAAAAGCCCAAAAGTAGCTATTACTCACTTAGCTATTGAGACAGACACCCAACTTACTCACCATATTGTAGCTATGAAAAAAGTAGCTGAATAACATATTTTAACAAGAGGAGAGTGCCCGTGAACGGGCACTGTGTCAGCTGACTGAGTGTTTTTGATTTGTGAAGGTGATTAGAGGACAGAATAATTATCAGGAAAAGGGCTGTACAGAAATACAGTAAATGGTAACTGAACAGCAAGTTCGAAAGAAATTCCGAAGCTGACAGAAGAAAAGGATAAAAAAGTTGTGCCCTGTAAATGGTATTATGAAGGAAAATAACAAGGTAATTGTTTAAGTGTAAAACATAGGTTAAAACATATTTAAAGAAATACTACAAATGCAATATCCTCATTCGACCTTGAAGAAGGGGTCCAAGGTCAAATCTAACCACACAAATACATTCCCAGCTCATGATTTCCTATGGTTTACCATTCCAAACCTCTAGGACCAATTATAAATGAGTTATAAGCACTTTTAAGCTTGGCTGTCCTCATTTGACCTTGAAGGAGGGGTCCAAAGGTCAAATCTGACCATACCAAAAGATTCCGAGCCAATGATTTCCTATGGGATGGTTTACCATCCCAAATCTCTGTCACCAATAATAAGCGAGTTGTAGGCACTTTCAATTTTCGCTATCCTCATTTGACCTTGAAGGAGGGTTCCAAGGTCAAATCGGACCATATCAACAGATTCACAGCCCATGATTTCCTGTCTGTTTACCATCCCAAACCTCTGGGACCAATAATAAGCGAGTTATAAGCACTTTTAAGTTTGGCTATCCTTGTTTGACCTTGAAGGAGGGGTCATTGAAGGTCAAATCTGACCACACCAAAAGATTCCCACCCCATGATTTCCTACAGGTTGGTTTATCATCCCAAACCTCTAGGATCAATAATAAGGGAGATATAAGCACTTTTCATGACTGACAAAAAACACCTGTGGCGGCCATCTTGTTTCTCAAAATGAGGGCAAAAATATTCCCAGACAACATTTTATGGTTATTAGTATATACTGCAAACTTAAGAAAGCTAGCTATAATATTTTTTTTCATCAGAGCAGTAATGGTGAAATCTCTCTCTACACACTGCGGCTATCCAGTGGATACAATGATTTACTCAACAGTGAGAACCTGAAAGTAGCTATTGCTCAGCTATGCCATGACATAGAGGTCTGCAATTTCACTATGTTATAGCTGACCGAAAATTCTGTGAATAACATATTTAACAAATTACTCTAAATGTAATAGTTTTCAAGTTACAACTGATTTACTCAACAGTGAGAACCTCAAAGGAACTATTACTCAGCTATGCAATGAGCTACATGTCTGAAATTTTACTATGTTATAGCTAACCCAAAAGTAGGTGAACAACATATTTAAGCAAACTACTGTAAATGCAATCGTTTTCAAGCTACAACTGATTTACTCAATAGTGAGAACCTGAAAATAGCTATTGCTCTGCTATGCCATGAGCTATAGGTCTGTAATTTCACTATGTTATAGCTGACCCAAAAGTAGGTGAACAATATATTTTAACAAAATACTCCAAATGCAATATTTTTCAAGTTATAGCTGATTTACTCAACAGTCAGTACCTGAGAATAGCTATTGCTCAGTTGTGCCATGAGCTATAGGTCTATAATTTCACTATGCTATAGCTGACCCAAAAGTAGCTGAATAACATATTTGCACAAATTTCTGTAAATGCAATAGTTTTCCAATTATAACTGATTTACTCAACAGTGAGAACTTCAAAGTAGCTATTACTCAGCTATGAAATGAGCCACAGGTCTGAAACTTCACTATGTTATAGCTGACCCCAAAATAGGTGAATAACATATTGAAACAAAATACTCTAAGTGCAATAGTTTTCAAGTTATAAGTGATTTACTCAACAGTGATAACCTAAAAGTAGCTATTACTCAGCTATGCCATGAGCTACAGGTCTGAAATTTTACTATGTTATAGCTGGCCCAAAAGTAGCTGAATAACATATTTATACGAAATTCTCTAAATGCAATAGTTTTTAAGTTACAAGTGATTTTACTCATGATGGAAGTTACTAAAAAGCCCAAAAGTAGCTATTACTCACTTAGCTATTGAGACAGACACCCAACTTACTCACCATATTGTAGCTATGAAAAAAGTAGCTGAATAACATATTTTAACAAGAGGAGAGTGCCCGTGAACGGGCACTGTGTCAGCTGACTGAGTGTTTTTGATTTGTGAAGGTGATTAGAGGACAGAATAATTATCAGGAAAAGGGCTGTACAGAAATACAGTAAATGGTAACTGAACAGCAAGTTCGAAAGAAATTCCGAAGCTGACAGAAGAAAAGGATAAAAAAGTTGTGCCCTGTAAATGGTATTATGAAGGAAAATAACAAGGTAATTGTTTAAGTGTAAAACATAGGTTAAAACATATTTAAAGAAATACTACAAATGCAATATCCTTGTTCGACCTTGAAGAAGGGGTCCAAGGTCAAATCTAACCACACAAATACATTCCCAGCTCATGATTTCCTATGGTTTACCATTCCAAACCTCTAGGACCAATTATAAATGAGTTATAAGCACTTTTAAGCTTGGCTGTCCTCATTTGACCTTGAAGGAGGGGTCCAAAGGTCAAATCTGACCATACCAAAAGATTCCGAGCCAATGATTTCCTATGGGATGGTTTACCATCCCAAATCTCTGTCACCAATAATAAGCGAGTTGTAGGCACTTTCAATTTTCGCTATCCTCATTTGACCTTGAAGGAGGGTTCCAAGGTCAAATCGGACCATATCAACAGATTCACAGCCCATGATTTCCTGTCTGTTTACCATCCCAAACCTCTGGGACCAATAATAAGCGAGTTATAAGCACTTTTAAGTTTGGCTATCCTTGTTTGACCTTGAAGGAGGGGTCATTGAAGGTCAAATCTGACCACACCAAAAGATTCCCACCCCATGATTTCCTACAGGTTGGTTTATCATCCCAAACCTCTAGGATCAATAATAAGGGAGATATAAGCACTTTTCATGACTGACAAAAAACACCTGTGGCGGCCATCTTGTTTCTCAAAATGAGGGCAAAAATATTCCCAGACAACATTTTATGGTTATTAGTATATACTGCAAACTTAAGAAAGCTAGCTATAATATTTTTTTTCATCAGAGCAGTAATGGTGAAATCTCTCTCTACACACTGCGGCTATCCAGTGGATACAATGATGTACTCAACAGTGAGAACCTGAAAGTAGCTATTGCTCAGCTATGCCATGACATAGAGGTCTGCAATTTCACTATGTTATAGCTGACCAAAAATTCTGTGAATAACATATTTAACAAATTACTCTAAATGTAATAGTTTTCAAGTTACAACTGATTTACTCAACAGTGAGAACCTCAAAGGAACTATTACTCAGCTATGCAATGAGCTACATGTCTGAAATTTTACTATGTTATAGCTAACCCAAAAGTAGGTGAACAACATATTTAAGCAAACTACTGTAAATGCAATCGTTTTCAAGCTACAACTGATTTACTCAATAGTGAGAACCTGAAAATAGCTATTGCTCTGCTATGCCATGAGCTATAGGTCTGTAATTTCACTATGTTATAGCTGACCCAAAAGTAGGTGAACAATATATTTTAACAAAATACTCCAAATGCAATATTTTTCAAGTTATAGCTGATTTACTCAACAGTCAGTACCTGAGAATAGCTATTGCTCAGTTGTGCCATGAGCTATAGGTCTATAATTTCACTATGCTATAGCTGACCCAAAAGTAGCTGAATAACATATTTGCACAAATTTCTGTAAATGCAATAGTTTTCCAATTATAACTGATTTACTCAACAGTGAGAACTTCAAAGTAGCTATTACTCAGCTATGAAATGAGCCACAGGTCTGAAACTTCACTATGTTATAGCTGACCCCAAAATAGGTGAATAACATATTGAAACAAAATACTCTAAGTGCAATAGTTTTCAAGTTATAAGTGATTTACTCAACAGTGATAACCTAAAAGTAGCTATTACTCAGCTATGCCATGAGCTACAGGTCTGAAATTTTACTATGTTATAGCTGGCCCAAAAGTAGCTGAATAACATATTTATACGAAATTCTCTAAATGCAATAGTTTTTAAGTTACAAGTGATTTTACTCATGATGGAAGTTACTAAAAAGCCCAAAAGTAGCTATTACTCACTTAGCTATTGAGACAGACACCCAACTTACTCACCATATTGTAGCTATGAAAAAAGTAGCTGAATAACATATTTTAACAAAATGCTCTAAATGCAACACTTTTCAAGTTATAAGTGATTTACTTAACAGTGATAACCTAAAAGTAGCTATTACTCAGCTATGCCATGAGCTACAGGTCTGAAATTTTACTATGTTATAGCTGACCCAAAAGTAGCTGAATAGCATATTTATACGAAATTCTCTAAATGCAATAGTTTTCAAGTTATAAGCGATTTACTCAACAGTGATAACCTAAAAGTAGCTATTACTCAGCTATGCCATGAGCTACAGGTCTGAAATTTCACTATGTTATAGCTGGCCCAAAAGTAGCTGAATAACATATTTATACGAAATTCTCTAAATGCAATAGTTTTTAAGTTACAAGTGATTTTACTCATAATGGAAGTTACTGAAAAGCCCAAAAGTAGCTATTACTCACTTAGCTATTGAGACAGACACCCAACTTACTCACCATATTGTAGCTATGAAAAAAGTAGCTGAACAACATATTTTCACAAAATGCTGTAAATGCAACACTTTTGAAGTTATAAGTGATTTAGTGCATGATTTCATGAATTTTAATGCATTAAAAATTATTAAAAAAATTTATTAAAAAAAAAGTAAGACAGATCCAGGTCTCATACTCACACAAGAGAATCTACCTCTGGCCTAGTACATATATGCAAGATATGAGAGAAATCCCTGCAATAGTCACTGAGAAAATTGTGATAAAAAGTTGAAATTTTCACACTTTTGGTGGGGGTACCCCCCTTGTAATGTCTCTAGCAAACAGACGAACAGACAGATTTGCATGCCTTGAACAACTTTTCATCCTCGATAGATAAGGTATCTTTTAAAATAAACAGCATGTCTCTAGGCCTTGTAGTTTTGGAGAAGAAGTTGTTCACGCGGACGCCCATGCCGCAGAGTGATGACATAATGTCAGCTGACTGACAAGTCAGCTGACATAAAAACATGGTCAGCAGCACTCTCGAGGTCTGCTTGTGAGCCCACAAATGATTCAACATAATTATCGCCCAATAAATCTAGTTCTTGATCATTTTTGTCAGCTTTCTTATCTGGTTTATTTACATATCTCTTCCTATGTGTGATCTTAGTTAACTATTCTTCCGTAAAGGAAGCACAAATATCACAAGGTGAGATGAAAATGATACAGGGATCATCTCCCTTGCCTGCCTCTCTGCAGGTAGGACAGTAATTATGAGTGTCAAAAGCATGACAGAAATGATGGCATTTAGATGCACGGGGTTTATCTCTATTGGATTGGTGAGAAGACATGTTCAAATGCAATAAAAGAGGTGGACCTGATCACATAAAGAAACTAGCTGAGGCGAAAACTCACAACAAAATAAAAGAAAAAATACTTATCCGACTGGACGGAAAGTTGTGCTTTGATAATTAATAAACAAAATGGCTGAAATTAGAAATCCAACAATATAAATAAACTGAGATATAAGTAGAAAACGGCAGAAAACTTCACAAAACATTCCAATATGGCGGCCAGTGAGACAGAAGAAGACAAATGGGGTAGGTCAGGTTACGACAACTTGAGGCTATGGCCAACAATAAATTATTTTTTTTTCTTAGATGTTGGCCGGGCCTGGCAGCCATCCGAGAACAGCATTCAGTCCCACATGGTAAGCTATTGTAGTGTAATAAAACCTCCTTCTTTTGAGTTGTAATTTTGCCCGTACCCCTTCAGCTGTAAGACGGCGGGGAGGCAGGGTGGGACTCTCTTCAGTTCCACATGGTAAGCTTGTAGCTTGTAAATGTTACATATAAGTAATTAAAATTTTCAATTTTATTGCGCTACAATATTACCATGTGGAACTGAATGCTGAATGCAACCGCTCGATGGAGGAATTACAGCTGAGACTGGAGGAATTTGTCACTTTTTCTTGGATTTTGAATTAATTAGATTAAATGTATGTATTTGAGAGGACCGGTGAGTCTGAGTCCCACTTACAGTGCCCCGGTTCTGGGAACTGGGCCTGTAAGAAGCCAAAAACCAGAATACTTGAACGAATGACAGTACTGATACTGTCTGGATGTCTGGTTTGAAGGAGGAAGTGCAGCTGTGCTCACTTAAACGGAGTATAGCCCCAAGGGATTCACCACGAATGAAAAAACAAGCCCTGGGCATTAAAATCTCATTAACTTGCCACCCTTATTATGAGATTATGGGAACACCTAAATAAGTACTTAATACATTATATCTGTTAAATACTGCAACTGAAATAAAAAATAAAAGACTTTACATACATCCTGAGGAGGTAGTTGTATACCTAGACCCTGGGATTTAGATTCCTGAAAACTTGGCTGCAGCGGATATGCCCCCCTCCTTTTCCTTCCAAAGATGACTAGTCTGAGGGAAAGGGTCTAGGACTTCTTGAGCTGCTACTACTGGACCAGATACATATTGTTGTGATTATCTCACCAAGTAAGGTCTTTCAGGTAAAATTTTGAAAATGTGTTGTGAGCTTTCCAGTGTCAGGCTTGCATGATTTGGTCCACTGAAAACCCACTGTAAAAGCCTTAGAGGCCGCAAAGGCCCTAATGACTAAATGGTCCTTCTTGATGACCTTTGAGGGGCAGCAATTATCTCTGCCACTTCAACAGAGAAGCCTTGTTCTTGGAGTTGTCCACTCCTAGACACCAGGCATGAAGGTTGAGATATTGAGGATTGCTGTGAAACACATAATTGTGGTACTATTTGAGAAGTGTTGTGCTGGAGTGGGATCTCTGTTAAGAGCTGCACTAGGTCCCAAAACCAGAGCATCCCTGGCCAGCCTGGAGCTATTAAAATGATGAGGCAATTGCATTGTCTGATTTTTTGGATCACCCTTTGAAGGAGAGCCGTGAAAGGGTAAGCATAAGCAGTGACACCTGACCAGCTTATGTTCAAAGCATCTATGTCACAAGCATGTTGACCTGGCACTGGAGATACATAAAATGGAACTTTGTGGTTCAGACGAGTGGCAAATAGATCTACATGAGTGAGCCACTTTTGACAGATCTGTTTGAACACCTGCAGATGCAGTGACCATTCTGCCGATTGGACTTGGTTCGAGGCAACCTGGAATGTGCCTGGTAATGATGGTACCAGGTCATGATTTTCCACAGGAGAGCACAGGAGTGTGGGTTCCTCCTTGTTTGTGTATGTAGGCTACTACTGTTGAGTTGTCTGTAGCAACCAGCACCTTTTGGTTTTGGCACTGGTCCTTGAACCTTTTTGAGGAGATACTGCTTTCAGCTCCAGAACATTTATGTGTAGCCTTTTTCCATGTCTGACCACAGACCTTTGGTTAGAGACTTGGTTTAAGTGAGCGCCCCAACCTTCGTTTGAGATGTCTGTAAAGATTTGGATACTGTGGTCTTTGGGGTGAAGGTGTGCACCCTTCATCACATTTGCAGGATTTTGCCACCACTCTAGGTGAGCTGAAATGGTCTCTGACCAAGGAAGGAGGTTGTCAATGACTGAGGATATCTCCAGTGTTCCTTGAGGTAAAACCATCTTCTCCATTGAGTTGAGCAACCCAATTAGGAACAACAAACATCTTGCAGTCAAAACATGTTTTGACTTTAAGTGTAGTATCAAATCCTGAAGATTGAGCCATCTCTCTTGAGTGGGTTTTATAAGGACTGAATCTACGACGTATTTGTAGCGCATGAATGAAAACACCTGAGTAGGTTTGAGTTCGAACTTCTCCTGATTTATTATCCACCCTAAGGACTCTGTCAGGTCTACCACAGTCTGAGTGTTCACTTGTGCTTCCTTCTGAGACTGAGCCCTGAGCCCTGACAAGCCAGTCGTCCAGGTATTGGTGAAGTCTGACTCCCCTGGTGAGGGCCATCAGCTTCACTTCCTTTACAACTATTGTATAAACCTGTGGGGCCGTGGCTAGTCCGAAAGGGAGGCAGGTGAACTGGAACACCTGGGGCCGGTTTCATGAAAAGTCTCAGTTTGAGACCAGTTTTTGGAGTCTGGATCTCAAATCTGAGACTTTTGTCTCGGCTGAGTTTTTGGCTCAAATTGATTTCACAAAAGGTGACTCAGCTGAGACTGGTCTCAAGTCATAGTCTCAACTTTTAAATTTCATTTAAGATGCTTCCTTGGTTTGTTTTTTATGCAAGTGCATTTATTTCATCATTATCGATTTAGATTGCATTAACACTGATAACACATGAAAAAAAATTGATATAATATTATTGGCAACAAGCAAATTGTTTGAGACTCAACTGAGACTGAGTTAAGCTTTGAGTCCACTCTTGAGACTAGTCACTTGACAACGGTCAAAAAAGCATGTCAATTCCATTGACTTTTCTTATTATGAATATTGAATATGTAGTTGTAATTAGTAAGCAAAATAAAATTGCAAATTTAATAAGTAAATTAAATTTTTATAAGTTAATACCCTATCCAATGGACAATTGCTTTACCGGTCGGCGCGACCGGTCCCGCCAAACGCCAGAAAAAGACGTCCTGTATATACTACTGGCAGGACCGGTCAGTAGTGTGCATTCGCTAGGTGGCGCATCATACTTGCTTCCTGTCCAGACAGAGTGACGTCAGTTCATCTTTTTCGTTGTCTAAAACGATTTAGACCCCTACTAAGCTGGTAGCGGGGTCGGTTGGGAGGGCCTTGCCTGTCCATTGGATAGGGTATTAACTTATAAAAATTTAATTTACTTATTAAATTTGCAATTTTATTGCGTTAATACATCCTATCCAATGGACAATTGCTGAATAACTACCGCTTGGTAGGCGGGTAAGCAGCTAGGGACTTCTGTGAACTCATAACAAAAACAAAATTGTACAGGCCCATTTGACCTAGGGTCAGAGAACCCTGACAGGTCAAGGTCGGCCACTAACTCACCGGTTAACCGGGAGTCTACCGACGTTGCCCCCCCCTTTTTCTTTCCTTCCAGAGTCGGTTTGAGAAGGGAAAGATAGAGAGAGAGGGGCTGAGTTCAGTCCCAGAAGAAATAAACTTCCCAAGGGAAGCAAGTCACAGTTTTTTTTTTTTTTTTTTTTTTTACAATATGTACATATCTACATATATACAACATCCCCTCATTTCTGGGCCTGGTGGTGCACCTGCTGGGCAGCCACTACAGGTCCCAGGTGGAAAAGCTCCGAGTCAGCCCAGGCAACATCCTTCAAATAGAATTGGGTGAAGGTGTTGTGAGATTTCCAGTGGCAGGCTGACAAGATCTGATCTAAGGAAATCCCTGATTGGAAAGCCTTAGAGGCAGCAAAGGCCCTAACATCATGGGCTTTAACCTGATGTGAGGTGAGTGCCTCCTGGTCAGAGAGCTCATAGCACAGAACCACAGTCTGTTTGATCCATGAGGAGATGGTGGCAGGTGAGATGTCTTTATCAAAACCCTTCTTGAAGGAGACAAAGACTAACTCCTTATTCTGCCTGAGGTCTGCAGTCCTGTCCAAGTAGTAGCGCAGGGCTCTAACTGGACATAGGGACCTGTCACCCTTGAGTGACCTATCCAGATATGGTGCCAGGGCTGGGATGACCACTGGTGCCACACTATCTGGACCTTCCTTAGCCAGCTGGTTCTTGGATAGGAAACTGGGTGAGGGGTACAAAAACACCTTAGACCAGTCCGACTGGTGTCTGATGTTCTTATGTAACCAAGCATGGATCTCACTCCTGCGTTTACCTGAACCCAAAGCCAGCAAGAAAACAGTCTTGAAAGTTAGATGTTTCAAGGAGGCCTCTTTCAGGGAATCAAAGGGAGCCTTTGTGAGCTGATGTAAAACCAGTGAAAGGTTCCAGGAGGGGATGCCCCTCCTGCCCTTAGGTCTGTCTCTATGGAAACTATCCAGGAGACGAGAGAGATTCTCATCTTTGCTGACATTAATGGTGGAATTGCCCAGTTTGTCAGCAATGGCGGATCTGTAGCCATCAATAGTGCTTGGTTGTAACTTCTTCTCCTGAAATAAGTGCAGGAGGAAGTCAGCAATGGCTTTCAGAGGTGGTGCCCTGAAGTCCACCTGATTACTGAGACACCACTTTGTAAAAATGGTCCACTTTGGCTCATAGACAGATCTGGTTGACCTTCTTTGAGGAGCCTCAATTCGTGCTGCCACTGCCTCAGAGAAGCCTTGCTCCTTGATTGCTGAGGCTCTAGGAGCCAGGCATGTAGGTTCAGATTCGACAGGTTCCTGTGAAGGACCTGGTTGAATGGCTGAGACACTAGGTTGGGTATGCTGGGCAGACACAGTGGGATCTGGCTTGACATTGCTACCAGGTCCCAAAAACAGGGCATGTTGGGCCACCCTGGAGCAATCAGAATTATTCTGTTGCAGGGGTAGTCCTGGAGCTTCTCCACCACTTTGCCCAAGATGGCTGCTGGTGGGAAGGCGTATGGGTCCAGGTCCTCCCAGGACAGGCCGAGTGCATCCACTGCCCAAGCCTGGGGGTCTGGTACCGGTGATACAAACTGTGGTAGTTTGTTGTTGAACCTGGTGGCAAACAGGTCCACTTGTGGCTGATGCCACCTTGAACATACAGCTTGGAACACTGCTGGATGAAGTGACCACTCTGTTTGAGTGGTCTGGCCAAGCCTGGATAGCTTGTCTGCTATCACGTTCAGCCGGCCGGGGATGTGACGTGCCCTGAGGGTTACTTGCTGCCTGGTGCACCAGGACAGAATTCTCCACAGTAGGACACACAGAGAGCCTGATTTCATCCCCCCTTCTTTGTTGATATAGGCAACCACTGTTGTGTTGTCTGTAGCTACCAACACTGTCTTGTTGAAGACTAGGGTTTGAAACTCTTTAGAGCTAGAAATACTGCTTTCAGCTCCAAGTGGTTTATGTGTAACTTGCTCTCGGGTAGGGACCACTGTCCCCTTGCAGTGTGCTCGTCTAAGTGAGCGCCCCACCCTTCTTTTGATGCGTCTGTAAAGATTTGCAGAGCATGTTTTAGAGGGTGTAATGGTTGACCTAGAAGCACATTGCTTTCCTCCAGCCACCACCTTAGATGGGAGTGGAGGGATTTGGGGACCGAGATCACCTTTTCCAGTGACTCTGGGACCCTCCAGTTGTTTTTCAAGTGCCACTGTATGGGTCTCATGTTAGTCGCCCTAAGTGGACTTGCTTTTCTGTTGCTGTGAGTAGACCTATGAGGGACATGAATTGTCGGACCGGGCAAAGCGGATCCGACAATATTGATCTGATCTTGTGTGTCAAGGCCTGCCAACGTTCTTCTGTTGGTCTGACCTTGCCCTCTTTCAGGTCGAACTGGTAACCTACGAAGTTGAAGACCTGTTTGGGAACCAGCTCTGACTTTTCCTTGTTCACCAGCCACCCTAATTCCTGAGAAAGTGTGACTAGGGTTTGAGTATGCTGGAGACAGGTGTGGTGGGTAGAGGCTCTCACCAGCCAGTCGTCTAGGTACTGGTGGATCCTTATACCCTTCTGAAAAGCCACGAGTTTGACCTCTTTGGCCACCACTGTGAACTCCATGGGAGCTGTGGACAGGCCAAAGGGAAGGGCTTGAATTGGTAGGACCGACCCTGGAGGTGAAAGCGCATGTACTTCCTGGACTGACTGTGAATTGGTATGTGGAAGTATGCTTCTTTGAAATCTATGGATGTGACCCACTCCCCTGCTTGGAGGGAGGTTCTTATTGTCTCTGGGGTTTCCATCTTGAACGTCCCTGTGTTCAAAAAGGTGTTCAAGGTGCTCAGGTCTAGGATCGGTCTCCACCGGTTGTTGGGTTTGGGTACCAAAAAGCCGGTTGTAAAACCCCAGTGAGTTTTGATTTTCCACCGGTTCGACTGCATTCTTGTTTATCAGCTGATACAGTGCCTCTAAAAGGAAGGACTGTTTGGTTGGATTGTGGTAGTTGCTTATTACAGTCGGTGACCTCGTCAAGTGGGGTCTGAACCGGAAGGAGAGAGTGTAACCCTCCCTCAATCTCTAGCCACTGTCTGACCAGCTGGGACCCGAAAGGGTAGGCTGGTTGACTGGTCAGGTAGCTTGACAGGCATTTCACCGGGACCAGTGACTGATCAAAAAATTCCTCTGTAACCAGTTCCTTAGGCTGCCACTGGTTGGTCTAAACAGCTGTTTTGGCCTTTAAGGAACTTCTGCCGGTCTGTCAGTCAGTCCTGGAGACCTGCCCAGTACCAGGCCTTAAACGGTTATACGTGAGGCAATGCTCTGTAACCGGTTCCTGGTGGCTCCACAGTTCTGCATAAACTCACCGGAGTTGGCAGAACTGGGTGAACTACTTCTTAGCAAGGATAGGCTCATATGAAGTTGCCTTCTTCCTGTCCACAGTGGTGGTTCAGCAGCTTTTCTCTGCAATCAAACAGGCTCTGTAACCGGTCAAACCGGTAGGCTCTGAGAGAAGGCTAACTGTTGAACCTGTTCTCAGCACTGAATTTGAAGCTGGTTCCTTGCCAGTAAGGATGGGAACAGCAGATTTCTTGTAACCAGCAGCACTACCGTTCCGGAACCAGCAACACTCCGGAACCGGCAATTCTCTGTAACCGGCAAACCTGTTGTCAGCACTGGATTTGGAGCTGGTTTCTTGCCCTTAAGGATGGGTACAGATGCCTCTGTAACCGGCAAGGCTCCGGAACCGGCAAGACTCCGGAACCGGCAACACTCAGGAGCCGGTAATTCTCTGAACCAGTAGCCCTGCTGTATGTCACCAGCAACTCTGTGTAACCGGTAATCCTGTTTAACCGGTAGCCCTTGCTGGATTTCTGTGACCACAACCGGCAGTCTGAACAGAACTGGTGCCGGTATCCCTCATCACTGGCTGGCTAGTGACCCTACCGGTAGCCTGAACAGGACCGGTACCGGTCCAAAATTCTGCACAGGGCAGATAAGGGTCTCAATGGTCACCGCGACTTCTGGTAGGTGAACCCTCTGAGCAGCCGCACCGGTGGTCTGAACAAGACTGGAACCGGTACCCCCAACAGTCACACCAGTGGAAAGGCCTCTGGTGGAGGTTCCAGTATCAAAACAGGGCTGATCACTGGTAACCACTGAAGGGGGGTTCCTTGACAGCTTCACAGGAACATGACTGGAACCGGTACCCCAACAGTCCCACCAGTGGGGAGGCCTCTGGTGGAGGTTCCAGGATCAAAAAGGGGTGATCACTGGCAACCACTGAAGGGGTTTCTTCACAGGAACAGCACCCACCGGTAGTCTGTACAGACCGGAACCGGTACCCCCAACAGTCCCACCAGTGGAAAGGCCTCTGGTGAAGGTTCCAGTATCAACACAGGGCTGATCACTGGAACCACTGAAGGGGGGTTTCTTGACAGCTTCACAGGAACATGACCCACCGGTAGTCCACCGGTAGTACAGACTGGAACCGGTAAAAACTCATCACTAGTGCTCCCCACCGGTAGTCTGACTAGAACTGGTACCGGTAAAACTCATCACTTCTTGTCAGCTGAACCAGTCACGCTTGGGGATTTGCTTGCCGGTAGTTGTGTTGAGATGTGTGAAGTCACATGACCGGCACCGGCAAAATTTGCAGAGTTCAAAGACTATTTGACATCCAACTTCTTCAGGTCAACAGACGAGTTGCTGGATTTCTTCTAGCCAGTTAAAAAGTGGGTGTAGAGCAATAAATACTCGTCTTTCCTTCTAAAACTTCTGTTGAAAACACGATTCCTCCATGTAAATGCGTATCACGTGACCTCCATTGTTGAATGCGTATCACGTGACCAGGTCCGTGTCACGTGACAAGCATAAGCTGGAAGTGATGACGTCAGACGATGCATTCTTCTTTCCTTCTAATTTCTTCTCGTCGACATACACGCAGTGTTACTCGACAATGTAGAATTAAATGGAGGGTGAATTGTGGTTATACACGCTTCTGATTAGAAGAAGGAATGCTGCAGGGACGACACACGACCTCTCACCCACGATTCCTCTCGACGACAAGTACACAGAAATTCTTCAAAACTGGCTATAAAACGCTGGATAATGCCTCGTTTAAGTCCTGGAGAGGCCATAAAATGTATGTAACACAATAAATATATTTTCAGATGAAAATAAGCTTTAAATTCGTAGAATAAACCGCGTTTTCTTCAAACTTGGAGATAAATTCAAAACGCGTCTGCACACTACACGCGCCAAACGAAAAAGATGAACTGACGTCACTCTGTCTGGACAGGAAGCAAGTATGATGCGCCACCTAGCGAATGCACACTACTGACCGGTCCTGCCAGTAGTATATACAGGACGTCTTTTTCTGGCGTTTGGCGGGACCGGTCGCGCCGACCGGTAAAGCAATTGTCCATTGGATAGGATGTATTAACGCAATAAAAATATAATATTTCAAGATTCAACAAATTCATTTTCATGCAAATTATATTGGTTTATACACAAGTATTGGATGACAAACTTTGGACTCAAAATTTGAGACACCTCCTTGGTGGGCTCAAAATTGAGCCCATGGCTGAGCCAAATCTCAAGTTGAGCCTGTTTGTAAAATGCTTTGAGTCTGAGTCTACAGACTCAGCAAAATATTTACAATATTTGAGCCCAAAGTGGTAAATTGTGGTAAAACCTTAGGTACTTCCTTTAGTTTTGGTGGATAGGTGAACATAGGTGTCTCACAGCTCTTTGGTTAACACCCATTCCCCTGGAATCAGAGAGGCCCTGATGTACTCTGGAGTTTTTATTGTGAACCTTTCTACAAGTAGGAAGGTGTTGAGTCTGCTGAGGTCTATCACTGGCCTTCACCTTTGGTGAGGCTTGGGGACTAGAAACAGGCGACTGTAAAACACGAGAGATTTTACATTTTCCACCTTTTCTACTGTGTTCTTTGACAGAAGAGACTGGATACAAGCGGCCAGAGCTAGATCTGTTTGATGGGCCTTGTATTCTGAGTGAATCAGGGGAACTCTGGCTAATTTGGTTTTGAGATGAATGGTAGAACATACCCATTGGTAATAATGTTTAACACATTGAGCATTTGTTTGTTTGCCAGTCTCTTCTCAAAGAACGGAGGTGACCTACTGGTGGAGTGAGGGAGGCTTTTAAGGAGTCATTGGGAGGAGAGGTTTCCATGCCCTCGTCCCTTGAGTGAGGTCGAAAACGACCTCTGGAGCATCTGTTATCCAATTTCCCCCTACCTGAGGAAAAAAATTGGTTACTGCTTGGAGTGGATTGTTCCCCACAGGGACGTTTTCTGTAGGAGCCTCTTTTGTTATTGTGGGGACCGCGAAAGGGCTTATTTTGATATGGGCCAAAACCCAGAGGATCTTTAGGGGTGCCTTTTAAGGAGGAACTCTTCTCCATCCTTAACTCATTGTTAAGAGTAGGCTGAAAGGGAGAGCTCCTAAGTTCCTGGCGTCTCGTATCCCCTAGATGAGGTTGAAGATGGGTCATCTCAGCCTCGCGTTTTAGCAGGTTTGTGTTACCCATGGAGTACAACTCCCTCTGGATAATATGGATTTACTTAGGCAGGCTAAGGATCTCTGCTGAATAAGTATCCTCTTATTCAGCACATCAAAATAATCACAGGCTGTCTCACAGCCACGCCTGACGCTCTTTCAGGATTGGCACCCTTTTGAATTTGGCTTTTGACTTTCTTGAAAGTAGACTTAAAACTGTCCTGGCACTTTTCCATGATGGAGTTACAAATCGAAGCATTCTTAGCAAAAGTAGCGGCAAAGTTAATAGTGCAGAGGTTTTGTCTTGCCTGATGTTCAAGATCTTTGAGTACTGGTAGGGTAACCTTGCCCATAGGGGCCCCAAAGGGTTTAGGGGAGATACAGATTTTGGCAAAATCTGAGTTTAACTCCTGCATTTTGTTCTCAAAACAAGGTTGTCCCACCTTGTACCACTTTGAATTGGAAGCAGGGGGCTTTATGTATTTATCCTCAGGTAAATTTGAGGAATGAAAGTCCTGTTCAAATTTTTCAAAGCCATCTTATAGGTAAGGACTTAGCGTAGCTGAAGGGCCCCTTGGCCAAAGCTCCTGTTGGCCTTTTTCATCATCCAGACCCAAGATAGTAGTAGAGGACCTAGACATAGTATCCCTGGGGTCAGGGAGATTCAAAATGTGTGTAAAGGATTCTATGTCCTCTGCATACTGTGAGGGCAAGCCAGACATATCTACCTCCCTATAAAAAACTAGATCTGGATCTGTATGTTATTTGTTTTGATCAGAGGGAACCCTCGTGGGTTTAGAAGACTTTTTGACTCAGATTCCTCTGAAGAAGATGACTGGGATACATATTTAGCCTGAACCCCTTACGTTATCTTTTGTCCGAGTGTTTCTTTGCCTTAACCGAACAAACCCATTCGGGTTGTTCGTAGTGTTCGAAATTCTGATCTGATCTGTTTGGATCTGATCCAAGCTCGGACTGAACACTTTGTCTGAACTGAGGAGGCAAAGCAGGCCCACAGAGGTCTGTTTTCATGGGCTCATCCATTTGTTCGGATGCTTGGATGTTCGGTTGAGTGTTCGGGTGAGAAGGCAAGTCATCATTTTGTTTGCTTGTTCCAGGCTTTGGATCTGAAGCAGAGATCTGATCCACCCCCACTTCTGAGGACTTTTTTATCGTTTTAACTTTGTCTCTGAGAGACTGCATTGCCTCTAACATAGAAGCCTGGAACACCCCCATTTGTTGTTGAAGTTGGATGTTAAAATGCACATCCAGGCTTTTTTCTACCTTGCTTTCAATTCTGTTTTGTAAAGCCATGCCTGGAGTGGGTGGGACAGTTTGAAAAGTTTTTATTGACAACGTTTCAAAACGGTTTGGGGCATGGGGCGATGAGTATAATTGCTCTGCAGTGTCTGCCCAATCTGCCTGAGAACACTGCCATGTCATTCCCCAACAAATCCAGTTCATCTTTTGAAGTGTCAGCTGCCTTCTGCTTCAGAACATACCTGCGTCTGTTTTTTATTTTGAGAAGTTGTTTATCAGTAAAGGAAGTGAAAATATTGCAGGATTTCTCATTGGTAAAGCAAGGGTCATCGTCCTTGCCTGCTTCTCTACATGAGGGACATGCAGGTCAAAGGACAAGCAGAAGTGACGGCACTTCAATGATCTTGGTTTAGTTGTATTAGCTTGGTGAGAGGACACTTTTAAGCAATATTGTCTGAACAATCCGAACTGAGGCAAATGGCTAAATAAAAACATCCAACAATACGTATATCCAGAGAAATTCAATAATATATCAGTGAGTGAAAATAAAACGCTTACTAGTTATGTGGCCAACAAGAAAGAAGGAGGCTTCAATGGAAGTACACTACGGGGTTCACCTACAGCACAGGGAATTTGGTCAACACTAAATCTGGTCAACACTAGATATGGAGATAGCATTCAGTTCCACATGATAAGATATTGTAGTGCAATAAAACATTTTCTTTAGCAAGCATTACAATGGCTATCCTTTTTCTACTTGTTAAATCATTATGTTCAATGCTTTCAATTTCAGGGAAATTTTTTCTCATGTTTTATCCACTATTTCACTCATCTTGTCAGTCTGAAAAATAACTAATTTGTCGGAATATGCCTTTATATAACTAATTTGTCTGCAAATATTCTCAGTTTCTTTTCTGTCACCGGCTAAAATAACTACCATTTTAAATGAGTTTTTGAATAAAAATCTTCTAAAGAATGAAATTATTAGCCAAAGTAGAAGTGTCACCTTCTCATTTTTGAAAGAAAATTGATTTGTCATGGTCTTTGATTAAATATTATTAATTATTTTGTACCCTTTTGTTAAAGAACATCTTGGATTAGAGACCTCACATTAAATCCACTTCCACTGCTAGGCAATATATTATGGGCCTTTCTTGAAAATTTGAAAAAAATTTGAAAAAAATTTGGCCCTAAACTAATAGATATGTATAAGGCAAAAGCAAAAATATGGCAAAAAGTAGTTACTATGGCGGCCATTTAAAAAAATGTAAATATCTGAAATTGCTCAAGGGTGAGATGTCCACATCGTACAGGATGTTATTACAGGGACCCCAGGTGTACATAATCTGCAGAGAAAAAGACTATTACTGGCACTTTTCGTTAAACCCCCTCGGCTGCCAGACTAATAGCTTTATATATTGAAGTACAAGACTTAGTGTTACTGACTGCAGCAGTGATTTCTTTACTACTGAGATGAAAACTTAACAGGCATGGATTTAGCTTTAGACACATGGTAAATATATGTATCTGGTAGTTAAACAGCCTTTTTTCACAATAAATGATGGCTAAAATTGAAGGAAGTCGCACCATTTTAGGGCCAGAAAATATATCAGCACAACTGGATTGGAGGAATATTATACAATGAAAGATCTAGTTACTTTATACACCTGTCAATATAATTAATAAATATCTTCAATATGCCAGGAAAACATACATAGTAAAAATTTTTTAAATGTTTTATTTAACCTCAGTAGTTTCACCCGATATATTGTCAGTTTGTTCCTCTGTAAAATCTGGTTCATCTGTCACAACAGTCCAGTCTGGCTGTGAAGAATAATTTTCACGATTAAACAATGATGATTTTTCAAAATAAATATATGTCAAAGGTCAAACTATATGGTAGTTCTCCAGATTAATGGAATATGCAGGAAATAAACCATCAGAGAGCGCAGTTAAATTGCTTTAAAAGTCATTCTGTTTGAAACAAATTATTGGTTCAACTGCTAATAAGGATAGTCTTTGTTTCCAAAAGAATAAGAAACCTCACTGATCAGAATTTATATGAAATAATGGACTAAAATATTGTATCACATAATTTATCTTTATCTTTCATATTAGAGTAAAGTGTATGGATTTGTAAATAAATTGATATAATACCTCTTCACTACTATAGCCTGGAAAAGTTCCATCATCACTGACAGAAATGATTTCAGTTGTAAACATGTACTCACTGCTCAACTATTTTGTGAACAGAAATACCAAGAACTAGATTAATAACATAAATGTCATGCTTTTAGTCATCACAATTAACACCAGTTTTAAATATAAATTATAACAGAACTATTTCAGAATATTTTATGGTACAAATCCAGTTCTCTTAAAAAGACTTAGAAATGCTACCAGAAATAAATGGCATATATATATGCGAGTCTGGACAATTTATTTGCATAAATGTTCCTGCAAAATGACAAACATTGTCTTTTTGATCCTATTAGTTCATTATATGAAAAGAATCTCTATTGTCATGGAACAAAGCAAATATGGACTCAAGATAGGGTGGACTTTCTTATATATTTTATTCTATTCTGTACTTTTATGGCACTTAATCTCTGACTCTTAAAACGGAACACCAAAATCCAATAAAAAAAAATCATCTATGCATAGCCGTTGCCAAATCTGGTACCACAGAGACGCCAGATAGAGTGTATGCTAAGTTGGGAATGCCTTTTTGAAGAGATATGATTTTAACCTTTTTCTGAAACAGGTGTGAGTTGTGGCAGAATGGACCTCATCAGGCAAATCATTCCAAACTGTGGGAGCATCAAAAGCAAAGCTGTGGCCAAAGTGTTTTTTTTTTATTTATGTACAGATGGACAGAATTGAGGAACCTCCACAAACCTTTTATCTGGACGGTTGTATCTTGTACTATATCTTCCACAATGAGCAGACAAAAGAGGACCAAAGTAACTGTTATAACCACTGTGAAAAAACTTGTAAACAAGAGTGGCAGTTTTGAAGATACATCGAAATTCAACTGGAAGCCAATGAAGTTGTTTGAGAATAGGAGATGCCTGTGTGTATTTGTTGCAGTTTGCGACAATGCTAGCAAGTGTGTTTTGAATACACTGCAGTTTGAGCATATTGTGACTGGATAAACTCCTGAAGAGAGAGTTGCAGTAATCAAGGCGACTACTCACCAAGGCATTAGCTGGCAGGATAGCAGCCTCATTAGTCAAGTAATGTCTAACCCGCCTGAGATCATGAATTTGATTGAAGAGTGTCTTACTAATATTGCAGACATTAATCAGCCAAGGAGAAATTAGCATCAAACCAGACACCAAGGTTCTTTACAACAACTGCTGGATGCATGATATTAATGAATACCTAACTGGGAGATAGGAATCTAATTTCTGGCATTGAGCACGGGATCCAAAGATGATAAACTCTGTTTTGTCTGGGTTAAATTTTAGCATACTTGGCAACATCCATTCTTGAATATCCGGAAGGCATTTTTGTGAGACATGTGAATAAACAACTGGGTGTCATCTGCATAAAAGTGGTGTTTGATGTCAGTGTGCATTCCAGTAACCTAATTACTCAGAGGAGTGGTGTATAAGGAGAACAGCAGAGCACCAAGGAATGAGCCTTGTGGTACTTTAAACAGCAGATCATGCAATTCAGAGAGGGTTGGTCCCATTTTAATTGCTTGGAAACGGTGGCTCAGATAGGACGTGAACCACTTCCAAGGCCATGCAGCACATACCAAACCATGACTTAAGACAATTAAGAAGAGAAGTGTGGTCAATTGTGTCGAACGCAGCTGACAGATCCAGTAAGACCAATTGCAGTAGGCTCGCCCTGTGATAGTGAGAGATGAATCTCGTTTTTGATATGCAGCAGGGCAGTTTTGGTGGAGTGACCACTTTTGTATGCAGATTGCCTAGGATTATCAAGATTGTTACTGTTGATATGTTGCATGAGCTGTTTGACAACTACCCGCTCCACCAATTTTGACATGAAACATAGTCCTGATACCAGTCAATAATTTTTCAAATTTTCGTTTGGAAGTGATGCTTTCTTAATGAGGGGAGGAACAACCACCTTCTTGAATTTTTGAGGAAACACACCCTCAGCTAAAGACAGATTCACAAGTTGACAGAAGTAAAATTTCAACACAATCTTTCAAAACGAAAGTAGGCACTAGATCAAGACGACATGATTTTGTAGAGGAATGTTTTATTTGTGGCCATCATGGCAACAAGTGTTTGTGTGGTTTTTGTCAAACTCTGAAAAATAGCTTGTATGATACACTAGAATGGTTGTGTACAAAAAGGTAATGTTGAACCAGGATAAAACAAGAATAGTTTGTTGGTTTTGTGAAATTGCATGCTACAGTTGAACCTTTTTATACTCCTATAATAGTGTATAATCAGCAATCACCTAATTTGATTTCATGAAAAAGAACAGACATGATAAATATCTTGAGAAAATAACTGGAAAAAAGTTTTTCTGATGCAAAAACAAAGCGTCCCACAACAAATAAAGTGTGTCATTCTGAAAAAGAAATAGTAAAGGCTGGTAAAATACATAAACATTAGTAAGTATCATTTGAACAGGTGTCTTCATATGTTTTGGGGGATTCCCAAGGAATGATTTACTATAGCCTCCAAAGCATTCCAAAGCTCTAATCACAATAATAAAAGAGATATTAAGCAATAACTGAAAGTCTAAATCATTGGGGGTCATACTTAATTGACCTGGAAATACAAGAAGGCTACAAAAAGATAAATCAGTATCTCTGAATAATCTTAACAATAATTCAATGCAGTTTTAAAGGATTCCAAGCAAATTTTGTTTAAATATGTTATAAAATACAATAAAATGAACTTTATGGCCCTAGTTTCACCATGGGGGGGGGGGGGGGGGGGGGGGTAAGGTAAATTTTAGGGGGTTTCTGGAATCCCAAGTCATGTTTCTTAATACCTGTTAATGCATTTTAAAGTTGTTATTGCAACTACAAAAGAGATATTATTCAATAATTGAAAATATGACCAATTTAGGGTCATAGAATTAACCTTGAAAGACGAAAAGGGGCTAAAAGCTATATCACTAGGTCTGAAAAGTCCTGAAGAATAATTCAATGAGGTCTTATAGGATTTCAAGAAATATTTTTGCAGATTCACATAAAAGAAAATCAACTTTATGACCCCAGTTTGAACTTGAGTGTCAGGTTCAGGGGGTAAATTTAATGGGCTTTTTGGAATCCAAAGCCATTGTTTCCTATTACCACCCCATTTATTTCAAAGCTCTGAATCCAAATCTAAAAACATTTGACACTCTACATATCTCTTTTGATTGTATACAGTATACCAAACACACCCGATTTGGCTAATTTTAAGGTAATCTTAACACAAGGATGAAACTTTTGAAACTATAAACCAATTTTCATACTTCAATAACAAATTTAAGCGGCATAAGTTCCATATGTGAGAAATATGCACAGTATGCACCCAAAAGGGTCAGTTCCAGCTTGTTTTGTTTACTAAATGAAATTCATCTCCCACCAAGATTTTTATGTGAGGAGAGCACTTGTCAAATTTAGTTGATCTGTATTTTATACTATCTGAGAAAAACTGGTGAAAAGAAAAAACAAACAAGCATTCTGACGCATGCATTTATCTCCCGCCGTATAAATAAGATGTACTAAAGATAGTGGAATATAAATTTTCTTGTGAGATGGAGGCACATGTAGAAGTGACAAGTTTAATGTTTGATTGCAATACTTTTAAAGACAAAAGGCATTGATTCATTTTAGTAGCTATTACTCTGCCATCCAAAGAGCTACAGTTCTACAACTTTAATATGCAGTAGATCACCCAAAAGTAGGTGAATGACTTATTTAGAAGAAATTGCCTACCTGTAATACTTTTACAGATAAAAGACATTTACTCATTTTAGTAGCTATTACTCGGCTATCCAAAGAGCTACAGTTCTGCAACTTCACTATGTGGTAGATCACCCAAAAGTAGGTAAATGACTTATTTAGAAGGAATTGCCTACCTGTAATACTTTTAGAGATAAAAGACATGTACTCATTTTAGTAGCTATTACTCAGCTATCCAAAGAGCTATAGTTCTGCAACTTCAGTATGTGGTAGATCACCCAAAAGTATGTGAATGACTTATTAGAACTAGACCAATGACGCTTCTGTGGCCAGATGCAAAATGTATCCACCGGCAAAGGCAAAAGTAGCTATTACCCAGCCATAGCATGAGCTAGAAGTCTGAAATTTTTATTATGTTATAGCTGACCCAAAAGTAGGTGAATAATATATTTGCACAAAATTCTCTAAATCCAATAGTTTTCATGTTACAATTGATTTTACTCATGATGGAAGTTAGTAAAACGTCCAAAAGTAGCTATTACTCACTTAGCTATTGAGATAGACACCCAAGTTACTCACCATGTTGTTGCTATTGAAAAAGTAGGTGAATATCATATTTTAACAAAATGCTCTAAATGCAATACTTTTCAAGTTATAAATGATGTAGTGTTGAGTAAGAACTTCAAAGTAGCTATTACTCAGCTATGCTATGAGCCACAGGTCTGGAACTTAACTATGTTATAGCTGCTTCAAAATAGGTGAATAACATATTGCAACTAAATAATGTAAATGCAAGAGTATTCAAGTTATAAGTGATTTACCCAACAGTGATAACCTAAAAGTAGCTATTACTCAGCTATGCAATGAGCTACAGGTCTGAAATTTTACTATGTTATAGCTGACCCAAAAGTAGATGAATAACATATTTGCATAAAATTCTGTAAATACAACAGTTTTCAAGTTACAAGTGATTTTACTCATGATGGAAGTTAGTGAAAAATCCAAAAGTAGCTATTACTCACTTAGCTATTGAGATAGACACCCAAGTTACTCACCATGCTGTAGCTATGGAAAAAGTATCTGAATAACATATTTTAACAAAGTGCTCTAAATGCAATACTTTTCAAGTTATAATTGATTTAGGGCATGATTTCATTACTTTTAATGAATAAAAATTTATTTTAAAAAGTCATAAAAAAACTTTAGCATGTGAAAGCTCTCCAAAATGTAGGTGAATGAGTTATTTGAGAAATACTGGCTATCTGCAATACTTTTAGACACAATTAGCATGTACTCATTTTGAGTAGGTGAGTAATTAACTATGGGTCTGAAACTTCAAGCGAAAGCTCTCCCAAAGGAAGGTGAATGAGTTAGTTGAGAAAAATTGGCTATCTGCAGTACTTTTAGAGATAATTCGCATTAACTCATTTTGAGTAGGTGAGTAATTAGCTATGGGTCTGAAACTTCACCATGTGAAAGCTCTTCCAAAAGTTGGTGAATGAGTTATTTGAGAAAAATTGGCTATCTGCAGTACCTTTAGAGATAATTCATATTTACTCATTTTGAGTAGGTGAGTAATTAGCTGTGGGTCTAAAACTTCACCAAGTGAAAGCTCTTCCCAAAGTAGGTGAATGAGTTATTTGAGAAAAATTGGCTATCTGCAATACTTTTACAGATAATTAGCATTAACTCATTTTGATTAGGTGAGTACTTAGCTACGGGTCTGAAACTTCACCAAGTGAAAGCTCTCCCAAAAGTAGGTGAATGAGTTAGTTGAGAAAAATTGGCTATCTGCAGTACTTTTAGAGATAATTCGCATTAACTCATTTTGAGTAGGTGAGTAATTAGCTATGGGTCTGAAACTTCACCAAGTGAAAGCTCTTCCAAAAGTAGGTGAATGAGTTATTTGAGAAAAATTGGCTATCTGCAGTACTTTTAGATATAATTCACATTTACTCATTTTGAGTAGGTGAGTAATTAGCTATGGGTCTGAAACTTCACCAAGTGAAAGCTCTCCCAAAAGTAGGTGAATGAGGTATTTGAGAAAAATTGGCTATCTGCAATACTTTTAGAGATAATTCGCATTTACTCATTTTGAGTAGGTGAGTAATAAGCTATGGGTCTGAAACTTCACCAAGTGAAAGCTCTTCCAAAAGTAGGTGAATGAGTTATCTGAGAAAAATTGGCTATCTGCAATACTTTTAGAGATAATTAGCATTTACTCATTTTGAGTAGGTGAATAATTAGCTATGGGTCTGAAACTTTACCAAGTGAAAGCTCTCCCAAAAGTAGGTGAATGAGGTATTTGAGAAAAATTGGCTCTCTGCAATACTTTTAGAGATAATTAGCATTTACTCATTTTAAGTAGGTGAGTAATTAGCTATGGGTCTGAAACTTTACCCTGTGAAATTGAAAATTTCATGTTTCAACAGAAACCCTTCTACTACACTGTGGGTCCAAAACTTGCTCGAAATCGCTCTGACAGTTTCAGAGATATTTGCCATTTTTCATTTTCCGCAAAAATTCAAGATGGCCACCAAAAGTTGTAAACTTTGAAATTTGAAACTTTACTATGTGATAGCTTACCAAAAAGTAGATGGACAACATACTTGAAAAGATTTCCCTAACTTTAATACTTTTGAAGATATTTGACATTTACTTCTTCTGTTATTTAGCTACAAATGAGAAAATAGTTATTACTCACTTAAGGCATGCAACAGAACCCCAAACTATGGACCATCTTATAGCTAAGGACAAAGTAGCTGAACAACATATTTTAGGAAAACACTCTAACTGCAATAATTTTGGAGTTACAATGGCTTTACTCAAGCTACAAACGAGAAAATAGCTATTACTCACTTATGGCATGCACCAGAACCCCAAACTATGGACCATCTTATAGCTAAGGACAAAGTAGCTGAACAACATATTTTAGGAAAACACTGTAACTGCAATAATTTTGGAGTTACAATGGCTTTACTCAACAGTCAGAATTTCAAAGTAGCTATTACTCAGCTATCCAAGGTGCAACAGGTCTGAAACTTTACTATGTGATAGCTTACCAAAAAGTAGATGGATAACATATAGAAAAGATTTCTGTAACTCTAATACTTTTAAAGATATTTGACATTTACTCCTCCTGTTATTTAGCTACAAATGAGAAAATAGCTATTACTCACTTATGGCATGCAATAGAACCCTAAGCTATGTACCATCTTACAGCTAAGGACAAAGTAGCTGAACAACATATTTTAGGAAAACACTCTAACTGCAATAGTTTTGGAGTTACAATGGCTTTACTCAACAGTCAGAATTTCAAAGTAGCTATTATTCAGCTATCCAAGGTGCAACAGGTCAGAAACTTTACCATGTGATAGCTTACCAAAAAGTAGATGGATAACATATTGAAAAGATTTCCCTAACTTTAATACTTTTGAAGATATTTGACATTTACTCCTTTTGTTATTTAGCTACAAATGAGAAAATAGCTATTACTCACTTATGGCATGCAATAGAACCCTAAACTATATACCATCTTATAGCTAAGGACAAAGTAGCTGAACAACATATTTTAGGAAAACAGTCTAACTGCAATAATTTTGGAGTTACAATGGCTTTACTCAACAGTCAGAATTTCAAAGTAGCTATTACTCAGCTATCCAAGGTGCAACAGGTCTGAAGCTTTACTATGTGATAGCTTACCAAAAAGTAGATGAATAACATATATGAAAAGATTTCCCTAACTTTAATACTTTTGAAGATATTTGACATTTACTTCTTCTGTTATTTAGCTACAAATGAGAAAATAGCTATTAATCACTAATGGCATGCAATAGAACCCCAAACTATGTACCATCTTATAGCTAAGGAAAAAGTAGCTGAACAACATATTTTAGGGAAACACTCTAACTGCAATGGTTTTGGAGTTACAATGGCTTTACTCAACAATCAGAATTTCAAAGTAGCTATTGCTCAGCTATCCAAGGTGCAACAGGTCTGAAACTTTACTATGTGATAGCTTACCAAAAAGTAGATGGATAACATATAGAAAAGATTTCTGTAACTCTAATACTTTTAAAGATATTTGACATTTACTCCTCCTGTTATTTAGCTACAAATGAGAAAATAGCTATTACTCACTTATGGCATGCAATAGAACCCTAAGCTATGTACCATCTTACAGCTAAGGACAAAGTAGCTGAACAACATATTTTAGGAAAACACTCTAACTGCAATAGTTTTGGAGTTACAATGGCTTTACTCAACAGTCAGAATTTCAAAGTAGCTATTATTCAGCTATCCAAGGTGCAACAGGTCTGAAACTTTACCATGTGATAGCTTACCAAAAAGTAGATGGATAACATATTTGAAAAGATTTCCCTAACTTTAATACTTTTGAAGATATTTGACATTTACTCCTTTTGTTATTTAGCTACAAATGAGAAAATAGCTATTACTCACTTATGGCATGCAATAGAACCCTAAACTATATACCATCTTATAGCTAAGGACAAAGTAGCTGAACAACATATTTTAGGAAAACAGTCTAACTGCAATAATTTTGGAGTTACAATGGCTTTACTCAACAGTCAGAATTTCAAAGTAGCTATTACTCAGCTATCCAAGGTGCAACAGGTCTGAAGCTTTACTATGTGATAGCTTACCAAAAAGTAGACGAATAACATATATGAAAAGATTTCCCTAACTTTAATACTTTTGAAGATATTTGACATTTACTTCTTCTGTTATTTAGCTACAAATGAGAAAATAGCTATTACTCACTTACAGCATGCAATAGAACCCCAAACTATGTACCATCTTATAGCTAAGGACAAAGTAGCTGAACAACATATTTTAGGGAAACACTCTAACTGCAATGGTTTTGGAGTTACAATGGCTTTACTCAACAATCAGAATTTCAAAGTAGCTATTGCTCAGCTATCCAAGGTGCAACAGGTCTGAAACTTTACTATGTGATAGCTTACCAAAAAGTAGATGAACAACATATTTGAAAAGATTTCTGTAACTCTAATACTTTGGAAGATATGACATTTACTCCTTTTGTTATTTAGCTACAAATGAGAAAATAGCTATTACTCACTTATGGCATGCAATGGGACCCCAAACTATGTACCATCTTATAGCTAAGGACAAAGTAGCTGAACAACATATTTGAAGAAAAAGTTGTTTCTGCATTAGTTTTTGAGTTATGAGCCCTTTACTCCAAGTAGCTAAGATAGCGATTACTCACTTATCGTTAGGCCTAAGTCCATAAAACCAAAAAAATTTTCGAGGGCGTGAAAATTCATTGGGACAATTAATTTACAAAAAATCTGTAGCTGTAGTAGTTTTGGAGGAATCTGCGTGACTAACTAACGCACGCACACACGCACGCACGCACGCACGCACGCACACACAGGCATCATTTCATAATCTCCCTCCCGGGCTAAAGCCCGGCGGGAGATAACAAGTTGTTTTTGATCATGTGACCTTGATAAAGGTAAAAGGTCAAATTTGTACCTGTCAAAAAATTTTCACATGCATATAGATGATAAAAATCATTATATGAGATATTCGACTCAAAAAATACTGCAGCTGTGAAGGGCAAAACCAATAAACATGCTCTGTTCAAAGGATGCTGAATTTTTTTTTGGACATGGCTGTTAACAGACTTTTAGTTACAGTAGTCCTGTACACAGTAGGGGTACAAGACTCTGCACTCTGAATCCAAAAGCATCTGGACCAAACTACACATGAGTTAAATCTCTAAAAAATGTGTTTTCAACTGCTGAACACAGATTCCCTGCCCATTAAAAATTGTTTTAAAATTGTCCGTGGGTGCATAATTAGAGGCAGGGTGTTTTTCTTACAAAACATTATAGAGGCCCTTTAACTGGCATGGAGATAAAAATCAAGAAAGTTTGATTAAATAGGTTTAAGATTGAGATGTAATAATAAGCTGTGTCGTGAATGTTATGGTATGGATATACTTGAGTTTTCATAGAATTATATTTCATTAAGTACCTGGTCAGTTTCTGTGTAACCTGGAAAGGTTCCTTCCTCACTGACAGAAACCATTTCATCAGTAAATATGAACTGTAGTGATTAACAGAAGCATTAATATCAAGCTTTAAACCGTTCATATATTACAGTAAATGATAACATTTACATGCAACAAAACACAGAGGCAAACGTAGACAAGGCCAGGGAGTGTTTCAAATATGAATTTTTATGTTCCATTCAATAGGTAGAATCATTAATAATTGTCATATTTGATAATCACAAATAATTCACAGAGCCGTATTTGTAGCTATGGGTTGTTTCAAAGCACTCACTAACAGACTGGTCAGGACCTGCAGATCATGACCCATATTTGCTAAAATTCTTACTTTTAAAGTACTCGTATTTTATCAATTGTCTCAAAAAACTGGCCTAAGAGAAGGTTTTTTTTTCAAAATTCCAATAAAGATTTATTTATTTCCATGCAATTTCCCCAAAATATGCTTGTGAACAGCTACAGTACTATTGCTAACTTTATCCAGTTTCTCATTAGCTTGAGAATTCAGTCAGCAAAATGGAAAGTCTCACAAGTTTTAGAAATAGTGAAACAGTACAAAGATAGGGAGATTTCCAGAGCAGTGTCAGTTATATAAAGGTCAAAATAATGTTTAAGGAGAGAAAATAGCATAATAATAATCAGTTGCAGCAATCTATATACCTTTGTCATAAGAGAAATATGTCTCAAATATGGCAGGTGAACACACTTTGGCAAAACCAAGGTTAAAGGTCATACCATGATGATGCACACCTACACCACCTACATCACTACTGTCCCTACCAAGTATCAACTTCCTAAATCTTACAGTTTCTGAGACAAGGTGAGGACAAGTTTTTTAAGATCAAGGTCACTATCACAAGATCAAATGTCAAAACAAGCCCATGTCATAGCATTGCACACCCGTCCTACAACTCTAACTAATGTTCCTATCAAGTATCAAATTCCTACACCTTACAGTTTCTGAGATATGGCCCAGACACAACTTTAAAGGTCCAGGTCTAACATCAAATCAATGTCACACCATGTTGCTGTACACCTACACCCCCTAACCAATGTCCCTACCAAGTTTCAACTTCTTTTACGGTTTCTGAGATATAGCCCGGAGAAGATTTTCAAACTCAAGGTCTTTACAGCAAGGTCAAAGGACAAATCAAGGTCACACCATGATGTTGTACGCCTGTATCCTCAACCAATGTTCCTACCAAATAATAACTTCCTACATCTTTCAGTTTCTGAGATACGGCCCAGACAGACACCCACCCACACACATTACTGCCCGCCTGCCCGAAGCCCGCTCACCTATCCTGAGAGAATGGGTGAAAACAATACCTCCACAGCCCTTAAAGGCTTCATGGTAAAACTGAAAGCTGGGTCTTTGTCAAAAGAAGGAAATAATAAGTTTTATAAATGGATGCATTTGCTCTGAAACTCAATGAATGGAACAGTTTGAGGTTTTAACAAATATAGGTTCTTATTTACAAAACACTGAAATGTGCAACATTAAAACATATATTACAGAAAATTAAAATGTGACAACAAGTTAAAGCCTAGGTCAAAATTAGTATGGATAATTGAATAAAATCTATTACAATCAGTATGTTGCAATCAAAGTATACAACACATTCTCTGTTACAGTTATTCTTGTGTCATGCATAAGCATGCTGAAAGAAAATACATATGGCTTAATGTTAAGCCCAATCTGCCCACAAACTTTATCCTATACTTACTATATACCATGGAATACTTACTTCTGAACCAGTCTAAAAAGAAACATAAAAACAATATAAAATGTATTGTTTTTACATTTATAAAGGTATACTGTCTGCACTTTTTTCTTTCACTTGATGCTTGTAACCATCAGTACCTATTTTTAAGTTTTTTTAAATCTCCTTAATAATTTTGAAGGTTTCAGTAGTGGTTAAAACTATTTTTATCCCGAATGTAACTTGAAATAACAGTTTTGTGCAAACCTGATACAGTGAATATGATTAACTTGTAAAAAACACACTAAAGGTGGATCAATATTTTTCATACAAATCAGAAGCCCAACGAAAACCAAACAAAAAATAAATTTACTACAAATTCAGAAATACAATGAGCATAAAAATCAGATTACTTTGGAAGAAGGGGTAGTAAGTATTGAATATTTCTTTATGGTTTTTGGTCAAGTAACTTCTCAAAAACGCCACAGTGTGGTACATAAGTGTATCATTATTGTAACTTCAGTGTGAGACCATAAACTGTGGAGGGAGAAACATTGTGTTCGCATAATATAAGAATAGAACAAAGGGGTAATTTACTGTAACAGTGAAAATGTGGAAATTAGGAGAGTAAAATTAATACCAGTTCATAAAAATGAAGGCTTTTAAAGCAGAAATTCAGATTGCATAGAATTTACATTTATTGTGGATTGAGTAAGTGTATCATAATTACTACAAAAAAAATCAAGTTTTATCTTAACTATTTTTTAAACTTCAAGCTGATACTTACTTAATGATACAGTATATTAATATACAATTCATGTTGTCAACAATTTTTCATTACAAGTTGACAGAAATTGAACATCACATGTCATTAGCTGTACGAGTTTCTCATTTGGTGCTAGTAAAAGTTAAAACTAATTTTCATCAAAAATGGGTTTGTTTCATGGACTTAAAAAAATGCTTAAGCCATGTCACTCCCTTTCTTCAAAAACTACACTGGCTCCCTATCACATACCGCATCTTGTTTAAGTACAATCTAATTACTTTCAAGGCTATCAAATTCTCTCAACCCATATACCTATCACCCTTGATCAAAACCAGTTGTTTAACGTGTGGAAATCGTCTTTCTCTTTCCTCAGTCTCTCACAAAGAAGCCATTGGTAAGCGAGGTTTTGCAATGGCTTCCCCCACAGAATGGAACAGACTCCCACAATCAGTACGATCACAACAAACAATAACAGGTTTCCGTAGCCAGCTAAAGACCTACTTATTTAGACTAGCATATCCCTCCCATCATAGTACATCTCCCTGGCGGGTGCTAATTTGGATCTCGACCTGCTACGTCCCTGGACTTTCCCTTTTTGAGTTCAAGCGCATTAGAGGATGTTACATCAATTTTGCACTATATAAATGTTTCTATTCTATTCTATATCACTACATTAACTGAAGTTGAACTTTGAAGTGATATCTTCTCATTTATCTACATCTTAAACCTATTACCCTGTTATTTGTTTCTTATACAAAGGTTTGGTTTCAACCATTGCATTTAAAATTGCAGACTGGTACATTTAGATTAACATTTACAATGAAGGCAAAAATATTTATCTGGTTTGCAAAATATAAAGTGATGTTAAATAGTTATTAGTGATCAAGATCTGGAAACAAGTTTCAAACACTGAATATGATGTAGCCATTAAAAATTTTAAACAAGATAAATAGTGGCCAAGGCACAGTACGTTAATGAAGTTTGTGTGTTTACTGTCATACCTCTGATTTAGTACATATTTAGTTATTTCACATATTTTACAGTGGTATATTCACAAATTCATAAATATATAATGTATATATATCTTCATGGAACTACTTGTCCTTTTTTTCTAGGTGGGGAATATTGCAATTAAACCAAATTAATTACATTTGTGTGGCTTGGATAGTATGATTAATGGTCATATATTACTATGCTAATATTTGACAGAATTGCAACAAAAAGCAAAAATATAATGAAATTCTGTAATAAATGCATTGTACAGGTGGTCTAAAATAGTTACAAGAATTATAAATGAGATGGGAAATTTCACAATTCAGAAACAAATTAAGGCAGTTTCCTCCATCCGAAAAAATGATATACTGTGGAAATATGACATGTAATACTTGCTGACATTATTACCTGAGTTTCAACCTGTTCATTTTCAAAAGCAAGATCATCTTCCTCAAACTTGAAGAATTCTTGTCTGTCAATAGCAAGGTTAAGCATATTTAATTTATTATATGTAAAACACAGACATATAAAAGTCATGGGATTCATAATAGGAACAACTACCTGTTACAACTAAAACCTGAAATGAATAATTAATATTTTGCTTATTAATAAAATATTTCTTCATTTATATATGGCAAATGTTTTGGGGAAACTGTGTCAAACTGGCTGTAAACACACCGTTTATAAGCTCGATCAAACAAACATACTGTGTCCTTCTTTTTTTGTGTAAAAATGTGTCATTGATTACAAGAAATAATATGTTACTTTATCAACAAAGCTTGAGTGTTCCTGGTAGTTTTCAAGTGGGTCATAAAGCTTACATTAAAACTTTCTGTTCAGATAACAGACAAAATTAAAGCATGATACTGTTGAATGTACCAGAAACCATCACAGGAATGTGACTCAAATACTACAACTGCCCAGAATTGTTCAAGATAATCAAATAAAACAGAATTTGTTCAAAAGGGTCAATGCTCAAATACTGAAATTTAACCTTTCTCAAAATGGTTCAGAGTCCTTGAAGACTCTGGTCAGACAGAAAAATTAGATAAAATGCGATAACACAACACAGGCTATAATTTTCATCTTCTTTACCAAGGCTGTTTCCTTTTTGACAAGTATACATTTTAATATTTCACCATGACACACTTAACTATATAACTGAAAAATAATAAAAATACAGGATTAATATTTAGTTCTTGAACTGTAAAATTTAAGCCTAAACTAATTTATGATGTCTGTGAATTAATAACATTTCTCGAGTGTGAGGATGTCTGACTTCAAGTGTCGGTAAGAAATTATGGTTGAGAGGTAGTGGTGAAGAAATAAAAACATACCATAAAATACTTGACGGTATTTTGTGAAGATATGTTATTTCATGAATATCATATACAACCTGAATAACAGTTTAATTCCACAAACTTTAATCCAGTATTTCTTTGACTATGTTCCGTACATTGTCTTGAAAAGCTCAAAAAAATTAGTTGTTAATTTTGGAATAATTCTGGTAATGGGGGTATTCCACTGGAGCTGACCCTAATGCGGGTGTTCCACTGGAGCCGACCCTGTAACCGATCCTACAACTTTAGGGTTGTTTGTAAAAGTTGTAGAAATGTAGAAACAAGCAATCAGTGCCCGTTAACGGGCTCTGTGTCAGCTGACTGTGTGTTTTGAGTTTCAGAGTAGAAGTGAAAAAAGAAAATGACACAAAAGTTGTGCCCTGCAAATGGTATTCAGAAGCAAAGTACTAAGTTAACGGTTAAGGTGTAAAAAGTAGGTGGAAAACATATTTTAACAAAATACTCTAAATGCAACAGTTTTCAAGTTACAACTCAGTTACTCAACAGTGAGAATCTCAAAATAGTTTGTGCTCAACTATGCAATGAGCTACAGGTCTGCAATTTCACTATGTTATACCTGACCCAAAAGTAGGTGAAGAACATATTTAACAAAATCTCTAAATCCAATAGTTTTCAAGTAGCTCAAGTAGCTCAAGTAGCTATTGCTGAGCTTTGCAATGCGTGTCAGGTCTTCAATTTCACTAAGCTATAACTGCATGAAAAGTAGGTGAATAACATATTTAGACAAAATACTGTAGATGCAATACTTTTTACATTACAACTGATTTACTCAACAGGGGAACCTCAAAGTGCTATTGCTCAGTTATGCTATGAGCTACAGGTCTGCAATTTCACTATGTTATAGCTGACCCAAAAGTATGTGAATAACATATTTGAAGAAAATACTCTAAATGTAATAGTTTTCAAGTTACAACTGATTTACTCAACAGTGAGAAGCTCAAGTAGCTATTACACAGTTATGCTATGAGTTACAGGTCTACAACTTCACTATATTATAGCTGATCCAAAAGTAGGTGAATAACATTTTTTTAAAGAAAATACTCTAAACGCAATAGTTTTCAAGTTACAACTGATTTACTCAACAATGAAAACCTCAAAGTAGCTATTGCTCAGCTATTGAATGAGCTACAGGCCTGAAATTTTACTATGTTATTGCTGACCCAAAAGTAGCTGAATAATATATTTATACAAAATTCTCTAAATGTAATAGTTTTCAAGTTACAAGTGATTTTACTCAATATGGAAGGTACTGAAAAGTTAGAAAGTAGCTCTTACTCACTTAGCTATTGGGATAGACACTCAAGTTACTCACCATGTTGTAGCTATGAAAAAAGTAGCTGAATAATATATTTTAACAAAATGCTCTAAATGCAATACTTTTCAAGTTATAAGTGATTTAGTATATGATTTCATGAATTTTCATGCATTAAAAATTATTTTAAAAATTCATAAAAAATAATTAAGATCCAGCACGGATACTCACACAAGATTATCTACTTGTGGCCTAGAAAATATATGTAGGTTAAGAGAGAAATCTCTGGAATAGCCAATGAGAAAATAAGTGATTTAGTGCCTGATTTCATGAATTTTAATGCATCAAAAATTATTTTAAAAATTCATAAAAAAATAATTAAGAAAGATCCAGGCCTGATACTCTCATAAAGGGAACGTACCCGGGGCCTAGTACATATATGCAAGATATGAAAGAAATCCCTGCAATAGTCAATGTGAAAATTGTGATAAAGTGTTGAAATATTCACACTTTGGGTGGGGGTACTTCACTTGTCATGGCTATTGAGAACAGATGAACAAATACATCTGCATTACTTGAACAATTTCTCATCCTCGATAGTTAAGGTATCTTTTAAAAAACCAGCATGTTTCTGGGCCTTGTAGTTTTGGAGAAGTTGTTCACGTGGACGCAGACGCGGATGCCCCAGACTGATGCCATAATGCTGACATAAAAAAGGCACGAAAATGCACAGTCAGTTAAGAAACCCCCAACAAGACGGTACACTTCCAGACAGGACGTGGTGACTACACTGACAAGATGTAGGGTTGGGGACATTTTTTGCTCGATCAGTCGTAGAAGTAGTACGACAAGCCCTAAACCCCTAACAGACAAGCTGCATCACAACCAGACAAGCCGTAAAGACAAACAGCCAAGCCGGGAACAAGCACTTCTTTTCCCTGGTTGTGTTGGCCTTGGTTGGTGCTGAATAAAGGTTCTTTTGGGTAGATGTTGGGTTCAGTGGATCTTTATCAAATGCACAAATTTTTAACCACTGAAGGCTGAAGAAAAGTATTGAGAATGGCACCTTGGGGCTTCCCCCACCTAAACCCCTGGGGGCAGGAGGGCCTTGATTGACCTATTTCTTGCTTGGTGATGATGCTTTTGCCTTGAAGCCATGGCTAGTGGAACCATACAGCAGAAGACAACTGAGTAGGGAAGAATAGCAAACTACAGGATCTCCAGAGGCAGGAGGGTAGTGGAAAATACATTTGGAATATTGGTTAGTAGATTTAGGGTCCTACTCACCCCTGGAGCAAACATTGTTACACATAGTATTAACATGTGTTATACAACATCTGAGGACGGAGGAGTCGTCTAGCCACCCAACCCACAAAATGACCTGGCAGCCATAAATGTACAGTTATTAGGTGGGGCAGATGAAAACTACAGGAAACCCTCAAATTGGCAAAGTAACAAAGAGACCTACCTAAGGATTACATCAACTACACAAATTAAACTTGCATTGGCTGGGCAGAATGAAAAGATTTGATGATGTAACATGAGAAGGACCTACCCTTAGGACAGAAGTAGCTGGCATCTATATCAGTCCTTTTCAGGACTATCCTATTGTTCCAAGAAGTTTAATTTAAACTGGTATTAAACCAATTTTTAACAAGTTTTAACAAATTTCTAACAGATTTCCAACAAGTTTCCAAAAAATTCCAAAAGTCCCAAACTAACAGCACCCCTCACCAAAGAGGTTCTTGAATTCAATCTTTGTCTAGACAGATTTCTAAACTAGCTAACTGGCGGATAAGTTATTTTGGAAATATCTGGGTGGTCCTGAGAAGAACCTTTAATATTGTAGTAGTCTTGAGAAGGACCTTTAAGTAGTTGCAGTAAAAACTCGACTGCTGCTGTGGTGGCTGTTGTTGCTAGGTGGTGGAAGGAGGTGGTGTATGTATTAGAAAATGAATTTGACTGTAGCTGGCATGCCCTCTCCTCTGCCTTGCTCTTGATACCACCAAGTAGTTTTATAGTCTCATTTCTTAAAATCTGAAATTACATTTCTTCTATATTCTCTACCTCTGTACCAGGTAGTCACAGAATGCTCTTCTGGTGCTCTTCATCCTTGGATCAAAAAAAGATCAACATTGTCTTCATCTGTGCAAACTTTAAATCAAGCATTTGCCTATCCAGCTGCTGGGTAGGACACTATACTTGGGTACTGGCAGTGCTGGTAATAGCAAATGGTGTGTCTCTCTGAGCGAAGGCTGGTCTTCATGCTCCCTTATCAGTGGAGCCTATGGAGATATCGTCCGCAGAGCCTGCACTGGCACTGGATCCATCCTGTGCTGACCTGAACCCTGAGGACTTACTCATGCCTTTCCATCTAATGTGGGACTTCAAAATGTTGAATTTGTCATGTATCCAGTGTTGTCTCTTGGAGGGCTTTAGGACCTGGTTGGATTTCGACTGTGTTAGATACCCATATCTAGTCCTTTGTTATTCAAAAATGTCTTGCAGACATGTACAGAAAGTTTGTATCTGTTGCTGAAGTTTCTCAAAGGCTATCCTCAGTGGCTTTGTATTTCTCAGTTAGATGGGGAGCTACAGCTTTGACAAATTAATTTGCCATGACACAGAACATCAAAACTAGTTGAAAATATGTTTCACAAAAATGCTCTAAATTAAATACATGTAGTTTTGTAGTTACAAAGCATTTACTCAAAGATGAAGTATCAAGTAGCTATTACTCATTTAGATTATGGAATTACAGCATTGAAAATATGTTATGACACAGATCATCAAAAAGTAGATGAAGAACGTATGGATTAAAAACGTCTAAATTCAATAGTATTAAAGTTACAAGTGATTTATTCATTAAGTAGCTACTACTCAGCTAAGGAGCTATAGCTCTGAAAATTTATCATGACACAGATCATCGAAAAGTAGCAAAAATAACATCAGAGATGCCTGTACCCCACAGCCTGGGGAAATAGTTTTCAAAACCATGAGATATAGAAGTAGTGAAACAGTACAAAGACTGGGATACTTTCAGGACAGTGTCACTTATATAAAGGTCAAAATAATGTTTAAGTAGAAAAAACAAGAAAAAGAAAGTGTATGTAAAGATAAAATACTAAAGCAAGACAATTCAATAGCAAGATGACAGCATTAATCAGTAAAATAAAAAATATGAAGCTGTAAAATTTATTAATTGGAGAATAGCTGTCAATGGAAATAGCACAATAGGTATGTAAACTTACATATAATAATCAGTTGCAGCAATCCACATATCTTTGTCATAAGAGAAAGAGGTCTTAAATATGGTAGGCAAACACACTTTGGCAGAGCCAAAGGTAAAGGTCACACCGTGATGCACACCTACACCCCTTAACCAATGTCCTTACCAAATTTGAAAAATTTTGTTGTAATTTTAATTTTTATTAGATAAATACTTACCATGATGCGAAAAATACACTTACCATTTCCTGACCATTGCTGAATGCAGCCTTCATGGAAGGAGGGCAGTACTAGAATTAAAAGACCCAGTACACCACTCTGCACAGTTATCATACACAACACAAACCTACAGGCCTTCAGACCCAAAACTCATCTCCCAGATGAGGAAGTGGAACCGATAAGCACTGCAAAACAACACAGCCTTGCTGATGTTGTTGTTGCTGTTGTAGGAGGGAAGGAATCATTACAGAGACCCACTACCTAGCCTACAACTTAAACATTATGAGAAGTTTACATTGAAATTTACATGCTTACAACAACATATAAACTTCCAACATTCACCACATATCATACAAATCCCCTAACCCATAGTATGTAGTTGTAGTTCTCACAATGCTAACACTTATTGTGCCACTGCTGAATGTTGCATATAGACAAATATCCAACACCCACACAGGTGACCCAAAGCATTCTGTTGTTCACAGGTGAACCTAAACTTGGAAGTGTCATCAGCATATAGTGTTATTCATTCCAAGTCTGAATGAAGTCAACAATGTTGCCTAATATAAATACAGCCAGTTTGACAGACATACATATGCAAATGCATACAAAATAATCAATATAAGTATCACACATATACTTATAAAATAACAAACTGTAGGAACCAATTTCAAAGTCTGACCACAAGCAAACAAAGCACTTGAGACAGAAAATTGGTAAAAATGTTATGGTTTCCAGTAAGATGCATCTAAAAATTCATGTACAGAAAACACTATCCTAAAATGCTAAAGATGCACTCATTCTTGCTTTGACTCGCTACTGTTGAGAGTCAGAATTTGACTTCTCCTTAAGCAAGATGAGATAGTTGCCCTGAAGAAATCTGCTGTAAAGCTTTCCTAAATAGCTACAGAAAAAGTAATTCCTCATTGAATTCTTTGTCCTATGTAAAAAGTTATGTCAAAACCCTCACCAGACAAAGAGATCTATCTTGAGTAAAACTGCTGTCCCAATAATTGAGAGCTGGCATGACCACTGGCTTCACTGAAGTAGGCCCATCCGAAGCCAACTGGTTCTTGGCTAAAATGGCCAGAGTTATTTGTGACCAATTCTCCTCTTAAGTAAGGGAAGAAAAAGCCAACATTAATTTCACTTCTTCCTTTGACTGATGCCAAAGTCAAAAGAAAGACTGTCCTGAAAGTTAATAACTTCCAAGAAACCTTCCCCAAAGGCTCAAAAGGCTGTTTGGTGAGATCAAGCAAAACCAGCGACAAAAGGTTAAACCTATTGCAATTGTTATTCTGAACCAGCAAAAGTAGATGGCTCGATATACTTTTCCTTAAAGAAGTGATTAAGGAAAGTAGCTACATCTAGAAAAGTATGATCTAAGATGTTCACCACAAGGAAGCCTCAGAAGGAGGTTTGTGAATAGATCTACCAGGTCCCAAAACCAAGACATTCACCATGACCATCATGATGCAATCATGATGAAACTGCACCTGAAGGTGGTCATCTTTTAAATCACCTGAAGAATCCTTGGCCACCCTGGTGCAATCATGATGAATCTGCACCCATAGGTGATCATCTTGAATCGCCTCAGGAATGAGAGCCACTGGAAACAACACAAAGCTGTCCAGACCCTCCCAAGAAATGTGTAATGCATCTGTTCTCCAAGCCCCACAGTCTAGGAAAGGAGACACATACACTGGAAGCTTAAGATTCAAGTTGTTGGATACCAATGGCAGATTGATTGAACACACCTACAAGGGAAGCCTTAAAAGGAACTTGTGTGGAACAGATCCACCAGATCACAAAACTAAAACATCCCTAGCCACTCTGATGCAATCATGATGATTCTGCACCTATATCTTTGGAATAGCCCTCCTTAATAGCTACAAAAAGAATTCTCTTGCCTTTCCTGAGATCTTTAGTCTTATCAAGATAATATCTCAAGGCTCTCACTGGACAAAGAGACTTATCTTGCACCAAAGAAGGATGTTGAAAAAGGCACATACCTTGGACGCTTGGTTCAACCTGTTGCAAACAAATCCATCATTGGTAGATGCTATCAATGGCAGATTTGATTGAACACCTGATTCAGAACAGATGATTCAAAATTCATTCAAAACTCATTCAATTTGAATCATCCTGTCTCTAATGAACAAGGAATCAGCTAGAACATTTGGATTCCCTGGAAGTGATCTGCCCGAATCTGAACACCCCTGGCATTCGTTCAAGGAATGATTCTTCACATTCCTGAAAGTGGGTACCTCCCTGCTTGTTCAGGAAACCACTGATGAATTGTCTGTTGAAATCAACAGATTTAGAATCTGAATCTGACTTCCGAATGATTCTAAAGCTAGTAACCCTGTTAATGTGAAGTCTTGACTCCCTATGATACCACAGACCACTGGCTCTTTGATGCCATAATTGGGCATCCCAACCCTTAAATAAAGCATCTAAGAACAGAAGGAGATTGTGCTCCTTCTGATGAAGTAGTGGCCCTCCTTCAAACTTGAAAAGTTGGTCCACCACTGAAGATGATCCCTGAGAACCTGAGAACAGAAAACTGGGATATCACAAGATTGAGGATATCTCTGGAGACTTAGCAGATAGCCTTGGGGTCACCTGATAAACAAATGACCCAATGGCATTGTCTTATCCTATGAAGCCATGATGCCAACCAGAGAAATGGGTTCCTAGAAACCATTAACTTGAGAATGTGTTTTGTTTTTGAGTGAAAGATCTACCCTAAGATCGAATCTGCGATCCAAAATAAAAAACCCTGGGACTCAGGGACTTTAATAAATCATGATCCAACCCTGGCTTTAGACAAGATGAACCAGCCTTTTTTTTCAAATGTATATAAAGTGGTGACATCCAATGCCTTCTACTGTAGCCATCAGGTTCACTATCCTTTGATACCATAGCAGAGTCGAAAATAAACCGTTTCAAGGAGCAAGGCAATGAAATGGTTTATATGCTGGTAAATCGTGATGCGTTCTTTAAACCACAAGTCTCACCATCTACTAACCTAGTAAACAGGCAGTGAACTGGTATGATCTGTCATCAACACTGAAAGTGAAGATAAAACTTGGCATGAAACGGGCTACGAAAGAATGCAACTGTAAGGAAACGAGTTAACACACTCATTCACTTACTAGTAACAAATTGTGAAAAACACAACAATGTGAAATTAAGGTACATGTAAAGGATTACTTACCTGACCTCAACTATTAGTGGTAGCCATCTCTTCCCAGCTTAACACAACCGATAAGCTGTAAAATTGCAGCAATATCACCATGTCACTGGTGTTATCGCCCTTTTGTCGATCATTTCATAAACAGCTTTTATCAAAACTGTTGTCTCTCACCTTTTATTTTATTTATTTATTTATTTTTAAAACACATGTCCACAACTGCTCTAGGAACATGAATAAGTACTCCTTCCTGCTACTGTCGCTTCTGTGAAAAATAAAATATGGTTGAAAAAATTATCCTCTTACTATCTTAAGATGTAAGGTGTAGAATATCTGCCAATACTAGACAAACATTCCTTGTAAAGATTACTCCTAACACCTCTAGGTGTTACTGACGAGGAGAGTTCTGAAACAGTATAAGAGGATTAATTGTCATAAAAGGGACAAAAATATAACCGCCCTGGGGCACTTATCCCATTTCTAGCCATGTGTAGGAGTTTGCTCCTTCCTAGACATAAGAATCACTACACACCTGAGATCACAAAATGAAGTTTTCCTGGACATCTGACCATGTGTCCACAAGGAAAAAACCTAATTAAGAGTGAAAAATGCACTTCTTATTCTCTCAAAATCATCTAAGAGATAAGATAGAGAAAAGTGAGACTTGAAACACTCCTGATGAATAACAATTTGAAGAACTGGTCAAAGCACTGTACAACAAACATCCAGGAGAACTGAGGACTGTAATTGCAATTCACTATACACACAGTCCAAGGCATTACTGGATATTCTATGAGATCCTGTTAATCCTTAAATTCTTGAAGACCTCCTGACAGAGGTCCTGCTAGATAACTCCAAATGATTATATTCCAAGATTTAACATGATAATGCTGCAAGAAACACAGAGAACCTGTACTCTTGAACAAAATCTGACAATGGGTACTTGGTTTATATGTACCGGTGCCGGTTTCCAGCAGAAAAACCGGTATAAATCCACAGAATCAAATGCCAATTGCTGAGATGAATCAACTCCGGTCATCTGTCAACCCGATTCCAGACCTTTTGGGAGGTATGGAAACTCAATTGTCTTTGGATGATGTCATGCAGGTATTTTCCTCCATGAAAAGTTCCGACTGAACCCCACCGGAAAAAATAAATGGTGTAGCAGATCAATTCTGCATTCAAAACTTGTCCACGATGCAGCATCTAAGAGAAACTTTGATGTCTGCCCCCATAGGGGATTCCATCCGGTCACCCATTCGGCTGAGATTGACGTGGTGAGATATTTGCTACCAAACGCCTGGCTATAAGAACCCGCCGTGTGATAAGCTTTTGTGACAATTGAATTGTCTCCGTTGTTCAGGATGCCTTCCTTTGTCGCCTAGCAACATGTAAACTGTCCCTGTCAGAGCTAGTATGACTGCCAACAGTTTCAGTGTTTATATTGTTGTAAATCTTCAATCAAGTGAAAATTTGCATAACAATAAAAGAACTTGTTCAAGTCTCAAGTAACACGTGCTTTTTGAAGAAAAAATTGCATTCTGAGTAGAAGAAAGTCTTCATCCAATGACGAAACATCCATGCCACCATCTTACAAATAGTGGTCATCAATCCGCCATAAAATGGCCACAAAAGCATTTTCCTCTGTCCTTTTTTAATTTTGTCCTGAAATGACATTGTCAACACAGATGTCTTACCACAGAACTCAAATTCCCACAAGAACTCTAAAAAGACTAATAAAAATCCAAATTTAAAATAACACATCCACACTCTAGTATGGCCAACAAAAATAATGAAGATTGTTTACTGGCGTGGTCACATGACCACTGGGGGATATGCTAGTTCACACTCACTCACTGGCCTCTTAAGGTACCTTAAAACATTTCTCAGTGTTGGCCAGTGAGTTGGATGGCACCAACATGTAGCAACGGTCAGGAAATGGTAAGTATTTATCTAATAACAATTAAAATTACAACAAAATTTTTCAAATTTAGCGGAAAATGAAAAATTGTGAATATCTCGGAAAAGGTATTTCTTCCCCAGTAATGCTCGGTGGGAGATAATACGGCAGTGGTCTTGTTTATCATGTATACCAAAATGCACACCTACTACCCCGAACCAAAGGTCCTACCATGTATCAACTTCCTACACCTTACGGTTTCCAAGATATAGTCCGGACAAGATTTTATAGGTCAAGGTCACTACAGCAAGGTCAAATCAATTTAAAACCATGATATTGCACACCGACAATCCCTAACCAATGTCCTTACCAAGTAACAACTTCCTACAACTTATGGTTTCCGAGATATAGCCCGGACAAGATTTTATAGGTCAAGGTCACTACGGCAAGGTCAAAAGTAAAATCAAGATCACACTATTATGTTGCACACCTACAACCCCTAACCAATGTCCCTACCAAGTGTCAACTTCCTACACCTTACAGTTTCCAAGATATGGCCTGGGCAAGATTTAATAGGTCAAGGTCAAGTCAAGGTCACATTATGATGTTGCACGCCTACACTCCCTAACCAATGTCCCTACCAAGAATCAACTTCCTACACCTTATGGTTTCTGAGATATAGCCCGGACAAGATTTTCAAACTCAAGGGCACTGCGGCAAGGTCAAAGGTCAAATCAAGGTTGCACAATGACATTGCACACCTACACCCCCTAACCAATATCCCTACCAAGTATCAACTTCCTACACGTTATGGTTTCTGAGATACAGCACGGACAAACTTTCTCCCACTGACAACCCGCCCATCCAGACACCATGGGTGAAAACAATACCCCGACAGCCCTTAAAAACTGTGGTGTAAAAACTGCTGGATGATCTTCAAAAAATGCCTCTGGCAGCCATCTTGTTTTTCAAGATGAGGCCAAAAATATTCCCAGGCAAAGTTTGTGTAATGATGAACATATCCTGGAAATTTGAGAACTCTGCCCCTAATAGTTTTTGCTCTAGAGGGGGTAACGAGAAAATTTTTACACACCGCTTCATGACTGACAAAGAAAAGTCAGTGGCTGCTATCTTGTTCTTCAAAATGAGGCCAAAAATATTCCCATGCAAAATTTTGTCAAGATAAATTTATCCTGCAAATTTGAAAACTCTACCTATAATACCTTTCCCTCTAAAAGGGTAATGAAAAAATCTCAACACACTCATGGATTATGCTTGAGTTCGCCGCCATCAAATATTCTCTCCAGTGGATACAATTAAATCTACTCTATCTAGATTCAGAAGGGTCTGCTCTAGTTAAACACTCCCATAATTATTTGGAAAAACCATCAAGCTAAAATCTTAAGCACATGTTTGTTACAATTATTTTGATAGTTAAAATTTTAGCAGTGTATTCTGTCAAGTAAAAATGCTTTATTAATTTTAATAGAAAAACCTGTTCTACTGTCATGAATGGTTCTGAAATTTCCTAAAGTAACCATTTTTCTGTTCCTGGGCATTCTGGAACACATTCAAATTTCGAAAAAATTCCTGTCTGTCTGCAAACCACTCCTGACACCTTGCCAAACACTGAAGGATCTTACAAGAATACAAGAAATATGTCCCCAATTAAACCTGCAATGGTGATGAGGGACATAGGAACTGTTTCAGAACTGATCTTGTGATGTTTGGGAGTGATTGTTAACAATTGGAAGAAGTGACCTTTTATTGAGACCGAGGAATCCATTTATATGGGTATTATTCTATATATTTTGTGTACAAAACAAGTGTCAAAATAGCATCAGAGATGCCCATACCCCACAGCCTGGGGAAATTGTTTTCAACACCATGAGATATAGAAACAGTGAAACAGAAAAAGATTACTAATAGGATACTTTCAGAGCAGTGTTATGCTGGTGTTCCATTGGAGCCGACCCTGTAGCCGACCTTACAACTTGACCTAGGGTCGATTGTGAAAGCCACAGGATCTTAGAAAAAAAGGCGTGAAAATGGTGAGTTGGTTAAGAAGTCCCCGGCAGGACGTTATAGTTACAGACAGGATGAGAGGACTACCCCAACAAGACGTAGGGTTGGGGACGTTTTTGCAAGGCCAGTCATACAAGCACCATGACAAGTCCTGAACCCCTAACAGACAAGCTGCATCCCAAACAGACAAGCCGTAAAGACAAACAAGACAAACAGGGAGCATGTCCCCGACCCTTGCCGACAGGACGGATTAATTTTGTAGGTCGGTATCTATAGTCGGGATCCAGAATCGGGATCCATATCACACTATATAAACCCCAGTCACTAGGGATGTGACACTCATTTCACACTGCAAAGATGACAGCTAGACATCAAGAGGAAATGTTTGACCAGTTGAGGGTGTTTTGGTTTTTTATTGAGTTGAATATGTTATTATTCATCATCATTTCAAGACAGAGAAGACAATAGAACCCAGCACCTACCCAGCCAGGACCACCACCACAGCCACAGCCCCCAACACGCAGAAGGAGCAGTAAGCCACAAAATCCATGGGTTATGCCCTGCATACTGCAGAGAGAGGAGAGTGGATGCTACAGGACACTCTTTGACGAGCTAATCACAACTGACATACCAGGCTACAGAAACTTCACCAAGATGGAACCAGCATTTTTTCATTTAATTGAAGAAAAAATTACCCCTCATCTGAGGAAGTCAACCAACAACTTCAGAAAGCCATTCGAAGTCGGATTGAAACTGGTAGTTACAGTGAGACACTTATCCACAGGAGAAACATACACTTCACTGCAATACCAATGAAGGGTTGGAAGAACTACCATTTGTAAATGTGTCTCCAAGGTGTGCAAAGGTATCCTGGCAGAATTTCAGAAAGAATATTTGATCTGTCCAACAGAAGCCAAGACAGAGGACTGGAGGCCATTGAACAGAAATTTAGAAGATGGAATGTCCCCCATGCAGTCGGTGCACAAGAGAGCAGACACATTGCTATAGAGAAGCCTAAGAAGACATGCCGTGAATATTTCAACTACAAGGGCTACTTCTCCCTGGTACTTTTGGCTTTAGTTGATGCAGAGTACAAGTTCCTGTGGGTCAACGTGGGGGCCAGTGGGTCATCATCTGATGCTCAGATATTTAACTGTAGTAAACTGAAAAGAAGAATTGAGAACAGGACCTTGGGACATACCACCACCTGAACCACTTGGAACTGGGGGGCAAAGCCTTTGCCCTTATGCCTTGGCTGGTCAAGCCATACAGCAGACGACAACTCACCAAAGAGCAGAGTATAGCTAACTACAGGATATCCAGTGGCAGGAGGGTGGTTGAGAACTTTTTTGGAATACTGGTAAGAAGATTCAGGGTGCTTCTGACCACCATGGAGCATAGGCCAAAAGTTGTGAGAGACATTGTGTTAACATGTGTGGTACTACATAACATGCTGAGAAGCCATCAGGGGGAGCAGACAGACCACCCACTCCAGCAGACGACACAACCACCACAGAATGATCAGGGGGAGCAGGGACAGAATGAACATGTCAGAAATCCATTGAGGGAGGCCAAACATCAACAAGTCCTACGGAAAACTACTTCAACAACTTTGGGGCACTGTCTGGCCTGGAGGACAGAATTTAAGAAGACTGATGGGAAAACAGCCGTCATCAATCAGTCCTTTTAAGGACTACCCAAATAATCCATGAAGTTTTATTGCAAATGTGTTACACACACAAAAAATTTTTTAAATCACTGTGAATGAATTCAAAATATGAAAATAATCCCTATCAAAAAGAAATATTGTGGAAAATGTTATTGCAAAATTGAAACACACTCTAACACAGATTGAAACCCAAGTCCTCAAATGTCAAAGTTGAAATGCCAAACCCACATGAAAGAATATTATTACAAAAAAAATTGTCAAAATACAAACCAATTACTTGATAAAAAAGTTTGACAAATAAAAATGTAACTTCATACAGTTTTGCCCATGAGATAATATCTAAGTCAGTCTGTCAGTCACCCAATTATCAGCCATGTCATGGAATGTTTGTGGCACGTGAGGTGTTGTTTTGCAACACTATATGTTTGTCTGTCAGTCCATCAACGCATTCATAGCACTTTATTTTTTAGGTACAGTGTGTTTCATACTTGTTTGTCTGAATGTGTGTTGTACTTGTTTTTTATCTTTTTTTGGGGGGGGGGGGGGTAGCAGGGGTGGGGGGGTGGGGGTGGGGGGTGGAGGGGTCACTTCATTTCTTATTATTTTGGTTGGGGGTGGTGGGGGGGTAAGTGACATTTTATTAATTTTTTTTTTTGGGGGGGGGGGGGGGGGGGATTATGGATTTTTTTCCCAAGTTTGTTTGGGTTTTCGTGTGTGTTGGAATTTTATTTATTGGTGTATAACATTCATTCACTCATTTACACAATTTTTTTCATGTATTTGGGGAAAGTGTAAGTGTTGGGTGGTATGCTTTTTCTGTTTTTGGGCAACAGCAAGTAGCTCAATAAATTGTTTTTGGAAGATTCTTGTGGTCCTTATAAGGGCCGGTTGGTGCGACTTAATGCAGGCTGATCTGCTTATTTGGGCTGACTCTGCTGGGTGGGAGGTCTTGACTGTTCTTGATGAGTGGAAGATAGCACTGGTGATGGTGCTGGTTGATGTTGAGGGTGAAAATGGTTGTGGTGTGTCGATCTGCCGTACTGTAGTACACTTGGAATCCCCCCAAAGAGACTTGACAATCCAGAAGTGTTGTGTTGACTGTCCTCGTCCTGATGCAACGAAAGGTGGGTTAACTCTCTTTGCTGGTCTCAAATTAAACATCAAGCGTCTGAAAGTCCCAGGCTGCTGGTCATCCACAACTAAGAAAGATGCTGGCTGTGCTGATGCTAGCTGTGCTGGTTGCTGTACTTTGGCAATCACTGTAGAAGGCTGTGTTGTGAGAAGGCTGCACAACTGGTACGGAGACTGGTTGAGTATCTGGTATAGTGAGTAATGTATTCATGTCCTGCTGTGACCTGTGTTGCTACTGGAAGTTGAAATGTGGTGACCTGTTGACTTGTTGTGACCTGTCTCTTCGGCCTTGTACTGTATTTCATGGAGAAGTTTCACTGTCTCATTCCTGAAGGTCAAAAAGTCTCGCTATTCCAGGTGTTCAATCTTGGAGTGGAGATAGTTGCAGAATGACTGTCTTGGACTTGGAGTAGGGTCCTGACGTGCACCCAAAAAACTTGAAATCATTGACTTCATCTGCTGGAACTAATCTAAAACTGGAACCTCAGCAGTGGTAGTGGTGACTGGAGCTGGTTGTTGTGAAAGGCTTGTGGTCGACGGCTGATAAGTAACATCTGATGCCATGCTGATTTCAATTCCAGATTCAGTCTCTTGTGAAATATCTGGAACTGAAGCTGTGGCTGCTGAAGGTCGCAGTGGTGACTTGAATGCGGAAGACTTAGACATTCCCTTTCTTCTGATGTGACGCCATAGAAAACTGAAACTGTCCTTCAACCAGGTCTGCCTTTTGGGTTTCTTGGCTGCAGCTTGTCCTGACTTGGTCTGTGTGATCTTGCCTTGTCTGGTACGTTGAGTCTCAAACCACTTCTTGACAGTGATGACAGATAAATTCCTGGTAGCTGCTACTGTTTCCCAGGGTCCCTCTTTCCTCTGCTTATCTTTGAACTTCGCATGAGTCTTGTCATACAGTTCCTTGTGCTGTTTAATGAATTCCACAATGGCTTCCTCATCAGAATCACTCAGAAAAATAGACTTCATTTTCCCCTTCCTCTGCCTGGATTGAGTGCATTCTGGATCTGTATCTGTGTCCGTTCAAGGTCGCTATTCTCATCTTTCCTCAGTCTCTTCTGTTTGCTCGGTCCCTTCTGTCCTTTCTCTTTCCAACCTCTGTCTCTCCTCCTGCGCTTGTCTCTCCCTCTCCTCTCTTTCCACTCTCTCCCTCCTTCTTCTCTCTATATCCTCAGCAGTATCTCCTAACTCAAACTGTGGTTGTAGTCAAAGCCCAAATGAATAAAGTGCATGTGCCGACTGACCTTTTTATAGCAACAGATTTGGAAACTGACAGGCCTTAAGAAGCAAAAATATTGCCGGCCTGTCAGTTACAGTTCCTGGCTTGTCTGTTACTGTTACAGGTATGTTGGCTTTTGTTTACAGCTTGCCTGTTTGAGTTTAGGGCCTATCGGTTATAAAAATTCCCAACGCTAGGACCCAGTCGTGAAAAGTTACCGACTGGCCTTGAAAGTTTACAGGCCTGTTGGGAACACATACAGACAGGCCGGCTAAAGTTACCAACTGTACTGTACCGTTTCCCTCACAGTCTGTTTGTCATCATGTACATTTTCACTCACCATATTTGGGACAAGCCGGACACTTGATACAGACAGGCCTGTTTCATTAACCGACAAGCCGGAAAGTGTAACCAACAGGCTGTTAAGTTAACCGACATGCTTGTTGCTAGGTGGATGAAATTAGGGTCTGTTACAAGGGTCAGCGATGGTCGTAGAAATATCAAACATGTTTTATATTTCACCAACTCTCCCCTACAGGTCTGGAAACTACAACCGACCCTAACCAACCTTGTAAACATTGGTCCCGACTCTCCAAAAAGACATAGTTATCGACTGGTCGGCTCGAGTGGAACACCAGCATTAGCTATATAAAGATCCAAATAATGTTTAAGTAGAGAAAATAACATCTAAGAGAAAGAAAATGTATATAAAGATAAAGTATTAAAGCAAGACAATTCAATAGCAAGATGACAGCATTAATCAGCAAACTAAAAATTATGAAGCTGTAAATTTTATTAATTGGAGAATAGATGTCAATGGAAATAGCACAATTATGTAAAAGTATATATAATAATCAGTTGCAGCAATCCATATATCTTTGTCATAAGAGAAAGAGGTCTTAAATATGGCAGGTGAACACACTTTGGCGGAGTCAAATCTCTACCAAGTGTCACCTTCTACACCTTACAGAATCCAAGAAATAGCCGGAACAAGATTTTAAACCTCATGGTCACTACGACAAGTTCAAAGGTCCAATCAAGATCACAACATGATGTTGCATGCCTACAACCCCAACCAATGTCCCAACCAAGTATTTACTTCCTACACCTTACAGTTTCAGAGATATAGCCTGCACAAAATTTATAAAGTCAAGGTCACTACGACAAGGTCAAAGGTCAAATCAAGGTCATACCAAGACCTTGCACATGTACATCCCCCAACCAATGTTCCTACCAAGTATCAACTTGCTACACCTTACGGTTTCTGAGATATAGCCCAGACAAGACAAATTCTATAGGTCAAGGTCACTACAGCAAAGTCAAAAGTGAAATCAAAGATATACCATGATGTTGCACATCTACACTCCTAACCAATGTCCCTACCAAGTATCAACTTCCTACACCTAACAGTTTCCAAGATATAGCCCAGACAAGATTTTATAGGTCAAGGTCATACAGCAAGGTCAAATCAAGGTCTCACCTACTTCCCCAAACCAATGTCCCTACCAAGTATCAACTTCCTAGATCTTATGGTTTCTGAGATACAGGCCGAACAAACTTTTTCCCACCGCCCGCCCGCCTCCCTGAACGCCCCTCCGGACACCATGGATGAAAACAATACCCCGACATTCTTTAAAATATAACATAGGTGCTGTACATCAGGTGTTTATTTAAAACAGGTGTCAATTAAACCATTCTCAATGGATTTATTCAGGTTTCATGTTATGGAGAAAGCAGCATGTGTATACTAGTTGCAAACGATCACCTGGCAAATTTCTGAGTTAAAATGTGTAGATTGATAGAAACCTTATGAAATGACTTTGAAGGGTCTTAATATGGAGTACAACCCAAATGATAACCATTTTGAAATTCATGACTTCATGTTGCCCCCAATTTCCTCTCTGTTGAAGTATTTTGCCTCCAATGCAAAGGTTTTATACAAGGCAAAGTATTTTGTTGCTTCAGCTTATAAATTTTGTGACATGCTAGTTTTTGTCCTTGCTTAAGTCAAATAGATTAAAGTTTCAATATTTTTCTTCTGTTATCCAATGACAATATTTTTGCTTCAGTTTAAACACTTTACCACCCTTTTTAAAATTTTTCTCAAGTTTATTCTTTAGGTCAATAGGCCTTAGTTTAAAGGTCAAGTGGTAAGCAAGTTTTGAATGTAATCACTTATCTGTCACATCTGGGGGGATAGGTTTAAATCCAAGTCTTAGTAATATTCACTCTAGAACCTGTCCTGATACGACCTAAGTCACTGACCCTTCAGTTTTCTTCAATTTTTTCAGATTAACAGATTGATTATAGTCAGACAAAAGACAGTCAATGACTTTAATTACAAGAAAGAGTAGGAAAAAATAAAAAATAACATTTGATAACCTTGAAAAACTATATATTTGTTTAGCTGAAATGAATACAGTTAAGACCTGCTAATGTAATGTTTTTCAAGTGATCAGAAAAATACCTATACTACAAGAATTCCAGATAACAGTGTATATTACAATGGGAATACTGTAGAACCTCTATTATCCGGCCCTCTATTATCCAAATTTTTTATATTCACTTAATCAGGACATCTGTTTAACAGAGTTCTTCATAAAGGTGGGTAAACTATGATAATAACGATAAAAGCTCAACTCACTCAATCATTTGAAATCCAAGTGATAAGTAAAAAATACATGCAAATATTAACATCCGTTGCATGCTTGTTATTCAGTGTTGCTACTTTGATGTTATTAGTTTATCCAGTTTATGATTTCATCAACTCCAAAAAGTCACTTATTCATGAGAATATCTAGAAAACTGCTGACATTGTAAATGGTCAATATTTACTTTGCCAGTGATATAATATTATATGCAATATTCTACTATATAATACATTAAACATCCCTATTTATCCTTTCAGATCTTCTAGATTTTCGTGGTTGCACAAGAATACATATAATTTGTACTGTAGATCAACAATGTATCAATAATAGCATCCAATTTAAACAATGTAGTTAATCTTATTAGGAAATAAACGAAATAGTGTGAGCATTACTTAGTCATTTCATTGAAAGTGTTCAATACTCATAAAACTTGTGCTGTTATCTCAAACTCAACTTTATGGTTGTTTTTAAAATGAACAACAATAAGGTTTATGTTTCCATAAATAAATATGAGATTTCAAGTATATAATATTTATGCATTTACAAAAAAAAAACTCATTTAAAAGTTAGATTTTGCAAGCGAATAATCTGAAGGAATCAAAGATTGAATCAAATTTTAAAAAGTCAAGTCTTTGAGAAACATATGAGGAAAAATACAAACAGCAGTTAGAGGTGTGTTAAAGTGTGCTGATAAGACTGAACAAATGAGTCAATAGCTTTATTGGTATCTAAACTGCAATAGCTAAAAAGTCAAGGAAAGTGTTCACCTTCATGTCACTGGGTATGCGATACAAGATATTTATAAAGCAGATGCAAATTTCCAAGATAAGAAATGTTCATTTAGGATGTATAGATGATAGATGTTACTATTAAGTTGGGTAATTTTATTTCCAGTGACACATGTGATAAATGGGCAAATAAAGCCATTAAAATCAACATTCTTAATCAAGAATGTCATTCTGAAGGATGGGGGTCTCCAGTTGAAAAGTACTGCTTCAATTTTATGTTTTATATTATGGGAACACTATGTGCTCCAGTGCATTGAAATGATCAGAATATGTATCAATTTTTGGTAAAAAGAATACTATTTAAATATTGCTGTATTGATTTTAACTATTGTGTTGCAAACTGATTAATAAAATGTAGGGCTTGATTTGTTTCTTATCCATAAGATTATTTCAATATCAAGTGGAATCAACATTTCATTCTGCTTATGTATAAGCAATAGCACATAAATAAAAACGTGCTTTATTACACAAAACTTCATGAATCAAAGTCACAATCTTGCTCCAAAAATACAAGACAATTCTAGTGAAAGCATTCCAGCCAAACTGAATGTGAACTTGTTCTGAATACAAGCAAAATTTAGGTTATTACAGTAACCAAGAAATACTTTATTGTAGGGAGTGTCAGAAAAAAAGAAAGAGAAACGGATCAGCTAAGTAGCTATATCCTGATGAAAAATAATGTGACACCTTTTAGACCTTTGGTCCAATATTTCAACGTAGATCAATACATAGCCCATGGACACGATAAAGAATTTATAAAAAACCTGCTTATTTCATCATTGTATACCTGCTGCGCATAACATGTGTCACATTTGTATATACAGGGTTGAATGTTTATCTTTCAAATACAATTGTTTTCTTCATTGGAATAAGAACTTTAACAAGAATTTTTGAACATGGCTGGCATTTTTCTAGACATTTAAGGAGTGCCAGACTAGATTGTCAATATGTCAGACTGATATTGCAACTCAGTTAAAGATAACCTCACAAGACAAAAAGGCGAATAGTTGCTTTTCTTAAGAGGCATGCAGAGTCCTCAAGTACCACAAGAATTATGATACAAGTAAACTATGTTGTTAATGATTACCAAGGTTCTGTAAAGCTATGGTAGTTAGTGTTGACACTGATAAAAAACCACTAAGGTTGTACAAACAGATGTAATCAAGAAACACTTCTGAATTTTCATATGAAAGAAAACATACTGTAATTTCTGTGTGAAACACCCCTCTCTTATTATGGCAACCAACACATAATTTTCACAAACAAAATGTCAGTACTCATAAGTGAAAACCCCATTGAGGAAAACTTGTAGCTTTTCAGTTTGAAAACATACAAATATAGAAAAATTTTAATAAAACATAATATAATAAAACATGATAACTATTACCAATTAGATTTTCTTACAGAAGGTATTTTTTCTTACAGAAGGTCTTTTTCCAAACAGTCTTGCTAGAATCTTGCTTTTTTCAGAACAGTTTTGCTAGAATCCTCATTAGTATATAAGTCTTCTAAGCATTTTGGTCTCAGCTTTCCATATGATGCTCCAAAAATTTTAAATGATTTGCCTAATGCATTCGTTCAGTCTCATCTTTTGAGGCTTTCCCTGTGTTTTTTGTCCATGGTACTGACCCCCCAGCAGGCACAGGTCCAATTCTTGACATCATGTTTTGGTCATGTTAGTATATGACATCAAGTAACTATCACTCGGATATGATTTAAGGTGGTCACGTCATCTGACACAAATCTGACATCCAGTTTATGTGACATGACATGACTTTATGTCAATAACATACCTACAATATCAACTAGATGACAAAATGATAACCAGACCTAATGTGATTGTATTATCCTATTCAATGACATAAAATTGACACCATCCCAACATGACTTTTTGTAGTCATGTCAAATGATGAAAATATGATGTTCGAATAATATGATGTGACCTGATATTCTACTCGGGCATTGTTTCTGACATCTTAATGATATTAATATGATGTGACTTTGTTAAAACATTTCAAGTGGAGTATCATCATATCATTTGAGATCAGATTAACATCAGTATTCTATAAAATTATATCATTTTTAGGAATATTACAAATGTAATATCATCCTGTACACCAGCCAGGGTCATATTAGGACAGGCCCTCAGCTTTTTCACATGAGTAGGGTCAAACCTAGGCAGAGGTGACAACCTTTGATTAGATGCTGAACCTACTAACTTGGCCTCTAGTCTCTGTGATGTTGCTTTGACAAAAATAATTAAGTTTTGGTACAGACAAAACAATTATGTTTAAAACTGTAACTAAAATGCTGTGTGACAGCAAAAATTTACAAGAAATATGTTGTTTTGTAAACAAATGTATACTTTAGTGTTTGCAACCAAGCCAAAGATTGAATAAATAAAGATAAAAGTTCAGAAAAAGGGCTTCTAATATTCAAACTTTTGTACCCATAATTTGTATCTTTACAAATGGTATAAATTTTTGAACTGGTTCCCACTGAACATTAATTATTTTCTCCCATGGAATAATCTTTATAGTACATGGAAATCACTTAAGGCTGTGTCAGGTAAGTGTACACAAATGGTAGTTAAAGCAATGTAATGTGATATTAACTGTGAAAACAAAATGTTATTAACCAATATTTTTATTACTGAAAATTAGTTTCAGCACTTGTGAAATGATGTCAATCAGATTTTTATATCAGTACATCAAATTGATGTCAGTTTCTGATGTCATATAGACATGAAGTCAGTCCAAATTGGGTGATCATATTGATGTCTTATGCTGATATCAAATTTATATCGGCTACTAGATGTCATTTTTATGGCTTTTGGAGATGTCAAATAGACTAGGCTACTAAAGATCTGTTTGACATTTAACATATGATGTCATTTCGAATTTCAAATAAGCATCAGTTTCTGATGTCTTGCCCAGTGTCTTTTTGATTTCTTTTTGATATCCTATTGCCTGCTGGGGGCCCTGCTATGCCTTTTCTCAGCGACACTTTTCTGTATGACTCGTCTTAAACTCTGTCTATTAGATACAGATTAAGTGTTATGAAAGTATAATTAGAATTATAGTACCTGTACATACTTTAGAGCATGCAGTACAAAAATTTGGATCATTAATATTGTCAACCATGATTGTTACCTGTTACACCCAAAGGAAGTAAATCCGAAAAAAAATTACAGAAAAAGAGCTATAAATCACAACATTTAGCAACAGGCAATTTTTATACTTACAAGTGAAATCAGTGCTTTTATTGCAAAACACCCCCCCCCCCCCTTTCCCCTGGAAATATACACTGCTCCAGGGTGGTTTTTTTGCAGACATTATGGTGGTCATAATTTAAGCCCAAGTGCACAAAGTTCAAATTTAGGGTTTTGCATCCCATTCAACTGCCGGGCGGGGGGAACGGTGGCAGAGTGGTAACACTCTAGCCTTCCACTTCTTAAGATCTAAATCTAAATCTACTGCTTTGCAGGCGCAATATCTTCCCCGAAGGGGAACTCAGTGCGCTAACTAATCATATATAATATCCGAGTCATAGTGGGGGACGTGTCCAGGTCTGTATTCCGATTCAGAGTGTGAATCCCAGCCCGACCTCAAGTGGGAAAGCTGGTAGTTGCTTACCGTTGGTCGGCAGTTTACAGTACTGAACCTTGACCAACTGTGTGTACTGGTTTCATCTGACAATAAAACTGCCCATCGTGATATGACCTATGCAATATGTTAAAAGCGACATTAAAACCAAAATAAACAAAGCAAATCAAAAGCCAGGGGCATATTGAGTCATGCCTTTAGTATTGCCACTTCTTGAACCAACATAGAAGTATTTTTGTACTGGTTATATTATGACAGTCAGATTCAACGAACCACATTAGTTGTTCAAAAGAATCAAACACTGAAAATCTCCAGGCATCAGCAAGTAATAATAATACTACAGCAATAATACCTTGCATAGAGCATAATGATAATTTGTATGGAATGAAATTGATGAAGATCCTCTAATGTGCTGGAATCCAGAATGGGACAGGCCAAAAACAGAGCAAAAGTCGCAAAGCATTAAGCACCCACCAGGGGAGGACGATTATGGTGGAGGGTATGCTAGTTTAAACGGGTAAGTCTTGAGTTGGCTTCTAAAGGTCAAAATGGTCTGTTGAGATCTGACATTAACCCAGCAAACATTTCAAATGTTTATAAACGTTTATAAACCCATAAGAGAAACGTTTAGATAAGGTTTAAATAAGGTTTAAAATGAAATACTTGTAAATGTTTATGTAAACATTTTTAAACGTTTCTAAACCATATGTCTAATGTTTAGCAACGTTTATAAACGTTTTGAAACCCATAAGAGAAAGGTTTAGATAAGGTTGAAATAAGGTTTAAAATGAAATACTTGTAAACGTTTATGGAAACATTTATAAATGTTTTAAAACCAAAAAAAAGTACGATAATACATTTACACAGTTCCCACCTTAAGCCCAATGCTCCTTATAATAATAGCATATATTAACATAAATACAAAATACTATTTGTCAAATATCAGTTCCTTTAAAGCTACAACAAAACCTCACACTAAAATAGTTTTCCATTTTGACAGATTGATCACATAAAGTGAGATATAAAAGGATATACTTACCAAAGTTGTTTTCTCAATTCCAAAACAAAATGGCTAACAGCTATGATGACATCAGCATACAAATTCAAAATGAGGCGGTTTACAACTAATTAAACCTTTAAAAATGTTTACTAAACGTTTATGAAAGGTTTATATTACCGAGAAACGCCATCTAAACCATTTAAGCAAAAATTGATGAAAAAAATTGGTTTATTTTAGGTTTACAAAACATTTTTAAGGTTTATAAACATTTATAAACATTTAGAACGTTTGCTGGGAAGTGTGAGCCTGTCCCAATCCTCTGGTGCAGCCATGGCAAATTGAGGCCTGCCTGCGGCCTTATTGGGAAGGTCTAAGGAAACTAATAAATCCATTTCCATGAGTCAGACTACTAGACTTGATCTGAGAGATGACAAATAGGGAGGCTGGGAGAAATTTACGACTTTAAAAGTGAGGTTATTTTACAAAAGATACAATATGAAATAGGAATCAAGCAGACTTTTCCTAGATAGGGTGTCACATGACTTATTCTGTCCAGTCTGAAGTTTAGCAACACTGGTCCGGCTGACCCCATATAGTAAGGAATAATAGTAGTCTAGTCGACTAATGACTATAGTTTTTATCACAAGAACTGCAGTATCAACAGTTAAGAATTTATGGATATGCCCTCTCCTCTCCCGGTGAAATAGAGCTTTGAAGGAATGACACAGCAAAGTTTGGAAAAGTGACTCTCTGGTATGCTTATAACCAATGACGATGAATTCAGTCTTGTCAGGGTTAAGTTTCAATTTTATACCATTCATTCACTATTGAAGAGAAAAAAGAAACTCAGTCACCTTTGCAATACTGGCGTCAAAATTCCTAGAGTCTATTGCTAAATATATCTGGGTGTCGTCAACATACAGATTTAGTGTGACATTAAAATTTGCAATGACTTGACAAAGGGAACTAGCATAAAGAGTGAAAAGGAGGGGACCTAGAGCTAGACCTAGAGAGGGCCAAGATTCACACCAGCAACATCAGAGGTTGGAGGTGAGGACTTTAACAACTGCACTGCCATGTACCAAGAATTTATAGCATGTTTTTATTGTTTTACACATATTCCAGCATGCTTTTCCACTCTGTCTACATCTGTACAATATTCTGAAATATGTGTAAAACAATAAAAACTTGTTATACCTTGGTGCTTAACAAATATGTGTAAGTATGATAATATTAGCTTTAACCTCTGCCCATGCATATATGCTGAATATTTTGAACTGTCCCACTTCTAATGCATCTATTTCTAACTGATTAATACATATTTACTGAAATTGCTTCATTCTCACATTTGTGATTATGTGTTCAAATCCATTTGCATCCAAAAAAGGTAATAGCCACAGATTTGGTCAGAGAGGCTATGCTATTGAATGAAACTTGAATCCAAGATTTTCATTTGTCTATCGCTCTTATGGGCTTGGAGGTGTCATTGTTAAAGAACTTACCTCCAACCTCTTTTGTTGTTGGTCTGTGTCTTAGCCCGTGCTGTGCATATCAGAAAGATATATTAGTTACTTGCTGATACTCAGAGGTTTTCAGTGTTTGATTCTGTTGATCAAATAATGAGCACACTAACTGCATGTTTCCACCACCGTTGGAACTGCCCATCAAATACAAAAGTACTTATCTCAACAACATACAAAAAAGCTCTTGTATAAACACTTACTCAGCCTTGTGAGAAATCTCATTGCTACATGCTAAGAATTCAAGAATAAGAAAAACAAACCCGCCTTAAACACTAAGGGGTTTCATAAAGTTATAATGCAAAACAATAGCATCAGAGATGCCCGTACCCCACAGCCTAGGGAAATATTTTTAACACCATGAGATATAGAAGTACTGTATCAGTACAAAGTTTAGGATACTTTCAGAGCACTGTCAGTTATATAATGGTCCAAACAATGTTTAAATAGAGAAAATAATGTCTACGAGAAATATAATGCATGGACTCTTTATCTACATCTGGCATGGCCGAATTATGGCTTAGACGTTTTGAATATTACCATGCATACAGAAGTGGTAATACATTCAATGGATGCTTATGTGTGGTGTTGCAGCAAAATTTGTGGCTCACTTGATGAAATTCCATCTGTTACAATGGGAAGTTGTAAAAGTAAAATTCTTAATAAATTCTAATATGACTTTAATAGTGCTTAATCTGCATCAAAAGACAGACCCAAAGGTGCAACAAGATTTGAAAGGTCAAGGTCACTACGACAAGGTCAAAGGTCAAATCAAGGTCACACCACGATGCCGCACACCTACAACCCCTAACCAATGTCCCTACCAAGCATCAACTTTTTACACCTTACGGTTTCCGAGACATAGCCCGGACAATATTTTATAGGTCAAGGTCACTACGGCAAGGTCAAAGGTCAAATCAAGGTCAGACCATGATGTTGCACACCTACACCCCCCTAGCAATGTCCCTAGTAAGTATCAATTTCCTACACCTCACGGTTTCCAAGATAGAGCCCAGTGTAACGCCATATTTTGTATGCCTGCCATATTCTGTATCCCCTCTTTGATTTTTTAGGAGATACAGATCTACTGCTTTGCAAGCACAATATCTTCCCCACAATGAGGAACTCAGTGCGCTAATTAAACAAAATCATTATCATATGGAAGTCGAGGGGTGTTCAAGGTCAGTAATCCAGCATTGTGGGTGTGACCGGGAGGGAAGGAAGACTAAGTTGGGAAGCTAGAGCTGAAGAGGAGAGTTTTGAGGTGCTTCCTAAAAGATGCAAGGGACTATTTCTTACATGGAGAGGGAAAAAGTTCCAAAGGGCAGGGGCATAGTGACTGAAGGAATTAGAAAAGTGTTTAATTAATTTGTGAACTCTACGATCAAAAGTGGGGGTTTGAAGGAACTTAAGTTTGGAGGTACTTTGCCTTGTGTTTCTAAAAGAGGTGTAGGGGTGGATTAATCCTCTTAGGTAAACTGGTTGACCCTGGGTGAGAATTTTGTATGTAATAAGACCAATTTTAAATTGTATGTGTATCTAACTGGTAGCCAGTGGAGTTTTTTAGTTGAGGGGTAATGTGAGAGAATTTAGAGGAACGGGTGACAATCCTGCAGAGTGAGTTTTGGACTAGCTGCAATCTCCTTAACTCAAAATCAGTGAGCAATAAGAAGAGTGAATTGCAGTAGTCCAGCCTGCTGCTCACCAAAGCATTCACTAACAGCACTGATGTATTCAGGTCTAGAAGGGGACGAATTCTATAGAGGTCTCTCGCTTGTACTCTAGTGGGCTTAATGACCTGGGACACGTGGTTGAAGAAAGTGAAATTAGAGTCGAACACCACTCCGAGGTTCCTGACACTTTGTGCTGGCGAGAACTGATTTCCCAGAATATTGATAGGGAAGTGAGGGAGGAGTTGGTTACGAGTTTTTGGGAGCCTATGAGAATGAACTCGGTTTTGTCTTGGTCAAGCTTTAATTTATTTGCGAACATGAAATTTTGAATGTCGTTTAGGCAGTTCTTTAGTTTTTGGATAGAGTGAGAGAAATTTTCTGGTGAAAGTGTTATGTATAACTGGGTATCATCGGCATAAAAGTGGTAGTTGATGCTACTGTGGGAATGAATGATTGAGCCAATTGGGTTAGTGTTGAGAGAGAACAGGATTGATCCAAGGACAGAGCCCTGGGGTACTCCATAGTGGAGCGCAGCAGGAAGCGAGAGAGTACTACCTACCTTGACCGAGTGTGTCCTTCCCAACAGGTATGATTTGAACCAGCCAAGTGCTAGCTCACCGAGTCCATAATAAACATTGAGTCTGTCCAGGAGAATGGTGTGGTCAATGGTATCGAAAACGGCGGATAGATCCAGAACAGTAAGGGCAGTGACAGAACCCTTGGCCATGTTAAGAAGAATATTGTTTTGTGTATTAAGGAGGGCGCTTTCAGTAGAATGGTGTTTTCTATAAGCCGATAGGAAGGCAGTCATAAGACCGGCTTCATCAAGATGAGTCTGTAGCTGGACGACTACTACCCTTTCAAGAATCAATCAATCAATCAGTTGTCCAAGTGCTTAATCTCCGAATCTACGGATTCTAAGGCACACCATCCATTTCATAAGGCATAAATCATCAAGACATTAGACATGTTCCAAGTCGTACCCAGGGAGGCGATCCGGTGTTCGGTAGTTAGAAGCTATGGTGGAAATGATTTCTGAAATAGGTAGGTTTTTAGTCGAAACACAAGAGATTTGGAGCACTGCGGATATCATGTGGAAGATCATTCCATAACTTCGGGGCATCATATGAGAAACTGTTGTTGAAATGGACCTTTGATTTATGGATGGAAGCACAATAATGAGGAACCTGGAGGAACAAATTTTTGGGGTTGGAACGTCTTGTATTCATGGCAGATTTGTACAAGGAGAGATATGGTGCAAAATACTTAGGCTGGCCAGTGGTGAGGTACTTATAAACCAAAACTAGGGTTTTGAAGATAATACGTTGTCTGATGGGTAGCCAATGAAGTGTCCTCAGGGTGGATGTGATGCGAGTGTACTTTGAAGCACCAGTGAGAAACCGTGCAAGAGCATTTTGAACATATTGGAGCCTTGTAGCATTACGGGATGACACTGCGAAATAGAGAATTGCAATAATCCAAACGACTACTGACCAGAGCATTTGCAATCACCACTGATGTATCAATGGAAAGAAACCTCCTGATACGATAAAGGTCCCTGAGGCTAATAAAACAAGATTTGATGACAGAATTTACGTGATTGGTGAAACAAAACTTTGCATCAAACAGAACACCCAAATTGCATACAACATCTGTGGGAGAGAGACAATTACCCAGGATATTGACAGGAAATGAGTCACTGAGCCATTTGTATCTGACTTTGGCACCAAAGACTATGAAATCTGTTTTATCAGGATTTAGCTGGAGTTTGTTTTCAGACATCCAGACCTGAATATCGTTCAAACAGGATTTAAGACGGTCAAAAGACTTGAGACTATCATCAGGGGATAAGTGAATGAACAGCTGAGTATCGTCAGCATAGAAGTGGTATTTGACTCCATGTGAGATCTAATTTGGGCAGCCACTATTCGCTCAACCAATTTTGACAAGAAGCTAAGACCAGACACCGGTCGATAGCTCTTCAAGTCCTCTTTTGAAAGGGTGGACTTTTTTAGGAGAGGTGTGACAAAAGCTTGTTTAAAAGGATTTGGGAAAATGCCATTTTTGAGGGACAAGTTAACCAGTTTTGTCAATGAAGGATGTCTATACATTGTTTCAAAATATGTGTGGGACATGGATCTAGAGAGCAAGTTTTTGAAGGGGCTTCCTTGATAAACTTGAGGACTTCGCTATCAGTGACAACTTGAAAGGAACTGAAAGTTGGCAGCTCCTTGTCAGGGTGAAGAAACTTAGATCGGGTGTGTTTGAAGGTGTCTCGGATCTTTTTAATTTTATCAATGAAAAACGAACCAAATCTGTTTGCTAATGATTTTTTTTTGAAGAATCTTTGAGATAAAGTTTAAATTTGAGAGAGGCCTGTAGTTTTTAAAAACTTCTTTGTCTAGGGATGGTTTTTTGAGGATAGGGGTAACATGGGCCTGCTTAAAAAAGTTTGGACACTTATCTTGAGAAGCATTGATTATTGCGGTGATGGGGGTAATCAGAATATCCAGATAATCCAGAACATGGAAAGTAGGTCAAGGGTCTAGGGAACATGATTTACTAGGAGAATTGGTAATAACTTTAGTAACTTGATCCTCTGTTACAGTCGAAAAAGTGGAGAACATAGGGGGAGGAGAGTCAGGGGTGATGTTGAGCGTATTTTTTCAATTTTTTCTGTGAAGAACTCCACAAACCTGTCAGCCAAAAGCTGAGGGGGCTTTATCGATGGGAGGATCTTGGCTGGAAGTCTGTGCAATACATCGCCCAGGACATGCCATAATTTTTGTGGATTGTTGTGATTGTCCTGAATTTTCGCTTTAAGGAATTGAGATTTGGCTTGCATGCAGATTCTATTATATTGATGGACTTTCTGCATGTACCGGGATCTATTGAAGGTGGATTTATCCCTTCGCCAAATGTGTTCAAACAAAAGTTTGGTCTCTTTTGCCGCAATTACAGTGTCGTTAACCCATCCTGGGATGTACTTTGCCTTGGTATGTTTAGTGTGTAGTGGAGCATGTTTGTCGACAAGGTGGAGTGATATTGTTTGTAGAGAGTATCAGGTTCTTTGGATGGATTATTGATCAGTTCTGAAGCAAGGAGATCTGCTTTCATTTTCTCTGTCAATTTTATGGTATTTTCGAAAGGAGACAGTAGCATTATTCTGAGATCTAAGGGTTAAAACATTTGGAGTGAAACTAACTGAGAGATGGTCAGAAAAAGCATCAGTGGTATGGACGTTGGAAATATTGTCACTGTTGAATTTAGTTAAAACATGATCGAGGGTATGTCTGTGAATGTGAGTAGGGAAATTAACTTTCTGAATTAAGTCAAATGAATTGATCAGTGAGTGAAAGGTTTTTGAATTTGAACATGTTGTTTCAAGGTGAAGATTGAAATCACCGATGATGGCCAGATTTTCTGTGGTGAGGTGAATGTCCTCCAAAAGTGATTGAAAATGTTCAAAAAAGGTAGAAGTACTTGAGGAAGGTGGTCTGTATATGTTCAAAAAGTAAAAGGATTCTTTGTTCAGGGATATCTTGATGAGGAAGTTTTCAAAGGTGCAGCAGGTCTTTGTAGAAACAACGGATGCATAAAGTCCATCTTTAACAAAAAAAACAGTCCATCGCCACGGCGGGCCACTCGAGGCTGTTGATACAGACTGTGGTGGGGTGATTTCTGACAAATTGGCGCTTGTGATGTCAGGTCTTATCCAGGTCTCCAACATGGCAAAGAGATCAGTATCATTGTCAGAAATAAATTTTGCAATGGCCGGGTATTTGTTGTCTATTGATCTGGGGCCGTATTCACAAAAGGTCTTAGCCAAGTCTTAGGCTTAAGTTGGCTATATTTTTATGCAAAACTTAAGCCTAAGACTTGGCTAAGACCTTTCGTGAATACGGCCCCTGATGTTTGCATAGGTGATATTCAGACACTTGGGTGGTCCTGGGTTTGGGTTAATATCACCGGCAACGAGGAGTAGGATGAACAGACGGGAGGGTGACAGAGCTGGTGGAATAAATATTGAGGACCTGAAGGTGAAATGTAAACAGAAGGTGGTGGTGGTGGTGGTGGGGGGGGGGGGGGGGGGGGGGGGGGGGGTTGAAGGGGCAGAAACTGACAACATCAGGACATTGGATGGTTGAGTTAATATGGTGCTGATATGCAGCAATGACTGGTTGGATTGCCAGTAGAATATGGAGAAAAATCATTTTTGAGAACTTGGGGGGCTTTAAGTTGAAAAACTGAACATAAAATTTGGGGAATTCTGTGGTTAGTGGGTGTATATTGTGAGAATGATGGTCCCCGATAACGGGGAATGTGAGCGATAAAAGGGGATCACACGATAAAATAGGCAATTTTTTATGTGTAGTTATCTAATAATTTTGTCAAAAGAGGGTTTAATAAATACAAAAGTTGATTGTGGATTGAAAAACTATATAGAGGGAGACAGAGAGGGCGTTTAATTAATGATATTGCGTTGAACAGTAATAATTTATAAAAACGGTACTTCCGCCACACGCCACCTACACACACCACCTACACCCCCTAACCAATGTCCCTACCAAGTATCAACTTCCTACACCTTACGGTTTCTGAGATATAGCCCGGACAAGAGTTTATAGGTCAAGGTCACTACAGCAAGGTCAAAGGTCAAATCAAGGTCAGACCATGACGTTGCACACCTACACCCCCTAACCAATATCCCTACCAAGTATCAACTTCCTACACCTTACGGTTTCCGAGATATAGCCCGGACAAGATTTTATAGGTTTTATAGGTCAAAGTCACTACAGCAAGGTCAAAGGTCAAATCAAGGTCAGACCATGACATTGCACACCTACACCCCCTAACCAATGTCCCCACCAAGTATCAACTTCCTACACCTTACGGTTTCCAAGATATAGCCCGGACAAGATTTTCAAACTCAAGGTCACTACGGCAAGGTCAAAGGTCAAATCAGGGTCCGACCATGATGTTGCACACCTACACATCCTAACCAATGTCCCTACCAATTATCAACTTTACCTTTTCTGAGATACAGCCCGGACAAACTTAAGGGTTGTGGGGTAAAAATCACAAAGCATGTTGTCTATAGAACAGCTTATTTTCTATTATCAACTTATAATATAATTGTGCCGTATCACCCCAAATCTGGTGCAAATTTTTCACACCGTTTTGTAACATAATAAGTCAACTGCTGATTCAAAATTATTTGGCCAGGTAATACAAATAAGGCAATTTTACTACAAAACATGTCAGTGATACAAAATAAGTCAAAATTTGACACAAAATAAGTCAGGTGATACAAAACAAGTCATTGATACAAAACAAGTTGTTACAGGGTGCGACAGAGGTGAATCCATTATATCCCTGATTTTCATCTGGGGATATATTTTCTTGTGTAATTTTACTTATAACATTACAATTATTGACTTAGTTATGTATAGGGGTTTGTTTATGAAGAAATACTTTAAAACAGTACCGGGAGGGGGTGGGTGGGCAGGGCTCGGGGCAAATTTCATGAGCATCTTGGAAGCCCAAGACTTCATTTACTATTACCTCTCAATACATTCCAAAATCTAAATTGCAATAATAAAAGAGATATTAAGCAATAAGAGAAAATCCATTTAGGGCCATAGAATTAACCTTGAATAGCAAGCAGGGGGCCAAAAAAAACATATCGCTATGTCTGATTAGTCCTTAAGATTAATTCAATTGTGTTTTACGGGATTTCAGACTATATTTTCATAAATACAGTGCAAAATACAAGAATCCATCTTTATGACCCCAGTATGACCTTAAAGGGGGGATGGGGGGGATATGATGGGACTTTTGAAAATTACAGGCCATGGTTTCCTATTACCCTATTATCCAATTAACATTGCAAAGCTATAAACCTAAAAATAAGAGATATTTCACATTTTACAAATGTTTTCTGTCTGTTTACAGCATACCAAAGTTTTAAGGTAAAATTAGTATGATTCAATTTTTGAAGCCATTAACCCAATTTTCATGTTTCAATAACAAAGTGAACCTGTGTAAGGTCCTTAGAGTAGAAATGCTAAGTATACAATATATGCCCAAACCAAGGGTCAATATCAACAAGGTTTCTTACCAAGCGATCATTGGCTCTCAGTTGACCAAATGTGGCCCGACTGATCTGCAATTTGACTTGCGAGTAGATTTTGATGTGAGGAAGCACTTGCCAAATTGATCCTTTATCTATATGTTGTACTTATTGAGAAAATTGTTTTTGATCATGTGACATTGACCTTGGTGGCAGTGGTGGCATAGGCAGTCAGAAACAAGGGGAGGAAACCAAATGAATAAGCATCCCCTTTTCAAGGGGCGCTTAATTAGCTGAATATTATGAAAAAAAGGCATAAGAAGGCAGAGAGCAAAGGTCACTCAAGATCAAGAGTTCACTGAAGAGAACAAGGTGAAAAAATACAAAGAACTTTCTAAATATGGAAAAGTGAAATTATAACATTAGGTATAAAAGTAAAATGGTTACTGGAAATAGATTATAATTAACCGATCCATCAGAAATATCAATGAACAGAAAAAAATTTGATGGCGATCTCTACAGCTCAAGAAACCTAAATTTAAATTTGAGATAAAATGACAATATTTTAAGTCAAATATCAGTTCATAAATTAAAGGTTAAGAAAGTAATCAGTGTGATGAGACTCTTACAATTTCAGAAAAAGCTCTTAGAGAATTACCAAATGACAAAATATCAGGTAATGATGGCTTCACTATTGACTTGTACAAATTTTTTCTTGGGGGGATCTCAAAATGTAACTGCATGACAGCTTTACATACACATTCAAAAATGGGTCCCTCTCAGATATTTATGGCACTGGAAACCTATGAATTTACTAAACACAGATAACAAAGTCTTGACCAAAACCTTATCTAACAGACTGCAAAAAGTGTCACCAAAATTCATCAATACCGACCAGGCTGGATACAAAAAGGGAAGGTCAGAATCAGAATGTTAGAATGATACAGGATAATTAAAACCGTTAAGAACAAGGACTTGTTAGGCTATTTTTATTAGTGAATTTTGAAAAGGTTTTTGACAAAGTAGAGTGGTAATTCAAGCTAAAATGCCTGTAGTTTTATAACTTTGGAAACAATTTTATGAAATGAATGAAAATATTACCAGTGTCACAAAGTGTCTTCATAAGATTTTATTTTTATTTTTTCGTAGTTTGAGAGTCATTATGATTTTTGGTTCATAGTTTTAGTGCTCTTCTGGGTTCACTATTATTGTGGGTTCACTTTGGTTAACCATGGTTTTGGTTCGTTGGTTGTGTTCATGTTTCACTACATACAGTATTTCATGGAATGTGAACTCATTTCTTTACATCAGTTTGAAGGAAGCCACACATTAGGCAACACATATTCTACTGCATTATTTCGTTGTTTGGAGATTTCCAGATTTAAAGGTACTGATCATAGTTCATAGTTTTTGTATAAATATTCACTTATTACAAGCAATATAATTTCATAACATATAACAAAGATTTTAATGTTTTTAATTACTACAAATGTGTTCATTTCCATCATCATCACATAATTACACATACTTACACAATCTACATGTATATAAAGTTAGACTTGTGTAATTATCTTGCACATTGTGAGTATTGTTGCATCATTTTCAGCTGGTTCCAATGTGGGGAATTTATGGCGATGCTTGAATGTTGGTGTTATTAATCTATGAAGATGTGATGGTTTATTTCTCACTGGAGATACTGTTGTAATATAATCTGATGTTGTTGAAGGTCATCTTTTATCTTGCTGAAGATATGGTTGTTGGCTATGGTGTTGCTGAGTACCATTTTTACTGGAGGATTTCTTCATGTTACAGCTGACTTTCATTGATCTTTATGGTAGACTGTGTTGGGTCAAATAACAGGACTTCCATGACAATAAACACTACATTGCATTGAATTGAATATCGAAATAAAGTTTCTTGTGTATGAATTTGTATGCAAATATATGTATTTTGTGTATTGTATTGATATTCGTTGTGTCTCGATCATCGATGTGTTGGTGTGCATGTGTGATTTAGAGTGAGAGTGGGCGTTGTTGAATAGTGTATATGTGGTTTTGCTTGTTTATGTATAATATGGACGTGTAAACTTTTATTGGTAGACTTTTACACCGTGTTGATTGAAATAAATCGAATCAAGGAAGTTGTGAATAAACAACAATAAAACCTACTTGTATCATTTGCCATACTAGCCTCAAACTTATTTTTCTCAGTATTTCATTCTCAGTCAAGGTATCAAAGATAATTTTTAGTGTCTGATATTTTAGCCATCCTCTCAAGACAGAATAAGTCAGTTCAAGAAATAATTGTAAATAATGAAGATTATAAACTCTGTCAATTTGGAGAAATCAAAAATAATACCAATGGTGAATGCAGAAATGAGTCTTTAAAGGTTCCAAGAGATTACTTCATAAACGGAGGTTCAATGAAGGCACTTTTAAAACATTTGTAGTTGGTTTTCAAATAATTCTGAGGAAATGACAAAGCTAAAATTTGAAAATAAGTTATAAGGCATGGAAAAGATAATGACTATTTGGTCATCTCGGAAACTCAGCTGAAAAGGTAACATATTACAATTCTTTTTAGCTTTAATGGGATGAAAAAACACCCAAAATAGAGAAATTTTAACAGCAAACTTTAAAAGTGGTGTACTAAATAGGGTCTCTTGTGGCTCAGTTGGTAGGGTGTTGGACTCATAATCCAAGGGTCGTGGGTTCGATCCCCGGTGATGCCGACTGTTTCATTTGGGATAACATCCCTGGGCAAGATGTTAACCTGGACTGTGCCTCTCTCCACCCAGGAGTAATGGGTACCTGGCTGCTAGTGGGTTCATAGTGTGAGCGCTGTATTGTGGCAGCTCCCTAGTATGTTCCCAGAGGGAACTGAGACAGATAACATGTGTGAATAGAGTTCTGAAACCCAGGCCAGGGTGTAAATGTAAAGTCGAGTGAGAGTATATATACTGATACTAGACTATAAACCACATTTACATTTACATTTACATTTTACTAAGAATGCATTGCGAAGATATCTTTGCCTATGATGTAAATGCAAAAATTAGCTGGGTAAAACAATTGATTCTATACCAAACATCATAGGCAAATGCAAAAATTGGCTGGGTAAAACAATTAATTCTATATACCAAACATCATAGGAAAATACAAAAATTGGCTGGGTAAAACAATTAATTCTATATACCAAACTTGCTAACTCCTATGCTTCTGAGGACCTGTTGTCACACTCAAGTGTCACACAGTTGTCTATACAGTACTCTCTATAACAAGAACTGTGTTACAAACATTTAGGTACAATTACAAAATCTTCTGGGGTCCCAACATAAGAAAAAATTATTAAGTTCGAGCTCTAGAGAGACTGTCGCCCTTCTGGAGATCACTGCTTTTTTTTTCTTTTTTTTCAGTCTCCAGACTTCATGAAATGTATGGCATAGCGTGACGAGTACCTGTATCATCACTGAAGTTAAGCAGCAATGGGCTACATTAGTTATTTGGATGGGTGACAGCCTCAGTGCACTACTAGTGACTGTGATCGCTTTACAGCTTGCAGTAGTAGACCAAAACCCTTTCGGCCTTTTTATTTTATTTTATATATATATATATATTTTTTTTTTTTTTTTGGGGGGGGGGGGGAGCCGGAGGGGGTATCATAAATATTCAGAATACCAGGAATCAAATCATGTAAATTTAATATGATGGAGTTACAGAGACTAATGTGGCACCAAAACCAGTACTTAAGGAGTCTACATCTCCTCTGGCAAAAGGCAAAATAATACCTTCCCAAATGTGTTCCTCTAAACAAGAAAATCATAAAATAGTTTTTTTTAACACACATTTTACTTCAGATTTTCTTTTAATACTAGTATTACTTATCTTGCTTTCTTTCCTAATACTTCACATATTTCCTTCGAATAAAATTGAGAAGCATTCTGCCTTCAAACTATATAAATTTCAAAATCATAGCTTTTAAATATAGCTGAACCTGTGGAGAGCAACACCAGGGGAAAACTGATTGCTCTTCACAGGTTGAATTATGAAGGTCATGTGACAAAGTATGTTGTTGTTGTTGATGTTATCACTCTTAAAATCCACACCTAATGTATCTAAAGGAAAATTGACTTCAAATGCCACTATGGTTTCCTGCAAACTCACAGATATTACTATATTATTCACCATCTGGCTTTCCAGCAGCAGCACAGTATCTTCAACCTAAAGACCACAATCTACCAGACCTACACCAATACAGCACAGTCTAAACCTAAACCTCCACTACTGTAATCCACACCTTGACTGATCTACCATACACCTTTCCCTCTGTCCATAGACTATCATTTCAACATAAGTTGTATATATGTTTATGAATAGTCTTATAGACAAAACAGATACCCCACTTCATTAAAACACAATAATAATGATAACACTTTTTATTAATAAGCAACAGACTCTCAAACAATGTATTTTATAAACAAACTACACTTTGTCAAATGAATTCAGAGACCCCCTCTTCAGGAAAAAAAGGCCACTGCCACAGTGGTTATCTCCCACCTTAGAATCAGTAATAATGGAGAACTAAAGGAGACATAAGGCCTTTGTAGTAAGATCACCCCACTTGACATTGAAGAAGGGTCAAAGGTAAAAGTCAGCAATTGGTAAATAGTCTCAGGCCTTGACTTCGTATAAGTCGTTTTTACATTTGGAACCCCTAGTAGCAATGATAAGGGATGTAAGGCCTTTTTAATAGGATAATCCCATTTAACATGTGATATGATGGCCATTTTGTTTTTGAAACTAGGCTAAATTACTATCAGGCTAACTTTCCTAGCCATATATATGCAGTTGTGCATATTTGATGAACCTAGCTGCAATATTTCAAGTTTTAGAGCATCTTAATGATTTTTAAATAATTGGCTATGGCGGCCATTTTGTTTTTCAAAATAAGGCCAAAACTTTTCTCAGGCAAAACATTTGAAGGCCAGGACTTTTGATGGTCTGTCTTTATATTCTGAAGCCATAGCATCAATAATAAGGGAGAAATAAGGATTTTTTAGTGTGATGACCTCATTTAACCTTGAAGCAGGGGTCAAAGGTCAAATTCAACACCTGGAAAAGATTCCCAGGTCATCACTTCCTAAAAATTGTTTTTACATTCCGAACCTCTAGGAGCAATATTTGGGGAGATATAAGGCCTTTTTAATAGGATAACCCTGTTTGATATTAAACATGTGATATGGCGGCCATTTTGTTTTTGAACTAGGCCAAAATTACTATCTGGCTAGCTTTTCTAGCCATATAGCTTTTGTGCAAATTTGATGAAGCTAGCTGGAATATTTCAAGATTTAGAGTACCTTTATGATTTTCAAACAATTAGCTATGGCGGCCAAATTGTTTTTCAAAATGAGGCTAAAATTTTGCAGAGACAGGTTTTCATAGCAATAAACATTCCCAGCAAATTTGGTGAAAATCTTTATAAATGAATGAGATATTAAGGTTTATGCAAAAACGTGACAAACGGACGGACGGACGGACGGATGCACGGACGGCATTTTATAATCTCCTGACCATAGCCTTCAGCTGCAGGCGGGAGATAATAATTGTATACATTTAGACACACATACATTATTTATCTGACATATTTTAAAAGAATAACAAGTATGATAATAAGTCAAATTAGTATTAAGAATACTACCCATTAGAAATGCTACATTAAAAAAATATATAAAATTTATAATTTTATGTGGCCTTTATAATATTAAGCATAGTATTTGCATACAACAAAGAAATGGTTAGCACACAGTTTATGAAATTTATAGAAATTATAACACATAATACAAAGCTTGATGCATTATCAAACAGTCTCTATATGTGTATATAAATGGTGAATATGTCTCTCTCTCTAAAATTGTAATCAATGAGTATGACATATGCAAAATGTAAAATGAAATTTAATGAAATATACAATACATTGCAATGAAAGCACTTTCCCTGTATCTTAAAGGTCTCCTGGTAGTTAATCTTAACATCCCCTAACCTTTCTTAAGGCTTTCGGATATGCTCACTAACACTCAAAAACACCAACTTACCACCCACTCACCCAGCATTTACCATCTTCCATCACCCTAAGTCCTGCAGTAAAAGAGCTATAAGTAGAATAGATATCAACAACTAAAGGAAAAACACTGATAAAGTTAGTGAATAGACAACCATCAACAAAGTGTTTCTTGTTGAAAGATGTAAACCCATAAATGTTGATTAAAGTATAATAAAAATAGTTGAAGTTTTGCAGAAAAAAAATGCTGATCAAGCTGGTTATAATAGGACATCAATACAGCGTTCTGCACAGGAACATGTAAGACCCTTCAAGTGTTACTTAAAGTATCCTAAAAATACTTCAGAATATGGATGGTTGGTGTGGAAAAGTACTATCTTGGTGTGTGTCTGGTTTCAAAATTGTGTTGAAGTAAAAGGCAATGAATAATTTGGCAACAGCTTGGAGTGAATAAAGAATGGTCCAAAGACACATGGTGGAATATTAATCTCTATTACATAACAGACTCTAAGGTGCTGGAGCCACAATAAGCAGTTTCAAAGATCAAGTTCCAAAGAAGCAAAGATTGACAGAATCCAGAGACATAGTAGACTGATACCAAAAAAATCCTCACAGATATGGGAGCTACACAGTAGAGAGATTATCGATTGTCTCTTGTGGGACTTAATCCCAGTGCCTTTGCATTACACACAAGAATCAACATAAGACTGGCTCTTTAACCAGATGAGGTAAAGGGGAATCCCAAGAAGCCCACGTGATAGCAGAATACATGTAGGAGAGGATATTAGAGAGTGCTATGGAGGGGAGCTTTACTGAAGGATGTATGTCTTCAATTTGTGCCTGAACGATTGCAGTGAACTGCAGTTCAGATATCATCAGGGAGCACATTACACAAAGTTAGATCCTCATCAGCAATTAGCTGTGGCTGAAGTGCTTTTTTGATTTTTGTATTGAAAACAGGAACTATGAAACCAATAAGTATTTCCTATTAGACAATGAAGTTTCAGTATATTTATCAAGGTGTAAATATGATATGCTGTGGACAATGCTTACCCACAGCCAAATTCAGATAAATCTTTCCAATATAACAATATGTCCAGTTGTAGATGTACAAAGAGCACATTGCGTAGAAGGAAAGGTGAACTGGTAGAATTAATAGTATTTTATAAGATGTGACTGATCCAGTTGGGCAAAGATAAAAAAAAATGTGTTCACTTGCAAAAACCCAACATTGATATAGTGAATAAAATCAAAGCCAAGGTTTCACTGAAGTATGCCAGAACAACGTAAAAGATATTGCACATCAGGTTTTCCAAAAGGTCTAAACATGATGAAGGGCTCAAGTCAAACACTAAAAGCCTGAAGTTGAAAAAGCAACAAGCTTGAACTATGTCAAACTTGTTCAAATTATAAATCCAATAAAAGCTTTTTAAACCAAATACAAAGGATCATAGCATTAATACACCATTGAATCCACAATAATAACCAGTTAGTTTAAGGTTAGTACCCAACCTAAATCACCTACTTTTAACTGTTAGTACTTATTAGATGGGGGTTAGTAAGCTCAACCAAATTAACTAGCCTACCATCAATTCCTGCCATCCCTGTTAATATTATGGACCCAACAGAATATTCCAGCTATGCAGAATCCCCTGATTCTTGATGCAGATCAAATATTTTGAAAGTTTTAAATTCTTTGAAAATGCCATGCATACCAAGGTCAGTTACGAAATAATTGGTTCTGACTGTAAAACTCTATTGTCAGTCAATATTGCAAAATCAACTGTTGATTGAGTGTTAAGTGAAAACTTTGGGAACAGACATAAAAAGCTTTTTGTGTGTATCTTCATAAACAATATTTTATTGAAGCAATTAGGCAAAATAAAAAAAAGGTTATAATAAGCCTACTCACAAGAAGAACTATTTACAAAAGAATATGATCTGATAAAAATGATGAAGGTGTGGATAAAGCATAGAGCAAAACTATGAAAACCATCCTGATTCCTTTCAAAATTCTTGGACTGCCTCAAAAACGACCTTGTTTTGTTCAAATGTCAAATTAATATCGCCATATAAAAGAAGGTCAGTGGTAATCGTTGGTAAATCTTGCAACTTGTTGAGCATTGATTGCCTGTGTTGAGTAAATAGTCTGCATTCTAAAAGCAAATGAGTGTTATTTTCTACTGAAAGGCCACAGTCACAAGTTGAGTTTTGAATAACATGTAAACTGTTAGCAAGATGTTCTTTAAGGGGGCTACAGTTCCTTCGCATTTTGGAGTGTATCACATTCCAATATCTCTTACCGATACAAAACAAATTTTCCTAAACTTTAGCTGCTTTAGATTTCTGTTGTACAATAAGGCTTTGAAGGAAGATAGTGAATTCTCAGTTTTATCAATTTCATTCCACAATTTTATCCCAACTGGAAAGAATGAATTTTGATGCCATAATTTACTCTAAATGTTGGTGCTTGTGTATCACATTGGTTTTGCAACTGATCTTTAGTTGTGTGGCCAACTAGTGGGGGAATTAAAGAATTCAAATACTCTGGGGTATGGCTATTTTAAGATCTTATACATCATTATTAGTTTGTGCTGATGGCGCCTCTCATGTAAATTCTGCCAGCCTAGTTTGTTGTACAGAGACTGAACATCAGACCAATAAGGAGCAGATGATTAAGTTTCATTTTACATGTACTCATACATGTACTGGTTGCTACATTGGCATACAGCTCAGACAGAGAGTCTGTTAAGCTGATATTTCATAACATGTATGAGTGCTATATGAATACTGGATATCTGTGTGCATGTTGGAAAAAGATATCAAGCAAATTTGAGCCTTACGCAAGGCTAATCTTACCAGAGAAGACACAGGGAGATTGGGTGGCTAGGCGGATAAGCTTTTGCAAACAGGTAAATGTTGAATTTTTCCTGAAGGAGGCAATAGATCACATATTGTATGTTATCAGGTTATTTCACATTTTAGGTGGATCAAAGGCAAAAACTATGGCCAAAATATTTGATTGAGGTGTGACATGAAAAGTGAAAAGTGGAACTGCCAAATAATCCCAGCCAGTCAAAATAACTGCTCTGACACAAGGAAGGCATAAAATAGCTCAGGGAGCTTCTGTGAAGAGATTGTGATTTTGAACAGACATTGGGTACTTAACAAGCAACTTGTGGAGATTTGTTAAGATGTGTTTTGCATAAACAAACTTTCTATGATTTGTGACTATGCATGTAAACAGATCTAAATAAACTGGTGCCTACTGGTGGAAACTTGATAAAGTTCTGTGCAGTAAGTTACAGTAGTCCAAGTGACTACTAACCGAGGCATTTGCCACAAGGACAGCCACTTCCTGGGTAAGATGCTGATATGACAAAGATCACACATTTGCAGGAAACAGGCTTTACGAATTTTACGAATATGTTCAGAAAAGGAGAAATCTGCATCAAACCATACACATAATTTTTTTAAACTGTAAGCAGGCTGGAAAAAGTTTCCCAGTATAGTGACAGGGAAGTGAGATGACAGTTTTTGATGTTGAGCCTTTGAAGTGAAAACAACTAGAGATTGCATCTCGACGCAGTGTATCCCCAGACAGGACATGGTTGAAGCGTGACATATAGAGTATTATGTCAAATCTGACCCCACCAAAAGATTTGGGGCACATGATTTCCTATAAGTTGTCTTCACATCGAAAACCTCTTACCAATACCAAACCGCTACAACCAATAATAAGTGAGTTACAAGCACTTTTAAGTTTGGCTATCCTCGTTTGACCTTGAAGGTTGGGTCCAAGGTCAAATCTGACCACACCAGAAGATTCCTAGCCCATGATTTCCTATAGGTTGGTTTACCATCCCAAACCTCTAGGACCAATAATAAGCGAGTTATAAGCACTTTTAGGTTGACTATCCTCATTTGACCTTGAAGGAGGGGTCCAAGGTAAAATCTGACCACACCAAAAGATTCCCAGCCCATAATTTCCTATAGGTTGGTTTACCATCCCAAACCTCTAGGATCAATAATAAGTGAATTATAAGCACTTTTAAGTTTGGCTCTCCTCGTTTGACCTTGAAGGAGGGATCCAAGGTCAAATCTGACCACATCAAATAATTCCCAGCCCGTGGTTTCCTATAGGTTGGCTAGACATAACAAGCCTCTAGGATCAATAATAAGGGAGATATAAGCACTTTTCATGACTGACAAAGAAACGCCCGTGGCGGCCAACTTGTTTTGCAAAATGAGGCCAAAAATATTTCCAGTCACGATTTTGTAATGGGGAACATATCCTGCGACTTTGAGATCTCTACCTGCAATACCCTTTACTCTAGAGGGCCAACAAAAGTCCTTGCTGAAAGTCGAAAAAACGCCCGTGGCGGGACTGGCGGCCATCTTTCTAAATGAGGCCAAAAATATTCCCAGGCAAGATTTTATGGTTATGAATATATCCTGTAAATTTGAGAAGGGTAGCTCTAATATTTTTTTCATTAAGTGTGAAAATATCTCCAAAAAGGCCAAAAATGGCCTCAGTGAGGTACTTTGGCGGTCTGTGGATGACCTTCACTGAAGAGCTTCAAGGTCAAATTTCTGCGTACTTACAGAGAACATATATATGTATTATATATACCAGCCATAGGATGATCTAACTTTCTGTATATGAGAACTGGGCCAAAATGTGAAAAAATGACCAAAATCTGACCTTTAAAGAATAGAATAGAATAGAAACATTTATATAGCGCAAAATTGATGCAACATCCTCTAATGCGCTTGAAATCAAAAAGGGAAAGTCGAGGGACGTTCAAGGTCATGATCCAAGGTTAGCGCCCGCCAGGGAGATGTACTATGGTGGAGGATATGCTAATCTAAACAAGTAGGTCTTTAGCTGGCTACGGAAACCTGTTATTGTTTGTTGTGATCGTACTGATTGTGGGAGTCTGTTCCATTCTATGGGGGAAGCCACTGCAAAACCTCTCCTACCGATGGCCTTTTTGTGAGAGGCTGAGGAAAGAGAAAGACGATTTCCACGTGTTAGACAACTGGTTTTGATCAAGGATGATAGGTATATGGGTTGAGAGAAATTTATAGCCTTGAAAGTAATTAGATTGTACTTAAACAAGATACGGTAAGTGATAGGAAGCCAGTGTAGTTTTTGAAGAAAAGGAGTGACATGGCTAGTTCTATCAAGTCTAAAAACAATTCTACAAAGGGCATTTTGTATCTTTTGGAGTTTAGCTACATTGTACTTACTGATGCCATAAAGTAGGGAATTGCAGTAGTCAAGTCGACTACTGATCATTGAGTTTGCAAGCAAGGCTGCAGTTTCCACACTGAGGAATTTACGGATACGTCTTAAGTCCTTAAGGTGGTAGTAGCAGGCTCGACACATATTAGTTATGTGGTTGGAAAAGGTGTTTCCAGAGTCAAAAATTACACCCAGGTTCTTGACTGTATCGGTAGGGGAAATAGAATTTCCGAGAAGTTGAGTAGGGAATTTATTTATGAGGGACTCTCTGGCTTGTCTATCACCTATTATAATAAATTCAGTTTTCTTGGGGTTGAGTTTCAATTTCACGCCAGCCATCCAGTTTTGGATACATGTGAGACACTCTGTAAGCTCAGCGAAACTGGAATCAAAATTCCTATTGTCCAATGCTAGATATATTTGGGTGTCATCAGCATATAGATGGTGGGTGACATTGAAATTGGAAATGATATTACTGAGAGGGGTTGTGTAAAGGGTAAAAAGGAGGGGGCCCCAAATGCAAGCAAGGCCCAAATTAAGAGGCCACAAATGACCTTGAAATTGAAGGTCAAGGTCACAAAACAATAGCATTCGTGGCATTGCCCATATATACCCACATACCAAATTTGAAAGGTCTAACTAAAACATTTTTTAAGTTATCGCGTCCGAAAGGAAATCTCTGCGGCGGCGTGACCGTACTGAATCCTAAGTATCCCCGACTTTCGTCCAGGGATACAATAAATTCTGTTTTGTCGTGTTTAGGTTCAATTTAATGATGATTAATGATATCAAAAACAACTGAAGAGCCAAGTAACACCACAGCAGTGCATTAGAGAGCAAGACAGACCTCATTTTTATTGAAGTAAAGCTGTTTCAATCGTAGGACCTGGTGTGTAAGCAGACTGCTGCGATTTGTCAAGCTTGATGCCACTGATGTGACACATTGTTTGGCCATGGCCTGATCAATCAATTTGGAAAAGTAACAGAGCTCAGACACTGAATGATAGTTCTTGAGTTCATTGCCAAGAACAGATGCTGTGCATAAGGATATCCAAGGATTCAGTTGATGCTTTGTTTAATCAGAAAATAGACTGGCAGTTGAATGGCAGATTCATTTTCCAGGACAGTGTAATGTTGGCACCCTAATTGCAAGGAGGAGTTTTAAGAAGTAAAAACCAAATATTGAACAGTTATATCATTCATGGGTACTATCCTTGTAGTGATTTCTATACAGTCATGTATAACTACAGTTATGATGATGTACATATACAATTATTCACCATCACAGAAACAAATGTTTTTCCTTCCATTGAGCCATGCAATAGTCTCAATAGTGTATACTGATAATTCTCATAAATATTTATGTCACATTCAAATTCAATAAGTAGCAAAAATTTTACTCAATGTTCCTGCATATAATTGAAGAAACCCCTGCAATAATTGTTCCTGCACATCAATAAAAAGAAAACCCGCAATAATTTATTATAATTTGCCTACACTATAAACAGAATGAAAGCAATAGTTTTAGTAATGATTTTTGTGATGTAAACATTCTATTAACATAAAATTATACCTCTTCTATAGTTATGGAACTGACAAAAAACAACATATCCCTCCTATTAAATTTGATATGTATATCAAATCAAACAGAATACATGTACTTTATCATTAGTAACTTTGCTTTAATTGATTTTTGTTAAATGTCCTTGATATCAAAACAGACATTTGACTGGGTTTATGAAAAAAGTGCATCTAGTTTGTCAAGATTCTGCCCTGCAAAACATTAATCAACAAGGCAATATATCTAATAAAATGAATACATAATGATGTATCACTTTGATTTAATATACATTGAGACATGATGTCAAATTCAATACACAATTTTTATGGGTAACTGCATGTATTTTAGTTATAAACTCCAATAATAAAATATTATTGTACTTTGTGATATAATGACTAGTAAATAAACAAAAATAGAATATATATTTAAATTCTGACCATACCCAGTAAACATTTTTGGATTTTGCAAACATTTGAAAGGAAACGTTTGGCAAAGGTTAAAACCTAATGGGAATGAAAATCATTTATTACAGAATATTATTAAAATGGTTTATGTATACCATTTATTTAACATTTAGTAATAAATGTTAGAAAAACGTTAAAAGGAACTCAGAATAATATTGGGTAAGAGGTGAATTTCAATATCTTTTTAAGGTTGCTTACTAATGAAAATATTACTTTATGTCTAAAATTGTAAGATAGTGGCTTAGAAATTGTGTCCCCATTCAATTCTTACTTTTAGGGATTGCATGTGGGGCAATTTTTAACAAAGTCCTCTAAAATCCCCTATTACTGCTCGCCACCATCTTTGTTTGGATATGTTTGAAGGCGAAGGTTTAATAAGCATTATGAAAATAGGGGTTTAAAAACTGTTTTAGATAGAATGTTTTTAAAACATCTGAAAGAAAACATTTCAAAACATTTTAAAATGATGAATATGAAAACCAGTTGCTAACCATTTACAAAACATTGTCAACAAATGTTGCTTAAAAATTTTATTTGTACTGTTTATCAAACATGTCATAATGAATGTTTGAAAAAAATTTCCATCCTAAACTTCATTTCTTTAGCTATTTTATAAATGTTTAAATAATGTTTTAAACCTAAACCTAGCTTCTTGAATTATTTTATAAACATTTTCAGTAAAATCGTTTGGATAGAGAATGTATTACAATGTAAACATTTACTTGAAAATGTTTAGAAAACCATAACATAGAGTTTAAATAGGTTTCAAAAACATTTTGCAAAGGTTTAAACCATTTTAAAACGTTTCAAATGTTTACTGGGTATATTCTGAAGTGTCATCTGGAAACAAGGGCCACCTTTCCTTTAATCTTTCAGAGGATTCTGTAGCCAGGTAAAAAATCAGCTTTATAGCCCCCCAAAAGATTAATTTATACCTGAAGGCAAAGACTTGTACTATTTACTCAAAGAACAAAGCTGAAGGTTTTCTTGCCTTTCAACAGTGTCATACCAGGACACACCCTCAACGAATCTTACATTTTGTTATAAGCTGGATTCAAACCAACAACTTCACAGGTTAGAGGTATGTAAATGTCACACTTGTCAACCAATAAGTCACCAAGGTCTCAAATAGTGTACAAAAGCCACCTCAGGTACATTTACAGTCAGACACCATGAACAGACTGATAACCAGATCAGGTGTATGTTCACGACAGTTGTCTATACTTAGGTCACACATTAGCTTGCCAGGTAAGAAAGCCAAGTGATCAAATCCTGTTAACCACCCAGTCATTCAGTTTGGCAATTACTATTTACTCAAGCTTAACATTTCAAGGCTGGTGTTACAACAAAATATAATGTTAAAAGTGCTTTAATTTAAATAAATAAACTCTACAAGTGAAGTTGTTATGAAATATACACTTTTTCAGCAACTTACATACGCAATAGACCTTTCCATTTGCATTTCAAATTAAGTTAACAACTGTGTTGTTTGTGAGTTTGTAGAACACATTTTACAAAACAACAGGCAATCTGTGCCCGTAAACAGGCTCTGCGTCAACTGATTGTGTGTTTTGAGTTTCAGAGTAGAAGTGAAAGAAGAAAAGGACACAAAAGTTGTGCAGTGCAAATGGTATTCAGAAGTACAAAGTTAGCTGTTAAGGTGTAAAAAGTAGGTGGAAAACATACCTAAACAAAATACTGTAAATGCAATAGTTTTCGAGTTACAACTGATTTACTCAACAGTGAGAATCTCAAATTAGCTTTTGTTTAGCTTTGCACTGAGCTACAGGTCTGCAATTTTACTATGTTATAGCTAAACCCAAAAGGAGGTAAATCACATTTAAACAAAATACTGCACAGCAATGATTTTCCAAAGTAGCTATTGCTGAGTTATGCAATGAGCTACATTGAGCTGCAATTTTACTATGTTACAGCTGACCCAAAAGTAGATGAAAAACATATTTCAAGAGAATTCTCTAAATGCAATAGTTTTCAAGTTCTAAGTGATTTACTCAACAGTGAAAACCTAAAAGTAGCTATTGCTCATCTATACAATAAGCTGCAGGTCTGCAATTTTATTATGAGACAGCTGACCCAAAAGTTGGTGAATCACATATTTAAACAAAATACTCTAAATGCAATGATTTCCAAGTTACAACTGATTTACTCAGCAGTGAGAACCTCAAAGTAGCTATTGCTCAGCTATGCAATGAGCTACAGATATGCAATTTTACTATGTTATAGCTGACCCAAAAGTAGGTGAATAACATATTAAACAAAATACTCTAAATGCAAAAGTCTTCAAGTTAGAACTGATTTACTCAACAGTGACAACCCGAAAGTAGTTATTGCAAAGCTATGCAATAAACTACGGGGCTGTAATTTTATTATGTTATAGCTGACCCCAAAGTAGCTGAATAACATATTTATACAAAATTCTCTCAATGCAACAGTTTTCAAGTTCGAAGTGATTTTACTCATTTTAGAAGATACTGAAAAGTCAGCAACTAGCTATTACTTACCTATTGGGATAGACTCAGTTGCTCACCATTTTGTAGTACAGAAAAAGTAGCTGAATAACATAACTTAACAAAATGTTCTAAATGCAATACTTTTCAAGTTACAAGTGATTTGGTGCATGATATCATGAATCTTAATGCATTAAAAACTCTTTTAAAAATTCAAAAAAAAAAAAATTAAAATAGATCCAGGCCTGATAATCACACAAGGGAATCTTGTGGCCTAGTAGTACATATATGCAAGATAAGAGAGAAATCCTTGCAATAGTTTATGGGGAAATAGTTTTCAACGCCATGAGATATAGAAGTAGTGAAACAGTACACAGATTGGGATACTTTCAGAGCAGTGTCAGTGTCCAAATAATGTTTAAGTAGAGAAAATAACATCTTAGAGAAAGAAAGTGCATGTAGAGATTATGTATTAAAACAAGACAATTCAATAAACTAAAAATTATGAAGCTTTAAGACTTCTCCCATTTTGACTATCATTTGTATGGTCGAATTATGGTTTGGATGTTTTGAATATTACCCATACATACAGATGTGGCAATACATGATTTTATGTGGAGTTGGGGCAAAACCTGTGGCTCACTTGATGCAATACCATCTGTTACAATGGGAAGTTGCAACAGTAAAACGGTTAATGAATTCTAACATGACTTTAACAGTGCTTAATCTACATCAAAAGACGCCCAAAGGTGCAACAACCAAGATTCAAGTAAATTTATTTATTTATTTATTTGGGGCTTTACGTCGCTTTCAACACTGTACAGGTCATATCACGACGGGTAAAGATTCAAGTAAAAAGATATAAGAGAGATACAACAGAGATAAAATAGTATCAGATATCCTCGTAGAGACATAAAATACCGGTAGCATCAGATATGCAAGGTCAAAGGTTAAATCAAGGTCATGCCATGACGTTGCACACCTACACCCCCTAACAAATGTCCCTACCAAGTATCAACTTCCTACACCTTACAGTTTCCAAGATATAGCCCAGACAAGTTTTTATAGGTCAAGGTCACTATGCAAGGTCAAAGGTCAAACCAAGGTCATGCCATGACGTTGCACACCTACACCACCTAAAAAATGTCCCTACCACGTATCAACTTCCTACACCTTATGGTTGCTGAGATATAGCCCGGACAAGATTTTATAGGTCAAGGACACTATAGCAAGGGCAAAGGTCAAATCAAGGTCAGACCATAACGTTGCACACCTACACCCCTTAACCAATGACCCTACCAAGTATCAACTTCCTACACCTTACGGTTTCCGAGATATATCCCGGATAAGTTTTTATAGGTCAAGGTCACTATGGCAAGGTCAAAGGTCAAATCTAGGTCACACCATGACGTTGCACACCTACACCCCCTAACCAATGTCCCTACCAAGTATCAACTTCCTACACCTTACGGTTTCCGAGATATACCCCAGACAAGATTTTATAGGTCAAGGTCACTATGGCAAGGTCAAAGGTCAAATCTAGGTCACACCATGACGTTGCACACCTACACCCCCTAACCAATGTCCCTACCGAGTATCAACTTCCTACACCTTATGATTTCCGAGATATACCCCAGACAAGATTTTATAGGTCAAGGTCACTATAGCAAGGTCAAAGGTCAAATCAAGGTCACACCATAGCGTTGCACACCTACACCCCCTAAACAATGTCCCTCCCAAGTATCAACTTCCTACACCTTACAGTTTCCGAGATATAGCCCGGACAAGATTTTCAAACTCAAGGTCACTACGGCAAGGTCAAAGGTCAAACCAAGATCACACCATGACGTTGCACACCTATACCACCTAACCAATGTCCCTACCAAGTATCAACTTCCTACACCTTACGGTTTCTGAGATACAGGCCGGACAAACTTCTTCCCGCCGCCCGCCCGCCCATCCAGACACCATGGGTGAAAACAATACCCCGACACCCCTTAAGGGCTGTGGGATAAAAATGACGCACTCAAAATCATGCTATGCATCAGTGATCATGCAGTATTTTAATTGAAGTTGTTAGGGACGAATAACAATCCACATAAAATAAACTATATTACAACTTGTAATTTACAAGCAAATATGGAACAACTGAAGTGGAGTCACCCTCTGCCATCTTCCTCTCTCTTTATGTATGTGTGTGCTCATGCACAGGAAATAGGAAATCCTCCAGTGCGCAAATGATCAGCCGTGTACTAAACTAGTGAAATACTTTGTTGCTGGCCAATCAGATTTCTACTATCACTTTGTAAAAGAGCTTGTTTATGAATGCATATTGCTTGTCTATATTACAGAATAGGTATTTTTCTTTTTACCAGTGGCAGAGCTTCTTAATGTCTAAAATCAGTACTTGTAACAACTTTCTGGGGGAAAAAGGCTAAAATTATTAAGAGTAAAGAACTGTTAAAAGATAATAGTAAGGGACTTGACAGTAATAATAATGGCAACTCTAATGCTCTAATGGTATAATGGTTATAGTGATCCTAATCCTGATATTAACAAAAATAGCCCAAGCCCGCAGGTACAGCTAAATGGCCAACAACATTGAGATTTGGGAAAATCTTAGGAACAACTTCAGTTGTAAGAAGTATAGTGAACCCACAAGATATTCTACAAAAGATTCACAGGCCATGATTTCTTAGAAGTAGTTTTCATATTTTGAAGCCAAACAAACAATTATAAGGGAGATATAAGGCCTTTTTGATATGATATAACGGCCATTTTGTTTCCAAAACAAGGACACAATTACTCTCGGGCAAACTGTCCTATCCATTTGCATTTTGTGCAAATCTGATGAAGCTAGTAGCAATATTTTAGGTTACAGAAAACCTTAAAGATTTTAGAACAAACTTTAAGACCTGAAAATTTTATAAGTGTTGCCATGGTAACAGTTACCCCAGATACCCCCAAAACCTAATCAGCTGTAGATCCTCTTGGGGTAAAGATATCCTGAAGATTTGGTGAAAATCCAAGGATGGGTTTAGGCTGTGGAACACCCACAAAGTTTAAGACCTGAAAATCTGAAAAGTGTTGTCATGGCAATAGATATTACTGGATACCCCCCAAAACCTAATCAGCTCTAGATCCACTTGGTTTAAACATATCCTGAAAATTTGGTGAAAATCCGTTTAGGGGTTTAGGCTGTGGAACACCCACATAGTTTAAGACCCGAAAATCTTAAAAGCGTTGCCATGGCAACAGTTATTACTGGATACCCCCCAAAACCTAATCAGCTGTAAATCCTCTTGGGGTAAACATGTCCAGAAAATTTGGTGACAATCCGTGCCGGGGTTTAGACTGTGGAACACCCACAAAGTTTAAGACACAAAAATCTTAAATGTTGCCATGGCAACAGTTATTACTAGATACCCCCCGAAAACCTAATCTGCTCTAGATCCTCTTGGGGTAAACATATCCTGAAAATTTGGTTAAAATCCGTGCAGGGGTTTAGGCTGTGGAACACCCATAAAGTTTAAGACCCGCAAATCTTAAAAGTGTGGCCATGGCAACAGTTGTTACCGGACACCCCCCAAAACCAAATCAGCTCTAGATCCTCTTTAGGCAAACATCCCCTGAAAATCTGGTGAAAATCCATGCAGGGGTTTAGGCTGTGGAACATCCAAAAACTTTATGCCCCCTGCCGCCCGGACAGCACAGGCGATAACAATAACCCCAGCCTTTATGAAAAAAATTACCGTCAGGAAATTTTCAAACAGAAAGGCTTACTAGTGACAGTTAAAGCCATGACTGACCTTTGCTGACGGTAAAATATTCTGTAAAATCTGTTGAAAAGTAACGCAAGTCAAAGAAAATCCCTCTGTTTTTGGATCACAAAATTTTCAGTGAAGTTCTTTAGATCACCATTTGTGCTGCAAAGACCAAAAAAGAGAATATACTTCAATTAGGTGTCCAAGACACTGAGTAGTAACTTATATTACGATCCCCAATATTACCACTAATCTTGAGAAAAAGGGAACAAGCAGAATGGCTGGAATGAGAACAGTGTTTTTTTGTGCCAAAATAACATTTCAAGGCATGAACATGGACAATTTTTAGAATTCTTGTTCCAAGAATTGCAGGGGGTAGAATGCCCGAAAACTCTCAAGGATGGTGAAACTTTAATAGATTTGGAATGACAAGTAACAGATTATCAGAAGTTTAAAAGATATCAGACTCACCAGAGTTCAAATAGAGTAGATGTGTAGTCTTTTCATTCACAGTCGGGGGTTAAACTGAGTGTTTTTAGTCTTAAAGGATATTTGCATGATCCGTAAATCTTATGTAGTAGGCATTGTAAACCCCAAAAATTACAGATATTTCTTAATTTTATAAATTTATGGCCATTACAGTATTTTCACAATCTGCCAGTTTATTCTTTAAAAATCAAAACATATATCTACTGAATTCTTTTTTACTTGGAATAAAGTTCATTTTTTTATATCCCTTAAATATTTTTTTTAAACAGGATGAGTGAAAATTTCCATTTCTGTCACTGTGTAGTGTGAATATTCAACAATCTAGCGAATTTCATATTTCTGAATGTAAAATACATTTTTATGAAGAAAAATGTATATTTTACTTACCATATGAAAAAACGTATGTTAAGGATAGCTAGAGACCCTATTTAAACCTATGGACTTGTTACCCTTTGACCCCTGGTGATCTAATTCACTCTGCCATGTGCAGATATACAGAAATAGTTCATTCTTTTTGTGAATAAACATAAGGTCCTTTTAAAAGTGCGGCAGGCAGGAGGATGATTTGATGTTTCCATTTGGTAGGTATATACATTTTTCTTCATAAAAACATATTTAAAAATTTGAAATTTTACTTCATAAAAATGTACTATACCCTATCATATGAAAACATTTGGGTTGAATGCCCACATAGAAGGTTGGTGGGGAAAAGACAGACTAAAGAAAACCACCCTATGGTTACATATCACAAAGAGTAGGATATTTCCCTGTGCAGTTGAACCTAAAACCTCTGTGCTGAAGATATAACTCAACTGAGTTAAGTGAGAAGTAGATGTAACTACTAAATTAGTTTGAGCACTGCTGTCTACACCCTATTAGGTCAGCTCTAAGGAGAGGGCATAATAATGTCATGATGCTCAGAACAGGTAACATGCCAAGAGATACTACCAAGCACAGTTCTAAAGTTAGAGATGTAGGAGAGATTCCCTAAAAGGGAAATGCCACCCCCTTTACTGAGACTAAAAGTCTCAGATTGTCTTAAATTAGAAATTTAAGTGGAAGAGAGAGGCAACTGGTTGAGTGGAAACAAAGTCCACTACATCTTAGAAATCAAAGATTCTACAGTGCAACATCTCTAAAGAAAAAAAATGAAGTGCAAGGAATCTCTCATGATGTAACACAGTGGAATTCCACCAAAAAGACCAGGAAGAAGCCTGGGCAAGAACATCATAGGTCTTCACTTGTGGAGCAAAACAAAGAGGGGAAAAAGGATAAAGTGTTAATCCAAATTGACATTGCCTGAGCTGCAATATTGCAAATTTTAATTAGTAAATTAAATTTTTATTAGTTAATACCTTACCTACCAGACGATAGCTATAGCCCGGCGCCAGCCGGTCCCGCCAAACGAAAGAAAAGACGTCCTGGGTTTCACCCCCGGCAGGACCGGTACACTACACTCCACTCGCCAGGTGGCCTAGTTCCTGCTTCACTCGCCAGAGGGACGTGACGTCATAGCATCTTTTTTGTCCCTAAGGTTGAATTGTAAGGCTGAAAGCGGGGAAGGTTGGGTGGGAATTTCCCGTCTGGTAGGTAAGGTATTAACTAATAAAAATTTAATTTACTAATTAAAATTTGCAATTTCATTGCGTTAATACATCTTACCTACCAGACGATAGCTAGAATAACTACCCAGTGGAAGGAGGGCAGCCTTCTGAGGCTTAGAGAGAACTCTTATATTGTGCTTAGGTGTGAGGTTCTAGCCCTTTTGAGGAGACATGTTAGTCCCGAGGGTAACTAGACCCACCTGCCCCCCCCCCCCTTTTTTGACTGCTCTGAGGGGAGGAAGAGAGTAAGAGTTCAAGGCAATGAAATTCCACGGTTAACCTGGAAGAGTGGGGAAAGTCCTATACCCAGAGGATTATTCTGAAGTAAAAGACTTTGAGAAGCCAAGGTCGAGGCTAAAGGTGAGCCTATACCTAAAACTAACTAGTATGTACACTATATAAAATTATATACAAAGAAGCTTAGGGGACTAGTGGTGGATCTGCTGGGCAGCCACCACAGGACCCAAGTGAAAAAGCTCCTTATCTGCCCAGGCAACATCCTTAAGGTAAAACTGTGTAAAGGCGTTGTGGGATTTCCAGTGGCATGCTGCTAGAATCTGGTCCAGAGATATGCCACCTTGAAAGGCCTTGGAGGCCGCAAATGCCCTAACATCATGGGCCTTAACCTGATGTAGGGTCAAGGTATCTTGGTCAGAAAGATCATAACACAAAACTACTGTTTGTTTGATCCAGGATGAGATAGTGGCAGGAGAGATGTCCTTGTTAAAACCTTGTTTGAATGAAACAAAAACTAACTCCTTTCCCGTTCTTAGGTCCTGGGTTTTGTCCAGGTAATAGCGAAGAGCCCGAACGGGGCAAAGGGATCTGTCTTCTTGTAACGACTTATCCAGAGTGGGGGCTAAAGCCGGGATGACCACCGGGGCCACGCACTCTGGTCCCTCTTTTGCCAAGTGATTTTTCGCCAAGAAGCTTGGTGAAGGGTAGAGGGAAACTTTGGACCAGTCAGCTTGGTGTCTGATATTTTTGTTTAACCAAGCGTGAATCTCACTCCTACGTTTTCCTGAAGCCAGGGCTAGGAGAAAAACCGTTTTGAAAGTAAGGTGTTTCAGAGAAGCCTTTCTGAGTGGTTCAAAAGGCGCCTTTGTAAGCTGGTGTAAAACCAGGGAGAGGTTCCAAGCAGGAACCCCCCGGCGCCCTTTGGGTCTATCTCTGTGAAAACTGTCTAACAGTCTAGTCAAATTGTCATCCTTGCCAACATTAACCGAGGCATTTCCCAGTTTGTCTGAAATGGCTGACCTGTAACCATCAATAGTGCTGGGCTGGAGATTCTTCTCCTGGAAAAGATGCAGGAGGAAATCTGCTATTTGTTTTATAGATGGGTTCCTGAAGTCCACCTGACTTGTTTCGCACCATCTAACAAAAAGGGCCCACTTTGCCTCGTAGACTGCTCTGGTTGAACGTCTTTGAGGCGCCTCAATTCTTGCCGCCACTGGGCTAGAAAACCCTTGCTCCTTGATGGTCTGGGCTCTAGGAGCCAGGCATGGAGATTTAAGCTTGTCAGATCCCTGTGACGTGCCTTGTTGAAAGGTTGGGTCACTAGATCTGGATGGTGTGGAAGACAAAGAGGAACCATGGCCGACAGCTCCACTAGGTCCCAAAACCAAGGCATGTTTGGCCATCCCGGAGCAATCAGGATTGCTCTGTGATACCAATGGTCTGATAGCTTGCTGACCACCTTCCCCATCAGAGACACTGGGGGAAAGAGGTACATGTCCAGGTTTTCCCAGGACAGCGTCAGAGCGTCCACTGACCAGGCCTTCGGGTCTGGAATTGGGGACACAAACCGGACTAGTTTGCAGTTGTACCTTGTTGCAAACATGTCCACTTGGGGATAATGCCAAGTTCGACAAAGGGTGTCGAAGATCTCCTGATGGAGGGACCACTCTGTCTGAATGACCTGTCCCTGGCGAGACAACTTGTCTGCAATTACATTCAGACGGCCCGGAATATGTCTGGCCTTCAGTACTGTTTGTCTGAGATTGCACCAACATAGGAGCCGCCAGAGAAGGGCACAAAGTGAACCTGACCTCATACCTCCCTCCTTGTTGATGTATGCCACAACTGTGGTGTTGTCTGTGGCAATCAGGACGACCTTTCCTTGCACTAAGTGTTGGAATCTTTTTAGTGCTAACAACACGGCTTTTAGCTCTAAGAAGTTTATGTGTAATTTGCTTTCGGGCACTGACCAAGTCCCGCTTGCTGTGAAGTCGCCTAAGTGAGCACCCCAGCCTTCTTTTGAGGCGTCTGTAAAGATTTGTATTGCGTGTTGTAGGGGGTGTAAGGGTTGACCCTTTAGGACCTTTGACTCCTGGGTCCACCACTGCAGGTGCTGATGGAGAGACCGCGGAATTGGGATCTCTTTTTCCAGAGATTCCGGGACTCTCCAGTGTTTCTTGAGGTGCCACTGAATAGGTCTCATGTGCAGTCTGCCTAGGGTCACCTGTTTTTCTGTCGCAGTGAGAAGGCCTATAAGAGACATGAAAGTTCTCACTTGGCAAGATCTCCTCTGCAATAGCCCTGTTATTTTTTGTTGAAGGGCTTCCCAACGGTTTTGAGTCGGTCTGACCAGTCCGTTGAGCAGGTCGTACTGGTAGCCTACAAAGTCGAAGACTTGTTGGGGTTCCAGTTCTGATTTTTGCATGTTTACCATCCAGCCCAACTCCTGGCAAAGGGCTAGGAGGGACTGTGTTCCCTGGTGGCAAGATTCTTTGGTAGGGGCTCGAATCAACCAGTCGTCTAGGTACTGGTGGATTCTTATACCCCGTGACTGAGCCATTAACTTGACCTCTTTGACCACAGCAGTGAACTCCATGGGAGCTGTTGAGAGGCCAAAGGGAAGAGCCCGAAACTGGTACGACTGGTTCTGGAAGTGGAACCTGAGGAATTTTCGGGATGTGAAGTGGATTGGAATATGGAAGTAGGCGTCGCTGAAATCTATTGATGACACCCACTCGCCTTGTTGTAGAGAGGTCCGGATTGTCTCTGGAGTCTCCATTTTGAATGTTTTTACGCATAAAAACTGATTTAGAGTACTGAGATCCAAGATTGGCCGCCACTTTTGGTTCGGCTTTGGGACAATGAACAATCTGTTGAAAAAGGCTAGTGAGGTTCGAACCCTGACCCTCTCTACTGCCTTTTTCTTGATCAGAGCTTGCACTGCTTCTTGTAAGTGGGAGTCTCTGGTGGGGTTTGCATAGCCGCTTACTATCAGGGGTTCCCTTATTAAGGGAGGTCTGACCTTGAAGGGAAGCACATAGCCCTTTTTCAAAATGGATACTACCTTCGGGTTTGCACCCTTGAGAGTCCATATTTTCCAAAAATTTTGTAGGCGTCCCCCTACTGATTGGACATTTGCAACACTGAGGACATTTGACACACTTGGGGCAAAGACACAGTGATTTACAAAAGAAGCACTTTTCACATACTTTATTGTATTTTGTGAGTTTAAGATTGGACTTATGCCTTTCTTTTGCGGCTGCCTGATGTTTTTTACAGAAAGTACATGATGAACAACATTGTGACAATTTACAGAGTCTTTCACAAGAACAGGAAGACTTGTCTTTGTTACATTTACAACACCAAACTCCGGACAGGATGTTACTTCCGGAGGAACTTTGCAGTGATTGTCATTTATACGCCTTAGCATCTCTGGCAGGGCGCGAACCGCGACCGGGTTGACCACCCCTGCCTCTGCCACGGGCTCTCCCGCGATTGCCAAATGTTTTCCATGCAGGCATCTCTTTGCCGGGAGCCCCGGAGTTTCCAGAATCCTCCTGTTTCCATGTTGAATATGGCTGGTAACGGTGTTGCTTTTTCTGAGTGCCGGCGAACCCACCACGGCCCGGACCGGGCTGGTTGGTACGCTTATGTGACTCAAATGCTGCTATTTCATCTTCCGCCCTCCGGATAATGTCGTCCGGAAACAAAGCCCTGGTTTGTAGAGGACAGTTCCTGAGAGAGGAAAAGGTATCTGGCTTGACGCCAGCTTTTAGGTGCTCAAGATAAGAATCCCTCCTGACCAGAGTTAAATTAGCCATTTGTATAAAAGTGAAATCTGAGAGGTGTTGGAGGGATTTGCCAACCGCAAAACTCACATTTTGGTTGAATGCAGACAGGAAATGTAATTCATCAAGTGCACCTTGAGCTTTTGTGGAAGATTTTCCTTTTCCCAACTCTGTCTGAAGAATTTGTAACTGTTCTTGAAACGAGTCCTGTATCTTGGTGATGCACCTATTGAAACCAGCGGACTGGTTACAAATATAACTGGTCTCTTTTGCTGCTTTCTCCCACTTCCGGAGCGTATCCTGAGCAATAGGGCGGGAGGTGGGTTGGGATGAAGCAAGAGCAGGTTTACCAATTCGGGCAAAGGAACTGTTCAACTTCGCCGCGTCATTGGGCCAAGTAGTTACATATTTTCCCGGCCTAGTGATGTCTTTATTTTCAGCGGGATGAATCCCGTACCACCTTGCCTGAGACTTGGGGGGGCGGAGATACTGATCAACATGAAGTCCACCCGGTTCCGTAGACTTGGACGGGTAACCTTCTATGAGGACGAGATTTAAATTTTCAAGTTTCTTACAAAGCCAGTCCTCTGGTGGTAAGTCGATAGAGACCTTGCCTACAGGTTGTGCCCGGTGGCCAATCCAGGGATTGTCTGACTTGGAACTTGGAGTATACTCAAGATCTGGGATATGTGACCAGCCCATGAAAGCACGTACTCCCCTAACAGTCTCTCTGTAATTTTGATCTTCGCTCAATGTCTTATCCAAGTCTGGAGATTCTTGATCAGGATGGTCAGTGACGTCTTCTTGGTCAGATACCTCACCTTCCTCAAAGTGCTCCGGAGCTGACTTGAACAAGCTGGATTGCGGAGGAGGTTGAGGCAAAGCAGAGGCCACCGGGCCGGAAGAACTCTGTTGAGAGAATACCGGTTCCGGGTCCTGTTCAGAGTAAAGGCCTTCTAGAGGAGACGTCCTAGTTATTGAGCTGGTAGTGACAGTGGCACTAGGTTTTATCCTATCCGGGCCAAAAGCCGGGGCGGCTTGGCCGGAAGGGACAGATGATAAGAGAAAAGGTGCCTGAGAAAGAGCTCCCGCGGGAGCTTGATGCGGTACCGGTGCCTTGACCGGTGAGAAGGAAGGTTGAGGTGAAGGACGCTGCCCCAAAGTAATGAGTGCTTCCAGACGGGCCATACGTACTGACCACTTTTCGTCCAAGTCTTTTAACTCTTGGCGGAACATAGGTGGAGGTAAAGAGAGATCTTGCTCAGCAACATGGGGTGGAGAAGTTGAAGCAACTTCCTGAGATTCCACCTGCGACACGATAGTGACAGTGGACGGATCCACAAGGGCTTCTTTGGTTTTAGATTTCTCCTTCCGCAGTTTGTACGTAGGGGTTGAAAGCTGGAGCAATTGTTCAGGGGTTAAAGTGTCACAAAACTCACACTGCAACTTTAAAACACACGGGTCTTGGCCCAACCCTTTATCTCTGCATCTGGCACAACGAGAATGAGGGTCAAAATTAGCCATGATATGCCCGCAGGCTCCTTTCCTTTGTCCTGGAGATGCCATGGTAGTTTATCCAACTAACTGACAAATCGTAACACAAAACACACTGTATAACTTAAGAAATACTCAAAATAAAAAGAGTTTCCAAAAATTCAAACTTTGAATATCGCGCCAAACGAAAAAGATGCTATGACGTCACGTCCCTCTGGCGAGTGAAGCAGGAACTAGGCCACCTGGCGAGTGGAGTGTAGTGTACCGGTCCTGCCGGGGGTGAAACCCAGGACGTCTTTTCTTTCGTTTGGCGGGACCGGCTGGCGCCGGGCTATAGCTATCGTCTGGTAGGTAAGATGTATTAACGCAATGAAATCAGCCTTTTTGACTTCAGAAGAAAGGCAAAGAAGAAATCCTCCTTAAGATAGTCAGAATTTTTAGATAGATAGTATTTCAGAAATCTGACTTGTCCTCTTAATCATCCTGACCAAGGCAAAAGTTGAAGCAGGAAGATCCTTTTGAAGGAAACTGGGTTAAGCTAGGAAAGTAGGATCTGACTTCAGGATAACTTAAGCCATCCCCAGAGAGTGAGGGGAAACCTTTAAAGTAAAGGAATCCAAATCACTCATTTTCCTTACCAAAGCAATGGCAGTAAGAAAGACTGTCTAGCATTTGAAAAACTTGGTTCAGTAGGTGAAAAGCGTTCAAAAGGAGCCTTCATAAGTGCCTGCAGAACTAAGGTACCAAGCAAGTAGAAGATGAGTACCCTTATCCTGGACTTAAAGAAACTCTAAATGAGTCTTCTAAGCTCCTTATAAGAAACCAATTCCAAATTACTACATGGAGAGAGCTGACCTGTATCCCTATTGTCTGATGAAATACTTCCTTTAGAGGCAAAATCAGCCACGATTGGGAGAGTACGATGCATGGCAGAGTGGCCATGTTTCCACAAGTATTTAGAGGAAGAACCACTGGTTTTTTAAAGGAGATCTTGAAGCCAAACCTTATTTAGCAAGGAAGGCTACAAAAAGCATCCTACAGTCAGAGTTGATTACTTCTTTATCACTTGTGGACAAAGAGCTGAAGGAGGAAGGAGTTCAAAATTAGTCTGGACCAAATGAACTCCAGGGCATCTATTGCCACAGCCTAAGGAAGTCTGAGACAGCCACCTGAAGATCCATAAATCAAAAGACCACTCTGTGTGAAGGGTCTGATGAGACCACAAGAGTTGGTCTGCGAAAGATTCATGTCCCTGGAACATGTGTTGCTGGAAGAACTAAATTATTCTTGGTAAAAAAGGGCAAACAGGTGCCAAGAGAGTGCAAACATGTCCCAAGAGTGAGTGATCCCTTGTTAAATAAAGAAAGCAACGACAGAAGTGTTGTCCAGGCTTTCTAGATGATCCTTTGATGAAAGGATAATTGAGGAACAAATCTTTTGAGAGCAAGACATCTGTGTAGTCTGAGGCTATACGGATGATCCTTTGATAAAAGGATAATTGAGGAACAAATGTCTGAGAGCAAAAAGCACAACTATGAGCTCTAGAAAATCGATGTACAGAATGGACTGTTATATTGAACATGGGCTGCTTAATAGAAAGGAACCTTACCTCTGTGAGGTAAGAAAACACCTTTGGACAGGTAGAAAACCTCTAGGAACAGATCTGATTACCAGCCAAAGGTATGAGTCAACTTCAAAATACAGTTGCAAAATGAGTCCATGGGTTCACCAAGGGAGAAATCATGGTTAAACCATTGTTGGACAATATTTTGCAATGGTTGGAATTAGGACCATGGTTAACCATGGTAAGCCATGGTTTCAAAGACAGTAACCATGGATAAACATACTTTCAAGTTAATGTTCAAAGCAAAACCATGGTTAAGTTTTAATAACCATGGCTAAATGTAAATTAACCTTGATTTGAAAGTAGTTAATGGTGGCTTATTATAAATGAGATTGTTAGTACATAATAAATCCTATGACAGAACTATATATATGTTAAGTTAAAGTTAGACCCATAATTTTGTAGTTTGCAGTGAATATGTACTTTATTGCACGCTGTCTTATAAAAATAATACATTTAATAACTGAATATATAATATACAGTATTGATTTCCTTTTTTATTAGATGAATTATCTGCTTGATGGTAAAAAATGTAAAACAGACAAGTTTAACATACACTAAATACAGAACTCTAGCATGATCACATAAGACACAGAATTTAAATGCAACAGGACTTATAAATTCATTGCCAAAGAAAATGACAAGGGATACTCTGTTATAATAGGTAGAGTACCTCATTAGACCTTGTATGTATAAACCCCCAGATGTAAACACTTTAATTATTTGGATAGCATTTAAGTTGATATCAGATAAGAATAGAAGGAATACAAACCCATTTGGAATAACAGGATATAATCTCAAGGATTACATACTTACGTCTTTCCAGAAGGCTTTTAAGATGAAGCCAAATATCAAAAGAAGGACTAAATACCCTTGTGATTGTGGGAATATTGAGATAACTGCACCTGTCATTACAAATTTTATATTTTATATGTACTCTCATAAATTGAAATATAAGTATTTATTGCTTATGTCTTTCAGTACAATGAAATATATTTTAAAAATTTTGAGCAAATATCTGTAGTTGTTGTGTTTTGAAGACCACATATTATTGACATTACTACATTGTATAACCCAGTTAATTCAAGTTTATTATTGTGTTACATCATTGTAACAGCCATGGTTTATAACGATGGTGGGCCAGTTAACCATGGTGTATTACCATGGTTTACAACCATGGGAGACCATGGAGAACATGGTTACTAACCATGGGGAGCCACTATCACAAAGCAAGGTTATTTGAAGCAATACCATGGTTGGCGATGGTGCGATTTGTCAAAAATGTTAAATTTTTACCATGGTAGACCATGGTATACAATAGTTACCCATGGTCTATAATTGTGGTAACCATGGTCACCCATGGACCATGGCTAATAACAATGGTAGACCATTGTCACAAACCATGGTTATTTAAAATGGTTTTGGTGTGATTTGTCAAAAATGTTAATTTTAACTATAGTTGACCAAGGTAGACCATGGTCAACCATGGGATAAACCTAGGTAAAATAACCATGGTTGACCTTGTTTTAACAATGGTTAACCATGGTCATCACTGAACCATTTGGCATGGGTTAAGGAGTGTAACTCTGGAAAGATCCAAAATTACTCTTACATCGTGCAGGACATCATTATGGACATGGAGGCCGAGGGTTTTGCTACCACCAGAATTGTTGGAACCTCATAAGGAACCTGGACCTGTATTCACAAAGATTCTTAAATTTTTTCTTAGAATTATACTTAAGTCTAAGAAAAATTCTTTGCTAAGAATTTTTTTATTCTTAGAATAAAATCCTATTCACAAAACAATTCTTGGCTAAGAATAATTCTAAGAATAGAAGTAAAAAGAAATGTACGCAATTCTTAGAATTTTTCTAAGACTAAGTGTAATTCTAAGAAAAAAAACTAAGAATACAGATCTTGGCATATGTAAACAGAAAGTTAGAAGTTTTAAAATAATATAAAGAGGCTGCATTTCATTACAGTACACACAATAGACAACTTAATATGTAACACTGTTCTGGATGTCAATTTGCAATCACTTGCTGCACTATAATCACCAAACAACTATTTTTCCTAAGTTGAGCATGCTATGTGCCAGTCTTAGATTTCAATCAAATTCTTAGAATATTCTAAGAAAAAGAGTTTTGTGAATAGAAAATTGTTATTCTTAGAAAAATTCTAAGAATAAAAACCATTCTTAGAAAAATTCTAAGAATAAGTGTGATTCTAAGAATAAGAATCTTTGTGATTAGAAAAATTCTTATTTTTAGAATTTTTCTAAGAAAAACGACAATTCTAAGAAAAATTCTAAGAATAAGACTAATTCTAAGAATAAGAATCTTTGTGAATACAGGCCCAGGTCCCTTCAGCACTAAGTTAGGGTGAAACTCCTCCAGAGGTTAAAGCAGAAAGTTGAGAAGAGACACCTTGAGTAAGGACAGTATGAAAAAGCTTCTGCTTATACTGTTATATGTGGGAATGAAGTCTCTGAAGAGAGACATCACAAAACAATATAACACCAAAAAATGGAAAAGGGCCAAAGTCCCTTACAAAGTGATAAGGCACAAGTGAAGAACAGAGGAGAGAAGGAAATCTCTCTGAACAAAGTCCAGGGAAGAGGACAGACATCAGTCAGCTAAACAAGAGCTGATAAATCCATTGGAAAGATAGCCCAAGCATTGTGAATGACAAAAGACAACTGAGCATAAAATGTCTGATCAATCAACTTGAATAAGATTGATAAACAGGCCAACCCTCATGGAAAAAAATTCCAGTGAATTAAGGACCATAAGGTCAATCTCAGACCTCTTTCAATGACAGAATAAATCTACCTTAGGAAAGAGGTCTTTGTGAGAAACTACCAGGCCTGAGCCCTGGTCCAGATACCTGAGTAAGTCAACCCACAAACCCACTGACAAGGGCTTGTACATGGCTAAACTAAGCTCAGAAGGATAAAGTGGGGAAGTACCCAACTTCTTAAAATTTAGAATGAGAAGATAATAAAAGTAATGGATGACAGAAAAATAAGAATCTGACATCATGAAGGAACTTTTGCGCCTGGAAGTAATGGGTGACTCATAGGAGAAGATTGAAACTGATCAACATAAAAATGAGAGCAGTCTTCTGTTATCTGCTGTTATTCTGTTGAACAGGATACATTAAAAATCTTCTGTGAAGAAGATTGAAAAACAAAGTTCAAAACATCTATATAGTCCAAGAGACTGGCACAAATAAAGTTGGGATAAGGTCCCAAAAGAAAGTCTGCCTGAAGGCTAAGATTTCACAGGCCAAAAAAATAATGGTGTACACTGGTTCAGTTTCTATGCAGCAGTTAATGCTGTGTAAGTGTTGGGATGCCATTTGGATGTCAATGGAGGAAGTGACTGCCAAAGATCCTACTGCTAAAGGAGTACTAAAGAAAATTACAACCATGCAGTTCCTTGGTATCACTGCAATGCTTATGGATGTTATTCCTACAATGACAAACATTAATCTGCCATTTCAGAAAACGGATTTTGATTAGTCCATCATATAGATTACATTGGATACTGCAGTGGATCACCTGAAAAAATGGAAACAGAACAGAGGTACTTTCCTGATAAATTAATGACTGAAGTTGGTTATAAGTGTAAGATGTATAAGGGAGTTCAGATTAAAGACACTCCTCAAATGAAGCCCTCTGGTGTAAAAAATCATATTGAATCTTGTAAAGCATTATAACCACAGTTATAAAACTTAAGGTACTTTCTAGACACAAATGTACACTTGAGTAAAGCTTTTAGTGTACTTGGAATGCAAAATTTAAGACTAGTACCAGATGAAGAGAAACATGAATGGGACAATGATAAACTTGAGATGCTTTTCAATCATTATGGCCATGACAGAGATGGCCAACCATGATATATTTCAGTTGAAGTCAAATTGGAATGACCACTTAAAACATCAATCTGTGACTTCATCTATCTACTTGATAATTTCCAAGAGTTTTGGCAACTTATTGGTAAACATCACAGATACACCATCCCAAACCTAATCAAACTCAAAATAGCAATTAGTATTTCCTGCACACACTGTTGATTGTGACAGGGGGTTCAATGCCCAGAAAGCAGTAAAGACCTAATTTAGAAACTTATGAGATTATTCTTGGAACATTTGGAAAACATTATATTTAATTTAATAAAATGTACAGGGTCCCACAGAGAGTTTGACTTTGGAAAAGCTTTATTATTTTAGCAAAATTCAAAAGTGGCAAAGGCCATTAAATATTTAGGATATCCCGAACCACAAGCATGAAACAGTAAGTTACTAGCCCAAAGAATTCAGCTATATTTTACTACTATCTATCAATAAGAAATTTATAGCAAAAATAATCAAGATTTTCATTATGTTTCCTCTACTGGTACTAGTCTGATACTGCAAGTGTACAAAAGAGAGTAAACTTTATTAAATGCACAAATCTGAATATTCATGTGACAAACTGAGGAGTTAAATCTTGTATTCCAACTTCAGTGAATTGCACTCATAATAATCTGCTAATCTTGGTGTACAATCCATGAGTATTCCAGTAATGATTCATGTTGATTTTGTCATAGAGTAATACTGAAAAGGAAAAGAAGATACAGTAATTCAATAATGTGTTGTATTCTTGGCCCACACAATGCGCTATTTTTTGACTCCCTAAAATTTGTTGACTCCCTAACTTAGAGGTGGTAAAAATTAACTCTCACAATTTGAGTTCTCAGCAAAACACTGCATGAAGTTATGCTAATAATTTTACCAACATAATAAGCAGTGTAAATTCCAACATTGTTATAGCCAGTAAATTTAGATAATTTCTATTGAATAAAATTTGGCATTTCAAAAGGAACAAAAAGATAAGTTAAACCAAAACATAATATAAGTCAAGAGAAATTTTTCATTCATGAGGTCTAGATGTTGCTGTAAAATATGTGTTTTTTTTTTAATATCCAAGTTCCCACAACAGTGCTTTGTCCTTTATGAGAGAAATGCCAAGTATTATAATATTATAATACAGCAAGCCTCACTCTGTATAAATATCAAAATAATTCAGTGTGCAGTATGAAAAACATTAAGAAAATGTTGCATATACTAAAAGAAGAGAAACCTGTAATGTTAAAACAAGAAACTACAGTCTAAAAATATCATATCATGTACCCTCCTACCTTCCCAAACCTTCCCAACCTACCACCACAGTACCAACCCTGAAACCCAAACCAGACCTCTTTGAGAATATCATACAGAGTTTCTCATCTCTATTCACACTGATATTATTCTGAAAAGATAATCATATCTAATAAACTTGTAAGGACTATACAGCATCTGAAGTGGGAATGGTAAAAGTTTATAATTTTCTCCAAAGGATGATTCAATTGCATTCACAATTCATGCATCTTTGAATTGCAGTATAACCTGAAAACTGTTGAGTAAGGAAATGCAAAGCACCTCCTATATTTCCCCTCAAATCTATTTTCCTTAAAGTGTGGTTTAGTTCAAGCCCTTAATTGGCAGATTATAAGCTACATGAAACAGTAATTGTTACAAAAATCATAGGCAATAAAAAAAAGGTCAAGACATCAGGTGGGCATCAATTTCTCTCACAAAGGTAATGTGGAGAATACCACATTGCGAAGCGAAACATAAACACTAAAATAAATATAAACTTTGGAAGATATTGATAAAATGTGACAAGATAATCTGAAGTGGCATCTTGAGGCCAGGGTAGCCAATCCCTTTAAGCCATAAGACGACATAGCCTCAGAAAATACAAAATAATGCAAAAGTATGTTCATCAAAAAAGTACAAAAATTTAATTTGGCTTTTGGTTCAACACTTGTTGTGCATTTTTAAATTTCAAGATCTAATGGATAGAAGCTATTTGAATTCACTGGCTAATGTTCTGCCAAGAACTCAAGTTGTGAGAATTAATTTTGACCCTCTCCTCTGATTTTAGGGAGTTAAAACATATTTCAAGGGGTCAAAGACTTGAGCATTGTTGTGGTCCAAGAAAACAACACAGTAATGAGTTTTTGTCTCTTTCCTTTTTCAGTATTACTATGTGACACAAACATGAATATTACTGGAATACTCACCGGTGGTATACCAAGATTAGCAGATTATCATCATAGGCACAGTTCACTGAAGTAGCATTAAAAGTTTAAACTTGTTAGTACTTACATGAATAGAGTTCTGAATTTAATAAAGTTAACTCCCTTTTCTACACTTGCAGTATCAGACTAGTGCCAGTAGAGGAAATATAATTATCATAATCTTGATTATTATATTGCTATAAATTCGTTTTGGGTAGATAGCTGTGAAATATATTTTTGGGCTAGTAACTTAGTGTTTCATACTTGTGGTTTGGCATACCCCAAATATTTTGTGACATTTCCCACTTTCAAATTTTTCTAAAGCTTTTCCAAAGTCAAACTCTCTGTAGGACCCTGTACATTTTATTAATAGAATGTTTGTCAAATGTTCCGAAGATAATCTATTTCTAAATGAGGTCTTTACAGCATTCTGGGCACTGAACCCTCCTTCACAACAGTTTGTACAGGAAATACAAATGTTATTTTCACAAGTTTGATTAGATTTGGGATTGTGCATTTGTGATATTTATCAATAAGTTGCCAAAACTCCTGAAAATTATCAAGTGGATACAAGAAGTCAAAGATTAATGTTTTTAGTGATCATTCCACTTTGGCTTCTGCTGAAATATATGTGGTTGGCTATCTCTGTCATGGCCATAATTATTGAACAGCATCTCAAATTTATCAATGTCACATTCATGTTTCTCTTTATCTGGTACTAGTCTTAATCCCTGAATTCCAAGAACACCAGAAGCTTTAATCAAGTCTACATGTGTGTCTGGAAAGCTTGTTTATAACTGTGATTGTAATGCTTTACAAAATTCAACATGCTTTTTCACTCCAGAGGGCTTCATTTGAGGAGTATCTCTTATCTGAACTCCCTTATACATCTTACACTAATCATAACAACCTTCAGTCATGAATGTATCAGGAAAGTACCTCTGTTCTGTTTCCATTTTTTTCAGGTGATCCACTGGTGCATCCAATGTTGGATATATGATGGACAAATCTCAATCCTTTTTTTCTGAAATGGCAGATTAATGTTTGTCATTGTAGGAATAACATCCATAAGCATGGCCGTGATACCAAGGAACTGAATGGTTGCAATTTTCTTTAGTACTTCTTTTAGCCATTGGATCTTTGGCAGCTACTTCCTCCATTGGTATCCCAACACTATTGCACAGCATTAACTGCTGCATAGAAACTGAACCCATGTACCCCATTATTTCTCTGGTCTGTGAAATATTGTACAGTATTCTGTAATAAATGGTTAAATCATTTGATTGTTGAATATTCACACTACACAGTGACAGAAGTGAAAATTTTCACTCATCTTATTTTAAAAAATGCTTAAGGGATATAAAAATAAATTTTGTTCCAAGTAAAAAAGAATTCAGTGTACATATGTTATGATCTTTATATAAAAACTGGTAGATCGTAAAAAGAGCCTAAGTGACAAACATATAAAATTAAGAAATGTCTATAATTTTGGTAGGTTTACAATACCTGTTGCATAAGATTTACTGACCAAGCAAATATCCTTTAAGACTAAAACACTCAGTTTTACCCCTGACTGAAGAAAACACTACACATATACTCACTTTGAGCTATGGTGAGTCTAATATGTTTTGAACTTCATATCATCTGTTACTTCTGATTCCAGATAATTTGAAACATTAATAAATTTGAGCAACCAATTTCCTGATACTTCTTTAAATAATGCAGTTTATCTGCTGCCTGGGCCATAACTACAACATTATGTGCAATACAGTTCACATAGATAAAAAATAGCATCAGAGATGCCCATACTCCACAGCCTGGGGAAATAGTTTTCAACACCATGAGATACAGAAGTAGCAAAACAGTACACAGATTGGGATACTTTCAGAGCAGTGTCAGTTATATAAAGCTCCAAATAATGTTTAAGTAGAGAAAATAAAATCTAAGAGAAAGAAAATGTATGTACAGATAAAGTATAAAAACAACACAATTCAGAAGCAAGATGACAGCATTAATCAGTAAACTAAAAATAATGAAGCTGTAAAATATATTAATTGGAAAATAGCTGTAAATGGAAATAGGACAATTATGTAAAAGTGCTTGTAATAATCAGTTGCAGCAATCCATACATCTTTGTCACAACAGAAACATGTCTCAAATATAGCAGGTGACCACACTATGGCAGAGCCAAAGTTAAAGGTCACACCATGATGTGCACCTACACCCCCAGACCAATGTCCCTACCAAGTGTCAACCTTCTACACCTTGTGGAATCCAAGAAATAGCCCAGTCAAGATTTTAAAACTCATGGTCACTATGACAAGGTCAAACATCAAATCAAGGTCACACCATAACATTGCACACCTACAAGTTTTAACCAATGTTCCTACCAAGTATCAACTTTTTACACCTTACAGTTTCCGAGATATAGCCCAGACAAGATTTTACAGGTCAAGGTCACTACAGCAAGGTCAAAGGTCAAATCAAGGTCACACTGTTACATTGCACACCTACAACTCCCAACCAATGTCCCCACCAAGTATCAACTTTTTACACTTTACGGTTTCTGAGATATAGCCCAGACAAGATTTTATATGTCAAGGTCACCGCGGCAAGGTCAAAGGTCAAATCAAAGTTACACCATGACGTTGCAAACCTACAACTGCCAATCAATGTCCCTATTAAGTATCAACTTGCTACACCTTACGGTTGTAGAGATACAGCCCGGACAAGATTTTAAAGGTCAAGGTCACTACCACAAGATTAAAGGTCAAATTAAGGTTACACTATGACGTTGGACACCTACACCCCTCAACCAATGTCCATACCAAGTATCAACTTTCTACACCTTAAGGTTTCCGAGATATAGCCAACAAGATTTTATATATCAAGGTCACTACGACAAGGTCAAAGGTCAAATTAAGGTTACACCTTGATGTTGCACATCTACAACCTCCAACTTCCTACACCTTACAGTTGCCTAGATATAGCCTGGACAAGACTTTATATGGAAAGGTCACTATGGAAAGGTCAAATCAAGGTCACACCATGACGCTGCGCACCTACACCCCCAACCAATATCCCTACCAAGTATAAACTTCCTACACCTTACAGTCTCTGAGATATAGCCTGGACAAGATTTTATAGGTCAAGGTCACTACAGCAAGGTCAAATCAAGGTCACACTATGACGTAGCACACCTCCACCTCCTAACCAATGTCCTCACCAAGTATCAACTTCCTACACCTTACGGTTTCCGAGATATAGCCCGGACAAGATTTTATAGGTCAAGGTCACTACAGCAAGGTCAAAGGTCAAATCAAGGTAACACCATGACGCTGCACACCTACACCCCCAACCAATATCCTTACCAAGTATCAACTTCCTACACCTTACGGTTTCCGAGATATAGCCAGGACAAGATTTTATAGGTCAAGGTCACTACAGCAAGGTCAAATCAAGGTAACACTATGATGTTGCACACCTACACCCCCTAACCAATATCCCTACCAAGTATCAACTTCCTACACCTTACGGTTTCCGAGATATCACCCGGACAAGATTTTATTGGTCAAGGTCACTACAGCAAGGTCAAATCAAGGTCACACAATGACGTTGCACACCTACACGCTCTAACCAATGTCCCTACCAAGTATCAACTTCCTACGCCTTACAGTTTCTGAGATATAGCCCGGACAAGATTTTATAGGTCAAGGTCACTACGGCAAGGTCAAAGGTCAAATCAAGGTCACACCATGACGCTGCACACCTACAACCCTTAGCCAATATCCATATCAAGTATCCACTTCCTATACCTTACTGTTTCTGAGATATAGCCCGGACAAGATTTTATAGTTCAAGGTCACTACGGATAGGTCAAAGGTCAAATCAAGGTCATGCCAGTATCAACTTCCTACACCTTACAGTATCCGAGATATAGCCCGGACAAGATTTTATAGGTCAAGGTCACTACGGCAAGGTCGAATCAAGGTCATGCCAGTATCAACTTCCTACACCTTACAGTATCCGAGATATAGCCCGGACAAGATTTTATAGGTCAAGGTCACTACGGCAAGGTCAGAGGTCAAATCAAGGTCACACCATGACGTTGCATACCTACGCCCCCTAAATAAAATCCCTACCAAGTATCAACTTCCTACATCTTACGGTTTCCGAGATATAGCCCCGACAAGATTTTCAAACTCAAGGTCACTACGGCAAGGTCAAATCAAGGTCAGACTATGACGTACACCTACACCTCTGAACCAATGTCCCTACCAAGTATCAACTTCCTACACCTTACGGTTTCTGAGATACAGCCCGGACAAACTTTTCCCGCCGCCCACCCATCCGGACACCATGGGTGAAAACAATACCCTGACAGCCCTTAAGGGCTGTGGGGTAAAAACTGCATCATAACTATTGATGTGTAGCATGATTTCTAGTGTGTCATTTTCTAATTTTCCACATCACAAAGCATAGACACACTCTGTGAAAAACACTAAGTAGCTTTAGTAATGTTGGTTTTTGTTCAATTTCATGTCTGGATGAGTTTGCTGGCATAAATTCATGAGCTTTTGAAGCAATATTTCAATGCATCAAAAAACCGAAAGTTAACTTATGGGTGATGTCATCGTTTAAACAATTCTGTCAAAGATTTGATGTCATCAAGTATATTATCTAGAGCAATCAAAGAAACCAGATGAAGAGTAAAGAATCCTATCCATGGCATAATCAACAGTAGAAACTTTCCCCAAGGAAAAAATTGCTACATTTATCAACTGAAGAGTAATTGATCACATAAAATTATTTAGATTATACAGAAACCCTATTATTTTAATTACCTGTGGTGATAACTTTCCTTTAGAATAACTTACACATTTTTCTTTCTTATTTCCAAAAATGTGTTTTACAATGGACAACACAGTAGTTTACTGAATTTGTAATGCATATGCAAATGTCAATAATGGGGGTATGTATTAATTATTGAAGAAGTGCACAAACATAAGTATAACAGATTACTTCACTTGTTACCAATTTTGAAACATTTATGTGCTTTTGGAGGTAAATTTTACTCTACCACCCGCATTATGGCAACATGTTAAATTTTACTAACCTGTAATAGCCAGGATGACCGAGTGGTTAACAAGTTCGGCATGAATTACTTTGCTCACATTTGGTAAATTATCTCCAGCATAAATTACACTGAATAACTGTTTCTCATGCACAATATCTTATTAATGCAATTAGGCAAGATTGTTCTTGTCAAAAATGTTTTTTACAACCTTTCAATAGGTTACAAAAGAAAAGAGGGTTTTTTCTTTTCAGTTTAATTTGGAAAATTTAAAAGTAAAAGGTATAATAAGTTAACTGCCATAACTGGCTTGATGTAAAAAAATGAGCGACTAAATTTAAAAAGGTGGAAATTATGTTTTTTTCAAAACAACTTAAAATCTGGACCTCAAAGAAATATCTCCAATGTCTGCAACAGGATCTGAAGTTCAAATTTCAAATCCCTCCAAAATCTGGAACACTGATTAGTACACTCCAATTAATCAACAGGATTTGAAGTTCTGTCAACACCAAATAAATGAAAACAAGGAATAGAAGTTCCGTTAACACATTTTCCAATTGGAAATTGTCAGATTTAAAGTTCTGTCATGACATTTATTCATATCTGGCACTAATTAGAATCATGATACTTTGTGTAAATTACAATCCTAAACTCAACATAAAGTTCTACTATTTATCAGATCAGTGATGCTACCTCTCTGTATTATTTTACCCAGATATATATCCATTACATACAACTTGAGACCTCTGTGACCAGGTGGTTGACAAGGTTGACATTTACTCACCTCTCACCTAGGGTTCTGGGTTTGAATCCAGCTAACATGAGGAAACATGAGGGATACAAAGAGTATCTCTTCTGGTTTATCTCACCAGTTGAAAAGGCACAAAAGCTCAACTTTAGCTTTTATTCCCAGGTCCCACCTCTGTGACATTTAGTGATGATTGTTGCTTACTTAAAATCCTCATCGTCCACACTATACTCTACAAAAGCGTTCTTTCATCTCCACCGTCTGCCATGTTTTCATGCCTTGGCAAGTTTTTTTTAAATGTTTTAAATTTCATCATCAGTCATCAGTTTGATTTGTTTTCCTCAACAGTGCCTCCCCATCCCGCCTTTCTTGTGAACCTATCAAGCCTCTAGAGTCCCTGCGGTAATATTATGATCAGTGTTTTTGTATCAGGTCCCCTTAATATGTAGCACTATCTCTGAAGATTTGACAATTGTCATTGTGGGTGGCTACAAAGATACAATGGATCCAGAGCCATAGTGATGTATCTTCATCCACCTCAGTACTATTTTCAGGAGTGACAGAATAATCATGGATTTATCTTTATTGGTCGACATTGTTCCTCAATTGTCTTATTACATTCTTCATCAGTCACGAACACAGTACAAATACAGTGAATGTATCTTCTAAGAATCTTCTACTTTCTATGTTAAAATAGCTGTGTACTTGTATGAACTTCAGCTTGAACTGCAACATTGATGTGATAGAACCAACAACAAGTGTTGACAAATCACAATGCCAGACCATGTGATCCCAGTTATCTACCAAGTTGAAGCAAAGGTCCTGAATGTGGGAACTAGGCATTAAATGCAACTCACATCATTAGTTTAATTGTCAAATGATCAGCTGCTACAATCTATAAAATAAAAGAAAACGATCAAAACAGTAACTGCTAGAGAAAGAATCATATATCAATGTTTTAACAACAAACACTATAGCATTTTATGGTCAAATTATTGATAAACATCAGTAAGATTTATTTTGAGATTTTTTTTTTTTAATTTGTAATGGCTTTCAAAACAAGTTTGTCTAAAATTCATGACTTCGATATTTGAAACTAATTTACAGAAAAAAATTTCTTTTCAAGATATTGAACATTTGTTTTGGAGTTATTTTATTGTAAACAATGTTTGGCTCAATTTACCCAGTAAACATTTGTGGGTTTTGGAAACGTTTTGTGAAGGTTAAAAATGATTGGTACAAAAACGATTTATAATAGAATGTTTCTAAAACGTTCGATGTATACTGTTTATTAAACATTTAATGATAAATGTTAGAAAAATGTTACAAATAAACATAATAATGTCCGAATAATAACGGGGTCAGAGGTCAAATTCAATATCTTTTTAAGGTTGCTCACTAATGAAAATACTATTTTTGTGTCTAAAATTGTAAAATAGTGGCTTAGAAATTGTGCCCCCATTCAATTCTTACTTTTAGAGACTAAGTCCTCTAAAATCCCCTATTATTGCTTACCACCATCTTTGTTTGGATATGTTTGAAGGTGAACGTTTAATAAGCATTCTGAAAATATGCGTTTTAACAGTTGATCAACAATGTTGTTTAAACATTTTATGTGTACTGGTTATCAAACATTTCATTTTGAATATTTAAAAAACATTTCCAGCATAACCTTCATTTCTTCAGCTATTTAATATAAATGTTTAAAAAATGTTCCAGTAAAATCTAGTTTCTTGAGTAATTTTATAAACATTTAATAAATAAATGTTTTCAGTAAAAAATGTTTGATGGAGAATGTTTATAAAACGTTTTTTTTAAACATTACAGAGTAAATGTTAACTTGGAAACATTTAGAAAACCATAACATAGGGTTTAAATAGGTTTTTAAAATGTTTTGTAAACGTTTTAACTGTTTTAAAATGTTTCTAATGTTTACTGGGTTATTAATGCTTGTATTGAGGTTTATTCACTGAATGTAGTTTTAAACTAATGTTAACATAATTCTTGGTAATGGACATGAAAATCAAATTTTATAAGCTGATCTGTTTGATTTTGTATGCAAAGACATACCATTTTTACTGATTATACAATTTTAATTTGTAGTAAAATAAAAAAAACAAAAATTCATTACCACAGAAATTAAATTATATCATAAGTGTTTAAATTCTCATGTAAAAATGATGAAAAGAAATTTTTATGTCAAAATATCCAATATTTTCAAATTTAAAAAAAAATGTAATAAATCCATTATTTGAAAATTTACCAAAAGACAGAACATCAAAAAGTAGCTGAACAAATATCTTTACCAAAACATAGCAACTGTAACAGTTAGAAAAGAAAAAAAAAACATTTACTCATTTGACTCACTGTTAAAAACAAAATAGCTTTTACTCACTCAGCTATTGAGGTAGACATCTAAAACAGGTATCATCTTGAAAGTACAGAGAAAGTAGCTGGAAAATATCTTTTTACGAAATGCTCTAAATGCAGTCATGTTGGAGTTATAAGCACTTTCCTCAAAGTAGCTACAGACGCTATTACTCACCTAGCTAAGGAACTACAGTAGACCTGCAAAAGCAGAAAAAAATGGAAGACATAAGAAACTTGGACGAAATTATGCAAGCAAAAGGCCCACAGCCCACAACTTTAGGGAAAACTGTGTGACACACACAAGCACACCCCAACAAGGCATTTCCCAGCAGGCCAGCGGGAGATAAGAAAATTAATTATATTGGAATTAACTAAATATATTTTAATTTAAATGATACTGAAGTTGCATTTTTAATCTTTACACAGGGAAACACTCTACTACACACTTGAAAATTTGGAGTGTGAAAGTAGTAGTTTATGATAAAAATATGAGAATAGTTATAACAGCAAAGAATCTTGTGGTAGCTAGATGTGGTTACTTTGGTGACCAACCCAACACTGAGGTAACCTCATCTATCTTGTGGATGCTATGACCATGAAAATTTCATACATTATTGCTCAGCTACCCAAGTTCGTCACTTGCATTTTTGACAATATTAAAACTCCTTCACAATTATCTTTCGTTGTACAGTTGTACATCATCTAGACCGAGTTTCTGTCCCGTCGCCAATTGCTTTTCATATACTGATGGACACAATGGCGAGGGACAGAGTTCACATGTACCTGTTTTCTGTGTAAATCTCGAACTATGAGAAATCATTGCAGTTACTTTTAAAAGTCCTTGTTATGTCTATATAGCTGTTTCGATTTTGCAACACATACACTGTTAAACTAAACTGCTTTTGCAAACCAGGAACTTCTTTTGTAGATAACATTGTAACATCAAAGGTTTGTTTACATTTATAAAAACAGGTTCAAATATATGCATGCCAATTTTATTGGCATGAAATATTAGTGAACGGCACATATACATACCTTAAAGAATGCAAATAACACTTTATACTTGTGGTAATATGTCTACAAATATGCCGTTCAAAATTTACACAGAAAACAGGTACATGTGAGCTCTGTCCCTCGCCATTGTGTCCACCAGTGTATCAAAAGCAATTGGCGACGGGACAGAAACTCGGTCTATACATCATCATTATTAAGTGATTCATTTTTCAGTATCACTGTTGTATGTCTTTAACCGTTTTTAAGGCAGGGGACGAAATTGAGTCGGCGACGAAGTTGAGTAGCTGAGTATATGTTTCAACAGATTTTTAAATTATTTTATTTGTATTAGAACTAGAAGCTCTATAATTAAGCAGGGCCACAAAAATTTAAAAATTTGTTTTAAAACATTTAAGTATCATACTGTATGCTATATTTTACTGTATTTATCAAAGAAAGTTGCAAGAAACTTTGATTAACCATCTATGTGTTAAAAGTTAAGTTCAACCTAATATATCTTCTATTTATTTGATACTGCTACAAAGATAGCCCTAAAATAGAATGTTATGTGAGATGCGGGCCTCCGCTGAACAGTATGTGGTAACACAAATTTACTAATGGTCTACATTAGGGCTGCTACAAAGATAAAAAGCTGTACTTTCTTGAATGAACATAAGTTCTGCTGTTAAAAAGTGAATTAAAGCAAACTCAATAATAAAACTTTGACTCACCTCAGTAATTAACAGTATATATCCCACTCACTAAAATACCATGCAATATAATATTCAGTTTTTGAATTTCAGTAAATACAAAACTAAACAAATAGTTAGAGTCACCTCACATGGTCACAAACATACAGAAACAATTAAAAAATTAAAGATGGCTGGGGTAGCTTGTTTTTTCAAGAATTTCCCTCCACACAAAACAACCTTCACCTTTACTACTTTGTTTACAATAATAATAGTGACACCAGATTTTCAGTGCCCATTGGCAATTTTAACAAACTATGTCACAGGCTAGTAAATATATTAGCCTTTCAAAACTCTCCATAATTTATTTTAAAAGTTTATGACTAATGTTTAGTATGGGACAATGTTGGGGTTTCACCTCAATTTCAACATCTAATCCTTGGCGTTGAAGATTATCTGTTTTAATTAATATACATAAAGTTTGGATATTGTATCCATGATGATAAATGTGCCCTTTTCCAGAGGAAAGTATGTTTTAAGTTGTACAGACTCAGATCCGTATGAGTGCATGCATAAAATATACCACATGGTATTAAGAAGAATCACAGTAGAAACGCTAAGATTTTTTGTACATTTTACTGGTCTTACATAAAATAGACCACTCTGCACTGACACGTCTCACCTGTTGTAGAAAGGCTTATTTTTATATTTAATGTAAAAGCTTGAATGCAACTTTTTTGCACATTTTAGCCTGGGCAAGTCTAGTCATATTTGGTTGAAACAATACATGGCTTATTTGACTGGCCACACAAGGGTACAAGTTAATTTAATACTGTATTAAATTATAGTCAAATGATATGAAGCATTTATAAAGCTTTATATTTATGCAGACATTCTGTAAGGCACTGTAGAAAGTAATTTTTTTTAGCATTCAGTCATTTGTGACCATGGTTGATCAATTAAAATACATTGTATTACCTGCCAATATTGAATCTTTTCAAGCTAACAATATCTCATCCACAAGGCCTGGGAATACCAGACTTTGAATATCAACTTCATTAACTTAAATGTTCACTGCAGGAGTATAATAGTGCTAAGTACCAAACAAGGTAGACTAACTTAATTACAGGCCTTTATTTTTCATGGTTTTTTGAGACAATGAATAAGTGCATTTTATAATAATCAACATCTAGATTACTTGAAGTAAACTGGAGAGAACTGTTTTCAGGGAATCATAGCGCACTGTGGAGAGACCTTGCAACAGGTCCTCAAATATGGTTAATGTTAAAAAATAAAAACCTCTTACATAATTTGATTTGTGAAAATGGTAGTTTTGTTTTAAACAAGTAGACTATAAAAAGTAAAGAAGTGCACCAAATATACCAACTTTTATGCATTATTGCTGTCCAATTATTGGCTTTTATCCCACCTACATATTATACATTGAAAATATAAACAAGTGACACTTAATTAGTCATTATTTGGCAGTTTAATTAAAACAAAACTGTTGTCTAGTTGAATGTTATATTGAAACAAGCAATCAGTGCCTGTGAACGGGCTCTGTATCAGCTGACTATGTGTTTTGAGTTTGAGAGTAGAAGTGACAGAAGAAAAGGACACAAAAGTTGTGCCTTGCAAATGGTATTCAGAAGGAAAGTAACAAGGTAACTGTTAAGGTGTAAAAAGTAAGTTAAAAACATATTTAAAGAAAATACTGCAAATGCAATAGTTTTCGAGTTACAACTGATTTACTCAACAGTGAGAACCTCAAAGTAGCTATTACTCAGCTACGCAAGGAGCTACAGATCTGCAATTATACTATTTTATAGCTGACCCAAAAGTAGGTTAATAACTTATTTAAACAAAATACTGTAACTGAAATAGTTTTCAAGTTACAACTGATTTACTCAACAGTGAGAACCTGAGCATAGCTATTACACAGCTATGTCATGAGCTACACGTCTGCAATTTTACTATGTTATAGCTAATTCAAAAGTAGGTGAATAACATATTTAAACAAAATTCTCTAAATGCAATAGTTTTCAAGTTACAACTGATTAACTCAACAGAGAAAACCTCAAAGTAGCTACTGCTCATCTATGCCATGAAGTACAGGTCTGCAATTTCACTATGTTATAGCTGACCCAAAAGTAATTGAACAACATATTTAAACAAAATACTCTACATACAATAATTTTTAAGTTGCAACTGATTCTCTCAACAGTGAGAACCTGAAAGTAGCTATTACTCAGCTATGCCATGAGCTACAAATCTGCAATTTTACAATGCTATAGCCAATTCAAAAGTAGATGAATAACATATTAAAATAAAATACTCTAACTGCAATATTTTTAAGCTACAACTGATTAACACAACAGAGAAAACCTCAAAGTAGCTATTGCTCAGCTATGGAATGAGCTACTGGTCTGCAACTTTACTATATTATAGCTGACCCAAAAGTAGGTGAACAATGTATTTAAAGAAAACACTCTAAATGCAACAGTTTTCAAGTTACAACTGATTTACAACAGTAAGAACCTAAAAGAAGCTATTGCTCAGCTATGCCATAACCTACAGGTTTGCAATTTCACTATGTTATAACTAACTCAAAAGTAGGTGAACAACATATTTAAAGAAAATACTCTAACTGCAATAGTTTTCAAGTTAAAATTGATTTACTCAACACTGGAGACCTGAGAATAGATATCACTCAGCTATATCATGAGATACACATGTGCAATTTTACTTTGTTATAGCTAATTCAAAAGTAAATGAATAAGATATTTAAACAAAATTCTCTAAATGCAACAGTTTTCAAGTTACAGTTGATTTAGGCAACAGAAAAAACCTCAAAGTAGCTATTGCTCAGCTATGCAATGAGCTACAGGTCTGCAACTTTACTATGTTATAGCTGACGCAAAAGTAACTGAATAACACATTTATGCAAAATACTGTGAATGCAATAGTTTTCAAGTTACAACTGATTTACTCAACAGTGAGAACCTATTGCTTAGCTATGAAATAAGCTACAGGTCTGCAATTTTACTATGTTATGGCTGACCCAAAAGTAGGTGAACAACATATTTAAAGAAAATACTCTAAATGCAATGGTTTTCAAGTTACAACTGATTTACTCAACAGTGAGAACCTATTGCTCAGCTATGAAATAAGCTACAGGTCTGCAATTTTACTATGTTATAGCTGACGAAAAAGTAACTGAATAATATATCAAAACAAAATTTTCTAATTGCAATAGTTTTCAAATTACAACTCATTTACTCAACAGTGATAACATCAAAGTAGATATTACTCAGCTATGCAATGAGCTACTGGTCTGCAATTTTACTATGTTATAGCTGACGCAAAAGTAACTGAATAACACATTCATGCAAAATACTGTGAATGCAATAGTTTTCAAGTTACAACTGATTTACTCAACAGTGAGAACCTATTCCTCAGCTATGAAATAAGCTACAGGTCTGCAATTTTACTATGTTATGGCTGACCCAAAAGTAGCTGAACAACATATTTACACAAATTTCTGTAAATGCACTAGTTTTCCAATTATAACTGATTTACTCAACAGTGAGAACCTCAAAGTAGCTATTACTCAGCTGTGCAATGAGCCACAGGTCTGGAATTTCACTTTGTTATAGCTGACTCCAAAATAGGTGAATAATATATTGAACCAAAATACTCTAAATGCAAGAGTTTTCAAGTTATAAGTGATATACTCAACAGTGATAACCTAAAAGTAGCTATTACTCAGCTATGCCATGAACTACAGGTCTGAAATTTTATTATGTTATAGCTGACCCCAAAGTAGCTGAATAACATATTTACACAAAATTCTCTAAATGTAATAGCTTTCATGATTTTACTCATGATGGAAGTTACTGTAAAGTCCAAAAGTAGCTATTACTCACTTAGCTATTGAGATATACACCCAAATTACCATGTTGTAGCTATGGAAAAAGTAGCTGAATAACATATTTTAACAAAATGCTCTAAATGCAATTCTTTTCAAGTTATAAGTGATTTAGTGCAAGATTTCATGAATTTTAATGCAATACAAATTATTTAAAAAATTCATAAAAAATAATTAAGAAAGATGTAGGTCTGACACTCATACAAGGGAATCTACTTGTGGCCTAGTACATATGTGCAAGATATGAGAGAAATCTCTTCAATAGTCACTGAGAAAATTGTGATAAAGTGTTAAAATATTCATACTTAGGGTGGGGGGTACCTAATTATAATGGCTCTAGCAAACAGACGAACAAACAGATCTGCATGCCTTGAACAAGTTTTCATGCTAGATAGATAAGCTATCTTTTAAAAAAAACAGCATGTCTCTGGGCCTTGTAGAGTACATGCCGCAGAGTGACAACATAATGTCAGCTGACTGACAAGTCAGCTGACATAAAAAGTGAAGTCTTGAATTTTCAAAATAAAGTTTGTGCAGATAACCGAGACTGTTCGTTTGAAAAAGTATTTACTATATGACTGTGCAGAGTGGTCGGGGCTTCTTTTCACAAGACTCAGTGTTCTTTATGAGTTGTAGCAGTCAGGAGTATGCCTTAAGGGCAATCGTTTTTTTTGTAGCAGGAGTAACTGTGGTCATTCCGGACAAATCATGTCACTTGTCTTGACTATTCTTTCCTTAATGTTTTCAAAACTTTGTAGATCTTTCTGGTTATATTCCCTTATGAAAACAAATGTGTACAGATCCTTTTCATTTTCAATGCTTTCAAAACCCAACGAGAGAGATGTGCTTTCAATTCAAAGTTTGATTGGATGAAAATTTGTGAAGAAAAATAATCCTGATATCTCTACTTTTCATGCACATGAGAAAGGGAAGTAGATTTATTTATGTTTGCCCAGTTAAAAATAAGATAAACTGGTTCCAGATTTTAGTTTTAATTTTCACTCAAAATTCCCCATATTTGAAGGAAGCTTTGAGTGCCCCATGAGGTATCCCAAAACCAAATTTGAACACGCATCAACATCCTTCATCTTATGGTTTCTGAGATGTAGTCTGGATAAGATTTTCAAATGCAAGATCACTACAGCAAAGTCAAGGTCAATTCAAGGTCACACCATGATGCTCTACATCTAGACATCCCATGTCCCCACCACGTATTAAAATCCTACACCTTACAGTTTCTGAGATATAGCTCAAACAAGATTTTAAAGGTGAAGGTAACTACAGCAATGTCAAATCAAGATCACATCAAAACATTCCACACCTATACCTCCCAATCAATATCCCTACTAATTATTACCATTCTACATCTTCGGGTTTCCCAGATACAGCCCGGATAAGGTTTTAAACTCAAGGTCACTAACGCCAGGTCAAATGTCAAATCAAGGTCACCCCATGATGGTGCACACCTACACCCCCAACCAATATCCCTAGTACACACCAACTTCTTACATCCTACGGTTTCTGAGATACAGCCTCGACAAGATTATTGTTCCTGCTGCCCATACACCTGTCCACCTGCCAAGACATGATCATTAATTTGCAATAGCTTGAATAACTTAAACCTGTTTACTCAAAAATGGAATTTAGCTATTATTAACATAACTACGGAGTGATAAAACTTGAAAGGAATATGAAGCAAACTATAGATGCTGTAATCCTCTATATCAAATTTGGTTAGGATTATCTCCTGTAGTTTTTCCTTTAAGCAGAAAAGTGTTAGTCGAAATACGCAATTAAGTAGCCAAGTGGCTCATTTTACTTAATAGTTAAGGAGCTAGGACTCCCAAAGTAATACAAAGGTAACACTATTAACCCAATAATGCAACAAAATGCACTCAGAGAGAGCAAAACGCTCGACTCGATATGACCAGTCTCACAGGTGTTATAAAATAGGATCCAGATCTTTCCCAAAAATTAGTAACTTAATTCTTCCTTTGGCCAGGTCCTACCCACAACATTTTTTTATAAAGATCTGTACATTAGTTCTGGAGTAATCTAAACACCAAAAAAATGGACAGACAGGAAATAGACAAACACTTTGTACACAAAACATAAACTCCTGGTGGAGGTAAAATATTGGTTAAAAGTTACTTCTTGGTGAAAATTAATCAGGGTAAATTTTTTGTGATGGCCTGTCAAGGAATTGAAAGAAAAGAAAAAGATAAAAATGATGAATACACCACCTCCTTCTTAATTATTTTCATGTCAATTTCAAGACATAAAATGAGAAGAAATATTTTCACTCAAAGACAGCAAGTATCACAAGCTAGGTTTGTGACCTCACAATGACAACTGCATTGTGACATCATTAAGTAATGACATCATCAGAAAGCAAAATATTGAGTTTTTTACGTAGGTGATGAAGAGAAACAGTTTCTCTGTGTATGCCAATTTGAAAATAAGAAAAACTCTCTTGACTTAGAGGAATACGTCTGTACCCCATTAAATATATCTGCCCACCAAATTCGAGTTTGATTGATGTTATAGTTTTTGGGTTATAAGGGCAAAACGGTGCACAGACAGAAAGACAGACAAAACAGAACCAACTGATTTACAATAACCCTCTCTTATCATCGAGCATTAAATATCTTAAATCCTTTTCCTTTTAATGAACAAAAACCAAATTGCTATTCAAAATAGCTAATTAAACATCAGTACTCGGCTATAAAACTATAATGTCCAAAAGCAATACCAAGCAAACTATTGACCCAATAATCCTGCATACCAAATTTGGTAGAGATAGCTAAATATTTTTTCTTAAAATGGGCAAAAACAAAGTATGATGGCAGATGGCTCAAATGCCAGTGCATTAAACATAACTAGATTGGGCCAACTCGGCGCCAACATATCCCCAGACAGGTCATCACTCACGCCACAGGTTTTGATCAGGAATTTTTTAAAACATAATTACCCATTATTATATGAACTTCAGCACATCAACCTACTCTGTTTATATCTTCCCAAGGAAGATGGTGTATCCCCAGACGCCGAATACATAACTCAAATTATATTTTCAATCTTCCTGCAATGATAACTCTAAACCTATTTTCAAAGTATTTAAATGATTGAGGATTGAATGTCCATTCTAAAATAATAATCCCAAAAGAGCATATCTGTTTCTATATTTGTTGACAAATAAAATATTATTTTTAACTCAACTCATCATACTTTTCAATCTTCCTTCAAAGTATTTAAATGATTGATGATTCAATGTCCATTCTAAAATTCATAATCCCAAAAGCGCATATCTGTTTCTATATTTGTTCACAAATAAAATATTATTTAAAAAAAAATTATTTATATTATTATTTTATTATATTATTTTTAGAATTTGCAAATTGTTTTCAGTTATTCATTTCCTCTATACCTATATATGTGGTCCATATATATGCAACCTAAATATGTGACACAATCTCAGTTCTGACTCCCCTTTGTGTTATATGTAATGAAGCCCACCACCTCCCACCCCCACCCCTCTCCCCTTCTCCACACCTCTCTCACTATTACACAAGATCTGTAACCCCATTGAGTTCTTTGTTTCTCATCTGATATCATTAAATACCTTTGTTTATTTAGTGTCACTCAATATAGCTCAAAGAGATGGAGTGCTACAGCATAAATGGTAAACAAACAATCTATATAAAAGGGGTACACAAATACAAAAAGAATTGAGAATTTTAAGTATGTGATTATCAACTGAAATGAGTTCATAACTGTAGGAGCTGTGTCAAAATTAACTGAGGCAAGTTGAATAAAACTGGGCTAGTTGAGGGTTAAAAATCCCCTAGTTTTACTACACAAGGATATAATTTCATTAATATTGGGACTTAAAGCTCACTTAAAGTGTCCATTTTGTCTACTTGAATATGTTTAACCAGTTTCATTTTAAAAAGTTAAAAACTAAGCAAGCAGAGGTATAACACACAAAAATAAGTTCTTAAAAGACTAAGATAGCCATAAGATTATTAATATTCAAAATTTAAATACACAGGCATTTCCTTTTAAAAATTCAAAGATTTCAGCTCTATAACCCACATAGTTTGACAGTTACTGGGCTTTAAAGTGGCATAATGTCCATAAATTGGGTTTCTGTGGGCATTTTACAATTGTTAAAGAGACCTTAGCAATTAAACTACAGATGTGAAACTTTTTGGGGGACATACATAACAAACAAAAATTATATATAATACAGTTTAAGACTTGTCACACTAAGCATTTCCAAATAACAGGGCAAAATACGGAAAAAATGTCCAAAAAGGCACTTGGGCGAGTGTCTATGGCCCTCATACACAGGTTAAATGTCTACTAAAAACCTTGATTTTCGGCATATGTAAAAAGGACATAATAATGCATTCCCAGATGGGATTTCAGCTCCATCAATCACATAGTTTAACAGTCACCGGGCTTAAAGGTGGTAAAAAGTCCAAATATTGGGTCTCTGTGGGCCTTTTAGAGATCTCGATGTGGCTTTCAAATTAAAGCTTCAGACTTAAAATTTGTTACGTACTAAGATTACACATAGAATATGTATCTAATAAAGTTTGAAACTTCTCAGACTTACCATTTCCAAGTTACAGAGCAAAATATGTGAAAAATGTCTTAAAAGGGTCACTCAGGTGGGTGTTTAAGGTCCTCATACACAGGTTAAATGTCTACTTGAAGCCTTGATTTTTGGCACATGTAAAAAGAACATAATAATGTATTCCCAGATGAGATTTCAGCTCTATCAGTCACATAGTTTAACAGTCACAGGCCTTAAAATTGGCAAAAAGTCCAAATACTGGGTCTCTATGGGACCTTCTAGAGACCTAAATGTGGCCTTCAAATTAAAGCTTCAGACTTAAAATTTGACACATACTAAGATTACACATAGAATATGCATCTAATACAGTTTGAAACTTCTTAGACTTACCATTTCCAAGTTACAGGGCAAAATATGTGAAAAATGTCTAAAAATGGTCACTCGGGTGGGGATTTATGGTCCTCATACACAGGTTAAATGTCTTCTTAAAGCCTTAATTTTTGGCACATATATAAATAACATACTAATATCTTCCCAGATAGGATTTGAGCTCTATCAGTCACATAGTTTGACAGTCACAGGGCTTAAAAGTAGCAAAAAGTCCAAATATTGGGTCTTTGGGAGACTTTTAGAGACCTCAATTTGACCTTGAAAATTAAAGCTTCAGACTTAAAATCTGTTACATACTAAGATTACACACAGAATATATATCTAATACAGTTTGAAACTTCTCAGACTTACCATTTCCAAGTTACAGGGAAAAAGATGTGAAAAATGTCTTATAAGGGTCACTCGGGTGGGTGTTTATGGTCCTGATACACAGGTTAACTGTCTATTAAAGGCCTAAATGTTGGGGCACATATAAGAAAACACAGATATATTCCCAGATGATATTTAACTTAGATGAGAGACATAGTTTGAAAGCTACAGTGCTTGAAAGTGGCAAAAAGTGCATAAATTGGGTCTCTGTGGGCACTTTTGAGACCTTAAGTCGACCCCTTTGGTTAAACCTACAGCCCTAAAATTTTCTACAGACAAGGATTACATATCAAAGTTATACCTAGCGCAGTTTGAGACTCATCAGAATTACCACTTCCAAATTATAGGGCAAAATATGTGAAAAGTATAGCAAAAAATCCCTAAGTGGGGGTATTTATGGGCCTCAAACACAATTTTCTCCTCAACTTAAAGTCGTGATTTTCGGCACATGTACTAAGAACATATTAATGTGTTGTCAGGTAAAATTTCAGCCAGCTGAGCATCATAGTTTGTGACCTACAGGGCTCTAAGTGGCCAAAAGTCCAATTTCTGACCTTAAGGTGGCCATAAGTTCTTTTTTACTGGGAGTTTAAGGTCACCTTAAAATAGGGATCTTCCTTTGGGCACCCTTAACATGTGTACCAAGTTTGAAAAAAAAATATTAATTTGTTTTTGAGTTATCGCGTCCACAAGGAAATTTCTACGGCGGCGGCGGGGGCGCGACGGACCTGAATCCAATATATCCCTGACTTTCGTCTGGGGATATAATTACGGACATAATTATGGTATGGGTCGGCATAACTGGATATCATTCAATTTTTTACAAGATCCAGACATTTGGTAAAAATATCCCAAAAATATCCCACAGATCAAAGTATGGAAAGAGAAGATTTCCTCAGTGGAAAATTTCCCACACTGAAGACAGGTTTCATTCAAACTTGTTCTGGATTCCACAAAAATCTTTTGAGAGCTCAATCTCTCTCAAGAATCGCCTTACACTTGAGCAAAGTGGGATTGAAACTGGAATAAAACATGATGTAGAAAGGATTATGTATTTATTCATGAACAACGGTACACACTAGGTTAAAAACATCAGATTATGAGTTTCAGAGCCATCACATTTGTTGCGTTATCCTTACCAAATTGGTTGATCTAATACAGTGGATCCCAACTTCTACCATAAGGATACTTCATTTTTTATGAAGTCTTTACCACTCTTCCTTATTGCCATGTTGTTACATTTTCACACTGAAATACTTATCCTTTTATCCCAAAAACAATCTATTAACCAAACACAGTCTCTCTCTCTCCTGACATGGTTAGATAACAGGTTGCGTAAGCATTGTTAGAAGGCACCCAAATAAGGTAACTTGTTAATCACTCGTGGTATCCCTAGTGGTATTACAGCTGAAGATTTAAGCACCAACACTTACACAATGTTTTTCGATAAATAAAGAAGAAACTAGATGAATTACTCTTCTGCGCTTTATTCAATCCAAATAATCTCTTACTCTATGGATTCACTTCAGACAATCTATTTTCTGACCGTGCTGAATAAGAACAAACGCATCTGAAAAATAGACCGTTCTTCCACAACAGTAGGGAGCTACAATTTATGGAGACCAGAAATGACTTAATAAAAGTAAATATTTGCATAATAGTTGCTTCTTTAATCAAAACCAGTAGCCTTACTTGTGGAAATTGGCTGTCTCTTTCCTCAGTTTCGTCCTAAAAAGGCCATTGGTAAGTGAGGTTTTGCAATGGCTTCTCCCACTGAATGGAATAGACTCCCACAATCATAGTCTGATCATAGAATCACAGGATTTCGAAGCCAGTTAGAAACTGGCATTTTTTGTCTGTATGAATTCACACTTTACATCTTTGATATAGTAACTCAATAGTTGTGATTTAAAGTATGAAGGTGAAATTCCCCACAGCATGTGGGAATTGCCACCGAGAAAACTCTGTTCATATGAACTTGTGATTTTTTTCGATAATTTTAGGCTATGGACTGCAATAAATTGTCACAGTGCTTGTTGGTACTCAGGGTTAAGTGTACTCAGTTCCTCAGTGGGGGTTTTCATGGTTGTGATTTTCACATATCTCATACTAGGTTTTCTTTAGTTTTGGATGGTACATCTTTGTCCCTTTTATTCGCTTTCCCTTCAAATTGACAGCATGCTCTAGAAGAGAGGGTGACCTCAACTTACACCCACGACCTCCTGGGGTAAAGGCCTTCAAGGTGATCTCCTTGTCACGGCCACCAGTCACAGATACCCAGCCTGTAAATACATCACTGGAAAAGTAAATTCGAAAATATTCTAAAGTATGTTCTGAAACTTTCTTTACAAAGGTTATAGGAACAAGAAGATAGCTCAAGGAAAGGGTCAACTTGGCAAACACCCACAACCTTCACAGTGACCTTCTCATAATGGAAAGAAAACTTAAATATTTAAAACAAACCACAAATTGGAAGAAATTGCATACTTTCCCATTTTTATTGTGCATTTTCGTTGACAAGAAATGACCATGTTTGATTGGGATGTACTAAAATGCAGAGTTCCAGCATTGGAATAGTTTTTCATTGGCAACCTCACAATCAACATTTTTAAAACCGACCCATCCCTAAGTGCTACAAGTGGAAGCTAGGCATCACAAACCATAAACTGTGGATCATGTATGCTCTATACATTTTCTACTTTGTTGTCACTTGTGCACATAACTTTGCAACTTGTACAAATAAAGCACAGACTCTCTTACTTCAGCTCCAGTCTCAACTGATCTCATACTCCGGAGTTTATGTGTAAACTATAAGGCAGAAGTGGTGTTCTTAACAAAAAGTTTTGGAATACCTCATGTCAAATCAAACTTAGAAATACAATAATACTTGAAATTATACAACAAAAAACACAACATTTTTTACTTTAGCAATCATTCAGGTGACTTATTAATGACACAACTCAATTCTGTCATTACAACAGTCAATTTCATTTGAGGCTGTGACAGGTGGTAAAACTCAACCACAGTAGCTGAGCTACCCAAATTCATCTAACAATTGGGTATCCGCAAGGATCAGTATGCACATATATTCCTCTCCATAAACACAATGGTGGTTTCCGGAAATGACATCTTTGCATTAATTTAGTTGTAAAAAGGTATCAGAAACTTATTTGTTATAAAATTAGAAATATTATGTCAACTCACCAATATATAAAGAATTCCGACGTTTCGTGAATCGTGAATACCGACCACCCAGTTACAGCCTTAATTTCATTCTAGTTGGTTTTACAATTGGCCATTCTAACAGTACATACCTATGGATGACAGTGTAATGTCTGCTGCACTTTGCATCCAGCCTATACAGGTAACACTGAGTTCCTTGCCTTCTAGAGGTGGCAATTTATGCAGTCTCTCTGTATCTCCAAGTGGCACCTGAAGTAAGTAAAATTTGCTAGTGAGGAAATCCTTTTCTTAAACTGTGTGAAATTCTTTACACAATTGTTATTACTGACTGCATTAGGTCTTTTAACCCTGTCGATGCAAAATGAACAAAGATTGGAGTTTTTGGCTTACTTTTAGAGCCTGTCCCCGAGTGGTGAATTGAGCACATTGGCAAATTTTGCATTTTTCACTCTTATTTGTTGGGCTTTTTATGAAATGACTGGGTTTCTTTCCTTTGTCTTGGTAGTTCCTGAAATACCTAAATTGTGACATGTGCATGTTCCTTTGTACTTCTTTCATTTTTGGTTGAAGATATACTGAGAAACCTAGCTAAGTTTAATCATAAAATTATTTGGGAAAATGGCTGAATATTTCAGAAATTTAAAAATGCCTGGTTACATAATTTGGCTGCAACTTATACACCAGAAAACTCGTATAACTAAACAAAAAGAGAGTTACACATAAATAATACAGTTATGGTTCCTACAGGAAGAAGTACTTCAATTATAAGCATATTTGAAGGACATTTCCAAGACATAAGAACTCAGCAGCACCTTGGGAACATATTATATTATAAACGGAATCACTATTCCAGTATGTACTGTGATAATTTCAGAAAGACAGGTAGAAAACAACGATAATCAGCAAGATCTCAATTTTTTGCTCAAGTTTTTATTGAGAGATTTTGATGAGCACATTTCATTTTTAATAACTCCATATCTTGTCATTTCGTTAATTGGGACAAAATGGACAAACAACTTTTTTGGTATAACAAAACATGAAGAATTTTGTTTACTCCCCAATCTGTAACTGATACAACTAAAATTAAATGCTCTTTTTCCCCAATCTCAGAAGCTTATTAAGTATAGCTAAATATGGATCTTGCATCTCCCCTTATAACTACATATACCACATGTGTATTTCACTTTTAAAATATTAATTTATAGCTTTCACAAATTTACATTGAACTGCTGATATTAACAGATTTAGATAAATGATGACATCTTTCACAGAACATATCTGGACATGAATAAGATTATACATAAGATCCTGTTTGGGAAGAGATAACCTGTTAATGAAGGGATTTTGATTTCAAATAATTCAGTTCAATTAGACTTTTACACATTGTTCAGATCTTGTGCAGTCTCATCACTTATTATGACTTTATGAAATCAGACATGATATTAATTCAGAATTTGCAATCATAAACTATCAACAAGTTTTTTTGGAAATCTCCCCTTAAAATTATACAATAAGAAGCAAAACTCAACAAAACAGTGTAACATATTTAATAACTGATCTGAAATTGCAATAAAAAATTTATACAAACTTGAAAATACACAGACCATACGAAATGTAAAACATGGAATCTTTCCTCACAAATGAATTTCACATTCTTACCCTACCTACCCCTAACTCTTTGGTTCCTATATGCTTGTTGTAGAATGCCTCAGCCTCCTTGGTCTTCATGACATGTACTGGCAGGGACGTGGAGCAAATCACAGTTAAGTATATGTACTGATGGCCCTGAAAACACACAATGAACTAGATTGCTCAGACTCGACTTGGTACAGATAGAGTCATGTTACATAGTTTCTGCCAAAAAAGTGGTCTAAAAGGTATAAACTGGGTCCCTGTGGTAATTTTAGAAACTTTAATGAGACTTTAAAATTAAAGTACAGAGCTCAAACTTTCAATGATGAAAGATCACATATACAAGTTATATCCACTACAGTTTACGACTTGTCAGACTTACCATTTCCAAGTTACAGGGCAAAATATGTGAAAAATGTTGAAAAAGGCTCTCTCATATGGATGTTTATGGTCTTCATACATAGGTTAAATGTCCACTTAAAGCCTTGATATTTCGCACATGTAAAAAGAACATAATCATATATTCCCAGATGAGATTTCAGCTCTATCAGTCACATTGTATGACAGCTATAGGGCTTAAAACTGGTAAAAAGTCCATAAATTGGGTCTCTGTCGGCATTTAATAGACCTTAAGGTGACTTTAAAATTAAAGGTCATAGGAAGCATTTTTCATGAAAACTGTGAATTTACCTTTGTTAGGTGGATAAACACTTAATGAAATGGAAACTGCGGTTGTTTTTAAGAAATATATGGTAGAAGAGTCACAACTGACAATCTAAAAATAAAAATCTCGAGTACTGTGAAAAGCCCGACATGTTGTTTTTCTCGTAGATGATGATTATTGACGTCACAGGTTCATAGCGAAATTTGTTTAGGTTTGAGATAAACATATAAATGCACATTGAGGGAATTAAGTTGGTGTAACTATTTTTCTAGTTTACATAAAAGCAAAAACAGCCCATCAATCTTATTTATTCACATGTTGCTGCTTTTTATCAGCTGTCACCTCATTTTTCTCTGGTTTTACAACTATCTCAGTTAATATACACATTTAGATGGAAGTCAGCCAGCGTGAGGAATATGTGTGCACTTGTTTAACTTGGAATATATACTTCCATTTCTCACTTTCTTCCTCTTCTAAATAACTTCCACAGTCTTGATAAAGACTCAAATTATAAGGACTAAATATTACAAATGTACTTGTATCAATTCAAACGCTTACAGTTGGCTTTATCAGAAAGTACCAAACCAGTAAAATTCTGTAATATAAGGAAACACTTTATTAAATATTCTATGAGCTGTAGCGATATTAAATTCAAAACTGAACTTTTAAAAGAATTTTGACAGATATGGCCAAAACTGCACTCAACATTTTGTAAATGGAACTGAATTGAATTTATTTGGATTTAATGCAACATATTTAGACATATATTGGTGTCAGAGGCAAAAATTAGTGACAGGACTCTTTAATTACACCTTTTTAAGTAAATGTAAGTAAATTTCAGTCATGTAGATAGCTTGTGTAAAGGCTAACCTCTTATATAGTTTAAACATTGCCTAAAAAAAATACCCGAGGTTAGCACAATATCTACACAGTCAGATATATTTATAGGTTTTGTGGTTGAAAGTCTTGCAATGGGTCTGGTTAGAGTGTGAACATTACATATCCTTGCATGGTCCCAATTTCCCATATATTGATTCAGTATTTATTTTATGATTATTTTGTGGTAAGATAAGTTTTTAAAACAAGAAAAAATCTATTCAAATTTATCATAAAAATGGTCCAGCATATATGTACTATACATGTACATGTGTTATTTATGAAACTTGTTCCTACTTCCCTAACATATAATTTTCAATATGAGAGTAATATAAAGGTCTCCAAAGGCTATTTGTGTAGTTTATTGTTGCACACTGATATATTATAGCATAACAAATAAATTCTAAATCTAAATCTACTGCTTTGCAGGCGCAATATCTTTCCCGAAGGGGAACTCAGTGCGCTAAACTAATCATATATAATATCCGAGTCATAGTGGGGGACGTGTCCAGGTCTGTATTCCGATGGTTGTGGGTGTGAACGTGGGGAAGAAAGCTAGGTCGGAAAAGCAGATTTAAAAAGGTGGGTTTTCACGTGCTTCCTGAAGGATGTGACAGATGGACTGGTTCTTACATGGACAGGAAGTGAGTTCCAGAAAACAGGTGCATGATGGCTGAAAGATTTGGTAAGATACTTATGAGACTTATCTAAATTGCATTCAAAAACACTGAAAAATGCGTACTTTTGAAAATGTTGATTCATGAAAAGACAGTTTGATTATATTTCCTCTTCAAATATATATATTTTTATTTGGAAAAATATCAACAATCTTATCAAGGCTAATTTTGTAATTTACTGTGCCAGACTGATATATTATATCAACTAAAAAAAACATTCCAACACACAGAAAACTAGATTGGGCCAACTCGGCGCCAACATATCCCCAGACAGGTCATCACTCACGCTACAGGTTTTGATCGGGAATTTTTTAAAACATAATTACCCATTATTATATGAACTTCAGCACATCAATCTACTCTGTTTATATCTTCCCAAGGAAGATGGTGTATCCCCAGACGCCGAATACATAACTCAAATTATATTTTCAATCTTCCTGCAATGATAACTCTAAACCTATTTTCAAAGTATTTAAATGATTGATGATTGAATGTCCATTCTAAAATAATAATCCCAAAAGAGCATATCTGTTTCTATATTTGTTGACAAATAAAATATTATTTTTAACTCAACTCATCATACTTTTCAATCTTCCTTCAAAGTATTTAAATGATTGATGATTCAATGTTCATTCTAAAATTCATAATCCCAAAAGCGCATATCTGTTTCTATATTTGTTCACAAATAAAATATTATTTAAAAAAAAATTATTTATATTATTATTTTATTATATTATTTTTAGAATTTGCAAATTGTTTTCAGTTATTCATTTCCTCTATACCTATATATGTGGTCCATATATATGCAACCTAAATATGTGACACAATCTCAGTTCTGACTCCCCTTTGTGTTATATGTAATGAAGCCCACCACCTCCCACCCCCACCCCTCTCCCCTTCTCCACACCTCTCTCACTATTACACAAGATCTGCAACCCCATTGAGTTCTTTGTTTCTCATCTGATATCATTAAATACCTTTGTTTATTTAGTGTCACTCAATATAGCTGGAGGTCCCAGAGGTGGGTGGGGGGAATCCGGGTGGGGGATGTGGGTTGGGACTACAAAGAGATGGAGTGCTACAGCATAAATGGTAAACAAACAATCTATATAAAAGGGGTACTCAAATACAAAAAGAATTGAGAATTTTAAGTATGTGATTATCAACTGAAATGAGTTCATAACTGTAGGAGCTGTGTCAAAATTAACTGAGGCAAGTTGAATAAAACTGGGCTAGTTGAGGGTTAAAAATCCCCTAGTTTTACTACATAAGGATATAATTTCATTAATATTGGGACTTAAAGCTCACTTAAAGTGTCCATTTTGTCTACTTGAATATGTTTAACCACTTTCATTTTAAAAAGTTAAAAACTCAGCAAGCAGAGGTATAACACACAAAAATAAGTTCTTAAAAGACTAAGATAGCCATAACATTATTAATATTCAAAATTTAAATAGACAGGCATTTCCTTTTAAAAATTCAAAGATTTCAGCTCTATAACCCACATAGTTTGACAGTTACTGGGCTTTAAAGTGGCATAATGTCCATAAATTGGGTTTCTGTGGGCATTTTACAATTGTTAAAGAGACCTTAGCAATTAAACTACAGATCTGAAACTTTTTGGGGGACATACATAACAAACAAAAATTATATATAATACAGTTTAAGACTTGTCACACTAAGCATTTCCAAATAACAGGGCAAAATACGGAAAAAATGTCAAAAAAGGCACTTGGGCGAGTGTCTATGGCCCTCATACACAGGTTAAATGTCTACTAAAAACCTTGATTTTCGGCATATGTAAAAAGGACATAATAATGCATTCCCAGATGGGATTTCAGCTCCATCAATCACATAGTTTAACAGTCACAGGGCTTAAAGGTGGTAAAAAGTCCAAATATTGGGTCTCTGTGGGCCTTTTAGAGATCTCGATGTGGCTTTCAAATTAAAGCTTCAGACTTAAAATTTGTTACATACTAAGATTACACATAGAATATGTATCTAATAAAGTTTGAAACTTCTCAGACTTACCATTTCCAAGTTACAGAGCAAAATATGTGAAAAATGTCTTAAAAGGGTCACCCAGGTGGGTGTTTAAGGTCCTCATACACAGGTTAAATGTCTACTTGAAGACTTGATTTTTGGCACATGTAAAAAGAACATAATAATGTATTCCCAGATGAGATTTCAGCTCTATCAGTCACATAGTTTAACAGTCACAGGCCTTAAAATTGGCAAAAAGTCCAACTACTGGGTCTTTATGGGACCTTCTAGAGACCTAAATGTGGCCTTCAAATTAAAGCTTCAGACTTAAAATTTGTCACATACTAAGATTACACATAGAATATGCATCTAATACAGTTTGAAACTTCTTAGACTTACCATTTCCAAGTTACAGGGAAAAATATGTGAAAAATGTCTAAAAATGCTCACTCGGGTGGGGATTTATGGTCCTCATACACAGGTTAAATGTCTTCTTAAAGCCTTAATTTTTGGCACATATAAAAATAACATACTAATATCTTCCCAGATAGGATTTGAGCTCTATCAGTCACATAGTTTGACAGTCACAGGGCTTAAAAGTAGCAAAAAGTCCAAATATTGGGTCTTTGGGAGCCTTTTAGAGACCTCAATTTGACCTTCAAAATTAAAGCTTCAGATTTAAAATCTGTTACATACTAAGATTACACAGATATATATCTAATACAGTTTGATACTTCTCAGACTTACCATTTCCAAGTTACAGGGAAAAAGATGTGAAAAATGTCTTATAAGGGTCACTCGGGTGGGTGTTTATGGTCCTGATACACAGGTTAACTGTCTATTAAAGGCCTAAATGTTGGGGCACATATAAGAAAACACATAGATATATTCCCAGATGATATTTAACTTAGATGAGAGACATAGTTTGAAAGCTACAGTGCTTGAAAGTGGCAAAAAGTGAATAAATTGGGTCTCTGTGGGCACTTTTGAGACCTTAAGTCGACCCCTTTGGGTAAACCTACAGCCCTAAAATTTTCTACAGACAAGGATTACATATCAAAGTTATACCTAGCGCAGTTTGAGACTCATCAGAATTACCACTTCCAAATTATAGGGCAAAATATGTGAAAAGTATAGCAAAAAATCCCTAAGTGGGGGTATTTATGGGCCTCAAACACAATTTTCTCCTCAACTTAAAGTCGTGATTTTCGGCACATGTACTAAGAACATATTAATGTGTTGTCAGGTAAAATTTCAGCCAGCTGAGCATCATAGTTTGTGACCTACAGGGCTCTAAGTGGCCAAAAGTCCAATTTCTGACCTTAAGGTGGCCATAAGTTCTTTTTTACTGGGAGTTTAAGGTCACCTAAAAATAGGGATCTTCCTTTGGGCACCCTTAACATGTGTACCAAGTTTGAAAAAAAAATATTAATTTGTTTTTGAGTTATCGCGTCCACAAGGAAATTTCTACGGCAGCGGCGGCGGCGCGACAGACCTGAATCCAATATATCCCCGACTTTCGCCTGGGAATATAATAAATATGTTTGTACATGAAATAGCTTACTACCACAGTTTGTTTACAAACTAATGAACCTGTGACGTCAAGGCTAGTATTTTCTACGAAAGTTATCGAATGAAAAGTAATGGCGACAGTTGTAAAAAGCTTGAAAAAACTGACAGAAAATGGTTGAATATAGCATGTAACCTTGTCCAGACGCATCTTATTTTTGCAAAAATTGAAGTTTCGCATCTATGTGTGTCTAATGACAATAGTTCTCAAAATGCTTCCTATGACCTTTAAAGCTACAGACTTCAAATGTTCAAGTTTTCCACAGACAAAGATTAAATATAGAAGTTATATCTACTGCAGTTTAAGACTTGTCAGACTTACCATTTAAAAGTTACAGGGAAAACTATGTGAAAAATGTTCAAAAAGAGTCTCTTGGCTGGGTGTTTATGGTCCGCATACACAGGTCAAATATCTATTTAAACCCTTGATTTTGGCACATGCAAAAAGAACATATTAAATATATTCCCAGATGAGATTTCAGCTTTATCATTCACATTGTCACATATCTTCAAATTTTTCATGATTATATATAGAAGCTATATCTAATACAGTTTGAGACTTCTCAGACTTACCATTTCCAAGTTACAGGGCAAAATATGTGGAAAAGGTCGAAAAGAAATGTCTAAGTGGGGTCTTTATGGGCCTCAAACACAATTTTAACCTCAACATAAAGTCTTGATTTTTTGGCATATGAAGAATATATTGATGTGTTCCCAGGTAAAATTTGAGCCAGATGAGCCACTTAGTTTTTGAGCTAGAGGGCATTAAGTAGCCAAAGGTCAAATTTCTCACTTTCAGGTGGCCATAACTTCTTTACTATTGGGGTTTTAATTAGAATAGGGTCCCTCTCCTGACCCAAGCACATGTGTGTGCCAAGTTTGAATGAAATCCGTGAAAGTGTTTTTGAGTTATCGCACACACAACTCCAAATGTACAGCGGAGGTGGCGTAATGGGAGGTGAAACCGGTATATTCCTGACTTTTGTCTTGGGATAGAAATACATATATGTATTTTGTTTCATTATCCACCATGTGCCATACATATCCTGTATAGGGGGATTTACAGAGTTGGGGATTTACAGAGTTGGATATTTTTTGTTTGTATACAGTGGTGCCTCCTTACTAAGGATAATCAGCATCAACAAGTACCGAGTTTCCCCAGAAACCATGTAACCCACAAATGTGTTTTATATATCAATAGAAAGATATCTAAATTGGTTTTCTGGTGTTCATTCTAAGAGTTTGTGTACAATTATATGACTGAATTGAAGCTTCTACAAAATAAATCTAAAAGTGTGTAGTACATAAAAGTGTGTATTATCATTAATGTTCAGTGTAACTTGTATGTTCGCCACATATCTCAGATTTCAATTGATGAAATGAAGAGATTTTTATGTTGTAATTGTCCAGTGTCAAAATCTTTGTGCACATGAGTGATAAGCCACTACATTACCTAGTAGTGTCTGTTCTGAAGTATCAAGTTACCAACTAGATCGCACCAACTTGACGCCAACATATCCCCAGACAGGCCATCTCTCACACCACAAGCATTCACTGGGTATTTTTTGCAGCACCCATTTTGTGTGATTCACAATTATTATAAACTATTTTTCATTTTTTTTTTTTGGTCAAACCATTTTTTTAATTTTTGGGGGTCAATTTTTAAAAAAAAGTCCTCTGGATCATTCATGGGTCTTACATACATGTTAAATGTCTACTTAAAGCCTTGGTTTTTGGCACATGGAAAAAAGAACATATTAATATATTCCCAGATGAGATTTCAGCTGTATCAGGCGCATATTATGACAGTTATAGGGCTTAAAAGTGGTAAAAAGTCAATAAATTGGGGGTCTGTGGGCATTTAAGAGACCTTAAGGTGACCTTAAAATTAAAGTTACAGACTTAAAATTTTTGACAGACAAAGATTTCATACAGAAGTTATATCTACTACAGTTTGAGACTTGTCAGACTTACCATCTCCAGGTTACAGGACCAAATATGTTGAAAATGTCGTAAAAGGGACACACGGGTGGGTGTTTATGGTCCTCATACACAGGTTAAACGTCTATTTAAAGCCTTGATTTTTCTCACATGTAAACAGAACATAATCATATATTCCCAGATGAGATTTCAGCTGTATCAGTCACATCATTTGACAGCTATAGCCCTTCAAAGTGGCAAAAAGTCCATAAATTGGGTCTGTGTGGGCAATTTAGAGACATTAAGGTGACCTTAAAATTAACGTTACAGACTTAAAATTTTCACAGACTTACTTTTAAGTTATAGGGGAAAATATGGGAAAAGGTCGAAAAGAACGTCTAAGTATGGTCTTAATGGGCCTCAAAAACAATTTTAACCTTAACATAAAGTCTTGATTTTTGGTATATGTAAGAAGAATATAGTAATGTGTCCCCCAGGTTAAATTTGAGCCAGATAAGCCACAGTCTGTGACCTAGCGGGCATTAATTGACAAAAAGTCACATTTCTGACCTTAAGGTGGCCATAAGTTCTTTATTATTGGGAGTTTAACGTCACCTTAACATAGGGTTCCCCTCCTGACTGAAATTTATGTGTGTGCCAAGTTTGAATGAAATCCGTGAAAGCGTTTTTTGAGTTATTGCGCACACAAGTCAAAATGTACGGAGGCGGCGGCGGTATGACAGACGTGAAACCAATATATCCCTGGCTTTTGTCTGGGGATATAATTGGAATTTATCAATTTTAAAACCACATGGAATTTAAATATTTTTTTTTTTTGAAACAAAATGTTGTTGACTGTTGAGATCTCACTTAATTTTGAAACACCAAGAGACCAGACATGCTGTGAATATAACTTTCTAATAGCAAACTTACATTTCTAGAGATAAATACAGAATATCGGTACATTCTGTTCCTGTGGTGAAGCAATGCTGTCTCACCCAAAAGAAATGACTCATTACCTCATTACAGACATCATAAGTTCTTCAGTTATCCTTTCACAGAGAAATAAGTGAAAACAGTAATCAAAACATGTCAATTGTTCTCTGAATTTATATTTTGTGAGGATATGGTTTCAACAAAAAGTGCTCAAGCATACCTGTAGATAATCTATTCTCCCTAAACCTGTAACAAACATGGTGTCATCTGGTGACATCACAAAAGTTCGGGGCATGATCAGCCTCTTGGCTAACATCCTAGTTAACTCAATTTCATTGAGTAGATTTATTACCTGAAAAACAAAGTTAAATTTTTTTTTTCAATTATCGATAGACTCTGAGCTTTTGTAAAATGACTAAAATGAAAAGATTTTAAAACTCTTATTTTAAAACTCTTATTTGAACATATATTATTAAATTACATCTGATATCAGTTTGAACGAACACTAATCTATATAAGCATTTACAGACAAATTACACTGATTAAATTGGGTAAAGATTTTGGGGTTGATTTTAGAGTGAACGTTTAAAATTCTGATGCGGAAAGAAATATTTTCTGAATTCAAATGTGGTGTAATAATTAAAGTAAATAATTAGAATCAGGAAGAACCAGGATAAACAAAATAAAGTGAAACAGAAATGACTTTCTAAAAACTAATCACTGACTTCTACTTTACAGGGGAATTTCACCCAATACTGTTCAAATTACACACATGTGACATCACACCTATTTAGTATTGACCACCTGAGGTGCCATAACCATAGTACACTGATCACACCTGTGGTATTATACCTGTTTATTAAAAACAACACCTAGGTGTATCATACCTTTTGAGTTTTGACCATGCCTGGGATGTTGTAACTGTTGTGTAAGAACCATACCTTGGATATTATACCTGTACTGACCACATCTTGGGCACAATAACTGTTGAGTGTTAACCCCCATCTAGGGTACTGTATCTGCCAAGTATTGATCTCATCTGGGGTATTGTACCTGTGTAAGAACCACGCCTTGGATATTATACCTGTACTGACCACATCTTGGGCACAATAACTGTTGAGTGTTGACCCCCATCTAGGGTATTGTATCTGCCAAGTATTGACCACATCTGAGGTATTGTACCTGCTGAGTATTGACCATACCTGGGGTACCACATCTGTTAAGTATTGACAGCCCGATGTACCACAAGCATAGAGTATAGACCACACCTGTGGTGTGGTATCTGTTGAATACTGACAACGCCTGGGTAGTTACATCTGTTCAGTGTTGATCAGATCTGGGGTACCATACCTGTTCAGTACCTGTTGGTTATTGACCAACCTGGGTAACACAGCTCTTCAGTATTGACCACCTGATGTATCATACATATATAGTACTGACCACACCTGGAGTGTGCTTATATGGAGTACTGACCACATCTAGAGTGTGCTAATATGGAATACTGAACACACCTGCAAAATCATATCTGTTCACTATGACAACACTAGAATATCATACGGGTCATACCTGTTCATTATTGACCACACCCGGGGTATCATAACAGTATCTAGCTGCCTCCATAGATTCAGCATCATACTTAGCCATGATCTTCTTGATCTTCACAAAATATAAGAGAAACCATTGAACAAACATACTTAGGAACTCTTACATGTGATTTGCATACAGCTGTGGTGAAAAAGTGGAGCTCTGAAATATGCTCAAATACCAGAGAAATATTATGTCATTACATTACTGAAAAATAGTTGAAAAATCAACTGAGAAGCTTTAGTTCACCAAGAACTTGTGCATCCAATTTAGATTATTTAAAAATGAAAGTATGTTATACTATTGCATTTATTATACCAAAGTTTAAAAGCTAATGGGAGGATAGACAATATATGAACATTTTAAATATTAATACTTATAGAAAAACATGTTCAAGAGACTGAATTTGTGGTCAACTAATTGTAGGATAAAAAATATTACTCATACAATAGCAGAGGTACTTGCCCTCTTGTTAGTGCTGTCGCGACACTCGCTACTTCCGATACTTTCGTTTGCTAAGTCTATTATGAGCGATAATCGGATGTGTTTTTTCAAATCCAATTGCAGAGATATTAGCATATTTATATAATAAAGATAGACTACATTTTAAAAGTGAAGGATTATTCAGCATTTTAAAATATATTTTCGGCCTTTTGACAACACAGTCCGTACAAATCTAGTCACATGACCTATCAGGAAAGCATTAAACCATTGCTCGAATGTAGTTTCGGAATTGCATCTTTATTTTTTTTTTGCACTTGGTAAGTCAATTAAATTGACATAAAGCTTTCAAATAATCTTTAAAAACACTGTAGTTCTATTTATTTGAGGCGAACATGATATTATATAGCCATTATGCAGCACTTTATAAAGTCGGAATTAGATAATTATTTTAATATACTGACAGTTTATAAAGTGTTCCTACGTTTGACAATGCATAAACAACCGAAATAAAAGGACAACTAGAAAAATGTTTTTGCTGACAAAAACGAAGCGGTCCTGATGAAAAAGTGCGAAGTAATCTGTAAAAGATGTCAAGATATGCATGATAAGGAATAGAAAATGTAAAGTTTATTGCATTGTGTATGTTACTATATTTAACAAATGAAAGAACGACCACAGCTTGGCAGAAGAGAAATTGTAGGTGTCATTCAGATGTCTATGGTCTGATTGATGAGAAAATTCTTTCCGACCTTCTAAATTTGGTGTAGAATGTACGTGATAAATTTTATAGCACAGGTGTGTGCACTTTTTCCCAAAACGTGATGACCGGTTTTTATGAAAAATGCTTAAGGTTATGGAAAAATAACATATTTGAACAAAATGCTCTAAACACAAGACTTTTCAAGTTATAAGTGATTTAGTGCATGATCTGAGGAATATTAATGCATTAAAATTTCCAAAATTCATTTCCAACTTGAGCTTAATTTTATTAAATGTACAAGTGTAACACAAAATGGAAGAAAGTAAAAGAAAAGAATACACATTCTAAAGAACAGCATAAACAGCTTGACTTTTTTGTTTCCATGAAGTGCACACACACATATATTTATATCTCTATCTATCATCTAAACCACACTAATACCCACTCTCCCTCCATCCACCCCGCACCCCCCACATATAGAGGCAAATCTTTTTTCACCTGCATGTTAGTGCACTAAAGGAGAGTTGGGGGGGTTCTTTCCGGTTAGAAAGACTTTCCATGAATGTAACTCTAGATAGATATCACACCAAAGCAAATACAGAGTTTGAGGAGGAAGCAGAAAGAGACAACTCATTCATTTCCACTTAGTTGGAGCTACATAAAATACTGTACAAGAAAAACTGTTTATGAGAGAGTGCTTTTTTTACAGTCATCTTATATTCTGAAAGAAGTCAAGTCTATAAATTTGACCAATTTACATAGTCTATGTGAACAAGTGAATTTCGAACAAGAACCTACATCCTCAACTTCTTCTGCAAAAGAAAAGTTGAATAAATTAAAGCTTTTTTCCAAAAAGAAAAAGTTACATCCCCACAATTCCAACACTGATCAGTTGCAATATGTTAATAACCACATCAGTGCATCATAAATACCTCATTTTTGTCTTTGAAGATGTCATAACATCATAAACACTAAGAGATTAGGTTTGCCAGATAGCATAAATATTTTTTAAGTATACTTATGCCAGGTGAGGTTTTAAAAAGTGTTAAAATAAATGAGGAGGGAGCAAGAAGTATATATTTATCATGTAAAGATGGCCAAAGGCTCTTAAGTACAGGAATTTTAAGTGAAACGTTATACAAAATCTTACTTAAGTATAATCAATGTCAAGTTAAAGTGAGCATAAATATTTTTGAAGTATACATATGCCAGGTGTGGTTTTAAAAAGTGCTAAAATAAACTAGAGGATCGCTCGCAAAAAAAAAAGATAATGTTTTTGCATAGCAAAAACAAAGCGTCCCGAAAAGGATATAAAGGTGAGTGCTAAAGTATTAAGAAAATGCTTCGTTTCTAGCCTTATACTGTTGTGGCAACCAAAGTCAGCGCAGTCTGCTCTATCTAGCACGGTTTTCAAGATATAAGCATTTTTGTGTTTTGCAAAAAATAAAAAAATTAAAAATGTCCGCTATATTTGGCGAGACAAAAATATTTTGAAAATTGGCATGGCTACTCTGCAGAGATACCCAGCAGGTCCAAAATTTTGTTGAGTTTACTCCATATAGCACGGTTTTCGAGATATAAGCATTTTTGTGTTTTGCAAAAACTTTGAAAATTCAAAATGGCCACCATTTTTGGGGAGACAAAAATTTTTGTCAAGACCACTGCCGTGGTGTGTATCTCCCGCCGAGCATTAAAGCAGAATAAATAGCTTTTCCGAGATATTCACAATTTTTCATTTTTGTGTGTGAAAGGTCTCCCAAAAGTAGGTGAATGAGTTATTTGAGAAAAATTGGCTATCTGCAATACTATTAAGAGATAATTCACATTTACTCATTTTGAGTAGGTGAATAATTATCTATGGGTCTGAAACTTCACCAAGTGAAAGCTCTCCCACAAGTAGGTGAATGAGTTATTTGAGAAAAATTGGCTATCTGCAATACTTTTAGAGATAATTCGCATTTACTCATTTTGAGTAGGTGAGTAATTAGCTATGGGTCTGAAACTTCACCATGTGAAAGCTCTCCCACAAGTAGATGAATGAGTATTTGATAAAAATTGGGTATCCGCAATACTTTTACAGATAATTAGCATTTACTCATTTTGAGTAGGTGAATAAATAGCTATGGGTCTGAAACTTCACAGAGTGAAAGCTCTCCCAAAAGTAGGTGAATGAGTTATTTGAGAAAAATTGGCTATCTGCAATACTTTTAGAGATAATTCACATTTACTCATTTTGAGTAGGTGAATAATTAGCTATGGGTCTGAAACTTCACCAAGTGAAAGCTCTGCCAAACGTAGGTGAAGGATTTATTTGAGAAAAATTGGCTATCTGCAATACTTTTAGAGATAATTGGCATTTACTCATTTTGAGTAGGTGAGTAATTAGCTATGGGTCTGAAACTTCACCAAGTGAAAGCTCTCCCAAAAGTAGGTGAATGAGTTATTTGAGAAAAATTGGCTATCTGCAATACTTTTAGAGATAATTCGCATTTACTCATTTTGAGTAGACGAGTAATTAGCTATGGGTCTGAAACTTCACCAAGTGAAAGCTCTCCCAAAAGTAGGTGAATGATTAATTTGAGAAAAATTGGCTATCTGCAATACTTTTAGAGATAATTCGCATTTACTCATTTTGAGTAGACGAGTAATTAGCTATGGGTCTGAAACTTCACCAAGTGAAAGCTCTCCCAAAAGTAGGTGAATGAGTTATTTGAGAAAAATTGGCTATCTGCAATACTTTTACAGATAATTCGCATTTACTCATTTTGAGTAGGTGAGTAATTAGCTATGGGTCTGAAACTTCACCAAGTGAAAGCTCTCCCAAAAGTAGGTGAATGAGTTATTTGAGAAAAATTGGCTATCTGCAATACTTTTAGAGATAATTCACATTTACTCATTTTGAGTAGGTGAGTAATTAGCTATGGGTCTGAAACTTCACAGAGTGAAAGCTCTGCCAAAAGTAGGTGAATGAGTTATTTGAGAAAAATTGGCTATCTGCAATACTTTTACAGATAATTCGCATTTACTCATTTTGAGTAGGTGAGTAATTAGCTATGGGTCTGAAACTTCACAGAGTGAAAGCTCTCCCAAAAGTAGGTGAATGAGTTATTTGAGAAAAATTGGCTATCTGCAATACTTTTAGAGATAATTCGCATTTACTCATTTTGAGTAGGTGAGTAATTAGCTATGGGTCTGAAACTTCACCAAGTGAAAGCTCTCCCAAAAGTAGGTGAATGATTAATTTGAGAAGAATTGGCTATCTGCAATACTTTTAGAGATAATTCACATTTACTCATTTTGAGTAGGTGAGTAATTAGCTATGGGTCTGAAACTTCACCAAGTGAAAGCTCTCCCAAAAGTAGGTGAATGAGTTATTTGAGAAAAATTGGCTATCTGCAATACTTTTAGAGATAATTCACATTTACTCATTTTGAGTAGGTGACTAATTAGCTATGGGTCTGAAACTTCACCAAGTGAAAGCTCTCCCAAAAGTAGGTGAATGAGTTATTTGAGAAAAATTGGCTATCTGCAATACTTTTAGAGATAATTCGCATTTACTCATTTTGAGTAGGTGAGTAATTAGCTATGGGTCTGAAACTTCACCAAGTGAAAGCTCTCCCAAAAGTAGGTGAATGAGTTATTTGAGAAAAATTGGCTATCTGCAATACTTTTAGAGATAATTCGCATTTACTCATTTTGAGTAGGTGAGTAATTAGCTATGGGTCTGAAACTTCACCATGTGAAAGCTCTCCCACAAGTAGATGAATGAGTTATTTGATAAAAATTGGGTATCCGCAATACTTTTACAGATAATTAGCATTTACTCATTTTGAGTAGGTAAATAATTAGCTATGGGTCTGAAACTTCACCATGTGAAAGCTCTCCCAAAAGTAGGTGAAAGAGTTATTTGAGAAAAATTGGCTATCTGCAATACTTTTAGAGATAATTCACATTTACTCATTTTGAGTAGGTGAGTAATTGGCTATGGGTCTGAAACTTCACCATGTGAAAGCTCTTCCAAAAGTAGGTGAATGAGTTATTTGAGAAAAATTGGCCATCTGGAATACTTTTAGAGGTAATTCGCATTTACTCTTTTTGAGTAGGTGAGCAATTAGCTATGGGTCTGAAACTTCACCAAGTGAAAGCTCTTTGGGATAGCTGCTCTGCAGAGATACCCTGAAGATAAAAAATTTCGTTGAAATCGCTCTATGTAGCACGGTTTTCGAAATATTATCATTTTTATGTTTTTTCAATTTTTGCGCAAAAATTCGAAAATTCAAAATGGCCGCCATTTTTGGCAAGACAAAATTTTTTTGAAAATTGGCATGGCTACTCTGCATAGATACCCTGCGGGTCAAAAATTTCGTCGAAATCGCTCTATCTAGCACGGTTTTCGAGATATAAGCATTTTTGTGTTTTGCAATTTTGCGAAAAATTCGAAAATTCAAAATGGCCGCCATTTTTTGCGAGAAATTTTTGTTTGAAAATTGGCAGCTACTCTGCAGAGATACCCTGTGGGTCAAAAATTTCGTCGAAATCGCTCTATCTAGCACGGTTTTCGAGATATAAGCATTTTTATGTTTTGCAATTTTTGCGAAAAATTCGAAAATTCAAAATGGCCGCCATTTTTGGCGAGACAAAAATTTTTTCAAAATTGGGATAACTACTCTGCAGAGATACCCTGTGGGTCAAAAATTTCGTTGAAATCGCTCTATCTAGCACGGTTTTCGAGATATAAGCATTTTTGTGTTTTGCAATTTTTGCGAAAATTTCGAAAATTCAAAATGGCCGCCATTTTTGGCGAGACAAAAATTTTTTGAAAATTGGGAAAAGTACTCCGCAGAGATATCCTGCGGTTCAAAAATTTTGTCGAAATTGCTCTATCTAGCACGGTTTTTGAGATATAAGCATTTTTGTGTTTTGCAATTTTTGCGAAAAATTCGAAAATTCAAAATGGCCGCCATTTTTGGCGAGACAAAAATTTTTTGAAAATTGGGAAAACTACTCCGCAGAGATACCCTGCGAGTCAAAAATTTCGTCGAAATCGCTCTATCTAGCACGGTTTTCGAGATATAAGCATTTTTGTGTTTTCCTTATTTGGAAAATTCGTAATGATTAATTAATCATTAATTACTCGGCCATTTCTTGACCAATCAATGCCAAAATCTAATGATTTCCAGATTTTAATAGAATGAATGTATTTGCCAAGTTTCAGGTGAATTGATAAAATTCCTTTCAAGTTATCATCCGGACAAGCTTCCCCATCGAAAAAAGACATTTTTGGTCATGTGACGTCTCTGATTGGTTGAAATGTCACTGCAGCATATTCAAAAAAATTCCCCAAGGCTACTGCCTAAACCTGCCAAATTTGAAAAGAATCCGCCTAACGGTTACAGAGTTATAAGGAAAACAAAATGCGGAGCCGGCGGAGCCGGCGGAGCCGGCGGAGCCGCCGGAGCCGGCGGAGCCGGCGGAGCCAGAAGCTCTCCCATACACAAACAAGCGTCCCTTGCGGGACGCTTAATGAGGAGGGAGCAAGAAGTATATATTTATCGTGTTAAGACGGCCAAAGCCTGTTAAGTACAGGAATTTTAAGTGAAATGTTATACAAAGTGTTACTTAAGTATAATCAATGTCAAGTTGAACTGATGTTACTGAACAGTTAATCAGTTAGGGGCAGAAAACCCTCATTTTCACGTCAAGATGGCCATGACTGTACTTGTATTGGAACTCCAAGGTGGAAAGCAAATAAGAATGTCCCTATTGTCATCTTTAAAAGTGTAGAAAATTTAACCGAGCATAAAGTTTAGCTCAGGTCAGTTGAACAATAAGATAGCTGGAGGCTGAAACTTCCTTTTTCACTGTAAGGTGACCATAACTTCATTCATATTGCAACTTTAAGGTGACCATAATATGAGAACGTCCCTTCAATATCAATATATGATAGATATGGAAAAAGAAAGGAGCCAGACGGCTTTACTCAAATTTTATGACTTTAGGGGGGGCCAAAATTATATTAACAGTTTAAGGTCACCATAAAGTCAGGATATCCCTTTGGTTTGCCATCCTTTATAAGTGTGCAAAGTTTAACTGAGGTCAGTCGAACAATAAGATACTTTGAGGCTGAAAACCCCCTTATTTCAGTTTAAGGTGGCTACAACTCCATTCATACTGAGAGTTTAAGGTGACCATAAGTATTATTTTTATCTAGTTTAATACCAGTGATAATTTCGATGTAAAAAAATGGGAAAAAAAGGAGCCAGAGGATTTTATTCCAATTTGATGACTTTAAGCAGGCCATATGTCCATTAACATTTTGAGTTTAAGGTCACCATAAAGTCAGGATATTCCTTTGGCAAATCTTAATATATGTGGCAAGTTTGGCTGAAAAAAGTGAAAAACTAAGTGAACTGGAGGGCTAAAACCCCCTTTTTTGACATTAAGGCGACCTAGGCGACCTTAAGATTGCAGATACAGGGCTAAAACTTCGGCATGTGAAAGAATATCAAAAAGTAGCTGAATAAGTTATTCCAACAAAACGCTGAAATCCTCACCGTTTTTGAGATACAGACCAAGTACCCATTTTTAAAAAATTTACGAAAAAAAAACGCCTCCCATTCAGGCATCTATGGTCCGATTGATGAGAAAATCCTTTCCGACCTTGCAAATTTGGTCTAGAATGTACATGATAAATTTTATAGCACAGGTGTGTGTGCTTTTTTCCGAAACGCGATAACGGGGTGTTTTGGAGTTATGCTTAAGGTCTGCGCAAAGTATCCCAAAAATTGTTCCCGCCCCTATAGTTTTAAAGAAAGGTAACAAGGAAAGAAAAATATGAAAGGCTAAGAAGTTATTCAGGGGAGACCATAATCCTGCGGCGGCAGCGGCGATGATCAGTCGAACTTCGGTGAAAACAAATAAGCGTGCCTGACGGGCCGCTTAAATATGACCCTAAAATGATGTATTCAGGTGAGAAACAATATATTATTTTACATTTTAATTAAATAGTTTCGTCGTTTATGAAGTCCACATATGTTGGTACTCAGTCGGCCAACGTGGGCGATATTCGATGTTAATTTGCTCTAGCGAGTGACAGCATTAGCTCTTGTGTGTCTAAATGCTAAATTCACCATGCATTTTTATGACTTAACATCATATCAGCATACTTCACAGATGTTATGTTCATGATAAAGTAATTCAGACTACAAATATGTCCATTTACTGCCATTTTTATGATAAAAATAACACAATAGTAAAGAAATCTAAAACAAACTTTTTAAACAAAAAATGTACACAGTTTTAATAAGATTTGGTATATTTCAGCAAAACTTAGTCAGTGTACAATGTCTAAAATATGGAATATTTTGTGTACTCATAGCATTATAATTACAACATCAGACTTGCCTTATGATGATGGTTACAATAATATCACCATTGATAATGATATCAAGAATACTAGGGGAGTAATACTGAGGCCATTTCAAGATACTTCAAGCTGCATGTAGAGGCTTTGCCTGCTATGATTAGGATTTTAGTGTTTTTTCTGGAGTTACCTCTGGGGATTACGATAACATACAAGAAATACTCATGTTCTAATCTATAATGACAGTCAGTGACATCCTGCATGAAATATCTTTATTGATACTCGAAAGTCTAAACAAATTTTGCTTAAGTTTCACCAAATTGTTACAGTCACATCCAATATGTAAAGTACTATTAAACACAAACCTTTTGATGCATCATGTTAGCTTCGTTAGACTGAGACTCCTTTATGTCTGTAGCCTGAAAAGTAAAATATACAAGGGTTGGAAGCAGTCTATGAAGGAAAGATTTCAATGTTTAAAAGACACACATCGTCCTTCACTGAAAAAAATCACACAAATTGCCCAAAACGCACAAATGCAGAGGAAAGAGCCAAATGAATGGATTCCAAACCTATACAACACTCAGTTGCTTGTTTACATTCAATTTTCAAACCAAATACTTGCACACTTTAAACTCTTTTCATAATTCTTTCATCATTATGAACTTGTAAAACTTTTTCTGAAATGTTTTAATATAAAGGAGACTAAAAAGCAATTTTGTCAACATATAAATGTAAGTTATCAACATGTTACATGACTGGGTTTCCAGTGAACCTGAATGTTGAACCTCTCACACCAAAGACCCACACTCTACAATGGTATTCTATGCATTTTTAAACTCACAGCTGCATTTAAATCACTAGTTTATAATCACAGTTGTATTTTTTGGCAGTTTTTTTTTCTATCACAGTTGCAGTTCTATTTTATGCATTAATTTACACCAACAGCTGTATTCTGTGCATTTGATTTAAATTAACAGTTGAATTTTTATGTGTTAGTAGTTCAAACTCATAGTTGTAAATCAGTGAATTGTTATAAGAGTCTCCTCTCATAGTTTTGCTTTGTGCATTAATCTAACAATTGTAAACTATAGTGCATGTCTCTGAACAGTCAACTCACACTTGGACTGGTGCTGTAAGTCACATCACTGAACACATCCACTTCTTTCTTTGCTTCTTCTAATGCAGTTTCTTTTGCACTGATAAATGTCTGCCCAATCTTTCCTAAAAGTAAAACCACAGTTTCATCAGATCTCTCTTAAATTATACTTAACAAGTCTTACAAAAATCATTTCACAACTTTTGTATGGAACAAGATCAATAATCAAATCCAGAAATATGAAACTAAATATTCAAATGAACAAATCATAGCAAAACAGATCAACTTCTATGAAGAGGGAACAAACTCGGCAATCTGTAAACTGAATGCAGTGTTTACAGTAGATATATTGATAAAGTTTATTTTTAAATCTTTTTTCTTGTAAAGTACCTAATTTACACTTGATATTTTTGATTATTTAATATCTACATTTAATTTTAAAGTTATAGTCATTGATTTTAGTTATTATATCACTAAATTTGCTTTGGTCTTTTTTAATGTCTCACAAAAATAAATTGATATATCATATCTGATTAACAAAGAGAAATATGTTAAAAACTAGAAATAGGACGCCCTGTTGCTTGTAGCTGCGACATATGAATAGAAACAGGTAGCATAGAAGAACACACATTATCATGTGTAATGTCCACCCTATCAGCCTTTTGCAAAAATTGTACAGTAATCTTACAAGGCCCTGTTTCATCTGTAAAATATATCAATGATGCTTAAATATTTATTAGTATAGATGTAAATTATTTCAGCTTCATGCCTTTTTGCATTGGTTGGGTAGAAAATTTTGACGAAATCGCTCTATCTTGCATGGTTAAGGAGATAGAAGCGAATTTCCGTTTTTCAATTTTTGGCAAAAATTCAAAATGGCTGCCATATGTGGGAAGAGGAATATTTTTTGAAAACTGCCAAGGGTACACTGGTCAGATACCCTGTGGGTTCATTGAAATCGCTCTATCTCGCACGGTTAAGGAGACAGAAGCAAACTTGCGTTTTTTCATTTTAGGCAAAAACTGAAAAATTCAAAATGGCTGCCATTTTTGGGGAGAGTAAAATATTTTGAAAATTGCCAATAGTACATTGATTAGATACCCTGTGGGTTGAAAATTTCTACGAAACAAGATGACTGCCAAAAGTGGCGAAAATTGAAATTTTTCAATTTCACATAGAATACTCTCTCCATACCCTGTGGGTCAAAAATTCTGTCGAAATCGCTCTATCTCTTACGGTTTCCGAGATATTAACATTTTTTGTTTTTCCGCAAAAATTCAAGATGGCCGCAAAAGTGGCGAAAATTGAAATTTTTCAATTGCACATAGAATACTCTACCACTACCATGCGAGTCAAAATTTCTGTGGAAATGGCTCTATCTGTTACGGTTTCCGAGATATTGACATTTTTTGTTTTTCTGCAAAAATTCAAGATGGCCGCCAAAAGTGGCAAAAATTGAAATTTTTCAATTTTGTATAGAATACTTTCCTACTACCCTATGGGTCAAAAATTCTGTCCAAATCGCTCTATCTCTTACGGTTTCCAAGATATTAACATTTTTTGTTTTTCCGCAAAAATTCAAGATGGCCGCCAAAAGTGGCGAAAATTGAAATTTTTCAATTTTGTATAGAATACTTTCCTACTACCCTACGGGTCAAAAATTCTGTCGAAATCGCTCTATCTCTTACGGTTTCTGAGATGTTAAGATTTTTTGTTTTTCGCAAAAATTCAAGATGGCCGCCAAAAGTGGCGAAAATTGAATTTTTTCAATTTCACATAGAATACTCTGCTACAACCCTACGGGTCAAAAATTCGTTCGAAATCGCTCGGTCTCTTACGGTTTCCGAGATATTAACATTTTTTGTTTTTCCGCAAAAATTCAAGATGGCCGCCAAAAGTGGGGAAAATTGAAATTTTTCAATTTTGTATAGAATACTTTCCTACTACCCTACGCTTCAAAAATTCTGTCCAAATCGCTCTAGCTCTTACAGTTTTTGAGATATTAAGATTTTTTCGCTTTTCGCAAAAATTCAAGATGGCCGCCAAAAGTGGTGAAAATTGAAACTTTTCAATTTTGTATAGAATACTTTCCTACTACCCTACGGGTCAAAAATTCTGTCCAAATCGCTCTATCTCTTACGGTTTCTGAGATATTCAGATTTTTTCGTTTTTCGCAAAAATTCAAGATGGCCGCCAAAAGTGGCGAAAATTGAAATTTTTTAATTTTGTACAGAATACTTTTCTACTACCCTGTGAGTCAAAAATTCTGTCCAAATCGCTGTATCTCTTACGGTTTGTGGGATATTAAGATTTTTTCGTTTTTCGCAAAAATTCAAGATGGCCGCCAAAAGTGGCGAAAATTGAAAATTTTCAATTTTGTACAGAATACTCTTCTACTACCCTGTGAGTCAAAAATTGTGTCGAAATCGCTCTATCTCTTACGGTTTGTGAGATATTAAGATTTTTTCGTTTTTCGCAAAAATTCAAGATGGCCGCCAAAAGTGGCGAAAATTGAAATTTTTCAATTTTGTATAGAATAATATGCTACATCCCTATGGGTCAAAAATTCTGTCGAAATCGCTCTATCTCTTACGGTTTCCAAGATATTAACATTTTTTGTTTTTCCGCAAAAATTCAAGATGGCCGCCAAAAGTGGCGAAAATTGAAATTTTTAAATTTTGAATAGAATACTTTGCTACTACCCTATGGGTCAAAAATTCTGTCGAAATCGCTCTATCTCTTACGGTTTCCAAGATATTAACATTTTTTGTTTTTCCGCAAAAATTCAAGATGGCCGCCAAAAGTGGCGAAAATTGAAATTTTTCAATTGCACATAGAATACTCTACCACTACCATGCGAGTCAAAATGGCTCTATCTCTTACGGTTTCCGAGATATTAACATTTTTTTGTTTTTCCGCAAAAATTCAAGATGGCCGCCAAAAGTGGCGAAAATCGAAATTTTTCAATTTTGTATAGAATACTTTCCTACTACCCTACGGGTCAAAAATTCTGTCCAAATCGCTCTATCTCTTACGGTTTCTGAGATATTAAGATTTTTTCGCTTTTCGCAAAAATTCAAGATGGCCGCCAAAAGTGGCGAAAATTGAAATTTTTTAAAATTTTGTATAGAATACTTTTCTACTACCCTGTGGGTCAAAAATTCTGTCGAAATCGCTCTATCTCTTATGGTTTGTGAGATATTAGCAAATTACTCAAAAGTAGTACTGAAAATACACAATGAAGTACCTAAATGGCTATTACTCATGTACTGACAAAGCTATTAGTCCCAAATGCAATACCAAGCGAGCTATGGACATAACAATCTTGTATTCAAAATTGTAGTAAAATATCTTTAATTATTTTGGCTTAAATGCACGGAAACCAATGGGTACTGAAAATAGCTGTACTTAGGTATTACTCGGTAAGCAAAAGAGGTACAACAGCCAAAAGCAATCCCAAGCAAGCTACTGACCCAATAAGCCTGCATACCAAATTTGGTGACAATAGCTCTAATACTTTTCCTTTAAATGAGCGGAAACCATGCGTGACGCCGGACATCGGACGCCGGACGGCAGAAAAAGCAAAAATAATATATCCACCCCCCAGGGGGGTGGACATAAATATTAGATATTTGTTTTGAACCTTTAGAAACATTTGAGAAATTCACTGTGACTCACTGACCTTTTAATGTTGATTTTTCAATACTTATACGCTTTACTTTTTCCACTTTCTTATTTTGCAGCATTCTCTCTTCAACCTAAAAAATTATGAATAACAGAATTTCAACTACAACCCACTATGTAATAACACCCAACACATGAAGAACAATATCTGCAGCAATTAAATAACTTGTAACTTTGGTATTACAGGGTGTATCCACTAAATTTCAATATTTTTTTCCAATGATTTCTCCATGACCGAAGCTTCAAAATTAAGGACCTTTTATATGCTTTGTGGCATAAAAGAGACACGTACCAAGGCCACGAGCTCCTCCCGGTTTTGCCTTTGGAAACCACTCACCAGGTTCCAGTCACATTACAGGAAGATATGGAAGACACCAAAATTTCATCTGATTACATAAAAGTATCCTTGTATTGAAATGCTGGATGAAAGAAATGAACAACGCTGTTTTGCGAAAGGATGCCTTTTAATTTCCATGACTTTTTATGAATTTTCCAAAACCTGGAGTCAATTTCCATGACTTTTCCAGCCCTGGAAAAAAAATAATGGAATTCCATAACTTTTCCAGGTTTTCCATGACTGGATACACGCTGTATTATTCATAAGGACAATTCAAAAAATGGAATCTGAAAATAAAGGTAATCTGACAAATACCAGACTGATATGGATGACAGTAACAGCTGATTTGTGCAACACACTGACCAGAATATTTTGTGGCAATATTTTTAACTGAATAAAAATTTTATGTCAAACTACACAAATGAGATATAAGTTATTATGGACTGTCCTAGCTCTCAAATTTCAGAGAGTTTTCAGTTTAGATAACGAACATTTATTCCATTATTATTATTCAAATACTAATTGGACTTTTATAGCACTTAATCTCCAATTAATGAAAGGGGACTCTAAGATGCAACAGCACCAAGACAGTCAACCAATTTCAGCATCCAGGGACAGAAAATAGGTCGGGTACCATAGTGAACGCCAGGGGATGATTAAGACTAAGGTGGGTATACCTTGGTGTACAGGTAGGTTTTAACCTGCTTTCTGAAAGAGGCTAGGGAGGGGGGAGCACGAATCTCATCAGGAAGAGCATTCCAAACAGTGGGAGCATCAAAATTAAAGCTATAACCAAACTGTTTGACAGACTTATGAGTATAAGGGTAGAATTTTGCAAATGCAAGGAAATTACCACCATTCTGACTTCACCTGGTACTGTAAGAACTACTGTAAGAAGAAAGATATGGAATAAATACTTTGAAAAACAGTGAGGAAACTTGTAAACAAGTGTGGCTGTTTTAAACAGTGAACAATGTTAAACAGATAGCCAATGCAATTTCTTAACAACAGGAGTTATACTGGTGTACCTACTGGTATTTAATACAATTCTAGCTGCACTACTTTGGATACATTGTAATTTATGTAGACTGAACTTGGAGAGACTCCTGAAAAGTGAATTACAATAATGCAACTGACCAACTTTGTAACTGATGGCAGTAGTATGTCACTACATTCATAAATAAGAAATGATGGCCATGGATCAAACAGGCAGGATTTTGTAGGTGAGTTTCTAATTACTTTAACAACAGCATTATGGAGTAAGCAATATGAAATTACCACTAGGAACACCCCCTACAACTATTCAAAATGATGAAACTCTGCAACAGGTTAGTGTAGTGGCTTATACTAATGACAAACTACAAATAGGACACACTGTTAATAGTCGCTTGAAAAAAAATAAGAGGATGGCGTAAAAAAAATACATTGGAAAATGTAATGCCAACCCCATTGCAATCTTTACAATTTTACATTTTCTGCCAAAACTTGAGAAAATTAAACTTCTCTTATTTTCCATACATAGTATCAGTAACACCCTACAATTTTTTCGCCTACTCTTAACAGTAACACCTTGCAGGGTAAAACTAGCACTCAAAATCCATCTGTTTCACACCATTTACACGATAAGAGCGATTTTATATATTTTATATCCAAAATATTAGCCAAATATTGAGAAAACTGATTTTTTAAAAATTTTTCCATACAGAGAAGTGGCAACACCCTATATGTCCAAAATTCACACCAAATCTCATACCATTTACAAAATACAAACAATATAACATTTTCTGCAAACATCCAAGATGGCTACCAAAACCTGACAAAAAAAATTTGTTTTAAGTTTTCCTTATACTAAGTAGTACCATCAGAGCGTCATCAGAAAACTCACTTAAAATCCCTCCATCTCATACCTTTTATGAGATAAATACGAGATAAAACAGATAATTGCCAATTACTCCTGCTGAATTCTTATTTAACTGAAATTAGCTACTATTCACCTAGCTCTGGTGACAGATTTCTACAACTGTGGCTACATTGCAGATGGGAAGAAAGTACGTAAACCTGTCACCAATAATTGGCAATATCTTGAATAAATTTAAAGTTCTAAAGACGTTTACTCAAAAAAGCTCATTAGCTATTAATAACATAGCTATTGAGTCATGCCCAAAATTCAGCAAGGCATAGATCACTCTTCGGTTCACATATTCACAAATTTGACAAAAATCTGTCAAAGGGTTCAATTTGTAGCACAAATTTGTCGGTCAAAACCTTGTTATTTAAAGGAAAAGCAGTTTTCACAGCAATAGTTTGCGTTTGATCCAGCCCAAAACCAAATCAATTGTAGAGGTCTTTCACATGTATTCTAAATTTGGTGAAAATCTGTCAAGGGGTTTGAAAGTCCATGGGTCTGGTTAAAAAAGTTTTTGTGAAGGGTAGATACCCAGATAGACACACAGATGAACAAAATTTAATTCAGTTCCTTTCTGCTTCAAATGAAGTGGGGACTAAAAATGAAGAGGTTTCCTCTGTTCTAAATTTCAGACTTCTTACTCAACATACCTCAGCAGAGCGATCTTTCAGCAACCTCTCTGCTCGTTTGGACAGTCTCCAGGGTGAAGGATTTAGCACTGGAAATCTCAGGGTGTTCAGAGTGGTTCCTGACAATTTAAAAATTAAAATAAAATCCCCATCAAACTGCAACAGATTTTCAAGTATAAATTATCATCTCCTGCCTGGTGGCTAGTGGGAGATAGTAACAGTTAATCACCGAAAATAAGAACATGGAATGTTTGAAGCCCCTCCCCCCAGGGCACATTCTTATTTCTTTACAGGGTCTTTTGCCATCTCTCCCCTGTAAAAGTAATGTCACATACCCACATAATTATGCACTAAAAAGTTTAGGACATTCTTATTTTTTGGTAATAGAAGGTCAATTTTGCCCATGTTTGTATTTTTGGTAAAAAACTTAATAATGCCTCTTGGAGGGGGAAAATGTTATTTTCTGGCATTCTTATTTTTGGCAATTGACTGTACTGAGTTATGAGTAAGTCCTAGTGTATATTGACAATTGACAGACTAGTACTTACTCAACAGAGCTTTTCCAGGATAATTCTCCTTAGTTGGGTGGTGTAGCAGGTCAGATTTACCTTGTCCCAGAATAACCCCAGATAACATTTAGCCCAGCCCAGGTTAGACCAAGGGGCATACTTGGGGCTAGCCAATTTACAGCCCAGGGATTATTATGGGCTAGACCAAAGTAGACCTCCCTGTCCTGTTTTACACCAGGTTATAGATTAGGCTTGGACATATTAGCCCCTGGGGTACATTTAGGCCTCACCCATTCTCTGACACAAGGTGTAAAGTATAATCCAAAATATATCTGCCAAGTCATGCAGCAAACTAGTGAGTCGTGACTTCACAAACTTTTTCCAACAATACAATATAAACTTATTAACAATAGGTTATGCCCTAACCATGAACTAATGGATCAGCTGACTGACATATCACAAGACCATATTAATAGTATTAGCATCAATCAATTGACAAGTGGTATGCACGGTACGTGTATGCAGCAGCAATGAAGCTTCAGCAACAGGTGTGGCATATAAAAATCTGTTGTTGACACCAGCATATGATCAAATCTCCCACAGATTAAAAATAGGTGCTGTATATTTAATCAGTTCAGCATTTCTCGACAAATGCATTTTATACCTTATATCTGAGTATAATGTAACCTGTAACAGTTTAACCACAGGGGTGTATTTTTGCCTGGGCAATTTCACATCCAAGGTAATTTGGGTTGGCCAAAAGCAACCCCTGTTCAGGCTGGCCTACCTAAAATAACCTGTTTATCCTTACCTAGTCTAACATAATCCCACTGTAGGGTACATCAATCAGCTCAGCAAACCATGATATTGAATGTAAATGTATTTCATTATTGGTTGAAACCAGATGCTACTGCAAACAAAGTACATGAAGACACGTCAAACATTCCAAGGTTTGACAGCATTCTTTAAAATCTAGTTCATCCAAGTGACCTAAATTATTATTATGACAATATATCATAAATTGACAAATTTCATTAAATATTTACCCGTCTTTCTTTTGTTAGCCATGAAAATAGCTTGAAACAACAAAGTGAGAACACAGTTAAATTTGAATATAATTTTCTTTATTTTGGTTTATGATACCATGAAATTTGTTGTGTTAATTATGCACTGTATTGTGATATTGCTATTGACATTCGATGTTACAGAGCTCTGCTGACAAAAAAAAAACATATCCACTAAACCCCAATATAACTGTGGCCTGTGGAGTTACATAAAAGTATTCCTAGATATATTTGGGGACAGAGGGGAATGCTCTGAGCTGGGACAAACAATCCCTGTTAACCCAATGGCAAAATGATTTTGTTACAACAATTTTTTTCAGTGGTATTTATCTGGTTACTGGTTCTTTTGGATAAAAAACCTGACAGGTTATAAATTTTTCAAAACTGGCTGTTACATTTTCTATTAAATATAAATTTTTAATAAATTTCCCTTATGGTTTCAACAAAGTATGGTTATAGGTTGTCATATATGGACTATTTTATGAAGCACAATAATAATCAAACATTTTAGCCATTTCTGGCAAGAATTTTAATTATGGTAAATAAATACATAATTCACCAAGTTAATGAAATTATGTGGAAAATGATAGTTTTTAAAGATATGTTCAACAAGGTTTTAATATCCATTTGTTGCATGACCAGTTACCAGTTGTATTTGGAAACCAAAACCTAAACTGGTTATGTAAAATTGAAACCTTCTATAATTTTAAAATTAAGGATTATAACTGCCTGAGATTATTAGATCAGATATACTTATATGGCAATGATGTAGTGTTGGTATTAAATCAAAATTTCAATATTGAATTTAAATTTCCATTTGGCTTTCAATATCTGCCTGTATTGAAATCTTAATTATGACATCAACACTGGTACATACAGAGCAATCTCACCTGGCCAGTTTGAGATTGTTGCTGCACGGATGAAGTCTCTGGACAAATTTCGGCAGTAATCAGAAGAGAGTAGAGCATTAAAGAGTGTAGATTTGCCCACATTTGTACAGCCTACCACATATACATCACCTGAAACCAAAACATGTTATGTTTTTGCACAGACTGGATCTTTGACTCACTAAACTTTACAGTAAGGATGGGTCGGTATCAAAACTGTTCCAATTCTTGGATTCATCAGATTTCTGGTTTTGTTTCTGAGATTTTAAGGTTTCTTTCAATAACATGTGTTGACAAGTAAGACGGAGGTTACAAAGTGTTTAACTTTTTAACCAAAACATGGCAGTTCTGCTAAATGAAATCGCTAGAAAAGTCTTTAATGTTACAAAAATATGGGATAAAATTATAAAACCTTATAATTTCTTCAGTTTGATGGTTTCTGTCCCCTATTTTAAGTTTTCCTTCAATTTTATGAAGTCACAGTATTTCAGTAGAATGCTCTTGATACCGAAACACCAGGCCTACTGACCCCATCCCTACTTTACAGACTGAATTAGAGAGATATACTCAGAAACGGTCTACATTATACAGCCAACCATATACATGTCATCTGAAAGTCAGACAATGAAATGACAAAATGTTGTTTTATTAAGAATTAAGAAATGGCTTTGGGCAAACTACGGATTCCTGTACCTACAAGAGAGACATGCGAGACACATTAACTATTGAACGAACCGGAAATACTCCAGATATCAAGCTTACATGGATATAACAGATACTACTTTGTTGAAGTCCAATTAAAAGGGCCATAATGTAGGACAATAATAAAAATACTCATTTATGTACCCTACAGACTGGTAAAACATTAGCACATTAATAATAACTTCTTCTCATGGTCTGTATATTAATGAAAAACAAATTTTCTACACGACAGTACTAAAATAGCAATATTATTGAACACTGCAATATGTTATCATCCACAAATTAATGTCTTTTTACCTTTTCTTCCCCAATCAACCAGAAGTTTTGTGACTAGCTCCTCTATTCCATACCCAGTCTTGGCACTGACTAAAGCTATATGCCTGATATTGCTACCGGTGGCCAGTCCATACTCCTCAACATATCTACCAATCATTTCCTTTGTTCTATTTAAGTATCCTGTACAATCTTTGGGCAACAAGTCCACTTTATTGCCTACTACATAGAAGGGTCTATGTTTGCCCACAATGTCTGGAAAGCCTTTGAAGATACTGTTTGGAAGATCCAGCACATCAAGGACTAACACTATTAAAGCCTGTACAAATAAAAACTTATGTCTAAAATAAAGTTAATACATTATTTTATGGGCATGACTTGGGGTGAGAAATGGGCCTCAGTGTCCATAAGGCAATACCCACACTGAATCTGGGTATCCGTGTTTTAGTATCAAGTACAATTTACCAATTAAAAGTACCAGGGCCCATATTCACAAAACGGATTAAGTTAAGCAAAGAACTAGTTTACCTTTTATAAAACAAGCAATCAGTGCCCGTGAATGGGCTCTGTGTCAGCCGACTGTGTGTTTTGAGTTTCAGAGTAGAAGAAAAAGAAGAAAAGGACAAAAAGGTTGTGCCCCGCAAATGGTATTCAGAAGTAAAATACCAAGTTAACTGTTAAGGAGTAAAATGTAGATGGAAAACACCTTTAAGCAAAATACTGTATATGGAATTGATTTCACGTTGCAACTGATTTACTCAACAGTGAGAATCTCAAAGTAGCTATAGCTCAACTATGAAATGAGTTAAAGGGCTGCAATTTTACTATGTTTGCCCACAATGTCTGGAAAATGCAGTAAATGCAATAATTATGAAGTTACAACTGATTAGCTCAACAGTGAGCCCTGAAAGTAGCTATAGCTTTGCTATGCAATGACCTACAGGTCTGCAATTTCACTATGTTATAGGTGAGTGAAAAGTAGGTGAATAACATATTTAAAGAAAATACTCTAAATGCCATAGTTTTGAAGTTACAACTGATTTACTCAACAGTGAGAACCTTAAAGTAGCTATTGCTCACATCTGCCATGAGCTACAGGTCTGTAATTTCACTATGTTATAGCTAACAAAAAAGTAGGTGAATAACATATTTAAACAAAATTCTCTAAATGCAATAGTTTTCAAGTTACAACTAATTTATTCAACAGTGAGAACATCAAAGTAGCTATTACTCTGCTTTGCAATGAGCTACAGGTCTGCAATTTTACTATGTTATAGCTGACCTAAAAGTAGGTAAACAACATATTTAAACAAAATACTGTACATGCAATAGTTTTCAAGTTACAAGTGATTTTACTCATTATGGAAGGTAATGAAAAGTCAGAAAGTAGCTATTACTCACTTAGCTATTGGGATAGACACCCAAGTTATGCACCATGTTGTAGCTATGAAAAAAGTAGCTGAATAACATATTTTAACAAAATGCTCTGGATGCAATACTTTTCAAGTTATAAGTGATTTAGTGCATGATTCAGGAATTTTAAAGCAATAAAAATTATTTAAACTAGATATTGCGTCTTGACGCAGTGTATCCCCAGGCGGGACATGGTTGAAGCCTGACATACAGAGTATTATGGTTGACACAAATATACCCCTGTGGGGTGTTTATGGGAGCAACTTGTGCTGACACTAAGTAAACAAAATGTTTGCTTAATGAAAGATACAAATGTAACTAGATGTAGCGCATTGGAGAAGCGATGCAAATTGTATCCACCAGAAAGAAAACTCACCAAAGCCAATAACCACCGCTTAACCTTGAAGGAGGAACCCAAGGTAAAATCTGACCACACCAAAAGATTCTTAGCCATTGATTTCCAACAGGTTGGTGTGACATTGTAAACCTGTAGGAACACTATTAAGCGAGCTATAAGCACTTTTAATTTTGGCTATCCTCATTTGACCTTGAAAGAGGGGCCAAAGCTCAAATCTGATCACATCAAAAGATTCCTAGCGCATGATTTCCTACAGGATGGTTTCACATTACAAACCTCTAGGACCAAGAAAAGGTGATTTATAAGCACTTTTAGATTTTGCTATCCTCATTTGACCTCAAACAAAAAGCTCAAGGTCAAATCTGACCACATCAAAAGATTCCCAGCCCATGATTTCCTATAGGTTGGTTTCACACTGCAAACTTCTAGGACCAATAATAAGCGAGATATAAGCACTTTTAAGTTTGGGTATCCTCGTTTGACCTTGAAGGAGGGGTCCAAGGACAAATCTGACTACATAGAAAGATTTCCAGCCCATGATTTCCTATAGGTTGGTTTCACATTGCAAACCTCTAGGACCAATAATAAGCGAGTTATAAGCACTTTTAGGTTTGGCTATCCTCGTTTGACCTTGAAGGAGGTGCCCAAAGTCAAATGTGACCACACCAAAAGATTCCCAGCCCATGATTTCCTATAGGTTGGTTTACCATCCCAAACCTCTAGAACCAATAAAAGGGGAGATATAAGCACTTTTCATGACTGACAAAAAAACGCGTGGCCATCTTGTTTTTCAAAATGAGGGCAAAAATATTTCCAGTCAAGATTTTGTAATGCGGAACCTATTCTGCGAATTTGAGATCTCTACCTATAATACCCTTTGCTCTAGAGGGCCAACAAAAGTCCTTGCTTTAAGAGAAATAAACATCCCTGGCGGCCATCTTGTTTTTCAAAATGCGGCCAAAAATATTTCCAGTCAAGATTTTGTAATGCGGAACACATTCTGCGAATTTGAGATCTCTACCTATGATACCCTTTGCTCTAGAGGGCCAACAAAAGTCCTTGCTTTAAGTCAAATAAACGTCCCTGGTGGCCATCTTGTTTTTCAAAATGAGGCCAAAAATATTCCCAGGCAAGATTTTATGGTTATGAATATATCCTGCAAATTTGAGAAGGCTAGCTAAAATATTTTTTTTTTGTTAGAGTGGTAACAGCCAACAATAAAGGAGGTATATGTATGGCCTCACAGTCTAAGGTACCATTTTGAGTTATTTTAGCAGGCCTTAGGTGACCTTGAAAAAGATAGCCAAGGTCAACAAACTGGATGCTGGTACTCCATCATGTACTCCACCTCCAAAGCCATTTTCAATAGTTTCCATGCAATATAGTCAGCATTAAGTGTGAAAATATCTCCAAAAAGGCCAAAAATGGCCTTGGTGAGGTACTTTGGCGGTCTGTGGATCACCTTCAATGAAGAGCTTCAAGGTCAAATTTCTGCATTCTTACAGAGGACATACATGTCATGGTAGAAAGTCCAATCTGGTAGAATTTTAAATTCTGCCAGTAGAAAGTCCAATCTAGGAGATTTGGCTATTGCTCGGGAGTTTGAAATTTAATAAACTTGTTTAATATTCTAATCTCAGACATTTAGGTATTGCTCTGTGTACCAGAATGTAATCTTTGTAGAAACTCCATATAAGCTTGAAAGAAAGTCCAACCAAAACACAAACAGTGGGCCTTCTATCCATATAAATCTGTCATCTAAGCAAGGAGCAACTTTCATAAACAAAGAAATTAGCATCAGAGATGCCTGTACCCCACAGCCTGGGGAAATTGTTTTCAACACCATGAGATATAGAAGTAATGAAACAGTACAAAGATCAGGATACTTTCAGAGCAGTGTCAGTTATATTAAGGTCTAAATGATGTTTAAGTAGAGAAAATAACATCTAAGAGAAACAAAATGTATGCAAAGATAAAGTATTAAAACAAGACAATTCAATAGCAAGATGACAGCATTAATCACTAAACTAAAAACTATGATGCACACCTACAACCCCTAAGCAATGTCCCTACCAACTATCAACTTCCTACACTTTACAGTTTCAGAGATATTGTCTGGACAAAATTTTAAAGGTCAAGGTCACTACAGCAAGGTCAAATGTCAAATCAAGGTCACACCATAACATTGCACACCTACAACCTCCCGACCAATGTCCCTACTAAGTATCAACTTCCTACACCTTACACTTTCTGAGATATAGCCTGGACAAGATTTTATAGGTCAAGGTCACTACGGCAAGCTCAAAGGTCAAATCAAGGTCACACCATGATTTTGCACACCTACACACCCTAACCAATTAGCCAATTAAAGTTTGACAGTAGTCACTTTCTACATGGTATTTAGTTGACCTATTAAGACCTATGCTTCTGCAACAGCATTCTCTGTCACAGTCTCAGCACGTACAGCTTGCAGTACTGTCTCCTCATCCAGATTTTGAGCAGTTGGACTGTCTACCAAGTTTATTAGATTTCGGACCCCAGGGCAATACCCAAATCTCCTTGATTGGACTTTTTACCAGTAGAAACTCCAATTGGATTTTCTACTGGTAGAATTTGAAATTCTACCGGATTGGACTTTCTACCATGACATATATATATGTATTATATATACCAGCCATAGGATGATTTAACTTTCTGTATACGAGAACTGGGCCAAAATGTGAAAAAATGGGCAAAATCAGACCTTTAAGAGGCCACCAGTGACCTTGAAATTGAAGGCCAAGGTCACAAAACAATAGCGTTCGTGACATTGCCCATATATACCCAAACACCAAATTTGAAAGGTCTAGCTAAAATATTTTTAAAATTATCACGTCCCAAAGGATCCTGGAAATTTGGTGAACATCTATGCATGGGTTTAGGCTATGGAAGACACCTACAAGCTTTATGCCTGCCGCATCGCAGGGGATGACTATAATCCCAGCCTTTATGTGCCGGGGTTAAAAAGTACAAGAGTACAGAAATTTCATCTTATTCCAGCTTTATATTATACTGCTTTGAATCTTTACCCTTTTGTTCTTGATTTCTTCCAGAACCTTGATATATTCCTCTGGACCAGCTGATACATCAAGAGCTATTTTATGCTTGGATAACACATAGCACCGTTTGCATATTGTCCTTTTCAAGTCTTCCTTTGCTGTTTCTAAGAAAATTTGACTTGGAACAAATCCTAAAAAAGGTATCACTTACAAGTATTATAACATATAACAGTTTGAACGGGCGAGATATTCTACTTTTATTCTTTCCTTTAAAATAAATATCTCTTCTTGAGGGTTTTTTTTTTTTTTTTGTTAGTTGGAGGGTGTGGGGAGAAATCGGAGAGGAGTGAACAGAGAATTCCCCAAGTGAGGTACAATGGCTACCAGTTATGTTGATGTAATTTGACCTTGAAGAAGACATCACCAGTCATATAAGACCTTGCCGAAAGATTCACAGCCCATGATTTCTTGCGAGCTGTTACACATTCCAAACCCTTTGGGTTAATAATAAGTGACAAAGTTTTTTGGTAAGTCCATTCCATTTGAGCTTGAAGTAAAAGGCCCTGTAAAATTTTGTAGCCCATGATTTTCTATAAGTTGTTTTCACATTCAAACTCATGACATCAAAATCAAGGGAGATATCATCCCCTTTATTTGACCTTGAGGCAGGGCCCAAACTTCACATCAGAATCCATAAGCAGATTTTGTATAGGTTGACTCTGAAAAAAATACTGATACTAAGGGAGATACAAGGATTTTTGGTAAGTCAATTCAGTTTGACCTTGAAGCAAATGGCTTCCATTGTGTGTGTCCATAAGTTAAAATATACCAAAGCAGGTACAAATGAGTTCACTAATATATAGGCTTGTTACTCCTGTCCATCACACATGCCACATTTTAAGCTTGATGTCAAATATTTTGGAGTTATCATGTGTTACAGTAAATCTTTGTGTTGGCATGACAAGCTCAAAATCAGTATCACCAGACTTTCTTCCAGAGACATAATAAACCAAAAAATAAAGATATGACCCTACTTTGATGTGGCAACACTCATTTCTTTGCCTCCTGCACATCTCTGCAATAATTGTACACACTTGTGTTGTTTGTACTTGTGCCATGTATACTGATATGGTGAAAAGAAACATAAAACTTGGTTTACATTGAATTTCAAGAAACTCTCTCCAATTTGAGATTTTTATGACAATTTATCTAACCGGTGACAGAACTTTAATAAGTTGCACCTCTTAATTTAAATCATTGGAAATTTCATATTTCATGCCTTGTAATACCTGGAATACCAGCGTCCTGACAGTGTAGTATGGCTCCACAGCCTGCACAAGGAGTTTCACTGATTGGAACACTTGGATCTGCAGTGCCATAGATGTATGCCTCATTCTGATGTAACTTAGGAACAGGTTTGTCTTCATAGTCACTGGCTTTGCCTTTAATTTCTTCAATGAAATCATGTGACTCTCCAAAGACACCACGACTAAGCTGATCATGCTCAGGATTCACTTCTGGACTGGGATAATAAGCTTCCCCAGTACTGAGCACAGTGTTACTTATATTCATTGACATCCTTCTCTGCAAGAGATCTTCTAGTCTATTGAGTTCTTCCATGGTTGAAAGCTTATCCACTTCAGTTTTGAAAGAATTTTTTGATTCATCATCTATAAACAGTTCAGCAAATGCTGAAGATGTTCTTTTGGTTGATATGTCTCCCTCGTTTGTTTTCCATTTTGCAAATTTACAGAAATTTGCAGAACTAAAGTGTTTCCAGCATGACAATGTAAATTTCGGTCGCTGATATCTAGGATGTCTCAGTAATACCTTTGTGACTTTGAAAACTTGGTGACAGCATGGAAATTGCCTCACTGTTGAAGTCGCCATCTTTATTTCACAGGCATTCAACAGTTGTGAAACCTGCAAATATAAATATAAATTATCAAAACTAGTTATAAATGAAAAAGAACAATTGATTTGAGTTAAACCAATTTTTTAACACACTGTATAGGTCCTACTTATTTATTTATTTATTTTATTATAGTGACATGTATATATTTTACATTAACAATAAATACAGGAAATATAAAAAGAAAAGTGTAGTGTAGTTTCTCAGCTTAGGCTTAAACCCTATATTATTGGACCAGTGAACATGCATTAAATCAAATAGATCTTCTTTGATATTTTCCAGATTTAACAATTTGCCATCAATTATATAATCAACTTTGTGTAATTCTTCCAACATATTACATAAATCTCCACACCAAGAATGTTCATTAAGGTTTATTAATTGATTTTCAACAACCGTTTTAGTCAAACGATCTTGATTCATTTTAAGAAGCCTATTCCAATACCTAAAGGCACATGTGTAAAAATGATACTGAACATTAAGCCACCCCATTTCAGATTGAACAGCAAGGTTTGGAGCATTCTTGTGAATACCTAGCAAGTATTTAATTGCTTTATTTTGGACTTGCTGCCCATATTTATGATTGCCGTAACCCCAAACACTTGCACCATAGTCCAGAATACCACTAACTACACTGTTATATAACTTAGTAAATGTTTTGTAACCAATATTCTTAAACTGTTTGAATTTAGTGATTATAGAACCAAGAGCCCTGCCAGCAGCATCTGATAAAGTTTTTGCGCATTTATCAAAATCAAGATGCTCATCAAAAATAACACCAAGATAACAATAACTGTTATCTATATCAAGAGTACAATTGTCTATTTTGAAATCAAATTTTGTTTTTCTTCTTCGCTTATTTCGAAAATGTACAATTTTTGATTTTTCAATGTTTACCTTCATTTGCCACTTGCAACACCATTTGTGCACATGACTAAGCATACGTTGCAAATTTTGTTCATGTTCACTTACCAAAACAATATCATCTGCATTTAGCAGAATATAAATGTATAAACCTCTCATTTTAATACCAAGATTCATACTTTTTAATTCTTCTGCAAGGTCATTAATGTAAATATTGAAAAGAGTGGGAGATAAATTATCCCCTTGTCTAACGCCGTACAGAGTTTGAAACCATTCAGTTTTCATATTGCTAAGCTGTACACAGGATACTGTTTCTTTATACAGCTCCTGGATTGCATAATAAATTTTGCCACCAATGTTATTCTTTAGCAGTTTATAAAACAAAAAAAATCACGATTTATACAGTCAAATGCTTTTGACATGTCTATAAAAGCTGCAAAAAACACTTTTATTTTCTGTTTTTTTTTGCTTTTTATAAGTGAAGATAATACAAATATGTGGTCTTCACAGGACCTACCTTTTCTAAAACCATTTTGTTCTTCAACTAGAATTTTACTATCTTCTAGATATGCTGAAACTCTAGAGTTTAAAATACTGCTATATAATTTAGCAATACAGGATATTAGACTAATACCACAGTAATTCATTGGCACATAAGGTGATTTTTCAGGATTTTTTGGAATGGGTTTAACAATAGATTTCAACCATAAATTAGGCACAATATGGTTTTGAAAACAAAAATTAAATAATGTAAAAAGTGCTTTACATATTTTTGGATTTTTAATTACTTCATTAGGTATCAAGTCAACACCAGGTGTCTTATTCTTTTTACTTAAAAGTATTGACCTCCTGACTTCTACAAATGTAATAGGAGAATTAAGGACATCATTTGTGTTTTGAGTATTGTTAAGAGTGATTTCTAAATGTGTTTTTTTTCATTATTAACAAAATTCACAAATTCATGGTCTACAGGCTGAGCTGGTGGATTCTGTGGATTGTAGAACTGCTCAAAATCATTTTTCCAGACATTTAAAACATCCTCAACATTACTGACTAAATTACCTTCTTTTTCAACTTTCAAAGGTATATCCCTCTTTTTTGGCCCCAATTGTTTTATTGTATTCCCAAATTGCTTGTGATTATTTTTGCCTAACTGTTCAATATTACTGATGACATTGTTATTATAATTTCTTTCACATTTTCTCAGAAGTTTGTCAAAACTATTACGAGCATTCTGAAACAAATTACGCAAGTTGTTTTTTATATTTCTATGACCTTTAAAATTTCTGAAATCTTTTAAAATCTTACTACAGGATGGAGGAAAGCAGTGCATTTTTAGTTTGTCAAGAATCTACACTAAGCAAGCAATCAGTGCCCATGAATGGGCTCTGTGTCAGCTGACTGTGTGTTTTCAGTTTCAGAGTAGAAGTGAAAGAAGAAAAGGACACAAAAGTTGTGCCCTGCAAATGGTAATCAGAAGAAAAGTACAAAGTCAACTGTTAAGGTGTAAAAAGTAAGTTAAAAACATATTTAAACAAAATACTGTAAATGCAATAGTTTTCAAGTTACAACTGATTTACTCAACAGTAAGAATATCAAAGTAGCTTTTGCTGAGCTATGTACTGAGCTACAGGTCTGCAATTTTACTATGTTATAGCTGACCCAAAAGTAGCTGAATAACATATTTAAACAAAATACTGTAAATGCAATAGTTTTTAAGTTACAACTGATTTACTCAATAGTGAGAACCTCAAAGTAACTATAATTGCTAATCTACACACTAAGCTACAGGTCTGCAATTTTACTATGTTATAGCTGACCCAAAGTAGCTGAATAACATATTTAAAGAAAATTCTCTAAGTGCAATAGTTTTCAAGTTACAACTGATTCACTCAACAGTTAAAACCTGAAAGGGGCTATTCCTCATCTATGCACTGAGCTGCAGGTCTGCAAGCAGTGTTTCCGTTTACGCACAAACGTGCGTAAATTTACGTCGACATCAAGCGATTTACGCACATAATATTTAACTGAGCGTCAGACTGACGCAGAAGTATTTGTAAAAAGAAATACTGATATTTCGTCAATATATGCAGCAATTCTTTATTTATTCCAATTTCAAAACAAAAATGGCCGATTTCCTGTTTGTTTACCTGTCAATGCGCATGCGTGGGATCAAAAGGTCGAGAGGTGAAGAGTTCACGAGGTCACGCATGCGCATTCGCGTTAGTCAAGAAAGGACTCGAGATTTATTTTTTAATGAAAGATAGATGCACATGCAATAAAAACAGCACTGAAGATAAGCTATATATTTTAAAATTTCATGTGAGATGAGAGCTACGCAGATCCATCTTCGACGGCCAGTGTTATAATGTACCCGTGCAAATCTTATTCGAAACGTTACATATCGAAAGAAAAGGTGATCTGTGCCAGGACACCATTGGAAACAACGTTTCCGAACGATGACAAATATACCTTGTGCAGGGGGGATACGTTCTACTAAATCTCGGAAATTCTTGAATATTTAACCCCGGAAAAATATTACCTCTGAAATTCAAAAATATTTACAGGGGTTGTAGCAAAATCACTGTAACTTTGGAACCACTCAATGGATTTTTGTCAAATAAAAAGCAACTTAAACTACAATAATTTGTCTTTCAAACAGTATAGATATCATATTTGTAGTGTAAATATAAAATAATTTTTTAGAAACTATCAACATATACTATATTCAGTAGTTCATTAGTGCTTCTGTTCATTTTTGCTACCTTAAAAATCATCCAAAAATAAGAGGAAAAATTCAAATATATTTTTTGACTGTTTTCTTTACCCTGATATACCTTCAGATATTTTTATGAATGTACAACAATGTACAGTGTACTATAATTTATTTTCAAAGTCATAAATAAATTTAAATCTGATTTATTGCTTTTTAGTAACTGGGTGTATCTAAACATTGTTTTTTGAGGAAAATCTGGCAGAATATCACTTGTACCCCATATTCGATGGCCCATGGGTACATGGTACCCCACATTTCGTAACTCTAACACACACACTGTCTTTTTAAGGTATTTTAGGTATTGTTTGTCCATTATTTTTCTAACCGGCAGTTTAAGTAGAAGGGGGTCAAGCCTAACTGACCCTCAAAAATTTTGATTGACCCCCGGTTTTCAAAGGAGGGGGTCAACTGACCTCCAGAAAAAAGAGGCTCAGGAAACACTGGCAAGTTTACTATGTTATGGCTGACCCAATGTAGCTGAATAACATATTTAAAAAATATATTGTAAATGCAATAGTTTTCAAGTTACAACTGATTTACTAAACAGTGAGAACCTGAAAGTAGCTATTGTTCAGCTATGCTATGAGCTACAGGTTCACAATTTCACTAAGTTATAGCTGACCCATAAGTAGGTGAACAACATGTTTAAACAAAATTCTCTAAATGCAACAGCTTTTGAGTTATAGCTGATTTACTCAACAGTGAGCATCAAAGTAGCTATAGCTTAGCTTTGCAATGATGTACATGTCTGCAATTTTACTATGTTATAGCTGACCCAAAAGTAGCTGAATAACATATTTATACAAATTTCTCTAAATACAATAGTTTTCAAGTTACAAGCGATTTACTCAACAGTGAGAACCTCAAATTAGCTATTGCTCAACAATGCAATCAGCTACAGGTCTGCAATTTTACTATGTTAAACCTGACCCAAAAGTAGGTGAACAACATACTTAAAGAAAATACACTTAATGCAATAGTTTTCAAGTTACAACTGATTTACTCAACAGTAAGAACCTGAAAGTAGCTATTGCTAAACTATGCAATGAGCTACAGGTCTGCAATTATGTTATAGCTGACCCAAATGTAGCTGAACTAGAGGATCGCTCGCAAAAAAAAAAGATAATGTTTTTGCATAGCAAAAACAAAGCGTCCCGAAAAGGATATAAAGGTGAGTGCTAAAGTATTAAGAAAATGCTTCGTTTCTAGCCTTATACTGTTGTGGCAACCAAAGTCAGCGCAGTCTGCTCTATCTAGCACGGTTTTCAAGATATAAGCATTTTTGTGTTTTGCAAAAAATAAAAAAATTAAAAATATTTGGCGAGACAAAAATATTTTGAAAATTGGCATGGCTACTCTGCAGAGATACCCAGCAGGTCCAAAATTTTGTTGAGTTCGCTCCATATAGCACGGTTTTCGAGATATAAGCATTTTTGTGTTTTGCAAAAACTTTCAAAATTCAAAATGGCCACCATTTTTGGGGAGACAAAAATTTTTGTCAAGACCACTGCCGTGGTGTGTATGTCCCGCCGAGCATTAAAGCAGAAGAAATAGCTTTTCCGAGATATTCACAATTTTTCATTTTCGTGTGTGAAAGGTCTTCCAAAAGTAGGTGAATGAGTTATTTGAGAAAAATTGGCTATCTGCAATACTATTAAGAGATAATTCACATTTACTCATTTTGAGTAGGTGAATAATTAGCTATGGGTCTGAAACTTCACCAAGTGAAAGCTCTGCCAAAAGTAGGTGAATGATTTATTTGAGAAAAATTGGCTATCTGCAATACTTTTAGAGATAATTCGCATTTACTCATTTTGAGTAGGTGAGTAATTAGCTATGGGTCTGAAACTTCACCAAGTGAAAGCTCTCCCAAAAGTAGGTGAATGAGTTATTTGAGAAAAATTGGCTATCTGCAATACTTTTAGAGATAATTCGCATTTACTCATTTTGAGTAGGTGAGTAATTAGCTATGGGTCTGAAACTTCACCAAGTGAAAGCTCTCCCAAAAGTAGGTGAATGATTAATTTGAGAAAAATTGGCTATCTGCAATACTTTTAGAGATAATTCGCATTGACTCATTTTGAGTAGGTGAGTAATTAGCTATGGGTCTGAAACTTCACAGAGTGAAAGCTCTGCCAAAAGTAGGTGAATGAGTTATTTGAGAAAAATTGGCTATCTGCAATACTTTTAGAGATAATTCGCATTTACTCATTTTGAGTAGGTGAGTAATTAGCTATGGGCCTGAAACTTCACCAAGTGAAAGCTCTCCCAAAAGTAGGTGAATGAGTTATTTGAGAAAAATTGGCTATCTGCAATACTTTTAGAGATAATTCGCATTTACTCATTTTGAGTAGGTGAGTAATTAGCTATGGGTCTGAAACTTCACCAAGTGAAAGCTCTCCCAAAAGTAGGTGAATGATTAATTTGAGAAAAATTGGCTATCTGCAATACTTTTAGAGATAATTCGCATTTACTCATTTTGAGTAGGTGAGTAATTAGCTATGGGTCTGAAACTTCACAGAGTGAAAGCTCTGCCAAAAGTAGGTGAATGAGTTATTTGAGAAAAATTGGCTATCTGCAATACTTTTAGAGATAATTCGCATTTACTCATTTTGAGTAGGTGAGTAATTAGCTATGGGCCTGAAACTTCACCAAGTGAAAGCTCTCCCAAAAGTAGGTGAATGAGTTATTTGAGAAAAATTGGCTATCTGCAATACTTTTAGAGATAATTCGCATTTACTCATTTTGAGTAGGTGAGTAATTAGCTATGGGCCTGAAACTTCACCAAGTGAAAGCTCTCCCAAAAGTAGGTGAATGAGTTATTTGAGAAAAATTGGCTATCTGCAATACTTTTAGAGATAATTCGCATTTACTCATTTTGAGTAGGTGAGTAATTAGCTATGGGGCTGAAACTTTACAGAGTGAAAGCTCTCCCAAAAGTAGGTGAATGAGTTATTTGAGAAAAATTGGGTATCCGCAATACTTTTAGAGATAATTCGCATTTACTCATTTTGAGTAGGTGAGTAATTAGCTATGGGTCTGAAACTTCACCAAGTGAAAGCTCTCCCAAAAGTAGGTGAATGATTAATTTGACAAAAATTGGCTATCTGCAATACTTTTAGAGATAATTCGCATTTACTCATTTTGAGTAGGTGAGTAATTAGCTATGGGTCTGAAACTTCACCAAGTGAAAGCTCTCCCAAAAGTAGGTGAATGAGTTATTTGAGAAAAATTGGCTATCTGCAATACTTTTAGAGATAATTCGCATTTACTCATTTTGAGTAGGTGAGTAATTAGCTATGGGTCTGAAACTTCACCAAGTGAAAGCTCTCCCAAAAGTAGGTGAATGAGTTATTTGAGAAAAATTGGCTATCCGCAATACTTTTAGAGATAATTCGCATTTACTCATTTTAAGTAGGTGAGTAATTAGCTATGGGTCTGAAACTTCACCATGTGAAAGCTCTCCCACAAGTAGATGAATGAGTTATTTGACAAAAATTGGGTGTCCGCAATACTTTTACAGATAATTAGCATTTACTCATTTTGAGTAGGTAAATAATTAGCTATGGGTCTGAAACTTCACCATGTGAAAGCTCTCCCAAAAGTAGGTGAATGAGTTATTTGAGAAAAATTGGCTATCTGCAATACTTTTAGAGATAATTCGCATTTACTCATTTTGAGTAGGTGAGTAATTGGCTATGAGTAGGTGAGTAATTGGCTATGGGTCTGAAACTTCACCATGTGAAAGCTCTTCCAAAAGTAGGTGAATGAGTTATTTGAGAAAAATTGGCCATCTGCAATACTTTTAGAGGTAATTCGCATTTACTCATTTTGAGTAGGTGAGCAATTAGCTATGGGTCTGAAACTTCACCAAGTGAAAGCTCTTTGGGATAGCTGCTCTGCAGAGATACCCTGAAGATAAAAAATTTCGTTGAAATCGCTCTATGTAGCACGGTTTTCGAAATATTAGCATTTTTGTGTTGTGCAATTTTTGCGCAAAAATTCGAAAATTCAAAATGGCCGCCATTTTTGGCAAGAGAAAATTTTTTTGAAAATTGGCATGGCTACTCTTGATAGATACCCTGTGGGTCAAAAATTTCGTCGAAATTGCTCTATCTAGCACGGTTTTCGAGATATAAGCATTTTTGTGTTTTGCAATTTTTGCGAAAATTTCGAAAATTCAAAATGGCCGCCATTTTTGGCGAGACAAAAATTTTTTGAAAATTGGGAAAAGTACTCCGCAGAGATATCCTGAGGGTCAAAAATTTTGTCGAAATTGCTCTATCTAGCACGGTTTTTGAGATATAAGCATTTTTTATTTTGCAATTTTTGCGAAAAATTCGAAAATTCAAAATGGCCGCCATTTTTGGCGAGACAAAATTTTTTTCAAAATTGGGATAACTACTCTGCAGAGATACCCTGTGGGTCAAAAATTTCGTCGAAATCGCTCTATCTAGCACGGTTTTCGAGATATAAGCATTTTTGTGTTTTGCAATTTTTGCGAAAATTTCGAAAATTCAAAATGGCCGCCATTTTTGGCGAAACAAAAATTTTTTGAAAATTGGGAAAAGTACTCCGCACAAATATCCTGCGGGTCAAAAATTTTGTCGAAATTGCTCTATCTAGCACGGTTTTTGAGATATAAGCATTTTTGTGTTTTGCAATTTTTGCGAAAATTTCGAAAATTCAAAATGGCCGCCATTTTGGGCGAGACAAAAATTTTTTGAAAATTGGGAAAACTACTCCGCAGAGATACCCTGTGGGTCAAAAATTTCGTCGAAATCGCTCTATCTAGCACGGTTTTCGAGATATAAGCATTTTTGTGTTTTCCTTATTTGGAAAATTCGTAATGATTAATTAATCATTAATTACTCGGCCATTTCTTGACCAATCAATGCCAAAATCTAATGATTTCCAGATTTTAATAGAATGAATGTATTTGCCAAGTTTCAGGTGAATTGATAAAATTCCTTTCAAGTTATCATCCGGACAAGCTTCCCCATCGAAAAAACACATTTTTGGTCATGTGACCTCTCTGATTGGTTAAAATGTCACTGCAGCATATTCAAAAAAATTCCCCAAGGCTACTGCCTAAACCTGCCAAATTTGAAAAGAATCCGCCTAACGGTTACAGAGTTATAAGGAAAACAAAATGCGGAGCCGGCGGAGCCGGCGGAGCCAGAAGCTCTCCCATACACAAACAAGCGTCCCTTGCGGGACGCTTAATAATATGGTATATTTATAAAAAATTCTCTAACTGTAATAGTTTTCAAGTTACAAGTGATTTTACTCATTATGGAAGGTACTGAAAAGTCAGAAAGTAGCTATTACTCACTTAGCTATTGGGATAGATACCCAACTTACTCACTATGTTGTATCTATAGAAAAAGTAGCTGAATAACATATTTTAACAAAATGCTCTAAATAAAATACTTTTCAAGTTATAAGTGATTTAGTGGATGATTTCATGAATTTCATTTGAAAAATTCATAAAAAATAATTAAGAAAGATCCAGACCTGATAGTCACACAAGGGAATCTACTTGTGGCCTAGTACATATATGCAACATAAGAGAGAAATCCCTGCAACAGTCAATGAGAAACTTGAGATAAAGTGTTGAAATTCTCACACTTTGGTGGGGGGTACTTCACTTGTAATGGCTCAAGCAAACAGATCGGCATGCCTTGAACAATTTTTCATCCTTGATAGATAAGGTATCTTTTAAAAACAGCATGTCTCTGGGCCTTAAAGTTTTGGAGGACAAGTTGTTCACATGGATGCAGATGTGGACGCGGACACTGCAGAGTGATGGCATAATGCTGCTCAGGTCATCATTCACAATGAAGCAACTACCAACTTTCCAACTCCAGGTCAAGGCATGCAATTGAATCCATGACCTGAAAGTGATTTATGTGTTTACAGTTTACAAAATCTTTAAAACTTTGATAGTATGCTCTGAAAGTATGTCATTTCTCATACAGTGGACTCTGTATACAATAAAAACCAGTCTAAGTTAAGTTCTGGTGTATATGAATGTAGTTTTGATGTCCTTGCATTAGAAAACAAGACCTAGAGCATTAGAGACCCAATGCATATTTGATTTATATCCACCAGAAAAATAAAGCACCCTTGTTTGCAAGCACTTTAGTCAGCACCTATACTGGCAGTAATAATAAGTGCTATCTAGACACTTTAAGTTCGGGCACCACCCACTTTTGACCTTCAATGAAGAGACCAAGGTCAAATATGACCACATCAAAAGACTCCCAGAGCATGCTATTCGTAACTTATTGCAATTCTTTTCTCATAAAACCACAGAGTGAAGTACACTTTGCACACAAATATGCTACAGATATCTTTTTTAATTTTTTTTTTTGAGGGGGAGGGGGAATAGTAATTTAACTTTTACTGGAAATAACTGCCCCAAATTATCAAATGATCAATCAATATACAACTAATAAATCAATGATCTTAATTGATAGGACAAAATATCATACATGTACTTTATTTTTGTGTCAATTTGTGGCACATGCCAAGCTACCAAGTGACAGAATGAGAAAATCAATAAATTTAATGTATAAACCTAAATATACATCACAGTGTGCAATGAAGAACTAGACCAAGGACGCATCTGTGGCCAGATGCAAGATGTATCCACCGGCAAAGGCAAAAGTAGCTGTTACTCAGCTATGCCACGAGCTAGAGGTCTGAAATTTTACTATGCTATAGCTGACCCAAAAGTAGGTGAGTAACAGATTTGCACAAAATTCTCTAAATGCAATAGTTTTCAAGTTACAAGTGATTTTACTCATGATGGAAGTTAGTGAAAAGTCCAAAAATAGCTATTACTCACTTAGCTATTGAGATAGACACTCAAGTTACTCACCATGTTGTAGCTATGGAAAAAGTAGCTGAATAACATATTTTAACAAAGTGCTCTAAATGCAATACTTTTCAAGTTATAATTCATTTAGTGCATGATTTCATTAATTTTAATGCATTAAAAATTATGTAAAAAATTCATAAAAAAACTTTAGCATGTGAAAGCTCTCCCAAATGTAGGTGAATGAGTTATTTGAGAAATACTGGCTATCTGCAATACTTTCAGAGATAATAGGCATTTACTCATTTTGAGTAGGTGAGTAATTAGCTATGGGTCTGAAACTTCACCAAGTGAAAGCTCTCCCAAAAGTAGGTGAATGAGTTATTTGAGAAAAATTGGCTATCTGCAATACTTTTAGAGATAATTCGCATGTACTCATTTTGAGTAGGTGAGTAATTACCTACGGGTCTGGAATTTCACCATGTGAAAGCTCTCCCAAAAGTAGATGAATGAGTTATTTGATAAAAATTGGGTATCCGCAATACTTTTAGAGATAATTAGCATTTACTCATTTTGAGTAGGTGAGTAATTAGCTACGGGTCTGAAACTTCACCAAGTGAAAGCTCTCCCAAAAGTAGGTGAAGGAGTTGAGAAAAATTGGCTATCTGCAATACTTTTACAGATAATTCGCATTTACTCATTTTGAGTAGGCGAGTAGTTAGCTATGGGTCTGAAACTACACCATGTGAAAGCTCTTCGAAAAGTAGATGAATGAGTTATTTGATAAAAATTGGGTATCCGCAATACTTTTAGAGATAATTAGCATTTACTCATTTTGAGTAGGCGAGTAATTAGGTACGGGTCTGAAACTTCAGCAAGTGAAAGCTCTCCCAAAAGTAGGTGAATGAGTTATTCAAAAGTAGCTATTACTCACTTAGCTATTGAGATAGACGCCCAAGTTACTCACCATGTTGTAGCTATGGAAAAAGTAGCTGAATAACATATTTTAACAAAGTGGTCTAAATGCAATACTTTTCAAGTTATAAGTAAGTAGCTACGGATTTGAAAATTCACTAATTGAAAGCTCTTCAAAATGTATCTGAATGAGTTATTTGGGAAAAATTGGCTATCTGCAATACTTTTAGAGATAATTCGCATTTACTCATTTTGAGTAGGTGAGTAATTACCTACGGATCTGGAACTTCACCATGTGAAAGCTCTCCCAAAAGTAGATGAATGAGTTATTGGAGACAAATTGGCTATCCGCAATACTTTGAGATAATTCGCATTTACTCATTTTGAGTAGGTCAATAATTAGCTAGGGGTCTGAAACATCACCAAGTAAAAGCTCTCCCAAAAGTAGGTGAATGAGTTATTTGAGAAAAATTGGCTATCTGCAATAATTTTAGAGATAATTCGCATTTATTCATTTTGAGTAGGTGAGTAATTAGGTATGGGTTTGAAACTTCACCATGTGAAAGCTCTCCCAAAAGTAGGTGAATGAGTTATTCGAGAAAAATTGGCTATCTGCAATACTTTTAGAGATAATTCGCATTTACTCATTTTGATTAGATGAGTAATTAGCTATGGGTCTGAAACTTCACCAAGTGAAAGCTCTTCCAAAAGTAGGTGAATAAGTTATTTGAGAAAAATTGGATATCTGCAATACTTTTAAGAGATAATTCGCATTTACTCATTTTGAGTAGGTGAGTAATTATGTACGGGTCTGAAACTTCACCATGTGAAAGCTCCCCCAAAAGTAGATGAATGAGTTATTTGAGAAAAATTGGCTATCTGCAATACTTTTAAGCGATAAGCCACCTGCCAAATATGAAAGAAATGTGGAAAGAAATGTGGACTGTAGGTCGCTAACAAGCAATATTCCACATTCTAGACATTTTTGTCTACCACAGGCCTAATTTAGACATAAAGCCTACCAAAAAGATAGGGTGGAGAGTCCTCTAGCATACCAAGCCTGCCAAATATGAAAGAAATGTGGAAAGAAATGTGGACTGTAGGTCGTTAACCAGCAATATTCCACATTTTAGACATTATTGTCTACCACAGGCCTAATTTAGACATAAACCCTACCAAAAAGATAGGGTGGCGAGTCCTGTAGCATACCAAGCCACCTGCCAAATATGAAAGAAATCTGGAAAGAAATGTGGACTGTAGGTCGCTAACAAGCAATATTCCACATTTTAGACATTTTTGTCTACCACAGGCCTAATTTAGACATAAAGCCTACCAAAAAGATAGGGTGGAGAGTCCTCTAGCATACCAAGCCACCTGCCAAATATGAAAGAAATCTGGAAAGAAATGTGGACTGTAGGTCGCTAACAAGCAATATTCCACATTTTAGACATTTTTGTCTACCACAGGCCTAATTTAGACATAAAGCCTACCAAAAAGATAGGGTGGCGAGTCCTCCACCATATCAAGCCACCTGCCAAATATGAAAGAAATCTGGAAAAAAATGTGGACTGTAGGTCGCTAACAAGCAATATTCCACATTTTAGACATTTTTGTCTACCACAGGCCTAATTTAGACATAAAGCCTACCAAAAAGATAGGGTGGGGAGTCCTCCACCATATCAAGCCACCTGCCAAATATGAAAGAAATCTGGAAAGAAATGTGGACTGTAGGTCACTAACAAGCAATATTCCACATTTTAGACATTTTTGTCTACCACAGGCCAAATTTAGACATAAAGCCTACCAAAAAGATAGGGTGGCGAGTCCTCCACCATATCAAGCCACCTGCCAAATATGAAAGAAATCTGGAAAGAAATGTGGACTGTAGGTCGCTAACAAAATCTCTGCGGACGCGGACGACGACGATGATAAATCCATAGTATCCCCGCTTCGCGCTGGGGATACAATAATAGGCACTGAAATCAAGTTTCATACTGAAACATAATATTTTAGCTGGTTTAACTCATAAAATTTGTTAAGTAACAATAATTAGTGGACAATTCATAATAATTGGGAAAGCAGAATGCTAGCTACTCCCTGTCATCAAGCACATCAAATAAAATTCTTATGTATGCTTGTGTTACATACTAAAAATAGCATCAGAGATGCCAATACCCCACAGCCTGGTGAAATTGCATTGGATACCATGAGATATTGAAGAGGTGAAAAAAAAAGATAAGGATATTTTCAGAACAGACAGTGTACGATATGTAACAGTGGAGGTAAAATAACACCTAAGAAGCCACGAGCCACAAAGTAGCCTTAATTTTTTAAAAGTACAAAAAAGTTATGAAGCTGTAAAATTGACTGATCTATTTATTATTGAAGCATAGTTGTCCATAGGGATAAATTCGGTAAAAAAAAATACTAAAATAAATTAACAAAAGGCACTTCAGTTATTAATTGTAGTACATATCATTTGATAATCTGGTTGTAGAAAAATAAAATATAAAGCTGTGAATACATTTAAATTCAAAATATTAACTTCAGCATGGGCATTTTCTGGTAGAATGCAACTGTATTTCTTGGTGCCGTATCACTGCACAAACCTTAACTTTGTACAAACAGGAAGTTGCATGGGGTATTTATCAACATTTGGTTGTCATCGTTAAAACTCATGCAACTGTGTATACCACACAAGAAAGTTGGAATGATGACAGAAATATTTTATATATCTTCGGATATTTCAGTATCCAAATTGTGCAAAGTTGGAGCGCTGATTTCTAGTAGAAACTAGACTAAGGACGCATCTGTGGCCAGATGCTGGATGTATCCACCGACAAAGGCCAACTAACATAGTTTAGAAGATAAACAGCATTTTTCGTTAATAAGCAAGCTGAAAGCACTTTTAAGTTTGGTTACCCTTATTTGACCCTGTAGCAGGGGCCCAAGGTGAAGTCTGACCTGATCAAAAGATTCGCAGCCCATGATTTCCTATAAGTCGTTTTCACATTGCAAACCTCTAGGACCAATAATAAGCAGGAGGGGCCCAAGGTCAAATCTGACCACATGAAAAGATTTGCAGCCCATGACTTCCTATAAGTTGTTTTCATATTAATGAGTTATTTGAGAAATACTGGCTATCTGCAATACTTCTAGAGATAATTCGCATTTACTCATTTTGAGTAGGTGAATAATTAGCTACGGGTCTGAAACTTCACCAAGTGAAAGCTCTCTCAAAAGTAGGCGAATGAGTTATTTGAGAAAAATTGGCTACCTACAATACTTTTAGAGATAATTCGAATTTACTCATTTTTAGTAGGTGAGTAATTACCTACGAGTCTGGAACTTCACCATGTGAAAGCTGTCCCAAAAGTAGATGAATGAGTTATTTGATAAAAATTGGATATCTGCAATACTTTTAGAGATAATTAGTATTTACTCATTTTGAGTAGGTGAATAATTAGCTACAGGTCTGAAACTTCACCAAGTGAAAGGTCTCCCAAAAGTAGGTGAAGGAGTTATTTGACAAAAATTGGCTATCTGGAATACTTTTAGAGATAATTTGCATTTACTCATTTTCAGTAGGTGAGTAATTACCTACGGGTCTGAAACTTCACCAAGTGAAAGCTCTCCCAAAAGTAGGTGAATAAGTTATTTGAGAAAAATTGGCTATCTGCAATACTTTTAGAGATAATTCGCATTTACTCATTTTGAGTAGGTGAATAATTAGCTACAAGTCTGAAACTTCACCAAGTGAAAGGTCTCCCAAAAGTAGGTGAAGGAGTTATTTGACAAAAATTGGCTATCCGGAATACTTTTAGAGATAATTTGCATTTACTCATTTTGAGTAGGTGAATAATTAGCTATGGGTCTGAAACTTCACCATGTGAAAGCTCTCCCAAAAGTAGATGAATGAGTTATTTGATAAAAATTGGATATCTGCAATACTTTTAGAGATAATTGGCATTTACTCATTTTGAGTAGGTGAATAATTAGCTACAGGTCTGAAACTTCACCAAGTAAAAGGTCTCCCAAAAGTAGGTGAATGAGTTATTTGAGAAAAATTGGCTATCTGGAATACTTTTAGAGATAATTTACATTTACTCATTTTCAGTAGGTGAGTAATTACCTACGGGTCTGAAACTTCACCAAGTGAAAGCTCTCCCAAAAGTAGGTGAATCAGTTATTTGAGAAAAATTGGCTATCTGCAATACTTTTAGAGATAATTCGCATTTACTCATTTTGAGTAGGTGAGTAATTACCTACAGGTCTGGAACTTCAGCATGTGAAAGCTCTCCCAAAAGTAGGTGAATGAGTTATTTAAGAAAAATTTGCTATCCGCAATACTTTTAGAGAAAATGCAGAATTACTCATTTTTAGTAGGCAAGTAATTTAGCCACAGGCCTAATTTAGACCTAAAGCTTACCAATAGAATACTGTGGTGCACCCTCTAATATACCTTGCAAACTTGAGAAGGCTAGCTATAATATTTTTTTCGTTAGAGCGGTAATGGTGAAATCTCTCTACACACTGCGGCTATCCAGTGGATACAATGATTTACTCAACAGTGAGAACCTGAAAGTAGATATTGGTAAGCTATGCCATGACATAGAGGTCTGCAATTTCACTCTGTTATAGCTGACCAAAAATTATGTGAATAACATATTTAAACAAAATACTGTAAATGTAATAGTTTTCACGTTATAACTGATTTACTCAACAGTGATAACCTCAAAGTAGCTATTACTCAGCTATGCAATGAGCTACATGTCTGAATTTTTTCTATGTTATAGCTGACCCAAAATTAGGTGAACAACATATTTAAGCAAAATACTGTAAATGCAATAGTTTTCAAGTTACAACTGATTTACTCAATAGTGAGAACCTGAAAATACCTATTGCTCAGCTATGCCATGAGCTATAAGTCTGTAATTTCACGACGTTATAGCTGACCCAAAAGTAGGTGAACAACATATTTTAACAAAATACTCCAAATGCACTATTTTTCAAGTTACAAGTCGTTTACTCAACAGTCAGTACCTGAAAATAGCTATTGCTCAGTTGTGCCATGAGCTACAGGTCTGTAATTTCACTATGTTATAGCTGACCCAAAAGTAGCTGAATAACATATTTACACAAATTTCTGTAAATGCAATAGTTTTCCAATTACAACTGATTTACTCAACAGTGTGAACTTCAAAGTAGCTATTACTCAGCTATGCAATGAGCCACAGGTCTGGAACTTCACTATGTTATAGCTGACTCCGAAATAGGTGAATAACATATTGAAACAAAATACTCTAAATGTAATACTTTTGAAGTTATAAGTAATTTACTCAACAGTGATAACCTAAAAGTAGCTATTACTCAGCTATGCCATGAGCTACAGGTCTGAAATTTTACTATGTTATAGCTGACCCAAAAATAGCTGAATAACATATTGAAACAAAATACTCTAAATGCAATAGTTTTCAAGTTACAAGTGATTTTACTGATGATGGAAGTTACTGAAAAGCCCAAAAGTAGCTATTACTCACTTAGCTATTGAGACAGACACCCAAGTTACTCACCATGTTGTAGCTATGAAAAAAGTATCTGAATAACATATTTTAACAAAATGCTCTAAATGCAACACTTTTCAAGTTATAAGTGATTTAGTGCATGATTTCATGAATTTTAATGCATTTTAAACATTTTTGTCTACCAGAGGCCTAATTTAGACATAAAGCCTACCAAAAAGATAGGGTGGCGAGTCCTCTAGCATACCAAGCCACCTGCCAAATATGAAAGAAATCCCGAAAGAAATGTGGACTGTAGGTCGCTAACAAGCAATATTCCACATTTTAGACATTTTTGTCTACCACATGCCAAATTTAGACATAAAGCCTACCAAAAAGATAGGGTGGCGAGTCCTGTACCATATCAAGCCACCTGCCAAATATGAAAGAAATCCGGAAAGAAATGTGGACTGTAGGTCGCTAACAAGAAATCTCTGCGGACGCGGACAACGACGATGATGAATCCATAGTATCCCCGCGTCGGGGATACAATTATACTATTGCCCCTTAAAAACTATTCTAAAAGGCTTATTAGTTTATTTTATGTCCAAATATGTGTACAACTTGTGCTTTTGTCACTGCATATTTTGATCAAAATAATCCACATAACTACACACAAGGCAAGCAAAAATGAGGCTTCTGTCTCCCAGTTGTGCAAAGTTACAGCGGGGGGTCGGGGAGGCAGTACAGCAAAGACATTTAAATCATATGTTAGACTGATATCAATACTAGAGTGTATACAGCCATTGGGTAAATCGCCACTCTCTAGAGGATATTTAGCCAACGGCTGTGTATGCTAGATTGATATAACTGCTAGTGTATGCATTAGGAGTTGTATCGGTCTAGCATACCCAACTGCTTCTGTATTGTTTCCAGAGGACATTTAAAATTTATTTTCTGTGTCTTACAATTTTCAATTTCCACTTAATGTGCGTTATATTTTTCACATTTAATATATTAATGTATGCTCAAACATAAAACTTAAAAGTATTTGAAAGTAGTTGAAAAAGTATTTGAAATGAAAAGTATTTGCATTTGCATTTGAAGTAAATAAAAGTATTTGCATTTGAAAATTTAAAAAGTACTTGCATTTGCATTTAAATACTTTTGAAAGTATTTGACCCCAAGTCTGGTGTACACTAGATGTATGTCACTTCTAGTGTTCCCAATAGTTGTGTAAGCAAGATCTAGATCACTGCTAGAGCACCCAACGGCTATGCTTTTAAGATTTATTTCACTGCTAGCGTACACAACGGCTGTGTACGTACACTACTGGCATACCCAACTACCCTGTACTCAAGACAGTGAACTCTACATTCCCAATGGTTGTGCACCTAAGATAAATGGTTGTGTACACTAGCAGTGATATCAGTTTAATGTACCCAGCGGTCGTGTTCACAAGATCTAGATCACGGCTAGCATACACATTACTTAATTCCAATTTCTGTACCCAATTTCTTGGTACCCAAAGCAGTAAGCAGTATGTACTCAAAAAGGTTTTGCACTCAACATCAGTACCTTTTACAACATACTCAACAGGTCTGTACCCAAGACACTGTGAATTTATTAGTTTTTAAGGAAATTTTTTGAGTTGTCAGAACTCAGAAATGGGCCAAAAATCACTCTCTGGATCAAAATTATTTGGTTTGGCATAGGTTTGCACTATGAAACAGTTCCATTTGTGGGCAGAATAACTCGGTTATTGTTACAGTTTGACAATTTAAATGACATGTCAGAAATGAGCCAAGGAAGAAGTGATGGAAATTTGGGTATGCTAGCGATGATATGGATCTTGTGTACATAGCCGTTGAGTACGCTACAAGTGAAATAGATCTTGCATACACAGCCATTGGGTAGGCTAGACTGATAGCACTACTACTCAGATAACAGTCCACTGGTGGACCACCGGTGGGCCACCAGTGGCAAATCCTTTGGCCCACCAGAGGCTACTACTGGTGGGCCACCATCTTTTTGTCCATTGGGACAACATTGGCCTATGGATAGCAATATACGGGTTGAATTTCTGCAACAGCATCAGCCAATCAGATTGCAGTATGGAGTTATGTGGCCATTTTTGGCCAGATCTTGGCCAGGGGAATCATTGAGAGGTCACATGACCAAAGATGTTATCAGTCGTACTACAAATGCTCACAGGCAAACATTATGGTGGATTGGAGTAGCCCTAAGATCACATTCCATAAGTCATTGACAAAATCATAATATATTCAATAACAACTTTTGTGTTGTGTATTTATTAGGGGTGTTGTGGTAGCGATTTTGTCCTTCCGGTTTCACGTATTGTGCTCATTGGTCGGTTACCGGTTAACCGCCTCTTATTTAACAAAACATGAGAACCAAATACTTTTCCATACTGTAACAGGACACAGATGTGTCCTCGATTCTGATTGGCTAAATGACGATATATATGGTTTCTCTAAATTATCGCTCATTATGGCTGTTGTATTACAGTAAAAAGCAAATAAAGTGGATTATGACATTTATTTTGTATGTAATGCCCCCGTTCCACCGAGCGATTAAGCCTCCCGATTAAGGAATTTTGCCAGTCTTGACTGAATCTTGGGTCAGTCTCCGACCGTCGGTTGTAGTCAGCAGCTGTCGTGAGCGATATCAAACATGTTTGATATTTTCCATGACTGATACCGACTGCTTAATTGTGAACGTTAATCTTGTTGAATCTCCGACAGCTGCAGACTGCCACAGGTGGCCTGACAGAATCTTGGGCAGTCTCTGACAGTCTTATACAATCTGCCTACTACTGAGGCAGCCGTTGATGATGAGGAGGAGGAGCAAGAGTAAGAGAGTGCAGCACCTGTAATTTCTAAGAGATGTAGGCTTGTGACAGCATTTACAGACAGAGAGGAGGATGGATGCCATCATTGAATTTTTGCAAAATCACCCAGAAATATACAACAAGGAGCGCGCGAGATATGCAGACAAATATCACAAGGAAGCTCTATGGGTACAGATTGTAAAAGAACTGAGGCTAGACGTGAACGATGTGAAACGGTGGTATACATCCAAGAGGACAACTTTTGGCAAGGTGTCGAAGAATAAGTCTGGACAGGCTCCAGCCAGCTACACACCAAGACAGAAGTGGGTTTATGACCGCATGTCCTTCATCCGTTGTAACATCCGCAGGAAGGGAGAAAGTAGAACAGCAGGGCTAGATGCCAGTACTTCCAGGGTGCACAACGACAGTACTCACTCCAGTACGGACGTTCAATCACTAGACACAAGTGGCCGACAGGGATTACCTATGACGTCGACGCCGTTATCCACAGGGCTAGCTACAGACCCCAAGTTACTTGAACATTTCGAAACCATGAGAACTATGGTGTCCAAGTTTGTGGAGAAGCCGGTGGATGAAAGGATCATGTTTTTCGACTTTGTAGCATCAGAGGCGACCAAATTGAGCCAAGGGCAGTACCACACTTTGAAGGGGCAGGTCTTCAATGCACTGCAGAACGTCACTGGCAGCAACCTGAAACCTGCAACTCCAAGTCCAGCTCCAACCCCAGCTCCACCACCGACTCCAAGGCAACCAACACCACTGCCAAGAAGAACAGCTACTATAACTTCAGATTCACAGACATTGGGGATTTTACCACCACAAGCACCCACGACAACAGCGACAGCTTCAGGTTCAAGCAGCAGCCTGGTTTACTACACACCGTCGCAAGTGGGATTTGTACAGGACGAGAGTAGCCGTCACAACTTGTCAGGATTTTTGAGTTTCCCCGACATCACAGGAGTTTCAGATGTTAACATGCCACAAGTCTTCATTGCGTCACCAGCAACACCTTCAACTTCCCAGCAACCTCAGCAGCAGCAACAGCCGCCTCAGTAGCCAGCCAGAAACCCAGCCTACCTTACATCGGCCCTTTTCAGGGCCACCAATGCTTCCAAAAACAATTATTAAGCTATTAAAGTTTTTTTTAATGATATTATGGGTAAACAACAGCAGCTATTAATTGTTTTTGGAATATTTGGTAGTCCTGAAAAGGACTAATTTGTAATCCTGAAAAGGACTGATGTAGGTGTGTTGGTATTTGTCTGGACTCAAATCCGGTCGTCTTGCCATGGCACAGCACCAGCATTGTTGAAGTACTCTTTCATGTAGTCCCTCTGTCTTTTGGCTTCCCTGGATGGATTCCTCTCTGCACCAGGATTTCCACCACCACCAACCAGCTGTCCAACACCAAAGTCTGGGTCCTCGTCATCCCCTGTTTGCTGTGCACCATGGTTCTGGTACTGGCTCCTCAGTATGTTGTGCAACACTACACATGTCATGACAACGTCTCTCACAGTCTCTGGTGGAAGTTCTATGTTAGTCAACAGCACCCTGAACCTGGCTGCCAGTATCCCAAATGCATTTTCCACCACTCTTCTTGCCCTTGAAATTCTGTAGTTTGCAATCCTTTCCTGTCTTGTGAGCCCTCTTCTACTGTAGGGTTTGAGCAACCACTTCTTCAAGGTGAAAGCATCATCTGCAAGGATGAAATAACTGACATCCCTTTGACCTTGGATAATCGGGCAGGCTTGAGGCAACCCCAGGGTCTCGTCTTCAATCATTTCCTTCAGTTGGGAGGCATTAAAAATTTGAGCATCAGAGCATGATCCGGCTGTCCCAATGTCCACCCATCTGAACTTATATTCAACTAGTGCCAGCATCACTATGGAGAAGAAGCCCTTGTAGTTATGGTAGAGAGTCCCTGAATTCTTCGGTTTCTTGGCTATGTGTTTCCCATCAAAGGCACCAATGGCATGTGGTACGTGCCACCTGACTCTGAATTCTCTCTCGACTTCTTTCTAGGCATCTGGGGTGGTTAGACATCTCACATATTCACATAGAAATTCATCTTGGATAGCCCTGCACACCTTCAGCACAAATTTGGATATTGAAGACCTGCCAACCAGAAACTGGTATGACTCCCCAGTGGCCAAAAGACATAGTTAATGGCTAATTTCATTCCAACACTGAGTGGCCCTCTATAATTCGTTGCTTGCCTAACCAGGTGTGGGTGGACTCGTGCTTTGATCATTTCAAAAAATTCTGGGGTCATCCTCATAAAGTTTGTGAATCCTGGCACATCAAAGGCATACAATTCTGCAAGTAGGTTGTCATATTCCCCCTTTTCTTCACGATGTGTTATATAAGGCCGGACCCAAAAGGTGTGCCTCCTGGGCCTTGCTGGTGGTGGTCTTTGAGGTGGTGGTGCTGGTGGTGCTTGCTGCTGGGGTCGAACCCTGATTAGATGCAATAGTAACAAGATCTGTATCTGAATAAAAACTAAAAAAGCCCTAACTTGCATCTGAAAATGATGTGGTGGCATCTTGATTTGAGTCCAGACTGTGTAAAACTGTTACAGCTTCAACTGCAGCTTTTATATCAAAATTTTGGTCAAAATTTGGTCAAAATGTCAAAACAAAAATCGCCATTGCTGCCTGGGGAGCCCTGGGGTCATCCTGTGGTTAGTCCCAGGCTGCCTGGGATGGCCCCAGATGGTCTGCAGGACTCTTACACCTGATTTGGGGCAATCGCCGATGAATCGTTGGTCTGGTCGCAGGCAGCCTGCGGTTACATTTATAGATTTTATATACTGTTGTAGGAAATTGAGGGCTTTTTATAAAATTGAGGGCTTTTCTCCACATGCCCCCAAAAAGGGTGCGGGCTTTTCTCCACAGACTGCAAAACTGGCTGATGGGTTTTCTCCACAGGAGAAATTTGAGGGCTTTTCTCCTGAGGGTTTTTCTCCACAGAGCGACTCAGCTGAGGGCTTTTCTCCGTCCCCCACAGCCATACTGCCTTGCTACCAATTATCGCCGGCTACCAATTATCGCCACCAGAAAATAAAACGTTCATATTTCAGTAATGGTCATATATTTTGAAAGCCATTTGTTGTGCATTTGTTACATTCACTTTGGAAATAGCTTTACCTCATTTGCTAGACTTGAGATGAAACTTTGGTGAAGTTAGATCTATTTGAATTCTGTCTGGCGATAATTGGTACCCGGCAATAATTGGTAGCAAGGCAGTACAGGCATTGAGTAAATAACCACTCCATTCTAATTAAACCAGACAACCAAATGATACTTATTTCCAATTAAAGTGTGCTTAAGTGTCATAAGTGTCGTAAATTTGACAAATAATCTCTTTGTGGCAAACCGAAAATACCAGAGAAAGCCCCTTTATCGCAACCACATGATTAGGATTGAGAAAATACTATATTATCGCTCAAATGTATCCCAACATACGTAGCCACACTTAACCCAGGTAACAGACTTTAAAAATGATAACTATACTTTCAAATGTGGGTCCTCAAATATCCATTATTTGATTAAATACGCTTTATAAGTGATTGACAGTTGTTTACAGTAGTTTACATTTGGATAAATGTGGACACAACTAAACTTTAACTGGATGGAAAATCGCCCAACTTGGAACGGATAACTAACACCGGGAAAATGTGCTTCTGGAATAACGCTTCCACTTCAAAACAGCTCACAGACTGGGATTGAAAGGATTTATCAACATTCTGACAGAAAAATACTTATATCTATTAATGGAGACTGTATTGCATTAAAATGTGAAATATGTTGTGGATTCTCCATTTACCCTGCACTGAAACACAATTTCATCTTGACATATTTAGTTTACATAATATATCCTTCGTGAACCAGAATCCGGTCCATTCCACTTTCCGGTCTAAACGGCTTTAAGATCAGACTTACACATGTTTTTGTGAAAAATATTAAAATAAGCTAGATATTCTTAAACTGGAACTACTTTTAGTTATACACACGATTTTATGGGATAATAAAAGTGTGCTAAAATGTTTTAAATGTTACAACTAAAAAAGACTCCACACTTTTGGTAATAGAATGGAAGTAGGTACAGCAATTTTTTTATTTAACTCTTGCTTCAGGAATCTTAACTCATATTGAGTGTGTGATTAAAATGAGTTATAACAAAAGTGTAGTGATATAAGACACTCTTACAGGATTATTCATTTTATGCATAGATGAGGACTCTGGGGATCATTGTATATATAGGTCATATCAAAACTGTTGGTTTTACAGACAGGAGGAACCAGTACATATTGGTTGGTCAAGATTCCCTAACTGTAAACTGCCAGGCATCAGCAAGAAGATACCACCTTTCACACATAAGGTCTGGTCCAGGTCATATCATGACAGGTAGTTGAAAGGGCAGAGGAAACCAGTACATATAGTTGGTCAAGGTTCTGTACTGTAAACTGCTGAACAACGGCAAGCAACTATCAACTTTCCCACTTGAGGTCGGGCTGGGAACATAACCCCGATCTCAGAGGTGGGAGGAGCGAGTGTTACCACTCTGCCAAAGTGGCACCCCGTTGAAGATATACATAATACTAATTCTAAATCTGAATGTCATAATGTAGGGTAAAATTCCTTATTTTGGCATGGTCTATAAAAGGAAACAATTATCCTGGATTTGGTTATGTCATAAGTAATGGAAATTAGACAGTGTGATAACAACACTTTGCAGTTAAGCTTGTAAGGTCACACTCTAATAAACCAATGACATGGCAGAAGGTGTTTTGTGACAACTGTAGTTAAATGTGAAACACATTAAATGTATAATGATAAAACTCTTGTACCTGGATAAGGTCAATAACAAAACCTATTATTGGTGATGTTTTATTGGGATGAAAATACAGGAAATTTAACAATTCTGTCTGGTATAATAAAGAAAATATGGATGTCAATAAGGCTTCTACTGACATTAAGGCATGTAAAATTCTTTTCTATGGAAGATATTTATGGCCACTATTATTATGCATCAATATTTAGTCTATTTAAAAGTTGCAATGATAATGCTTCTCTTATATTTTCCTGTCTTTATTTGTCTTTTGCTTAGTTATTTTAAGACATTTTCTATCGATGGTATATTAATTTTAACACCAGTCGTTGTGATAATATTTCCTATACAAGTTTGTATATAAAAGTATGCAGGTCAGCTTTACACTTATAGGTCATCATCTGTTGAATAAAAAATGTTTGGTGATGATATAGACCAAACAAGAGTTGGTTGTGTTACCAGTGTTATTGCTGTTTTGGTAAAGTAAGGGTTTTGGGTTACATTCAACAGCCAGTGTCATATTGAGACAGGCCCACAGCTTCCCTATATGGGAACAGTTCTGTTAGGACATTTTTTAAGCAATGTTCTTTTTATTGAATAAACTAAGTTGAGCCAGAAGCTGGAAAAGAGGTTGGTATTGAATCATTTAAAATGATTCAGTATCAAATGAGATGCAAACCTAATTTATACTAAATTGGGTGTTCCATTGGAGCCAACCCTAACTGACCCTTACCCACTCTAGAGTCGATTAGTTGAGTCAGGGATTGGGGACAAAAATAAAAAAACATGAGGAAATATGAGTCAGTTCAACCTCCAGCTGTGTTCTTCCATATTTGTCGAGATTATCATAGCCCCTCTCCACTGTGTGACCTGGGCATTAAATGAGCTGGATGAACCACATATTTTGAGAGCTACAGCTCTTAAAGTTGCCAAAAATGCATAAAATGAGTCCCTGTGGACATTTTAAGACACCTCAAAATGACCTTTAAATTAAACCTACAGAATTCATACATTGCCACATATTGAAATTATATCAGGAAAAATGTTTAGGCTTGTCAGACTTATTACTTCCAAATTAGAAGGTAAATATGAAGAACGTATACCAAAAAATCCCTAGGCAGTATCTTTATATCTAATCTAATCTAATCTACTGCTTTGCAGGCCCAATATCTTCCTCACAAAGGGGAACTCAATGTGCTATAGTAACAAATACATTAGTCATAAGGCTAGTCGAGGGCAATCAAGGTCAGAAATCCGGCGTTATGGGTGTGACCAAAGGGAAGGAGACTTGAATGTGACAGAGGGACTGTTTCTTATTTGCATGGGGTAAGAGTTCCAAAGAACAGGGGCATAGTGACTGAAAGAATTTGAAAAGTCTCAGTGAACTGGTGGGGATGTGAAGGAATTTAAGTTTAGGGCTGCTGCATCTTTTGTTTCTGCAGGAGGAGCAGGGGTGAATTAATTCACTTAGGTAAGCTAGTTGGCTGTGTTTACAGAATGTAATGGGACCTATTTTTAAATGTACCCTGTACCTGTCTGGGAGCCAATGGAGTTTTTTCAATTGGGTAATATGGGAGAACTTAGAGGAGTGAGTGACAAACCTGCAAAGTGAGTTTTGGACCTGCTGCAATCTTCTTAGCTCGAAATCAGTCAGTGGTACTAACAGGGAATAGCAGTAGTCCAATCTGCTGCTGACCAAAGCATTTGAAAGAAGAAATGATGTTTTAAGGTTGAGAAGGGGACGAATTCTATAGAGATCTCTAGCATAGACACTAGCAGACTTTAAGACTTGCAACACATGGTCTAAAAGAGTTTAGTTGGAATCAAACACTACTCCGAGGTTCTTGACACTTTGTGCTGATGAGACCTGATTACCAAGAATGTTGATTGGGAAATGTGGAAGGAGTTGTTTACAGTTGTTTTTGGAACCTATCAAGATAAATTCAGTTTTATCAGGCTTTAGTTTTAATTTATTTGTGAACTTGAAATTTTGATTGTCATTTAGGCAGTTCTATAATGTTTGTGTAGAATGAGAGAAATTTGCTGGGAGAGTGTTATGTATAACTGGGTATGTATAACTAGGATAGGCACTTATATTCCTTATACAAATTTTAAATGTCAACTTAAAGCTTTCAATTTTGGCATGCTTAATTAAAATTTACTAATATGTTTCAGTTAAAATTTGTGATGAATGAGCCACATAATCAACTTTAATGGCCACAAGACTTACAGTGGTAAAAGGCCTTAAGACCTAAATTCAAGCTACAGAACTTAAATTTTACAATTTGAGGTTAGTCAGGCTAACCATTTCCAAATTAGATGGAAATTCAGAAGAATTGTATTGTGTCTCCAGCTTTGGTTAAAGACTGAAACAGATAAAATTCGAAAGGAAAATAATTTTGCTGGACAGACATAAATAGCTAGCATACTGGCAGTATTTTTGCAGATCCAGACCATCTTTGAGAAGGACCAAGTCATAGTGAGGCCTGACCTTGTTGCAAAATATAACCTAGATCCAATGTACAGGTTATGACAAATACACACAGGCAGACAGAGAGGCAAACACACAAAGTTATTGCTTGCCAAGTTTTTACTAGATGCCAGCACTCAGCAGGAAATTCAATAAAGTATCATTTGGTTACCTACTTTTAAACTGCTAGTCATATGCCCATATAAGTTAATGCATTGTGCAAGATGTGTCCTGTCTTGTCTGTCTTCTCACTTAATGAAGGAAAGAAGGAACTACTTACATTTATACATAGGACTAGCAAACAAGTGAGATCACTGTCTAATCTTGTGGAGTGTAAGGTCACTTTACCCTACAGGTCTTCTTCAGGAATTTTATATCCACGACCTAGAAATGAAAAAAGTGTTGCCATGACCAAACCTAATCAGGTCCTATCCATGCAGTGTTTAGAATGCAAAGAACCCCAAAAATATTTATAATTCTAAGAAACAGGCAATAAAGTATTGCCATGGCAACATTTGTTGTCAGGTATTGCCGAAAAACTAATTAACTCCAATCCATACAGGGCTTGGAATGCAAAGAACCCATCAAAAGGTTTTAAACAAAAGGCACATTAAAAGTGTTGCCATGACAACACTTGTTACCTGTTGTTGCCAAAAAAAAAAAAAAAAGTGTCGCCATGGCAACAGTTGCCAAAAAGTGCAATCACTACTCTTCTAGTCCCATTTGAAAGAAATACACACTGTAAATATTAATTAAAATCTTTGCAGGGTTTTGTTTATAAAGAACCCACCAAATTAAAAGTGAAAAGCAATAGGAAAAGGGTTGCCATGTCAACAGCTGTAGGCAAATGCTGCCTAAACCAAATCACAACAAGTTCCTCTTATAATAAACATATTCTGAAACTTTGGAATAATGTTAAATCTCCACATAATTACAAGACCAAGAAACAGAAAAAGTGTAGCCATGGCAACACTTATTGCCAGATATTGCCAAGAAAGCAATCACATACAAGATACCATGCCATTAAACCTCCACACCAAATTTAGCTGAGAATGGTAAAATGCTGTACCTGTAAGTAAGCAGCAATAAAGGGTGATTCAGAGGGAAAGCCAAAATAACATCCATGTAACCTTAACCTCGTTTCTTTAACTATCAGGTCTTTATAGTAACATTGCAATAAAGATCCTGTTTGGTCTAGATATGTGTACATGTTTAATTTATATGAAAACTCTCAACTACCACTTTAATATTGTCCAAATTTCATAAAAATTGTCTTAACCTTAAACTGAATGTAAGTCAATGCAATTGTTAAGACTTTAAGGTCATGTTAACCATGTAGAGTCTGTTCAGGGTTAGTTATATCCAGAATTTAAATATGCTTAAAATCTATTGCACATAATTGAAGATAGTATCGAAAATTTTAAAAGACAAGTAACCATTAATGCCATTACTAGGAGTTTAAGGTCACCTCATTGAAGTCATGGGGCATTTCTGTAAGATCAGTTACATGTACCTGCTAAATATAGATCAAATATGTTATGCCATTTTTGCTATACTTTGAGTAAAGATTAGCTTTGAGGAAAAAATAAGCTCAGTATACATCTTTTACACATGGGAATTTAAGGACTTGTCATGCAATTTTGAGATATTCTTTAGAAATAAAAAAATAAATTCAATATAATTATATTATCACTAGGAGTTTAAGGTCACCTTAAAATAGGCCACACCTTGAAGACCAGTTACATCCACATACCAGATTTGATTTGAATCTGCGAAACCATTTTTAAGCTATTGCCCACAAGGGGTAAAAGTTAAATTTTAAATTCAATATAATTGTGTTATTAGTGCGAGTTTAAGGTCATCTTTAAAAGGGGCACATATCAACCGTCACTATCAATATGCCAAATTTAAATTTCATCCTATAAGCAATTTTTGGAATATTTTCCAGAAACAAAGTGTCATGATAACGCTAGTCACATATGTGATGGATCATAGCTGCTAGTGTGACAAAACTGTTACAACCTGAAACTCATAAGTTTTAAATGATATCAGCAATTTATTATAACCTTACAAAAGCACTTATAACAGTCCACTGGTGGCCCACCAGCAGCAAATCCATTGGCCCACCAAAGGTTGCCACATGTGGGCCACCGTCTTTTTGTCAGTTGGGCCAACGTTGGCCCACCGGTGGCAATACGCTGGTTGAAATTCTGCAATAGCATCAGCCAATCAGATTGCAGCCTATGGTAATATGTGGCCATTTGTGGATAAGGCAAATGATGGACAGGTTTTAGGCAGATCTTAGCTAAGGGAATCAATGATAAGTCTCATGTCCAATGCTGTAATCAGTCGATGAGACCTAAGGTGATATTCCATAATTTATTGATAAAACTATAATATATCCAATGACCACTTTTGTGTTGTCAATTTATAATAAAAATATTTTTTGTATCTCTAAAATTGTTAAATAGTGAGTTAAAATTTTTTGTGGGCTCACTTAAATCTCATTCATGGGGGTGGGGTGGGGGATTACAAGGAAAGGAGAGATTTGACTAGTCATTATACATATATAGATGTAGGGAAGTGGGTGGGACTAAACTGATAGAGATCAAAGTACTGAAAATGGCCATTCTTTATGATGTGGTAATAGAAATAAAAGTGCTAATCCTAAGCCTAGATCTCTCTGTCTTCTCATTATAAATAAGTCCAATATACAGAGGGATAATATAGAAACATAGATGTATATAAAATACAAATAAAACTGTGAACAAATAAAGTGAAATTGACTGATGTCTGGATATTAATGTGGTTCATAGAGATATCATTCAACTATTCATCTCAGCTAAAATAGTAACCTTGCAAAAATGCCCCCTAAACACGTTTTCATTGATTTTGGTAGAGGAAGTTCCACAGAATTAGAATCTGAATGATGCCCAGCTGGCATCATTTGGGAATTTGAAAATTTTAAGATGGCATCCAAAACAGCTGCTGCTAGGATTAAAATTTTTAAATAGTCCTCATAGAAAGTCATAGAAATCAATTTTAACAATGTAACAGTTGTAACCCCTCAAAGTTACTCTTACTTTTAATGAACAAAATAGTAATTTGTCAGAACCAAATCTATGCAACAACATTGTTAAATGGAATCAACGAATCTAGAAAGTTTCTGTGCTACACATGATATGTTTTGGATTATATTGAATGCTCGATTAAGAGAAATAAAGCATGCTTAAATGTATTATTGCTTTTTAATATAATTACAAAACAAAAAAGAAATTACTTTCAAGTAAGAAAATGATCTTTTCCATTAGTCATTCCCTGATCAGTCTCACCTGCTTTATCTTTGGTATCATGGGGATCTCTGTTCAGAGGATTGCAGCAGTTGAGATTGGAAATGATGTTGCATCTGCAACATAGCAGGTGCCGCACGCTGTCAGTGGTAGTCAACTTGTCAGGTGGAAGTGGTACTGGGGATGAGAATTTGACTGCTGTCTGGTTTCCAACCAAAGTCGGTGAGAGCAAAAACTGGTGGATCACACTGCAAATCTGCTTTCCATAGAAATACTTGATATTTGGCTCTCTTGATTTGCAGACTAATTGCTCAGGAGCTGGGTGGAAGGGTCGCCAGTTTGAATCTTGTAGATTTGCCTGTTTCTGTATTATTTTGCTGCACACAGTAGCACAACTCCAACATTGTGCCCGTTTCCTTGCTGCCATCACATTTAGCAATAGCACAAAAGTTCAGTTTCTCCAATTCTGTCCACGCCTTTGATTTTCTCCAAGCAAAAGAATATTGTGTCTCTGCTTCAGATCTATTGGTTAGATTTTTCCAATTATTATTCATAAATAACTCACAAGTATAAGGAGTTACAGATTCATAAATAACTCACAAATATAAGGGGTTACAGATTTAAAAATGAGACCTGTATGAAGAATTTCATGCCTAGCAGCAGCCATCTTAAATGTCATCTTGAATTTTTCAATGATGCCAGCTTGACATCATTCAGATTCTGATTCTATGGATCTTCCACTACCAAAATCAATAAAAACCGGCTTGAGGGTATTTTTGCAAGATATTCTTAAAATCAGGGTTTGGCTCCATGCAAGGCTATAGATAGTGTTCAAGAAAAAGTGTACTTGAGAAATTGTTTTGAGTTATACTTTCTTTATAAAGAAGTCAACTCTAAGCATTTGACCAATTTCACCAAAACATAATCTACATGGATAAGCAGATTAACAACTCATTTTGCAAAACAACGGCTCAATTAGTGTGGTAGTCATTAGGAAGGAAACAACATATTGATAAACTCCCAGAAACCTAAAATTCTTGGAAAATTTAACCTAAAGGAGATGTAGTAAGATCACAGCAGAAGGCACACCATTTTGAAAATGAAGACTGTATATCATTTGTTATGTGTCGGAGAGCTGTTTCTGTGGAATAGTAATGCTTGTAAGCTGACAGGTACACCCTGCCACTACCTTTTCAACAAGTTTAGAAATGAATGAGAGGCCTGAGACAGATCTATAATTTTTGGATCATTTTTGAAGGTGTCTGCTTTTGATAATGGATGTGCCATTGACATACTTGAAAGTGTCAGGAACCATGCCTTCACATAAACACAGGTTGACCAATTTGGTGATTAAAGGTGAAAAACTTTGGATACAGTCTTTGGTCAGAAAATTAGGCATAGCATCAAGGCTACATGATTTTAATTGGTGATTGCGACATCATCTTTTTGATGTAATCAACACTTCAGTGAAACAGGTGAAGCTAACATGAGTCGTTTGAGGAGACTCAGGTGCATGTCTGTCAGAAAAACTACTTCGAATGGATTCTACTTTGTCTTGAAAGTACTGGAAAAACATATTTGTAACTGAAGTATCTGGATTGCTGTCATGAAACTTTAGATCTACCGTTCTGTGAAGTATGCCATTCAATACTTGCTAGAGTGGCTTTGGGTCATCAGAGTTTTCATGGACAATTCATGAATAGTACTTAGACTTGACTTTATTGATACGAACATGGCAGTCCTCAGTGGCCTAGTAGTTAGTGATTAGTGGTCAAGTTTTGCATCTAATCACAGGCTGTCACCTCTGTGTGGTTTCAGTCCCACAACTGGCAATGCCGAGAACCTGTCCTAATATGACCCTGGCTGTTAAACTTGATGTAAAACCTCAACTTTGACTTTCAACTAAGAAGTCTTGTCCTGAAATAAGAAAGAAATCTGAAAATTTAGCACCAGAAAAGAGTTCAGATAAGGTTCAAAATACAGATCAGACAATGAGTAGGGGCAGGAAACCCAGGTCCTTTGCTCCTGTGTGCCAATATTGTGAAAAACCTGGGCATGTTATGTCTGACTGTTTCTTTAAGGAAAAGAGAGAGAAAGAGGTAACCCCCAACGCATTTGTTTCTTACAAATCCAATTGGTGTTCAAATCCCAATAGAGCAGAAGTATTGGTTTAGACAAGTCTGAGGTTATTAGGGAGTTCTGAGGGGTTTTGTATCCTTAGAAAGTAGTTCCAGTCAAGTTTCCATTAAGATATTAAGAGACACGGGCTATTCAGTCCTTACTTTTAGGTGTATTACCATCGAGTGTAAGCACTTCTACTAGTAAGAGAGTTATTGTTCAAGATTTGAAGGAGGTTGTGTAAACATTCCCTTACATAAGATCAATTTGAATCAGACTTAATTAATAGTTCTGATGTGGTGGGTTCCAGGCCCATTTAGCCCATAAAAGGGTTATCTTTGTTATTGGGAAATGATTTGGCAGTGGAAAAGTGGTTGCTGATCCTCAGGTTACCTCTAAGATGATCACTTTGGTTAGCACTGAGAAATTAGGAGAGATTATCCCTGGCTTTTTCCCCTCTTGTATTGTGACTCGAGCTATGGCTAAAAAGCCCATGGAGGACCAAAAATGAAAGATTGTGAACAATCTACAGATGTCTTAGTTGATTTAACTGATTCATTCTTGAACAGCTGTGACCATAATGTACAGAATCATAGTGCCACCAGCCTAAAGGGTATGGTAGATTCTGAAAAACAAGAGGCACTTGATGGGTTCAGATATGTCACTTTTAAAATCAGAATGTCAGATATGTCACTTTTAAAATCAGAATGTCAGAAATGGTGTGCTTATATGAAAGTGGAGGCCACCAAATGTCTCTGCATCTGACGAATGCCAGATTGTTGTACCAAAGTACATGAAAGTTATATATTGAAGTTGGCTCGTGTGTCTTCAGTAGGTGGCCATTTAGGCATCAATAAAACCTGTAGCAAGATAACTAAACATTTCTATTGGCCTCAAATCCTGCTCTGTGTGGCAGACTTTTGCAAGACTTATCACATTTGTCAAATGGTAGGGAAATTAAACCAAAAGATTTCTGTAGCTCCTTTGAAACCCATTACAGCATTTGAGGAACAATTCAGCAAAGTGATATTTGCCAAAAACTAAATCCAGAAACCAATATCTTTTGACCATTGTGTGCCTCAACCAGATTATCAGAAGCAATACCTTTGACCAACAGTACCAAACATCTCAAAAGCCTTAGTCAATTTCTTTACTTTGGTTAAAAGAAATCCACTCAGATCAAGGGTCAAATTTCATGTCAGGACTATTTCAGCAAGTTGTGTTTCCGCTAGGTGCCAAGCAGATTAAATGTAATGCTAATCACCCAGAATCACAAGGTACACTTGAAAGGTTCCATTCAGCCTTGAAAAAATTATTAGGACATATTGCTCAGACAATGAAAAAGAGTGGGATGAACGCATCAACTTGTTGTTTGCAGTTAGGAGTCAGTGGAAGAGTCATTAGGCTTTAGTCCATTTGAGTTGGTCTTTGGTCATTCACTACGTGGTTCTCTCAAGCTATTGAAATAAAATTGGTTATGTGAGGTTACTGAGAGCCTAAAGCTGTTAGATCATGTCTCAAAATTTAGAAGTAGGTTGAGAAAGGTTTGTGAGCTGGCACAACAAAAGTTGTAACATTTTCAGTCAAAAATGAAAATGCTTTATGATAAGAAAGAATAAGAAGAAACTGTGTTTTCAATCCAGGAGGCAAGGTTTCAGTGCCATTACCTGCCTGAAAGAACACACTGTAGGGCAGAGATCATGGGTCATACCTATTGTATTCTATTCTGTCCTTTTATAGTGCTTAATCTCTGCCAGGCAGACTCTAAGGCGTAACATCAGAATCCAATTTAAAAATGATCATTCCATAGCTGTTGAGATGCCAGATAAAGTATCTTCTAAGGTGTGAAAGCCTTTTTGAAGAGATAAGATTTTAACCTTTTTTCTGAAACAGGCAATAGTTAGGGTCGAACAGACCTCATCAGGTAAATCATTCCAAACCGTGGGAGCTTCAGAAGCAAAGCTGTGGCCAACAGGGCTTTTTATATATATGTACAGATGGATAGAATTGAGGAACCTCCAAGAACCTTTTATCTTGTATCATGTACTATCTTCCATAATGAGTAGACAAAAGAGAACCAAAGTAACTGGGATGACCACTGTAAAGAAACTTGTAAACTAGAGTGGTGGTTTTGAAGATACTGTGAAATTCAACTGGGAGCCAATGGAGCCGTTTAAGAATAAGCGATGCCCATGTGTATTTGTTACAGTTCGTGACAATCTCAAGCATACACTGCAGTTTGTGAATGTTGAGACTGGACAGACTCACTCCTACACTATACAAGTTCTCAGATTGGCTCAGATTGGAGGAACAGATTTTCTTATCTCATTTCAGGGTAATAAAATAGTTGGGGGCGTTGCACTGAAATAGCAATGTAATAATATCCGGAGTTTTAACTATTAGGTAGGCTAAATGCTGATAAATATGTATACTGATAGTCATTTCTCCCTCTAAAATTGACATTCTTTAAAAAACAAACAATCAGTGCCTGTGAATGGGCTCTGTGTCAGCTGACTGTGTGTTTTGAGTTTCAGAGTAGAAGTGAGAGAAGAAAAGGACACAAAAGTTGTGCCCTGCAAATGGTATTAAGACGTAAAGTAACATGGTAACTGTTTAGGTGTAAAAAGCAGGTTAAAAACATATTTAAAGAAAATACTGGAAATGCAATAGTTTTCAAGTTACAACTGATTTACTCAACAGTGAGAATCTCAAAGTAACTTTTGTTCAACTATGCAATCAGTTAAAGGGCTGCAAAATTAATATATTATAGGTCGCACAAAAGTAGGTCAATAACATATTTTAAGAAATACTGTAAATACAATAGTTTTCAAGTTAAAACTGATTTACTCAAAACAGAAAACCTCAAAGTAGCTATTACTCAGCCATGCAATGAGTTTCAGGTCAGCAACTCTACTATGTTACAGCTGACCCAAAAGTAGGTGAACAACATATTTAAACAAAATACTCTTAATGCAATAGTTTTCAAGTTACAACTGATTTACTCAACAGTGAGAACCTGAAAGTGGCGATTGCTCAGCTATGCCATGACCTATAAGTCTGCAATTTCACTATGTTATAGCTGACCCAAAAGTAGGTGAATAACACATTTAAACAAAATACGCTAAATGCAAAAGTTTTCAAGTTACAACTGATTAACTCAACAAAGAACCTGAGAATAGCTATTACTCAGCTATGCCATGAGCTACACATCTGCAATTTTACTATGTTATAGATAATTCCAAAGTAGATGAATATGATATTTAAACAAAATTCTCTAAATGCAATGGTTTTCATGTTACAACTGATTTACTCAACAGAGAAAACCTCAAATAAGCTATGAGCTACAGGTCTGCAAGTTTACTATGTTATAGCAGACCCAAAAGTAGGTGAATGACATATTTAAAGAAAATACTCTAAATGCAATAGTTTTCAAGTTACAACTGATTTACTCAACAGTGAGAACCTGAAAGTAGCGATTGCTCAGCTATGCCATGACCTACAGGTCTGCAATTTTACAATGTTATGGCTGACTCAAAAGTAGGTGAAAAACATCTTTATAGAAAATATTTTAAATGCAATAGTATTCAAGTTACAACTGATTTACTCAATAGTAAGAACCTGAGAATAGCTATTACACAGCCATGGCATGAGCTACACGTCTGCAATTTTACTATGTTATAGCTAATTCAAAAGTAGATGAATAACATATTTAAACAAAATACTCTAAATGCAATAGTTTCAAGTTACAACCGATTTACTCAACAGTGAAAACCTGAAAGTAGCAATTGCTTAGCTATGCCATGACCTACAGGTCTACAATTTTACAATGTTATAGCTGACTCAAAAGTAGGTGAACAAGATCTTTATAGAAAATACTTTAAATGCAATAGTATTCAAGTTACAACTGATTTACTCAACAGTGAGAACCTGAGAATAGCTATAACACAGCTATGTCATGACCTACACATCTACAATTTTACTATGTTATAGCTAGTTCAAAAGTAGATGAATAACATATTTAAACAAAATTCTCTAAATGCAATAGTTTTAAAGTTAAAACTGATTTACTCAAAACAGAAAACCTCAAAGTAGCTATTACTCAGCCATGCAATGAGTTTCAGGTCAGCAACTCTACTATGTTACAGCTGATCCAAAAGTAGGGGAACAACATATTGAAATAAAATACTTTAAATGCAATAGTTACAACTGATTTACTCAACAGTGAGAACCTGAAAGTAGGTATTGCTCAGCTAAGTTATGCCGTGACCTACAGGTCTGCAATTTCACTATGTTATAGCTGATCCAAAAGTAGATAAACAACATATTTAGATGAAATACTCTAAATTCAATAGTTTTCAAGTTACAAGCAATTTACTCAACAGTGATAACCTCAAAGTAGCTTTACTCGGCTATGCAATGAGCTACAGGTCTGCAATTTTACTGTATTATAACTGACCCAAAAGTAGAGGACAAACTAATAATAAAAAATTCTCTGTTTAGTTTCAAGTTACAAATGAGTTAAAAATTCATAAAAAAATAATTAACAAAGATCCAGCCCTGATACTCACACAAGGGAATCTACTAGTGGCCTTGTAGATATAAGCATGATAAAGAGAGACATCCCTGCAATAGACAATGAGGAAATAAGCGATTTAGTGCATGATTCCAGTAATTTTAATGAATTAAAAATAATTTTAAAAATTCATATAAAAAAATTAAGACAGATCCAGGTCTAATACTCACACAAGGGAATCAACTTGTGGCCTAGTACATATATGCAAGATATGAGAGAATTCCCTGCAATAGTCAATGAAAAAATTGTGATAAAGTGTTGAAATTTTCACACTTTTGGTGGGATACCTCCCTTGTAATGGCTCTAGCAAACAGACAGACAGATTTGCATGCCTTGAACAATTTTTCATCCTTGAGAGATAAGGTATCTTGTAGTTTTTGAAGGAGAAGTTGTTCACATGGACCCATACACGTACGCAGACATCGCAGAGTAATGCCAATATGTCAGCTGACTGACAAGTCAGCTGACATAATAAGGAGTAGTGCCTTCCTGCAATGTGTCGGCTGACATTTCTACGAAGTAGCTTAAAATGTTACATACCTGGCAATATCTGACATACCTGGCCAATAATCCATAATTGTGAGTTTGAAAGCGGGATAATGGTAGGTCAGTAAACATGATTTGAAAAGGTCAGTTAATAGATCCTATATATGATGAGGGAGTTCCAGAATGATAATTACTATAAGACTGAGAAAAAAAAGCTTATGAAATTTATGAACCCTACAGTTGAACGAGAATTTGAAATAACTTATAAATTCTTGGAATGTGCATCAGGTACATCTTGACAAAACATAGAAATAGACCATTTCAGTAAGTGAAACTGCAGTGGTTTGAATGATAAAAACACCAAAAAATAGCATGGGTGAAGCTCATATCCTACAACCCACAGAAATATTTTTCGACACCATGATATAGAAATGATTCTGCAATGAAACAGTACAAAAATCAGGATACTTTCACAGCAAACGATGTCAGTTATATAAAGTTCCAAATAAAAATAGAAGAGAAAATAACATTTGAGGGGGAAAATATCTGTTAATTAGGAAGCTGTTAAATTTATTCATTGAAGCATAGCAACCAATAGAAATAGCACAGTTAAGTAAAAATACAAATAATAATCAGTTACAGCAATCCATATATCTTTGTCATAAGAGAAATTTTTCTCAATTATGGCAGGTGAACACACTTTGACAGAGCCAAGGTTAAGTATCACAGCATAACTTAGCAAACCCACACCCCGAACCAATGACCCATCCAAGAATCAACTATCTTACACCTTTCTACATCTTTCTCTTTTCACAGTCTCTGAGATATGGCCCAGACAAGATTTTAAAAGTCAAGATCACTACAACATGGTTAGATCAAGACCATTGCTCATCTACACCTTCTAACCAATGTCCATAACAAATATAAACTGCTGTACTCCTGACCGCAGCATGAGCATAGTTTCCCTTGCATTAAGGAAAGTTAAGTGTGTATTAAAGCTGCTATCCCATTGTATTTCAACTTCAAGTGGATAAAGACTTGATATACACAATTTGTGGTGAATTTTCATTTGAGTGAACTGGATATAGTGTATGAATATACCAGAGAATGGATTTGCTGTAGTTTGGATATTGTGCATATCTTGGAGTGAACAGCATAGTTGTGCAGCCACCCTGAACATCTGGATACAGATATTGTGTGCTAGTGGACACTGAACAAATCACAAGCCACAGACATTGTTAGTGGACACAACCGATCACAGGACAGATTAGAGGATACAGTGGACAAACTTAACTATTAATTATGTGGATAGAACTGTGGTCAGGTTAGGTTGGTTTCATTATTGTATCATTCTATGAACTATTATTTTATTTATTTGGGTTTTAACATTGCTTTCAACACATTGTTTAGGTTATATCACGATGGGTAGTTTTGTGGGCAGAGGAACCGGGTACGAACTCCGATCTCAAAGGTGGGAGGTGAGTGTGTTACCACTCTGCCACCATGGTCCCCTGTATGAACTATTAAGAGCATATAAGTAAACTTTTTATCTATTCCTGTTGAACTTGAAAAGCAACCAGTACCTGCTACCACCTTTGCTCAGTGAACTGTAACAAAAGAAAGTACAACAAAAACTACAATAATGTTTTTGTTAGCATCTTCAAAAGCAAATATGCAAGATCACTGAAGAAGCATAAAATGCAGATCAAATTCTGTAGCCTTTGTAGAGACGTTGTAGACATGAAATTGCCATAAATAAACGTTTGGTTCACTGCGTTTTCAATCATGTGATATCACCTTGATAGAGGTCAAATTCATATCTTTCAATGTTTTTGATGATAACTTCAAAAATTCATTTGGATAGGCCTCATTAAGGGAGATATTCAAGCAAGATTATTATGCCGTTGCTATCTTAAATCAGTGGCAAAGCAAATAAGTATCTCCTTTTAAAGAGACGCTTAATTAACATTTCAATCTTAATGGTAAAGTAAACTCGATTGGGCCAACTCCGTGCCAACACATCCCCAGACAGGTCATCACTCGCACAACATTTTTAGACTGGGCATTTTCTAGAGGACCCATCTTCTTTGTGACATAACTTTGAAGAAAAATAACCACTTATATAAAAACTTGAGTAATTCAATTTAAAATATTTTTGACAAAATGAGAGTCCAGGAACTTTGTCCACAAGAACTTTGCCCAATTCAAACTCTATCCAGCGGCATCTTTATTTTTATGTGTTATAAAAATGTTTCTTTTCAAGTGAATTCAATAATATCACCAAATATAACAAGCATGTTTTGACAGATTTGTATAATCTGTTCTAACAACAAAGCCAGTAAACTGATTTTGCAAACAAATGAGAAGCAAGTATATTGTACATGAAACAACAAATGTAAATATTCATCGAAGATGATTCATTCATTAACATTTTGTAAGTCATAGGCTATAAGTACTATTAGCTCCCCGGCACAAAATATGTAGTGCAATTGAAAATCTGCAACTCTTACACAAAAATCAACATGAAAAAGTATCTTTACAATATATTTAATGATAAGGCCTATCCTCTTGTAGTATCTTTGTTATAGAGAATCAAATGTTAAAGTACCCTGTTTCAACCAGGTTTCCACAAAGTCAACATGAAGATACATTAAAAAATAAGATTAAGTGCAATAGTAAAATACTGGGAATATGTTAATGGTTTCATCTTGAAATATACTATAGCAACTAACTGAGTAAATTGATGGTTATTTTTGAAAATTTCATTTCTATCATGGTTTGAATTTATGATGTAAAAACTTTGATTAAAATATAAAACTTGTAAAACTGATGTTAGTGCAAAAAGTGATTGTTGAACTTGTAAATAATGTGATGTTAAAAAATACACATAATTATAGAGTATTTCCCAGTATTTCCCACTATTGCAATTTTGGACAGGAATGGCATTTTCCAGCATGGAAATGCTGTAATTCCCTGAATTTATGACAAGAACTTTGTGTGCAATAAATTAACAAGCAATCAGTGCCTCTGAATGGGGTCTGTGTCAGCTTCAGAGTACAAGAAAAGTACAAAAGGACACAAAAGTTGGGTGCTGCAAATGGTTTGGAGAAGTACAAATTTAACTGTCAAGATGCTTCCTAAGGAACTACTGAGAACCTGGTTCATAACAAAGGTAGCGAGTTCAAAAATTATGTGCATAGTGACTGCCAGCTTTTAATGGGGATATATGGGTCCTGTAAACTTTGAAATCAAAAGAAATTAAAGGACCCAAGGTTTGGGAAGACACATTACTGTCTTAGAATCTGTACATGGATGGAGTACTCCCCTCAGATATACCAGGAAGGTATATTTTAAAACTTCATGAATGCAATATGTATTATGGTGTAGTGAAAAAATAATGCAAACAAGACCACTGCTGTGGTGGTTATCTCCTGCGGAGTATTAAGCAAAATGGAGGTAGTGTGACTATAAAACTAGGTTCAAAGCCCAAGAAGCAAAAAATAAGGAGATATAAGACCTTTTACATATGACAAACTAACTGAACTTTAAAGCAACATTAACAAGCAGTTTATTTAAATTTGCCAAAATCACTGTACTTTTTAAGGTTCTGGAGATGAATGACGTTTTTCATTTCACCAAAAATTCAGAAAGGCTGTCAAAAATAGTCCTTAATACCAGGGTATCCAAAATTTGTTTGAGTTTCCAATCTCCTAACTCTTCAGCAATCTTTAGAGGAGTTCCTACTTGAGCTCAAATTTATTAAATTTAGATGTCTAACTGAAATAGGAAAAATAGCATCAGAGATGCCAGTACTCCACAGCCTGGGGAAATAGTTTTCAACACCATGAGATATAAAAATAGTGAAACAGTACACAGATTGGGATACTTTCAGAGCAGTGTCAGTGTCCAAATAATGTTTAAGTAGAGAAAATAACATCTTAGAGAAAGAAAGTGCATGTAAAGATTAAGTATTAAAATAAGACAATTCAATAAACTAAAAATAATGAAGCTTTAAGACTTCTCCCATTTTGATTGTCATTTGTATGGTCGAATTATGGTTTGGGTGTTTTGAATATTACCCATACATACAGATGTGGCAATACATGCTTTTATGTGGAGTTGGGGCAAAACCTGTGGCTAACTTGATGCAATACCATCTGTTACAATGGGAAGTTGCAAAAGTAAAACGATTAATGAATTCTAATATGACTTTAACAGTGCTTAATCTACATCAAAAGACACCCAAAGGTGCAACAACCAAGATTCAAGTAAAAAGATATGAGAGATATAAGAGAGATAAAATAGTATCAGATATCCTCGTAGAGACATAAAATACCGGTAGCCTCAGATATGCAAGACCAAAGGTCAAATCCGGGTCACACCATGACGTTGCACACATATAATCCTTGACCAATGTCCCTACCAAATATCAACTTCCTACACCTTATGGTTTCCGAAATATAGCCCAGACAAGGCATTATAGGTCAAGGTCACTACGGCAAGGTCAAAGGTCAAATCAAGGTCATACCATGACATTTTACATCTACACACCCCAGCCAATGTCACTACCCAGTATCAACTTCCTACACCTACGGTTTCCGAGATATACAATGGACAAGATTTTATAGGTCAAGGTCAATACAAAACGGTCAAAGGTGAAATCAAGGTCACGCCATGACGTTGCACACCTACACCACCTAAAAAATTGTCCCTACCACGTATCAACTTCCTACACCTTATGGTTGCCGAGATATAGCCCGGACAAGATTTCATAGGTCAAGGTCACTATGGCAAGGTCAAATCAAGGTCAGACCATGACGTTGCACACCTACACCTCCTAACCAATGTCCCTACCAAGTATCAACTTCCTACACCTTACAGTTTCCGAAATATAGCCCAGACATTTTTTATAGGTCAAGGTCACTATAGCAAGGTCAAATCTAGGTCACACCATGACGTTGCACACCTACACCCCCTAACCAATGTCCCTACCAAGTATCAACTTCCTACACCTTACGGTTTCCGAGATATAGCCCGGACAAGATTTTATAGGTCAAGGTCACTATGGCAAGGTCAAATCAAGGTCAGACCATGACGTTGCACACCTACACCTCCTAACCAATGTCCCTACCAAGTATCAACTTCCTACACCTTATGGTTTCCGAGATATAGCCCGGACAAGATTTTATAGGTCAAGGTCACTACGGCAAGGTCAAAGGTCAAATCAAGGTCACACCATGACGTTTTACATCTACACACCCTAGCCAATGTCACTACCCAGTATCAACTTTCTACACCTACGGTTTCCGAGATATACAACGGACAAGATTTTATAGGTCAAGGTCAATACAAAACGGTCAAAGGTGAAATCAAGGTCACGCCATGATGTTGCACACCTACACCACCTAGAAAATGTCCCTACCACGTATCAACTTCCTACACCTTATGGTTGCCAAGATATAGCCCGGAGAAGATTTCATAGGTCAAGGTCACTATGGCAAGGTCAAATCAAGGACAGACCATGACGTTGCACACCTACACCTCCTAACCAATGTCCCTACCAAGTATCAACTTCCTACACCTTACAGTTTCCGAGATATAGCCCAGACAAGTTTTTATAGGTCAAGGTCACTACGGCAAGGTCAAATCTAGGTCACACCATGACGTTGCACACCTACACCCCCTAACCAATGTCCCTACCAAGTATCAACTACCTACACCTTACAGTTTCCGAGATACAGCCCGGACAACATTTTCAAACTCAAGGTCACTACGGCAAGTATCAACTTCCTACACCTTACGGTTTCCGAGATATAGCCCGGACAAGATTTTATAGGTCAAGGTCACTACGGCAAGGTCAAATCAAGGTCACACCATGACGTTTTACATCTACACACCCTAGCCAATGTCCCTACCCAATATCAACTTCCTACACCTTACGGTTTCCGAGATATACAACGGACAAGATTTTATAGGTCAAGGTCAATACAAAAAGGTCATAGGTGAAATCATGGTCACGCCAGGACGTTGCACACCTACACCTCCTAACCAATGTCCCTACCATGTATCAACTTCCTACACCTTATGGTTGCCGAGATATAGCCCAGACAAGATTTCATAGGTCAAGGTCACTATGGCAAGGTCAAATCAAGGTCAGACCATGACGTTGCACACCTACACCCCCTAACCAAAGTCCCTATCAAGTATCAACTTCCTACACCTTAAAGTTTCTGAGATATAGCCCAGACAAGATTTTATAGGTCAAGGTCACTACGGCAAGGTCAAAGGTCATATCAAGGTAACACCATGACGTTGCACACCTACACCCCCTAACCAATGTCCCTACCAAGTATCAACTTCCCACACATTACAGTTTCCGAGATATAGCCCAGACAAGATTTTATAGGTCAAGGTCACTACGGAAAGGTCAAAGCAAGGTCACACCATGACGTTGCACACCTACACACCCTAACCAATGTCCCTACCAAGTATCAACTTCCCACACGTTGCAGTTTCCGAGATATAGCCCAGACAGGATTTTATAGGTCAAGGTCACTACGGAAAGGTCAAAGCAAGGTCACACCATGACGTTGCACACCTACACACCCTAACCAATGTCCCTACCAAGTATCAACTTCCTACACCTTACGGTTTCCAAGATATAGCCCAGACAAGATTTTCAAACTCAAGGTCACTACGGCAAGGTCAAATCAAGGTCACACCATGACGTTGCACACCTACACATCATAACCAATGTCCCTACCAAGTATCAACTTCCTACACCTTATGGTTTCTGAGATACAGGCCGGACAAACTTCTACCTGCCGCCCACCCGCCCTTAAGGGTTGTGGGGTAAAAAGTGAAAAAAAACCCATACATTTGAAAGAACAGTCTATATAGCTGGGCTTTATAAAGCTCAGTGAAAGTGAACCTTTCCATTTATTTTCATTTTCTTATACTTTTTACTCAACACATATTCAAGACAGAAGACTGAGAAGAGATACACACGTAATACAAATCCCCCCTCTATCCACTTCAACTGGAAGATTGCATAGAGTGACACACACACATATATATATAGTTACACACACAAACAAGAGGCAATTCTTTGCTCCGCCGCATTTTGTGTGGAGTAGAAAGTTGGGGAGGGGGTTTTCTCTGTGCAGATCAGCATGTATACTGAGTTTTCTGCAGGATGCATACTTTGTGTGGCTATTACTTACCTTTGCAATGAGCTACAGGTCTAAAATTCTAGTATGTTATAGCTGACCCAAAAGTAGGTGAAAAACATATTTTACAAAATAGCCAGCCTCGGCAGGCAAGAACCCCAGCCAGCAGGTACAACTAAATGGGCAACAACATTGAGATTTGTAAAAATCTTGGGAACAACTTCAGTTATAAGAAGTATACAGAATCCACGAAATGTTGTCAGATGTAAGATTCACAGGCCATGATTTCTTACAAGTTGCTTTCTTATTTTGAAGTCCTAGAATCAATTATAAGGAAGATATAAGGCCCCTTCAGCATGATGACCCTACATGACCTTAAAGCAGGGGCCAAAGGTCAAATTTGACACTTGCAAAAGATTTGCAGACCATGATTTCCAAGAAGTTGTTTTATCATTCCAAACCCCTAGGACCAATGATAAGGGAGATGTTAGGGCTTTTTGATGTACCCCGATTTGGCATAAAAGATGTGATATGGCAGCCATTTTGTTTTCAAATCAAGGCCAAAATTACTCTCAGGCAAGCTTTCCTAGGCATTTCTTGTGATTTTTTTTTTAAATGAGTACCATCAATTTTACAGACATGTTTTCACAGCCATAAACATTCTCTGCAAATTTGGTGAAGATATCTTCATAACTGAATGAGATATAAAGCTTAAAATGTGACAAATGCACACATGTGTGTACACGTATGCACACATGGAAGGCGTTTCATAATCTTCCGACCCTGGCCTTGGCCGGCGGGAGATTGAAATGCAATCATAGTAACCTCTGTTTAATAGCACCCATTTTTCAATTAGGAAGTTTAAGACCGAAAAGTATTCACAGTGTTGCCATGGCAACAGGTGTTGTAAGATACCATCCCAAACCTACTCAGCTGTAGATCCTGTTTTGGTTAACATATCCTGAAAATTTGGTGAAAATCCATGCATCAGTTTAGGCTGTGGAACACCCACAAACTTTAAGACCCCAAAATTTTAAAAGTGTTGCCATGGCAACAGTTGTTACTTGATACCCATCAAAATCTAATCAGCTCTAGATCCTCTTGGGTTTAACATATCCTGAAATAAAGGTACTGAAAATAACTGTACTTAGGTATTACTCAGTAAGCAAAAGAGCTACAACAGCTGAAAGCAATCCCAAGCAAGACACTGACCCAATAATCCTGCGTACCAAATTTGGTGAAGATAGCTCTAATACTTTTCTTTAAAATGAGCAGAAACAATGTGTTACACCAGACGGCGGACGCCGGAAAAAGCAAAAATAATATGTCCATCTCCACCAGGAGGTGGACATAATACAGGAGTATCATCTCATATATGAGTATAATCTATTCTTGATACATGAGTATAAAGTATATATATATATTTGTTTCCAGAAAGTGATCTGGATCTGTCCCAAAATATTATCACTTCTCCTTTTGGTTAGGCCCTATACTCAGGAAAATTTTATGAATATCCACTAATTACTTTTGAAATAATATCAACCAAAAAGCAAAGTCCTTAAAATACATTAAAATGGGACCTTTGAAACTTTGGCAAATTTTTGTATCCAGAATATGATCTTGATATTTCCCCAAATTTAACTAGACCAAGGACGGATCTGTGGCCAGATGCAAGATGTATCCACCTGAAAAGGACAAGTAACATGGTTTTGAAGATAAACAGCATTTTAATAATTGAGTTATAAGCAGTTTTAAGTTTGGCTATCCTCGTTTGATCCTGAACGGGGGCCCAAGGTCAAATCTGACCACATCAGAAGATTCCTAGCACATGATTTACTAGGACTAATAATAATCAAGTTATAAGCACTTTTAAGTTTGGCTATCCTTGTTTGACCTTGAAGGAGGGACCCAAGGTCAAATCCGACCACATCAGAAGATTCCTAACCCATGATTTCCTATAGGCTGGTTTCGCATACCAAACCTCTGGGACCAATAATAAGCGAGTTATAAGCACTTTTAACTCTGGCTATACTCGTTTGACCTTGAAGGAGGGGCCCAAGGTCAAATCTGACCACATCAGAAGATTCCCAGCTCATAATATCCTATAGGTTGGTTTCACATTGCAAACCCCTAGGACCAATAATAAGCGAGTTATAAGCACTTTTAAATTTGGCTATTTTCATTTGACCTTGAAGAGGGTCCCAAGGTCAAATCTGACCATATCAAAAGATTCCGTGCCCATGATTTCCTATAGCTTGGTTTCACATACCAAACCTCTAGGTTCATTAATAATCAAATAAAAAGCATTTTTAAGTTTGGTTATCCTTGTTTGACCTTGAAGGAGGGGCCCAAGGTCAAATCTGACCCCATCAGAAGATTCCTAGCCCATGATTTCCTATAGGTTGGTTTCACATTGCAAACCTCTAGGACCAATAATAAGTGAGTTATGAGCACTTTTCAGTTTGTCTATCCATTTGACCTCGAAGGAGGGGCGCAAGGTAAAATCTGACCACATCAGAAGAGTCCCGGCCTATGACTCACAAAGAAACGCCTGTGGTAGCCATCTTGTTTTTTTTTAAATGAGAACAAAAAAAATCCCAGTCAAGATTTTGTAATGATGAACATATCCTGCGAATTTGAGATCTCTACCTTTAATATCATTTGCTCTAGAGGGTCAATAAAACACCTTGCTGAAAGTCGAAAAAACACCAGTAGCGGCCATCTTGTTTTTCAAAATGAGGCCAAAAGTATTCCCAGGCAACATTTTATGCATATGAATATATCCTGCAAATTTGAGCAGTCTAGCTATAATCTTTTTTTCTGTTAGAACGGTTCAGTGAAATCTCTCTACACACTGCCGTGGCGGAGTTAAATGAAGCTAAATCCATAGTATCCACCAGATGCTATCCGGTGGATACAATACTTCTTCCCTCGGCCAGGCTCCCTCCCATGTAAATATATTTACCTTGGCGGAGGTAAGTATATGTTTTAAGTAGTTTCTGAACAAAGAAGTAGGCTTCAGTTGAACAAGTGTGACTCCAACTTTTAGCATAATATAAAATAAACATTACAACATGAAATGAACAAACAACAGAATTATGAAACTATACATGTCAAGAATTTGCTTTCTCTACTAAGAAGTAAAATTTACATTGAATTATCTTTTATAAAGATCAGACATGCTGATTTTGTGAATTTGATAGAATAAACATGTCAAGTTTGAATTACGCCAATTTCGAAAGGAACCTAGCTATGATTGTGATCTATCTCCCTGTCAAGTTTGAATTCGATTGGACAAACTGTTTTCGAGTTAGAGTCCAGAAACTGAAATTTTGACGGACAAACGGACAAAAAACAGACAAACGAACACACTGAATTACACCAATTTTGAAAGGAACCTAGGTGTGATGGTGATCCATGTCCCTGTCAAGTTTGAATTCGATTGGACAAACCATTTTCGAGTTAGAGTCCAGAAACGGAAATTTTGACGGATAAACGGACAAAAAACGGACAAATGAACGGACGGAATGGCACCAATTTCGAAAGGTACCTAGCTGTGATGGTGATCTATCTCCATGTCAAGTTTGAATTTGATTGGACAACAGCGTTTTTGAGTTAGAGTCCGGAAACAAAAAATATGAACGGACAGACAGACGGACGTCGGACACATCAATCTAATAGGCGTGTTGGTTACACGCAACCTGCCTAATAATGCACAAAATTAAGACCAAACAAGTTACTGAACTTGTTCTAGCTATGGAAAAAGTAGCCTAATAACATTTTAACAAAATGCTCTAAACACAATACTTTTCAAGTTATAAGTCATTTAGTGCATGATTTCAGGAATTTGAGTGTATTAAAATTTGAAAAATTCATTTTCCACTTGAGCTAAAATTTATTAAATCTAGAAGTCTAACTGAAATGGAAGAAAGTAAAAGAAAACAACATACATTCGAAAGAACAGCATAAACAGCTAGACTTGAAAAAGCTCAGTCAAATTGAACCTTCCCAGCAGCGTGCGAAATTCACCATGGCCCCGTGGCCAGGGGCCCCCCCCCTTTTTAAGTTAGGGCCACCACAACTTGACTTTCATGGGCCCCAATGGGCCACCACATTGACTACAACATGCCTCATGTGGTAATACAATCCAGTGTGCTGTCATTTTTTTTAAATTGGTTTTCTTTCCCCATGGCTAAGTCGTTAATTATGCATTGTGTTTTGCATATTCCAGATTGAGTTCACCCTTAATTAGCTGACACTGTTTCTCTGTTGTGTCTTTCACACACAGGCCAACATACCTCCCCCCTAACATGTTAAAGCTAGGCAGTGACTGGTGTATGAAATTTCAGGGAAGACAGCAGGGAGGTTAGATTGGGAAATTGGTTATTTTTGAAAGCTGGTTATCCTGTACTTAAATTTGTTATTTACACTAAATGTTGTCAGTTTTTTCTAGTAATGATGCCACTGCTGTGTAAGAGGGAAATGTTCATTCCAAAACATAAATTTCACTTTTGTTATCTCTATAGGTGTTATTTAAGACTAAACAAATACCACTGACTCCTGAACTTTTAGATGTGCATTATATAGCCCTTGCCATGTAATAAATGTTACTTTTTATTACATTGGCATTCCTACTATTTCTGGAAACAGAGATATTTCTTATCATTTGCATCAAAACAATTTTATTTCTATTTTGCTTATTCTATTAAAGAAATCCTTTGTGTTTTGGGATAGAAAACGTCCCAATCTAATCCACCCAGTGTGAACTATTGATTTTTTCCGCACATTCAGTCTCTCTCTCTCCCCCCAAAACTCCTCTTTGTGTGAGAAACAAAATCCTATGTATGTATGTAATATGTATACACTTGTACTTGAGGAGGGAAATAAAACCACAGGTTAATGTTGATTTGGCATTGTTGGCTCTGGGACTGGCACAAAATTTTTCTTCATATTTCAGATGATACTGAGCTTTGTTTACAGTTCGTTATAAGGGAGTCACTTCATATGAGAATATAATCCTTAACACAACACACAAGCAACAGAACTTATGCAGAAAAACTATTCATTTACTCAAACATAATACATGCCAATATATTAAGTTCTTGTTTCATATTCCTAGGCCCTTAGTTACGGGTGAAAAGTTGTCAAAGTTGAATGAAAAAAAAGTAAATATGCCCATCTATGGTGACAAAAAGACAATACTTAACTGTTATGCATGAGGACATAATGGAATACACATCAACCCAAAAAACAAGCAGATTAATTTGTATGATTTACTTTTTCAAGTAACAGTTTCTTTAAATTTTCAATTAGTGCAATGTTTGACAGTTAAAAAAAGTAAAAACATAAAATATATTGCTAGTTTATTTTTTTAGTTCTACAAAAAATTATCTAAAATTAATAAAAATCTAAATCATACAAAATTTTAGTGAGACATTTTTCTTTGGAGTAGTGTGCACAAAAGTGGTGTTGGTTTTTATTATACATATTTTTTGTGTCACGAAAGGAAGGCATTTAAAAAATAATCATGAGTTTTCAGGGGTCCCATTTAGATGCATTTTTAATGACTTTAGCTTTCTACTTGATATTTCTTCAAAAATTAATTTACATGTTTGGTTTTATTTTATGGTCTTCTTTACAATACTTTATATCACTTCAGAGACTGGTCACATGGAGTCGAGCGTTTTGCTCTCTCTGAGTGCATCTTGTATAATTTGTATTCAAGCTTGATGTTAAATAAAGAAATTTATCATAAATCACTTTTGTATCTTTTGACTTGTCACTTTTAATAAATTAAAAAGACAGTTTGTTAGAAAACTAAAGTGTTAATTAGTTTTTAAAAAGTTTGGGCCATCAAGTTTTAATAGGGGCCACTGAACTTCAGAACCTTGTGGCCCTATCGGGCCACCACTGCTTTGCAACGAATTTCTCACACTGCTTCCCAGTTACTTTCATTTATAGAAGAGAGACACATTTTACATTAATGTTCCACTTTTTGTTTCAATGAAGTGAACACACACACATAAATTTTTTTCCGCCCTTATAGTTTTAAAGAAAGATAAGAAGGAAAGAAAAATTTGAAAGCCCAAGAAGTTATTCAAGAGAGACCATAATCCTGCGGCGGCGGCGGCAGTGGTGATCAGTCGAACTTACGTTAAAACAAATAAGCGTCCCTAACGGGCCGCTTAATTAGTTAAACTTCACTGTTCAACTGATAACATATGGAGTTTAGACACCTTGTATTTTGTACAACTTTCTTGAGGAAACTGCAAATTGTAAAAATTTCACTGTGTACAAAAATATGCATAGGTCACAGGAAATATGTGTAATCAGGGATGAAAACTTACAAGTTAACACTTACACTGTGGCTTCAGAACAGTCACTGACGGATCGGAAAATAATCCCTTTCAGAACCGCCAATGGAAATGGCTCACAAATTATTTGCTTTAAGACCCGTTTTAAAGAAAAATGTCTTTACCCTTTATATATTTTATAAATATTTTCATAACAAAATTGGAACCGCCAAATTTCTATTCTAACATGACATGTTAGAATATCTTTAGTTTTGAAGCTATTTTGTAGAAAAATATACAAACTTTGTTATACTTGGTCTCAAGTGAGGTTTCAGTAACAAAATTTTTCATTGGTTAATGAAATTAATCACATTTGCAGACCAAAAGTTATACTTGGTCTCGAGTGAGGTTTCAGTAACAAATTATTTCATTGGTTAATGAAATTAATCATGTTTGCAGATGAAAAGTAGACTGGTCTCCTGGTTTTATGTATCTATTTTCATCGACAGCATGCTTTAATTCAACAGCCACACATCAAATAGTTATAATATGAACGTGACGGTTCTGAAACTAAAAGAATTGTGACCCGTCCTTGTCGGTTCCGAAGACACTCTGTAACACTTAACAACCACCTCACATGGCAATTTTTAAATGAAAACAAACCCTCAGAGAAACAGACTACACATCAAAATTGTTGCAATATTATTCATATAGCTGTGATGCATATCTATATATATAAATACATTGTACATGATACTAATTTATGCATGTACTAAGGTCCATTTAGTATTACTTCCTAATATATTCAAGTAGGAAAAATTAGTAAAGTTGTGTGTATGTGTTATTATGGACCATAGGCACTGCACTTCTGCTTAAACGATTTTTCAGGCAGGAATGGATAACAACACTTTAACATCATCATTCATTACTGTCATCTTTATTTCTTAAATTTTCATACCCATCTTTGCTGCTGTAATATCTCTCAATTTCTTCCAAAGACCTACCCTTTGTTTCTCGAAGCACAAGTGCTACAAAAATAACTCCAGCAACATTGACTGAGGCAAACAACCAAAAGGTACCATATGAATGGATTGCTTTCTGCAGATTACTGAAAAACTTTGTTACTAGAAATGCACAAATCCAATTTACAGATGTGGCAATACCACTACATGTTCCTCTTGCTTTCAGTGGCAATATTTCTGCCATATACAACCAAGGAATGGGACCCCAACCAATAGAAAATGCACTTATATATAATCCTAAGCTACCTAAAGATAAAGCTTTAGAATACCAATCATTGTCATCTATTACACCTTTGTCGGTAAGAAAATAATATAAACTAAATGTCACAGATGTAAATGCCATCAGGCTTCCAGCAATGATCAACAGTACTTTTCTTCCAAGCTTGTCAACAATCAAACATGAAACAAAGGTCATAACAACTTGTATTGTGGCTAAGATAATAGAAGGGATTGAACCCTGATTTTCAAAGCCAGCACCATGGAATATACTCTCAGAGTAAAAAATTACAGCATTGATACCACTAAATTGCTGAAACACCATAGTTAAAACTATGATGAGCAAAGGTTTATAAATAGTTGGATAGGCACAGATATCCTGTATTTTTATTTTATTTTTGTCATCTTCTTTGTCGATTTTTTCAATAGTTTCAGTTTCTCTGCTAGACTCAGTCTTTTTCAGTGCTTCTGGCATGAAAGACATTGTGAAAACATGAACCAGTGTTATCGCTGAAGAAACCACTGCAAGCCATTTATAATTGAGTGATATTCCTAGTCCATAAATAATAAGCACACCTATTGTGACGGACAACTGAAATCCTGCACCAAGCATTCCTCTTAAGTTTGGTGGAGAAATCTCTGCAATATAAGTTGGTACAGACAGAGAACACATTCCTGTGCCAATACCAGTAAAAACTCGTCCCAAACACAACAGCAGGAAGTTCCTGGCCACAATTATCAGAAGCCACCCCAAACAAAATGGCAAAGTGGATAACATCACAGTATATTTACGTCCCAATTTATCCACAACCAGAGAAGCCAATGGACCCCCTGTAAGAGCCCCCACTGTCACCAGTGATCCAAACCAGCTTGCTTGTTCATCACTGATACCAAGCCCCCCTTGATCAGAATTTTTTTGCAAGTCAGCTACTGCAGGGGACGAGTAGCCCATGGTCACTCCAAAAATAACTGCTCCAACACATGCGATAGCACATGCAAAAATACTTTGTTTTGTTGATATTTTTACTTCAACATTTGGAATAATTGGGGAAATGTCTTCGACATTCTCAGATGGTTGATTAATTGCTTCCATTTTGGTACTCTGTCATGTGATTTTGTTTTGGGGTGGGGGGGGGTCAGTTCTTGGAAGATACTAATATCGAATCGTATGAAACGTAATATCGGGTTGTCCCGTAAAAATTAAGAATTCGTTGGACAGTGAATTTCTCGATCACTTCAAGTGATCATGCATCTTCATAGTATCACCCATAGTAATGATTTTAGTTACACTGAAATGCCCATCTAAATGCAAAAGATAATTTCCGATCACTTTAGTCTTTTAAATCACCCCATCTGATTAGCCCTAATGTAATAAAATGAACTGGTTCTAGTTTCTTCATAAACTTTCAAATAAGAAAAAGTGGTACATGCATGATGTATTACATGACAAACAGTGGCAAACGCTCAATTTTATCATGTTTTAATGTTATAAACCCCAAAGGTGAAACATAACCATGTGTGTTATTCCTATTCTAGTATGACAAGTTTTTATATGTTATAAATTATTCTTTATTACTTACATTTTATGACATAGAGGATTATTGTTAGGTTAGCCATAACGAGTGAAAATAGAAAGCCATAGGTTATGTTAATTACCAATGAAAAATTCCCTCAATTACCCAATCAAATTCACGTACACAGATGTGTCATGTTAGAATTGTTATTTGATTTTCTTTTGTTAACATTAACTATGTGTATATTTGCTTCAAGTTATATTGTCAAAGTTAACCAAACAAAACATGGTAATACCGACTACCATTTATTCCTTATATCTATACTTATAGGAATGGTGCTTTGATTTTGTCTTCCAAATTGGTATCATTAAGGTTGGTTTAAATTTTAAAAATTCAACAAAATCGTTGAGATAGAATGATCTAGTGTAAAAAAATTGAACAAGGATGGACCCAAAATTATAGCTTTACAGTTGCTATTTGTCATAAAATAGAAAAATTCAAAACATTTTAGTTTAAATATTTTAAAGACATTTAAAAGCATAACTGAAAGAAAACTTTTAGGTCTGAATCTATTCAAAGTCAGATATATAAATGAAGCCCCATCATGACATTAACAAGATCAAATTACGGTCACACGTACCATGACATTGCACACCTACACCCCCTAAACAATGTCCCTACCAAGTATCAACTTCCTATATACACCTTACGGTTTCTGAAATATAGCCCAGACAAGATCTTATAGGTCAAGGTCATTTCTTCAAGGTAAAAGGTCGAATCAAGGTCACACTATGACATTGCACACCTACAACCATTAACCAATGTCACTACCAAGTAGGGCTACAATGATTCTTCGGTTACTCACAAACGAAGAGATTCAGTTTAGGTACTCGAGCCAAGAATAGTGAACCGGGTATTCAAAAACAACTAAACACAGATTTGAAATCTACTACAAAATTATTTTTTTCTATAAATATAGAAGTATATTTATATATTTTCCTAACGTAATGTGTTTCTGTTTCAGTTTTTCATATTTTAAGCATTTGTAAACTTTAATTGTTTATAAATGATAGTCAAACAAATATATTCTCTACCATCGTTAACTGATAAAATAAACGAATGTATATGTGGAAAAAAGCACAGTAGAATTTGTGACTCATGAGGTGAAAGTATTTACAATTATATTTATGGTTCAGGATCTATTAAAAGATGTGATATCAGCCTAATCAAAGAACAGGTAAATTGTGACTAGAAAAATTAAACCACAGGTTTAAGACTAACTTTTAATCTAGTCAGTGTTAAGGTTGGAATTCAACTATGTCCAGAAAGAACATTCGTTTAAAATTGCCTTTTGTGAAACGAGAATTTCGGCCGCCATATTGGAATATTATAATATGGTAAATTAGGAAAGCAATGTGTTGAATTTTAGAAATTCATAAAATTGTTAATTCTTGCTTGAATTTGACAAGTATTCATTTAAAATTCACCATTTTAAAGGTTACAAGACGTGGCATCTATCTAAAGTGGAATTACATCCCATTTAGTTGAAGACCTGAATTTTTTGTCATCTTATAATTTAAGGTTTTCCTTTAAGTCATTTCATCCAAAGGCATCATAATCAAGCCTATTATTTTCAGAAGTACACCAGGCCACAGAACTTTGTTAAAACATTTCCACAAAATAAATCTAGGTAATTATAATACAATATATTTCCCCCTTTTTTTTGCAACATTGATGTAACTAAGATTCATGAAATGAATATGATTGAAGCATGGCTTATTTTTTAACAAAAATAGTACATTATATATTATCAAGCATATTATTAAGGCCACGTTTACTAGTCTACAATAAATTAATAGATTAATTTTATTTAGTCATCTAAAAAGTATTTTTTAATAATCTTTTAAAATCTGCTACTGAAACACTGCTGGTAATATTTGTTGGTAAACTATTAAATAATTTGACCCCAAATATAGGAGGTGCATTGCCTTTTAAATTAGTTCCATTGTACTGTACACGGGCGGACACAAAGATAAACAGACACGAAGATAAACGGTCTTAAGAACTTTTCAAATATAAGCAGTGTAAACAACAAAATTGCACAAACTAACAAACAGAATAGACTTAAACAAAGCTTGTCATGTCATTTGTTATTTATTTTGTTCAATTTAATTATTTATGCCACGAAAAAGAGTCAAGTTCTGAAACCGTTTATCTTCGTGTCCAGTTTATCTTTGTGTCCACCCGTGTACATAAAGTTTTCCAAGTTGTCTTGTCTTGCAATAATTACCATTATTGATGATAAAAAGTTATTGTAGATATTTTGGCAACATATTATGTTTGGCTTTGAATAACAGAACACATATTTTCAGGTTAACAATGTCATTAACTTTTAATAATATTAGGTTATAAAAATTGGACTAGTATGTTTATTCCATTTACATTTATCCACTATTCAGACTACCTTTTTTTGTAAAATTACAATTTTATTTATATTTGTATTCACTGTTTTTCCCCAAACCTCACAACAGTACATCTAACCCTTTCTATTTTTCATCATCAAAATATATATCACATGTATAATATTTTTTTTCTTTTGCTAAATATCATGAATTTTGTTTTTGAAACATTTAATGACAATATATTTAAGTTAAACCATATTTTGCTTTTTCTAACTCCTCTGTTACTATTTTACAAAGTTCAATGATGTTGCTACCTGTATGAAAACTATTGGTATCATCTGCAAAGAGAGTAAAATTTAGTATTTTAGAACAGTCACAAATGTCATTAATGTATAAGATAAACAGAATTGGTCCTAATATTGATCGTTGTGGTACACCACATTTTATATCCAAATATATGGGCCTGTAATTGGTATAAACATTTTTGTCACCAGACTTATAAACCAAGGGACTTAAGCCTAGACTTAGCCTTAAATATAAGACTTTGGTCTTAAATTTTGTCAACAGAATGCTAAGTCCGTGGTCTTAGACTTAGCAGATTTCACAAAGCAGCTAAGTCCATGAAATTGCTAAGTCAGTGGACTTAACTTTAAGTCAGGTAGATAGTGGGCTTAAATTTTGTAAAGAGGACTTAAATATGGCCGCCATAAACTTTTCTCCACTTCAAAATTTGAAATTGCTGTAAATAATGTAGAATTATACAGAGCACCTCACTAAAGGAGTCTTTGGGAAGTTTATATGTTTTAACAATGTTTTCTATTTCAAAACAGCACATGTCCTTTGATAAAATGCATCAAATGAAGATATATGTCACCAATATTATATTTTAAACAGAAATAAAAGGTCACATGACACAGAAAACCACTGTGGTTATTCAAGCTAAGTCACCCTTTGTTAAATCCATATAAGTCCCAGACCTAGCTAAGACCAAAGTCTTAGATTTAAGTCCCTGACTTAGCCAAAACTTGGTTAAATCTAAGTCCCTTTTTGAAATCGGCCCCAGTAATAGCTCTTGCTATTTTCATGTTATCTGGAAAAACTCCAGAATTTAGGGACAAATTGCATAGATGTCTAAAAGGTTCTATTACATGAAAAATATTTTTAACTAAGGACATGTTGATGCCAACATTTTAATTCGTATTCAACAATATATTTTAAAATGTTACTGTTTTGCAAGTATGCCCTCATTAAGTTGCCATGTATTTCAGGCCTTGTTGTGAAATGTAATTGATTTTTTTTTTGTTATGTATATCTTGAACATGTTCGAGAGAGCCGCCGGATGGTACATCGGTATTAGTAGGCATATTTCACAAACAAGAATCTGCATAATCTGTGCAATCCAGATTCAGATTTGGATTCTTTGGATTACCTAGATTCGTGATATGCAATTTTCCCTAGATCTGAATCCAAAATAAACTAGAAAAAGGTTTTTGCTGACAAAAACGAAGCGGCCCTGATGAAAAAGTGTGAAGTAAGCCGTAAAAGATATCAAGATATGCATCACAAGGAATAGAAAATGTAAAGTTTAGTGCATTGTGTATGTTACCATATTTAACAAATGAAAGAACGACCACAGCTTGACGGAAGAGAAATTGTAGGTGTGAAATTTACTTCTCAAAAGAACGTATGTCCGATGCGTAGGAAAAATGCCTCCTAGGAAATGTACCTCCTAGAAAGAATGCCTCCTGAATATTTTGTGACCAGGAAAAATACCTCCAAAGAAAAAAAGTTCTTTCAAGTATTATAACACTACAGGTTCACATTACAACTTCAGAGGCATCTTCATTTTTCCACTTGAGTCTTATAGTCGCCAATGCCTGTCAAAAACTCACAGTCTTTTACCCATTTTGCTTAGCTGTACAAAGGTACGTAAGTTTCTCTTGTAAGGTTTTGCTGGTGCTTCTCACTGTTTTGGCTGGCTGTTCATCCCTGGCTTCCATTAACATGTTTTTGATATTATACATTATAGGTTCATATGTAACATGTTTACAGGTTGAAATAACTTTTTTTCCTCAGGAGGCATTTTTTCCTAGTCACAAAATATCCAGGAGGCATTCTTTCTAGGAGGCATTTTTTCCAGGAGGCATTTTTTCTGTGAGGCATTTTGTCCACGAGGCATTTTTTTCCCAGATTCTGTATGTCCTACATTCTTTGGTAATGTTCTCGGAGAAGAGGTCTTGAGTGAAAGGGTACATTGACCACAGACATTTCTGTTCAAAATGTCATTAGTATCACACTTAAGTATAAAACACTAATTGAATGCAGTAAACTTGTGCTTCAACTAAAAACTTAACAAAACCACTAATAAAATCCAGTGAACCAAAGTGCCTTAGACTTTTTGTTCAAAAGTTAATGATTTTGCTTCAGAGTTATTGCTTACAAGAAAAATCAAGTTACAAACAAGTCAAGCTATAGCTCTAGAAAAATGTTACTGGATTTATTGGGAAAGAAAAGTATGAGTTTATATATTGCAATATTTATGAATGATTTAGCAAGTGAAATTAAAAATCTAGGCTTCCGAATAAGAGTAGGAGATCATGATCCATTCCACACTTCAATAATGCACAAAATTAAGACCAAACAAGTTACTGGAGTTGTTGTAGCTGTGGAAAAAGTAGCCTAATAACATGTTTTAACAAAATACTGTGAACGCAATACTTTTCAAGTTATAAGTGATTTAGTGCATGACTGCAGGAATTTGAATGCATTAAAGTTTCAAAAATTCATTTCCCATTTGAGCTAAAATTAATTAAATGTAGAAGTCTAAGTGAAATGGAAGAAAGAAAACAATATACATTCAAAACAACAGCATAAATATTCCACTTTTTTTTGTTCCACTTTTGCTTCACACACACATATATATCTCTATCTATCATCTCCCTCCATCAACCCCCCCCACCTCCCCCACTGAGGCCATTCTTTTTTTTTCCACTTGCTTTTTATGTGCACTAAAGGGGAGTTGGGGGGGGGGGTTCTTTCTGCATAGAAATATTTTCCATGATATCACAGAAAAGAATTGGGGAGAAGAAGAAAGGGACAAGTCATTCATTTCCACTCAGCTGGAGATACATAAAATGCTGTACAAGAGAAACTGTTTATGAGAAAGTGTTTTTTTGTTTCAGGCATCTTATATTGTGAAAGAAGTCAGGTGTATACATTTGACCAATTTACATAGTCTATGTGAGCAAGTAGGTAGATCATCAACTCCTTCTACAAAACAAAAGTTGAATCAATTGAAGCTTTTTTTTCCAAAAAGGAAAAGTTATATCCCCACAATTCCAAAAGAATGGAATCAGAAGAATGTGTTTTTTTTTATCTTCCTAAAATTGGGAATTTATATTATGTGAACACTGATCAGTTGCAATATGTTAATAACCACATCAGTGCATCATAAATTCGAAAATGTCATAACTTCATAAACTTCATAACTTCAGTGCTTCATAAATTCGAAAATGTCATAACTTCATAAACACTAAGAGATTAGGTTTGCCAGACAGCACAAATATTTTTAAGTATACATATGCCAGGTGTGGTTTCAAAAAGTGTTAAAATAAATGAGGAGGGAGCAAGAAGTATATATTTATCATGTTAACATGGCCAAAGCCTCTTAAGTACAGGAATTTTAAGTGAAATATTATACAAAATCTTACTTTACTATAATCAATGTCAAGTTAAACAGATGTTACTGAACAGTAAATCAGTTAGGGGCTCAAAATCCTCATTTTCACGTCAAGATGGCCATGACTGTACTTGTATTGGAACTTCAAGGTGGAAAGAAAATAAGAATGTCCCTAATGTCATCTTTAAAAGTGTACAAAATTTAACTGAGCTCTGCTGAAGAATACGATAGCTGGAGATTAAAAACTCCATAATTTCACTGCAAGGTGACCATAACTTCATGCATATTGCGACTTTAAAGTGACCATAAAATGAGAATGTCCCTTTTGTCATCCTTTATAAGTGCATAAAGTTTAGCTCAGGTCAGTTGAACAATAAGATAGCTGGAGGCTGAAACTTCATTTTTCACTGTAAGGTGACCATAACTTCATTCATATTGTGACTTTAAGGTGACCATAATATGATAATGTCCCTTCAATATCAATATATGTTAGATATGGAAAAAGAAAAGAGCCAGACGGCTTTATTCAAATGTTATGACTTTAGGGAGGCCAAAATTATATTAACAGTTTAAGGTCACCATAAAGTCAGGATAACCCTTTGGTTTGCTATCCTTTATAGATGTGCAATGGTTAACTGAGGTCAGCCGAACAATAAGATACTTGGAGGCTGAAAACCCCCTTATTTCACTTTAAGGTGGCTAGAACTCCATTCATACTGAGAGTTTAAGGTGACCATAAGTATTATTTTTATCTGCTTTAATACCAGTGATAATTTCAACATAAAAAAAATGAAAAAGAAAGGAGCCAGAGGATTTTATTCCAATTTGATGACTTTAAGCAGGCCATATGTCCATTAACATTTTCAGTTTAAGGTCACCATAAAGCCAGAATATTCCTTTGGCGAATCTTGATATATGTGCCAAGTTTGGTTGAAAAAAGTGAAAAACTAAGTGAACTGGAGGGCTAAAACCCCCTTTTTGGACATTAAGGTGACCTTAAGATCGCAGATACAGGGCTAAAACTTCGGCATGTGAAAGATTATCAAAAAGTAGCTGAATAAGTTATTCCAACAAAACGCCGAAATCCTAACCGTTTTTGAGATACAGACCAAGTACCCATTTTTAAAAAATTTACGAAAATAAAACGCCTGCCATTCAGGCATCTATGGTCCGATTGATAAGAAAATCCTTTCCGACCTTGGAAATTTGGTCTAGAATGTACCTGATGAATTTTACAGCACAGGTGTGTGTGGTTTTTTCCGAAACGCGATGATGGGGTGTTTTGGACTTATGCTTAAGGTTACCTTAAGTAAAGCTTAAGGTCTGCGCAAAGTATCCCAAAAATTTTTCCCGCCCTTATAGTTTTAAAGAAAGATAAGAAGGAAAGAAAAATTTGAAAGGCTAAGAAGTTATTCAAGGGAGACCATAATCCTGCGGCGGCGGCGGCGGCGGCGGTGATCAGTCGAACTTCAGTGAAAACAAATAAGCGTCCCTGACGGGCCGCTTAAAAAGTAAGATGAACCAACATAAATACAATATATTAACATATATTAATAAACAGTAAAATAAAATTATCAGATAACAATGTAATAAAAATTTCCCTAATGTTAAAATTTCCTGCCACATTTTGCAGCCATTATTTTACAAAGAATTTTGGGTAATCCAATGAATCTGAATCCGTTGATCTACTTCGAGAGGTAATTCATAATCCAGATTCAGATTCAAGTCACATCACAAGCGAATCTGCCGATCTGAGGAATCTAGATTGAACGGGATTATGGTTGTGAAATACGCCTGTACCTTTGACGACTGTGGTTTAATATGCACCAATCTCTTACCTTGACCCAAAGATAAACAATCGTGAGATGGACGTTTCTTTTTTTCCAAAAGAAACAAATAAAAGCATATTTGTTGTAAGTTTAAGATTATACTCTTCAAACTGATTAGTTATATAAACAATGTGGTAGCGTGTTTCGTGTATGTCATAATACCATGCATTTTGTTTAGAAGTCTATCCAGCAGTGTATACTGGCTACCAACATTTATTGAATTTTCATTTCATTATTTATGCTCCATTTGTTTATTTTCTCTAATATGAATGTGTAGGTTTCCTAATTAGTTTGTTGAATATTGACACACAGAATTATGACACGCATACTGTAGTATTCAGACAACCCGTTTTGTAGTAGCATTAGTATTATTATTATAAATTTATTACAGATATAACTGGTATTGATTGCAATAATAATAATAAGTATTATTATTATTATTACATAGCTGAATCAGGATTCTATCCTCAGTAAATCACACTGGTCAAAGCACTGATAAGTGGAACCATTAGTTCAAGAGATGACTACTCCTCCCTCAGTTCCCACAGTGAACAAATAGGAGTACTGAGAAGTATCCTTTTAAAACAAGCGTAATTATGACTACATTTCACTGGACACAGTACAAAACCATCTTGAACCTACCTGGCACACCATTTCCCTTCAGTACACGAACCTAGACCACAGCGAGCTGGTCACATGACCCCAAAAATGAATGAGTATCCCTCGTGAGGGCCCACAATGTACTTGAAAAAATTAAAGCCAAAAGACTCTCATTTTGGCATGATTATGGCAGTACATCAGGCTTCTATCCCCTGTAAACCATACTGGGCATACCTGGGAAAGGAGGCCATGTAACCCTTAAAGGTCGAAGCCCTGATAAGTGGAACCATTGGTTCAAGAAACCATTACTCCTCCCTTGGTTCCCACGGTGTACAAATCGGAGTACTGCGGAGTACCCCTCAAAACGCGTCTAATTATGACTACATTTCACTGGACACAGTACAAAACCATCTTGAACCTACCTGGCACACCATTTCCCTTCAGTACACAAACCTAGACCACAGCGAGCTGGTCACATGACCCCAAAAATGAATGAGTATCCCTCGTGAGTGCCCACGATGTACTTAAAAAAATTAAAGCCAAAAGACTCTCATTTTGGATTGATTATGGCAGTACATCAGGCTTCTATCCCCTGTAAATCATACTGGGCATACCTGGGAAAGGGGGCTTGTAACACTAAAAGTTCGAAGCACTGATAAGTGGAACCATTGGTTCAAGAAACCACTATTCCTCCCTTGGTTCCCACAGTGTACAAATCAGAGTACTGAGGAGTACTCCTCAAAACGCGCATAATTATGACTACATTTCACTGGACACAGTACAAAACCATCTTGAACCTACCTGGCACACCATTTCCCTTCAGTACACGAACCCTGACCACAGCGAGCTGGTCACGTGACCCCAAAAATGAATGAGTTTCCCTCGTGGAAATGTAGTCATAATTAGGCGCGTTTTGAGGGGTACTCCTCAGTACTCCGATTTGTACACCGTGGGAACCAAGGGAGGAGTAATGGTTTCTTGAACCAATGGTTCCACTTATCAGGGCTTCGACCTTTAAGGGTTACATGGCCTCCTTTCCCAGGTATGCCCAGTATGGTTTACAGGGGATAGAAGCCTGATGTACTGCCATAATCATGCCAAAATGAGAGTCTTTTGGCTTTAATTTTTTCAAGTACATTGTGGGCCCTCACGAGGGATACTCATTCATTTTTGGGGTCATGTGACCAGCTCGCTGTGGTCTAGGTTCGTGTACTGAAGGGAAATGGTGTGCCAGGTAGGTTCAAGATGGTTTTGTACTGTGTCCAGTGAAATGTAGTCATAATTAGGCGCGTTTTGAGGGGTACTCCGATTTGTACACCGTGGGAACCAAGGGAGGAGTAATGGTTTCTTGAACCAATGGTTCCACTTATCAGGGCTTCGACCTTTAAGGGTTACATGGCCTCCTTTCCAAGGTATGCCCAGTATGGTTTACAGGGGATAGAAGCCTTATGTACTGCCATAATCATCCCAAAATGAGGGTCTCTGGGTCTAAATTTATTAAGTACATCCTGGTCTCTCAAGAGGAAGACCGAGGAAGATTTTTGTTATCATGTGACCAGTTACTTGTGGTCAGGCTTTGAGTATTGAAGGAAATGGTCTGCTAATTGTAGGTTCAAGAGAGTAGGGGGAGAAATACAGTAGCTGATTTGGCATGTTAGATAGTTTTGTAAATAAAATAATTTTTGCATGAGTATTTCCTATCATGTAAATGTCTTTTACATAAATTCATAAATAAAATAGATAGAACTTGTTATAAATGAAAAATATATTTTCATATTGGAGTATTATGATCAAGGATAGTTTATTTCTACATAATATTCTATTGTAATGTTTTAATATGGTTCATTTTAAACACAATAACTCAAATAAATCAATGCACTGGATGAACTTTTTTGTTGCAAATTTGTGTATTTGTACAGTTTATCTACATATTTTCGGGTGGTACAGGGTTCTACCAGCAATTCTCTTTGGATTTAGCATGTCCCATTACCGCAATTACGTGGTTCCCACAGTGTACTTTTTTGAGACATTGTGGGCATGTACGAGTCAACTCGAGTAAAGACCCTCTCGAAAGTTTATAAAAATCAGCAGTACTGTAAAGACCTCTGTAAGTGTCTTCCACCATTATTTAAAATGTGGCAGCAAAGAAATGCAAATTTTCACAAAATCTTGACGTTTTCTGATCATATGTCCACCAGCCATGTTGTAAACAGGCACTTTATAACTTCGACGTATCAGAAGCTTGGTTTCAAAAGTTTAGTACTGCATGGGTGCAAAAATCATCTCAAGGTAGTTCTAACATTAAGAGGGGAACTGTTGAGTGGTGGAGAATTTATAATGAGCCAAATATATTCACAATTTACAAATTATTTACAATATATTACACATATGTACTGAATATACAGAAATGGGAAACTCTACATAAATATTTTAATGGATTTGAAGTGCTTTTTATGCAACACAAAACTAAAATTAATGGTGGAATATTAGTTCAGCAGTGAAATGTGTGGAGGAACTATCATACATCGAAAGCAAATGTTTGATATTTTTGGCATGATAAATTTAATGAAGTGATTCTTCAGGATATTTTAGAACATTTTCCTTGATCCTGATATGATTTGAGCTGATTTTTCGCTCAGTTTGATTCATTTTAGTGAATTAAGGACCCTTGGGTAGCACCTTCAGTTAGCTCATCAAGCATTCTTTGGCCTTTGAAAATTCAAAAGGGAGGGAAGGGATTGCCAATGGCCATTTTAGGTGGGGTATGTTCAAGAGAGAAGTCACTTTCATCAATTTTGTTTGTATATTAAACCTGGGGCAGAAAAAATGTCCCATTTCTCCAAAATTTCACGAAGATTTTGGAAGTATGTTTCCACAGTTTCCTTATATTTTTGATTTTTGTTGTTTGAGGAACACTTGTCAACTTTGAGGCTTTGTAAACTCATATTGGCTACTGTGACATTGCCTCTTTTAAATTATCTTTGGTATAGTTTCTGTCACCAATTTTGGCCTTGCAGGAATTAACCTAAACAAAGACATTGGTGAAAAATTTCAAACTTTTAAACATACAAAATGGGAGAACAAATGTTTATCACAACACTATGACACAACCTAAAACATATTTTCACCAACATGTCCTGCCAAATTTACGTTTTTTAAATGAACCAAATGAATTCACACAATTGACCAACACCAACTTCTTATCTGGGGTTTAGTATGGCATTTTTTGCACTCGGTACTGGTTTTTTCGATCCATCAACAGGAAGAAAATGTCCGTGGGGATGGAGTTTGAAAGAGTTGTTAAAACATCTTATTTGAAACGAATAATAAACAAGCAAAATATGCAATTATTGTCCAAATATATCTGCAATTGATCTTTAAAACCCTTGGAAACACTTCAAAAACGATGGTGCATGTATTACGTCGAAGTTATATATGAGTCGAAGTTACATAAGACGACGATACATCCGAGGATGGGTTAATGAAGCTGTAATTGCGGCCAAAGAGACCAAGCGTTTGTTCGAAAGGATTTGGTGCAGAAATAAATCTCACTTCAACAGATCTCAAAACATGCCGAAAGTCCACCAATAGAACAGAATCTGCATGTAGGCCAAATCTGAATTTCTTAAAGCAAAAATTCGGGATAACAACCATGATCCCAAAAAATTATGGCGAGTCCTTGGTGATGTGTTACACAGACTGCCAGCCAAGATGCTACCATCGATAAATCCCCCTCGGCTATTGGCTGACAGATTTGTGGAGTTCTTCACAGAAAAAAATTGAAAAATATGCTCAATTTTCCTACTTCCCTGAAGTCACAACACATCTCCCCAGACTCTCCTCCCCCAGTGCTTTCCACTTTCTCTACTGTAACCAAGGATCAAGTAACTAAAATTATTATGAAATCTCCAAGTAAATCATGTTCCCTTGGCCCACTTTTCTTGTTCTTGATTATCTGGATATTCTCATCACTCCCATCACTTCATTAATTAATGCTTCCCTTGAACAAGGGAAGTGTCCTAATTTCTTCAAGCAGGCCCATGTTACCCCCATTCTCAAAAAATCATCCATAAACAAAGAAATTTTCAAAAACTACAGTTCTGTCTCCAATCTGAACTTCATTTCAAAGATACTTGAAAAGGTAGTGGCAGTCCAGCTACAAAGTCATCTTGATGAAGCTGGCTTTATGACTGCATTCCAATCGGCATATAGAAAACACCATTCAACTGAAAGTGCTCTCCTAAATATTCACAACGACATTCTCCTCAATGTGGCCAAAGGGTCTGTCACAGCCCTTACCCTTTTGGATCTATCCGCTGCGTTCGATACCATTGACCACACCATTCTCCTGGACAGACTTAATGTTTACTGTGGTATCAGTGAACTAGCACTTGGCTGGTTCAAATCATACCTGTCAGGAAGGACACACTCGGTCAAGGTAGGTAGCACACTTTCTCATCCTGCTGCGCTCCAGTATGGAGTCCCCCAAGGCTCCGTCCTTGGTCCCGTTCTATTTTCCCTCTACACTAACCCACTTAGCTCAATCATTCACTCTCACAGTAGTATTAACCACCATTTCTACGCCGATGACACTCAGTTATACATAACACTCTCACCAACAAATTTCTCTCACTCTATACAAAAACTAAAAAACTGCCTAAACGACATTCAAAATTTCATGTTCGCAAACAAATTAAAACTCAACCCTGAGAAAACTGAGTTTAATCATATAGGCTCCAAAAACAAACGTAAACAACTCCTTCCTCACTTTCCAATCAATATTCTCGGTAATCAGGTCTCACCAGCACAAAGTGTTAGGAACCTCGACTCCAATTTCTCATTCTCAGACCATGTGTCACAGGTCATAAAGTCCACCAGAGTTCATGCGAGAGACCTCTATAGAATTCGTCCCCTTCTAGACCTTAATACATCAGTTCTTTTAGCAAATGCTTTGGTGACCAGCAGATTGGATTACTGCAATTCCCTATTCTTGTCACTTACAGATTTTGAGTTAAGAAGATTGCAGTTAGTCCAAAACTCACTCTGTAGGGTTGTCACCCGTTCCTCTAAATACTCTCACATTACCCCTCAACTGAAAAAACTCCACTGGCTCCCTGTCAAATATAGGATACAATTCAAAATTGGTCTCATTACATACAAAACTTCAACCAGGGTCAACCAGTTTACCTAAGAGAATTAATTCATCCCTACATCTCTTCCAGGAATACAAGGCGAAATACCCCTAAACTCAAGTTCCTTCACACCCCCACTTTCGACAGTAAGGTTTATAAATCAGTCAAACTTTTCTCCAATTCTTTCAGTCACTATGCTCCAGTTCTTTGGAACTCTTTGCCCTTCCAAATAAGAAATTGCCCCTCTGTAGCATCTTTCAGGAAACACTTCAAAACCCACCTCTTTAATTCCAGTTTCCCAACTTAGTTTCCTTCCCTCTTGGTCACACCCGCAATTTCGGATTTCTGACCTTGAACGCCCCTCGACTCTCCTTATGATAATGATTTTTGTTAACTCAGCACACTGAGCTCCCCTTTGCGGGAAGATATTGTGCCTGCAAAGCAGTAGATTAGATTAGATAGATTAGATCTTGCAACATAAAGCAACTGTTAGCAATTTATTTTACCCAAATGCGTATATAAATTTGTAAAACTTGCCATTAAAAGTCACATTTATTACTTCCTTAATGGATCGATAAAACGGTAAACCACCATAATACATACCTTACATTACTTTTCACAAATTATTACAGCACATAATAAAGCAGATGTTATCCTATCAGGAAAATAGTTTATGGGTAGCTCTGGTATTTTCGTGTCATTGGAGTTTTCGTGGTATAGTAATTACTTCTATATTTAACCAAGGATTTAACACTGACAGAGACGGAATATTACATTTTTATAAAATAAATTTTTAAATGTAATATTAATTCACATTTCAGTATAAATTAAAGTAAAATTGATTTATAAAATAATCAGAAATTATAAGTAGGTAAAATGTTTACTACCACGAAAACCCCATGTATTACCATACCTTATTATTTTTAATTTCATGCTTTAATAGTTCTGAGCACTAAAATGCCTGTGTGTACAAGCAGTCCAACATAATTTTTTATGTCAGCTGACTTGTCAGTCAGCTGACATTATGTCATCACTCTGCGGCGTGGGCGTACGCGTACGCGTCCGCGTGAACAACTTCTTCTCCAAAACTACAAGGCCTAGAGACATGCTGTTTTTTTTAAAAGATACCTTATCTATCGAGGATGAAAAATTGTTCAAGGCATGCAAATCTGTATGTTCGTCTGTTTGCTAGAGACATTACAAGGGGGGTACCCCCACCAAAAGTGTGAAAATTTCAACTTTTTATCACAATTTTCTCAGTGACTATTGCAGGGATTTCTCTCATATCTTGCATATATGTACTAGGCCAGAGGTAGATTCTCTTGTGTGAGTATGAGACCTGGATCTGTCTTACTTTTTTTTTAATAAATTTTTTTAATAATTTTTAATGCATTAAAATTCATGAAATCATGCACTAGATCACTTATAACTTCAAAAGTGTTGCATTTACAGCATTTTGTGAAAATATGTTGTTCAGCTACTTTTTTCATAGCTACAATATGGTGAGTAAGTTGGGTGTCTGTCTCAATAGCTAAGTGAGTAATAGCTACTTTTGGGCTTTTCAGTAACTTCCATTATGAGTAAAATCACTTGTAACTTAAAAACTATTGCATTTAGAGAATTTCGTATAAATATGTTATTCAGCTACTTTTGGGCCAGCTATAACATAGTGAAATTTCAGACCTGTAGCTCATGGCATAGCTGAGTAATAGCTACTTTTAGGTTATCACTGTTGAGTAAATCGCTTATAACTTAAAAACTATTGCATTTAGAGAATTTCGTATAAATATGTTATTCAGCTACTTTTGGGTCAGCTATAACATAGTAAAATTTCAGACCTGTAGCTCATGGGATAGCTGAGTAATAGCTACTTTTAGGTTATCACTGTTGAGTAAATCGCTTATAACTTAAAAACTATTGCATTTAGAGAATTTCGTATAAATATGTTGTTCAGCAACTTTTGGGTCAGCTATAACATAGTAAAATTTCAGACCTGTAGCTCATGGCATAGCTGAGTAATAGCTACTTTTAGGTTATCACTGTTGAGTAAATCACTTATAACTTGAAAACTATTGCATTTAGAGTATTTTGTTTAAATATGTTATTCACCTATTTTGGGGTCAGCTATAACATAGTGAAGTTCCAGACCTGTGGCTCCTTGCATAGCTGAGTAATAGCTACTTTGAAGTTCTCACTATTGAGTACTAAATCAGTTGTAATTGGAAAACTATTGCATTTAGAGAATTTCATATAAATATGTTATTCAGCTACTTTTGGGTCAGCTATAACATAGTAAAATTTCAGACCTGTAGCTCATGGCATAGCTGAGTAATAGCTACTTTTAGGTTATCACTGTTGAGTAAATCACTTATAACTTGAAAAGTGTTGCATTTAGAGCATTTTGTTAAAATATGTTATTCAGCTATTTTTTTCATAGCTACAATATGGTGAGTAAGTTGGGTGTCTGTCTCAATAGCTAAGTGAGTAATAGCTACTTTTGGGCTTTTCAGTAACTTCCATCATGAGTAAAATCACTTGTAACTTAAAAACTATTGCATTTAGAGAATTTCGTATAAATATATTATTCAGCTACTTTTGGGCCAGCTATAACATAGTAAAATTTCAGACCTGTAGCTCATGGCATAGCTGAGTAATAGCTACTTTTAGGTTATCACTGTTGAGTAAATCACTTATAACTTGAAAACTATTGCATTTAGAGTATTTTGTTTCAATATGTTATTCACCTATTTTGGGGTCAGCTATAACATAGTGAAGTTTCAGATCTGTGGCTCATTTGATAGCTGAGTAATAGCTACTTTGAAGTTCTCACTGTTGAGTAAATCAGTTATAATTGGAAAACTATTGCATTTACAGAAATTTGTGCAAATATGTTATTCAGCTACTTTTGGGTCAGCTATAACATAGTGAAATTATAGACCTATAGCTCCTGGCACAACTGAGCAATAGCTATTCTCAGGTACTGACTGTTGAGTAAATCAGCTATAACTTGAAAAATATTGCATTTGGAGTATTTTGTTGAAATATACTGTTCACCTACTTTTGGGTCAGCTATAACATAGTGAAATTACAGACCTATAGCTCATGGCATAGCGGAGCAATAGCTATTTTCAGGTTCTCACTATTGAGTAAATCAGTTGTAGCTTGAAAACTATTGCATTTACAGTAGTTTGCTTAAATATGTTGTTCACCTACTTTTGGGTTAGCTATAACATAGTAAAATTTCAGACATATAGCTCATTGCATAGCTGAGTAATAGTTCCTTTGAGGTTCTCACTGTTGAGTAAATCAGTTGTAACTTGAAAACTATTACATTTAGAGTAATTTGTTAAATATGTTATTCACAGAATTTTTGGTCAGCTATAACATAGTGAAATTGCAGACCTCTTTGTCATGGCATAGCTGAGCAATAGCTACTTTCAGGTTCTCACTGTTGAGTAAATCATTGTATCCACTGGATAGCCGCAGTGTGTAGAGAGAGATTTCACCATTACTGCTCTGATGAAAAAAAATATTATAGCTAGCTTTCTTAAGTTTGCAGTATATATTAATAACCATAAAATGTTGTCTGGGAATATTTTTGGCCTCATTTTGAGAAACAAGATGGCCGCCACAGGTGTTTTTTGTCAGTCATGAAAAGTGCTTTTATCTCCCTTATTATTGATCCTAGAGGTTTGGGATGATAAACCAACCTGTAGGAAATCATGGGGTGGGAATCTTTTGGTGTGGTCAGATTTGACCTTCAATGACCCCTCCTTCAAGGTCAAATAAGGATAGCCAAACTTAAAAGTGCTTATAACTCGCTTATTATTGGTCCCAGAGGTTTGGGATGGTAAACAGACAGGAAATCATGGGCTGTGAATCTGTTGATATGGTCCGATTTGACCTTGGAACCCTCCTTCAAGGTCAAATGAGGATAGCGAAAATTGAAAGTGCCTACAACTCGCTTATTATTGGTGACAGAGATTTGGGATGGTAAACCATCCCATAGGAAATCATTGGCTCGGAATCTTTGGTATGGTCAGATTTGACCTTTGGACCCCTCCTTCAAGGTCAAATGAGGACAGCCAAGCTTAAAAGTGCTTATAACTCATTTATAATTGGTCCTAGAGGTTTGGAATGGTAAACCATAGGAAATCATGGGCTGGGAATGTATTTGTGTGGTTAGATTTGACCTTGGACCCCTTCTTCAAGGTTGAACGAGGATATTGCATTTGTAGTATTTCTTTAAATATGTTTTAACCTATTTTTTACACTTAAACAATTACCTTGTTATTAAGCGTCCCGCAAGGGACGCTTGTTTGTGTATGGGAGAGCTTCAGGCTCCGCCGGCTCCGCCGGCTCCGGCGGCTCCGCCGGCTCCGCCGGCTCCGCCGGCTCCGCATTTTGTTTTCCTTATAACTCTGTAACCGTTAGGCGGATTCTTTTCAAATTTGGCAGGTTTAGGCAGTAGCCTTGGGGAATTTTTTTGAATATGCTGCAGTGACATTTCAACCAATCAGAGAGGTCACATGACCAAAAATGTCTTTTTTCGATGGGGAAGCTTGTCCGGATGATAACTTGAAAGGAATTTTATCAATTCACCTGAAACTTGGCAAATACATTCATTCTATTAAAATCTGGAAATCATTAGATTTTGGCATTGATTGGTCAAGAAATGGCCGAGTAATTAATGATTAATTAATCATTACGAATTTTCCAAATAAGGAAAACACAAAAATGTTTATATCTCGAAAACCGTGCTAGATAGAGCGATTTCGGCGAAATTTTTGACCCGCAGGGTATCTCTGCGGAGTAGTTTTCCCAATTTTCAAAAAATTTTTGTCTCGCCCAAAATGGCGGCCATTTTGAATTTTCGAAATTTTCGCAAAAATTGCAAAAGACAAAAATGCTTATATCTCAAAAACCGTGCTAGATAGAGCAATTTCGACAAAATTTTTGACCCGCAGGATATCTCTGCGGAGTACTTTTCCCAATTTTCAAAAAATTTTGGTCTCGCCAAAAATGGCGGCCATTTTGAATTTTCGAAATTTTCGCAAAAATTGCAAAACACAAAAATGCTTATATCTCGAAAACCCTGCTAGATAGAGCGATTTCGACGAAATTTTTGACCCAAAGGGTATCTCTGCAGAGTAGTTATCCCAATTTTGAAAAAAATTTTATCTCGCCAAAAATGGCGGCCATTTTGAATTTTCGAATTTTTCGCAAAAATTGCAAAACACAAAAATGCTTATATCTCGAAAACCGTGCTAGATAGAGTGATTTCGACGAAATTTTTGACCCACAGGGTATCTCTGCAGAGTAGCCATGCCAATTTTGAAAAAAATTTTGTCTCGCCAAAAATGGCGGCCATTTTGAATTTTCGAATTTTTCGCAAAAATTGCAAAACATAAAAATGCTTATATCTCGAAAACCGTGCTAGATAGAGCGATTTCGACGAAATTTTTGACCCACAGGGTATCTCTGCAGAGTAGCCATGCCAATTTTCAAAAAAATTTTGTCTCGCCAAAAATGGCGGCCATTTTGAATTTTCGAATTTTTCGCAAAATTGCAAAACACAAAAATGCTTATATCTCGAAAACCGTGCTAGATAGAGCGATTTCGACGAAATTTTTGACCCAAAGGGTATCTCTGCAGAGTAGCCATGCCAATTTTGAAAAAAATTTTGTCTCGCCAAAAATGGCGGCCATTTTGAATTTTCGAATTTTTCGCAAAAATTGCAAAACATAAAAATGCTTATATCTCGAAAACCGTGCTAGATAGAGCGATTTCGACGAAATTTTTGACCCACAGGGTATCTCTGCAGAGTAGCCATGCCAATTTTCAAAAAAATTTTATCTTGCCAAAAATGGCGGCCATTTTGAATTTTCGAATTTTTGCGCAAAAATTGCAAAACACAAAAATGCTAATATTTGGAAAACCATGCTACATAGAGCGATTTCCACGAAATTTTTTATCTTCAGGGTATCTCTGCAGAGCAGCTATCCCAAAGAGCTTTCACTTTGTGAAGTTTCAGACCCATAGCTAATTACTCACCTACTCAAAATGAGTAAATGCGAATTATCTCTAAAAGTATTGCAGATAGCCAATTTTTCTCAAATAACTCATTCACCTACTTTTGGGAGAGCTTTCACTCTGTGAAGTTTCAGACCCATAGCTAATTACTCACCTACTCAAAATGAGTAAATGCGAATTATCTCTAAAAGTATTGCAGATAGCCAATTTTTCTCAAATAACTCATTCACCTACTTTTGGCAGAGCTTTCACTTGGTGAAGTTTCAGACCCATAGCTAATTACTCACCTACTGAAAATGAGTAAATGCGAATTATCTCTAAAAGTATTGCAGATAGCCAATTTTTCTCAAATAACTCATTCACCTACTTTTGGGAGAGCTTTCACTCTGTGAAGTTTCAGACCCATAGCTAATTACTCACCTACTCAAAATGAGTAAATGCGAATTATCTCTAAAAGTATTGCAGATAGCCAATTTTTGTCAAATTAATCATTCACCTACTTTTGGGAGAGCTTTCACTTGAAGTTTCAGACCCATAGCTAATTACTCACCTACTCAAAATGAGTAAATGCGAATTATCTCTAAAAGTATTGCAGATAGCCAATTTTTCTCAAATAACTCATTCACCTACTTTTGGGAGAGCTTTCACTTGGTGAAGTTTCAGACCCATAGCTAATTACTCACCTACTCAAAATGAGTAAATGCGAATTATCTCTAAAAGTATTGCAGATAGCCAATTTTTCTCAAATTAATCATTCACCTACTTTTGGGAGAGCTTTCACTTGGTGAAGTTTCAGACCCATAGCTAATTACTCACCTACTCAAAATGAGTAAATGCGAATTATCTCTAAAAGTATTGCAGATAGCCAATTTTTCTCAAATAACTCATTCACCTACTTTTGGGAGAGCTTTCACTCTGTGAAGTTTCAGACCCATAGCTAATTACTCACCTACTCAAAATGAGTAAATGCGAATTATCTCTAAAAGTATTGCAGATAGCCAATTTTTCTCAAATAACTCATTCACCTACTTTTGTGAGAGCTTTCACTTGGTGAAGTTTCAGACCCATAGCTAATTACTCACCTACTCAAAATGAGTAAATGCGAATTATCTCTAAAAGTATTGCAGATAGCCAATTTTTCTCAAATTAATCATTCACCTACTTTTGGGAGAGCTTTCACTTGGTGAAGTTTCAGACCCATAGCTAATTACTCACCTACTCAAAATGAGTAAATGCGAATTATCTCTAAAAGTATTGCAGATAGCCAATTTTTCTCAAATTAATCATTCACCTACTTTTGGGAGAGCTTTCACTTGGTGAAGTTTCAGACCCATAGCTAATTACTCACCTACTCAAAATGAGTAAATGCGAATTATCTCTAAAAGTATTGCAGATAGCCAATTTTTCTCAAATAACTCATTCACCTACTTTTGGGAGAGCTTTCACTCTGTGAAGTTTCAGACCCATAGCTAATTACTCACCTACTCAAAATGAGTAAATGCGAATTATCTCTAAAAGTATTGCAGATAGCCAATTTTTCTCAAATAACTCATTCACCTACTTTTGGCAGAGCTTTCACTTGGTGAAGTTTCAGACCCATAGCTAATTACTCACCTACTGAAAATGAGTAAATGCGAATTATCTCTAAAAGTATTGCAGATAGCCAATTTTTCTCAAATAACTCATTCACCTACTTTTGGGAGAGCTTTCACTCTGTGAAGTTTCAGACCCATAGCTAATTACTCACCTACTCAAAATGAGTAAATGCGAATTATCTCTAAAAGTATTGCAGATAGCCAATTTTTGTCAAATTAATCATTCACCTACTTTTGGGAGAGCTTTCACTTGGTGAAGTTTCAGACCCATAGCTAATTACTCACCTACTCAAAATGAGTAAATGCGAATTATCTCTAAAAGTATTGCAGATAGCCAATTTTTCTCAAATAACTCATTCACCTACTTTTGGGAGAGCTTTCACTTGGTGAAGTTTCAGACCCATAGCTAATTACTCACCTACTCAAAATGAGTAAATGCGAATTATCTCTAAAAGTATTGCAGATAGCCAATTTTTCTCAAATTAATCATTCACCTACTTTTGGGAGAGCTTTCACTTGGTGAAGTTTCAGACCCATAGCTAATTACTCACCTACTCAAAATGAGTAAATGCGAATTATCTCTAAAAGTATTGCAGATAGCCAATTTTTCTCAAATAACTCATTCACCTACTTTTGGGAGAGCTTTCACTCTGTGAAGTTTCAGACCCATAGCTAATTACTCACCTACTCAAAATGAGTAAATGCGAATTATCTCTAAAAGTATTGCAGATAGCCAATTTTTCTCAAATAACTCATTCACCTACTTTTGTGAGAGCTTTCACTTGGTGAAGTTTCAGACCCATAGCTAATTACTCACCTACTCAAAATGAGTAAATGCGAATTATCTCTAAAAGTATTGCAGATAGCCAATTTTTCTCAAATTAATCATTCACCTACTTTTGGGAGAGCTTTCACTTGGTGAAGTTTCAGACCCATAGCTAATTACTCACCTACTCAAAATGAGTAAATGCGAATTATCTCTAAAAGTATTGCAGATAGCCAATTTTTCTCAAATTAATCATTCACCTACTTTTGGGAGAGCTTTCACTCGGTGAAGTTTCAGACCCATAGCTAATTACTCACCTACTCAAAATGAGTAAATGCGAATTATCTCTAAAAGTATTGCAGATAGCCAATTTTTCTCAAATAACTCATTCACCTACTTTTGGGAGAGCTTTCACTCTGTGAAGTTTCAGACCCATAGCTAATTACTCACCTACTCAAAATGAGTAAATGCGAATTATCTCTAAAAGTATTGCAGATAGCCAATTTTTCTCAAATAACTCATTCACCTACTTTTGTGAGAGCTTTCACTTGGTGAAGTTTCAGACCCATAGCTAATTACTCACCTACTCAAAATGAGTAAATGCGAATTATCTCTAAAAGTATTGCAGATAGCCAATTTTTCTCAAATTAATCATTCACCTACTTTTGGGAGAGCTTTCACTTGAAGTTTCAGACCCATAGCTAATTACTCACCTACTCAAAATGAGTAAATGCGAATTATCTCTAAAAGTATTGCAGATAGCCAATTGTTCTCAAATAACTCATTCACCTACTTTTGGGAGAGCTTTCACTCTGTGAAGTTTCAGACCCATAGCTAATTACTCACCTACTCAAAATGAGTAAATGCGAATTATCTCTAAAAGTATTGCAGATAGCCAATTTTTCTCAAATAACTCATTCACCTACTTTTGGGAGAGCTTTCACTTGGTGAAGTTTCAGACCCATAGCTAATTACTCACCTACTGAAAATGAGTAAATGCGAATTATCTCTAAAAGTATTGCAGATAGCCAATTTTTCTCAAATAACTCATTCACCTACTTTTGGGAGAGCTTTCACTCTGTGAAGTTTCAGACCCATAGCTAATTACTCACCTACTCAAAATGAGTAAATGCGAATTATCTCTAAAAGTATTGCAGATAGCCAATTTTTGTCAAATTAATCATTCACCTACTTTTGGGAGAGCTTTCACTTGGTGAAGTTTCAGACCCATAGCTAATTACTCACCTACTCAAAATGAGTAAATGCGAATTATCTCTAAAAGTATTGCAGATAGCCAATTTTTCTCAAATAACTCATTCACCTACTTTTGGGAGAGCTTTCACTTGGTGAAGTTTCAGACCCATAGCTAATTACTCACCTACTCAAAATGAGTAAATGCGAATTATCTCTAAAAGTATTGCAGATAGCCAATTTTTCTCAAATTAATCATTCACCTACTTTTGGGAGAGCTTTCACTTGGTGAAGTTTCAGACCCATAGCTAATTACTCACCTACTCAAAATGAGTAAATGCGAATTATCTCTAAAAGTATTGCAGATAGCCAATTTTTCTCAAATTAATCATTCACCTACTTTTGGGAGAGCTTTCACTCTGTGAAGTTTCAGACCCATAGCTAATTACTCACCTACTCAAAATGAGTAAATGCGAATTATCTCTAAAAGTATTGCAGATAGCCAATTTTTCTCAAATAACTCATTCACCTACTTTTGGGAGAGCTTTCACTCTGTGAAGTTTCAGACCCATAGCTAATTACTCACCTACTCAAAATGAGTAAATGCGAATTATCTCTAAAAGTATTGCAGATAGCCAATTTTTCTCAAATAACTCATTCACCTACTTTTGTGAGAGCTTTCACTTGGTGAAGTTTCAGACCCATAGCTAATTACTCACCTACTCAAAATGAGTAAATGCGAATTATCTCTAAAAGTATTGCAGATAGCCAATTTTTCTCAAATTAATCATTCACCTACTTTTGGGAGAGCTTTCACTTGGTGAAGTTTCAGACCCATAGCTAATTACTCACCTACTCAAAATGAGTAAATGCGAATTATCTCTAAAAGTATTGCAGATAGCCAATTTTTCTCAAATTAATCATTCACCTACTTTTGGGAGAGCTTTCACTTGGTGAAGTTTCAGACCCATAGCTAATTACTCACCTACTCAAAATGAGTAAATGCGAATTATCTCTAAAAGTATTGCAGATAGCCAATTTTTCTCAAATAACTCATTCACCTACTTTTGGGAGAGCTTTCACTCTGTGAAGTTTCAGACCCATAGCTAATTACTCACCTACTCAAAATGAGTAAATGCGAATTATCTCTAAAAGTATTGCAGATAGCCAATTTTTCTCAAATAACTCATTCACCTACTTTTGGCAGAGCTTTCACTTGGTGAAGTTTCAGACCCATAGCTAATTACTCACCTACTGAAAATGAGTAAATGCGAATTATCTCTAAAAGTATTGCAGATAGCCAATTTTTCTCAAATAACTCATTCACCTACTTTTGGGAGAGCTTTCACTCTGTGAAGTTTCAGACCCATAGCTAATTACTCACCTACTCAAAATGAGTAAATGCGAATTATCTCTAAAAGTATTGCAGATAGCCAATTTTTGTCAAATTAATCATTCACCTACTTTTGGGAGAGCTTTCACTTGGTGAAGTTTCAGACCCATAGCTAATTACTCACCTACTCAAAATGAGTAAATGCGAATTATCTCTAAAAGTATTGCAGATAGCCAATTTTTCTCAAATAACTCATTCACCTACTTTTGGGAGAGCTTTCACTTGGTGAAGTTTCAGACCCATAGCTAATTACTCACCTACTCAAAATGAGTAAATGCGAATTATCTCTAAAAGTATTGCAGATAGCCAATTTTTCTCAAATTAATCATTCACCTACTTTTGGGAGAGCTTTCACTTGGTGAAGTTTCAGACCCATAGCTAATTACTCACCTACTCAAAATGAGTAAATGCGAATTATCTCTAAAAGTATTGCAGATAGCCAATTTTTCTCAAATAACTCATTCACCTACTTTTGGGAGAGCTTTCACTCTGTGAAGTTTCAGACCCATAGCTAATTACTCACCTACTCAAAATGAGTAAATGCGAATTATCTCTAAAAGTATTGCAGATAGCCAATTTTTCTCAAATAACTCATTCACCTACTTTTGTGAGAGCTTTCACTTGGTGAAGTTTCAGACCCATAGCTAATTACTCACCTACTCAAAATGAGTAAATGCGAATTATCTCTAAAAGTATTGCAGATAGCCAATTTTTCTCAAATTAATCATTCACCTACTTTTGGGAGAGCTTTCACTTGGTGAAGTTTCAGACCCATAGCTAATTACTCACCTACTCAAAATGAGTAAATGCGAATTATCTCTAAAAGTATTGCAGATAGCCAATTTTTCTCAAATTAATCATTCACCTACTTTTGGGAGAGCTTTCACTCGGTGAAGTTTCAGACCCATAGCTAATTACTCACCTACTCAAAATGAGTAAATGCGAATTATCTCTAAAAGTATTGCAGATAGCCAATTTTTCTCAAATAACTCATTCACCTACTTTTGGGAGAGCTTTCACTCTGTGAAGTTTCAGACCCATAGCTAATTACTCACCTACTCAAAATGAGTAAATGCGAATTATCTCTAAAAGTATTGCAGATAGCCAATTTTTCTCAAATAACTCATTCACCTACTTTTGTGAGAGCTTTCACTTGGTGAAGTTTCAGACCCATAGCTAATTACTCACCTACTCAAAATGAGTAAATGCGAATTATCTCTAAAAGTATTGCAGATAGCCAATTTTTCTCAAATTAATCATTCACCTACTTTTGGGAGAGCTTTCACTTGAAGTTTCAGACCCATAGCTAATTACTCACCTACTCAAAATGAGTAAATGCGAATTATCTCTAAAAGTATTGCAGATAGCCAATTGTTCTCAAATAACTCATTCACCTACTTTTGGGAGAGCTTTCACTCTGTGAAGTTTCAGACCCATAGCTAATTACTCACCTACTCAAAATGAGTAAATGCGAATTATCTCTAAAAGTATTGCAGATAGCCAATTTTTCTCAAATAACTCATTCACCTACTTTTGGCAGAGCTTTCACTTGGTGAAGTTTCAGACCCATAGCTAATTACTCACCTACTGAAAATGAGTAAATGCGAATTATCTCTAAAAGTATTGCAGATAGCCAATTTTTCTCAAATAACTCATTCACCTACTTTTGGGAGAGCTTTCACTCTGTGAAGTTTCAGACCCATAGCTAATTACTCACCTACTCAAAATGAGTAAATGCGAATTATCTCTAAAAGTATTGCAGATAGCCAATTTTTGTCAAATTAATCATTCACCTACTTTTGGGAGAGCTTTCACTTGGTGAAGTTTCAGACCCATAGCTAATTACTCACCTACTCAAAATGAGTAAATGCGAATTATCTCTAAAAGTATTGCAGATAGCCAATTTTTCTCAAATAACTCATTCACCTACTTTTGGGAGAGCTTTCACTTGGTGAAGTTTCAGACCCATAGCTAATTACTCACCTACTCAAAATGAGTAAATGCGAATTATCTCTAAAAGTATTGCAGATAGCCAATTTTTCTCAAATTAATCATTCACCTACTTTTGGGAGAGCTTTCACTTGGTGAAGTTTCAGACCCATAGCTAATTACTCACCTACTCAAAATGAGTAAATGCGAATTATCTCTAAAAGTATTGCAGATAGCCAATTTTTCTCAAATTAATCATTCACCTACTTTTGGGAGAGCTTTCACTCTGTGAAGTTTCAGACCCATAGCTAATTACTCACCTACTCAAAATGAGTAAATGCGAATTATCTCTAAAAGTATTGCAGATAGCCAATTTTTCTCAAATAACTCATTCACCTACTTTTGGGAGAGCTTTCACTCTGTGAAGTTTCAGACCCATAGCTAATTACTCACCTACTCAAAATGAGTAAATGCGAATTATCTCTAAAAGTATTGCAGATAGCCAATTTTTCTCAAATAACTCATTCACCTACTTTTGTGAGAGCTTTCACTTGGTGAAGTTTCAGACCCATAGCTAATTACTCACCTACTCAAAATGAGTAAATGCGAATTATCTCTAAAAGTATTGCAGATAGCCAATTTTTCTCAAATTAATCATTCACCTACTTTTGGGAGAGCTTTCACTTGAAGTTTCAGACCCATAGCTAATTACTCACCTACTCAAAATGAGTAAATGCGAATTATCTCTAAAAGTATTGCAGATAGCCAATTGTTCTCAAATAACTCATTCACCTACTTTTGGGAGAGCTTTCATTCTGTGAAGTTTCAGACCCATAGCTAATTACTCACCTACTCAAAATGAGTAAATGCGAATTATCTCTAAAAGTATTGCAGATAGCCAATTTTTCTCAAATAACTCATTCACCTACTTTTGGGAGAGCTTTCACTTGTTGAAGTTTCAGACCCATAGCTAATTACTCACCTACTGAAAATGAGTAAATGTGAATTATCTCTAAAAGTATTGCAGATAGCCAATTTTTCTCAAATAACTCATTCACCTACTTTTGGGAGAGCTTTCACTTGGTGAAGTTTCAGACCCATAGCTAATTACTCACCTACTCAAAATGAGTAAATGCGAATTATCTCTAAAAGTATTGCAGATACCCAATTTTTCTCAAATAACTCATTCACCTACTTTTGGGAGAGCTTTCACTTGAAGTTTCAGACCCATAGCTAATTATTCACCTCAAAATGAGTAAATGTGAATTATCTCTTAATAGTATTGCAGATAGCCAATTTTTCTCAAATAACTCATTCACCTACTTTTGGCAGAGCTTTCACACACGAAAATGAAAAATTGTGAATATCTCGGAAAAGCTATTTCTTTTGCTTTAATGCTCGGCGGGAGATACATACCGCGGCAGTGGTTTTGACAAAAATTTTTGTCTCCCCAAAAATGGTGGCCATTTTGAATTTTCAAAGTTTTTGCAAAACACAAAAATGCTTATATCTTGAGAACCGTGCTATATGGAGCGAACTCAACAAAATTTTAGACCTGCTGGGTATCTCTGCAGAGTAGCCATGCCAATTTTCAAAATATTTTTGTCTCGCCAAATATAGCGGACATTTTTAATTTTTTTATTTTTTGCAAAACACAAAAATGCTTATATCTTGAAAACCGTGCTAGATAGAGCAGACTGCGCTTACTTTGGTTGCCACAACAGTATAAGGCTAGAAACGAAGCATTTTCTTAATACTTTAGCACTCACCTTTATATCCTTTTCGGGACGCTTTGTTTTTGCTATGCAAAAACATTATCTTTTTTTTTTGCGAGCGATCCTCTAGTTTTCCTTCATAATACCATTTACAGGGCACAACTTTTTTATCCTTTTCTACTGTCAGCTTCGGAATTTCTTTCGAACTTGCTGTTCAGTTACCATTTACTGTATTTCTGTACAGCCCTTTTCCTGATAATTATTCTGTCCTCTAATCACCTTCACAAATCAAAAACACTCAGTCAGCTGACACAGTGCCCGTTCACGGGCACTCTCCTCTTGTTTAAATTATTTAAAACCTACAGAAAGGATAAAAAATCTTGAACCGAGATGTTAAGATTATGTGCTATGTTTTCTCTATAGGTACAAAAAACTGCTTTTTTACTTCCATAAATATTACAATTTTCAGAGAATCACTAGAATTGTTAATAAAAAGTTATGTCTTGCCTTTAAGTGTGTAAGAAAGTTTAAATTTATTTTCTTTGAACCAGAAATCTCTGAACAGCAGTGCTTGCATTGAGCCTTAAATTTACCATCAGTTGCTGCTGGCAAGTGATAATGATCAAATACACTTTGCTTTGTTTTAACATGCTATTTCAAAAGACTGATATGTGATACTTCCTAAAGTTCCCAGTAAACATTACAAATGTTTATAAACGTTTATAAACCTAACTATGAATGGTTTATTTAAGGTTTAAAATGATGGGCTCCTAAACGTTCGCCTGTAAACGTTTATCAACATTTAAGCATAAACGTTTATAAATGTTTATAAATGTTTATATAAACGTTTATACATAAACATTTATAAACGGTCAAGTACCCAGCATGATTCAAGGGAGAATGGAAATAAATTTCATTTTATGAATAATTTCCCTGTTTACATTAACTTAACCTTGTAGAGTGCATTCTATGCTATAATGTACTTTTATATCTCCACTTGTAATTTAATGATGGCTTCAAACAACAGTGATACATCAGATATAGTAACAGAAATATTTCTCCAGTTTCTCTCAAAGTGGCTGTGCTGATATCATCATCCAAAATGAAAGCGAGGTTAAGATATTCTTCACTCTTTGTAAATGTTTAAAACGTTTATAAACCAAACTAATGTTGCTGAAACGTATATAAACCCATAATATTGAATAATTGTCAATATTTAGGTTTATATTTGGTTTTAAAAACGTTTATACATTTACTAAACGTTTATAAACGTTTGCTATGTTTACTGGGTTACTGTTACTCAGACAACTGAGAATATTACAATCACAAGTGACATCTGAATGCAGCCTTTATAACAGATTTATGTCCTTTTATTTGTAGTATTTTTTGTACTCACAGTTCCTGAGTAGGATATATATCAAAGGGCAGCCTGAGTAGATGTATATTTTCTTTAACTTTCAAGCATGAGCCTCACTAGAGCTCGCGTTTCTACAGATCACTTACTTTTTTTTTTTGTCTCCGGACTTTGATGAAATTGACAACACCTGTGCATTCTGAATTTGCCTCTCTTGCTCTCCAGTAGCTAAAAGGACACATGTCCTTTTGCTTTTTTCCGATACATATGTCCTTGCATCGGTTCTGAATTTGCCTCTCTCGCTCTCCTATATGTGTCCTTTCATGAATTGTGGCACAGAGTGCTGACTATTTCTCTGCTCACTGAAGTTAAGCGGCAATGGCCTATGGTAGTACTTGGATGGGTGACCGTCTCAGTTCGGGACCAGCTGTGGGATGTATCTAACTTGGAATTTCTTTGTGTCACGAGACTTTCGTAAATTCTAGTGCACTACTCGTGTCTCTGATGGCTTTGTGCTTGGGCTAGGGGACCAAAACTCCTTTTGGCCTTGTTTCCCATGTAGCTGAACAAATAGGAACTGACAGTAAATGATAACTCTGGCTTCATACAAAAAGCCTATACTGTACAAGTTAAAATATTCATGAAAGAAGTAATGACAATGTAATATAATAAAAGTAATGTGAATTAACGTTACTTTTCAAAAGTTGTGCATTACATTACACATTTTTTGCCCTTTTTAATATACATTACACATTACATTACTTTGGAAAATGTAATGCATTACAGGGCATTACCATTACCCCAGGTCTATACTGTTGTACAAGTTGGGATTATTTGATGGTGAAATGCTGTACAAGTTACAACTTGTACAGCCAATCCTGTACGAGTTGCAACTTGTACAACATGCTTTTATGGAAAGCTGAAAATATAAAATTATGTGGGAAATATGAAATAGTATTTATTGAAAAAAAACGGGGAGTGAATTTCTATCCTTACAGGGTACTGAAGGGGTGTACAGCTTTGTAGTAATGTGGAAATTTGATTCTTGACAAACAGAATCTTGACAAACAGCACTGCACTTTATTAGACACATCTTTCCTCACTTACTGTAGCTCAGTCTCTCAGATATGTGGTCAATTCAATAGCCCACACCCAGTGTTTGTCCACACTAACAGTGTTCGCTCTCGTCAAAAATGAATGCGAGACAAACTGTGTCCCTTCATTTGAAAAGACAACTGTGAAAAAAATGTGAGACATGTTTTGCGTCAAGATATTTTGAAATATTTAGTTCCAGTTTGGGACTGCATCAAATCTTCTTTATTTAAATAATAAGAAATAGATGCTAAACTAAAAGTTCAAATAAATAAACTATTTAATGCTGTTTTTATTTGTCTTTTTTTAATTTCACTTCTAAACCACATCTTAATGGCTGGGTGCTACTGTTTTTTTATTTTTTTAAATTTTTATATCCCCAGACGAAAGTCGGGGATATATTGAATTCAGGTCCGTCGCACCGCCGCCACCGTCGCCGCCGTAGAAATTTCGTTGTGTACGCGATAACTCACAAACGGATTCATATTTTTTTTTCAAACTTGGTACACATGTTAAGGATGCCCAATGGAAGATCCCTATTTTAAGGTGACCTTAAACTCCCAATAATAAAGAACTTATGGCCACCTTAAGGTCAGAAATTGCACTTTTCACCACTTAGAGCCCTCTAGGTCACAAACTATGAGGCTTATCTGGCTCAAATTTTACCTGAGAACACATTAATATATTCTTAGTACATGTGCCGAAAATCAAGACTTTAAGTTTCGGAGAAAATTGTGTTTGGGGCCCATAAAGACCCCACTTAGGACTTTTTTCAAATCTTTGAATTTTTCAAAGGAAGTGCCTGTCTATTTAAATTTTGAATATTAATGATGTTATGGCTATCTTAGGCTTTTAAGAACTTATTTTTGTGGGTTATCCCTCTGCTTGCTGAGTTTTTAACTTTTTAAAGTGAAACTGGTTAAACATATTCAAGTAGGCAAAATTGACCCTGTTATTTTCTGGTGAGCTTTAAGTCCCAATATTAATGAAATTATAACCTTATGTAGTAAAAATAGGGGATTTTTAACCCTCAACTAGCCCAGTTTTATTCAACTTGCCTCAGTTAATTTTGACACAGCTCCTACAGTTATGAACTCATTTCAGTTGATAATCACATACTTAAAATTCTCGATTCTGAATTATTATTATAAATCTGTTCTTGTGGTTTGATAATTGTATCCCCGGACGAAAGTCGGGGATACTTAGGATTCAGTACGGTCACGCCGCCACCGCCGCCGCCGCAGAGATTTCCTTTTGGACGCGATAACTTAAAAAATATTTTAGTTAGAACTTTCAAATTTGGTATGTGGGTATATACGGGCAATGCTACGAACGCTATTGTTTTGTGACCTTGACCTTCAATCTCAAGGTCACTGGTGGCCTCTTAAAGGTCAGATTTTGGCCATTTTTTCACTTTTTGGCCCAGTTCTCCTATACAGAAAGTCAGATCATCCTATGGCTGGTATATACAATACATGTATATGTCCTCTGTAAGCATGCAGAAATTTGACCTTGAAGCTCTTCATTGAAGGTCATCCACTGACCGCCAAAGTACCTGACAGAAGGTCATTTTTGGCCTTTTTGGAGATATTTTCACACTTAATGCTGACTATATTGCATGGAAACTATTGAAAATGGCTTTGGAGGTTGAGTACATGATGGACTTCTACCATCCAGGCTTACTGGTTACAGATCTTCATTTAAGGTCATCCACTGACCGCCAAAGTACCTGACCAAGGGTCATTTTTGGCAAATTTGGAGATATTTTCACACTTAATGCTGACTACATTGCATGGAAACTATTGAAAATGGCTTTGGAGGTTGAGTACATGATGGAGTACCAGCATCCAGGCTTACCAGTTACAGATCTTCATTTAAGGTCATCCACTGACTGCCAAAGTACCTGACCGAGGGTCATTTTTGGCCCTCTATTTGTTTGTTTGTTTGTGAACAAGATAACTCAAAAACTGACAGATGGATTTTGATAAAATTTTCAGGATATGTCCAAAATGGTAAAAGGAAGATATGATTAAATTTTGGGAGTGATCCGGATCACTGTCTGGATCTTCTGGATCCATGAAATTTAATTTTTAAAGACAGATAACTCAAAAACTTATGGGTGCATTTTGATGAAATTTTCAGGAAATGTCCTTAATGGGACGAGGAACAAGTGATTAGATTTTGGGAGTGATCTGGATCACTGTCTGGATCATCCGGATCCAGGCTGCCAGATGTGTTTGTGTACAATATAGCTCAAAAACTTGGATGGATTTTGATGAAATTTTCAGGATATGTCTGAAAAGGTAAAAGGATGAAATGGTTGAATTTTGGAAGTGATCCGGATCACTATATGGATCTTCTTGATCCATGAAATGTAATTTTTAAAGACAGATGCCTCAAAAAGTTATGGATGGATTGTGATGACATTTTCAGCAAATGACCTAAATGGTACAAGGAACAAGTGATTACATTTTTGGAGTGATCTGGATCACTGTCTGGATCATCTGGATCCAGGCTGCAACATAATTTTAGGATGAATTTTGATGATATTTTTAGGATATGTTACAATGGTAAAAGGAAGAAGTGGTAAAAGGAAGAAATGGTTCAATTTTGCGAGTGATCTGGACCACTGTGTGGATCTTCTGGATCCATGAAATATAATTTTTAAAGACAAATAGCTCAAAAAGTCATGGATGGATTTTGATGAAATTTTCAGGAAATGTCCTAAATGGGACAAGGAACAAGTGATTATGTCCAACGCCCTGGGGGGTGGATATATTATTTTTGCTTTTTCCGCCGCCCGATGTCCGGCGTCCGATGTCCGGCGTCACGCATGGTTTCCGCTCATTTAAAGGAAAAGTATTAGAGCTATTGTCACCAAATTTGGTATGCAGGCTTATTGGGTCAGTAGCTTGCTTGGGATTGCTTTTGGCTGTTGTACCTCTTTGCTTACTGAGATGATGTTTGTGTACAAGATAAATCAAAAACTTATGGACGGATTTTGATGAAATTTTCAGGATATGTCTGAAAAGGTAAAAGGATGAAATGATTGAATTTTGGAAGTGATCCGGATCACTATATGGATCTTCTGGATCCATGAAATGTAATTTTTAAAGACAGATACCTCAAAAAGTTATGGATGGATTGTGATGACATTTTCAGCAAATGACCTAAATGGTGCGAGGAACAAGTGATTAGATTTTGGGAGTGATCTGGATCACTGTCTGGATCATGTGGATCTAGGCTGCCAGATGTGTCTGTGTACAAGATAACTAAAAAACTTATGGACGGATTTTGATGAAATTTTTAGAATATGTCTGAAAAGGTAAAAGGATTAAATGTTTGAATTTTGGAAGTGATCCGGATCACTATATGGATCTTCTGGATCCATAAAATGTAATTTTTAAAGACAGATATAAGTGAAAGAACTAGTGATTAGCTTTTGGGAGTAATCTGGTACTATGGAGAATCCTGACCTGGTGCTCCAGGAAACAGGCTCAAGACCGACATATTCACGCCTTAACTATGTCCCGTCCGGGGATACACTGTGTCGAGACGCAATCTCTAGTTTAGAACTGCACAAAATAGTTTACCTAGACAACTCACAATTGATATCCCTAGGCCCTCTGTACTTATTAGAGTCTGAGCTAGTGGTAAAGACGGCAAACTGGATAGTTGGTTTCTGTTCGATTGACATAAACGTAAATGAAATCCGGTGACAAAAGTAAAAGAACCGGTTCCCGAATTATCACATATTTCATATCAAACATATAAAATATTGCACAGAAACACTTAAAAATATTTACTTGTGTAATATTTTGCCAATATACAGTGAAATAGTATCCAAAATGTCAGATTTTATCCAAAAATAAACCGTATTTTAGTTGAAGTAATTGTTCATGTACACGCACAGAAGATTTTACAGTTTGACCACAGTTTGGTGTATACTAATTTGAACGAATCCGGTTTTCACCGAATTTTTGTTTTCGGGCCTGGTCTCCATATTTACTTTCGATCGTAACACTAGTCTGAGCGGTCACCTCCCTTGTGTAGTGGCTTCAATCAATCAATCAATCAGTTATCCAAGTGCTTAATCTCCGTATCTACGGATTCTAAGGCACACCATCCATTTCGTAAGGCATAAATCATCAAGACATTAGACATGTTCCAAGTCATACCCAGGGAGGCGATCCGGTGTTCGGTAGTTAGAAGCTATGGTGGAAATGATTTCTGAAATAGGTAGGTTTTCAACCAGCTACCACTCCACAAAGTAGGGAACATCCAACCACTAAAATATAAAGATAAAAGCTTTGAATCGCTTGAATTAGCTGATGTTACCATTAAATATATTTAATATTATGTTAAAAATGTTGGATTATGTAATTTAATGCCAGCAAGGTATGTTATTTATTTTTTATTTCCTAAAAAAGGTAACCGCTTCATCAGGGTGTTATATGCACTCAAGTAGTCAACCCTTGCCTCGCTCGGCGAGTGTCGACTGCTCAGTCGCACCCCTAGGTTTTGTCTTCTCAAAACTTTTTTATGTCAGCTGACTTATCAGCTATTATTTTCTCATTGACTATTGCAGGGATTTCTCTTTTATCTTGCTTATATGTACTAGTCCACTAGTAGATTCCCTTGTGTGAGTATCAGGCCTAGATCTTTTTTAATTATATTTTTATGAATTTTTAAAATAATTTTTAATGCCTTAAAATTCATGAATTCATAAACTAAATCACCTATAACTTGAAATCTATTGCATTTAGGGTATTTTCTTTTAATATGTGTTTCACCTACTTTTGGGTCAGCTATAACATAGTGAAACTGAAGACCTGTAGGTCATGGCAAAGCTGAGCAATAGCTACTTTCAGGTTCCCACTGTTGATTAGAGAGGTTGCGCACTACGTTTTCACCTCCGCTAACGGTAAAAATGCTTTCGTGACGTCATAAATTGTTGTATGAAACGTCATGTCAAGACAGAACTATGGTAAAAAATAACGTTTTATAAGCAAGTGAGGCCTGACTTATGTACATTGTCTCCCTTAACATTTTTGTCTATTTATTATGTCCACCCCACTGGGGGGTGGACATATTATTTTTGCTTTTTCCGGCGTCCGGCGTCCCACTTGGTTTCCAGACATTTTAGGCAACAGTTCTTATCCTATCTTTACCAAATTTGGCATGCAGGTTTATTGGGTTAATAGCTTGTATGGGATTGCTTTTGGTGATGATAGCTCTATAGCTAACTGAGTAATAGCTACTTTGCTACTTTTGAGTAGCTCTTTGGTTTCCAGACATTTTAAGGAATGCTATTAAGCCTAGCTTTCTGAAATTTGGTATGGAGGTTCATTGGGTTAATAGCTTGTATGGGATTGCTTTTTGGGGGAATTGCTTCATAGATGAGTGAGTAATTAATTAAATAAATGAGTAATTAGCTATTTTGAATACTGAAAAAGGCAAATGTGCTCATATCTCCTAAACCGTGCGAGATAGAGCGATTTCATCGAAATTTTCGACCCACAGGGTATCTAAGGAATGTACTCTTTGCAATTTTCCAAAAATTTTCCCCTCTCCAAAAATGGCGGCCATTTTGAATTTTCGAATTTTTGCCCAAAATGGCAAAACACAAATTTGCTTCTATCTCCTTAACCGTGCGAGATAGAGCGATTTCGTCTAAATTTTCGACCCACACACCCTCTGCTTGCTGAGTTTTTAACTTTTTAAAGTGAAACTGGTTAAACATATTCAAGTAGGCAAAATTGACCCTGTTATTTTCTGGTGAGCTTTAAGTCCCAATATTAATGAAATTATAACCTTATGTAGTAAAAATAGGGGATTTTTAACCCTCAACTAGCCCAGTTTTATTCAACTTGCCTCAGTTAATTTTGACACAGCTCCTACAGTTATGAACTCATTTCAGTTGATAATCACATACTTAAAATTCTCGATTCTGAATTATTATTATAAATCTGTTCTTGTGGTTTGATAATTGTATCCCCGGACGAAAGTCGGGGATACTTAGGATTCAGTACGGTCACGCCGCCACCGCCGCCGCCGCAGAGATTTCCTTTTGGACGCGATAACTTAAAAAATATTTTAGTTAGAACTTTCAAATTTGGTATGTGGGTATATACGGGCAATGCTACGAACGCTATTGTTTTGTGACCTTGACCTTCAATCTCAAGGTCACTGGTGGCCTCTTAAAGGTCAGATTTTGGCCATTTTTTCACTTTTTGGCCCAGTTCTCCTATACAGAAAGTCAGATCATCCTATGGCTGGTATATACAATACATGTATATGTCCTCTGTAAGCATGCAGAAATTTGACCTTGAAGCTCTTCATTGAAGGTCATCCACTGACCGCCAAAGTACCTGACCAAGGGTCATTTTTGGCAAATTTGGAGATATTTTCACACTTAATGCTGACTACATTGCATGGAAACTATTGAAAATGGCTTTGGAGGTTGAGTACATGATGGAGTACCAGCATCCAGGCTTACCAGTTACAGATCTTCATTTAAGGTCATCCACTGACTGCCAAAGTACCTGACCGAGGGTCATTTTTGGCCCTCTATTTGTTTGTTTGTTTGTGAACAAGATAACTCAAAAACTGACAGATGGATTTTGATAAAATTTTCAGGATATGTCCAAAATGGTAAAAGGAAGATATGATTAAATTTTGGGAGTGATCCGGATCACTGTCTGGATCTTCTGGATCCATGAAATTTAATTTTTAAAGACAGATAACTCAAAAACTTATGGGTGCATTTTGATGAAATTTTCAGGAAATGTCCTTAATGGGACGAGGAACAAGTGATTAGATTTTGGGAGTGATCTGGATCACTGTCTGGATCATCCGGATCCAGGCTGCCAGATGTGTTTGTGTACAATATAGCTCAAAAACTTGGATGGATTTTGATGAAATTTTCAGGATATATCTGAAAAGGTAAAAGGATGAAATGGTTGAATTTTGGAAGTGATCCGGATCACTATATGGATCTTCTTGATCCATGAAATGTAATTTTTAAAGACAGATGCCTCAAAAAGTTATGGATGGATTGTGATGACATTTCCAGCAAATGACCTAAATGGTACAAGGAACAAGTGATTACATTTTTGGAGTGATCTGGATCACTGTCTGGATCATCTGGATCCAGGCTGCAACATAATTTTAGGATGAATTTTGATGATATTTTTAGGATATGTTACAATGGTAAAAGGAAGAAGTGGTAAAAGGAAGAAATGGTTCAATTTTGCGAGTGATCTGGACCACTGTGTGGATCTTCTGGATCCATGAAATATAATTTTTAAAGACAAATAGCTCAAAAAGTCATGGATGGATTTTGATGAAATTTTCAGGAAATGTCCTAAATGGGACAAGGAACAAGTGATTATGTCCAACGCCCTGGGGGGTGGATATATTATTTTTGCTTTTTCCGCCGCCCGATGTCCGGCGTCCGATGTCCGGCGTCACGCATGGTTTCCGCTCATTTAAAGGAAAAGTATTAGAGCTATTGTCACCAAATTTGGTATGCAGGCTTATTGGGTCAGTAGCTTGCTTGGGATTGCTTTTGGCTGTTGTACCTCTTTGCTTACTGAGATGATGTTTGTGTACAAGATAAATCAAAAACTTATGGACGGATTTTGATGAAATTTTCAGGATATGTCTGAAAAGGTAAAAGGATGAAATGATTGAATTTTGGAAGTGATCCGGATCACTATATGGATCTTCTGGATCCATGAAATGTAATTTTTAAAGACAGATACCTCAAAAAGTTATGGATGGATTGTGATGACATTTTCAGCAAATGACCTAAATGGTGCGAGGAACAAGTGATTAGATTTTGGGAGTGATCTGGATCACTGTCTGGATCATGTGGATCTAGGCTGCCAGATGTGTCTGTGTACAAGATAACTAAAAAACTTATGGACGGATTTTGATGAAATTTTTAGAATATGTCTGAAAAGGTAAAAGGATTAAATGTTTGAATTTTGGAAGTGATCCGGATCACTATATGGATCTTCTGGATCCATAAAATGTAATTTTTAAAGACAGATATAAGTGAAAGAACTAGTGATTAGCTTTTGGGAGTAATCTGGTACTATGGAGAATCCTGACCTGGTGCTCCAGGAAACAGGCTCAAGACCGACATATTCACGCCTTAACTATGTCCCGTCCGGGGATACACTGTGTCGAGACGCAATCTCTAGTTTAGAACTGCACAAAATAGTTTACCTAGACAACTCACAATTGATATCCCTAGGCCCTCTGTACTTATTAGAGTCTGAGCTAGTGGTAAAGACGGCAAACTGGATAGTTGGTTTCTGTTCGATTGACATAAACGTAAATGAAATCCGGTGACAAAAGTAAAAGAACCGGTTCCCGAATTATCACATATTTCATATCAAACATATAAAATATTGCACAGAAACACTTAAAAATATTTACTTGTGTAATATTTTGCCAATATACAGTGAAATAGTATCCAAAATGTCAGATTTTATCCAAAAATAAACCGTATTTTAGTTGAAGTAATTGTTCATGTACACGCACAGAAGATTTTACAGTTTGACCACAGTTTGGTGTATACTAATTTGAACGAATCCGGTTTTCACCGAATTTTTGTTTTCGGGCCTGGTCTCCATATTTACTTTCGATCGTAACACTAGTCTGAGCGGTCACCTCCCTTGTGTAGTGGCTTCAATCAATCAATCAATCAGTTATCCAAGTGCTTAATCTCCGTATCTACGGATTCTAAGGCACACCATCCATTTCGTAAGGCATAAATCATCAAGACATTAGACATGTTCCAAGTCATACCCAGGTAGGCGATCCGGTGTTCGGTAGTTAGAAGCTATGGTGGAAATGATTTCTGAAATAGGTAGGTTTTCAACCAGCTACCACTCCACAAAGTAGGGAACATCCAACCACTAAAATATAAAGATAAAAGCTTTGAATCGCTTGAATTAGCTGATGTTACCATATAATATATTTAATATTATGTTAAAAATGTTGGATTATGTAATTTAATGCCAGCAAGGTATGTTATTTATTTTTTATTTCCTAAAAAAGGTAACCGCTTCATCAGGGTGTTATATGCACTCAAGTAGTCAACCCTTGCCTCGCTCGGCGAGTGTCGACTGCTCAGTCGCACCCCTAGGTTTTGTCTTCTCAAAACTTTTTTATGTCAGCTGACTTATCAGCTATTATTTTCTCATTGACTATTGCAGGGATTTCTCTTTTATCTTGCTTATATGTACTAGTCCACTAGTAGATTCCCTTGTGTGAGTATCAGGCCTAGATCTTTTTTAATTATATTTTTATGAATTTTTAAAATAATTTTTAATGCCTTAAAATTCATGAATTCATAAACTAAATCACCTATAACTTGAAATCTATTGCATTTAGGGTATTTTCTTTTAATATGTGTTTCACCTACTTTTGGGTCAGCTATAACATAGTGAAACTGAAGACCTGTAGGTCATGGCAAAGCTGAGCAATAGCTACTTTCAGGTTCCCACTGTTGATTAGAGAGGTTGCGCACTACGTTTTCACCTCCGCTAACGGTAAAAATGCTTTCGTGACGTCATAAATTGTTGTATGAAACGTCATGTCAAGACAGAACTATGGTAAAAAATAACGTTTTATAAGCAAGTGAGGCCTGACTTATGTACATTGTCTCCCTTAACATTTTTGTCTATTTATTATGTCCACCCCACTGGGGGGTGGACATATTATTTTTGCTTTTTCCGGCGTCCGGCGTCCCACTTGGTTTCCAGACATTTTAGGCAACAGTTCTTATCCTATCTTTACCAAATTTGGCATGCAGGTTTATTGGGTTAATAGCTTGTATGGGATTGCTTTTGGTGATGATAGCTCTATAGCTAACTGAGTAATAGCTACTTTGCTACTTTTGAGTAGCTCTTTGGTTTCCAGACATTTTAAGGAATGCTATTAAGCCTAGCTTTCTGAAATTTGGTATGGAGGTTCATTGGGTTAATAGCTTGTATGGGATTGCTTTTTGGGGGAATTGCTTCATAGATGAGTGAGTAATTAATTAAATAAATGAGTAATTAGCTATTTTGAATACTGAAAAAGGCAAATGTGCTCATATCTCCTAAACCGTGCGAGATAGAGCGATTTCATCGAAATTTTCGACCCACAGGGTATCTAAGGAATGTACTCTTTGCAATTTTCCAAAAATTTTCCCCTCTCCAAAAATGGCGGCCATTTTGAATTTTCGAATTTTTGCCCAAAATGGCAAAACACAAATTTGCTTCTATCTCCTTAACCGTGCGAGATAGAGCGATTTCGTCTAAATTTTCGACCCACACACCCTCTGCTTGCTGAGTTTTTAACTTTTTAAAGTGAAACTGGTTAAACATATTCAAGTAGGCAAAATTGACCCTGTTATTTTCTGGTGAGCTTTAAGTCCCAATATTAATGAAATTATAACCTTATGTAGTAAAAATAGGGGATTTTTAACCCTCAACTAGCCCAGTTTTATTCAACTTGCCTCAGTTAATTTTGACACAGCTCCTACAGTTATGAACTCATTTCAGTTGATAATCACATACTTAAAATTCTCGATTCTGAATTATTATTATAAATCTGTTCTTGTGGTTTGATAATTGTATCCCCGGACGAAAGTCGGGGATACTTAGGATTCAGTACGGTCACGCCGCCACCGCCGCCGCCGCAGAGATTTCCTTTTGGACGCGATAACTTAAAAAATATTTTAGTTAGAACTTTCAAATTTGGTATGTGGGTATATACGGGCAATGCTACGAACGCTATTGTTTTGTGACCTTGACCTTCAATCTCAAGGTCACTGGTGGCCTCTTAAAGGTCAGATTTTGGCCATTTTTTCACTTTTTGGCCCAGTTCTCCTATACAGAAAGTCAGATCATCCTATGGCTGGTATATACAATACATGTATATGTCCTCTGTAAGCATGCAGAAATTTGACCTTGAAGCTCTTCATTGAAGGTCATCCACTGACCGCCAAAGTACCTGACCAAGGGTCATTTTTGGCAAATTTGGAGATATTTTCACACTTAATGCTGACTACATTGCATGGAAACTATTGAAAATGGCTTTGGAGGTTGAGTACATGATGGAGTACCAGCATCCAGGCTTACCAGTTACAGATCTTCATTTAAGGTCATCCACTGACTGCCAAAGTACCTGACCGAGGGTCATTTTTGGCCCTCTATTTGTTTGTTTGTTTGTGAACAAGATAACTCAAAAACTGACAGATGGATTTTGATAAAATTTTCAGGATATGTCCAAAATGGTAAAAGGAAGATATGATTAAATTTTGGGAGTGATCCGGATCACTGTCTGGATCTTCTGGATCCATGAAATTTAATTTTTAAAGACAGATAACTCAAAAACTTATGGGTGCATTTTGATGAAATTTTCAGGAAATGTCCTTAATGGGACGAGGAACAAGTGATTAGATTTTGGGAGTGATCTGGATCACTGTCTGGATCATCCGGATCCAGGCTGCCAGATGTGTTTGTGTACAATATAGCTCAAAAACTTGGATGGATTTTGATGAAATTTTCAGGATATGTCTGAAAAGGTAAAAGGATGAAATGGTTGAATTTTGGAAGTGATCCGGATCACTATATGGATCTTCTTGATCCATGAAATGTAATTTTTAAAGACAGATGCCTCAAAAAGTTATGGATGGATTGTGATGACATTTCCAGCAAATGACCTAAATGGTACAAGGAACAAGTGATTACATTTTTGGAGTGATCTGGATCACTGTCTGGATCATCTGGATCCAGGCTGCAACATAATTTTAGGATGAATTTTGATGATATTTTTAGGATATGTTACAATGGTAAAAGGAAGAAGTGGTAAAAGGAAGAAATGGTTCAATTTTGCGAGTGATCTGGACCACTGTGTGGATCTTCTGGATCCATGAAATATAATTTTTAAAGACAAATAGCTCAAAAAGTCATGGATGGATTTTGATGAAATTTTCAGGAAATGTCCTAAATGGGACAAGGAACAAGTGATTATGTCCAACGCCCTGGGGGGTGGATATATTATTTTTGCTTTTTCCGCCGCCCGATGTCCGGCGTCCGATGTCCGGCGTCACGCATGGTTTCCGCTCATTTAAAGGAAAAGTATTAGAGCTATTGTCACCAAATTTGGTATGCAGGCTTATTGGGTCAGTAGCTTGCTTGGGATTGCTTTTGGCTGTTGTACCTCTTTGCTTACTGAGATGATGTTTGTGTACAAGATAAATCAAAAACTTATGGACGGATTTTGATGAAATTTTCAGGATATGTCTGAAAAGGTAAAAGGATGAAATGATTGAATTTTGGAAGTGATCCGGATCACTATATGGATCTTCTGGATCCATGAAATGTAATTTTTAAAGACAGATACCTCAAAAAGTTATGGATGGATTGTGATGACATTTTCAGCAAATGACCTAAATGGTGCGAGGAACAAGTGATTAGATTTTGGGAGTGATCTGGATCACTGTCTGGATCATGTGGATCTAGGCTGCCAGATGTGTCTGTGTACAAGATAACTAAAAAACCTATGGACGGATTTTGATGAAATTTTTAGAATATGTCTGAAAAGGTAAAAGGATTAAATGTTTGAATTTTGGAAGTGATCCGGATCACTATATGGATCTTCTGGATCCATAAAATGTAATTTTTAAAGACAGATATAAGTGAAAGAACTAGTGATTAGCTTTTGGGAGTAATCTGGTACTATGGAGAATCCTGACCTGGTGCTCCAGGAAACAGGCTCAAGACCGACATATTCACGCCTTAACTATGTCCCGTCCGGGGATACACTGTGTCGAGACGCAATCTCTAGTTTAGAACTGCACAAAATAGTTTACCTAGACAACTCACAATTGATATCCCTAGGCCCTCTGTACTTATTAGAGTCTGAGCTAGTGGTAAAGACGGCAAACTGGATAGTTGGTTTCTGTTCGATTGACATAAACGTAAATGAAATCCGGTGACAAAAGTAAAAGAACCGGTTCCCGAATTATCACATATTTCATATCAAACATATAAAATATTGCACAGAAACACTTAAAAATATTTACTTGTGTAATATTTTGCCAATATACAGTGAAATAGTATCCAAAATGTCAGATTTTATCCAAAAATAAACCGTATTTTAGTTGAAGTAATTGTTCATGTACACGCACAGAAGATTTTACAGTTTGACCACAGTTTGGTGTATACTAATTTGAACGAATCCGGTTTTCACCGAATTTTTGTTTTCGGGCCTGGTCTCCATATTTACTTTCGATCGTAACACTAGTCTGAGCGGTCACCTCCCTTGTGTAGTGGCTTCAATCAATCAATCAATCAGTTATCCAAGTGCTTAATCTCCGTATCTACGGATTCTAAGGCACACCATCCATTTCGTAAGGCATAAATCATCAAGACATTAGACATGTTCCAAGTCATACCCAGGTAGGCGATCCGGTGTTCGGTAGTTAGAAGCTATGGTGGAAATGATTTCTGAAATAGGTAGGTTTTCAACCAGCTACCACTCCACAAAGTAGGGAACATCCAACCACTAAAATATAAAGATAAAAGCTTTGAATCGCTTGAATTAGCTGATGTTACCATATAATATATTTAATATTATGTTAAAAATGTTGGATTATGTAATTTAATGCCAGCAAGGTATGTTATTTATTTTTTATTTCCTAAAAAAGGTAACCGCTTCATCAGGGTGTTATATGCACTCAAGTAGTCAACCCTTGCCTCGCTCGGCGAGTGTCGACTGCTCAGTCGCACCCCTAGGTTTTGTCTTCTCAAAACTTTTTTATGTCAGCTGACTTATCAGCTATTATTTTCTCATTGACTATTGCAGGGATTTCTCTTTTATCTTGCTTATATGTACTAGTCCACTAGTAGATTCCCTTGTGTGAGTATCAGGCCTAGATCTTTTTTAATTATATTTTTATGAATTTTTAAAATAATTTTTAATGCCTTAAAATTCATGAATTCATAAACTAAATCACCTATAACTTGAAATCTATTGCATTTAGGGTATTTTCTTTTAATATGTGTTTCACCTACTTTTGGGTCAGCTATAACATAGTGAAACTGAAGACCTGTAGGTCATGGCAAAGCTGAGCAATAGCTACTTTCAGGTTCCCACTGTTGATTAGAGAGGTTGCGCACTACGTTTTCACCTCCGCTAACGGTAAAAATGCTTTCGTGACGTCATAAATTGTTGTATGAAACGTCATGTCAAGACAGAACTATGGTAAAAAATAACGTTTTATAAGCAAGTGAGGCCTGACTTATGTACATTGTCTCCCTTAACATTTTTGTCTATTTATTATGTCCACCCCACTGGGGGGTGGACATATTATTTTTGCTTTTTCCGGCGTCCGGCGTCCCACTTGGTTTCCAGACATTTTAGGCAACAGTTCTTATCCTATCTTTACCAAATTTGGCATGCAGGTTTATTGGGTTAATAGCTTGTATGGGATTGCTTTTGGTGATGATAGCTCTATAGCTAACTGAGTAATAGCTACTTTGCTACTTTTGAGTAGCTCTTTGGTTTCCAGACATTTTAAGGAATGCTATTAAGCCTAGCTTTCTGAAATTTGGTATGGAGGTTCATTGGGTTAATAGCTTGTATGGGATTGCTTTTTGGGGGAATTGCTTCATAGATGAGTGAGTAATTAATTAAATAAATGAGTAATTAGCTATTTTGAATACTGAAAAAGGCAAATGTGCTCATATCTCCTAAACCGTGCGAGATAGAGCGATTTCATCGAAATTTTCGACCCACAGGGTATCTAAGGAATGTACTCTTTGCAATTTTCCAAAAATTTTCCCCTCTCCAAAAATGGCGGCCATTTTGAATTTTCGAATTTTTGCCCAAAATGGCAAAACACAAATTTGCTTCTATCTCCTTAACCGTGCGAGATAGAGCGATTTCGTCTAAATTTTCGACCCACACACCCTCTGCTTGCTGAGTTTTTAACTTTTTAAAGTGAAACTGGTTAAACATATTCAAGTAGGCAAAATTGACCCTGTTATTTTCTGGTGAGCTTTAAGTCCCAATATTAATGAAATTATAACCTTATGTAGTAAAAATAGGGGATTTTTAACCCTCAACTAGCCCAGTTTTATTCAACTTGCCTCAGTTAATTTTGACACAGCTCCTACAGTTATGAACTCATTTCAGTTGATAATCACATACTTAAAATTCTCGATTCTGAATTATTATTATAAATCTGTTCTTGTGGTTTGATAATTGTATCCCCGGACGAAAGTCGGGGATACTTAGGATTCAGTACGGTCACGCCGCCACCGCCGCCGCCGCAGAGATTTCCTTTTGGACGCGATAACTTAAAAAATATTTTAGTTAGAACTTTCAAATTTGGTATGTGGGTATATACGGGCAATGCTACGAACGCTATTGTTTTGTGACCTTGACCTTCAATCTCAAGGTCACTGGTGGCCTCTTAAAGGTCAGATTTTGGCCATTTTTTCACTTTTTGGCCCAGTTCTCCTATACAGAAAGTCAGATCATCCTATGGCTGGTATATACAATACATGTATATGTCCTCTGTAAGCATGCAGAAATTTGACCTTGAAGCTCTTCATTGAAGGTCATCCACTGACCGCCAAAGTACCTGACCAAGGGTCATTTTTGGCAAATTTGGAGATATTTTCACACTTAATGCTGACTACATTGCATGGAAACTATTGAAAATGGCTTTGGAGGTTGAGTACATGATGGAGTACCAGCATCCAGGCTTACCAGTTACAGATCTTCATTTAAGGTCATCCACTGACTGCCAAAGTACCTGACCGAGGGTCATTTTTGGCCCTCTATTTGTTTGTTTGTTTGTGAACAAGATAACTCAAAAACTGACAGATGGATTTTGATAAAATTTTCAGGATATGTCCAAAATGGTAAAAGGAAGATATGATTAAATTTTGGGAGTGATCCGGATCACTGTCTGGATCTTCTGGATCCATGAAATTTAATTTTTAAAGACAGATAACTCAAAAACTTATGGGTGCATTTTGATGAAATTTTCAGGAAATGTCCTTAATGGGACGAGGAACAAGTGATTAGATTTTGGGAGTGATCTGGATCACTGTCTGGATCATCCGGATCCAGGCTGCCAGATGTGTTTGTGTACAATATAGCTCAAAAACTTGGATGGATTTTGATGAAATTTTCAGGATATGTCTGAAAAGGTAAAAGGATGAAATGGTTGAATTTTGGAAGTGATCCGGATCACTATATGGATCTTCTTGATCCATGAAATGTAATTTTTAAAGACAGATGCCTCAAAAAGTTATGGATGGATTGTGATGACATTTCCAGCAAATGACCTAAATGGTACAAGGAACAAGTGATTACATTTTTGGAGTGATCTGGATCACTGTCTGGATCATCTGGATCCAGGCTGCAACATAATTTTAGGATGAATTTTGATGATATTTTTAGGATATGTTACAATGGTAAAAGGAAGAAGTGGTAAAAGGAAGAAATGGTTCAATTTTGCGAGTGATCTGGACCACTGTGTGGATCTTCTGGATCCATGAAATATAATTTTTAAAGACAAATAGCTCAAAAAGTCATGGATGGATTTTGATGAAATTTTCAGGAAATGTCCTAAATGGGACAAGGAACAAGTGATTATGTCCAACGCCCTGGGGGGTGGATATATTATTTTTGCTTTTTCCGCCGCCCGATGTCCGGCGTCCGATGTCCGGCGTCACGCATGGTTTCCGCTCATTTAAAGGAAAAGTATTAGAGCTATTGTCACCAAATTTGGTATGCAGGCTTATTGGGTCAGTAGCTTGCTTGGGATTGCTTTTGGCTGTTGTACCTCTTTGCTTACTGAGATGATGTTTGTGTACAAGATAAATCAAAAACTTATGGACGGATTTTGATGAAATTTTCAGGATATGTCTGAAAAGGTAAAAGGATGAAATGATTGAATTTTGGAAGTGATCCGGATCACTATATGGATCTTCTGGATCCATGAAATGTAATTTTTAAAGACAGATACCTCAAAAAGTTATGGATGGATTGTGATGACATTTTCAGCAAATGACCTAAATGGTGCGAGGAACAAGTGATTAGATTTTGGGAGTGATCTGGATCACTGTCTGGATCATGTGGATCTAGGCTGCCAGATGTGTCTGTGTACAAGATAACTAAAAAACTTATGGACGGATTTTGATGAAATTTTTAGAATATGTCTGAAAAGGTAAAAGGATTAAATGTTTGAATTTTGGAAGTGATCCGGATCACTATATGGATCTTCTGGATCCATAAAATGTAATTTTTAAAGACAGATATAAGTGAAAGAACTAGTGATTAGCTTTTGGGAGTAATCTGGTACTATGGAGAATCCTGACCTGGTGCTCCAGGAAACAGGCTCAAGACCGACATATTCACGCCTTAACTATGTCCCGTCCGGGGATACACTGTGTCGAGACGCAATCTCTAGTTTAGAACTGCACAAAATAGTTTACCTAGACAACTCACAATTGATATCCCTAGGCCCTCTGTACTTATTAGAGTCTGAGCTAGTGGTAAAGACGGCAAACTGGATAGTTGGTTTCTGTTCGATTGACATAAACGTAAATGAAATCCGGTGACAAAAGTAAAAGAACCGGTTCCCGAATTATCACATATTTCATATCAAACATATAAAATATTGCACAGAAACACTTAAAAATATTTACTTGTGTAATATTTTGCCAATATACAGTGAAATAGTATCCAAAATGTCAGATTTTATCCAAAAATAAACCGTATTTTAGTTGAAGTAATTGTTCATGTACACGCACAGAAGATTTTACAGTTTGACCACAGTTTGGTGTATACTAATTTGAACGAATCCGGTTTTCACCGAATTTTTGTTTTCGGGCCTGGTCTCCATATTTACTTTCGATCGTAACACTAGTCTGAGCGGTCACCTCCCTTGTGTAGTGGCTTCAATCAATCAATCAATCAGTTATCCAAGTGCTTAATCTCCGTATCTACGGATTCTAAGGCACACCATCCATTTCGTAAGGCATAAATCATCAAGACATTAGACATGTTCCAAGTCATACCCAGGTAGGCGATCCGGTGTTCGGTAGTTAGAAGCTATGGTGGAAATGATTTCTGAAATAGGTAGGTTTTCAACCAGCTACCACTCCACAAAGTAGGGAACATCCAACCACTAAAATATAAAGATAAAAGCTTTGAATCGCTTGAATTAGCTGATGTTACCATATAATATATTTAATATTATGTTAAAAATGTTGGATTATGTAATTTAATGCCAGCAAGGTATGTTATTTATTTTTTATTTCCTAAAAAAGGTAACCGCTTCATCAGGGTGTTATATGCACTCAAGTAGTCAACCCTTGCCTCGCTCGGCGAGTGTCGACTGCTCAGTCGCACCCCTAGGTTTTGTCTTCTCAAAACTTTTTTATGTCAGCTGACTTATCAGCTATTATTTTCTCATTGACTATTGCAGGGATTTCTCTTTTATCTTGCTTATATGTACTAGTCCACTAGTAGATTCCCTTGTGTGAGTATCAGGCCTAGATCTTTTTTAATTATATTTTTATGAATTTTTAAAATAATTTTTAATGCCTTAAAATTCATGAATTCATAAACTAAATCACCTATAACTTGAAATCTATTGCATTTAGGGTATTTTCTTTTAATATGTGTTTCACCTACTTTTGGGTCAGCTATAACATAGTGAAACTGAAGACCTGTAGGTCATGGCAAAGCTGAGCAATAGCTACTTTCAGGTTCCCACTGTTGATTAGAGAGGTTGCGCACTACGTTTTCACCTCCGCTAACGGTAAAAATGCTTTCGTGACGTCATAAATTGTTGTATGAAACGTCATGTCAAGACAGAACTATGGTAAAAAATAACGTTTTATAAGCAAGTGAGGCCTGACTTATGTACATTGTCTCCCTTAACATTTTTGTCTATTTATTATGTCCACCCCACTGGGGGGTGGACATATTATTTTTGCTTTTTCCGGCGTCCGGCGTCCCACTTGGTTTCCAGACATTTTAGGCAACAGTTCTTATCCTATCTTTACCAAATTTGGCATGCAGGTTTATTGGGTTAATAGCTTGTATGGGATTGCTTTTGGTGATGATAGCTCTATAGCTAACTGAGTAATAGCTACTTTGCTACTTTTGAGTAGCTCTTTGGTTTCCAGACATTTTAAGGAATGCTATTAAGCCTAGCTTTCTGAAATTTGGTATGGAGGTTCATTGGGTTAATAGCTTGTATGGGATTGCTTTTTGGGGGAATTGCTTCATAGATGAGTGAGTAATTAATTAAATAAATGAGTAATTAGCTATTTTGAATACTGAAAAAGGCAAATGTGCTCATATCTCCTAAACCGTGCGAGATAGAGCGATTTCATCGAAATTTTCGACCCACAGGGTATCTAAGGAATGTACTCTTTGCAATTTTCCAAAAATTTTCCCCTCTCCAAAAATGGCGGCCATTTTGAATTTTCGAATTTTTGCCAAAAATGGCAAAACACAAATTTGCTTCTATCTCCTTAACCGTGCGAGATAGAGCGATTTCGTCTAAATTTTCGACCCACAGGGTATCTAAGGAATGTACTCTTTTACAATTTTCCAAAAATTTTCCCCTCCCCAAAAATGGCGGCCATTTTGAATTTTCGAATTTTTGCCAAAAATGGCAAAACACAAATTTGCTTCTATCTCCTTAACCGTGCGAGATAGAGCGATTTCGTCGAAATTTTCGACCCACAGGGTATCTAAGGAATGTACTCTTTGCAATTTTCAAAAAATTTTCCCCTCCCCAAAAATGGCAGCCATTTTGAATTTTTGCCAAAAATGGCAAAACACAAATTTGCTTCTATCTCCTTACCCGTGCGAGATAGAGCGATTTCGTCGAAATTTTCGACCCACAGGGTATCTAAGGAATGTACTCTTTGCAATTTGAAAAAATTTTCCCCTCCCCAAAAATGGCGGCCATTTTGATTTTTCGAATTTTTGCCAAAAATGGCAAAACACAAAATTGCTTCTTTCTCCTTAACCATGCGAGATAGAGCGATTTCGTCGAAATTTTCGAAGCATAGGGTATCTAACAAATGTACTCTTGCCAATTTTCAAAAAATTTTCCTTTTCCCAAAAATGGCAGCCATTTTGAATTTTCAAATTTTTGCCAAAAATAGAAAAACAGGAATTTGCTTCTATCTTCTTAACCGTGCAAGATAGAGTGATTTCATCAAAATTTTCAACCCAACCAATGCAAAAAGGCATGAAGCTGAAATAATTTACATCTACACTAATAAATATTTAAGCATCATTGATATATTTTACAAATGAAACAGGGTCTTGTAAGACTACTGTACAATTTTGGCAAAAGGTTCATGGGGTGGACATTACACATGATAATGTGTGTTCTTCTATGCTATCCTGTTTCTATTCGCATCTACTACCAACAGGGCGTCCTATTTCTAGTTAATTTTATATTTTGAAATTTGGGGATTACATACCCAAAGAAATATGTGTACAATCATTTATAGCACTCAGTGTTCCCATACAATGCAAAATGACCAGTAAAAGGGCAAATTTTCACAACCAACCATTTCCTGGAGAAGTCCTTCATAGCCACCATGATTTTTAAGGCCAGGCTCATTTGATTCACTGTTATACAGTGTTGCTTACAGGACATTATTTGTTTTTCCGAACACATTACCTTTTGCTGGTTTTCATTTTATAACATTGTATTGACATTTTTAAGTAGGTTTGGGTGCACATCAAAAATACGTAGATGTAAATACCTTTGGCCTAAATCTTTATTAAATCAGTTGTAACTTGAAAACTATTGCATTTAGAGTATTTTCTCAAAATATGTTGTTCACCTATTTTTGTGTCGGCTATAACATAGTCACGTTGCAGACCTGTAGCTCATTGCATAGCTCAGCAATAGCCACTTTGAGGTTCTCACTGTTGAGTAAATCACTCCTAATTTGAAAACTTTTGCATTTAGAGTGTTTTGTTTAAATATGTTATTCACCTACCTTTGGGTCAGCTACAACCAAGTGAAATTGCAGACCTGTAGCTCATTGCATAGCTGAGCAATAGCTACTTTCAAGTTTTCACTGATGAGTAAATTACTTGTAACTTGAAAACTATTGTATTTACAGTATTTTCTTTAAACTTATTTTTCACCTACTTCTGACACCTTAACAGTTAATTTGTACTTTACTCATGAATACCATTTGCAAGGTTCAACTTTTGTGTCCTTTTCTGCTTTCACTTCTACTCTGAAACTTAAAACACACAGTCAGCTGACATAGAGCCCGTTCACAGGCACTGATTGCTTGTTGTGCTTTATCCTCATTATTTTAACATAACAAAATGTGTATAAACTAGAAAGCACTCAGAGAGCGCAGGCCTCTGCCAAGGCCTTTAGCGAAGGTAATAACTATGACAGATAAATATCTTTTCTATTACACACACCAACTTCTAGTACAACAGCTTTTGTCCCCATTATTCATGAAGCTCTGTAGCCAACTCTGGATCTAGATATGTGACCAATTCATTGGTCACTGATTGCTTGTTAAAAATTTATTGTTCAAGTAATACGTTAAATAATGGTTTTAGGACATTGCAATGAATTTCTCAGATCAGATATTTGTGTCACAGGGACATAAAACCATGTACAATTATTGATGGTGCTCCAAATGTAATCTACAAGCACCGCTTTGGCTGAGAAAAGTGACAGCTCTTAGCTTATTATACGGTTAACAGTTTGCAATCTTGGCCAACTAATATGTGCTGCTTCCTTCTATCCCTAATTTATCTGTTATTATACAATCTATTCAATATACAGTGTATTGCACAAAACATTAAATTCAAAATTTTAAAACTTAAGATCAAGTTTGATTTGTCTTATATCTTGTGAGCAGTACATTGAAATAGATTTGTGTCAATAAAACTTAAAATACACCATGAAAAAGATCCTAATCATTATTATAACATTTTTATATTTCATCATTTCAGAATTGAGGAGCGTAATCTCTTTGGAATATAGTCTGTGTGGAATAGACTCAAATAAGCACCAGCAGTCATGTCTTTCACCCCAAATTTACCTCCTTCTGTCCTCTCTAAGGAGGCCAAAGAGGCAGAATTACATGATGTCACTGGTGAAGAAAAGACAAAGCGGAGGGAGGACTACAAAAAGGTAGGAAATTGTGGATGAGATTAATAGTTCAGTTATATTATTGATACTGATGTGTAGTGCAGAATGTAGTAATGTGACAAATGTGTTAAAGAAGTATGTGCTGTTTGAGCTGAATTTTCTTTTCCGTAAATTATACTTGAGATCAACAAAATTTTACACCACCCCCGCCCCCCTTACCCCCCCACCCCCCCAGTGTATTGATTTACTAAATATTTTATTTATCTCCATAGTTAAAAGAACTAGAAGAAGCAAGAAAGGCTGGAACTGTTCCTGCTATGCAAGATGAAGAGGGAAAGTAAGTCTGTTATTAAATTTTTTTTCAGACTTGTGTATATTTCTGATACTAGCAAAATGAGCCCAACTTTCATGTAATAGTCATGGGAATTTGGATTTTATTCCAATGTTTATTGGTGTTGAAGAGGATTCCCGCATATACACTTGAGTTAAATTTGGAGTATCTTACAGCGTAAAATAACTTTGCTGTATTTATGTTACAGTAAAGTTGTGTAACCAGTAATTTCGCGAAATTCTTGGATGTTTTAGGGATTTTGCATAATTACTGATTTGGTCAGTAAATTTGAGAAATTCCTAAAATTTCCGGTTATTTCGTGAAATTCCTGAAATATTCAAGCAGGAATTTTGTGAACTTACCAAAATATACATAATTTATTTGATTTCTTATTTGACTCAAATATTTAAACATTAATCAAACTCTGTCTACTTTAAAGACTCAATTGCATAAAAGTTTGGTTATTATTATTCATAATATTAATATATGAATAATATATTATGCTTTACTTTACTTGTAATAGTGACAAAACTAACATAATAGATATTAAATCATTCAAATGAAGTTCACAGTCTGATTATTCATAAATTTCAATTACATTTTGAGTACTGCATATGGTTATAGATATATCTTGCATTGGCTTAATTTAACAATAAGTAGCAGTGTAGTGTGCTTTGGGTGTTCCTTTTTGGCTTGTAAGTAATTTCACGAAATTACTGGTTACACAACTTTACTGTAACATATGTAACTGTTACAAAGGTTGAATCCTATTGATTAAAAAATAAAATAACTTTGTCACAGAATACTTCATTGAACTTTGTAATAATATAATTTACAATAATAAATGTTATGAGCTTCTTTGGATTTAAAGAGCACTCTCTTCAACATTTCAAAATAATAACAGTTTCGTGTACATTTTAGGGATATCAACCCACATATTCCTCAATATATCATGCAAGCACCATGGTACTTTGGAGCTAAAACTGCTACTCTGCGACATCAGCGGCAACAAGATGAGAAGATCCAGACATATGATGGCTTAGACAAATGGTACAAAAAGGGAGTAAAGGAAGTGAGTACTTTAAATTTCATTTTAAAAAGGTGTTGTCCTCTTTGCAAATTGTTCAGTTGTAACAAAAGCAAAGTTGTTGATGTTTAGGTATTGAAAAAAAAAATTAGAGTTCAGTTGTGTCGTAAAATAATTGTTTATTCATTTTTCTCTCACAAGTGTGTCACATTTTACTGAATAAGTGAAATGTTGAGATAGTTTTAATTATATGCTTAATTACATTTGATCTTGCTGACTGACTCATATATTTTTGGAAATAATAATAATAATAACTTATTTATTTCCATGAAAAGTTTTGATATATGGGATTTATCACTGTTGCTACAGACAACTTTGTTTTATTGGGTATATTAGTAGTATTGGAAATTAAGTGATGTTTCATTTTCAGGGTCCTGTTGCAACAAAATATAGAAAAGGAGCTTGTGAAAACTGTGGTGCTATGACCCATACGAAAAAGGACTGTTTAGAGGTCAGTATGGAAACATAGTGCTTCAACTCAGTACAACATTTAGTATCAGACACTCTATTGTTCAATATTTGATTTTATGAACACATTTCTGCTCTTCCAAGAGTGTATTTTACTGCTGCTTATGCTAAAAAGTAGGACTGCAAACAAACCAGAAAAGGTACCTAGATTCCTTGTTATTGGAGAACCTACTTATGCTCAGTTAATCACTTCAGTATCACATGCCAAAAAAAAAACAACTGCTTCATGTGACAACTTAGAAAACGGGTCAATGCTAACAATTCATTCCACTCTGAGACTAAGTCACAGTTCTAATGTTCTTCATAGGAAATTTTATCCATTCTAGCCAAGTGTTTATGTCGTGAGATTTGAGGGCTCTTTGAAATACTTACATTAAAATATTGTGGATAGTAATATCCCTATGTATCAATTCAAAAATTGAAAAATAATAAAAGAATGGGTTACCATTGAAAAATTATAAAGAATAGAACAGGATAAACTGTTTCTTTCTCTGTATTCAGTATTATATTTGGTCATACTTTAATTGATCATAATCAGATCCCTATTAATACAATGTTACTAGTAACCAAAAAATGTATATTAATTTTGATGCTGCTATAAAAGAAAGAAATATCAACATAGAAATCATCCTGTTTCACTTGCGAGAAGTTTTTTATTGAATAGAAAATGTTAGACTGCATCAATGGCACTGAATTAGCTTTTAATAAAACATGCAATAGATGGGAGCCGATTTTCAATGGATAAAGTAAAATAACTTTTTTAAAGAAAGAAAACTTAACAAAAGTAATTCTGAATTTAGTAACAAGGTCTTTGTATTAATCAAGAAAATATTTCTCATATTGTATATTTTGTATGATGCATATGTATATCAGCACTTGTAAAAAGTCTGATGGAGGGTTTCTGCCTTTGCCCTCCCAGACTTCTGCACATTGTGAGAAAAAAGGTAAATAAAGATTGAAGGAACACAACAAAAAAAAAAAATAAATAAACTGAAGCACTTTAAATGAAAAATATATTATCATAGAAGCATTAATTTCAACTAAAATCAAATTATAACAGTATTACTGTTATTTTGAATTAATGTTTACTTGCTTTCAATGAATCGATTCTTTTTCATTCAACTAGAGTTTCTAACTGAATTGCTTTGTAAGCAATTAAGCAGGAATTGTTGCAGCCCTACTAAAATCTCCTCTTCTGTTTTATGAATCCTCTGTTTTCAGACTAAAATCTTGCTCTTAAATATCCTGATGTAGTCAGAAAAGATTTCTCTTATCAAACTTAAGAAAACAGAAATTACTGTAAATGGGTTGGGTATTAATATATTGTGACTTTATTTTCAAAATAATGTCTGAAAATAGTGAGTTTTTGAGAATATTACTTTTAATCTACGCATTTGGTTGTCGATAATGAAATCCATAAAACGACATTGACATTAATGTACTAACAGAGACCAAGAAAACTGGGAGCAAAGTTCACGGGCTCAGAAATTGCACCAGATGAACATCTTCAGGTGGATGTAAACCACGACTATGAAGGCAAGCGGGACCGATGGAATGGCTATGATGTCAGCCAACACAAGAAAATATTTGAAGAATTTCAGAAAATGGAGGAAGTGAGTATATGTCATCAAAAAATAAATACAACATGTGGAATCATTGGTCAGAGGAAAGTATACATTGCAACTAATGAAACGTTACACATTTGACATGAGTACATGAAAATTTGAAGACTTCTCAGAAAATTGAGAAGATTTGTAATTTCTTCATATACAAAGATAGGATAGTACAGAGTACACTAAACTTGTGCTTCAGTTTGACATTGTTAAATTTGCCATATAATGTGAAAGCATTGTGCATAGAACCATCCCTGTAAAGAAATTGACAAGTAGCTAACTAATACAAGTTAGGCCTGTTCACCCAGTTCTGTGCAGTGACATCAAGTTGTATTTAAATTTTTGTTCATGACCTTGTCATTATTTCGCTGTGTATCTGCACCCCTGCCCCTAACCCCTCCTGCATGTACATTTTAGTATAGTACACAAGAGTTTGTTTCAGGTTTTTTTTAAAACATTTTTCAAAGTCTGCTATGTGCTGGAAATGTGGTCCGTGTTGGGGTGAACGCAGGCCACCTAAATACGAATACTTGACTTAGGTACACGTATGAAACTGAATGGATACTACCAAAACATGGAATGCATCAAGCGACAGAGTCGTGATGAGTCCGATATTTTGCACATATATGTAGCTTGTGGGGCCAGTACAGAACTGTGTTAACTAGGTGTTACAACTTACCAGACAAATGGTTTAAAAACGTTGAAAATATCTCAAATTTGATTAAAAATTTAGAATTTGTGATAATTAAAAGTGAAAAAGGGAGAGGGGGGGATATCCTCAATGTTAAATTTCACACACTTTGACAAATTTGCATGTGGTAATATTGCTTTATTAGATCTTTGCAAGGTAGAATTCCCTTTGAAGTAAATGCCATGGTCAGACCCACAGTGGATATTTTCAATTTATCTGCTCAGTGTGTATTTTTGGTTTGTCCTTTAATTTGAACTATAACAGGATTTAACAATATTTTATACCATTTATTTACAGGCGAAGAAGTTCCTGAAGGCCCAGAGGCTGGAGGATGGTGTGGAAGGTGAAGAAAGTCAATCGGAGGAAGGTGAGTTAAAAGTCTTCTACAAATTACATTTGGTTGGAGAACATGAAGTCTACTACTTATAAAGACGTCTGCCCTTGCAAATTAATCTAAGTTCCAGTATACAGGAGAGATTGGTGTGACATACCTAATTCCCTGATCACATCGGTGTACAAATATTTGTTTTATTTCTGACAAGGTTGAGTGAGGCAGACAAAGTGTGAGATGACGGTTAACAAAGATTTGCTATCGTGTAGATACATCAGTTCCTACACTGATCTTCCCATATTTGGATGTTATACATTTTCATTATCATTTTCGATTGTAGGTTATATACATATAAATGATGTGGACACACACTTTAAGCTCCATTTTTTAAATGGGGTTGCCCCTTGTGAAGCCTTGTTGGAAAGGTGTGATTAGGTATTAAAAGTCTTAAGTCATGTCATAATTCATTCATTTGTTATCTTGCCTAGCAGATTTAAAATTTACAAAGACTTAATTGGAATTTTGATTTTGCATAAAGAGAGTTTAAAATTTTCCAAGTTCATTTTATGAAATTTAAACCTTCCTAGACTAGATTAAACAGGGTTCGCGATTACGCCGTCCGAGTATGTTAAACACGCGGTATTTCAGATTTGGACGCGAATTTACGTTGTCAGTGCGTCCATTAGGACGCGATTTTTATGTAGAAAATATTTCTGCTTTAGAAGCAAATTTCGGTTGGCAGGAAGCGTAGATATGCACGCAATATATATAACACTGAAGATAAGCTTTATATTTTAAAATTAAATGGTTTCGAGCGATTTCCTGGCAAATTGTTTACGTCTACCATTGTTAAGCGAGATTTCATGCGTAACGAGATCCTTCCAAAACAGCCAGTGAGTGCTGGTGTTGTACACTAGCAAATCTACTCAAAATGTTATATATCGAAAGAAAGCCTGATCTCTGGACGGAAACAATCGAAACAACAAGCCAGGACGGTCAACTTTCGTGGGAGACGAACTATACCAAATCTCGGAAACTCTTGATATTTAACCCCAGAAAGTCCATCAGAAAATAAAAGCTGTAACAAATATTCAATAGGGAATGCAACAAAAGAACTATATCTCTGGAACTACAAACAACAGAAACTACAAATATTTTTCTTTCAAACAGTATAAATACCATATTTGTAGCTACAAAAAAAAATTCACTTTAATTGCACTAAAATGAAGTTGGTTGACTGGAGTTCAGCTTTTTAAAATATTTTCAAAATTGATTTATTGACAGATACATACACGTATTATTTATCTGTAGAAAGGAAATTGAACAGTGCTTCTATATATTTAAATGTATCCAGAAATTAAGGAGAAAAAATATTATTTGTACCCCATTTTCACACAATGGTACCCAAATTTTGATGTGCCATAAGGTACAAGGTACCCACCATTTCATAACCCTAATGCAAACACTGGACTCAGAAAAAAATTATTGGGACTCCATTTTTTGGACGTCATGTAGTCAGTTGGACTCCATATTTTAGAGGTACTTCGCCAACCCTGATTAAAGTGTTGTTTGTTTATCTTACGTATGTTCAATTTGATGTAGAGGTATTTTAAAATTTTATTGTGTCTAGATGAAATTTACATCCTATATATAAATATGATGTATGGCTGGACAGATATAAATTGAATCTTTCCTGAGATATGAAAGACAAATATACTCATGCTTTGCTATTATTGTAGAGGAAGAAGACAAGGGAGATGATGAGGATAAGTATGCAGAAGACATGGTTATGCCAGGCCAGAAATTTGAGACCAAGCAGAGAATTACTGTCAGAAACCTGAGAATCCGGGAGGATACTGCAAAGGTAGCTCAAAACTACTGTTCAACTCTTATAAACTGATCATAATTTCCTCTGTGATATTCATGTGAAAAATTTGCTTTTATATTTTATTTAGTCATCCATTTGTTAAACAAGATGCACTTGGAGAAAGCAAAATGTACAACTCAATGTAACACGCATTTAACAATAGATAAAATGTTATGGTTTATGGCAAAATAATAATCTATGACCAATATGTTTTTTTCCAAGGTGAAAATGTCCAATGGCTCAGTTTGAGAATTTGGCATTTGGCCATTGAAAATTTCTATAATCCATACATCTAATTATAGGGACAGTTTCACTTTTGTACCATTTTGTTGTAGTCTGCTTTTTTTATGCAATGTGTTTGGTAAAGGAAGATTGGAAGGAGTAATAATAATAATTGTGGTTATTATAGCATTTGTAGAGTGCTAGACTATAGGAAAAATCCCCTGCTTTGGATCCTTAAATGTCCAAAAAACAAAAATTACAAAACATAATGATAAAGTATCCAATAGGGGAGAGACCAAGGTAGAATTGGGGGTTGGGCTGTCTGAAAAGGTATGTCTTTAGATGACTCATCAAACTAAGTTTGTTTCTGTGAGACAGGCGGGGGAAAAAAAATGCATGAATGTACAGAAAAGAATCATGTGTGGCATGTTTTGTTGTTTGCAGTATCTTTACAACCTCGATGTAAATTCTGCGTATTATGATCCCAAAACAAGATCGATGAGGGAGAATCCATTCCCAGGAAAACATTCCAATGAGTAAGTATGTGAAGGTTTTCACATGAAATGAGTCAAATTTAAGGCTGGATTGAGTACATTACTCATTCTACCATTGCTCTATTCTTTCATGAGTACTTTGTGGGATAAAATGAGGTTAAATTTGCATAATTGTGTTAAAATATTTGAGGTTAATTTCAGGAGAATATATTTTATTTGCTAAACTGCTAGCTTCAAACCAGAAAAGAGTACACATCTCCTAGTCCTGTACTCTGACAATTCGTTATATTCATTGACAAGTGCTCTTGTAATCGTTACAGCTCAGGTAAATTTACCAATGTTTCCTCTTAAAAATTCTTTATTATTTGGTAATACTAAATGTGGCTATTGGCCTGTTATGAAAATCAATTGTATTGCCCCAGGGAAAAATGTGTATATTCAAGAAGTTGTATAATGTTTGGCTTTTGTTTTAACATTATACAAGTGTAAATTTAAAGGGAGACAGTTTTAGAAGAGTTTTGAGTTTGATCCTGTCGCTGTTTTTTCAGAATTCCTTTTGCCGGGGACAACTTTGCAAGAAGTACAGGTGATGCACAGAATATTGCCAAAGCACAGAGTAAGTATGTCTTCATCAGCTGTGATTTCATTCTTATTGGTTGCTATTTATATACAGTATAAAGAAAATTACATTGTTGTCAGATGTATTTTTATCAATCTTTTGGGATAAGTCATGTATTTTTACAAAATTGGGGCTCTGACAGTATTTTTCCAGACTCTAGTAGACTAGTAAACCAGTATATCTCGGTGAAAAATTCCGTCGGTATGAGCTTATATCTCTATACATATAAAAGTGCTTTATGAGTACCAAATCTTTGTTTGCATGTTTACAAAGGCTGTTCGTACAAATTTGAGGCTCAAGCAAATCTAACCTTAGTCTAAATATGGTGCAAGTGGTAATCATGCCACAATTTGCAGGAGTATTCTATTTTTCTATCATCGTAATATCTGCTATATTGTGACATTTTCAGTATTTCCTAAAATGTGCTATACACTGGAAGCAGTTAACTGGTTGGCTCCCGGCTAATCCAAGCAGCTACCTGGCAACTAAATTATGCTAATCATTTTCACCTCATTAGACCTAGAGATGCTGTTTTGCCCAGGAGAGTAAGGCAGAAACTTCAAATTGTACAATAAAAAACCTGGATTCCAATCTGTAAATCCTATTTTCAGTGTTTGCATGGGAAGCGTATGAAGAAGGTGCAGATGTCCATTTACAAGCTGACCCCACCAAACTGGCTGCCTTGTCCAAGGAACATACAAAACGCAAATCCGACTTCAAGTCTAAGGCTAAAGACAGCATTCTGGAGAAGTATGGGGGTGAGGAGCATTTAGACGCTCCCCCTAAACAACTACTGATGGCCCAGACTGTGAGTTATAGCTTAAATTCAAAACTGTAATGTAGCATATATATATGTACTGTAGAATCTCTATTATCTGACCCTTTATTATCCGAATTTTCAATTTTTACGACCTGAAACCCACTCTCCCAACTCCATTTGGACCTGTTATTTTAGGCTTTCTATTATCTGACCTTATTGTTACTCCCCTAAGAAGATCGGATAATAGAGTTTCCACTGTATTAACAATATACAGTCACACTCCACAAAAATGTCTCTGCAAAGAAGTAAAAATGAACATTGCAACCTTAAAATGCCTTTTCTATTATTATTTACCATTTTTGGATCATCCGGATAAATAGAAATATTTAAAATGTCAGTCCTGATTTAATCTCAGCTGATCCAAAGATTGACCTGTGAAAACACGAAGTAAGTGAACAAAGTCAGTGTCAAAGTTTAGGTTCTGCATTTTGTTCTACCATCTGGGCCATATTGGGATAGGCTCTAAGCATTGTCACTTGTGGTAGAAGTAAGTGCACAGGAAATGCAGGTAGAGTAATCATAGCTTGGCACAGTGATCAGAGTTACTTAAGCTGATCCACAGGAAATATGTTAGCCACTGGCCTGTACCAGTTATAGATAAGTACAAGTATATGTTTTTACAGGAAGACTATGTGGAATATTCACGCCATGGCACAGTGATAAAAGGACAGGAGAAGGCGAAGGTCAAGTCCCGTTATGAGGAAGACATCTATAACAACAACCACACGGTAAAAATGGACATATTCAAAGGATAACCTTCAGTATTTTATATAACAAGTTATAGAAATATTAAACAAAAGATTAAAATGAAATAAAACAAATAGGAAATGATGACATCCCTTTTTGTCTTTGAAATAAGGTAATAAAATATAAATAAAAGATTGAGAATATTGAAAAGGTAGCTCCAGATATGAGTATATTTATAAGAGCAACCACACTTTGAGACAAGACAGAATTAACAACATATAAAAAGGAAGACTGCGAAAAGTTAAGTCCAGGTATGAGAACATTTACCACATCAAGCACACACTAAGCACAGGTTAGACTCGAGTGATGACATATTAACCTTTTGCCTTTTGCAACAAGTTAAAAAGAAAGTATGAAATAGAAAATTGAGAAAATGAAACTTGTCAAAATACCAGTAACTTTGAAGATTATAAAATCTGGAAAAAAGCCTGTATTAGAAGGTTATAATATCTGCATATCAATTATTAATATTTGGTAGTATTAAGTTATTCCACCATTTTGTGTGCAGAGAGTGGAGTCAAGAGCTATAGTATTTTGCTTTAGTATTTCAGTAAATTGGATTCGATACTTGGAAATCAGTGCTGCTAACCTATCTAACACAAACACAACAAGAACAGTGCTTAGTTTGAGTGTAAACTAACCGTCATGTGTTGCTTATATTTCACCTATTCTGTATATTTATAGAGTGTGTGGGGTTCATTTTGGAAAGAAGGCAAATGGGGTTACAAGTGTTGTCATTCTACTATAAAGGAGTCTTACTGTACGGGAGAGGCAGGAAAAACAGCCACAGAGGTAAGAAACTACATGGTGAAACGTAGTCATATTCCTTAAAGTAAAACTTTGTCAGGTAGAATGCTCTCCTAATTAGAGATTTTTTGTCCATTCAAAGTCATCCTAATACCAGGGACTGTATTCACGAACAATATTTGGACCATTCCTTAGATTCTAAGTATTACTCAGATTCCAAGTAAGAAATTATGAAACCGTGTTCACAAACATTCCTAACTCTAAGTTGACCTTAGAACCTGTAAAATCTTAGATACAGGTTCGAAGGTCACCTTAGAGGTAGGATATTCGTGAATACCTTCTCATAATTTTTAAGCAGTTATTTTGTTAAAAATTGGGAGAACCTTTTTTTAACTAATTATTACAAAGTTGATGTTCCCACTGCTGTAATTCACGTTGAAGGAAAACTTGTAATTTTTTTTTAAATATCATTAGAAAAAAATAAAAATGCTGTTATGGCTATGATACATTTAACATTGTTATTATGAAATATTTTTTTGCCTTTTCATTATCATTACATACTGTGTATGAAAAGTGCACTTGACCATATTTCGATGGAGGGTTTGCTACTCTCACCCTAATGGACTACTGCACTTATTATAAAAAAAAGTAAATAAACTTTTGTAAAAAAATGTAAGTGCTTTCTTCAACTTCACTATAATTGAATTTGCTTTTCATTCAACCTCAATCCATTGTAAATATAACTGTTTGTAGTCTAATCCGATGCTGGACTCCCTAAACACAGCCAGTGGCAAAGTCTCGGTGCATAGCACCAGTCAAGAAGGAACAACTGAGGCAGTGGACAAAGCATCTGTGGATGAGGAGAAACAAGCCATCCTGGACATGATTGCAGCACAAAGAAAGAAAATGGAGAAAAGAAAGCGAAAAAAGAAAGACAAAAAGCACAAAAAGAAAGACAAGAAGCACAAAAAGAAGAAAAGGAAGAAAGAAAGTAGCTCAAGTAGTGGCGAAAGGTATGATGAATGTGTGAGAATATAAGACTTAGTGACACAAGGTATGGTGAATGTGTGAGAATTTAAGACTTAGTGACACAAGGTATGATGAATGTGTGAGACTATAAGACTTAGTGACACAAGGTATGATGAATGTGTGAGAATATAAGACTTAGTGACACAAGGTATGATGAATGTGTGAGAATATAAGACTTAGTGACACAAGGTATGATGAATGTGTGAGAATATAATACTGAGTAACACAAGGTATACAGAGTGATACAATTAAGATGTATCTGTGAGAATATAATACTTAGAGATACAAATATACTTGTTTTTTTTTTAACCTTAGATATCACCATGTATGTTTCATTGATGGAACAGCCAAAATGGCCTTGGATTTGATGTTTGCATAAGATTTACACCAAATTTTGATCAAAATATCAATGTAATTATTTTAGAATAGAAATAAATAACAAATTATTGCGCCATCTGTACTAAACGACTCAGCCTTTGGGCTTTGTGAAAGTGTAGATACCACTGTGTATGAGTCACAGTTTAAATAGAAACTGGTTTCATGAGATTTTTTAAGTTAACAAACAATTGTCCCCCCCCCCCCCCCCCCAAAAAAAAAAAAAAAAAAAAAAATCTAGATTAAACCCAAATTTACTGGTGTTTTGTTGTCCTCATGAAATCTCATATAAAAATCCTAAAAAGAGGATGGTTTCAATGACTAGTTATTAAGCGCCCCGCGAGGGACGCTTGTTTGTATATGGTAGAAGTGACTCCGCCGGATCCACCGGATCCACATTTTCTTTTCGCAATAGCTTCGCAGCCATAAGGCGGATTCTTTTCATATTTGGCAGGTGTATGCAGTAGCCCTGGGAAATTTTTCTAAATATGCTGCGATGACATTTTCACCAATCATAGAGGTCACATGACCAAAAATGCGTTTTTTGGAAGGGCGTCCTTGTCCGGATGATAACTTACAATGCATTTTATCTATCCACCTGAAATTTAGCAAATACCTTCCTCATATAAAGATCTGGGCGACATTAAAACTCATCAAGAAATGACTGAGTTATTGATGATTAATTAAGTATTAACAATTTTCTTAACAAGTAAAACACAAAACTGTTTGTATGTCCTTAACCATATGAGATAGAGTGATTTCGTCGAAATTTTCGACCCACTGGGTGTCTAAACAAACCACTCTCTCGAATTTTCCAAAAAATAGGGGTCATATTCAATTTTCGAATTTTTGAGAAAAAATGCAAAACACAAAATTGAAAATATAGGCTCATAAGGTACACATATAGAACAATACTAATGATATAAGAGTACTTTTCAAAACCATTTTCTTCATAAAGTAAACATTTACTAGTGGGATTTTGGTAAAATTTTTGACCCACAGGGTATCTGTGAAGACTAGCTTTTCCAAGTTTCAACAAATATTTCACTTGCCAAAAATGGCGGCCATTTTGAATTTTTGAATTTTTTTCAAAAATGCAAATACACAAAAATGCTTGTGTCTTGAAAAACTGTGCTAGACAGAGAGATTGAGACAAAATTTTTTACCCACAGGGTACCTCTGCTGAGTAGCTGACCCAGTTTTCAAAAAAAATTTTGTCCCGCCAAATGTGGCGGCCATTTTGAATTTTCATATTTTTTTTAACAAAAATCGCAAAACACAAAAATGCTTGTATCTCGAAAACTGTACCAGATAAAGCGAATTTGGAAAAAATTTTGACCCACAGGGTATCTGTGAAGACTAGCCTTTCCAAGTTTCAACGAATATTTCACCCGCCAAAAATGGCGGCCATTTTGAATTTTCAAATTTTTTTCAAAAATGCAAAACACAAAAATGCTTGTATCTCGGAAACCATGCTAGATAGAGCGATTTCAAGGAAATTTTTGACCCACAGGGTAACTCTGCTGAGTAGCTGATCCAATTTTCAAAAAAATTTTATCCTGCCAAAAATGGCGGCCATTTTGAATTTTTCGCACAATTGCAAAACACAAAAATGCTTGTATCTCGAAAACCGTGCAAGATAGAGCGATTTCGACAAAATTTTTTACCCACAGGGTATCTCTGAAGACTACACCTTTCCAAGTTTCAACAAATATTTCACTGGCGGCCATTTTGAATTTTCCAATTTATTTTTATTCTACCCAATTTTCCAAAAAAAATTTATTCTTCCCAAAAATGGGGGTCATTGTCAATTTTCAAATTTGTGACAAAAAGTGCAAAACACCAAAGTGCCTCCATCTCCTTAACCGTGCAAGATAGAGTAATTTCAACAAAATTTTTTAAACACCCTGTATCCAAGATAACTACCCTGCCCAAGACCCACTTTTCCTATATTCTGGCTTTGTTGAGCTATAAGCAGAACTTTCTTACATGATTAAGCTGCCATTATTTTTCCTTTTCAGGACGCTTTGTTTTTGCCATGCAAAAACAATCACTTTGTTTTGCAAGTGATCCTCTAGTTAATATGGTGTCCGGATGTATGGGTGGGCAGCGGGAAAAAGTTTCTCCAGGCTGTATCCCAGAAACCATAGGATGTAGGAATTTGATACTTTGCAGGGACATTGGTTAGGGGGTGTAGGTGTGCAACATCATGGTGTGACCTTGGTTTGACCTTTGACCTTGCTGTAGTGACCTTTACCTATAAAATCATGTCCAGGCTATACCTCAGTAACCGTACGGCCTAATAAGTTGATACTTGGTAGGGACATTGGTTAGGGCGTGTAGATGTGCAACATCATGGTGTGACCTTAGTTTGACCTTTGACCTTGCTGTAGTGACCTTGACCTATAAAATCATGTCTGGGCTGTATCTTGGAAACCATAAGGTGTAAGAAGTTGATACTTGGTAGGGACATTTGTTAAAGTGGTGTAGTGTGCAACATCCAAGTGTGAGCTTGATTTGACCTTTGACTTTGCCGTAGTGACCTTAACCTTTAAAATCTTGTCCGGGCTATATCTCGGCAACCGTAAGGTGTAGGAAGTTGATACTTGATAGGGACATTGGTTAAGGGGTTGTAGGTGTGCAACGTCATGGTTTGACCTACATTTTCTTTTTCTTAGATGTTATTTTCTCTTTTAAAACATTAGTTGGAGCTTTATATAAATGACACTGCTCTGAAAGTAGCCTGATCTTTGTACTATTTCACTACTTCTCTATCTCATGGTATTGAAAACTTTCTCCCCAGGCTGTGTGGTACAGGCTTCTCTCCAACCCTCTCCTTTCCCATTGAAATAGTCTTTGATCAGGCAGAACAAATAGTTTTGATGTATAGACTATAGGTCCAGTTAATTGACAAGAGCAGGGAAATTCTATTGTCAAGTCCTGATATGTTGACAAATGGATGCATTAATAGTCTGCAAAACAAAACTCATAGATTTTATTGGAAAACATAGTCTGTCAGTTAATAGTAAGTTATAAACGTCCCGCAAGGGACGCTTGTTTATGTATGGGAGACCTTCAGGCTCCGGCGGCTCCGGCGGCTCCGCATTTTGTTTTCCTTATAACTCTGTAACCGTTAGGCGGATTCTTTTCAAATTTGGCAGGTTTAGGCAGTAGCCTTGGGGAATTCTTTTGAATATGCTGCAGTGACATTTCAACCAATCAGAGAGGTCACATGACCAAAAATGTCTTTTTTCGATGGGGAAGCTTGTCCGGATGATAACTTGAAAGGAATTTTATCAATTCACCTGAAACTTGGCAAATACATTCATTCTATTAAAATCTGGAAATCATTAGATTTTGGCATTGATTGGTTAAGAAATGGCCGAGTAATTAATGATTAATTAATCATTATGAATTTTCCAAATAAGGAAAACAGAAAAATGCTTATATCTCGAAAACCATGCTAGATAGAGCGATTTCGACGAAATTTTTGACCCACAGGGTATCTCTGCAGAGTAGTTATCCCAATTTTCAAAAAAATTTTGTCTCGCCAAAAATGGCGGCCATTTTGAATTTTCGAATTTTTCGCAAAAATTGCAAAACATAAAAATGCTTATATCTCGAAAACCGTACTAGATAGAGCGATTTCGACGAAATTTTCGTCCCACAGGGTATCTCTGCAGAGTAGCCATGCCAATTTTCACAAAAAAAATTTTCTCGCAAAAAATGGCGGCCATTTTGAATTTTCGAATTTTTCGCAAAAATTGCAAAACATAAAAATGCTTATATCTCGAAAACCGTACTAGACAGAGCGATTTCGACGAAATTTTCGATCCACAGGGTATCTCTGCAGAGTAGCCATGCCAATTTTCCCAAAAAAAATTTTCTCGCAAAAAATGGCGGCCATTTTAAATTTTTGAATTTTTCGCAAAATTGCAAAACATAAAAATGCTTATATCTCGAAAACCATGCTAGATAGAGCGATTTCGACAAAATTTTTGACCCACAGGGTATCTCTGCAGAGTAGCCATGCCAATTTTCAAAAAAAATTTGTCTTGCCAAAAATGGCGGCCATTTTGAATTTTTGCGCAAAAATTGCAAAACACAAAAATGCTAATATTTCGAAAACCGTGCTACATAGAGCGATTTCGACGAAATTTTTGATCTTCAGGGTATCTCTGCAGGGCAGCTATCCCAAAGAGCTTTCACTCGGTGAAGTTTCAGACCCGTAGCTAATTATTCACCTACTCAAAATGAGTAAATGCTAATTATCTCTTAAAAGTATTGCAGATAGCCAATTTTTCTCAAATAACTCATTCATCTACTTTTGGAAGAGCTTTCACATGGTGAAGTTTCAGACCCATAGCTAATTACTCACCTACTCAAAATGAGTAAATGCTAATTATCTCTAAAAGTATTGCAGATAGCCAATTTTTCTCAAATAACTCATTCACCTACTTTTGGGAGAGCTTTCACTTGGTGAAGTTTCAGACCCGTAGCTAATTACTCACCTACTCAAAATGAGTAAATGCTAATTATCTCAAAAACTATTGTGGATACCCAATTTTTATCAAATAACTCATTCATGTACTTTTGGAAGAGCTTTCACATGGTGAAGTTTCAGACCCGTAAATAATTACTCGCCTACTCAAAATGAGTAAATGCGAATTATCTCTTAAAAGTATTGCAGAAAGCCAATTTTTCTGAAATAACTCATTCACCTACTTTTGGAAGAGCTTTCACATGGTGAAGTTTCAGACCCATAGCTAATTACTCACCTACTCAAAATGAGTAAATGCGAATTATCTCTAAAAGTATTGCAGATAGCCAATTTTTCTCAAATAACTCATTCACCTACTTTTGGGAGAGCTTTTACTTGCTGAAGTTTCAGACCCATAGCTTATTATTTACCTACTCAAAATGAGTAAATGCTAATTATCTGTAAAAGTTTTGCGGATACCCAATTTTTATCAAATAACTCATTCATCTACTTGTGGGAGAGCTTTCACATGGTGAAGTTTCAGACCCATAGGTAATTACTCACCTACTCAAAATGAGTAAATGCGAATTATCTCTAAAAGTATTGCAGATAGCCAATTTTTCTCAAATAAATCATTCACCTACTTCTGGGAGAGCTTTCACTTGGTGAAGTTTCAGACCCATAGCTAATTACTCACCTACTCAAAATGAGTAAATGCGAATTATCTCTAAAAGTATTGCAGATAGCCAATTTTTCTCAAATAACTCATTCACCTACTTTTGGGAGAGCTTTCACTCCGTGAAGTTTCAGACCCATAGCTAATTGTTCACCTACTCAAAATGAGTAAATGCTAATTATTTGTAAAAGTATTGCGGATACCCAATTTTTATCAAATACTCATTCATCTACTTGTGGGAGAGCTTTCACTCCGTGAAGTTTCAGACCCATAGCTAATTACTCACCACCTCAAAATGAGTAAATGCGAATTATCTCTAAAAGTATTGCAGATAGCCAATTTTTCTCAAATAACTCATTCACCTACTTTTGGGAGAGCTTTCACTTGGTGAAGTTTCAGACCCATAGCTAATTATTCACCTACTCAAAATGAGTAAATGCGAATTATCTCTTAAAAGTATTGCGGATACCCAATTTTTATCAAATAACTCATTCATCTACTTTTGGGAGAACTTTCACTTGGTGAAGTTCCAGACCCGTAGGTAATTACTCACCTACTCAAAAGGAGTAAAATGTGAATTATCTCTTAATAGTATTGCAGATAGGCAATTTTTCTCAAATAACTCATTTACCTACTTTTGGAAGAGCTTTCACACACGAAAATGAAAAATTGTGAATAACTCGGAAAAGCTATTTCTTCTCCTTTAATGCTCGGCGGGAGATACACACCGCGGCAGTGGTCTTGTCAAAAATTTTTGTCTCCCCAAAAATGGTGGCCATTTTGAATTTTCAAAGTTTTTGCAAAACACAGAAATGCTTATATCTCAAAAACCGTGCTAGATGGAGCGAACTCAACAAAATTTTGGACCTGCTGGGTATCTCTGCAGAGTAGCCATGCCAATTTTCAAAATATTTTGGTTGCCACAACAGTATAAGGCTAGAAACGAAGCATTTTCTTAATACTTTAGCACTCACCTTTATATCCTTTTCGGGACGCTTTGTTTTTGCTATGCAAAAACATTATCTTTTTTTTTTTGCGAGCGATCCTCTAGTTGTTTTTGTGTAGTTTCTAAGTATATCTGGAATTTTATGTGTTTTATAGTTCAAGTTCTGAATCAGAAGATGAAGATCTAAAGAAAGAAAAAAGAATAAAAGAGGTAAAGTATACGGACTAAATGATATCATACATTGCAATTGCTGTAAATAAATTTGGCTTTCAAGTGCCTAGTTGTGCTTTTCTAGCTTACTTGACGCATAGCAATTTGTAGGTACAAAAACTTAATTAAGAAGTCATAACAACAAGACCTGGATTTATTGATTCTTTATTAACTTAAGGACATCTGTTTCAAATGTTGTTTAAGTTTTTTGCCACTTTCCCACTTTAAAGTTCGGAGCCCCTAATAGGACATGGTAAAATAAAAATTGTACCATGTATTAAGTCGTGCGCACAAGATGATCTCGTGATAACGAGAAAATAAGTCGTGATAATGAGATCATCTCATTAGCACCACTTGTTTTCTTGATATCACAAGATCATCTGGTGCTCACCAGATGATCTTGTGCTCACTAGATAAAGTGGTGATCACCAGGTAATAAGTAGTGAGCACTACTTATTTTCTTGTTATCACAAGATGAAGTAGTGATCACCACATCATTTAGTTATAACCAGATCATCTCATGCTCACCACATCATTTGGTGATAACAAGAAAATGAGTAGTGAGCACCACATCATGTGGTGATCACTAGATGAAGTGGTGAGCACGAGATGAACTAGTGATAATAGAATGATCTGGTTAGCACCAGATAATGTAGTGCTCACTACTTCATCTGGTGATAACAACATAATAATTGGTGATCACCACATAAACTAGTGCTCACTACTTATTATGTCGTGATAACTACTTTATCTGGTGATCACCACTTTATCTAGTGAGCACAAGATCATCTGGTGAGCACCAGATGATCTGGTGATATCAAGAAAACAAGTGGTGCTAATGAGATGATCTCATTATCACAAGATGATCTTGATATCACAAGATGATCTCATTATCACCAGATCATCTTGATATCATGAGATGATCTTGTTATCATGACTTGTTATCTCATTATAATGAGATCATCTCATTATCACGACTTATTTTCTCGTTATCACGAGATCATCTTGTGCGCACGACTTAATACATGGTGCAATTTTTATTTTACCATGTCCTATTAGGGGCTCCGTAGTAAAGCAATTGAATAGAATAAAATATATTTGTTATTTGCCACAGTGTCATGCAGTGATGCAAATATTGACAAGTGTAAAATTACTACAATTATTGAAAAAAAAACCAACATTTTGTCACAGTGACTGTAGTAAATATTACATATTTTTTGCCCTTTTCACTAATTAATTTAATTTACATAAAAACAAATATACATTAAATATATGAAAGCAGGGAACAGTTACTTCAGTGAGAAAGCATATTCATGTTACAACAGCAATTAACCAGATGTGTCATAAATACACTACAAAGACTTCAAACATCTTCAGCATGACATGATTTGTAGTTTTTGTACTTAGTTTTGTGTTTTGTTTCAAGTGCTATGAAAGATGAAACACATTTTAAATATTTGATGTGCTACATTTTATCTGACACAAGTAATGTATTTCACTATGTCAAATGCCAGTAACCTTAACACAGATGTAGTACAATTAACAAAAGCATGTCTATAAATTTTTCTTAATGGGAAACTGAACCATGTACTTGTTTCCTCTTACAGACGAATTATGTGTAGATAGTGTCAATATTGGACTATGTAATGGTGATCATGATGGAAAGATACTTCACTACATTTTTTTTCCAGAACAAAAATGATGATTTATGTACTTTGCTAAATAATTGTATCCACCGGATAGCATGGATTTGACTTCGTTACGCCTACGCCGCCGCCGCCGCCGCCACAGTGTGTAGAGAGATTTCACCGTTACCGCTCTAACTAAAAAATATTATAGCTAGCCTTCTCAAATTTGCAGGATATATTCATAGCCATAAAATCTTGCCTGGGAATATTTTTGGCCTCATTTTGAAAAACAAAATGGCCGCCACAGGCGTTTCTTTGCAGTCATGAACAGTGCTTATATCTCCCTTATTATTGGTCCTAGAGGTTTGGGATGGTAAACCAACCTATAGGAAATCATGGGCTGGGAATCTTTTGGTGTGGTCAGATTTGACCTTGGACCCCTCCTTCAAGGTGAAACGAGGATAGCCAAACTTAAAAGTGCTTATAACTCGCTTATTATTGGTCCTAGAGGTTTGGGATGGTAAACCAACCTATAGGAAATCATGGGCTGGGAATCTTTTGGTGTGGTCGGATTTGACCTTGGACCCCTCCTTCAAGGTCAAACGAGCATAGCCAAACTTAAAAGTGCTTATAACTCGCTTATTATTGGTCGTAGAGGTTTGGGATGTTAAACCAACCTATAGGAAATCATGGGCCGGGAATCTTTTGGTGTGGTTAGATTTGACCTTGGACCCCTCCTTCAAGGTCAAACGAGGATAGCCAAACTTAAAAGTGCTTATAACTCGCTTATTATCGGTCCTAGAGGTTTAGGATGGTAAACCAACCTACAGGAAATCATGGGCTGGGAGTCTTTTGGTGTGGTTGGATTTGGCGTTGGACTCCTCCTTCAAGGTTAAATGAGGATAGCCAAACTTAAGTGCTTATAACTCGCTTATTATTGGTCCTAGAGGTTTGAGATGGTAAACCAACCTATAGGAAATCATGGGCTGGGAGTCTTTTGATGTGGTCGGATTTGACCTTGGACCCCTCCTTCAAGGTCAAACGAGGATAGCCAAACTTAAAAGTGCTTATAACTTGCTTATTATCGGTCCTAGAGGTTTAGGATGGTAAACCAACCTACAGGAAATCATGGGCCGGGAATCTATTGCTGCGGTCGGATTTGACCTTGGACCCCTCCTTCAAGGTCAAATGAGGATAGCCCAACTTAAAAGTGCTTATAACTTGCTTATTATTGGTCCTAGAGGTTTGGGATGGTAAACCAACCTATAGGAAATAATGGGCTGGGAATCTATTGCTGTGGTCGGATTTGACCTTGGACCCCTCCTTCAAGGTCAAACGAGGATAGTACACAAAATCATGTGCTGGGAATCTATTGCTGTGGTCGGATTTGACCTTGGACCCTCCATCAAGGTCAAACGAGGATAGCCAAACTTAAAAGTGCTTATAACTCGCTTATTAATGGGCCTAGAGCTTTGGAATGGTAAACCAAAATCTAGGAAATCATGGGCTGGGAATGTTTTGGTGTGATAGGATTTGACCTTTGGCCCCTCTTTCAAGGTCAAATGAGGATTGCCAAAATTAGTTTTTATATCTTGCTTATTCGTATTCCTAGAGGTTTGCAGTGTCACACCAACCTATAGGAAATCATGGGCTAAGAATCTTTTGATATGGTCAGATTTCACCTTGGGCTTTTCCTTCAAGGTTAAGCAATGTTAGAATGGCTTTGGTGAGTTTTCTTCTGGTGGATACAATTTGCATCGGTTCTCCGATGCGATAGGTCTAGTTCTTCTTGCTTATCCAAAACTATTATCCATAAACAGTTAGATTCTTTACAGAAAAGGTTTTGATGCATGTGTGACATGTTCCAGCATTACCTCCTAGAAAAACACAATAAATAGCAAACTTGAAATAGAGCAGTAAACCAGTAAGCAGTTGGAAGTTTAACTGTTGTAGAAATAAGCCAAGTGAGAAAAACCCATAATAAAAATAGAATATATTACACTGTGTAGTGAGGAAGTATTACAATTCATAAGTTTGTCCAAGTTATCTGTGTGGTGATATCACTGTGCAGCTGAACACCTCATGCTCTCGGCATGCACTGCAGTGAAAACTTACAATACCATGTGGTGTTCATCAAACTCAAACTGAGCCATATATAATGGATACATAATATCTTGAAATATTTACAAGATCCTACAAGTTTGTTGAAGTTATCTGTGTAGCTGAATACTTCATGTTCTCGACATGTACTGCAGTGAAAACTCAACATGGTATTCATCAAACTCAACTAATCCATATATGACATACATTGTGAAATATTTGCAAGTTAGATCATATGGTCTGATACAGACATTTTCATCTTTTTCTGGTACAAATATGCATTACCACACAGGTTTAATAATTACACTAAACCTTGTTTATTCCGACTACTTTACACAGTTGAAAGTACTGCATTAAGTTTTAATATCTCTACTGTATGAAGTTTCACTTCCTAACTAAATAAGTTTATCCAAAATGTGACCCTGCTTTATATCCTGTATTTTGTTGTTATTCATGTGAAGACCTCAGATTTGTATGTCTCATAGACATTTGAACACTAAAGGAAGGGATATTGGGTCTTTGAATTTGCTTGTTCAGAATAAGATGAAAAAGATACGAGTCCATAGCATAATAGGAAAATATCCTGAATGGCATGTACAAAACTTATGTAACAAATGAAGAGGATAATATAACATTAGCATAGTGTTGCACCATTAGCATAGTGTTCTTAAGCTATTTTTTGACAAACTTATATCTTACGTATGATACCAAGTCTATTCAGACTAATTCAATAGTACAGGATTTGATTAAGACTATTATAATTTCAGCACCAATTTTTTCACTATGTTTATTTTAGGACTACAGTTCAATCTATACTAATTTCAGCACCACAGTTAATAACATTTTCAGATTAATCAAGACCATAATTAAGCGGCCCGTCAGGGTCACTTATTTGATTTCACGTAAGTTCGACTGATCACCACCGCCGCCGGATTATGGTCTCCCTTGAATAACTTCTTGAGCTTTCAAATTTTTCTTTCCTTTTTATCTTTCTTTAAAACTATAGGGGCAGGAAAAATTTTTGGGATACTTTGTGGAGACCTTAAGCTTTACTTAAGGTAACCTTCAGCATTTTTCAAAAACACCCGTCATCGCGTTTCGGAAAAAAAACACACACACCTGGGCTATAAAATTTATCAGGTACATTCTAGACCTAAATCCACAGGTCGGAAAGGATTTTCTGATCAATCGGACCATAGATGCCTGAATGGGAGGCATTTCAGTTTCGTAAATTTTTTTTAAATTGGTACTTTGTCTGTATCTCAAAAACAGTCAGGATTTCGGCGTTTTGTTGGAATAACTTATTCAGTTACTTTTTGATAATCTTTCACATGCCGAAGTTTTAGCCCTGTATCTTCAATTTTAAGGTCACCTTAATGTAAAAAACAGGGGTTTTAGCCCTCCAGTTCACTTATTTTTTCACTTTTTCAACCAAACTTGGCATATATATTAAGATTTACCAAAAGATTATCCTGACTTTATGGTGACCTTAACCTGTTAATATAATTTGAGCTATGGCCCCCTTAAAGTCATAAAATTGGCATAAAACCGTCTGGACCCTTTATTTTTTCCATGTTTAAAGAATCTAACGTATATTGATATTGAGGTTGATCAAAAGAAGACTCTTACTACCTTACGATTTAAATATTAATAATGTCATGGCCATCTTAAACTTAAAATGTAGGGTTTTTCAGTCCTAAGTTCAGTTAATGTTTAAATTTTTCAGATAAAACTTTTTGAAGGTTGCCAGAAGGGACATTCTTATTTTATGGTCACCTTAAAGTCCCAATATGAATGAAGTTATGGTCACCTTACAGTGAAAAAAGGAAGTTTTCAGCCTTATGCTACCTTATTGTTTAACTGACCTCAGCTAAACTTTGTGCACTTATAAAGGATGACAAAAGGGACATTCTTCTTTTATGGTCACCTTAAAGTCTGAATATGAATGAAGTTTTGGCCACCTAGCAGTGAAACTATGGAGTTTTTAACCTCCAGCTATCGTATTATTCATCTGACCTCAGTTAAATTTTGCACACTTATTAAATATGACAATAGGGACATTCTTATTTTGAGTTCCAATACGAGTACAGCCATGGCCATCTTGAAGTAAAAATGAGGGTTTTCAGCTGTCAACTGACTTACGGTTCAATAACATCAGTTTAACTTGACACATTGATTAAGCGTAAGGAAGACTTTTATGACCTTTTTCTTTAAAATTCTTGTATTTCAGAGACTTTGGCCATCTTAACATAATAAATATATAGTTCTTGCTCCCAACTCAATTTTTAAGACTTTTTAAAACCACACCTGGTACATGTATACTTCAAACAAAATTTCTGTTATCTGGCAAAGCTAAACTCCTAATGTTTCTGAAGTTATGGCATCTTCAAAGAAAAAATGATGCATTTAGCATGCGCTGATGTGGTTATTAACATATTGCAGCTGATCAGTATGCATTTAATTAATTCAGCTTTTGCTTTGCAGCAGGAGTTGTTGATCTACCTACTTATTCACAGAGATTATGTTAATTGGTCAAATGTACAGACTTGATTACTTTCAGAAGATAAGATGACTGGGGAAAAAACACTTTCTCATAAACAGTTTTTTACCCCACACCCCTTAAGGGGTATTGTTTTCACCCATGGTGTCCGGATGGGCTGGCGGGCGAGCGGGTGGCAGGAAATAGTTTGTCCGGGCTGTATCTCAGAAACCGTAAGGTGTAGGAAGCTCATACTTGGCAGGGACATTGGTTGGGGGTGTAGGTGTGCAACGTCATGGTCTGACCTTGATTTGACCTTTGACCTTGCCGTAGTGACCTTGACCTTTAAAATCTTGTCCGGGCTATATCTCAGAAACCGTAAGGTGTAGGAAGTTGATACTTGGTAGGGACATTGGTTAGGGGGTGTAGGTGTGCAACATCATGGTCTGACCTTGATTTGACCTTTGACCTTGCTGTAGTGACCTTGACCTATAAAATCTTGTCTGGGCTATATTTCGGAAACCGTAAGGTGTAGGAAGTTGATACTTGGTAGGAACATTGGTTAGGAGGTGTAGGTGTGCAACATCATGGTGTGACCTTGATTTGACCTTTGACCTTGCCGTAGTGACCTTGACCTTTAAAATCTTGTTCGGGCTATATCTCAGAAACCGTAAGGTGTAGGAAGTTGATACTTGGTAGGGACATTGGTTAGGGGGTGTAGGTGTGCAACGTCATGGTCTGACCTTGATTTGACCTTTGACCTTGCTGTAGTGACCTTGACCTATAAAATCTTGTCTGGGCTATATTTCGGAAACCGTAAGGTGTAGGAAGTTGATACTTGGTAGGAACATTGGTTAGGAGTTGTAGGTGTGCAACATCATGGTGTGACCTTGATTTGACCTTTAACCTTGCCGTAGTGACCTTGACCTATAAAACCTTGTCCAGGCTATATCGCAGCCACTGTAAGGTGTAGGAAGTTGATACTTGGTAGGGACATTAGTTAGGGGGTGTAGGTGTGCAACATCATGGTGTGACCTTGATTTGACCTTTGACCTTGCTGTAGTGACCTTGACCTATAAAATCTTGTCCGGGCTATATCTCAGAAACCGTAAGGTGTCGGAAGTTGATACTTGGTAGGAACATTGGTTAGGGGGTGTAGGTGTGCAACGTCATAGTGTGACCTTGTTTTGACCTTTAATCTTGCCGTAGTGACCTTGACCTATAAAACCTTGTCCGGGCTGTATCTCAGCAACTGTAAGGTGTAGGAAGTTGATACTTGGTAGGGACATTGGTTAGGGGGTGTAGGTGTGCAACGTCATGGTGTGACCTTGTTTTGACCTTTAACCTTGCTGTAGTGACCTTGACCTATAAAATCTTGTCCGGGTTATATCTCAGAAACCGTAAGGTGTAGGAAGTTGATACTTATTAGGGACATTGTTTAGGAGTTGTAGGTGTGCAACATCATGGTGTGACCTTGATTTGACCTTTGACCTTGCTGTGGTGACCTTGACCTATAAAATCTTGTCTGGGCTATATTTCGGAAACCGTAAGGTGTAGGAAGTTGATACTTGGTAGGAACATTGGTTAGGAGTTGTAGGTGTGCAACATCCTGGTGTGACCTTGATTTGACCTTTAACCTTGCCGTAGTGACCTTGACCTATAAAACCTTGTCCGGGCTGTATCTCAGCAACTGTAAGGTGTAGGAAGTTGATACTTGGTAGGGACATTGGTTAGGGGGTGTAGGTGTGCAACGTCATGGTGTGACCTTGTTTTGACCTTTGACCTTGCTGTAGTGACCTTGACCTATAAAATCTTGTCCGGGTTATATCTCAGAAACCGTAAGGTGTAGGAAGTTGATACTTGTTAGGGACATTGGTTAGGAGTTGTAGGTGTGCAACATCATGGTGTGACCTTGATTTGACCTTTGACCTTGCCGTAGTGACCTTGACCTATAAAACCTTGTCCGGGCTATATCTCAGCAACTGTAAGGTGTAGGAAGTTGATACTTGGTAGGGACATTGGTTAGGGGGTGTAGGTGTGCAACGTCATAGTCTGACCTTGATTTGACCTTTAACCTTGCTGTAGTGACCTTGACCTATAAAATCTTGTCCGGGCTATATCTCAGCAACCGTAAGGTGTAGGAAGTTGATACTTGGTAGGAACATTGGTTAGGAGTTGTAGGTGTGCAACATCATGGTGTGACCTTGATTTGACCTTTAACCTTGCCGTAGTGACCTTGACCTATAAAACCGTGTCCAGGCTATATCTCAGCAACTGTAAGGTGTAGGAAGTTGATACTTGGTAGAGACATTGGTTAGGGGGTGTAGATGTGCAACGTCATAGTGTGACCTTGATTTGACCTTTGCCGTAGTGACCTTGACCTATAAAATCTTGTCTGGGCTATATTTCGGAAACTGTAAGGTGTAGGAAGCTGATACTTGGTGAGGACATTGGTTGGGGGTAGTAGGTGTGCAACGTCATGGTGTGACCTTGATTTGACCTTTGTACTTGCCGTAGTGAAGTTGACCTATAATACCTGGTCTGGGCTATATCTTGGAAACTGTAGAAGGTGTAAGAAGTTGATACTTGTTAGGGACATTGGTTAGGGGGTGTAGCTGTGCTATGTCATGTGACCTTGATTTGACCTTTGACCTTGCTGTAGCGACCTTGACCTATAAAATCTTGTCCAGGTTATATCTCAGAGACTATAAAGTGTAGGAAGTTTATACTTGGTAGGGACATTGGTTGAGGGTTTTATGTGTGCCACGTCATGGTGTAACACTGATTGACCTTTGACCTTGCTGTATTGACCTTTAAAATCTTGTTGCACCTTTGGGTCTGTCTGTCGATGCAGATTAAGCACTGTTAAAGTCATATTAGAATTCATTAAGAATTTCCTTTTGCAACTTCCCATTGTAACAGAATTTCATCAAGTGAGCCACAGGCTTTTCTCCAACACCACACATAAGCATTCATTGAATGTATTGCCACTTCTGTATGCATGGGTAATATTCAAAACATCCAAACCATAATTCGGCCATTTTTGGTTTACTGATAAATGCTGTCATTTTATTATTGAATTGTCTTGTTTTAATACTTCATCTTTATATACATTTCTTTTCCTTAGATATTATTTTCTCTACTTAAGCATTATTTGGACCTTAATATAACTTACACTGCTCTGAAAGTAGCTTGAACTTTGTACTGTTACACTACTTCTATACCTCATGGTGTTGAAAAATATTTCCCCAGGCTATGGGGTACGGGCATCTCTGATGCTATTTTCTTATACAGTATTTTATGTATCTCCAGCTAATTGAAAATGAATGACTTGTCTCTTTCTTCTCTTTCATCCAAATCTGTATTTGCTTTTGTGTGATATCTATCTGGAGGCAGATTCGTGGAAAGTCCCACTCACTCCTTATGCCCTGCAGTGAGTGATATTGTGTATTACATAATGTGTCTGCACACTGAGTGAAAAGGTTGATAAGGGATATCAAGATGCATTCATTTCTTTGCATTAAGGGATATGCTTACAGTAAATCATTTTGGGGGTAAACAAATCAAACAAGGACATTTATCTATAGGTTCATGGAAGTGGATCCTTATGGAAGTAATATTTTGTGGAAAGAATGTCTTGTCTGTTTTGAGAGAATGGAAAAAGCATTCTGTAAAAACCTCAGTGTTTCATGATATTCACATATAGAGTCATGTGTGAACGAAAAATGCTAACAGTAACACCTGACAATACGACTTTGTGAATTCTTTTTACAATAAAACAATAAAGGATTTCAAAACCTGGATTATCTTAAGCATATTTATGTTATAAAAATATCAAATAGCAATAGCCACTTTCATAGGCATAAAGTGCCTCAAAGATATAAAACATATGAATGTCCCTATCTATAGCCAATTATAGTTTACTACAGTATATCTTTATCATTATAAATCTAGGATTAAATATCTCCTGGAAAAAATTTACGATCCCAAATTTACAGCTACAGTTTCTCTTCGGGCAACCTATAGCAAAATGATTCGTAAAATATACTACTTTACGAAACACAATAAAGCTCACATTCTGCTTACAGTTTAATACTGCACCTGCTGCAGTTTTTATGTCAGCTGACTTGTCAGTCAGCTGACATTATGTCATCACTCTGCGGCGTGGGCGTACGCGTCCGCGTCTGCGTGAACAACTTCTTCTCCAAAACTACAAGGCCTAGAGACATGCTGTTTTTTTTAAAAGATACCTTATCTATCGAGGATGAAAAATTGTTCAAGGCATGCAAATCTGTCTGTTCGTCTGTTTGCTAGAGACATTACAAGGGGGGTACCCCCACCAAAAGTGTGAAAATTTCAACTTTTTATCACAATTTTCTCAGTGACTATTGCAGGGATTTCTCTCATATCTTGCATATATGTACTAGGCCAGAGGTAGATTCTCTTGTGTGAGTATGAGACCTGGATCTGTCTTACTTTTTTTTTAATAAATTTTTTTAATAATTTTTAATGCATTAAAATTCATGAAATCATGCACTAAATCACTTATAACTTCAAAAGTGTTGCATTTACAGCATTTTGTGAAAATATGTTGTTCAGCTACTTCTTTCATAGCTACAATATGGTGAGTAAGTTGGGTGTCTGTCTCAATAGCTAAGTGAGTAATAGCTACTTTTGGGCTTTTCAGTAACTTCCATTATGAGTAAAATCACTTGTAACTTAAAAACTATTGCATTTAGAGAATTTCGTATAAATATGTTATTCAGCTACTTTTGGGCCAGCTATAACATAGTGAAATTTCAGACCTGTAGCTCATGGCATAGCTGAGTAATAGCTACTTTTAGGTTATCACTGTTGAGTAAATCGCTTATAACTTGAAAACTATTGCATTTAGAGTATTTTGTTTCAATATGTTATTCACCTATTTTGGGGTCAGCTATAACATAGTGAAGTTTCAGACCTGTGGCTCATTTCATAGCTGAGTAATAGCTACTTTGAAGTTCTCACTGTTGAGTAAATCAGTTATAATTGGAAAACTATTGCATTTACAAAAATTTGTGCAAATATGTTATTCAGCTACTTTTGGGTCAGCTATAACATAGTGAAATTATAGACCTATAGCTCATGGCACAACTGAGCAATAGCTATTCTCAGGTACTGACTGTTGAGTAAATCAGCTATAACTTGAAAAATATTGCATTTGGAGTATTTTGTTAAAATATATTGTTCACCTACTTTTGGGTCAGCTATAACATAGTGAAATTACAGACCTATAGCTCATGGCATAGCGGAGCAATAGCTATTTTCAGGTTCTCACTATTGAGTAAATCAGTTGTAGCTTGAAAACTATTGCATTTACAGTAGTTTGCTTAAATATGTTGTTCACCTACTTTTGGGTTAGCTATAACATAGTAAAATTTCAGACATGTAGCTCATTGCATAGCTGAGTAATAGTTCCTTTGAGGTTCTCACTGTTGAGTAAATCAGTTGTAACTTGAAAACTATTACATTTAGAGTAATTTGTTAAATATGTTATTCACAGAATTTTTGGTCAGCTATAACATAGTGAAATTGCAGACCTCTATGTCATGGCATAGCTGAGCAATAGCTACTTTCAGGTTCTCACTGTTGAGTAAATCATTGTATCCACTGGATAGCCGCAGTGTGTAGAGAGAGATTTCACCATTACTGCTCTGATGAAAAAAAATATTATAGCTAGCTTTCTTAAGTTTGCAGTATATATTAATAACCATAAAATGTTGTCTGGGAATATTTTTGGCCTCATTTTGAGAAACAAGATGGCCGCCACAGGTGTTTTTTGTCAGTCATGAAAAGTGCTTATATCTCCCTTATTATTGATCCTAGAGGTTTGGGATGATAAACCAACCTGTAGGAAATCATGGGGTGGGAATCTTTTAGTGTGGTCAGATTTGACCTTCAATGACCCCTCCTTCAAGGTCAAACAAGGATAGCCAAACTTAAAAGTGCTTATAACTCGCTTATTATTGGTCCCAGAGGTTTGGGATGGTAAACAGACAGGAAATCATGGGCTGTGAATCTGTTGATATGGTCCGATTTGACCTTGGAACCCTCCTTCAAGGTCAAATGAGGATAGCGAAAATTGAAAGTGCCTACAACTCGCTTATTATTGGTGACAGAGATTTGGGATGGTTTACCATCCCATAGGAAATCATTGGCTCGGAATCTTTTGGTATGGTCAGATTTGACCTTTGGACCCCTCCTTCAAGGTCAAATGAGGACAGCCAAGCTTAAAAGTGCTTATAACTCATTTATAATTGGTCCTAGAGGTTTGGAATGGTAAACCATAGGAAATCATGGGCTGGGAATGTATTTGTGTGGTTAGATTTGACCTTGGACCCCTTCTTCAAGGTCGAACGAGGATATTGCATTTGTAGTATTTCTTTAAATATGTTTTAACCTATTTTTTACACTTAAACAATTACCTTGTTATTTTCCTTCATAATACCATTTACAGGGCACAACTTTTTTATCCTTTTCTTCTGTCAGCTTCGGAATTTCTTTCGAACTTGCTGTTCAGTTACCATTTACTATATTTCTGTACAGCCCTTTTCCTGATAATTATTCTGTCCTCTAATCACCTTCACAAATCAAAAACACTCAGTCAGCTGACACAGTGCCCGTTCACGGGCACTCTCCTCTTGTTAAATAATCCACTTTTTGATCAGATACAAAACACAGTAAAGCTTATGTTATGCTCACAGTCTCATACTGCAACTACTACAGCTCTCCATCCGGACCGCTCGTTTTTGTTAGCAAAAAATTTTTTCTAGTTAAATCTTTATTAAATTCAGGACTGCAGTTTGCACTGTACTTACTATTGAACTACGGCTAAAAGTGTAATATATCGAGATCTATAATCAGGATTTGTATTGGTTTCAGGCAATAGCCAAAGAGAAGGCTCGGGTTAGGGAAGTGGAACGGATGATGGAGATGGATGAGCGAAAACGTCCATACAACAGCATGACTCACATCCCCGAACCCACAGAGGAAGAACTAGAGGCCTTCCGCAGAACCCAGAAAAACTTTGACGATCCCATGGCTCAGTTCATGTAAACAGAACTAAGATTGTGAAATGTAGAGATGCATAAATGATGAAACTAAAGAGTAGTGGCTCATGGTAATGAGCACGCAGAAAAAAAGTTGAAGAACCCATGGTTCAGTTCACATAAATGTGTACAATATTTCATAGTATTCATGATATTTGTACATGTACCAATGCTGAAAACAAAGAATGTTATCTCATTGGAATGAAACCCAGAAAAACTTCGAAGAACCCATGGCTGAGTGAATAAAAAGAGTGACAACAGTTACAGTTACTCTTCTTAAAAGTGCAGCAAGTGAACTGCAGCTCCTAAATCAGAACATGAGGAGAAGCCAGAAGAACTTTAAAGAACCCTATGGATCAGTGTAAGTAAATTATGAACAAGTGATGTTTACTGGAGTTAATTGCAATTGAACCATGTTGTGTTAAATCTCAGTATATCAGAAAAGTATTTCTATTTAACCACGATTTCCAGATAATGGTAATCTTAAGAGAAAATGCCTCCTGGGAAGTCATATTGAAGTCTACTGAAAATGCAATTCTTGTGAAGGGTTTGTGGACAATGTTCAACTCTATTTCAAAGTTTAAACTTGTGTACAGCTCTTGAAAATAGTGTTTGGTCGTTGGGAGACTGATTTATTGACTTAGTTTTATCTTTTTGTTTAATTTATTTGGGTTTAACTTGAATGTATATTGTACATGTTACATCATGACGGTTAACTTTAAGGGCAAGGAAACCAGTACATTCCAGTTTGTCAAGACTCTGCGCTATAAACTGCCAGGCATCAGTAAGCAACGACTTGGTTTTGACATCGCTTTCCACATATTGTACAAGAAATATGTTAATGGGTACTTGACGAAAATGGCTCTGTACTGGTAACCACTGGGCACCAACAAGCAACTACAAACATTCCAACTTAAAGTTTGGGGCTGGAATCGAACACAGGACTTGAAAGGTGGGAGGTATGTTACTCACAAAGCCACCATGCCCTCAGTTGTTGGAATAATCCAGAAGTTGGACGACCGTGTGACTCTTAATGTAAATTGTACATAAAAGTGTCATATTGAACTGGATGGATTGTTTTTTTTTGTGGAAACTAAACAACTGTGACATGAACCTAAAACATTCATCAGTTATAGTTAAATTTGTATGAGTGTAACCTATGAAAAAGACTTACAGTGCTGTCTCATTGTCAGGGAGACAAGAACTGTAGCAAACCTGTAGCACAATTCATGTAAATTATGTGAAAATCACATCATAAAATGTGTTCTGATTTTCTGTAGTTTAAAAGTTGTATTGTTAATTGCATGAATCAGCTAATTTTTAATCCAAGTCTAACTCAGACATACAGATCATAGTATATGGAGCAAATTGCCTCATTACAAAGTTCATGTAAATCTCGTAAGTACATACAGTATTTCAGTGTATAAACGCCTGGGGGACGTCTGCTGTATAAAGGACTGTTAAAACCTACACTTTTGACTTTGATGGGAAAAATAACATTCTAAATGGTGGGCTGATTTTATTGAGTAGTTATATAGAAGGGATATCCATGCACAGTTTCTTAAAGTAGAGTCTTGTAATGAGAACTGTAAAGACCTAAATGCTAATCCAGAATGTAGTAATTGTAAATAATTATATATAAGTGATCCAACAGTGGGAGAAAGTGAAAAATTATTATGTTATATTGCAAGTCATTTATAGCTCATAAAACAAAGTCTTACTTTTCTATTGTATAACAAAAGTAACGACCGTATGACCATTCTATTCTAATACAAATCATGACGATGTGTAGCATATACTTTTGGATTTTCAAGTGGTATCCTGCCCAAGTATTTGAGGAAAATCAATTTTGAGTTAGAGTTTGAATTCATTTTTTTTTAATTTAAAAACTGAAATTATCTGAGTTTGAGTCTTGTACTTGGTTTGGTTGTTGTGAAAAAAGTCATAACTACATACACTCTGGACCAGTTTCAAAGCAGCCACTCAGAATGCATATTGATACCAAGACTTACATGTTCTAAAACATTCAAATTGGAAAATTTGTCAACATATGCATGTAGTTTTGAAAAAAGGGATTGATAAAAATAAGCACACAAAATGTACTGGCTCACAGTAAAACATAAAAATTTTGACAAGTTTTTTATTTTACAACAGTTAATGTATTGCAAACTTGAATGTTTTATGTGTGCACAGGAACACAATTTGTCATTAGAATGAATGATATTAGAATTAGAATGATATACTCTTTAGCAGGTAAACTGTACAAGGTTTGCCAGTGAAATATAAAATAAAGAATCAAATGTGCTGCAAGTGTCTTAATTTTACAGATTTTGAGTAATCACATTTTGGTAGAACATACGACAGTTTTGTTATTAAAATGTATTAATGTATTACCATTCTCCAACACTTGAAAGGCCAGATATTTTGTTTTTAGCAACCACCACTTTAGTGGAGCTACATATAGAGTAAGAAATCTAAAATTCGCCACATATCTAAAATTCGCCACATGTGAAAATACTAATAAAATAAATGAATTGTGGTGAGATTTGTTGACTGTATAGTAAATTAAGGCTTTTTGAACTGAAAAATACCAATTTTTAGACAAAGACATCATTTTCTTCATAAAATTAACTAAGGTTTTAGAGGTGGTGAATTTTAGATTCCTGGCAAATTTTAGATTTCTTACTCTACTTCATTATAAACTACTAGTCAAACACTGTGACATCAGAAGAAATAGAGAATACATGTCACTTGAGAATACATCATAATAAATTATAATATAGAACAGGAGATTTGAAGAAACTAGCATGGAACTTGATTAATATGTACACACACAAACATAAAGTAATCTTCAAAAGAAAATACTCACACAAGCAGTACCTATTATTGGACCTGACCAAAAAAAAACAACATAAAACTGAAAGTTTATGTTCCATTTCAAGAATCTACTCTGCATTCTACCAAGTAAATTAATGTTCAAGTTTAACAACTTAGCAGTAAAAATAATATTTAGCTATTTAGCGCATCCGTCCTTGTAACCGCACCCTATCTCTTTTTCCCGGCAATATTGTCGGTGACAGTGCACAATATGATTATCCACATATTTTTTATATATTGTACGTATTTTTACTAAATAAATTGACATTTTTGCCATGAACATCGAGTTGGTTTACAGCTACTGTCATATTTACAGGAAGTGGGTATTTTTAGTAGATTCTAAATGTCAGAACACCGTTATTCTTACTGGATTGACCTATACTTCATCCCGGAAAGTGTTTCATGATGGATGCGCTAAAAGGAGAACTTTTTCCCACCAAATATTGAATAAAAATAGTCTTTCCTTAGCGCACTGTGCACTAAATAGGTCATTTACAGTATTATGCAAGCTTAAGTTATGAATTTATGCTTTTTTTTTACTACTCTTGGTAGTTTTGAAAGCCCACTACTGTTTACAATGTTTAATAAACTGAAACAACTATTAAAAGAAAGATTCATGTTGAAATGAAAAAATTGGTGTTTCAGCTCATAAGCATTTGGGCATGACCATAAATGGTGTTCAGACCATAACTGCTTGGCAAGCAGAAAATACATGGGACTTGGTTTTACTTAAAATCCTGTTTTATTTCCATCTCATAAAAATCTGTATGGACAAAAGAGAGATCAAACTGATTTATATCTCCAAAGTATCATATGGCTTCAAATTTAAATTGCATAGCTTCATTGCACAGTTTTGCTGTTCTGGTATTTCAAGTCCGATTTGCCTGGGTCATGTTTTGGCAGCAGCTAAAGGATAATAGTTAATTTGTGCAGTTTGCCTGACACATTTGAGTTCACTCATATATCATATTTCACTGGTTTTCAAACAAGATCCTGAGTATCTGATATCTGGTTTGCCTAGAATCGAGAAACAATGACATATGCCCATGCAGTTCATGTCTCACAAAAGGATCAGTAAACCTTTCCAACTGACACAGGTTATTTGATCTTATTCCTCTGAGTTGAATTTTGTAAGCCATGTTGACCACTTTTTGAATTTGAGTACTGTAGGTGTTGTCACGTACCATGTCCACTGGGTAAGGAAAAAGAAAATGGTCCTGAAGGACTTTCCCTGATGACCTGTTGTGGATATTGTGTTTCTTGAAAAAGTCGGTCACCTTCTCCAGTGTTTGTGTGAGGTATCGAACAATCCCATTCAGAGTGATTTTCTTTCCAGGATTCTGAAACACTGCCATCAACACAGTTGTCAGCCATAGAGTCTTTAACTGGTATGTTGAAATACTGTCTGTCAGTGGTGAATTTGATGGGACAGACAACAAACTAAGGTATTTCAAGAATCTCAATGCACATCTACATGTTTCATCCAACTTTCTAATTAATTCGCCTTCTGCAACTGATGTTGACAATCTGAGTTTAACACCATCTTTGAAGATGACATGAAATGACAAATACCTGAGTACTCTGCATTGTCTATTGTCTTTGATGTATGGGTGCATTGAACCCCTCAGTGCATTACAGGTTTGTGGACCGAGTCTTATGCAGGGAACAAGGTCAATCTCTAGAGGGATGTTGTTGAGAGAATACAGAAATTTTATTCCAAAGTTTGTTGATTTGCAATATCCCCTTGCTTGATGGGACTGACATAGCTCATTGAAGCAATTTTGATATTCTGTTTGAAATAAACTTTTTATGGCAGCAGGCTGGAAATCATCCTCAAAATCAAAGGCTTTTACATCTACTTCAGGCAGGTTTTGGGCTTTAAGATGATTTATTTCTACAAGTGAAGGAGAAGTCAATTCAACCATGAAGTCAAACTCGATGGGGCAAGTTGCTACTCGCAGTTTCTCATACATACTACCAGTCCCAATCATTTTACCAGATAGACATTCATGCCTTTTTCCAACTCTTTTTATCAGACTTTGAACAAACTGTTCTACTTGATCCATGATAGAAGAAATAACATCATTGTCAGGGTTGACATAGACTTTCTCATCTAGTGATCTGTAGAGGGTGTCAAGCTTTAGGCTTTTCTTGAAAACAATATCTTTAGGATGAAACACTTTTATGTATTGCTGAGGCGTTGTTCTGATATACAGATTTGGAATTTGGTTGTTTCGATGCTTCGATCCATTGATTTTGTCTAATACCTGTCTTGTGTTTTGTCTTGCCATATAACAACTGAATTTTGATGGACTTCTAGCAAGTTGTACTTTTGTGGAAGTACACACTAGTGAAGACGATTCACTGAAATTGTCCACCAATGGGGAGGATGATGTTTGCTGACCTGATTGGCAAGTAAGTTGATAAGATGAAGATGGAGTAACACCAAGAGCATGCCAGGTGGTTGAATCTGTAACTTGGAGTAGTCTCGATAATCTTCTAACTTGTAAGTGGCATATTAATGATTGTCTTTTTAAGTACTTCATACTTTCAAAATCATTATCTTCAAATTTGGCTTCTATTTCCAAAACTGAACATCGACGCCCATCCATGTCTTTTTGATCCAGTACTTTCTTGCTTTCTTCAATGGTATTGAGATCCTCAACTGGAGGTACCACTGATGGCTTTCTTTGTGGCACTACTGATGGTTTTCTTCTGTTTGAATTGGAAGATAATTTTGGTTTGTCGGGGTTGAGCATCGATTCTATTTGGTCTGAAGTCTCCTCTTCTTTACAGTCACCCTTTTCATTTTCTGCTAGTATTTTGCCATGAGGCTCTTGCTGTTCTGATGCATCCAAAATATCAACCATTAAATGAACAATTTTGGCACATTGCCTTTTGATCTTTTTTCTCTTTTTTGATGTTTTCTTTTTAGGTTTCAACTGTACATTTGTAGATGCAGACAGAGTTTTCCTCTTAGTAACAATTTTCATTCCAAAGTTTACACTTGTCTTTGCCTTTCTCAGACATTTCCCAGCTAGTTCCTTTGCATTTTGTCGACAGATATTTCCAAATTCAGTTTTGGCCTTCAGTGTTAAGCTATCAGCTGTAGGTGGAGCAGAACAATAATCATATTTTTCAATTTTGAGAAAGCTCTGATCTGGAAAAGAATGATCTCCTTTAGACTTACTTGTCTGCTTAGTTATGTCTGAGTGACTGACTTCTTTATCATCAGAAACTGTCCTTGTCGCAAATTTATGTAATGTATGTTGAAATTTATTTGATCTGACCTCCGGCACTGCATGGATTCTGTCATATTTTGCTGTTTCATTGATGTCAGCAGAAGTCAGTGCATATTGACTGGGTTGCTTATTTTTGCTGACTGACTTTTCACTCTTTGTGTTGTGACTGATATCATGTGAAAGATCATGATGCACGATTTCAGAGCTGGCCCATGATAAGTCACTTTGTGTGGTACTGTTGATAAGTGCACAAAAGGGTTTAGTTTGTGTCCTCTCTTTTGCAGTTTCAATTTTAGGTATTGCACATTCTGTTTTATCTTTGTCAACTTCATGCTGAATATCATTTCTTGCAATATCTTCAGTAGAGGTCTGTGACATGGCTTCTGTGACTGGTTGAACTATGTGCAAAGTCATGATCCTATCTTCCATTTGCTTATTGGGTGGTGAATTTTGTTTCTCACAATATTGTGTCTTGTCATTTTGCAGTGTAGGACTAGAGCCTTGCCATTCGTCATAATTAGCACCATTTCGCAAAGCTAACTTCTCAAATCTGTTTTGTAGAGTCACTTCTTCTGGTGGACTACAGATCTTCAGTCCCCTGTTCTTTTGTATTTTCTTTGAAGCCTGAGATGCAGGAGTTAATGTTTGAACATTGGAAGTTGTTGACAAAAAACTGTCTCCAAAGTCTGCATTACCTTTTGTCGGTGGAAAATCTGTTTTTGAGTGGAAATCTAAACTGCTGGCTGATTTCTTAGTGACGGCTCTTGAAGGTGTTGCTTTCTGTGGAGTTCGATGTGGACGGTGACCCAATGTAAATTGTTTTGATCCATGTACAGTAGGCAATAGTGGCAGTGTATCCTGAGAAAAATCAGATGTGTGATTATTATCCTCTGGCACAGCTACAAGTTTATTTCCTCGGAATTTAGAATAAGAAGTTGGCAATTTTGTGACACTACTAATATCAGGCAGACTAACACTTTGAAGATGATTTATCTGTGACTTTTCCTTTTCTAAACCACTAAATGTAGATTTGAACTTAACCTGTGGAAAACTGTTTGATCTCACTTTCTCCTTGATATAATTGTCATGTTCTCTAATATTCCTTGTGAGAATAGAATTTGCTGTTAACACTGGTCTTGGAGTATGAGAATGCAAGTCTTTCAATGTTGTAAACGTGCACCACATTTCTAAGCTTTAAATAATACATTCATACCTTGAAGAAGAGGAATGAATAATATATCTGAGAATTACAGCTCACTATTTTATCTAATCAAATATTGCCTGAAGAAATGTTTCCAAGTATGTACAAATTTCAGCAAGAAAGTGAAAGTTGACAACTTTAATATGCCTTTCATTTGATCACTATTTTAGTGTATGAGGAAGTTCTCAATAATTTCAAATCAATATCACTGGTATCTCATGTCCTGTTTAAAAACCAAAAAAGAACTATGTGAAGTAGTTTTTCACTTATTAAATGTCCCTTGAAAAGGGGAGGCTTATTGTTTTCACCCCCAGTTTTCAGACAGCCGCCGCTGCCGCCGCATTATCATCTCCCTTGAATATCTCCCTTGATACTACACCTATCAAAATAATATTTCGCAGTTGTCTTCTATAGGCATGGGCAAATTTTTGGAGAGGCATAACCTTTATCAAGGTCACATGATCAAAAACATTTTTTTTCTTGTATTTCCATTTCACCAGATTTTCTCAGAAAGTACAGAGTGTGTGTCAACCAGATTTAACTAGACCTACACATCGGAGAACCGATGCAAATCTGTATCCACCAAAAAGAGAACTCACCAAAGCCAGTGAACCATCGTTTGTCCTTGAAGGAGGGGCCAAAGGTCAAATCTGACATCAGAAGATTCCCAGCCCACAATATCCTGCAAGTTGGTTTCACATTGCAAACCTCTAGGATCAATAATAAATGAGTTATAAACCCTTTTAAGTTTGGCTGTCCTCGTTTGACCTTGAAGGAGGGGCTCAAGGTCAAATCTGACCACATCAAAAGATTCGCAGCACATGATTTCCTATAGATTGGTTTCACATTGCAAACCTCTAGGACCAATAATAATAAGAGATATAAGCACTTTTAAAGACCGCTATGTGGGTTACCTTGGCACTCCGTGGATGACCTTGAATTAAGAGCTTCAAGGTCAAATATCTGTAAGGTTGTAGAGGACATATATATCTGTTATACATATCACCTATGAAGACATTCAACCTTCTACCTATGAGAAACAGCCAGTAGAAAAATGTAGATAATTTTCAAAGAAATGCCCGCGGCGGCCATCTTGTTTTTCAGAATGAGGCTAATTTCCTTCCCAGAGAAACTTACCCCCCAATGAAGATATCCTGCAAATTTGGTGAACCTAGCTGATGTAGTTTTCCTCTTAGAGTGTTAACGCCGAAAATCTCTCTACGCGCGGCAGCGGCGTAGCGAACGCTAAACCAAAGTATATTCCTGACATCAAAATCTAGACGCCAGTCAATTTTGAGATCAATCAGGCCATAATTGACTGATTGACGGGTTGATTATTGGTTGATAAAAATGTACTAAAATATTGCTTATAAGTTGCTTATAATTGGTCCTGGAGGTTTGGGATGTGAAACCAACCTATGGGAAATCATGGGCCGGGAGTCTTTTGATGTGGTTAGATTTGACCTTGGGCCCCTCCTTCAAGGTCAAACGAGGATAGCAAGACTTAAAAGTGCTTATAACTCGCCTATTATTGGTCTAGAGGTTTTGGATGTGAAACCAACCTATTGGAAATAATGGGCTGTGAGTCTTTTGATGTGGTCAGATTTGACCTTATAACTCGCCTATTATTGGTCCTGGAGGTTTGCAATGTAAAACAACGTAATATAATCATGGGCTGGCAGTCTTTTGATGTGGATAGGTTTGACCTTGGGTACCTCCTTATTTACCTATTGACATGTCCTTTAGCATTTCATATAAAATTGCAAACTGTGGGAACGTTCTGCTTTTGTCTAGTTTATAATGGGTCATAACAACTGATATAATGTCATATAAAAGGATATATTATTGTATATCCAATGAAATGGCTCATAAATTGTCGCATTGAAACAAAACATCCATCAAAATTATGTTCTCAATAAGTATTATTACTGATTATCACTATCTCTTAATCTCTCTTAATAAAACTAGGGGATTTTGTTTAAGGACAAAGAGGCGCAGGGATGATGGAAGTAACATTATCATTCACACACAATATAATGCTAGCATAAATCAGAGAGTAATTTTAACAGCAGAGTGTATCCACTAAATTTCAATATTTTTTTCATGACTTTTCCATGACCTCTTTATGACCAAAGTTTTAAAATCAGAAACCTATTACATGCTTTGTGGCATGAAAGAGACATGTACTGAGGCCACGAGGGAAGATGCAACTGTTGAACATGCCAGGAACTACAAGTAGTTCCCGGTGGTTTTACCTTTGAGAACCACGCACAAGATTCCAGTCACAGTACAGGAAGATTTGGAAGACACCAAAATTTGATCTGATTGTATAAATGTGTCCTTGTATTTAAATGCTGGATGATAGAAAGGAACAACCCTGTTTCGCGAGAGGATGCCTTTTAATTTCCATGAATTTTTATGAATTTTCCAAAACCTGGAGTCCATTTCCTTGACTTTTCCAGGCCTGGAAGAAAAATGGAATTCCATGACTTTTCCAGGTTTTCCGTGACTGGATACACCCTGTCTGAACAGTACATGAACACCAATTTCTTTGTAGCATACATTGAATTATATAAGTAAAAGTATAGATGAGACATAAAAATTAGGGCAGAGATCAACTATTTTAAATGAATTGCACAAAAAAGTCAAAGTCAGAATATCCCAATGTCAACTGATATAAAATATTTCATGTGTTTTTGAAAAATCTATGTTGAGAAAGTCCATGGTGGTACCAGGGTGTGTATTACTAATATTTTCTATCAGAGTCAGTTGGAAAACTGCAAATAGATACAAGTAGTTAACTATTCAGAATAAAAGAATCAAAAGAAAAAATGTTGCAAACTGTTACTCCTGCCCAATTTTAAACGGATATGTATTGACTGAAGTAGAAGGATATTTGACTTTGGGCCTGTATGTACTTATTCTACTATAACCTGTACCAGGGGATTTCCTTCTTTTTCTATTAGAGTAAGAAATCTAAAATTCGCCACATATCTGAAATTCGCCACATGTGGAAATACTAATAAATTAAATAAACAGAGGTGAGATTTGTTCAATGTACAGTAAATTAAAGCTTTCTGAACTGAAAAATACCAATTTTAAGACAAAACATCATTTTCTTTATAAAATTAACTAAGATTTTAGAGGTGGCGAATTTTAGATTCCTGGCGAATTTTAGATTTCTTACTCTACCACACATTTTTTCAAAATATATATAACTCCAAGCAGTTTTTTTAAGTACCATTCGACCAATTTTTTAACTGCACCAGGATTTAACTGAACTGGATATATTTGGGAAATAGAGCACATGTCTTCACTTTGTTCTCAAAAGCAAATGTTTTACTTGAGGATTTTGTGTTTGCTGATCTAACAAATGCCTGAATTTTTTGCCATGTTATAATGGCTTTATAGTGGAGTGGATAAGTGAATGGGGTGTGCACTTCTTGATAAAAGCATGAAACTTTGCCTATGGGGGCTTTTGAGTATGCTGATTTCAAAAAGTGCAGGAACCACAATGACGTTTCAACGGTTCCCACTGAAAATGCAAAAATCAAAATGGTCTCCACCAACCTGTTGAAAAATAGAATTTTGCTTATAACTCAGCTCCTTGTACTCCGATTACCATGATTTTGGTATCTTTCCATATGTTTTTTGAGGTCAGGGAATCCAGTGGGATACAAAAAAAGTAGATCGGCAGTCAGCTTTTGGGGGAAAACTCTGAAACAAACATTTAAAGCAGTCAATTTCTGGATTTTTCCACGACGTAAAAGATAATGTATAATACTTGTGTATAAGTTGTATAAATTTCACATCATGTATCATTGCTGTTGCATATTGTGTATACGATATATACACATGTCTTTAGTATATAAAATATATGGTATGATATAATGGATTAAACATGTTAAAGGCGAATATGATAGATATGGATCAGACAGCGACTTGGATCAGACATGTGTAGAAATGACAAAATTGTGTCTAGTATCATGAAGGAGGCATAAATAAAATTAATAGTTATTTATTCCAGCCTATGCCGAAGTCTATTAAGCCATTACCAAAGACATATACTGATGTTCCACCAACAATGCTTTCTGACTACATAGTGCCATTGACAACTGATGACCAGGTAATTTCTCAATCAACATATTTAGATGTAGATGAAATGGAAAAGCTCTGGCTTCAACATGTGGTTGCAGCATGTCGCAGTGAAACCCAGGATGATAAACATATCCTGGTCTGTTTATTTTGCTAGCTTACAAGTGTCTGTACCCAAGCCTCTTGGAATTGTTACACTTCTCCCCATTCTCCTGCCATGGTGAGACATGGAATGGACATCATTGCCCGGATCACTGCTCATATAAATCCTGGGCAGATACCAGTATTCACTGTAGATCAGCCTCTGTATGTTATTGCTAAAATATACAGTGGACATATGGATGGACAGTATGTTGCTATGATGTGTGGCCTCCATATTAAAATGGCCATGTTATCAGTGATTGGAGATCAGCTTGATGGAAGTGGATGGATCTATGTAATGGCTTTTGCCAATGTCACCACTGATGGACAGGCTCTTGGTTTGCAGAAAGGCTCACATACATCAAGGTCTTAGTGGGCTTATCAAGTTACAGCAGCTGCTCTCCGTATAGGTTTCTTAACAGGTCATATGTGGAATGTTGTACCATCACACAAAACATTGAAAACAATGAGAAACTTGACTTCAAGGAGTGGTGCAAACATATGGCATCAAAACACCATGTTACAATTGGAACTTCTATTCATGCAGTTCCTTAGATCACAACATTGGGCAGAAGTTTATGGAGTTATGTAGAGGTGCTTGGAAAATTAGTTCCATAGATGTTTGAACTGACCACTACCACTATTCTCGATGGATGACTGTTCATGTCAAAGACTTCCTACTAGATAGTACCAGCCCTACCACATATTCTGATTTTGTCAGTGGCAACTTGTCACCCAGAAGTCCAGGAATAAATTCACTTGCCCATGATCAAGTATGTGAATAACTCAACACCATGCTTAAGGGAGATAGCAGAGCTATAGGATCAGAGAATAAAGTAGCACTGACTCTGGGGTTGGTGGCAGGCCCAGAAATATCTAGAATCTGACATGAATACAATGAGAAACATTATGAAGTCAAGGATAACACAGAACGTCACCATGAACAAATACCCAGTGTGCAGAAAGTGTTTCTAGATCTAGTCAAGGCTGTCACTGATATGACTGAAGAAATTGGCAACCCCTTTTCCAAATTGAACACAGATCTGTACACACTTGATAATAAGGTCATAATGCCTGAGAGTGTGGTGTATATTGTAAAAACTGCAGAAAACCTTGGCAAAGCACAGTATGAGAAATTTGTTCAGGAGTGACAAAATACAAAACAACAGTATGCCTCTGTTAAATTCCAATTGTGGAAAAGCCCCTATAAAGTCCACATCCAGGTTTGCCATTCTACAGAATGATGTTTGTCTGTTCTCAAAGATGTACATATCATGTCAATCTAGAAAAAGTGATATGGATGCCTTCTTCAGTCATGAAAATCATGCATGGTCTCCATCTTTGGCTTCAAACAACACCATGCAATCAAACTACTAAATCAGACCTGATGGGATGCCTGGAGGCCTTGGTACCTCAACCAGATGTTGTTCCCAGTGTTAATGTCAAAATTGTTGATGGAGCTTTGCTGGTGCATAAACTTTACCTGATTATGCACAGTGGGTCTTTCTGCCTTACACTGAACACATCCTGCAAGATGTAGCCCAAGTATACATTGTCTGGGATGTCGACCGTGAAGACGATCTAAAGGCACAAACCCAACAGAACCATGGTGCTGGAAGTGAAATCTGGGTAGCCAACAACACATCTGTTCCAGCAAACTGGAACAATAACCTTCACATTGATACAAACATGGATGGTCTGTTAAAACTACTAGCCAATGCTGCACAAGAGTTTGAGTCACCACAAGAAAAGCAAATAATCTCAACCCATGGCAGAATGCTATATCAGCTCCCATGTCCAACCTGTCTAACTTGTGGTGTACGCATGAAGAATCGGACACACAATTCGTGGTCCATGCTTCACAAACAAATTGTCATGGGTTTTCTAAGGTAATGATCTTATTCTTATCACTTACTGATTTTGATTTAGGAAGATTGCAGTTAGTCCAAAACTCACTCTGCAGGGTTGTCATCCGTTGCTCCAAATACTCTCACATTACCCCTCAACTGAAAAACCTCCACTGGCTCCCTGTCAAATATAGAATATAATTAAGCGTACCTGAAAGGGCGCTTATTTGTTTTCGCCTCAGTTTCCTCACCACCGCCGCCGCCGCTGCATTATGGTCTCCCTTGAATATCTCCCTTATTATTAGAAGGTTTCAAACCATATTTGGCACTTATATACCTTAGGCGTGGGAAAATTTTTCTGCATGCTTAAATTTGACCTTTGACCTTTATGAAGGTCACATGATCAAAAACAATTTTTTTAAGTGCACACACACACACACACACACACACACACACACACACCCCCCCCCCCCCCCCCCCCCGTCATCGCAGTTCAGGAAAAACTACTTGCTACATGGCCTTATAATTTGACACACCTGTTCATACTATCGAAAACGCGAGCTGATTAGATTTTGAGAGCAATCCCTTGAAAAATGTCTCATTTATGGGTGATTTCCTCACACCTTCCAATCTGAGAGCCTTAAATTTAGGTCAACCCCCCTATTATCTTCTTAAGTATTGCATTTAGAGCCATAAAATGTATTGGGAGGTAATAGGAAACCATATGTGGAGAGTCTAAATAGCCGGTCAGTTTTACCCCATGGCCCCCCCCTTATGGGTTAAACTGGGGTCATAAAATAGCTGATTTTGAGTTTTCACCCATGGTGTCCGGATGGGCGGGCGGGCGGCGGGAAATAGTTTGTCCGGGCTGTATCTCAGAAACCGTAAGGTGTAGGAAGTTGATACTTGGTAGGGACATTGGTTAGGGGGTGTAGGTGTGCAACGTCATGGTCTGACCTTGATTTGACCTTTGACCTTGCCGTAGTGACCTTGAGTTTGAAAATCTTGTCTGGGCTATATCTCGGAAACTGTAAGGTGTAGGAAGTTGATACTTGGTAGGGACATTGGTTAGGGGGTGTAGTTGTGCAACGTCATAGTCTGACCTTGATTTGACCTTTGACCTTGCCGTAGTGACCTTGACCTATAAAATCTTGTCAGGGCTATATCTCGGAAACCGTAAGGTGTAGGAAGTTGATACTTGGTGGGGATATTGGTTAGGGGGTGTAGGTGTGCAACGTCATGGTCTGACCTTGATTTGACCTTTGACCTTGCCATAGTGACCTTGACCAATAAAATCTTGTCCGGGCTATATCTTGGAAACCGTAAGGTGTAGGAAGTTGATATTTGGTAGGGACATTGGTTAGGCTGTGTAGGTGTGCAACGTCATGGTCTGACCAAGATTTGACCTTTGACCTTGCCGTAGTGACCTTGACCTATAAAATCTTGTCAGGGCTATATCTCGGAAACCGTAAGGTGTAGGAAGTTGATATGTGGTAGGGACATTGGTTAGGGGTGTAGTTGTGCAACGTCGTGATCTGACCTTGATTTGACCTTTGACCTTGCTGTAGTGACCTTGACCTATAAAATCTTGTCGGGGCTATATCTCGGAAACTGTAAGGTGTAGGAAGTTGATATTTGGTAGAGACATTGGTTAGGGGGTGTAGGTGTGCAGCATCATGGTGTGACCTTGATTTGACCTTTGACCTTGCCATAGTGGCCTTGACCTATAAAATCTTGTCAGGGCTATATCTCGGAAACCGTAAGGTGTAGGAAGTTGATATTTGGTAGGGACATTGGTTAGGGGCTATAGGTGTGTACTATCATGGTGTGACCTTAATTTGACCTTTTACCTTGTCGTAGTGACCTTGACCTTTAAAATCTTCATGGACCTTTGGGTCTGTCTTTTGATGCAGATTAAGCAAAAGTCATATTAGAATTTATTAAGAATTTTACTTTCATAACTTCCCATTGTAAGAGATAGAATTTCATCAAGTGAGCCACAGATTTTGCTCCAACACCACAATAAGTATTCATTAAAATGTATTACCACTTCTGTATGCATGGTAATATTCAAACCATCTAAACCATAATTTGGCCATGCAGATGTAGATAAAGAGTTGAATTTTAGTTTACTGATTAATGCTGTCATCTTGTTATTGAATTATCTTGTTTTAATACTTCATCTTTGTACGCATTATCTTTCTTTTAAACATTGTTTGGACCTTTATATAACTGACAGTGCTCTGAAAGTATCCTGAAGTTTGTACTGGTACAGTACTTCTATATCTCATGGTGTTGAAAATATTTCCCTAGGCTGTGGGGTACGGGCATCTCTGATGCTATTTTTGTGTTATATCTCCTTTATCGTTGCTTTTATAGCTTCAGAATGTATTAAGAGGTATTGGGAAAGCATATGTGGAGAATCTAAATAGCTGGTCACTTTTATTCCCTGATCCCCCCCCCCTCCATGGGTCAAACTGGGGTCATAAAATAGCTGATTTCGAGTTTTTGTCTTATATCTCCTTTATCGTTGCTTTTATAGATTGAGAATGTATTAAGAAGTATTGGGAAAGCATATGTGGAGAGTCTAAGTAGCGGGTCAGTTTTACCACCCAACCCCCCCCCCCCCTTATGGGTCAAACTGGGGTAAAAAATAGCTGTTTTTGGAGTTTTTACCTGATATCTCCTTCATTGTTGCTATTATAGCTTCGGAATGTATTAAGAGGTATTGCGAAACCATATGTGGACAGTCTAAATAGCCAGTTAGTTTTACCTCCTGACCCCCATGTATGGGTCAAACTGGGGTCATAAAATAGCTTTTGCCTTTATTGTTGCTTTTATGCTTTCACAATGTATTAAAACCTATTTCAAAACCCTGTGGACAATCTAAATAGCAACACATACTTGCACACATGATTATATATGAAGTTATCAATACTCGTTACTGAAATGCTTTGTAGCATTTACACAAAATTTACTAAAGTTACATCCAATGTTTTACATCCAATGTACAACACTTTCTCCAGCTTGTCTATGTCTACAACGCTTGTTTATGTTAATTAAAGAAGACCTTTGTAGGATTTTCCCTGTCATGATATCACTAAGGGGGTTGGTTTATGTAAGAGTACGGTACAGCTTTGTGCATTCTTAGCTTTACAGCATGCTTATTAAAACCACAAGGCATTTTAAACTCTCAGGGACACTTAGCTTTTGTTAGCAAAAGCATTCATCTAGTTTAAAATAGGCCTCATTACATACAGGGTCAACCAGTTTACCTAAGAGAATTAATTCATCCCTACACCTCTTCCAGGAATACAAGGCGAACAACCCCAAACTCAAGTTCCTTCACACCCCCACTTTCGACCGTAAGGTTCAAACACTTTCCAATTCTTTCAGTCACAATGCCCCAGTTCTTTGGAACTCTTTCCCCTTCTAAATAAGAAATAGCCCCTCTGTCACATATTTCAGGAAAGACCTCAAAACCCACCTCTTTAATTCTAGTTTCCCAACTTAGTTTCCTTCCCTCTTGGTCACACCCACAACTCCGGATTACTGACCTTGAACACCCCTCGACTCTCCATATGATAAGTTAGCGCACTGAGTTCCCCTATGTGGGGAAGATATTGCGCCTGCAAAGCGGTAGTTTAGATTAGATTAGATGATACATACAACTGATGTGGTAGTTCTTGGGATTGCTGTCTCAGGAAAGCTGGCAAACGGTGAACTGTGGATCGCATTTGGTCATGGTTCTAAACTACGATACATCTGTCATCTCATTGCTGCTGAAATAAGAAGCAACACATCATGGGATCTCCTGTTTATGCACCCATTGTCGGGATGCAATGTTGTCTTTCTTTGGAATTGGCAACAAAACAGCCTGGTCTATTGACATAGTATGCCCAACCTTGCAGAGATCTTTGCTTGTCTGTCTCATACTGCAAGCTAAGTATCCAGCAGCAAAATGGCAGCAATCGGGCAACATTGTCCTGCATCAGTGAACGTCAACACTGAGCCATGTAAATGATGCCAGAAAACAGCTGTTTACCTTAGGGAACTGAAAAAATAGAGAATGTTCTTCCAACATTACATGGACTGGAATAGCATGTGAAAAGGGTTGTTTATCAAGCAGGGTAAATCTGGGGACAATGCCTCATAGGAAAACCAGAGGTCCCATCACCTGATCTGTGACTGGCAGGAAATGGGTGACAGTCCATGGACTTCACTTTGGACCACACTGTCTGAAGTTGCCACAGGGTCTCATGAACTGTTAAAGTGCAGCTGTAAGAAGTCCTATGCTGCCAAATGCAAATGTTTCAAGACTTTCAACTCTGGTCTTAAATGCACACAGTTGTGCTTCTGCTCTGGCGAGTGTAATAGAGAATGGTAATAAACATCAGAAAATATGTGCTTTTGCAGAGAGTATTGTACTTTACAATACCATAGTATTGCATTGGGAAGGATGTAGACTGTTTTTTATGCATAAATGTTTGAGTTACATATTAAACAGACATGTAAGCATTGTGTTACAATTTCAGATTTGTTCAGCATTAAAACTGTCAATATTATTTGTGTCAATTAATATCTCCAGTGTTCTCCACTTGTCCGGTTTTCAAATAGTAAACTTATTTCTATGATGTTGAATGGAACTTTGCATTTTCATGCTTGTATATTTAGAAAGTATTCAACATTGATGCCAATACAAAAACAAATTTCAATTCATATCAATCATACTACTTATAATGATTCCCTGGCTGCCGTTGTAAGCACATGTAATCATTTTCTTCTGAAATTTATGTCTTTAAATGTTTGTTTTGGATTTCCCCCATAAGCTGGCTGCTGATCTATTTTTTATATATCCCATTGGATTGCTTGACCTCAAAAACATATGAAAAGACACCAAAATCATGGTAATCAGACTACAAGGAGCTGAGTTATAAGCGAAAAACTATTTCGCGATGGGCCTTTAGTGGCCATTTTGAATTTTGGATTTTTCAGTGAGAACCATTGAAATGACAGTGTAGTTCCCACACTTTTTGAAATCAGCGTACTCAAAAACCCCATAGGCAAAGTTTCGTGCTTTTATCCAGAAGTGCACAATTCAAGGAAAAAATGTCGCATATCCGCTCCACTATTATATTTGTGCAAAGTACATGTTATGTAATACATATATTTGGCTTCAGTTTGTTTCTTTTGATTCTATGGTAATTTGTACCTGTACTTTTGGATTTCCTGTGTTTCTCGGTTGTCCCTCATTTCTTTTTGTCAAGCCATATCTTTAGAAATTGTAAGTTGTAAATGTTTTGCCTTTTCTTTACTCTCTTCCCTTACTCAGTCATTTATACGGTTGTTAATGTTGAAATATGTTTAATTAATTTTCCTTTTTTAGAAACATTTTTTTTTTCAACAATGCTTGTTTTGACAGTCACAGTGAATATATTAAAAAGTATTTTATTGATTTTCCAATAACTTCTATAATTTTTGGTTTTATATTCACATATTTAAATGCAGTCTGAAATTCATTCATATGTTTGTCTTGGTAATCCACTGCATATGTCACATAACACAAGAAAACCTTTCTGCAGTGGATGTTAGCAAGTAGCAAATGCAGCAAGACAATTCCTTTTATCTTATAAAAAAATAGCATCAGAGATACCCCTACCCCACAACCTGGGGAACTAGTATTGGACACCATGAGATACAGAATGATGAAACCGTACAAATCAGGAGACTTTCAGAACACACAGTGCAAGTTATGTAAATATGCAGGAGAAAGAACACTTGTGAACAAAAATGTATTCATTTTTTTGGAGGCATTTCAGGTCACCTTAAAGTATTTTTCACAATGCAATAAATTTAGTGAAAAAGCAGATGTCTGCCGAGTTTCTAAACTGTAAGCAAAGGGGTGGCTTGATATCCTGGTACTAAAGGGACATTATATATATTGAACTCTCAATTGCTTTTAGTTATATGCAAAACATTAATCTATTATTTACTGACATTAAGTATGTGTCTCCTAGGGTGTACACTACTTTCCTCCACCACTGAAATTGCCCATGGTCATATGACATATACAATTGTTGAAAGCAGTGATAAACTCAAATACATTAAAATCCTGGGACCAAGTTTGTTCACACTGAATGAAAGGAATGGACAACAAATACCAACATACTATAGGCTGTAGTTTATTTGATTGCATAATACACATTTTTCTCAATGTTTCGACAAGTGCTATTGTGCTATATTGACATAAATGTAAAATTGTTGACAAATATATTTACAAGAACTGAGTTACTGAACTTTTCCAAAGTCATTTCATTGTATACAGTTCTTCTGTAATTTACAATTTTTCCATTAAATCTGCCATTTGTATTCAGAATATAAATGACTATCAAAACCAAAGTATGGGTAAACTGAACATGTAAATCTGTCAACTAACATCATATTTTCAGAATCACAACACCCTAAACCAGAAGATAATAAACAAGAATTTTTCTTTGCCAAGCATTAATGATGCCCAACAAAATTAATTTCATTTAAAAAATAAATAGACACCACAAATGCAAAAATATGATACAACCAAGTAAAGAAAAAAAATTAAGCTTCATCAAGTGACATGGATTGCACTTCAGTAACAAAAGAATTGAGATTTTCAAGTAAGTTTTAATTTTAATAGTATTTTAATAATGCTTAATCTCCATTTAAAGACAGACACACCAAACAAAACAAGCAGAAAACTAAAATCATCAACCTGAGACATAGCAGGGGTCAGTGCCACAGAGAAACCAGAAAATACAGAAATTAGAGTAGATATGCTTGTGCAAAGAGATAGGTTTTGAGCTTTTTTCTGAATGAGTGGAGAGAAGCGACTGAACGTATATTATCTGGCAAATCATTCCAAATCTTTGGAGCATCATAAGCAAAGCTGGGGTGAAAATGCTTAATCGACTTATATACTGAAGTGGCAAAGTGTGGGACCTCAAAGAACACACCATCAGCTTGGCTTTTACATGCCAGATTATTTTGAACACATTGCAGCTGACAAAGATTAAGAGCTGAGACACTCCCAAACAAACTAGATATTGCGTCTTGATGCAGTGTATCCCTGGACAGGACATGGTTGAAGCGTGACTTACAGAGTATTATGTTTTCAAGATTTCCAGTAAGTCGTCTTCACATCCAAACCTCTACGACCAATAATAAGGGAGATATACACCATTATAGGTATCAAGGACCACATTCAACCTTCAAGGAGCCTGGAGAGCTCCAAGGTCAAATGTGACATCACCAAAAGATGAGGGGCACATGATTTCCTATAAGTTGTCTTCACATCCAAAACCTCACTGAGTAATACTAAGGGAGATATAGACCATTATAGGTATCAAAGATCACATTCGATCTTGAAACAGGGGCCCAAGGTCAAATGTGATCCCACCTTAAGACTCTGGGCAGATGATTTCCCATAAATCGTCTTTACCGCCAAAACCTCTACGACCAATAATAAGGGAGATATAGGCCATTATAAGTATCAAGGCCCACATTCAACCTTGAAGGAGGGATCTAAGGTCAAATCTGACCCCACCAAAAGATTCGGGGCACATGATTTCCTATAAGTTGTCTTCACATCCAAAACCTCTATGACCAATAATAGGGGAGATATAGTCCATCATAGGTATCAAGTACCACATTCAATCTTAAAGGAAGGATCCGGTCAAATCTGACCCCACCAAAAGATTTGGGGCACATGATTTCCTATAGGTTGTCTTCACATCCAAAACCTGTACGACCAAGAATAAGGGAGATATACACCATTATAGGTATGAAGAACCATATTTGACCTTGAAGGAGGGCTCCAAGGTCAAATCTGAAACCAGCAAAAGATTCGGGGCACATGATTTCCTATAACTTGTCTTCACATCCAAAACCTGTATGACCAATAATAAGGGAGATATGGGCTTCTTTAAGTTTGGTCACCTCAGATTTTCAAATTTGTTGCCATAGCAACCATTCAAATTGAACAGACTGGACCGAATGTTAGCCAGGCAAGATTTCATAGTAGGGAAGATATCTTGAAACCTTGGTAAGGGTAGGTGCAACAGATTTCCAGCTATAAGTGATTACTCAATGGTGAACTGTCAAAGTAGCTATTACTCAGTTAGCTATGGACCTACAGCTCTGAAAATTTGTCATGACACTGTGCATCAAAAAGTAGCTCAACGAATTTGACAAAATTATTGTAACTCTAACAGTTATGAAGAAAAATATCATTTACTCATTTTGGTCATGGTTAAAAACTGAATGTAGCTATTACTCACGTAGCTATTGAGACAGACCTTTGAAAAAGTTACCACCTTGTAGGCATGGAGAAAGTAGCTGAACAACATATTTTACCAAAATGTTGTAAATGCAGTCATTTTTGAGTTATAAGCACTTCACTCCAACTCGCTACCAGTGCTATTACTCACTTAGCTATGGACCTATGCCATACATAATCTCCTGTCCAGCAGGCCATCTAGAGATAATCAACATGAGCCAGTAAGTTATACAGCCAATAACTAGACCTAGCACATCGGAGAACCGATGCAAATTGTATCCACCAGAAAGAAAACTCACCAATCAACCATCACTTAACCTTGAAGGAGGAGCCCAAGGTGAAATCTGACCAAATCAAAACATTCCCAGCCCATGATTTCCTATAAGTTGGTTTCACATTGCAAACATTTAGGACCACTAATAAGTGAGTTATAAGCACTTTTAAGTTTGGGTATCCTTGTTTGCCCTTGAAGGAGGAACTGAAGGTCAAATCCGACCACACCAAAAGATTCCCAGCCCATGATTTCCTATAGGTTGGTTTACCATCCCAATCCCCAGGGACCGATAATAAGTGAGTTATAAGCACTTTTAAATTTGGCTATCCTTGTTTGACCTTGAAGGAGGGGCCCGAGGTCAAATCTGACCACACCAGAAGATTCCCAGGCCATGATTTGCTATATGTTGGTTTACCATCCCAAACCTCTACGACCAATAATAAGTGAGTTATAAGCACTTTTAAGTTTGGGTGTCCGCATTTGACCTTGAAGGAGGGGTCCAAGCTCAAATATGACCACATCAAAAGATTCCTAGAAAATAAGCAAGTTATAAGCACTTAGTTTGGGTGTCCTCATTTGACCTTGAAGGCGGTGGATACAATAAAGGAGGTATATGGCCTCACAGTCTTATATAGGCATATATATGCAGTAAAAGGTACCATTTTGAGTCATTTTAGCAGGCCTAAGGTGACCTTGAAAACAATAGCCAAGGTCAACAAACTGGATGCTGATACTCCATCATGTACTCAACCTCCAAAGCCATTTTAAATAGTTTCCATGCAATATAGTCAGCATTAAGTGTGAAAATATCTGCAAAAAGGCCAAAAATGGCCTCAGTGAGGTACTTTGGCGGTCTGTGGATGACCTTCAGTGAAGAGCTTCAAGGTCAAATTTCTGCATGCTTACAGAGGACATATATATGTATTATATATACCACCCATAAGATAATCTAACTTTCTGTATATGAGAACTGGGCCAAAATGCGAAAAAAATAGCCAGTCTCGGCAGGCAAAAACCCCAGCCCGCAGGTACAGCTAAATGGCCAACAACATTGAGATTTGGGAAAATCTTAGGAACAACTTCTGTTGTAAGAACTACAGAGAACCCACGAGATGTTCTACAAAAGATTCACAGGCCATGATTTCTTACAAGTAGTTTTCATATTTTGTAGCCCAAGAAGCAATTATAAGGGAGATATAAGGCTTTTTTGATATGATGACCCTCCTTCTTGGTATTAAAGATGTGATATGGCAGTCATTTTGTTTCCAAAACAAGGACATAATTACTCTCAGGCAAGCTTTCATATCCATTTACATTTTGTGCAAATCTGATGAAGCTAGCTGCAACATTTTAATTACAGAAAATATCAAAGATTTTAGAAAAAACTTTAAGACCCCGAAATTTTAAAGTGTTGCCATGGCAACAGATGCCACTGGATACCCCCAAAACCTAATCACCTCTAGATTCTCTTGGGACAAACAGGTGAAAATCCGTGCAGGGGTTTAGTCTGGGACACCCACAAACTTTACGACCCGAAAATCTTAAAAGTGTTGTCATGGCAACAGTTGTTACCAGATACCCCCCAAAACCTAATCAGCTCTAGATCATTTTGGGGTAAACATTCCCTGAAAATTTGGTGAAAATCCGTGCAGGGGTTTAGTCTGTGGAACACCCACAAGCTTTATGCCTGCCACCGCCCGGACGGCGCAGGGGACGACTATAACATTAAAAATGGCCAAAATCTGACCTTTAAAAGGCCACCAGTGACCTTGAAATTGAAGGTCAAGGTCACAAAATAATACCTTTCGTGACATTGCCCATATATACCCACATACCAAATTTGAAAGGTCGAAGTAAAATATTTTTCAAGTTATTGTGTCCGAAAAGGAAATCTCTGCGGCGGCAGCGTGACCGTACTGAATCCTAAGTATCCCCGACTTTCATCCAGGGAAACAATAATTACAGTAGTAAAGTCGACTCCCAGCCAAAGCATTTGCAGCCATAAGAGCAGCATGACGTGTCAGATAGCCTTAAGATCTAAGATTTGAGCAAAACAGGACTTACAGATATTCTGGACATGCCTCGAAAAGGAAAAATCACTATTAAAGCATACACCAAGGTTCCTTACTGCCTTTGCAGGAAAGAGGAAATTACTAAGAATGTAAACTGGAGAAAGATTTGTTGAGTTTTTCACGTATGTTTGAAGCAAAAATAATGAATTCAGTTTTATCTGTGTTTAGCTTCAACTTTTTTTACAGATAATTTTTTCATCCAAGTTTTTAACCTGTCAAAGGCATGAGCCACATTCTTGTATGTGAGATGAACATATGACGGTGTATTGTCTGCATTCAAGTGGAAACCTATACCAGGATGATTTTGAATGACTTTGCTGAGGGGAGTAATATATAAGGAAAAAAAAAGAGTATTAGACCAAGGAGAGCCCTTAGGCCCGCCAAACAAAAGCTTCTTTTCATCAGACAAGATACAGCTAATCTTAACACACTGTGAACGATCAGAGGTAGGACATGAACCAGTCCAAAACTATACCACCAACGCCAAACAAAAAACTCAGACAATCTAGGAGTGTGCCATTGCCAATCGTATCAAATTCTGCCGCTTGGTCAAGCAGCATAACAGCGGTGGCCTCACCTCTAGCTGGAGCAAGATGGACATCATTTTTGATCGACAGCAGCACAGTTTTGGTCAAGTGACCTAATTTATAAGCGGACTGTCATTCTCAAGTCCATGAGAACAGACATAGTCATTTAACTGGGAGGAAACCACTTGCTCGACAAGTTTGGAGATAAAGCACAAGCCTGGCGCAGGTTGGTAGTTCTTGAAATTGTCATGTGGTGGGGAGGCTTTTTTTATCAGTGGAATAACAACAGGTTTTTTGAAACTAGCAGGAACACCTTCAACCGGGAACAATTAAGTTTAGTAACTAAGGGGAGAAGAGTGTCTAAACACTCCTTGACCAAAGGGTAGGCCACGGATCCGACAAACAAGATTTTGGTAGTGACTTCATAAATACCCGATTAATTTCTTCATCAGAAACTGTTTTAAAGAAATCAAATTTAGGTAGGTCCGAAGGAGCAGGTAGTGTGAAAGAGTCAGTGCTGGAAAATGAGTCCCTAATCTTGGTAATTTCGCCGAGAGAAAAGTCACAAAATGGTTAGCAAGACATATCTGGGACTCATGAGAAGGGAGTACACTTTCAGGATTGGAATGTAATGCAGAATGTAAGACCTGCCACAATTTTTTTTAATCCTGAGCATTTTCACTGACAAGATTTCTGTAATAATTAGATTTATCCTTGTTTTCTAATGAATTACAACTGGCAATCAGCTTACGCAGTCTAGCTCGATTTTGTGTAAATCAGTTACACAGTTGAATAATATAAATCAGAATAATAACATAATTATCCTGTATCACTGTTATGAGGTTTCCTCCTGACTGCTCTAAGTCTGTTGCATGGAGTAAAATCATGGAGGTTGCACAACTGATCTTTTCTCTCTTGAAGGCTTGGAACCCTCATGCAGCAGTCATGGCTGCCCTTCAAAAAATTAAAACATGTTTTAAAATTTTGCGAGTCTTTATCTCCCAAGTACTCAAAAAAAAATTTTCACTTTCCACTAGTCTTTAGAGTGGTACAACTTCTCTTAATGACATTCTAACAGTTTTTTCTGTTGCTCTGACCTATCTTTCTGACTCTTCAGCAAAAAAATGGTGCTAAATGATCTTTTCCCCAAATAATATTAGTTAGAGGAGTCCACCTCCATTTCCTGCAATATAGTAGTTGGGGCTTTTTATTGTGTATTATATTTATTGTATACATATTTATACTTAGCACAATATCTCCTTGTACTGCAGCACTCCAAGCCGTATTTGACCCATCCTGACTGTACAAGTACAGCCCAAGCTCTCAAGCGGCTGACATTCCCCTGACCAGTGACCATGACCATGACCAGTCCTGCCAGTGCTCTGCACAAGACGTCTTTTTCTGACATTAGTGGGCTGGGCTAATTGTCTAATGTATAAGATGTATTAAAGCAATAAAATTGCAAATTTAATAAGTAAATTAAATTTTTATAAGTTAATACCCTATCCAATGGACAATTGCTAATCCAGTCGGCGCAGACCGGCCCGCCAAACGACAGAAAAAGCCGTCTTCTATGAGTGCATAATACCCTCACAAGCTGGCCGGTCCCAGTGTGCATTCGCTAGGTGGCGCATCGTACTTCCTTCCTGTCTAGACAGCGTGACGTCATAGCATCTTTTTTCCGTTGTCTAAACCTATTAGACCCCTAGTAAACTGATAGCGGGGTCGGTGGGAGGGTCTTGTGTGTCCATTGGATAGGGTATTAACTTATAAAAATTTAATTTACTTATTAAATTTGCAATTTTATTGCGTTAATACATCCTATCCAATGGACAATTGCTGAATAACTACCGCTTGGTAGGCGGGTAAGTTACTAGGGACTTAAAGTCAACTCAAGAAGAAAACAACAATTTTCCCCAAGCCTGGGTTGACCTTGAGGTCAGGAAACCCTGAAGGCCCTAGTCGGTCATAGGAACCGCATAATCGGTTCAAACCGACTTCTCCCCCCCCCTTTTTTCTAAAAAGGGGGGACCTGCTCTGAGGTAGGGGAAAAGAGGTAGAGGGATGAGTTCAGTCCCATAAGAAGTAAAATAAACCTCCCGAAGGAAGCACGTCAGAGTTTTTTTTTTGTTTTTTTTGTTGCTTCTTAAATATATGTACAGCTAGTTACAATTGTACAATTATTTACACATGTACAAGAATCCCCTCTCTATCCTGGACTACTGGTGGATCTGCTGAGCAGCCACAACTGGTCCCAGATGGTAAAGCTCTGAGTCAGCCCAAGCCACATCCTTCAGATAAAATTGCGTGAAGGTGTTATGTGATTTCCAGTGGCAGGCCGACAAAATTTGCTCTAAGGACACTCCAGAATGGAAGGCCTTAGAAGCTGCAAAAGCCCTGACATCATGGGCCTTGACCTGATGTACGAGTGGGACTCCTGATCAGAGAGCTCATAACACAGGATCACAGTTTGTTTGATCCAAGAGGAGATGGTGGCAGGGGAGATGTCTTTGTCGAAACCTTTCTTAAAGGAGACAAAGACCAACTCCTTGTTCTGCCTGAGGTCTGAAGTCCTGTCCAAATAGTAGCGTAAGGCCCTGACTGGACAGAGGGATCTGTCAGACTTAAGGGATCTGTCCAGAGTAGGGGCCAGGGCTGGTATAACCACTGGGGCCACACTATCTGATCCCTCTTTGGCCAGCTGATTCTTGGAAAGAAAGCTGGGAGATGGGTACAGGGATACCTTGGACCAGTCTGACTGGTGCCTGATATTCCCGTTTTGCCAGGCATGAATCTCACTTCTGCGTTTACCCGACCCAAGAGCTAACAGGAAGACTGTCTTGAAGGTCAAATGCTTCAAGGAGGCCTCTCTGATAGGTTCAAAGGGAGCCTTTGTCAACTGGTGTAAAACCAGAGAGAGGTTCCAGGAGGGAATTCCCCTCCTACCCTTGGGTCTGTCCCTATGAAAACTATCTAGGAGACGAGTGAGATTTTGGTCCTTACTGAAGTTGAGGATGGAATCCCCCAATTTATCAGCAATGGCTGACCTGTAACCATCAATGGTACTTGGCTGCAATTTCCTGTCCTGGAAAAGGTACATAAGCAAGTCAGCCACTGATTTTACAGGGGGTGCCCTGAAGTCCACCTGATGAGAGATGCACCATTTTGTAAAAATGGTCCACTTTGCCTCATAGACTGATCTAGTTGATCGCCTTTGGGGAGCCTCAATTCTTGCCGCCACTGCCTCAGAGAACCCTTGCTCCTTGATTGCTGTGGCTCTAGGAGCCATGCATGGAGATTTAGGTTGGCCAGATTCCTGTGAGGGGTCTGATTGAAGGGTTGTGTTAGTAGATTGAATAGGTTGGGCAGGCACAGTGGGATCTGGCTGGACATGGTCACTAGATCCCAAAACCACGGCATGTTGGGCCACCCCGGGGCAATCAGAATGACTCTCTTGCATGGGGTGTCCTGTAACTTCTCCACCACTTTGCCCAAGATGACTACCGGTGGGAAGGCATATGCGTCCAGATCCTCCCAAGGCAGAGTGAGAGCATCCACTGCTGTGGCCAGGGGATCCGGTACTGGGGACACAAACAGAGGCAACTTGTTGTTGAACCTCGTGGCAAACAGGTCTATTTGAGGCCAATGCCACTTGCTGCATATATCTTGGAAAACTTCTGGAAGGAGAGACCACTCTGTTTGAATGGTCTGGCCCAGCCTGGATAGCTTGTCTGCTACCACATTCAGCCGGCCTGGGATGTGTCGGGCTTTGAGAGTTACCTGTTTTCTGGTACACCAGGTCAGGATTCTCCACAGTAGGGCACAAAGTGGGCCCGACCTCATGCCTCCTTCCTTGTTTATGTAGGACACCACAGTGGTGTTGTCTGTTGCCACCAAGACAATCTGATCGGTACAGAGATCTTGGAACTCTTTTAGAGCTAGAAAGACTGCCTTTAATTCCAGATAGTTTATGTGCAGCTTGCTTTCCGGTAGGGACCATGAACCCCTTGCAATGCGTTCGTTTAAGTGAGCGCCCCACCCTTCTTTTGATGCATCTGTAAAGATTTGCAGCACATGTTTTATTGGGTGTAATGGTTGGCCTGTAAGGACATTTTCTGCCTCGAGCCACCATTGTAGGTGAGGGTGCAGAGAGTTGGGAATAGGGATCACTTTTTCCAGTGACTCTGGTATTCTCCAACTCTTCTTGAGATGCCATTGTATAGGTCTCATGTGTAGACGACCTAGGTGAACTTGTTTTTCTGTGGCCGTGAGTAAACCTATCAAAGACATAAACTGCCGGACCGGACAGGCCGGTAGTGACAGCATTTCTAGTAGTTTGTCCTGAAGGCTTTTCCACCGGTCCGGTGTCGGTCGGACCCGACCCGCTTCGAGGTCGAATTGGTAGCCTACAAAATCGAAAATTTGTTTGGGCTCCAGTTCTGATTTTTCCAAATTCACCATCCACCCGAGTTCTTTGCATATCCTCATCAGATCTTGAGTATGCTGGAGACAGACCTGGCGGGATGTGGCTCTCACCAACCAGTCGTCTAGGTACTGGTGGATTCTTATACCCTTGTATGTGGCCATCAGTTTCACCTCCTTTGCTATCACTGTGAACTCCAAGGGTGCTGTGGACAGACCAAAGGGCAGTGCTTTGAATTGGTATGTCTGACCTTGGAAATGAAATCTCAGATATTTCCTGGATTGTTCCTGTATTGGGATGTGGAAGTAGGCATCCTTGAAGTCTATCGAGGTTACCCACTCCCCTTGTTGGAGGGAGGTCCTGATGGTTTCCGGTGTCTCCATTTTGAATTTCTCCACCTTGAGGAAAAGATTCAGTTTGCTTAGGTCTAGTATAGGTCGCCATTTGTTGTTGGGCTTTGGGACTAAGAAAAGTTGGTTGAAAAACCCCAGGGATCTTTTGATTTTGTACCAGTTCTACAGCATTTTTGTCTATAAGCTGATGTAATGCCTCCAACAGGTAGCTGTTCCTGTGGGGATTGATATAGCAGCTTACGACTGTGGGATACCTTGTGAGTTTGGGCCGGATCCGAAAGGGGAGGGTGTAGCCCTCTTTCAGGATTTGAACCACTTTCGGACCGGCACCCAGATCCAGCCAAATTTGCCAAAAGTTTTGAAGTCTGGCCCCTACAGGTAGATTTGAGGCAACAGGTCTGACATTTGTTACAGTTTTTACACAAGACAATTGAATGACAGAAGAAACACTTTTCACATATTTTAATTTTCTCTCTTTGCCATAACAACCTGCTGACCCGGGACTTACTCCTTTCTTTTGGGAATGCCCGGGCGTAGAATGAACATAATTTGCAACATGAGGCTTTACAATTAAATGAGAGTTTATTGTCTGTGTAACTGCAGGTGGCTGGTGGTTGTTTCCGGTCAGTCTGCTTGGAAACAAATTTCTTACACATTGATTGTCATTTATAAGCAGACTGACCCTTGGCCTGACTCGAGGAAAACTTTGAAGCCTGGATACGAGCCTTCTTCTTATATGACCGACCCAAATTCTTCCATGCAGGTTTTCCAGGTTTAGATTCATAACTTGGCTTGTCAGACCTCTTGTATGGGTGATAACGTGTATCCCTACGACCTGAAGAGCTTGTGTGAGAACGCCCCTTGTCCTCGAACTTGGAGATGTCTTCTTCTGCCTTCTTCAGTATGCTATCCGGGAATAATGTCGGTAAGTCCATTGGAGCCTGACGTAGGGATGCCAAGGTATCCTGTTTTATTCCAAACTTCATGTGGGCTAGGTACGCATCACGACGAGCCAGATTGAAGTTGTACATACTAACAAAGGCAAAGTCCGACAAATGCTCCATTGTCTTGGCTATGCATTGAGTAATAGATGAACCAAAGGTCATCAAATATTGAAGTTCTTCTGTCGCCCCACCGACCTTATCTGCAGATTTTCCTTTGCTATGTTCGGTCTGCAGTATTTTCAACTGCGAGGTCATGCCCTGTTGGACTTTATTCAAACAACGATTCAGTCCGGCAGCCTGGTTACATATGTATGTCGCCTCCCTTGCACTTTTCTCCCACTTCCTAAGTGTGTCCTGGGATATAGGACACGATACAGGGGCTGGAGAAGTGAGACCAGACGACCTTGCCACTCTACTGTAGGTACTGTTCAACTTGGCGGACTCAGCATGCCAAAAGGACACAGATCCGGCCGGTTTGTCCTGACTTGGGTGAAGGCCATACCATTTCACCTGGGATTTGGGTGGCTTGATAAATTGATCCCTCTGGAGACCTCCAGCTTCAGATCCCTTTGATGGATAGCCATGAGTTAAAGTTACATTAAGTCTGTCCATCTTGCGACAAAGCCAATCATCTGTGGGTAAGTTCACACTGACTTTGCCGGTCGGTTGTTCCTTGGGGGCTGCAAAGGGATTGTCTTCTGAGCTCGACAAAGCAGAATCCACGTCTGGTATGTGTGACCAGCCCATGTACGATCTTATACCTCGCATCGTCTCTCTGTAGTTCTGCTCTTCTGTTAATGTTTGATCAGCCTCAGTAAAAGACAAGTCCTGGTCAATATCAGAGAGCTCAGCATTACCCAGAACACGTGGCAGAGATTTGGCATCAGTAACAGAGTCAGTGTCCATATCCGAATCTGAATGTCGGTGGGTGACTTCGAACCCACCGACAAGTAGATGCAGATGGTTTAGAAGCCCGTTCGGTTGGAGACTGGTCGGTGGGAGAAGGTCGGTCAACAGAACGAGATGGACCAGAGGTCGGTTGAGATGAGGTCGGTGGGTCGGTGGCTCTGGTCGGAGCAAAGAAGGGTTCTGTGTTATCCACTGCCCCAGCTGGTGGGGGTTTAACTGGAGTAATCTTCACCGGCTGGAATGAAGGTTCAGGCTGCTTGATAGACTTGGCAAGAAGCATAGCTTCTAAACGACTAAACCTCTCCGACCACCTAAGATCCATGGCTTCCAGCTTACTATCAGTGGATACTTTAGACGACTTAGCCGGTGAAGAGTGATGTTTCTTGCTTGACTTTCCCTTAGGTTCCTTGCTATCAGGAGTTTTCTTAGTCTTGGTAGATTCTGGGGTGTCGACAACAGTTCCTGAGTTCTTATCCATCTTCTTGGCTTTTGCACCCACAGGGGTGGTACTCACCTCTTCTGAACTCTTACCCCCATTGTCTTTCGCTAACCCTATAACGGATACCAAAGCAGGGTCCACTAGGGTACTACTCGACTCTTCAGCCTTTGCTTTTAATTCTCGCTTCTCTTTTTTCTTCTGATAAGCTGGGGTGGCTAGTCTCAGCTTCTGATCTTCCATGAGTAAATCACAGTGTGAACACGGCTTGTCTTTAATACAGGGATCCTCTCCCTTCTTCTTATCATGGCATCGAGCACAAACAGAATGTCTATCAAAACCTGCCATTCAATGGCCACACTGCCCTTGAGTTTGTCCAGGAGATGCCATAGTACTCACGGAAATATATAACAACAAGACCACTGCCGCGGTATGTATCTCCCGCCGAGTACCGCAGGGGAAGAAATACTACATTGAAATTTTTCCCCTTTGCATAGGACACTGTTGTACCATCCTGCAGGTCGAAAATTCGCTCAAAATCGCTCTATCTGTTACGCTTTTTGAGATATTGACACTTTTCCATTTTCAGCAAAAATCCAAGATGGCCGCCAAAAGTGGCGAAAAATGAAATTTTTCCCCTTTGGACAGGACACTCTTGTATCACCCTGCGGGTCAAAAATTCGCTCGAAATCGCTCGATCTCTTACGGTTTTTGAGATATTGACACTTTTTCATTTTCAGCAAAAATCCAAGATGGTCGCCGAAAGTGGCGAAAAATGAAATTTTTCCCCTTTGGACAGAACACTCTTGTATCACCCTGCGGGTCAAAAATTCGCTCGAAATCGCTCGATCTCTTATGGTTTTTGAGATATTGACACTTTTTCATTTTCCGCAAAAATCTAAGATGGCCGCCAAAAGTGGCGAAAATTGAAATTTTCCCCCTTTGCACAGGAGACTCTTGTACCACCCTGCAGGTCAAAAATTTGCTCGAAATCGCTCTATCTCTTATGGTTTTCGAGATATTGACACTTTTCTATTTTCCGCAAAAATCCAAAATGGCCGCCAAAAGTGGCGAAAATCGATATTTTTCCCCTTTGCACAGGACACTCTTGTGCTACCCTTCTGGTCAAAAATTCGCTTGAAATCGCTCTATCTCTTACGGTTTTAGAGATATTCACACTTTTCCATTTTTCGCAAAAATCCAAGATGGCTGCCAAAAGTGGTGAAAATTGAAATTTTACCCCTTTGCACAGGACATTCTTGTACTACCTTGCAGGTCAAAAATTCGCTCGAAATCGCTCTATCTCTTATGGTTTTCGAGATATTCACACTTTTTCATTTTTTTCCGCTAAAATCCAAGATGGCCGCCAAAAGTGGCGAAAATTGAAATCTTTCCCCTTTGCATAGGACACTTTTGTACTACCCTGAAGGTCTAAATGCAATAGTTTTCAAGTTACAAGTGATTTCACTCATGATGGTAGTTAGTGAAAAATCCAAAAGTAGCTATTACTCACTTATCTATTGAGATAGACACCCAAGTTACTCACCATGTTGTTGCTGTGGGAAAAAGTAGGTGAATAACATATTTTAACAAAATGCTCTAAATACAATACTTTTCAAGTTATAATCGATTTACTGCATGATTTCATTAATTTTAATGCATTAAAAATTATTTTAATAATTCATAAAAAAACTTTAGCATGTGAAATATCTCCAAAATGTAGGTGAATGTGTTATTTGAGAAATACTGGCTATCTGCAATACTTTTAGTGATAATAGGCAATTACTCATTTTGAGTAGGTGAGTAATTAGATATGGATCTGAAAATTCACTAATTGAAAGTTCTCCCAAAATATAGGTGAAGTGAGTTATTTGAAAAATACTGGCTATCTGCAATACTTTTAGAGATAATTCGCATTTACTCATTTGAGTAGGTGAGTAATTACCTACAGGTTTGGAACTTCGCCATGTGAAAGCTCTTCCAAAAGTAGATGAATGAGTTATTTGATAAAAATTGGGTACCCACAATACTTTTAGAGATAATTAGCATTTACTCATTTTGAGTAGGTGAGTAATTAGCTACGGGTCTGAAACTTCACCATGTGAAAGCTCTTTCAAAAGTAGATGAATGAGTTATTTGAGAAAAATTGGCTATCTGCAATACTTTCAGAGATAATTCTCATTTACTCATTTTGAGTAGGTGAGTAATTAGCTATGGGTCTGAAACTTCACCATGTGACAGCTCTTCCAAAAGTAGATGAATGAGTTATTTGAGAAAAATTGACTATCTGCAATACTTTCAGAGATAATTCGCATTTACTCATTTTGAGTAGGTGAGTAATTAGCTACAGGTCTGAAACTTCACCAAGTGAAAGCTCTCCTAAAAGTACATGAATGAGTTATTTGAGAAAAATTGGCTAGCTGCAATACTTTTAGAGATAATTCGCAGTTACTCATTTTGAGTAGGTGAGTAATTAGCTACAGGTCTGAAACTTCACCATGTGAAAGCTCTCCCAAAAGTAGGTGAATGAGTTATTTGAGAAAAATAGGCTATATGCAATACTCTTAGAGATAATTCGCATTTACTCATTTTGAGTAGGTGAGTTATTACTTATGGGTCTGAAACTTTGCCATGTGAAAGCTCTTCCAAAAGTAGATGAATGAGTTATTTGAGAAAAATTGGCTATCTGCAATACTTTAAGAGATAATTCGCATTTACTCATTTTGAGTAGGCGAGTAAGTAGCTACGGGTCTGAAACTTCACAATGTGAAAGCTCTTCCAAAAGAAGATGAATGAGTTATTTGAGAAAAATTGGCTATCTGCAATATTTTTAGAGATAATTAGTATTTACTCATTTTGAGCAGGTGAGAAATTAGCTACAGGTCTGAAACTTCACCAAGTGAAAGCTTTCCCAAAAGTAGATGAATGAGTTATTTGATAAAAATTGGCTATCTCCTATACTTTTAGAGATAATTCGCATTTACTCATTTTGAGTAGGTGAGAAATTAGCTATGGGTCTGAAACTTCACCATGTGAAAGCTCTTCCAAAAGTAGATGAATGAGTTATTTGAGAAAAATTGGCTATCTGCAATACTTTTAGAGATAATTAGCATTTACTCATTTTGAGTAGGTGAGTAATTAGCTACGGGCGTGAAACTTCACCAAGTGAAAGCTCTCCCAAAAGTAGATGAATGACTTATTTGAGAAAAATTGGGTATCTGCAATTCTTTTAGAGATAATTCGCATTTACTTATTTTGAGTAGGTGAGTAATTACCTACGGGTCTGAAACTTCACCAAGTGAAAGCTCTCCCAAAAGTAGATGAATGAGTTATTTGAGAAAAATTGGCTATCTGCAATACTTTTAGAGAGAATTCGCATTTACTCATTTTGAGTAGGTGAGTAATTAGCTATGGGTCTGAAACTTCACCATGTGAAAGCTCTTCCAAAAGTAGATGAATGAGTTATTTGAGAAAAATTGGCTATCTGCAATACTTTTAGAGATAATTCGCATTTACTCATTTTGAGTAGGCGAGTAATTAGCTATGGGTCTGAAACTTCACCATGTGAAAGCTCTTCCAAAAGTAAATGAATGAGTTATTTGAGAAAAATTGGCTATCTGCAATACTTTTAGAGATATTTAGCATTTACTCATTTTGAGTAGGTGAGAAATTAGCTACAGGTCTGACACTTCACCAAGTGAAAGCTCTCCCAAAAGTAGATGAATGAGTTATTTGAGAAAAATTGGCTATCCGCAATACTTTTACAGATAATTAGCATTTACTCATTTTGAGTAGGTGAGTAATTAGCTACGGGTCTGAAACTTCACCAAGTGAAAGCTCTTCCAAAAGTAGGTGAATGAGTTATTTGAGAAAAATTGGCTATCTGCAATACTTTTAGAGAGAATTCGCATTTACTCATTTTGAGTAGGTGAGTAATTAGCTACGGGTCTGAAACTTCACAATGTGAAAGCTCTTCCAAAAGTAGATGAATGAGTTATTTGAGAAAAATTGGCTATCTGCAATACTTTTAGAGAGAATTCGCATTTACTCATTTTGAGTAGGTGAGTAATTAGCTATGGGTCTGAAACTTCACCATGTGAAAGCTCTTCCAAAAGTAGATGAATGAGTTATTTGAGAAAAATTGGCTATCTGCAATACTTTTAGAGATAATTCGCATTTACTCATTTTGAGTAGGCGAGTAATTAGCTATGGGTCTGAAACTTCACCATGTGAAAGCTCTTCCAAAAGTAAATGAATGAGTTATTTGAGAAAAATTGGCTATCTGCAATACTTTTAGAGATATTTAGCATTTACTCATTTTGAGTAGGTGAGAAATTAGCTACAGGTCTGACACTTCACCAAGTGAAAGCTCTCCCAAAAGTACATGAATGAGTTATTTGAGAAAAATTGGCTATCTGCAATACTTTTAGAGATATTTAGCATTTACTCATTTTGAGTAGGTGAGAAATTAGCTACAGGTCTGACACTTCACCAAGTGAAAGCTCTCCCAAAAGCAGATGAATGAGTTATTTGAGAAAAATTGGCTATCTGCAATACTTTTAGAGATATTTAGCATTTACTCATTTTGAGTAGGTGAGAAATTAGCTACAGGTCTGACACTTCACCAAGTGAAAGCTCTCCCAAAAGTAGGTGAATGAGTTATTTGAGAAAAATTGGCTATCTTCTATACTTTTAGAGATAATTCGCATTTACTCATTTTGAGTAGGTGAGAAATTAGCTAGGGGTCTGAAACCTCACTAAGTGAAAGGTCTTCCAAAAGTATATGAATGAGTTATTTGAGAAAAATTGGCTATCTGCAATACTTTTAGACATGATTAGCATTTACTCATTTTGAGTAGGTGAGTAACTAGCTACGCGTCTGAAACTTAACCAAATGAAAGCTCTCCCAAAAGTAGGTGAATGAGTTATTTGAGAAAAATTGGCTACCTGCAATACTTTTAGAGATAATTCGCATTTACTCATTTTGAGGAGGTGAGTAAGTAGGCCAAAGTTCACCAAACCATTTTCCCCTTAGCATAGGATACTCTAGTACTACCCTGTGGTTCAAAAAGTTTGCTCGAAATTTCTCTATCTCTTACAGTTTGAGAGATATTTCTGATTTTTCACATTTTCACTAAAAGTAGCAATAAAGTAGCCATTACTCACTTGTACATCGAGCAACAGTTGTGAAACTTAAATATGTTACAGTTCACAAAAAAGTACATGAACAACATATTTGAGAGAAATTGTGTAGCTGCAATACTTTTGAAGATATAAGCCATTTACTCATTATGGTTATCATTAAAAATTGAAAAAGTAGCTATTACTCACTTAGCTATGGAGATACACTTCCAAATTACTGACCATGTTGTAGCTGTGGAGAAAGTAGCTGAACATCATATTGGAACAAAATTGTGTAGCTGCAATACTTTTGAAGATATAAGCCATTTACTCATTGACAGTTATAAGTCATATAATTATATTAGGTAAAAGCGCTATTACTCACGCAAAAGTAGGCCAAAGTTCACCAAACTTTTTCCCCCTTAGCAATAGGATACTCTAGTACTACCCTGTGGGTCAAAAATTTGCTCGAAATTGCTCTATATCTTACAGTTTGAGAGATATTTCCGATTTTTCACATTTTCACTAAAAGTAGCAATAAAGTAGCCATTACTCACTTGTACATTGATCAACAGTTGTGAAACTTAAATATGTTACAGTTCACAAAAAAGTACATGAACAACATATTTGAGAGAAATTGTGTAGCTGCAATACTTTTGAAGATATAAGCAATTTACTCATTATGGTTATCATTAAAAATTGAAAAAGTAGCTATTACTCACTTAGCTATAGAGATACACTTCCAAACCACTGGCCATGTTGTAGCAGTGGAGAAAGTAGCTGAACAACATATTGGAACAAAATTGTGTAGCTGCAATACTTTTGAAGATATAAGCCATTTACTCATTATGGTTATCATTAAAAACTGAAAAAGTAGCTATTACTCACTTAGCTACGGAGATACACTTCCAAACTACTGACCATGTTGTAGCAGAGGAGAAAGTAGCCGAACAACATATTGGAACAAAATTGTGTAGCTGCAATACTTTTGAAGATATAAGCCATTTACTCATTATGGTTATCATTAAAAATTGAAAAAGTAGCTATTACTCACTTAGCTATGGAGATACACTTGCAAACTACTGACCATGTTGTAGCTGTGGAGAAAGTAGCTGAACAACATATTGGAACAAAATTGTGTAGCTGTAATACTTATGAAGATATAAGCCATTTACTCATTATGGTTATAATTAAAAATTGACAAAGTAGCTATTACTCACTTAGCTATGGAGATACACTTCCAAACTACTGACCATGTTGTAGCTGTGGAGAAAGTAGCTGAACAACATATTAGAACAAAATACTGTAAATGCAATAGTTTCAGAGTTATAAGCCATATAATTATATTAGCTAAAATAGCTATTACTCACTCAAAAGTAGGCCAAAGTTCACCAAACCCCAAAAATATTGAAGAGCAAAAAAATTCATTAGGACTTGTGATTTACCAAAAATGTGTAACTGTAGTAGTTTCAGAGAAAACTGCGTGACACACGCACGCACGCACGCACGTACACACGCACATGGTGCAAATTATAATCTCCCTCCGGCGAGCCGGGCGGGAGATAATGAAAGAAAGTTCAAATTCTCTGATAAACCACCAAATAATTAGAAATAAAAACTTCTTCTAAATTCCTTGTGCACACACGCGCGCCAAACGAAAAAAGATGCTATGACGTCACGCTGTCTAGACAGGAAGGAAGTACGATGCGCCACCTAGCGAATGCACACTGGGACCGGCCAGCTTGTGAGGGTATTATGCACTCATAGAAGACGGCTTTTTCTGTCGTTTGGCGGGCCGGTCTGCGCCGACCGGATTATCAATTGTCCATTGGATAGGATGTATTAACGCAATAAAAAACATATTTCACTTCAATCAAGTTTGGTCTTTGAGGCCCAATTGTAAATGAAATCTAGATATACTTTATCATAAACAGTACTTGTAGAAATTTTCACTCATCAAAAATTTAGCCATTTTTCAGTAAATTTCTTCAGAAATTCAAAATTTTCACTTATACAGTGGCTTTCTTCCTTTCAACTAGAAGCTTAATGTTTATAGATCCCCATAAACTGGTCTGCGATTGTACAAACCTGTGAATAACAAAGCAGTATCAATGTCCATTATAAATTTTATTTTAAATCTAATACAATGTAAAAAGTAAATACCAGTACAGTTAATATTGTCACACTTCCAGTTATCAAGTCCTTCCTATTATTTTGCACCAGTCTAAAGTTGAACATTTGGGCTACCATAAGTCAATTTAGCAACAACTACTTCAGGTGCATGGTAATAAACACCCTCTCCAGTGAGGACAGAATGATACAAAACATTTTGAAGATGCTACTAACTGAAATAATTTCTTTTTTGTTCAAAATTCACCGTATTTAAAGAGATATATAGATACTTGGTCAGAGTTAGGATAACTGAAGCATGTGGTATCAATTCTTTGCTTGATTTTTCATTTTCTGTAATGACTGATTCACACTGCTACGTATCTGTATATTCAGCCAATTTGACATTTTATTTGTCCCACATTTTCAACATTTTACAAGCATAACAAAAGTTTTGTCTGATGCCTGCACATTTTGGTTCAGTGTTCTTATATTAATTATTTGTTTTTACATAAAATTCACCAGGGAAACTACTATGTACTGGAAAAGGCAATAAATATGCAATAACACTTACATTTTTCACAGCCAAGAGCTTGATAAGTGTTACATATACTGGATTTATATTTAGATATACTGGACCTGGAAAAAGACACATTTTGCTTTGTGAGTACAAAGTCACACACACCATTAAGTAGAAACATCACATGTTGTTTATAGTTTGTCTAATTTATGGGAAAATTTCATTTCTGTTAATTTTTTTGCACATTTGTCACATGGTTTTAGTGATTTATTGTAAATTCATGCAGTTTTAGATCTGAACCAAATTTATGGATTAGTATCCAGATTCAGTGCAATATGAACCCTTCTGTTGATTTATATTAACCAATGAATCCGTATAATCACATGGATAGTACAATAATGTGATTTTGTAGGGCATTATAGGTTTTTACAGGCACGCCATGAATCATTACAGCCCGAGGGCCGTTAGGCCCGAGTGCAGTAATGATTCATGAAGTGCCTGTAAAAACCTATAATGCCCGTGCAAAATCACATTATTACTATTATTATTAGATCTGCATTTGTCATTATTATTCACCTAAATTCTCATAAATATTAAGTATTATTCTAACATTTTCTTGCAAAACTGTAGTACTTCAAAGGAAACCATATATTTTGATTCAATTGTTTATCTGTAAACATGTTCAAAATAATTTTAATTTTAATAAATTTAATGTTAAAACCCTTTTTAAAAGATTGTTTTAAAAAGCTAAATACAAAAAAAAAATTAAACTGTCCTGCTGGGATTCGAACCCCATCCCCCACGATTAAAATATGAAGCATTCTACACTCACAGCCACCAAGATTCATGAACTTTGACCCTGTAAAATGTTATTTATTCCACCATCAGTAATGCACTCATTCAAAACATTCACATTTTTTACGATTTTTCATTCCTTAACTTTAACTCATACCATTTGTACTCGTTCTATTGTAAAAATGCTTTTAAGCTGTTTATACTCTTTTTATTTGATCAAAATCCATCAAATAATAAGGTAGATATGGCATTTTGAAAATTTCAAGTGGGAGCCAATCTATTGTAAACAAACTTACGAGAAACGTTAAAACATGCATTAATATTATTATTCCCAAAATAGCGGGCGGATAATGAAAGAATCTGTGCAAATATGGTGTTTTATGGACCTTTAAAAAAACATTAATGAGCTAGGGAATGCCTGCCTATCTAATAATAATTTGTTGTAGTATGCATCAGGCATTAGACACACAATAATAACTGGTGGTTCAAAGATACAATAACAGTAATTTCACTGATGAACATATGTAACAAATTTTATTGTAATTTAACTTTTTACAAGTTAAATACTTACCTTATCCTCACAAGTGCTTGTTTGGTTTTGTGGAGCAAAAACGTATCGACCGACAAGAATTTTTTAAGGAATATTCTTGTCACAAGAGGTGACCCCTTTGTCTGCGCATGTCCGCGCATGCGCCGTACTCATTGTCGACAGGCAATTGTCGAGAGATCTTCATTGTATTTTTGGTCCCCAGAAAACAAATTATGCGGGGAGGTAGGGTGGGTTTATCCTTGTGAGGATAAGGTAAGTATTTAACTTGTAAAAAGTTAAATTACAATAAAATTTGTTACATTTTATTGCGTAAAATAGCCTTACCTTATCCTCACAAGTGCTTGAATACAACCATAACAGGTGGAGGGTATTTGTTTTGGCCACACTGTTAGATGATTGTCAGACAAGGGGTCACCAAATAAAGCACTGATAAGAGGATAAGATAAGCTTCCCTAAGCCACATCTTAGGTTATATGTTACTTCTTCAACACAGATAAGTAATTTGCTAACCTCAACAAGAGATCCATGATGTGGTCGTCATTGTTGCTGCTGTTGCTGTTGTAGAAAATTTTACAACAAATCACATAGCAGTATTAACCATCACCCAGTATTGGCTGGAGATGTCTGCATGACTCCCCAAGCAAGATGTCATCATCTGACAATGGGAATATCTCCAAGCAGGCAAACTGAACTGCATAAACTGCAGATATGGGGCCATATGTAAGCCAAGAAAGACATATGTCAGTGACACAAGACTTGTATAACTGGAGAGAACATAAAAATGTGAGTCATATCAATGACATGTATAAATACACGAAAATTGACTACATGCTGAGGTGAATCCACAAGGCCCAATTTGTTCATGGACTGGTCATGGGATTGCCAAGCTACATCTTCGAGTAGAATGTAGTAAAGAATTGTGGGTCTTCCAATAACAAGAGTTTGATATCTGCTCAGGTAAGACCCCACTCTTGGAAACTAAAAAGGCAGCCATGGATCTAATATGTGTCTCAAAGTATAGATTCTGAGACTCAAGATTAAAGGACTGGCAATCTAATCATGCAGCCAGATTGATCCAGGAAGAGATAGCAGAACTCAAGATATCTCCATCAAGCCTTCCTTAAAAGATATGAGCAAGATTCTTCCCCTCCTTGAAGTATTTGTACTGTCCTGATAGTAACTAAGCACTGTAAGAGAGCAGAGTGTCACCACATCAGTCCAACATCAGCTCAAGAAAGGTTTGTGAGCTGGAATGACCACTGGTTTGAGCCATCTGGGCCATCAGAAGCCAACTGATTCTTGCTAAAAGGCAGGAGAAGGAGACTTTCCCTTTTCTCCAAGCAGTAGTCCTGTCCAAGAAGGATCTAAGTGCTGTAAGAGGACAACGAATCAAGTGTCCAGGCAATTTGAGTTCAGGAATGATCTAGAGCTGAAGTGACCACTGGAGGTAATCTAGACCAACTAAGGCTAATAGGTCCTTGCTGAAAAGGTAGGTAGAAGGGAGAACTGTAAACTCCTTCCTATGAGGCTTGTGTCTGAAGGAGCCAAAATCCCAGAATACACTTCCAATGGCATTGCAACAGTCTTGCAAGTCAAACTTCTTTAGACTGACCTCCTTTTAAAGGTTAATAAGGAGCCTTTTGTGAAAACCAACAGAAGCAAAGGCAAATCCCTTGATGCTGCACCTCTGTTAGCAGTGGGTTCTCTCTATAACACTTGCAATAGGCCTATAAAGATGCAGGCTTTGGCTCAACTCCTGCACAAAAAATGTAAATGATCAGCTATGGCTGCTGCAAAGCCAACAATAGTGACAGGTTTCAGATTTTTGCAAGTAAATGGATCAAAAAATCTGGTATATTTGAGACCGTAGGCTCTGAGATGGCCACCTTATTCTGTGGGTACCAGAGCTCAAAATGGCCCATCATGACTCATACATTCCAAGATGAGGGTCCTTGAGATGCCCTAAATCTCTCTATCCCTTGCCCAGAGAATGATATAAGAGATTCTGAGTGGTGTTAAGGTGCCAAGCATGAAGGTGCCAATGCAACAGAGTCTGATGGTATTTCTGACTGAATGGCTGTTTCTGAGACCAGTGAAGTAGCTGTAATGGAGGTTTGGTTGAATGACTCACCAGACCCCAAAGCCAATGCATCATGGGCCACCAAGGGACCACTACAATCATTTTGCACCTGGTGTTCACTTGTTCAATGACTTTTTGGAATAAGTGGTATAGGACAAAAGGCCTAGCAGTCCAGAACCTCCAACCAGATGTTTAATGCATCTATGTTCAGAGCATTTGCATCCGGGACTGTCAACATAGAATGGAAGTTTTGTGACTCATATTGGTGGCAAAAATCTCTACCATTGGTATTTGACAAACTATGTAAATCAAATAGAATATTAAAAGATGAAGTGACTATCCTGTCGGTATTATTTCGTTCTTTGTGGAGAGGCTGTCATGATATCTAGGCAACCCTGAATATATCTGGCTCATATGAGAATATTTCAAGGATTGTAGTAGGCCAAGATGCAGCATACCTGCATAAAACACCTATTGTTGACTTGTGCCAAACTTGCACGTTGTCTAGAACCATAAAGGGAATAAGAACCATTCTGTACAGATTATTTTTGTCCCTTCTGTAGAGATCATTGAGTATGACATTTAAGCAACCCCAGAAGATTTCTGTCCCTTATGAGTATATTTCAAGGATGGCAGTAGGCCAGGATGCACCAAACCTTTATCCCTTCTGGAGATGATGTTGGGTATGACCTTTAGCAACCAAGAATAAGTCTGTCTGTTATGAGTATATTTCAAGGATTGCAGTAGGCCAAGCTGTGCCAAACTAGGAGGTATACGCTCCCCCCCCCCTGTTTGTTCAGATAACCGAACACAGTGGTGTTGTCTGATGCTATAAGAATTCTTTTGTGTGGGATTTGTCTTGAAGGCTTTTAAGGGCTGAACACACTGCCTTCAGCTGTATGACATTGAAATGTAATAATTATATACATTTTTAACTGTCCAAAGCCACTAACTGTGATGCTTATAGATGGGATCATCAACCCTGGTTTAATGCATCTACGAAAATAAGGGAATTGTGCACCCGTGTATAGAAAAGGCATCCTATTTCCCCTTTTTTGGCATTTTCCACCAGTGAATATGCTTTTTCAGAAGGATTTGAAACAGGAATTCTCACAACTAGTGACTGGAGATATTGCCATTTCTTTCTAGATACCACTGAAAGGCACACATACATAACTGACCCATTGGTATAGTCTTTTCCAAAGATGCCAGTATCCCTACCTGGGATATAAGCAACCTTGGGGTTGATTGTGATGAGATCGCCATGTCTTGAATAGATTCTCAGGTATTTAATTTATTCGAGGTAGAAAGAAATTTCCTGGTACCAAATGCAGTGGTAACCGAGGAAATCGATATCACGAAGCCCAGTTGATGAATAATTGGATGAATTCTTTGGTTTGAACCCAATACTGGTGTCTTTTACGTACACTAAACAACCAGTAGTCTAGGTATATGGTGAAAGAAATTTCCTGATACCAAAATGCAGTGGTAACCTAGGAAATCGATATCACGAAGCCCAGTTGAAGAAAAATTGGATGAGTTCTTTGGTTTGAACCCAATACTGGTGTCTTTTACGTACACTAAACAACCAGTAGTCTAGGTATATGGTGAAAGAAATTTCCTGGTACCAAAATGCAGTGGTAACCTAGGAAATCGATATCACGAAGCCCAGTTGTTGAATAATTGGATGAGTTCTTTGATTTGAACCCAATACTGGTGTCTTTTACGTAAACTTAACAACCAGTGGTCCAGGTATATGGTGAACTCCTATTCCGTGAGACTGAAGAATGAGATTTGCCTCTTTACTACTCGCATGATACTGTAGAGGGGTCGCTAACCCGAATTTTCTAATGCTTTGAAGTGATAGGTTTGCCAGTGTACATTAACCTGAAGTAGATGTTGAAAATCTTGGTGAGTCGGTACATAGAAGAACGCATCTTTTGTAACCGAATTTCTAATAATTTCTGCTGTCTCCAGTTTAAATGATGGGACAAGCAGGTATTTATTGACGTAGTAAACGAACTTCACTCGTGGGCAGTGATCGTTGAATTCGTAGTTAGAAATCAATTCAGGACACTGAGATCTATCAGAGGTCGTCATTAGCCGAGTTTGAATACAAGAATAAACTGCCATAGAAACCTGGAGTTCTGCAATTGTAGAGTGGATGAATTGCTTTCTTTTGAAGGATTTCCAGCAATATTTCAGCGGTATATTTACTGTAGCCATGTTTTCCTGTCTGACGTCATCGCTTTGCATTGTGGGTAGTACAGGCATTGGCGAATTCGATTGGGGAGTAATTCGACAACTCCGTCTGAAGATTCGCACAACTCTGGGATGGCAATGAAAATCTCCCATCACTGCCAGTAACTCTGCAAGAAGAGCTTCCATGGTGACTTGCATTAATGTAGCCACGTTCTTCTGTATCCCTCTGACCTGGTAAACTAGGCAGAGTGGTACGACGATCTTCGTTGAGTTTGCAGAAAAATTAACTCAAAAGTCACAGTATTCTTTCCAATGGATACATGGCCATAGGAAGGTTTTATTATCTAGTAAATAGTTATTGCAATTCTTCAACAGGGCTGAACAGACAAGCAGTGCACATACTGCCCCAAAGATGTCTGTTGGATCTTCATCCAAATTTACAGCAAAGGAAGGTAATCTGTCCATATTTTCATGTCTTGAGAAGCAGGAAGTTCACTGTACCTGCTGGGAAGCAAAATAATAACTGCAAGGATCAGTGGATACGCTTCTGTAGTCGTTCTTTTGGAGGGAGACCTGTTACTGTACCAGAGTGGCGCTCCACCCACAGTAAAGAATCTACGACCTCCGCTGCCAAGACAACTGCATTCTTTCTTCTTTGTTTTCGAGCATAAGCTAATACTCACAATAAAGCAACATCTTCTGCATCCCTTCCTCGACAAGGAGGTAGTTCCAGTCGAATAATGGGCGAGTATAGCCGAAGATATACACGTCTTCCACTGAAGACTTTACAGCAACATCTTCTTGCACATCTTATTCTGACCCTTTTCAGGACAAGGGAGGCAGAATTAGTGGTAGTACCAGTCGAATAATGGATAAATACAGGTAGGTGCACGCTTGCACGCTTCAAAACTTCATAGATCTTCGTCTGTAAATGGACGATAATAAAAGAAAATACGTGTTGCTCCCATATCGACCAAAAATATAATGAAGATCTCTCGACAATTGCCTGTCGACAATGAGTACGGCGCATGCGCGGACATGCGCAGACAAAGGGGTCACCTCTTGTGACAAGAATATTCCTTAAAAAATTCTTGTCGGTCGATACGTTTTTGCTCCACAAAACCAAACAAGCACTTGTGAGGATAAGGTAAGGCTATTTTACGCAATAAAAATAAGCGTTACAACAAATTCCAATATCACAGAATGGAACAACTAACAATAATACTATCACATTACAACACTCAAGTTTCCTGGAATTATTTGAACATTACTTAAAGATTGCCCCAAACAACTGCAACATAAATACAGAGAAAAGTCTCCCTTAACTCTGAAAAGACAAACTTATGTGTGCTTAAATTCTTCCTTTTCCATGTTCACTTTTAAATGTACGAATACCGGCTAGTTTTTACTTGACCGGTACAAGACTTGGGTGATAATTTATATTCTATATTTTTAAAGCAAATTTGACCCTTTTATTTAATTGAAATACACATATTTATACTATTTAAGGCGGTTGGGGGCTTGCCCCCCAATTATAACTGTTCATTTAATTTAAAATTTCCTCAACAGTTTTCTGTAATTAGCCAACATGGCGGATCTCGTACTGGTAAAGTAAACTTGCTCCCAAATACCAAAAAGAACATCCCACTGTCAGTCACTTAGGGTTCTAGCTTTGTATGATACAACTAATTTGTGTGTAGTTCTATTTTTCTGTAGTTAATAGACAGTCTCAATTTGCTGAAGATCCATCTTTCTTGCTCAATGGTTCAGAGATTATCTTGTCACATTTAAATAACAAGAATTATGAGCTAATACTCTTGATAATTAAGATTAAATGACTATGCATTACATTTGCTAAACTCCAAGTATCTCCACACACTTGAGGCTTCAGCAATCTCATGTAGGGTGTGTCACTGTTTTGTCAAGTTATGAGTTCACGGGTTCAGGGTTTCAAATCATATTAGACTGCAATGCATATGTTTGGCTGGATTGTGTATATATCTCTGACTCTCAATGTAACCCCAGTCTTCTTTAGTCTATTTCTAGATCTATTTGAAGTGTATGATATATCTTATGAAAGTAGACACCCTTAGTCTATTACTATGCCTTTTCCTCTCTTTGCAGCTTCATCAGCCAGGATTTGGTAATTTTGACTGTTTGCTAGTGTCAATACAAACAACATTTCTCTGTTAATCTGTTCTATCTCAAGATGAATACGGAGTACTCATTGGCCGGGATTTACCAAGCTCAATTTCCCTGGCATAGAATATAGCCATTATCTGCTGTACTTAATACCTTCCTCAGTTCATAATTTTTGATGACAGTGTAAATATTGGAAACACATTCACTAAGATTGAACTAGTTTGCACAGAATTCTTAATGGGATGAATGCTATCACTATCATCCACACAAGCAACTTCCCTTTGTTACACATGACAATCTTGTCAACACTGAGTAGTCCATGTTTGCTGGGGTTTAGCAAGTTTGTAGGGAATTCACTATGGGCTGAATGCTACCACTATTTCCTGTAGGAGCTGCCCTCCCTTCTCCCCTGCTCTCTTGCAGTAGTATTCTGCTGCTTTACGATTGCTGATGTTCAGCTGGAACCTAGCATACTCTAGAAACACCGCCTCTACCAAGGTTGCTGAGAATAAAACATAACCACTATCAGCTTACTGTCAGATACTTAGTTTAAACTGAAGTAAAAAAAAATGAATTTGGAAGTGTTAAACAAGAGGAGAGTGCCCGTGAACGGGCACTGTGTCAGCTGACTGAATGTTTTTGATTTGTAATGGTGATAATGAGAGGAAAGCATAATTATCAGGGAAAGGGCTGTACAGAAATACAGTAAATGGTAACTGAACAGCATGTTCGAAAGATATTCCGAAGCTGACAGAAGAAAAGGACAAAAAAGTTGTGCCCTGCAAATGGTATTATGAAATAAAGTAACAAGGTAATTGTTTAAGTGTAAAAAGTAGGTTAAAAATATTTAAAGAAATACTATAAATGCAATATCCTCGTTCGACCATGAAGAAGGGGTCCAAAGGTCAAATCTGACCATACCAAAAGATTCCCAGCCAAAGAATTTAGGATGGTTTACCATCCCAAACCTCTCGGACCAATAATAAGTGAGTCATAGGCACTTTTTAAGTTTGGCTATCCTTGTTTGACCTTGAAGGAGGGGGTCCAAGGTCAAATCCGACCACACAAAAAAATTCCCAGCCCATGATTTCCTGTAGCTTGTTTACCATCCCAAACTTGTAGGACCAATAATAAGCGAGTTCTAAGCAATTGTAAGTTTGGCTATCCTCAATTGACCTTGAAGGAGGGGTCCCAGGTCAAATCTGACCACACCAAAAGAATCCCAGCCCATGATTTCCTATATGTTGGTTTACCATCCCAAACCTCCAAGACCAATAATACGCGAGTTATAAGCACTTTAAGTTTGGCTATCTTCGTTTGACCTGGAAGGAGGGGTCTAAGGTCAAATCCGACCACACCAAAAGATTCCCAGCCCATGATTTTCTATAGGTTGGTTTTCCATTGGAAACCTCTAGGACCAATGATAAGTGAGTTATAAGCACTTTTAAGTTTGGCTATCCTCATTTGACCTTGAAGGAGGGGTCCAAGGTCAAATCCGACCACACCAAAAAATTCCCAGCTCATGATTTTCTATAGGTTGGTTTTCATTCCAACCTCTAGGACCAATAATAAGCGAGTTATAAGCACTTTTATGTTTGGCTATCCTCATTTGACCTTGAAGGAGGGTTCCAAGGTCAAATCGGACCATATTAATAGATTCCCAGCCCATGATTTCCTACAGGTTGGATACAATGATTTACTCAACAGTGAGAACCTGAAAGAAGCTATTGCTCAGCTATGCCATGACATAGAGGTCTGCAATTTCACTATGTTATAGCTGACCAAAAATTATGTGAATAACATATTTAAACAAAATACTCTAAATGTAATAATTTTCAAGTTACAACTGATTTACTCAAGAGTGAGAACCTCAAAGTAACTATTACTCAGCTATGCAATGAGCTACATGTCTGAATTTTTGCACTGTTATAGCTGACCTAAAAGTAGGTGAACAACATATTTAAGCAAAATACTGTAAATGCAATAGTTTTCAAGTTACAACTGATTTACTCAATAGTGAGAACCTGAAAATAGCTATTGCTCCACTATGCCATGAGCTATAGGTCTGTAATTTCACTATGTTATAGCTAACCCCAAAGTAGGTGAACAATGTATTTTAACAAAATACTCCAAATGCAATATTTTTCAAGTTATAGCTGATTTACTCAACAGTCAGTGCCTGAGAATAGCTATTGCTCAGTTGTGCCACGAGCTACAGGTCTGTAATTTCACTATGTTATAGCTGACCCAAAAGTAGCTGAATAACATATTTGCACAAATTTCTGTAAAGGCAATAGTTTTCCAATTACAACTGATTTACTCAAGAGTGAGAACTTCAAAGTAGCTATTACTCAGCTATGCAATGAGCCACAGGTCTGGAACTTCACTATGTTATAGCTGACCCCAAAATAGGTGAATAACATATTGCAACAAAATACTCTAAATGCAATAGTTTTCAAGTTATAAGTGAATTACTCAACAGTGATAACCTAAAAGTAGCTATTACTCAGCTATGCCATGAGCTACAGGTCTGAAATTTTACTATGTTATAGCTGACCCAAAAGTAGCTGAATAACATATTTATACTAAATTCTCTAAATGCAATAGTTTTCAAATTACAAGTGATTTACTCAACATTGAGAACTTCAAAGTAGCTATTACTCAGCTATGCAATGAGTCACAGGTCTGGAACTTCACTATGTTATAGCTGACCCCAAAATAGGTGAATAACATATTGAAACAAAATACTCTAAATGCAATAATTTCCAAGTTATAAGCGATTTACTCAACAGTGATAACCTAAAAGTAGCTATTACTCAGCTATGCCATGAGCTACAGGTCTGAAATTTTACTATGTTATAGCTGACCCAAAAGTAGGTGAACAACATATTTAAGCAAAATACTGTAAATGCAATAGTTTTCAAGTTACAACTGATTTACTCAATAGTGATGACCTAAAAGTAGCTATTACTCAGCTATGCCATGAGCTACAGGTCTGAAATTTTACTATGTTATAGCTGACCCAAAAGTAGCTGAATAACATATTTATACTAAATTCTCTAAATGCAATAGTTTTGCAATTACAACTGATTTACTCAACAGTGAGAACCTCAAAGTAGTTATTACTCAGCTATGCAATGAGCTACAGGTCTGAAATTTTACTATGTTATAGCTGACCCAAAAGTAGGTGAACAACATATTTAAGCAAAATACTGTAAATGTAATAATTTTCAAGTTACAACTGATTTACTCAATAGTGATGACCTAAAAGTAGCTATTACTCAGCTATGCCATGAGCTACATGTCTGAATTTTTGCACTGTTATAGCTGACCCAAAAGTAGCTGAATAACATATTTATACGAAATTCTCTAAATGCAATAGTTTTCCAATTACAACCGATTTACTCAAGAGTGAGAACTTCAAAGTAGCTATTACTCAGCTATGCAATGAGCCACAGATCTGAAACTTCACTATGTTATAGCTGATCCCAAAATAGGTGAATAACATATTGAAACAAAATACTCTAAATGCAATAGTTTCCAAGTTATAAGCGATTTACTCAACAGTGATAACCTAAAAGTAGCTATTACTCAGCTATGCCATGAGCTACAGGTCTGAAATTTTACTATGTTATAGCTGACCCAAAAGTAGCTGAATACCATATTTATACGAAATTCTCTAAATGCAATAGTTTTCCAATTACAACCGATTTACTCAATAGTGAGAACTTCAAAGTAGCTATTACTCAGCTATGCAATGAGCCACAGATCTGAAACTTCACTATGTTATAGCTGATCCCAAAATAGGTGAATAACATATTGAAATAAAATACTCTAAATGCAATAGTTTCCAAGTTATAAGCGATTTACTCAACGGTGATAACCTAAAAGTAGCTATTACTCAGCTATGCCATGAGCTACAGGTCTGAAATTTTACTATGTTATAGCTGACCCAAAAGTAGCTGAATAACATATTTATACGAAATTCTCTAAATGCAATAGTTTTGAAGTTATAAGCGATTTACTCAACAGTGATAACCTAAAAGTAGCTATTACTCAGCTATGCCATGAGCTACAGGTCTAAAATTTTACTATGTTATAGCTGACCCAAAAGTAGCTGAATAACATATTTATACGAAATTCTCTAAATGCAATAGTTTTTAAGTTACAAGTGATTCTACTCATGATGGAAGTTACTGAAAAGCCCAAAAGTAGCTATTACTCACTTAGCTATTGAGACAGGCACCCAACTTACTCACCATATTGTAGCTATGAAAAAAGTAGCTGAATAACATATTTTAACAAAATGCTCTAGATGCAACAGTTTTCAAGTTATAAATGATTTTGTGCATGATTTCATGAATTTTAATGCATTAAAAATTATTAAAAAAATTTATTAAAAAAAAAGTAAGACAGATCCAGGTCTCATACTCACACAAGAGAATCTACCTCTGGCCTAGTACATATATGCAAGATATGAGAGAAATCCCTGCAATAGTCACTGAGAAAATTGTGATTAAGTGTTGAAATTTTCACACTTTTGGTGGGGGTACCCCCCTTGTAATGTCTCTAGCAAACAGACGAACAGACAGATTTGCATGCCTTGAACAATTTTTCATCCTCGATAGATAAGGTATCTTTTAAAAAAAACAGCACGTCTCTAGGCCTTGTAGTTTTGGAGGAGAAGTTGTTCACGCGGACGCGTGCGCATACGCCCACGCCGCAGAGTGACGACATAATGTCAGCTGACTGACAAGTCAGCTGACATAAAAAGGTGTTCCTTTAAATGAGTAAAAAGATATTTTCAAGATGGTAGCCATCTTTTTTTTTCAAAATGGGAAAATACTCAGGACCAAGCAGGGTTTTGACATAATAATAGACTTAGGATAAAAGATGCCTCAGTCTAATAATTAGGACTAATAGTGTGTGGCCCTGGACGATATATATGGCTAAAGCATTTGACTTAAATACAGAATACATATACAATACAGAATTTGGAAAAGTATACTCTTTTCCATTTGAAAATAGGCAGTGTACTCAAGATATTGCCATAAAAACTGACACAAAATGGGTCCACTTTTGTTGCATATCAAGGAAAAATATCATATTTTGTTGCTATTATTGCTATAAAAAGGGAGCACTTATTGAAGAGTAGGAGAACTGGTGAAAGTTTATGTATTGCAGCCCCCATACATAAGATACACTTACACATCTCCTTGTTGTCGGGAAGTAGCTGAAACTCTAAGCAAGCTTCAATGAACAGTGCAGCTCTGTCAAACTGCCTCATACCATACAACATCTCAATCGCCTCCCCAAACTTACACAGGGACAGTAACACCAGTACAGCCAGACTCTGAAAGTAAAGTACCCATTTACACACCAGAATACTGCAAGTATAGCACCTTTTTATACACAAGACTACTGATAGTATGGTATATAATAACACACAGAATACTAATAGTATAACAAATATTTACAGACGATACTACTGAGAGCATAGCACCTAATTACGCATAAAATATGACTGAACGATATGAATTTACACAAAAGTACAGCCAGATAGACTAGTATTATATAATGCAGCACCAAGACAGCAAGACTCTAGCTACACATCAGTATATAGATAAAATACACTGTATTATGGGAATCCCACATCTACCTACATACCCAAAGTTACACAGAGGAAGCAGTAACAAACAAATTCTGAAAAAAAAATTTTTTTTTTATTTACTTAACTGTAGCAAGTATACTTAACATAGCAAAACTCTATTTTTAAATGTATTGTACTGTACATTTTATTAAACTTGACTTCATTTATTTGACACTTGGAACACATTATTTAGATAGTAGTTTTGAGTAGAAGCTTTGACAAAGTGGGGCTATTTCGCACAACAAGCAAAGAATGTTTTATGACAAAGATTTGTACTCTAAGTGAGTTAAGTAATGAGACTAAGATCACTTTAAAGGTTGGATGAGGTATGATTACCTTTTGGTTGACTTGTGGTGTATTTAGATGATCTGCCCACCTCTTCATCACTTCACATGACTCGGAGTAGTCTAGGGTTGCCTGTAGATGATTTCACATAGAGTATGGATTTGAACTCTGTTACTTTGATTCTCAAAGGTTCAAAAACAAAACTCTACTCAATGCCAGTTAACAATATAAATTTCAATGGAAACAGGTCTTAAAGGAACTGCTACATACCTCTACAAATATAGGAAATCTGTTTAACTTGTGTTTTAATACACCACACAGCACAAATGTAACTGCTATGTTAAGACTAGTGAAATACAATAGGGTATAATGTTACTTATAATTGTAATAGATCAAGTCTTGATTAATTACATCTATTACAAAAACGTTTTTATTTTGCAGATGAATTTAACAGTAGGTGAAACAACCGTCCTACATAATGTTATTCAATTATAGGTCAAACAATTGTCCTACATTATGTCAAATTATGATAGAATCCAGTTTACATGATCTACAAGACAGTTCAATGAAGAAACTTGACTCTACCAACCTTTGCCAACCAAGCTGCTTGGTGCCATTCCCCATATGTCTGGAGGTATCTGCAGGCATCTAACCCCTTGTCAATCAGACACAATAATTGCACCCCCTCTGTCAACATAAAAAGGCAGATCCAGTACATATATACAAATTTGTCCAGTAATTTTTCCTTTCAAGTGGAAATAAATAGAAGGTTAGGGGACCATTTCCAGTGAAACTTATTGTTATCTCAAGCTCTAGTTTTAGTAGGGGGTGGGGTGGGGGGTGGGTGGGGGTGGGGTGGGGGGGGTGGTGGGGGGGGTGGGGGGTGGTGGTGACAGATTAGGAATTCCTGATTGGGTAGACATATGTTTCTAGTCCTTTTCCATTGCTATTGATAATAGCATGTCTTTATATCAAAAATTGTGCACCAAATGCAAGCTCTACTTTTTTATGAACCCTTTCTAGCATGAAAATATATATTCTTTAATAATTTGTTAAAACACTCCAGTTCTTTAAACAACAACAGATCATAATGAATAAATAACAGGACACTACCAGTCCCAGCCAGAGCCCAGTTCAAAGCTTTTTTTCCCCGACATTTGGCAAGACCGGCTGCATGCTGGACAACTGCATTTGTCCACAAGGTGAGATGTATTAACCCAATAAAAACATAGCCTTACAAATGGCATAAAGCACAAAACCTAGATATATAACCAAAACAGTTGAAACTTGTTCAGTCAAATTCTGAGGGACCAGAGGAAAATTATATTTGTACTGCACCAGGAATCCCTGTGTGAACCCAAGATCCATTTCAATTATTAATAAAAAACCTAAACTGATTTTTTGGCTCATTCTTCACTGATGCTGTTTGTGAATGTGGCTCCTGAGACATACCTGAGAGCTTTCCATTGGCTATGAGGTTTGTGGCTACTAGTTTGATAGTACTCTGAGATGCTCCAGATGACCTTACACTGGCCACCAGACAGGCTCTGAAGTAAGAGTATGGACAAAGTATAAAACAGGTTTTCAAGTTATGGGAAACACATTAGACTCTGTGTAAGTTAAACCAATACTGGGCAAAACTAATTAAAGAGTGGCACCTGTTTTGAGAAACTGTAGCATCTTCATTATCTTCTCTGATATTATCTGTATGCTTAATTTTGCAAATTCTTCTCTTTAGAATTTGCATCTCCCAGTTCTTGTGTACTGAAATACCTCTTTGAACCTTCAGTTATCTGAACAAAATGTTACCCTCCCAACATGGTTACATAATACAGGTTATACTGTGTAGAGAACAGAATGTGAAGATATTTGACTCCTCCAGATATTTGACTGTCTATTTGCAGTCTATTCTTCGCTACTGTATTTTATAGAACACACATTTTGCTAGACATAAAATGCAACCATTCAGCGGGAACAAGAAACTTATAAATAACAAATCCCACAAGAGGGTCAGAGATGTCCCAAAAGGCAGGTTGCACAGGAAATATTGACGGATAGACAAATGGACAAAAATTGGCCAAACGAACAGACGGAAGTACACCAATTTCGAAAGCAACCTAGCTATGAGGATCTATCTCCCTGTCAATTTTGAATTAGATTGGACAAAGCATTTTCGAGCAAGAGTCCAGAAATGAAAATGTTGACCCATAGACAAACGGACAGACAGAGTTACACCAATTTCGGTGATCTATCTCCCTGTCAAGTTTGAATTCGATTGAACAAAGCGTTTTCGAGTTAGAGTCCGGAAAAAGAAATCTTGACAGAGAGACAAACGGACAAAAAAACGGACAAATGAACAGACGGAATTACACCAATTTCGAAAGGAACCTAGCTATTATGGTGATCTACCTCCCTGTCAAGTTTGAATTCGATTGGACAAAGCGTTTTTGAGTTAGAGTCCGGAAATGAAAATGTGGATGGACAGACGAACAAAAAATGGACAAATGAACGGACGAAATTACACCAATTTCGAAAGGAACCTAGCTATGATGGTGATGTATGTCCCTGCAAGGAGTCTGGAAACGAAAATGTGGACGGACAGACAGACGGACGTCGGGCACATCAATGTAATAGGCGCGTTGGTTACATGCAACCCGCCTAAAAACACATTATTGCACAAAGAGGATTAATTAAACAAGAATTGTGTAAATCTGAGACACACAATAGCCATGTTATAAAGATGCAACGGCCAAATATCAAAAGTCAATTTGTTCCCTAGCTCGAAAACACCATTTAAGAAACCACAGTTGTCATTTGTGAACTTGTTGAAATAAATCCTATAAAAACCTGAGACAGTCAACATAGTATCCATCACTGGAAGCCTCTGTCTCCAGTAGCAACTGCACTGCCCGATCAGTCTGTCCCAACATTATCAGGTTCTCTGCACATTTCCTTGTGTGTTCATATGATGTCCTCTTCTGGTCATGCAATGAGATCCGGTCCAGCTGATTTTTCTGCAAAAACAAGTACTGAATATGCCATTTTGATTTTCTTGTAATTTGAACAACTGGATGCATCTAATTTTTTTGTAATATTCTGTAGTGGAGGGTATTGAATACTCTTATCAATTATTCTCCAAAATATGTATATGAACATCATTCTCTTGTCAGATATTGTTTCAATTGAAAACTATTTCTCTGAAATTGTAGTGTCTATGGCCTATTGTAGATCTATTCACAACTTTACTTTGTGCTGTAACTTGCATGTATTTTTCAATAAATATTCTTAAAAAGACATAACAGTAGATATTATCTAATACATATAATATTTTTATTATTAATTTACTTGCATGTTTGATCAATATACATGTATATTAAATTTAATAAAACAGTTATAACTTGATTATTTTCCAGTTCTTTCAGGTTTCTGTGAGGGTTTGTTTTTGCTAAAGACAAAATCTAACCAAATTTTCTGTGACATCCAAGTTACTGTATTGAATATGTCCACCTGATAAAAATATTAAATTTATAAGTATTGATAACACTTGTATGACAGCTGTTGTTTATCTGTGTTTACCTGAAAGATGAAGTTATCACACAACAGGCTGTTACCAGTATTTAGCCGGAATATGTAGTGTTGTGGTTGAATGCGAATTTTAGAACCGGTTTCCGAAAGTGAAAATTCGGCGAAAAACCGGGTACGTTTGATTTATAAAACGCGAAGAAATAAGTTTTCAACCGCGTACATGAGCTTTAACTCGTATATAAATAAGAAGCACAAGGGACTTTTTGAAGACTTTCGAGGACAAAATGTGTGATATATCAATAGAATATTATAAAATGCTGTGAAATATTTGTTGCAGTTCAATATGTTGGTGAACTTAAGGTAAAATAATGAAATATGGGATGAAACCGGTTTTGGTTTAAAGAAAACGAAATGTAACCGGATCACTGTCTTTCGGTCGGCAAATAGGTTTCCGGTTTACCGTCTTCAACACTAGGAATATGTGTTGTCAAACAGCAAGTACTTACCTTTGTTTACCTAAAATATGCAGTTAACACACATCCATGCTTACCTGTATTTACCTGGAATGTGTTATCACACATCTATGATTACCTGTATTTATCTAATCTAATCTAATCTACTGCTTTGCAGGTGCAATATCTTGCCCACAAAGGGGAACTCAGTGTGCTAACTTAACAAAAATCATTATCATAAGGAAGGTCGAGGGATGTTCAAGGTCAGTAATCCGGAGTTGTGGGTGTGACCAAGAGGGAATGTGAGGGGGGTGACCTGGGATGTGTTATCACACAGCCATGCCTACCTGTATTTACCTGGAATAAGTGGTTAACATACATTATAAAGACCGGAAATGCGCAGTGAACGAAAACCCGTCTGTGCGCATAGAATCAGCACAGAGTAAAACCTCCAATAACGGCCCGCTGAGAAACAGAAGTACTGTTTCGATTGCTCGATTGTGTGTCGATAGTAAAATTGTCTGCTTTTACGAGAGCGATCATGCATTCAAAACAATATGAGGGCGTCCTTGTTCGTTTCACCTCGTAAAAATAAATAGATATTTCTTTCAACCAGGTAGGCCGGTCTTTATAATAGTAATAAATACCTCATGCTCGGGCGTTTGTTACAGGATATACGCCCGGCAAAAAATTCCTTAATAATTATTTGAAATTTTGCCGGGCGTATATCCTTTAACAAACGCCCTCACACTCAGTATTTATTACTACAGCCACGCTTACCTGTATTCACTAGAAGGTGTTAACACACAGCCATGCTTACCTGTATTTACCTGGAACATGTAGTTAACACACAGCCATGTTTAGCTGTATTTACCTGGAATGTGTTGTTGTCACACAGCACATCAAAGCTGTTTTCAAGGGGCCTGTCTTTCACAAAGCTCCAGACTTTGTCCTGTTCGGACTCACCGAGATCAACCAGATCATTTGTCTCTCTGGCTGGGGTGGATGGCACAAAAAGGTCTCCACGACTAGACACTGACCGACTCATCTTCTGCAAATAGTGCACATCAGACCATAATTTGTCCCAAATTAAGGACAAGCACTTGTTGACGAATAAATAAATTAATATTTGCTGTAGAAAATTACAAAGAGTGCACAGTTTTACAATTATTGTCCTAAAGCTGAATTTAAACAAGTAATTTACACAGAGTTTTACAAAAAAAATCACATCTGAGGTGGACAGCACAAACAGGTCAATTGGGCTGGACATTTTTCCAACATATCTTATGTTAATTTGTAAATGTTTACCTATCAACTAAAATTTTTATCGGAAAAGCATGTAAATATTGAATTTAAATATAGCATCTATTCATTGTCCACACAGTCCAGAAGCTGAGTAAATGAAATTCTAACATGACACGGATGTGTCCGTCATTCTGATTGGTCGAGAGCGATTCCTCAACCGTCTAAAATTCTGAATCAACATGAAGGCTGTTGCATCATCTTCTGCATGCATTTCAAACAAACAGGAGAAAATGTTTCCGGTTTTGTTATTTACATTAGTTACGGTGTAAAATGTTTGTAAAAAGGATAATTTCTTTTAAAAGTAACAATTCTGTCAAATGTAAAAGAAAATAAACAGAATTTTTTTTTATATTTTAGGAGAAAAACAAAATTATCCCTGGTCAATTGGTGGAACAGCCAACATGGCGGCACCCTATTGTGGTCACTTGGATAATTTTTGTTAATCTTACAAGTGTTTTAGGTATTTTATTTTAAACAGTCATGTTAGAATGGGAATATATCACTCAAAAACTGTCCAAACGCAGAATTTTAGCACGGGTGGCGCTGTCAAAGCTAAAATTCTGCGTTTGGATGTTTCTTTTGTGATATGTTTTGGACACAATGACTATGTAACATATAAGTTAATTTACATTTTTCACTGCATTTTAGTGAAATGTATTGCAGTTTATTGACTCCAATAGACTAAGATTTCAAAACACTTCAAGTTTGGGCTAAAAATAAGAAAGGATATGGTCAACAGAAATAATGTTAACACAGGCAATAGTTTGGAAAATTACTGTATTTTCCCCGAGTCTTTCAGGTTTTAGCAGAACACTTGTTACAAATGTAAACTATACAATAATGTTTAAAATAATACCTTTCTCTTTGGATCCGCCTTTTCTTGTCGTAAATAATGGAGAGCCATTTTCCAGAAATTAAGGTCAGACTCATCCCCAAACAACCTTAAAAAGATTGAAATCGAGTTAATGGTTTTTTTCTTTCTTTTTGACTGAAATATAAATAGTTCTGCAACTCAACAAAGTTTAAGCTGTACTTCACACAGTCCCTTTCATTTACAATCGTAATGTCTGATAGTAGTGAAACTCCACTGTACCAGTACAATAATAACAAACAAGACCACTGCCGCGGTATGTATCTCCCGCCGAGCATTACAGGGGAAGAAATACCTTTTGCGAGATATTCACAATTTTTCATTTTCCGCTGAAATCCAAGATGGCAGCCAAAAGTGGTGAAAAACTGAAATTTTTCCCCTAGGCACAGAATATTCTTGTACTACCCTGTGGGTCAAAAATTCACTCGAAATCGCTCTATCTCTTACCATTTTGAAGATATTTTCAAAAATTCACTCGAAATCGCTCTATCTCTTACCATTTTGAAGATATTTTTAATTTTCCGCAAAAATCCAAGATGGCCGGCAAAAGTGGCGAAAATTGAATTTTTTCCCCTTTGCATAGGATACTCTTGAAATTTGTCCCCTTTGCATAGGACACTCTTGTACTACCCTCTGGGTAAAAAATTCATGCGAAATCGCTCTATCTCTTACAGTTTTCGAGGTATTCACACTTTTTCATTTCCTGCTAAAATCTAAGATGGCTGCCAAAAGTGGTGAAAATTGAAAATTTTCCCCTTTGCATGGGGCACTCTTATACTACCCTTCGGGTCTCTTACAGTTTTCGAGATATTCACACTTTTTCATTTTTCGCAAAAATCCAAGATAGTCGCCAAAAGTGGTGAAAATTGAAATTTTTCCCCTTTGCATAAGACCCTCTTGTACTACCCTGTGGGTTAAAAATTCAGTTGAAATTGCTCTATCTCTTACGGTTTTCGAGATATTCACACTTTTTCATTTTCCGTTAAAATCCAAGATGGCCACCAAAAGTGGCGAAAATTTAAATTTTTCCCGTTTGCACAGGACACTCTTGTACCACCCTGCGGGTCAAAAATTCGCTCAAAATCGCTCTATCTCTTACGGTTTTCGAGATATTCACACTTTTTCATTTTCCGCAAAAATGCAAGATGGTCGCCAAAAGTGGGGAAAATTTAAATTTTTCCCCTTTGCATAGAACACTCTTATACTACACTGTGGGTGAAATATTTGCTCGAAATCGCTCTATCTCTTACGGTTTTCGAGATATTCACACTTTTTCATTTTCCGCAAAAATCCAAGATGGCCGCCAAAAGTGGCGAAAATTGAAATTTTTCCCTTTTGCATAGGACCCTCTTGTACTACCCTGTGAGTCAAAAATTCGCACAAAATCGCTCTATCTCTTATGGTTTTCGAGATATTCACACTTTTTCATTTTCCGCTAAAATCCAAGATGGCCGCCAAAAGTGGCGAAAATTTAAATTTTTCCCCTTTGCAGAGGACACTCTTGTACTACCCTGTGGGTCAAAAATTCGCTCAAAATCGCTCTATCTCTTACGGTTTTCAAGATATTCACACTTTTTCATTTCCGCTAAAATCCAAGATGGCCACCAAAAGTGGCGAAAATTGAAATTTTTCCCCTTAGCAACAATACTGTTGTACCACCCTGTGGATAAAAAATTCGCTCGAAATTGCTCTATCTCTTACGGTTTGCGAGATATTTGCGACTTTTCACATTTTCACTAAAAGTAGCAATAAACTACACCAAGGACGCATCTGTGGCCAGATGCAAAATGTATCCACCGGAAAAGGCAAAAGTAGCTATTACTCAGCTATGCCATGAGCTACAGGTCTGAAATTTTATTATGTTATAGCTGACCCAAAAGTAGGTGAATAACATATTTGCACAAAATTCTCTAAATGCTATAGTTTTCAAGTTACAAGTGATTTTACTCATGATGGAAGTTAGTGAAAAGTCCAAAAAAAGTAGCTATTACTCACTTAGCTATTGAGATAGACACCCAAGTTACTCACCATGTTGTAGCTATGGAAAAAGTAGCTGAATAACATATTTTAACAAAATGCTCTAAATGCAATACTTTTCAAGTTATAAATGATTTAGTGCATGATTTCATTAATTTTAATGCACTAAAAATTATTTTAAAAATTCATAAAAAAAACTTTAGCACGTGAAAGCTCTCCAAAATGTAGGTGAATGAGTTATTTGCGAAATACTGACTATCTGCAATACTTTTAGAGATAATAGGCATTTACTCATTTTGAGTAGGCGAGTAATAAGCTACGGATCTGAAAATTCACTAATTGAAAGCTCTCCAAAATGTAGGTGAATGAGTTATTTGAGAAATACTGGCTATCTGCAATACTTCTAGAGATAATTCGCATTTACTCATTTTGAGTAGGTGAATAATTAGCTACGGGTCTGAAACTTCACCAAGTGAAAGCTCTCCCAAAAGTAGGTGAATGAGTTATTTGAGAAAAATTGGCTATCTGCAATACTTTTAGAGATAATTCGCATTTACTCATTTTGAGTAGGTGAGTAATTATCTACGGGTCTGAAACTTCACAATGTGAAAGCTCTCCCAAAAGTAGATGAATGAGTTATTTCAGAAAAATTGGCTATCTGCAATACTTTTAAGCCATAAGCCACCTGCCAAATATGAAAGAAATGTGGAAAGAAATGTGGACTGTAGGTCGCTCACAAGCAATATTCCACATTTTAGACATGTTTGTCTACCACAGGCCTAATTTAGACATAAACCCTACCAAAAAGATAGGGTGGCGAGTCCTCTAGCATACCAAGCCACCTGCCAAATATGAAAGAAATGTGGAAAGAAATGTGGACTGTAGGTCGCTAACAAGCAATATTCCACATTTTAGACATTTTTGTCTACCACAGGCCTAATTTAGACATAAACCCTACCAAAAAGATAGGGTGGCGAGTCCTCTAGCATATCAAGCCACCTAAAAATGTTACACTTCACAAAAAAGTAGATGAACAACATATTTGAGAGAAATTGTGTAGCTGCAATACTTTTGAAGATATAAGCCATTTACTCATTATGGTTATCATTAAAAATCGACAAAGTAGCTATTACTCACTTAGCTATGGAGATACACTTCCAAACTACTGACCATGTTGTATCTGTGGAGAAAGTAGGTGAACAACATATTGGAACAAAATACTGTAAATGCAATAGTTTGAGACTTATAAGCCATATAATTATATTAGGTAAAAGTGGTATTACTCACTCGAAAGTAGGCCAAAGTTCACCAATCCCCTTAGCATAGGATACTGTTGTACCACCCTGTGGGTCAAAAATTCACTCGAAATTGCTCTATCTCTTACGGTTTGCGAGATATTTGTGATTTTTCACTAAAAGTAGCAATAAAGTAGCCATTACTCACTTGTACATTGAGCAACAGTTGTGAAACTTCAATATGTTACACTTCACAAAAAAGTAGATGAACAACATATTTGAGAGAAATTGAGTAGCTGCAATACTTTTACACTTCCAAACTACTGACCATGTTGCAGCTGTGGAGAAAGTAGCTGAACAACATATTGGAACAAAGTACTCTAAATGCAATAGTTCGAGAGTTATAAGCCATATAATTATATTAGGTAAAACTGCTATTACTCACTCAAAAGTAGGCCAAAGTTCACCAAACCCAAAAAATTTTGAAGAGCGTAAAAATTCATTAGGACAAGTAATTTACCAAAAATGTGTAACTATAGTAGGAGAAAACTGCGTGACCCACGCACGTACGCACACACATGGTGCAAATTATAATCTCTCGCTGGCGAGCCGGGCGGGAGATAAAAATATAAACGATATTAATCATTATACATAAGCATCTGTTATGACAATTTCAAATACTTTGACGGAGTACATAAGCCATAACAAAACTTTCCAATGGCAATACACGTAACTTGAGAGCTTACTTAGCTGTCATCAAACACCTCTGAGCTGTACCAAAGCTGCATTCTTGGTAAAACTTCTGAATGTCACTGTAAGAACAAATAAGGACAAAGTAATGAATACTTTTAATTACCCTTGCAAAGGAGAGAGAGTAGGGCATTATCATCAAGTCTGTTTCTTTGTCTATTTGTTTGCCTGAGTAACTTGAAAACTATACATTGTATTGGCGTCTCCCGTCACTCAGTTCCAATCAAAAGAGATCTGGATCATGAATCCAGAATCGTTTTTGTGATTTTTCGACATAATCAGCACACATAACTCAAAAACTATACATTGGATTGGCTTTAATTTTCACTAAGCAAGGGCCTAACAATGGCTTGGTCCTCCTCAAAGTTGATCATCGATCTGGAACTGGATGAAAAATCCACAAGGGTTTGTGTATTCTAAGGCATTGTTTGTTTTATTTGGAAAGTGAAAATTATTCTTCACTGTTTTGTGAGATGCAGAAAGTTAATACATAATTATTGTGAGAAAGTTGTGCTTTACTTATTTGTTACATAATGTCACATGACCTATAAAATGCCATGAAAATAACATTAAAGAAAAAATAAATCAAATCTACAACCAAAGGAAGAGCTAGTTAAAGTTTTGTGGCAACATAAATGGGAAAATGTTTTGTTAATTTTCCCTTGTAAAATATGCTAACATTGCTGAAGGTAGCATGTACTATCTGGGTCTAGAGCAATTTATGTACTGTAGTTATTACACATTATAGGCAGATATAAAGAATGGATAGTTACAGCTCACAGGTATTAGCCTGGAGATACTAAATTAACCAGCACACAATATTATACTTATTTTTAAGCTGTAAGCAATCATTTTTTTATCATGTGTCTATGAGCTATTACTATTCCTTCTTTTTACCTATACAGTCTTATTTTTACCTGTGCATAAGGCGTAACTATTCATTGTTTTTAAATGTCTATAAGGTGTAATTATAAACTGTTTCTCATTACTTTTGCCCATCTATGATGTATAACCACTCATCCCCTAACCTGTCTGTGAGCTATTTCTAATTCTTTTTACCTGTCTATGATGTATAACCACTCCTCCTCTTACCTGGCTGTGATCTATTTCTAATCATTCTTTTTACCTGTCTATGATGTATAACCACTCCTCCTCTTACCTGGCTGTGATCTATTTCTAATCATTCTTTTTACCTGTCTAAGATGTATAACCACTCCTCCTCTTACCTGGCTGTGATCTATTTCTAATCATTTTTTTTACCTGTCTATGATGTATAACCACTCCTCCTCTTACCTGGCTGTGATCTATTTCTAATCATTCTTTTTACCTGTCTATCATGTGTAACCACTGATCCTCTTACCTGTCTGTGAGCTATTTCTAATTCTTTTTACCTGTCTATGATGTTTAACGACTCATCCTCTTACCTGTCTGTGAGCTATTTCTAATCATTCTTTTTACCTGTCTATGATGTGTAACCACTCTTCCTCTTACCTGTCTGTGATCTATTTCTAATCATTCTTTTTACCTGTCTATGATGTGTAACCACTCATCCTCTTACCTGTCTGTGATCTGTTCTATTCATTCTATTTACCTGTCTATAAGCTGAAGCTGTTCATTTACTAGTGCACATATGTCCGGGTTCTGCTCATTCTCTTCCAGACTCAGTGTGTAGCTTTCATTCCATGACTGATGTTGTAGTAGATTCTTCAGGGTCTGAGAGGCTCGGGGTGGTAACAGGTATGGAGAGAATACTGGGTCTAGAAGTAAAAGGGAACATAAAATACACACACAAAAATCAACTACTTATTGGGAATTCTTTGAATTACTACCTTAGGTTTGGGAACATTGCAGTATAAGCCACATTTGGAAGTAGATATGTGCAATCATATTTATTGCTTGATCTTTAAAATAAAAAATATAGTTTCTTCAAAATTACGTTAAGTCTTTGGCAAGTAGGTAGGTTGACAGAAAAATGATAAAATATAAAGAGTTAGACAAAGATAAGGTTGGCATCTGCTTATAAAGTTACATGACAAAATATATTAGCCTCAATGAACTGCTTTTACTTATATCTAGTGTTATGGTTGAATGTAAATTTAAGAACCGGTTAGTTAAATTTGAGGAAAAACAGACAAACTGGGTATGTTTGATTCGGTAAATGCCCTAACATAAGTTTTCAATTCATACATGGGCTGTAACTAGCATGTCAATATGAACTGGGATGTGCTTTTTGAAGACATTTGAGGACAAAATGTCTTGATATATTGATCAAATATAATAGAATACTGTGAAATATTTTTTGAAATTGAATCTTCTGCTAAACTAATGTTAAAATAATAAAAACATGAAGAAATAAGTTTCAACTAGAAAAAGGTTTTTGCTAACAAAAACGAGCGGCCCGGATAGAGACTTGAGTTAATAAAGCTTTAGTAGTTGTGTTATGAGACTGTAAGGTGATGCTAAGCTTTACTTTGTTTTGTATGTGATAGAAAAGTGGATGATCTAAAAACTGTATCAGTTGAAGTATTAAACTGTAAGTAGAATGTGAGCTTTATTGTGTTTCGTAGAGTGGTATATTTTATGAAAAGAATATATCATTTTTGCTGTAAAACTGTGATCATAAATTTTTTTGCAGGAGATATTTAATCCTAGATTTATAATGGTAAAGATACACCATAGTAAACTATAATTGGCTATAGATAGAGACACTCATATGTTGTATATCTTTGAGGCATTTTATACCTCTGAAAATTCATTGCTATTTAATTTTTTTATAAGATAAATAAGATTAAGATAATCATATTTGTGAAATCCTTTATTGTTCCATTGTAAAAAAAATACACAAGGTCATGTTGTCAGATGTTATTGTTAACATTTTTAATTCACAGACGACTCTATATCTGAATATCATGAAAGCCCAAGGTTTTTACATATTATTAAGGCATTTTCCATTCTCAAAGCAGATACGGCATTCTTTCCACAAGGCTCTACTTCCATGAAGATAAATGTCCTTGTTTGAATTGTTTACCCCCAAAGAGATTTACTGTAAGCATATAAAAGAAATGAATACATCTTGATATCCCTTATCAACCTTTTCACTCAGTGTACAGATTATGTAACACACAGATGCCCACAAAGCACAGGGGGGCATCACTGCCCCATCAGTGAGTAAAGGGGAATTGTTATGAATCTGCCTCAAGATAGATATCACACAAAAGCAAATACAGAGTTGGAGGAGGAGAAAAGAGAACTCATTTATTTTCAATTAGCTGGAGATACATAAAATACTGTACCAGAAAAACTGTTAATGAGAAAGTGTTTTTTCCAGTCATCTTATCTTCTGAAAGAAGTCGAGCCCATAAATTTGACCAATTTACATAGTGAATGTGAATAAGTAGCTAGATCAACAACTCCTGCTGCTAAACAAAAGCTGAATTAATTAAAGCTTTTTTTCTCAAAAAGGAAAAGTCATATCCACACAATTCCACAAGCATGGAATCAGAAGAATGTGGGAATTTTTTAATGTGCCTAAAATTGGGAACACTGAACACTGATCAGCTGCAATATATTAATAACCACGTCACTGCATGCTAAATACCTCATTTTTTTCTTTCAAGATGCCATAACTTCAATAACACTAGTAAGTTAGCTTTGCCAGATAACAGAAATTTTGTTTTAAGTATACATGTGGCAGGTGTGGTTTTAAAAAGTATTAAAATAAATGAGGTGGGAGCAAAACCTATATATTTATTATGTTAAGATGGCCAAAGTCTCTTAAATACAGGAACTTTAAGTAAAAAGGTCATTAAAATCTTCCTTAAGCTTAATCAATGTGTCAAGTTGAACTGATGTCATTGAACAGTAAGTCAGTTGGGAGATGAAAACCCTCATTTTTACTTGAAGATGGCCATGACTGTACTCTTATTGGAAGTCCAAGCTGGACAGAAAATAAGAATGTCATCTTTAACAAGTGTGCAAAATTTAACTGAGGTCAGCTGAACAATATGATAGCTGGTGAATAAAAACTCCATAATTTCACTGCAAGGTAGCCATAACTTCATTCATATTGGGACTTTAAGGTGACCATAAAATAAGAATTTCCATTTTGTCATCCTTTATAAGTGCATAAAGTTTTAGCTGAGGTCAATTGAACAATAAGATAGCTGGAGACTGAAAACTTCCTTTTTTCACTGTAAGGTGACCATAACTTCATGCATATTGTGACTTTAAGGTGACCATAAAATGAGAATGTCCCTTCTGCCAACCTTTATAAAAATGCCAAGTTTTATTTTAAAAATTTCAACATTAACTGAGCTAAGGGCTGAAAACCCCTACATTTTAAGTTTAAGATGGCCATAACATCATTAATATTTAAACTAGATTGGGCCAACTCGGCGCCAACATATCCCCAGACAGGTCATCACTCACGCCACAGGTTTTGATCGGGAATTTTTTATTTAATCCATTTGTTGTATGCCATAAATATTGGGAAAAGTTATATGAACTTCAGCACATCAATCTACTAAGTTTATATCTTCCCAAGGAAGATAGTGTATCCCCAGAAGTCGAATACATAACAGATCATATTTTCAATCTTCCTGCAATGATAACTCTGAACCTATTTCCAAAGTATTTAAATGATTGATGATTGAATGTCCATTCTAAATTAATAATCTCAAAAGAGCATATCTGTTTCTATATTTGTTGACAAATAAAATATTATTTTTAACTCAACTCATCATACTTTTCAATCTTCCTGCAAAGGGTAACTCTGAACCTATTTTCAAAGTATTTAAATGATTGATGATTGAATGTCCATTCTAAATTCATAATTCCAAAAGCGTATCTCTGTTTCTATATTTGTTCACAAATAAAATATTATTTATAAATCATATATTATTTATATTAATATTTTATTATATTATTTTTAGAATTTGCATTGTTTTTCAGTTATTCATTTCCTCAATTCCTATATATGTGGTCCATATATATGCAACCTAAATATGTGACACAATCTCAGTTCTGACTCCCTTTGTCTTAGATAATTAGATAATGAAGCAAACACCACCTCCCACCCCCACCCCACCTCTCTCCCCTTCTCCACACCTCTCTCACTATTACAGAAGATCTGTATAGCTTTGTTTATTTAGTGTCACTCAATAGCTGGAGGTCCCAGAGGTGGGTGGGGGATGGGGGGTGGGACTACAAAGAGATGGAGTGCTGCAGCACAAATGGTAAACAAACACTTATAATATAAAAGGGGTAATCAAATACAAAAAGCTCAGTTAATCTTATCACTAAAATCAAATCAAATATATAAATAAGGAATGTCTATTAAAGGCCTAAATTTTGGAGTACATACAAGAAAAACATATTGATATATTCTCAGATGATATTTCATTTAGATGAGAGACATAGTTTGAAAGCTACAGTGCTTAAAGATGGCAAAAAGTCCATAAATTGGGTCTCTGTGGGCAAGTTTGAGATCTTAAGTCGGCCTAACAGGTAAACCTACAGCCTTTAAATTTTTCACAGACAAGGATTACATATAAGAGTTACATCTAGTGCAGTTTGAGACTCATCAGAATTACCACTTCCAAATTATAGGGCAAAATAAGTTAAAAATATAGGAAAAAAGTCCTAAGTGTCTTACTTGGGGTCTTTATGGGCCTCAAAGACAATTTTCTCCTCAACTTAAAGTCTTGATTTTCGGCACATGTACTAAGAATATATTAATGTGTTCTCAGGTAAAATTTGAGGCAGATAATCATAAGCCTCATAGTTTGTGACCTAGAGGGCTCTAAGTGGCCAAAAGTGCAATTTCTGACCTTAAGGTGGCCATAAGTTCTTTATTATTGGGAGTTTAAGGTCACCTTAAAATAGAGATCTTCCTTTGGGCATCCTTAACATGTGTACCAAGTTTGAAAAAAAAATATTAATCCGTTTTTGAGTTATCGCGTACACAAGGAAATTTATATGGCGGCGGCGGCGGCGCGATGGACCTGAATCCAATATATCCCCGACTTTCGTCTGGGGATATAATAATAAGGTAGTAAGAGTCTTCTTTTGATCTACTTCAATATCAATATATGTTAGATACGGAAAAAGAAAGAGGCTAGATGGCTTTATTCCAATATTCCAATTTTATGACTTTAGGAGGGCCATAGCTCCAATTATATTAACAGTTCAAGGTCACCATAAAGTCAGGATAATCTTTTGGTAAATCTTAATATATATGCCAAGTTTGGTTGAAAAAAGTGAAAAAGTAAGTGAACTGGAGGGCTAAAACCCCATTTTTTGACATTAAGGTGACCTTAAGATTCCAGATACAGGGCTAAAACTTCGGCATGTGAAAGATTATCAAAAAGTAGCTGAATAAGTTATTCCAACAAAACACCGAAATCCTGACCGTTTTTGAGATACAGACCAAGTACCCATTTTTTAAAAAATTACAAAAATGAAACGCCTCCCATTCAGGTATCTATGGTCGATTGATCAGAAAATCCTTTCCAGTCTGCAGATTTAGGTCTAGAATGTACCTGATAAATTTTAAAGCACAGGTGTGTGTGGTTTCTTCCGAAACGCGATGACGGGGTGTTTTTGAAAAAATACTTAGGGTTACCTTAAGTAAAGCTTAAGGTCTCTGCAAAGTATCCCAAAAATTTTTCCCGCCCCTATAGTTTTACAGAAAGAAAGGAAGAAACGAAAAATCTGAAAGGCCAAAAAGTTATTCAAGGGAGACCATAATCCGGCTGTGGCGGTGATCAGTCGAACTTACATGACGGGCCGCTTAATTAAAAGAAAATAGCATCAGAGACGCCCGTACCCCACAGCCTAGGGAAATATTTTTAACACCATGAAATATAGAAGTACTGTATCAGTACAAAGTTCAGGATACTTTCAGAGCACTGTCAGTTATATAACGGTCCAAACAGTGTTAAAATAGCGAAAATAATGTCTAAGAGAAAGATAATGCATGTAAAGATGAAGTATTAAAACAAGACAATTCAATAACAAGATGACAGCATTAATCAGTAAACTAAACATTATGACACTCTTTATCTACATCTGGCCTGGCTGAATTATGGTTTGGATCTTTTGAATATTACCATGCATACAGAAGTGGTAATACATTCAATGAATGCTTATGTATGGTGTTGGAGCAAAATCTGTGGCTCATTTGATGAAATTCCATCTGTTACAATGGGAAGTTGTAAAAGTAAAATTCTTAATGAATTCTAATATGGCTGCTTAATCTGCATCAAAAGACAGACCCAAAAGTGCAACAAGATTTTAAAGGTCAAGGTCACTATGACAAGGTCAAAGGTAAAATCAAGGTCACATCATGATGCTGCACACCTACAACCCCTAACCAATGTCTCTACGAAGCATCAACTTCCTACACCTTACGGTTTCCGAGATATAGCCCAGACAAGATTTTATAGGTCAAGGTCACTATGGCAAGGTCAGAGGTCAAATCAAGGTCAGACTATGACATTGCACACCTACAATGTCTTTAGTAAGTATCAACTTCCTACACCTCACGGTTTCCGAGATATAGCCCGGACAAGATTTTACAGGTCAAGGTCACTATGGCAAGGTCAAAGGTCAAATCAAGGTCAGACCATGACGTTGCACACCTACACCCCCTAACCAATGTCCCTACCAAGTATCAACTTCCTACACCTTACAGTTTCCGAGATATAGCCCAGACAAGATTTTATAGGTCAAGGTCACTACAGCAAGGTCAAAGTCAAATCAAGGTCACATGATGTTGCACACCTACAACCCCTAACCAATGTCGCTACCAAGTACCAACTTCCTACACTGTACAGTTTCCGAGATATAGTCTGGACAAGTTTTTATAGGTCAAGGTCACTATGGGAAGGTCAAAGGTCAAATCAAGGTCAGGCCATGACGTTGCACACCTACACCCCCTCTACCATGTATCAACTTCCTACACCTTACAGTTTCCGAGATACAGCCCGGACAAGATTTTATAGGTTAAGGTCAGTGTTGATTCTAGAAATTTTGAAATGTGGGGGCAGTTCCCCCCCATGTCCGAAAAATGTGGGGGCTTGGTTAATAAAATTGGGAACCTGTACCTCCGCCAATAAGGGATTAATTTTAGAATTGTTAGCAGGATTACACAAATGCTACTGTATGGATCTTCATGAAAATAAGCAATCAGTGCCCGTGAACGGGCTCTGTGTCAGCTGACTGTGTGTTTTTAGTTTCAGAGTAGAAGTGACAGAAGAAAAAGACACAAAAGTTGTGCCCTGGAAATGGTGTTCACAAGGAAAGCAAGAAGGTAACTGTTAAGGTGTAAAAAGTAAGTTAAACTATCCTGTGGGTCAAACATTCGCACAAAATAGCTCTGTCTCTCATGTTTTTCGAGATATTCACACTTTTTCATTTTCCACAAAAATCCAAGATGGCCGCCAAAAGTGGCGAAAATTGAAGTTTTTCCCCTCTGCATAGGGCACTCTTGTACCACCCCATGGTTCGAAAATTCGCTCGAAATCGCTCTATCTCTTACGGCTTTCGAGATATTCACACTTTTTCATTTTCCGCAAAAACCCAAGATGGCCGCCAAAAGTGGCGAAAATTGAAATTTTTCCCCTTTGCATGGGACACTCTTGCAATACCCTGCGGGTCGAAAATTCGCTCGAAATCGCTCTATCTCTTACGGTTTTCGAGATATTCACACTTTTTCATTTTCCGCAAAAACCCAAGATGGCCGCCAAAAGTGGCGAAAATTGAAATTTTTGACCTTTGCATGGGACACTCTAGAACTACCCTGTGGGTCGAAAATTCGCTCGAAATCGCTCAATCTCTTACAGTTTTCGAGATATTCACACTTTTTCATTTTCCGCAAAAATCCAAGATGGCCGCCAAAGTGACAAAAATTGAAATTTTTCCCTTTGAATGGGATGCTCTTGCAATACCCTGTGGGTCGAAAATTCGCTCGAAATCGCTCTATCTCTTACGGTTTTCGAGATATTCACACTTTTTCATTTTCCGCAAAAATCCAAGATGGCCACCAAAAGTGGCGAAAATTGAAATTTTTGCCCTTTGCATGGGACACTCTTGCAATACCCTGTGGGTCGAAAATTCGCTCAAAATCGCTCTATCTCTTACGGTTTTCGAGATATTTGTGATTTTTCACATTTTCACTAAAAGTAGCAATAAAATAGCGATTACTCACTTGTATATTGAGTAACAGTTGTGAAAATTTTGAAATACTTTTGAAGATATAAACCATTTACTCATTATGGTTATCATTAAAAATTGATAAAGTACCTATTACTCACTTAGCTATTGAGATAGACACCCAAGTTACTCACCATGTTGTAGCTATGGAAAAAGTAGCTGAATAACATATTTTAACAAAATGCTCTAAATGCAATAGTTTTTAAGTTATAAATGATTTAGTATTGAGTAAGAACCTCAAAGTACCTATTACTGAGCTATGCAATGAGCCACAGGTCTGGAATTTGACTATGTTACAGCTGACCCTAAAATAGGTGAATAACATCAGAACTAAATATTCTAAATGCAATAGTTTTGAAGTTATAAGTGATTTACTCATCAGTGATAACCTAAAAGTAGCTATTACTCAGCTATGCCATGAGCTACAGGTCTGAAATTTTACTATGTTATAGCTGACCCAAAAGTAGCTGAATAACATATTTACACAAAATTCTGTAAATGCAATAGTTTTTAAGTTACAGGTGATTTTACTCATGATGGAAGTTACTGAAAAGTCCAAAAGTAGCTATTACTCACTTAGCTATTGAGATAGACACCCAAGTTACTCACCATGATATAGCTATGGAAAAAGTAGCTGAATAACATATTTTAACAAAATGCTCTAAATGCAATTCTTTTCAAGTTATAAATGATTTAGTGTTGAGTAAGAAACTCAAAGTAGCTATTACTCAGCTATGCAATGAGCCACAGGTCTGGAATTTTACTATGTTATAGCTGACCCTAAAATAGGTGAATAACATAAGAAACTAAATACTCTACATGCAATACTTTTCAAGTTGTAAGTGATTTACTCAACAGTGATAACCTAAAAGTAGCTATTACTCAGCCCAAAAGTAGCTGAATAACATATTTATACAAAATCCTCTAAATGCAATAGTTTTTAAGTTACAGGTGATTTTACTCATGATGGAAGTTACTGAAAAGTCCAAAAGTAGCTATTACTCACTTAGCTATTGAGATAGACACCCAAGTTACTCACCATGTTGTAGCTATGGAAAAAGTAGCTGAATAACATATTTTCTCGAAATCGCTCTATCTCTTACGGTTTTCGAGATATTCACACTTTTTCATTTTCCGCAAAAATCCAAGATGGCCACCAAAAGTGGCGAAAATTGAAATTTTTGCCCTTTGCATGGGACACTCTTGCAATACCCTGTGGGTCGAAAATTCGCTCGAAATCGCTCTATCTCTTACGGTTTTCGAGATATTTGTGATTTTTCACATTTTCACTAAAAGTAGCAATAAAATAGCGATTACTCACTTGTATATTGAGTAACAGTTGTGAAAATTTAAATATATTACAGTTCACAAAAAGTAGATGAACAACATATTTGACAGAAATTGTGTAGCTGCAATACTTTTGAAGATATAAACCATTTACTCATTATGGTTATCATTAAAAATTGACAAAGTACCTATTACTCACTTAGCTATTGAGCCCAAGTTACTCACCATGTTGTAGCTATGGAAAAAGTAGCTGAATAACATATTTTAACAAAATGCTCTAAATGCAATAGTTTTTAAGTTATAAATGATTTAGTATTGAGTAAGAACCTCAAAGTACCTATTACTGAGCTATGCAATGAGCCACAGGTCTGGAATTTGACTATGTTACAGCTGACCCTAAAATAGGTGAATAACATCAGAACTAAATATTCTAAATGCAATAGTTTTGAAGTTATAAGTGATTTACTCATCAGTGATAACCTAAAAGTAGCTATTACTCAGCTATGCCATGAGCTACAGGTCTGAAATTTTACTATGTTATAGCTGACCCAAAAGTAGCTGAATAACATATTTACACAAAATTCTGTAAATGCAATAGTTTTTAAGTTACAGGTGATTTTACTCATGATGGAAGTTACTGAAAAGTCCAAAAGTAGCTATTACTCACTTAGCTATTGAGATAGACACCCAAGTTACTCACCATGATGTAGCTATGGAAAAAGTAGCTGAATAACATATTTTAACAAAATGCTCTAAATGCAATACTTTTCAAGTTATAAATGATTTAGTGTTGAGTAAGAACCTCAAAGTAGCTATTACTCAGCTATGCAATGAGCCACAGGTCTGGAATTTTACTATGTTATAACTGACCCTAAAACAGGTGAATAACATAAGAAACTAAATACTCTACATGCAATACTTTTCAAGTTGTAAGTGATTTACTCAACAGTGATAACCTAAAAGTAGCTATTACTCAGCTATGCCATGAGCTACAGGTCTGAAATTTTACTATGTTATAGCTGACCCAAAAGTAGTTGAATAACATATTTACACAAAATTCTCTAAATGCAATAGTTTTTAAGTTACAGGTGATTTTACTCATGATGGAAGTTACTGAAAAGTCCAAAAGTAGCTATTACTCACTTAGCTATTGAGATAGACACCCAAGTTACTCACCATGTTGTAGCTATGGAAAAAGTAGCTGAATAACATATTTTAACAAAATGCTCTAAATGCAATACTTTTCACGTTATAAATGATTTAGTGTTGAGTAAGAACCTCAAAGTAGCCATTACTCAGCTATGCAATGAGCCACAGGTCTGGAATTTTACTATGTTATAGCTGACCGTAAAATAGGTGAATAACATAAGAAACTAAATACTCTACATGCAATACTTTTCAAGTTGTAAGTGATTTACTCAACAGTGATAACCTAAAAGTAGCTATTACTCAGCTATGCCATGAGCTACAGGTCTGAAATTTTACTATGTTATAGCTGACCCAAAAGTAGCTGAATAACATATTTACACAAAATTCTCTAAATGCAATAGTTTTTAAGTTACAGGTGACTTTACTCATGATGGAAGTTACTGAAAAGTCCAAAAGTAGCTATTACTCACTTAGCTATTGAGATAGACACCCAAGTTACTCACCATGTTGTAGCTATGGAAAAAGTAGCTGAATAACATATTTTAACAAAATGCTCTAAATGCAATACTTTTCAAGTTATAATTGATTTAGTGCATGATTTCATTAATTTTAAAGCATTAAAAATTATTTTAAAAATTCATAAAAAAATAATTAAGAAAGATCCAGGTCTGACACTCACACAAGGGAATCTACTTATGACCTAGTACATATGTGCAAAATATCAGACAAATCCCTGCAATAGTCACTGAGAAAATTGTGATAAAGTGTTAACATTTTCATACTTGGGGTGGGGGGTACCTCCCTTATAATGGCTCTAGCAAACAGACGAACGAACAGATCTGCATGCCTTGAACAATTTTTCATGCTAGGTAGATAAGCTATCTTTTAAAAAAAACAGCATGTCTCTGGGCCTTGTAGTTTCGGAGGAGAAGTCGCTCACGCGTACGCGTACGTACACGCCGCAGAGTGATGCCATAATGCCAGCTGACTGACAAGTCAGCTGACATAAAAATAGAAGATGGAACCTGATCCAACTTAGATCCTATAAAATTTTGTTACTTATCTGGATCACTGCTTTGATATAAAAAAATATCAAAGACCTAGGGTCGTATTCTATAACAATACTTTTCTAGCAATATTTTTTAAAATAGAAGCACCTCGATGAAAGATCAAATGCTTTAAACTCGGGAACTCATGGCCATAGCACCCAAGTCATTAATATTCATGAGAAGATATGAGGTCATAGATTTCCATTGGGGTTTTTAGCAATATTTTATAAAATGAAAGCCTCAACAAAGATCTAACACTTTAAACTTGAGAGCTCATGGCCATAGTACCCAACTCATTAATATTCATGAGAAGATATGAAGTCACAGATTTCCCTTAGCATTTCTAGCAATATTTTATAAAATGGAAGCCTCAACAAAGATCTAACACTTTAAACTTGAGAACTCACAGCCATAGCACCCAACTCATTAATATTCATGAGAAGATATGAGGTAACAGACATGCTGTATGAACTGGTTCAACAGCATTGTTGTTAGTATCTGACGTTTGCATCATCCAATTTCAAACTGTAGTATCCGTTTTGTTTTCATATGAAATAACATTTTTCACTGAAAAAAAACGACCAAATATAGCCTTCACGATGATATAATTAAAGGATTCTCACGAAACGATCGGTGCCCCTCCATTTTGTAAACATGCGGGATCGCGTCTTCTACCGAACGCGCCGAATATACCGAATTGCAGGCTAGTACTAAAACGCACGAGATATCGCGTATCCCGCGCTCTAGAAGCATTACTGAAGGTCACTACGGAAAGGTCAAATCAAGGTCAGACCATGACGTTGCACACCTACACCCCCTAAACAATATCCCTACCAAGTATCAACTTCCTACACCTTACGGTTTCCGAGATATAGCCCAGACAAGATTTTATAGGTCAAGGTCACTACGGAAAGGTCAAAGTTCAAATCAAGGTCAGACGATGACACCTACACCCCCCTAACCAATGTCCCTACCAAATATCAACTTCCTACTCCTACACCTTACATTTTCCAAGATACAAGCCAGACAAACTTCTTCCTGCCGCCCGCACGACCGCCCACCCGACCGACCGCCCATCCGGACACCATGGGTGAAAACAATACCCAAACAGCCCTAAAGGGCTGTGGGGTAAAAATCAAGAGGGGAAAGATATTTTGATAAATCCAAATAAAGTGATATTTTTACAAACTGGCATTTACCTTGTAGTTGGGATTCAGAAATAGGTGCACATCCAATCTGGAGAGCCAGGTCCAAGACTTTGAGGCAGCCATCCAAACATGCAAACACCGGCTTGTCAGAACCCACCCAGTCTGCGTCGGTGACCTTGGCAATGTCCTTGGGAAATCTGAGCCCACTGATCATCTCACACTGGAACAATGATGGCTACGTAATTCTTGAGTGTTTGATGTACTGTATTATTTACCATTAAGTTACATTTTAATTTTTCAGGGACTGTATCCTTACAAGAAATATGTGGAGAATTGGCTGATATATTGAAATACTATATTGAATATACCACAACTAAACTGTTGAAAACTAGTTTTACTATAAAATTAAATAGCATAAATAGAATTGCAAACACCCATTTTAACAGAATTCTGGTTCCTCCTTGATTAACTTAAACTCTTTATATTAATTGATATGAAAAGTTTATACAGCATCATACTGATGTGAACATATTCTGAGGCATGAAGTGTCCAAGAAGGGGATAGTCCAAAAACAGGAATGAGGTCAACACCAAAAACAATATCAACAAGGGGAGACAGTTTGATGATGGAAAGGCAAATTTGAAAAGATACCTCTTTAATTTGTTCATTATAGAAGTCATGACTGTGACAACAGGTATTCATGTATTGGTAATCTTGATTACCCTCACATGTTACCTTTAGGTATTGAAATCACCTCATTTTGTCTGTTCACATGCATAATTCAAAAACTCTACATCAGATCAGGTCATACTTCATACAAGATGGGATCTACCAGTTGCTCAGTCTTGCTCAGATGATCCAGATAAAACTCAACACTTTTGAGGGATATTTCAACAATATCTGCTCCTTAACTCAAAAAAAAACAACATATTAATCGCACTGGGGCCTTATTTTTTGACAAGATGGGGTCTGCCCCTGCCTCAGTCCTCCTCAAAGATAAACTGCATTTGAACTGAGATTTGAAAATTTTTATAGGAATATTTTCACCAATATTTTGTTCAGGATCTCTGGATGAGGTGGTTGTGTTCTTTTAGGAACTACTTTTTTATGTTAGTTTTGTTTTGGACAGGAAAAATGACATACATACAAACGTGAAATTTATAACTGTGAAGTTTATCACACGGAAAACACTATTACATAACTTTTCTGAATTACCAGACACTCTTGCCATATTTTTAAGATAACTTTTTCATGTTATCTATTGAAGAATTTCAGGGAGTTGTAAGGGTAGCCAAAGTGTAGAATTTAACAGTTTTTAATCTCAACAGTGAAGCTTGTATTGTACTACTAGACATTCTGAACAATCAAACAGCATGCAACAACACGCATCCTTGTTGATTTAACTTACACGTTTGAAGCTTTTATACATAACAGAATATACACTGGTGGTCAGGGGTCTGTACATGTTCCATGATCATATTATTTCTCCTTTTACGGATATCTGTTTAATTTAATTGAGGTTAAGAGGTCCAATACTTTTGGTGGGAAGGAACCAACATTAGGGTTCAACCAGGAACTGTAAATAAACTGCTGTGTAATAACTGCAGATGTCTTGAGTTTTCATATTGATGAATATTGATAACCACACACACAGAAAAATACACAAGTCAGATGCCTGTGTCTGATGGTATAAGGATAAATTCCCTAAGTCCAAGTTATAGGGGCTGATATAAACAAAGGTACACGGATACAGAAAACTTAAATAGAGGTATCAGTTTCACAGTAGAACCATCTCCACCTGTGGGACACAAATGCATAATTTATGCATCACCAAATGCCTATGATTAGACTCTCTGACAAAACTTATGCCCCTGTTCCAGCACACGACTAAGGCTCCCGATTAAGGGTTTTGGGGGGATCAGTTTCCAAAAATGTAGATTCCTGGACAGTCGGCTTGAGTCTGTTTGGGTCGGTTGTGGTCAGTATAAATTTCAAACATGTTTCATATTTTCTACGATTGTAACTGACGCACTTTCTGCCTACCTGAATATTTCCCAGTCTCAGGCTTCCTGAGGCCTGCTCAGACCCGAATTTACACAATCCTATGTTGCCTGAGGCGTCCTGTTCTCAGTGGCAGAACCGCCCCCAGGGACACCCCATATCTTCCAAGATTTGGTGTAGCATTCACACTACGGGTGGTATCATTTGCAGTTATAGGCATTTGGCGAAACACCCCTGTTATCAAATAGTTAAGGGCATTTTGGGGATCAGAACTAAACAAGCAGAAAGTTATTTTTCGCTTTGTAAATATTGAGCCCATTTCAATGAAAAATCTGCCAGATCTGGGGTCGTATTCTACAACAATACTTAGATCACTTCTAACTTAGATTTCACGTATTTGTTAGGTTTCAAGTAAGAAATCATGAAACTGAACATTCCTAACTTTATTTTGTGAATACAAAGTGTAAGAAAAACTTAAGTGAAAAACCTTTCCTTACTTAGATCTAAGGTCACCTTATCTAAGCATGTTGTAGAATATGGCCACAGGACTCAACTCCTTAACAAATATATTACATACATAGTCCAAGGGTACTCAATATTGTATTATTTATTGCCCGAGTCGATCTGACATACAGTTGCCTCAACAACAGAAATCTACCAGAATAAGATCTGGCATACATAGGGTCTCAGAGAACTGAAGTTGAGAAATGCTCACATTTTTAGCATCCCAAATCTCAGTGCCATCATTGTGTAGGACAAGGAGCTTCATGTTGCCTCTACCTGGTGCAAACTTGATTCTCTTTATCCAGCCTTTGTGAGTTGGAATTGCTCTGAAGATTGACATCAGTCAGGATTAAAACCCACAAAATTATGTAGCATGACATTTAAAAATTTATTTTCCTTTCCTGGAATTATCAATAAACACTATTTCTATTTTACAAGCACATCAGCATTTAATCATAGAAGTATGTTCTCAACTTCAAATATTAATTCTTGTTCAACTTGTTGCTGTTATTTATCTTCTTTCAAAATTGCTGATTTTTTTTCACTTATGGTACTGTTATTGTACTGAAATTATGCTGGATACTTTGGAAGATGGCAAAATCCTATCCCCCCAAAAAACCTAGTTTGCCAAGGTTAGTGCTTGAGAAATCCAATATATTAAAGGGAACTGAAGGTATTACATTGGACTCTATCCAAATTGAACCAATTTATGCAAAATTTATGTACTAGTGACACTATATTAAAGTCACAAAATCAGAATATGGTTTTCATGAGAGTGATGTTGTCACCGGCAAAAATTCAAACAAGTTTTCTTTGAACAAGACTGGTAAAATTTTAAAGTTTTTAATAACTGGTTCACCACTATCAAACTAGAAGAAGAATATCCTTATTACTTAAACAATACCTATGAATATTGGAAGATATTGGAGGTTTAAATTTTTATACAGAATTTGCTGTACTAGTAGCATGCATACTTAGAAATCCTTGCTTTGAGATCCCAAACATTGAGGTTACCATCCACATCTGCGAGTACCAAAGTGTCGCCTTTCCAAGCCAGACATGTGATTTGACTCATACTGCCCTGGAATGAAAGAATTAATGTAAAAACCTACACTGGAAGCCTTTCATGAGAACTTGTTTGTGTAGATATTCTTGTTAAATAAGAAGTAAATATTATATTATTAATTTTAGTATTTATATTCAGTGCAATATCTCCTTACAAAAGGACTCAAAGTGCTATTTGGCCCATCCGAGTTGCAAAATACAGCCCAAGCTCTCTAGTGACTGGCATTCTCTTAATTGAATGAGTCTCAATGATGACAATTTATCAATGTCTCAGAGGTTCTTTACCCTGGCACTGGGGATACAATCCAATGACAGAGGACCCCCATACTTAGAGGTCCGCCTGTATCTGTGATCGAACTCAGATTCTCCGTGTTCCCAGGAAAGTGTGTTACAAACTAGGCAACAGTGGCAGATAATAATGTCACGTTCTTTGAGATAAATTTTTTTTGATTAATATTAACATAATTTTATGGAAAACCTGGTTTACTAGAAGTATTGTTCCGGTCATTTGGATTAAATTTAACAGGATTCCAATGTATCTTAAAGATTTTATGGACAAACCAACCCTTCTCCATCATTTTTTTTCCGAAATTTTATTACCCGAATATTAACCTATTCCTTCTGCAACAATTTTATTTTGTTGAGCGTTTCACACTGAATTAGGGTTTCTATTTCACGAATCTTCTGTTATTTGAACAAACTGACCAAAATGGTCACACAATGGTTTCTCATACGTTTTCCCACTTACATCAGGTGGGATCTTGGAACCATCTTTGACAATATTCCCATCAATAATAAAGTGGTAGAGCAAGCCCTCAGTGTCTGTGAACACAAAGTGTTCTTTGACTGGCCCAGAACTTTCACCTGGAGATTTCAGGCCTGGTCTAAGAATACACAAATAATATTGTAATTGAAATACTTGTATTGGATGAAATGATGAGAATGTCCTCTAAGGTGCTCAAGAGGAAAAAAAGAGAGAGTAGAATCTTACTGTGGTGAATCATTGGGGACCAGAAAGTTATTGCAAATGGAAATTTTTACTGGGCATTACTTTTAGCTCTTTTAGCTAATAAAGCCAATGGATAGTGAATATTAACTCCATACAAATTGTTAAATCTGTATAAATCTCTCACATTCTTCATTATGGTGAAAATTAAGTCTACTGGATATCTTAAAATATGAAAATTTGTAAATTTTCTTTAGTTAAACTTCTTCCTTCTACAGTCATTACTCTTCACAAGGATTTCCATATAACACAACACAGTCCAGTAAGGTATTTAAATTAAGTCTTCTTAATTGGAAAATCTACTTAATAGATGTCTACATAAAGGGGTTTTACTGTATATGTGTACATTTAACAGTCCTGTACAAGACACTTTACTAACTGATGCAAGACCTGTATTTATATTAAGTCATCCTGGATGATGAACTGCCAATTGCTTTCTTTTCTTCTTTGCATTACTAATAGGATTTTTTTTCAGTTATGGCAGATAAATGCTCAACTGTGAACATACTTGACTGCACTATTAAAGATACAGTATAACCTCTCTTATCCGACCCTCTATTATCCAAATTTTCAATTATCCGACCCCAAACCCACTCTCCCAACTCCATTTAAGCCTGTTATTTTAGCCTTCCTATTATCTGACCTTTCTATTATCCGACCTAATTTTTACTCTCCCAAGAGGGGCGGATAATAGAGGTTCTACTGTACTAAATTTCCTCACCATGAAAAGTATCGCTTATTTTACAATGTTTATCAAAAGATAAATAGTGGTTCACCATATTTTCTGCCTGTGATTCAAGTAATAAAAGCGAAATGTAATAACTATTTTTTTGTATTTAACATGTACATCTCCTACTGTAAGTTGGTGTATATCATCAAATAGTATGGATTTATTGGAATCTATGTTAACAAAGCCAAAAGGTGTTTTGGTCCCCTAGCGTGAGCGCAAAGCCATCACAGACACGAGTAGTGCACTCGAATTTACGAAAGTCTGGGGACACAAAGAAATTCCAACTGAGACACATCCCACAGCTGGTCTAGAACTCAGACGGTCACCCATCCAAGTATTAACGTAGCCCATTGCCGTTTAACTTCAGTGAGCAGACAAATACTCATCACGCTGCGCCATAACTGATAGAAGTCTGGAGACAGAAAAAAACAACTGATCTGTAGAAGAGCGAGCTCTTTCGAGGCTCGCGCTTAAAAAATAACATTTCAACTTTGTTAAAAATGCCAAAATACCACGCATGAGGTCAAAGACATGATGTCAAGTACAGGCACTTTTGACAAGTTGCAAGTTTACATACTGCTGAAAATACACTGATAAAAATAGGAGTTAGGGTGAAAATATGAGAACTATCTATAACTTTTAGCTTTACCTGGCCGGAGTTTCGCCTGACGGAGTGCCTGCAGTGAGATCCATGGTACTTCCTGTCATACTTGTCATATCTCCAGGAGATTTCTTTTTCCCACCTTTTGAGGGGTGGTATGGTGCCCACTCCTTCACAGATTGTAAAAATAACAACAAATGAAAAATGTCAAATTTACCCATAACGAAACCTGTACAACAGTATTTAAAGGCATTGATGAATTTCAAAGCGCTCACTCTACAAGTTAAGTGACATTATTTCATGCTTTATTCTTATTTATTTTATTTATTTGTTTGGGGTTTTACATCGCTTTCAACACTGTACAGGTCATATCACGACGGGTAGTTGGAAGGGCAGAGGAAACCAGTACATACAGTTGGTCAAGGTTCTGTACTGTAAACTGCCGACCAACGGCAAGCAACTACCAGCTTTCCCACTTGAGACCGTGCCGGGAATCGAACCCCGGCCTCAGAGGTGGGAGGCGAGAGTGTTACCACTCTGCCACCGTGGCTTTATTCATCCAAACTATTATAGCCCTTCTGAAGATCATACAATTTTTCTTAATGATATTAAGTTAATGTTTCTTTTTCATTCACACTGTAATGTTGTTAATACTCAGTTGTTACCTCCACAAAGAGGTTGTTATTGTGGTGCGTTTCTTTCACTGTCTGTGTTCACAATAACTCCAAAAATAACAAACAGATCTATCAGAAGGTTTTTATATATGTTGGTAAAGCCTGACCAAAGAAAGAAATATTGAATTTGGGAAAGATTTGGATCATATTCTGGCTACAAATTAATCCTGAATTAATTTCAGTGACCTTGGTTTCTATATGACATTACTCAAAAAAGTATTGAGTAGATCTCCATGAAATTTTATATGTGGGCAGGCTGACCAAAGGAATAACTGATTAAATTTTGGCAAAGATCCAGATCATATTCTATTTACAAAAACATTCAAGAGGTCCCATTTTCAGTGTATTTTCAATGACTTTGGCTTTCTGGATGACATTATTCCAAAACTAATTGGCAGATCTTCATGAAATTTTTGATGTGAGTAAACCCTGGTCAAAGAAAGATTCTAACATGATACAACTGTGTCCATGATTCTGATTGGCTAAGAACCCTAATAAAATTCTTTGTATACTTGCTGGTCAAAAGTAGCCCATTCGATCTACCAAACAATAAAATTTTGTAAACATATTCCCATGTTTTCAGTTGTTTACTATGGATGTAAACAAAAAAATTTGATGTAATACTTAAAAATAATTGATATAAAAGGAGTAAGTGCTGAAATAAATGTAAAATATACATACTTTCTATTGTTTTTGACTCTATCAAAATATGCTACTCTCTATTTTTACCGTATAACTCATAGTGGTGGGACAATGTAAGAAGGATGGAATAGCTATGTATTTCTCGTCTTTTTTCAAGCAGAAGTTATTTTACTCTTCACAAAAGGTAAGTTTTACAATAAATTCATTTATATCATGTTAGAATAGGAATAATCCCCTCCAAAACCATGGTATACACAAAATTTTACCATGGTTATGTCAGGGATTATTCCTATAATGGACTACATTCCTGAAAAGACCAAGATCATATTCTGGATACTGAAAAAATCCCAAATCATGACAGACATTTTGTTTTTCGGAATGGACCTAAAATCAACATCTTTAAGTGCAATGATATGATGACATGACACACAAAAACTTTGATGTATGTATATCCACAATTTTACACATACACAAATGGTTTCTTACCAGGGCAGTGACTTTTGGAAAGTGTGCAGGCATTTGTCTCAGCCTGGTTCCCGATTTCAACTCCCACAACTCAAATGGCTGATCTTTGAACACAACTACAAAGTACTGTCTGCAAAGTAGAGTAAGAGACATTAATTTCTACACACAGTATGTGACACGAGTGATTTGATGTCTATCAGTGGATCGACCTCACAATGACTATTTTCCTGTAGCAATAATAACCAAAACAACATACTAGGAAAGACTTTAAATCAATCAATCAATCAATCATAATGACTGTTGTGGATTATTGACCAAGGCTGAATAAATTTACTTTAGGTGGTCAATAAAATATCCAACCATTTGTAATAATATAAAGCTGTGACAAGTGTTTATTATTATACGATTTCATAATGTTTATATATTTGTTGGTAAGTGGCTTTGAAGAGGGTTAGCCAAAGTAATTTTAATATTTCTGAGATAGGGTTATGTGTATGACCAATCAATTTTTTGTAAATCGTAATATATTTTTAAGTCAATTTTGAGTAGTTTTGATCCACATTGCAGATCTAATAACATCCTTTGAAATAATTCCTTACAAATGGTGATGATCACACCGACTTCCAACAGCCATGTTGTTATTTTTCAGAGAAGAACTCACATATATGACAAAGAAGAAGAAACCACAAATAGTCACATATGTAGCAGATATCAATGTAATTCAGTATGATTTGTCAATATCTGAAAGACTACCATTAACAAGTAGCCATTACAATGCTTCAAAATATGTATTTATTTTAAACATCTTCCTTTGTTAATCTCTTTAAATGTTTAATCTGTTACAGAAATTCACTGACTTTTGCTTGCTGTTGCAGTAGTTTACAGAGAGATGGCAATCACAAATTTCTAATTGTTTTCTCAAAGTATAAAAAATGTACTAATGCAGAAATAAGAATTCTGTCCTTGGAGGGTAGTTTGTCAGTTAGATTTGCCTTGTTATCTAAAATTCACTGGTTAGGTACTGCTACACACCGTAACTTGGCACATCTTGTTCACAAAACCTTATTTTTACTAGTTTTATGTGTAGTTACATGGATTTCTTTTGATCAAAAGATACACTGACACAAGCACAAGCTATCAATGTATTTTACCAGCATAAAATCGAAACAATAAACCTTATAGGCAGCCTTTTAAGGGGCAATAATAAAATTTCTACTTCAAATCAGCACTCAACTTGGCACAATTTGCATATGGATATCGCTAAAGATATTTAAATCATTTCCTTTGTCACTTCGACATCCTTATTAGGTATGCAAAGATGCACAAGTTTTGCTAATGACAATCAAGTAACAACTAGAGGATCGCTCGCAAAAAAAAAAGATAATGTTTTTGCATAGCAAAAACAAAGCGTCCCGAAAAGGCTATAAAGGTGAGTGCTAAAGTATTAAGAAAATGCTTCGTTTCTAGCCTTATACTGTTGTGGCAACCAAAGTCAGCGCAGTCTGCTCTATCTAGCACGGTTTTCAAGATATAAGCATTTTTGTGTTTTGCAAAAAATAAAAAAATTAAAAATGTCCGCTATATTTGGTGAGACAAAAATATTTTGAAAATTGGCATGGCTACTCTGCAGAGATACCCAGCAGGTCCAAAATTTTGTTGATTTCGCTCCATATAGCACGGTTTTCGAGATATAAGCATTTTTGTGTTTTGCAAAAACTTTGAAAATTCAAAATGGCCACCATTTTTGGGGAGACAAAAATTTTTGTCAAGACCACTGCCGCGGTGTGTATCTCCCGCCGAGCATTAAAGCAGAAGAAATAGCTTTTCCGAGATATTCACAATTTTTCATTTTCGTGTGTGAAAGCTCTTCCAAAAGTAGGTGAATGAGTTATTTGAGAAAAATTGGCTATCTGCAATACTATTAAGAGATAATTCACATTTACTCATTTTGAGTAGGTGAATAATTATCTATGGGTCTGAAACTTCACCAAGTGAAAGCTCTCCCAAAAGTAGGTGAATGAGTTATTTGAGAAAAATTGGCTATCCGCAATACTTTTAGAGATAATTCGCATTTACTCATTTTGAGTAGGTGAGTAATTAGCTATGGGTCTGAAACTTCACCATGTGAAAGCTCTCCCACAAGTAGATGAATGAGTATTTGATAAAAATTGGGTATCCACAATACTTTTACAGATAATTAGCATTTACTCATTTTGAGTAGGTGAATAAATAGCTATGGGTCTGAAACTTCACAGAGTGAAAGCTCTCCCAAAAGTAGGTGAATGAGTTATTTGAGAAAAATTGGCTATCTGCAATACTTTTAGAGATAATTCGCATTTACTCATTTTGAGTAGGTGAGTAATTAGCTATGGGTCTGAAACTTCACCGAGTGAAAGCTCTCCCAAAAGTAGGTGAATGAGTTATTTGAGAAAAATTGGCTATCTGCAATACTTTTAGAGATAATTCGCATTTACTCATTTTGAGTAGGTGAGTAATTAGCTATGGGTGTGAAACTTCACCAAGTGAAAGCTCTCCCAAAAGTAGGTGAATGAGTTATTTGAGAAAAATTGGCTATCTGCAATACTTTTAGAGATAATTCGCATTTACTCATTTTGAGTAGGTGAGTAATTAGCTATGGGTGTGAAACTTCACCAAGTGAAAGCTCTCCCAAAAGTAGGTGAATGAGTTATTTGAGAAAAATTGGCTATCTGCAATACTTTTAGAGATAATTCGCATTTACTCATTTTGAGTAGGTGAGTAATTAGCTATGTGTGTGAAACTTCACCAAGTGAAAGCTCTCCCAAAAGTAGGTGAATGAGTTATTTGAGAAAAATTGGCTATCTGCAATACTTTTAGAGATAATTCGCATTTACTCATTTTGAGTAGGTGAGTAATTAGCTATGGGTGTGAAACTTCACCAAGTGAAAGCTCTCCCAAAAGTAGGTGAATGAGTTATTTGAGAAAAATTGGCTATCTGCAATACTTTTAGAGATAATTCGCATTTACTCATTTTGAGTAGGTGAGTAATTAGCTATGGGTGTGAAACTTCACCAAGTGAAAGCTCTCCCAAAAGTAGGTGAATGAGTTATTTGAGAAAAATTGGCTATCTGCAATACTTTTAGAGATAATTCGCATTTACTCATTTTGAGTAGGTGAGTAATTAGCTATGGGTCTGAAACTTCACCAAGTGAAAGCTCTCCCAAAAGTAGGTGAATGATTAATTTGAGAAAAATTGGCTATCTGCAATACTTTTAGAGATAATTCGCATTTACTCATTTTGAGTAGGTGAGTAATTAGCTATGGGTCTGAAACTTCACCAAGTGAAAGCTCTCCCAAAAGTAGGTGAATGATTTATTTGAGAAAAATTGGCTATCTGCAATATTTTTAGAGATAATTCGCATTTACTCATTTTGAGTAGGTGAGTAATTAGCTATGGGTCTGAAACTTCACCATGTGAAAGCTCTCCCACAAGTAGATGAATGAGTATTTGATAAAAATTGGGTATCCACAATACTTTTACAGATAATTAGCATTTACTCATTTTGAGTAGGTGAATAAATAGCTATGGGTCTGAAACTTCACAGAGTGAAAGCTCTCCCAAAAGTAGGTGAATGAGTTATTTGAGAAAAATTGGCTATCTGCAATACTTTTAGAGATAATTCGCATTTACTCATTTTGAGTAGGTGAGTAATTAGCTATGGGTCTGAAACTTCACCGAGTGAAAGCTCTCCCAAAAGTAGGTGAATGAGTTATTTGAGAAAAATTGGCTATCTGCAATACTTTTAGAGATAATTCGCATTTACTCATTTTGAGTAGGTGAGTAATTAGCTATGGGTGTGAAACTTCACCAAGTGAAAGCTCTCCCAAAAGTAGGTGAATGAGTTATTTGAGAAAAATTGGCTATCTGCAATACTTTTAGAGATAATTCGCATTTACTCATTTTGAGTAGGTGAGTAATTAGCTATGGGTGTGAAACTTCACCAAGTGAAAGCTCTCCCAAAAGTAGGTGAATGAGTTATTTGAGAAAAATTGGCTATCTGCAATACTTTTAGAGATAATTCGCATTTACTCATTTTGAGTAGGTGAGTAATTAGCTATGTGTGTGAAACTTCACCAAGTGAAAGCTCTCCCAAAAGTAGGTGAATGAGTTATTTGAGAAAAATTGGCTATCTGCAATACTTTTAGAGATAATTCGCATTTACTCATTTTGAGTAGGTGAGTAATTAGCTATGGGTGTGAAACTTCACCAAGTGAAAGCTCTCCCAAAAGTAGGTGAATGAGTTATTTGAGAAAAATTGGCTATCTGCAATACTTTTAGAGATAATTCGCATTTACTCATTTTGAGTAGGTGAGTAATTAGCTATGGGTGTGAAACTTCACCAAGTGAAAGCTCTCCCAAAAGTAGGTGAATGAGTTATTTGAGAAAAATTGGCTATCTGCAATACTTTTAGAGATAATTCGCATTTACTCATTTTGAGTAGGTGAGTAATTAGCTATGGGTGTGAAACTTCACCAAGTGAAAGCTCTCCCAAAAGTAGGTGAATGAGTTATTTGAGAAAAATTGGCTATCTGCAATACTTTTAGAGGTAATTCGCATTTACTCATTTTGAGTAGGTGAGTAATTAGCTATGGGTCTGAAACTTCACCAAGTGAAAGCTCTCCCAAAAGTAGGTGAATGATTAATTTGAGAAAAATTGGCTATCTACAATACTTTTAGAGATAATTCGCATTTACTCATTTTGAGTAGGTGAGTAATTAGCTATGGGTCTGAAACTTCACCAAGTGAAAGCTCTCCCAAAAGTAGGTGAATGATTTATTTGAGAAAAATTGGCTATCTGCAATATTTTTAGAGATAATTCGCATTTACTCATTTTGAGTAGGTGAGTAATTAGCTATGGGTCTGAAACTTCACCATGTGAAAGCTCTCCCACAAGTAGATGAATGAGTTATTTGATAAAAATTGGGTATCCGCAATACTTTTAGAGATAATTAGCATTTACTCATTTTGAGTAGGTAAATAATTAGCTATGGGTCTGAAACTTCACCATGTGAAAGCTCTCCCAAAAGTAGGTGAATGAGTTATTTGAGAAAAATTGGCTATCTGCAATACTTTTAGAGATAATTCGCATTTACTCATTTTCAGTAGGTGAGTAATTAGCTATGGGTCTGAAACTTCACAGAGTGAAAGCTCTCCTAAAAGTAGGTGAATGAGTTATTTGAGAAAAATTGGCTATCTGCAATACTTTTAGAGATAATTCGCATTTACTCATTTTGAGTAGGTGAGTAATTAGCTATGGGTCTGAAACTTCACCAAGTGAAAGCTCTCCCAAAAGTAGGTGAATGAGTTATTTGAGAAAAATTGGCTGTCTGCAATACTTTTAGAGATAATTCGCATTTACTCATTTTGAGTAGGTGAGTAAAATGGCCGCCATTTTTGGCAAGACAAAATTTTTTTGAAAATTGGCATGGCTACTCTGCAGATATACCCTGTGGATCAAAAATTTCGTCGAAATCGCTCTATCTTGCAGGGTTTTCGAGATATAAGCATTTTTATGTTTTGCAATTTTTGCGAAAAATTCGAAAATTCAAAATGGCCGCCATTTTTGGCGAGACAAAATTTTTTTCAAAATTGGGATAACTACTCTGCAGAGATACCCTGTGGGTCAAAAATTTCGTCGAAATCGCTCTATCTAGCACGGTTTTCGAGATATAAGCATTTTTGTGTTTTGCAATTTTTACGAAAATTTCGAAAATTCAAAATGGCCGCCATTTTTGGCGAGACAAAAATTTTTTGAAAATTGGGAAAAGTACTCTGCAGAGATACCCTGTGGGTCAAAAATTTTGTCGAAATTGCTCTATCTAGCACGGTTTTTGAGATATAAGCATTTTTGTGTTTTGCAATTTTTGCGAAAATTTCGAAAATTCAAAATGGCCGCCATTTTGGACGAGACAAAAATTTTTTGAAAATTGGGAAAACTACTCCGCAGAGATACCCTGTGGGTCAAAAATTTCATCGAAATCGCTCTATCTAGCACGGTTTTCGAGATATAAGCATTTTTGTGTTTTGCAATTTTTACGAAAATTTCGAAAATTCAAAATGGCCGCCATTTTTGGCGAGACAAAATTTTTTTGAAAATTGGGAAAAGTACTCCACAGAGATGCCCTGTGGGTCAAAAATTTTGTCGAAATTGCTCTATCTAGCACGGTTTTTGAGATATAAGCATTTTTGTGTTTTGCAATTTTTGCGAAAATTTCGAAAATTCAAAATGGCCGCCATTTTGGACGAGACAAAAATTTTTTGAAAATTGGGAAAACTACTCCGCAGAGATACCCTGCGGGTCAAAAATTTCGTCGAAATCGCTCTATCTAGCACGGTTTTCGAGATATAAGCATTTTTGTGTTTTCCTTATTTGGAAAATTCGTAATGATTAATTAATCATTAATTACTCGGCCATTTCTTGACCAATCAATGCCAAAATCTAATGATTTCCAGATTTTAATAGAATGAATGTATTTGCCAAGTTTCAGGTGAATTGATAAAATTGCTTTCAAGTTATCATCCGGACAAGCTTCCCCATCGAAAAAAGACATTTTTGGTCATGTGACCTCTCTGATTGGTTGAAATGTCACTGCAGCATATTCAAAAAAATTCCCCAAGGCTACTGCCTAAACCTGCCAAATTTGAAAAGAATCCGCCTAACGGTTACAGAGTTATAAGGAAAACAAAATGCGGAGCCGGCGGAGCCGGCGGAGCCTGAAGCTCTCCCATACACAAACAAGCGTCCCTTGCGGGACGCTTAATAAGTATTCTTTCATCTGGTTTGTGCCAAGATGAGGTTTATACCATGATATGGTGCCAAGCAGTAGAAATTTTGTTTCGTTGTATTATGATCAATTTGACAAAGTTCAAATGTACATATTATCACTTTTCCAACATCACAAAGAATTAATTCATTTTGAATGTACTTTGCAATGGCACTTACAACATAAAGAAAAACTCTGTATACAAGTTTTACTGAGACTTAGTTATTTGAAATTCTGTAAAGAGCTCCTAAGTAAATATACATGCAGAGTTTCTGCTGTTGTAACATGAAACTAATCTTAAAACCCTTCCACCTGGACATGGCATTCATACAAATGTTCTGCAAATTATTTTAAGATTTCATTGAAACTCACTTTAAATGCGAAACTCTCAAGAGTTCCAATGGTGATTCCTCATCTTTGAAAGGTCTCACCACTGTTGTTCTACCTGATAAATGAAGAATAAAACGTGAAATTGAAATTGGTCGCAATATTTGACATAAACCACTGGGCGGCAGCCTTTAAAAGTAAGACAAAATCATCAAACTATATGCTGAGTATGGATTATTTGAGATCAGAGGCCTACTCTAGTCACAAAAATGACCATACTAATTTCTCACAAGTTAAGAAAATAGAAGGGGGTTTCCACACTAATGTATTTCAACTAATGTGGCAAGTTTCAGATTCTGTGGCAGATTTTACATTTCTTTTTTCTACAATAAATTAAAACATATATGCACATATAAGTGCTTGTTAAATATGTCACAGTTTTTCTCATGACAAGTTCCCATAACGTAAGTAAATAGCCTTTCTATAAACTATGGCTTATGCAACTATCTTGAATAACAAATGTTTATAGCATAACTTTTATTTTTTTGTATTCACACTATCTTAAATGCAAAATGAAAACAAAAGACAACCCACACAAGAAAAATGTTAAGTAATTATTAAGCAGCACTGGAAAACAAAAATATTGAAATACTGTAAAATCTAACAAACTGTTACTTGAATGTACAACTTCTTGTTGTCATATAATAGGGTTATACATGGCTTTCAATATCTTATATATGTTGTATTGAATGTGGATAACCATTGAATGTATACATTCAATGGGTCAAGCTATTGAATGTGTACATTCAATGGGCAAATTATTGAATGTGTACATTCAATGGCTGAGCTGTGGAATGTGTAGATTCAATGGCTAAAATCATTGAATTTGTACATTCAATAACCCAAGTCATGGAATGTACATAATTAAATATGAAATGTTGATATAGATTGCAAAGACTTAATTTATAACCTAGATTGGATATTTCCAAGCATAACAATAAGCAATTAACTGGAATAAAGGTGGTACGGATCAGTCTACAACATTAAAATTAATAAACATATAATGTTATGACATAAGTTTTATATATTTCATCACATTATTTTCTTTACTGTCTTTATATTTTGTAAATCACTTATTATTACACAATAAGCTTTTATGGCATCATTCTGCTACTGCATAGAACATTTACTAATTTCTGCCCATCAATCCTGTCTGATCAAAGCCATTATGAAAGCTGTATAATAAACTCTACTTTAATTCACAAATATTAAAACATTTTGCCTCTCAATCAAAGAATGAAAGAGAAACAGTTCCAGCCTAAGTAGTGATTTTATGGTCTTTAAGTGTATGACACTAAAATGTGACATCGATTATTCATCTAATTATGTGTGGAATTTGGAGATTTAATTGTAATTAGCCCCACAATAGCACCCTTATTTTATCAGAGAGGTTCATTTGGACTGTATAATTAGAAAACCAATTTAAATAAACATTTTTTACTTTAGAAAAAACAGTGTTTGTTACAAGACACAACTGTGTGACTGCCTACAGACAAACTTATTGCAAAAGTTTATTTTTAAGTTGATATCAACAGATGTGACATTAGGAAAATGACAAAAATAAGCGACACTTTATGCAGTATCAATTGCTTATTTCATTTGTTAAGTTCATATACACATTCAATGACTTTGACTGTTGAATGTACACATTCCACAGTTAAACTATTGAATGTACACATTCAATGGCTGCTTGCTATTGAATGTGTACATTCAATGGACAAGCCATTGAATCTACACATTCAATGACTAACCCATTGAATGTACACATTCAATAGTTATCTACATTCAATACAACATATACATCATATAATGTCAGGCAGTTCTGAGGGGTTTTTGGAGAGATATATTACACTCTATTTCTTCAAGTTTTCTTCACTAGTAAACCAATGGGCATAAAATTTACCATCAACTTCCACTTTTAAACCGGGGCTGACATCTGAACTGGCAATATTAATTTTGATTGGAGAAACGTCAAACAGCTGCCTACCTGTTTGTATATCTGTTAGCACAATTTCATTTTTGACTAGACCGTTACTGTTGGGCGATGTGCTGGCAAAACTCATAAAAGTCACCAGACTAGACCATTCTATCCCCCTAAAAATACATAAAAGAAAAGAGTAAGGCATGCCATAAATTTCCATGAACTGCACTCAAGCTTACAAATAACATGGAATGTATGTACAGGCATGAAGAAATCATTGATCACTAATTTTGGCAATTTATAATGTATATCAGATATATGGCTGGTTCAAATAAATTGTAAAAAATTTATACATATTTCAACACAATGAGTAATACTTGAATACTTGAAATATGTAGCATGCTAAATTGTTAATATACATTAACGGAGTAGTGCTCAGTCATGCAAAATGCTCATTATTACAGCCTATTTCTGAGACAAATTTCAAACTGGATATATATTTTGATGGGTAAAATCGGTGAGTAAGGATAACATGACTTGTTGATTAACACAGTGCAGCAGTAATTAATGTTTAAATAAACATTCTGAAAACTTATAAATTAACTCTGTGGATAAAAATTCATTCCGCATTTCAATAACAAATTCACACATCTATATAATATCAGTGTCTTATAACATTATCAGTGTTTCAAGAGGCACACAGTTAAAAACATTTTGGTTCAGTAATAACAGTATAAATAGTTTGTATCAAGCTTACTTGACTGCACTGGTATGGATGCTGAAGTCCCTGACCATGTAACCTCCAGACATGTTGAATATCTGTATATTTCCACTCGAGGTTCCTGCAAACATATACCACAAGTACACTTGAAACATCTAATCTAATCTAATACAGACTTTTAGATCACTTAATCTCCATCATTTCATATAAACTAAGGCACAACACAACCCAAAAACATTTTCAAAAAGAGTTACTCTATTAGCAAGAAGAGTTAGACCATTTAATATCTCAAAATTTATCTATTACTTTAAAAGTTCATTTATTTGGGTGTATTTACTAGTTTTCGACAGACTGTATTGATCAAATCACAACCAAGAGTTCTAGCATTAAAAGAAACCCAATGCAGAGTAACTACTGAATATTCTGCACTGCAAATCATCCAGTGTAAGGAAGCATTGATAACATTAACAAATATTTTCCCACATTAAAAGCAGGATCCAAACTAGACATTCCATTGCTGAGAAGTCTTCCAATGTGGAAACTCTACAATTGAGGAACACACAAGTTTAATGTTAAAGTGCTTTGGTTATGTATGAATGAAAAAAAAACTGTAGAAATAGATTTCATCAAATTATGGCATGCCCTATACATACCCACAGCTAGTAGTGGCTGATATGTAGCCCAATTTCTGGTTGTGAGTGGTGGGCACATTTTTACAATAAACGGAGGAGCAGCCACTCCATGTAATAAACCTTTCAACACAAACTTCAGGGACACTCCATGCTTCATATTTGTACCATCCAAGTCCTCAGCAGCAGCCATACTCTGGGTCATGTGACTTAGCAAGTCGGAAAGCGATGTCTTTGGAGGTGTGACATTAGATGTCAAATTGAGAGCAGAAGTTGAACTGGTCATCATCATTTTATTGGTGTCCATGTTGGATGGCAGATTGGGACCCGGAGTGTAGAGGGGTGACTGAGCCATGCTAGTCATCGGAGAGGTCTTTTCCTGTAGATACATGTAACAAATGTATACAAAACATGTTTCTTTTCTATGAATAATCAGTGCAATAAATTCTTGGGATATTAGTATATGTCATAATTACTAACCTGGAAGTCTACTGCTGTGAGCTCCCAGAACAGTACCCTGCCATCACTCAGTACAACAGACACCTTGTTCTCAGACACTGGGCAGCATGCATCTCCATACACCTTGGAATGTCTGGTCAATCGGAATGCATCTGACTGGGACTTTAGGTCATAGTTCAGGCCCTGGGTCTGTGGAGAAAACTCCTCTATAAATAAATACAAGAAATCTTCTGTATTAATCACGAATGAGGATGTAGTTTTTGAACAGAGGGCAGCGAACATTATTTTACATCTTATAATGCATGTTCATTGTGAATGAGCATGACATTTTAGGTCAGAATTCAGACACTGTGAGTCTGTTGAGATTAGTTGAGGTTTAATGTCACTTTCAAGACAATCTATAGGTCATATTGCAATGGGGGAGTTGATGGGACACAGGAAAGCAGTGCATAACTTTAGATTAAGATTTTGCACTTAAAACTATCAAGACAATGGCAAGCAACAACAAAATTCCCCACTCCAGGTACAGGTGGAAATCAAATTTAGGTTCTGTAAGGTGGGGGCATCTCTTTAGATAACTTCAACAATACAGAAACATTTGTAGTAATTAGTAATGATGCTGTGGTTCTAATAAACAGTGCAACTGACATTATGCTACAACTTAAAATTTAGGGAATAATTTAGAACATGGTCAGAAAAACAAAATCCTCTAGAAAGTATGGAAGACACAATGTTTAAAATATTTAAGACATGTATTTTGCATTTGGTACACAAGAGGACATATAACTTTGTTATCAATGGAATGAAAACACCAGAAGAAAGGCGAAAATAGGTGTTGTTTTATTTGTTCAGAGATGTTTTACAAACTGACACACAAGTAATTCCATATGTACTCCATTTCCTTGAAATCTACTCATATTTTACATACTGAATATATATAAGACTATTCATGGTCCCACCAACTTACAACACAATATATATATATATATAAACACAAAAATATATTAGCTCCAAATATAGCTAAAAAAAATAGAAACTGTTTATTAAGTAGTGAAAAAATGCTACCTCCAAAGTCCCCAGAAGTCTGGCTAGTCTCTATCTGGACTTCCTTAGTCTTTCGTCTCACTCTGGCAGAAATACTTCCATTCTCATGCAAGCACATCATCACATCACGCTGTCTCATGGGCATCACCTGACCAGTAGCAATATCAGTACCTTATTGGCTGACTTGGGCTAAACAGTGCTTATAACCCATTCTACAGGGCATATATACCGATGGGTTGATGAGGGGATCAAAGAAAGCAATGCAAAAACACTATCAAGATTGTGTATTATTATATTATTACATGCAACTTTATGCAGTACTTATTTCTATATTACAAGGCTATAAGTGCAATGATGTGACCATAGTTTATGCTCTAAACACATCTATTACATCAGGCTTCTGAGTATCTAAAATACTTCAGGTTTTGTATTTGAAATCAAAAGAGCATTCCCATTGCTTACACTGGTTGTAAATTTATTCTCAATATCCCCAAGACTTAAAACGAGGAAAGAACAGAAATGGGATGGAAGGACTGGACGACTGCAGAGAGAGCCGCGAAAGATAGAACACAGTGGAGAAGTCTGTGCCTCGCCTATGTTCCACAAGGAATGAAGACGAGAGGTAGGTAGGTAGGTTGGTAAGACTTAGAATGCCAGGTAAACATAAATATGTATTTTATATTCAAATTTTTGACTACAATGAAGTCCTATTAACTCCAATTCGGCCTTATTACCAACAATGTGTAAACCATTGGCAACCAACTACCTCTTTGCCACTTAATCTATTTTTCCTTGTTTATTCCACAGATACAATGAAAATGAAAGTGGCAAAAACATAACACAACAAGCAGTTGTGGGAATGGAGGAAGACAATACATATATTTCTGCACTGTCAAAATTCTGGACTGTAAACAATTAGCACCAGCTGGCAAGTAGCAACCTTGCCACTTTAGGTCATGGCTGGATTTTGAACCAATGACTACAGAGGTGGCTGGGAGTTTATTACCCACTCCAAAATATGTAATCAATGCTATTGTTTTGTTTTTATAAATATCAACCGTAAAACACCTAAAATATTGAGGTTTTCAATAATCCGGTCTTAAATCTCATTACAGTGTCTTCCATTTCACTCAGAATCACACAAAAACTGGAATATCAGTTTACAATTTCCAAACTCTAATATGTCACAACACATATCAGAATTAAATTAATATTCCATACTTCAATGGAACCTGCAATGAGTTTTATGAATCAAATAACATTTAGCTGTAACTATTTCTCAGAAGAATTAAAATGTGAAAATCATGTGAAAAAACCAGAAGCCAACGAGTCATTTTATTTTATAACTTTGATTCTTCCAAATCTTTAAACTAACTGCTCAAATATTTCACACTGTCCAGGCCTGTAAAAATTATGTTTCAAAGTTCTTTTATAAGTATTTACCTCAGACTGAAAATAACCTTGCAAGTTTATAACTTATGGCTGATGTGTGCTAGCTGTTAGACTTCACCATATCAGTGAAACACTGTCTATAATTTGTACTAATTTAGAATTTTATAAACACTCTGACCACTAGTGTGCATACACACCTGTAAAAATGAGGAGGCATTTCTATCCAGTGAGATGATACCGACTGTCTGGTTGATCTCTAGGTCCAGTATAAGCAGTTCTCTGGAGTACAGCATGATCAGGTGATGTCTGCAGGCTGGGTGGTATACCAGTTGTAAACAGTCGTTCACTGCAACATTCTCTTCTGCTTGATTTCTGGAAAATATATTTCAAGTTGAAAGAAGCTATAAAGTACAGTTAATAAGGAATCTGTAGAGAAATCGGATATTCCAAGTAAAATCAAAACCATTGCATATTAGCTCAAATTTTATTGGGTCCTATAATAAATTGGATGTAAACTTTTAGCTCAAACTTGATAAGATGATAAACCATTTGTAAGCAATAAGTCTGTACCAGGTTTTATTTGGCTTAACCTCTTGAAAATATGCAGTTAAGAGGGATGGGTCGATAATATTTTTTGTTCACATCGGTATCCAGCCAATGAAAAATCATTCAATCAGCGAAATCCAAAGAGATGCGTTTTGGTTTTATTCCAACTGAATGGTTCCTGTAACTGAAGTCATCAAATTACTATGAGAGCTAAAAATATTGAAAATATGGGTCTTACTTTATTGTCTTTTTCTAATGTTTTAAATTTTTATACCATTCTTATGTGCTTAAAATCAAGATGCTGGTTAAAATGTTTCGTTATGACGTTTTAGTGAAAGCATTAATTAGTAAACTAAAGTTATGAACCTGTACAATTTATTAACTTAAGTATAGCTTTCAATGCAGACTGTACTATTATATAAAATTACATATGATAACCAGTTTCAGCAATTCATATATCTAAGCAGTAGGAGAAATACATCACAAATATGGTAGTACAAATATTAATGAATGGCTATTTAAAGCTGGCTTTATGTTACTCTATACTGAGAGATACTTTTTCTGTTTGTGTCATAGAGTAAGAAATCTAAAATTCGCCAGGAATCTAAAATTCGCCACCTCTAAAACCTTAGTTAATTTTATGAAGAAAATGCTTTTTTTGTCTAAAAATTGGCATTTTTCAGTTCAAAAAGCCTTAATTTACTATACGTTCAACAAATCTCACCACAATTCATATATTTTATTAGTATTTTCACATGTGGCAAATTTCAGATATGTGGCGAATTTTAGATTTCTTACTCTATTTGTTTCTCTTTGTACACGAAAATGAAGAATAATAATAATAAAAAACCCAAAAAAACACCACATTCTGGCAGGGCCAAGATGACAGATCACACCAAGGTTACAAAAAATGTTGTACATCTACACCCCCAACAATGTGTGTACCAAATATCAACTTTCTAGACCTCACAGATGCAGAGAAACATCCCACACAAGATTATAGAAGTCAGATTCACCACTACAAGGTCAAAGGTCAAATCAAGGTCACAGCATGATGTTTCACCCTTACATGGCCCCAACAAATGTTCCTGTCAAGTATCAACCTGCTACACCTTAAGATTTCCAAGATAGAGACCACAAAAGATTTTGAAGGTCAAAGTCACTACAGCAAGGTCAAGTCAAAGTCACACCATGTCGTTGCACACCTGTATGCCTCAACCAATGTCCCAACTAAATATCAACATCCTACACCTTATAGTTCTCAAGATATAGCTCTGAAAAGATTTTAAAGATCAAGGTCATTACAACAAGGTCAAAGGTCAAATCAAGGTCATTCAATAACATTGCACACCTACACCCCCAATAAATCTTCCCACCATGTATCAATTTTCTTCACCTTACAGTTTCCAAGATAATGCCTGGACAAGATTTTAAAGGTTAAGGTTACCATGGCAAGGTCAAAGGTTAAATCAAGGTCAAACCATGATGTTGCAAACACACCCCCAATCAATGTCCCCACCAAGTAAGAAATTTTTCCACTGATTTCTCCGATACAGCCCGGACAAGGTTTTTTTTTTTTGCTACCCACTCGTTTTATGACTAAAACATTTTTTTTGGTGAAGTAGTCGCTTTTCCCATTATTCTTGTCATTAAACATTTATCATAATTTTAAAGCAACAGAAAATGCCTCATTTTGGGCCAGTTTCAAGATAATTGCAAAGCTGCTGATATTTACACCATGCCCGTTACAAAATCAAACTCAATCAGGACCTTTAGTGAAAAAAATGCAACACCTGAAACCTTAATTTTTAGTTTGTACTTTTCCTAAATACATGAAAAGATATTTTACGAAGCTGTCGACAAAAAAAAAAAAAAAACAAAAAAAAAAAAACCCTCTTGTACAGAACACTGGTTGTGAGACAAATTATCTATCCCCTGTGCACATATGTGGCTCTATTGAAAAAGTAGAGGTTAACAGTTCAAACTGACATAAATCCCCACTGAATTCTTAGCATCTTTGCAAGAACTTTGTTCCATACCTCTTGCTGCTGTCTCCAACTAAAATACTGCTCACAATCCTCATGGTTGACTTTGGCTTCTTTTCAGCAATCTTTTCAGAGCTACTTGAATTATTCATTCCACCTTGAAACAAAATATGTAGTAAAGTAGTTAAACTGAAATCAAAATTTGAAAAACTACATACTTTTGAAGGAAATTATATAGAAATAACAATATACATGAGTGATTTAGTTTCATAATGTATCACAAAGCATGGCAAAAAAAAAATCAAAGAAAAAAACACCATATTATAAATAACTTAGATTTGAAAAATGTAACATGTAGAACAAAACACTGAAAAATTTCATTGAAATATAAAAAATAATATCTTAATCACAATCACCGCACCTGCATGTCTTGGGCCATTATATTATGAGGTCATTTATATTCCACTTAATTACCATATTTTTAACACTGCATTTCCTCCAAAACATTAGTTAGTCCTTCCCTTCGATGAATAGTTACAAGTTACAACTGCCATAAGAGTTATAATTTTAAAGTAAACTGTTTTATACCTTGAGAGTTAGGACTGGATATATAGTATTTCTTCCCATTGCTTGAAGGTGTTTTGGAAATAGAAAAGTCATCCACAAACAAAATGCAGTCTTGTCCTAAAACTAGAGAGCAAAATTAACAAAATCAAATGTTAATCACCATTTCAATACAGAGATCACTTTACTGTCAACAAGAATCAAGAAACGGAAAAACATGCTTCGCCCCTGATTTTTCAGACTTTTTCATTGGAAAATTAATGTAAAAATACATCCATATAAGTCCTTTAAGTGTGAATGTATTTCAAATCCTAAGTGGTCCCTTGTAACTGAAATAAACTCAGTCTTCAGCAGGGTGTGAACGGTAACTGTATCTTGGTACTGACACCATTTCACTGAAACAGCATGACAACATTTTCCAATCAGCATCTCGAAGGTCAGTTCATATAATTGAAGGGAAAAAGTGTATCAGCAAAATACATTAAACCTAAAGGAATTATATAGTTTAATTCCATGTAATTTTGTAGATTTTTATACTTTTGTAGAAATTATAAAAATGTAACTGCCAAGTTTTGTTTACATGAACTACACTTCCTGTTAGTAGATCTTATTCGACTGAGGATATACTAAAATGAATCTTTTTATGTAGTCCCAGAATCGGAACAGTTTTTGTACTGGTGAGATACCAAACAGAAAACATGCTACTAACCCTGCCATACTATCCAAATGGAATCTCACTACAAATTAGGATTCAGCCATGTTCTTTATGCAAATACACAATAATTTGACAGTTTTAAGGGTACCAGGTTTGCTAGTTTGTACTTAACATACATACTCAACCTATTTTTAAGTATCCTGGCAACCAGTAACAATCCCCAGTGTGTATGGTAAATGCAAATTCTATGTTTTTTGTCCATTTCTTCATTCTTATTTTATTACAATACATATACCTACATGCTAATTTGGAAGTATCAAAAGGGTCAAAGGTGAAGGTCTGCAGTACTTCAGTATAGGACTTTTTCCAGAGTTTTGTCCCAGTGACCGCATTCCACAGAACCAGAGAATATGGCGGGTGTAACACTGCCAGCAAGTCTTGAGATGCATCCTGACTCTTCAGCCACTCCATATCTGATGGATAGAATTTATTTATTTGTTTGGGGGTTTTACGTCGCTTTCAACACTGTACAGGTCATATCACGATGGGTAGCTGGAAGGACAGAGGAAACCAGTACATACAATTTGTTAGGGTTCTGTACTGTAAACTGCCAACCAACGGCAAGCAACTACCAGCTTTACCACTTGAGGCCTTGCCGGGAACCGAACCCCGGCCTCAGAGGTGGGAGGCGAGAGTGTTACCACTCTGCCACCATGGCCCCATCTGATGGATAGAAAGAGCAATTGTGTAATACCATAGAGGAAACCCCCTTACTTTTCTTTTTAACATTTTACGGGTCACTTTAAGGCCATTTACACAATCTACAGGCAAAACTTCTGTGAATTTGGATCCTTCTATTATAATTCGAAAGGATTTTAATACAGTAGTGATTCAAACATACGGTGGCAATTGTTACACCTTTCAAGTCCCACAGGCTACAACCCACCAAATAAGTAGAGAAGAGAAGAAAATATACAAATTTACAAATTATGATTATACATTACAGCTTGTGCACAAAAGTCTGGCCCAATCCAATTTTAGTTATACATCTCATTAATATCAGATTAATGCAGTTTCCTATTCATAAAAGGTTTATATCCTTTTACTAGAAGTGTTATTTAAAATTATTTTAAAATTTGGCGTGAAAAAAAACAGTGCACAGCTTTCATAATAGGCTGAAAATAGGTACAACAATCCTTTTATGAATCATCCTCAGACAGCATTCCTTCCATGTCTGACAATACAAAGAAATAAAATAGCATCAGAGATGCCCATACCCCACAGGCTAGGGAAATATTCGTAACACCATGAGATATGGAAGTACTGTAGCAGTACAAAGTTCAGGATACTTTCAGAGCACTGTGAGTTATATAAAGGTCCAAACAATGTTTAAATAGAGAAAATAATGTCTAAGAGAAAGATAATGCATGTACTCTTTATCTACATCTGGCATGGCCGAATTATGGTTTAGATGTTTTGAATATTACCATGCATACAGAAGTGGTAATACATTCAATGAATGCTTATGTGTGGTGTTGGAGCAAAATCTGTGGCTCACTTGATGAAATTCCATCTGTTACAATGGGAAGTTGTAAAAGTAAAATTCTTAATGAATTCTAATATGACTTTAACAGTGCTTAATCTGCATCAAAAGACAGCCCCAAAGGTGCAACAAGATTTTAAAGGTCAAGGTCACTACGACAAGGTCAAATCAAGGTCACACCATGATGCTGCACACCTACAACCCCTAACCAATGTCCCTACCAAGCATCAACTTCCTACACCTTACGGTTTCCGAAATATAGCCCGGACAAGATTTTATAGGTCAAGGTCACTACGGCAAGGTCAAAGGTCAAATCAAGGTCAGGCCATGACGTTGCACACCTACATCCCCTAACCAATGTTCCTACCAAGTATCAACTTCCTACACCATACAGTTTCCGAGATATAGCCTGGACAAGATTTTATAGGTCAAGGTCACTACAGCAAGGTCAAAGGACAAATCAAGGTCACACCATGGCATTGCACACCTACACCCCCTAACCAATGTCCTTACCAAGTATCAACTTCCTACACCTTACAGTTCCTGAGATACAGGCCGGACAAACTTTTCCTGCCACCCGCCCGCCCGCCTTAAGGCGCTGTGGGGTAAAAAGGATGTTCAGGACTTATCTCTTCAAGCAATTGTTCATTTTCAGTGTAATGTAGCAGCCTAAAAATTCAATTAAGTATATTTTTTGTTTATTTTATGGCTGAAGTTAGTACAAAGCTTGGATATAAAATTAGAATATGGTTTGTGTTGTACCAATCTATAAACTGAAAAATTTGAAACACATTGATTCAACCAAGTTCCTGACATACCTGCTACTGGTTTGCTCCCATCACTGAATTCTGCAATAACAGATGCTTGGCTGACATTCCACACAATAATTTTGCCATTGTAATCTGCTGTAGCTAACCGTAATGAGTATGGACTCGCTAAGTCATGGTGGTAATTTTCTTTAGCCCATTTTACCTGTATTGATAGGGGTTAATATAAACAATTAAATCTGACTTCATGTAGTGACAAGCTGTTAAAAATTCAGTTCTGTTAAACAAAACTCTAAATTTATAGCCCACAATAAAGATAATATAATTTCAATGGTTCATACTCCTTTAGGCTTTTAATACATAATTGACTGTGCATGATATCTTAACAAATAAATTTTTTATTCTGTTATTTTACCAAGAAAATGATTTCTTGAAAGCTGAAGCTTTTTGTTGTGTCAGTTTCTTTTATAAACTTGTTCAAATGTAATCATTTTCAAATCATAACTAAGAAACAACCAGTAGAGTACACAGTGAACACTAAGAATTACAAGCAGTGCCTGAGAATGTACAAACCCTTGCCTGTGTGTAGTGTTGAAAAAAAATTACAAAGCAAAACTCACCACATGCACATCCCAGGTCAAAATGTTTCAAATTTTGAAAGAAGCACTCTGCTCTCACTTTGATGATCAGCTTGTCTCCTCATTTTTCCCCTTTTACTTAATTTGCACTCCACACCTTCCTTCTCATTTGCATAAAGTCTTCTATGCTTTCACCTTTTGTGTGCAGTAAATACACAATATTTGTGGAAAATAAGGAGAAAAATTTTGGAGACCCAACCTTGATCTGAATCATCTTTGTCAAGCACCAAGAGACAGCTAGATCCAACCTTGTGGCAAGATATAACCCAGATTCAATGTATAGTTTTTGAGTTTTGCACAGTGACTAACAGACCCACTTAAAATACCCTAATCCCTCTCTTTCAGAGGGCAAGGGTAATAAACATGAAAGTGATCAACACTGTTAAAAACTTACCTTTACCACATATCCTTTGTGTTTATCCAATGACTGTACCACCTGGACTGACAATGGATCTAGGATGGTCACAACATTTTGACAGCCATAGGCTAAAAATCCTTGCCAACCCCTTAAATGAAAAAGAACAAAATGGTAAAATTGACATTATATAATTTACAAAAACATGTTCCATGGTAAAATGAATATCTCTTGACGATATGCTGATAGAAAATCTTATAATTTAAGCATTATAGGCACCTAAAAATTATATTTATTTCAGCTAACAAGTATCTCTAATTATGGTAAGCTCATGTTCGTTTGAGTTTAAGCTATGGGTTTAAAGTATAGAATTTGAATATTAGTCACACTAGTGGTCGGACCGGTTCTGAAAATAAAAACCGGTTTTCGTAACTTTGAAACCGAACGAAATCCGGGATTTCGAAACTTTACAGAGATTTGATAAAAAGTTTTACACGAGCGTACATGAGCTACATTCTCAATAGGAAATATGGATTGGCAAGATATTTTGAAGTTTTTTGGTTTTTTTCCCCCCACTTTATTGATTCCATAATATCATCAGATAATGTGTACAATATAAATAATTATAACATAAATGACATTTTAGGTTGCACAATAGATTTGTTATGATACTTTTGACATAATAACATACACATATAACAACAGTATGTATACTTCTACATATAAACTAGGACCTATACAATTTTCTTTTACAAATTTTTGTTGAACACTTTTATCATTTCATTGGAAAAGTCTCTCCCATAAAGTCCATGTCCCTTCAATTTTTTTTTCTTCAGAGTTTATTGTTGAAATATATTTTTGTTCAAAAAATCTTTCTTTAACCATAGACTTCAAATGTTCCAGCTTTGGCAAAAATTTTTTTTTTTTGGCACACCAAAATATATATTCTCTTGTTAATAGTAATATGAAGTTCATTGGCCAAAAGTTTTGATCCTGGACCAGGTATCCAAACAATTTGTTTATTTCACATAGTACATAATTTTGTATGCTTCATTTACCATGAATATAAAGCGAAAAATGTAAGTTGTTTCCTCAAATATATATGTTTTTTATTGTTTTAAAGAAATATTAACCAGTAGAAAGCCTAATATCATGACGTTTTCAATAACCGGTACTTAAATATTCTTTGCAGATTTCCTGTGGTATACTGGTTTACCGTTCACACCAGTAAGTCACACACACAAAAACTTGTGATTATTACAGAAGCACATTACAAAAAAGTATTTGTTTTTATTGTACAAAGTGAAGGAATTTAAGTTCCATTTAAACATTCTTATATATTCTTCAAACATGAAAGACCAATGTATATGTGTGATTATAAATGTATGTTCCTTTTATTTGGCTTATATTATCCAATGATCAAACCAATGTTATTTGTATCTTTTTAAAGTGACTTATAATCTGAAGGAATTGTCATTTTAGTTTATTTATTTTATTTGTAATATCATAACACATGTCACTCTAGTAAAACAACAGAATAAGACAAAAAAAATTTCCTTTGCAAATGAAGTTGTATGCAATCCATAAACACAAATAATTATGTGAATCAAATGGAAACAAGACCACTGCTGCAATTGTTATCTCCCACTCGATTTTAATTTTCATAATGATGACCCAAAAAGGTATTTTTGCAATTGTTATCTCCCACTTGATTTTAATTTTCATAATGATGCCCCATAAAGGTATCTTTAGCAATTTTATACTTAGTCACTGCATTTATCAAATCAACTAGATTGGGCCAACTCGGCGCCAACATATCCCCAGACAGGTCATCACTCACGCCACAGGTTTTGATCGGGAATTTTTTAAAACATAATTACCCATTATTATATGAACTTCAGCACATCAATCTACTCTGTTTATATCTCCCCAAGGAAGATGGTGTATCCCCAGACGCCGAATACATACCTCAAATTATATTTTCAATCTTCCTGCAATGATAACTCTAAACCTATTTTCAAAGTATTTAAATGATTGATGATTGAATGTCCATTCTAAAATAATAATCCCAAAAGAGCATATCTGTTTCTATATTTGTTGACAAATAAAATATTATTTTTAACTCAACTCATCATATTTTTCAATCTTCCTTCAAAGTATTTAAATGATTGATGATTCAATGTCCATTCTAAAATTCATAATCCCAAAAGCGCATATCTGTTTCTATATTTGTTCACAAATAAAATATTATTTAAAAAAAAATTATTTATATTATTATTTTATTATATTATTTTTAGAATTTGCAAATTGTTTTCAGTTATTCATTTCCTCTATACCTATATATGTGGTCCATATATATGCAACCTAAATATGTGACACAATCTCAGTTCTGACTCCCCTTTGTGTTATATGTAATGAAGCCCACCACCTCCCACCCCCACCCCTCTCCCCTTCTCCACACCTCTCTCACTATTACACAAGATCTGCAACCCCATTGAGTTCTTTGTTTCTCATCTGATATCATTAAATACCTTTGTTTATTTAGTGTCACTCAATATAGCTGGAGGTCCCAGAGGTGGGTGGGGGGAATCCGGGTGGGGGATGTGGGTTGAGCATAAATGGTAAACAAACAATCTATATAAAAGGGGTACTCAAATACAAAAAGAATTGAGAATTTTAAGTATGTGATTATCAACTGAAATGAGTTCATAACTGTAGGAGCTGTGCCAAAATTAACTGAGGCAAGTTGAATAAAACTGGGCTAGTTGAGGGTTAAAAATCCCCTAGTTTTACTACATAAGGATATAATTTCATTAATATTGGGACTTAAAACTCACTTAAAGTGTCCATTTTGTCTACTTCAATATGTTTCACCAGTTTCATTTTAAAAAGTGAAAAACTCAGCAAGCAGAGGTATAACACACAAAAATAAGTTCTTAAAAGACTAAGATAGCCATAACATTATTAATATTCAAAATTTAAATAGACAGGCATTTCCTTTTAAAAATTCAAAGATTTCAGCTCTATAACCCACATAGTTTGACAGTTACTGGGCTTTAAAGTGGCATAATATCCATAAATTGGGTTTCTGTGGGCATTTTACAATTGTTAAAGAGACCTTAGCAATTAAACTACAGATCTGAAACTTTTTGGGGGGACATACATAACAAACAAAAATCATATATAATACAGTTTAAGACTTGTCACACTAAGCATTTCCAAATAACAGGGCAAAATACGGAAAAAATGTCAAAAAAGGCACTTGGGCGAGTGTCTATGGCCCTCATACACAGGTTAAATGTCTACTAAAAACCTTGATTTTCGGCATATGTAAAAAGGACATAATAATGCATTCCCAGATGGGATTTCAGCTCCATCAATCACATAGTTTAACAGTTACAGGGCTTAAAGGTGGTAAAAAGTCCAAATATTGGGTCATTGTGGGCCTTTTAGAGATCTCGATGTGGCTTTCAAATTAAAGCTTCAGACTTAAAATTTGTTATATACTAAGATTACACATAGAATATGTATCTAATAAAGTTTGAAACTTCTCAGACTTACCATTTCCAAGTTACAGAGCAAAATATGTGAAAAATGTCTTAAAAGGGTCACTCAGGTGGGTGTTAAATGTCCTCATACACAGGTTAAATGTCTACTTGAAGCCTTGATTTTTGGCACATGTAAAAAGAACATAATAATGTATTCCCAGATGAGATTTCAGCTCTATCAGTCACATAGTTTAACAGTCACAGGCCTTAAAATTGGCAAAAAGTCCAAATACTGGGTCTTTATGGGGCCTTCTAGAGACCTAAATGTGGCCTTCAAATTAAAGCTTCAGACTTAAAATTTGTCACATACTAAGATTACACATAGAATATGCATCTAATACAGTTTGAAACTTCTTAGACTTACCATTTCCAAGTTACAGGGAAAAATATGTGAAAAATGTCTAAAAATGGTCACTCGGGTGGGGATTTATGGTCCTCATACACAGGTTAAATGTCTTCTTAAAGCCTTAATTTTTGGCACATATAAAAATAACATACTAATATCTTCTCAGATAGGATTTGAGCTCTATCAGTCACATAGTTTGACAGTCACAGGGCTTAAAAGTAGCAAAAAGTCCAAATATTGGGTCTTTGGGAGCCTTTTAGAGACCTCAATTTGACCTTCAAAATTAAAGCTTCAGACTTAAATTCTGTTACATACTAAGATTACACACAGAATATATATCTAATACAGTTTGAAACTTCTCAGACTTACCATTTCCAAGTTACAGGGAAAAAGATGTGAAAAATGTCTTATAAGGGTCACTCGGGTGGGTGTTTATGGTCCTGATACACAGGTTAACTGTCTATTAAAGGCCTAAATGTTGGGGCACATATAAGAAAACACATAGATATATTCCCAGATGATATTTAACTTAGATGAGAGACATAGTTTGAAAGCTACAGTGCTTGAAAGTGGCAAAAAGTGCATAAATTGGGTCTCTGTGGGCACTTTTGAGACCTTAAGTCGACCCCTTTGGGTAAACCTACAGCCCGAAAATTTTCTACAGACAAGGATTACATATCAAAGTTATACCTAGCGCAGTTTGAGACTCATCAGAATTATCACTTCCAAATTATAGGGCAAAATATGTGTAAAGTATAGCAAAAAATCCCTAAGTGGGGGTATTTATGGGCCTCAAACACAATTTTCTCCTCAACTTAAAGTCATGATTTTCGGCACATGTACTAAGAACATATTAATGTGTTGTCAGGTAAAATTTCAGCCAGCTGAGCATCATAGTTTGTGACCTACAGGGCTCTAATTGGCCAAAAGTGCAATTTCTGACCTTAAGGTGGCCATAAGTTCTTTTTTACTGGGAGTTTAAGGTCACCTTAAAATAGGGATCTTCCTTTGGGCACCCTTAACATGTGTACCAAGTTTGAAAAAAAAATATTAATTTGTTTTTGAGTTATCGCGTCCACAAGGAAATTTCTACGGCGGCGGCGGCGGCGGCGCGACAGACCTGAATCCAATATATCCCCGACTTTCGTCTGGGGATATAAATATGGGGGATTACCATGTTATCACCCACTTGATTTTAATTTTTATAATGATGCCCCAAAAAGGTATATTTGGCAATTGTGTACTTAGTCACTGCATTTTTCAAATCAAATATGTTGGATTACCATGGGGCATTACCATTAAAAATCTGAGATAAAAAAAAGAATAGGTTTCAGAAATCAGAGTAACATCTTTGTATGTGTATGGGATGGACAATCTTATGGACAGGAGTCACAGGACAGTACAATTAGTTTTACCATCTGTCCACTGTACTGTCCTGTCCGTAAGACCGTCTATCCCTGTATAAATAAAAGCATTTGTAGGAATTTGTAAGTAAAGGGTTTACATTCAAGTATACAGCCACAACTTTGCAAAACTGGGACACAAACTTCTTAGTTTTGCTTCTTTAAGTAGAGTTATATAAATTTATTTTATTTTAATAAATCTTTTAGAATTTTTTTAAGGGGCGAAAGTATAATTTCTACTGGCATTTATCACCCCAACTTTGTACAATTTGCATACACAAATGACTGAAGATATATTTGTTATCACTTCGCCTTCCTTATTTGGCATACAAAATTACATGATTTTTACTGATGACAACCAAATATTAATAGCCCAACTTGCTGTTTGTGCAAGTTAAGGTTTGTGCAATAATACGGCATCAAGAAGTACCGTACATCCATTGACGGTGAATCAGACAGGAGAGATCGAGGTGTCAGACAATAAAAATGTATCTCACTATTAAATTTATTCTTGCATCCAACAAGAATGTCCTGTCTGATTTACTGTCCATGGGTATAGTAGCTACTGTAGTTCTACTGGCTTGCTACCACTTGTCACCAGGTACCAATTATCACCACCAGTAAATAAACCATTTATATTTAGTAATGGCCACATACTTTGAAAGCCTTTTGTTGTGCATTTGTTCTATTCACGTTCTACTAGTTATATTTACAAGGTTTGGGGGTGATTTTGTGCCAAGTTATATAGCTCTTAATTCTACTTGGAGAATATTGGTACCCGGCGATAACGGACTTTCCGTGGCATCCTGTAACAGATTTGACTGAAAGGTCCATTGGTAGCAAGGCAGTACTTAGCAATAAAAATAGGCCGTTATATCTAATAGCGGTGAACCGCTGACATAACGTCCTATCAGCTTCCATTTGAAAATCTCAGGCATTTCAAACTTCGACTTTATACTCTTTAAATAGAAAGAATATTCTTGGATACTCACTGGTTTTACGTTCAATGTCAATAGTTTTAACAGTCTAAAACCAAACATCCACTGTTTAGAAGATACAAATGCAATATTCTGCTATTATATTCAGCTCCTTCTGTAGCCGTAATGTAGGCCGTTAGTAAATTTGCGTTACCTTCATTGAACGAAGCATACACAAAACACCTTTATATTGGTATTATTATGTGGATTATAACTGCTTTATTGTTTTAGACTGATAATACTACATACAAGGCATATTAAAACTGTAAGTAACCAATATTTATTTGATACATGTAAGAGTATAAAGCCAAGTTTGAAATGCCGAGATTTTCAAGTGGAAGCCTTTTTCCCAGTTTTATGTGAGGAAGAGTCCGAGGAGGTCATTGATGTACAAGTGGCTGACATGGCTTGGCAGTTGCACAGTGTGGATGTTCCCGTATCTTTACAGCGTTGGACTTTGCAGGACTCTGATGAGCAGCATTAAACTTCAGAGGATTCTATGATGAACAGCATTGTTGGGACCCAAGGACAATAAACTTTATGGACGTTTATGAACAGTGTTTTTATGGACATTATAAATTTTTTGTGTGTGTGTGTGTGTTTTTTTTTTTTTGCAAGGATTATACAGTAAATTGAATTTCATATTTTGCTTGCTTATATTGTGCTTCATATGATTACTATTATTATTTTTATTTTTTTTTGTGTGTGGCATATGATGAGTTAGGTTATGGTAAATATATTGTCTGTAACCTACTGATGCTGCAGTTTTAGTAATTGGGATGCCTAACTCGGGACGAATTAGTTTTTATGAGTAGGGGGGTAATGAAGCATGCGGTGATATCGGCGATATTGCGTTTTTACCATTTCATTATGATACAGTTTGAAATTGATGTATTATGATTGTAACTTGTATTTATTTACCTTTTTGGTGTCATATACTGTTATCCTTGTTGTATATGATTGCTGTAAATGGTTTGTATTGTATCCTCATGCCAATGTACAGAGAGGAAGTTGTCACTTCAAAGTCTGGGGGAATACTAAATTTTAAACCAATAGGATTCCTTGTTTCACTTTTACAGGTGCAGACTTTGAGTTATTCTCCCATGTCTGGGATTTCTCTATAAAAGCAGGGTGGATTCTGTCACTCTTTGCTGAATTGGTATAGGTAACAGAAGACAGTCATGTCAGGGTAAAACCTGGTATTTTCTTCTGTGGTTAGATTTTAGAAATGTCAGGGTAAAACCTGCATGGTATTATTTTCATAGTTTAGGTTACAGGGAAAGTTGCAAAATGACTTTAGTAACATTTTAAGCAGGGAAAAGAAAATGTTCTGTACATAATTTCTGTTTGATTTCAGGGGAAGTTGGGTTTTCATTTAATACTTTGCTGCTTGTTGTATTTGACTATGTTTGAATGAAGTAATGATGAAGTAGTTTGTATTTATTTCTAGTGGCAGGGTAAAACCTGGCAAGAATTGAATGGACTGAAATGTTATAATTGCATGTGGTTGATTGTACATGATGTATTGATTTCAGTTGTATGATTATAGGTTTCAGGCTGAATGCCGGTGATTTGATGAATGTTTCATGGGGTAAAACCCATGACTAATTGAATTTATTTCAATTCATTTCATTAGGTACTGAATATACTATGGTACTTGATAAAGGATGGAACCAGTGTTTTGACATAGAGTATGATCCAAGGTCTAAGTGTTAGTAGACAGTAGGTTTCCAGTGTTATGTCTTGTTTTCAATTCTTTTAGATTATTCTGGGGAATTATTTGAATGTATATAATATAAATGTGATTTCTAATTATTTTTGATACTTTTGTGACTTTAGTGCTTGTACCAATTCAGCCCCAGCAATTGCTGGTAAAATACTTGTTATATTTTGTAAATAAATGTTCTGATATGTGACATAAGGCTTTCTCTTGACATTAGTTCAACTCAAGACCCTTGGCACGTTACAGTATGCGTAACACAAATTTACTAATGGCCTACATTAGGCCTAGGCAGAACTGTAGTACAGTACAGTTAGTGGCTTCCTACCAGTTAACGTCCACCTTATATTTCTTTGTTAGAGGTCAAGGACAAATGCTTCTATAAGTCTACAAAATGGGCGTTCACTGGTATTGTTGTGTCGTCTGCGTGCGCATGGCCAGTGCTGAATCGCGGGCTGCGCGGGTTTTCGCGGAGATTAGGTTTAGTTGTGACCGACGTGTACATGGCCACTGTTATGCCCGCGAATCTGTCGGAAGTGTCAAGTTAAGAAGAGAAATGTGTCAGAATTAGGAGATATCTTGTATTAAATGGACGTGAATTGTTCACAGTACAGTGACTATCTGAAGTTAGTTGTGAGGAACAGGGGTTCCTGTTATTTATATATATATTTGAAAACATTGTAAGGAACAGAGTTCCTGTAGTTTAGTGGGGTTGTGAGAACTGTCAGTGTCAGATCTGCCAGTGTGTCAATGCAGTGTCCTTAGAACAGTTAATGCAGTGACCTTACACAGTTACACAGACTGCTAATGCAGCGAACTTACACAGTTACACAGACTGTTGATGCAGTGAACTACACAGACACTTTGTGGGGAACATAGTTCCTGTTGATGTGCCGGTACCGGTACAGCGCGGCGTCAGTTGTCAAAGGTAGGCACTTTATTCAACTTTGGTACCAGAAGTGGGGTACCGGTACAGCGCGGCGTCAGTTGTCAAAGGTAGGCACTTTATTCAACATTGGTACCAGAAGTTTGTGCTGAGTACCCACGTTAAATGGTACTTTTGATTTAGTTGTGCCAAATTAATTATATTTTGACAGTTTTAAATAAACAGTTGCTATTTTGATAATTTGGTTTTGAATCCTGTTTACATGGTAACCGTTAATAGGCAGTATTAGCCTGGTGTGTTAAGGGGGTAATTCCCTTGCAACATTCTGTAGGTTAGGTGGAATTAATGTATTTTGTGCTCGGGATATTGGGAACTTGGTACTTGAACAGCATGTACTCTGGTTATTAATGTTGTGTGATTCATTAATTAATTTCCAACGTAAAAGTGACACTTTGCTGGATATAAATTTAATTTATGTGATTAAAAGGTGGAGTTAATCTTACAAGAACAGTAACAATTGTGGTGACCACTAGTTATCGTGAATATGAACAGTACTGTTAATTGGTTACAGAGAAATGGTACATTTAATTTCATTGGATAATTTGTGAATGACAACTGATTGGATAAAAATATAAAATATATTTTTGTTGGATACATAAAAAGGTGAGATCTTTATTAATTCAGTTTCAGGATACATTCTCACGGGGAAGCACTGATCTTGGGTGTTTTTCAGAGATAAAGCATTGTATAAACACTGGTGATGAACCACCAGTGAAACAGGCTTTACGTAGGACGCCAATTGGATTTGAAAACAAGGAGGAAGATAATTTGAAGCTGATGTTGGAAACTGGTGTCATTACAAAGTCGTCCTCTGATTGGGCATCTGCTCCAGTGCTGGTTAGGAAGAAGGATGGAAGTGTAAGGTGAGGAGGTTCAAATGGACTTAGGTGAATCTGCTAGTAGTGAGGGTAAATCTGGGGTGGAATCCACTCCTAAGGTAGTTATTAATGAGTGTAGCTCTGATGAGAGTTCAGTTGTGAGTGATAAGGTGCAATCTGGGGTGCTATCTACTAAGAATGATGTGAATGAGAGTAGTTGCGACGGAAGTTCCAAGGGTGTTTCTGTTGAAAGCAGTACTGTGTCTTCCATCAAACAGGCGCAACCAGGACATGCTAGACCAAAGTCAATTGGTGAGCCATATTCTGCAGAGGAGAGGAAGAAAAGACAGGTTGAAATGGAAAAGCAGAAGCTTAAAAGGAATCTTTTGAAGGTACAGATGTTGAAGTGTGGTGATGAGCCTGCTCCATATGTGTGCCCTATCATTGATTCGCATTTCCATTATGATAGACTGCAGGCTTTGGCAGGTGTGAGAAGTTTCTCTGCGATTCTCCAGGATGGACCGATGCCTTCAGTACCTGTGGATTTGGTCGGTGGTGTGATTAACTACTGTCATGGAGTGCCAGTAAAGGCAGGTTTGGATGCCCTGCGACAGGCCAAAGGCTTACACTTTGCTTTTGGTGTGCACCCTAAGTTGGCTCATAGGGTAAAAATGAAGGAGTTGAATGCCATGAAAAGTTTGATTTTGAAGGACGGGCGTTGTCGGGGAATTGCTGAGATAGGTGTAGATCTGAGTGGAAACTTTGCAAGGCATTTGAAAGATCAGCTTGGGGTGTTAAGGTCATTCCTCAAGTTTTATGTGTCGAAACAGTTGTGGTCGATGGTGATCGTTATTCATTGCGGCAGTTGGGGCCATTCTATGGATGCCAGTGAACAGTGCCTTAGGGCTATGGAGAGAGAGCTACCCAGTACCAGCAGACGGCGTTATAAAGTGCACAGGCATTGTTTCAATGGTGGTTTGAGGGAGAGGGACTTGTGGCTGCAAAAGTTTCCTGAAATAATGTTCGGGTTTACAGCCGTATTACTACAGGAAGTGAGACACCCTGAATTGGAGGAAGTTGTAAGGACACTCTCTATGAGTAAAATTCTCCTGGAGATGGATTCACCACATCTTCTGGCTCCAGTACACCAGCAGGAGAAATATAATACGCCATATGGATTGGTTGCTGTGGCTGAGCGTGTGGTTGAGCTGAAGGATATGCCTTTGAGAGAAGTATTGTCAGCTTCCACTTTCGATGCACGGAAGCTATATAATATCATGTTGTAGATATGTACTGGATGAGGGGTGTAAAGGGCGTAATTAGCTTGAGTAAATGTTGTAGAGTTGGTGCATTTTCACTGGCTCATGAACTTTAATTTTCTATGTATAAATCATTCAATTCCTCTTCATTTTGATATGGGTAGCAACGCTCATCCACAAAAGGGAAGAATGTTGTGTCGTCTGCGTGCGCATGGCCAGTGCTGAATCGCGGGGCTGCGCGGGTTATCGCGGAGATTAGGTTTAGTTGTGACCGACGTGTACATGGCCACTGTTATACCCGCGAATCTGTCGGAAGTGTCAAGTTAAGAAGAGAAATGTGTCAGAATTAGGAGATATCTTGTATTAAACGGACATGAATTGTTCACAGTACAGTGACTATCTGAAGTTAGTTGTGTGGAACAGGGGTTCCTGTTATTTATATATATATATTTGAAAACATTGTAAGGAACAGAGTTCCTGTAGTTTAGTGGGGTTGTGAGAACTGTCAGTGTCAGATCTGCCAGTGTGTCAATGCAGTGTCCTTACACAGTTACACAGACTGTTAATGCAGTGAACTTACACAGTTACACAGACTGTTGATGCAGTGAACTACACAGACACTTTGTGGGGAACATAGTTCCTGTTGATGTGCCGGTACTGCACCGCGTCAGTTGTCAAAGGTAGGCACTTTATTCAACAGTATTTCCGGTTTGCCGTAAAACGGCCGATAATAGAGTTAATTAGATTGTTAAAATATGACACCTTCTTTGAAATATTGCTCGATTTATTAATTGAGGTACATGTCATTTGACAATTTGGTCACAAAAGAATATTATATAAAGCTGTTAATATAATTTTAATTCAAACTATTGATCACAGCATGGGCGTTTACTGGCAGAAAACCACTACTGCCTGGCTTCTTAACTTGGCACACGCCTTAAATTGGCACAAAACGGAAGATAAAATATTACTTATTATTCTTTTTTATCGCCCACACTCGTGGATTTCCATATACCAAATAAGGAAATTAAAATGATGACAGAAATAATTTAAATATCTTCGGCAATTTCCGTATGCAAATTGTGCCAATTTGAGGCGCTGATTTCATGTAGAAATTATATTATCGCTCATTAAAAACGAGTGTAGAACGTTTATTATTTTGATTTTATGTCTGTAAAATGCTTGTATAGCTTGCGCTTGTGTCAATACATCTTTTAATAAAAAGAAACCCACGGAACTTCAGTTAAAACAAACAAAAATAAAGATTTTGTGTCCAAGTTGTGCCAATTTACGGCGCGAGGCAGTAGAGGATACTACTGAGTACCGAACCCACCAGTCACAGGCCCCTTTGTTTGTCGAGTGAAGATTTCCCGTCAAAGTTTTTGAGGACAGTTTTAAACTCATCATGCACGTAGGTATTTAACACACTCTTTAAGATGTACATCAACCCAAAGATAGTTAAGATACCAAAACTGTATATTTAGTATATTTCTGCTTCTGACATGTCACTTTCCATTCATCTGAAATTATAATATAGCCAGCCGCTAATATTTATTTGGCGACCCATTCTCGCTAAACAGTGGTAATATTTAATTTTTTTTAAGAGGTGTGTTTTTTTACAAAAAAATTACCCAAAGACAGGATCATTATACTATTTGCATTAATTCAGAATAAGTGTGTGGCCAAATCAAGTTATTGTGTTAATTTGTTTGCTGTTGAAGAGTACAAGAATGTCGCAAATTATATTCACCATGCAGATATTTTCACACAGTAATAAACAACTATATTGCATTAATAAAATTAATAGGATTTTAAACATCTGTTTAACAAAGCAAATACCATGTACCACCTGCTTTTTTAAACTGCCAAGAGAAATATGATATGGCAATGCAAGGTGATAGTCTGACTATTTTGTTGAATCAAGATAGTTATCAAGATTTATTAACTTATACTACTTTCACACTACAGGTGGTATACCCCATGGTATTAGGTGTTGGGCAAAACGCCCCTGTCCTTCAACTATCACATGATGTCCACATGCAAACTTGTGAGACAGTGGCCCACTATCCCAATCCTTGAGTGTCCCATGGAAGTTTTGAAAGGTTCAACATATAACCACATCTCCAGTTTCCCTAGAATATAAAAAAGTTTACTTCCAGTTCACTTACTGCTCTCTTCAAAGTACCTGGTAATGTGTTAAGTGATGTTGAACTTAACCTTTTGTCTCGCATAACTGTATTAAGTCTTCAATGTTTTATTATACAGTGTTTTCAAAACAATTTTCAGGTTCATGTAGATGAAAGTGTCACATCCACGTTGTTGTCTTGGTAATAGCTTTCTTGATGGGCTTTCATTGTAACTGTGACCTGGTCGTTCTTCCAGTTCTGACCAGTTAGCACTCAGAGTGCACCAGCAGCAGCAGGCTCAGCTTCAACTTCTGCAACAGTTGGAATCCCTCCACTGGTCCCTCAACACTCCTCCAGTTCTAGTGTTTCTGTTCTTGCTGTTGAACCTCAAAAGAGGTTATAATAGGGTCTATTGACCAGTTACTTGTGTCCAGTAAGAAGTCCCGCAAAGATGGGAAGGACAATGAAGAGATTTTCAGTCTTTTAAGGACTAATAATGAACATATCCAGAAGACTCTTGAACTGACTGATAACACTTTGTTTGCTTCTACTCCAGACTTCAAGAGGTCCTGGTGCCTTTGGATGGAGGCATGTATGAAGGAAATCCACCTGTCTTTGTGGAGGTCTTTCTAAGATCAATTATACCAGTTGATCATTCAGTTCATTGACAAGTCGGCAGCTGTCGAGCAGTTTGAGGATTTACAGACACACATACTTGTCTTTCACAAGCAGGCAGCAGATCCCAGACATCAAAGTAGTCCAATGCTACTACAATGGCCTCCCCTACGCCATCTGCTGCCACTGGGTCTCACATTCAGACCATCACAACAGAGACTTCTACCAGCTTGCCTCAGTACTCTTTGACAGACCTTGGGAATGTTTCCTTCAACCTGTCTAGAGGTGCCACTGCTGTGTCTACGACCCCAATTACCCTACTAGAGGATAACAACTAACTTTTGTAATTGAGTTTTTTTAGCTAAGGAAATTAAAGGGCCAAAACACTGTGGATTGTGGAACCAAGTTTAGAGAGTTATATATATAGGTGCATTATTATTTATTCATTATTATTTAGTCATTGCACGTGGTTTCTTGTTGATATTGCTTATTAAAATTTATTTCATTTTCTGTGCCAGCATTGAGTACCAGTTCCATCAATTGTCTTAACCAAATATAATGAAAACAAAATAAACACAAAAAGTGTTTAAAATGTATAAATGTATTTTGAGATTTATGAGCCTAGTACCTTCATCAGCATAAAAACAACTGAAGAGTTGCATTTTAAATTTGTTGAAGGAGTTAAGCCTGAAAGCCTTAAAGTACATTTATCTCTTCCAAATGCTTCTTGTATTCACTTTGCTTCCATTATATTTGGCTTTCCTGTTGGGTTTCAATTGTCTATAACTCTAACCTGGTAACCACAATTCACAGTGTTTTTTTTTTTTAAATATCTATCGTTTATTATTTATCTACTTTTATATCTGATTAGACGGGAACCAGCCACCTTTAATAATAAAGGGACTGGTATCGGCCACGATGGCCTTGAATACATCATTGCTAGCTGTCATTATCGTTAAATCTCGATCATTATTTTAAATACTTATATGCTTTTCGTATGTATTTAAAACATTTTAAACATTTATTATTGAAATTATAACATCAAATATTGTGAATTAAACTTAAAAATATTTTGGAATGACAATAATCTTTAGAAGCAAAACATGTTTTGGGTGATAATAGAAGATCGACAGTACTTAAACTAACTACTGAAGCGCAGTACCCAAGATGGTGGGCGATACCTGACCCTACATTGCAGAGTAGGGTCGGCGGAAACCAGACTAATATCTGATCTGATTACAAATGTTTTTCTTTGGGCCTTTGTATGTTAGAATAAGAAATTTCTGACATGTTTACGTTGTTGCAGTAAAGTTGTAACATTTGACATCAAACATTTACAAACAGCTTCTCAAAAAATTTACAGCTTGCAGTAATACCATTGACTCATGGTGTGTGTGGATCTAACATTTATGTGGTTTTATGTTTAAAGCTGATTCATGGCACTACTATTGGCCCAGGTAATTTTATTGTAAGTTTAAACATTTCAAGTAACATACTTACAGCTGAGGTAGAACTGTTGGTCTATGGTGTGTGTTGTTTTAACATTTGAATTAAAAGAGTTCTAGCTGATGGTTTTACTGTTTGCCCATTTAATTTTATTATAAGTTTAAACATTTCAAGTAACATAGTTACAGCTGGTAGCAGCACTGTTGGCGCATGTTGTGCGTTGTACATAGTTCTTGGTGATGATTTTTACTGTTGCCCCATAGTATTTCATTTTAATTTTTGACATTTCAAGTGACATAGTTTTATTTAAACATATTTATTTGCAATTGGACAACAATCGTAAAAGTACAATTATATCAAGTCCTTTTGCTGAATGATATATTTACAAATGGAACGTGATAATGGTTGGAATGAATGAGCACAGAAATGATTGGGTGGTGGTACTAGTCTATGAGAAACGTTTTGTATCTTTAAGAAATAACTGGACTGCATCTATTATGATAAAGTTTTGATTTTTGGTTAACTCTTCACTGCCAAATAGTAATAAATCGGTAGTTACCTCAGCAGTTGTTACTGCCTGGACAGAATGTAATAAATTGTTGCGCATATCGTCATACAATGGACAAGAGAATAAAAAGTGTTGTACATCTTCAGTTGGGTATCCACAACTACATGACTCATCATCAATAACATGGAGATTATTTTTGAGATGCACTTTTAGTTTGCTACATCTCATTCTGAGACAAGAATGAACTCCATTTTCATATCGACTTCCACGACCATACAATTCTTGCTGAAGTTTATGGGATGAATTGATGGGGGAATATAATTTTTGCAGTTCTTTTTTAAATGAGCTTATTGTATTAAGAGACTTCAGACTAGATGGAAGAGCATGCCATAACTTTGTTCCAATTGCAGGAAACAAATGATCAAAAAGCTTTAAGCGTGTTCTTCTAATAGGAATATCACCAATGCTAATCCTGGAATTGATATTCTGCCTTGGTTTATCTACTTGTGGAGGAAGTTCTCTCACAGTTGAAGGAACAATATTTGATAAATAAGCAGGACACAAGTTGTTTGCAATACCAAACATCATTTTTAAAACATGCATTTCTCTTCTTTTATTTAATGGGAGCCATCCAGTTTCCTTATACAATTCAGTGACACTTGATCTAGCAGGTGCACCAGTTACAATCCTCATGGCCTCATTTATAATATAATCTAATTTAGATAAAAGGTGTTGAGGTGCCCCTGACCAAATGATGTCTGCATATTCTAAAATTGGTCTGATGTACAAAGTAAAAATTGTTTCTAATGCTTTCCTATTTAGTTTGAACTTCAAAGATTTTAAAATTCCCAGACGAATTGAACATTTGTCAACTAAGTTTTTTATATGAAAGTCCCACTTAAAATTATTTGAAATCCATAGGCCAATATGTTTATGACATTGCACATTTGCTATTGGAGTATTAGAAAGTAGTAATCTGGGGTACGTTTTGTCAGATTTAGTTTTGAGTGAGAGAACCATAGACTCTGTTTTTGTAGGACTGAATTTTACAATCCATTGTCTTGCCCATTCCTCAATATGCTTTAAGTCTTCATTGATATACCATGCTGCTTCAATATGATCCTTAGTAGATACAAACAGACATGTATCATCGGCAAACAGGCGTACATTGCAATACTTAACAACTGACGTTATATCATTTATATAAACTAAAAATAGAAGTGGACCCAACACAGAACCTTGTGGGACTCCAGCAAAAATGGTTTTCCAATCAGAAAACTGGCCATTTATGACAACTCTTTGCATACGGTTTGACAAGTAGTTTGCAAACCATTTCAGTAGACACCCATGAATTCCAAAACGTTGAAGCTTGAAAAGAAGACCCTTGTGCCAAACTTTGTCAAAAGCCTTTGAGATATCTAGAAAAACTATCCGTGTGTCTTTACTTTGATCAGTAGCACTTGAGAACTGCTCAAATAGTTCTAACAGTTGTGTGACTGTTGAAGAACCAGGAATGAATCCTGATTGCCATTGACTGATTAAATTATTATCTAAAAAATGATTATATACGTGTTTGAATACTATACGTTCAAACAATTTGCCCATAATACAGAGCAGTGACACAGGACAGTAATTGTCAGCTAACTGCTTTGACGATTTTTTGTGCAAAGGCAAGACATTTGCTTTTTTCCAATTAGAAGGAAAGATACCCTGACTAAGTGACATATTAAACAGTTTGGTTAAAGGCCGAACTATGGTTTGACCAGCCATCTTGATGAATTTAGGAGAAATGCCATCTGGGCCATAAGATTTGTTACAGTCAAGAAACTTTATTTGGTCAAACACTTCAAAATCTTGGACTTCTATTTCATTAAGTTTATTTACTTTGCAGTCAGCATTGCTAGGCAGGCTACCAGATGATTCATTTATTCTTGATGAAGATGCAAAAAAATTGTTGAAGTGTGATGCCTTATCACAGTCATTCACTATAATGTCACCATCATCAGTAATGATTGGGGGCATTGAATTATCTTTTGACTTTGAAAAACATTCCTTAGCAAAGCCAAAAAATCTCTTGGCCGATATATTACACTCATTTATATCACTAAATCTTTTGTCAGTACATTCTTTTTTGGCCTTTTGAACTTCACGTATGTAAACATTCCTATGATGCCTAAATTGAGACCATAGGTCAGTTGTGTTATGAAGCTTTGCACGCTCGTGTAGCCTGTTTAGTTTACGCTTCATCTGTCTAAGATGCCCATTATAGAAAGATTTATCATGCGGCCTAATAGTAACAACCTTATTGGGGATAAATTCCTTTGCAGCACTTAAAATAGCATTGGATATTTCATCACAAGAGTCATTAACCGATGTGTTTAAAAAGCAGTTGTCCCAATTAAAGTGTTCTAGATATGATACATAACCATCTACATTTGCTTTAGAAAAATCCCACACTAGTCTCTTGTAGCATTTGGCAGATTTTACCTTAAATGATAATTTCAAGTGAATGGTACAGTGGTCATTGTTGGCTAATGGGGGTAAAACACCAATATTTTGAACAAATGTTGAACAATTGGATAAGCACTGGTCTAAGACAGTGCTACTATTACTAGTTATTCTTGTGGGCTGATGTATGTGTAAAGTGAGGCTATTAGCATTTGCAAAGGTATTTAATTTGCAGCCCATGTCAGTATTGGGGTCTGAATTTAAGTCGCCAATTATGACATGATAAGGAGTGTTACTCTGTTGTGCCTTGTCCAATGAATTTTGAAAGTGATCATAGAAGTCTAGATAACTCGGTGGCCGATAAACTGTACATAATAGAAATTTGTTAGAACCACATCTAACTTCCAGCCATAAGGCCTCTACGCCATTTAATTCCAAATCCAATCTACGCTTTGCTGCAATGTTATTTTTCACCCAACACAGTACACCTCCTGCATGACTTGGTCTATTCAAAACAAATGGGGCTTGGAAGCCATCAATGACATAATCATTAATATCATCACTATCAGATAACCAGGTCTCACTAACTGTAATTATGTTAAAATTTTTAGAGAGCTCGTGTCTGATGAGTTCTAGCTTTACGTTTATACCATTAACCTCTGTTCTCAGACTTCTTATATTTAAATGACAAATTGAAATGTTTGTCAAATTGATGTGGCTCACATTCTCATTAGCTGATGGGCCAGGGTTCGATTCAATGTCCCAAGCTATCAGAAGAATGACTCTAAAAAGATAGTAATTAGCAATGTAACAAATCCGGGCTTCCAGATTAGTACAAAAACAGCTTTTGAATTTTATATTATTAACACTATGAATGAAGTCTTTATCAGATGCAGTGCAGTTAGATAATTCTATAACAACCATTTAGACGAGCGACATCTAATGGAGTCAATTCTGTACCACCTAGAGTTCTGTGCACACAGATGAATGAAATGAATGTGAATGATGAAACATTACAAAATACAATGAGGTATAAATTAAAGATATAAACAAGTAATAGATAACCATAAAACATGACATGAAAAGCAAAATGTAAGTTAAACATAGAAGAAAAAATTAAAGCAGTCATATCTGATAATGTTCAATAATGTTCAATAAGGAGAGTGAAGAACTTAATCCCAAGAAAAATTACAGGGTAAGAGACACAAACTGGTGTGGATTGAGTGAACAGTGATATTAGTAACAGTAATAATTTAGACTGAGACTTGATTGAACTAAATTGTTTGACTCTAAGCTACGGTAACATATGGTAAAGCACAAGAAATATCTTAAATTAATTATACATAATCAATAAGATAATATAATCAATCAGGTAAACGTTATTGATGAAATGTTAAATGACTGGTTAGAACAATTTAAGAACATAACATCCTGACATCTTCAGATTGGTAGGCAATGGTGTTAGAATGATATCACTTACTGTCCAAAGTGGTAAGTGGTTCTCATCCATGCATTAGAGCAAATTGGTTTGCAACAACAAGATAATGACTGAGGAGAGACATTCAGATAACCCATGCAACCTTAATCCGGCGGGCTCATGGCCTCGGACTGACGGTGCTGGGATTTCCATATATTATGATCAGGAAGTGATATACACTGAACGAATTAGTGACATAGTTACAGCTGCCAGTAGTTCTGTGGACAAATGTGGTGTTTATTGGTGATATTTAACATGTCAGGTTCTGTAGTTACAGCTGATGGTACTACTGTTGGCCAATGTGGTGTGTTATCTTCATGTTTTAAGCTACAGTCTCTCTGGTGACGATATGTATGTTGACTCTTGATGTGTATCTTATGTTCAGGGGTTTACTTTGACCCATTGCGTATATCTCATGTTCAAGGTTCTACTTTTGACCCATGGTGTACTATTTGCTCATAATAATATTGAAAGTAACTTGCTGTAAAGGTAAACACTGTTACCCTTCTTTGCCATTTCAACTTCGGCTTGGTATAATATTTTACCACTCGTATATGTAACAAATGTTCGAATCATTTTTTAAGCATGAGCCTCTAAAGAGCTCACACTTCTACAGATCACTTTTTTTTTGTCTCCAGACTTTGATGAAATTAACAACACCTGTGCATTTTGAATTTGCCTCTCTTGTTCTCCAATAGCTAAAAGGACACATGTACTTTTGCCTTTTTCCCACTCATATGTCCTTCGGGCATTGGACTTTCATTAATTGTGGCACAGTGTGATGACTATTTCTCTGCTCATTGAAGTTAAGTGGCAATGGGCTATGTTAGTCATAGAAATCATATAAAAAAGGCTACAATGGACATCAGCATATAACTTCCCGGAAATACAGCCGCCATATTGAAATATTACAGAATGTTGCGATTGTGAACAAACTAGGCTGTAAAATGGTCAAACTTTAAATAGGAATGTCTCAGTGAATAATCCATCGATTTTCAATCTGTAAAAAGCACAGTGAAGAGCAGAAAATAAGCTTTTCACTGATATCAGTGACATATCAATATTTGTAAAACACATCAAGAATTAAACCTGCAAATGAATGTATTAATGTTATCTTATTTTAATTTTAAGCAAATTTATTTATGACTCTATAGGTGTACAAAAGACAATTGCAAGATAGAATGAGTAAAAATGGGCAAGAAAAAATCTGAATGCTGTTTAAAAGAAACAAAAATGCACAAAAGAATAAAATAAAATGCCCAGAAAAAATATTCTTAACCTATTTTAAAATATTGTAAATAAACATAGAGCAAACAATAGCTTTAATAAAATTATAATAAAATCACTATTGGAAAAGGGGAAACACCTATTATATTATGGGTTTGTCTGTCTATTGGTTTTGAAAATAACCTGTGTAAGTTCATGTGTCGGTTTTGGTTTGCAAGAGAGGGGAGAGTGATAATTATGTCTGGAAACTGGGTTCAAGCCCAACGCAAAGAGGTTTCAGAATTCTGATTTTTTTATGTGTGGGAATTTGTTCTTTTGTAGAACACTACAGTGAACAATAAAATGACATATTTTTATACAACTAACAGTAGGCAATTGCAAAAGTTGCCACACTTTGACAGGAGGGGGTTTATGCTAGAAGCATTAAAATAGCACATGTAATTCTAATTTTTTCAGATCTTTATCTCTACACAATAGAAAACTAATTGACATTGTTGGTACATCAAAAATGGCAAGCAATTTGATTTATGAATGGAGGGGCAAGGGCCACAGTGGTGTAGTGGTAGCACACTCACCTCTGAGATCAGCGGTTTAAACCCCAACCCTATGTGGAAAATATGGTAGTTTCTTACCAATAGTCAGCAGTTTAGAGTACAGAACCTTGACCAGAACCTGGTTTCCTCTGCCAAAAAAACTACCTGTCGTGATGAATTGACTTAAAGGAAACCCTTAAATTATATGGTAACATGTGACAAAAAATTTGGGTCTTTCTTGAACTAAATGGGAAGTAGTAGCACTCTAGATAGATGCCACGTCTTTCAAGCTTTAAAATGGTATATTACATGTCAAAATCGAGCAAGAAATAACAATTGTATGAATTTTTTAAATTCAACATGTTGCTTCCCCAGTTTACCATAATATACTATTTCAATATGGTGACCGAAATTTCGTTTCGCAAAAGGTAGTTTTATAAGGAATGTCCATTGTAGCTTTTTTTATATGATTTCTATGATGTTAGTACTTGGATGTTGGACGTCTCAGTTCGGGACCATTTTTTAAGTTGTATCTTTTGTAAATTCTAGTGCACTACTCGTGTCTCTGATGGGTTTGCGCTCACGTTAGGAGACCAAAACACATTTTGGCCTTGTTTCATTTTAAAGTGTCAATTGCTAGCACTTTTATATGTAACTATAACACTTAAGGTTTCACTTTTCCACATTTAGTTCCAGCTCCAAAGGCTCTCACGGTTTTGACTACCCTAAAGCTATGTAAATATGTTGTAAATAGCACTTTTATGTCAGTATTTGTGTTATTTTAAACTTTTTTTTCTCATTGTTTTATTTTTTTGTTCATGTATTCATTGTTTCTTTTATTTTTCTATCTTATGGCCACATGTTTACAATCTAGGGCTCCCACAATATGGTGGAAGTTCCATCTTTGGCCAGACTGCACTGCCTTCTCACGTCATTCTTGTGGGGTATTTCGACACGTAAGTTGCTCCTCTCTGTAACGCTGGAAGATTGCGTCACCCCACCTCTTGCAGAAAGACTGAGATGGTATTGTAAGACATCCTAAAGCCATACACCAAGGTCTTGTAGGAGTCCCCTATGGCCAGGTATCTCAAGGTGATGGTTATGTTTAACCCAGCTGAAAATAACATCTTGGTCCATCTCTTTCAACCAGCTCTCTGAATAGATCTGGAGACAGTCTCACAATGCATTTGTGGCCATATAAGTCGGAATTCAGCAACTGGTCCATCAGTACTTCAAACTGCCCATAGAGTGGCCTCTCCAGTATCCAGTTTCGAACCCAACACTGTCTCAGGCAACTAGGTCTTTGTTGATGGGCCAAATCAAGATGAACGTAACATTTTGCATAAATCTATCATTCTGAAGTTGCAGAATCCCATCAAGCACTCTTAATCTGTCAGCTGGCTAGATATTCATAGTAATCTGTGTCAGTAGAAGCCTCAGGAAGAAGAAATAATGGTGGTCCACTGTGATGCATGGTTTTATAGGCATTTGGTCACCATACTGCACCTGGACACAACTGATGAACAGTAGTACAAATTTTGGTAACTGAGAGGCTGAGCCTACATCAGGCCCCAGATAGCATTCCACCATCGCACCAACGTTGGTCGCATGGTCAGCAGATTTTGCCAACGTTGAGCCAACATTGGCCTAATGCAGGTGTTCCACTGGAGCCGACCCTGTAACCAACTCTACGACTCTAGGGTTGGTTGCAAAAGTTGTAGAGTCATGAGGAAAAGCGTGTGAAAATGTTGAGTCGGTTATAAAATCCCCGACAGGACAGTATATTTACATACAGGCTGTAATGACCTTCCCGACAAGAAGTAGGGTTGGGGACGTTTTTTTGCACAGCCAGTCGTAGAAGTACTACGACAGGCCCTAAACCCCTAACAGACAAGCCAGATAACAAACAGACAAGCCGTAAAGACAAACAGACAAGACGGGAGCATGTTCCCGACCCTTCTGGACAGGACTGATTGTTTTTGAGGGTCGGGATCCAGAATCGGGATCCATATCACACTATAGAAAGCCACCTCTCCTGTGATGTGCCATTCATTCCACACTTCAAAGATGACAGGAACACATCAAGAGCAAATGATAGATCACTTGAGGGTCCTTTTGTTTTTATTGGGTTGAGTTTATTTTTATATATTGTGATTTCAACACACAGAAGACAGCAGAACCCAGCACCTGCCCAGCCAGCATCACCATCACCCCCACCACCCAGAAGGAGAAGGAAGCCACAGAATCCATGGGTCATGCCCTGGAAACTGCAGAGAGGAGAGAGGTTGCTACAGAACACTCTTGGACAAGCTCAGCATTTTTTTATTTGACTGAAGAAAGAATCACCCCCACCAGGAAGTCAATCACCAACTTCAGGAAAACACTGGAAGTTGGGTTGAAACTAGCAGTTACTTTGAGACACTTATCCACAGGGGAAAGCTACACTTCACTGCAATACCAATGGAGGGTTGGAAGAACGATCATCTGCAAATTTGCAAAGGTCTGCAAAGCCATTTTGAAAGAATTTCAACAAGAGTATCGTGTGTGCCCCACTGATCCTGAAGACTGGAAGAAAATTGAAGAAAGATTTAGAAACAGATGGAATGTCCCCCATGCTGTCGGTGCACTAGATGGAAAACACATTACTATAAAGAAGCCCAAGAAGTCTGGCAGTGAATATTTCAACTACAAGGGCTACTTCTCCCTGGTACTTTTGGCTTTAGTCGATACAAGTTCCTGTGGGTCAACACTGGAGCCAGTGGGTCATCATTTGATGCACAGATTTTCAACTGCAGCAAACTGAAAAGAAGAATTGAAAACGGAACCTTGGGACTACCACCACCTGAACCACTTGGTTTATTTGTTTTTGTTTATTTGGGGTTTTACGTCGCTTTCAACACTGTACAGGTCATATAACGACGGGTAGTTGGAAAGGCAGAGGAAACCAGTACATATAGTTCGCTAGGGTTCTGTACTGTAAACTGCCGACCAACGGCAAGCAACTACCAGCTTTCCCACTTACGGCCATGACGGGGATCGAACCCCGGCCGCAGAGATGGGAGGTGAGAGTGTTACCACTCTGCCACCATGGCCCCCTGAACCATTTGGACCTGGGGGACCAGATCTACACTACTTCCTGCTGGGGGATGACCCCTTTGCCCTGATGCTTTGGCTGGTCAAGCCTTACAGTAGATGCCAACTGACCAGAGAAGAGAGAATAGCCAACTACAGGATATCCAGGGGGAGAAGGGTGGTCGAGAACTCATTTTGTATACTTGCAAAGCAATTCAGGGTGCTGTTGACCACCATGGAGCAGAGGCCAAAAGTTTTGAGACATTGTGTTAACATGTGTGGTACTACATAACATGCTGAGAAGCCATCAGGGGGAGCAGATAGACCACCCACTCCAGCTGACGACATACAACCACCACAAGGGGACCAGAGACATCATGAGAACTTAAGAAACCCATCAAGGGAGGCCAGACATCAACGAGACCTACTGAAAGACTACTTCAATCATGTGGGGGTGCTGGCTGGGCAGGAGGACAGAGTTTATTAAGAAGACTGAGGGGGAGAACTTGCTGTCATCTATCAGTCCTTTTCAGGACTACCCAAATAATCCAAGAATTTTTATTTAGCGAAGTGTCGCCTCAAAGAAATAACCCCAACTTTGCAACAATTTAATTCAAATTCAGTTTCACCAAAAACATTCCCCATCACAAACATAAATCCATCCCGAACTCAATTCACAAAAATATATTTTATCACTTGCAGAGTTATCACCCAGGTCCTCAATTTACAAATCCATCTCAAAAGTAAATTTTAATTTCAGCACTAAACCCAGGTCTTCAGTTTACAAAGTTGACATCCCAACCCATCATGTTCTGGCTTAATTCTCACAAAAAATACTTTACAAAGTAAGGGGAAAAAATAAGTACCTTAAAATATTATGGCAAGAATTTAAAAAATGGCTAGGAAATTTGCAAGACAAAATTATACAGGTTTGCAGTCCCACTTTAATATTTTTTTAGTCAGTTTGTCACTCCATTGCCACTCATATGATTGTATATTTCATTCACACAATTTTTTTGTGTACTGTGGGGAGGTGTAAGTGTTGGACGGTGTGCTTTTTTTGTTTTGGGGCATAGACATGTAGCTTGTTAATTGTTTTTGGAAGATTCGGGTGGCCCTTAAAAGGGCAGGGTTTGGTACGACTTGTGCGGGCTAAACCGCTGATTTGGGCTGACTCTGCTGGCTGGACTGGCTGGGAGGTCTTGACTGTTCATGATGAGTGGAAGATGGCACTGGTGACGGTGCTGGTGAAAATGGCTGTGGTGTGTCCATCTGCTGATACTGAAGCACACTGGGAATCGCTGCAAAGAGACTAGATAATCCAGAAGTGTTGTGCTGACTTTCCTGCTGCTGTGAAGGTGCAACTAAAGGTGGGTTGATATTCATCAGTCTGGAAGTCCCAGGCTGTTGGTCATCCACAACTACGTCAGAAGTTGGCTGTGCTGACGCTGATGAAGGCCTCGATGGTTGCTGTACTTTGGCAAGCACTGTAACAGGCTGTCCTGTGGTAGTCTGTTGAGGCTGCACAACTGGAATGGAGACTGGTTGAGTTTCCAGTATGGTGAGTATGTATTCACGTCCTGCTGTGGCTTGTGATGCTTCTGGAAGTTGATAGGTGGTGACCTCTTGACTTGTGGTGACCTGTCTCTTGCGTTCTTCAGCCTTGTACTGTATTTCACTGAGAAGCTTCACTGTCTCATTCCTGAAGGTTAAAAAGTCCCTTTCTTCCAGGTTTTCAATCTCAGAGTGGAAATAGTTGCAGAACAACAGTCTAGGACTTGGAGTGGGGTCCTGACGTGCACCCAGAAATGTGGAAATCATCGACCTCATCTGCTAGAACTGATCTAAGACTGGATCTGCAGATGTGGTGGTAGTCACGAGTGGAGGCTGTCGTCGCTTGGGACTGGTGCTTGAAGGCTGATGAGTAACATCTGATGCAATGCTGATTTCCATCTCAGATTCTGTCTTCCTGGATGTATCTGGAACTGAAGCTGAGGCTGCGGCTGCAGAAGGCCTCTGGGGTGACTTGAATGCAGAAGACTTGGAAATTCTCTTCCTTCTGATGTGACCTTGTAGAAAACTGAAACTGTCCTTCAGCCAGGTCTGTTGTTCTGTGCTCTTCTCAGTTGCTTGTCCTGACTTCGTCTAAGTGAGTTTGCTATATCTGGTACGTTGAGTCTCAAACCACTTCTTCACAGTCTTGACAAGTTTCTGTTAGATGCTAGCTGCTCCCAAAGTCTTTCTTTCTTCTGCTTGTATTGAAACTGTTGTTGGTCTTGTCGTTGCTGTTTAACGAACTCCACGATGGCTTCTTCGTCTGAATCACTCAGGAAAATGGACTTCATCTGGCCCTTCTTCTGTCTGGATTGAGTTGATTCTACATCAGTATCCGTGTCAGTTCGTACTCTCTTTTCTCCTCTTTCTGGGCTCTCTTCCGTCTCTGTCTCCATCCTCTCTCTGTCCCTCTCCTCCTCTTCAATCCTCTCTCTCTCATCCCTCTCCTATCTCTCCCTCCTCCTGCTTTCTATATCCTCAGCTGTATCTCCTAACTGAAACTGTGGTTGAGTGTCAGTTGGTACTTCAATCTTTCTCCTTCTGCCCCTTGGCATGCTGATCAATCAATCAATTGTACAGCTTGTTTAAAAAAACAAAACTTAAAAATAAAAGTGAAACCTCACAGAACAGATTTCACTCCCAACCAGTCCAGCCTAGCTCAAAACTTAAGCTAATTTCAAAAAAATAAAAAACCTAAAATCAAAGCTGCACACCAGTTGTCTTTCGACAAGTCAAAGCCCAAATATATGCAGATTGTCTACCGACTCGCCTTTTTATACCCACAGATTTTGAAACCGACAGGCCGTAAGTTGCAAAAATATTACCGGCCTGTCGGTTACAGTTCCCGGCTTGTCTGTTAGTGTTACAGGCCTGTCCGGCTTGTCTCTAAGTGTTACAATTTTTCCCGACTCTAGGACCCAGTTGGTTAAAGTTACTGACTGGCCTGTAAGTCACATAGACAGCACGTCATGGCAATAGAGAAGAAATTGGTATTTGAATTAATTTCTACGTGGTTGTAGAAATAACTGACATGCAGCTAGGCCACAAGATTTACTTGCTTTGTGTAAGTAAGACACACTTGCAAACATCTACTTTCCCTACAATTTGACCAGGGCTGCAAATTGCCCAAAAAATCAAATGGCCTGTACACGTTATATAAGCTGTATGGTGGGATGTAAGAGTAGCTTTTTTACGTATTTTTAGCATTCGCCAGGGGAGACGTGGTTTTTATATTTTTGTTTAAAATATTTTACTTTCTCTATAGAACTGGTCGGTATTTGATATATTTTACTGTAACTATATGTATTTAATCAAATAATTGTAAACAAATAGATTACTGACTGTCACCACACCCAGATATCAGTTAAAAGTGCTGTTTGTCATTAAACGGGTATTATCGCCCACTCGATAATTCCCACGGTAACACTTTCATTGTTCCACACACAAAGCAGATCAAGTGTATTACATGTAAAATAGATATGTATCATAAAATATTGTTTACCAATTAATTATCCCTGTCCACTGTTTGTTATTTTAATCCCACACATCTATCAAACATATGCACTAATCTACTCCTTCCTAACCTACCATCTTTTGATTTTTGGTACTGTGATGCTGTAATTAGAAAGGTTTGTACGCAGGAAAGGTAGGTGCACCTATTTCTAAATTTTAATTTTTGGCTTTCATTGGTCATGCATTGCACTTTTTGGTTCTGTTTTTCCATCCTCTTGACTGTTCGGTCAACAACCCCCACCAAGGAAAATAGTTTGCCATCACCAAAAATTATTCACCCAAGTTTACTCTCCTCTTTGGACAGTTGCAACATTGCTTTTGTCGCCCTGCAGGCCCACTGTCGTCAAGTGACGCACTGTTTCAGAAATGTCAACCCTTGGTGGTCCATCATCCTGATTCTTTCTGGCGACATTAGTTTGAACCCAGGTCCATCAGCCAGAAATATCAAAGCCTGTCATCTGAATGTCCGTTCATTGCGTAACAAAACATCAGCATTTAGTGATTTTGTTTTGTCAAATGATCTCGACATCGTTGGTGTCACTGAGACATGGCTAAGACCGTCGGACACACAAGGCCTAATGGATGAGATAACCCCTGCAGGTTTCCAGCTTCACCAGGTCCCACGCAAGAACAAGAAAGGAGGTGGAGTTGCTGTCCTTGTTAGGAATGACATTGATAGCGTGCGTTGTAAAATTGATCGGCGGGAAACATTTGAACACCTTACCGTCAAACTTTCAGATCGACAGTCAAGCCAGCTCCTGGTACATGTATTTACCGACCTCCAAGTACCAGCAAAAGCAGATTTATCGAGGAATTCAACAGTTTCATGGAAGCAGCTGCTTTGTCACCACATGAAAATATTATCCTGGGAGATGTCAATATCCAGCTTGACAGTCAAAATTGCTGGACAGAAAATTTCAACACAGTTCTATTGGATTTTGATTTTATTCAACATGTGTCAACACCTACACACATACAAGGACATATCCTTGATGTACTCTGCACTAGTAAATCCCTAACTTCCTCAGTTCACCATCATGTAAAGGACAGCATATCAGACCACCTAGCTGTCTTTTTCACTATAACATTCCCTGTCAAAAATTCCTGCAGAGTAAAACGGTTGAAAATCAGGAAACTTCGCAAGATAAATAAAACTGAATTTATGTCTGACATTGTTAATTATCCAGGCTCCTTACAAAACAGCTAGCTTACTTTCACACCAGTACTTTCATACCCTTAGGAACATACTTGACAAGCATGCACCTGTACATGAATGTAAAACCCCACAACATGTCAACAAAGGGTTCATCAACAGTGAGATTTTGGCAGCAAAGAGACGTAAGTGCAAACTCGAAAGGGAGTGGCGAAAGGACAACTCTGCCATAAACCCCAGTAGGTATAGAGCCGCTGTGAACCATTTCAACTGTCTCTTGAAATGTGCAAAAACCAAACACTACAGTGATATGGTTAGGGAAAATGAGGATAACCCCAAGGCCTTGTGGAATTCCATAAAGAAAGTCCTCCATAGATCACCAAAAATGGTACTTCCAGATTATACCACCATGAACAGTCTAGTCAACACTTTTGGCAGGTATTTTGCAGACAAAATTGCTAAATTAAGATCTGGATTACTGTCTACTGATGCCGATCCCCCTGTCTCAGGTTCCTACAAAAACAAGTTTGTTACTTTCCGGACCATGTCAGAGGAAGAAGTCCTTAAAATCATAAAGTCCACACCAAATAAATCATGTGACTTGGATCCCATCCCAACATCATTGGTCCTTGAATGTATCAGTGTGCTCCTGACTCCTATTACAAATATTGTGAACTACTTTCTACAGGAGGGCAGTTTCCCTTCCTGCTTTAAGACTGCACATGTTACACCCTTGTTGAAAAAAGTTGGTCTTGACAAGAATATTCTCAAGAATTATCGACCAGTGTCCAACCTCAGCTACATCTCCAAACTCATAGAGAAAGCTGTGGCTAAGCAGATAAATGAGCATATTGCTCACGAGGGTATATCTAACGAAAACCAGTCCGCATATAGAGCTTTTCACTCAACTGAAACGGCGTTGCTCAAAATACAAAATGACATTGCCACATCAATGGACAAGGGTGCAGCTGTTGGATTAGTCCTTTTGGACTTATCTGCAGCTTTCGATACAATAGACCACTCAATCCTATTCAACTGCCTTCAGCACTGGTATGGCATTGATGGGGTAGTGCTTAAGTGGGTCCAGTCATACCTCAACTCACGCAAGCAGCGCATCAAAATAGATGGACATCTTTCAGATGCTTTTCAACTCCCTTACGGGGTTCCCCAGGGCTCAGTTCTAGGGCCACTCCTTTTTACCCTATACACAACCCCTCTCAGTTCAGTCATATCTAAATTCAATGTCACCCACCACTTATATGCAGATGACACACAAATTTACTTGGAACTCGACTCTAGGAACTTCGATTCCAGTATCACTGAATTAACAAATTGCCTTGAGGCGGTCCAGGCTTGGATGGGAAATAATAAGCTTAAATTAAATCCTGACAAGACAGAATTCATAGTGATTGGTGATGATCAAATTAGAAGTTCCCTGAAGTCATCTTTCCCAGTGAGTTTGCTTGGCAACACCATGGAACCAGCTGAATTGGTAAAAAACCTTGGTGTCATCCTGGATGCTGAAAATTCAATGCAAAGACACGTGGCTAATCTATGTCGCATAAGTTACTACCATCTCCGGGAACTACGAAGGGTCCGCAGGTACTTAAATGATGAAACAGCTGTAAAGGTGGCAAATGCCTTGGTAAGCAGTCGTCTGGATTACTGTAACTCACTGCTTTACAACACAAAAAAGGCATATACTAGCAGATTACAGAGAGTTCAAAATGCCTTATGTCGGACGGTGTGCAAGCTAAATAAATACTGTCATGTTACACCCTTCCTGCACAAACTACACTGGCTCCCCATTCATTACCGTATACTGTTCAAATATAATCTCCTCATTTATAAAGCAATACATTTGAGCCAATCTCCATATCTCTCTGCTCTAATTAGGCGGAGTGATCTCACACGGGGCAATCGCCTATCAATTTCTTCATCTAAACCAAATAAACGCTCAGGGCTACGCAGTTTCATAGCAGGGGCTCCCACAGAGTGGAACAAGCTTCCTCAAGCCATCAGAACCATAGAAAGCATTTCTGGTTTCAGGAAACAGTTGAAAACATACCTTTTTAGATTGGCTTATCCTCCACCATAGCCTATCTCCCCTACCGGACGCTAATATGGAAACGGACATCTTTCTTGAACTGCACTATCCATTTTTGCACATCAGCGCCTTAGAGGATGTTTACATCAAATTCGGCGCTATATAAGTGTTTCTTACTTACTTACTTACTTACTAAACTTTACAGGCCTATCGGGAACATTTACAGACAGGCCGGCTAAAGTTACTGACTGTACTGTAACACTTCCCACACGGTCGGTGAGTCATCACGTACAGTCTGGAAGACCATATTTAGGGCAAGCCAGATACTTGTTACAGACAGGTCTGTTTGATTAACCGACAAGCTGGGAAGTGTAACCGACAGGCCATTAAGTTAACCGACAGGCCGGTTGCTATGGGGCTCAAATTAGGGTCGGATACAAGGGTCAGCAACGGTCGTAAAAATATCAAACATGTTTGATATTTCACCGACTTTCCCCGACAGGCTGGTAACTTGCCATCGACCCTACCCGACCATGTAAACATTGTTCCAGACTCTCCAAAAATGCATAGTTACTGGCCTGTCAGCTCCAGTGGAACACCTGCACAACGTTGGCTATTGGTCGCATCGTCAGCAGATTTTGCCAACGTTACTTTTACTTTATTACTTTTATTAGTATTTAGTAAAGATCAAAGTTATTAATATAACCCCTAGATGTATTTGAAATGAAACATGTTTCATAAAGATTTTGTAACCAAGATGACAAACTTTTAATTTTGTAATTACTTTGTATTAATTAAAGAAATCCTTTACTGGTTATACAAATTTAAAAATATACTTGGAGAGAATGGGAGGAGACCAGTCATATAAAGTTGTAACTGTGGTAATAACTCATTTTTGCAGTAACTAAATCCATAAATCTACAGAAGTATGATAACATTTAAATCTGTATTAATCAATATCAGAATAATTGTGAATAAAATGATTCAGCGTCACATGAAATACTCTAGATCTGGTATTATTCTAATAATTAGTGTACGCTTAAGACTACTAAATGTCCAAAGGCCTTAGAAACATCTGGAAATATGAAATATTGTTAAATACAAAATTGCTATGAGCTATTGTAAATACGGATAAAAGATTGAAAGCAAATAATAAAACACAACTTGTTGAAGATCTTGACCAAATAATCTAATATTGGTTAAATTTAATAATTTGAGTTAAGTTAAAATTAAAGTACAGAACACTTATGTGTCATATTGCACTATTTACAATAATAAATACATTAACTAATATTCACAAATAAATAAAAATATATACACAAAAACAGATAATTTGAATACATACAAGTGTGAAATTACACATTCAGTGATTCATCATATCTTTTATCTCAAGAAGATGTGTTCAGATAAAAATAATGATTAATAAGGTTATAGTTGTACACTTCATCATATGTTAATTTACTGTATAAAATAATAAAAATACATTTTAAAATTAACCTATAGTACTTATGTTACATATTTATCAGTGACATGTTTTTAAGGCTGTCAAACAAAAATCATTTAGCTATTGTTTTGCAGTGATAATAATTATGCTTTCTATGTTGTACAAATATTGAATTAGTAGTTTCTTATCTCCCCTGGGTCATTGTTTTCTCTAACACACAGTAATACTGACATAACAATGAGATAATGTTGATATAGCCGAGACAGTGCGTGTCAAAAGGATGTTTATTGCAAAATGTCCAGCACTAACGGAAATACAAAAGAGAGAAATTGCTCAAAGGATGTTTCCCAGCAAAGCAGTGACATACCATCAAATGTAGAAAATTCAAGTTACAATGAGCGTCTGAGCCAATATGGTTTTTGGAAACATGAACCTTTCAACGAGCTCAACAGATATGATTTAGATGACAATGATGCATTTTCACAAATGAGTGATTCTGATTTCAGTGATGTGAGCCATAATACTCACTCATCTCCACACAACATGCATCTGTCCACTTGTAAGATGTTTCCATACAAAGATGATATATCTCAAACTAGAAAAGTAATCAACCTGAAACGGAATTTTTCTTCTGGGGATCTGAAAGAAGCACATGTAAACATGCAATTGACAGGTGAAGTCGGCCACTTTCCATTGAAGCAAAACAGACTTTCAAAGTCAAGCATCTGGAACTGGATCAAGACTCATGAAATAGGTGAAGATTTGGCTACAGGAGGTACCACACAAAAACAACAACAGACGTTATTGAAGGGGAGTGTTACAGGGCGTGAAATAAATATTCTTGGACCATCCCAATGGTGATGTGTAATGGAACGGATAACAAGGGAACCAGACATATGCAAAAGCTTATTTTGCCAGCTTGCTTGAAATATTTAATTGTATAGTATGATTTCTTGACTGTTCTGTACGGATTTCCATTGTGCACACACATGTTAAAGTTTTATGTATTAATTTAATTAAATCCTCTCAAATATATATTAATATATAGTCATATACTGTCGTTTTGTCTGCAAGAAAAGTCAAAGAAAGACCAACTTGGATATAAAACTTTTGACAACTGTTGTGGCCCAGTTTCGTTGCTGTTTTTGCTGCTGTGGCACGTGGTTGTCAGCTGGCGAGCGCCATGTTTCTTGACTTTGAAGTACTTTAAGGTCACTGATTGACCTGTGTCAGTAATACATTATCTATCCCATCCAATATTGTCTCATCAATAACATAGTGTGAGAAGTTCATCTGAGACAAAACACCAAAAAATTGTGTACGCAGCATTACATTATTATGAAATAAACGAAACGTGTACCTGGATTTTTTCCAATTGCTTGGATATCTCGAATAAAGACATATATTTATAGAAAAATTGGAAAAAAATTATAATGAATTAATTTACATATTTTAAAGATATTTCGCTGAAAATAAAGTCTAAATCTTATTACCTCCTTACAAAGGTTATGTTTTGGGGGGCCTTAATTATTAATTAATTTTTTTTTTTTTTTTTTTTTTTTTTGCAAAATAACTCTTAAAAAGTATGGACAGGTTTTGCTGAAATTTCCAGGAAATGTTGACAAATGGTACAAGGAACAGATGAATTGACTTTGGTGGTAATCTGGATCACTGCCTGGGTCCAGACGTTTTTTATCATTCCATGCATAAGAAATAAGGAGATGTCGGGGCTTGGTCTCCGAGAGCTGTTCTTACATTTGGTAATTTATTTAAGCCCTGATCATGATGAAAAAGACCTTAAATATTTAAAAACAGACTTATATATGGCCCTCATTTTATATATATATATTTTTTTCCACGCTTAGCAATTTTAAATGGCTAAAATTAAATTAAAATACTTGTAACAACTCTCTGAAGTTAGACTTTGACCAAGTCCCTTTTCTCTTTCTGTGATATATGGGTACTGTATGACTTTTGGAGAAACAGCCAACCTTGACAAAAGTTAGTATTTTCAGACTATCCCCCTTACTCTAAAATGCTGGAGGTATAATGAACTCTTGTAAGTTTCCAAATTAAATTCAACTGTTTAAGTCAATGATGGATATCAATAGAAAGATTTAGAGCAAGTCTACTCTGAAGCGGTTAGAAATTTTTAACTGGTTATGAAGTATCTATAACTGCCAAATTTATCCCGCTCTAATATAAGTGTGAATAGTTACTGGAAATGTTTTACAGCACCTTTCAACACGTATTCAGTGAAATACATTTCCACTATTTAACACACATATATACAGTGAAATACAAATCCCCAATGAACTCGTACATACCAACCCGTTTCCATGGATACATAAACTAAGTCTCTGTAGTGTTTTTCAATGTTTATGTATACTACTTAGTATATATGTTCGCTGAAATAGCTGTCAAAACAATTGGGATATTTACGCAATGGAGGTTATGTGTTGTTGTCTGTTTGTTTTTCTGTGTTCATGATCTAATAATTCCAAAGTAATGGAATGATTTTTTTTTTGTTTAGGTAAGGCCTGACCAAAGGAAGAAGTAATTAAATTTTGGAAAGATCCATATCATATTCCATGTCTTCTGGATACAAAAAATACAAATTTTTCAGGGTCCCATACCCACATATAAAAAAAATTTCAGAAAGATCCATTCATTACGTTTGGAGTTATCACTACAACAGACACAGGTAAAGATACGAGAAACAGACATATGCACCCAAAAACAAAACTTCGCGGTTGAGCAAATAAAATTTTTAATCCACTACCTAGAAGGGCTGGGTGGATATTTTTTCACCCATGGTGTCCATGTGGGAGGCAGAATAATAATCTTGTCCAGGCTGTATCTTAGAAACAATAAGGTGTGGACACTTGGTAGGAACATTGTTTGGGGTGTAGGTGTACAACGGCAAGGTGTGACTTGGTTTGACCTTTTACCGTGCTGTAGTGACCTTCACCTTTCAGGTCTTGTCTGGGCTATAATTCTCTCGGAAACCATAAACTGTAGAAAGTTGATACTGATAAGGACTTTGGTTGGGAGGGGGTGGGGTGGAGGGATAGCTGTGCAACATCATGGTGTGACTTTGATTTGACCTTGCCATAGTGACCTTTACCTCTAAAACCTTGTCCTGGCTATATCTTGGAAACCATAAGAAGTAGGATCTTTATACTTGGCCAGGTGATTGGTTGGAGGTAAAATTTAACTTTGGCAGTGCTACCACATTTGAAACATATTTCTTTCACAAAGAAATATGGATTGCTGTAGCTGACTGACTTATGTGTAAATGGTACTATCTTTTTAACAGTTATAGATTTTTGAAACTTTTTAGCTTCATAACTTTTTGTCATGCTATTTACATTATTTTTTGCCCTGCACCTTTACATAACTCTTGTTTTACCTCTTGTTTATGCTCTTGCTTGTGTTTTATTTCCGATCATTGGCGGTGCTATATTTTCTTACCTTCTATATAGTTTCTACACGTTTCCTAAATATAACTTTATCTTGTTTCAAATCATTAATTCTTGTGATAACTTTGGCTGCATCCACATATGTAATAATCTTAATTTGGTAATATGATAACACTTTCTAGAGGTTCCACAGTCACTGACGTCAGTGGTACATCTGCAGGAGAAGTTTAAAAAAATAAAAATGATTCTGAGAGGTTGCCTTTTCCTATGTTTTGGTGACATATAAATTTTTGTGAATGTTACAGCTGTTACAGGAAACATTGGTGGAGATAATAAGGAAATTCTTATATATATGTTTTCTTCTATTGGAAAAACTCATATTGAAACTTAACAATTGACACCAGATTTATGTCGTAACTTGTGGTAACCTACATCATAATTAAACAATACATTTTGTCAACTGTATACTTTTTTTTCTTACTAATCAACGGACAAAATAGTTTTTTTTTAAATTTTTTTATCAAAGGCAAAAACCTTTACTTTTGGCATGAGACTATTAAAGAAATCCAATGTCTTATTCATATGTTATCAATCCATACAATTAAAACTGATGGTTTAACACGATTAATCACTGGTTTTATGCACAATGAGGGACAGGTAAAATGTTTGGAGACCTCATCCATGGAACCCAAAGAAGGAACATAGAAAATACTTACAATACAAACACTTACAGTATATACGTACGTCGAATTATCTAAATAATTTGGGGGAAAACTATTGGGAGAGAGAAAATAAGATATTCAAAATTTGGCAATATAACTGTGAAGACGTCTTTGTGAAACTTTCACTGCAAGGGCTGGATAACTGGATTACTGGACGAGATTCTGGTTTTCTGACATTTATACCTCCTGTGTTCAATTAGCGTGATATCTGATAAAATAATTTAGATAACATATTTGCGCGATAAGAAAGCCTCTTGATGGCTAAAACATACAGGAACAGCATTAATTAGAAAGAGACCAAACAGTACAGGAACTGGTTGCCTAGCCTTCCAGGCTGTCTGCACCATAATGCAAACATGTAATACTTTGTCATTGAAAACTGTAACAGAGGCCTTTCTAGTCTCCCCAGCTTGTGGAGCTAAATATATATATGAGAAACTGATGAAAAAAAGTTATAATGCAATCAAACAGTATACACCTTAACGCCAGTAGCAAGGCTACTGCTTGCCAATTATTCTTTTTCAGTGACCGAATCATGGCCACCCTTCACATTTTCTTAGTTTCTTTTCACTTGTAAATACACCAATTTCTAATGATTAATTAAGTATACACTTAACATATGCACATTTAAATGAATCCCGAAATCTTATTGTTGAAATCCACAGTCATCTACGGAAGCCTATAAGGGTCATGTTGAAAAAAAAATTAAGTCGTAATTACGACTTACTATCTCGTAATTACGACTTATGAATTTTTTTTAAAACCAAAAACAAGAACTCCTAAGTCGTAATTACGACTTACTATCTCGTAATTACGACTTGCTATCTCGTAATTACGACTTATGAATTTTTTTTAAAACAAAAAACAAAATTGTCTGGCAATTATAACTTAAGATTGGGTCACATTGGGACGATTTTAAAACAACGATGGAGGTAGCTAATGCAGAATTAAGTTAACCAAACATTATTCCTTTTTAGCACCAATCTATGCTAGTAGACGGTGTGGTGTTTGCTTAGTGCTACAGCTGTAAGTTGGGCATGATCTCCCTCAGTGGTCAAGTGGGTAACACACTTGCCTGGCACGCTGTTAATTTGGGTTCAAGCCTGGGTCAGGGAGATACATAGACAACTGCCTACACTCCACAAGTTACCCATGACCCTCACGCAAAAATAAACCACATTCTAGGGTTGTGGGCATACCATTGTAAAAGATAGTACAATGGAACACCCACTTTAGCCTAAGCAAGCAAACTTAGGTCAGGCAATATGGATGTCTATGGGGCTCTATGACTAGTTAACAACTGGCTACAGTCAGTGCACAAGTTTGAGAGTGTAAGGTAGTTGTTTAATGTAATTGGCTCTAACTGAATGTTATTAGTGAGTGTTCTGTAGGCTGGTAGTACTGGCTACTTAGGTTGAAGTCGGTTAGAGTCACTTTCCTACCTTGAGTATATGTAGCAAAAGATTTTATGGTCAGCTAGACAGTTGCCTTGTCCTGTCAGTCATGCCCAACTTAGTTAAAGTTATTTAGTTGTTTAACATCCACATCAACCACTCAGGGTCATACTGGGACTATCACATTTACAATAGAGAGAGACAGAGGCTTGGAGATGACTAATTATCAATGTTTCCAAAGTTCTTTTAGGTGTCACTGGGGAAAGGGCCCAATAACACGGGACCTCCATTATAGTGACCATCTGAGTCACTATGTATCTCCCTGACCCAGGCTTGAACCCTAATTAACAGTGTGCCAGGCAAATGTGTTACCACTTGACCACTAAGGGAGATCATGCCCAACACTCAATTTTGTTGTTTTTTGTTTTAAAAAAAATTCACAAGTCGTAATTACGACTTATGTAAGTCGTAATTACGAAATAGCAAGTCGTAATTACGAGATAGTAAGTCGTAATTACGACTTAGGAGTTCTTGTTTTTGGTTTTAAAAAAAATTCATAAGTCGTAATTACGACATAGTAAGTCGTAATTACGACTTATGTAAGTCGTAATTACGACTTAATTTGTTTTTTCAACATGACCCTTATAGGCTTCCGTAGTCATCATATTTCACAACAATACGTACTGATTTCAGGAGTTATTTTATTCATTGAAACGTATAAATAATATAATTTTTCACAAAATGTAATCACTTCTGATTGTAAACTGTTTTTGTTTTCATAATTGCGTGAACATGTATTTGAATAGTCTGGAACAACTTTTATTAACATATTTAAAATTTATTAAAAAACATCCGTATTATTCCATGAGATAAAACCGCACATCAGTCAGACTCTTTTACTGCTCCATTGTCAGTAAATATTTCTAAAATGTGAGACAAAGTATAACTTACATAAATGATGAGATCTGATTATTACCTCCCGCCTGTGGCCGAATGCTGTGGTCGGGAGATTATAAAACACCTTCTGTACGTGCGTGCGTCCGTTCGTGACGTTTTTGCATAAAACTTAATATCTTAATCATTTATAAAGATATCTTCACCAAATTTGCACGGAATGTTTATGGCTATGAAAACCTGTCTCTGCAAAATTTTAGTCTCATTTTGAAAACAAAGTGGCCGCCATAGCTAACTGTTTGAAAATCATAAAGGTACTCTAAATCTTGAAATATTCCAGCTAGCTTCATCAAATTTGCACAAAGGATATATGGCTAGAAAAGCCTGATAGTACTTTTGACCTAGTTCTAAAAACAAAATGGCTGCCATATCACATGTTTAATGTCAAATGGGGTTATTCTATTAAAAAGGCCTTATATTTCTCCTAATATTGCTCCTAGAGGTTCAGAATGTGGAAACCAGGTGTTCAATTTGACCTTTGGCCTTTGACAAGGTTAAATGGGGTCATCACACTAAAATGTCCGTATTTCCCCCTTATTATTGGTGCTATGGCTTCAGAATATAAAGACAGACCATCAAAAGTCCTGGCCTTCAAATGTTTTACCTGAGAAAAATTTGGCCTTATTTTGAAAAACAAAATGGCCACCATAGCCAAATATTTAAAAATCATTAAGATGCTCTAAAACTTGAACTATTGCAGCTAGGTTAATCAAATATGCGCAAAATATATATGGCTAGGAAAGTTAGCCTGATAGTAATTTGGCCTAGTTTCGAAAACAAAATGGTCAGATGTTAAATGGGATTATCTATTAAAAAGGCCTTATATCTCCCTTATCATTGCTACTAGGGTTCCAAATGTGAAAACAACCTAAAGGAACTAAAGGCCTGAGTCTCTTTTCCAATTGCTGACTTTTAACTTTGACCCCTTCTTCAATGTCAAGTGGGGTTATCTTACTATAAAGACATTATATCTTCTTTAATTGTCCATTATTACTGATTCTAAGGCAGGAAATAACCGCTGTGGCAGTGGCCTTGGCTTTGTCGAAATAGCTTTTGAAACATCATGATATATGTGTACTGCTGTTTAAATGATTAAAAATATTCTTTTGGATAATTTAAATATTTAAAATTTTAAAAATAGAGTAATATGCAGAATTATTTCATTGTTAGCATATATTGGTTTTAGGAGCATTTTTATACACAAAACTCTATCATTGCATTTTAAAAACTCCAGCATGTACTGAAAAATATAAAGTTCCAGTTTCTTTCTGAAAAATGTAAACCTCCATTTTCTTTCTTAAGAAAATGAAACTGCATCTGCGATGATTTGATAAAAGTTATTTTAAATCTTATAATGTCGCCAGTAGCCTTTGATTTTAATAATAAGATGTTCTAGTCAGACTTAAAAGTTTGGTTGGAGTTGCCACGAAAAGAAAGAATTAAATATATTTATTCATGGCTTAAAAATACAGTATGAGTGCACTATGATTAGATTTCCTGCAACTCTAAAGGTTGGTACAAACGAAGAAAAAAAGTTATTTTGTGACTTATTGGAGGAGTGATCTCAATCAGACCATTTAACCTGTCCTTCATTTGTACCATAATTATATTGTATTGTATTCACCTTCGTACAAATTACATGTCTGTAAAATAATGAGGTTTTTTACAATCTGTCAGTCATTTTACACACCCCACAAACAGTCATTTTACAGAAATTACCAATATAATCTCATGTATACACCAAATAATCAAATTCACATCCAATTTACTAAATCGCATTTGATTAGCGAAGAAAAAAGGTAGTAAATAAAAAGAAATTTGACTGGTTGCAGACGACCTGTGGTTATACATACAGAGTCACGTGATTACAGCTGCATTTGGCGCCTGATGTTGTGAACGCATGAGTTTCCTGGACGTGCATTAATAAGCAGTCAGCTTGCCACAGCAGGATACGGTTATAAAGAACTTTTAAAGTAAATAATAGTAAAATAGTTCATTTGACAATCACTTTGCTGTTTCTCATGAAGATGGATGTTGTGAAAACGTTACTGATTTGTGTTTTGGGGATTGTTTTGCTGCACAAGTGTAGTTCTTCTGGTGAGAAATATTGAATTATTTCTTAATCTCTTTATAATGCTGAAAGTTGTTATTAATAAAGAGTTGTACATATTATTGCATGTTTAGCTACTTTTGTAACAGTACGTACATAACAATAGTAATTATATTTGAATTCTCAGTTATCCGGATGCCCTGTGTAAACAGCGTCATGTCAATTTGCCCAACAAGTAAACGCATATTCTGTTGCTTGGGTTTGATTTAATCTTTCATACAATTGACTTCATTTGGAGTTAAAAAGCAGGCGTCTCCAGTTTATTGCTGTTGTACAGTCCCAGTGAGTCCCTGTATTGGGTTATGAAATGGTCTGGGTTCAGATTCCATTGTTTACATCAGTTTCTTGTAACGTTCAGTGTGGCTTTTGAAGCAAAACTGTGTGTAGAAGTTTTTTTTTCTGGTGAAAGTGCTGTTGAAAAAGATTTCTAAAAGTGGCATTTGCCGTAAGATAAGAAATCATGACAAAGTATCTTTGCCCATAGTGTGAGTACTTGCCTCCAATTGTTATGGTAATAGATAAAATAAACATAAAAAGCTTGTACTCCTTGAGTCTACTTATGTGAAAGGATGTTCACTCCAACTGGTGAGCTTGTTTGTTGAAGAGAAAATAATAAACTAAACAGCAGTTTTGTGTTCTTCTGAGACTAGGCATGATTTGTGTAAATAAACCACTACAGTATTGTGTGAATCTGTGGTTTTTTTTTCATTTTTGTGGGAGGGGGTTAGACCTTTTCAGCATCCGCTCACTTGTTCCAACTTAGGTAAACAAACACTCCTGCCGATGTAGTTTTACTGCATTTTAACAGTTTTAAATAATATTTTAAAACTTGAGTTATTTTGGTTTTATGCAAACTTTAAGTATTAAACTTAGAATTCGAAAATGGTTTTGCAACATAATTCGTTTCACACAGCTTTATGTTCGAGTAATATTTCAACAGGAAAAACAAAAAAGTTGAATACAATCTTATTGAAATTGGCAGCTTTGTTTGAAAATTTGAAAAGCTCCTGATCTTTTCGAAAGATACCAATGGCTTAGCCTTTCTTCTAATCCATGGTAATAAGGCTGGGGGTGGGGTGGGGGTTGGGAGTAGGGTGAACAGCTTGAACCAGATTAATCTCAATCTACCTGACTGCGTATATACTAGAAGTACAAAGTATAAGTTGGGCTAGGTTGATCACCCATGGATTCGATATTGTCAACCATTTGTTTAACTTGAAACTTTAATCACGTTGTGTAAACCTCGGTCCTTTTTACTGGCTATGTCACTGAAACTTTAATAACAATAGAAAGTATAAACACTCTCCTGGAAATTAGTAATATGAATTGAAAAACCAGTAATCCATTTTTCATCTCATTAAGGAAAAAATGCTTAGGTTGTTTAATAAGTTTATTTCATTTATTCAATTTGAAACTTGAAGGAAGTTGTGTAAAGATACTGGCTACATCTCTGAACCTCTCCTTAGAGAATAGAACATACAAACACCATCCGAGAAATTAGTCATATGAATGGTAAAACCAGTGTTTCACTTTTGATTTCATGATGGACAAAGTTTTGGGTCTTTTTAAAAATATTCCCCAATAAACAAAAATAAGAATCACTGTACAAACTAATACAATGGAGATCTGTTTTACCAAAGTTGGATTGCATGACTCAAAACTGCATTGCGTGTTGAAAAGGTCCTTTTACTGGTGCCATTTCACCTTTTAAGTGAGGCTACTATATATTAAAAGAGTTGTGTCTGTCCAAACTTTTAATGCATGCATGGATACCATAACTCTTTCTGAATATAAGCCTTTGTGACCCTCAGCTATCCTTTTGATTTTCACCTTGCCAAATATTTAAACATAAGTCTGTTAAAGTATGTAATATTCTCCAATATTTTGTGTCATATAGAAGATCTAAAATTCATTTGATGTTTTTCCACAAAATTACCAAATTGAGGCAATACTTGTGAACATATCTTGGAACTCACCAAATCTCAAGCTCTATATGGGTTTTAAAATGTGAGGTTTTCCTTCCAAGATTTTACAGAAGCCACTTGCATTGACATTAAGTGATACCTGGTTTTGGTCATGTTCTATTTAGTTCAATAATAGATCATTGTGAGTTAAAGATATAAAATACTGTTCTGGGAATCTGATTTTCTTTTTATTCTAGGTGCATCTGTGATATATTTTTGGAGGGTTAATTATATGTAGTGTTCCTGCAGTTTAGGGAATTCTATCAGTTTTCCTATCTTATCAGACACCCCACCTACCTGAGTCATTGTTTTTTTCCTCTCTGGCTTTTTTCAAATCGAATGAGCTGGGATTGAAGGTAATAAATACACAGCAGATTACAAGCTGTAGTGGTTTTGTGTGGGTGCCACATACTGAGGTCTTATCTTGACCTGTATTGTGACTCTGCTGAAAGCACAGCTTCCTTTGTGTTGATCCTGAGTACAGGAATCAGCTCAGTATGTAACAGTTAATTGTGTCATGATATGCTTGAGGCTAACATTACACAAGTATATTGCTGTTTTTTTAGCTCAAATAATTTAATTCTATATGTAACCAACTTTTATAGTGCTTAATTTCAGCTAAATGTTTGTGTCCTTTAGATCTGATTGTTTTTAGCAAGGACAGATTTGCTGTAATTCACTTAAAAAAATTGTCAGTCAGACAATGAAGATAATTTATAATTTGATAAAATAACAGAAGAAAGGTGAAGTTAGAACAGACCATCAAATGTGCAATGCAAAGTAAAGGGGTGGGATAAAGTGAGTTGGGATAGGTACCAAATTTCAAGGTTAATTTGCAATTTTATTAATTAGTACTAATTTATTTACTCAACAAGTTTGGTGATTTTATACCAATACAAATGTGTAAAACAATCATTACATTGCTCGTGAATTTCTGACAACTTTCCAGCCATTTGATTAATTGTCACAAAAATTGTGATTTGGTTAAAATCAGAGGTAATTCACTAATTTAATTCAATATCAATTATATGTATCTTGAAAAATATTTTTATTGTGCGGGGAGGGGGATGAAAATAAGACTGTCAAATTCAGTCTCTATTATATAAAAGTTTAACATGTGAAATGGTACTAAAAGCAATAAATAGATTCTGAAATGTTAAAATAATGCTTTTGTTGAATAAATAGTACAAAAATAGATTACGTCAGTGTGAAAAATAAAGGAAGTTCAAAAAATTAAATAACTGTAATAACCTACCCTGAATTAGTTTCATAATGACATTTAATTTGTATTTTGGGCTAAGGCTCTGTACCAAGGAAAAACTCGAATTTCTGTTCTTATGGTCAAAAATTCAAACTGAAAAAAATTGATTATGCAAAATAATTTAAATTTCCTTGAAAATTTAAGCGGAATCTGAAAAGCATATTTTGTGAAAATTTATTTAGAAGCATTTACTCCTTTCAAATATAAATTTATATCCACCATAATCCTGAGTTTATTTATATAACATGCCATTATGTATGTCAAAATTTCAAAGTCTGGTGTTCCAGTCTCAAACTGACTGTTTATACCATATGTTTTCCATAGGACTTTTCACTTCATTCTAATTGGATTTCATGTAGACTTCTGTGCCACATTCTTTTTCAGTAATCACCCTGTAGGCTTATTTAAAATGAACTAATCTGAAATGATTTGAAGTATTGCAATAAACAAAGAACCATAAAAAATGTCTTAGTGGTACAAGTAAAAAAGTGGTTTCTGGCAAAAGGAAAATATTACTGGCATCAGATTTGTGTTCACAGAACACCAGCTAAATAGAGGATATTATAGCCTTATATCTGGCTTAGATTATACACCTATAATACCACTACCCCAGCATAAATTGTCAAATTGAAGAGATCAGCTGAAAAATTGTTCACATATAATACATCAGATCTTCAATGTTTTATTTTATTGCAATAATTATTAATGCATATTTCCAATAAACCCCCAAAATTGATAGACGTATGTAATACAGACAGTGATCCCCAAATAAATAGACTCCCTAGGACTACTTCAACATTGAAAAGTTGAAGACAAGACCAATTTCTCAGGAGTCCTTGCAAGTTTAAGTCTTGTTTGAAATAAACTCGCCTCTATGGTAACAATAGATATTTATGTATTCTGTTTTTGCTTCCATGCAAAACACAGAATTTTTCCTGTTGGCAGTTGTGCAAAAACTGACAAGTGACTGAATCTTGACTCTGCATGTATTGTGTAATTGTGTTTTGAAGACTGCATAAAGAGTTTTGTAGACTTTGTATCTGATTTCCAATTTGGTGGGGGGAAGCATTCATTCTGTAAATAAAAAAATAGTTCCTGCAAATTGTTTTTTTTTTTTTTTTTTTTTTTGGGGGGGGGGGATCCATAATCTGAACTGAAGACAGATTTCGTTCTACATATTGAGAGTAGGTTCGGGAAAAAATAGTCCGCCTCGGCAGGCGGAAAATCCCAGCTCACAGATACAACTAAATGCACAACAACATTGAGATCTGGGAAAATCTAGAACAACTTCAGTTGTTCAGAGATGTTGTCAGATATAATAATTTTCATGTAATCAAGAAAGGGGAAAACTTACATATTTTATTCGATCATGATGTAAGTTCCAAGTCCAATATATAAGATATATGGCCATTTTAGTATGATGACCCCACTTGACCTTGAAGCAGGGTCAAAGGTCAAATTCAACACTTACAAAGATTCACAGGCCATGATTTCTTGCAAGTTGTTTTAATATATTCAAAGCTCTACGACCAATTATAAGGGAGGTATAGGGTTTGTTTAGTATGATGACCCTACTTAACCTTGAAATGGGTCAAAGGTCAAATTTCACACTTGTAAAAGATTTGTAGGCCATGATTTCCTTTTAAGTTTTTTTACACATTTAGAAGCTCTAGAACCAGTAATAAGGGAGATAACAGAGCTTTTAGTATGATGACCCAAATGACCTTGAAGCTGGGATTAAAGGCCAAATTTGGTAATTGCTAAAGATAATCTGCCCATGACTTCCTAATGGTTAGATTTACATCTTACAGATATATGGCCATTGCAGTATGAAGACTCCACTTGACCTTGAAGCAGGGGTCAAAGGTCAAATTTGACACTCGCAAAAGATTCACAAGCAATGATTTCCTCTAAGATGTTTTCTCATTCCGAACCCCAAGGACCAATGATAAGGCAGATATTAGGCATTTTTGATATCATGACCCCCATATACACGTACACGCATGGAAGGTATTTCCTAATCTCTCATCCCCAGTCTTTGGCCAGCTGGAGATAAAAAATGCAACTGTAGTAACATCGGTTTAATAGTGCCCCTTGTTTGATTAAGAAGTTTAAGCTCGAAAAGTACAAAAAGCTCTGCCATGTCAACAGCTGTTGCCAGATACCCTACTTCCCCTCACAAAATCTAATCCGGTCTAGATCCTCTTGGAGTAAAAAAGTTGTTGCCAGTGATCCCCCAAACCTAATAAGCTCTAGATTACCTTGGTAAACTTATCATTAAAATTTAGTGAAAATCTGTGCATAGCTTTAGGCTGTGAAACACCCACAAGACTTGTGCCCGCCACCGCTGCTGCCGCCCCGACGGCGCAGGGGATGATTATAACCCCAGCATTTATGGACTGGGTTTAAAAAAATTGAACAAATGATTTCAAAATTTTAAGGCAATAAATTGTGAAGAACAATGTGAATTATTCCACAAATTGGAATTTAGTCAAAGTGGGCTCAGTGTTTGAACGGCTATTGGCCTGGTGGCCTGAGGGCACCGAGTATTGCTGTGGCCTATATTGTTAAGGACTTCTTGGCCCGGTTGGCAAGTAAAATAACATAATTTACAACACATAGAATTCTTTAATTTTGAACAAAATAAAACAAAAACTCACCATTTCTGTTCAGATTTCATCTCAGGTGGCTATCTTTTATTACTGCTCATTATGACAACCATTCAAAACGTTTCTGCTGTTAATATATTAGCCATTCAAATGGAAACAATATTCGGTGTGAAGCTTCCATTTCCATCCGTTGATACATTGTTTCGATCCATTTTGGTGTATTTTAGGCTGTGACTGAATTTTCTATGCAATTAGTACAATTTAATACCTTGTCCGATAAGTGTCTGATGAAGTTGTTGGGTAAACTATTGGATCAAGCAACAGAGCAATTTCGATGGTCAGTGTATTAAAATAAAGGGAAAAAAATCTTCTGATTGACCAATGACCAGGCCATTGTTGATTTCTTAATTTTTTTCTCATTTTTTCCATTGAAGAAGATAAGTTAATGATGAGTCTGATTATGGTTCTTCCAACCCAGAGATAGACACTAAAGATTTTGAAAAAAAATTCTTTAGTTTTACACCTTTTTTCCTATAAGCAAGGGTATTTTGTAAGTTGTAAAGTATGTTGAATTAAAAAAAATTTTTTTTTTGATTTTCATTTGCCAATTTCTTCATTTATAAGTTTTAAAATTTGGCCAGCAACTTTCCAGTTGGGCCATTAACTTTTTTCAAGTTACTGGCCCTGTTAGCCAGCAACAGTTTTGAGCTGTGAACACTGGGCTCAGTGGGATTTTCCACTGCAGCTATTGTTTCCTTGAAATCTTTCCATGCTGGACCAATTGACCAATTGCCATCACTCATCCCAGTTTCCCTCGAAAGGTTGGCAGGTGAATAATAGACAAATAACTAAGGAAAGGTATTTGTACATTTACTTTATGTAGGTCTCTTTTGTGTCATAAATGTAAAAATAAATTAAACCTTTTGTTATGTATTGTAGTTATACATTATATGGTGTGTGGAAATATTGCATAAGCCATTGCAGATCAGCATTGGTAAAATATAGCCCTAGGCCCTATAATCTCAAGCTCTGTGTAATTCTTTGAAATGGCTCTGAGTAATTTGTCTATATTTAAACTTTTAAAGTATAAAATAAACATATATAGTCAAGACCAGGATATTCAGAAAGATATTTGCAATGACCTAAATTTGATTCAGTTCCTTGATGTATTGGTTGGATAATGAAATACATGTTCTGAAATAAATTAATCAAAATTGTCACAAGAATGTATAATTTACGTTGAAACAGAAATGTGATTTACATGATTGCATAAAACATTAGGTTAATTGGATTCTTTCATTAAAGTTATGATCCATAAGCGTATGAGTTATAGGCAGCTAACTTCTACTCCATTCTGACATGGCTGTCTATGAAGGTAAAATGAGAGAACAAGCCTTGTCAAGACTACAAACAAGAGGAAGCAGACCAAATTTGTTATCTTAATCTCCAATAAAAATACCTTGATTTGTAGTCATCTGTAGACCTTTAGCATTTCAGTTTCGGGTATTATCCCATATAATAGTACATTCATGTATAAAATACTGACAGCCAGCCATTTGTGATAACCTAGTCATCTGTGGTATGTGTTATGAGATATGGTCAGGCTGATGTGGTTTTTTAACGTGACCAGGAACAAAGTAATTTTGAATCTACCATCACCTGTTTAGATTTTGTTAAGGTATTTCATACCAGCATCCTTTTCCACAGATGCGAAGAAAATGTTTTGGTTATGAACACTGTATTCAAGCATTTCAGATATTCTGTTAATTATATTTATCATTTCTACATTATATGACACTTTTGTGGTATGAAATACAAAATTTGCAATGTTCAGTATGTAAACTTACCGCTAGGGGCATCCTTTAAAAGTACTGGTAAGACAAAACAATCTAATTTTACATCAGGGGAGATGAGAGACCTAATGTAGTCACACTAGTCACAAATGTTAAAATTTACCCCGGTCAGAAATAAAACCTAGGATTTCCTCATGGACATACTTCTGTGGCTAATTTTATATTTCTTATGGGGGTGTTCCACTGGGCCGTCTTGTGCGTAACTAAGGATTTTTGGAGGGTGGGGAGCAATGTTTACAGAGTTGGTTAGGGTTGGTTGTGATTTCCTGGCTTGTCATGGTGGGTCGGCAAAATATCAAACATGTTTGATATTTCACTAAACCTCCACCACTCTTGATCCTGACTGTGGCTCCGCCCACCAGGAAACCGTCCATAGTGTCTCTCTACATCTTGTGGACGCTTCCCGTCTTGTCCTATGCTAATAAAAGTAACTTTTAACGTCTTGTCTGGAAGCACTTGTTGGCCTGTCCAGTATCCGGACAACACTCCATAACAGGCCATAGAACAATAGTGACCATACTTGAAAGGAAACCAGCCTGTAGAAAACAACCCCAACCTGACTAGGTCACTTCCCATCAAGACGCAAAGTCTCCTTGTTTTTTTGTCGCAGATTCGTGTTACATTGCAGCAGGAGAAGCCAGGAACACACCAAGATGTAAAACAAAACATCTTTGACTTTTGAAAAATTTGATAATTTTCAAAATATTTCTAAATGTTTACAAATTTTGAAATATAGTGTGGGACATTTAAAAAAAGGGGCATTAAAGTTATTAAACATTATTATGGGACTTGTAATTTGTTTGGAAATTGTTTGGAGAATTGTTGGGAATTTGTTGATTTTTGGGAAATATGTTGGAAATTGGTGGGACATTGGTTCAACACCAGCTCAAGTGAAAGTCCTTTCAATAATTGGGTAGTCCTGAAAAGCACCGATAGGTGCCAGCTTCTTCAGTCCCCAGGGTAGATCCTCTTCACATTTCAGGTTCTGTCCTCTTGCCCAGACAATGCACCAACATGATCGAAGTAAGCTTTCCCTAGGTCTCGCTGATGTTTTGCCTTCCTCGAAGGATTGCTGTGGTTTTCATGAGGCACATATACTGCTGCCTCATTTGCTATGGCTGCTATGTCCTCATCTGAGTTGGGTGCCCTGTCTGGTCTGCCTTGGTGTGTTCTACGTATGTTGTGTAAAACAATGTCTTTGGCAACCTTTGGCTTTTGTACCATTGTGCCCAGTAGGACACTGAATCTGCTTGCCAGATTTCAAATGCATTCTCCACTACCCTCCTGCCTCTGGAGATCATGTAGTTCACTATTCTCTCTTCCCTTGTTAGTTGTCTTCTGCTGTAGGGTTTAACAAGCCATGGCATCAAGGCGAATGCATTGTTATCCTGCAAAAAACTGGTGCAAATCTGGCCCTCCCTCTTCCAGGGCTTCAGCTACATTTGTGCATTTGATGAAGATCGACTTGACCCAACTTCTACCCAGAGGAATCTTTAGTCTGCACCCGCTAGGGCTAACAGCACCAAGGAAAAAAAGCAGAAGCCCTTGTAATATTCATTCCCAGATCTCTTTGGCTCTACATAGCTATATGTTTTCTGTCTAGTTCCCCAAGAGTGTGGGGGACATTCGATCTGGTTCTAAACTTCTCAAGCTGTTTTCAGTCTTCAGACGTGGTAGGGCGTCTCAAATACTCTTTCTTGAATTCATCAAGGATTGCCTGGCAGACTTTGGGGATGAATTTAGGACGCATACATTTCTCGGGTTGCCAGGTATCCCAGTGTTATTGCAAGTTTCAATCCAACTTCTAAGGGCTTCCTGAAATTGGTGACCTGCTTGATGTGGTGGTGGATGCATTCTTGAATGAAATCAAAGACTGTGTTTGGCATCCTGACAAAATTCTGGTAACCTGGGATATCAGTCTGTATTAAGTCTGCAAGGAGGTTCCAATAGCATCCTTTTTATGTCAGTCAGCTGACATTATGTCCTCACTCTGCGGCGTGGGCGTCCGCGTGAACAACTTCTTCTCCAAAACTACAAGGCCTAGAGACATGCTGTTTTTTTTAAAAGATACCTTATCTATCGAGGATGAAAAATTGTTCAAGGCATGCAAATCTGTCTGTTCGTCTGTTTGCTCGAGACATTACAAGGGGGGTACCCCCACCAAAAGTGTGAAAATTTCAACTTTTTATCACAATTTTCTCAGTGACTATTGCAGGGATTTCTCTCATATCTTGCATATATGTACTAGGCCAGAGGTAGATTCTCTTGTGTGAGTATGAGACCTGGATCTGTCTTACTTTTTTTTTAATAAATTTTTTTAATAATTTTTAATGCATTAAAATTCATGAAATCATGCACTAAATCACTTATAACTTCAAAAGTGTTGCATTTACAGCATTTTGTGAAAATATGTTGTTTAGCTACTTTTTTCATAGCTACAATATGGTGAGTAAGTTGGGTGTCTGTCTCAATAGCCAAGTGAGTAATAGCTACTTTTGGACTTTTCAGTAACTTCCATTATGAGTAAAATCACTTGTAACTTAAAAACTATTGCATTTAGAGAATTTCGTATAAATATGTTATTCAGCTACTTTTGGGCCAGCTATAACATAGTAAAATTTCAGACCTGTAGCTCATGGCATAGCTGAGTAATAGCTACTTTTAGGTTATCACTGTTGAGTAAATCGCTTATAACTTGAAAACTATTGCATTTAGAGAATTTCGTATAAATATGTTATTCAGCTACTTTTGGGTCAGCTATAACATAGTAAAATTTCAGACCTGTAGCTCATGGCATAGCTGAGTAATAGCTACTTTTAGGTTATCACTGATGAGTAAATCACTTATAACTTGAAAAGTGTTGCATTTAGAGCATTTTGTTAAAATATGTTATTCAGCTACTTTTTTCATAGCTACAATATGGTGAGTAAGTTGGGTGTCTGTCTCAATAGCTAAGTGAGTAATAGCTACTTTTGGGCTTTTCAGTAACTTCCATCATGAGTAAAATCACTTGTAACTTAAAAACTATTGCATTTAGAGAATTTCGTATAAATATGTTATTCAGCTACTTTTGGGCCAGCTATAACATAGTAAAATTTCAGACCTGTAGCTCATGGCATAGCTGAGTAATAGCTACTTTTAGGTTATCACTGTTGAGTAAATCACTTATAACTTGAAAACTATTGCATTTAGAGTATTTTGTTTCAATATGTTATTCACCTATTTTGGGGTCAGCTATAACATAGTGAAGTTTCAGACCTGTGGCTCATTTCATAGCTGAGTAATAGCTACTTTGAAGTTCTCACTGTTGAGTAAATCAGTTATAATTGGAAAACTATTGCATTTACAGAAATTTGTGTAAATATGTTATTCAGCTACTTTTGGGTCAGCTATAACATAGTGAAATTATAGACCTATAGCTCATGGCACAACTGAGCAATAGCTATTCTCAGGTACTGACTGTTGAGTAAATCAGCTATAACTTGAAAAATATTGCATTTGGAGTATTTTGTTAAAATATAATGTTCACCTAATTTTGGGTCAGCTATAACATAGTGAAATTACAGACCTATAGCTCATGGCATAGCGGAGCAATAGCTATTTTCAGGTTCTCACTCTTGAGTAAATCAGTTGTAGCTTGAAAACTATTGCATTTACAGTAGTTTGCTTAAATATGTTGTTCACCTACTTTTGGGTTAGCTATAACATAGTAAAATTTCAGACATGTAGCTCATTGCATAGCTGAGTAATAGTTCCTTTGAGGTTCTCACTGTTGAGTAAATCAGTTGTAACTTGAAAACTATTACATTTAGAATAATTTGTTAAATATGTTATTCACAGAATTTTTGGCTACTTTCAGGTTCTCACTGTTGAGTAAATCATTGTATCCACTGGATAGCCGCAGTGTGTAGAGAGACATTTCACCATTACTGCTCTGATGAAAAAAAATATTATAGCTAGCTTTCTTAAGTTTGCAGTATATATTAATAACCATAAAATGTTGTCTGGGAATTTTTTTGGTCTCATTTTGAGAAACAAGATGGCCGCCACAGGTGTTTTTTGTCAGTCATGAAAAGTGCTTATATCTCCCTTATTATTGATCCTAGAGGTTTGGGATGATAAACCAACCTGTAGGAAATCATGGGGTGGGAATCTTTTGGTGTGGTCAGATTTGACCTTCAATGACCCCCTCCTTCAAGGTCAAACAAGGATAGCCAAACTTAAAAGTGTTTATAACTCGCTTATTATTGGTCCCAGAGGTTTGGGATGGTAAACAGACAGGAAATCATGGGCTGTGAATCTGTTGATATGATCCGATTTGACCTTGGAACCCTCCTTCAAGGTCAAATGAGGATAGCGAAAATTGAAAGTGCCTACAACTCGCTTATTATTGATGACAGAGATTTGGGATGATAGGAAATCATTGGTTCGGAATCTTTTGGTATGGTCAGATTTGACCTTTGGACCCCTCCTTCAAGGTCAAATGAGGACAGCCAAGCTTAAAAGTGCTTATAACTCATTTATAATTGGTCCTAGAGGTTTGGAATGGTAAACCATAGGAAATCATGGGCTGGGAATGTATTTGTGTGGTTAGATTTGACCTTGGACCCCTTCTTCAAGGTCGAATGAGGATATTGCATTTGTAGTATTTCTTTAAATATGTTTTAACCTATTTTTTACACTTAAACAATTACCTTGTTATTTTCCTTCATAATACCATTTACAGGGCACAACTTTTTTATCCTTTTCTTCTGTCAGCTTCGGAATTTCTTTCGAACTTGCTGTTCAGTTACCATTTACTGTATTTCTGTACAGCCCAAATCAGAATGAAAATAAAAAACAAGTAACTAAAATAACAAACAATAGGCACCTAAGCATCTGTAGGAAGTCTCTCTGATGTGTAGCTGGATCTTTGCAGTGATGAATGATGAGTTACAGCAGCCACAAGGGTTTATTTAGTGTTGGCTTGATCCTGATTCGCAATCCCAACTCAAGAAATTAATCAGTCCAGTTGGAGTCGATCGGGATACTGATTTGGTCTTGTTGGTTTGTCACTACAGCTTGGCCAGGGTTTGGTATGGCTTGTTTGCTGGGGGTTTATGACTTAACCTGGAAGTTTCCTATCTAGTCATGAAGAAAAACACCCTGACCCCAAGTCATATCGGGAACCAGTTCCAGATACATTGGGATGCGCTATGTCCTATCAGGGAGGTGTAACCGACCCAAAATTTTTGTGCACGTTTTTCTGGAATTTGGTCCCCGATCCCCAACTTTTCAAACTGACCCTGGAGTCGTAGAGTCTGTTGTAGGTTTGGCTCCAGTGGAACACCCACATTAGTTTTCTAGTATTTTAAATAGGTTTTATGTACCGTAAATGACCTATTTAGCACATCTGCCCTTGTAACCGCACCCTATTTCTTTGTCACGGCAATATCGTCGGTGACTGCACAATATCCACATATTTTTTATATATTGTACGTATTTTTACTAAATAAATTGACATTTTTGCCATGAATTTCGAGTTTGTTTATATCTACCGCCATATTTACAGGAAGTGGGTATTTTTAGTAGATACTAAATGTCGGAACACCATTATTCTTACGGGATTGACCTATACTTCGTCCCGGAAAGTGTTTCATAATGGGTGCGCTAAAAGGGCAACTTATTCTCAGCAAATATTGAATAAAATAGTCTATCTTTAGTGCACTGTGCGCTAAATAGGTCATTTACGGTATATAAACACATAACAGTTTAGAAACTGATCAAAACATTAGGTACAAATGACCCATGAAGTTGGAGAAGCCTCTAACTACTTATGTCCTTTTAATTATGTCCACCCCCCTGGGGGGTGGATATATTATTTTTGCTTTTTTCGCCGTCCGATGTCCGATGTCCGGCGTCCGGCGTCCGATGTCCGGCGTCACGCATGGTTTCCGCTCATTTAAAGGAAAAGTATTAGAGCTATTGTCACCAAATTTGGTATGCAGGCTTATTGGGTCAGTAGCTTGCTTGGGATTGCTTTTGGCTGTTGTACCTCTTTTGCTTACTGAGTAATACTTAAGTACAGCTATTTTCAGTACCCATTGGTTTCCGTGCATTTAAGCCAAAATAATTAAAGATATTTTACTACAATTTTGAATACAAGATTGTTATGTCCATAGCTCGCTTGGTATTGCATTTGGGACTGATAGCTTTGTCAGTACATGAGATTTCGTCGAAATTTTCAACCCGCAGGGTATCTGAGGAGTGTACTCTTTGCAATTTTCAAAAAATTTTCCCCTCCCCAAAAATGGCGGCCATTTTGAATTTTCGAATTTTTGCCAAAAATGGCAAAACACAAATTTGCTTCTATCTCCTTAACCGTGCGAGATAGAGCGATTTCATCGAAATTTTCGATCCACAGGGGATCTAAGGAATGCAATCTTTGCAATTTTCCAAAAATTTTCCCCTCCCCAAAAATGGCGGCCATTTTGAATTTTCGAATTTTTGCCAAAAATGGCAAAACACTAATTTGCTTCTATCTCCTTAACCGTGCGAGATAGAGTGATTTCGTCGAAATTTTCGACCCACAGGGTATCTAAGGAATGCAATCTTTGCAATTTTCCAAAAAATTTTCCCCTCCCCAAAAATGGCGGCCATTTTTGAATTTTTGCCAAAAATGGCAAAACCAAATTTGCTTCTATCTCCTTAACCGTGCGAGATAGAGCGATTTCGTCGAAATTTTCGACCCACAGGGTATCTGACGAGTGTACTCTTTGCAATTTTCAAAAAATTTTCCCCTCCCCAAAAATGGCGGCCATTTTGAATTTTCGAATTTTTGCCAAAAATGGCAAAACACAAATTTGCTTCTATCTCCTTAACCGTCCCAGCAGGCAATAGGATATCGAAAAGAAATCAAAAAGACACTGGGCAAGACATCAGAAACTGATGCTTATTTGAAATTCGAAATGACATCATATGTTAAATGTCAAATAGATCTTTAGTAGCCTAGTCTATTTGACATCTCCAAAAGCCATAAATATGACATCTAGTAGCCGATATAAATTTGATATCAGCATAAGACATCAATATGATCACCCAATATGGACTGACTTCGTGTCTATATGACATCAGAAACTGACATCAATTTGATGTACTGATTTAAAAATCTGATTGACATCATTTCACAAGTGCTGAAACCAATTTTCAGTAATAAAAATTTTTGGTTAATAACATTTTGTTTTCACAGTTAAGATCACATTACATTGCTTTAACTACCATTTATGTACACTTACCTGACACAACTTTAAGTGATTTCCATGTACTATAAAGATTATTCTATGGGACAAAATAATTAATGTTCTAGGGGAACCAGTTCAAAAATTTATACCATTTGTAAAGATACAAATTATGGGTACAAAAGTTTGAATATTAGAAGCCCTTTTTCTGAACTTTTATCTTTATTTATTCAATCTTTGGCTTGGTTGCAAACACTAAAGTATACATTTGTTGATAAATCATTCAGACTTAAATATCATTTAGACACCCATACGATGCATTTGTAACATTCCTAAAAATGATATAATTTTATAGAATACTGAATTTAATCTGATCTCAAATGATATGATGATACTCCACTTGAAATGTTTTAACAAAGTGACATCATATTAATATCATTAAGATGTCAGAAACAATGCCAAAGTAGAATATCAGGTCACACCATATTATTGTAACATCATATTTTCATCATTTGACATGACTACAAAAAGTCATGTTGGGATGGTGTCAATTTTATGTCATTGAATAGGATAATACAATCACATTAGGTCTGGTTATCATTTTGTCATCTAGTTGATATTGTAGGTATGTTATTGACATAAAGTCATGTCATGTCACATAAACTGGATGTCAGATTTGTGTCAGATGACGTGACCACCTTAAATCATGTCCAAGTGATAGTTACTTGATGTCATATACTAACATGACCAAAACATGATGTCAAGAATTGGACCTGTGCCTGCTGGGGTGCCAGATAGAGCGATTTCGTCAAAATTTTCGACCCACAGGGTATCTGACCATTGTACTCTTGGTAATTTTTAAAAAAATTTCCCCTCCCCAAAAATGGCGGCCATTTTGAATTTTCGAATTTTTGCCAAAAATGGCAAAACACAAATTTGCTTCTATCTCCTTAACCGTGCGAGATACAGCGATTTCGTCGAAATTTTCGACCCACAGGGTATCTAAGGAATGTAATATTTGCAATTTTCAAAAAATTTTCCCCTCCCCAAAAATGGCGGCCATTTTGAATTTTCGAATTTTTGCCAAAAATGGCAAAACACAAATTTGCTTCTATCTCCTTAACCATGCGAGATAGAGCGATTTCGTCGAAATTTTCGACCCACAGGGTATCTGAGCATTGTACTCTTGGTAATTTTTTAAAAATTTTCCCCTCCCCAAAAATGGCGGCCATTTTGAATTTTCGAATTTTTGCCAAAAATGGCAAAACACAAATTTGCTTCTATCTCCTTAACCGTGCGAGATACAGCGATTTCGTCGAAATTTTCGACCCACAGGGTATCTAAGGAATGTAATATTTGCAATTTTCAAAAAATTTTCCCCTCCCCAAAAATGGCGGCCATTTTGAATTTTCGAATTTTTGCCAAAAATGGCAAAACACAAATTTGCTTCTATCTCCTTAACCATGCGAGATAGAGCGATTTCGTCGAAATTTTCGACCCACAGGGTATCTAAGCAATCCAATCTTTGCAATTTTTTAAAAATTTTCCCCTCCCCAAAAATGGCGGCCATTTTGAATTTTCGAATTTTTGCCAAAAATGGCAAAACACAAATTTGCTTCTATCTCCTTAACCGTGCGAGATAGAGCGATTTCGTCGAAATTTTCGACCCACAGGGTATCTAAGGAATGTAATCTTTGCAATTTTCAAAAAATTTTCCTCTCCCCAAAAATGGCGGCCATTTTGAATTTTCGAAGTTTTGCCAAAAATGGCAAAACACAAATTTCCTTCTATCTCCTTAACCATGCGAGATAGAGCGATTTCGTCAAAATTTTCGACCCACAGGGTATCTGAGCATTGTACTCTTGGCAATTTAAAAAAAAATTTCCCCTCCCCTAAAATGGCGGCCATTTTGAATTTTCAAATTTTTGCCAAAAATGGCAAAACACAAATTTGCTTCTATCTCCTTAACCGTGCGAGATAGAGCGATTTCGTCGAAATTTTCGACCCACAGGGTATCTAAGGAATGTAATATTTGCAATTTTCAAAAAATTTTCCCCTCCCCAAAAATGGCAGCCATTTTGAATTTTCGAATTTTTGCCCAAAATGGAAAAACACAAACTGGCCTTAACCGTGCAAAATAGAGTTATTTTGTTGAAATTTTCGACCCATAGGGTATCTAAGAAATGTACTCTTGGCAATTTTCAAAAAAATTTCCTTTTCCCAATAATGGCGGCCATTTTGAATTTTCAAATTTTTGCCAAAAATAGAAAAACAGGAATTTGCTTCTATCTTCTTAACTGTGCAAGATAGAGTGATTTCGTCAAAATTTTCAACCCAACCAATGCAAAAAGGCATGAAGCTGAAATAATTTACATCTACACTAACAAATATTTAAGCATCATTGATATATTTTACAAATGAAACAGGGTCTTGTAAGACTACTGTACAATTTGGGCAAAAGGTTCATGGGTGGACATTACACATGATAATGTGTGTTCTTCTATGCTATCCTGTTTCTATTCGCATCTACTATCAACAGGGCGGCCTATTTCTAGTTTAAAATTCAGCCTAGTAAAAGAAAGGCCAGAAATTCAGTGCTAAAAAACATGAAAAGCTTTTCATTATTTTGTTGAATTATCCACTTTCCTATTACACTGTAATGGGTGTTGTCCGAAGTCCTACTTTTTATGTCAACCTCTGAAGTGAGTCACATATTGCCATGATATCGGCAGCATTATACATATGTATATGCTTCCATATCATCAACTTCTCAGCAAATACAACACCTAAGGGGATGTTGATAACTTTGCGATAGCCTATTAACACAACATGAGAAATGATTCTTTACATCCTGATTTGTTCATTTATTTGCTTGATGCAGCATTTCAAAGTAAGCAACTCTACCAGTTTTTGTTGAAACTTTCATGTGGTTGGATATTTCTCTCTATTGAAGCTGCTTTAATTGAGATGATCGTTCAAGTTTCTGAGACTCAAAATTCAATTATAAGAAATTTCATTTTTTTTTGTTGACCTTATGATTTTTGTGATTTTTTTCTTCCAAGAATAGCTGAGAAATTGAGCGAGATACAGCAGATTTGAAGTAATTTTACAAAACACTTATACCAAAATTTCCTATCATACTGTTTCAAAGCTCTATTACACCTACAGAGGAAGTAAAAAATCTAGGTGTCACTTTTGACTCAGGAAATACCTTTGACAGTCATTTAGGAAAGGTCTGCCGTGCCTTTTATTATGACCTTATACCCCTTTTATACTACAAGCAGTATGACCTGTGGTAGTACGGATTTGTCAGAATGCCCCAGTGCTTCAACTACCATCTGAGGTCCATATGCGAGCTTGTTACGCAGTGGCAAAACATCTGATTTCTTTGAATGTCCCGTGGAAGTTTTAAAAAGTTTAAAATTTCCGCCTCAGTGACATCAGTCACTGCCAATCACTGCCTTTTGTTAATATTACAACCATGCCTTTATACATGTGTCTCGGTCCCCATCCATGAATTATATTGACATTCTGCAGATAAATTTTTCATATGGTAACTGAAGACATGGCACGCGGTTTATATAAGGTTTTGATTCGGTCTCATTTTGGCAGCAGGTGTTCATTTAACACCTACCGAAGGTGAGTTGAGGTTAATGACGGTTGTCTCTTGGTGACCAATACTTTTTAACCTTATAAACACCACAAATTGCAAAAGATATGAGGCGTTCTTAGACGCAGTTCCACCACCAAGTAAAATCTCTAATCACGGGGCATACCTCCTAAAGTTTAAATGTGGCATTAGGATTTGCAACATATCCAACAAATCTGAAGCGTTGATACTGCAGTTCTTTTGGCAACTACTGTATCAGGTCTGCAAAGGTAGTGTTACTAACCTTCAGAAAGTTAAGCACTCTGCCTTATTGTTTTTAAATTGCACAGAATGAGTCATGTCAGACCCTACCTAGAAAACTTCACTAACTTCCTATTTCATATTGTTGATTGTATCCTTTACAAATACAAAATCTTCATTTTTAAGCCATAAACCTCTCCCAACCCCCCTATTTGTCAGCGATGATCAAGTTTAGTAGGAAACACATGGAAAACAGACTATCATTTTCTCTAGTCTGTCCCACAAGCAGAAGTGGTTTTGCACTGCTGTTGCAGTTGAATGGAACAGGCTCCCACTTAGTGTCAGATCACTATTTCAAGTTTTAGAAGCCAACTGAAAACTTACTTGTTTAGACTAGCTTACTCTCCACCATAGTCACCCTCGCCTGGTGGGCGCTTGTCGGGTAATAGCTTTGCTGGGTTCAAGGACTGTCCCTTTTTAGATTCCACTGCATTAGAGGATGTTCATCCATTTTGTGCGGTATAAATGTTTCTATCATCCCAGTGGTGTACCTAACACTTCTGGGAGTCAGTTTTAGATGTTTCAAAATATTTCTTCTCAATACTGATTCTAAATTTGTGTGATTGTACAATTTTCAACAAAAAATTGAGAATATCTGAGAAATGATAGAAATATAACATTTGAGATCAATTTTGTGCCCAGAGTCTCTCATCAACTCAAAAGAGTTTCATTCATGCAAGCAAGTTATTAGCTATGGAAATTTCTACTTACACAATGCCCAGATAGCACACGGGTCTTTGGTTGGCTTCATGTTTGTTGACCAAAATACCACACATTATTTTAATGTAAAAGTGACTGAACAAAATATTTTAATATACCTATTCATTGAGAGTGAACACATCTTTTTCAAGAATCCTGGAATTGGAGTTGTTTTACATTGGCGGGATATGGGGAGGAGGGGGGTATTTAATAGGTAGGGGGCATTTATATGGTGAATTATGGTATATTGTGTCCGAGTTTTATATATGATAATACTGATTAAAAAGTAGATGCTGTGATTATTTAACACTATAGTCTGGAGTCAATATGTTTAGCCATTTTACACTGAAGTGTGCCAGAGCACAAAGTACAAAATTAGTACAGCTTTTTATTAGAAACCATCTTTACTTGGGTTAAATTACAGATGTGCACAGAAACTAATTGGTGAGATTTTAGATATCACATGTTTGATGGCGGAAGCTATGTTTCCTCAATACTGATACCCAATTGCCATACCACATTTTAAAGGCCAATCTTGTATATTTATACAACAAAAGATTTTGTTTTTTTTAAATTTTTTTAATCCAGGGTTTCTCTTTTTGTCAACTAATTTTGATCATTTTTAGTCCCAGCCCACAAAGGTAGTGTTTGAAATGGCCGCTGGCCCGAGGTCACCAAGTATTGCGGTCGGCCTACATATTTGATGACTTCTTGGCCTGGTTGACCAGTAACATAAAATAATTTACAATATGTAGAACTCTTTAATTTTAAAGAAAATAACCAAAAACTTTTGATTTCTGTCCATATTTCATCTCATGTTGCTACTTCTATTATCGCTCATCACAACATTCATTCAAAATGTTTCTACTGTGGAGATTTCATGTGAGACGAGAGCTAAACGTGACAAGATCCTTCTGGAACAGCCAGTGCTGGTATTGTACACTAGCTAATCTACTCAAAATACATCGAAGAAAGCTTGATCTTTGCACAGACACATTCAAAAAACAAGCCAGAACGGTGATCATTGTCGGAGACACATTATTCTAAACCTTGGAAATTCTTGAGTTTTACGTCGAACCCCCAGGAAAATATAAGCTGTGACATTCGTAAATATTTACAGGGGATGTGACAAAAACACTTTATCTCTGGAACTTCTCACTGAATTTTTATCAAATAGCAAACTACAAATACTTGTCTTTCAAACTGTAAAATAATCATACAAAATTAATCTCACTGAAATTCCACTAAAATGAAGTTTGGTGACTAAGGTTCAGCTTTTTCAAATATTTTTTAAAACTGTGTTATCCACAAATACACATTATGTATCATTGGAAAGGAAATTCAGTGCTTCTGTTCATTATTGCTGCATTTAGATTCGTCCAAAAATACGGGACAAAAAATTGTTGAAAGTCAATTTTTTTACTCGTTTCATTACTCTGGTGTATATAACATTTCCTCCAGTAAACAATGGCAAAATAGTCTGCTTTGCTTTTTAAAGTGATTTTTAACCATATTTATACTCTTAATAGCCATATAAATGTGAATGATAAGTGTATGTAATTTCATTGCAAATATAGAAATTCAAACAAGATGGAGGATGCCAACAGGTACTCATCTTTTCCAATTATTACAACAAAACTATATGAAATACAAAACATGCTATAAATACTTCGATAAGAAGTACAGAAATTTAAAAGCTGAAAATGAATTTTACAAGATCCAAAAGACTCAATTATTTTTTACTGTGAAAGTCCATGAAATAAAATTAAAAAACTCATAGTTTAGAAACTTGAGATATCTAATCATTATTTATTGAGGAAAATGTGCAGAGGCTCAACGCCCCTGGACTTCCAAATGATAATGATTTTGTTTAATTAGCACATTGAGTTCCTCATTGTGGGGAAGATATTGCGCTTGCAAAGCAGTAGATTAGATTAGAATGTTACTTATACCCAATTTTCACATTGAGTTACCCCATTTTTGATGCCGCATGGGGTGTAGGATACCCCACAATTCATAACCCAAATGCAAACTGTCTGCGGCTATGAAAAAAGTTTGAAAAAACAATGCAGATTTTTTGAAAATCATTAATGTGTTCTGAAACTAAAAATATTGTAGCTAGCTTCATCAGATTTGCAATAATGTATATGGCTAGGAAAGCTGGCCTGAGAATAATAGTATCCACCGGATGCCTCAGGTGAAACTACACCAGCTAGGTTCACCAAATCTGCAGGATATCTTCATTGGGAGGTAAGCTTTTCTGGGACTGAAATTAGCCTCATTCTGAAAAACCAGATGGCTGCTGCGGGCATTTCTTTTTAATTGAACAATTTTCAATTATCTTTTCTACTGGCTAGTTCTCATTGGTAGAAGGCTGAATCTCCTCATAGGTCATATGTATAACGGATATACATATACTCTACACCCTTGCAGACATTTGACCTTGAAGCTCTTAATTCAAGGTCATCCACAGAGTGCCAAAATACCCCACATAGCGGACCTTAAAAGTGCCTATATCTCCCTTATTATTGGTCCTAGAGGTTTGCAGTGTGAAACCAAGTTATAGGAAATCATGCGCTGGGAATCTTTTGACCCCTTGGACCCCTCCAAGATCAAATGAGGATAGCCAAACTGAAAAGTGCTTATAACTCCCTTATAATTGATTCTAGAGGTTTGCAATCTGAAACCAACTAATAGGAAATCATGGGCTGGGAATCTTTTGATATGGTCAGATTTGACCTTGGGCCCCTCCTTCAAGGTCAAATGAGGATAGCCAAACTTAAAAGTGGTTATAACTTGCATATTATTGGTCTTAGAGGTTTGCAATGTGAAAACAACTTGTAGGAAATCATTGGCTTGGAATCTTTTGATGTGTTCAGATTTGACCTTGAACCCCTCCTTTAAGGTCAAACGAGGACAGCCAAACTTAAAAGTTCTTATAACTCACTTATTATTGATCCTATAGGTTTGTAATATGAATCCAACTTGTAGGAAATCATCACTAGGGAATCTTCTGATGTTGTCAGATTTGACCTTTGGCCCCTCCTTCAAGGTCAAACGATGGTTCACTGGCTTTTGTGAGTTGTCTTTCCGGTGGATACAAATTTGCATCGGTTCTCCAATGTGTAGGTCTAGTTTTTGTCTTGTTTTGAAAATGAAATGACCGCCATGTCACATCTTTAATGTCAAATAGGGCTCATTATACCAAAAGGGCTTAATATCTGCCTTATCTAGGGATTCAAAATGAGAAAATATTTTGCATGAAATCATGGCCTGTGAATCTTTTACAAACTCAAGTTTTTCAACTGCACAAATTTGACCTTTGACCCCTGCTTCAAGGTCAAGTGGGGTCATTGTACAGGCCTTGTATCTCCCTTACTATTGCTCTTACAGGTTGAAAATGTGAAACTAACCTATAGGAAATCATGTGCTGGGAATCTGTATAATCTTTTGCAGTTAGATTAAACCTTGAGCCCCTCCTTTAAAGTGAAATGAGGGCAGCCAAACTTTAATATGTTTATAATTTGCTTATTATTGGTCTTAGAGGTTTGGAAAATTGTCTTTAAGGTGGATACAATTTACATCGGTTCTCTGATGGGCTAGGTCTTCTCGGTTAATAGCATATAGTAACAGTTATCAGCTCGGCAAAACTTCAGAATTAGCATTTATATTTTGTTACAAAAAAAACTCCATTACCATATTTTTACTGTGTTGACATAACAAAGCCTAGGGACAGGGTAATGGGTAATTCCACTAGTGGATACTCCAATCAAAATTTCCCCTATTGAAAACTGTGATTACAACCCGAAACTCCACTTGTGGAATCCAGCCCATCCTCCTGAATCAGAGTCTTTACTCTAATAGCTGCATACTGCAACAAATCCATAAAACAATGGGAGGGTTCATATTGTATCGAGTCCGGATCTGTATCTAGAAATTTGGTTGGGATCTAAAACTGCACAAATCTAGTAATGATGCTTCTGTTTAGAGCTGTTTGTGGCTTTATCTTGTTTCATTGTAAAATGTGTCTTCCAACCTCCAGTTTTTACCCCACAGCCCTTAAGGGCTGTCGGGGTATTGTTTTCACCAGGTCAGGGTATTGTTTTCACCCATGGTGTCCGGATGGGCGGGCGGCTGGAAAAAGTTTGTCCGAGCTGTATCTCAGAAACCGTAAGGTGTAGGAAGTTGATACCTTGGTTAGGATGTGTAGGTGTGCAACATCAGGTGTGCAACATCATGGTTTGACCTTGATTTGATGTTTGACCTTGCCGTAGTGACCTTGAGTTTGAAACCGTAAGGTGTAGGAAGTTGATCTTGTTAGGGACATTGGATAGGGGGTGTAGGTGTGCAACTTCATGGTGTGACCTTGATTTGACCTTTGACCTTGCCGTAGTGACCTTAACCTATAAAATCTTGTCTGGGCTATATCTCGGAAACAGTAAGGTGTAGGAAGTTGATACTTGGTGGGGACATTGGTTAGGGCGTATAGGTTTGCAGTGTCATAGTGTGACCTTGATTTGACTTTTGACCTTGCTTAGTGACCTTGACCTATAAAATCTTGTCTGGGCTATATCTCCAATACTGAAAGGTGTAAGAAGTTGATACTTGGTAGGGGCATTGGTTAGGGGGTGTAGGTGGTCAATGTCATGGTCTAACCTTGATTTGACCTTTGACCTTGCCGTACTGACCTTGATGTATAAAATCTTGTCTGGGCTATATCTCGGAAACCGTAAGGTGTAGGAAGTTGATACTTGGTAGGGACATTGGTTAGGGGGTGCAGGTGTGCAATGTCATGGTGTGACCTTGATTTGACCTTTGACCTTGACCTGTAAAATCTTGTCCGGGCTATATCTTGGAAACCGTAAGGTGTAGGAAGTTGATACTTGGTAGGGACATTGGTTAGGGGTTGTAGGTGTACAACATCTTGGTGTGACCTTGATTTGACCTTGTTGTAGTGAGTTGAAATTTAAAATCTTGTTGCACCTTTGGGTCTCTCTTTTGATGCAGATTAAGCACTGTTAAAGTCATGTTAAGAATTTTACTTTTACAACTGCCCATTGTAACAGATGGAATTTCATCAAGTGAGCCACAGATTTTGCTCCAACACCACACATAAGCATTCATTGAATGTATCACCACCTCTGTATTCATGGTAATATTCAAAACATCCAAACCATAATTTGGCCATGGCAAATGTAGATAAAAAGTGTCGTAATGTTTAGTTTACTGATTAATGTTGTCATCTTGTTATTGAATTGTCTTGTTTTAATACTTCATCTTTACATACATTATCTTTCTCTTAGACAGTATTTTATCTATTTTAATATTGTTCGGACCTTTATATAACTGACAGTGCTCTGAAAGTATCCTGAACTTTGTACTGATACAGTACTTCTATATCTCATGGTATTAAAAATATATCCTGAGGCTGTAGGGAAAGGGTATCTCTGATGCTATTTTTCAAGTTGAAGCACTTACAGCTGTGAAAATGTGTGTTTTATTGTTTATTTGTTTCTTTCCCCCCCCCCATAAATTGATGTCATATCAGGTGAAAAACTAAGCAAATGTACAGGTTTTTGACGAATAATTGAGTGCAGTATGAATGGAAAATATTAAAAATGCAGCACAAATTAAAGAACAGATTTAGCTGAATAGCGTGCTTCCTTCAGATGTGTGACCTCCGTAGAATTAGAAAGTATCTCACTTCTGAAGTGGCAGTCCTTGCTGCAAATGCCTTGGTTAGTAGTCGTCTGGACTATTGTAACTCTCTGTTCAGAGGTTTGTCTGTAGAACATTCAGAACACCCTTGCTCATATTGTTACAAATCATAGAAAGTATGCTCATGTTACACCCATTCTACAGAAACTCCACTGGTTGCCTGTTAAGTATCGTATTTTCAAAACCGCAACACTTGTGTATAAATTTTTGCATAGTGGTTCTCCTTCTTACTTTGAACCGTTGTCCCTATAGTACTAGGCATAGTCACCCAGATCGTCAATACCTTACAGTTCCCCCTTTCCATTCATCAGTCTTTAAGTCAGCCAAACATTTTGGCCATAGTTTTGCCTTTGATGATCCTAAGATCTGGAATGACATCCCTCAAGATGTTCGCAGTGCCACATCAGTTGCGTCCTTCAGAAAGAAGCTTAAAACATGCCTGTTTGCAAAAGCCTACCCGCCATAGCCTCCCCCGTCACATCTGTGTCTCCTTGGTACGACCTGGCTATGTCCCTTGATTAACGCTAACTGCTTTATGTTTAGATGCGCCTTAGAGTCCATCAGTGATGGAGATTAAGCACTATAAAAGTCCACATTAGATTAGGTTAGATTATCTCCCAGTAATTAATCCTTCACAATGGACCTGAGGACTTTGCATTTTGTTTTCCAATTACTAGTAATATATTTGTGTATAGTTATGTGATATACTCCCATTTTTTTGTGGGAAATCCAAATATCCATGAAAACTTGGGGAAAACAGTGAAAAAAGCCGCGCGTTTTTTTCTGAAAAAATAGAAAATTTTCTAAATGGAAAAATCCACACTGCACCGCTAGGTGCCGCGACGTACATATGTATAAGCAGTGAACTACTTACTTTATTTTATTTAGCCGCGCCGCGCTAGTGTACAATGGGCTTTAGTAAACACAATATAAATAAGTGAAAAGGCTAAAATGGGCACAGCCTTTTGGTGCTGTGGAAATGCACACTAAGTATTGCTAATACTAACACTAGTTGCCATTCACTGTTACACACAAATTTGATTATGCAATGACCTCAATACAAACTTGTAATTTGTAATTTTCTTAATTTTTATTTACTAGCAATGTTTTATTCCAGGTTTTCACTTCTGTAAACTTCAATGATCCTAAATATTGTCCAAATAACATCTAGCTGCAGAACCTGTTTCTTTAATATTATTGTTTGTGAACATTGTTTGGATAAGAAGTCTTTACCAGATGTGTTTCAGGAAGATCCTTTGGAAATGTAACCCAAGTAATATTCCTCTTCCAAATAGATAAGGTGTGGTTTTGTTTGGAAAAAAAAGAAAAAAGTGCCAGCAGTTCTCATTATCTTGAAGTTATTGAGTCTCTCTTTCAAGCTAATGCTACTTCCACAACAGGCAGCACAAAACAGGAATAAACAAGTCTAGAGTTTGCTGCATATATCTGACAAAAAATGGAGCCATGTTCAATTATAGGTGCACATTTCCATATGGCTATTCAACTCATTAATCTTAGATCTATTCAGTGTACATGTTATACAGAAGTACCTCTGTTCTCCTACCTTCTATTGTGTGTACATTCATTGTATTTTTTCTGTGTCCAACTGTGACCATTGTCCACTCCATTTCTGATTGTCTTCTGTAGCAAAACACAAACCTTTAGCCAGAGGTGTTTTTCTGGATTTCACAAGAGGTACAGCTTTTCCGCTATCTTTTTCGTGCTGTCTGTAATCGCCAGAATTGCTTCCTTTAGTGTGACTGGGGCATCACGGTGAATTTCTTTCTCCATTATTTCTTATGTTTTCATATATTATATCCAGGGTGACTACTTTTGCTCCCTATGTTTACTGCAAAAAAAAAATAGGGGGAAGCAATGAATGTGTCATTTCAGGCCACTGACACATATACCAATTCTGTTCCTGTGGATGATTTAGTTTGAAGTATTTCCTTCTACCAAACTTTAGCCAATGTCGGTGGCCACTCACCAAATGTTTTATATTATGCAAAATTCAGGATTTTCTTCTTTTGGTGCTAAGTACCGTAAATGACCTATTTAGCGCACAGTGCGCTAAGCAAAGTCTATTTTTATTCAATATTTGGTGCAAAAAAATTCCCCTTTTAGCGCACCCATCATGAAACACTTTCCGGGATGAAGTCTAGGTCAATCCGGTAGAAAAACGGTAATTCGACATTTAGAAATACCCACTTCCTGTAAATATGGCGGTAGATGAAAACAAACTCGAAAGTCATGACAAAAATGTTAAATTATTGAGTAAAAATACGTGCAATATATAAAAAATATGTGGATATTGAGAAAAATTAAGAAAGGTAAGATTTAAGCAGAATAATCGATTATTAGAAAACACTTGTAACCGACCACCATTATTCACCGTTACCGCATAATATCGTCCACCCACTAGAGCTTCTAGTAAAAGTTGTCAGGGACCATCCATTTGTAGGGGTAGGGTGCGCTTACAAGGGCGGGTGCGCTAAATAGGTCATTTACGGTACTTATGTTAAAAATGTTTATTAACTGGGCCAGAAATTTTAAAATGATGTACAAAAGATGATTGATAAAATATTATACATTCCCCCCCCAAAAAAAATTTGGTGAAACAGATTGTTTGCATGAATATTTGCACAATAGTGAAGAAAAAGATTACTATCAGCACTACCTGGACTTCTGAATCAGTGCAAGTAGCACTTGCCATACTTTGCCTTAAATGTGAGTCAGGGGCTGGTTTCACAAAGGGTCTCAGACTTAGGCTAAGTCAGAGACTTAAATCTGAGTTTTTTGTCTTTGCTTAGTCCTGGACTTAAATGGATTTCACAAAGGGTGACTTAGCGAAGTCCAAGCTTATCATATAACCACAGTGATTTTCTATGTCATGTGACCCTTTATTTCTACTCAAAATATTTTAGTGTAACATATATCCCTTGTTTAGATCATTTTATCTTTGAAAAAATGCTGTATTTTTAAATGGGGAACCTTATAATCACACAGACATGTCCAAAGAATAATTTGGGGAGGTGTTCTATATCTTTATTCTTTATTTTCAAGCATTTCAAATTTTGAAGTGAGAAAAATATATGGCGGCCATATTTAGGCCTTTGTTTACAAAAGTTAAACCCACCCTTGGGTAGACTTAGCTAAAGCCTTGACTTAGCAGCTCTGTGAAATCCTCCAAGTCTTAGATCACAGACTTAGCCTCATTTTGAGACAAAAGTCTTTAATTTAAGCCTAAGTCTGGGCTAAGTCCTTTTGTGAAATCGGCCCCAGGTTTTAATTCAGTATCGGTTCTGTGTAGTTTTGTTTGTTATTTTTCAAATCTACTTCATGAAAAACATAACATCCTACCTGGTTCAGCATTTTGATTTGGTTGCCTGAAATTTTTGAGGTTAGTACACTTTGCGGTAATATTACTTCATCCCCTGGGTGTTTTTTTTTTGTCAAAAATATTATTTTAATCAATCAAGTTGAAAGTGTTTCTAAATCCATAACTAAAGAGATCTGACATCAGAATATAGCCTGCCAAAGTCTGGCTGTTTCAACAGAAAATCCACTTGTCAGCTGCAGACTTTAATACTGCAACTCTCTGTACCGCAGCTGGTTCAAGAGAAACCTCCATAAGCTGTAATGCGCACAAATTGCTCAGTGGCACCAGGAGATGGTTACATACAATACCTGTCCTCAAATCACTTCACTGGCTCTGACTTACATATTTTTGGAGTAATTTAAGCCGTATTTGAATACTTTACATCTACCCTAAACACACCCAGATCCAATGCCAAGAGCAGCTATCTTGTAGTTCCACTGTATGGTTCCTGGTGTGCCATGAAATCATCCTGAAAATCCCCCCCCCCCCCATGGAATATCTCATCCCTTGGGCAAGATCTATGAACTTTTCGCCCCCATGGGGAAAATCTCACCCCCCATGGGGGTGAATTTCCAAGGAATACTCCCTCCTGGAGGTACCTCGATCAAGTTAATTGGACTTCAGAAATTCTAGTACATATATAGTATCGTATGTTTACTGATGGCAATACATGACTTTGGACAGGGTTAGACAATTGTTGGTCGAGATTATGCATGAGATTATGGGAATGACCTCTTCTTCAAATCCCAGATCAAAAGGTAAAAGAAGCAGTTGTTTCTCAGTAAGTAAGCTTTATACATGGGGGTGGGGGTGGTTGGGTGGATATACTTTTACATGAGTCCAATGGCTGTTTCACTAATGATGTTGTCAGACTTGGGAAGTTTGACACCATATGTTTTGAATGGCTGTTGGTGGTAGATATGGGAACTTGACACAAGAACTTATTTTATCTAACTTTTTTCTGTTGCTTTTTCAGATGTTTTTCTTTCTGCACCTTCAAATGTCACTCTGGTAGAATATGACAACATCACCTTGAAGTGTAAGCTGGCTTATGGTATGTACTGTATATATAATTAAGCGTCCCGCAAGGGACGTTTGTTTGTGTATGGGAGAGCTTCAGGCTCCGCCGGCTCCGCCGGCTCCGCATTTTGTTTTCCTTATAACTCTGTAACCGTTAGGCGGATTCTTTTCAAATTTGGCAGGTTTAGGCAGTAGCCTTGGGGAATTTTTTTGAATATGCTGCAGTGACATTTCAACCAATCAGAGAGGTCACATGACCAAAAATGTCTTTTTTCGATGGGGAAGCTTGTCCGGATGATAACTTGAAAGCAATTTTATCAATTCACCTGAAACTTGGCAAATACATTCATTCTATTAAAATCTGGAAATCATTAAGCGTCCCGCAAGGGACGCTTGTTTGTGTATGGGAGAGCTTCTGGCTCCGCCGGCTCCGCCGGCTCCGGCGGCTCCGCCGGCTCCGCCGGCTCCGCCGGCTCCGCATTTTGTTTTCCTTATAACTCTGTAACCGTTAGGCGGATTCTTTTCAAATTTGGCAGGTTTAGGCAGTAGCCTTGGGGAATTTTTTTGAATATGCTGCAGTGACATTTCAACCAATCAGAGAGGTCACATGACCAAAAATGTCTTTTTTCGATGGGGAAGCTTGTCCGGATGATAACTTGAAAGGAATTTTATCAATTCACCTGAAACTTGGCAAATACATTCATTCTATTAAAATCTGGAAATCATTAGATTTTGGCATTGATTGGTCAAGAAATGGCCGAGTAATTAATGATTAATTAATCATTACGAATTTTCCAAATAAGGAAAACACAAAAATGCTTATATCTCGAAAACCGTGCTAGATAGAGCGATTTCGACGAAATTTTTGACCCGCAGGGTATCTCTGCGGAGTAGTTTTCCCAATTTTCAAAAAATTTTTGTCTCGCCCAAAATGGCGGCCATTTTGAATTTTCGAAATTTTCGCAAAAATTGCAAAACACAAAAATGCTTATATCTCAAAAACCGTGCTAGATAGAGCAATTTCGACAAAATTTTTGACCCGCAGGATATCTCTGCAGAGTACTTTTCCCAATTTTGAAAAAAATTTTGTCTCGCCAAAAATGGCGGCCATTTTGAATTTTCGAAATTTTCGCAAAAATTGCAAAACACAAAAAGGCTTATATCTCGAAAACCGTGATAGATAGAGCGATTTCGACGAAATTTTTGACCCACAGGGTATCTCTGCAGAGTAGTTATCTCAATTTTGAAAAAAATTTTGTCTCGCCAAAAATGGCGGCCATTTTGAATTTTCGAATTTTTCGCAAAAATTGCAAAACACAAAAATGCTTATATCTCAAAAACTGTGCTAGATAGAGCAATTTCGACAAAATTTTTGACCCTCAGGATATCTCTGAGGAGTACTTTTCCCAATTTTCAAAAAATTTTTGTCTCGCCAAAAATGGCGGCCATTTTGAATTTTCGAAATTTTCGCAAAAATTGCAAAACACAAAAATGCTTATATCTCGAAAACCGTGCTAGATAGAGCGATTTCGACGAAATTTTTGACCCACAGGGTATCTCTGCAGAGTAGTTATCTTAATTTTGAAAAAATTTTTGTCTCGCCAAAAATGGCGGCCATTTTGAATTTTCGAATTTTTCGCAAAAATTGCAAAACATAAAAATGCTTATATCTCGAAAACCGTGCTAGATAGAGCGATTTCGACGAAATTTTTGACCCACAGGGTATCTCTACAGAGTAGCTGCCAATTTTCAAACAAAAAATTTCTCGCAAAAATAGGCGGCCATTTTGAATTTTCGAATTTTTCGCAAAATTGCAAAACACAAAAATGCTTATATCTCGAAAACCGTGCTAGATAGAGCGATTTCGACGAAATTTTTGACCCACAGGGTATCTATGAAGAGTAGCCATGCCAATTTTCAAAAAAATTTTGTCTTGCCAAAAATGGCGGCCATTTTGAATTTTCGAATTTTTGCGCAAAAATTGCACAACACAAAAATGCTAATATTTCGAAAACCGTGCTACATAGAGCGATTTCAACGAAATTTTTTATCTTCAGGGTATCTCTGCAGAGCAGCTATCCCAAAGAGCTTTCACTTGGTGAAGTTTCAGACCCATAGCTAATTGCTCACCTACTCAAAATGAGTAAATGCGAATTACCTCTAAAAGTATTGCAGATGGCCAATTTTTCTCAAATAACTCATTCACCTACTTTTGGAAGAGCTTTCACATGGTGAAGTTTCAGACCCATAGCCAATTACTCACCTACTCATAGCCAATTACTCACCTACTGAAAATGAGTAAATGCGAATTATCTCTAAAAGTATTGCAGATAGCCAATTTTTCTCAAATAACTCATTCACCTACTTTTGGGAGAGCTTTCACATGGTGAAGTTTCAGACCCATAGCTAATTATTTACCTACTCAAAATGAGTAAATGCGAATTATCTCTAAAAGTATTGCGGATAGCCAATTTTTCTCAAATAACTCATTCACCTACTTTTGGGAGAGCTTTCACTTGCTGAAGTTTCAGACCCATAGCTAATTACTCACCTACTCAAAATGAGTAAATGCGAATTATCTCTAAAAGTATTGCAGATAGCCAATTTTTGTCAAATAACTCATTCACCTACTTTTGGGAGAGCTTTCACTTGGTGAAGTTTCAGACCCATAGCTAATTACTCACCTACTCAAAATGAGTAAATGCGAATTATCTCTAAAAGTATTGCAGATAGCCAATTTTTGTCAAATTAATCATTCACCTACTTTTGGGAGAGCTTTCACTTGGTGAAGTTTCAGGCCCATAGCTAATTACTCACCTACTCAAAATGAGTAAATGCGAATTATCTCTAAAAGTATTGCAGATAGCCAATTTTTCTCAAATAACTCATTCACCTACTTTTGGGAGAGCTTTCACTCTGTAAAGTTTCAGACCCATAGCTAATTACTCACCTACTCAAAATGAGTAAATGCGAATTATCTCTAAAAGTATTGCGGATAGCCAATTTTTCTCAAATAACTCATTCACCTACTTTTGGCAGAGCTTTCACTCTGTGAAGTTTCAGACCCATAGCTAATTACTCACCTACTGAAAATGAGTAAATGTGAATTATCTCTAAAAGTATTGCAGATAGCCAATTTTTCTCAAATAACTCATTCACCTACTTTTGGGAGAGCTTTCACTTGGTGAAGTTTCAGGCCCATAGCTAATTACTCACCTACTCAAAATGAGTAAATGCGAATTATCTCTAAAAGTATTGCAGATAGCCAATTTTTCTCAAATAACTCATTCACCTACTTTTGGCAGAGCTTTCACTCTGTGAAGTTTCAGACCCATAGCTAATTACTCACCTACTGAAAATGAGTAAATGTGAATTATCTCTAAAAGTATTGCAGATAGCCAATTTTTCTCAAATAACTCATTCACCTACTTTTGGGAGAGCTTTCACTTGGTGAAGTTTCAGGCCCATAGCTAATTACTCACCTACTCAAAATGAGTAAATGCGAATTATCTCTAAAAGTATTGCAGATAGCCAATTTTTCTCAAATAACTCATTCACCTACTTTTGGCAGAGCTTTCACTCTGTGAAGTTTCAGACCCATAGCTAATTACTCACCTACTCAAAATGAGTAAATGCGAATTATCTCTAAAAGTATTGCAGATAGCCAATTTTTCTCAAATAAATCATTCACCTACTTTTGGGAGAGCTTTCACTTGGTGAAGTTTCAGGCCCATAGCTAATTACTCACCTACTCAAAATGAGTAAATGCGAATTATCTCTAAAAGTATTGCAGATAGCCAATTTTTCTCAAATAACTCATTCACCTACTTTTGGCAGAGCTTTCACTTGGTGAAGTTTCAGACCCATAGCTAATTATTCACCTACTCAAAATGAGTAAATGTGAATTATCTCTAAAAGTATTGCAGATAGCCAATTTTTCTCAAATAACTCATTCACCTACTTTTGGGAGAGCTTTCACTCTGTGAAGTTTCAGACCCATAGCTATTTATTCACCTACTCAAAATGAGTAAATGCTAATTATCTGTAAAAGTATTGCGGATACCCAATTTTTATCAAATACTCATTCATCTACTTGTGGGAGAGCTTTCACATGGTGAAGTTTCAGACCCATAGCTAATTACTCACCTACTCAAAATGAGTAAATGCGAATTATCTCTAAAAGTATTGCAGATAGCCAATTTTTCTCAAATAACTCATTCACCTCCTTTTGGGAGAGCTTTCACTTGGTGAAGTTTCAGACCCATAGATAATTATTCACCTACTCAAAATGAGTAAATGTGAATTATCTCTTAATAGTATTGCAGATAGCCAATTTTTCTCAAATAACTCATTCACCTACTTTTGGAAGACCTTTCACACACGAAAATGAAAAATTGTGAATATCTCGGAAAAGCTATTTCTTCTGCTTTAATGCTCGGCGGGACATACACACCACGGCAGTGGTCTTGACAAAAATTTTTGTCTCCCCAAAAATGGTGGCCATTTTGAATTTTCAAAGTTTTTGCAAAACACAAAAATGCTTATATCTCGAAAACCGTGCTATATGGAGCGAACTCAACAAAATTTTGGACCTGCTGGGTATCTCTGCAGAGTAGCCATGCCAATTTTCAAAATATTTTTGTCTCGCCAAATATAGCGGACATTTTTAATTTTTTTATTTTTTGCAAAACACAAAAATGCTTATATCTTGAAAACCATGCTAGATAGAGCAGACTGCGCTGACTTTGGTTGCCACAACAGTATAAGGCTAGAAACGAAGCATTTTCTTAATACTTTAGCACTCACCTTTATATCCTTTTCGGGACGCTTTGTTTTTGCTATGCAAAAACATTATCTTTTTTTTTTGCGAGCGATCCTCTAGTTAGATTTTGGCATTGATTGGTCAAGAAATGGCCGAGTAATTAATGATTAATTAATCATTACGAATTTTCCAAATAAGAAAAACACAAAAATGCTTATATCTCGAAAACCGTGCTAGATAGAGCGATTTCGACGAAATTTTTGACCCGCAGGGTATCTCTGCGGAGTAGTTTTCCCAATTTTCAAAAAATTTTTGTCTCGTCCAAAATGGCGGCCATTTTGAATTTTCGAAATTTTCGCAAAAATTGCAAAACACAAAAATGCTTATATCTCAAAAACCGTGCTAGATAGAGCAATTTCGACAAAATTTTTGACCCGCAGGGTATCTCTGCAGAGTACTTTTCCCAATTTTCAAAAAATTTTTGTCTCGCCAAAAATGGCGGCCATTTTGAATTTTCGAAATTTTCGTAAAAATTGCAAAACACAAAAATGCTTATATCTCGAAAACCGTGCTAGATAGAGCGATTTCGATGAAATTTTTGACCCACAGGGTATCTCTGCGGAGTACTTTTCCCAATTTTCAAAAAATTTTTATCTCGCCAAAAATGGCGGCCATTTTGAATTTTCGAAATTTTCGTAAAAATTGCAAAACACAAAAATGCTTATATCTCGAAAACCGTGCTAGATAGAGCGATTTCGATGAAATTTTTGACCCACAGGGTATCTCTGCGGAGTAGTTTTCCCAATTTTCAAAAATTTTTGTCTCGTCCAAAATGGCGGCCATTTTGAATTTTCGAAATTTTCGCAAAAATTGCAAAACACAAAAATGCTTATATCTAAAAAACCGTGCTAGATAGAGCAATTTCGACAAAATTTTTGACCCACAGGGTATCTCTGCAGAGTACTTTTCCCAATTTTCAAAAAATTTTTGTCTCGCCAAAAATGGCGGCCATTTTGAATTTTCGAAATTTTCGTAAAAATTGCAAAACACAAAAATGCTTATATCTCGAAAACCGTGCTAGATAGAGCGATTTCGACGAAATTTTTGACCCACAGGGTATCTCTGCAGAGTAGTTATCCCAATTTTGAAAAAAATTTTGTCTCGCCAAAAATGGCGGCCATTTTGAATTTTCGAATTTTTCGCAAAAATTGCAAAACATAAAAATGCTTATATCTCGAAAACCCTGCAAGATAGAGCGATTTCGACGAAATTTTTGATCCACATGGTATATCTGCAGAGTAGCCATGCCAATTTTCAAAAAAATTTTGTCTTGCCAAAAATGGCGGCCATTTTACTCACCTACTCAAAATGAGTAAATGCGAATTATCTCTAAAAGTATTGCAGACAGCCAATTTTTCTCAAATAACTCATTCACCTACTTTTGGGAGAGCTTTCACTTGGTGAAGTTTCAGACCCATAGCTAATTACTCACCTACTCAAAATGAGTAAATGCGAATTATCTCTAAAAGTATTGCAGATAGCCAATTTTTGTCAAATTAATCATTCGCCTACTTTTGGGAGAGCTTTCACTTGGTGAAGTTTCAGACCCATAGCTAATTACTCACCTACTCAAAATGAGTAAATGCGAATTATCTCTAAAAGTATTGCAGATAGCCAATTTTTCTCAAATAACTCATTCACCTACTTTTGGGAGAGCATTCACTCTGTGAAGTTTCAGACCCATAGCTAATTACTCACCTACTGAAAATGAGTAAATGCGAATTATCTCTAAAAGTATTGCAGATAGCCAATTTTTCTCAAATAACTCATTCACCTACTTTTGGGAGAGCTTTCACATGGTGAAGTTTCAGACCCATAGCTAATTATTTACCTACTCAAAATGAGTAAATGCTAATTATCTGTAAAAGTATTGCGGATACCCAATTTTTATCAAATAACTCATTCATCTACTTGTGGGAGAGCTTTCACATGGTGAAGTTTCAGACCCATAGCTAATTACTCACCTACTCAAAATGAGTAAATGCGAATTATCTCTAAAAATATTGCAGATAGCCAATTTTTCTCAAATAAATCATTCACCTACTTTTGGGAGAGCTTTCACTTGGTGAAGTTTCAGACCCATAGCTAATTACTCACCTACTCAAAATGAGTAAATGCGAATTATCTCTAAAAGTATTGTAGATAGCCAATTTTTCTCAAATTAATCATTCACCTACTTTTGGGAGAGCTTTCACTTGGTGAAGTTTCAGACCCATAGCTAATTACTCACCTACTCAAAATGAGTAAATGCGAATTATCTCTAAAAGTATTGCAGATAGCCAATTTTTCTCAAATAACTCATTCACCTACTTTTGGGAGAGCTTTCACTTGGTGAAGTTTCAGACCCATAGCAAATTACTCACCTACTCAAAATGAGTAAATGCGAATTATCTCTAAAAGTATTGCAGATAGCCAATTTTTCTCAAATAACTCATTCACCTACTTTTGGGAGAGCTTTCACTTGGTGAAGTTTCACACCCATAGCTAATTACTCACCTACTCAAAATGAGTAAATGCGAATTATCTCTAAAAGTATTGCAGATAGCCAATTTTTCTCAAATAACTCATTCACCTACTTTTGGGAGAGCTTTCACTTGGTGAAGTTTCACACCCATAGCTAATTACTCACCTACTCAAAATGAGTAAATGCGAATTATCTGTAAAAGTATTGCAGATAGCCAATTTTTCTCAAATAACTCATTCACCTACTTTTGGGAGAGCTTTCACTTGGTGAAGTTTCACACCCATAGCTAATTACTCACCTACTCAAAATGAGTAAATGCGAATTATCTGTAAAAGTATTGCAGATAGCCAATTTTTCTCAAATAACTCATTCACCTACTTTTGGGAGAGCTTTCACTCGGTGAAGTTTCAGACCCATAGCTAATTACTCACCTACTCAAAATGAGTAAATGCGAATTATCTCTAAAAGTATTGCAGATAGCCAATTTTTCTCAAATAACTCATTCACCTACTTTTGGGAGAGCTTTCACTCTGTGAAGTTTCAGACCCATAGCTAATTACTCACCTACTCAAAATGAGTAAATGCGAATTATCTCTAAAAGTATTGCAGATAGCCAATTTTTCTCAAATAACTCATTCACCTACTTTTGGCAGAGCTTTCACTTGGTGAAGTTTCAGACCCATAGCTAATTACTCACCTACTCAAAATGAGTAAATGCGAATTATCTCTAAAAGTATTGTAGATAGCCAATTTTTCTCAAATAACTCATTCACCTACTTTTGGGAGAGCTTTCACTCTGTGAAGTTTCAGACCCATACCTAATTACTCACCTACTCAAAATGAGTAAATGCGAATTATCTCTAAAAGTATTGCAGATAGCCAATTTTTCTCAAATAACTCATTCACCTACTTTTGGCAGAGCTTTCACTTGGTGAAGTTTCAGACCCATAGCTAATTACTCACCTACTCAAAATGAGTAAATGCGAATTATCTCTAAAAGTATTGTAGATAGCCAATTTTTCTCAAATTAATCATTCACCTACTTTTGGGAGAGCTTTTACTTGGTGAAGTTTCAGACCCATAGCTAATTACTCACCTACTCAAAATGAGTAAATGCGAATTATCTCTAAAAGTATTGCAGATAGCCAATTTTTCTCAAATAACTCATTCACCTACTTTTGGGAGAGCTTTCACTTGGTGAAGTTTCACACCCATAGCTAATGACTCACCTACTCAAAATGAGTAAATGCGAATTATCTCTAAAAGTATTGCAGATAGCCAATTTTTCTCAAATAACTCATTCACCTACTTTTGGGAGAGCTTTCACTTGGTGAAGTTTCACACCCATAGCTAATTACTCACCTACTCAAAATGAGTAAATGCGAATTATCTCTAAAAGTATTGCAGATAGCCAATTTTTCTCAAATAACTCATTCACCTACTTTTGGGAGAGCTTTCACTTGGTGAAGTTTCACACCCATAGCTAATTACTCACCTACTCAAAATGAGTAAATGCGAATTATCTCTAAAAGTATTGCAGATAGCCAATTTTTCTCAAATAACTCATTCACCTACTTTTGGGAGAGCTTTCACTTGGTGAAGTTTCACACCCATAGCTAATTACTCACCTACTCAAAATGAGTAAATACGAATTATCTCTAAAAGTATTGCAGATAGCCAATTTTTCTCAAATAACTCATTCACCTACTTTTGGGAGAGCTTTCACTTGGTGAAGTTTCACACCCATAGCTAATTACTCACCTACTCAAAATGAGTAAATGCGAATTATCTGTAAAAGTATTGCAGATAGCCAATTTTTCTCAAATAACTCATTCACCTACTTTTGGGAGAGCTTTCACTTGGTGAAGTTTCACACCCATAGCTAATTACTCACCTACTCAAAATGAGTAAATGCGAATTATCTCTAAAAGTATTGCAGATAGCCAATTTTTCTCAAATAACTCATTCACCTACTTTTGGGAGAGCTTTCACTCGGTGAAGTTTCACACCCATAGCTAATTACTCACCTACTCAAAATGAGTAAATGCGAATTATCTGTAAAAGTATTGCAGATAGCCAATTTTTCTCAAATAACTCATTCACCTACTTTTGGGAGAGCTTTCACTCGGTGAAGTTTCAGACCCATAGCTAATTACTCACCTACTCAAAATGAGTAAATGCGAATTATCTCTAAAAGTATTGCAGATAGCCAATTTTTCTCAAATAACTCATTCACCTACTTTTGGGAGAGCTTTCACTCTGTGAAGTTTCAGACCCATAGCTAATTACTCACCTACTCAAAATGAGTAAATGCGAATTATCTCTAAAAGTATTGCAGATAGCCAATTTTTCTCAAATAACTCATTCACCTACTTTTGGCTGAGCTTTCACTTGGTGAAGTTTCAGACCCATAGCTAAATATTCACCTACTCAAAATGAGTAAATGTGAATTATCTCTAAAAGTATTGCAGATAGCCAATTTTTCTCGAATAACTCATTCACCTACTTTTGGGAGAGCTTTCACTCTGTGAAGTTTCAGACCCATAGCTATTTATTCACCTACTCAAAATGAGTAAATGCTAATTATCTGTAAAAGTATTGCGGATACCCAATTTTTATCAAATACTCATTCATCTACTTGTGGGAGAGCTTTCACATGGTGAAGTTTCAGACCCATAGCTAATTACTCACCTACTCAAAATGAGTAAATGCGAATTATCTCTAAAAGTATTGCGGATAGCCAATTTTTCTCAAATAACTCATTCACCTACTTTTGGGAGAGCTTTCACTTGGTGAAGTTTCAGACCCATAGATAATTATTCACCTACTCAAAATGAGTAAATGTGAATTATCTCTTAATAGTATTGCAGATAGCCAATTTTTCTCAAATAACTCATTCACCTACTTTTGGAAGAGCTTTCACACACGAAAATGAAAAATTGTGAATATCTCGGAAAAGCTATTTCTTCTGCTTTAATGCTCGGCGGGAGATACACACCGCGGCAGTGGTCTTGACAAAAATTTTTGTCTCCCCAAAAATGGTGGCCATTTTGAATTTTCAAAGTTTTTGCAAAACACAAAAATGCTTATATCTCGAAAACCGTGCTATATGGAGCGAAATCAACAAAATTTTGGACCTGCTGGGTATCTCTGCAGAGTAGCCATGCCAATTTTCAAAATATTTTTGTCTCACCAAATATAGCGGACATTTTTAATTTTTTTATTTTTTGCAAAACACAAAAATGCTTATATCTTGAAAACCGTGCTAGATAGAGCAGACTGCGCTGACTTTGGTTGCCACAACAGTATAAGGCTAGAAACGAAGCATTTTCTTAATACTTTAGCACTCACCTTTATAGCCTTTTCGGGACGCTTTGTTTTTGCTATGCAAAAACATTATCTTTTTTTTTTTGCGAGCGATCCTCTAGTTGTATTTTTGTATCCTCAGACAGAAGTTGGAGATACTTATGTTTAGCAACTTAAAAAATATTTTATGTGGACCTTTCTACTTTGGTATATTGGTATATATGGGTATATAAGGTCCATAGCTAACTGACTAATAGCTACTTTCATGGTTTTCCATTGAGTAAATTGCTTATCACAGCAAAACTGTTGAATTTAAAGGATTTTTGTCAAATATGTTGTTCACCTACTTTGAAAATAAACATTGAAAATATCTTCAAAATGGTACCAGACAGAGCGATTTCGAGCGAATTTTTGACCCACTGGGTAGTACAACAGTATTCTGTACCTACGGGAAAAATGTCATCTTGGATTTTAGCGGAAAGTGAAAAATTGTGAATATCTCGGAAAAGGTATTTCCTCCCCTTTAATGCTCACCGGGAGATACACACCGTGGCAGTGGTCTTGTTTTCTCTATTTAAACAATGTTTGGACCTATATGTAACTGACAGTGCTTTGAAAGTATCCTAAACTTTGTACTGATAAAGTACTTCTATATCTCATGGTGTTAAAATATTTCCCTAGGCTGTGGGGTACGGGCATCTCTGATGCTATTTTCTTTATCATGTCACCCTTTACTTTACATTTAGTCTAAATATTTTAGTGGTGACATTTATCCTTTGTTTAATTTTATCTTTGAAAAAATGTGCTGTTTTTCAATGGAAAGCCAGTTGTAACCACATAAATATGTCCAAAGACTAATCTAGGGAGGTGTTCTCAGTGTTTGAAACTCGTGCAAGAAGTTAATGGCTGTCGGGCTTGTAACCTTGGAAAGTTGGAAGCCCCAGACAAAAGTTTCAAGTTTTATTAGAACTTGATATTTTCTAAGATAGGAAAAATAAAAAAAAAGTCACAAGTTGTATTGATTTGTTTTGATAATTGGTTAAAGTTAAGATGTCCATTATTTTCAACAGCCAGGGTCATAATAACTGAGACAGGCTCACAGTATTGCCACTTGTGGGATTGGAACCCACACAGAGCCTATGGTGAATTAGAGACCAGGCTTGTTAACCACTAGGTAAAAACCATAACTCTTGATTAATTTATTTATTGTCAAAAGTTAATGTATACATTCTGATTTAACATTTTGATGTGAAATATTTTCAAATTAAGTTCCATGCCTAATTTTTCCACATGGATTCAAACTAGTGATCTCAATGGGTATCCGGATATCCGGGTACCCGAACCCTGAATGTTTACCCGAATCCGAAATCACATACCCGAGTACCCGAATCTTAAGCTTTATTTCTGTCAATATCGCCCACGTTGGCTTACCGAGTAGTATCTGGACTTCATTAATTCACTTAAAAATGAAACTATTCAATGAAAATGCACAAGAATATTGTTTTCTCACCCTTGTACACCGTTTATAGTATTTTATTTGTCGTTTATTGTATCCCCGGACGAAAGTCGGGGATGCTTAGGATTCAGTACGGTCACGCCGCCGCCGCCGCTGCCGCAGAGATTTCCTTTTGGACGCGATAACTTAAAAAATATTTTAGTTAGAACTTTCAAATTTGGTATGTGGGTATATATGGGCAATGCCACGAACGCTATTGTTTTGTGACCTTGACCTTCAATCTCAAGGTCACTGGTGGCCACTTAAAGGTCAGATTTTGGCCATTTTTGCACATTTTGGCCCAGTTCTCCAAGACAGAAAGTTAGATCATCCTATGGCTGGTATATATAATACATATATATGTCCTCTATAAGCATGCAGAAATTTGACCTTGAAGCTCTTCATTGAAGGTCATCCACTGACCGCCAAAGTACTTGACCGAGGGGCATTTTTGGCCTTTTTGGAGATATTTTCACACTTAACGCTGACTATATTGCATGGAAACTATTGAAAATGGCTTTGGAGGTTGAGTACATGATGGACTTCTGCCATCCAGGTTTACTGGTTACAGATCTTCGTTTAAGGTCATCCACTGACCGCCAAAGTACCTGACCAAGGGTCATTTTTGGCATATTTGGAGATATTTTCACACTTAATGCTGACTACATTGCATGGAAACTATTGAAAATGGCTTTTGAGGTTGAGTACATGACGGAGTACCAGCATCCAGGCTGACCGGTTACAGATCTTCGTTGAAGGTCATCCACTGACCGCCAAAGTACCTGACCGAGGGTCATTTTGGGCCCTCTATTTGTTTGTTTGTTTGTAAACAAGATAACTCAAAAACTGACAGACGGATTTTGATAAAATTTTCAGGATATGTCCAAATTGGTAAAAGGAAGATGTGATTAAATTTTGGGAGTGATCCGGATCACTGTCTGGATCTTCTGGATCCATGAAATTTAATTTTTAAACACAGATAGCTCAAAAAGTTATGGGTGCATTTTGATGAAATTTTCAGATGTCCTTATTGGGACGAGGAACAAGTGATTAGATTTTGGGAGTGATCCGGATCACTGTCTGGATCATCTGTATCCAGACTGCCAGATGTGTTTGTGTACAATATAGCTCAAAAACTTATGAACGGATTTTGATGAAATTTTCAGGATATGTCTGAAAAGGTAAAAAGATGAAATGGTTGAATTTTAGAAGTGATCTGGATCACTATATGGATCTTCTGGATCCATGAAATGTAATTTTTAAAGACAGATACCTCAAAAAGTTATGGATGGATTGTGATGACATTTTCAGCAAATGGCCTAAATGGTGCGAGGAACAAGTGATTAGATTTGGGGAGTGATCTGGATCACTGTCGCAGATGTGTTTGTGTACATTGTAGCTAAAAAACTTATGGACGGATTTTGATGAAATTTTCAGGATATGTCTGAAAAGGTAAAAGGATGAAATGGCTGAATTTTGGAATTGATCCGGATCACTATATGGATCTTCTGGATCCCTGAAATGTAATGAGACAGATACCTCAAAAAGTTATGGATGGATTGTGATGACATTTTCAGCAAATGACCTAAATGGTGCGAGGAACAAGTGATTAGATTTGGGGAGTGATCTGGATCACTGTCTGGATCATCTGGATCCAGGTTGCAGATGTGTTTGTGTACATTGTAGCAAAAAAACTTATGGACGGATTTTGATGAAATTTTCAGGATATGTCTGAAAAGGTAAAAGGATGAAATGGCTGAATTTTGGAAGTGATCCGGATCACTATATGGATCTTCTGGATCCATGAAGTGTAATAAGACAGATACCTCAAAAAGTTATGGATGGATTGTGATGACATTTTCAGCAAATGACCTAAATGGTGCGAGGAACAAGTGATTAGATTTGGGGAGTGATCTGGATCACTGTCTGGATCATCTGGATCCAGGTTGCCAGATGTGTTTGTGTACATTGTAGCAAAAAAACTTATGGACGGATTTTGATGAAATTTTCAGGATATGTCTGAAAAGGTAAAAGGATGAAATAACTGAATTTTGGAAGTGATCCGGATCACTGTATGGATCTTCTGGATCCGTGAAATGTAATAAGACATACCTCAAAAAGTTATGGATGGATTGTGATGACATTTTCAGCAAATGACCTAAATGGTACAAGGAACAAGTGATTATACTTTTGGAATGATCTGGATCACCGTCTGGATCATCTGGATCGAGCCTGCAACATGATTTTACGATGAATTTTGATGATATTTTTAGGCTATGTTACAAATAGTAAAAGGAAGAAGTGGTAAAAGGATGAAATGATTGAATTTTGGAAGTGATCTGGATCACTATATGGATCTTCTGGATCCATGAAATGTAATTTTTTAAGACAGATACCTCAAAAAGTTATGGATGGATTGTTTCAGCAAATGGCCTAAATGGTACAAGGAACAAGTGATTACATTTTTGGAGTGATCTGGATCATCTGGATCCAGGCTTGCACATAATCTTGGAATGGATTTTACTATTTTCAGGATATGTTACAAATGGTAAAAGGAAGAAGTGGTAAAAGGAAGAAATGGTTCAATTTTGCGAGTGATCTGGACCACTATCTGGATCTTCTGGATCCGTGAATGTAATTTTTAAAGACAAATAGCTCAGAAAGTCATGAATGGATTTTTATGAAATTTTCAGGAAATGTCTTAAATGGGACAAAGAACAAGTGATTAGATTTTGGGAGTAATCTGGATCACTGTCTGGATCATGTGGATCCAGGCTGCCAGATGTGTCTGTGTACAAGATAACTCAAAAACTTATGGATGGATTTCGATGAAATTTTTAGAATATGTCTGAAAAGGTAAAAAGATGAAATGATTCAGTTTTGGAAGCGATCCGGATCACTATATGGATCTTCTGGATCCATGAAATGTAATTTTTAAAGACAGATATAAGTGAAGCAACTAGTGATTAGCTTTTGGAAGTAATCTGGTACTATGGAGAATCCTGACCTGGTGCTCCAGGAAACAGACTCAAGCCCGACACATTCACGCCTTAACTATGTCCCGTCCGGGGATACACTGCGTTGAGACGCAATCTCTAGTTTTGGTTGTTTATACATTGTCAAATACCGGAACCCGTTGAAAATCGCCAGTGTATCAACACAGTTACTTAATTCCGAGTCCATAAAACGCTGTATATTGGCTATATAGTGACATGCACTCCTTAAATAAATATGAGTACAATATTTTCACACAGTAGTTGATAATTTTACGTTAATAAAATTCACTTACCAACCTGAAATAAAAATAAAGTTTCAATTGCGAAACTACATTCGAGCAGTAGTGTACTGCTTTTGTGATAGGTCATGTGACTCCATTTTTATATAAACAACCGTGTTTTGGATGTACGGAAGTCTTTTTTATTTAACATTTCTTCCGTGTAATATTGTTTTGAATGCGAAAAAGTGGCAGACAAGAAATAAAGCAAATGGTTGGATCCTATTATTTCTGTAGGTTTTAAGTCTGTAAATATGGAGATTTTAGGTTCAGCTATTATTGTCCATCGGCGCGAGTACCCGGGTACCCGCCCGCTAAAATCACTACCCACCTGGTTCCAAACACTTGAAAAATTGAGAACACTAATTCAAACCCAGGAATGTAGTTCTGGAAAGCAATTAAAGATGAAACACCCCCCTCCCGTCCCAACCCTCACCCAGTCCCCAAGATTTGTCACAGTATATGGAAATCAACTGATGGGGAAACCCTCTTACCCTTTTCCTGATTTGTTTCAAATACTGTTATTTTTGTAACCACACAAGGGCCTCTGATCTTCACCAGTGAAAATTGGCCCAAATTTGGAAGATTTTATCTTCCTTTTAAAGGGTGACCAACACCCTCAATAGTTGGAGCAAACAAACCATAGGCTTGGGGACTCAGGAGCAGTATTCACTAACATGGATTAAGATCATATCAAGACCAGATCAAATTTGAGAAAAAAGTTTAAAAGTGAGTCAGGGAGTCAAGTAGTTATTCACAAAGCAGGGATCACTTAAGTTGAAAAGACCAAATAGAGCAGATTTATTTTGGGTGACAAACCCCAACAAATACACCTGAATTTTACAAATACAACTAAATATATCAAAGTACCTTAACGATTCCGCGCACATGTGTTGTACTTGTGTCACCAAATAATAGTTTTCGACATCGCCACTGGGTTCTGCTTCATGGATTTTCGTCCAATCAGATTGCTTGACACAAAAACGAAATGTGTAAATATTCCTCTATTAACCCATATTTTATTAAAAAAAATCACTTTAGATATGTTACAAGCATCCAGGCTTGCATCGACGAAAATATGAGAACCCGTCCTTAAACTTAACAGCAAATTGTTTGCGGACAGGCGGCAGTTTCGAACGCTGGTTGTTCTATATATTTATTTTTTTTTAATTCAGTCATTTCAAATTTTGAAGTGAGAAAAATATTTGGTGGCCACATTTAAGTCTGTTTACAAAAGTTAAACCCACTCCTTGGTAGATTTAGCCAAAGCCTAGACGTAGCAGCCTTTTTGAAACCTTCTAAGACCACATATTTAGCCTCATTTTAAGACAAAAGTCGATATTTTAAGTCTAAGTCCAGGCTAAGTCCTTTTGTGAAATTGACCCCAGTAATGTAAGGTGACATTACGCTGCACATGAGTAGAAAACAAACTTGCTTGTTTGCTGTCACACAAAATTGCAACAACAGCAGACAGTTCTTTTCTACATAATGGGAGAAGGCAAACAAGACAGAGAAGAGCCATCTTGAGCAGTTCATTACCATATATGGGTATATGACAAACACCTTAAAAGAAATTGATCTTTAGCTTTAACTATTATTTGCAAAGTGTTTAACAGTCTTTATAACTTTTTTGGGAACAGTATAAAATAATCGGCGAAATGCTGTCCACTGTCCAACAGCACTAATCTTATTGCCATGGTACAAGTTTTATGGTTGTATTTGTACTTATCACAAAATATATTTTATAATGCTACTATCATTTTACAGTTTGAGGAACCTCTTTTCATTCTGATAACTTTTATAAAACTACACTGCATATTTGTTCTCAAGAAACTTCATTTTGCTGTTTTTATGGACGAATCGCTGTCCCCCCCTGTAGACCTAGCAAACGATAGTATCGGAAGTAGCGAGTGTCACGACAGCACTAGTTAATATCTGTTACTTGTCAGTCAAATAAAATGAGTGATATTCAGAGAAGTTCGTATTGGAGAGTGACAACACTGGAAAGTGTGTGTTTTTGTGTGTAGCAGTTGCAGCTGGTCCATTCTGGCTCAAGGATGGGACAATCATAGCAGTGAAAAGAGACAATCTTAATAATCCCAACTACAGAGTGGAAGGAGAAGAGTTACAGTTCAACCTACATATTGTGAATGTGACACTGCCTGAAAATGAGGGCAAATACTCGTGTCAAGCCAGCACAACGAGCGGTACAAAGGAACAGGAACACTATGTGACAGTCAACAGTGAGTATAAATTTTATCAAATCAGAATGTCAACAGGCCTTATATTCTTACAGGTATATTCTAATACACAAGAATAAAAATAAAATCAGTGTTCTAAATCATATTTCCACTGGACACGGCTTGGCTGTTACAGTCAAACCATTTAAAATTGAGGCCTCTTGTTTTAATGTACAAATATAAGTAAGGTTATCATTAAGCCTTTTGTATTTAAACTTAATCTGCTAATTATAATTCATGGTAAAGTAAACATATTCTCTTTGGTTCCTTAGGCTTCAATTTAATGGGATCCAACTGTATACTATATCCAATGTGTGTCCTGTACTCAGGTAAAGAAACCACTGCCACACATTTTAGTTTGTGTACATTCATGATGGGCCCAAGCAATACAACTGGTATTGTATAAATTTATAAAAGGGACTCAAGTAGAAAAGAGATCTTTGTGTAGTGCACATTGAAAAATAACATGACCTAAATATACATCTTACCCATCAGTCCTACCCATAAAGGCTTGTGCGAAATTTTTCGTACATTTTAAAAAAGCGGTCCCAAATGCAAAACTCATTCTGACTTTTATCAAATATGTCGTACTCGTATGTGAATCCCAGTGAAGGTGTGTCCTACCAAAATATGAAGCAGACTGGGCCTGTGTTCACCACGTGGATTAAGTTAAGTGAAAAAGTAGCTCAACTTTCATAAAAAAATGGCTTAGCTATTCTTTGGTTTAAATTGGTATTCACAAAGTTAAGCTTATTCTTGGATTAAGTGGAGCAGATTAAGCTACATTTAATCCAAAAGTTAATCCATTTTCTTGGGTGGATTAAAGTTAATCCAAAAATATTACCTAAGCTTCTCTGTGAATATGAATCTTAATCCTAATCCAATTTTTGGATTAATATAAACTAATTTTTCGCTGATCTTTTGCTAATCCCTTTTGTGAATATGGGCCCTGGACCACAACCGAACAAAACCGAAAGTATACCAGTGCGTTCAGTTGTAGATCATGACTCCAACAAGAAAAGGTGTGACTAAGGTACTAACGTATATGAACCCCCAAATAAAGGCTCCCTCTTCCAAGTAGTATATGGATCCTAGTGTGTTTAGACTTACGTCAGCAGTATAGGAATATAATTTTTCATTTTTAGTTATAACATTAAAGAAAGTGGCTAGCTACCATCATTGACCGAAATTGACGCTTATTCTGACACTTTATTGTGAATAAATTGACACAAATGGCAGTTTTTGTAGATGACAATTTACATATAAACTTATATATGGTATTTATAAATATGTCAAAATAATGTAAAATAAACAATGTGATCGACTTCAGTTCAGTAAACTGAACACACTGGTGGAATCATTGTAAAAACTGGACCACAAATAAGAAAGTTATGGTCACTTAAACTAACATTAATTGTAAAAAAATGAAGTACTGCCATCACATAAATTCCCAATTATTGCCCATTTAACATCACTTTAGCTGATGCTGACAACTTCAGAAACAATTTATTGGGCTACCAGCTACCACATAAGCAGCCACACCATTGAAGAAAATGGTGCTGTGAGCCTGGCAAAAATACCCAGTAGCACTATGGAGAGGCAAATTGTTGTGCAGTATGGTTTTGACCAAAGATTATTCAAACAAGTGTAGGGATTGAAATGCAATTTTAATATTGATTTCAAACTCTACTTTGGCCGTATATATCAGTTGGTATTTTAATTAATTTTTGATTGTCAAAAACCATTTTTTTATCATATTAGATATACAAAACTAACCATGAATAATACAAGCTGGCTACAGAGGCAGTAATATTACAGCAAAGATCCATTACTAGGAACTGATAAAATAAAACACTCTTTTGAAAATTCTTCCTGATGGGTGCGGGAAATGATATTGAAATTAACATGTTTAGTATCAGTATTGAAATTCAGAAAGCCATATCGACTGACATCGAAATATCAGTATTATAATGATCCCTCCACTAATGCAAATTGTACCATTAATGATGTTGTGAACTGTGTATTATTATTTTGCCTTCCAGTTCCACCATCAATTCAGGTAATACCAAATCTAGATGAGGTAGATTTGGAACTAAAAGGAGAAGTAAATATACGATGTAGATCTACAGCAGGGAAACCTGAGCCATCAATAGTTTGGACGAAAGAGGTAAATATTCATATAAAATAAGAAATATGAAATTCACCATGGTAGTGTGAAATCCACTAGTGAGGAAACCACCTTCTAGTTTGATGACTTGTCAGATATTCTTTACATATTTGTGATTTCTATTATGGGCTGGGGTTATAAGCGTCCCCTGCGCATTCCGGGCAGTGGTGGCAGCGGGCATAAAAGGTTGTGGGTGTTCCAGAGCCTAAACCCATGCATGGATTTTCACCAAATTTTTAGGGTATGTTTACCCAAGAGGATCTATAGTTTGATTAGGTTTTGGAGGGTATCTGGCAATAACTGTTACCATGGCAACACTTTTAAAATTTTTTGGTCTTAAAGTTTGTGGGTCACTCACTCACCGTTCCACAGCCTAAACCCATGCATGGATTTTTGCCAGATTTTCAGGGTATGTTAACCCCAAGAGGATCTAGAGCTGATTAGTTTTTGGGGATATTTTGCAACAACTGTTGCCATGGCAACACTTAAGATTTTGGGGTCGTAAAGTTTGTGGGTATTAAAACAGCCTAAACCCATACACAGATTTTCAACAAATTTTCAGGGTGTGTTTACTCCAAGAGGATCTAGAGCTGATTAGGTTTTGGGGGGTATCTGGCAACAACTGTTGCCATAGCAACACGTTTAAGATTTCTATGTCTTAAAGTTTCTGGGTGTTCCACAGCCTTAACGCATGCATGGAGTTGGACCAAATTTTCAGGGTATGTTTACCATGGCAACACTTTGAATATTTTTGGGTTTTAACCTTTGTGGGTGTTCTAAAGCCTAAACCGATGCATGGATTTTCAGGATATGGGAACTGAAACAGGATCTACAACTGAGTAGGTTTGGGATGGTATCTGACAACACCTGTTGCCATGGCAACACTTTAAATACTTTTCGGTCTTAAACTTCTTAATTGAAAAAGGGGCGAATTAAACAGATGTTACTACAGTTGCACTTTAATCTCTGCGTGTGTGTGTGCATGCATGTGTGCGTTTGTCACATTTTAAAATCAAGCTTTATATCTCATTCAGTTATGACAATATCTTCGCCAAATTCGCAGAGAATATTTATGGCTGTGAAAACATGTTTGTAAAAAATGATGATACTAATTTTTAACCCCAGCCCATAAAGGCTAGGGATATAGTTGTCCCCTGCGTCGTCCAGATGGTGGCAGCGGCGGGGGGGCATAAAGCTTGTAAATGTTCCACAGCCTAAACCCATGCACATATTTTCACCAAATTGGCAACACTTTTAAGATTTTTGTGTCTTAAAGTTTGTGGGTGTTATATAGCCTTAACCCATGCACCGATTTTCACCAAATTTTCAGGGTATATTTACCCAAAGAGGATTTAGAGCTGATTAGGTTTTGGGGGGTATCCGGCAACAACTGTTGCCATGGCAACACTTTTAAGATTTTTGGGTCATATCTAGATGAATTTAAAATAATGCCTGAACATTTAAGGAATGTTAAAATCTGGAGTAAAAATACTATGTTAGAAAGTTTCCTGATAATGGTCAGTTTATGCGGGAAAACCTTCAAGGAGCCGAAAGGGAGTGAAACTTGTGACAGGAAAGACAAAAGCCATCCAAAACAAACCCTGTTTTTTGTAGGAAAACTAGTTAAGTCAAATGAAAGCGTGGCATTTGTAAGGTCAAGATTTCAGGGGGTTCAATTCCCCCCACTCCTTCACCTTAAACTGAAGACACTAGTGAGAACCTTTTAAAATTAGTCCAAAAAGTTATGGTGATTTGAAATGGAGCTTTCTCTGTTGTTTACTGATGATCTACCAATATGATAGTAGGAAAATTCTTTAATATAAAGATCAGTTTATATTGGCTCATATAACATCCTATTGAATGTTTGTTACTAAAATGGAATTCTCTGAGTTCTACATAAGGATATTTATCTACATTTAAATATGTATCCTCCAACAGGAAATCAGTTACCATGCAAAACAAACTTGTACTAACAAAAAGAAACCTATGAGTCAGAAAATAAAATTGCACTTGTATGAAAACTTAACATTTGGATAAGCAGCAAACAAAAGAGCAATAATGAAAGATGTTAATCTTAAAAGATTGGCAAGTTTTGTTGGTTTAAATGTCAGTCTAACAAAATTTTAAAAAGGCAATAAGAAATTGCAGATATGGTTGTTCAGTATATGATTGTTCCAAATGTCTTATGAAATTATACAAAATTGGGGTCTAATGTTTTTTTATAAATTGATATTAAAAATTATCAATTTCTTTGTTGTACTTTGGAATACATAAACAACTTCATCAGCAATTTCAGAATTATTGTCATTGATTTCTATTTTACAAGTGATAGTAATTGGTGGTAGAGTTTGAAAAGACACACAGAAAATTACCACATTTCTTCTAAGACTATTTAGGTAAAGAAAAGCATTTTTTTTCCTTATAAATCCCTTGATTTATATGGAGTCGAGCCATATTGTATGTGCTAAAACATAGAAATTATAAAAAGTCTATTCGCTGTAATGTCATGTGTAAACATAACAGTCTGACAAATTTTGTAATTGTGGGATTCCAAGAGTGAAACTTTAGGATAAATATAGAAAAATTCTTGCATCGGGATTATAAATAATTTATAAAATAAGAGAGGCATTTTAATGCAAAAAATGTAGGACAGAATAAGTTGAAGAGTGTAGAATTCAGTTTATATAAAATGAAGTGGTAAGACAATGAAAGTTCCAGATGCAAGAAGATGCCTGCTAAGTTTATTAAAAGACAGGGAAAAACTGTCATTTCAGGGTGTGACTTCTCAGGAGTTAACAATGGAGGATGATTTAATCATAGATGATGCAAAGAAGTCTGATACTGGCATCTATAGATGTACTGGGACAAATGATGTAGGATCAGTACATCAGGAAATCTCCATCAATATCAGATGTAAGACTCCGTGGTTTCTTGTCCTCAAAAAATTACCCATTGTTGGTATTTGAATTAAGTCACATGTTTAAGCCTTCTGCAGAAATGTATTTTGTTTTGAAAAGGAAATGTCAGTCGGATTGACCAATTATGAGAAAACAGGGGAAAAAAATTTGTTGTACAGTTTCTATTATTGAAAAAAAAATTGTAAAATGTCTACTTATTTTGGGAGTTTGCATTTAGTAATACTAGTATGTTGGACAACTTTGCATTATACAGAGTTACTTCTAGGACGCGTTTTCTGCGAGATCGCGCATTAAGTCTCCTACAAACGCGGATTTTCTTGGACTCTGCGATGACCAAATTATATGAAAACGCGTAGTACACAAGGTGATGCGGGAAATATATGAAGCGAAAAGACGAGAGATCTAGAAAATCGAAACACTGCACGGATCGAGAGTTTGTCAAGGTTTTGATTTTTCCGTCGAAACGTGCTTCGAATAATGCATGTTGATAATTTGGTTCGTGATCGTTTGCATATGTAAAATAACTCAAATATATTATGTGCTACAGACAGTATTTAGACATAGTATACCCAAAAACATAAAATTAAGCTTAAAGTGGATGGTTATATGAAAAATGGCGGCAAGAAAAACGAAACTGACAGTAGACTGGATTGTTACCACAACAGGCCAGTCAAGCCGGTGCTGACCCTACGTATCTGTGGGGTTTCCCAACAATGTATGTGTAGAAAATATTTTACTTGAAGATCAAAATTTACAGACAACTCATTAATATTAATGAGATCACAGATTTTCATAGTGGTTTCTTAACAATATTTTCTGCTTTAAGATCAAATACTAGATGGACCATAGAGCTCATGAATATTCATATATGCGTAGAAAGTATTGACGATTCCATGGTATTTTTTAAACAATATTTTACTTGAAGAATTTGTGGGCTACTCATTAATATTCATGAGGTCACAGTATTCTGTGGGGTTTTCCAACATATTTGTACGAATTGATGGTACAATGACTGAATTTGTGATGCCGTGACTTTAGACGAAAACTTAAAACCACAATGCCGTGACAGGAGTCACTTTGATGAAAATAACCATTTTCAATATCTTTTTTAAAATTCTATCACTAGGCTTGAAGTTTATTTTTATTTGGCAAGACAATCAACTGACGCTTACTTTTGTACATAACTGTATATAGTGGCATTCTACCAGTGAACGCCAGTCTACCAGTGAACGTCCACCTTATATTTCTTCAATTCAATAGAAGTCAAGGACAAATGCTTCTGTATGTAAACTAAATGACGGTTCACTGGCATAAAATGACCGATAATCGATGTAAATTGTCAAAATACATAGCTTTAAAGCAAATATCAGATGTACAGCTGCTAATTATACCATATCTATCAATTAGTATTCTGGTACAGTTACATTATTGTCATAGCCTGTTAATAGAATTTAAAATATTATTTATTTAATTAATTTGAAAATATTAGCTAAAAGGTGGGTGTTCAATGGTAGATAACCACTACTTATTGGGTAGCCAAGTGGCCTTGATCACTAATTAATAGAAATCCACTTTTAAATATGTCTAAATAAACTGTAAAGTATTTTTTATTAGTTTAAACTTTATCATAAACTTGTCCTCCAGAATTTTTAGCCCCTGCCCCACATTTTGTGCAGTGGTGGGGGATCGCCCCCACTTGTTGAAATTCCTAGAATCAACACTGTTAAAAATATTTATAGTTCCAAAGCAAAAAGTTCCTTTGGAACACACACATCTTGTAACTAGCCAATTGACATTAACTTAGTATTATCCAAACAAATACAGAGCCAGTTTGTTTATTAATTTAAATAAAACAAGTAAATAAATAGGCATGTAGAAAAAATGATATGTGTATTGAAATAAATTAAGAGCCTCCTTGTTTTTATTTTTAAAAATTGGTTTGAATAAAATGGTTTGACAAATAAGTAACTGGAGAAATTAGATTTACTGAGAAAATCTAAGTCCTTTCTGAATGACACACCTTTTTAAACCATAATTGCCTTCAAGATTACAGATGTAAATAGTCTACTTTATTTCTTCAGATCCCCCAACTGTGAAAGTGAGTCAGAGTTTCATTCATGCAGCCCCTGGACAGGATATTGAGCTCGAGTGTACTTTTTCAGCTAGCCCAGCAGTGACTGTTCAGTGGTAAAAAATATTCAAAGCTTTTTAAAACTAATACATTTGCCTATTCACAATGGTGTATTAGAACTGCTTAGTCCTCTTTTTGCACAAAAAAGCTACGCTGCCATGTATTGGTAACCATTTCAGGAAAAATATGTATATGCACTTGTGTGTCATTTCTGATTTGCTGTCATAGTTACAATTTACAGTGTAATGAATGTGTAAGATTTGCATTGAGATCATTTCCTTGATAATTAAAAAAAATAAACATGGTCATCTAGAAAGCATTGACTATTCAGTGAATATGTAGTTCTTGCTTTGTAAATTTTATTTTATTGTATAATCATTGTATAACTGAAAATCATGTTCTTTGAAGATAAATCTGAACATGTTATAATAATCCTTTCTGCAGCAATTTGTGTGCACATGAAACATATTGGTTTCCGTTGTTATTATTCAGGCAATTCAATGATTCTAATGTTGATATTGAGAAGGAAGACACAATTAGCCATGATACAACCACTTCAGTGCTTCGTCTCATGGATTTGAAAGTAGAGCAAATGGGAGACTATCAGTGTAAAGGGACCAATGACTGGGGTATTGAGCAGGGAGTTATAACTTTGTCAGGTGATCTTATCTACTCTTTCTTATGACAGAACTAACTTAACTGGACCCCATTGTTGTAAAGTTGAAAGTGGTCATGTACATTTCTTGTGAATTTTATGCTAAAATGTACATACTTATATTGTCATGGAAAGTGTCTCATGATTAATAGACATCATGACAACATCTGTCACTGTGGCCTAGTGGGTAACACACTCCCCTAGGAACACAGAGGACGTGGGTTCAAGCCCAGGTACAGGCAGATACATACTGGCTCCGATGACCACTTAAAATGGGTCATTGGGGCCTATCCCCAGTGGCAGGTTAAAGAACCTCAAGGATGTTGATAAATGGTCATCCTTGAGCCTCTGTCTTTTAGTAAGGGAATGTCAGTCACTTGAAAGCTTGGGCTATACTTGTGCAGTTGGATGGGCCATGTAGCGCTTTGTAGCTCCTGTAGTACATGGAAATATTGCACCGAGTATAAATACAAAATACAAATGTAAATAGTATTATCTTTATGAGTAAAACTGTTACAGAGAAGTCTAGTAGCAAACTGATCTGCAATACCTCAAGTCAGTTTTGTTGACTCTTTTTAGGTAACTCCTACAAATATACTTAAATTATATTTTCTTCATGAGATAAAATCTTTTGTCATTGAATACAATTCACTCCTGTTGAAACACAATTTGTGATACTATCAATCCCTTTTCCAAGAAACTGACGATAAAAAGTACAGTGAAAAAGGTTAAATCACTGCAGATGACTGTGTAAGTAGAACCAGTGTAACTTGAAAACATGAAACAGTGGAACCATATTTTGATGTTTCAATAAAAGAAAAAAAAATGTTCTTGCAGGAGTAATCGGAAGTTTGTCATAACTAGAAAAAAAATCTGTATATATTGGAGATTCTACTTTGTGACCAGTAAGAATTCAGTAAGAATTTTTACCCCACAGCCCTTAAGGGCTGTTGGGGTATTGTTTTCACCCATGGTGTCTGGGCGGGTGGCGGGAACAGTTTGTCTGTATCTCAAAAACTGTAAGGTGTAGGAAGTTGATACTTGGTAGGGACATTGATTAGGAGGTGTAGGTGTGCAATGTCATGGTGTGACCTTGATTTGACCTTTGACCTTGCCGCAGTAACCTTGAGTTTGAAAATCTTGTCCGGGCTATATCTCAGAAACCGTAAGGTGTAGGAAGTTGATATTTGGTAGGGACATTGGTTGGGGGGTGTAGGTGTGCAGCGTCATGGTGTGACCTTGATTTGACCTTTGACCTTTCCGTAGTGACCTTGACCTATAAAATTTTGTGCGGGCTATATCTCGGAAACCGTACGGTGTAGGAAGTTGATACTTGGTAGGGACATTGGTTAGGGGTTGTAGGTGTGCAACGTTATGGTGTGATCTTGATTTAACCTTTCCGTAGTGACGTTGACCTATAAAATCTTGTCCGGGCTATATCTCTGAAAGCGTAAGGTGTAGGAAGTTGATACTTGGTAGGGACATTGGTTAGGGGTTGTAGGTGTGCAATGTCATGGTGTGACCTTGATTTGACATTTGACCTTGCTGTAGTGACCTTGACCTTTAAAATTTTGTCCAGGCAATATCTCTGAAACTGTAAAGTGTAGGAAGTTGATACTTGGTAGGGACATTGCTCAGGGGTTGTAGGTGTGCATCATAGTTTTTAGTTTACTGATTAATGCTGTCATCTTGCTATTGAATTGTCTTGTTTTAATATCTTTGCATGCATTTTGTTTCTCTTAGATGTTATTTGCTCTACTTAAACATCATTTAGACCTTAATATAATTGACACTGCTTTGAAAGTATCCCAATCTGTGTACTGTTTCACTACTTCTATATCTCATGGTGTTGAAAACTATTTCCCCAGGCTGTGGGGTACGGGCATCTCTGATGCTATTTTTAGTCATTGTATTAAGTAGCTGTATTAAAATACTCAACCTTTTTGGCCAAGTGGTTTTAATTTAGTCGATTGATAGCTTAAAACCATCATAAAGTACTCAGATTTGTAAGAGTAGGCGTCCATGTACGCGGGTACGGTATGCAGCTTGCGAGTGCGGGTTGCAGTAAAAAATTCAATTGCTATAGTTTTAGTGGGAGTGTTTTCATGTACATGGCTTGCGGATGCGAATTATGGGTTGCGGCTTGCGATAGTTTTTGGTCAGGGATCGAATTTTGCCCGCAAGCCGCAAGGAAGATAGGATATTTATTCTGAAGAAAGTATGAGATATGTGCAGTGTTTCCTGAGCCTCTTTTTTCTGGAGGTCAGTTGACCCCCTCCTTTGAAAACCGGGGGTCAATCAAAATTTTTGAGGGTCAGTTAGGCTTGACCCCCTTCTACTTAAACTGCCGGTTAGAAAAATAATGGACAAACAATACCTAAAATACCTTAAAAAGACAGTGTGTGTGTTAGAGTTACGAAATGTGGGGTACCATGTACCCATGGGCCATCGAATATGGGGTACAAGTGATATTCTGCCAGATTTTCCTCAAAAAACAATGTTTAGATACACCCAGTTACTAAAAAGCAATAAATCAGATTTAAATTTATTTATGACTTTGAAAATAAATTATAGTACACTGTACATTGTTGTACATTCATAAAAATATCTGAAGGTATATCAGGGTAAAGAAAACAGTCAAAAAATATATTTGAATTTTTCCTCTTATTTTTGGATGATTTTTAAGGTAGCAAAAATGAACAGAAGCACTAATGAACTACTGAATATAGTATATGTTGATAGTTTCTAAAAAATTATTTTATTTACACTACAAATATGATATCTATACTGTTTGAAAGACAAATTATTGTAGTTTAAGTTGCTTTTTATTTGACAAAAATCCATTGAGTGGTTCCAAAGTTACAGTGATTTTGCTACAACCCCTGTAAATATTTTTGAATTTCAGAGGTAATATTTTCCGGGGTTAAATATTCAAGAATTTCCGAGATTTAGTAGAACGTATCCCCCCTGCACAAAGTATTTGTCATCGTTCGGAAACGTTGTTTCCAATGGTGTCCTGGCACAGATCACCTTTTCTTTCGATATGTAACGTTTCGAATAAGATTTGCAAGGGTACCTTATAACACTGGCCGTCGAAGATGGATCTGCGTAGCTCTCATCTCACATGAAATTTTAAAATATATAGCTTATCTTCAGTGCTGTTTTTATTGCATGTGCATCTATCTTTCATTAAAAAATAAATCTCGAGTCCTTTCTTGACTAACGCGAATGCGCATGCGTGACCTCGTGAACTCTTCACCTCTCGACCTTTTGATCCCACGCATGCGCATTGACAGGTAAACAAACAGTAAATCGGCCATTTTTGTTTTGAAATTGGAATAAATAAAGAATTGCTGCATATATTGACGAAATATCAGTATTTCTTTTTACAAATACTTCTGCGTCAGTCTGACGCTCAGTTAAATATTATGTGCGTAAATCGCTTGATGTCGACGTAAATTTACGCACGTTTGTGCGTAAACGGAAACACTGATGTGGTATCACAATTGTCGTCTCATTAAACTGGAAACAATGGTGAAAAAATTATTAAAATCAGACCACAAACAAGGACAACAAACAAGTCAGTTCCAGTGACATTCAATTCAAACATTTTTGGTTGAGTCATTTAGGAGATAATGACTGAAAAAAACTCATTTAGACTCTTTCCAAAACTGAATATTTGTATCCCCGACGCGAAGCGGGGATACTATGGATTCATCATCGTCGTCGTCCGCGCCCGCATCCGCAGAGATTTCTTGTTGGCGACCTACAGTCCACATTTCTTTCCGGATTTCTTTCATATTTGGCAGGTGGCTTGATATGGTAGAGGACTCGCCACCCTATCTTTTTGGTAGGCTTTATGTCTAAATTAGGCCTGTGGTAGACAAAAATGTCTAAAATGTGGAATATTGCTTGTTAGCGACCTACAGTCCACATTTCTTTCCAGATTTCTTTCACATTTGGCAGATGGCTTGGTATGCTAGAGGACTCGCCACCCTATCTTTTTGGTAGGCTTTATGTCTAAATTAGGCCTCTGGTAGATAAAAATGTCTAAAATGCATTAAAATTCATGAAATCATGCACTAAATCGCTTGTAACTTGAAAAGTGTTGCATTTAGAGCATTTTGTTAAAATATGTTATTCAGATACTTTTTTCATAGCTACAACATGGTGAGTAACTTGGGTGTCTGTCTCAATAGCTAAGTGAGTAATAGCTACTTTTGGGCTTTTCAGTAACTTCCATCGTGAGTAAAATCACTTGTAACTTGAAAACTATTGCATTTAGAGTATTTTGTTTCAATATGTTATTCAGCTATTTTTGGGTCAGCTATAACATAGTAAAATTTCAGACCTGTAGCTCATGGCATAGCTGAGTAATAGCTACTTTTAAGTTATCACTGTTGAGTAAATTGCTTATAACTTCAAAAGTATTACATTTAGAGTATTTTGTTTCAATATGTTATTCACCTATTTCGGAGTCAGCTATAACATAGTGAAGTTCCAGACCTGTGGCTCATTGCATAGCTGAGTAATAGCTACTTTGAAGTTCACACTGTTGAGTAAATCAGTTGTAATTGGAAAACTATTGCATTTACAGAAATTTGTGTAAATATGTTATTCAGGTACTTTTGGGTCAGCTATAACATAGTGAAATTACAGACCTGTAGCTCATGGCACAACTGAGCAATAGCTATTTTCAGGTACTGACTGTTGAGTAAATGACTTGTAACTTGAAAAATATTGCATTTGGAGTATTTTGTTAAAATATGTTGTTCACCTACTTTTGGGTCAGCTATAACGTCGTGAAATTACAGACTTATAGCTCATGGCATAGCTGAGCAATAGCTATTTTCAGGTTCTCACTATTGAGTAAATCAGTTGTAACTTGAAAACTATTGCATTTACAGTATTTTGCTTAAATATGTTGTTCACCTAATTTTGGGTCAGCTATAACATAGAAAAAATTCAGACATGTAGCTCATTGCATAGCTGAGTAATAGCTACTTTGAGGTTATCACTGTTGAGTAAATCAGTTATAACGTGAAAACTATTACATTTACAGTATTTTGTTTAAATATGTTATTCACATAATTTTTGGTCAGCTATAGCAGAGTGAAATTGCAGACCTCTATGTCATGGCATAGCTTACCAATATCTACTTTCAGGTTCTCACTGTTGAGTAAATCATTGTATCCACTGGATAGCCGCAGTGTGTAGAGAGATTTCACCATTACCGCTCTAACGAAAAAAATATTATAGCTAGCCTTCTCAAGTTTGCAAGGTATATTAGAGGGTGCACCACAGTATTCTATTGGTAGGCTTTATGTCTAAATTAGGCCTGTGGCTAAATTACTTGCCTACTAAAAATGAGTAATTCTGCATTTTCTCTAAAAGTATTGCAGATAGCAAATTTTTCTTAAATAACTCATTCACCTACTTTTGGGAGAGCTTTCACATGCTGAAGTTCCAGACCTGTAGCTAATTACTCACCTACTCAAAATGAGTAAATGCGAATTATCTCTTAAAAGTATTGCAGATAGCCAATTTTTCTCAAATAACTCATTCACCTACTTTTGGGAGAGCTTTCACTTGGTGAAGTTTCAGACCCGTAGGTAATTACTCACCTACTGAAAATGAGTAAATGCAAATTATCTCTAAAAGTATTCCAGATAGCCAATTTTTGTCAAATAACTCCTTCACCTACTTTTGGGAGAGCTTTCACTTGCTAAAGTTTCAGACCTGTAGCTAATTATTCACCTACTCAAAATGAGTAAATGCTAATTATCTCTAAAAGTATTGCAGATATCCAATTTTTATCAAATAACTCATTCATCTACTTTTGGGAGAGCTTTCACATGGTGAAGTTTCAGACCCATAGCTAATTATTCACCTACTCAAAATGAGTAAATGCAAATTATCTCTAAAAGTATTCCAGATAGCCAATTTTTGGCAAATAACTCATTCACCTACTTTGGGGAGACCTTTCACTTGGTGAAGTTTCAGACCTGTAGCTAATTATTCACCTACTCAAAATGAGTAAATGCTAATTATCTCTAAAAGTATTGCAGATATCCAATTTTTATCAAATAACTCATTCATCTACTTTTGGGAGAGCTTTCACATGGTGAAGTTTCAGACCCATAGCTAATTATTCACCTACTCAAAATGAGTAAATGCAAATTATCTCTAAAAGTATTCCAGATAGCCAATTTTTGGCAAATAACTCCTTCACCTACTTTGGGGAGACCTTTCACTTGGTGAAGTTTCAGACCTGTAGCTAATTATTCACCTACTCAAAATGAGTAAATGCGAATTATCTCTAAAAGTATTGCAGATAGCCAATTTTTCTCAAATAACTCATTCACCTACTTTTGGGAGAGCTTTCACTTGGTGAAGTTTCAGACCCGTAGGTAATTACTCACCTACTGAAAATGAGTAAATGCAAATTATCTCTAAAAGTATTCCAGATAGCCAATTTTTGTCAAATAACTCCTTCACCTACTTTTGGGAGACCTTTCACTTGGTGAAGTTTCAGACCAGTAGCTAATTATTCACCTACTTAAAATGAGTAAATACTAATTATCTCTAAAAGTATTGCAGATATCCAATTTTTATCAAATAACTCATTCATCTACTTTTGGGACAGCTTTCACATGGTGAAGTTCCACACCCGTAGGTAATTACTCACCTACTGAAAATGAGTAAATTCGAATTATCTCTAAAAGTATTGTAGGTAGCCAATTTTTCTCAACTCATTCGCCTACTTTTGAGAGAGCTTTCACTTGGTGAAGTTTCAGACCCGTAGCTAATTATTCACCTACTCAAAATGAGTAAATGCGAATTATTTCTACAAGTATTGCAGATAGCCAGTATTTCTCAAATAACTCATTAATATGAAAACAGCTTATAGGAAGTCATGGGCTGCAAATCTGCAGATTTGACCTTGGGCCCCTCCTGCTTATTATTGGTCCTAGAGGTTTGCAATGTGAAAACGACTTATAGGAAATCATGGGCTGCGAATCTTTTGATGTGGTCAGACTTCACCTTGGGCCCCTGGTACAGGGTCAAATAAGGGTAGCCAAACTTAAAAGTGCTTTCAGCTTGCTTATTAACGAAAAATGCTTTTTATCTTCTAAACTATGTTAGTTGGCCTTTGTCGGTGGATACATCCAGCATCTGGCCACAGATGCGTCCTTTTTCTATTTTTTTTTCCTTTGCAGGAACTCCGCTAAACTTGACCATTGTAAGTGAAGAAGAGAGCAAATATGTAAACCAGTATATTCTGGAGTGGACGGTTGTATCACTACCACCCCTAACAGAATTTGTAATTCTGGTACAACAGGTGGGTTTCCATAATATTATCTCCAATCAGAAGTCGTAAATATAGTATGAGCTTATCACACCACCAAGAGTTTCTTTCAGATAAGAACACTAAAAAGTAATTGCATAGAGGTTTCATATGTGGTATGTAGGTATATATGGGCAACAGCAAGATGCTTATTGTGTGGTGACATTGACCTTTAGTTTCAAGGTGAATCATTTGCAGCTTTGATAAGACAAATTTTATTGCGCTACAATAGCTTACCATGTGGGACTGAATGCTGTACTCGGATGGCCGCAAGGCATCATGGCCAACGTCTAAGAAAAATAGACATTTATAGTTGGCCATAGCCTCAGGTTGTCGTCTCGCGGTACACTCTGACATTCGTCTCCTTTTGCTTTATTTTAGAAGGAAGTTTCTTCATTTTTTACAAGGATATACTTGTCGTTGGATATGGAAACTACATCAGTTTCTTAATTATGTCCACCCCCCTGGGGGGTGGATATATTATTTTTGCTTTTTCTGCCGTCTGGCGTCCGATGTCCGGCGTCACGCATGGTTTCCGCTCATTTAAAGGAAAAGTATTAGAGCTATTGTCACCAAATTTGGTATGCAGGCTTATTGGGTCAGTAGCTTGCTTGGGATTGCTTTGGGCTGTTGTACCTCTTTTGCTTACCGAGTAATACTTAAGTACAGCTATTTTCAGTACCCATTGGTTTCCATGCATTTAAGCCAAAATAATTAAAGATATTTTACTACAATTTTGAATACAAGATTGTTATGTCCATAGCTCGCTTGGTATTGCATTTGGGACTGATAGCTTTGTCAGTACATGAGTAATAGCCATTTAGGTACTTCATTGTGTATTTTCAGTACTACTTTTGAGTAATTTGCTAATATCTCAGAAACCGTAAGAGATAGAGCGATTTCGACAGAATTTTTGACCCACAGGGTAGTAGAAAAGTATTCTATACAAAATTTTAAAAAATTTAAATTTTCGCCACTTTTGGCGGCCATCTTGAATTTTTGCGAAAAACGAAAAAATCTTAATATCTCACAAACCGTAAGAGATAGAGCGATTTGGACAGAATTTTTGACTCACAGGGTAGTAGAAAAGTATTCTATACAAAATTAAAAAATTTCAATTTTCGCCACTTTTGGCGGCCATCTTGAATTTTTGCGAAAAACGAAAAAATCTGAATATCTCAGAAACCTTAAGAGATAGAGCGATTTGGACAGAATTTTTGACCCGTAGGGTAGTAGGAAAGTATTCTATACAAAATTGAAAAGTTTCAATTTTCGCCACTTTTGGCGGCCATCTTGAATTTTTGCGAAAAGCGAAAAAATCTTAATATCTCACAAACCGTAAGAGATAGAGCAATTTGGACAGAATTTTTGACCCGTAGGGTAGTAGAAAAGTATTCTATACAAAATTGAAAAATTTCAATTTTCGCCACTTTTGGCGGCCATCTTGAATTTTTGCGAAAAACGAAAAAATCTGAATATCTCAGAAACCGCAAGAGATAGAGCGATTTGGACAGAATTTTTGACCCATAGGGTAGTAGGAAAGTATTCTATACAAAATTGAAAAGTTTCAATTTTCGCCACTTTTGGCGGCCATCTTGAATTTTTGCGAAAAGCGAAAAAATCTTAATATCTCAGAAACCGTAAGAGATAGAGCGATTTGGACAGAATTTTTGACCCGTAGGGTAGTAGGAAAGTATTCTATACAAAATTGAAAAATTTTAATTTTCGCCACTTTTGGCGGCCATCTTGAATTTTTGCGAAAAGCGAAAAAATCTTAATATCTTGGAAACCGTAAGAGATAGAGCGATTTCGACAGAATTTTTGACCCGTAGGGTTGTAGCAGAGTATTCTATGTGAAATTGAAAAAATTCAATTTTCGCCACTTTTGGCGGCCATCTTGAATTTTTGCGAAAAACAAAAAATATTAATATCTCAGAAACCGTAAGAGATAGAGCGATTTGGACAGAATTTTTGACCCATAGGGTAGTAGCAAAGTATTCTATACAAAATTGAAAAATTTTAATTTTCGCCACTTTTGGCGGCCATCTTGAATTTTTGCGAAAAACGAAAAAATCTTAATATCTCAGAAACCGTAAGAGATAGAGCGATTTGGACAGAATTTTTGACCCATAGGGTAGTAGGAAAGTATTCTATACAAAATTGAAAAATTTCAATTTTCGCCACTTTTGGCGGCCATCTTGAATTTTTGCAGAAAAACAAAAAATGTTAATATCTCGGAAACCATAAGAGATAGAGCTATTTCCACAGAAATTTTGACTCGCATGGTAGTGGTAGAGTATTCTATGTGCAATTGAAAAATTTCAATTTTCGCCACTTTTGCGGCCATCTTGAATTTTTGCGGAAAAACAAAAAATGTTAATATCTCGGAAACCGTAAGAGATAGAGCGATTTCGACAGAATTTTTGACCCACAGGGTATGGAGAGAGTATTCTATGTGAAATTGAAAAATTTCAATTTCGCCACTTTTGGTGGCCATCTTGGATTTTTGCGGAAAACTGAAAATGTTAATATCTCTGAAACCGCAAGAGATAGAGTGATTTTAACACAATTTTTGACCCATAGGGTGATAGCAAAGTATCCTATACAAAATTGAAAAATTTCAATTTTTTCGCCACTTTTGGCGGCCATCTTGGATTTTTGCGGAAAACCCAAAAATGTTAATATCTCGGAAACCGTAAGAGATAGAGCGATTTCGACTGAATTTTTAACCCATATGGTAGTAGAGGAGTATTCTATGTGAATTTGAAACATTTCAATTTTCGCCACTTTTGGCAGTCATCTTGTTTCGTAGAAATTTTCAACCCACAGGGTATCTAATCAATGTACTATTGGCAATTTTCAAAATATTTTACTCTCCCCAAAAATGGCGGCCATTTTGAATTTTTCAGTTTTTGCCTAAAATGAAAAAACGCAAGTTTGCTTCTGTCTCCTTAACCGTGCGAGATAGAGCGATTTCAATGAACCCACAGGGTATCTGACCAGTGTACCCTTGGCAGTTTTCAAAAAATATTCCTCTTCCCACATATGGCAGCCATTTTGAATTTTTGCCAAAAATTGAAAAACGGAAATTCGCTTCTATCTCCTTAACCATGCAAGATAGAGCGATTTCGTCAAAATTTTCTACCCAACCAATGCAAAAAGGCATGAAGCTGAAATAATTTACATGTATACTAATAAATATTTAAGCATCATTGATATATTTTACAGATGAAACAGGGCCTTGTAAGATTACTGTACAATTTTTGCAAAAGGTTGATAGGGTGGACATTACACATGATAATGTGTGTTCTTCTATGCTATCCTGTTTCTATTCATATGTCGCAGCTACAAGCAACAGGGCGTCCTATTTCTAGTTTTATTACATAGAATCATAATTCGGTGTCTTTTCATAATTGAGATAAGTATTTTTAACATATTTTACAACTGAAGTCCACTTCCGGGTTCACGTTGTAAAGAAACAGCGACTCGTTTATGTGGTTTCTAATACAGGATATATATATATGCCTGTCAGTACAAATAAAGTAAAAGAAAATATTTAACCCCTATCTGCTTCATTATTGGACCATTTTTAGGTTTTAAAAATATATAAATTTAACCCAAACGACTCCTTGTCGAGTGAAATCATCGGAAACAAGTTCCGTTTTTTTGTCGAGACAGCAATTTCTTGTAATGCACGTCTCGTGTAGGTAGTTTATATACAGGAATATATGCCTGTTGAAATCAAATAACATAAATTTCTTCATGGTTTATCCCCATTCTTCAACAGTATTTGTCCATTTTAGGGTTAAAATATGATATAAAGCACGAAACTAACTTGGGGAATCCTCGGGAAACCCCTGTGATGACGTCACGTCTAGACAGCATGTGCTGAGAGACGCGTGTTTCTTACAGTACGTTTACCAATAAAATAAAATAAAATTGAATAAATAAAATGAAATGAAATATTTTTTCCCTTCTTTCCTGTATTATTGACCATTTAAAATGTTAATTCATAAATAACAGGAATAGAATCCTTCCTCAAATCGTCTAGACAGTACGTGCTTCTTCAAACTAAGTTAACTTTGGTTTGTCCTTATTTTAATTCATCCAATTTTCTATATAAGAAATATTATACTTGCCTTTTAGATTCTATGTTATTTAATAAAATTCTGTGTAATTACTGCTTTCCTTATCTCACAACTAGCCCTACCTGCAGTGAGGCGGGTGGGGCAGATGACCTTGTGTCACTCTAGATTTACATACGTAAATCCAGTTGTGTAGTTCTCTTCAAAGAACCATTTAAGGAAAGCTTACATGGAAATTATAATATCCAACTTCTTTCTAGCCAGGGTGGATCAGATCCCTGCTTGAATCTGAAGCCAGATCCGATCTTAGTTCATCCGAGTTTTTAATTCTCCCGAGAATCGGATGCATTATTCCCAACTTCAATCCACCCGAGTATGATTTGATACTCGGATTTTCATTGCATCTAGATCCGATGCTCAGATATCAGATCCGATGTTCGGATGTCTGCTACTCCCATCCTATGATCGGATGTTACACTAGTTCCAATGCTCGGATGATCTAATCTAAAATCCGATGCTCGGATGATTGTATGTAGATCTGATCCTCGGATGATCAGATCTTAAATCTGATGTTCGGATGATGGTTCCAGATCAGAACTGTGAACAATCCTAACACACACTTGGACTAATAGTTCATAAGCCTGGCAGTAAATATCCCTTATTGGAGGCTTCGGTGCAAGTCCAAGTCCTCCAGCCTGTCAGTCCTGACTCTGTACTTTTAGGGAAGTAGGTTGCCTGACTTAACCCTAACCATTTTCTGAGGACATTGAAACTTAGGCAGTTTTGAACCTCCCTGCCCCCAGGGAATTTATGCCTAGATCCTCCACAGTCTGGACTCTGAATGATTTTCCAGGCCAACAGGAACATAGGCTTTTAATTTCCCTTAAAATGGAACAACCTTGTGTTGAACACAAATTACAAGTTTTCAAATCTGTATCTCCCTAGGGGCCTCCTTGGGTAACCCCCCCTCCCCCTTCTGGTCATCAAGAGTTGAGCTTCAGGCTGCTCTTCACTAGGTTCCTCTGAATACAACCTGGTTATGGATATCTGTTAGGACAGTAGCAAGGCTACTACCAGTCAGGTCAAACTCAATTTCATGGTGCATATAAGTAGTCAGAAGGGATATGGTGAATTTAGGTGAGATACTGGATCTTTAGATCTTAAAGTCCCCCATTCACAACTAGTTTAGGAGGGACAGGAGTTCCTCATCAAGGCACCTGTAATAACACTCAGGGTTTAGGCCCTATTAATCAGTCCTTTCCATTCCCCACAATCTAGAGGCTCCTACAGGAACCACCCCAATGGGGGTCATTCCATTCCAAGCAGTATCCATCGTTTTCCCCAGGTAGGGGGAAATCGAGTAACAGAGGCTCCAAGGTCGTTTTCGACCCCACTCCAGGGGACGAGGACATGAAAACCCTTCCCCAATGACTCCTCCAAAGCCTGCCTCAGTCCACCAGTAGGAGGTCGCCTCCGTTCTTTCAGAAAAGACTGGCAAACAAATCCTGTCATTCTTTTCAAATCCAAGTCCGGTCATATTCCCTCTGATTCAGTCAGAATACAAGGCCCTTCAAAAGACCAAGCTCTGGCCTCTTGTATCCAGTCTCTTCTGTTAAAGAACGTAATAGAAAGGGTGGGAAAAGGTAAAATCTCTCGGGTTTTACAGTCGCCTGTTTTCTAATCCCCAAGCCTCACCTTAAGGTGGAGGCCAGTAAATAGACTTAAGCAGGCTCAACACTTTTCTACACGAGTCCATCAGGACCTCCCTGACTCCAGGGGAATGGGTATCGTCGATAGACTTATCGCACGCTTACCTTCCCTCCCTGTCCACCCGAACTCAAGGAAATACCTAAGGTTTTGCCTCAGGTCACAGGTATTCCAGTTCACCTCCCTTCATTTCGGTCTAGCCACAGCCCCCCAGGTCTTTACAATGATTGTAAAGGATGGGAAGCTAATGGCCCTCTCTAGAGGACTCAGGCTTCACCTATACCTGGTCGACTGGCTGATCAGGTCACAGTCTCAGGAGGAAGCCCAAGTGAACACTCAGGCAGTGGTAGACCTAACCCAGTCCTTGGAGTGGATCATAAATCGGAAAAAATCAGAACTGAAACCTACTCAGGTGTTTTTCGTTTGTGGGCTACGAATACCATCTAGATTCAGCCCTTGTAAAACCCACTCAAGAGAGATGGCTCAACTTCAGGATTTGATCCTAAGACTCAAGTCAAAACTTGTTTTGACTGCAAGATGTTTGATGTCGCTAATTGGGTTGCTTGCCTCAACGGAGAAAACGGTCCCGGAGGGACGCCTTCACATGAGGCCCTTTCAGTTTCATCTCAAGGAGCACTGGAGATATCCTCAGTCGCTGGACAGCCTCCTTCCTTGGACGGAAGCCATTGCAGCACACTTAGACCGGTGGCAAAATCCCTCAAAAGTGATGAAAGGTGCAGACCTTCATCCCAAGACCACAGTATCCAACTCTTTACAGACACCTCAATGAAGGTTGGGGCGCTCACTTAGATCAAGTTCTACAAGGGTCTGTGGTCAGACCGGGAAAAAAGGCTACACATAAACATCCTAGAATTGAAGGCGGTCTCCCTGGCCCTTCGAAGCTTCAAGGACCAGTCCCAGAACCAAACAGCGCTAGTTGCAACGGACAACTCAACAGTGGTAGCCTACTTAAACAAACAAGGAGCAACTCACTCAGCAGAGATGTGTGCTCTCCTGTGGAACATCATGACCTGGTGCCATCACTATCACATAACATTGAAAGCCAGACACATTCCAGGGTGTCTGAATGTGATGGCCAACATTCTGTCCAGGTTGAACCAAGGCCATTCAACAGAATGGCCACTTATTTGCCACTCATCTGAACTACAACCTTCCACTGTACGTATCTCCTGTCCCAGACCCAAATGCTTGGGACATAGATGCTCTAAACATAAACTGGACGGCTCTCACGGCCTACGTTTACCCTCCGACGGCTCTCCTTCACAGGGTGATCCAAAATCAGGCAATGCTATTGCCTGATCATCATAATAGCCCCAGGCTGGCCAGGGATGCCCTGGTTTTGGGACCTAGTATAGCTCTCAACAGAGATCCCACTGCAACTCCCGGTGTCAACAACTTTTCTCAAACAGTCCCACAATCATCTCAACCTCCATGCTTGGTGTCTAGGAGTGGACAGCTCCAAGAACAAGGCTTCTCTGTGAAGGTGGCAGAAAGAGTTGCTGCCCCTCAGAGGTCATCAACAAGGACCATCTACAAGTCCAAGTGGACTCTATTTCAGAAATGGTCCAGAGAAAATTCGGTGGATTTCTCCACTCCATCTGTGAAACAAATCTCAGACTTTTTCATGTACCTGTACCAAGATCTAAACAGGCGCCCCTCGACCATCGTTGGTTACAGGACGGCCATTGTTGACACGTTTGGCCCAGCGGGCCACCATATTGCACAAAGTTCAGACCTTCACAGGTTACTCTCCAGTTTTCACAGGGATCGTCCCAAAAGTTCCAGGAATCTTCCAAATGGAACCTTTCTGTTGTTCTCAATGAGCTCACAAAAGTACCCTTTGAGCCTATGAAAGACACAGACCTCGAACATCTTACTTCCAAAACTGCTTTCTTGCTAGCTTTGGCCTCCGGCAAGCGCAGCGGAATCCATGCCTGGGTTGCAAACAAGTATCTAATCTAGGCCAATGGGAAAAGGTTGCCTTGTTCCCTCCTTCTTATTTTATAGCCAAAAACCAACTAGCAAGAGAAGGTTCACAAAGTGTGTCTCCGGTGACTATTCCTGCTCTAACTACCATTGTAGACAGACAATTCAAAGAATACAGGACCTTGCGGGTACTATTTCGACCGAACCAAAGACCTAAGAGGGTCTCGATCCCTCCCTTTCATCTCCTTCAAGAAAGGACACACCTCAGACATCAGGCCCACTACTCTTTCTTCTTGGTTGAAACAAACCATTCTACTTTGTTATAAACAAGCAGACCAACAAGCCTTGGACTTGGTCCAAGAATTAAGCGCATGACATTTGGGCCTTTGCGGCCTCTAAGGTCTTTTTACGGTGGGGTATTGGTGGACCAAATCATGCAAGCCTGTCACTGGAAAACTCACATTTCCAAATTTTTATCTAAAAGACCTTACTTGGTCAGACAACGACAACAATATGTTTCTGGGACCAGTGGTGGCGGCACAACAAGTCCTAGACCCTTCCCCTCAGACCAGTCATCCTCGGAAAGAAAGAAGGGGGGGGGGGGGGGGGGGGGGGGCACATCCGATACAGCCAAGTCTTCAGGAGTCTAATCCCAGGATCTAGGTATAGGTTTACCTTTCAAGATGTTACGGGTAAGGTAATTTTATATTTTTAGTTTATCAAGTATAAGATGTATTGAGGACTTATCAAGGTTGTCATTAATCTCATGTTTGGTGGCAAAAATTTATGAGAATTCCAACCATTGGGCTGGTTTTTCACTCGTGGATGGTCCCTCAGGACCCTTACACTCCTTAAGTGAGCATGTCTGCACTTCTCTCCTACAATCAAAACATCTTGACAGTTTTAGCACTGTCATCCATTCTATTCAGGTTTTTGGCTCTTTACAGGCCCGGTCTTCAGGATTGGGGCACTGTAAACGGGACTCAGACTGGTATTTCTAACATTCATTCTATCTATTACTTCAAAATCTAAGAAAAATTGACATATCTTCCAGTCTCAGCTGTAATCCCTCCACCGAGCGGTTGGATTCAGCATTCAGTCCCACATGGTAAGCTTGTAGCTTATGAAAGCTACATTTAAGTAATTAAAATTTTCAATTTTGGTGATATTTTTTTTATAAATTTGCCTTATAGTTATATACCATAGTTTTGATCATGTTTTGTTGTCTGTGTGTATAACAGACATATATCTCTTGTATACACCTGCAAAAATTTAATATTGAATCCCTTTGTTTAAAGTAACCACAGAGTATAAAACTTGACCACAAAGACCCTTTTTACCCCACAGCCTTTAAGGGCTGTCAGGGTATTGTTTTCACCCATGGTGTCCAGATGGGTGGGTGGCAGGAAAAGTTTGTCCGGGCTATATCTCAGAAACCATAAGGTATAGGAAGTTTATACTTAGTAGGGACATTGGTTGGGAGGTGTAGGTGTGCATCGTCATGGTCTGACATTGATTTGACCTTTGACCTTGCCGTAGTAACTTTGAGTTTGAAAATCTTTTGGGTGGGCGGTCAGGGGGAAAAGGTTTGTCCAGGCCATATCTCAGAAACCGTAAGGTGTAGAAAGTCCATACATGGTAGGGACATTGGTTAGGGGGTGTAGGTGTGCAACGTCATGGTGTGACCTTGATTTGACCTTTAACCTTGCTGTAGTGACCTTGACCCATAAAATCTTGTCTGGGCTATATCTCGGAAACCGTAAGGTGTAAGAAGTTGATACTTGGTACAGATATTGGTTGGGGGTGTAGGTGTGCAACGTCATGGTGTGACCTTGATTTGACCTTTAACCTTGCTGTAGTGACCTTGACCCATAAAATCTTGTCTGGGCTATATCTCGGAAACCGTAAGGTGTAAGAAGTTGATACTTGGTACAGATATTGGTTGGGGGTGTAGGTGTGTAATGTCATGGTGTGACCTTGATTTGACCTTTGACCTTGCCGTATTGACCTTGACCTAATCTTATCCAGGCTATACCTCAGAAACTGTAAGGTGTAAGAAGTTGTTCTTGGTAGGGAAATTGGTTGGGAGTTGTAGGTGTGCAACATCATAGTTTGACTTTGATTTGACCTTGCCGTAGTTACCATGACGTATATATCTTGTCCGGGAGATATCTCTGAAACCATAAAGTGTAGGAAGTTGATACCTGGTAGGGACATAGTTTAGGTGTTGTAGGTGTGCAACATCATGGTATGATCTTGATTCGACCTTTGACCTTGTCGTGACCGCGAGTTTTAAATCTTGTCCAGGCTATTTCGTGGATTCCGTTAGGTGTAGAAAGTTGACACTGGCTAGGGGGTGTAGTTGTGCATCATGGTATGACCTTCAACTTTGATTCTGCCAAAGTGTGTTCACTTGCCATATTTGAGATGTGTTTCTCTTATGACACAGATATATGGATTGCTGCAACTGATTATTATACATACTTTAACATAAATGTCTATTTCCATTGACTGATATTCTCCAGTTGACAACTTTTACAGCTTCATAATTTTTAGTTTACTGATTATTGCTGTCATCGTGCTATTAAATTGTCTTGTTTTAATACTTTATCTTTGCATACATTTTCTTTCTCTTTGAAGGTATTTTCTCTACTTAAACATTGTTTGGAGTTTTATATAACTGACACTGCTCTGAAAGTATCCCGATCTTTGTACTGCTTCACTACTACTATATCTTTTGGTGTTGAAAACTATTTCTCCAGGCTGTGGGGTACGGGCATCTCTGATGCAGCTGACATTATGGCATCACTCTACAATGTACGTGTCCACATGAACAACTTCTCCTCCAAAAGTACAAGGCCAAGAAAAATGCTGTTTTTTAAAGATACCTTATCTATCAAGGATGGAAAATTGTTCAAGGCATGCAGATCTGTGTGTTCATCAGTTCCCCAGGGCCATTATAAGTGAGGTACCCCCACCCATAGTGTGAAAATTTCAACACTTCATCACAGTTTTCTTATTGACTATTTCAGGGATTTCTCTCTTATCTTGCGTATATATACTGGGCCACAAGTAAATTCCCTTGTGTGAGTATCTGGCCTGGATCTTTCTTAATTATTTTTCTATGAATTTTTAAAATAATTTTAATGCATTAAAATTCATGAAATCATGCACTAAATCACTTACCACTTGAATAGTATTGCATTTAGAGCATTTTGTTAAAATAAGTTATTTAGTTACATTTGCATAGCTACATCAGCTATTACATAGTAAAATTGCAGACATGTAGCTCATTGCATAGATGAGCAGTAGCTACTTTCAGGTTCTCGCTGTAGAATAAATCGCTTGTAACTTGAAAACTATTGCATTTAGAGAATTTTATTTAAATATGTTATTTACCTACTTTTGGGTCAGCTATAAGATAGTAAAATGGCAGACCAGTAGCTTATTGTATAGCTGAGCAATAGCTACTTTGACATTCTCATTGTTGAGCAAATCAGTTGTCACTTCAAAACTATTGCATTTACAGTATTTTGTTTAAATATTTCTTTCACCTACTTTTGGCACCGTAACAGTTAACTTTTTTTTTTTTTTTTTTAATTTTTTTAATTTTATTTTACTGCATATTACATGTTTCAAAATTCTTTTACATAAAAGCAAAAATTGTTATATAACAAAAATTAGGAAACCAAAAGATAAAAAAAATACATAAATAAACATCAAGACCTGACCAGAAGGGGGTCTGTGGCTACTTTAGTAAGTAACTGATAGATCAATTACTTGCCATTTCTTCCAGGGCTGTACCCCATTTATCCCAGATTCTATTGAAATTATCTTGTTTACCTGAGAGAACAGCAAGGTATTTTTCATCGGCATATGTTTGGTGATATCTACATTTCAATACATTTAAGTTGAGAATGCCATTTGTAGCGTTTGTGTCTAAGATATATTTTTTTGTAACAAGTAATATCAAATTTAAAGGGATTTTGTTTCGGTCTCTATTCTGATAGCCAAACATTTTATCGAAAGCTGAAAGTTTAATCTGAAAACCAATGATTTGACATATCAGTTCTTCTATTTCATTCCAAAACTCTACAATTCTATTACATTCAACAAACATATGCAAAATAGTTTCACTTTCTTGACAATAACTACATTCTGCAGTGTCCACGATATTAATTTTCCTTAAATATGCCTTTGTAGGGAGTATTCTATAAATGAGTTTCAACTGAAACCACTGCAAGCTGTTGTTATCTAAACTGTTAAAACACACATTAAATATTGACATCCACATTTTGTCATCAATATTTATATCCAGCTCAAATTGCCATTTTTGTTTCATATTATGATTATTCTTTCTTTTTGCAACAGTAATTTATAAAAGGCTCCTACTCCCTTATTATTTTTCCAAAGAGGTAATATGTAAAATGGAATAAAGGGCCTCTGCACATTAAAATCAACTACTGGCTTATATTTTTTAAGAAATTTCTTCACATTTTGCTGGACTCTCAAATAGTGCAAAGGGTTAATAGAGTTAATAGAATATTCTTGTTTAACTTCGTCTAAGGTTTTAATTGAACCATCTAAGTTAAGAACATCGGATACTGCAGTTATGCCCTTTTCAAACCAATTTGGAATGAACATTTCATGACAAGACATGTTAGTATTGTACCATAATGGACTTGTTATTGCAGCTAAGTTTGTATGCGGTTGGTATTCATTTGTAAAAAGGTGCCAAGCACTGAATACATCTATCCAGAATTTATTCTTAGTCCTGTTTTTTAACAGTAGATAATATCCTGGCCCGCTATGTGTTAATTTATGAAGTGTTACATTGAAGGATTGTTCAAAAAGTGTTATCCACAATGACTATGGTTAGCAAAAGTCTTCTAATCCATGATACTTTCAGAGATGTTATAAAGTACTTTAAGTTAAACATTTTTAGTCCCCCTAATTTTTTATCAAGTACAATTGTTTGTCTATTTATTTTGTCAGGCTTTGAGGACCATATAAATTTAAAAAATATATCATTAATTTCCTTTATGTATCCTTCATGTGGGTCTGGTAAAACTAAGAAAAGGTGATTTAATTTGGACAGCAGAAATGTTTTAATGATTGCTATTTTTCCCAAAGGTGTTAGGTACCTTTTATTCCATCTGTTGATTATTTCTTTAATTTCAGTTAACTTTGTACTTGACTTCTGAATACCATTTGCAGGGCACACCTTTTATGTCTTTTTCTGCTTTCACGTCTACTTGGAAACTCAAAGCACACAGTCAGCAGTCACGGGCACTGATTTCTTGTTTAAATTTTAGTTCTAAAAGGTACCTCCCGTGATTTACAATAAAATGCACATTGTAACCTTTAATCCATAGTTTTGAAAAAGTTGAAATGAAAAATTACTGTTTCTAACAGCACATTTTTTGTGACAGCACAGTTATTTTTTGGCGGGTTGGTTACACGCAACCCGCCTATTAGATTGACGTGTCCGGTGTATGTCCGTCAACATTTTTCGTTTCCGTCTCGAAAATGCTTTGTCCAATCGAATTCAAACTTGGTAGGGAGATAGCTCACCATCATAGTTAGGTTCCTTTCGAAATTGGTGTAATTCTGTCTGTTCGTTTTTCCGTTTTTTGTCTGTTTGTCTGTCCGTCAACATTTCCGTTTCCGGACTCTAACTTGAAAACGCTTTGTCCAATTGAATTCAAACTTGACAGGTTTTTAGATCACCATCATAGCTAGGTTACTTTTGAAATTGGTGTAATTCCGTATGTTCGTTTGTCTGTTGTTTGTCCGTCAATATTTCCGTTTCAGAGACTCTAACTCGAAAACGCTTTTCCAATCGAATTCAAACTTGACAGGGAGATAGATCACCATCATAGCTAGGTTCCTTTCGAAATTGGTGTAACAATTCTGTCTGTTCGTTTGTTTTTTGTCCGTTTGGCTGTCCATCAACATTTCTGTTTCCGGACACTAACTCAAAAACGCTTTGTCCAATCGAATTCGAATTTGACAGGAATTTGCATTTTTTAGCACGTCTAACACATTTACCTAACATTTCTTTCCTTGTTTCTAAATTTAATTACAGCAGTTGCTAACCTGCGCAACCCGCCTTTTGGGGCATGTTTGACCCTCTTGTTATGTTTAGTCATGACACATTATACTTTTCCATGTTACATTTTATGTAAAATCTGAACATTTACAGCTTCATATGGTTTGGAGGTTTGTTCACATATAGCTTGGGAAATGATCTGTGAAGCTCTCATACAAATTTGAAATTTAATTAGATTTTCACAAGTTGGGACTGTACCTGTGCAGTCGGAGGGGTTAAATAGTGCTTTGAGTCCTGTAGTATATGGAGATATTGCGCTGAGTATAAATACATACATAACAAGATGTACTCAGAGAGAGCAAAACGCTCGACTCTTATAGTGACCAGTCTCTCAAGTGATATAAAGTATTGTACGGAAGACAATAAAATAAAACCAAACATGTAAATTAATCTTCATAGAAATATCAAGTAGAAAGCTAAAGTCATTAAAAATACATTGAAATGGGACCTCTGAAAAATCATGATTTTTTTGTATCCAAAATAAGATTCAGATCTTTCTTTTAGTAACTTCTTCCTTCAGTCAGGTCCTACCCACAAATTTTTAAATAAAGATCTGTTCATTAGTTCTAGAGTAATGTAAACACACACACAAAAAAAAACCCAAAAAACAATTAAAGAGACAAACAATTAGCACACAAAAATATAAACTGCTGGTGGAGGTAAAAATATTGCTTAAAGATCACTTCTTGGTGAAAATCACGCATGGTAATTTTTTGTGATGGACTGTCAAGGTATTGAAAGAAAAAAGAGAAAATAAAACAGAAATAATAATTAATAAAAATAATGAATATATCACCTCCCTCTTTATTATGTTTATGTCAATTTCAAGCCATAAAATGAGAAGAAATATTTTTACTTAAAGTCAGCAAGTATCACAAGCTAGATTTGTGACCTCACAATGACAGTTGCATTGTGACATCACTGAGTGATGACATCATCAGAAAGTAAAATATTGATTTTTGACGTATGTGATGAAGAGAAGCAGTTTCACTGTGAATTCCCTATTAAAAATAAGAAAAACTCTCTCCTGGCTTTAATTTTCAAGCAAATTACACCAAATTTGGCAGAATCTGTCTGTGCCCCATGAAATACCTTCCCACCAAATTTGAGATTGATTGATGTTGTAGTTTTTGAGTTATAAGGGAAAAACGGTGCACAGACAGGGAAGCAGATTTCACTGTAAAAGCCCAATTACAAATAAGAAAAACTCTCTCCTGGCTTTAATTTTCACACAAATTACACCAAATTTTCAAGAATCCGTCTGTACCGCATGAAATATCTGCCCACCAAATTTGAGCTTGATTGGTGTTATAGTTTTTGAGTTATAAGGGCGAAACAGTGCACAGACAGACAGACAGAAACAAACTGATCACAATAACCCTCTCCTATCGTCGAGCGTTAATAATAATAATAATAAATATTAGATCAGGGCCCGTATTCACGAAAGGTCTTAGACTAAGCCAGGTTTTAGGCTTAAATCCATTCTTAAAGTTAAGACTTTTGTCCCAGCTAAGTTTTGTCTTAAAACCGCATTCACAAAGGGTGACTTAGCTAAGTCCAAGATTATCAAATAATCACTTAATCACTCTGTGTCATGCGACCTTTCTTTTCTATTCAAACTATACTATTGGTGACATATATCTTTCATTTAATGCATTTTATCTAAGGAAAAGTGCTGTTTTGAAATGGAAAACCTTGTTACCACATATAAACTTCCAAAGACTGCTTTAGTGAGATGTTCTGTATAATTATACTTTATTTACAGCCATTTCAAATTTTGAAGTGGAGAAAAATTTATGGCGGCCATATTTAAGTCCTCTTTACAAAATTTAAGCCCACTACTAAGCAGTCTTAAAGTTGAGCCCTTGGCTAAGCATGAGACCAGTCTTAAATTCTTTGTGAATACCACTAAGCCTAAGACAAAAGTCTCAACTTTAAGCCTAAGCCCTGGCTAAGACCTTTCGTGAATACGGGCCCAGGGACTTTTTTCTTTAGGGCCATTATTTTTTGCAAGTTATTGGCCCATTGGAACACTGATTATTTTCCCTAAGCTGTGAACACTGTTTTTGCATGCTGGGTCTACTTGTATATTATAATCCGTTGTGCATCGCCTATACTTATACATCATGGTAATTTTGTGTACTGGCCTACTGGGTCAATGTGTACAATTTAATTTACAGGGTGAAGGTGAGTCAAGTATCCAGTGGGAAGAAATTATCCCTGCAAAGAATAGTGATAGTAAAGATGGAATGCATCACCAGATGTTTATTTTGAATGACTTGGAGAAAAATTCTACCTACCATGTACAGATGGTGGCCCACAATCAAGTTGGTAGTGGTGAATGGGCAGACACTTTCACCTTTACTACCCCTGCTGGTAAGAGACAAGGAGCTAAAGCAAGTTAAATTCACCACAGTGTGTGAACTTTGCTACTAAGCTGGTCCTCATAGTTTTCCTTGGATTATCAGAATTCTGATCAAAATCATGATTTTTTTGTGAGCCCTTAGCTTATTTAATTAATATATGGCAAAAAGGTCTGTGAATTTTGTTTCTTGTAAATTTTTTTAAAGAGAACAGACTTTTGAATTTCACATGTTATGATGAATTTCCCTTTTTTGCTCCATTATAATGCCAGCATTTTTCCTGTACATCTCACAGTTTTTGGGAGGAGTGTCCAAGTGGTTATATAATGTGGCAAATCATTACTTGGTTTACTGTTCTGTAGTTTTGGGTTTGAATCTGGCTTGTGGCATCATGTTTGGGCTCAGGCTGTTCCTATATGACCACGTGTGCTGTAGTGTGCACACACTATATAATGGAGTATAAAATGACATGGCATAAACCTTACACTTTATCTGTGGTTACTGAAGGGTTTTAGTGCCTTGATCTTCCAATTATTTTTTAGAAAATAGATCATTTTACAAGAAAGGAGTAAAACATTGTACCCCATTCCATAATTTCTTATTTGTTTATATTCTTGAAAGTATTTTTCATTCTTTATTTCAACAACATATTTTGGTTTCCATCCAATTGCAGTCATAAAAGTAGAATAAAAATAGAAATGCAAACAAATTGTTGTGTAATTAGGATATAAAAGTTTTATTATACATTTTCAAAATTATGTTGGTAAAAATTCTGTAAATAGATAATTTTAATATTGAGGAATCTGATGATCACATCAATAACTAAAATATATAGTCAAACAGTGGATATTGATTTTAGTTTGTCTCGTATGTAGTGAGTGATGTCAGACAAATTTGTGACAACATTTCATTTGATGTATTTGGAGGGACTTTTCACAAGTATTCTACTCTGTTCTGTTTTATTCTTTCATAGCGCTTAATCTCTGCCAAGGCAGACACTGGTATTTTTGTATACAATTTACTTAAAAAGGAGAGATAGAAAAAAATAAATACTTTGTGTGTAATAAACAGAATAAAGCATTTCATTCAGGACAATATAGTGTTTATGAAGCCCTTGGATAAGTGATATTACCTTCGAGCCTATCAGCTCTTGGGCAATATCACTTGTCCTTGGGCTTATTAAATCACAATATTGCCCAAAAAGAAGTGTTTTATTCTGTAAATGTAACAGTGTCTTTTTGTCTTAAATTGTGTTTGCCCTGGCTCACCTTCACTTTCAAACTTCTTTTTAAATAAAACTGTGATTCACTAAGTATCCTGTTTTATTGCATTAATATATCTTACCTAATGCGCAATTAGCTATACCAGTCCTGTCGACTGCCAGAAAAAGACCTCATGTGCAGTGCACCGGCAGGACCCTTCATATATTGGCGTGTTGTACTTAATAACTGTCAAGACAATGTGATGTCATATTTTTGGTGTAAACTTAAAAATTCAGGAGCTTTGCACAGACCCTTACTGTCGGGTCAGGAAACTCATTTCTCTCATAGGCCTGTTAACAGCTATAGAGAAGCAAGTCCACCTAGGTCAGTTCCACATGAGACCCATCCAGTGGTACCTGAAAAATCATTCGAGGATCCAACAATCTCTAGAATATGTGATCCTGATCGCAAGATCGCTCCACCCACACTTAAAATGGTGTCTCCAAGAGGCAGTTGTCCTTCAAAGTCAGCCACTACATCCATTCAGCTATGCTCTTGAGATCCTTACAGATGCCTCAAGAGAAGGCTTGGTTGCTCACTTGGGAGATTTCACAGCAAAAAGGACCCGGTCCCTCCCAGAAAGCAAGTTGCATATAAACTACCTGGAGCAAAAGGCGGTGTTTCTGGCCCTATTAGAGTTCAAAGACCACCAGTTGGGGTTAATCTAAAAGTTTACAAAAAGTTAAAATATTCACTTTTGTTTTGGCCCTGTAACATTCCTTTTTTAGTACCGCTGCCTTGTGTGAATCCTGTAATTTTGAATGCAGATTTGTTTGATCCTACATTTGATTGGCTGCTTTATTTGTGTATCAGAGAATGTTCTGTATTACGTTATATGTTATATACTCCTCTTTTTCTTCATTGTATAAAATATGTTAACTTCTGAAATAATAAAAAAATATTGGATAAAAAAAAAAAAGAGTTCAAAGACCTCTGTTCAAACCAGATTTTACTCATAGGAATATTACACCACAGTTGTTGCCTACATAAACAAGGAGGGGGGGCATGAGGTCAGGCCCACTGTGTGCCCTTTTGTGGAGAATCCTGACCTGTTGCTTCAGGAAACAAGTGACTCTCAAGGCAGGACACATCCCAGGCCAACTGAATACAGCAGCAAACAAGCTATCCAGACTTGGCCAGATCATTCAAACAGAATGGTCTGTCCTTTCCAGTTTCCAGGTTTCCAGTTGATATGCAACAGTCTGCACCAACCTCAAGTAGATCTTTTTGCAACAAGGTTCAACAATAAATCACCTCAGTTTGTGTCACCATTTCCAGATTACTTAGCCTGGGCAGGGGATGTACTCAGTCTGCCCTGAGAAGATCTGGACCCCTCTGCCTTCCCACCAATAGCCATTCTGGGAAAAAATGGTGCCAAAACTAAGCGACTACCCATGCAAGAGAATCACTTTGATTACTGCATGGTGGCCCAACAATCCTTAGTTATGGGGCCTGGTGACTATGTCAAGCCAAAACCCACTCTGCCTGCCCAATCTGCTGACTGCCTTTCAGTCAGATTCCACACAAAAATCTGTCGCACCTAAATCTCCATGCCTGGCTCCTAGAGCCTCAGCTATGAAGAGAAGGGCTTCTCTGAGGCAGAGGCAGAATGAATTGAGGCTCCTCAAAGATTCTCAACCAGATCAATCCATATGAGGCAAAGTAAGTGGATCATTTTAACAAAATGATGCCACAGTAATCAGGTAGACTTCAGGGCACCACCTATAAAATTCATAGCTGACTTCCTCCTGCACCTGTTCCAGGACAGGAAGTTGCAGCCAAGTACTATTGGTGGCTACATCAGCCATAGCAGACAAATTAGGAAATTTGCCCATTAATGTCAGTAAGGACGAAAATCTCACTTAGTCTTCTGGATAGTTTCCATAGAGACAGACCTAAGGGTTGTAGAGGAATTCCCACTTGAAATCTTTCTCTGGTGCTTCACCAGCTCTCAAAAGCTCATTCTAAACACCTTAAAGAGGTGTCCCGGAAGCACCTGACCTTCAAGACCATCTTCCTCTTAGCTTTGAGTTTAGGTAAATGCAAGAGTGAGATCCATGCTTGGCTCTTTAAAATCATTAGACACCAGACAGACTGGTCCAAAGTATCTCTTTACCCCCTCACCCAGCTTCCTCTCAAAGAACCAGCTGCCTAAAGAGGGTCCAGACAGTGTGGTCCCAGTGGTTATTCCACCTCTGGCCCCCACTCTGGATAAATAACTCAAGGGTGATAGGTCACTTTGCCCAGTTAGTGCCCTGTGTTACTATCTGGACAGGACTTCTGACCTCAGGCAGAACAGAGAGGTGGTCTTTGTCTCCTTCAAGAAAGGTTTTGACAAAGATATATCTCCTGCCAATATCTCATCATGGATCAAGCAGACTGTGATCCTATGTTATGACAAGGTTCCCACATCCTTGAAAATCCTTGAAAAAATTGCTTTATTTTCAAGGCCTTGAAAGTCCTTGAATTTGGCCAAAATTGAATAAAATCCTTGAAAAGTCCTTGAATTTGTTCTTGCCCAACTTGTGCATCTGCATCATCTAGTTTTACAGCTATGACAGACTCAGAAAAGCAAGTATGATTTAGTCTGAACAAAGTTTATGTTAAAATATTATTAGATGTGTTAATGCCATTGTTGTAATTAGTTTATTAAATGTTAAAATCATGTGACAATAAAGAATTTTGTGGGAGGAACGGACTGCTAGAAGGGGAGGTAAAGGAGGCCGTGCATTAAAATATATCCTTGAGAATTGTTGTTGTTGACCTTGAAAATCCTTGAAAAGACCTTGAATCCAGTTGTCAAAAGTCTGGGGGAACCCTGTATGAGCTCTCTGATCAAGAGGCCCTTACTCTGCATGAGGTTAAACCGCATGATGTTAGGGCCTTTGCTGCTTCTTAAGGCCTTCCAGTCAGGAGACTCCTTAGAACAGCTAGTATCAGCCCGTCACTGGAAATCCCATAACCCCTTCACACAGTTTGTACCCCACAGCCCTTAACAGCATTTGGGTGGGCGGTCAGGGGGAAAAGGTTTGTCCAGGCCATATCTCAGAAACCATAAGGTGTAGTAAGTTGATACTTGGTAGGGACATTGGTTAGGGATGTAGGTATGTAACGTCATGGTGTGACCTTGATTTGACCTTGCCGCAGTGACCTTGAGTTTGAAAATCTTGTCCGGGCTATATCTCAGCAACCGTAAGGTTTAGGAAGTTGATACTTAGTAGGGACATTGGTTAGGAGGTGTGCAACGTCATGGTGTGACCTTGATTTGACCTTTGACCTTGTTGTAGTGACCTTGACCTATAAACACTTGTCAGGGCTATATCTCAGGAACCATTAGGTGTAGGAAGTTGATATTTGGTAGGGCAATTGGTTGGGGGTTGTAGGTGTGCAACATCATTGTGTGGCCTGGATTTGACCATTGACATTATCATAGTGACCATGGGTTTTAAAGTCTTGTCCAGGTTATTTCTTGAATTCCGTAAGGTGTACAAGGTTGCCACTTGGTAAGGACACTGGTTAGGGGGTGTAGGTGTGCATCATGGTGTGACCTTTTTGCTCTGTGAAAATGTGTTCACCTGCGATATTTGAGACCTCTTTCTCTTCACGACCTCTTTTCTCTTCATATTTGAGACCTCTTTCTGTTCAAGATATATGGATTATTATATGCACTTTTACTTAATTGTGCTATTTCCATTGACAGCCATTTTCCAATTAATAAATTTTACAGTTTCATAATTTTTAGTTTACTGATTAATTCTGTCACCTTGCTATTGAATTGTCTTGTTTTAATACTTTATCTTAACATACATTTTCTTTCTCTAAGCAGGGTGTATCCAGTCATGAAAAACCTGGAAAAGTCATGGAATTCCATTTTTCCAGGCCAGGAAAAGTTATGGAAATTGACTCCAGGTTTTCGAAAATTCATAAAAAATCATGGCAATTAAAAGGCATCCTCTCGTTTGTGTAATCAGGTCAAATTTGGTGTCTTCCACATCTTCCTGTACTGTAACTGGAACCTTGCGCATGGTTCTCAAAAGCAAAACCGACAGGAGCTACTTGTAGTTCCTGGCATGTTAAACAATGCCAGGACTGTTTTGAGTGAGGAGCCAGACAAATACCAGTCAGTGTCATTGGGAGTTGGTTTTATTATGACATGTTAAAGTCATTTTGATTTAATCTTTTTTATCGCATTCTGTTCCAATCGACTCCAAATCACACAGGTATGGCCTGTCGATTCTTCCCTCATAGCTCTGGTACATATCTCTTTCATGCCACGAAGCATGTAAAATGTCCTTCTTTTTAAAGCTTTGCTCATGGAGAAGTCATGGGAAAAGTCTTGGAAAAAATATTAAAATTTAGTGGATACACCCTGTCATAGATGTTATTTACTCTACTAAAACATTATTTGGAACTTTATGTAACTGACACTGCTCTGAAAGTATCCCAATCTTTGTACTGTTTCACTACTTCTATATCTCATGGTGTTGAAAACTATTTCCCCGGGCTGTGGGGTACTCCACCATATTGCACAAAGTTCAGACCTTCACAGGTTACTCTCCAGTTTTCACAGGGATCGTCCAAAAAGGTCCAGGAATCTTCCAAAATGGAACCTTTCTGTTGTTCTCAATGAGCTCACAAAAGCACCCTTTGAGAATATGAAAGACCCAGACCTTAAACATCTTACTCTCAAAACTGCTTTCTTGCTAGCTTTGGTCTCCACCAAGCGCCGCAGCGAAATTCATGCCTGGGTTGCAAACAGAATATCTAATCAAGGCCAATGGGAAAAGGTTGCCTTGTTCCCCCTTCAGATTTTATAGCCAAAAACCCAACTAGCAAGAGAAGGTTCTCAAAGTGTGTCTCCGGTGACTATTCCTGCTTTGACTACCATTGTAGATAGACAATTCAAGGAAAACAGGACCTTGTGTCCTGTGCGGGCCTTGAGATACTATTTGGATCGAACCAAAGACCTGAGAGGGTCTCGATCCCTTCTTTTCATCTCCTTCAAGAAAGGACACACCTCAGACGTCAGACCTGCTACTCTTTCTTCTTGGTTGAAACAAACCATTCTACTTTGTTATAAACAAGCAGACCAACAATCCTTGGACTTGGTCCAAGCTAAAGCGCATGACATTAGGGCCTTCGCGGCCTCTAAGGCCTTTTACGGTGGGGTATCGGTTTACCAAATCATGAAAGCCTGTCACTGGAAAGCTCACAACACATTACAAATTTTTACCTAAAAGACCTTACGTGGTCAGCCAACAACAACAATATGTATCTGGGACCAGTGGTGGCGGCACAACAAGTCCTAAACCCTTCCCCTCAGACCAGTTATTCTCGGAAAGAAAAGAGGGGGTGGGGGTGGGGGTTACATCCGCTACAACTAAGTCTTCAGGAGTCTAATCCCAGGGTCTAGGTATAGGTTTACCTCTCGAGATGTTACGGGTAAGGTCATTTTTACCCCACAGCCGTAAGGGCTGTCGGGGTATGGTTTTCACCCATGGTGTCCGGGCGGCGGGAAAAAGTTTGTCCGGACTATATCTCAGAAACCGTAAGGTGTAGGAAGTTGATACTTGGTAGGGACATTGGTTAGGGGGTGTAGGTGTTCAACGTCATGGTCTGACCTTGATTTGACCTTGCCGTAGTGACCTTGACCTCTAAAATCTTGTCCGGGCTATATCTCGGAAACCGTAAGGTGTACGAAGTTGATACTTGGTAGGGATATTGGTTTGGGGGTGTAGGTGTGCAACGGCATGGTCTGACCTTGATTTGACCTTTGACCTTGCCGTAGTGACCTTGATCTCTAAAATCTTGTCCGGGCTATATCTCGGAAACCGTAAGGTGTAGGAAGTTGATACTTGGTAGGGATATTGGTTAGGGGGTGTAGGTGTGCAACGTCATGGTCTGACCTTGACTTGACCTTTGACCTTGCCGTAGTGACCTTGACCAATAAAATCTTGTCCGGGCTATATCTCAGATACTGTAAGGTGTAGGAAGTTGATACTTGGTAGGGACATTGGTTAGGGGGTGTAGGTGTGCAACATCGTGGTGCGACCTTAATTTGACCATTGACCTTGCCGTAGTGACCTTGACCTATAAAATCTTGTCCGGGGTATATCTTGGAAACCGTTAGGTGTAGGAAGTTGATACTGAGTAGGGACATTGGCTAGGGTGTGTAGATGTAAAACGTCATGGTGTGACCTTGATTTGACCTTGGCATAGTGACCTTGAAATATAATGCCTTGCCAGGACTGTATTTCGGGAAACCATAAGGTGTAGGAAGTTGATATTTGGTAGGGACATTGGTCAAGGGTTATCTGTGTGCAATGTCATGGTGTGACCTTGATTTGACCTTTGATCTTGCATATCTGATGCTATTTTTATCTACGAGGATATCTGATACTATTTATCTCTCTTATATCTCTCATATCTTTTTACTTGAATCTTGGTTGTTGCACCTTGGGTGTCTTTTGGTGTAGATTAAGCACTGTTAAAGTCATATTAGAAGTCATTAACTGTTTTACTTTTGCAACTTCCCATTGTAACAGATGGTATTGCATCAAGTGAGCCACAGGTTTTACCCCAATTCCACATAAAAGCATGTATTGCTACATCTGTATGTATGGGTAATATTCAAAACATCAAAACCATAATTCGACCATACAAATGAAAATCAAAATAGGAGAAGTCTTAAAACTTCATAATTTTTAGTTTACTGAATTGTCTTATTTTAATACTTATTCTTTACATGCAATTTCTTTATCTTAGATGTTATTTTCTCTACTTAAACATTATTTGGACGCTGCTCTGAAGGTATCCCAATATGTGTACTGTTCCATTACTGCTATATCTCATGGTGTTGAAAACTATTTTCCCAGGCTGTGGGGTACGGGCATCTCTGATGCTATTTTTTATTTTTAGTTTATCAAGCATACTATGTATTAAGGACTTATCAAGGTTGTCATTAATCTCATGTTAGCTGGCAAAAATTTATGAGAATTCCAACCATAGGGCTGGTTTTTCACTTGTGGATGGGCCCTAAGGGTCCTTACACTTCTTAAGTGAGCACAGCTACACTTCTCTCCTACAATCAAAACATCCTGACAGTTTTTAGCACTGTCATTCATTTCATTCAGGTTTTTGGCTCTTTACAGGCCCGGTCTTTGTGATTGGGGCACTGTAAACGGGACTCAGACTATTCTTTCTAATCTATTACTTCAAAATCTAAGACAAATTGACATATCTTCCAGTCTCAGCTGTAATCCCTCCACCGTGTGGTTGGATTCGGCAATCAGTCCCACATGGTAAGCTATTGTAGCACAATAAAATAAAAAATTTTAATTACTTAAATGTAGCTTTTATAAGCTACAAGCTTACCATGTGGGACTGAGAAGAGCCCCACGCTGCCTCCCCGCTGTATTACAGCTGAGGGGTACGGTTTAAAAATTGCAATGAGAAAGTAGGAAGAGATCTCGTAGTGTACCACAAGAGGACAACCTGAGGCTACGGCCAACTATAAATATCTGTGTTTCTTAGATGTTGGCCGTGATGCCTGCGGCCATCCGAGAACAGTAATCAGTCCCACATGGTAACCTTGTAGCTTATAAAAGCTACATTTAAGTAATTAAGCGTCCCGCAAGGGACGCTTGTTTGTGTATGGGAGAGCTTCAGCCTCCGCCGGCTCCGCATTTTGTTTTCCTTATAACTCTGTAACCGTTAGGCGGATTCTTTTCAAATTTGGCAGGTTTAGGCAGTAGCCCTGCGGAATTTTTTTGAATATGCTGCAGTGACATTTCAACCAATCAGAGAGGTCACATGACCAAAAATGTCTTTTTTCGATGGGGAAGCTTGTCCGGATGATAACTTGAAAGGAATTTTATCAATTCACCTGAAACTTGGCAAATACATTCATTCTATTAAAATCTGGAAATCATTAGATTTTGGCATTGATTGGTCAAGAAGTGGCCGAGTAATTAATGATTAATTAATCATTACGAATTTTCCAAATAAGGAAAACACAAAAATGCTTATATCTCGAAAACCGTGCTAGATAGAGCGATTTCGACGAAATTTTTGACCCGCAGGGTATCTCTGCGGAGTAGTTTTCCCAATTTTCAAAAAAATTTTATCTCGCCAAAAATGGCGGCCATTTTGAATTTTCGAATTTTTCGCAAAAATTGCAAAACATAAAAATGCTTATATCTCAAAAACCCTGCTCGATAGAGCGATTTCGACAAAATTTTTGACCCGCAGGGTATCTCTGCAGAGTAGCCATGCCAATTTTCAAACAAAAAATTTCTCGCAAAAAATGGCAGCCATTTTGAATTTTCGAATTTTTCGCAAAATTGCAAAACACAAAAATGCTTATATCTCGAAAACCGTGCTAGATAGAGCGATTTCGACGAAATTTTTGACCCACAGGGCATCTCTGCAGAGTAGCCATGCCAATTTTCAAAAAAATTTTGTCTTGCCAAAAATGGCGGCCATTTTGAATTTTCGAATTTTTCGCAAAAATTGCAAAACATAAAAATGGTTATATCTCGAAAACCCTGCTAGATAGAGCGATTTCGACAAAATTTTTGACCCACAGGGTATATCTGCAGAGTAGCCATGCCAATTTTCAAAAAAATTTTGTCTCACCAAAAATGGCGGCCATTTTGAATTTTCGAATTTTTCGCAAAAATTGCAAAACATAAAAATGCTTATATCTCAAAAACCCTGCTAGATAGAGCGATTTCGACGAAATTTTTGACCCACAGGGTATCTCTGCAGAGTAGCCATGCCAATTTTTAAAAAAATTTTGTCTCGCCAAAAATGGCGGCCATTTTGAATTTTCGAATTTTTGCGCAAAAATTGCAAAACACAAAAATGCTAATATTTCGAAAACCGTGCTACATAGAGCGATTTCGACGAAATTTTTTATCTTCAGGGTATCTCTGCAGAGCAGCTATCCCAAAGAGCTTTCACTTGGTGAAGTTTCAGACCCATAGCTAATTGCTCACCTACTCAAAAAGAGTAAATGCGAATTACCTCTAAAAGTATTGGAAATGGCCAATTTTTCTCAAATAACTCATTCACCTACTTTTGGAAGAGCTTTCACATGGTGAAGTTTCAGACCCATAGCCAATTACTCACCTACTCAAAATGAGTAAATGCGAATTATCTCTAAAAGTATTGCAGATAGCCAATTTTTCTCAAATAACTCATTCACCTACTTTTGGGAGAGCTTTCACTTGGTGAAGTTTCAGACCCATAGATAATTATTCACCTACTCAAAATGAGTAAATGTGAATTATCTCTTAATAGTATTGCAGATAGCCAATTTTTCTCAAATAACTCATTCACCTACTTTTGGAAGACCTTTCACACACGAAAATGAAAAATTGTGAATATCTCGGAAAAGCTATTTCTTGTGCTTTAATGCTCGGCGGGAGATACACACCACGGCAGTGGTCTTGACAAAAATTTTTGTCTCCCCAAAAATGGTGGCCATTTTGAATTTTCAAAGTTTTTGCAAAACACAAAAATGCTTATATCTCGAAAACCGTGCTATATGGAGCGAACTCAACAAAATTTTGGACCTGCTGGGTATCTCTGCAGAGTAGCCATGCCAATTTTCAAAATATTTTTGTCTCGCCAAATATAGCGGACATTTTTAATTTTTTTATTTTTTGCAAAACACAAAAATGCTTATATCTTGAAAACCGTGCTAGATAGAGCAGACTGCGCTGACTGTGGTTGCCACAACAGTATAAGGCTAGAAACGAAGCATTTTCTTAATACTTTAGCACTCACCTTTATATCCTTTTCGGGACGCTTTGTTTTTGCTATGCAAAAACATTATCTTTTTTTTTTGCGAGCGATCCTCTAGTTAAAATTTTCAAATTTAGAGAATTTGTGTCAATATGTTATTCATATACTTTTGAATTAGCTGACATGACATTGTAAAATTGGGAGATGTGTAGCTCATGGCATAGCTATGTAATAACTATTCTCAGGTTCTTACTGTTGTAACTTGAAAGCTATTGCATTTAGAGTATTTTGTTTAAATATATTGTTCACCTACTTTTGGGTCAGCTATAACATAGTGAAATTGCAGACCTGTATGTCATGACATACCCGAGTAATAGCTACTTTCAGGTTCTCACTGTTGAGTAAATCAGTTGTAACTTGAAAACTATTGCATTTACAGTATTTTGTTTAAATAAGTATTAACCTACTTTTAGGTCAGCTATAAAATAATAAAATCATAGACCTGTAGCTCCTTGCATAGCTGAGTAATAGCTACTTTGAGATTCTCACTGTTGAGTAAATCAGTTGTAACTTGAAAACTATTTCATGTACAGCATTTCTTTAAATATGTTATTTACCTACTTAAAATTGCAGTCCTTTAACTGATTGCATAGCTGAGCAAAAGCTACTTTGAGATTCTCACTGTTGAGTAAATGAGTTGTAACTCAAAAACTATTGCATTTGCAGTATTTTGTTTAAATATGTATTTACCCTACTTTTTACACCTCAACAGTTACTTGTTACTTTCCTTCTGAATACCATTTGCAGGGCACAACTTTTGTGTCCTTTTCTTCTGTCACTCTGAAAGTCAAAAAACACAGTCAGCTGACACAGAGGCTGTTCACGGGCACTGATTGTGTTTTAATTACTGCATGCCTAATAAACTACCCACCTGCCAAGTGGTAGTTATTCTAGCTAATTGTCCATTAGGTAAGATATATTAATGCAATAAAATTGCAAATTTAATAAGTAAATTTATTTTTTATAAGTTAATACCTTACCTAATGGACAAGAGAGGCCCTCCCAACTGACCCCACTATCAGCTTGCTAGGGTGTTGATCTAGGTTTAGGCAACAAAAAATAATGATATGACATCACATTGTCAAGAGAGCAAGGAAGTATGACATGCCACCTACTGAATGAACACTATGACTGGTCCCACTGGTGCACTGCATAGGACGTCTTTCTCTGGCATTTGGTGGGACTGGTCGAGCCGACTAGTATAGTTAATTGTACATTAGGTAAGGTGTTAACTTATAAAAATTTAATTTACTTATTAAATTTGTAATTTTGAGGAGATAATATCAAAGGGCCCTCTTTATTATTGAGATTTATCGGATGTCTATTAAAATTCAACAGTAATAACTGTGAAAACATGTTTTAATTTGGTAATTGGTAATTTATAATAATTATAACATTTATCATTCAATTATTTTGAGAAGTTATAAAATTTGATTTGTGATAGGATATCTCAACTGGTTACAAAAGTGATCAGATGTAACTGATGTACTTGCTAAAGAGGTACCTTCTATGTGTTAATTACTTGTTTTTCTGCTAAAATTAAAACATATTTTTTGTTTTAATCATAGATGGTGAAGTAGCAGAGCCAGTGAATGAAGAAAATACAACAGAACCGAATGAAGGTATATAATGTTATTTTAAACCAAAATTTTATCCAAATGGAGAAAATACCTTTTTCATTATCATATACGTGCAACAATGGATAGTTATCTTAGACACATTTGTTTATGTAAGATTGTTGTTATTGTGTGTATTCACATCACAAAACCCTTGCAGTTACATACATGTACATTTTTACAATGCTAACTATCTTCAGTGTAGAGGGGAGAAATAAAAACTATTATCAGGTCTCCATTTTCCAGGTATTTAGGTAAAATATGATACATGGTGGAAAATAAATAAAGTTATTTTTAAGGCCTACTTTTTTAGAAACTTGTCTGTGAAGAGATGGCAATTATTTAAGTCAGACTGCCACTCTTTCACACAAAAAAATACCAAAATTGACCAGTTAATAGATCAAAAGATAACTTCACTTTGTTGTTAAGATGAAGTCTTTGTATTTCAGTTTCCAGTGGATATAGAAGCTCAACTCACTTTGTGCTATTGTCAGTCTTTCTGGCTTTGTGTTTGCTGTTGTGACATCTTTGAGAAGTAAACTAGAAAGTCACTGGTAAACACATCCTCTTTGGTTTCGAATGATTGTGAATTTCAGGATTTAATGTTTTCTATTTGTACATTTAAATTACCTTCTGATATTTTGTGTTGTGTGTGTGAATTAAAGTACAAAAACAGTGTTTTGTGGCAATTTATAACCTATTCATTGTCATTCTTATGTCAGCTGACATTATTGCATCACTCTGCTGTGTCCGCATCTATGTGAACCACATCACCTCCAAAAGTACAAGGCCCATAGACATGCTGTTACTTTTAAGAGATACCTTATCTATCGAGGATGATAAATTGTTGAAGGCATGTAGATATGTTGGTTTATCTGTTCCCCAGAGCCATTAGAAGCAAGGTACCCCACACAAAGTGTAAAAAGTTATCAAAAATTCTCTCATTGACTATTGAAAGGATTTCTCTCTTATCGTGCATATATGTACTAGGCCACAAATAAATTCCTTTGTGTGAGTATCAGGCCTGAAACATTCTTAATTATTTTTTTTTATAAATTTTTAAAAAAACTTTGTTAATGAATTGAAATTCATGAATTTTATGTAGTAGTAAATGCCTTATAACTTGAAAAGTATTGCATGTAGAGCATTGTCTTCACCCATGGTGTCTGGATGAGTGGGTGAGTGGTCGAGGTGGTTAAAACTTTGAAACTTGGTAGGAACATTGGTTAGGGGGTGTAGGTATCCAACATCATGGTGTGACCTTGATTTGACCTTGCCATAGTGACCTTGACCTATAAAATCTTCTCCGGGCTATCTCTCGCAACCGTAAGGTGTAGGAACTTGATACTTGGGTCATTGGTTGGGGGTGTGTATATGTGCAACATCATGGTGTGACCTTGATTTTACCTTTAATCTTGCCGTAGTGACCTTGACCTTTTAAAAAAAAATTTCCAGCCAATATTTTTGAAAACATAAGGTGTAGGAAGTTCATACTTGTTAGGGACATTGCTTTGGGGTTGTAGGTGTGTAACGTCATGGTGTGATTAGGATTTGACCTTGTAGTGACCATGAGTTTTAAAATCTTGTCCAGGCTGTTTCTTGGATTCCATGCAGTGTAGAAGGTTGACATGTGGTATGGACATTGGTTAGGGGGTGTAGGTATGCATCTTGGTGTGACCTTTAACTTTGTCTCCGCCAAGGTGTGTTCACTTGCCATATTTGAGGCATGTTTCTCTTTGGACAAAGATATATGGATTGCTGCAACTGATTATTATATGTACTTTTACATAATTTTGCTATTTCCTGTGACAGTTATTCTCCAATTTATAAATTTTACAGCTTCATAAGTATTAGTTTACTGATTAATGCTGTCATTACTTTGAAAATAACGTTTTGCTGTTGAATTGCCTTGTTATAATACTTTATTTTTACATACATTTTCTTTCTCTTAGATGTTATTTTCTCTTCTTAAACATTATTTGTACCTTTATATAACTGACACTGCTCTGAAAGTACTGCGATCTTTTTGCTTTTTTACTGCTTCTATATCTCATATATAGTGTTAAAAACTATTTCCCTAGCCTGTGGGGTACGGGCATCTCTGATGCTATTTTTAGGTTGGTTACACGCAACCCGCCTATTAGATTGATGTGTCCGACATCCGTCTGTCCGTCCACATTTTTCGTTTCTGGACTCTAACTTGAAAATGGTTTGTCCAATCGAATCCAAACTTGACACTGACATAGATCACCATCATAGCTAAGTGGCTTTTGAAATTGGTGTAATTTTGTCCTTTTGTTTGTCCGGTTTTTGTCCGTTGGTCTGTCCATCCACATTTTGGTTTCCGGACTCTAACTCGAAAATGGTGTATCCAATCGAATTCAAACTTGACAGGGACATAGATTACCATCATAGCTTGGTTCCTTTCGAAATTGGTGTAATTCCGTTCGTTCCTTTGTCCGTTTGTCTGTCCGTCCGTCCATCCACAAGTTTTGTTTCCAGACAGTAACTCAAAAACGGTTTGTCCAATCGAATTCAAACTTGGCAGGGAGATATATCACCATCATAGCTAGGTTCCTTTCGAAATTGGTGTAATTCCATCTGTTCGTTTGTCCGTTTTTTCATCCATCTGTCCATTCACATTTTTGTTTCTGGACTCTAACTCGAAAATGGTTTGTCCAATTGAATTCAAACTTGACAGGGACATAGATCAGCATCATAGCTAGGTTGCTTTTGAAATTGCTGTAATTCCATCCGTTCATTTGTCTGTTTTTTGTCCGTTTGTCCGTCCACATTTTTGTTTCCGGACTCTAACTCGAAAACGGTTTGTCCAATCGATTTCAAACTTGACAGGGACATAAATCACCATCACAGCTAGGTTGCTTTCGAAATTGGTGTAATTCTGTGTGTTCATTTGTCCGTTTTTTGTCTGTTTGTCCGTCAAACTTTCTGTTTCCGGACTCTAACTCAAAAACGGTTTGTCCAATCGAATTCAAACTTGACAGGGAGATAGATCACCATCATAGCTAGGTTCCTTTCGAAATCGGTGTAATTCTGTGTGTTTGTTTGTCGGTTTTTTTGTCCATTTGTCTGTTTGTCAACATTTCTGTTTTCGGACTCTACCTCGAAAACGCTCTGTCTAATCAAATTCAAACTTGACGGGGAGATAGATCACCATCATAGCTAAGTTCCTGTCGAAATTGGTGTAATTCTGTCTGTTCGTTTGTCTGTTTTATGTCCATTTGTCTGTTCGTCAACATTTCTGTTTCCGGACTCTAACTCGAAAACGCTCTGTCCAATCAAATTCAAACTTGACAGGGAGATAGATCACCATCATAGCTAGGTTCCTTTCGAAATTGGTGTAATTCTGTCTGTTTGTTTGTTCGTCAACTTTTCGTTTCCGGACTCTAACTCGAAAACGCTTTGTCCAATCGAATTCAAACTTGACAGGGAAATACATCATCATAGCTAAGTTGCTTTCGAAATTGGTGTAATTCCAGCCTTTTGTTTGCCCATTTTTGTTTTACATTTCTTAGCACGTCTAAAACATTCACCTTAACTGGGTGACCTAACATTTCTTTCTTTGTTTCTAAATATAATAACAGCAGTCGCTAACCTTATTGTTACCTGCGCAACCCGTCTTTTGGGGCATCTTTGACCCTCTTGTTTAAATCTAATCTACTGCTAATATCTTCCCCACAAAGGGGAACTCGGTGCGCTAATTAAACAAAATCATTATCGTAGGGAATAATAATATTTTGCCAGCTACTTTTTCCATAACTACAACATGGGAAGTAGCTTGGGAGTCTATCCCAATAGCTAAGTTAGCAATAGCTACTTTAAGACATTTTCAGTACCTTCCATAATGTGTAAAATCACTTGTATCTCTAAAATTTTTGGATTTAGAGTATTTTGTTGAAATGTGATATTCACCTACTTTTGGATCAGCTATAACATTATGAAATTGCAGACCTATAGCTCATTGCATAGGTGAGCAATAGCTACTTTCCGGTTCTCACTGTTGAGTAAATCACCTGTAGTTTGAAAACTATTGCATTTACAGTATTTTGTTAAAATGTGTTTTTCGTCTGCTTTTGGGTCAGCTATAAAATAGTAAAATTGCAGAGCTATAGCTTATTGCATAGCCGAGCAATAGCTAATTTGAGATACGTCCTTTTCTACTTTTACTAGTCTTGTACTTTGAACCTCAAAACACCAAGTCAGCTGACACACAGCCGGTTGACGGGCACTCATTGCTTATTTAACATAGATTCTTTTGGCTGGATGAGGGGCCACGGTGGCAGAGTGATAACACTCTCGCCTCCCACCTCTGAGGCCGGGGTTCGATTCCTGGCACGGCCTCAAGTGGGAAAGCTGGTAGTTGCGTGCCGTTGGTCGGCAGTTTACAGTACAGAACCCTAACGAACTCTATGTACTGGTTTCCTCTGCCCTTCCAACTACCCATCGTGATATGACCTGTACAGTGTTGAAAGCAATGTAAAACCCCAAATAAATAAATTTTGGCTGGATGAATATTTCAGAATAAAGCCACAATAAAGATTCATCTTTATATTGCAAAGATCCAAATAAAGTTTATAGTATTTCATTTATGCTTCCCTAATTTCTAAGGAAATACTAAAACCCTTTTACAAAAACACCAGTGCATAAAATAACTTCCATCAATCCATATCCACCACATAACTTTGTAAAGTGATAGAGTAAGAAATCTAAAATTCGCCAGGAATCTAAAATTCGCCACCTCTAAAACCTTAGTTAATTTTATGAAGAAAATTATGTTTTTGTCTAAAAATTGGTATTTTTTAGTTCAAAAAGCCTTAATTTACTATACCGTCAACAAATCTCACTACAATTCATTTATTTTATTAGTATTTTCACATGTGGCAAATGTCAGATATGTGGCGAATTTTAGATTTCTTACTCTAATGTATGCTACTGCCAGCTATGATCCAAGTCACAGGCAACTGTGCAATAGTATATACAATAGGCATGATTTAGTAGACAGGTGGCAATTGGGCTAATTTGGTCTTTAATTTAAATAATTAGCAGATATTCTTAAAATGATAACATAATTTTCACACAAATAATGATAAAAAATTGGTATTTCATAATGTAACTGTGAAGTAAAGCTGATGTTTTAATTTGTTGTGAGTTATTTTTGTCAGTTACTGGTTTGATACTTCCTGTGCTTGTCAATACAAGTGTTTTGAAGTCTGCTATTTTAAGTGAATATTTTCGAGAGCTGTATTTTGGTACAATGAAAGTATGTACATGTGTAATAATGTAATTTTGTAACTACAAAAGCAGTGATCCAAAGCCAGTTATTTTTAAGGAGTTCTGTTTCAACGTAGACATAATTATATATTACCGGTATTGATAAAGAGTGTGCAGCAGTTATTAGTATTTTATATTGCATCATCAAACAATCTTTGAAATATGTATAACATATGTATCAAGTGTCTTTAGTGGCAGTACTTGATATCAGTTTGTATTGCAAACAGAAATTTTCAAAAGATGAAAAGGTTTCATACTTAAAATGTGGGTAATTTAAATCTTGGATACACAATAAAAAGATAACAATATTGCAATTTCTTCTGAAAGGTGTAGAAGCAATTTTAAGGAAAGCTACAAAATTACAATTGATGAATATTTTTATGCACTACAATGTCTTACCCTTTGTAACTCAATGCCATTTGAAAGATTTGCCCCTCAGATGCTAAAAAGTTATTTTCCAGGACATCAGGAAAATCTGCCAGGTGGAGCTTTGAAGGTGCCTGAGATAATTTGTTATTCCGCCTCTTTTGGTTTGATCACTATCTTGAATAGACTTGTATTAAATCTGTCAAAGTTTTTTGTGCTTTCTCACTGGATATTCAACTTGAGACGTTTAGTATATTGTGTTGATAACAATATATTGAAACCAAGACAACGATGGCTAATAAATGCAACCATTTCTACGCAGTTTGGGACATGCATAGGTACTGCCTTTACTGTAGGGAAATCGGCAGGAGCGATGACACATGTGTGACTAGGTCTGAATACTAAGTTTTTCTCTGCGCATGTGAGGTCTTATATGTAGAACAAAAATCTAAAATTGCAAATAGAGGTATAACCCAAAGCCCTGGTCCTGTACAAGATCAAAAACAACAAAAGCCTCAATGAGCCTTGGCTAGAAGAGGCATTGTGGATAGAGCCCTGTTTTCTAATCCCCCACCCTCTCAAAATATAGCCATCAAGTAGTCATTCACAGTCCTATGGCAGGCATTCTTTTGGTAGTTCAGACCACACTGTAGCAGGAGAGGAAAATTGCTCAGTCTGGCAGCTGATTACCTATGTACTCCCATTCAAGGAGAAATGAAGGCTCTCAAGGCTTCCAGAGTGATAACAAGTGGTTGTCAAAACATAGACAAGAAGCATGCCCTAAATTAAGGGGAGTGGGTATCCTTAATCAGCTTGTTAGATACTTCCATGTCCCCAGTAACCCCAGATCAAGGATATACCTTGGTTTTTCCTGAATAGCATTGAGTCCCAAAGGGTAAGATTGTAGCTTACAAAAGCTACATTTAAATATAAAATTTAGAAAATTGTCATGTAAAAAATACAGCTGATTTGGCTATTATGTTCACCTATATCATTGATCCAAATTCCAATTGATCACTATCCAACCTGCAGTATCACTACAGATTGTGTTAAGCCTTTGTTGAAACTGCAGGTCAGTGCTATTAAGGTTCAACTATCAAACTCAGTGAAAAGGAAGATCACTATGGTAAAAAGTGTCAGTTTTTCTCTGGTTATGGAAAGGATGGCGAGTAAATTTACCACAGTACATAAAATTGTGACTGAGAAATGCCAGTTGTTTTATTGTGGATTGTTGTAATAAAATTTGTGATAAATTTAAGCCATTTATCTAATCTGCAGCAGAATATCAGTGGATTTCATGTTTTGTTGCTAAATTTAAAGGGTGTGTCCCATGGCATATTTTGCTTTCTGTTCCTGATTTCTTATTCCTGAGTCTCACATTTGACAAAAAATGCATCATACATTCATTCAACTACATTTTGTACCACAAGAATGTGATCATATAATCTGATTATATTTTTGTTATTTTAGAAAATACAATATGAAATTATGCCCATTATATTATTTCAAGTTGTGGTTGTCTGTTTGTTCCAAAATGTATATTTTAAGAGAAAATATTATAATATTTTTCTGACAACACAGATTTCAATATATTCCTATAGTTTGTAATATATAATATCCGATAAGATTTTAATTTTGTATATTTCTTTTAATTATAGACGGGGAGGTTTATTTATATGATAGTTTTACGATGTAATTGCAAATTCCTGTAAAGTATGTTCTTTGACTAAACATACAAATTACCAAGTATATCAAAATTAAATTACGGCCATATTTTCAGATCTTTTAATCATCCTTTTCCCACATAATTCATAAAGGAATTTTTGTTGTAATACATGTTGTACTTTGCAGTAGGTAGCAACTGTTTTTTTTTTGGTTTTTTGGCTATGTGAAACTGTACTTCATTACATCTGTTATATATTTTGTGTAATTAAAGGACTAAACAATAGACTTTTTATTGGTGCTTTGTACAGTATTTATACCACATAGCTTTACAGGGTTGTCTTTTTTCTGTAATCTGAATTATGCAGATATAGCAGCAGACACTGAACACTGTTATTGTTATATGCATTTTTTGTTGTGTCAATGTGCAAATGTAGAGGCTTTGGTTTTTTCGTTAAATTGAGATTCCCCTTGTAGACATTATTTGTCATGTAATTTTTGTTTTGAGATGTTTGAATAATGATGCTAATGTTATGTCATTGCAACCCATTTTCACCCCACAGCCTTAAAGGGCTGTGCGGGTATTGTTTCACTCATTGCGTCCGGGTGGCAGCAATAAGTTTGTCCGGGCTGTATTTCAGAAACCATAAGGTGTAGCAAGTTAAAATGTTGTAGGGACCTTGGTTATGGGTTGTGGATATGCTACGTCATGGTGTGACCTTGATTTAACCTTTGACCTTGCCGTAGTGACCTTGAGTTTGAAAATATTAGGCTATATCTCAGGAACTGTAAGTTGTAGGTAGATGACACTAGGTAGGGACATTGGTTAGGGGGTATAAGTGTGCAACTAATGGTGTGGCTATAATTTGACCTTGACTTTGCTGTAGTGACCTTGAGTTAGAAAATCATGCTGGGCTATATATGAGATACTGTGTAGGAAGTTGACACTTGTAGAGAAATTTGCTGGGGAGTAGTAGGTGTGTAACATAAATGTTGGATCTTTAAGATTGCTGTCTTGACCTTGATTTTTAAAATCTTCTCCGGGCTTTATCTCAAATGGTAAGGTGTAGGCAGTTGATACTTGGTATGGGCATTGGTTGAGGTGTGTAGGTAAACAACATTGTGGTGTGACCTTGAAAAGAAAGTGAATACTTGTTTGGACATTTTTAATAGTGTAGGTGTGTAACATCATGATGTGACAATGATTTAACCTTTGTCATAGCTACCATAACCGTTATAAAATCTTCTCCGGACTACATTGTGGAATCTGTAAGGAGTAGAAGGTTGATTTTTGGTGTGGACATTAGTTAAGGAGAGTAGCTGTGCAGTGTCATAGTTTGACATTGATTTGACCTTGATATAGTGACCTTGAACTTAAAATTCTGGTGTAAGGTATATCTTGGAAACCATAAGGTGTAGAAAGTTGATTCCTGAATGGGTCATTGGTTGGGGAGTGTAGGTATGCTAAGTCATCGTGCAATCTTTAACTTGGTTCTGCCACAGTTTGGTCACCTGCCATAGTTGAGACATATTTCTCCTTTGACAACATTATATAGATGCTACAGCTGATTATTATGTGTACTTTTTACTTAATTGTGTTATTTCTATTAGCAGCTGTACTTCAATTAATAAATTTTACAGCTTCATAATTTTTAGTTTACTTGTTAATGCTGTCATCCTGCTATTATTGAATTGTCTTGTTTTAGTATTCTATCTTTACAGAGATTTTCTCTCTCTTAAACATTTTCTCTACTTAAACATTATTTGGATCTTGACAGACACTTTTCCCTGACAGTCTCCTAATCTTTGTACTTTTCCACTTCTATATATTATGGTGTCGAAAACTATTTCCCTGGACTGTGGGATATGGGGTTCTCTAATGCTATTTTATATTTTGCAAACATTTTAGGTGTTTTTTTTTGTTCGGTATAATTTTATCTCTCTGTATAACATAATTATGCTAATAATTGTTGTGATTCAGTTAAACTGCTCATTGTGTATACACTTGTATTCAGTTTGCTTTTGATGTTTTGATTGTTTTCGTGAGTGTTTTGATGTACATTATTGTGTGTTTGTGTCTCAGCTTTTTCTATAAAAAGAATGTTAATGTTACTTATTAAAACTATGATTTTATTGTGTTAATACATCTCACCTAATGGACAATCAGCTATGGAGCCAGCGCTATCTGGCCTCGCCAAACATCAGAAAATGATGTCCTGTGTCTCCACCGGCAAGACTAGCTAGTTTGCCACAATAAATATAGATTTTATATATATAGATTTTTTTATGTGAACTTTGACCCCATGGCCATGAGGTATTTGTTAAGAAAGGCAACAGTTTTATATTATGTACTACTAGCCTTTTTAGTGGATTTCTACGGAGAACTACTGTCTCCTGGCCAATTCACCATATAAAGACCTTTGAGAAGGGTTTCCTTCATATCTACAGACAAGTGCATTGTAATCTTCTGACGTCACCATCTCCAGCAAATGCTATAAGCGGCAAGTCACTTTGGAGATATAGATTTCCTGTCTTCTTCACCTATCCACCAGCAAATATTATAAGCATCTATCACTCACAGGAAATCAATAATTTTATATGAGGAAACATGCAACCTATTGGCCTCTTATCAGAAGCAAAGCAGCATTGCCTATTGTTAGAACTTGGATCGGTGACATTTTCTACAGACGAAGACTTATTTATTTGGCTATTTTCCATCCCTGTCTTGGAAGTGTATAGATATGGCATTGCTTCAACACCTGACTGGTACAGGTCATTTGACTGTACAGATAACCATACAAGGGTGCCAGAGCATATCGACCCCGGTACCGGCTACAGAACCTTCACACTTCCATATTACAATAAACCATCAGTCCAGGAAATAACTACCAATTTAAAGCTCTACCATTTGGTCTGTGCATTGCTCCCATGGAATTCACAACATTGGTCAAGGAAGTCAAGGTCATGGCTCAAAACAAGGGTATAAGAATCCACAAGCACCTAGACAATTGGTTGGTCAAAGCCACATCCCACCAAACCTGTCTCTAGCATACACAGACTCTAGTAGCTCTGTGTCAGGAACTAGGGTGGATAGTAAACATGGAATAATCAGAACTGGAACCAAAACATGAATTCAATTTTTGTAGGCCACCAGTTGAACCTCGAGGAGGGGAAGGTCAGACCCTCCCTGGAATGTGGGCAGACCTTAAATCTAAAAATTCAGAAACTTCTGACCGACCTGTCTTACAGGTCCGACAGCCCATGTCCTTAATAGGCCTTTTCATAACTCCAGAGAAGCAAGTCCACCTGGGTCAGCTCCATATGAGGCTGATTCAGTGGCACCTGAAAAACACTGGATGATCCCAGAATCCTTAGAAAAAGGTGATCCAGATCCCAAAGTCTCTCCACCCTTATCTAAAATGCGTGGTTCCAGGAAGCCAATGTTAAATGTCCAAGATCAGCCACTACACCCACTAAGAAGCTTCAAGAGAAAGCTGGGGTGCTCACTTAGTAGAGCTCACAGCAAGAGGGACTTGGTCCCTACCAGAAAGCAAATTGCACATAAATTATATGGAACTTAAGGCGGTCTTTTTGGCCCAGAAAGAATTCCAAGGCCTCTGCCCAAACAAGATTGTTCTCATTGTAACAGACTACACTACAGTTGGTCCCTACATAAACAAGGAATGAGGCATGAGGTCAGACCCACTGTGTGCCCTTCTTTGGAGGAGCATGACCTGGTACTACAGGAAACAGGTAGCCCTTAAGGCCTGATACATACCAGGCCATCTGAATGTGGAAGCCGACAAACTATCCAGGCTAGGCCAGATCATCAAACAGAATGGTCTCTCCTTCCAGATGATTTGTAAAAAGTGGCACTGACCTCAATTAGACCTACTTACAACAAGCTTCAACAAGTTGCCTTAGTTTGTGTCATCATTTCCAGACTCCCTACCCTGGGCAGTGGATGCACTCGGCCTACCCTGGGAGGCTCTGGACCCTAACCCTTCCCACAAGTAGACATTCTGGGCAAAATCAGGGCAAAACTGATGGACTACCCATGCGGAAGGATCATTCTGATTGCTCCAGGGTAGCCCAACATGCCCTGATTCTGGGATCTGGGTACTATGTCAAGCCAAAACCTGTTGTGCCTGCCCAACCTGACCAATCTTCTGACTCAACCCTTCAATCAGATTCCAGACAGGAAACTGTCCAATCTAAATTATTCATGCCTGACAAACTGGGAAATGTGCCATTTAATATGAACAAGGATGAAAATCTCACTTGTCTTCTGGATTATTTCCATAGAGACAGACCTAAGGGTTGTGGAGGCATTCCCTTCGGGAACCTTTCCCTGGTCGTCCAACAGCTTACAAAGGCTCTCTTTGAAACCCTTAAAGAGGTCTGCTTGAAGTGTTTGACCTACCAGACCACCTTCCTCTTAGCTTTAAGCTCTGGCAAATGCAGGAGTGAGATCCATGCTTGGCTCAACAGAAACATCAGACTGGTCCAAGGTGTCTGTCTACCCCTCACCCAGTTTTCTTTCAGAGAACCAATTGATCAAAGAGAGTCCAGAATGTGTGGCACCAGTGGTTATTCCTGCCCCATGCCCCAACTCTGGATAAATCACTCAAGGCTGAGTGGTGTCTATGCCCAGTTAGAGCCAAACACCACTACCTGGATAAGACCCCAGACAGATAAAAGAACGGGTCTTTGTCTTCTTTAAGAAGGGCTTTGACAAAGATATCAGCCCTGCCACTATCTAATCACTGATCAAGCAGACTGTGATTCTATGCTATGAGCTTTCTGATCAGAAGGCCCTTACGTTACATTGGGTCAAAAGCCCATGTTGTTAGGGCCTTTGCAGCTTCTAAGGCCTTCCAGTTGGAAGTTTGCTTAGAATTGTTCATCGGCCTGGCATTGGTAATCCCACAACACCTTCACACAGTTTTAGTTGAAGGATATGGCCAGGGCTGATTCAGAGCTCTTTCACCTGGGCTTTGTGGTGGCTGCCCAACAAATCCACTACTAGCCCAAACATATGTAAGCAGCCCATCACCTTTCCCAGCAGGTTCTTCAAGGTGGCAGATCCTGCCCAAAGGCTACCAGCTAGTCTCTTGTTCCTCTACCTCACTGGAGGTCCGTTAAAAAATTGGGGGGGGTTGACTTTGGTCAGTGCTGGCCACCAAATCACCGGCATCCGACCAGTGCTACCATTTTATGTCCCTCTGAGACCATTTATGTCTCTTTGAGTCCAATCTAAAGTCCCTAGTGAGCCACCCACCTTCCAGGCAGTAGTTATTCTAGCTAATTGTCCATTAGGTAAGATGTATTAATGCAATAAAATTACAAATTTAATAAGTAAATTGTAATTTTTGTAAGTTAATACCTTACGTGATGGACAGGAGAAGCCCTCCCAACTGACCTTACATTCAACTTATTTGGGGTCATCTAAGGTTAGATGAATGAAAAAGATGCCATGACGTCACGTTTTCTAGCCAGGAAGAAAGTACTGCACCCCATCTAGTGAATGATGGCAACCTAGCCAGTCTCACCGATGGAGACACAGGTCGGCTTGTACTGCCAATATAGCTAATTATCCATTAGGTAAGGTGTTATAGAAATTTAATTTACAAAAACATTTTTATTGAGAATTTCGTTTAATATAAAGATAATATACAAGATCATTTGTAGTTTTTCATCCATTATTATTTATCATTAAATTTAGCATCATTGCAAAGATTCAAAGAGTAACTTCATCCTCTGAAGTAAAATTATTTTCATTGATAAGTCTACAAGATTGATGTTATGGCCAATTAGTTTTGTTGCTTTGAAATGATATGGTGGTGGTAAGTGGTAACCCATTGCCTCCCAGGTCAGTCATTAAATCCTAGAGATTGTAGTTAGCTGCTGATGGTAGGCAGTATCTAGAGCAGAATGTTATTAATAGAATTGCTTTCTCCACCACTGAAAAAGTGACAGGGTTGTGTAATTTTGACACCAATCTCTGCGGTTATAAGTTCCAATCAGGGCTGTGACATAAAATGGGAAAATGATACTTCTTAGCATTTTGTGAGGCAAATTACTTTTTTACTAATGATTATTTTAGCACTCTGTATGTGTTATTTATAGTCAAAAGTAATACAGTAACAATAATATAACTTCTGTCACACGACCATGTATTCATTGTGTGCTGACCATCCTTTCACCTCTGAAACTATCTTGTGAGGATCTTCCTGTACACATGGAAAATAATGTTTGTGCACAAAAACAGATCCAGGCATATCTGACCCTAATCTGGGGTACCAACGTTTTAATGTTCATCAACTAGAAATACCAGTAAAGCAAATGTGGATAATGAAACTAAATTTTTGGAAAACAAGATGAGAAAATTGAAATGTGTGAAAAATGAAAATTAAGTTGACCAAACTTCCTGAAAATGAAATTTCATCCATATTATTTATGGATATAACAATTATTTTAAAAGTCTTGTTTTTGAGTACCAGGCTCACTACTCGTGCTCACTGCCTGTTGGCCCATCAAAGTCTTGTTGAAAGTGACCTCAAATAAATCAATTCACATAAATTCCTCCTCTGATTATACTTGTATCAAAGTTCAGGGCAGATAAAATCAGACCAACACAGATGGAATGTTCTGTTTCCTGAATTATAGCAAGTAGTTTTCTATTGAACAATGGAGTGTTGTCAGTTAAACCAGATTTTTACAGCAATAAATTATTGATCTCTGTATGATCAGTTTCAAAATTACATAAATTTTGTGTAAATTGTTTGAGGTAGACAAACTGGGTGATGCTATTACCAAACATTATTCCATGATCTTAGTTCCTTCTGATATTTGAGTTCATAAATAGAGAATATTGAAATTTTTTTTTGCCAACTTAGCAATCTTTATTAGAGTAAGAAATCTAAAATTCGCCACACATGAAAATACTAATAAAATAAATGAATTGTGGTGAAATTTGTTGACTGCATAGTAAATTAAGGCTTTTTGAATTGAAAAATACCAATTTTTGGACAAAAACATCATTTTCTTCATAAAATCAACTAAGGTTTTAGAGGTGGCGAATTTTAGATTCCTGGCGAATTTTAGATTTCTTACTCTACTCATTGTACAAACCAGTGCCTGCTAATATGTATCACAAGGAAACATTCCTTTCAGTGGCTTTTGAAAATTGATTTCAGGCATGTGTCAACAGAAGTTAGCTCACATTTTCACATGAAGGCATTTGGTGTATTTGCTACTTTTAGGTACATTGTATTTTCATGTGAGATTGTTAACCTTTTTTGTCAAAAGTGTCTTGTATTGCGTTTAGTCAAATGTCAACAAATTATGCATTGATATTTATGAATTTGGGAGATCTGTATCTGTTGGGCTTCAGGTGCCAAATAAGATGGTGCATATTGAAATTATGAACTGAATATTTGTGTATTATGTATAAATTTCCAATTCACAAGGTAGAATAAATGTCTATCTTTACACCTTTAAAATATGTAAGGTTTGTGAATATAGTATCTGCCTGTAATTTTTATTTTTTTTTGTCAAGATCATTAAACGATATATCTTTCACAATATTTTCAACAAGTGAAATTTTCTCTTTCTTTGCCCCGTCTTATAAAGTCAAGAAAGCAGGTAAAACCTTATTTTACGATTTGAATCAGGAACATCCTGCAATAAGCTTTGCAGATAGATCTAATCTTTGTAGGCGCAATATCTTCTCTATAGTGAGGGACTCTGTGTGCCAAGTTAACAAATGATCTAGGTCTTGTTGCATTTGAAGCTAAGACAGTACTAATATTTCCGACAAAAATATTCAAGGCACACAACATCTATATTCAAACTAGACCTACGCATCTGAGAACTGCTGCAAATTTGTATCCACCGGAAAGACAACTCACCAAAGCCAGTGAACCATCGTTTGACCTTGAAGGAGGGGCCAAGGGTCAAATCTAACATCAGAAGATTCCCAGCCCAAGATTTTCTATGAGTTGGTTTCACATTGCAAACCTCTAGCATCAATAATAAGCAAGTTATAAGTACTTTTAGGTTTGGCCGTCCTCACTGATGTTGGTGGGGCTCGGGGTCAAATCTGACCACATCAAAGATTCCCAGCCCATGATTTCCTATAAGTTGGTTTTACATTGAAAACCTCTGGGAACATTACTAGACTTACGCATTGGAGAACCGATGCAAATTTGTATCCACCGGAAAGACAACTCACCAAAGCCAGTGAACCATCGTTTGACCTTGAAGGAGGGGCGAAAGGTCACATCTAACATCAGAAGATTCCTAGCCCAAGATTTTGTACGAGTTGGTTTCGCATTGTAAACCTCTAGGATCAATAATCGAGATATAAGCACTTTTAAGTTTGGCTATCCTCGTTTGACCTTGAAGGAGGGGTCCGGCCAAACCAAAAGATTCCCAACTCCTGATTTCCTATAGGTTGGTTTACCATCCCAAACCTCTACGACCAATAACAAGTGAATTGTAAGCAATTTAAAGTTTGGCTATCCTCGTTTGACCTTGAAGGAGGGACCCAAGGCCAAATCCGACCACACCAAAAGATTCCCAGCCCATGATTTCCTATAGGTTGGTTTATCATCCCAAACCTCTAGAACCAATAATAAGCGAGTTATAAGCACTTTTAAGTTTGGCTATTTTCATTTGACCTTGAAGGAGGGGTGCAAGGTCAAATCTGACAATATCAGAAGATTCGCAGCATATCACCTATGAAGATATTCAACCTTCGACCTATGAGAAACAGCCAGTAGAAAAATGTAGATTATTTTCAAAGAAATGCCCGCGGCGGCCATCTTGTTTTTCAGAATGAGGCTATTTTCAGTCCCAGAGGTTACCCCCCAATGAAGATATCCTGCAAATTTGTTGAACCTAGCTGGTGTAGTTTTCCTCTTAGAATGTTAACGCTGAAAATCTCTCAACGCGCGGTAGCGGCGTAGCGAACGCCAAACCAAAGTATCCACCGGAGGCAATAATCCCTAAGATTGTGTTTTTAGGATTCTGATTAGATGGCTTTTTCCTGTACATGTATTTGTTTCCTTTTGGTGAAAGAAATTATGGTAAATGGCACTTAGTTTGTAGAATCATAAGCTTGAAAGACATGCCATCTTTCTATCATATTTTAATATATCCACAGTATATTTCCATTAGTTTCACTTAGACCTTTTGGTTACAGAAAGGATTTCAGAAACAGATCAAATGTCTGGTTTTCTAAACTGGCGATTTCAGAATACTTAACAAGAAAGAGAAAATAGCAGATGCCCATACCCCACAACCTGGGGAAAAAGTTTTCAACACCATGAGATAAAGAAGTGGTGAAACAGTAAAAGATCTGGATACTTTCAGAGCAGTGTCAGTTATAAAATGCTCCAAATAATGTTTAAGTAGAGAAAATAACATCTCCGAAAGAGAAAATGTATGTAAAAATAAAATACTAAAACAAGGCAATTCAATAGCGAGATGACAGCATTAATCGGCAAACTAAAAAATATAAAGCTGTAAAATTTATTAATTGGAGAATAGCTGTCAATGGAAATAGCACAATTATGTAAAAGTGCATATAATAATCAGGTGCAACAATGCATATATCTTTGTCATAAGACAAAGATGTCTCAAATATGGCAGATGAACACACTTTGGCAGAGCAAAAAGGTCAAACCATAATGCACACCTACACCCACTAATGTCCCTACCAAGTGTCAACCTTCTAACATGGAATCAAAGAAATAACTATGACAAGGTCAAATCAATGTCAAACCACGACGTTGCATACACCTACACCCCCTAACCAATGTTCCTACCAAGTAACAACTTCCTACACCTTACAGTTTCCGAGATATAGCCCGGACAAGATTTTATAGGTCATGGTGACTACGGCAAGGTCAAAGGTCAAATCAAGGTCACACCATGATATTGCACACCTATGCCCCCTAACCAATGTCCCTACCAAGTATCAACTTCCTACACCTTACGGTTGCCGAGATCTAGCCCGGATAAGATTTTATAGGACAAGGTCTCTACGACAATACCAAGATGCAATACCATCTGTTACAATGGGAAGTTGCAAAGTTAAAGTTGGGGTTTTACGTCCCGTTCAACAGCCAGGGTCATATTGGGACAGGTCCTCAGAATTGCCACTTGTGGGACTCGAACCCACAGAGGTGACAGCCTATGATTAGACGCCAAACTCAATGGGAAGTTGCAAAAGTAAAACAGTTAATGACTTCTAATATGACTTTAACAGTACTTAATCTACACCAAAAGACACCTAAAGGTGCAACAACCAAGATTCAAGTAAAAAGATATGTGAGATATAAGAGATAAATAGTATCAGATATTCTCGTAGAGACATAAAATAGCAAGATCAAAGGTCAAATCAACGTCACACCATGATGCTGCACACCTACACCCCTAACTAATGTCCAAACCAAGTATCAACTTCCTACACCGTACAGTTGCTAAGATATAGCCCGGACAAGATTATCAAACTCAAGGGCACTGTGGCAAGGTCAAATCAAGGTTAGACTATGACGTTGCACACCGACACCCCCTAACCAATGTCACTACCACGTATCAACTTCCTACACCTTATGGTTTCTGAGACAGCCCGGACAAACTTTTCCCCGCCGCCTGCCCGCCCACGCGCTCATCCGGACACCATGGGTGAAAACAATACCCTGACAGCCCTTAAGGCATGTGGGGTAAAAAAAGAAGAAATAGAATTCACTTGTACATTATTTACTTTATTCATAAATATATGGAAAACTGTATTGGTAGGTAAAAGAACACATAATTACCAACCCACTGATATCGAACAAGACAAATACCATAAACAGAAAAGCCACTTGTTGGGTTACCTGTCAAGATCGATACAGCATAGCTCCATTAGGTAAACCTGTCGGGAGGGATGTCTTAGTTTTAAATACTTGGGAAATGGCAAATTTTGGAAATACAAATTTGGCAGAGTGGAAATTGGTTCCTAAAATATGTTATTCAGAAAACAGTAAATTAGATCATTGAGGTTTGTGCAGTTACTTTGGGTGGTGATGGTATCTAGTATTGCTAAGAGACTATTCGAGTGTGCATTATGAAACAACACCCATTTGCTGTAAGTGGTAACAACATTAATTTTGTATTTGGATTCAAGAAAATAAACTAAAATTTTGCTGTATAGAATTGTACATAGTACAACAAACAAGAAAATAGGAATGTAAAAGCAACAACCATTTCAGATTTTTTATAACAATCACTTCTAAACAAACAGATTAAGCAGTATTAATAAAAAAGAAAGTCTGTTTTGATTACCGTAATAAATAATCAGAGTTCAAAAATTCATTGTTGAAAATCACATGGGCAAAAAAAAAAAATTTCCAATAAGTAAAAGAACAGCACTATCAAGGAGAAATCTTACATTTAATTTGTCTCTTTTGAGAGTGTTCTTGAGTTTATACAAAGCATGAAAGTTTACTGCAGTGTATCTTGAAGTGGAGCAAATGCTTGCATACCAGATATATATTTTGGCACAACAACTTAGAACATCAAAAAATAGAATTTAAACATACCCAAAACAAAGTTATTAAAACAAGAACAGGGTTGAGTGTGACTTCAACAAAATAAAGAATCCGTTTCAAGAAAATACTATTGTAAAAGAACATATCATACTTAACTCTGGGGGCACATTTTTTACAAGGGTTGTGTGCATACTGTAAAAACATGCATGTCAACTAAATACTGCAATGTTCACGGTGGCCTAGTGGTTAGCAAGTTTTGCGTTTTGACTCCCGCAAGTGACAATGCATAGGATATGTCCCAATATGATCTTTGCTGTTGCACAGGATTTAAGCCCCACTTTGAAAAATACTGCAAATCTGTAACATGTTATCGTGAACAATACCTGATTTTCTTACCTGTTGTTTTCCCAAAAATGAATTCTAACATATAGTGTCAATTGGTGAATATTTTACAAACACATTGTTAAACAGTAAACTAAACACATACGTAACATTTGTACTGCGACCAGTTTAAAATTTGCTGGTATGATTTCCAACTTCAGCTTGAATGCAAGTCACAAAGCAATTTAAGATGAAATGTCAGTTCACCTTGTGTCACATTTGGACTTTCGACTATGTATGTACACCCAGGTAGTAGAAGTAAGCATTCCAGTACTTGCATTTATTGCAACAACAAAAAAGTAAATGTGAATCACACAATTACAAATTTTTGAAACTAAGTAAATATGCAACTTTGCTCCAGACAAATTTTCACTTTTCAAATCCATTCAGATTTCAGAGCAAGAAAATTCAGAGAACAGTCATCTCGGGTTCCTGATAAATTTCTTGTTCTCTATGTTTATTTAGCACTATGTTTTTCATGTACACAGCATTTATTTAGCAAAGTCTTGCTGTAAATCCTGAAATAACAAAACATTTTATGGGATAAAAATAAATATGCAACCTTGCTCCAGACAAATTTTCACTTTTCAAATCCATTTGGAACAAGGAAATTCAGAGAATAGTAATCTCGACTTCCTAATAAATGTTTTGTTCTGTGTGTTAATTTTCATGCATCTAACATTTATTCAGCAAAGTTGTGCTGTATTTCACTGAATTTTCAGAAAGGGATTCTTTTGTGGTGTTGTACAAATTCAAAAATAACATAATAATACAAATTCAGAATAGTCTGGATATTGCCTGACTATATCATACAGGATGGTACCACAACATAAAATTTGGCATAAGCCAGTCCGTCAAATGATCTCTTTTGTAGTTATGGAGATCACACAATGGAAGTATATTGGTTACCATGACTTTGATGAATGACAATATTTCTGTTTGATCTTCGTTAAAACTTTTTCAACTATTAAATTTTCTGAGGGGGGTTAGTCTTTGCCACGGACACAAACTTCCAAAAACTTGAAAATTCAAATAATGGACACCACTTAATCATATACAGATCTGTATTGGAGGTACTTTTTCACCAAACAGGAAAATTTTAATAAAAATGTTTGCAATGAGAATAGCTTCACTGAATCCAGACGAACACCTCATCAACTGTAGATGTCTTTCTTTCACACCTTTCTGCCATATTTGGTGAAAACTTGTCAATGGGGTTTGCAAGTTATGGGTCAGGTTAAAGGTTTTGTAATGGCGAGACTGACCGGTGAAAAGACAATGTCCCCTTTTTCTGTTTAGTGGAAATCGAGGACAACAAACTGTGCATTGTTTAAACTATGCTTAGATGCACACACATCTGAACAATATAAAAAAATATTGAAACTGTTTAACAAGTGGTGACAAAACAAAGATTTTACATAATGCAAAACTAATAAAACAATACCAAAAAGCCATAAAATCCATATAGTATGCCACACAACCAAGTTGCTTAAAATTAAAAAACACAAAAATGTATTAAGATCATTTTTACCAAGCAGCTTAATTGAAGAATATGAAAAAAATAATGATAATTTAGGTGTTCAACATTCTCTTACATAATATTGCAACTGGAAACTACCTCTCCTGTTAAGTCGTGTCAACAGGCCATTGTATTTCTCTACATGCAACTTCATTTGTATTTCTAAGCAAACCTCCAGATTTTTACAAAATACAATCTTTGTGGAATTTGGTAGCTTTTCCGTGATTCAGAGGTAACCCTCCCAAAAGTAATTACAAAATGATTCTCAACTCATACAGTTCATTGCGGCTTCTATGAGGGTTTACTGGAACATTATTATTTTATTTTGGTCTGTGCAAAATGCATCACTATTAAATGAATCCTGCTTATGGCCTTACAATAAACAAGCAAAATATATTTACATACTGGCTTTTGTTGTAAGATTGTACTTTTGCTTTACACAAATGACGATGTACATGTTTAATCTTAATAGTAATAATAAGACCTGTTTAGGATATTGTAAACAATAATATCTGTTCCACATTACAAAGCAAAGCCTTTGTTCATAAATGAGAAGTTTGATTACACAGTAAGCACTTCACTAAGATCATTCATAAAATTTATGTACAGAAGTATAACTTACACAAATATGACATTTCTAAACATCATAAAGATTTTCATATATTAGACTTCATAAAAAATACAGGACACACCTAATATTCAATATATTTATTCAATCAACTTATTCTAAAATACAAAGGATATTACATTAACAATATCATTAATATGGTCTTTTTAAAAAATACTCAAATGAGCATAAAGGGATATAATTAGAGATTCTGTTCACCATAAAAAGCAACCCAGGTGATAAAACCCGCTATTTTTCATGGAAACAGATATTGACTAAATAGCTTAGACTATAAAATGTCTGACCCATAGTTACAGACTAAATACAACTCCCTGCACTCGGATCTTCTTTCAACTTAATATACTTTACAACAGCTTTAATGGACATACTTTAGAATGAATATTGCATGGTTTATGGTGAATATAAACTGGTACCTGTTTTAGGGTGGGAACAGCATATCACAAAGTAAACCTGTATCTGTCCTACCTTGCTTCTCCATGTATTGTGATGAATCAAATTCAATATTTGTTAAATTTAAAGAAAGGCTGAAATGAGACTGATATATAAAACAGCAAAATATTTTTAATATGAAGGAGATTACTAATCCCGGGTAAAATACCATACTTATATGATAAAATTTCTACATGCCTGTAAGCATTATTAGTACACGATGATGTTAAAACCCTAACAAACTGAAACATCTATGAGGGTACATTTTCATTAGTTAATTATTCTGAAGATTGTACTTGGAGAATGTTTCACATAACAGACACAATGCTTGAGCTGTGGACAGAAATTCATCTTGTCAATCAAACCACATCAGTCACTTCTTACAATGGAAGTTCACTGACATGGCCTCATTTTAGTGTGAAATTTACAATACCTCAATGACTTTTACATTGATTTAAATAAGATTTTTAAACTTTGAAAAGCTGAACATTTCTTTAAGGAACAAAGATGATATTTAATACTTTGGTGATCTGATACCATATGGTATCTCTACAATTTAAAAGTTGTGACAACACTGGATGGTGATTGGTCATTTTCTAAGGCTTCAATTACTTTTGATGGTTGCTACTGGAAGGTCCCGCCTGTATTATAATCGGGTTATTTCGGGTCCAGGGCTCATCAGGGCCAACTCTGTATCTTTATTTTGTGGGCTCGTTTCATCAAAAGTTTCTGGCAAGTTTCCTGACAGGTGAATGTCTTGATTGGAGTTTGCTGGTGTCAACTCAGAATCCTTATTTACTGACCTATTTGTGGCTGAAGATTCTGATGTGTTTTCTGACTGGTTAACTTCTGGTTCAGGATTAATTGGGGTCAACCCAGAATCCTCATTGTCTGACCTATATGTAGCTGAAGATTCTAATCTGTTTTCTGATTGATTAATTTCTGGGTCGGGGTTCATTGGAGTCAACTCTGACTCTTCATTCTCTGGTCTATTTCTTTGACTTGATCTAGACTGTCTGTGTCTTGGACGAGAGACGGTCCTTCTTGATGACTCTGGTTGACTAGAACTATTTCTCTGTGACTCTTCCTTTACATGAAAAACAGACATCCCAGTATTAAATAGAAAGTATTAAAATGTAGCTCTGATATACACATATGCTACAGAAACATAATGGAATCATCATACAACTTTGTACTTCAACTTGTTTTCAATGCAATGGTTATTTTTTTTTTCAATTACATACTTTGAACTAAATTTACAGAAATAAAACACAATTAAAACGTCACTTGATTTGGTGAAATATAAACAAGTTAACCTGTCCAATACTTGGGGCATATGGATTCCCTGTATGCTAATTCTATTCAGAGTTTATATGTTTGAAATTAGTTTTCACATGAAAAATACGTAGTTGAACCCCTGAGCAGATAGGAGTCCTCAAATATTTGAATGTTTCTTTCAAGAGGCATTATATTCAAACTGGGGCTTTGCTTCTTTACAAACTGTGACTTTTAAGGACCTCAAAACAAGAATTAATTTGAACTTTTCTATTTATTTTGAATTTCTTTGAAAACGTCTATGATTAATTATTGCCTGAGAAGGTGCAAGGTTGGATTGTTTATTTGGGTTTTACGTCGCTTTCAACACTGTACAGGTCATATCACGACGGGTAGTTGGAAGGGAAGAGGAAACCAGTACATATAGTTCGCTAGGGTTCTGTACTGTAAACTGCCGACCAACGGCAAGCAACTACCAGCTTGACAGTGTTACCACTCTGCCACCGTGGCCCCTGCAAGGTTGGAAAACTTGTGGTGTATTTTAAACAAGCAACAGAGAGAAACACAATAAGGAACAGTTTTTCTCAGGTTAACAAAAGGATGACCATTTAATAGTAACTGTATTTTTATAAAGTTGCACCTTTTTGGATATTAACATGCAACAAAACAGGAAAGAATTACTTGTCTGTTTGTGTTATCACTTCAAACTTTTCAGGTAGTCTGGATTGATCAAATCCTCATGATAAATATACTTTATTATGATTTCTTATTCACAGAATAACCTACAAAGGGACAGTTAAGTGTATATTGACAGAGAATTAACCCAATCTTTTGAGAATGTAGTTTGGGTTTATTACAATAGCATTAAACATTGTAGTGTCTTAAGGTGACTTTTTTTTTAACTTGGACAAAAACTTACACAGGGACACTTGAGCTTGCGGAGACTCCAGCGTATCTGTTTCCAGTAGAGAATTAGGATGATGATAATAAAGATTTCCACTGCAGCGGTCACAGTGCAGGAAATGATCACATTGGTTTTCCACTGCTCTACCGCAGAGGGCTCATTCTCTTTGACAATCACTTCTTTCCCTTAATAACAATGATGTCTGGTTAATGGTTTAAAGACTGAAACCCAACGAAAGAGCAAAAACATAACTATTTAAATTTACATACATCTGACAAGTGTTGTTTTACTTGCAATTGCCACTTTGAAAATTGGCAAATTATTACTAGTACCTCCAGATGCACGTCTTAATCAGTGACTGTTGTTTGAATGATTTCTAATGGGTCGAAATATGTTGACTAATATAGAAGTGCCAGCTTGGCCAAAAGATTTAAAGATATTCTCAGATATACTGATGTATGCTACTATGCTTACAGTGTTTGTGCGATCAAGTGTGTATTTTGTTAGCTTTTGAAATTGATCCTTTGACTTGGTTCAGGATAACAATGTCCTCATAACTAACTTATAATAAGTACAGACATCTATAACAGCCTCATGTAACAATGACATGGCAAAATTCTCGAATGTAGTACCAGTCAAGTTTGTTTTTTTTCACAAATTAGGCTACATGTATAAACAGTAATTAAACCATTCAGGCATATCATTGATGAACATGTAACAAATATGTTTATCAAATACAACTTGGCAATGTTTTTCACAGTTTAAAGCTATACATTACACTGTATGGTGAATATATATAGCTATCTTGAAAAACAAACTGACTAAAAATAGAAACTGTAAACAGTGGGTATATGTGGGTATATGATTTGCCTATTTCATGATAATATGACTCAGCATACCAGTACAATTGGCTACATGACTTTGCTCATATATAAATATCCCTTCTCTGTCTTCATCATTCCAGGACAGGAACTGTGTATTTAAATCTGAAACAATGACAAAACCATAACTACAATACAAAGTGTGTGTCATATGTCCAATATTGACAAAATTCATATGGCTGGCATGAGTGGCTCCCCCTTTTGCAGAGTGAAGAGTTTCACATTACAAACCAAAATTAATGTGTTTAACAGTTTGCTTTGAAAGTACTAGGGAAAGTGATTAAAATTAGGTCATAATGCTATGTTGTCTTATAAACTATATCCTCTGGCTTGCAGTTCTGGTGAAATATTTAAACATTTTGATTATCCTACTTATCTAAAACCATGTAAATGCAGACAGTTATATCTATGTTTGGTAATGGTGTAATTATGTCAAATGATGTAACTGATGTTTGTGACTGCTGAAATGCTATAAGAATTACAGCCTTACCTGAACAGTTCCTTTTACTTGGTGTATTTGACTGGGTCGTGACAACAACAGGTGTTATTTTGTGATCTGGGACTGGAATGTTTGCCGGCCTGACTCCACATATTATACACCACAATACAACTAAAAATGCAGAGTGCCAAAAATGTCAATCAACGATTCTCACACATACAAAAACCAATGTCACAGACACAAAAAAAAACAAAAAAAAAACTACAGTATTGCTTGATCTGTTTAATGTTTTTTTCCATTTATAGAAAAATCAACCTGCCTGAAAAAAAATGCAGAAAAATGTTTTTTTTTTTGGCTACTGCATAACATATGTCAAATCTGAAAAGAATCTGCCCAGTGGTTGCCAAAATATAACCAATAGAATATGTGGGAGCCAGCAGTCCCTTCAAAGAGAAGTTCTCCTGAATACAGTGTCCCTTGCAGGATGCTTAATCAATGATGAAATTACAGTAACTTTCTTTACTGTCAAAAAGCATTTGTACAACTACACTCCTATTTTATAATTTTTGTAAGCACAAGCTCTAGTGAGGCTCATACTATTAGAGATCACTTTTTCTTTGTCTTTTTTTTTTCTGTCACTAGACTTTCATGAATTATGGCACAGCATGATGGGTACAACCCTCATCACTGAAGTGAAGCAGCAATGTGCTATGTTAGTTAATGGATGGGTGACCGTCCGAGTTCTAGGGCTGATATGGGATGTATCTAACTCAGACTTCTAACTTTTATAACTTCTAGGGCACAACTTGTGTCTCTGATGACTCTGCAGCTCGTACCTTGTTTCATTCTTGCATAACATTATTTTCTTGTTTTGAATTTTCAATAAGAGTTAACCTTGTTAGAATTGCAGAAAATGAAGACAACAAAATATAAAACCAAAACATTACCATTCTGTACAACCAATGAAAGCTGATATTCCATCACTGGATCTTAAGACTCATTTCTTTGTTTGAATCTGAAACCCTAAAAAAGAAAATACCATCAGAGATACCCATACCCCACAACCTGAAGAAACAGTTTTCAATACCATGAGGTATAGAAATACTGAAACAGTACACAGAATGGCATACTTTCAGAGCAGTGTCAGTGTCCAAATAATGTTTAAGTACAGAAAATAACATTTAAGACAAAGATGCATGTAAAGATTAAGTATTAAAACAAGACAATTCAGTAAACTAAAGATTATGAAGCTGTAGAATTTATTAACTGGAGAATAGCTGTCAATGGAAATATCACAATTATGTAAAAGTACATATAATAATCAGTTGCAGCAATCCATATCCTTACGGTTGCCGAGATATGCCTGGACAATATATTATAGGTCAAATCAAGGCGGGGTTCGAAATTAGCACGGATCTGTCAATCTGCAACTGACAGAAATGCTATCAGGTTGAAAAGATTAAGATTCTGCCAGTCTGTTTGTCCTAGAAGCTGTAAGACAGTTATACATGCACATTTCACACAGTTGAATTATGATTTGCATGTTTTTGATTGTTCAACCATACCAAAGTGACCTCGTACAATTGTGTGAACATTTAAGTCCTTTCCCATTTTAATATTTGTTTTGTAAGGTCGAATTATGGTTTGAATGTTTCGAATATTACCCATACATACAGATGTGGCAATACATGCTTGTGTGTGGTGTTGGGGCAAAACCTGTGGCTCACTTGATGAAATACCATCTGTTACAATAGGAAGTTGCATAAATAAAACCCTTAATGAATTCTAATATGACTTTAACAGTGCTTAATCTACATCAAAAGAGACCCAAAGGTGCAACAACCAAGATTCAAGTAAAAAGATAAAAGATAGATATAAGAGAGATAAAATAATATCAGATATCCCTGTAGAGAGATAAAACAGAATCAGATATGCAAGATCAAAGGTCAAATCCAGGTCACACCATAACATTGCACACCTATAACCCCCGACCAATGTCCCTACCAAATATCAACTTCCTAAACCTTATGCTTTCTGAGATATAGCCTGGACAAGGCATTATAGGTCAAGGTCACACAATGACGTTTTACATGTTCACACCCTAGCCAATGTCCCTACCCAGTATCAACTTCCTACACCTTACAGTTTCCGCGATCTAGCCTGGACAAGATTTTATAGGTCAAGGTCACTACGGCAAGGTCAAAGGTCAAACCAAGGTCACGCCATGACGTTGCACACCTACACCGCCTAACCAATGTCCATACAAAGTATCAACTTCCTACACCTGATGGTTGCCGAGATATAGCCCGGACAAGATTATATAGTTCAAGGTCACTACAGCAAAGTAAAAGGTCAAATCAAGGTCATTACATGATGCTGCACACCTACAACCCCTAACCAATGTCCCTACCACGTATCAACTTCCTACACCTTATGGTTTCTGAGATATAGCCCAGAAATGATTTTATAGGTCAAGGTCACTTTGGCAAGGTCAAAGGTCAAATTAAGGTCACACCATGAAGTTGCACACCTACACCCCCTAACCAATGACCCTACCAACTTCCTACACCTTACAGTTTCTGAGATACAGGCCGGACAAGCTTTTCCCGCCACCTACCCATCCGGTCACCATGGGTGAAAACAATACCCCGACAGCCCTTAAGGGCTGTCGGGTAAAAATTAGTCTTATCAGTATAGAATACACTGAGACATCTGAAAGTAACTTTAAAATAACAAGAAAGCACTCCTCCACCGTCGACCTACATCTGGGGGCATTTCTGAAAATTCTGGATTTTTTATTTTCAGAATATGAATCAGATCTTTCATAAAATATAATCACTTCTTCGTTTGGCCAGCCCAACCCATACAAAAAATTTCATGCAGATATGCTCATTACTTTGTGTTAATGTCAACCAAAAAGCGAAAGTCAATAACAATACAGTAAAAATAGCCAGCTTCGGCAGGCAAGAACCCCAGAGTGCAGGTACAACTAAATGGTTAACAACATGAGATTTGGGAAAACCTGATGGGGGTGTTCCACTGAAGCTGACATGTCGGTAACTATGTATTTCTTGAGTATCAAGAGCAATGTTTACAGAGTCGGTTAGGATCGGTTGTAGTTTCCTAGCTTGTCATGGTGGTTCAGCAAAATATCAAACAGGTCTGGTAGGTTGAGACAGTCATCTCACCGAGACCAATGACTGGTACAAGAATTTCTCTGTAACCAATATCCTCGAGCAGTAACTGGTTGGTCTAACACTTTCGACCAGCTAGGAGGTCCTGACAGTAGGCTGGCTGACTGGTCTGGTAGGTCGAGACAAGTCATCTCACCGAGGCCAATGACTGGTATAAAAATTTATCTGTAACCAATTTCCTCGGGCAGTAACTGGTTGGTCTTAAAAGGCTTCTGCTGGTCTGTTAGCCAGTCCTGTGGACCTGCCCAGTACCAGGGCCTAACCGGCCACAGGTGAAGCAATCCTCTGTAACCGGTTCCTGGTGGCTCCACAGTTCTGCGAAAACTCATGGGAGCTGGCACAACTGGGCGAAATAGACTACATCTCAGCAAGGGTAGGCTTATATGAAACAACTGCCTTCTTCCTGTCCATAACTGTGGAATCAGCATATTTTCTCTGTAACCAACAATCCTCTATAACCAGTAAGTCTGGATACTGCTACTCCATCATGTACTCAACCTCCAAAGCCATTTTCAATAGTTTCCATGCAATATAGTCAGCAATAAGTGTGAAAATATCTCCAGGCCAAAAATGGCCTCGGTCAGGTACTTTGGATGAGCTGTGGATGACCTTCAATAAAGAGCTTCAAGGTCAAATTTCTGCATGCTTATATAGGACATATATATGTATTATATAGCCATAGGATGATCTAACTTTCCGTATATGAGAACTGGGCCAAAATATGGAAAAATGGCCAAAACTGACCTTTAGGCCACCAGTGACCTTGAAATTGAAGGTCAAGGTCACAAAACAATAGTGTTCGTGACATTCCCCATATATACCCACATAGCAAATTTGAAAGGTCTAACTAAAATATTTTTTTAAGTTATCGCGTCTAAAAGGAAATCTCTGCGGCGGCGGAGTAACCATACTGAATCCTAAGTATCCCCGACTTTCGTCCGTGGATACAATATTTTTGGGAAAAGACGCCAGATTACTCTGCAGATACCCTTAGGGCAAAAATTTCGCTGAAATCGCTCTATCTCGCACCGTTTCCAAGATAAATGCTATTTTGCGTTTTACAAGAAATTCAAGATGGCCTCTAAAAATGGTGGGAAAATGATTTTTGGGAAAAGTCACCAGTGGACTCTACTGATACCCTGGGGGTAAAAAATTTCAACAAAATTGCTCTATCTTGCACCGATTCCGAGATAAATACATTTTTGCGTTTTACGCAGAAATTCAAGATGGCCACCAAATATGGCGGGAAAACGATTTTTGGAAAAAGTCGCCAGTTGACTCTATTCATACCCTGGGGGTCAAAAATTTCGATGAAATCGCTCTATCTTGCATTGTTTCCGAGATAAATGCGTTTTTATGTTTTACGCAGAAATTCACGATGGCCGCCAAAAATGGCAGGAAAATGATTTTTAGAAAAAGTCGGTAGTCAACTCTGAGGATACCCTAGCGATCAAAAATTTCAACGAAATCGCTCTATCTCACATTGTTTCCGAGATAAATGCATTTTTGCATTTTACGCAGAAAGTCAAGATGGCCACCAAAAATGGCGGCAAAACGAATTTTGGGAAAAGTCACCAGATGACTCTTCTGTTACCCTGGGGGTCAAAAATTTCGACAAAATCGCTGTATCTCACACCGTTGCCGAGATAAATACGTTTTTACGTTTATGCAGGAATTCAAGACGGCCGCCAAAAATGCCAGGAAAACGATTTTTGGGAAAACTCGCCAGTCAACTCTAGGATACCCTGGCACTCAAAAATTTTGATGAAATCACTATCTCGCACCGTTTCCGAGATATTTACACTTTTTTACTTTCCGCTATAATCCTAGATGACCGCAATAAGTTGCGAAAATTGAAATTTTTCGTTTGTACCCAAGATAATCTTCTATTACCCTTTTGGTTGAAAATTTGCTCAAAATCGCTCTATCTGTAACGGTTTCTGAGATATAAGCAAATTACTCAAAAGTAGTATTGAAAGTAGCGATAAAGTACCTAAATGGCTATTGTAATATTTTCTTGTAATATTTTCTTGTTGTTATATCCTTGTGATTATAACACACAAATATACAAATCCAGTAAGCATTTAATTTATTCCAGTAAGATGTTAAAAAGAAGGCTGCCACAGTAGAAAGTGTTGTTTTTTAACCACAAACACATATACATACAGATCAGTACATGCATTGGGGATCTGCACTCATTCACAGTGTAGTGTTTATTAGTGTACCACTTGGAGTCTTATAATATTACATGCCCCCTTTTAAAAGAAGAAACTGAAGCATTCATTAATGTTCAAAAATCTATTTAAACAAATTGTTATATGCCAGGTTTTGAGAGCCTCTAAGGAAGGCTAGAACCAATCTGAACATACAGACTATTTCATGTACACTATTTTAGGACAGGATATTGCTAAGCATTCTTGTCCAGAACAGAACACTGTTTATTCAAAGATACAGCACACAGGTTAAAATGAGATGAACATTTGTGCTTGATAAATTGCTTTTATGTGTTTTGCTGACACTCTTGGTTTATCTTAGTGGTTGAATTTATCGGTAAAATGTTACTAAATTTACAACGCTAGTTCTCCAATACACATTTCTTTCCCAGCATATCAATTACAAGTGGGAACAGGAAATTATCCTCTCTTTTTTTTTATAGCTGTCATTAAGTACAGAGGAGTCACTGCAAACTAGGAGATTTTACACATATTTGAAACTACATCAGGCATTTTAAACTCTTGTAAACACTGTAGTAAGATTACACATTTGTTACACAGAGAAAAACCATTAAACAACTACATATTTCAGACACTTGTGATGTGTAACTGAGTTTTGTTTTGTTTTTTTATACAAATACAGTTATTGTCCTTCATTTTGATGGTATCTGTAGAATGTATATATATTTACAATGATCACTGTTAAATGTAATCACCACTTAACTTTAGCTAATTCTTTGAGTGCACAAGTACATTTAACTGTAATATTCCACATCTATGTATATCCATGAAATATGTTTATATCCATAGGAGTTCAACTTTGTTCATTGATGTATCCAGAACAGTACACGCATATTACTGTTATAACAATTTAGTAGTTATTTCACTGGCTATTAGAGCTAAATCGTGATGGTTCTTTCACAACTCTACCACTTCTGGTCACATAGGGGTGAGATTTGGTAAACATTGGGTGCTGTTTAGCTGGACTTTGTGACACAAAATCTCCATTTTGTTGGTTGCTTTTAACTTCATCTGGCCCATCATTTTGCAGCTGACTGGGGTGGTGCATTAAATATCTCCTATTTCTTCTATACAAGCTTCCATCTTTAGTTTCAACTATGTAAGAGCGGTCTTCAGGCCTCCTCTCATTAACAATGACTGGTTGCCACTGACCTGTAGGCATTTGAAGATGAGCCTTTTGGCCAGAGCTTAGTGATTTCAGTGATCTGGCAGATCTATCATAATATTTTTTCTGTCTCTCTTGGCATATGGATCTCTGTTTAACAGCCTTGGAAGGTTTTACAACTTCAGGCTTCAAATGTTTGTCAGTTGCTGGGAGTACTGACCTTAGGTTTCGACTCATGAGTAACTTGGCTGGGGATTCCAAGCTGTCTACAGGTGTGCATCTCAGCTCCAGTAATGCAAGGTATGGATCCATTCGGCTCTCCTTGGCTTTGGTGAGAAGATGTTTCACTACTTGAACCGACTTTTCACTCAGGCCGTTTGACCTGGGGTATAATGGGCTTGAGGTTACATGTTTAAAATCCCAATCCCTTGCAAGGTCTGCATACTCATGGCTAGCATAACATGGACCGTTATCACTGATAACTTTTCCGGAATGCCATGTCGGGCGAAAATTGCTTTCGTTTCCTTAATAACAGTGGTACTCTGACTGTTTCGGAGTCGTTCTATCTCAATGAATCGGCTGTAATAGTCGACAATGAGAAGGAAGTTGCTTCCATCCCATTCAAACAAATCAGTGCCTACTGTTTGCCATGGGCGATCAGGGATCTGGTGTGATATCATGGGCTCTCTTGGATTTGACATTCTATGTCTCTGACAAGTGACGCAAGAGGTAACCATGTTCTCAATGTCTTTGTTCATATTTGGCCAGAAAAGCACTTGTCTCGCTCTCTGTCGACATTTCTCTATACCAAGATGACCCTGGTGTATCAGGCATAACATTTCAGAGTGTAGGACTGATGGGATCACAATTCTGTCTCCTTTGAAAATCAGGCCATTCATAGTGGACAATTCATCGCGAATATTCCAATAGGGTAGCACTAATGGGGAGCACTGCTCTCGTTCTGCTGGCCATCCCTGTAATATTGTGTTTTGTAGTTTACACAATACTTCATCATCCTGTGTGGAGCTTTTGATCTTTCTGAGTTTCTCGTCCGAGACAGGTAGGCTCCTGATGACTGTGTGAACTTGCATTTCAATGCATTCTTGGAGATCATCTGATCTCTGAGCAAGTGGCTTTCTTGATAAGGCATCAGCCACAGGAATTTCTTTCCCAGGTTTGTAAGCTATGTGAACATCATATTTCTGGAGCCTCAACATCATTCTTTGCAATCGTGCGGGGGCAACCACCAGCGGCTTTTTCAGGATTGACTCCAGAGGTTTGTGGTCAGACTGAACATGCACACGTTTGCCGTATATGTACTGATGGAACTTCTCACATGCGAAAACTATGGCATATAGTTCCTTTTCAAATTGGGCATAGTTTTGTTCAGTTTGTGTCAATGATCTTGAAGCATATGCAATTGGTCTTCCTTCTTGCAGTAACACTGCACCGAGTCCATATTGAGACGCATCAGCTTGTATTTGCACGTCTTTTGTGACATCATAGTATGCTAGCACCGGAACTGCTGTGATAAGTGCCTTGACTCTCTTGAACACATTTTCCATATTGGAGTCCCATACAAACTCTGCTTTGTCCTTCAGCAAATTTCTCAATGAATGGGTTTCTTCAGCTAAATGGGGCAGGAATTTGGATAGATAATTAATCATTCCCAAGAAAGTTTCCAGCTCCTTTTTTGTTCTGAGGTGGCGGCATGTTGCATATAGCAGATATCTTTGATGGATCTGCTTGTAATCCCTTGCTGGTGATCAGATTGCCAAAGAAACTGAGCTCTGTTGACTTGACTACACTCTTGTCACTGTTTAGCTTAATTCCACGCTCCCGAGATCTCTGAAGCATATTGGCAAGGTTTCTGTCATGTTCTTCAACTGATGATCCATACACAAGTATGTCATCGGCGATGGTTTCCACACCACTAAGGCCTTCATATGCCTCGTCTACAGTTTTCTGGAAGACATCTTGAGAAGTATGTAGACCGAATGGAAGTCTGTGGAACTTGTACCTTCCAAATGGGGTGTTGAAGGTTGTCAGCACAGAGCTCTCATTGTTGAGCTTTATCATCCAGAAACCAGATCGACAATCAAAGCGACTGAAGTATTTTGCTGTTGTGAGTTTAGCTGTCACCTCCTCCAGTGTCTTTGACCTGTAATGCTCACGTTTCAGTGCACGATTAAGATCTTTTGGGTCCAAACAAATTCTGATACCTTTGTTATTTGGTTTCTCCACGATCACCATTGAGTTCACCCATTCAGTCGGTTGTGTGACCTTTGAAATAACCCCTTGGCTTTCCATCCGATCGAGTTCTTTCTTCACAAGGTCTCTGAGAGCATATGGTACTCTTCGAGGTGGGTGAACTACTGGAGTGACTGTTGGATCGACTTTCAGGGAGTGCTCACCTGGAAGTAATCCAAGACCATCAAACACATCAGGGAACTTCTGTAGGATGTTATCCTTCGTGTCTGTTACAGACAAGACTAGCTTGATCAGCTTGAGATCAGTACATGCCCTTAAACTGAGAACTGGAGGTGCTGTGGTTTTAACAATGTAGAATTCCAAGTTCAGTTTTGTCACTTTATGAGAGCAGGGCAATGTGCATTTACCAAGTACATCAAGAGGTTTTCCACTGTAGCCATATAACTGATCTGTTGTGAGCAGCTTCACATTTGGAAATTGGTTTTGAAAATGGTTCATTGGCATGACGTTGACCTGTGCACCAGTATCAAGTTTGAACTTTACTGACTTTGCACCGACGTTTATGTTTGTGAACACCTGGTCAGGCATTTGCTGTGGTCGATCTCTTTCCACCATTTCCACGAAGAACTTGCTTTCCAGATCAGTTGGCGAGTCTTCACTGTCAGCAGCTACTGTTGTGTGTACTTTCTTTCCCACTTTTGCCCTACATACTTTAGCGAAGTGATTGTATTTGTGGCAAAAGTTACACTTTTTTCCTTTGGCCGGGCATGTGCTTGTTTTATCGTGGGCAGATCCACAGTTTGGACAAGGCCCGTGTCTTTGACTTCGTTCAGTCTTGTAGCGATTTGAGTGGTTTGCTCTCCCTCTATGCTTTGGAGTGACACCATGAACTTCAACTTTTTCATTTCCCATTGCACGTAGTTGGGACTGCGACAGCTCATGTCTCTTGGCAATATCCACTGCAATTGCCAGTGTCAGATCTGATCCTTTATTGATGAGCTTCTCTCGCACGGCTGGAGAACTGGTACCAAAAACAATACGGTCCCTCACCATTTCATCTGGTTGGTCAAAGCTGCAGTCCTTTACCAGGAGTTTAAGTTCTGTCAGGAAGTGGTCGAATGATTCACCTCTGTCCTGTTGTTTATTGTAGAACTTGTACCTAGCAAACACAGGGTTGGACTTTGGAGTAACGTATTCTTCAAATTTGGTGTAGTAGGTTGCCAGTTTCTTTTTCTCGTCCGCTGAGACTGTGCCCTCCCAGGCATTGTAGACATCCCTACCATTTTCTCCTACCCAGAGAAGTAGGTAAGCACACTTCTCTTCTTCTGACTCTCCTTTCAGGGGCCCTTTGAACATCAACTGCAAGTGTTGTTTGAACTTTTTCCATGCTTCTGGAATGTTTCCAGACTCCCAGTCCATTCTTGGTTGAGGCACTGAATCCATTGTTCACAGGATAAAATAAGGATTTATCCACTTATTTTTAAATATCCAGAATAATTGACTGAGTTCCTTTACTTCTGACACCATGTAATATTTTCTTGTAATATTTTCTTGTTGTTATATCCTTGTGATTATAACGCACAAATATACAAATCCAGTAAGCATTTAATTTATTCCAGTAAGATGTTAAAAAGAAGGCTGCCACAGTAGAAAGTGTTGTTTTTTAACCACACACACATATACATACAGATCAGTACATGCATTGGGGATCTGCACTCATTCACAGTGTAGTGTTTATTAGTGTACCACTTGGAGTCTTATAATATTACAGCTATTACTCGCTTACTTACACAGCTATCAGTCCCAGATGCAATACCCAGCGAGCTATAGACATCACAATCTTATATTCCCAATTTTACTAAAATATCTTGAATCACTTTCCCTTAAATACACGGAAACCAACAGGTACAGAAAATAGCTATACTTGGGTAACTTCTCAGTAAGTTACAACAGCTACAACAGCTGAAAGTAATCCCAAGCAAGACACTGACCCAATAATCCTGCATACCAAATATGGTGAAGATAGCTAGAGCTAATACTTTTCCTTAAAATGAGCGGAAAAAATGTGTGATGCCGGAAAAAGCAAAAATAATACGTCCACCCCGGGATGGACATAATGATGATTTACAGCAGCCAGAAGGGGTCTATATAGTGTTGGTTTGATCACAACTCTCGATCCCAACGCCAGAAATTAATCAGTCCTGTCAGAATGGGTTGTCGGCACTTGATACAACTTGTCTGTTAGGGGTTTACGGCTTATCCTGGGAGTATTTTTCCTTCTCATCATGGAGAAAATCATCCCGATCCCAAGTCAGGTCGAGAACTTGATCCAGACAAGCCAGAATGTACTACGTCCTGTCAGGGAGAGGAAACCAACCCAACATTTTTGCGTGAATTTTTTTATTTGCGTCCCTGATCACGACTTTTGCAACCGACCTGAGAATCAAGAGTTGGTTGTAGGGTCGGCTCCAGTGAAACACCCCTATAAGGAACAAATTCAGAATTCATGAAATATTGTCAGTAAAAGATTCATAGGCCATAATTTCTTACAAGTCGTTTTCATATTTTGAAGCCTTAGAACCACTTATAAGGGAGATGCAAGGCCCTTTGATGACCATTCCCAACCTCGGAGCAGGGGTCAAAGGTCAAACTTCACACTTGCAAAAGATTTGCAGACCACAATTTCTTACAAGTTGCAAGTTTTCTCATTCCAAACCACTAGGACCAATGATAAGGAACATATTAGGCCTTTTTGATATGAGCGCCCTAGTATAGGGATCGACTGCCATGTTGAGGATTGATATCGAATAAAAATTTAGGGTGGTAGATCGATCAAATTGGGCCAAAATTACTCCTAGGCAAGCTTTCCTAGGCATTTACATTTTGTGCCAATATGATATAGTGTAGTACTTTTCAATAAGCCAGTTTTATTGATTATTATTATCTATAACTATTTTATAAATCTGTAATTATTTATATTTTAATTGTTATTGTTTGTAATATCTGTACCATTTTGTCATTTGATGTTATGCATGGCTGAAATAAACATTTATTTATCACTGTGGCTTCAGAACAGTCACTGACGGATCGGAAAAAATTCGCTTTCAGAACCGCCAATGGAAATGGCTCACAAATTATTTGCTTTAAGACCCGTTTTAAAGAAATATGTCTTTACCCTTGATATATTTTATAAATGTTTTCATAGCAAAATCAGAACCACAAAATTTCTATTCTACGTAACATTACATTTTAGAATATCTTTAGTTTTGAAGCTATTTTGTAGAAAAATATACAAACTTTGTTATACTTGGTCTCAATTATAAGTGAGCTTTCAGTAACAAAATATTTCATTGGTTAATGAAATTAATCACGTTTGCAGACGAAAAGTTATACTTGGTCTGTGTGATTTTTCAGTAACAAATTATTTCATTGGTTAATGAAATTAATCACCTTTGCAGATGAAAAGTAGACTGGTTTCCTGGTTTTATGTATCTACACATCAAATAGTTATAATATGAACGTGACGGTTCTGAAATTAAAAGAATTGTGACCCATCCTTGTCGGTTCCGAAGACACTCTGTTTATTTATTTATTTATTTACAGAGTATGTAGCTGTAAGTACACGGGTGGACACAAAGATAAACGGACACGAAGATAAACGATTTTCAGAAATTTGCATATTTTCGTTGAATAAACAAAAATAATTCACCAAATAACCAAGAAATATCATAAAAATATTTGTTTCAGTCTATTTTAATATGTAATGTATATGATTTTGTTGTTTACATAGCTTTATTTTTCATTCCAAAAAACGTTTATCTTCGTGTCCACCGTTTATCTTTGTGTCCACCCATGTAGAATGCTATACGTCACAAAGAATACACCATCTATAAAACACCAGATGATACTCCCATAATTTAAATGACTTACTGGGGATTAGAATGGTTGAAATCACTTCTTGTTTCCAGTATTCGATTTTCAGTTTACTGTACTTTACATCCGTGAGGTCAGGTGTCAATCGTGAGTCATAAGGGTTACTGTACCATTAAAACGACAAAATTCTAATACTACTGTAAAGACTATGCTCCTTTCTTTGGAATCTTATGTGATAAAATAATGGAGTACTGTGAACATCAAGTAAAACATATATTTGTGGTGTGTTTTCCTGTTTGTTTACTTTTAACTTCCGGCATAAAAGGGGCTCGTTGTAAAACTCGGAGCTGGAGCTGGAGTTGGAGCTTTACTCGGAGCCGCACCTCTACCGCACCTTTTTACCGCACCCCTCCTCTGATTGGCTGTGTGTCTTCATACTTCCACCGCACCTAATATAGATCTAGTGGGTGTACAAGTACCAGCATTTAATATTTTATTTGTTTTAAATATTGCGAGAAGGCAGTATTAGGTGCGGTGATAGTAAAATATTGGTGGATTATATATTTGTAAAATATTGTTAGAAACCCCATTGTAGCCTCACATTTTCATCACTCGGTGGATGTACAAGTACCAGCATTTAATATTTTATTTGTTTTAAATAGTGCTGGACCTTAAAGGGCCACTGCAACCAAATTTACCAAGTATATTTTTCAGATGAAAAACACAGAGTGTTATTCATACAACACTACTGACATAAATAATCAAGCCAGAATACACCCAGTTGTGTATTATCAGTACTTTTATCTGTTGAAATGTATGTTTCTGCTACAGGCCGGGAGAAATTAGGTCAGGTAAAGATGGGAAGGAGTGAAAACTTACATAAGAAATAAAACACATTTTACTTGTTTTCTTGGTGATATTAAATATCGATTTGTGTATGACATGGAATAATAAATATCAGAGTCATATACTTTGAGTTCAAAAGGAGTAGCATTTAAGTAGAAAGGACACTATTTAAAAAATAAAATGACAAAAGAATAGTGTTTAATAATGTACTAAAAGGTTTCAATATTGAAAATCTATAAATAGAACAAAGAGTGTCAGTGAAAAAGGGAGAAACATTGATATACACATGAGATGGTGCAGATATTACACCAGAATTAAATTGCCTTTTCAACTTGTTTGAACATATGCACTCTGAACCGTAAAAAACACACAAAAACAATAAACAGTGCAGGTTAATTGACAGACTTTGCAAAAGAAAAGTGTTGATGAAAAGTATAATTAAGCAAAGGGGACATTGAGAGTGAATGGCCAGTGTTCTGTCTAGGTCAAGAAATAGCACTCTGTTCAAATTCACTTTGTGAATTTATATAACTAAATAGTACACCATAAATCATAATAAAATTACTGTATTTTGGATACCATCAAATAATGGCAACTCATACTCCAAAAAGACCTAATAGTGAAATGTCATTTTCACCAGAAGGTCCACCTGGTCAGGATTATCTTAGGACAATGCTGCAGGAAGTCATGGATAAGAAGCTCAGACAAGTGCTAGATGAAAAATTTGGAGAACATATAGCTCCTGTTAAGCAGGAAATAGCAAAACTACAACAAAATATTCATGTCATGAAAGAAAAACATGAATCAGAAATAAGAGTGTTAAAACAAGAAAATCAGAAACAGAAAGCACATATTGAAAAACTTGAAAGTTACCAAAGAAGAAACAACATTAGATTCTACAACATTTCTGAGAATAAGGATGAGAACCTGGATCAGTTTTTGATAGAGATCTGCAACAAGTACTTAGAAAGTAATGAATTGTTGGATAGTCGGTCATTTGAAAGAGCACATCGCATTGGAAAGTTTGTGAGTGGCAAGCAGAGAATAGTTGTAGCAAGAGTAGCCCACTACAAGGATAAGGTAGCATTCTTAAAGGCCAGAAAACACCTGAAAGATGGAGAAAAAATTAATATCTCAGACGACTTTACCAATGAGGTAGAGCAAAGGCGTCGCAAACTCTACCCTGTTATGAAAGCAATCAAGGCAAAACTGGGAATACAGGATAGAGCCAAAGTCTATCTGAAGGAGGATAAAATCTGTATTGGTGGGACTTTATATGCTGAGAATGAGCTGGATACATTGCCTGATGAATATAATCTGCAAAGCCTCTTTACTCCCCAGAGAGGGGAGGTGACCGCCTTTTATACACAATTCAGTCCATTTTCAAATCATTATTTATGTGACTTTAAAGTTGGAGGTGAGAAGTACTCAAGCTTTGAAAAGTATCTATTTACTGCACTTGCAGATAAATTCGGGGATCACAGTTTGAAGCTCAAGATTACGAAAGAAGATAATCCAGTAGTTATAAAGAGGCTGGGGAAAAATATAAATAACTTTGATGAATCAATTTGGCAGAGAGACATCCAAGACATTTTGCAACAAGGACTTAGGTGTAAATTTGAGCAGAACCCGAAATTGACTGAATTATTACTATCCACTGGGGATACAAAAATTGCAGAAGCTAGTAAGTTTGACAGGCGATATGGTGTTGGTCTCTCACTTCAAGATCCTGACTTATGGCAAAAGGACAAGTGGCTGGGACAAAACAGGATGGGAAGAGCCTTGATGGCAGTACAAGATTATCTCAAAACAGGAAAGTAGTCCGATATATTTGCTAAATTTTATGGTATTCTTATATCACTAAAGATCAATTATTGAATGTGCTATACTTGTCAGTTAACACAATTTTGTAAACCCAGTACTAGAAGGAAAAACAGTTCTAATGACATTTAATAAATAAGTGTAATGTAATAATATGTTACTTGTTTTGCTATTAAAAACAATACATGGAGATTCATCAGAAATAGAAAGGTTAATCTGTCAAGTTAATTACATAAAATTTCCTGTCTTAATGTTCCTAAAAAGAAACAAAGAAAAAGCTTTGTTAATATTCCATTTATTTTCCTATTCTTGAAAAGAAAAAGAAAGGAAAAAAATAGAAAAAAAATACTAGAAGAATTACTAAAGAAGGCTAGTCCTTCAGTTTATGTAAACAGTAATATGCACAAATTCCTTTGTCAAGATTAATTTATTTAAACTTATTCAAAACATATTCACTCATCACCATTCTGTTTCTGATTATGTTATAAAATTATTTATTAATTGTTAATGGCAACAGTGTTATTGAATTGATTTGACAAATTCATCTAATTAAAAAAATTACGGCATTCTTATATCACTAAAGATCAAATATTAAATGTTCTATACTTGTTAGTTAACACAATTTTGTAAATCCAGCACTAGAAGGAAAAACAGTTCCAGTGACTTTTAATAAATATGTGTAATGTAATGTTATCTGTATATGTTATAAAATGATTTATTGATTGTTCATGGGAACAGTGTTACTGAATTGATTTGACAAATTCATTTAATTAAAAAATATCTTAGTGAAAACTAATAATTGACAAATGTATAGTCTCTTATCTGCTATGGAGCTACTCGTTTTCTGTCAATACAAAGCAACAATATCAAAGCACATTCAATAGTAAATACTGATAAGCTGCCTCTGTGATTGATACCTGTATTAATGTGTAACAGTAGGTAGATATAGGAGAATTCTAATTCTAATTCTAATAGTACTTTTATAGCGCTTAATCTCTATCAATGATAGACTCTAAGACGCAGAAAGCCAAAATCAGAGATCGTAATCGTTAAATCAGGGACATTGCAGGGGTCGACACCACAGAGAGACAAAATGAAAAACTAGGGATAATCTAGGGTGGGTAAGCTTTTTCAAAGAGGTAAGTTTTCAACTTTTTTCTGAATGAGGAGAGATTTAGCTGAGCGTACATCATCAGGGAGATCATTCCAAATCCTTGGGGCATCGTATGCAAAGCTAAGGCCAAAATGCTTTTTAGACTTATATATTGAAGCACAATGTGGGACCTCAAGCAGCACACCTTCAGATTGACTTCTGCGTGTTCTATACACACTATGCCTGGGTTTAAGGAAAGGTTCAAAGTATTTTGGATGGCCACTATGTAGAAACTTGTACACCAACAGGGCTGTCTTGAAGACAGAGCGATGCAAGACAGGCAGCCAATGAAGACTCTTTCTTACAGGAGTGATATGCGAGTATTTGGTGGTATTAGCCACAATTCTTGCAAGACTGTTCTGAACACATTGGAGCCTCCGAATGTCTAGAGCAGAGAGACCTCTGAACAAGGAATTACAGTAGTCAAGACGACTTCCCACCAAGGCATTTGCAGCCAAAAGAGCAGCTTCACGTGTAAGATATCCTCTGAGTCGCTTTAAATCCCTGATATGAACAAAACTAGCCTTACAGGTATTCCTGACATGGCAAGAGAAGGAAAAATCAGAGTCAAACCAGACACCTAAGTTCTTAATTGCATCAACAGGTGAAAGGAGGTTGCCAAGTATATTAACTGGGAAAAATTTGCTGAGTTTTGTGCGGACATTTCTTGAGCCAAACAGAATAAATTCTGTCTTGTCTGGATTTAGTTTAAGCTTATTTGCAGAAAGCCACTTTCTGACATCATCCAAGCAGTTTTTCAGTCTATTGAAGGCCTGAGTAGCATGGTTATGTGTGAGATGAACATATAACTGTGTGTCGTCTGCATAAAAGCGGAAACATATGCCAGGATGATTTTGACTAACTTTACTGAGGGGGGTAGTGTATAATGAGAACAAGATCGGCCCCAGGGCTCTGTCCGGCACCGTACAATAGCCTTTTAGCATCGGATAAAACAGAACCAATCTTGATGCACTGATAGCGGTCACAGAGGTACGACTTGAACCAGTTCAGAACCACGCCTCCAACACCAAACCAGGAACTCAAACACTCAATAAGCGTACCATGATCAATGGTGTCAAATGCTGCTGATTGTAGTGATTGAGAATTGTAGTGTTCTATAAAAAAAAGGAAAAAAGGAATAAATGAAGAAGAAGAAAAAAAAAGATTCATATATATTTGATAAGAAGAATTACTTCCAGAATTCATCTGTAATATTATTCTTCTGTATGAGTTGTAAATATAAAGAGCACTTTACCATGGACAAGTCGTGCTAACTAAAATCAACTGGATATGCTTGGGGATTATAATCTCAAAATTTGATTTATTGGGAATCAACACTGTGTCAAATGACATCTTGTAAATAAAAATCAAACTAAATCACTTTGAAAGCTTATTATTCATATTTTCAAACTTAACATGTTTACAATTATTAGACTAGAAAAATCTTACAATCTAGTTAAAAAATTTCTTAAATATCAACATAGCAGTACTGGACTCAGAATGTTAAAAATAAATAAATAAATAAATAAATAAAAAAGTTTGATTCATTATACTCAACCTAAGAAATGAAATCTATATTAACTATTATTTGTAAATCTAACATGGGGTATATGTATAACTAAGATATTGCATTGTGATGCAGCTATATATTGTGGTGATCGGTAGGTGACCAAGACCGGTGTATGGCGGTGCGTCGGTGAATTTGGCGGTTTCGCGCTCACCAGCTTGGATTTCTCCACTTTAAAAGGCATCATATCGCCTTTTAAGCATTATTTTATATATATTTGTTGATAAATTAATCATATTTTACCTTATATTTGCTTTATATCCTCGCATTTTCACATTTTTAAGTGTAATCTATATCCAATATGGCGGTGACCTAGTTATGGGCGCTCGCTAAACCTCGTTTCGTCACGAATTCGTGACGTCATTTTAATTTCGTGACGTCAATTTTACGTCATTTGACGGTGTTTACCGGCGATTCCTATATAAGGAACGTCGTTTCAGGTGAAAAGGGTTGTGTGGAAGTGAGAGCCTAATATAATTGGTTGGAACCAAAGGAAACCTACACTGATAGGGTAATTATAGTAGAGCACCTGCAAGACTCATTCATGCTTGTAGTAACATCTCTTTATTAGGAAATTATTGTACCAAGTATTTATTTAGGGAGGTATTTTGAATTAAATTATTATAATGTCCATTTAGGGAGGTACTTCGAATGTAATGATTGCCATGTAAATTATATTTTATCTGTTGAATGAATATGAAATAAAAATAATATTGTGATTATTTTATGCTATTTTGGATTTAAATTCAACTAACCTTCTTGGAAACATTAGATATTGGGCCAAAAGTGATACCAAGCCTCATTTATGAATGAGCCCGATATTTGAACCGATAAAGAATTTGGGACTTTTGGTATTTTGAACACAACGCGAAACTTGGCACACAAACGGTAACCCAAACACTGGGACGCTACATATATTACACTCAAGGATAGTACATGTCTCCAGTACATATAACACTTCCGGAATAAGCAAGTAGTGAAAAGTAATTAAGTTTAAAATTACTATAGTAAATAAGACAGTTGTAAGAATTCACCAAGTTAACATGTAAATAGCAATAGTTTATCTATTGTCTCTGAATACCATGATTAATGTTGTGGTCAAATTGTTATTGTTTGCGTTGTGGTCTCAAAGATAAGAAAAAAAGATGTTCTGTTTTTGGCTGGTTAAAGACTAGACACAATGGCATAACTATGTTGCAGGAAACGCATTCTGTATTTCATGATGAAATACAATGGAAGCAAGAATGGGATGGGGATATATATTTTTCACATGGTAACAATTTAAGTAGAGGGGTGGCAATTTTAGTACCGAAGAATCTTAAATCACTTTTTAAAATAAACAATATAAAAACAGATAATTTAGGACGTATAATAACAATGGATTGCAAGATAGACAATTATAACCTTATACTTATAAATATCTATGCTCCAACCAACGACCAAGTAGTTCTTCAAAATAATTTTTTAAATAACTTAAGACAAATAATCGAAGAAAATGGTGATAAAACTTTATTAATAGGTGGGGATTTCAATACATACTTAAATCATAACTTAGATAAAAAGGGGGGAAAACAAGAATTTATGCAAGCCTATACTAAAAACCTAAATTCATTGATTGAAGAATTTAACCTGACAGACATTTGGAGGGCCAGAAATAATAGTGAACTAAAATTCACACGAAGAGAAAATACCAAGAGTGGTCTGGTACAGTCAAGATTGGACTTCTTTCTAATCTCAACACAACTAGCCTATCAAGTACAAAACTGTCATATATTACCCGGGTTTCGATCAGATCATAGTCTTGTAAAAGTAAAATTAGATTTCCAAAAACCACAGACAAGGGGAAAAAGCTATTGGAAATTCAACAACAAATTACTTCTTGATGAAACGTATGTGGCTATTATTAAAAATGAAATTAAGGAAATTTTACATCATTGTGAAATACAAAACAAAAATACAAAGTGGGACTTTGCAAAATGTCAAATAAGGTCTATAACAATGACATATTGTAAATCAAAAGCAAAAAGAAATAAACAAAAAGAAGACAAATTGCAGAAAGAGATAGAATCTCTAGAAAATAACTTGACAAATGAAGAGGCATATGATAATTATAGGAGATTAAAATCAAAATGGGAGCAAATAAAAAATATTAAAGTGGAAGGTGCGATAATTAGATCGAAGGCCAAATGGGTAGAAGAAGGGGAAAAAAATACAAAATACTTCTTAAATTTAGAAAAAAGAAATTATGAAAAGAAATGTATTAGAAAATTAATTCTAAATACACAACAAGAAATAACTGAAACACATGAAATTCTTGAAGAGGGTAAACGTTTTTACAGTGAATTATATTCTACAAAACATAACACTGAAGACAAATTTTGTAAGGAGTATGTAAGTAAAATTAATACACCAAAACTAAGTGATATGGATAAGAAAATATGTGAATCTCCACTAACAATAGATGAAATAGCAAAAGCCTTAAATGAATTAGAAAATGACAAATCACCAGGATGTGATGGCTTCACTACTAATTTTTTAAAATTTTTTTGGACTCATTTAAAGTTACTTATATTTGATAGCTTCAGGTACTCTTTCGAAAACAATCTTTTATCTGATGAACAAAGAAGAGGGATATTGACATTAACACCGAAACCTAATAAGGATTTAAGATATCTCAATAATTGGAGACCACTAACAATATTGAATACCGATTACAAAATATTAACTAAGGCTTTGGCTAATCGATTGCAGAAAGTAATATACAAAATTGTTAATCATGACCAAGTGGGATATATAAAAAATAGATATATCGGAGAAAACATCAGAATTATAGAAGACTTAAAGTCATATACAAATTTAAAGCAATGTGCTGGTTATATGGTTTTAATTGACTTTCAAAAAGCATTTGATAGTATAGAATGGGATTTTCTCTTTGAAACTTTAAATGCCTTTAATTTTGGCCCCAATTTTGTGAAATGGGTAAAGATCTTATACAAATATATCCTCTTGCGTGAACAATAATGGATATTTTTCCAATTATTTAAAATTAAGTAGGGTGATAAGACAAGGATGCCCTATATCAGCACTTCTCTTTATTTTGGTAGCAGAAACTATGGCAATTTTAATAAGATACAGTGACAATATAGAGGGTATAAAGATTAATAAAGAAGTGTTCAAAATATGCCAGCTGGCTGATGACACAACATTATTTGTTAAAAATTTAGATTCAGTCTGTCATGCAGTAAGCATTTTGAATGAGTTTCAGACACATTCAGGATGAAAGATAAATTTAGAGAAATCGGAAGTTGTACCAATTGGAATAAACAGACTGAAGAATATTATATTGCCAAAAGCAATCAGCAAAATTAAACTAAACTTTGGGGCATTTAAAACACTTGGTATCTGGTTCTCACATGACATAAAAGAATCAGTCAATCTAAATTTTACAAAAAAGCTTGAAACAATGGAAATATTAAAAAATATATGGTCAACAAGGAAGCTATCCCTAAAAGGCAAAGTGGTAGTATTAAAAACATTAATGCTTCCGCAAGTAACTTATTTACTATCTGTTTGCTATTGCCCACGTTATATATTACAAAAAAATAGATAAATTATTCTTAGAATTTTTGTGGGATGGAAAACCAGCAAAGGTTAAAAGAAGTACTATAATTGCAAATTACTATAACGGGGGATTAAAAATGCCAGATATCTTTGCAGTGCATACGGCTGCAAAAATAAAATGGATAAAAAAATTAGTCAGTCATGAAAGCATAGAAATGAAGTGGCAATACTTAACATGGTATCTTCTAAATATCACAAAAAATAAGATAAAACACAAATTACCTGAATCACAGGGAAATAGCTGTCTTACACCATTCCATAAACAGCTATTTGACAGTTGGCAGAATATTACTGCTATTCCTCCAACAACCATTGAAGAAATATCAAATGAATTCATATTTGACAATAGATATATATGTTTAGATAATAAACCCATTCAGCCTAAAACGCTCAATATAAAGGGAGAATACATGTACAATTTAGTTATTCAAGATATCTTAGATGATGATCACACATTTTTAACAAGGAATGCTTTAAATGATAAACTTGGCATTAATTTAGACATATTTAGCTACCGAAAGCTATTAAGTATAATACCAAATACATGGAAACACATAATAAAGAATGCAAAGATAGAAATTACAAAAGAGCCGAGGATTAAAGTCATAAATACTATTTCCGAACTAACAAAAGTAAACAATAAAAGAGTATATTGGATGGTAGTTAATGATAAGATACAAGAACCAACAGCAGTTGAAAAATGGGTTGAACAATTTCCTTTTCTAGAAACAGCTCCGTGGAATAAAATTTTTAAAATGATACATCACTCAGATTATGAAACTTATCTATAGTCCTTTCAGTATAAGATAATCAATAGAATCTTAAATTGCAACTACAACTTGCATGTGTGGAAGATTAAAAACAATCCTCAATGTATTTATTGCCATTTACAGGACACAATAGAACATCATTTATTTTTTTGTACTGATACAAAGATATATTTGACAAAATTAAAAGCATGGATAAATAAAATCCTAAATACAAGAAATGATAAACATTATACAATTTGTGAAATTTTATTTGGTATTGATTCAAATGAAACAAAATACCCAGTGCAAACACGTATACAGAACTTAATTATCCTTCTTGGTAAATGGTATATAAATAAAACTAGGAATGAAAATAAGAAAATAATCTTTGTGGAATACCTGAACTTGGTAAAGTCAAAATTTCAGATATATCATAGTACTTCTTGTCGTGATGTTAAGGGTGGAGTTGACAAACAAGTACATAACCTTATGAAAACAATATACATGCAGTTATGAAAAGAGTGGGTTTCTTCTGGTTATAAGAACATTTTATTTTGAAAAATTTGATCATAAAATGAATAGAGAACAATTTGTATTGTACATATTTGTAATAAGAAAATATCTAAGTTTAGAAATGTTATTATGGTAATGTATTCATAATTGCTATTGTTATTGTGTTATGTTGTGTCCTGTAAGAAGCACAATGTGACCAAAAAAAAAAAAAAAGGTCAGGTTACTGCTTCTGTGCACACGTCATCAACAGAAGATGTACTGGCTTTTCTGTTGTTTATGTATGCAGAGATCAGTTGATTTGTCAGTATATTCTCTTGATTTTACATTTATTTGGAACTCTTTTGGTATACTTAAAGGGCCATTATTTATTGCAACCCAAAAAACTATTTTCTCAGTATTTGGAGTTCTGGATAAACCAATTGAGGAAAAATACAGATGTATACTGCATACATACAGTTTGTAATATGGTGCAGGGGATATCTAGGGAAAAAACAGTCCATCTCCCTTCTTGTGTTACAGCTATCATTAGGGAAAAATTTAATTCTCCTGACTTTCTTGGATTCAAATATTCACAAACATGAAAACTTCAAATTGACAGTTTTACATGGACACATGTTTTATTATACATTAACATTGTGTTGGTGATATAAACCAAAGGTTTTTTTACATAAACAAAAACAAATTAGCTGTGAGATGTTTTCTTTTCATGATATTCATTGTTACAATAGTTTTCATAAATCTAAAGTGACTGACTGTTTTAATCAATTGTGAGATCATTGCTTGTATAGCTTTTATGCTCCAAATTGCAAAGACTAGTCTGGGTGGCTATCAGTCAATTACAATTCATCTTCCTGCTGCTTTTTAACTGCTATGACTTATTTAATAATTTTATTTCTTTAAAACTTTTTTAATGAATAAAGACACATGCATATGTGAAGCCCAATCAATGAAATTGTCCATTTTGTGAGCCTTAGTCAAATAAGACATGTGAAAATCCCATGAAAATATGCAAAAAATAAAAATTACAGTGAATTGTGAATAATAAACACTGAAGACACTGTTCTAATACTGTTCATATGCAATAAATATATGCTTTAATGTATAGCTGATGCTTGAGTTAAAAAGAGACATGTTTTATTTAAATTAATAAAATGCCTGATTGTATGAATTATGTCTGTTTATTGCAAATCTAGAACTATGATTATCAACTTCTGTGGTAAAATAGGATTTTTTTTTGCATAAACATTTGAATGTAAAGTGTAGGTTAATGTTCACAGTAACAGTGAAGCAATATAATACTTTTATGCATGAAACTTTCTTTTTTCATACATGGTACTGCCTATTTATGGATGGCCAAGCAAAAACTGGACATATTGGCTATTTGCGATCATTATATGACTTTAAAATGGCTGCAAAAACTGGTCCGTATATTGCAGATGCTGAACATAAAGATAATTCCAAATAATGATGCTATAAATGCTTTGTAACACAAGGCTTTTAGACTCCAAAATACTACACACACACTGTTTGAAAACTGATGAATGAATACAGGAGATGAGTTGTGTTCATGTGATGACGTGTGTACACGTGATCCAGAGGTTAAATGTTCTGTGAGGCAGACAAAAGCATTTTTTGTGGCTTTCCCAGTGGTTGTGTGTATATTTATCTACTGGATTGGGTACTATGTGTTTTGATGTACTTATACTGAGAAAATAGTTTTTTGGTTGCAGTGGCCCTTTAACTTGATTACTGTAGCACTTCTATATTAAACCTTACTGTGGCATATTTTGTCACTGCACCACTGAATCCGAGAATTGTACGAGTACATTATGATCCAGCAATATTTTACTGTCACCGCACCTCACTCTGTCTTCTCGCAATATTTAAAACAAATAAAATATCAAAAGCTGGTAGTTGTACACCCACAGAGTGATGAAAACATGAGGCTACGATGGGGTTTCTAACAATATTTTACAAAGATATGATCCAGCAATATTTTATTGTACAAATATTTTACCACACCCCCGCACCTCCGAGTTTTATAAGGCACCAAAAATGGAGGTTTCTAAATGAGAAGTTGATTAATTATAGGCCAGTTCCATTTCGGCAGACCAGCTCCCGTATTGTGGGAAAATATTTGCAGCTTCTCTGGGGCTGGTAAGTAAGCAGTGGGGGACCGGAGCTACCAAGGGAGGCAGGGAAGAAGTTGGCACTTTAAGTTTTTTTTGTCATCCTAGAGGTCCACAGTGGCCTAATGGTTAGCAAGTTTTGGCATCTAATTACATGTGGGCAATTAAGTCCCACATGTGACAATGCTGAGTAGCTGTCCCAATATGACCCTGGCTGCTGAATGGCTGTAAAAACCTCAGCTTTGACTTTGTGTGGTGGGGGGCTTCCTGATTGACAAGGAATACTCTCATATGTGTCAAGTATCTGCATGTCGCAGAATGTTACTGGACCAATCACATAGCTCTCCCATAGGCCATAGACAGTCATATGATGTTCCCGAATATGCCTTGAAAATTCCAGGACTGTTTGCATATTAGACCAGGGTGTAGACAGCCTATATAAAGCCACATGCAGTTTTCTGCTGATTAATTCATTTTCATCTGTACGACAAAAGGTGATACATCATTTCAATTTTTGGGAAATAGTTTAAAAGTATTTTAAGATGCCACTAAAGAAGAAGAAGAAAGGTGACAGTTATAAAAAGACTGTGTGGAAGTATCTGCGCATCCCCACACTTCAGTAAGTTGGACACAGGAGCCACTCCAAGTCTGGGTAGGACAGATAGGAGATGACCAAGAGGCAGAAATGAGTCGTCCACAACTTTCTGAAGAAACATATCAAGATACAGTATTCTAAGTGGCAATCTCTGGTCCATGATACCACAGTCTGAGCTATAGTCACAGCTATACCAGTCATGTCCTTTCACGGTTTCCAGGCCACTAGATTATCAGAGTGATGATCCAGGCCCAGCAGTAGATGACATTATATAATAATGCATAACCTGCCTATTATCCTCTCTCACCCAACACACTTTATCAAGAAGAGGTTTTCTTTCATCCCTGCATCATTTGTCAAGCCAGCTCTGCTGAAAAAAGTCAGAGAGAGATCTGAGTAGGGTTAAAATATCACTATACAGTTGAGGTCATTTCAGGAAGTTATGGTTAAGATCTCTGTATATTTGACATTGTTAAAAGACCCAGGACAGAAAAGGCAGATGAACTGGGAATGCCTACTGCCACATCCATTTTCTTCACCCTCTCACAGCCCACCCCAGGTAAAAATAATTCCTGAAAAGGCACTCTTATGACATATGGTTCACCCAAATGCACATTTCTTAACTATGAGCCATTAAAAGGCTATTTATTTCAAAGAAAGTAATTCATGTGTATTTATGTGATGATGCGTACACAGCTATGTCATCCCAAAGCCAACTAACACACATTCTCTTCCTGTCTGGATACCCTTTTGTGTTACAAGAAATAAATATGCTCCCAATACTAATCTGTGTTTTGCCCATAAAAAACTATACATTGAAACAGGCACGACTGTTGCAATGTACAATAAACAATGAAACAAATCAATGCCTGGTCATCCCAAACAATTTTCATTCCTCCTCCCATACCACAGCACCTTACTTATCTTAGAGCAAGGTCCTCAGAATTATACAATGATCATTCTTTATATATTATTTGAACAGAGTAGCATTGACTTTGCAGTTATGTATCAAGGCAAATGCATACAATTTCTCATCACAAAATATTTAAGTAATTATCAAAAAATATTTAAGTAATCATCGTCATTTATGCATTACCACTAAAGAATTAGAATAATCTTCTTCTTTTTTTGAAGTTGAAAACATCACAGAAATAGTAAAAGGAAAAACACCAGTTTTAAGAATCCACAGCTTACACAGAAAAATACACAGAAACAAGCAAAATAATTATTTGTAAAATAGTTTGATGGTTTCTGATCTTCATGGTGGAACAAGATATACTTTTCTATATAAGCACTGAATTTAGCATTTTGTGATGTGTGTGTTATAAAAGTGGTCATCATTAAGCCAGTTCTGATGGAGTGTTCAACACTTAGTTAGATATCAATGAGAAAGGAAATTTACCTAACTGGAGTGCCACATCAAATTTAAAATATTTTTGTAATCATATTTATTTTGCAGCAGTCTTGTTTTCTACTGTACAGGTCCTCATTGGCCTATAGTTGTTAGCCAGGTTGGCATCTAATCAGAGACTGGCACCTCTGTGTGGGTTCAAATCCCAAAAGTGGCAATACTGAGGACCTATCCCAATACGACCCAGGCAGTTGAACGGGACATAAAACCCCAAATTTGACCTTGACTTTGTTTTCTACTATACAATGAAAAAATTTTGACACAGTCAACAAAGTTTATTTCTTGAACACAAATCCTGTTAATTTTTTCAAGTGTTTGTAATGAAACCTTATATAGAAAAGGAAATGAACATTATTTTCATGTTTAATTCAAAATATATGTATAAAGTGTACTTGAAAAAGTGAAAATGTTAGATTTGAAATATTATTGGTCATTCACAACAGAACATGTAAAAATATATTTATGAAAGTCTAAAGCAACTGTGCTTAATTTTCAAAAATGTTTAAGTTTTTCCAAAATGGATTATAAAGCAAAGAAATGCTGCCATGTGTATGGAGCCCAGGAAGGGACATTGAACTGTTTTATTATAATTTTTTGATCTTGTAACCATGAGTTAGCAAGTCATTACCAGGAGATACTAAGTTGTTCGCACTAGTGAGTAAGTTGTTGCCACAAGATACTAAGTCGTTTCCACAACTTAGTAAGTCATGGTTATGAGATACTAAATTGTGGGAATGAGATGTTTATGATGGTTTTCCAACACTTACTTATTTACCTGTTCCACCACTTATATAATTAATAACTCATTCCCACTACTTACTAAGTCATTTTGATCACTTACTAACTCTTTCCCACCACTTATTAAGTCATTCCCACCACTTAAGAACTCGTTCCCACTATACTTATGAAGTTGTCCCCACCACTTACTAACTCGTTCCTACCACTTGATAACTCATTACAATCACTTACTTAGTTGTTCCCACCATTTAGTAACTCTTTTTCACCACTTACTAAATCGTTCCCACCACTTACACTAAGTCGTTTTCACCACTTAGTAAGCCATCCCCACCAATTATTAAGTCATTCCCACAAGTTAAAAAGTTATAACCAAAAGATATTATGTTGCTCCTTCAAGATAAGTTAGGTATGATACACAAAGAAATTGCCTGTACATTGGAATTAAAGCAAGATTTTGTAATTTGAGGGAATGACTTTGTATCTCGTGGGAATAACTTAATACCTTGTCGTAAAGACTTGTTAACTTGTGGGAATGACTATCTTGTGGGACTTACTATCTCATGGTAATGAGATAAAAAGTGACAGGAAAACAGTTTTCTATGTCCCTTCCTTGGCTCCGTACATGTGCAAAACTAATGAGCATATAAATGTAATCTACGAGTTTCATGCTACCAGTACTCACATTTTCATGTGATTCTTTGTACACCAGTTAGAATGGGTGTAAACCAAATTACTTTAGCTTTTCCACAGTGGGAGATGGCTTATAAAAATAATTGAACTTGTGTACTGTATGAAGGTAGTTGTGTAATCAAGTAACTTTAGCGCAAATAAAGAGAAACGATTATTGTGTACAGTAGTTTTCTTCACTTCTTTTTCTTCATTTATTCTTAGGTTGTTACAAGTTATATACATTTTTGGTTTATACTGAAAAAAGCCACTGTGAGAGCATGTTCACATGGGAAAGTTATTTGAAAAAAAGTTTTATAATGAAGTTTTTTTTATATTTTCTCTAAATTAGCTTAACTTTTTAATGTGTGTGCTTGATATTTGTTGTATTTTTTGCGAAATTTAATTTTACATTGATATTGTAAAATTTTCACCAAAGGCAATAACTACAATTTTGTGATGATTATAAAATCTCCCAAAATAATGTGCTTTTAGTAATATAATTAGATATTGATATAAAAAGGTCATAAAATTAAAACTGTCCTATTTTGGCTTAATGAATTATCAAAACTTTAAAGTATAGTTGCATAAACACAGGTGGAAATAAATGTATTCAAATGTGTTAGATCATCACATTTATATTTAAGTTTATATATCATTAACGTTATTTAGTGCTTAAAATATTTGGTTTGAATCATATCATGAATCATTTAAAAACAAAAGGATCTGATATTGTCCCATGCAGGGGCAAATAACTGCACAACAATGGACAGTATTATGCATTGTATTATTATTAAAACAGAAAAATAGTTTAATAAACATGTCATATAGATTTAAAAATAATATTTTGATCTATTTGAAGCATTGCAATTTTACTGAATTAAAACAAACACAATATTAATTTAAAGCTAGTCTATTAACAATCGATTGATATACTACAATTCTTTTATTGATGTAAGTCTCAAATGTGAATTTATTTTTTGTTAAAAATAGTATTTCCTAATTCTAAGTTTTCTAATATTTTTGAAGTTCTAAGTACATAATATACCTTATTGTATAAATCCTTTCTGACAAAGTCCACTTCCAGTAAATATGTTAAAGGAATAGTCAATACTGAATTGCTTTCAGTGGAAAGCTACACACATGATTTCATTAATACAGCATTTAACATAATTTGTGATGCATGGTGAATGAAAAACAAGCTATGAACAAAGGATATTATGCTGCATGTGTGCATTTTTAAGGCTAGCAGTACTGTTAGAATTATGATTTTATAACATATTATAAGTTGCAATGTAAAAATAAATTTCATATGAACCTGAGGTAAACTAACAAGAATATAGTAATAATGCATGACATACCATGCATGGTAAAATTCTGCGACCACAGTTTTTGATGCGTTATTCCTATTAAAAAATGACAAAATATTTTATTACAAATTTCATGATAAAAAAACAACTTTATGAAGGTTGTTTCATCCAGTTTTACAGAGGGTTATTATCAGAACAGCCAACATGTATAATGGCATTTACCACAATTTTTGACCATTTGGAATGGCGAACACATCCGTGTCATGTTTAGATAGAAGTTTATTGTCCCACCATAGCTTAAAATGCAAATTAAAATTCATAAAGTCATTAAAGTGTGTGTAATTACCTATTTTACAGAATATTTTAATTGTGTTTTAAATAATGGCTAGTCATAGACACAGGTGGATTTTTAAAACAAAAAATGTTAATTTTTGAAAATAAATACGATCGATTTTAGTGTTTGTCATAAAATCACATGATCTCATAAAAATGGCAACACTGGATATCCGCTTGAAGAAAGTTAATAAAATATACCAAGAAGGGGTAATTTGTTTATCAAAATATATTTTTCTCTAATATGGAACGTGACTTTTATTGTATCAGTAAGCCGTAGCAGTTATGACAGGCTTTGCAATTTCGGCACTTCTCTAATGTAGGGGCGATAATAGAGTGTCTGGGGCGATACCACAGTCACTATAGGAATAACCCCTGACCAAACCACGGTATACGCAGAATTTTACCATGGTTTGAGGTTATAAACCCCGAAGGCGAAGGGTTTATTGCTTCAAACCATGGTAAAATTCTGCGTATACCGTGGTTTGGGAGGGGATTATTCCTATTCTAACATGACAAATTATTTTAAGATGAATAATTATTCCAAATTTTACTGTAAAATGGTCATTGTTACGACAGCCATAATGAGCGATAAAAGGGAGTAACAGGGTTATGCTGTATTTTACCGGGGAAGTATTTCGTCGTTTAGCCAATCAGAATCGAGGACACATCCATGTCATGTTAGAATACTGCTCAGCCAGTGAAGTTCGTCACCCCAGTGAAGTTCGTCACCTACATTTTATGACAATATTAAAGAGTTTTTACTGTCCAGTTACGGCATATATGTATACCTTGCCATTGACAGAAGTTATTCCATTTATACAAATGTGAATATTGTCTGTCCTTGAGCATTTTTATGGCAGGTGACAAACTTCACTGGGGTGACGAACTTCACTGGTTGAGCAGTAGGGACCGTTGTGCGTCGCCGATACTGGATAACCCCCTCCCAAGTATATATATAGAAAGATTAAAAAACAAGATTGGCAACTTGAACAAATGAAGTTTCCTACCAGCACTCAGTTCAACTTCAATTTCTTGCTATGAAACATGTTTTGGTACATCAAACCAGGTTTAAACTGTGAATGAATGATTTTCCTATCAAATCACAATAAAGCTTTCATTTAGTTTATGCAGTATTTATTACAAAACAATGAATTAAATTTAATTCCCCATATCTTTTGGGATTTCTACACCTGTCATGGGTAAATATGACTGTTTATAAATGAGAACCAATGAAAATGTAGCTTTCATCTTGGCCTCTTTTTGTTTGGGTCAGTTTGCTCACATGACTGGAGGAGATCAGTTTTCATTGGTTCAATGTTGTAAACATTGGTCACATAATCATTGACAAGTGCAGAAAACCCAAAGCCAGATAAAAAGTGAACTTGAAGACTCATTTTTAAAATAAATGCAGCATATATTAATGTTGAGTTCAGGATGAATTCACAGATCAATCACTCATTTCAATTTTCAAAGTGAAATTGAAGCTGTAAAAGTTGTTTTTAAGTAAGTAAATGAAGGTGAAGTGGAAGCAGGTAGGAAATGAAATTTTGGTAGGTTGTCAAACTTGTTTTTTTATCTTCCTATATATATACATGGGGGAGTTTCTCTACTGTCACTGATGCACAACGTTTATCCACTATCGGCGATGCACAACGGTCCCTAGTGACTGTGGGCCATGCAGTATCCTCGATGGACTGGTTTTCAATATAACAACATAAACGGACTATGATGAACATCAAAACAAACAGGTGAACTGCTATCTGCAGTGTATTTAGGGTTTGACTGAATATTTCAGTTTTTATTTTGTGTATGATATAGTGTTATTGCTGATACTTTCCCATTTCTCCTTTAACATTTTCACAAATTGAAAGAAAATATGACTAGCCTGTCTTTTGATTTACACTGATCAAGGAACCATTAGCCTATAAGAAGAAAATAAAACTTATTACTAAAAAACATTATATTCACTGGATAATGCTAGGATAATGCAAAACATAATTTTGAGTAATGAAAAATTGATCAACCCTATTTTAAGTAATATATGTAGTTAGTAAAATAGCCTGAACCCTATTTTGCTGACCTTCGGTAAAATAAGCCATGCTCTATTTTACCGACGATCGTCCGCAGAATAGCCGCTGTGAAAAATATAACAACAAAATTAAATCCTGAAACTCTCTTGTTTAGTGTGACTGCATATTCATTCTAAAATATTATGAAAACGTCATCCCAAAAAATTGGCAAAAATGAGGCCGTAAACTTACAGTTTAAATGATCAAAAATGTGAATATATCAAAAACATGTACATCGGCTATACCCTTGTCACATGAAATTTGTTCTCCCGTGAAATAAGTTCTTCAACATTGAAGTTAAACCACGGATAGAAATCATTCTTTTGTGTATGTTGTCAAATGACAGTTTAAGTATTAAGTATTACAAAGATCGATAAATTTACAAAATAGGTTGAATATTTTGTTTAATATTTTATTTTTCAGCTGGCATTACAACCATTTCTGCACATGCGCTAGAGTGTAGAGACTGGTAAAAGAACAAGTTTCATGGGCACTATAAATTCATGAGACATTCTTGTTCCATGAAATTTGTGCCAGTGAAATTTGATTACTGATTACTGCAGCAGGGCGTAATTATACATGCATGTTAATGATATCAATATATTGAGTTGATTAGATTTGGGAATGATTGGACCAAAATTTAGCATTTCATGAGCCTTTTCACACCAGGCCGCATTATGGTCTCCCTTGAATATCTCCCTTATTATTAGAAGGTTTCAAACCATATTTGGCAGTTATATACCTTAAGCGTGGGAAAATTTTTCTGCATGCTTAAATTTGACCTTTGAATTTTATGAAGGTCACATGATCAAAAACAATTTTTTTAAGTACACCCCCCCCGTCATCGCAGTTCAGGAAAAACTACTTGCTACACAGCCTCATAATTTGACACACCTGTTCATACTATCGAAAACGCGAGCTGATTAGATTTTGGGAGCAATCCCTTGAAAAATGTCTCATTTATGGGTGATTTTCTCACACCTTCCAATCTGAGAGCCTTAAATTTAGGTCAACCCCCCTATTATCTTCTTAAGTATTGCATTTAGAGCCATAAAATGTATTGGGAGGTAATAGGAAACCATATGTGGAGAGTCTAAATAGCCGGTCAGTTTTACCCCCCGACCACCCCTTATGGGTCAAACTGGGGTCATAAAATAGCTGATTTTGAGTTTTTGCCTTATATCTCCTTTATTGTTGCTTTTATAGTATTGTTGCTTTTATAGCTTCAGAATGTATTAAGAGGTATTGGGAAAGCATATGTGGAGAGTCTAAATAGCCGGTCAGTTTTACCCCCTGGCCCCCCTTATGGGTCAAACTGGGGTCATAAAACAGCTGATTTTGAGTTTTTGCCTTATATCTCCTTTATTGTTGCTTTTATAGCTTCAGAATGTATTAATAGGTATTGGGAAAGCATATGTGGAGAGTCTAAATAGCCGGTCAGTTTTACCCCTGACCCCCCCTTATGGGTCAAACTGGGGTCGTAAAATAGCTGATTTCGAGTTTTTGCCTTATATCTCCTTTAATGTTGCTTTTATAGATTGAGAATGTATTAAGAGGTATTGGGAAAGCATATGTGGAGAGTCTAAGTAGCCGGTCAGTTTTACCGCCTGACCCCCCCCCCCCCTTATGGGTCAAACTGGGGTAAAAAAATAGCTGTTTTGGAGTTTTTACCTGATATCTCCTTCATTGTTGCTTTTATAGCTTCAGAATGTATTAAGAGGTATTGGGAAACCATATGTGGACAGTCTAAATAGCCGGTTAGTTTTACCTCCTGACCCCCATGTATGGGTCAAACTGGGGTCATGAAATAGCTTTTGCCTTTATAGCATTTGTAGCATTTACACAAAATTTACTAAAGTTACATCCAATGTTGTACATCCAATGTACAACACTTTCTCCAGCTTGTCTGTGTCTACAACGCTTGTTTATGTTAACTAAAGAAGACCTTTGTAGGATTTTCCCTGTCATGATATCACTAAGGGGGTTGGTTTATGTAACAGTACGGTGCAGCTTTGTGCATTCTCAGCTTTACAGCATGCTTATTAAGACCACAAGGCATTTTAAACTCTCAGGGACGCTTCGCTTTTGTTAGCAAAAGCATTCATCTAGTTATTACAGTTTCATGGTTTTTGCTTAAACTGGGGTTGATATGGATACTTGGTCACTGTTTCAAAAACTATCAGGATTTTCTGTTTTTGAAATAAGTTATACTTATTCAGTTGCTTTTTCAGTTGATTTCTTGTGCCAAAATTTCAGACCTTTTATTTGTAGTATTAAATGAGTACTGGGCACTTTGTGTAGGATTTTCAGTATTTTTCACCAGGGTTGGCAGTTTTATCCAAGGTGGTTTTTTCCGCCTGTTTTTTTCCATCTTTTTTCCCGTCCCGGAAAAAATAGGTTTTATCCACTTTTAGACAAAACCGGATAAAACCCCCTTTCTTAGCTAAAACTAAATAGGTTTTATCCACTTTTGAACAAACCTGGAAAAAACTTTCTTAACTTTTACTAAATAAAAGAATCAGAATTATTTAAAATTTTTAAACTTTGTAACATATTACAAGAAGAAAGAATCTACAATATAATTATTTTTACTTTCTGGAAAGATACACTATTATAGATTTATTTACTTAGTATGTCCATGCAATGCATTTTAGCACAAAGCAATAACAGTAAAACATCTGAAATTATACAAGCTTGTCAGTTGTGTTTTCCCAATAAAAATGAGCTGTCATTCTGCAAACTTTGTTACTTTGTTTATAGGTACAAAATTTGCACCCAGTGTACCATTTTCTATTTTGTTCAAGTCTAACTTCCAAGACGTTACACAAGTATCACAGGAAAGGAAAAGATTTTGCAAACTATATTGTAAACTTCAATAGCTATAAGCTATGTTTGAGTGAAATATTTGATGGCCAGGAATACTGGACATAATTGCAATTGGGCATTTAGTAGCTGGTGTTCATTACAGCAGATATCAACCACAATAAACTCTGGGTTTCATAAAACATCACAATGAATTTTATGTCAATTGTTTTGTGAAATAAAAGCTTATATAAAACAAAAGCCAAGGCACACCCTCTGCCTCAAGAATCGCTGCACACAATATCTCTTGTTACTGGAAAGGTTATTCCTTATAAGGTTGTCACATGTCACACCTGAGTTATTGACAGATTATGGAAGCAGTGAAATAAAAGATGACAACCTCTATGCATCCAATGGAAAATTTGTTAGGTAGCTATTGCTTTTACTAGTATATATATTTTATTTCTGTGACAAATGTTATGTTTACAGTATACAAAAAGAAGACAATGATATAGCAAACACCCAGCCTGTAAGACTTATTAGTCACAATTTTATAAAATTATTTTTCATAGAATGACACAGCTTATCATAATTAAACAATTTGATACATAGAAAAGAAAAAACACAATATATCAGCTCAGTTTCTTTATACTTTTAAATACAACAGATCTTGGCGCCTTGTGAAAGCAGAAGATATATATTTTCCTAGAAACAAAGGGAAGCTACACAAAATTTGAAATTGATCTATTTGGTTATAATTAAAGAAATCATTATTGTATCTCAACACTTTACTAAACATAATTTTTCGTAAATCTGAAAATTTTGGACAAGTGAAAAGGAAATGTAATTCATCCTCGACATTATTTGTATCACATATGGGACATACTCGATCATCACGTTTAATGCCTGTAAATCTGCTAGTTTCTACAGTGAGAGGTAAAATGTCGAATCTAAGTTGGGCTATACATGATCTAAGACTAAAATTTATATTATCAAATACATATTTTTCAACTGCATAATATCATTTTATCTGTCTGAATAGATGTAATTTTGGTTTATTCTGTAAATTTCAGTCCCTCAGTATCAAGTCCCTGCCACTTGATGTTTTTAATTTGCCTTTTTACCCAGAATAATTTAAAATATTACAGTATTATTCACTGTTTTAACTGTTTAAATGATAAACATTGATCCTGTATACTTTTTACTTTTTAAAGTAACTTATCTGCTATGTAAGGCACTTTATGCCCTATTAACTCTAATGAAAGTAAGTTTTTTTCCAGTTTTGTCCGGAAAAAGCCCAACTTTGTTTTTCACCAATTTTCACATTTAGTAAATATATATACATGAACATTGTATTTCTATGACAACACATACAGGTTAGGTCACATTTTCCAACCCGTAATATATTTCCCTTTAGCTTGATCTACACAACACTTTTAAACATCAGGTTACATGTACTTAATTATTTATTCAAAATCACTGAAATAGATGTCCGACCTGAGAGCTAACAAATTATATAAATACTAGGGATCTTGTTTTAGTGCAATAGATGTGAGACCTGATACCTTACTAATTATATAAACTACAGACCCAGTTTTGGCTATATAGATACAGACACTAGACACTACTAAAGGATATGGTAAAGACGTAAAATTCTAATGCCTTGGGGTGATCAAACCTCTAGATATGAATTATGAAACTGGTTGGTTGGCAAAAGTGCATTCAGTATGTCCTTCACATTCTATTTAGGTATCTTGAATATAGCATGCTTTTCCTAGCAAACTGAATGTGATTACACTGCTTAGAAATATATATGTGCAACGTCATGGTCGGACCTTGATTTGACCTTTGACCTTGCCGTAGTGACCTTGAGTTTGAAAATCTTGTCCGGGCTATATCTCGGCAACCATAAGGTGTAGGAAGTTGATACTTAGCAGGGACATTAGTTAGGGGTTGTAGGTGTGCAACGTCATGGTTTGACCTTGATTTGACCTTTGACCTTGCCGTAGTGACCTTGACCTATAAAATCTTGTCCGGGCTATATCTCGGAAACCGTAAGGTGTAGGAAGTTGATACTTGGTAGGGACATTGGTTAGAGGGTGTAGGTGTGCAACGTCATGGTCTGACCTTGATTTGACCTTTGACCTTGCCGTAGTGACCTTGACCTATAAATTCTTGTCCGGGCTATATCTCGGAAACCGTGAGATGTAGGAAGTTGATACTTGGTGAGGACATTGGTTGGGGGTAGTAGGTGTGCAACATCATGGTCTGACCTTGATTTGACCTTTGACCTTGCCGTAGTGACCTTTACCTATAAAACCTTGTCCGGGCTATATCTCAGCAACTGTAAGGTGTTGGAAGTTGATACTTGGTAGGGACATTGGTTAGGGGGTGTAGATGTGCAACGTCATAGTGTGACCTTGATTTGACCTTTGCTGTAGTGACCTTGACCTATAAAATCCTGTCTGGCTATATTTTGGAAACTGTAAGGTGTAGGAAGCTGATACTTGGTAATAATAAAGAGTTATTAGATAGGATAGAAAACATAAACTGGTCCCCATAATTTTCATTTTCATTTAAGCTGAAATATCTTTCTTGTACAACAAGAACATTATAATGTTATTAATATCACCTTAATGTTGCATCTTTGGTAGTTATAATGTATTAAAGTCAAAAGTTTATGGAGTTTACTGGAGTACTTATAATGTGTACTTTTTGTCTAATATTAAATGTGTTAGTTCTTGTAGCCGTCTGATTGTGTGTTTTTGTCTTGGCACTTCAAGTAATGTATTATGTCTTGTAATCTGACTTCTTGTATTGTAATGTGGTATATATATCCAATAAACACATTAAAAAAAAAAAAAAAAAAAAAAAAAAAAAAAAAAAGCTGATACTTGGTGAGGACATTGGTTGGGGGTAGTAGGTGTGCAACATCGTGGTGTGACCTTGATTTGACCTTTGACCTTGCCGTAGTGAACTTGACCTATAAAACCTGGTCTGGGCTATATCTTGGAAACCGTAAGGACTAGGAAGTTGATACTTGGTAGGGACATTGGTTAGGGGTTTGACCTTTGACCTTGCTGTAGTGACCTTGACCTATAAAATCTTGTCCAGGATATATCCCAGAGACTGTAAGGTGTAGGAAGTTTATACTTGGTAGGGACATTGGTTGAGGGTTTTAGGTGTGCCACGTCATGGTGTGACACTGATTGACCTTTGACCTTGCTGTATTGACCTTTAAAATCTTGTTGCACCTTTGGGTCTGTCTGTTGATGCAGATTAAGCACTGTTAAAGTCATATTAGAATTCATTAAGAATTTCCTTTTGCAAGTTCCCATTGTAACAGATGGAATTTCATCAAGTGAGCCACAGGGCTTTTCTCCAACACCACACATAAGCATTCATTGAATGTATTGCCACTTCTGTATGCATGGGTAATATTCAAAACATCCAAACCATAATTCGGCCATTTTTGGTTTACTGATAAGTGCTGTCATTTTTTTATTGAATTGTTTTGTTTTAATACTTCATCTTTACATACATTTCTTTTCCTTAGATATTATTTTCTGTACTTAAGCATTATTTGGACCTTAATATAATTGATACTGCTCTAAAAGTATCTTGAACTTTGTACTGTTATACTACTTCTGTATCTCATGGTGTTGAAAAATATTTCCCCAGGCTGTGGGGTACGGGCATCTCTGATGCTATTTTCTTGTACAGTAATTTTATGTATCTTCAGTAATTGAAAATGAATGAGTTCTCTTTTTTTTTCTCTTCTCCAACTTTGTATTTGCTTTTGTGTGATATCTATCTGGAGGAAGATTCATGGAAAGTCCCAGTCACTCATTGATGCCCCACTGTGCTTTGTGTGTTAACATCTGTGTGTTACATAATGTGTCTGCACACTAGTGAAAAGGTTGATGAGGGATATCAAGATGTATTCATTTCTTTTCATCAAGGGATATGCTTCCAGTAAATCTTTTTGGTGGTAAACAATTCAAACAAGAACATTTATCTTTAGGTTCATAGAAGTAGGGCCTTGTGGAAAGAATGCCTTGTCTGTTTTGAGAGAATGGAAAACCCCTTAATAATATGTAAAAACCTTGGGCTTTCATGATATTCAGATATAGAGTCATGTGCAAATTTAAAATGTTAACAATAACATCTGACAATATGACTTTGTGTGTTTTTTATGTCAACTGACTTGTCAGTCAGCTGACATTATGTCGTGACTCTGCGGTGTGTATGTACGTGTGCGCGTCCGAGTCTGCATGAGCGACTTCTCCGCAAAACCTACAAGGCCCAGAGACATGCTGTTTTTTTAAAGATACCTTATCTATCGAGGATGAAAAATTGTTCAAGGCATGTAGATCTGTTTGTTCGTCTGTTTGCTAGAGCCATTACAAGTGAGGTATCCCCTGTTTGCTAGAGCCATTACAAGTGAGGTATCCCCCACCCTAAGTGTGAAAATTTCAACTCTTTATCACAATTTTCTCATTGACTGTTGCAGGGATTTCTCTCATATCTTGCACATATGTACTAGAGTACATTTAGAGTATTTTGTTTAAATATGTTGTTCTAATTTTTGGTCAGCTATAACAAAAAATTACAGACCTGTAGTTCATTACATAACTGAACAATAGATACTTTGATGTTCTCACTGTTGAGTATATATGTTGTTACTTGAAAACTATTGCATTTAGGGAATTTGTTTGAATATGTATTCATGTACTTTTGAATCAGCTATAACATACCAAAAATGCAGACATGTAACTCATGGCATAGCAGAGCAATAGCTGTTTTTAGGTTCTCACTATTGAGTAAATCAGTTGTAACTTCAAAACTACTGCATTTAGAGTATTTTGTTTAAATATGTCGTTCACCTGGTTTTGGGTCAGCTATAACATAGTAAAGTTGTAGACCTATAGCTCATTGCATAACTCAGCTATAGCTACTTTTAGACTATTGCTGTTGAGTAAATCAGTTATAACTTGAAAAATATTGCATTTAGAGTATTTTGTTTACATATGTTATTCACCTACTTTTTGATCAGTTATAACATAGTAAAGTTGCAGACCTGTAGCTCATTGGATAGCTGAGCAAAAGCTATTTTGAGCTTCTCACTGTTGAGTAAATCAGTTGTAACTTGAAAACTGTTGCATTTAGAGAATTTTGTTTACATATGTTGTTCATGTACTTTTAAATCAGCTATAACATAGTAAAATTGTAGACGTATAGCTCATTGCATAACTTAGCAATAGCTACTTTCAGGTTCTCACTGTTGAGTAAATCAGTTGTAACTTGAAAACTATTGCATTTAGAGAATTTTGTGTAAATATGATATCCACCTACTTATGGGTCAGCTATAACATAGTGACATTGTAAACCTGTAGCTCATGGCACAGTTGAACAATAGCTATATCAGGTTCTTACTGTTGAGTTAATCAGTTGTAACTTGAAAAATATTGCATTTAGATAATTTTGTTTAAATATGTTATTATCCACAAATGGGCCACCTTTAACATAGTGAAATTGCAGGCCTGTAGCTCAATGTATAACAGAGCAATAGCTATGTTCAAGTTCTCACTGTTGAGTAAATCAGCTGTGACTGAAAATTATTGCATGTAGAGAATATTGTTTAAATATATTATTCACCTACTTATGGGTCAGCTATATCATAGTGAAGTTATAGACCTGTAGCTCATGGCATAGTTGAGCAATAGCTATTTTCAGGTTCTCATTGTTTGGTAAATGAGTTGTGAATTGAAAACTATTGCATTTAGAGAATTTTGTTTCAATATGTTATTCACCTACTTATGGGTCACCCATAACATAGTGAAATTGCAGGCCTCTTGTAGCTCATTGTATAGCTGAGCAATAGCTATTTTCAGGTTTCAATGTAAATCAATTTTAACTTGAAAGTTATTGCATTTAGAGAATTTTCTTTAAATAAGTTATTCACCTTCTTTTGGGTCAGCTATAACATAGTAAAATCATGGATCTGTAGCTCATTGCATAGCTGAGCAAAAGTACTTTAAGATTCTTACTGTTGAGGAAATTAGTTGTAACTTGAAGTCTATTGCATTTACAGTATTTTGTTTAAATATGTTTTCCACCTACAATTTACTCATTAACAATTAACTTGATCCTTCTGAATACCATTTGCAGGGCAAAACTTTTGTGTCCTTTTCTTCTTTCACTTCTATTCTGAAACTCAAAACACACAGTCAGCTGACACAGAGCCCATTCATGGGCACTGATTGCTTGTTTTTACAATGGAACAATAAAGGATTTCACAAATATGATTATTTTAAGCATATTTATCTTATAAAAATATTAAATAGTAATGAATTTTCAGAGGCATAAAATGCCTCAAAGATATACAACATATGAATGTCCCTATCTATAGCCAATTATAGTTTACTACAGTGTATCTTTATCATTATAAATCTAGGATTAAATTCCCCTGGAAAATTTACGATCCCAAATTTACAACCAAAATGATATCAGTTTTTAGATAATCCACTTTTCCATGAGATACAAAACACAGTAAAGCTTACCTTCTCCTTACAGTCTCATACCACAACTACTACAGCTTTATTAACTCAAGTCTCCATCTGGGCCGCTCGGTTTTGTTAGCAAAAACCTTTTTCTAGTTTAATTGTATGATATTTTAGGAATCAGTATCTGGAGTAGTTATAATACAAGGGAAACAGGGAGAAATTTCTCACCAAGGTATCAGTCTACTGGTTGAAGGAACTGTGAATCTGCAACTCAGTGCCAAAAGTGTTGGCTTGTTTGAAGCATTTTATAATTCTCTAAAGGTAAGCTCAGTTTGAAAATATTCAATGACTTTCTTGTGTTGGTACCATAAAGTCTTTGCCAAAATATAGGGAATTTTGTGTACATGTATACCGCAGTGTATTGTTAATCATGTGTGATTTATGGACTTTCATACTGTTATTGAAAAATACCGAATCATAACATGAATACTAGGATTAGCAGGCTGTACTGAATTTTTTATCTCCCGATTATAAAACGCCTTCGGTACGTGCGTGCGTGCGTCTGTCCGTCCGTGCGTCCGTCCGTTCATCACGTTCTTGTATAAACCTTAATATCTCATTCATTTATGAAGATATCTTCACCAAATTTACAGTGAATGTTTACGGCTATGAAAACCTGTCTCTGAAAAATTTTAGCCTCATTTTGAAAAACAAAATAGCCGCCATAGCTAATTGTTTGAAAATCGTAAAGGTGCTCTAAATCTTGAAATATTCCAGCTAGCTTTATCAAATTTGCACAAAAGCTATATGGCTAGAAAAGCTAGCCTGATAGTAATTTTGGCCTTGTTCAAAAAACAAAATGGCCGCCATATCACATGTTTAATGTCAAACAGGGTTGTCCTCTTAAAAAGGCCTTATATCTCCTCAAATATTGCTCCTAGAGGTTCGGAATGTGAAAACAACTTGTAGGAAGTCATGGCCTGGGAATCTTTTCCAGGTGTTGAATTTGACCTTTGACCCCTGCTTCAAGGTTAAAATGAGGTTTCACATTAAAACGTCCTTATTTCTCCCTTATTATTGGTGCTATGGCTTCAGATTGTAAAGACAGACCATGAAAAGCATAGGTTGTGGTCGACAGATTGTAAACACCTTCCATACATGTGTCTGTTTGTGCATCTGTCCGTGCGTATGTTTGTCAGGTTTTAACATAAGCCTATACATCTGATTCATTTATAAAGATATCTTCATCAAATTTGCAGGGAATGTTTATGGCTACGAAAACCTGTCTCTGCAAAATTTTGGCCTCATTTTGAAAAACAAAATGGCCGCCATAGCCAACTGTTTAAAAATCATAATTTCATAAAGTTGTTCTAAATCTCGAAATATTCCAGCTAGCTTCATCATATTTGCACAAAATATATATGGCTAGAAAAGCTAACCTGATAGTAATTTTGATCTAACTCTAAAAGGAAAATGGCCACCATATCACATGTTTAATGTCAAACGGGGTTATTCTATTAAAAAGGCCTTATATCTCCCCTAATATTGCTCCTAGAGGTTCAGAATGTGAAAACAACTTGTAGAAAGTCATGACCTAGGAATCTTTTCCAGGTGTTGAATTTGTTCTTTGACCCATGCTTCAAGGTTAAATGGGGTCGTCACACTAAAATGTCCTTATTTCACCCTTATTATTGGTGCTATGGCTTCAGAATATAAAGACAGACCATCAAAAGTCCTGGCCTTCAAATGTTTTGCTTGAGAAAAATTTTGACCTTATTTTGAAAAACAAAATGGCTGCCATAGCCAATTATTTAAAAATCATAAAGATGCTCTAAAAGTTGAAATAATTTTGCAGCTAGGTTCATCAAATATGCACAAAATATGTATGGCTAGCAAAGTTAGCCTGATAGTAATTTGGTCTAGTTTCGAAAACAAAATAACTAATAATAACTGCTGTGGCAGTGGCCTTGTTTTTCTATATTAATAAATAAAAATTTTTTTTTGTGTGTAAAAAGTTATCGATTGTGCTTTTTGCCCCACAGCCTTTAAGGGCTGTGCGGGTAGGTTTCACCCATAGTGTCCCGACTCTCCGGAGCTGTATCTCAGAAACTGTAAAGTGTAGGAAGTTGATTCTTTGTAGGGGCATTGGTTAGGGGGTGTAGGTGTGCAACGTCATGGTGTAACCTTGATTTGACCTTTGACCTTGCTGTAGTGACCTTGACCTTTAAAATCTTGTGAGGGCCATATCTCGGAAACTGTAAGGTGTAGGAAGTCGATTTTTGGACGGGTCATTGGTTGGATAGTGTAGGTATGCTAAATCATGGTGTGACCTTTAACCTTGGTTCTGCAAAAGTGCATTCACCTGTATATTTGAGATATATTTCTCATATGACAGAAATGTATGGATTGCTGTGACTGATTTTTATATGTACTTTTATACTTAATTGTGCTATTTGCATTGACAGCTATACCTCAATTAATAAATTTATAGCTTCATAAATTTATGTTTACTGATAAATACTGCCATCTTGCTATTGAATTGTTTTGTGTTAATACTTGATCTATTAATACATTTTCTCTCTCTTGCTATTATTTTCACTACATGAACATTTTTGGACCTTTACATAACTGAGATTGTTTGCTCTGAAAGCCTCCTGATCTTTGTAATTGTGTCCCTAGAAAAGGGTGCTTATTTGTTTTCAAATTTATTCCCTGCTCCCCATGGGTCAAACTGGGGTCATAAAATCACAGATTTTGTGTTTTTGGCTTTTATCTCCTTTATTATTGCTTTTACCTTATACAGAGAAGTCTTGGAAGCTGGTCAGATTTACCTCCTGCCTCCCCCCACCCCCCTTATGGGTCAAACTGGGGTTGTAAAATTGCAGATTTTTTTGTTTTTGCTTTGTTCTCCTTTACTATTGCATTTAGAGCCATCAACTGTATTGGGAGGCAACAGGAAACCATATTCACAGAATCTGAAAAACGGGTCAGATTTACACCCTGGCCCCCTCTATGGGTGAAACTGGAGTCATAAGTTCACAGACTTTATGTTTTTGGCTTTTAACACCTTTATTATTGCTTTTAGAGCATTTGAATGTATTCGGAAGTCATAGGAACCCGTTAACACAGAGTCTTGAAAGCCGGTCAGATTTAACCCGTGCCAGTCACATTTATCCCCTGGGCCCCCGTATGGTCAAACTGGGGTTGTGAAATCACAGTTTTTGTGTTTTTTGTTTTTCCTTCTTGTTATTGCTTTTACGAGTTTTGAATGTTTTTAGAGGTAAAGTGAAACTGTCTAATAGGAGTCTAGAACCGTCTGGCCTCCCCTTACAGGTCAAAGTGGGGTCATAAAATCACACACTCAGAAACTCCTTTATTATTGTATCCACTGGATAATGCATGAGTATGCCGCCGCCACTGCCACAGTTTGTAGATATTTTCTCGTTACCCCTCTAGAGGCCAGGGTATTGTAGGTAGACATCTCAAATTTGCAGGATATTTTCATAACCATAAAATCTTGCCTGGGAATATTTTTGGCCTCATTTTGAAAAACAAGATGGCCGCCACGGACGTTTTTCGACTATCAGCAAGGACTTTTGTTGGCCCTCTAGAACAAAGGGTATCATAGTTCAAGATCTCAAGTTCGCAGGATATGTTCATCATTACAAAATCTTGACTAAAAATATTTTGAAAAACAAGATGGCGGCCACAGGCATTTCTTTTCAGTCATGAAAAGTGCTTATATCTCCCTTATTATTGGTCCTAGAGGTTTTCAATGTGAAACCAACCTATAGGAAATCATGGGCTGCGAATCTTTTGATGTGGTTAGATCTGACCTTGGGCCAATCTTTCAAGGTCAAACAAGGATTGCCAAATTTAAAAATGCTTATAGCCTACTTATTATTGGTCCTAGAGGTTTGCAATGTGAAACCAACATATAGGAAGTCATGGGCTGTGAGTATTTTGATGTGGTCGGATTTGACTTTGGGCACCTCCTTGAAGGTCAAACGAGGTTAGCCAAAATATAAAGTGCTAATAGCTTGCTTATTATTATTAAAGTCAGGGAAATACAAGGTCAGGGAAAAGTCAGGGAAATTTGTTCTGGGTCAGAGAATTTTCGAATTTTGAAAAAAGTCAGGGAAATTTGGGAAAATCCTTAGAAAGTCAGGGAAAATTGACTTTCTTGAGACACGCTCGTAAGGTTAAGCGAAGACATGATGCCTCAGATTGGAAACCTATGTGTATAGCAATACAACAAAATTGAAATGCAATGTTGATCTAGAGGATCCTACATTAATAGGCCTATACAGTTTGAATAATGCATGATGGGCACATTATTATGTAATTTTAATGCCCTTCAAATAAGCGTTGACTGGCAAAGTTTTGTTACCACAAATGGTGTCAATGCTGTATTGTAGACGTTTTTGTTGCATAGGCAGGCCTTAAAGTATTAATAACTTAATTACAAACAGGGAATTATTTTGTTTAACTGAACATGCTGAAGTAACATATTTTATTACATGTCACAAGTTTTGTGCAATCACAAATTTTTCAAATTACAAAGTACTTTTATTCATTCGACCCGACAATCTGAGTGGGCTCAGTACATAAATAGTATAAATTTTATTGCATCAAGCAATGTTCATTTGTTCAATATAATTGTTGTTTTCATGATTGTATTATGGGGTTATTATTACTGTGTTGATCAGAAAAGTTTTTAAAACATTGATCTATGCAACAGTTATCGTCATCATTTTGCCACGATGGTCAGGAAAACTTAAGTTGTCAGTCAGGGAAAAGTCAGGGAATTTTTAAAGCAATCATGACTGGCAACCCTGGTGAAGGCTTGTCATATTAACCCCTTCCCCTGCCTTGTGGGTCCAACTTCCAACTGGGTTCCTAAAGTCACATATTTTGTGTTTTTTGGTTATATCTCCTTCTATTAAATTATTACTGCTTTATGCAATGTTTATCTCACAGTTGCTTTGTGTGCAAATGGTATGTTTTACAAATGGCTATGTTTTTTTTCTCTCTATCTTGCTTTAGGCTCATATTTTACCATATCTTTTGAAAACATATACACATACATTTTCTATTGATAGAGCACTTGTATATGTTAGGAAATGGCTTAAGTAAAATCAAGTATGTGTATTTGTAATCATGCATGATGCCAAGTGAAAACTTTTTATGTATGTTTTTGTCTTATTTCCAAAGGAACCAGACCCTTGAGCAAGGGTGTTATTCCCTCTGGTAATTTTTGGGTGTTGAAATTGATAATCTTTATGCCATAATTTTGTTCAGTTTCTGCCACTATGTCTAAAATAAGTTTAATGTCCAAAATTACAGTGGAAGCTCCATATATGAACCCATTTCCATTTGATCAATTTCCAGGGATAACTGTACAGAAGTCTTTTAAAACATGAAAGGTTAATCATTTCAGTAAAAAATCATGAGTTAGTGATGTTTAAAAGCATAGAATCAAAACTTTCAAGATGATGATGAAACAAAAGTTCTATGTTGGCAATTCCTACCATCTATGGAAAATTGATATGTATATATGTTACCATGACTTTGTGTAATCAGGGAATTCACGAATATATTCAGGGATTTCATGAAATGCCTAGCTGAAATTTCAGGGATTTCACGAATTCCCTAGAAATTTTAGGGAATTCATGAATTCCCTGGTCCATTTAGGAATTTTGCAAATTCTATAAAAGCATTCAGGGAATTCACGAAAATTCATGAAAAGTCCTGGCCTGCAAATGTTTTGCCTGAGAAAAATTTTGGCCTTATTTTGAAAAACAAAATGGCCGCCATAGCCAATTATTTCAAAATCATTAAGATGCTCTAAACTTGAAATATTGCAGCTAGGTTCATCAAATTTACACAAAAGAAAAGATATTTAGCTAGGAAAGTTAGCCTGATAGTAATTTGGCCAAGTTTTAAAAACAAAATGGCTGTCCTATCATGTGTTTAATGTTAAATGGGATTATCCTATTAAAAGGCTTTATATCTCCCTTATCATTGCTACTAGGGGTTCCAAATGTGAAAACAACTTAAAGGAAGTCATGGCTTGAGACTCTTTTACCTTTGACCCCTTCTTCAATGTCAAGTGGGGTTATCTTACTACAAAGGCCTTATATCTCCTTTAGTTCTCCATTATTAATGATCCAAAGGCGTGAGATAATCGCTGCGGCAGTGGTCTTGTTGTAATTAAGATTGAATCTCTTTTAACCTGTTAATCAAGGACATGCAATATTCTTCCTCTCCCTCTCTGTTCTGGATAAATAAAGATTGCAGTTTGTAATTTTTAAGACATAAAGGAACAGAAATAGCAGTGAAAATATGAAAGTTTTGCAAATAGTGATAGATTTAATGTTTGTTCTAGTCATATAATTCAGCGTCTTTGAAAAGGATGCTTATTTGTTTTCGGGTCAGTTTCCTCGCCACTGCTGCCGCCACTGCCGCATTATGATCTCCCTTGAATATCTCCCTTATTATTGGAAGCTTTTTAACCATATTTGGCAGTTATATATGTTAGGCATGGAAAAAATTTTCCACATGCTTAAATTTGACCTTTCATCTTTATCAAGGTCACATGATCAAAAAATAGTTTTTTTGGGTACACCCGCCTGTCATTGCTGCTCAGCAAAATCTACTGACCGCAGAGGCTTGTAATTATACACACATGTTCATACTATCACAAACGCGAGCTGATTAGATTGGGAGCGATCCGATGAAAAATGACTGATTTTCTCATATCAAAAATGAGCGATTTTCTTATACCAACCAGAAAGCTTAAAATTCATGTGAACCCCCCTATTATCTTCTTAAGTATTACATTTAGAGCCATAAAATGTATTAATGTAGGAGGTAGTAGGACACCATATGTATGGAGTCTAGAAAGCAAGTCAAATTCCCTTCCCTCCCCCCTCCCCCCCGACCCCCCTATAAGGGTCAAACTGGGGTCATAAAATAGCCAATTTTGACAGGTTTCCTTATATCTCCTTCATTATTGGTTTTAGAGCTTTAGAATGTGTTAAGAGGTATTGGAAAAGCCTGTGTGAAGAGTCTAAATAGCCAGTCAGATTTACCCCCTGGCCCCCCTTATGGGTCAAACTGGGATCATAAAATAAGCGATTTTGTCTTTTTGCCTTATATCTCCTTTATTCTTCAATTTTAGAGCAAAAAATCTCCTTTATTCTTAATTTTAGAGCTTTAGAATGTATTAAGAGGTATTGGCAAACCATATGTGAAGAGTCGAGATAGCCGGTCAGATATACCCCCTTATGCCCCTGTTCCACCAAAAGATTAAGCCCCGATCCTGTCGGCGACCCTTAATCGTGCACAGTCGGTTGAAAAAAGACAAAAATGGGCGGGAATACTGGGTCGGTACTGAAGTCTGGGATTAAGAACAGATCGTCCCCAGGACGCCTCAGGACACCTCAGGACGCCTCAGGCGGCCGCAGACAGTCCCCGACTGGTCTGGGACTAAGAACCGACTAAGCCAGTTTTCGGGTCGGTTTCAACCACGATCCTGTCGGACACAAACCGACTGGGTCCCAGGACGCCTCAGGCCTCCTGGGACTAAGAGCCGACTAACACACGATTAACTACCGGCGTCCTCAGGCGTCCTCAGGCCTCCTCAGGCCTCCCCAGACCACGATCCCCGATTATTGTTTTGCAAAGTTGCTGGATTTTCTGGGTATATATATATAAAATTTGCGATCTAATCATCATTGCTTTTCTAGGAACACACCAGGATGCCACCTTTTAATGGAAGACAGATTCAACAACAACTTAGGGCTTTTTTGGTTTTTATTCAGTTACAAATAATCATGTATTAATGGCCATATTGGGAGTTACTTTTAATATTTTTTTTATGTGGCCTTTTTGGTTATGTGTAGTACCATGGGTTATTTGTTTCATGTTTGGGGTGGTGTAAGTGTTGGACTTTAATTTTTTTTTTCTTGTGATAAGTATTTGTACTGAACTTTTTTGTTTTGGGAGGGGAATTGGAAGAACACGTAGCTGACTAATTGTTTTTGGAAGATTTGGTGGCCCTGAAAAGGGCCTGGCAGGTCAAAGACCCGCCCTGACTGGATGGCTACTGAGGAGGCTGCTGCTGCTGTTGAGGCGGTGCTGAAGTGGTGATAGTAAAGAGCTGCTGCTGCGGTTGTTGCTGCTGCTGCTGCTGCTGAGGCTGCTCGACGATCTGTGTTGATGTCAGATCTGGTAGCTGGCTTAAGATTCCACTCAGACTGTGTCTGCTCCCTTCGTCCTGTACAGTTAGGACAGATGTAGGGTTGCTGAAGCCAATGGGGCTTGGTGTATAGTACACAAAACTGCTGCTAGCTGCTGCTTGAGTGGAACTTGACGCCTGTGGAGTGGTTGTTGGCAGTAGGCCGACCCTCTGGGACTCCGTGGTAACAGTGGCTGATCTTCTGGGCAATGGCTGACGTCTGCGGTTACTCTTAATATTTTCGATATCTCTGAATATCTTGCCCTTTAATTCTTCAAATTCTTCTTGAGTCATCTTTTCGGCCTCTGATGCCACGTAGTCAAAGAAGGGCTGCCTGTCTGACTTCTGATGCAGAAAACCTGAGATAAGTGTCCTCATCTGCTCAAAGTGTTCGAGAATCTTGGAGTCTGTAGTTGAAACGGGTGTTGATGTAATGATGGACTGACTCCTCTCCCTCAGGACACTGGACTCGAGGTGTTCTGTGTCAGTAGTTGACCCACGTGATTCGTCCTGCTTGCTGGTATTTGGACTGGCCTCAAAACCTGAACTTCTATTGGCCCCCTTTCTTCTGATGTGGGTTTTAAGAAAACCCATCTGTTGGTAGACTCAGGACTGTCTCTTGGTCATCTCCCTCGGGGCTTGGCCAGATTGGAGCTTAGACAGCTTTCCATAACGGGTTCGCTGGGACTCAAACCACCTTCTCACATTAAAGGGCTGGAGCTTAAGTTCTGCAGATATTTCTGCCCAGAGAGCCTCTCTTCTGTTCCTGTCGTGGAAACGTGAATGTTCCTTGTCATACAGTTCAGGGTGCAGCTTGACGAATTCTACAATGGAAACTTCATCACTGTCTGTAAAAGTGGCACACACCCTGGCTCTCTTGGCTGAAGAATGGCACTCCGGATCTTCCTCACACCTCTCTTCTTCTTCTGCCACAGCTTCCCCAATAGCTGGATCTTCCTGAATCTCCTCCTCCTCTCTCCTCTCACTTCCTTCTTCTGTAATAACTTCACTCCTCTCCTCTACTTGACTTTCCTTCTCCCTCTCATCCATCTTTTTCCTTCCTCTCTTCCCTCCTTTCTCTTTTCTCATGATCCAGTCGACAAAATAATAAAAAAATAGTAAAATGTGTCTCCTAACTGTGAAATTTGCCTTAAGCTCAAGTATATAAAATGTAAAATAAAAATTGAAAACCCCTACAAATCAGTGACACACGTCTCTCAGTAGCCAAACAGTCAGTAACAATGACAAAGTGTGCGCGGTCGCTTATATAGTCCCAGACCTGCTCATTGCCTCGTTTTAATTTCCAACGCGCGGAAAACAGTCGGTTCTTAATCGGTTGTTAGTCCCAGGCCGCCTGGGGCGTCCTCAGGACGCCGCAGACTGAAAATGCGTGGTCCCAGGCGTCCTGGGGAGGCCGGTTTGGATCGGTTAGGGTCGGTTACCCTTAGTCGGTTCTTAGTCCCAGACCTTGATTTTTGGGTCGCAGGACACCGCAGACGGTCTGAGGCTTCCGGGGACTAATACAACCGACTCACTTTCAGACGCATGAAATTCATACGCATCATATTTGAGTCTGGGATTAAGAACCGGCCGCCTGGGACTAAGCTACGGAAGTCTGGGACTAAGGGTCGCAGGACGCCTGGGACAACAACCAACTCTGTAAATTTGGGTCTGAGGAGGCCTGAGGACGCCTGGGACTGGACATTTTGTTGACGGCGGGAAATAGGAATCGGTTGTAGTCGTGTGAAATATCAAACATGTTTGATTTTTCACACGGCCTCAACCGACCACAACCGATCCTTACAGGAAGCCTGGGACTAAGCAAATATTTCAAACCGACCCCCCAAAACCCTTAATCGGGAGCCTTAGTCGTGTGGTGGAACACCCACATTATTGGTTAAACTGGGGTCATAAAATGGCCGATTTTGTGTTTTGCCTTATATCTCTATTTCTGCTTTTGAATACATTAAGAGGTATTGGGAAACAATATGTGAAGAGTCTATATAGCCGGTCAGATTTACCCCCTGACCCTCCCTTATGGGTGAAACTGGGGTCATAAAATAGCCGATTTTGTGTTTTTGCCTTATATCTCCTTTATTCTTGGTTTTATAGCTTTAGAATGTATTAAGACATATTGGGAAACCATGTATGAAGAGTCGAGATAGCCAGTCAGAATTACCCCCTGACCACCACCCCAGCCCCACCTTATGGGTTAAACTGGGGTCTGAGGTATTGGCAAAACATATGTGAAGAGTCGAGATAGCCGGTCAGATTTACCCCCTGACCCCCTTTATTGGTTAAACTGGGGTCATAAAATAGCTGATTTTGTGTTTTTGCCTTATATCTCCTTTATTTTTGCTTTTGAATACATTAAGAGGTATTGGGAAGCAATATGTGAAGGGTCTATATAGTCGGTCAGATTTACCCCCTGACCGTCCCTTATGGGTCAAACTGGGGTCATAAAATAGCTGATTTTATTGCGTTAATACATCCTATCCAATGGACAATTGCTTATCCGGTCGGCTCAGACCGGCCCGCCAAACGCCAGAAAAAGACGTCCTGTGTTTCCACCGGCTGGCCGGTCCCAGTACTGTGCACTCCCCAGATGGCGCCTCGTACTTCCTTCCTGTCTAGACAACCTGACGTCATAGCATCTTTTTCGTTTGGCGCGTGTACTGTGCAGACGTGTTTTCAACAATCTCCAGATATTTTAAGGAATTATGGATACACTACTTACAGGTATTTTTATCCGTGTCTTTTGTTTGAATGTACCTTCGGTAACCTTCCAGTTTTAATCACCATAGAAACGTCTTTTCTAGTACTTCAAATAAATCACGGACAACTTCAATCTACGTAGTTTTGAACACTGTTTAAAAAGGAATTCCCTTAGAAGAGGTGCATTCTTCAAAGTGCACTTGTACCGACTTCTCTGCTGTAAGGCATCAGTCACACCAGCCAGCTCGAGTATTTAGTGTTATTTCATCAGAAGCATGAGATGAATTCTTCAGATTTCTTCAGAGCACACTGGTACCGACTTCTCTGCTGTAAAGCATCAGTCACACCAGCCTAGCTCGAATATTGTGTTTTTTCATCAGAAGCAAGAGATGCATTCTTCAGAAATCTTCAGAGCGCACTGGTCCAGACATCTTTGCTGTAAAGCATTAGTAGACCGGCAAGCTCCAGTTCAACCGATCTCTCAATAGAAGGTGATATCAGTCCCTCCCTTGCAGACCCGGCTTTGTTGTCGGTAGTGGGGGTTGTGGATGGCCAGGTCACTGTTTTAAGTTGCCTGGTTTTAACACGAAAGAAAGGAATTCATCTACAGAGATTCGTACTTCTTCAGAGTACTTTGGTACCGACTTCAGACTGGCACCGACCAGGAATTTCACCATCAGAGCGCACTGGTCCAGGCTTCTCTGCTTTTAAAGCATCAGCCGACCGGCCAGCTTAAAGAACGCGACCTCTGACGTCATCTCCACAAAGCTGGTCACGTGGATTCACCGACCAAGTCACGAAGTTTATCACGTGACTCACCGATCAGGAAGGTCGGAAGTGCGTTCATCAGAACTCACGTCTACTGTGATTCCAGTCCCTGCCTTGCAGACCCGGCCTTGTTGTCGGTAGTGGGGTTTTGTGGACAGTCAGAATATTGTAAAGTCGCCGGTTAAGTATCACACAAAGAACGCGACCACTGACGTCATCTTCAATCAGCCAATCACGTGTCTTTCCAAACAGCAAGCTGGTCACGTGACACGCCGACCAGCAATTGCTTCTAAAAATAGCTCACAGGGGCTTTCCCAGCAACTGTCAAATCTACAAATAAGACGTGCGTTTAAAAGAAATACTTTAATTAATGAAGGAAACGCTCAGTAAGCTGAATTTCAACACAAAGATAGTTGTAAACTTGCTTCAGCAACTGGTTACAGAGTGTACCGATCGGGTACCGGCTACACAGCCTTGTACAGTTGTTTCAACAACCGCTTACAGAGTGTACCGACCAGGTACCAGCCACACAGTCTTTGTACAGCTTACCCGACCCCAACTGGTTACAGAGTCATCTGACCCAGTCTATTCAACTGTGTTGATTCTGGGGCAGGTAGACAGCTAGTATCTACAAGATATGGCTTCAACTGACTGGTTACAGAGTCTACCGACCGGCCACACAGCCTGCACTGAACAGCTTACTTCACATTAACCGGTTACAGAGCCTGCCTATTACCAACCAGCACCAAGAATCACCAACCCAAAGGTCTTCTACCAGCTGGCCACTCCTCATCAGCAGCCTATTCACCGGCCTAAGACTGATGACAGGCCTAATAATGTATAGTCCCTGACAGGAAGTTTTTTTCTACACAGAAACTGCTTCAACCGGTTACAGAGCTCACCAACCGGTTACCAGCTATACAGTCTTCACTGAGCAGTTTTGCTTCACACCAGCTGGTTACAGAGTCTACCGACCTGCTATCAGGTGCAATTACTGTCTTGCCCCTTGCTTCAATACCGGTGTCAGAGGACCGACCAGCAGACCAATAACCAAATTCAGTGGTCAGCCTAGCCTACCAGCTTTACTGGTTACAGAGTATCACAGGCTACAGAGAATTGCTGTGGCCGAAATTGCTGGTTACAGAGAAAACAAACTGGTCTTGTACAGCAAGAAAAGGTGGTCCACACTCAAACAAGTATTCATTGTGTCTAGTCAGGGGTCAGCCATCATACAAATGGCAATGTGTACATGCTCCACCTTACAGGCGTCTGGCCCGGGGCCAAGAGTCGGTAAAATGTGAAGAGTTGTTTCAGCCCCTCCGGACTGGACCACAGCAAGAACAGATGGACTGTTAACTGTTCATTGTCACCAGGCCGGACCAGTGTCCGGAGAGACAGTAAATGTTTCTTTCAGCCTACTAAATGTCCCAAATGTTGCACTAAAGTTGCATCAGCTTATGGACAAAAAAAAAAAAAAAAAAAATGGAGACACCAGAAACCATCAGAACCTCCCTCCAACAAGGGGAGTGGGTTATCTCTATAGTTTTCAAGGATGCCTACTTCCATATACCAGGGCAGGAACAGGCCAGGAAATATCTGAGATTTCATGTCCAGGGTCGGACATACCAATTCAAAGCTCTGCTTTTCGGTCTGTCCGCAGCACCCTTGGAGTTCACTGTAATAACAAGGAGGTAAAACTGATGGCCATACACAAGGGTATAAGAATCCACCAGTACCTAGTCGACTGGTTGGTGAGAGGTGAGAGTTGGTGCAAAATATGCCAAGAACTAGGTTGGCTGGTGAATTTGGAAAAGTTGGAACTGGAACCAAAGCAGATCTTCGATTTTGTAGGCTACAAGTTCGACCTCAGGGCCGGTCGGGTCTGACCGACACCGGACCGTTGGCAGAACCTTCAGGACAAGATACTAGAAATACTGTCACTACCGGCTTGTCCGGTCCGGCAGTTCATGTCTCTGATAGGTTTACTAACAGCCGCAGAAAAGCAGATTCACCTAGACCGACTTCATATGAGACCCATACAGTGGCATCTCAAAAACAACTGGAGGGTACCAGAGTCACTAGAAAAGGGTGATTCCAATACCAAGGTCCTTGCACCCACATTTACAATGGTGGCTGCAAGAGGACAATGGCCTTACAGGCTAACCATTACACCAATAAAACATGCTCTGCAAATCTTTACAGACGCAGCAAAAGAAGGGTGGGGCACTCACCTAAACGAATGCACTGCAAGAGGCACCTGGTCCCTTCCGGAAAGCAAGTTGCATATCAATTACCTAGAACTCAAGGCAGTCTTTCTAGCCTTAAAAGAGTTCCAAGACCTCTGCATACACAAGATGGTACTTGTAGTGACAGACAACACCACAGTGGTGTCATTCATAAACAAGAAGGAGGCATGAGGTCGGGCCCACTTTGTGCTCTACTATGGAGAATCTTGACCTGGTGACCAGGAATCAAGTAACTCTCAAAGCCCGACACATTCCAAGCCGGCTGATGTGGTAGCAGACAAGCTATCCAGGCTAGGCCAGGTGATCCAAACAGAGTGGTCTCTCCTTCAGGAGGTCTTCCAAACAATATGCAGCAGGTGGCACCGGCCTCAAATAGACCTATTTGCCACGAGGTTCAACAACAAGTTGCCCTTGTTTGTGTCGCTGGTACCACATTCTCTGGCCACAGCAGTAGATGCACTAAGTCTGCCATGGGAGGATCTGGATGCATATGCCTTCCCACCAGCAGCCATCTTGGGCAAAGTGGTGGAGAAGTTGCAGGACTCACCATGCAAAAGAATCATTCTGATTGTTCCGGGGTGGCCCAACGTGCCTAGGTTTTGGGGATCTAGTGACCATGTCCAGTCAGATCCCACTGAGCCTGCCGTTCTTGCCCAACCTGTTAACATAGCCCTTCAATCAGATCCGTCACAGAAATCTGACAAACCTAAATCTCCATTCATGGCTCCTAGAGCCACTTCAATCAAGGAGCAGGGCTTCTCTGAGGCAGTGGCAGCAAGAATTGAGGCTCCTCAAAGAGGATCAACCAGATCAGCCTATGAGGCAAAGTGAACCTTTTTTACAAAGTGGTGTGTCACTAATCAGGTGGACTTCAGGGCACCCCCTGTAAAGTCAGTTGCTGACTTCCTTATGTACCTATTGAGGACAGGAATCTACAGCCCTGCACCATTGATGGTTACAGGTCAGCCATTGCTGATAAACTGGGAAATTCACCCTTCAACATCAGCAAGGTGGAAAATCTCACTCATCTCCTGGATAGTTTCCATAGAGACAGGCCCAAAGGCAGGAGGGGAATCCCCTTCTGGAACCTCCCACTGGTCTTGCACCAGCTGACTAAGGCTCCGTTTGAACCAATCAAGGGGTCATCGTTGAAGCATTTGACCTTCAAGATGGTTTTCCTCTTGGCCCTTGGGTCGGGCAAGCACAGAAGTGAGATTCATGCTTGGCAAAACAGGAATATTAGACACCAATCTGATTGGTCGAAGGTGTCCCTATTTCCATCACTCAGCTTTCTTTCCAAGAATCAGCTGGCCCAAGAGGGTCCAGACAGTGTGGCCCCAGTGGTTATACCAGCCCTGGCCCCCAACTCTGGATAGATCCCTCAAGTCTGACAGGTCCCTCTTTCCGGTTAGAGCATTGCGCTACTATTTGGACAGGACCTCAGACCTCAGGCAGAGTAAGGAGGTGGTTTTTGTCTCCTTTAAGAAAGGTTTCGACAAGGACATCTCACCTGCCTCTATCTCCTCTTTGATCAAGCAGACTGTGATCCTATGTTATGAGCTCTCTGACCAGGAGGCCCACTCTTTACATCAGGTTAAAGCCCATGATGTCAGAGCTTTACCAATTGGGCTTGGTATTGGCTGCTCAGCAGATCCAAAAGTGGCCCTTAGATTGAGGAGATTTGTATATATGTACATAGTGTAAACAGTTCTACATATACATAGTATAAAAAAAAAAAGATCAAGTGTGACGTGCTTCCTTCGGGAGGTTTATTGGCATTCTGGGACTGAACTCATCCCTCTCTTCCCCTACCTCAGAGCAGGTCTGTTAAAAGGGGGGGGCGACGTTGGTATAGCCCCGGGTAACCGGCTGCTGGCAACCGACCATGGCCTTACAGGGTTTCCTGACCTTAAGGTCAACCCAGGCCTGGGCTTATAGGTCTCCTGACGAAGTCAGCCTAGACCATAGGTTAAAATTTGCTATTACTTGTGAGTTCACATAAGTCCCTAGTAACTTACCCGCCGACCAAGCGGTAGTTATTCAGCAATTGTCCATTGGATAGGATGTATTAACGCAATAAAATTGCAAATTTAATAAGTAAATTAAATTTTTATAAGTTAATACCCTATCCAATGGACACACAAGACCCTCCCACCGACCCCGCTATCAGCTTACTAGGGGTCTCATAGGTTTAGACAACGAAAAAGATGCTATGACGTCAGGTTGTCTAGACAGGAAGGAAGTACAAGGCGCCATCTGGGGAGTGCACAGTACTGGGACCGGCCAGCCGGTGGAAACACAGGACGTCTTTTTCTGGCGTTTGGCGGGCCGGTCTGCGCCGACCGGATAAGCATTTGTCCATTGGATAGGACTAATAACTCAGCAATGCAAGCATATTCTTCACTATGTCCCTTATTTATACATAAAATCTACATATCACTGACACTTTCAACAGAGCATAGATAAAAATAGGCTTGTGGGAACATTGACCTTTTATTTACTCATTGGGATAGATGTGTTCAGAGCATTGTGTCATAAACTTCTTGCCTTTCTAAAGGCTCAAATTTTACTACGCCTATTTCTAAAATGTAAATAGATATATGGCATTTATAAGGCACTGTTACTCTTTAATTAAGTAGTTTTATGGTGTAACTTTCAACCTATTATAAGTATTGATGCTTTATACATTCTGAGCCTAAGCATTTATTCAATTAACTTTTCGTAATTTATGACCACAGAAAACAACATAAAGCTTAAATTTTTCTTTCGTGTTAATGCATAAACTTCCACACTGTCTGCTTAACTTTTACTTCTTCTCTCAGTGCTGCATGTTTTTATTTTCAAAAACCTTTTTTTACTTTATATTATATTGTATTTAACCTTTGGGGATGCTTTGTTTTTGTTAGCAAAAACATTTTCTAGTTTATTTTGACACATTAATTCAAACTGTAAAAAAAAAATAACTATATTAATACAGAACTTAAATGAAATAGAAATACCAGTAGCTCCAAGTAAGATATATTACTATAAAAATACTCTTAATTACAGTTAAATTTTAAAGGCAAAAAAAGCAAATACATTCAAATTTAGACTTAAAAATTAATCATTAGTGTGGTATGAATTATTTTGTATACCACACAAAAAATATTATAAAAGACTAAAAGGATCAGTTAGAAATCATATTAGTCTATACAAAACCTGAACTAATTAAAACAAATGATATATTTTCAAAAACATTATTTTACAAATTTCCTAAAATTAATTAGTTAAGAAGACTTTGATAAAAAAAACCCAGAATTACTGTGCATGACAAACAAAATCATTTTAAAACTAAAAAAAGATTTGTTGTAAAATCCCATTAGTTTATGCAAAACCTTAACTCAAATGCACAATAATTGACTAATGCACAATAAATGTAATTACTTAGGTTTTAGGGATTTCATGAATTTCCTGGAGATTTTAGGAAATTCACTAATTCCCTGGTCCATTTAGAGATTTCGTGAATTCCCTAAAAATGTTCAGAGATTTTGTAAATAAAGGGTTATTTGACAGTCAAACAAAAGTTTATAACAAGCTATAAACTTTGGAGCCATTTAGCACTCACTTTAGTAAGGGGAATATCTATTAATGCCTGAAAATCATTTTTATATAAATTCAAGTGAAACAAGCTCGGTCGCTTTCTTTCCATGTATATTATGTTGAACTTTTTTTCTAGATTTTTAAGATGTGATTACATCAATTAAAACTTGTATTATTCAGTTATGGTGATAGATACGATGGTTGTTGACACAGTCTTCTGTTGTCAGTGTATTCCTTCCATGATATATCCACCACAGTTAGTCCAAGCAGCTTTGTCAAATGTATCACCAATTTTTTCCTGCACAATTCTCATCAATGATTCAAGGAATAGCTAGAACACACATCAACAGAAATCAGTAGAATATTTTCATGGTCTATACAATACTTTGAGAGCTTTATAATATAATTGAACTACAGTGTACTCCCAAGTTCCCTCTTTTATCTCTTATAGAATCAGTTGAATATTTTAATGGTCTGAACAATACTTTGAGAAGATTATCTTCTAGTTGAACAACTATGTACTCCCAGGTTCCCTCTTTTATCTCTTGTCAAAGACTATTTTGGTGATGACTGACAGAAGTTGTAAAGTTTAAAGACTGAGCTGGTTAACATTCGGGTCAGTTAAAACTTCATGATATGTTGCCAAACTAAAACTAAAATTTTGTTACTTTAATACTTAAGACGTCTAGCAAGTTGTTAACTGTAGTATTATCAGTTTTGAAGCACAATTTTGGCATGAATTTCATACTTACATCAAAACATTTTTCAGGAATTGGGTCTTCATAGTCATGCTTCTGTTTGAGATGATCCAGTTGGGCCTTATAATGCAGAGAAATTAATAATGTAGATCTAATATGGATTGTTTGAAATAAAGGGAAATACGCAAACCATTAATAGCTACAGTGGTAGCATGTTTTGTCAAATTTCAATGTTTCATATTTCAGAAAGATGTTGCAGTTTAACTAGGATAAATGAGAAGCTCTTTAAATATTAACATGGATTATTTGAAATAAACAGAAACAATGAATAAAAGATTTTGGAAATAACTTAAATTTACCTGTAAAGTTTTTCTGTCTCCAAAGAAAGATACAGCAATGTCAAACCCACTGAGAACATTCAGTGAGAAGTCTGTGAAAGCATGTGATGTCAAATTTGCTGCATTTACACGTCGTAAGTACTTGCTCTTCACTTCTGGGAACTTCTCAAACATACTAAAGAGTAAAAGTTAAATTTAATTGTATCTGAGAGATACTATAAATGTTGAACATATCAACTGTGTTCAAATGAACACCTGGTACAAAACAAAAAGTTAATCCTGATATTCTTAAAATGTGGCTGCGATCTTGTCAAGTAATTTCTGTAGTAATAAAACATGTCCCTACACTTACTGTATCCACCGGAGGCATCTGACCGCCGCGGGTTGAGAGATTTTCGGTTTTAACGCTAATAGAGGAAAACTACACCAGCTAGGTTCACCAAATTTGCAGGATATCTTCATTGGGAGGTAAGCTTCTCTGGGACTGAAATTAGCCTCATTCTGAAAAAGATGGCCATTGTGGGCATAATGGGCATTTCTTTGAAAATTATCTACCTTTTTAACCCACAGCCCTTAAGGGCTGTCGGGGTATTATTTTCACCCATGGTGTCCGGATGGGCGGGCGGGTGTCGGAAAGAAGTTTATCCGAGCTATATCTCAGAAACCATAAGGTGTAGGAAGTTGATACTTGGTAGGGACATTGGTTAGGAGGTGTAGGTGTGCAATGTTGATTTGACCTTGCCATAGTGACCTTGAGTTTGAAAATATTGTCCGGGCTATATCTCAGAAACCGTAAGGTGTAGGAAGTTGATACTTGGTAGGGACATTGGTTAGGGGGTGTAGGTGTGCAATGTCATAGTCTGGCCTTGATTTGACCTTGCCATAGTGACCTTGACCTATAAAATCTTGTTTGCGCTATATCTCAGAAACCATAAGGTGTAGGAAGTTGATTCTTGGTAGGGACATTGGTTAGGGGGTGTAGGTGTGCAACGTTATAGTGTGACCTTGATTTGACCTTTGACCTTGCCATAGTGACCTTGACCTATAAAATCTTGTCCGGGCCATATCTTGGAAATGGTAAGGTGTAGGAAGTTGATACTTGGTAGGGACATTGGTTAGGAGGTGTATGTGTGCCTCGTCATGATGTGACCTTGAACACCTTTGACCTTGCCATAGTGACCTTGACCTATAAAACAGTGTCACAAATTCGCAGTCGCCAACTCGCCCACGGCGACTTTATTGGACGAAGGTCGAGTAGAAACGCTTTTATTGTCGCCCCGCTGGCGAATTTAAAATGAAGTGAACTCTGCCAGTCCACGTTTTCTAACATATTTCTTGGATCTACGACTCCGCCATTTTATAAACAAAGCACACTCACGGTATTTCTATTCATGTACCTGATTAGTTTAAAATCGAGGCATGTCGTGACGACAGCCAGTAAAAAGCTAACATACATCTAGTAAGGGATCGATGTCATTTCTTTTCTGGCATTTCATTGGTTAAAATAATGAAATCTCGTTTTGAATGTAAAGAAATGGAAGTCTTTTTATTTTAACTTTCTTCCGTGACTACTGTTTTGAATGCAAATATCAGACAACATGGACTCGCGTTTTGAATGTAAGAACACGGAAGTCCTTTTAGTTTAAAAATCTTCCGTAGCCCAGTGTTTTGAATGAATGGAAGGTGCTTTTTTATTCATTTATTTTTGGTTACTTGTACAATGTACCTGTTGAAAAAAAATATTTTTAAAAATTGGTGACATAGAAGGGGATGATTTTTTTCATTCATTTAGTATTGGTAATGAATACATTCAGACACAGTGCAAGACACATTACAAAAATATATTAAAAATTGGTGACATAGATAGGGATGGTTTTTTCACATTTATTATTGGTAACTTATATTTTAACATGCAATACTTTATAAATTTTTTTTCAACATTGGTGACATAGATATGGATGTTTTTTTGTTTTTTTTTCTTTCCTTTTTTTTAAATTATTGGTAACTTATATATTTACCATGCAATAAATTATAAATTATTTTTAAACATTGATGACATAGATGGGATGTTTTTTTTTTTTTGTTTTTTTTGTTTTTTTTTTTGTTTCTTTTTCATTTATTATTGGTAACTTACCGGTATATATTTTACCATGCAATACATTATAAATTATTTTTAAACATTGGTGACACAGATGGGGATATTTTTTATTTATTTATTATTGGTAACTAGAGTTACGATTGAAAGTACATATGAAAACTGGGTCCCGAAAACTGTAAAATCTTCTGTACGTGTACCAACAGATGACTCCCACCTAAGTGAGTTTATATTCACACATAGTTTATTATTCAGAAATATGATACCATAATCCAGTCATTTTAGATTATTCTTAATCCTTGATTCTAGTTGAGTTTTTGCATCAAAAGTCACTCAAATCATATCTAGTCATCCATGATACTCTCAACAAGCTAGCCTAAAATATGTAAATGCAAAGGCATTTGAAGTATTTTCGAATAAAGAAGGACCGCTTAATATTTGTAAGGGCCACTTAAGTCTAAAAGTTACTGGTCCTGCTGGCCACCATTATTTTTGCACGAGTCTGAGACCCTGATAAAATCTTGTCCTGGTGATATCTCAGAAACTGTAAGGTGCAGAAAGTTGATACTTGACAGGGACATTGGTGGGGGATTGTAGGTGTGCAGCATCATGGTGTGACCTTGATTTGACCCTTGACCTCACCATAGTGACCTTGACCTTTAAAATCTTGTCCAGCCTACATCTTGAAAACAGTAAGGCGTAGCAAGTTGATACTTGGTAGAGACATTGGTTAGGTGGTGTAGGTGTGCATCGTCATGGTGTGACCTTGATTTGACCTTTGAGCTCGCCGTAGTGACCTTGACCTATAAAATCTTGTCTGGGCTATTTCTTGGATTCCATAAGGTGTAGAAGGTTGACACTTAGTAAGGACATTGGTTAGGGGACGTATGTAAATGTATGTGTGCATCATGATGTGACCTTTTTGCTCTGCCAAAGTGTGTTCAGCTGCCATATTTGAGACATCTTTCTCTTACGACAAGGATATATGGATTGCTGCAACTGATTATTATATGCACTTTTACATAATTATGCTATTTCCATTGACAGCTATTCTCCAATTAATAAATTTTACAGCTTCATATTTTATAGTTTACTGATTAATGCTGTCATCTTGCTATTGAATTTTCTTGTTTTAGTACTTTATCTTTACGTACATTTTCTTTCTCTTAGATGTTATTTTCTCTACTTAAACATTATTTGGACCTTTATGTAAGTGACACTGTGCTGAAAGTATTCTGCTCTTTGTACTGTTTCACAACTTCTATATGTCATGGTGTTGTAAACTATTTCCCCAGGTTGTGGGGTACGGGCATCTCTGATGCTATTTTTCTTCTGGCTGGTTCTCACAGGTAGAAGGTTGAATCTCTTCATAAGTGATATGTATAGCAGATACACATGTTCTCTACAACCTTGCAGACATTTGACCTTGAAGTTCTTAAATTAAGGTCATTCACGGAGCGCCGAAGTATGCATGTAATGGACTTTAAAAGTGTCTATATCTCCTTTATTATTGGTCCTAGAGGTTTACAATGTGAAACCAACTTATAGGAAATCATGGGCTGGGAATCTTTTGATGTGGTCAGATTTGACCTTGGACCCCTCTTTTAAGGTCAAATGAGGATAACCAAACGTAAAAGTGCTTACAACTTACTTATTGTTGGTCCTGGAGGTTTGCAATGTGAAACCAACTTATAGAAATCATTGGCGGGGAATCGTCTGATGCCCTTGAGCCCCTCCTTCAAGGTCAAACAAGGAGAGCCAAACTTAAAAGTGCTTGTTACTCGCTTATTATTGATCCTAGAGGTTTGTAATATAAGCCAACTTATAGGAAATCATGGGGTGGGAATCTTCTTCAAGGTTAAACAAACACGGCCAAACTTAAGAGTGCTTATTATTTGCTAATTATTGGTCCTAGAGGTTTGTAATGTCAAACCAACTTGTAGGATATCATGGGATGGGAATCTCCTGGTATGGTCAGATTTGACCGTGGACCCCTCCTTCAAGGTTAAATGAGGATAGCCAAACTAACAAGTGCTTATAATTTGCTAATTATTGGTCCTAGAGGTTTGCAATGTGAAACCAACTTGTAGGATATCATGGGCTGGGAATCTTCTGATGTGGTCAGACTTAACCTTAGACCCCTCCTTCAAGGTCAAATGAACACAGCCAAACTGAAAAGTGCTTATAATTTGCTAATTATTGGTCCTAGAGGTTTGCAATATGAAATCAACTTGTTGGAAATCATGGGCTGGGAATCTTCCCATGTGTTCAGAGTTGACCTTCGACCCTACCTTCAAGGTCAAACAAGTATAGCAAAACTTAAAAGTGCTTATAACTTGCTAATTATTGGTCCTAGAGGTTTGCAATGTGAAACCAACTTGTAGGATATCACGGGCTGGGAATCTTCTGATATTGTCACATTTGACCTTTGGGCCCTCCTTCAAGGTCAAACCATGGTTCACTGGCTTGGGTTAGTTGTCTTTCCAGTGGAAACAAATTTGCATCGATTCTCTGATGCCTAGGTCTAGCTAAGTGTCCTGCAAGGGACACTTGTTTGTGTATAGGAGGAAATCAGGCTCCGCCGGCTCTGTGAGCTCCGCATTTTGTTTTCCTTATAACTCTGTGACCGTTGGGCGGATTCTTTTCAAATTTGGCAGGTACCCTGGGGAATTTTTTTGAATATGCTGCAGTGACATTTCGATCAATCAGAGAGGTCACATGACCAAAAATGTGTTTTTTCGATGGGTAAGCTTGTCCGGCTGATAACTTGAAAGGGATTTTATCAATTCACCTGAAACTTAGCAAATAAATTCATTCTATTGAAATCATTAGATTTTGGCATTGATTGGTTAAGAAATGGCCGAGTAATTAATGATTAATTAATTATTGCAAATTTTCCAAATAAGGAAAACACAAAATCTCGAAAACCGTGTGAGATAGAGCGATTTCGATGAAATTTTTGATGCACAGGGTATCTCTGCAGAGTAGCTATCCCAATTTTCAAAAAATTTTGTCTCGCCAAAAATGGCGGCCATTTTGAATTTTCGAATTTTTGGCAAAAATTGCAAAACACAAAAATGCTTATATCTCGAAAACCGTGCTAGATAGAGTGATTTTGATGAAATTTTTGAACCACAGGGTATCTCTGCAGAGTAGCCATGCCAATTTTCAAAAAATTTTTGTGTCTCCACATTTGGACCATATTTTGGAAATATTTCAAAACACATTTTGAATTTTTGAATTTTTTGCAAAAATTACAAAACACAAAAATGCTTAAAATCTTGAAAACCGTGCTAGGTAGAGCAGACTACGCTAACTTTGGTTGCCACAACAGTATAAGGCTAGAAGCAGAGCATTTTCTTAATAATTTAGCACTCACCTTTATATCCTTTTTGGGATGCTTTGTTTTTGCTGTGCAAAAAAATTATCTTTTTTTTGCAAGCGATCCTCTAGTTGTGATTGTGTTAGAGTTATGATGTCTGGATTTGATAAAAATTCCTTTTAAACTTAATTGATTCCCCTTAGTCAATGAAATTCATTTTTTCCACTGACAAGCAGTTATTTTAAGGGTGACTCTGATGTCACTATGGTGTGGTATCATGGTTGTGAGTAAAATAACCAAAGTATATCTATATAGTAGTTTTTGTCTGACAGCAATCACTGGAAAGCAACTGATTTATTAATCATATGGCTTTGCTGGCTCAGATGCCAGTTATATATGGGATGATTAAATAATTAAATAAATAATTATTGATAATTAAATAAATACTATAGAAATTGTGTAATGTACATCATGTTATTTCAACATTTGGACCATATTTTGGAAATATTTCAAAATATGACCGTGCCTGTTTGTATTGTTCTGAATTTCTTTACTTGAAATTATCATGAATTGTAGACTAGCATTCAATAAATATACTATGTAATTTTAAAGGTGTTCAATAATAGGTTGACCAAATCAATCAATGAATCAATAAACCAATCAATCAAAGATGATTTTTAAAATGTACTCACTCAGTCCAAATCTCTAAACCAATGTCAACCCTGTTTTTCCTTCCTTTTGAAACTGCAAACACTTGACTCCACTGTTTTTTAACAACCATCATTTGTACAATATTACAGTTCTGGTGGCCATCAGTCACAAAATATAAAGCAAAGAAAAGTGCAGATATCACGAGTAATATGCTTGGATGCTCCATAATGGTAATGCTGAAGTGTGAAAGATGGACCACATTTATGGACACATCATCAGTTTGAAAAGTCCGGAAACATATGTGCTGGTTTCCATAAAATCTACCTTTGGGTATAAAGTTCCAGATTTATTTGAGATTGTCTTAAACTAATAGGTTTCAAATGCCAGATGATGTCTTATTATTAAATGGTTTGATTTCACTCTATATAAATGTGGGAGTTATTGTAAAGTGCAGTTCTTTTTATGTTGTACTGTTGTATCTGTAATGTTAACAGATAATTTCTAGAAGCTGAAAAAGCTGCAGAATTTAAGCAAACCTTAAAGAGTTCACACTACATACTAAATACACTGTGCAATCTTTTATGAAGTGAGGTTGATTGATTAGTTTTTTTCCTTTGGTCAACTTAAACTCATTTTATTAATAGGAATGGTTTCAATGACAGCAGTTTAAGTCTTGTTGGGGAAATGTGCAAGGTGCAAAAAATAATAAACAAAATAATGTTTATCCCTGTTTATGTAAATGATAGGAAGGATTTTGAGACACTTTTTATGATAAATTAAGTTTCATTGTTTATGTTGAACTCTTAAAATGAAGTACCTTTAGCAGAATATGTACAGCTGAACAGATTCTGGAGCATTCCATTAAAATAGAAAGGAGACCTTTGTACACAGGAAACAATGGCATTTATTTGTCAGAAATTTGGTGCCTGTAATTTTTTACACATGTACAATTTTTTTCTAAATTAAGAGCCAATTCCTCTAGAAAAAGTATAAAGTTTTCATGCATTGAAACAGTCTGTCAGCGGCGCATATTGTATCCACCAGAACGAATTTTGGATTATCTGGATCAGAAGAACTATGTATTTAACACCACTGAAGATTTCTTTTTTTTGGGGGTAGAGTTTCTTCGCCACTGCCATATTATAGTCATCCATGATTATAAACGTAATTACTTATCAGTGGGCACTTTCTAACCATTTTAACACAAATATACCTTAGGTGTGAGAATATGTTTCCACATGCTTATATATGACCTTTGACCTTTCTTAAGGTTACACGATCCAAAATAAGTTTTTCAGTTATACCTGTTCTTTGTTCTAGTATACAGGAAAGCATGAAACACTTGTTCTGTATGGTTTTTCTTCATTTTTGTTGCAGAAACATATTTTGGTGCCTAAATATTAAATTTTGACAATTTTGTTAACTCTTTTCAAACAACCTCCATTATGGCTTACTTTTACATTTCTGATATTGAAATATGGATCGATCCATTCAGCACCCTTAACTTTCATTTGATGTTGAGTCTCCAAATGGCAGTCAGTGTCTGTTCTACAAGCTTGTCATCACTGCTCAGTCAAAAGTATTTGATGCAGTAGGGTGATTTAACATACATATTTATACTATCAAAATCTTGTGCTGATTTGATTTTTAGATTTTGAGAGTGATTGGACCCAAATTCAGCAATTAAAGAGTGTTTTTATATCAGGTAACAATCAAAAAGCTTATGTGGGTGTTCCACCACACGACTAAGGCTCCTGATTAAGGGTTTTGGGGGGTCGGTTTGAAATATTTGCTTAGTCCCAGGCGTCCTGTAAGGGTCGGTTGTTGTCGGTTGGGACCGTGGGAAAAATCAAACATGTTTGATATTTCTCACGACTACAACCGATTCATATTTCCCGCCGTCAACAAAATGTCCTCAGGCCTCCTCAGACCCAAATTTACACAGTCGTGTGTTGTCCCAGGCCACCTGCGACCCTTAGTCCCAGACCTCCCTAGTTTAGTCCCAGGAGGCCGGTTGTTAATCCCAGACTCAAATATGATGCGTGTGAATTTCATGCGTGTGAAAGTTAGTCGGTTGTATTAGTCCCCGGAAGCCTCAGACCGTCTGCGGTGTCCTGGGACCCAAAAATCAAGGTCTGGGACTAAGCCCCGACTAAGGGTAACCGACCCTAATCGATCCAAATCGGCCGCCCCAGGACGCCTGGGACCGCACATTTTTAGTCTGCGACGGTCTGAGGACGCCCTAGGAGGCCTGGGACTAACAACCGATTAAGAACCGACTGTTTTCCATGCGTTGGAAATTAAAACGAGGCAATGAGGGGGTCTGGGACTATATAAGCGACCGCGCAAACATTCTCATTGTTACTGACTGTTTGGCTACTGAGAGACGTGTGTCACTGATTTGTAGGGGTTTTCAGTTTTTATTTTATATATATTTCACTTGAGCTTAGGGCAAATTTCACAGTTAGGAGACACATTTTACTATTTTTTTATTATTTTGTCGACTGGATTATGAGGAAAGAGAAAGGAGGGAAGAGAGGAAGGAAAAAGATGGATGAGAGGGAGAAGGAAAGTCAAGTAGAGGAGAGGAGTGAAGTTATTACAGAAGAAGGAACTGAGAGGAGAGAGGAGGATGAGATTGAGGAAGGTCCAGCTATTGGGGAAGCTGTGGCAGAAGAAGAAGAGAGGTGTGAAGAAGATCCGGAGTGCCATTCTTCAGCCAAGAGAGCCAGGGTGTGTGCCACTTTTACAGACAGCCAGGAAGTTTCCATTGTGGAATTTGCAAAGCTGCACCCTGAACTGTATGACAAGGAACATTCACGTTTCCACGACAGGACCAGAAGAGAGGCTCTCTGGGCAGAAATATCTGCAGAACTGAAGCTCCAGCCCTTTGATGTGAGACGTTGGTTCGAGTCCCAGCGAACCCGTTATGGGAAGCTGTCCAAGCTCCAATCTGGCCAAGCCCCGAGGGAGATGACCAAGAGACAGTCCTGGGTCTACCAGCAGATGGGTTTTCTTAAAACCCACATCAGAAGAAAGGGGGCCAACAGAAGTTCAGGTTTTGAGGCCAGTCCAAATACCAGCAGGCAGGATGAATCACATGGCTCAACTACTGATACAGAACACCTCGAGTCCAGTGTCCTGAGGGAGAGGAGTCAGTCCATCATTACATCAACACCCGTTTCTACTACAGACTCCAAGATTCTCGAACACTTTGAGCAGATGAGGACACTTATCTCAGGTTTTCTGCATCAGAAGTCAGACAGGCAGCCCTTCTTTGACTACGTGGCATCAGAGGCCGAAAAGATGACTCAAGAAGAATTTGAAGAATTAAAGAGCAAGATATTTAGAGACATCGAAACTATTAAGAGCAACCGTAGACATCAGCCATTGCCCAGAAGATCAGCCACTGTTACCACGGAGTCCCAGAGGGTCGGCCTACTGCCAACAACCACTCCACAGGCGTCTAGTTCCACTCAAGCAGCAGCTAGCAGCAGTTTTGTGTACTATACACCAAGCCCCATTGGCTTCAGCAACCCGACATCTGTCCTAACTGTACAGGATGAAGGGAGCAGACACAATCTGAGTGGAATCTTAAGCCAGCTACCAGATCTGACATCAACACAGATCGTCGAGCAGCCTCAGCAGCAGCAGCAACAACTGCAGCAGCAGCTCTTTACTATCACCACTTCAGCACCGCCTCAACAGCAGCAGCAGCCTCCTCAGTAGCCATCCAGTCAGGGCGGGTCTTTGACCTGCCAGGCCCTTTTCAGGGCCACCAAATCTTCCAAAAACAATTATTCAGCTACAAGTTATTCCAATTCCCCTCGCAAAACAAAAAAAGTTCAGTACAAATACTTATCACAAGAAAAAAAAATTAAAGTCCAACACCTACACCACCTCAAACATGAAACAAATAACCCATGGTACCACACATAACCAAAAAGGCCACATAAAAACAAAATTAAAAATAACTCCTAATATGGCCATTAATCAGCCCATTTTTAGATTAAAATCCATGGGATAGTTTAAAATCTGTAATTGAAAAGTCCAACACTTACACCATCCCTAGAGATAAAAGGCATTATTATATACTTTCCAACCCACAAACAGACAAACCCAATACCAAACATAACCCCCAAATAACAAACCCAGTAGAAACCCAAGATCCAACTACCAATAATGAATAAACCCAACCCCAGTAACCACCAACCAAGAAACACAAAAACCCAAAATTAAATAGAACCCATGTCAACGAACTGACAAACTATTTTGCAAACACAATCCCTAATTATTGAAAACAAAACTAGTTTTATGGTTATATTTTCCATATTTTTGTGATTAGAAGTGAAGATTTAAAATTGAAGATTTCCATAAAAACATTTCTGCTACAAATAAATTTCCAACCCATGAACAAAATCAAATTGGTGAAATTAGGAGGTGGATTTCCAAATATATAAAAAAATAATTCATTTTAGGATATTATTTGTGACTTTGTGTTTGGCTCTTGTTTAACACTGGGTTTGTATGATTGTTGGGTGAGTAACTTGTGTTTGTCTGTTTGTCCGTCTGTACAAGTTATGTTTGGCATGGGGTTTGTCTGTTTGTCCGTCTGAACAAGTTATGTTTGACATGGGGTTTGTCTGTTTGTCCGTCTGTACAAGTTATGTTTGGCATGGGGTTTGTCTGTTTGTCCGTCTGAACAAGTTATGTTTGACATGGGGTTTGTCCGTCTGTAGCAAGCATAGCTGATTAATTGTTTTTGGAATATTTGGTAGTCCTGAAAAGGACTGTTTGTTAGTCCTGAAAAGGACTGTTTACTGCAACAGGACTTATATTCTGCCATCTTGCCAGGCCACTGCTCCCTCATTATTGAAGTAGTCCTTCAGGTAATCCCTCTGTCTTTTGGCCTCTCTAGCAGGGTTTCTGTCTTGGCCACCACCAGCAGCACCACCAATCAATCCACAATCACCAGGCACATCATCATCATCATCATCATCCTCCCCAGGCTGCTGACCAGCAGGTTGACCTTGATACTGGCTTCTGAGTATGTTGTGCAGAACCACACAGTCATGACCACTTCTCTAACTGTTTCTGGGGGTAGTTCAATGGTGGTCCTCATAACTCTAAATCTTGAGACCAGGATGCCAAAAGCGTTCTCCACAACTCTCCTGCCCCTCGATATTCTATAGTTGGCAATCCTTTCCTCCCTTGTTAACAGCCTTCTGCCATAGGGTTTCATGAGCCAGGTCTTCAGGGCAAAAGCATCGTCTGCCAGAATGAAGTAGGGGACATCTCTACCACCCTGGGTTATAGGAGCTGGGTCAGGGAAGCCTATCCTGCCATCCTCAATCCTCCTCTTCAGCTGAGAGGCATTAAATATCTGGGCATCTGAGCAAGATCCAGCTGTACCCACATCCACCCATCTGAACTTATACTGTCCATCTACCAGGGCCAACATCACAATGGAAAAGAACCCCTTGTAGTTGTGGTAGAGGGCTCCAGTGTTCTTGGGTTTCTTCAGGGCCACATGCTTCCCATCCAGGGCTCCCAGGGCATGTGGAACATTCCACCTGATCCTGAATTCCCTCTCCAGTTCTTTTCACTCATCTGGGGTAGTAGGACATTTGAGGTACTCTCTGGTGAACTCATCCTGGATAGCCCTGTAGACCTCTGGTAAAAACTTGGAAATGGTGGATCTTCCAACCCTGAACTGACAGGATAATGATGTGTAGGACTCTCCAGTGGCCAGATATCTGATTGTGAGGGCTAACTTCTCCCCAACACTGATAGGAGCTCTGTAGTTGGTGGCCTGCCTGGCAAGGTGTTGTTCCAGTCTGGTCTTTATCATTTCAAAGAATTCTGGGGTCATCCTCATGTAGTTGGTGAATCCTGGAATATCTGTGGCATACAGATCAGCCATAATGTTGTGGTAGGCCCCCCTCTCCTCTCTCTGCATTAGCCATGGCCTGACCCACATGTTGTGCCTTCTTCTAGGTCTCTGTATGGGTGCTGGTGGTGGTGGTGGTGGTGGTTGCTGTGCTTGACATAAAAAATGGAAATACATGATTATTTGTAACTGAATAAAAAGCAAAAAAGCCCTAAGTTGTTGTTGAATCTGTCTTCCATTAAAAGGTGGCATCCTGCTGTGTTCCTAGAAAAGCAATGGTGATTAGATCGCGAATTTTATATATATATACCCAGAAAATGCAGCAACTTTGCAAAACAATAATCGGGGATCCTGGCCTGGGGAAGACTGAGGAGGCCTGAGGACGCCTGAGGACGCCAGGACTTAATCGTGTGTTAGTCGGGGCTTAGTCCCAGGAGGCCTGAGGCGTCCTGGGACCCAGTCGGTATGTGTGCGACAGGATCGTGGTTGAAACCGACCAGAAAACTGACTTAGTCGGTTCTTAGTCCCAGACCAGTCGGGGACTGTCTGGGGCCGCCTGAGGCATCCTGAGGCGTCCTGGGGACAATCTGTTCTTAATCCCAGACTTCAGTACCGACCCAGTATTCCCGCCCATTTTTGTTATTTTTCCACTGACTGTCCACGATTAAGGGTCGCCGACAGGATCGGGGCTTAATCTTTTGGTGGAACAGGGGCATTACCTTCATCTGGACCCCTCTATTATCTCCTTATGGCATTTAGAGCATTAAAATAAATATAATGTATTGGTAGGTAATAGGAAACCAAAGACAGGGAGACTAGAAAGCTGGTCATTTTTACCTCAGCCCCCATTATGGGTTTGTAAAATCGTAGATTCTTTTGTGTTTGTCCTATGTTGCTTTATTATTGATTTTAGAACTTTAGAATGTATTCTGCGGTAAAAGGAAACTACATAAAGGGAGTCTAGAATCCCAGTCAGATTTCCCCCCTCACTGCCCTACTTATGGGTCAAACTCTCTTGCATCTCCTTTATTTTTACTTTTAAAGTTTTATACTGTATTAGGAACCAATGCCAAGTCATATGCAGGGAGTCTAGAAACACAGTTTAACACCCTGCATGTCCCTTAAGGGTCAAACTGGTGTCATGAAGTTATAGTACGTTTATTGCTTCTATCTCCTTCAGTTTTGCTTTTGTACCTTTAGAATGTATTGGGATAGTGCTTAAATTACATTACACACCTCTCTTCCAATTGGGTCTAACAGGGGTCGAAATGGATACTTAGTCACTATCTCAGAAACTCTCAGGATTTTGTTTTCTTGGAATAAGTTGTCCAGTTATTTTTTTTTCAGTTTCTTTCCTATGCCAAAATGTCAGACCTCTATCTGCAGTATTTCTTTGTAATTGAGTACTTGGTATTTTTGAAGAGTTTTTCACACATTTTGCCTTAAGTAAATAATTCCACCAGTAAATGTTTTGTAATAATTATTCTAAAAATGTATATTTGTAGACTGATATACGTAAGTTAATTACCTTTATTTTTGTGTTAAAAAGAAAAAAACCCACATTTTTCTGATTCCATTCATGTAAAGTTATGTTCTGCTCATCTGGGGATATTATTTTCCTTTTGGAAATTCATCTCTTTTAAGTTGCATTTGCAAGAGTCCCAATATAGCTGGGAGTTTATTGATATGTATGATTTTGCTCTTCCTTATAACTTCCAAAGTAACATTAATTGAGCTTTTCCCTTTTTCCCTTCCTTTAAATTTTAACACTTTCTAGTTTTATGTTGTCACTCTGCGGCATGGGCGTCTGCGTCCGCGTGAACAACTTCTCCGCCTAAAATACAATACCCAGAGACAAGCTGTTTTTTAAAAGATACCTTAACTATCGAGGATGAAAATTTTTTCAGGCCATGCAGATCTGTTTGTTTGTCTGTTCCCCAGAGTCATTACAAGTCAGGTACCCCCACCCAAAGTGTGAAAATTTCAACCCTTTATCACAATTTTCTCATTCACTATTGCAGGGATTTTTCTCATATCTTGCACGTATGTACTAGGCCACTAATAATTACCTTGTGTGAGAATTAGACCTGGATCTGTCTTAAGTTTTTTTTATTAATTTTTAAAATAATTTTTAATGCAATAAAATTCATGAAATCATGCACTAAAACACTTATAACTTGAAAAGTATTGCAGTTAGAGCATTTTGTTAAAATATGTTATTCAACTACTTTTTTCATAGCTACAACATGGTGAGTAACTTGAGTGTCTATCCCAATAGCTAAGTGAGAAATAGCTACTTTCTGATTTTTCAGTACCTCCCATAATGAGTAAAATCACCTATAACTTGAAAACTATTATTGCATACACAGAATTTTGTGTAAATATGTTATTCAGCTACTTTTGGGTCAGCTACAGCATTTTAAAATTTCAGACCTGTAGCTCAGTGCATAGCTGAGTAATAGCTACTTTGAGGTTATCACTGTTGAGTAAATCAGTTCTAACTTGAAAACTATTGCATTTAGAGTATTTGTTTAAATATGTTATTCGCCTAATTTTTGGTCAACTATAACATAGTGAAATTGCAGACCTGTAGCTCATTATATAGCTGAGCAATAGCTATTTTCAGGTTCTTACTGTTGAGTAAATCAGTTATAACTTGAAAACTATTCCATTTACAGTATTTGTTTAAATATGGTGTTCACCTACTTTTGGGTCAGCTATAACATAGTAAAAATTCAGACATGTAGCTCATTGCATAGCTGAGTAATAGCTACTTTGAGGTTATCACTGTTGAGTAAATCAGTTCTAACTTGAAAACTATTGCATTTAGAGTATTTTGTTTAAATATGTTATTCACATAATTTTTGGTCAGCTATAACATAGTGAAATTGCAGACCTGTATCTCATGGCATAGCTGAGCAATAGCTACTTTCAGGTTCTCACTGTTGAGTAAATCATTGTATCCACTGGATAGCCGCAGTGTGTAGAGAAATTTCACCATTCACCGCTCTAACAAAAAAAATATTACAGCTAGCCTTCTCAAGTTTGCAGGATATATTAATAACCATAAAGTGTTGTCTTGGAATATTTTTGGCCTCATTTTGAAAAACAAGATGGCCGCCAGGGACGTTTATTCAATTTAAAGACTTTTGTTGGCCCCCTAGAGCAAAGGGTATTATAGCTATAGATCTCAAATTGGCAGGATATGTTAGTCATTAAAAATCTTGACTGGGAATATTTTTGGACTCATTTTGAAAAACAAGATGGCTGCCATGGGTGTTTCTTTGTCAGTCATGAAAAGTGCTTATATCTCACTTATTATTGGTCCTAGAGGTTTGGGATGGTAAACAACCTATAGGAAATCATGGGCTGGGAATCTTTTGGTGTGGTCAGATTTGACCTTTGACCCCTCCTTCAAGGTCAAACGAGGATAGCCAAACTTAAAAGTACTTATAACTTGCTTATTATTGGTCCTAGAGGTTTGGGATGGTAAACCAACCTTTTGGAAATCATGGGCTGGGAATCTTTTGGTGTGGTCCGATTTGACCTTTAACCCCTCCTTCAAGGTCAAACAAGGATAGCCAAACTTAAAAGTGCTTATAACTCGCTTATTATTGGTCCTAGAGGTTTGGGATGGTAAACCAACATATAGGAAATCATGGGCTGGGAATCTGTTGATGTGGTCCAATTTGAGCTTGGACCCCTCCTTTAAGGTCAAATGAGGATAGCCAAACTTAAAAGTGCTTATAACTCACTTATTATTGGTCCTAGAGGTTTGGAATGGAAAACCACCCTATAGAAAATCATGGGCTGGGAATCTTTTGGTGTGATCAGATTTGACCTTGGACCCTGCCTTCAAGGTCAAACGAGGATAGCCAAACTTAAAAGTGCTTATAACTCGCTTATTAATGGTCCTAGAGGTTTGGGATGGTAAACCAACCTATAGGAAATCATTGGCTGGGAATCTTTTGGTGTGGTCAGATTTGACCTTGGACCCCTCCTGCAAGGTCAAATGAAGATAGCCAAACCTTTGTTAGCAGAAAAAAATGTTTTCTGGTTTTAATTTTGTATTGAAATAAAATGGGAGTCTATTTTATTGTTTATTTTTACAGAAATAGCAGATACAGATATAGCAGGTACAGATAAATTAACAACAAATCAACAATATTACATATGTTTAATTCACAACAGTACTTGTGTATATTACTAAACATAGTCTGCCCACTAATGTGCATTGTTTGTCATGACATGTCTGATAGTCAACCAATTTTAAGATCAGTACGAGTATCTATCAAATTGATCTTTGTCAGTATGTTGTCACAGTATATAGGGTTTTTGGAAACCCTTGGTTTTACATGGGACCATTGTAAAACTATGTTGGCTCCAGTTTCTTGGTATATTGAAAGTGTAATTAAGTTTTTAAACATCCCTGGGTGGGACAATGTGGACAAAAATACTTGAAGTTCACACATTTTTTTTTCAGAAATATTAGTCTGCAGAATTTCGAAATGAAAAGATATTTAAGTCCAGATATATATACCATTATTGATTATTATTTACCACCCCTCTACTCCTTAGAGAGTATTTTACGCTGCTAAAAAGCCATAATTTGAATTATTTTCACATAAAAGTATTTTCCGACTTTGTACGTTATATGCCTTCGTTTTCCATGATTTTTATCAGATATATTTCAGTAAGGTGTGATACATACTGCTTTGCACATAAAGTGTTGCCTGAAAGAACTATGTTCCACAAAACTTTCTTAAAAAGTGATACATATCCATTTTTAACAAGCTAAAAGGGCTTTTAGAATCAATATTTAATAAACAGAAACAAACTCTTTGTTATTGAATGTTTCTACATATGCACAATTTGTGTGAAGTACAGTCTTTCCATGTATGCATAATTTCAGCTTTGTTATTAAATAACAGTTTACAACACACACATAAATATTTACAACTGGACTAATTCATTGCATTGTGTTATTGCAGTTGTCACCACGACAACATGATTACCCAATTACAAGATAAAAACCTGTTTCACACACCCATGTGGTGATAGAAAAATAATTAAAAAAATTACAGAGGCATTGCATTAGAAAAACACTTGGAGACTACTTGGAGAGCGCATACCTCCACCAAGTCCCAACACCCACAGTATTATGTATGAGTGCAATGATATAAAAAAATCATTTAAAAAAATTCCTGGACCCAGACAATGATCTACATCACCAGCAAATTTGAATAATCTGTTCTTTGTGTACCATTTTTGACATTTTCCTGAAAAGTTTCATCAAAATCTCTCTATACTTTTTTGACCTATTTCAAAAACAGACAGACAGACAAATGGATACTGCCAGAAACATAAACACTTTGGTGGAGGCTTCCCCTGCGAAATGTTGTTCAAGACTTCATTGACAGTGGTGAACAATTTTGAACAGATTAGAACGTTCAACATCCATTCTATAAATTTTTAAAAGAGAAGTTCAAGAACACTTGTTCAATACAGTTCAATAAGATCATTCTGGAAAACATATTGAACATTGTTGAAATGAATATTGTTCAATATAGTTCAATAAGACAGTTCTGGGACAGGTTTTGAACTTTTCAACTGAATATTGTTCAATATATTTCAACAAGATAGTTCTGGGACACTTTTTGAACATTGTGGAATTGAATAATGTTCAAAAAAGTTCAAAAGACACTCTCTAGGGCACTTTTTGAACTTACTTGAATTGAATATTGCTCAATATAGTTCCACAAGATAGTTCTGGGACACTTTTTGATTTTAGTTTAGTTAGTTTAAACATATTTTATTCACAATTAGGCAACAATTGATTTAACAATTATATCAAGCCTTCTTTTGATTTTTGTTGAATTGAATATTGTTCAATATAGTTCCACAAGACAGTTTTAGGACATTTATTGAACTTTATTGAATTGAATATTTTTCAATATAGTTCATCAAGACTGTTTTTGGACACTCTTTGAACTTTGTGGAATTGAATATAATGCTTGTAGATTGTTTTGAACCTTTTTGAGTGTTTGTCAAAAAAACCTTGGTTAGAATTTTAAAAATACAGCTGACATAGTTTTTTATGTTAACCAAAAAGTATGATAGCAAAGTGAATCATACTCAATAGATAATAGAAAACATTATAAATATAACTTGATGACAATTAAGCCTGTACTTAATTATAAATGTTTATTTTATGGCACATATTTTAGGAATCCCTATTTTTATCTTACCCTAAACACAATATAGCTGCTAATGTAATAAGATGCACTACTTATAACACATTGTAGTTTGCTTCAAATGTGATTACTTTTATTTAAGATTGATTGAATCAGTTATTTATACTGAGAACAAAAATGCAAGTTTCACTGAAAGAACCTCAGAAGTGCTTACCTACATCTCAAAGACAGCCTTTCTATATGCTTTAAGATACACTCCAAGTTATTTGTCTCTTTGTTTAGAAAAATCCTTCAGATTTGAAAAGGAATGTCCATATGATTATGTGTTTTATAGTAAGTGCATATCAACTGACCCTGTATATTTTGAAAAATTATCAGATCAATATAGAATTATTTTATAACCATCCCTGTGACAGTCAGAATCCAGGCTATCTGAATGGTTATCAGAACAAACAAAGTGTGTAGAATCTAATGTTTTTGTACTGGCCATTGGTGTCCATGTAGAGTCTGGAATTCATGAGATAAGCTTGTTGCCAGATGAATTCTGATTGGATGGTTTGAATAAGAGAAACCTTTTCTTTGTTGATGGGGAAAGGTGGAAAGTTTAAAACAGTTATATTAGAGTTGAGTGAATATAGGAGTTTACCCATGCATCTTGAACATCAATTTTTTAAAATTTGGATAAAATATGTCTTGCTTGAAGTGGATTTAAGAAGGATTGTATGGAGTGATATCTTATAAAGTAATTATAAACCCAAGAAAGGAGTTTAGTCAGTGCTGTGTAGAGAAAATCTGGACGCTGAGTTCTGGGGGGAAATTATTGTATCCAGGAAGATAATAAAGATACTGTGCAAGTTTACAATTTTACAGCTAGTAATGTGTTCTTATCTTTTGAAAAAGCACATTTTCTTTCTTTCTCGTCTTGTGTTTTCTCCTGAGATTTTAGATTGAGTTTTGTTCTCTTATCTAATATTTGTAATTTTTGTTGGTTATCTTTTATAATAATTATCTTGATTAATGTTGAACTACTGATTTGAGATAGTTTTTAGTTGTAGAATGGAACAGAATGCTTTAGAATTGTATTGAACCTGTAATAATTATAATCTTGGACAATATTAATCTACTGTTTCTATCTAGATATTTTGATTTATGTAACTTTTTGGTACAGAATGTTTTGGAACGGTTTTGAAACACTTTTAAATAATCTTGAACAAATTCGAACTATGGTTCTATGGATATTTTGATTTATAGAACTTTTTGGAAGAGAAAGTTTTGGAAATGTTTGGAACTTCTTTCAGATAATTATCTGGAACAATGTTGAACTACTAGCTCTATAGACATTTTGATTTATAGAACTTTTTGGGACAGAATATTTTAGTACTGTGTTGAACATTTTTAAAATAATTTTCTTGAACAATGTTGAACTACTGGTTCTATAAATATTTAAATTTAAATACTCATTGGGACACTTTGTTTTTTGCCGTGCAAAAACAATTTCTTTTCTCTTGCGAAGCAATACTCTAGTTGAATTGGTGTTAATGTCATATCACTGACCATACACTCAAGTCTCATGTTGCAGCCCTCACTCAAGGACAAAATGTGTATCTTTACCATGTAATATAATGCCCAAGTTAATATGCTCTGTTACGATAAATGAAGGATTTTCTTTATTAATTACCACAAATTAAATCTAACCTGTCAATTCTATTAATCAAGATTGTATTCGAATGAAAACTGTTTTACTTGAGTAATATCTGCAAATATGTACACTACAAGAGATTGTAGTTGTTATAAAAATATGGCAATAATATTTATAATATGACTAAAGTAGAAGGTTCTCCATTATCAAATTTGGGTTATGAAATAAATGTTTGTGAAATAGAAACCGTATTGAGTATTCAACATTTTAAAATAATAGATATATTATCTAGCAGAAGTGTCTTTTATGATTAGAAAATAAAGATTTTGTATATCTATAAATGGTTGTACACTGAATTATTTTCACTGTGCCAAAATTACGGTAATAAATTGCCACAGAGTCTAAAATTCATTACCTTATTTTCAATTAAATTTTGGGACTTTCTCATTAAGTTTGTGACAAAGACCATTTACCTAATCCATTGCAGCATTTTTGTGACATTTGTTTGTTGATGCATCATTAGCATGATGCTTGCATCAGGTAGTTTTGTATCCTCAGAGGAGCTTGACATGTTTCTTTGACTATATGTGAGTTATCATAGCCTTGGTATCATCAGTCTCCTCCCTCAGATGCCTTTCCCTCTCTTTCTGTTTCAACATGTACTTGTAAAAGTAGAGCAAACCCAGACCAGCAAAAATCATACCTATAGAAATAATTGTCGTGATAAAAGCAAGGAAGCCTTGTCTCTGTGTTAATTTGGAATCTTTTACTTTTGGCAGATCACACCATTTGTTTGTATTCCCTTCTTTGGGTCCTACAATTTTGTTTTCTTGTTCTTCAGATGTCTTCTCTGTATTCTTGTTGTGTATAGCATCCTGAAACAATAGATTTGCAAATTACAATGCATATCTTAAAACAACATATCAAAGGATTAAAAAATTCTGAAACGGCTAAAACCTTGTGTTCTGAGAAAAATTAAAGATTTTTTTTTTAAATTAAAGATTTAATGCTTTGGACATATTATAGTAAAATTTTGACATTTAAACTTTTTAAAGTGTAAGTCTCATGTCCTATGTTATAAAGTCTGAAGATCTTGTTAACAAGAAACTGGGGCAGCTGATGGTATATAGATGTTAGATTACAATATGTATGCTGTCAGTGTTGTGGCTGTTGTAGTTGCAGTAAATTGTATGAAGTTTCAATATATTAAGCCTAATATCACGTTAGAGGCCTCAGTTGCCTTGTGGGTCATGAATTCGGCATCTTATTACTTGGCACTGACCTCTGTGGTCATTGGTTTGAATCTAGCAGTACATAGACTTATAGTCTAAAGTAAACTTTGGCAAAATTTGAGATACAATGAGGGCCTTTGTAGATATGATCGTACATGTTGTAGTAGTTGAAGTGAATGTAAAACTGTGATATATCATAGACTCATAGTGTAGTATTTATAATTGATTAAACTTACTTTATGGGCATTTCTCATTGATGAATCTGGTTGATCTTGACATTGCAAAGAGTTTGTGTCTACGACCTGCCTGTGATCATCTTTAATCCATTTGTGGAGAATTATTTCCAAGCAACTACAATTCCAGGGATTGTTATGCAGTGTGATTTCATTTACTGATGCCACTACCTCAGTGGTTTTCATAGCAAGTGGTAAGCATGTCAGCTTATTATGATCTAAATGCAAGTATCGCACATTCCCAACAAGCTCTTTCATGGCTTTATTTGTCAAGTTGTGGACATTGTTATGGCTGAGATCCAAATACACAGTCCTGTCTAAGTAAGGCCTGGAATCCAGCACAGTAATAGCATTGTGAGCAAGCAATAGTCTATAGGATGAAGCATAAGGCAGATGGTGTGGAAGCTCGGCTAAGTTTCTATCAACACAAGATACTTCCAGGGTTCCAGTACTCACCGTACCTCTGGTACAAGTGCATAGGTTTGGGCAAGAGTTCAGACCATTAGTGGTCTGCATGAAGTATGAACTGAGGCTTATCCAAAACAAAACGAACATTGATGCTGAAGATGTCGGTAACTCCATTGTGGGACCTACTTTCAGCATCTTATGTCCACTCAAGTATCGTGACCATACATTCAAGAGTCTGCAGTGGTGGTCACCTGAAACATACCAAAAACATATCACGAGGTATTATTTTCTTAAATCTTCAATATTCTTTATGACTTTACGAGCCTTTTAATCTATTTGTTTCAAGACAATCAGTACACTTTGCCATTTAGTGACTCTCTATGGCTGATGTCCAGTGTAAGTTCAGTGAATTATGTTTACAGAAATTTATTTAAGTCATTGAGAGTGTTTTAGAACAATGATGTCTGTCTAGTTTTGAATTCTTGAAGCCTTTTTTATTTGGTTAACCAATAACATTCATAGGGGAAGTGTTTGTTTAACAAAATGTTGTGAACTAGTGTGTAATTTTTCCGGATAAGGTTATGGATTTCATTTCACAAATACACAGAAAGATACCTTAAATAAATAGACAGGACCAGGAAGCTAAGGAGAGTTATCTATCATGTAATTGTTTTTAGCCATACATAACTGGAAAATTTACTAAAACTTTTATCTTTATAATAGCCTTTATTTTGCAGTGTCTATATCTTTCTTATAGGAGAATTTTGTGCATGACATTATACGGTAGTTATACATGTACATAGACTAACATTTATTGAATGATAGATAACATGTCTAAACTGTAATTTAGTAGAACTTATCATTATGTTGCTCTGGTACTGTATGTTAATCATAATTGTAAATCATGTGCACCACATGCAGTGTTACAAGATTCTCGAGAGAATATGCCTCTTATTATTATGTCCACCCCACTGGGGGGTGGACATATTATTTTTGCTTTTTCCGGCGTCCGGCGTTCGGCGTCCCACTTGGTTTCCAGACATTTTAGGCAACAGTTCTTATCCTATCTTTACCAAATTTGGCATGCAGGTTTATTGGATTAATAGCTTGTATGGGATTGCTTTTGGTGATCATAGCTCTATAGCTAACTGAGTAATAGCTACTTTGCTACTTTTGAGTATCTCTGTGGTTTCCAGACATTTTAAGGAATGCTATTAAGCCTAGCTTTCTGAAATTTGGTATGGAGGTTCATTGGGTTAATAGGTCATATGGGATTGCTTTTTGGGGTAATTGCTTCATAGATGAGTGAGTAATTAATTAAATAAATGAGTAATTGGCTATTTTGAATACTGAAAAAGGCAAATGTGCTCATATCTCCTAAACCGTGCGAGATAGAGCGATTTCGTCGAAATTTTCGACCCACAGGGTATCTAAGGAATGTACTCTTTGCAATTTTCCAAAAATTATCCCCTCCCCAAAAATGGCGGCCATTTTGAATTTTCGCAAAAAATGGCAAAACACAAAATTGCTTCTATCTCCTTAACCGTGCGAGATAGAGCGATTTCGTCGAAATTTTCGACCCCCAGGTTATAAAAGCAATGTAATCTTTGCAATTTTCAAAAAATTTTCCCCTCCCCAAAAATGGCGGCCATTTTGAATTTTCGAATTTTTGCCAAAAATGGCAAAACACAAATTTGCTTCTATCTCCTTAACCGTGCGAGATAGAGCGATTTCGTCGAAATTTTCGACCCACAGGGTATCTAAGGAATGTAATCTTTGCAATTTTCAAAAAAAATTCCCCTCCCCAAAAATGGCGACCATTTTGAATTTTCGAATTTTTGCCAAAAATGGCAAAACACAAAATTGCCTCTATCTCCTTAACCGTGCGAGATAGAGCGATTTCGTCGAAATTTTCGACCCACAGGGTATCTAAGGAATGTAATCTTTGCAATTTTCAAAAAAAATTCCCCTCCCCAAAAATGGCGGCCATTTTGAATTTTCGAATTTTTCCCAAAAATGGCAAAACACAAATTTCCTTCTATCTCCTTAACCGTGCGAGATAGAGCGATTTTGTCGAAATTTTCGACCCACAGGGTATCTTACCAATGTACTCTTGGCAATTTTCAAAAAATTTTCCCCTCCCCAAAAATGGCGGCCATTTTGAAAATGTCGAATTTTTGCCAAAAATGGAAAAACAAAAATTGGCCTTAACCGTGCAAAATAGAGTTATTTTGTTGAAATTTTCAACCCATAGGGTATCTAAGAAATGTACTCTTGGCAATTTTCAAAAAAATTTTCCTTTTCTGACAAATCTCTTTTTGATTTCAAACGTTGCTAAACTGATATTCAGGGTATTTTAACATTGTGCCTTTGTGCACCTTTGTCTAGGCTATAAGTCTTACACCTTTGGATATGAAACATTATGCATGGAACAATAAACCACAATTATACCCACTTGGGCTATAGAAGGGTCAGATGCTAAAATGGTTTGAAAACTACTTTAGGATCCAGGTTCCTATATTTTCTTCCAAATGTAGCTCTTTATTATGTAGTACATCATTTTGTTTTTAGTTTCATATTCATACATAGTGTCATAAAAAGGGGAACTTTTTATGGAATTGAAAAATTAAATATTATTACTTTAAATCAACAATTGTTTATTATACACCTGTATTTTACAATATGCTGAATAGGCTTCAAGGTTCTTTGAAATATTGTTTTATTGTACATGTAAATAACATTGTAGCTTACCTTTAAGATGGACAATGTTCCTGCAGTACTGCAAAAGTCCTAATATGTCAGGTGATCATTACTACAATATATAACTAAGTAAACATACAAGGTACTATTTCACTATTTAAATGCTTCTTTTCACTTATAAAATCTAGCACAAATTCAGCAAATAAACACTGTATTTGTACAGATGGCCAAATAATAATCGCTCTGCAGTAAAATCAAAATACTCATTTGATACCTGTTTCCTATTTTTGATATTTAATCAATCAGGAGAAGCCTCTGTGTTTACTTGCATATGTAAAATTTTCCTGTGTGTTGGGATGCCCTTCAAATGTGCTTCATCAGACAAGCCTCCAGCACACACCTTTTTATGGAGCAATTTCATTGGCTGAGAGCAAGTGGGTGAGGTTCACCATTCTGCCACACAAACTCCACTGAGCCTAGCCTTACCTAAGGCAGCATCAGGTTATGTAATGTACATTTTGAAGAACAGGCTTTTCAGTCTCTGTCTGTGGTGAGTTAATATCTGCTAACATAATTATAAACACTAAGCCTTTCTGTTAAGGCTTGAAAGACAAGTGCCAGATAAGTGTTATTTATTTGTGAGAAGTGCTGTTGGAATATTATTATTTTGCAGCAATGAATATTTGATAAATTTTAAATGCCTGTAAAAGTCATATATTCAAGATATATTTTCCACGTTTTTGCATTAAAATACATATTGTGTATTTTTATAAAGTTGTTTTGGAATACCAACTTTAACCACTTTTAATTTTCTAAGTTATAAATCAGTTGCACATAGCAGTGTAGCTTAGCTCTCATTCATATATATATTAAAATTCATGTTGAATTTCATGTTTTATGAAAGATTTCGGATAAAAAGGAGAGTCAGAAATAAATCTGGTTCTGTATCAGAAACCAAGTTACATCAGTTTCAAAACAGGTGCCAAGTATTTAAATGTTTTCCAAATACTATGACCAGATATTCAGACAGTGATTCTACTATTTGTTTTAAGCCTCACTATGTGTATAAGCTTTCACTTCTGTAGTCATGGGTTTGAATCCAGCTCACAGCAACATGGAGAAACAAGACTGAGGGCCAGTTCTGATATGACCCAAGCTATTGAAAGGGACATAAAACCCCAACTTTGACCTTTCGCTATGTGTGTAAATGCAAGGGGCATGTCCCTATGTGATCCTGGCTATTGCATGGAATATAAAATGCTCACATTTTACCCAACAGCCTTTAAAAGGTTTATGGGCATTGTTATTAAGATGTAAGAAGTTGATGCTTGGTAGGGACATTGGTTGGGGAATGTAGGTGTGCAACATCTTTTTTTTCACCTTGATTTGACTTTTGACCATACCATAGTTAACCTGACATTAATTGGAGAATGTGGGTATGCATGTGGATGGCCCTTCTGTTGTCACCTTGATTTAACCTTTGACCTGGCTGTAGTGACCCGAACCTTAAAAATCTGGTCTGCACTATATCTTGGAAACTGTAAGCTATAGTGTGACCTTGCTGTGACCTTTGGCCTTTACTCTACCAGAATGTTTTCTTCTTCAATATTTGTTACAAAAATAGATGGATTGCAGCAACTCATTTTAACATGTACCTTCATCTAGATGTGCCATTTCTTTTGAAAGCTTTATTTCAGGTTCATATCTTTTAGTATACTAATTAAATCTGCCATATTGCTGTTAAATTGTCCAGGTTTGATACTTTGTCTTTACATTCATTTTTCCATTTCTCCTACACCTGTACATCACTTACACTGTCTGTGCTGAAGGTTTCCTGATCTTTTCACTGTTTCACATCTTCTATATCTTATCATGTCCATCACTATTTCCCCAGAATGTGGGGTATTGGCATCTCTGATGCTCTTTTAATTAATTGGACTTTGTATACAAATTTGAAAGGCTTTTGGCAAAATTTGAGCCTAAACTTGACTACATTTAGCCAAGAACTTTCATTCTCCACACACTGGCTGTGTTGTCTGCGTAGTTTCTCATTGGAAAACCATTCATTATTGATATGAGTGCAGAGAAGGCAGTCATAAATTTTCTCTATACACTACCCAACAAAAAAGTTATACATCTTACTTTTATGTCATTGGTTACTTGTACGTGACTACATGCGCAATGAATTAGGGACATTAATAAAGTAACATCTGTAAATGGTGAGAGTTAGTCCTATGGCTTCACCCATTTTGTACTTAGCTGTAGTTTATGCACTTGCTGTGTCATTTAGGTTCACTCAGTAAACATCTGACTAAACTATTTCAGTTAGTCTTTAAATTTTGTTTTCTGAAACTGTTGATTATTATGAATTTCCAGGTAGAAAATGATTGTGATTTTGTTAGTGTGAAAAACAATGACTCAGGATCCAGCCCCTCATGCAGGGAAAAGGTTCCCTGTCTGGGACAAAAATCTGATTCACTTTTTGTATATTTAAACAAAATAGAAATGTCATGATGCAAAGTCCAATCTGCATAGTTTGTAATTTCTACCAATAAAAACTTTAATTTCAAATTTGTACAGATTGGGATTTCCGTCATTTGGCAGAAATTTATATTTTGGTTGATTTTAAATCTTACCAAAGACATATTATGAATAAAGTGTAATTCAGCTTATCTGGTGCTACATAATAACATAATTATATTCAATTAAAGTTTTAAATATTTAATTATATGACTCTGCATTCAGATATCAATATTACGGCAATTTACGGGTACCCAGTACTTTCTAAGTTTGTCTTTAGTAGTTTTCACCGAGCTATAGAGAAAAATAACAACATCTAGTGGAAAAAGGTAAAGGTTGTATAAAAAAAATGTAGCAACAAGCTTATATTGAAAATCCAACTCGGACTGGAGAGAGTTCTATTGGTAAAAGTCTTACTTTCTATCAGTAGAAATTCACATTGGACTTTCTGCCATGTTTAGCTGGATTGTAGCTCCAATTTGATTTCAGTAAGTGGAATGTGAAATTCTACCAGGTCGAACTTTCAACTACAAATTACAAGAATAAGCAAACACAGCTGGCTGCTAAGAAATGGCCTGTCTTCTGCTTAACCAGATAATGCATGTACTTTATAAATGCTTACAGTTACAGAAGTATTACTGTATTATTGCAACATGTGTATAAAATATATGCGGCACTTGACATGTCACCTGCTGTAGTTGATTCAGAGAATAAATACTTAAAGATGAAATATTTTTAGATTTATTGTCAGCAATAAATTGCTTCATCTTCATAGTTGTTGACTCATTATCCACATTAACAAGGATTGTCTCAGGTAGTATTCATAGCGAAGTGCTCTTGACATTGTATCCACTGGATGCCATCTGGTGGATATTATGGATTTCGCTTCATTACTATTATTATTTTTATTATTATGTATTTATACTCAGCGCAATATCTCCATATACTACAGGACTCAAAGCGCTATTTAGCCAATCCGACTGTACAGGTACAGCCCCAACTCACAAGTAACTGACATTCCCCTAACTGGAAGATAGAGGCTCAAGGATGACCATTTATCAACGTCCTTGAGGTTCTTTAACCTGCCACTGGGGATAGGACCCAATGACAGAGGACCACCAATTTAAGTGGTCATCCGAGCCACTATGTATCTGCCTGTACGTGGGATTGAACCCACGTCCTCTGAGTTCCTAGACAAGTGTGTTACCCGCTAGGCCACAGTGGCAGTCGCGGTGTGTAGAGATATATTTCACCATTACCACTTTAACAAAAAAAAAATTATAGCTAGACTTCTTAAATTTGCAGGACATATTCAAAACCATAAAATCTTGATTGGGAATATTTTTGGCCTCATTTTGAAAAGCAAGATGGCCGCCACAGACATTTTTAGGCTTTCAGCAAGGAGTTTTGTTGGGCCTCTAGTTATTTTTATGTCAGCTGACTCGTCAGTCAGCTGACATTATGTCGTCACTCTGCGGCGTGTAGGTACATGTCCGCGTGAGCGACTTCTCCTCCAAAACTAATGGGCCCAGAGACATGCTGTTTTTTTTAAAAGATACCTTAACTATCGAGGATGAAAAAATTGTTCAGGCCATGCAGATCTGTTCGTTCGTCTGTTCCCCAGAGCCATTACAAGTAAGGTACCCCCCACCCTAAGTATGAATATTTCAACACTTTATCACAATTTTCTCATTGCCTATTGCAGGGATTTCTCTCTTATCTTGCACATATGTACTAGGCCTCAGTAGATTCCCTTGTGTGAGTATCAGGTCAGGATCTTTCTTAGTTTTTTTATGAATTTTTAAAATAATTTTTAATACATTGAAATTCCTGAAATCATGCACTAAATCACTTATAACTTGAAAAGTATTGCATTTAGAGCATCTTGTTAAAATATGTTATTCAGCTAGTTTTTCTGTAGCTACAACATGGTGACTAACTTGGGAGTCTATCCCAATAGCTAAGTGAGTAATAGCTATGTTTTGACTTTTTAGTAACTTCCATAATGAGTACAATCACTTGTAACTTGAAAACTATTACAGTTAGAGAATTTTGTATGAATATGTTATTGAGCTACTTTTTGGTCAGCTATAACATAGTAAAATTTCAGACCTGTAGCTCATTGCATAGCTGAGTAATAGTTACTTTGAGGTTATCACAGTTAGAACTTGAAAACTATTACATTTAGAGTATTTTCTTTAAATATGTTATACACCTACTTTTGGATCAGCTATAACATTGTAAATTTGCAGACCTGTAGCTTATGTCATAGCTGAGCAATAGCTATTTTGAGGTTATCACTGCTGAGTAAATCAGTTAGAACTTGAAAACTATTTTATTTACATTTTACAGAAATTTGTATAAATATGTTATTCAGCAAATTTATAGTCAGCTATAACATAGTGAAATTGCAGACCTGTAGCTCATGGCATGGCTGAGCAATAGCTATTTTCAGGTTCTCACTGTTGAGTAAAACAGTTATAACTTAAAAACCATTGCATTTACAGTATTTCTTTGAATATGTTATTCACCTGCTTTTCCGTCATCTATAACCTAGTGAACTTGCAGACCTGCTGAGCAATAGCTACTTTCAGAATGTAGCTGTTGAGTAAATAAGTTGTAACTTGAAAACTTTTACATTTAGAGTATTTTGTTTTAATATGTTATTCTTTTAATTTGTGGTCAGCTATAACATAGAAAAATTGCAGACCTGTAGCTCATTACATAACTGAACAATAGCTACTTTGAGGTTCTCACTGTTGGGTAAATGAGTTGTTACTTGAAAACTATTACATTTATTTTGTTTTCATATGTTATTCTTTTAATTTTTGGTCAGCTATAACATAGTGAAAATGCAGAAATGTAACTCATGGCATAGCTGAGCAATAGCTGTTTTCAGGTTCTCACTCTTGAGTAAATCAGTTGTAACTTCAAAACTATTACATTTAGAGTATTTTGTTTAAATATGTTGTTCACCTAGTTTTGGGTCAGCTATAACATAGTAAAATTGCAGACCTATATCTCATTGCATAACTCAGCTATAGCTACTTTCTGAGTATTGCTGTTGAGTAAATCAGTTGTAACTTGAAAACTATTGCATTTAGAGTATTTTGTTGACATGTTATTAAGCGTCCCGCAAGGGACGCTTGTTTGTGTATGGGAGAGCTTCAGGCTCCGGCGGCTCCGCCGGCTCCGGCGGCTCCGCCGGCTCCGCCGGCTCCGCATTTTGTTTTCCTTATAACTCTGTAACCGTTAGGCGGATTCTTTTCAAATTTGGCAGGTTTAGGCAGTAGCCTTGGGGAATTTTTTTGAATATACTGCAGTGACATTTCAACCAATCAGAGAGGTCACATGACCAAAAATGTCTTTTTTCGATGGGGAAGCTTGTCCGGATGATAACTTGAAAGGAATTTTATCAATTCACCTGAAACTTGGCAAATACATTCATTCTATTAAAATCTGGAAATCATTAGATTTTGGCATTGATTGGTCAAGAAATGGCCGAGTAATTAATGATTAATTAATCATTACGAATTTTCCAAATAAGGAAAACACAAAAATGCTTATATCTCGAAAACCGTGCTAGATAGAGCGATTTCGACGAAATTTTTGACCCACAGGGTATCTCTGCAGAGTAGTTTTCCCAATTTTCAAAAAATTTTTCTCTCGCCCAAAATGGCGGCCATTTTGAATTTTCGAAATTTTCGCAAAAATTGCAAAACACAAAAATGCTTATATCTCGAAAACCGTGCTAGATAGAGCGATTTCGACGAAATTTTTGACCCGCAGGGTATCTCTGCAGAGTAGTTATCCCAATTTTGAAAAAATTTTTGTCTCGCCAAAAATGGCGGCCATTTTGAATTTTCGAAATTTTTGCAAAAATTGCAAAACACAAAAATGCTTGTATCTCGAAAACCGTGCTAGATAGAGCGATTTCGACGAAATTTTTGACCCGCAGGGTATCTCTGCAGAGTAGTTATCCCAATTTTGAAAAAAAATTTGTCTCGCCAAAAATGGCGGCCATTTTGAATTTTCGAATTTTTCGCAAAAATTGCAAAACATAAAAATGCTTATATCTCGAAAACCCTGCTAGATAGAGCGATTTCGACGAAATTTTTGACCCACAGGGTATATCTGCAGAGTAGCCATGCCAATTTTCAAAAAAAATTTGTCTCGCCAAAAATGGCGGCCATTTTGAATTTTCGAATTTTTCGCAAAAATTGCAAAACATAAAAATGCTTATATCTCGAAAACCCTGCTAGATAGAGCGATTTCGACGAAATTTTTGACCTGCAGGGTATCTCTGCAGAGTAGCCATGCCAATTTTCAAACAAAAAATTTCTCGCAAAAAATGGCGGCCATTTTGAATTTTCGAATTTTCAGACCCATAGCTAATTACTCACCTACTCAAAATGAGTAAATGCGAATTATCTCTAAAAGTATTGCAGATAGCCAATTTTTCTCAAATAAATCATTCACCTACTTTTGGGAGAGCTTTCACTTGGTGAAGTTTCAGACCCATAGCTAATTACTCACCTACTCAAAATGAGTAAATGCGAATTATCTCTAAAAGTATTGCAGATAGCCAATTTTTCTCAAATAACTCATTCACCTACTTTTGGGAGAGCTTTCACTTGGTGAAGTTTCAGACCCATAGCTAATTACTCACCTACTCAAAATGAGTAAATGCGAATTATCTCTAAAAGTATTGCAGATAGCCAATTTTTGTCAAATTAATCATTCACCTACTTTTGGGAGAGCTTTCACTTGGTGAAGTTTCAGACCCATAGCTAATTACTCACCTACTCAAAATGAGTAAATGCGAATTATCTCTAAAAGTATTGCAGATAGCCAATTTTTCTCAAATAACTCATTCACCTACTTTTGGGAGAGCTTTCACTCTGTGAAGTTTCAGACCCATAGCTAATTACTCACCTACTCAAAATGAGTAAATGCGAATTATCTCTAAAAGTATTGCAGATAGCCAATTTTTCTCAAATAACTCATTCACCTACTTTTGGCAGAGCTTTCACTTGGTGAAGTTTCAGACCCATAGCTAATTACTCACCTACTGAAAATGAGTAAATGCGAATTATCTCTAAAAGTATTGCAGATAGCCAATTTTTCTCAAATAACTCATTCACCTACTTTTGGGAGAGCTTTCACTTGGTGAAGTTTCAGACCCATAGCTAATTACTCACCTACTCAAAATGAGTAAATGTGAATTATCTCTAAAAGTATTGCAGATAGCCAATTTTTCTCAAATAACTCATTCACCTACTTTTGGCAGAGCTTTCACTTGGTGAAGTTTCAGACCCATAGCTAATTACTCACCTACTCAAAATGAGTAAATGCCAAATATCTCTAAAAGTATTGCAGATAGCCAATTTTTCTCAAATAACTCATTCACCTACTTTTGGGAGAGCTTTCACTTGGTGAAGTTTCAGACCCGTAGCTTATTACTCACCTACTCAAAATGAGTAAATGCGAATTATCTCTAAAAGTATTGCAGATAGCCAATTTTTGTCAAATTAATCATTCACCTACTTTTGGGAGAGCTTTCACTTGGTGAAGTTTCAGACCCATAGCTAATTACTCACCTACTCAAAATGAGTAAATGCGAATTATCTCTAAAAGTATTGCAGATAGCCAATTTTTCTCAAATAACTCATTCACCTACTTTTGGGAGAGCTTTCACTCTGTGAAGTTTCAGACCCATAGCTAATTACTCACCTACTCAAAATGAGTAAATGCGAATTATCTCTAAAAGTATTGCAGATAGCCAATTTTTCTCAAATTAATCATTCACCTACTTTTGGGAGAGCTTTCACTTGGTGAAGTTTCAGACCCATAGCTAATTACTCACCTACTCAAAATGAGTAAATGCGAATTATCTCTAAAAGTATTGCAGATAGCCAATTTTTCTCAAATAACTCATTCACCTACTTTTGGGGAGAGCTTTCACTTGGTGAAGTTTCAGACCCATAGCTAATTACTCACCTACTCAAAATGAGTAAATGCGAATTATCTCTAAAAGTATTGCAGATAGCCAATTTTTCTCAAATAACTCATTCACCTACTTTTGGCAGAGCTTTCACTTGGTGAAGTTTCAGACCCATAGCTAATTATTCACCTACTCAAAATGAGTAAATGCGAATTATCTCTAAAAGTATTGCAGATAGCCAATTTTTCTCAAATAACTCATTCACCTACTTTTGGGAGAGCTTTCACTATGTGAAGTTTCAGACCCATAGCTATTTATTCACCTACTCAAAATGAGTAAATGCTAATTATCTGTAAAAGTATTGCGGATACCCAATTTTTATCAAATACTCATTCATCTACTTGTGGGAGAGCTTTCACATGGTGAAGTTTCAGACCCATAGCTAATTACTCACCTACTCAAAATGAGTAAATGCGAATTATCTCTAAAAGTATTGCAGATAGCCAATTTTTCTCAAATAACTCATTCACCTACTTTTGGGAGAGCTTTCACTTGGTGAAGTTTCAGACCCATAGATAATTATTCACCTACTCAAAATGAGTAAATGTGAATTATCTCTTAATAGTATTGCAGATAGCCAATTTTTCTCAAATAACTCATTCACATACTTTTGGAAGAGCTTTCACACACGAAAATGAAAAATTGTGAATATCTCGGAAAAGCTATTTCTTCTGCTTTAATGCTCGGCGGGAGATACACACCGCGGCAGTGGTCTTGACAAAAATTTTTGTCTCCCCAAAAATGGTGGCCATTTTGAATTTTCAAAGTTTTTGCAAAACACAAAAATGCTTATATCTCGAAAACCGTGCTATATGGAGCGAACTCAACAAAAATTTGGACCTGCTGGGTATCTCCAATTTTCAAAATATTTTTGTCTCGCCAAATATAGTGGACATTTTAAATTTTTTTATTTTTTGCAAAACACAAAAATGCTTATATCTTGAAAACCGTGCTAGATAGAGCAGACTGCGCTGACTTTGGTTGCCACAACAGTATAAGGCTAGAAACGAAGCATTTTCTTAATACTTTAGCACTCACCTTTATATCCTTTTCGGGACGCTTTGTTTTTGCTATGCAAAAACATTATCTTTTTTTTTTGCGAGCGATCCTCTAGTTCACCTAGTTTTTTATCAGCTATAACATAGTAAAATTGCAGACCTGTAGCTCATTGCATAGCTGAGCAAAAGCTATTTTGAGGTTTTCTCTATTGAGTAAATCAGTTGTATCTTGAAAACTGTTGCATTTAGAGAATTTTGTTTACATATGTTTTTCATGTAATTTTGAATCAGCTATAACATAGTAAAATTGTACACCTATAGGTCATTGGATAACTGAGCAAATCTACTTTCAGGTTCACACTGTTGAGTAAATCAGTTGTAACTTGAAAAGTATTACATTTATAGAATGTTGTTTAAATACATTATTCACCTACTTATGGGTCAGCTATATCATAGTGAAATTATAGACCTGTAGCTCATGGCATAGTTTAGCAATAGCTACTTTCAGGTTCTCACTTTTTATTTCCTGCCGGGCTTTAGCCCGGGAGGGAGATTATGAAATGATGTCTGTGTGTGCGTGCGTGCGTGTGTGTGTGCGTTAGTCACGCAGATTTCTCCAAAACTGCTACAGCTACAGATTTTTATGTCAGCTGACTTGTCAGTCAGTCAGCTGACATTATGTCATCACTCTGCGGCGTGGGCGTCCGCGTCCGTGTGAACAACTTCTTCTCCAAAACTACAAGGCCTAGAGACATGGTGTTTTTTTTAAAAGATACCTTATCTATCGAGGATGAAAAATTGTTCAAGGCATGCAAATCTGTCTGTTCGTCTGTTTGCTAGAGACATTACAAGGGGGGTACCCTCACCAAAAGTGTGAAAATTTCAACTTTTTATCACAATTTTCTCAGTGACTATTGCAGGGATTTCTCTCATATCTTGCATATATGTACTAGGCCAGAGGTAGATTCTCTTGTGTGAGTATGAGACCTGGATCTGTCTTATTTTTTTTTTAATAAATTTTTTTAATAATTTTTAATGCATTAAAATTCATGAAATCATGCACTAAATCACTTATAACTTCAAAAGTGTTGCATTTACAGCATTTTGTGAAAATATGTTGTTCAGCTACTTTTTTCATAGCTACAATATGGTGAGTAAGTTGGGTGTCTGTCTCAATAGCTAAGTGAGTAATAGCTACTTTTGGGCTTTTCAGTAACTTCCATTATGAGTAAAATCACTTGTAACTCAAAAACTATTGCATTTAGAGAATTTCGTATAAATATGTTATTCAGCTACTTTTGGGCCAGCTATAACATAGTGAAATTTCAGACCTGTAGCTCATGGCATAGCTGAGTAATAGCTACTTTTAGGTTATCACTGTTGAGTAAATCGCTTATAACTTGAAAACTATTGCATTTAGAGAATTTCGTATAAATATGTTATTCAGCTACTTTTGGGTCAGCTATAACGTAGTAAAATTTCAGACCTGTAGCTCATGGCATAGCTGAGTAATAGCTACTTTTAGGTTATCACTGTTGAGTAAATCACTTATAACTTGAAAAGTGTTGCATTTAGAGCATTTTGTTAAAATATCTTATTCAGCTACTTTTTTCATAGCTACAATATGGTGAGTAAGTTGGGTGTCTGTCTCAATAGCTAAGTGAGTAATAGCTACTTTTGGGCTTTTCAGTAACTTCCATCATGAGTAAAATCACTTGTAACTTAAAAACTATTGCATTTAGAGAATTTTGTATAAATATGTTATTCAGCTACTTTTGGGCCAGCTATAACATAGTAAAATCAGACCTGTAGCTCATGGCATAGCTGAGTAATAGCTACTTTTAGGTTATCACTGTTGAGTAAATCACTTATAACTTGAAAACTATTGCATTTAGAGTATTTTGTTTCGATATGTTATTCACCTATTTTGGGGTCAGCTATAACATAGTGAAGTTTCAGACCTGTGGCTCATTTCATAGCTGAGTAATAGCTACTTTGAAGTTCTCACTGTTGAGTAAATCAGTTATAATTGGAAAACTATTGCCTTTACAGAAATTTGTGCAAATATGTTATTCAGCTACTTTTGGGTCAGCTATAACATAGTGAAATTATAGATCTATAGCTCATGGCACAACTGAGCAATAGCTATTCTCAGGTACTGACTGTTGAGTAAATCAGCTATAACTTGAAAAATATTGCATTTGGAGTATTTTGTTAAAATATATTGTTCACCTACTTTTGGGTCAGCTATAACATAGTGCAATTACAGACCTATAGCTCATGGCATAGCTGAGCAATAGCTATTTTCAGGTTCTCACTATTGAGTAAATCAGTTGTAGCTTGAAAACTATTGCATTTACAGTAGTTTGCTTAAATATGTTGTTCACCTACTTTTGGGTTAGCTATAACATAGTAAAATTTCAGACATGTAGCTCATTGCATAGCTGAGTAATAGTTCCTTTGAGGTTCTCACTGTTGAGTAAATCAGTTGTAACTTGAAAACTATTACATTTAGAGTAATTTGTTAAATATGTTATTCACAGAATTTTTGGTCAGCTATAACATAGTGAAATTGCAGACCTCTATGTCATGGCATAGCTGAGCAATAGCTACTTTCAGGTTCTCACTGTTGAGTAAATCATTGTATCCACTGGATAGCCGCAGTGTGTAGAGAGAGATTTCACCATTACTGCTCTGATGAAAAAAAATATTATAGCTAGCTTTCTTAAGTTTGCAGTATATATTAATAACCATAAAATGTTGTCTGGGAATATTTTTGGCCTGATTTTGAGAAACAAGATGGCCGCCACAGGTGTTTTTTGTCAGTCATGAAAAGTGCTTATATCTCCCTTATTATTGATCCTAGAGGTTTGGGATGATAAACCAACCTGGAGGAAATCATGGGGTGGGAATCTTTTGGTGTGGTCAGATTTGACCTTCAATGACCCCTCCTTCAAGGTTAAACAAGGATAGCCAAACTTAAAAGTGCTTATAACTCGCTTATTATTGGTCCCAGAGGTTTGGGATGGTAAACACTAAACAGACAGGAAATCATGGGCTGTGAATCTGTTGATATGGTCCGATTTGACCTTGGAACCCTCCTTCAAGGTCAAATGAGGATAGCGAAAATTGAAAGTGCCTACAACTCGCTTATTATTGGTGACAGAGATTTGGGATGGTAAACCATCCCATAGGAAATCATTGGCTCGGAATCTTTTGGTATGGTCAGATTTGACCTTTGGACCCCTCCTTCAAGGTCAAATGAGGACAGCCAAGCTTAAAAGTGCTTATAACTCATTTATAATTGGTCCTAGAGGTTTGGAATGGTAAACCATAGGAAATCATGGGCTGGGAATGTATTTGTGTGGTTAGATTTGACCTTGGACCCCTTCTTCAAGGTCGAACGAGGATATTGCATTTGTAGTATTTCTTTAAATATGTTTTAACCTATTTTTTACACTTAAACAATTACCTTGTTATTTTCCTTCATAATACCATTTACAGGGCACAACTTTTTTGTCCTTTTCTTCTGTCAGCTTCGGAATTTCTTTCGAACTTGCTGTTCAGTTACCATTTACTGTATTTCTGTACAGCCCTTTTCCTGATAATTATTCTGTCCTCTAATCACCTTCACAAATCAAAAACACTCAGTCAGCTGACACAGTGCCCGTTCACGGGCACTCTCCTCTTGTTTGTAAATTAATTGTCCCAATGAATTTTCATGCCCTTGAAAAAATTTTTGGTTTTATTGACTTAGGCCTAAAGATAAGTGAGTAATAGCAATCTTAGCTACTTTGAGGAAAGGGCTCATAACTCAAAAACTATTGCAGTGACAACTTTTTCTTCAAATATGTTGTTCAGCTACTTTGTCCTTAGCTATAAGATGGTACATAGTTTGGGGTCCCATTGTATGCCATAAGTGAGTAATAGCTATTTTCTCATTTGTAGCTAAATAACGGAAGAAGTAAATGTCAAATATCTTCAAAAGTATTGAAGTTAGGGAAATCTTTTCAAATATGTTGTCCATCTTCTTTTTGGTAAGCTATCACATACTAAAGTTTCAGACCTGTTGCACTTTGGCTAGCTGAGTAATAGCTACTTTGAAATTCTGACTGGTGAGTAAAGCGATTGTAACTCCAAAACTATTGCAGTTAGAGTATTTTCCTAAAATATGTTGTTCAGCTACTTTGTCCTTAGCTATAAGATGGTACATAGTTTGGGGTTCTATTGCATGCCATAAGTGAGTAATAGCTATTTTCTCATTTGTAGCTAAATAACAGAAGAAGTAAATGTCAAATATCTTCAAAAGTATTAAAGTTAGGGAAATCTTTTCAAATATGTTGTCCATCTACTTTTTGGTAAGCTATGACATAGTAAAGTTTCAGACCTGTTGCACCTTGGATAGCTGAGTAATAGCTACTTTGAAATTCTGACTGTTGAGTAAAGCTATTGTAACTAAAAAGTATTGCAGTTAGAGTGTTTTCCTAAAATATGTTGTTCAGCTACTTTGTCCTTAGCTATAAGATGGTACATAGTTTGGGGTTCTATTGCATGCCATAAGTGAGTAATAACTATTTTCTCATTTGTAGCTAAATAACAGAAGAAGTAAATGTCAAATATCTTCAAAAGTATTAAAGTTAGGGAAATGTTTTCAAATATGATGTCCATCTACTTTTTGGTAAGCTATGCCATAGTAAAGTTTCAGACCTGTTGCACCTTGGATAGCTGAGTAATAGCTACTTTGCAATTGTGACTGTTGAGTAAAGCTATTGTAACTAAAAAAGTATTGCACTTAGAGTGTTTTTCTAAAATATGTTGTTCAGCTACTTTGTTCTTAGCTATAAGATGATACATAGTTTGGGGTTCTATTGCTTGCCATAAGTGAGTAATAGCTATTTCCTCATTTGTAGCTAAATAACAGAAGAAGTAAATGTCAAATATCTTCAAAAGTATTGAAGTTAGGGAAATCTTTTCAAATATGTTGCCCATCGACTTTTTGGTAAGCTATAACATAGTAAAGTTTCAGACCTGTTGCACCTTGGATAGCTGAGATATAGCTACTTTGAAATTCTGAGTGTTGAGTAAAGCCATTGTAACTCCCAAACTATTGCAGTTAGAGTATTTTCCTAAAATATGTTGTTCAGATACTTTGTCCTTAGCTATAAGCTGGCATGTAGTTTGGGGTTCTATTGCATGCCATAAGTGAGTAATAGCTATTTTGTTATTTGTAGCAAAATAATGACATAAGTAAATGTCAAATATCTTCAGAAGTATTAAAGTTACGGAATTCTTTTCTAATATGTCATTCATCTACTTTTTTGTAAGCTATCACATAGTAAAGTTTCAGACCTGTTGCACATTGCATAGCTAAGTAATAGCTACTTTGAAATTGTGACTGTTGAGTAAATCCATTGTAACTCCAAAACTATTGCAGTTACAGCTTTTTCTTCAAATATGTTGTTCAGCTACTTTGTCCTTAGCTATAAGCTGGCATGTAGTTTGGGGTTCTATTGCATGCCATAAGTGAGTAATAGCTTTTTTCTTATTAGTAGCAAAATAATGACATAAGTAAATGTCAAATATCTTCAGAAGTATTAAAGTTACAGAATTCTTTTCAAATATGTCATTCATCTACTTTTTTGTAAGCTATCACATAGTAAAGTTTCAGACCTGTTGCACATTGCATAGCTAAGTAATAGCTACTTTGAAATTGTGACTGTTGAGTAAATCCATTGTAACTCCAAAACTATTGCAGTTACAGCTTTTTCTTCAAATATGTTGTTCAGCTACTTTGTCCTTAACTATAAGATGGTATATATTTTGGGGTTGTATTGCATGCCATAAGTGAGTAATAGCTATTTTCTTATTTGTAGCAAAATAACAACATAAGTAAATGTCAAATATCTTCAAAAGTATTAAAGTTAGGGAAATATTTTCAAATATGTTATTCATCTAGTTTTTGATAACCTATCACATAGTAAAGTTTCAGACCTGTTGCACATTGGATAGCCGAGTAATACCTACTTTGAAATTGTGACTACAGGGTAAATGCATATAGTTTGGGGTTCTATTGCATGCCATAAGTGAGTAATAGCTATTTTCTTATTTGTGGCAAAATAATGACATAATTTTTCTCAAATATCTGCTTCATCTACTTTTGGGAGTGCTTTTACATGGTGAAGTTTCAGACCCGTAGCTAATTATTCACCTACTCAAAATGAGTAAATGATAATTATCTCTAAAAGTATTGCGGATATCCAATTTTTATCAAATAACTCATTCATCTACTTTTGGGAGAGCTTTCACATGGTGAAGTTCCAGACCCGTAGCTAATTACTCACCTACTCAAAATGAGTAAATGTGAATTATCCCTAAAAGTATTGGGGATATCCAATTTTTCTTAAATAACTCATTTACCTACTTTTGGAAGAGCTTTCACGTGGTGAAGTTTCAGACCCGTAGCTAATTATTCACCTACTCAAAATGAGTAAATGCTAATTATCTCTAAAAGTATTGTGGATATCCAATTTTTATCAAATTACTCGTTCATCTACTTTTGGGAGAGCTTTCACATGGTGAAGTTCCAGACCCGTAGCTAATTACCCACCTACTCAAAATGAGTAAATGTGAATTATCTGTAAAAGTATTGCAGATATCCAATTTTTCTCAAATAACTCATTCACCTACTTTTGGGAGAGCTTTTACTTGGTGAGGTTTCAGACCCGTAGCTAATTATTCACCTACTCAAAATGAGTAAATGTGAATTATCTCTAAAAGGATTGGGGATATCCAATTTTTATCAAATAACTCATTCATTTACTTTTGGGAGGGCTATTACTCACGTACTGAAAATGAGTAAATGTGAATTATCTCTAAAAGTATTGCAGATAGCCAATTTTTATCAAATAACTCATTCACCTACTTTTGGGAGAGCTTTCACTTGGTGAATTTTCAGACCCGTAGCTAATTATTCACCTCAAAATGAGTAAATGCTAATTATCTCTAAAAGTATTGCGGGTATCCAATTTTTATCAAATTACTCGTTCATCTACTTTTGGGAGAGCTTTCACATGGTGAAGTTCCAGACCCGTAGCTAATTACTCACCTAATCAAAATGAGTAAATGTGAATTATCTGTAAAACTATTGCAGATAGCCAATTTTTCTCAAATAACTCATTCACCTACTTTTGGGACAGCTTTCACTTGGTGAAGTTTCAGACCCGTAGTTAATTATTCACCTACTCAAAATGAGTAAATGCGAATTATCTCTACAAGTATTGCAGATAGCCAGTATTTCTGAAATAACTCATTCACATACATTTTGGAGAGCCTTCAATTAGTGAATTTTCAGATCCGTAGCCAATTACTTACCTACTCAAAATGACTAACTGCCTATTATCACTAAAAGTATTGCAGATAGCCAATATTTCTCAAATAACTCACCTACATTTTGGAGAGCTTTCACATGCTAAATTTTTTTAATGAATTTTTTAAATAATTTTTAATGCATTAAAATTCATGAAATCATGCACTAAATCAGTTATAACTTGAAAAGTATTACATTTAGAGCACCTTGTTAAAATATGTTATCTTTAGTACATCTAATTTATATGGCGGGAGATGAATGCATGCGTCAGAATGCTTGTTAGTAAATGAGTTGTAACTTGAAAACTATTGCATTTAGTGAATTTTGTTTAAATATGTTATTCACCTACTTATGGGTCACCTATAAAGTAGTGAAATTGCAGGCCCTTAGCTCATTGTATAGCTGAGCAATAGCTACTTTCAGGTTTTCACTGTTGAGTAAATCAATTGTAACTTGAAAGTTATTGCATTTAGAGAATTTTCTTTAAATAACTTATTCACCTACTTTTGGGTCAGCTATAACATAGTAAAATCACAGACCTGTAGCTCATTGCATAGCTGAGCAAAAGCACTTTAAGATTCTTATACTTATCTGCCACTGTGGCCTAGCGGGTAGCACACTTGTCTAGGAACTCAGAGCACGTGGGTTCAAACCCAGGTACAGGCAGATACATAGTGGCTCGGATGACCACTTAAAATGGCGGTCCTCTATCCCCAGTGGCAGGCTAAAGAACCTCAAGGACATTGATAAATGGTCATCCTTGAGCCTCTATCTTCCAGTTAGGGGAATGTCAGTTCCTTGTGAGTTGGGGCTGTACCTGTGCAGTTGGATTGGTAGAATAGTGCTTTGAGTCCTATAGTATATGAAATATATGGTGCTGAGTATAAATACACAATACAATACTGTTGAGGAAATCAGTTTTAACTTGAAATCTATTGCATTTACAGTATTTTCTTTAAATATGTTTTTCACCTTCTTTTTACATCTTAAGAGTTAACTTTGTACTTCTGAAATACCATTTGCAGGGCACAACTTTTGTGTCCTTTTCTTCATTCACTTCTACTCTGAAACTCAAAACACAGTCAGCTGACACAGAGCCCATTCACGGGCACTGCTTGTAATTATTTTATTTTTCTACAACTAATCTTTTGATAAAATACATAATAATAGAACCTCTCTTTGAAAGTAATAGTTATAAATACTTTGATGCTATCTTTCTATGAAAATTAACAAAATTAAGCTATGCTGTAGTTCTGAAGAGTACTCTTATTAATCCTAGAACTGCTGTACTGTTCAATGCGTTCTCGAGTACACAGGTGTCATTAATTTTAGACGTCATTAATGTTAGACAGTGATACAAAACAGGTAGCTAAACACATTTTTGTGATACCTAAACACTGATACATATAAACCAGGGTTCACTTATTGCATTTCTTGATAATTTAAGGAAATTACATAAAATCAGACAATGTAATGACAACTCATCTAACATTAATGAGGTCTACCCTTAATGACTCCTTTGAGTTTTAACAGCACACACATTTTCATTTGTCATTTACTACCTTATGTTTACTCCAACCATTGCTGGGGTAACTTAAAGACGGGCACTCTTTTCATAATCAATATCTATTGATGATTTGTGTTTGTCTTCAGCTTTTTCTGTACTGAGAAAAATTATCTTGCTAAGTCATTAATATAGGTCAGTAATATACAGTGTAATGCCATTGATTTCCTCCACCTGTAAGTCCCTGACCAGATGACAACAGTAATGTGTGTCACTCGGTTTGAAACAGCTAGAAGTCAGAGAAATGCAGACATTGCAAGCGCCAGAATGGTATAGTTTAGAGCAAAGCTTCTGTGGCCAAAAAGTGGGAAAAATAACCAAATAAAAGATTAGGAAAGGATGTGTAAATCAAACCTTTGTATAACAGCCGTTTAGATGATAGGGGCTTGTTATGTAATCTGCAGCAGTCTGTTCACTGACTTCATTTTGTGCTATATACAGTGATATGACTTGAGATTTCTGAGATATAAATACTGTTATGCCTTTGTTTTTGATAAAACCTTTTGGTTTTCCATGAGTAAACATCAGATTAGTCAAATAGCTTGCTCTGCAGTCTTGACCTAACCAAGGGGTAAAGTTTTGCTAACGTTTTGTAACTTAAACCCAATGTTTATGTTTGTTTTGGTATTCATTTTGATCAGAATCGTAGCCAATGTCAGATTTGTATCATTTGTATCAGGCAAGTTATCAGACAATAGTAAAACAATCGAAGCATTAAAACAAAACCTTGCCGCTGTATATGTACAAAGTGTAACTTTAGGTTAACATATGTCAGGCAAATAATAAGCTGATTGTTTACACCATAGAGAGCAGCTATATTTATTGCGAGAAGTAATTTTTTCTACTCAGAAATATTTTGTCTGATGTAAGTTCAGATCCTCATTTCCCTGAAAGTGACTGAATATTTCACAAGTTTATCAATAAGTATAGTTTTAAAATTGTTTAATTTTTTTGTTTTTGCAACCATCTGAATCAGAGTACGAACTATTATCTACAACCTGATGAAAACAGATCTACGTCTTTCTGATTCTTGTTGAAAATGTAGGACGATTATATGTAGTGACTATGTCAGTGTACCATTTTCACAAAAAATACTCAGTGGTATGATTATAAATGAAAATATGTCAAAACAGGTTGGCAAAGAACGAGTTCACCTTACTATTTTTATGTGTCTTTCTCGATCAAGATTCTTGGTACTTGAGTTGTCATTGCCATTTTTGTATCACAAAGGGTTTTTCATTATCTAAAATTCTACAATGTATTTCAAAACAATAAAAAAAATCAAACCACCTCAAAGATTTCTAATATCAGGGAGAAACTAGGATTTTGATTTGGTACACCCTGGCTTTTCTGAAAGTTGTGGTTATATATGCAATATTTGTTAGGAGATGGGGTATTGTATGTCTCCTTTATGATTCTACTAACAAAATGGTGTGCCTGGGTATACTGGCTTATAATAAGCTACACCTCTGAATATATTTGGCTTTGAGAATATTTTACAATATTAATTGTACAGAGATTCTAATAAAAGCATAAAAACAAAATATATGCATAATTCAAAAGGCTGCTTGATACTATGATTTTATGTGACATGTAAAAGAAATTGTCAAGAGCTCATAAAGAAAGCTCTGCACCTCTCATACATAGTTTTATATCAGTAGAATGGTAGACTATCTATTAAAAAGCATTCGATTGAAACAGTTTTAACTCTAGGAGTCATTTGATGCTTTGGTGTTTCTTTTATTTGACATTTAAAGCACACTTGTGACATCATTTTATTGTTAAAAGTGTGCATTATTTTTAGGTAATGCACACTTTTTCGTTCAAATTTACAGACACCTGAACCAGTCAAAAGGGTGCCCATTTTCTAGACCAGAAAATTGAACATTACAAAATAATTCACCTTATCATCAATAGGGGACCTCAGACCTGTAGCTAATTATTCACCTACTCAAAATGAGTAAATGCTAATTATCTCTAAAAGTATTGCAGATATCCAATTTTTATCAAATAACTCATTCATCTACTTTTGGGAGAGCTTTCACATGGTGAAGTTCCAGACCCATAGGTAATTACTCACCTACTGAAAATGAGTAATTTCGAATTATCTCTAAAAGTATTGTAGATAGCCAATTTTTCTCAAATAACTCATTTACCTACTTTTGAGAGAGCTTTCACTTGGTGAAGTTTCAGACCCGTAGCTAATCTTTCACCTACTCAAAATGAGTAAATGCGAATTATCTCTAGAAGTATTGCAGATAGCCAGTATTTCTCAAATAACTCATTAATATGAAAACAATGTATAGGAAGTCATGGGCTGCGAATCTTTTCATGTGGTCAGATTTGACCTTGAGTCCCTCCTGCTTATTATTGGTCCTAGAGGTTTGCAATTGCCCTGACAATACGCTGTTGATATTAGATATATGGTTATCAGTGGTGAATGGTGATTGTTATCATATGCTCGATTTAATATTAGGTGACATAGGTGTTATACAAGTTTTACTCTGAGTTGGAAACAAATGGACCATTTTTATATAAATTTGTATGCAATTGCCATGTTTCATTTTGATTATCTTAATTTCCTGTTACCAATGATGTATCCCAAGATGACAGCAGAGATTTCCTTATAGATGTGATAAAGTAAAATATACTTAAGGTAGACCCTTAAAATTTGGTATGTGGGTATATATGGATAAAACCTCAAAGCCTATTGTTTTGTGGCCCCAGCCTCCCACTTGAAGACTGATGGCAGCCTTCTGAAATTCCAAATTGTTTCATTTCTTCTCATTTCAGCCTAGTACTCACATATAAAAGGTCCGATCATCTTATGGCTGATATGTATCATTCATATATATCTCCCCTATAAGCTAGCATGCACTTGTTTTGTGGACTTCGCCTTCCACTGGAAGACCATTGAGGGCTTTCTAAAAGCCCAATATAAGGTATTTCTTAACATTTTGGCCAGAAGGAGAAATTATTTTATGGCGATCTATAGATATGTATTTATGCCCCCTATAAGTATGTACTTCCTTTGTGGACTTAACCTTCCACTGGAAGACCAATGGCGGCCATTTAAAGGCCAAAATTGGTATATTTGTTAACATTTTTGCTGGAGACTTATATGCAAAAGCTGATATGTCTTATATGTGTTATACATACTTATGTCGTAGATAAACCCTGTTTGGAATTGTGTAAACTTGATTCTTTCAGCCAATAAGTTTGCTCAGTTATGCATTGGACATAGCCAGACCAGGAAAGCTTCCAGCGGGCAGGACAGAAATCCCCTTTGAAGTGCCACTGAAGCCCAAAGGCAACAAAAAACTCTATGAAACATACCATGGTGTCTTTGTCAATATACAGGTTGGTATTCATAAGCAGTACTGCAGTAGTAAGTCCAGAGTAACCAGAGTTATTGTATCCACTGGAGACATCCGGTGGATACTTTGGTTTAGCGTTTGCTATGCTGCCGCCACACATAGAGAGATTTTCGGCGTTAACGTTCTCGGAGGAAAACTACACCAGCTAGCTTCACCAAATTTGCGCTATATCTGAAACCAACTTATAGGAAATCATGGGCTGAGAATCTTGTGATGCAGTCAGGTTTGACCTTGGACCCCTCCTTCAAGGTCAAATGAGGATAGCCAAATTTAAAAGTGCTTATAACCAGACTTGTAAACAAAGTAATAGAAGTAATAGAAAAGTAATAGATTGGAGTCAACTTCGATGTAATAGTAATTATTATAGTAATAGATTGAAATTTTTCAAATGTAATAGTAATAGTAATAGATTGAAATTCTATCTATTACATCTATTACTTTCTATTATTTTTCTATTACAATTTACCCTTTGCTATTTTTCAGAAGGAGGTTGTAGAAAAATGATCACTTAACATGGACTTTAATTCTGTAATGAATTAGTTTTCATATAAATTAATACTTTAAATGTACTTTGATACAATAATGAATTAATTGTCATAAAATCATCACTTTAAATAAACTTCAAAAAATAATGAATTGATTTTGTAGCACTCATAAGTCAAATTCATTTTAAACATTCATACATAAACTTTTCAAATAATCAACATGTAATGTATTGATATTCATCAAAGAATACTAAATATAACACACAAATGTTAAAATAAATAACTTTGAAATATCAAGGGACCTTTAATTGTCCCTCTTTGATTGAGTGTTCTAAAACAACTGTCTTTGAGGTGGTATTATTAAAGGCTTAAAGAGGCCAATTTAACCTTTAGAAGGATTAACTAAATGTTCCTGAGTAAGGAGAAACTGTGACACATGAAAGGCAATCACACAGGTCACTATTGTGTATAATAAGGGCAGCATTGTGGCATGTGTTAGCTGTTTCACTGATTTACATAAAATTAACAGAGTTATTATTTTCAAACATAAATGTCACTTTTGAATCATTTTGAGGTGGGCTCTGCATGCAAAGAATTTGAAAGAAAGAAATGGTTCTTTGAACGCAGTGTTTTCTTTTGTAAACACTGCTCATCAAGTATTTCTCATAATAATAAGAGTTTTTCAAATCTAACAACTCATCATAAAGTGAATAAATCTGAATAATCTGAAGAATCCAGGAAAAAAACCCTCACAAAATGAGCTCTCAGGAGAAAACCCCTCAGGAGAAGACCCCTCAAAAGTCTCCTGTGGAGAAAACCCCTCACCCTATTTTGGGGCTTGTGGAGAAAACCCCTCGTGTTATTTTCAGGCTTGTGGAGAAAACCCCTCAACTTTATAAAAAGCCCTCATTTTGGAAATTTGGAATATTCATTCATTTACACATAGAAAATCATGTATAACAAAGAAGAATTTTATTAAGTCATACACACCTTTAAAATCACATTAAAATCACATAGCACTTTGAAAAGTGGGCAATACTGGGCAATATTATTTTTTAACCCAAATTTGGGGAAAAACCAATGATGCACTTTATTTAAGCTTCATAAAACTCTTTATTCAGCTAAATGTGTGCAAGGTTTTATTATAAGTATATAGCATATAAATGACAGTACATGAATATAATATTTAAATGGAATGAAATATATCAGCACTGAATGAGCACATAAATACAATTGTACATAACAACTTAGGCATTAGGGTCATTTGAGGATTAGAATAGCTTCTACTTATTTCTATCCACTCACTGCCAGTGAAGCCATACTGTTAATGCAGTGTCTCAAACCTTATTACTGACAAGCCAGAGTTAAGCTGACAAGCCAGAGTTTATACTGCCTGATGATAGCCCTAGAATAGTGGGCTAAATAGTTTAATTGCAATTATGAAAGGGACAAGTATAAACCCCTCTTTTTTATATTATACTTGAAAGTGACACAATAGGGGACATGTTTGATTGTTTATATATGCTAATGTATACAGTTTTAATTCTGTCCACTGATTTAAGTTTTGAAACAATAGACCAAAACATAATATTCATCTTCAATTCAAAGTGATCAATCACCTGAGTAGTGCAATCCTGAGCACATTTCAAAGAAAAGCATTCTTTGTATATATTTTCAGATTTTACAACAAAGGACAACATTTTTTTAAAATTAGAATCACATTTGAATTCAATTTAAAATGTCAAAAGTTCCAATCCACAGGCCTGAAAATAGAATATAGGATGGGGTGCTTGAGTACAAGTTAAATAAAAATATAGGGTTAAATAAAAAATGAGGGCTTTTTAAGTTTAGGGGTTTTCTCCACAAGCCTGAAAATAACATGAGGGGTTTTCTCCACAAGCCCCAAAATAGGGTGAGGGGTTTTCTCCACAGGAGACTTTTGAGGGGTTTTCTCCTGAGGGGTTTTCTCCTGAGAGCTCATTTTGTGAGGGGTTTTTTCCGTCTCCCAATCTGAATCATTTTCAATAAAATTAGATGTATAAAGTATCCTGTCAGTTTTATTTCTGTGTTAAAATTATCTCTCAAGTTTGCGCCAAATTGTAATAGAATGTAATAGAAAGTAATAGAAGTAATAGATGCCAATGTAATAGTAATAGTAATAGATTTAAAATTTTAAAATGTAATAGTAATAGTAATAGATTGAATATTTTCAAATGTAATAGTAATAGTAATAGATTGGCTGTAATAGATTACAAGTCTGCTTATAACTCACTTATTATTGTTCCTAGAGGTTTGCAATGGAAAACCATCTTATGGGAAATCATGGGCTGGGAATTTTTTGATGTGGTCAGATTTGACCTTGGACCTCTCCTTCAAGATCAAACGAGGATAGTCAAACTCAAAAATACTTGATATAACTTGCTTATTATTGGTCCTAGAGGTTTGCAATGTGAAACCAACTTACAGGAAATCATGGTCTAAGAATCTTTTGATGTGGTCAGGTTTGACTTTGGACCTCTCCTTCAAGTTCAAATGAGGATAGCCAAACTTAAAACTGCTCATAACTTGCTTATTATTGGTGTGGATTATTAAATTAAAACATAATATTTTGTAATTTCATGAGGTATGTTTTTTTGTATTTTCTTGAAATATTTGCCTCACTTATTGCCTTATTATCACCCATGTTTGCATTATCGGCCATCCCCAACTTTTACAGGCTTTCTAACCAAGGGCCCATAAGTGCTACTGCAGACAATTTCAGCAGTAAATTAATAGAACAAAGATAAATAGGTTTTTGGTTTTTCAAGAATGCATAGTCAGCCATTTAAATGCTTTACATTTTTATATCTACTGTATGATGATGATGCAAGGTCTGCAAAATAAACATAATTCTGTCATAATTCTTACATATCATGGCCTCTCCAGGATTAAAACAATGCATCTTGCAGCTTTTTATAGCCAGTTTTGATGAAGTTCCTGGTGCTCTTGTCGAGACAAAGTCGTGGGTTACAGTTCGTGTGTTGTCCTTGCAGCATATCTTCTTCTTCAGAGACCTGGTCACATGACACACATTCACCAGTAGAGGAATCGTTTTTACCCCACAGCCCTTAAGGGCTGTCAGGGTATTGTTTTCACCCATGGTGTCTGGATGGGCAGGCGGGCGGGCGGGGGCAGGCAACGGGAAAAAGTTTGTCCGGGCTCTATCTCAGAAACCGTAAGGTGTAGGAAGTTGATACTTGGTAGGGACATTGGTTAGGGGGTGTAGGTGTGCAACAACATGGTCTGACCTTGATTTGACCTTTGACTTTGCTGTAGTGACCTTGAGTTTGAAAATCTTGTCCGGGCTATATCTCGGAAACTGTAAGGTGTAGGAAGTTGATACTTGGTAGGGACATTGGTTAGGGGATGTAGTTGTGCAACATCATGGTCTGACCTTGATTTGACCTTTGACCTTGCCGTAGTGACCTTGACCTATAAAATCTTGTCCGGGCTATATCTCAGAAACCGTAAGGTGTAGGAAGTTGATACTTGGTAGGAACATTGGTTAGGGGGTGTAGGTGTGCAACATCATGGTCTGACCTTGATTTGACCTTTGACCTTGCTGTAGTGACCTTGACCTGTAAAATCTTGTCCGAGCTATATCTAAGAAACCGTAAGGTGTAGGAAGTTGATACTTGGTAGGAACATTGGTTAGGAGTTGTAGGTGTGCAACATCATGGTCTGACCTTAATTTGACCTTACCGTAGTGACCTTGACCTATTAAACCTTGTCCGGGCTATATCTCAGCAACTGTAAGGTGTAGGAAGTTCATACTTGGTAAGGACATTGGTTAGGGGGTGTAGGTGTGCAACGTCGTAGTGTGACCTTGATTTGACCTTTTGACCCTTGCCGTAGTGACCTTGACCTATAAAATCTTGTCTGGGCTATATTTCGGAAACTGTAAGGTGTAGGAAGCTGATACTTGGTGAGAACATTGGTTGGGGGTAGTAGGTTTGCAACATCATGGTGTGACCTTGATTTGACCTTTTGACCCTTGCCGTAGTGACCTTGACCTATAAAATCTTGTTTGGGCTATATTTCGGAAACTGTAAGGTGTAGGAAGCTGATACTTGGTGAGAACATTGGTTGGGGGTAGTAGGTGTGCAACATCATGGTGTGACCTTGATTTGACCTTTGTACTTGCCGTAGTGAACTTGACCTATAATGCCTTTTCTGGGCTATATCTTGGAAACCGTAAGAGGTGTAGGAAGTTGATACTTGTTAGGGACATTGGTTAGGGGGTGTAAGTGTGCTACGTCATGTGACCTTGATTTGACCTTTGACCTTGCTGTAGCGACCTTGACCTATAAAATCTTGTCCAGGTTATATCTCAGAGACTGTAAGGTGTAGGAAGTTTATACTTGGTAGGGACATTGGTTGAGGGTTTTAGGTGTGCCACGTCATGGTGTAACACTGATTGACCTTTGACCTTGCTGTATTGACCTTTAAAATCTTGTTGCACCTTTGGGTCTGTCTGTTGATGCAGATTAAGCACTGTTAAAGTCATATTAGAATTCATTAAGAATTTCCTTTCGCAAGTTCCCATTGTAACAGATGGAATTTCATCAAGTGAGCTACAGGCTTTTCTCCAACACCACACATAAGCATTCATTGAATGTGTTGCCACTTCTGTATTCATGGGTAATATTTAAAACATCCAAACCATAATTTGGCCATTTTTGGTTTACTGATAAATGCTGTCATTTTATTATTGAATTGTCTTGTTTTAATACTTCATCTTAAAATACATTTCTTTTCCTTAGATATTATTTTCTCTACTTAAGCATTATTTGGACCTTAATATAACTTACACTGCTCTGAAAGTATCTTGAACTTTGTACTGTTACACTACTTCTATAACTCATGGTGTTGAAAAATATTTCCCCAGGCTGTGGGGTACGGGCATCTCTGATGCTATTTTTACTAAGTTGTACCACAATAATCAGGGCACTCCCTTATAAAGTCCATAGCAAACTTCCTCCTGTATCTGTTCCAGGATGGGAAGCTGCAGCCAAGTACCATTGACAGCTACAGATCAGCCATTGCAGACAAATTGGTAAATTCACCCAATAATGTTAACAAGATAAGAATCTCATCCGTCTCCTGGATAGTTCCTCAGAGACAGACCCAAGGGTTGAGGGGGCATTCCTGTCTGGAACCTGTCCCTGGTTCTTCACCAGCTGACAGAGGCTCTGTTTGATCCCCGTAGACAGGCCTCTTAAAGCATTTGTCCTTCAAAACTGGCCTCTTAACTTTGGGTTCAGACAAACACAGGAGTGAGATCAATGCTTGTCAGAGTAAGAACATCAGCCACCAGTCAGACTGGTCCAAGGTATCTTTTTACCCCTCACCCAGTCTTCTCTCCAAGAACCAGCTGGCCCAAGAGGATCCAGACAGAGTGGTCCCAGTGGTTATTCCAACTCTGGATAAGTCATTCAAGTCTGATAGATCCCTATGTCCGGTGAGAGCACTGTGCTACTATTTGGACAGAACCTCAGACCCTAGAAAGAACAAGGAGTTGGTGTTTGTGTTCTTCAATGAAGGATTCGCCAAAGATACCTCCCCTACCACTTTCTCCTCGTGGATCAAGCACACTGTGATCCAGTGCTATGAGCTCTCTAATCAAGAGGCCCGCACTCTACAGCAGGTTTAATCCATGATGTGAAGGCCATTACTGCTTCTAAGGCTTTCCGTTCGGGAGTTTTCCTTAGAACAGTTATCAGCCTGCCATTGGAAATCACAACACCTGGACACAGTTTTATCTGAAGGATGTGGCTTGGGTTTATTTAGAACCTTTTCCCATTTGGGCCCAGTAGTGGCTGCTCAGCAGATCCACCAGTAGCCCTTATGAACTGAGGAGATTTGTACTTATATATAATTTTTTAAAAAACCTTTGTGCCAACCAAGCGGTAGTTATTCAGCAATTGTCCATTGGGTAGGATGTATTAACGCAATAAAATTGCAAATTTAATAAGTAAATTACATTTTTATAGGTTAATACCCTACCCAATGGACAGGCAAGGCCCTCCCAACCGACCCCCGCTATCAGCTTACTAGGGGTCAGAAAAGGTTTAGAAAACTAAAAAGATGCTGTGACGTCAGGTTATCTAGACAGGAAGGAAGTACGATGCGCCACCTTGCGAATGCATACTACATGACCGGTGCTGGCGATGTTTTAACACAGGATGGATTTTCTGTTGTTTTACTTATTCTATCCCTGGACGAAAGCTGGGGATACTTAGGATTCAGTACGGTCACGCCGCCACCGCTGCAGAGATTTCCTTTCGGACGCGATAACTTAAAAAATATTTTAAGAAGAGAGAAGAGGGACAATTGAGTGCAATATTGTCCAAATTTATTTTACTTATTCTATCCCCGGACGAAAGTCGGGGATACTTAGAATTCAGTACGGTCACGCTGCCACCGCCGCAGAGATTTCCTTTCGGACACGATAACTTAAAAAATATTTTAAGAAGAGAGAAGAGGGACAATTGAGTGCAAAATTGTCCAAATAATAACCATGAAGAATCACACAAATTGGTTGATGCCAATTGGCACTAGAGAGTGTAATCTGAAGATCCAACTCAATTCTTCTTCTTTTGGCTGTCATAGATGCTTCAAATTTTGGTGTAGACCACTCTAACAATGAGAACTGCATGTGTCTGTGGCTGTGTCCATCATTCTTAAAATGACGTGAAACTGGCCTTGGCTGACCATCCTTCTGGGCTGATGCTTTATGTTCATCCATCCTTTTTCTAATTGCTCTGCTGATTTCACCAACATAATGCTTGTTGCACTTAGTGCATGTGATAAGGTATATGACATTGCTGATTTCACATGACTGTGATATTTTTTGGTAGGGCTTTAAGTTGGTGAGACTTATGTGTGAAGTTACATTTTACTTCCCTTACTTTTTTGATTAAGGGACAGTATGTGCATTTCCCTAATCTGGTACATACTGTTGGTTTTGGTGTGATTTTATCCTCAGATTCAGGTGGATATCTGAGTGTGGCATTTGCGAGTGTGTCTCTTAGGTTGGGAAACCTTCTGAAACCAACTATTGGTTTGCTATTAAATTGGTTCCCACTGTTCCAATTTCTGTGGATGATGTCTTTAATGTTTGGGTTACAAGGATTATAGTTTGTGGCCATAACTGGAGTGTTGACTTGAGTTTTTTGTTTTATTTCTAACAAATCATCCTGTGTGTATCTTGCTGCCCTTTTGTAGTGTTTTCCAACCCACCTATTAGATTGATATGTCCGACGCCCGTCTGTCCGTCCACATTTTCGTTTCCAGAGTCTAACTCGAAAACGGTTTGTCCAATCAAATTCAAACTTGACAGGAAGATAGATTACCATCATAGCTAGGTTCCTTTTGAAATTGGTGTGATTTCCGTTCGTTCGTTTGTCCGTTTGTCTGTCCGTCAGCATTTCCGTTTCCGGACTCTAACTGGAAAATGGTTTGTCCAATTGAATTCAAACTTGACAGGGAGATAGATCACCGTCATAGCTAGGTTCCTTTCGGAATTGGTGTAATTCTGCCTGTTCGTTTGTCTGTCCGTCAACATTTCCGTTTCCAGACTCTAACTCGAAAACGCTTTGTCCAATCGAATTCAAACTTCACAGGGATATAGATCACCATCATAGGTAAGTTGCTTTTGAAATTGGTGTAATTCCGTCCTTTTGTTTGTCCGTTTATAGCATAGATACAATTATGTAACCTAGATCGCAAGTTTTACATTTCTTAGCATGCATAACACATTCACCTTAACTGGGTGACCTAACATTTCTTTCCTTGTTTCTAAATTTAATTACAGCAGTCGCTAACCTTATTGCTGCCTGCACAACCCGCCTTTTGGGGCATCTTTGACCCTCTTGTTAGGTAATACCCTATCAATTTTTCAGCATTTGCCTGAAAGTCATCGTCGTATGTGCAAATTCTTCTAAGTCTTAGAAATTGCCCACATGGTCCTTTAGTTTTGTATGGGTTGTGGTGTGAAGAAGTGTAGTGGAGGTACAGATGGGTGTCTGTTGGTTTTTCATACAGGGATGTGTAGAGTTGTCTTGAGTCATTGATTTTTACTGTTGTGTGTAAGAAATCAATTTCACTGTGACTAAGTTCATGAGCGAATTTTATAGTTGGTTGAATACTATTTAGATATTGGATAAATTCATTTAAATTGTCTTCCCCATGTGTCCATATCATGAACATGTCACCTATTAACCTGAGATATAGTAATGGTTTGAGTGGCCAATTTGCTAATGCTTTAGTTTCAAATCTATCCATGAAAAGATTTGCATAGGTAGGTGCTACTGCGGTACCCATGGCCCTTCCTCCAGTCTGGAGAAAGGGGGTCTCCATTGAAGGAAAAGTTCATTGAATGTAGTACTAGTTGGAGTAGTTTTAATAAGTGGGCGCCAATTTTCTGTTTTTCTGGATCCCCTCGTATGTGGTCTGCTACAACTAGGATTCCTTCATGGTTGGGAATATTAGTGTAAAGGGAGCCTACATCTAGTGTGACTAGTAAGGCTCCTTCAGGTGTTTGTCCTAATTGTTTCAATCTGCTGATGAAGTGTTGTGTGTCTCTAACATACGATTTGGTCTTGGGTACATATTGCTTGATGTGTACATCAATGAATTTGCTGATGTGGGAAGTTGGATGATTTATTGAGCTACAAATTGGTCTCCCTGGTATATCCTTTTTGTGGATGTTTGGGAGAAGGTAAAATCTAGCCTCTGTGGGATTTTTAATGTTTAGGTATTCAAAATTCTTTTCAGAGATGAGGTTTAGTGATCTCATTTTTAATATTTCCTCAGTGATTTTGTCCGATATTTTATATGTGATGTCATTTTTTTTATTTTTTGATAGAATTTGTCATCTGTAGGTAATGTGTAGTGTTCATTACTACTACAGCTGAGCCTTTGTCCGCCTTTTTAATGGTGATATGGGGATTATCTTTGAGTGTTTGTAAGCCCAATCTTTCTTCTTTGGTGAGGTTATTGAAGGTTCTGTGTTTTGATTTAGTTTAGTTTTGTATGGGTTGTGGTGTGAAGTATGTAAGTATGTCTTGTTTGACAGACCAATATTATTTTTAAAAAATATTTTAGTTAGACCTTCAAATTTGGTATGTGGGTATATATGGGCAATGCCATGAATGCTATTGTATTGTGACCTTGACCTTCAATTTCAAGGTCACTGGTCGCCTCTTAAGGTCAGATTTTGGCCATTTATTCAAATTTTGGCCCAGTTCTCATATACAGAAAGTTAGGTCATCCTATGGGTGGTATATATATTACATACATATGTCCTCTGAGCATGCAGAAATTTGACCTTGAAGCTCTTCATTGAAGGTCATCCACAGACCGCCAAAATACCTTACAGAGGCGATTTTTGGCCTTTTTGGAGATATTTTCACACTTAATGCTGTCTATATGGCATGGAAACTATTGAAAATGGCTTTGGAGGTTGAGTACATGATGGAGTACCAGCATCCAGTTTGTTGACCTTTTCTGTTGTTTTCAAGGTCACCTTAGGCCTGCTAAAATGACTCAAAATCATGGTACCTTTTACTGCATATAAATGCCTGTATAAGACTGAGGCCATATACCTCCTTTATTATTGTATCCACCGCAGGCATCCAGCTAGGTTCACCAAATTTGCAGGATATCTTCAGTGGGGGCTAAGCTTCTCTGGGACTGAAATTAGCCTTATTCTGAAAAACAAGATGGCCACCGCAGGCATTTCTTTGAAAATTATCTACATTTTTCTACTGGCTGTCTCTCATGGGTAGAAGGTTGAATCTCCTCATAGGTGATATGTATAACAGATATACATGTCCTCTATAACCTTGCAGACATTTGACCTTGAAGCTCTTAATTCAAGGTCATCCACGGAGTGCCAAAGTAACCCACATAGCAGACTTTAAAAGTGCCTATATCTCGCTTATTATAATTTGGTCCTAGAAGTTTGCAATGTGAAACCAACCTATAGGAAATCTTGTGCTTGACCTTGGACCCCTCCTTCAAGATCAAATGAGGATAGTCAAACTTAAAAGTGCTTATAACTCGCTTATTATTGGTCCTAGAGGTTTGGGATGGTAAACCAACACATAGGAAATCATGGGCTGGGAATCTTTTGGTGTGGTCAGATTTGACCTTTTGCCCTTCCTCAAGGTCAAACGAGGATAGCCAAACTTAAAAGTGCTTATAACTCACTTATTATTGGTCCTAGAGGTTTGGGATGATAAACCAACCTCTAGGAAATCATGCGCTGGGAATCTTTTGGTGTGGTCAGATTTGATCTTGGACCCCTCATTCAAGGTCAAATGAGGATAGCCAAACTAAAAAGTGCTTATAACTCGCTTATTATTGGTCCTATAGGTTTGGGATGGTAAACCAACATATAGGAAATCATGGGCTTGAAATCTTCTGGTGTGGATGGATTTGACCTTGGGCCTCTCCTTCAAGGTCAAAGAATGATAGCCAAACTTAAAAGTGCTTATAACTCGCTTATTATTGGTCCTAGAGGTTTGGGATGGTAAACCAACCTATAGGAAATCATGGGCTGGGAATCTTTTGGTGTGGTCAGATTTGACCTTGGGCCCCTCATTCAAGGTCAAACAAGGATAGCCCAACTTAAAAGTGTTTATAACTCGCTTATTATCGGTCCTAGAGGTTTGGGATGGTAAACCAACCTCTAGGAAATCATGGGCTGGGAATCTTTTGGTGTGGTCAGATTTGACCTTGGACCCCTCGTTCAAGGTCAAATGAGGATAGCCAAACTAAAAAGTGCTTATAACTCGCTTATTATTGGTCCTAGAGGTTTGGGATGGTAAACCAACCTATAGGAAATCTTGGGCTGGGAATCTTTTGGTGTGGTCAGATTTGACCTTGGGCCCCTCATTCAAGGTCAAACAAGGATAGCCCAACTTAAAAGTGTTTATAACTCGCTTATTATCGGTCCTAGAGGTTTGGGATGGTAAACAAACATGTAGGAAATCATGGGCTGGGAATCTTCTGGTGTGGATGGATTTGATCTTTATAATAGATATATATGTCCTCGGTAAGCATGCAGAAATTTGACCTTGAAGCTCTTCATTGAAGGTCATCCATAGACTGCCAAAGTACCTCACTGAGGCCATTTTTTGCCTTTTTGGAGATATTTTCACACTTAATGCACTGAAAGCATGAAAACATAATATTCTGTATGTCACACTTCAACCATGTCCCGTCCGGGGATACACTGCGTCGAGACACAATATCTAGTTATATTTGCAAATCACTTGTATTTTCACAGTAGCTGTAAAAATTAAGAGCATTTTGTAAAGAAAGTGGTTTTCCTAATTATGTCAGATATAATTATGACCTGTGACACCCACAAGATGCTCGAAATGGAGAACTAATTGAAGCTCTTTGAATCAGTTTTGTAATATATGCATTACCTCCGGGCATGTACTACAGAAATTACTGAACGTACTATTTTGTGAATAATTTTTCGTTTGTCTTTAGTACTCAGTGAAGGTGGAGATGAAGAGGTCACTGTTGAGTAAGGACTTGCAGAAGACCTGTGAATTTATAGTGGAGTATGGTAAAGAGGGAGAGTGTGCTCAGCCCAAGCCAGTCACCTTTAACATCACCCCAGACTCTATACAGAACCTCAGAGAGGTAAACAGTTCACATAGTATGTAAAATACACACTTGAATCAAGCTCATGGTGACTTACAGGATTCATCGAGAACCTGTCCTGATATGGGACATTGGCTGTTGAAAGTGATATCCCAACTTTGAACTTTAAATACACAATAAATGAAGCCACATATATTTTATCTTATACATAACTTTATGTAACTGCATCAATGTCTTTTATTTTCATTAGCCTGTACTTCCACATAGCCTGTTGCCAACTGGTGACAGGAGTTTGACACTTTCCAGCCAGTTTTTATTATTTCAAGAGTTTTTAGTCAACCAACTTTAAGCAAAGAAACCGAGACAAATGACCAACTAAAACAACATCACATTCCGCAGACAGACAGAAGTAATACTGAAATAATACACTATGTCAGTGCACCAAGTTGACTGAAAACTCTAATTCTGACCTATGCTTGCCACAAATTCAACTTTTGTGAATGTTTTGTCTGCATAGGTATTTACCACCTTTCTTTACCATATTTGAAAAAAATACATTCATGTCTTTTCATTACATAATGAAGTTCTGTTCTGATGGAATATATTTTAAAAATGGCGTATGTGTATTTATGTTATTTTGACATTTTCACATGAAAATCAGTCTTATGTGAAAACATATCACAAAAAGATCCATCTCTTGAAACTATTCTGTGAAAGAGTCTTCCAGATAGGTCAGTAATTAGTATGGAGGTGTCTTGTCAGCTAGAATTGTCCAATTTTAGTAGAACTTTTAAGTATTTGCTATTTTTCCAATTCTTTCTTAATGAATTAATGTCCAGTTGACACAAAATTCCTGCTGCAAGAAAAAAACTTGGTTGGATTTCAAATTCATTATTGTATCCCCGACGCGAAGCGGGGATACTATGGATTCATCATCGTCGTCGTCCGTGTCCGCGCCCTCGTCCGCAGAGATTTCTTGTTAGCGACCTACACTCCATATTTCTTTCCGGATTTCTTTCATATTTGGCAGATGGCTTGATATGGTAGAGGACTCGCCACCCTATCTTTTTGGTAGGCTTTATGTCTAAATTAGGCCTGTGGTAGACAAAAATGTCTAAAATGTGGAATATTGCTTGTTAGCGACCTACAGTCCACATTTCTTTCCAGATTTCTTTCATATTTGGCAGGTGGCTTGGTATGCTAGAGGACTCGCCACCCTATCTTTTTGGTAGGCTTTATGTCTAAATTAGGCCTCTGGTAGACAAAAATGTCTAAAATGCATTAAAATTCATGAAATCATGCACTAAATCAATTATAACTTGAAAAGTGTTGCATTTAGAGCATTTTGTTAAAATATGTTATTCAGATACTTTTTTCATAGCTACAACATGGTGAGTAACTTGGGTGTCTGTCTCAATAGCTAAGTGAGTAATAGCTACTTTTGGGCTTTTCAGTAACTTCCATCATCAGTAAAATCACTTGTAACTTGAAAACTATTGCATTTAGAGTATTTTGTTTCAATATGTTATTCAGCTATTTTTGGGTCAGCTATAACATAGTAAAATTTCAGACCTGTAGCTCATGGCATAGCTGAGTAATAGCTACTTTTAGGTTATCACTGTTGAGTAAATTACTTATAACTTCAAAAGTATTACATTTAGAGTATTTTGTTTCAATATGTTATTCACCTATTTCGGAGTCAGCTATAACATAGTGAAGTTCCAGACCTGTGGCTCATTGCATAGCTGAGTAATAGCTACTTTGAAGTTCACACTGTTGAGTAAATCAGTTGTAATTGGAAAACTATTGCATTTACAGAAATTTGTGTAAATATGTTATTCAGCTACTTTTGGGTCAGCTATAACATAGTGAAATTACAGACCTGTAGCTCATGGCACAACTGAGCAATAGCTATTTGCAGGTACTGACTGTTGAGTAAATGACTTGTAACTTGAAAAATAGTGCATTTGGAGTATTTTGTTAAAATATGTTGTTCACCTACTTTTGGGTCAGCTATAACGTCGTGAAATTACAGACTTATAGCTCATGGCATAGCTGAGCAATAGCTATTTTCAGGTTCTCACTATTGAGTAAATCAGTTGTAACTTGAAAACTATTGCATTTACAGTATTTTGCTTAAATATGTTGTTCACCTAATTTTGGGTCAGCTATAACATAGAAAAAATTCAGACATGTAGCTCATTGCATAGCTGAGTAATAGCTACTTTGAGGTTATCACTGTTGAGTAAATCAGTTATAACGTGAAAACTATTACATTTACAGTATTTTGTTTAAATATGTTATTCACATAATTTTTGGTCAGCTATAACAGAGTAAAATTGCAGACTCTATGTCATGGCATAGCTTACCAATATCTACTTTCAGGTTCTCACTGTTGAGTAAATCATTGTATCCACTGGATAGCCGCAGTGTGTAGAGAGATTTCACCATTACCGCTCTAACGAAAAAAATATTATAGCTAGCCTTCTCAAGTTTGCAAGGTATATTAGAGGGTGCACCACAGTATTCTATTGGTAGGCTTTATGTCTAAATTAGGCCTGTGGCTAAATTACTTGCCTACTAAAAATGAGTAATTCTGCATTTTCTCTAAAAGTATTGCAGATAGCAAATTTTTCTTAACTCATTCACCTACTTTTGGGAGAGCTTTCACATGCTGAAGTTCCAGACCTGTAGGTAATTACTCACCTACTCAAAATGAGTAAGTGCGAATTATCTCTAAAAGTATTGCAGATAGCCAATTTTTCTCAAATAACTCATTCACCTACTTTTGGGAGAGCTTTCACTTGGTGAAGTTTCAGACCCCTAGGTAATTACTCACCTACTGAAAATGAGTAAATGCAAATTATCTCTAAAAGTATTCCAGATAGCCAATTTTTGTCAAATAACTCCTTCACCTACTTTTGGGAGACCTTTCACTTGGTGAAGTTTCAGACCTGTAGCTAATTATTCACCTACTCAAAATGAGTAAATACTAATTATCTCTAAAAGTATTGCAGATATCCAATTTTTATCAAATAACTCATTCATCTACTTTTGGGACAGCTTTCACATGGTGAAGTTCCAGACCCATAGGTAATTACTCACCTACTGAAAATGAGTAAATTCGAATTATCTCTAAAAGTATTGTAGGTAGCCAATTTTTCTCAAATAACTCATTCGCCTACTTTTGAGAGACCTTTCACTTGGTGAAGTTTCACACCCGTAGCTAATTATTCACCTACTCAAAATGAGTAAATGCGAATTATCTCTAGAAGTATTGCAGATAGCCAGTATTTCTCAAATAACTCATTAATATGAAAACAACTTATAGGAAGTCATGGGCTGCAAATCTTTTCATGTGGTCAGATTTGACCTTGGGCCCCTCCTGCTTATTATTGGTCCTAGAGGTTTGCAATGTGAAAACGACTTATAGGAAATCATGGGCTGCGAATCTTTTGATCAGGTCAGACTTCACCTTGGGCCCCTGCTACAGGGTCAAATAAGGGTAACCAAACTTAAAAGTGCTTTCAGCTTGTTGTTTATTTGTCTATTTGTCTGGGGGGTTTTTTGTGTGTGTGTGTGTGTTTAGATTACTCCAGAACTAATGAACAGATCTTTATTTAAAAATTTGTGGGTAGGACCTGACTGAAGGAAGAAGTTACTAAAAGAAAGATCTGGATATTATTTTGGATACAAAAAAAACGTGATTTTTCAGAGGTCTCATTTCAATGTATTTTTAATGACTTTGGCTTTCTACTTAAATTATTTCTATGAAGATTAATTTATATGTTTGGTTTTATTTCATTGTCTTCCTTACAATACTTTATATCACTTGAGAGACTGGTCACATGGAGTCGAGCGTTTTGCTCTCTCTGAGTGCATCTTGTTATTACTCATATAGGTTTAGAATGTTGATATAACTTATAGGAAACCCTGGCCTTCAGATCTTCTGATGTGGTCAGATTTCAACTTCTGGCCCTCCTTCAAGGTCAAACAGTAAAACTGAATTTTCAAAGGCCTTTATTTCAGTTGGTTCTTGCTGGTAGAGGTTTGGGATGTTCATATACCTGACAGGAAACCTAGGCTGCACTTATTATGATCTCACACAAGGTTCAGACTTTGTATGTGACTAAGGCCTCTAATCAGCGAATATTTATATGTGCACACGGTAAATTTTACCGACTCACTATCGAGTAAATCACATGAAACTGAAAACTATTGCTTCAAGAGGTTTCTTATGTAATACCCTATGGAAAAACATTAACTGTGCATCTATCGATGGAATCACAGTTGACTTTTGACCCTTTTTCAAGGTCAAACGATGGTAATCCAACCTTATGGTACGTCTATCTTGCATATTTTTGCTTCCATAGGTTTCATTTGTAAAACCAGCCTATATGAAATAATAAGCTGTGGATCTTTTTAAGATCTCAGATTTCACCATGGACTCATCCTTAAAGGTGAAATAATATTGGTAAAACTCTTCATTTCCTCGATATCTTTTATTATTGCTTCTTTAGGTTTGCTATGTTTGGGGATACAAAGCTGGCTCACAATAAAGTGAGCGGCATATTTCTAGTTGATATTTGTAGTCAGTGACATTCTAAAAGTTTATTTACACAATAATTAGGTACAAAGCTTGACCTACATACTGAGGGTGACACAAAAGGTCATACATAAATTATAAGATCACTAAGGTCAAATTATTTTGACCTCTGGTCAACTGAAGGTCAAATACAAGGCAAATGACCCATTGTCCCCTAATACTTGAAATGAATATGTAATAATAAAATTGCATAGATTAAGGATTGTGAGTCTTTCTGGTTTACTTGTCTGTTAGCAAAAACCTATCTCTCTTAGCCACATCACCTCACTCAATCTTCTTTGGTATGGCCTGGCTACATTAATGGACTGATTCTTATTCAGTATGTTTAATTATTACTGTCACATGATGGAGATTAAATGCTGTAAAAAGTTATTAATAGATTAGATTACATGAGGTTGTAAAATATTTGCAAATACATATGCTATGAGGGAATTACAGTGATTGTTCATTAACGTAAGCCAAAGAAAAAATAAAGATTCGACTATTAATTTAACTTGAACTTTTTGGTTAATAATATTCAATTTTAAAGCTTTTACTTTGTCAAAATATCGTGTTTTTTATTATTTTTGTAAAGTGTTGCGTTTAATATTTTACAATATAAAATATAATTGGTACAGCATAATAAATTGGTTTTATAAATGTTTAGACACATACATGAATCACATATTTTAAAACACAATAATAAAACACATTCACACAAACACAGCAATCATAAAGGACAGAACAGACAAAGAGGGTAGTAAATTTTTCTTTACATAATATCGCTTCTGTAGCCTTTGGAATTTTCTTGTATATGTTTCCAATTTCACTTTTAAATGGTCTAAATATTCTTTGAAAGTCAAGAGTTATTTTTAGTTTGTGTATGATTTCTACACCATCTACCCGTCTGAATGATAACATTTTTTACAATAGTTATAAGTAGTTTTTGCGCCACCTGGCGAATGCACAGTGGGACCGGCAAACTTGTGTGTTCGTAATGGACAAATATAAGGCGACTTTTTCTGTCATTTGGCGGGCTGGTCTGCGCCATCCAGATTAGCAATTGGCCATTGGATAAGATGTATTAACGCAATAAAAATTTAACATACTTATTAAATTTGCAATTTTGTACAATAGTTATGAGTAGTTTTGGCATTGCATCAATTTCTGCACTAAAGAAAATTTCATAGACTGTAAATTCTGTTTCATGGCTCATGTTAAAAACAGTGTTAATCTGTTTTTGCACCTGTGTCCAAAAAGACACTCCTACTGATTTGGATATAAATATGTGCTCCAGAAAAGGGTGAGGTAAAATTTCAGCATGATCTTATTTTTCATTTGAACCCTTCTTCAAAGCTAAACAGGATGGCTACATCTGAAAGCCCTTATATCTCTCTCTTGCTATGAGGGGTCACTCTGTGAAGGACAAAGGCTCCTACAGTGTAAAAAATCCTACCAGGAAATGCAATTCTTTTGGGATGCAAGGTTTAACTATATACTTGTTTGCATTTGTTATTAAAAATGTCTGACACTGGGCAAGGTATGTGGCATAGAAATATATTCTTGTATTTGTTCATGTTGAAAAAAATTTGACTCTGTTTACTTACATACTTAAACTTCCATGTCAGTTACACTTGAGGACTTACTTAAACAGTATAAATGACATTGTGTATGTATTTCCATCTTACACAGCATAGATTTTAAAAGTTTTATGCATAATTTATGAGTTTTGACAAGCAAGTTCATGTCACTAGGTTGATTAGTTAGATTCGAATATTTTCTACATTCTTAATAAGGTTTTGGTTGTAAAATGGGTGAGGAATGCAGGGATCATTAATTGATCAAGCTTCTACAATAGCATTGACAAGCATCTGTCAGTTTTGCCATTTTACTGATTGGCTGATATTTGATTCAAAGATCTCAGAAGTAGGGACAAGTGCATTTTTAGTTGTTTATTACATCCTTTCCCCCACGATTAGAGAGATTTTACCTTCCGTAAATAACACATTTTTGTTGTATCTGTTGCAGAAAAGCAGTGTACCTAAATTCCGTATTAAAGGGAGATTAGATTCAACCAGCTGCTGTATTACCAAACCTTTTGAAGGGCAGGTGAGAAAATGGCAGTTTATCATTATTACCTCTGTCATGAGGACTGTGTGATAGTTGGATTCTGTTTGTTACTTTCAGGAAGATGTCCACTCTATGGTAAACTTAAAATCACAAAGATAACTTAATGATAGTGACATAACTGTTACAATATCATGGCTAATATTACAAAACCAAATGATTGATTACATTGTATTTCGAGATTCAGGCCATTAGAATACCCAATGGGAGATAACTGCTATAGAAGTAGTCTTGTTGCAAATTATATCTTAACTTACTCAAGTCTGTTATTTGATCACCACTTTCAAGTGACTTGTCCTGGTTAAGTCACATGTTTTAACTTGTTATCTCCCGCTGGGCTTTAGCCCAGGAGGGAGATTATGAAATGATGTCTGTGTGTGCGTGCGTGCGTGCGTGCGTGCGTGTGTGCGTGCGTTAGTTAGTCACGCAGATTTCTCCAAAACTACTGCAGCTACAGATTTTTTGTAAATTAATTGTCCCAATGAATTTTCATGCCCTTGAAAAAATTTTTGGTTTTATTGACTTAGGCCTAAAGATAAGTGAGTAATAGCAATCTTAGCTACTTTGAGTAAAGGGCTCATAACTCAAAAACTATTGCAGTAACAACTTTTTCTTCAAATATGTTGTTCAGCTACTTTCTCCTTAGCTATAAGATGGTACATAGTTTGGGGTCCCATTGCATGCCATAAGTGAGTAATAGCTATTTTCTCATTTGTAGCTAAATAACAGAAGAAGTAAATGTCAAATATCTTCAAAAGTATTGAAGTTAGGGAAATCTTTTCAAATATGTTGTCCATCTTCTTTTTGGTAAGCTATCACATACTAAAGTTTCAGACCTGTTGCACCTTGCATAGCTGAGTAATAGCTACTTTGAAATTCTGACTGGTGAGTAAAGCGATTGTAACTCCAAAACTATTGCAGTTAGAGTATTTTCCTAAAATATGTTGTTCAGCTACTTTGTCCTTAGCTATAAGATGGTACATAGTTTGGGGTTCTATTGCATGCCATAAGTGAGTAATAGCTATTTTCTCCTTTGTAGCTAAATAACAGAAGAAGTAAATGTCAAATATCTTCAAAAGTATTAAAGTTGGGGAAATCTTTTCAAATATGTTGTCCATCTACTTTTTGGTAAGCTATGACATAGTAAAGTTTCAGACCTGTTGCACCTTGGATAGCTGAGTAATAGCTACTTTGAAATTCTGACTGTTGAGTAAAGCTATTGTAACTAAAAAAGTGTTGCAGTTAGAGCGTTTTCCTAAAATATGTTGTTCAGCTACTTTGTTCTTAGCTATAAGATGGTACATAGTTTGGGGTTCTATTGCTTGCCATAAGTGAGTAATAGCTATTTCCTCATTTGTAGCTAAATAACAGAAAAAGTAAATGTCAAATATTTTCAAAAGTATTAAAGTTAGGGAAATCTTTTCAAATATGTTGTCCATCTACTTTTTGGTAAGCTATAACATAGTAAAGTTTCAGACCTGTTGCACCTTGGATAGCTGAGTAATAGCTACTTTGAAATTCTGACTGTTGAGTAAAGCCATTGTAGCTCCAAAACTATTGCAGTTAGAGTATTTTCCTAAAATATGTTGTTCAGCTACTTTGTTCTTAGCTATAAGATGGTACATAGTTTGGGGTTCTATTGCTTGCCATAAGTGAGTAATAGCTATTTTCTCATTTGTAGCTAAATAACAGAAGAAGTAAATGTCAAATATCTTCAAAGGTATTGAAGTTAGGGAAATCTTTTCAAATATGTTGTCCATCTACTTTTTGGTAAGCTATAACATAGTAAAGTTTCAGACCTGTTGCACCTTGGATAGCTGAGTTATAGCTACTTTGAAATTCTGACTGTTGAGTAAAGCCATTGTAACCCCAAAACTATTGCAGTTAGAGTATTTTCCTAAAATATGTTGTTCAGCTACTTTGTCCTTAGCTATAAGATGGTACATAGTTTGGGGTTCTATTGCATGCCATAAGTGAGTAATAGCTATTTTGTTATTTGTAGCAAAATCATGACATAAGTAAATGTCAAATATCTTCAAAAGTATTAAAGTTAGGGAATTCTTTTCAAATATGTTATCCATCTACTTTTTCATAAGCTATCACATAGTAAAGTTTCAGTTTTATTGCGAAAAATACACTTACCATTTCCTGACCATTGCTATATGTTGGTGCCATCCAACTCACTGGCCAACGTTGAGAAACGTTTTAAGAAACCTTAAGAGGCCAGTGAGTGAGTGTGAACTAGCATGTCCCCCTAGTGGTCATGTGACCACGCTAGTAAACAACCTTCATTATTTTTGTTGGCCATCCTAGAGTGTGGATGTGTTCGTTTTTATATTCGGATTTATATTATTTTTTTCTTGGAGTTCTTGTGGTTTTTTGAGTTCTGTGGTAAGACATCTGTGTTGACAATGTCTTCTTAGGACAATTTACAAAAAGGACAGAGGAAATGGCTTTTGTGGCTGTTTTATAACCACTATTTGTAAGATGGCGGCATGGATGTTTCGTCATTTGGATGAAGATTTTTGTCTGTTCAGAATGAATTTCTTCTTCAAAAGCATGTCTTACATGGGAATGAGACAAGTTCTTTTATTTTTAATGCAAATATTCACTTTATTGAAGATTTACAACAATAAAAAACTGAAACTGTCGGCAGTCATACTAGCTCCGACAGGGACAGTTTACATGTTGCTATGCAACGAAGGAAGGCACTCTGAAGAGCAGAGACAATTCGATTGGTAGAAAAGCTTATCATATGTCGGGTTCTAATAGCCAGGCATTTGGAGGCTAATTTTTCACGACGTTCTTCCCAATCGAACAGGACGACGAAAAGGAATTCCCCATGGAGGCAGACATTTTTTTCCCCCCATAGAATGCAACATCGTGGAGAAGTTTCGAGTACATGTCTGTGCTTTCACTGCGATAACCTTATCCGGTGAAGTTCAGTCGGAACATTCCACGGAGGAAAATACCTGCATGACGTCATCCGTAGGCAATCGAGTTTCCATACCTCCCAAAAGGTCTGGAATCGGGTTGTCAGATGACCGGAGTTGTGTTTCACCTCAGAAATTAGCTTTTCTTTCTGTGGTGTTATGCAAGCTTTCTGCTGGAAACCGGCACCGGTACATAAAACCTGATTGTATCCATTGTCAGATTTTGTTCAAGATTACAGGTTCTCTGTGTTTTTCTTGCAGCATAATCATGTTAAATCTTACACTACAATTTTTGGATTTATTTAGCAGGACCTCTGTCAGGAGGTTCTTCAAGAATTTAAGGATTAACAGAAATCTCATACAATATCCAGTACTACCTTGGACTGTGTACAGTAATTTCAATTACAGTCTTCAATCATCCTGGATGTTTTTGTGGGTAGTGCGTTGACCAGTTCTTCAACTTGTTACTCGTCAGGAGTGTTACAAGTCTTACTTTTCTCTATCTTATCTCTTAAATGATTTTGGTAGAATAAAAAGTACATTTTTCACTCTTAATGAGGTTTTCTCCTGCTGAACTCTTGGTCAGATGTCCAGGGAAACTTCATTTTGTGATCTCGGGTGTATAGTGTTATTCTGTTTGGGAAGGGAGCAAACACCTTCACATGGCTAGAAAGGGGATTAGTGCCCCAGGGCAGTTTTTTGTTCCCATTATGTTATTTAATCCTCCAACTCTGTTACAAAACTCTCCTCCTCTGTAAGACTTACAGGGGTTAGGAGTAATCTTTAGGAGGAATGTTTGTCCACTAGTGGCAGATATTCTACACCTTACATCTCAACATAGTAAGAGGATAATTTTTCAACCATACTTTACCTTTCACAGAAGCAACAGTCGCAGGAAGGATTACTTATTCATGTTCCTAAAGCAGTTGTGGACATGTGTTTTAAGAATTAATGAATAAAATGCGGGAGATATCAGTTTGCATAAAAGCTGTGTATGAAATGATCGACAAAAGGGCGATAACACCAGTGAGATGGTGATATCGCTACAATTTTACAGTTTATCGGTGGTCATAAGCTGGGAAGAGATGGCTACCACTAATAGTTGAGGTCGGTAAATAAGCCTTTATGTGTACCTTATTTTCACATTGTTGGGTTTTCGGCTATTTGCTCGTATTAAGTGAATGGGTGTGTAAACTCGGTTCCTTACAGTTGCATTCTTCTGTAGCTCTTTTCATGCGACTTTATCTTCAGTTCAGTGTTGATGACAGATCATACCACTTCACTGCCTGTTTACTAGGTTAGTAGATGGTGCGACTTGTGGTTTTAAGGAATGCATCACGATTCACCAGCATAGACCATTTCATTGCCTTGCTCTTTGAAACTGTTTATTTTCGACTCTGCTATGGTATCATAAGATAGTGAACCTGATGGCTGCAGTAGAAGGCATTGGGTTTCACCAGGTTATATACATTGGGAACATAAAAAAAAAAAAAAAAAAAAGAGCCAGGGTTGGATCAAGATTTTTACATAAGATTAAGTTCCAGCTCCAGGGTTTTTATTGTGGATTGCAGAGTCATAGGAGAAGACAGTGCCATTGAGTCATTTGTTTATCAGGTGACCCCAAGGCTATCTGCTAATGATATCCTAAGTCTTGTGATATCCCAGTTTTTCTGTTCTCAGGTTCTCAGGGATCATCTTCAGTGGTGGACCGACTTTTCAAGTTTGAAGGAGGTCCCACTACTTCATCAGAAGGAGCACAATCTCCTTGCGTTATTAGATGTTTTCTTTAAGGGTTGGGATGCACAATTATGGCATCAAACAGCCAGTGGTCTGTTGTATCATGAGGAGTCAAGACTCCACATTAACAGGGCTACTACCTTTAGAATCATTTGGAAGTCTGATTCGGATTCTAAGTCTGTTGATTTCCACAGACAGTTCTTCAGTCGTTTCCTATCTGAACAGGCAGGGAGGTACCCACTTTCAGGAATGTGTTTACTTATCTGAAGAATCATTCCTTGGACGAATGCCATGGGTTCAGATTCAGGCATATCACTTCCCAGGGTATCCAAATGTTCTAACAAATTCTTTGTTCATGAGAGTCAGGATGATTCAAATTGAATGTGTGTTGAATGACTTTTGAATCTTCTATTCTGATTCAGGTGTTCAATCAAATCAATCACCAAGGATGGATTTGTTTTGCAACTAGTTTGAACCACAAGCTTGTCTTTTTCAACTTTTCTTGGGATGGACTGGACAGTTTGTTTGGTCCTGTGACCTTGATTCTTCAGGTGATGCAGGTGAATCATTTGGCTTCTAAGGCTCCTTTGATTTTCAACCTGTAGTCATTCCTGCTTTGAAACCTTCTTTAGATTATGCTTTGGTGCCAGATAAGTTTCTTTGTCCAGTGAGAGCCTTGAGAGGTTATCTTGATAAGTCAAAAGATCTCAGGAAAGGCAAGAAATTCTTTTTGTAGCTATTAAGAAGGGCCACTCCAAGATTTAGGTGCAGAATCATCTTGATTGCATCAGAGTGGCTAGGGATGTCTTATTTTTGGGATCTGGTGGATCTGTTCCACAAAGGTTCCTTTTAGGGCTTCCCTTGCAGGTGAGTTCAATCATTCTGCCATTGGTATCAAACAACCTGAATCTTAAGCTTCCAGTGTATGTGTTTCCTTTCTTAGACTGTGGGGCTTTGGGAACAGATGCATTACTCATTTCTTGGGAGGATCTGGACAGCTTTGTGTTTGTTCCAGTGGCTCTCATTCCTCAGGTGATTCAAGATGATCACCTTCAGGTGCAGGATCATCATGATTGCACCAGGATAGCCAAGGATTCTTCAGGTGATTTAAAAGATGCCCACCTTCAGGTGCAGATTCATCATGATTGAATCATGATGGTCATGGTGGATGTTCTTGGTTGTGGGACCTGGTAGATCTATGCACATCTGAGGCTTCTTTGTGGTGAACTTCTCAGATACTACTTTTCTAGATGTAGCAAATTTCCTTAATTATTTCTTTAAGGAAAAGAATCTTAAGCCATCTACTATTGCTGGTTACAGAATAACAATGGTAGATTGCTTTCCTTGAAGGGGAATAAGTCTCTAGAACTCTTCAGCTGTATAGATTGTTGACATATTTCTATAGAGACAATCCAGTAGCCAATAGGTTAAGCCTTCTTTACCTTTTGTCTCTGGTCTTGTTTGGTCTCACCAGACAGTCTTTTGAGCCTTTGGGGAAGATTTCTTGGAGGTTATTAACTTTCAAGACGGTCTTTCTTTTGACTTTGGCATTAGGCAAAGGAAGAAGGGTATTCTCGTTAGCATTGTCTTCCCTTACTTTAAATGAGTATTGCTCACAAGTGGCTCTGGCCATTTATTAGCCAAGAATCAGTTGGCTTCGGATGGGCCTACTTCAAGTAAGCCGGTCGATATGCCAGCTCTCAATCACTGAGACAGCAGTTTTACTCAAGATAGATCTCTTTGTCTTGTGAGGTTTTGAAATACCGTATTTTTTGTAATAAACGCCCCCACCCTATTAATCGCCCCCCCCCCTCTTCTCTACCTTTGCAAAGTTTATATTTCGGGGTTTCGGGCCTCTCAACAGCCAACACTTTTGCGATTCCGGGATTCCGAAAAATGGTGCATTTTAGTACTTCCCAAGCGAATATCGCTTATGAGAAATAAAGAAAATAAAAACAAAACATGGCAGTTTTGGTCACAGACGCATTGAAATCTGCAATAATAGGAGATAAAACTACATAATTTCTTCAGATTTAAGGTTTGTTTTAAATATTTTAAGCTGTCTCGCCATTATACATGCCAGCAAGCGAGATCAAGGCAGCAAGTGTTCATTATCGCCCATTGTCACTGGACTCGAGATATGATTTTATTTATCTGTAATAGTCGCCCCCCCTTTGGAAAAATGCATCGCCCCGGGGCGTTTATTACAATAAATACGGTACTTTTACTTGGGACAAAGGATTCAATGAGGAATTATTACGTCTTGTCTGTGCCTAGTTAGGAAGGCTTTACAGCAGATATTTTCATGTCAACTATCTTATCTTGCTGTAGGCAGACTATCATTTTGACTGAGGAGAAGTCAAATTCTGACTCTCAACAGCAGCGAGTCAAAGCAAGAATCTTTAGGTTTTAGGATAGTGTTTCTGTATATGAATTTTTAGATGCATGTTACTGGAAACCATAACTTTTTTACCAATTTTCAGTCTCACCTGCTTGGTTTGCTTGTGGTCAGACTTTGATATTGTGTTCTACAGTTTGTTATCTTATGAGTATATGCGTGATACTTATATTGATACTTTAGTATGCATTTGCAGCTGTATGTCTGTCATACTATCTGTTTTTATATTAGGCAGATTTGTTGACTTCATTCAGACTTGGAATTACACAATATGCTGATGACACTTCCAATATTAGTGTCACCTGTGTGGGTGTTGGATGTTTGTCTAGATACAGCATTCAACTGTGGCAATAACTGTCAATTTGTGAGAACTTCAACTACATACTATGATTTAGGGGATCTGTATGGTATGTGGTGACTGTTGGAAGTTAATATGTTGTTGTATGCATGTAAATTTCAATGTAAACTTCTCATAATGTTTTAGTTGTAGGCTAGGTAGTGAGTCTCTGTAATGATTACTTCCTTCCTACAACAGCAACAACAACAAGGCTGTGTTGTTTTGTAGTGCTCAACAGTTCCACTGCCTCATCTGGGAGGTGAGTTTGGATCTGAATGCCTATAGGATTGTGCTGTGTATGATAGCTGTGCAGAGTGGTGTACTGGGTCTTTATATTCTAGTACTGCCCTCCTTCCATGAAGGCTGCATTCAGCAATGGTCAGGAAATGGTAAGTGTATTTTTCGCAATAAAATTGAAAAATTTTGTTGTAATTTTAATTTTTATTAGATAAATACTTACCATTTCCTGACCAGGATAGTCCCCCCCTACCTCCCCGCAGATTCAGTACTAGGGGAGTATTTTCTGCAACAAAAATAATGAAGGTTGTTTACTAGCGTGGTCACATGACCACTAGGGGGACATGCTAGTTCACACTCACTCACTGCCCTCTTAAGGTTTCTTAAAACGTTTCTCAACGTTGGCCAGTGAGTTGGATGGCACCAACATATAGCAATGGTCAGGAAATGGTAAGTATTTATCTAATAAAAATTAAAATTACAACAAAATTTTTCAAATCTGTTGCACATTGGATAGCTGAGTAATAGCTACTTTGAAATTGTGACTGTTGAGTAAATCCATTGTAACTCCAAAACTATTGCAGTTACAGCTTTTTCTTCAAATATGTTGTTCAGCTACTTTGTCCTTAGGTATAAGCTGGCATGTAGTTTGGGGTTCTATTGCATGCCATAAGTGAGTAATAGCTATTTTCTTATTAGTAGCAAAATAATGACATAAGTAAATGTCAAATATCTTCAGAAGTATTAAAGTTACGGAATTCTTTTCAAATATGTCATTCATCTACTTTTTTGTAAGCTATCACATAGTAAAGTTTCAGACCTGTTGCACATTGCATAGCTAAGTAATAGCTACTTTGAAATTGTGACTGTTGAGTAAATCCATTGTAACTCCAAAACTATTGCAGTTACAGCTTTTCCTTCAAATATGTTGTTCAGCTACTTTGTCCTTAACTATAAGATGGTATATATTTTGGGGTTGTATTGCATGCCATAAGTGAGTAATAGCTATTTTCTTATTTGTAGCAAAGTAACAACATAAGTAAATGTCAAATATCTTCAAAAGTATTAAAGTTAGGGAAATATTTTCAAATATGTTATTCATCTAGTTTTTGATAATCTATCACATAGTAAAGTTTCAGACCTGTTGCACATTGGATAGCCGAGTAATACCTACTTTGAAATTGTGACTGTAGGGTAAATGCATATAGTTTGGGGTTCTATTGCATGCCATCAGTGAGTAATAGCTATTTTCTTATTTGTGGCAAAATAATGACATAATTTTTCTTAAATAACTGCTTCATCTACTTTTGGGAGAGCTTTCACATGGTGAAGTTTCAGACCCGTAGCTAATTATTCACCTACTCAAAATGAGTAAATGATAATTATCTCTAAAAGTATTGCGGATATCCAATTTTTATCAAATAACTCATTCATCTACTTTTGGGAGAGCTTTCACATGGTGAAGTTCCAGACCCGTACCTAATTACTCACCTACTCAAAATGAGTAAATGTGAATTATCTGTAAAAGTATTGCAGATATCCAATTTTTCTCAAATAACTCATTCACCTACTTTTGGGAGAGCTTTTACTTGGTGAGGTTTCAGACCCGTAGCTAATTATTCACCTACTCAAAATGAGTAAATGTGAATTATCTCTAAAAGTATTGCGGATATCCAATTTTTATCAAATAACTCATCTACTTTTGGGAGAGCTTTCACATGGTGAAGTTCCAGACCCGTAGCTAATTACTCACCTACTCAAAATGAGTAAATGTGAATTATCCCTAAAAGTACTGGGGATATCCAATTTTTCTTAAATAACTCATTCACCTACTTTTGGAAGAGCTTTCACTTGGTGAAGTTTCAGACCCGTAGCTAATTATTCACCTACTCAAAATGAGTAAATGCTAATTATCTCTAAAAGTATTGTGGATATCCAATTTTTATCAAATTACTCGTTCATCTACTTTTGGGAGAGCTTTCACATGGTGAAGTTCCAGACCCGTAGCTAATTACTCACCTACTCAAAATGAGTAAATGTGAATTATTTGTAAAAGTATTGCAGATATCCAATTTTTCTCAAATAACTCATTCACCTACTTTTGGGAGAGCTTTTACTTGGTGAGGTTTCAGACCCGTAGCTAATTATTCACCTACTCAAAATGAGTAAATGTGAATTATCTCTAAAAGTATTGCAGATATCCAATTTTTATCAAATAACTCATTCATCTACTTTTGGGAGAGCTTTCACATGGTGAAGTTCCAGACCCGTAACTAATTACCTACTCAAAATGAGTAAATGTGAATTATCCCTAAAAATATTGGGGATATCCAATTTTTCTTAAATAACTCATTCACCTACTTTTGGAAGAGCTTTCACATGGTGAAGTTTCAGACCCGTAGCTAATTATTCACCTACTCAAAATGAGTAAATGCTAATTATCTCTAAAAGTATTGTGGATATCCAATTTTTATCAAATTACTCGTTCATCTACTTTTGGGAGAGCTTTCACATGGTGAAGTTCCACACCCGTAGCTAATTACTCACCTACTCAAAATGAGTAAGTGTGAATTATCTGTAAAAGTATTGCAGATATCCAATTTTTCTCAAATAACTCATTCACCTACTTTTGGGAGAGCTTTTACTTGGTGAGGTTTCAGACCCGTAGCTAATTATTCACCTACTCAAAATGAGTAAATGTGAATTATCTCTAAAAGTATTGCGGATATCCAATTTTTATCAAATAACTCATTCACCTACTTTTGGGAGGGCTTTCACATGGTGAAGTTCCAGACCCGTAGCTAATTACTCACCTACTGAAAATGAATAAATGTGAATTATCTCTAAAAGTATTGCAGATAGCCAATTTTTCTCAAATAACTCATTCACCTACTTTTGGGAGAGCTTTCAATTAGTGAGTTTTCAGATCCGTAGCTAATTACTCACCTACTCAAAATGAGTAACTGCCTATTATCACTAAAAGTATTGCAGATAGCCAATATTTCTCAAATAACTCATTCACCTACATTTTGGAGAGCTTTCACATGCTAAATTTTTTTAATGAATTTTTTAAATAATTTTTAATGCATTAAAATTCATGAAATTATGCTCTAAATCAATTATAACTTGAAAAGTATTACATTTAGAGCACCTTGTTAAAATATGTTATCTTTAGTACATCTAATTTATATGGCGGGAGATAAATGCATGCGTCAGAATGCTTGTTTTATATATTCTGATATTGTGTCTGTTGGGACTTTGTTGCCAAATTAATGTGCCAGATTAATGTATACAATGTATTTCTTTTAATTTTGTTTAATGGGGAAGTTCTTAATGTTAGCATTTTTGTAGCCATTATTATAAGTACAAATCACATTATGTCTTGTATATGTATGTATATTTGTTTATTAGGGAACAGTTTAAATTAACAATTTAAATCTGCCCAGTTACATATCATATGTAATTAACTTTAGGATATCAATTTCAGCTAGTCAAAACAAGTTTTAAAATCCAGTAACACCAGGTTACATGTTTAGTAGATGAGCTTTGAATATTTTTTAATCTTGCCTAGGCAAAATCAAAATTTTAATTTGTTCTAGGCAGATTTAAATCAGTTAAGGTTAAGTCATAATTTTTATTTCGCCAAGGCGGATTTAAAATCTACTCAGATTTTAATTTTGCCTGTGACATATATATCACAACAGCTGGTTGTGGAGAGCAGCGAGTCACTCATCAAGTCTATAGAACTACAGCTGGTCAGAGTGGAGACCTGTGGATGTGCAGAGGGATATGCAAAAGATTGTAAGTCTTCAATGCAAAGTTACACAATCTGCAAAATAAATTTGTGGTGTCTGAATTGTTTTAGTAATAATATGTCGCAAACCCCCCTGTTATTTAAGAAAATCACGGCAAATTTTGGTATGGTTAGACTGGTTGCTTTATTAAACTGCAAAAAATTATGCTCATCAATTGTAATATGCTGATTGCAAGTTACATGGACGACAACGCATTGTAAGACATGTCATGCAGAAAACAAGATATTATCTATTACTGTTAAATCAATGATGTATCTTTTTATTGATAACAAGAAAGTTGATTCTGTATTTAAAGGCCTCGGGCCCAAAATACTACAGGGAGATACCATGAAGACCTATGAATTGGATTTAGACCATTCTGCCTTTATAATCTAAGCCACCAATTCATGGTCTAAATTGGTATATATCATAGCTTTTGCAGTGTGGTCCCTATTTATTACATGACAAAACATTTATACATAAAATCTGGCCTTTATCTTTGAAAATTTTCCTGATTAATGGTCGTTCAGGGTAAAACAAAATGGCTGTTCCATTGATCGAAACAGAATATTTTAAATAGCCAAAGTTTGTGACAATTTAATTAGATCATAGTTTTCAGCCAGATTTATGGGCACGACATTGTCATAGTAGAAATACATAATTGGTCACTTAAAGTGTAAAGAAAAACTATGTAACAATTACAAGCAATAATATTGAAATACTTAAAAAAATGAAAAAAAACCCCAACATTTTAATTGACCCAATTTTATGTCGGATTTAACGAGTGAAATAGAAAACAAGCTAGATCTAAAGACCACCATTTTAAATGACTTTTTGTCTCTGATATTAAGAGTGAAATATGAAACAATCTAGATCTAAATAGCTTGATTTTTCTTTTCTGTTGACAAAAGTAAATTTATTTCTCGTATTTCAGGTTTAACGTATAAAGAAGAGATTTTTCTTTCGATTTAGAAAGATTTTTTTTTATTGATAATACTACAAAGAAAAAAATTGTGGTCCAAATCCAGGTACACCTTTAAATTAATTACATGTTTATCTACCATTGAATATTCGACCATTCCAGGAAATAAGGTTACAGTTAGCTGAAATGAGTAGACACCTTTAATGACTGCCCTCTATTCATAATGCACCTATTTATGATATGCACCTTTACTTTACAAATACACTGAAGGAATCTGTCAGTACACATAAAGTCCTTGCCAACAATGTCCACAGGAATTGTACATCATAATGTTAAAATTCCAGCAACTGTGGTCAAAGACACGGTTGATAGCCGTAAACCTAAGATTTAAACAGATGAGTGGAGCTCTGATTTGATACTAGATATGATCTGTAATTGGGGTCATTTAGGTCTGAAAAGCATAAATGTATATTGGATAAATATATTTTGTGTGTATATTTTTCAAGCCACTGAAATCCAGAACATCCAGATAGCTGATGGCAATGTGTGTCGTGGGATCACCATTCCAATTTACATGGTCTTTCCCAGGCTTTTCACCTGCCCAACACTAGCAACAACTAACTTCAAAGTCGGTAAGTTACACATAGGTCCACTGACTGTCCAAGGTAAATCATTAGTCTCAAGAACTGCTGTCAGAATTGTATTTCAGGTATAAAAATGCAATAAATTTATTTAAACTGACTCTGAGATAAATCTACATCATCCATCATTGTCATAACACTTCATTTCCAGACGGTATCTCAAACATAGCTTGATGGAATAAATTCAAATTTGGCATGCAGGTGGAACTGGTTATTTTAAGGTGACCTTAATCTCCTAGTAATAACATAATTATTTTAAGGTGACCTTAGTGTCCTGGTAATAACATAATTATAGTTATTCTAAGGTGACCTTAATCTCCTAGCAATAACATAATTATATTAAATTTAAGTTTTTTTTTTGTTTCTGGACAGTATCTCAAAAACAGCTTGACAGATTCAGTTCAAATTTGGCATGTGGATGTAAGTGGTGCTCAAGATGTGCCCAATTTTAAGATGACCTTAAACTCCCATGGATAAAGGAAATGTATATAATTGAAATTTTTCTACGTTTCCATAGAGTATATCAAAAAGGGGCTTAACAAATTTTACTCTAACTTTGCATGCATGTGTAACTGGTCTTAGATAACTGCCATACTTTAAGATGACCATAAACTCCCAGTAATAACAAAATTACGTTCACTTCAAGTTTGGCAGTTTTGGACAATATCTTAAAAACTATGCAATCAATTCTAAGAATATTTAAATTGTGGATGTGATAAACTGTTCCGATCCTATCTCATTCACCGTTTCTAATGTATCAAGATTGGTTCAACCCTTTCAGAACTAAGGAGACTATTGTATGGTGTCCCTCAAGGTTCAATCCTGGGTTCCGTACTGTTCTCCTTTTTACTTCACCTCTCAGTAAGATCATTGGTAGACACCCATTTATAAAGTTTCATTTTTATGCTGATGACATTCAGCTCTTCATTCACCTCACTCATAAAAATGTGACTCAATCATTTGAAAGACTAAACACATGCTTAGAAGATGTAAAAAAAAAAGGTTATCAGCAAAGAAGTTGAAGCTCGATCCTGATAGACTGAGTTTATCATTTTTGGTTCAGAGTTGCATCAAGAAAAACTCAAGCACCTCTTGCTAGTCAGTATTCTCAGTAATCCATTGCATTCCGCACACATGGTAAAAAATCTGGGGGTATGGTTCGACTCTGACTTCTCTTTTTCTAGGCACATTAAGAGTGTTGGTAAGTACCGTTTTGTACAATTGAGGGGCTCAGACAGCATCTTACCCAGAAAGTGGCTGTGAAGGCTGCAAATGCTCTTGTGAGCAGTCGGCTTGACTCATATGATTCCTTGTTCAGAAGTCTTTCAGGATTTAATGTTAGGAAGGTCCAAAGTGTTCAGAACAGGCTAGCTAGGATTGTCACTTACACAACCAGATTTTCACATAAAACTCCAGTACTTAAGAGTTTGCATTGGTTGCCTGTTCAACAACAGTCAGTGTTCAAAACAGCTACAATAGTCTATAAGTTCTTTCAGAGTTGTTATCCTAACTATTTCAGAGCTTTTTTGAATCCCAGGAAAAGCTTTTACAATACTAGGAGTAGCCAGGTGGAAGGTGCATTGAGGTGCTACAGGTTATTCCATCTGTTCATAATTCAACTAAGCAATTTGGTTTTAGTTTTGCCTATGATGCTCCCAAGGTATGAAATGAGTTGCCAGATGACATCCACTCTGCCACATCTCTTCTATCTTTTCTGAAGAGGCTGAAAGCTTATCTCTTCACAAAAGCCTACTCACTCTAGGTTTTTTCATACTCTTCGATTGTCTCTGTGGTGCTGACTCCCTTCTGTGTCTCTAGACTATGAATTCTTTGGTTGTGTTTCTCCATGGCTCCTTGAAAGGTGATCTTAAGGGTTATCTGGATCTGCAGAAAATACCACTAGTCAGTTAACTATTATTTATGTCAAGCCAGCATAATTCGTGTGCTTTCAAATTCCATGTGCTTCAATCTATAAATAAAGCTGGTGACACAGTACAATTCTTATGAATTCTTGTTGGTTATTATTTGTGATGATGATTTTTGTTTTGAATTAAGCAATCTCTATTCTCAACTTGTCAGAAATGTAATCTTTCCAGGAGATTGGTATGATAGCACTTTACAAATATGTCAACTGTAGCAATAATCAAAAATGATTAAATTTGCCACATAATATGTGAATCTCATTGGATAAATAGTCTATCTGAAGCTCTTGAGCAATTATGTTTGCTTGTCTTTCTCATTCTTATTTGTGATGTTTCTTTGTTTTTCAGAGTTTGAAGTCAACATTGTTATTGTTTTTTCTGATGATCATTTGGTTACTGAAAACTTCCCAATTATTTTAACTAGAAACTGAAGGAGTTTCATGATGAACAGAAACAGTTTTACTTGTGCAATACATCTGGTCTTTTGGACCATTTTCACATTGACACAGAAGTGTTTGATGATTGACTATTAATCTGAGGCTGGTTTAGGACAGTATTTTTCTAAATGTACACCTTATTAGATCTTTAGCAGGAGTGTAGTAGTTAGTGCTAAAGTGTTCCACAAAATTTCAAATAGAGTTATGTTAGATAAAGAAGATTAATTGGCAATGGATGTTTACGGAGTGTTGTCAGTTTACTTATTGTATATTTGTGGGGAGTTCTTTCTCACCTGAATGACCACAGATTGCAACTCTTGTCATAAACTGATTGAAAACAGTGCTTAAATTTTATTTCTCCATACTTGCCTCTGATATTTTTAACATGATATCCACTATGTCATAGCAAACCATGGCATACCATACATGGCCATTTAAAAATTCTTTGTAGTGGATGTTTAATACGAATAAAAAAAATGTAATGTGAGAATGAGTGTTTCGAAAATCTGAACATACTTTTTGTCTGATATCCTGTTTGCTGATGAACTTGATAAAATCTATAGATTGAAAAATAAGTTTTTTTGTGTATTTTTCTTCAAAATACCATTAAATTATAACAGAGATTCAAAAAATTGATGAAACTGTATGCTTCATTTGTACGTTTTTCAAAGATTTTTCATACAATTTTAATAAGAGTTAATAACCAGTTATCCCCTGTTTTTGGAAACCAACAACCGACTTTGGAAAATTAAAACTCATCTACTCATTAGGTCAACTGATTTTTTCGTTATAAATGCCTTAGGAAGGAAGTCAAAGGACTGACTCAATAGTAGCAACTTAATGTATGCTCTGAAACCCACTCAAACATCTTTCAAATGAAGTGTATTGTATATTATTATTATTAGTTGAATATTTAATTCGAGTTATGTACCAGGTTGTGGCCGCAATTTTAAATCGACCGTATAAGCCCTTAAATACCAAAATTCTGCATAATATTTGAAAATATATCTGTACATTAAGGTTTATAGTATACACTCTGCCATTTTGAAAATTCAGTATGTTTTTATTAAGGTATAATTTATAAAGTAAAAAGCTTGTCTAGCACTACGTCTGGCTTTCTGTAAGGTCCTGTATGTCCTAGAAACTATTGTGTTTCCCATTGTCTTGGCATACTCAAGTGAGTAATTATATCCCCAGACGAAAGTCGGGGATATATTGGATTCAGGTCCGTCGCGCCGCCGCCGCCGCCGTAGAAATTTCCTTGTGGACGCGATAACTCAAAAACAAATTAATATTTTTTTTTCAAACTTGGTACACATGTTAAGGGTGCCCAAAGGAAGATCCCTATTTTAAGGTGACCTTAAACTCCCAGTAAAAAAGAACTTATGGCCACCTTAAGGTCAGAAATTGGACTTTTGGCCACTTAGAGCCCTGTAGGTCACAAACTATGATGCTCAGCTGGCTGAAATTTTACCTGACAACACATTAATATGTTCTTAGTACATGTGCCGAAAATCACGACTTTAAGTTGAGGAGAAAATTGTCCTTGAGGCCCATAAATACCCCCACTTAGGGATTTTTTGCTATACTTTTCACATATTTTGCCCTATAATTTGGAAGTGGTAATTCTGATGAGTCTCAAACTGTGCTAGGTATAACTTTGATATGTAATCCTTGTCTGTAGAAAATTTTAGGGCTGTAGGTTTACCCAAAGGGGTCGACTTAAGGTCTCAAAAGTGCCCACAGAGACCCAATTTATGCACTTTTTGCCACTTTCAAGCACTGTAGCTTTCAAACTATGTCTCTCATCTAAGTTAAATATCATCTGGGAATATATCTATGTGTTTTCTTATATGTGCCCCAACATTTAGGCCTTTAATGGACAGTTAACCTGTGTATCAGGACCATAAACACCCACCCGAGTGACCCTTATAAGACATTTTTCACATCTTTTTCCCTGTAACTTGGAAATGGTAAGTCTGAGAAGTTTCAAACTGTATTAGATATATATTCTGTGTGTAATCTTAGTATGTAACAGATTTTAAGTCTGAAGCTTTAATTTTGAAGGTCAAATTGAGGTCTCTAAAAGGCTCCCAAAGACCCAATATTTGGACTTTTTGCTACTTTTAAGCCCTGTGACTGTCAAACTATGTGACTGATAGAGCTCAAATCCTATCTGGGAAGATATTAGTATGTTATTTATATATGTGCCAAAAATTAAGGCTTTAAGAAGACATTTAACCTGTGTATGAGGACCATAAATCCCCACCCGAGTGACCATTTTTAGACATTTTTCACATATTTTGCCCTGTAACTTGGAAATGGTAAGTCTAAGAAGTTTCAAACTGTATTAGATGCATATTCTATGTGTAATCTTAGTATGTGACAAATTTTAAGTCTGAAGCTTTAATTTGAAGGCCACATTTAGGTCTCTAGAAGGCCCCATAAAGACCCAGTATTTGGACTTTTTGCCAATTTTAAGGCCTGTGACTGTTAAACTATGTGACTGATAGAGCTGAAATCTCATCTGGGAATACATTATTATGTTCTTTTTACATGTGCCAAAAATCAAGGCTTCAAGTAGACATTTAACCTGTGTATGAGGACCTTAAACACCCACCTGAGTGACCCTTTTAAGACATTTTTCACATATTTTGCTCTGTAACTTGGAAATGGTAAGTCTGAGAAGTTTCAAACTTTATTAGATACATATTCTATGTGTAATCTTAGTATGTAACAAATTTTAAGTCTGAAGCTTTAATTTGAAAGCCACATCGAGATCTCTAAAAGGCCCACAGAGACCCAATATTTGGACTTTTTGCCACCTTTAAGCCCTGTGACTGTTAAACTATGTGATTGATGGAGCTGAAATCCCATCTGGGAATGCATTATTATGTCCTTTTTACATATGGCGAAAATCAAGGTTTTTAGTAGACATTTAACCTGTGTATGAGGGCCATAGACACTCGCCCAAGTGCCTTTTTGGACATTTTTTTCGTATTTTGCCCTGTTATTTGGAAATGCTTAGTGTGACAAATCTTAAACTGTATTATATATAATTTTTGTTTGTTATGTATGTCCCCCAAAAAGTTTCAGATCTGTAGTTTAATTGCTAAGGTCTCTTTAACAATTGTAAAATGCCCACAGAAACCCAATTTATGGACATTATGCCACTTTAAAGCCCAGTAACTGTCAAACTATGTGGGTTATAGAGCTGAAATCTTTGAATTTTTAAAAGGAAATGCCTGTCTATTTAAATTTTGAATATTAATAATCTTATGGCTATCTTAGTCTTTTAAGAACTTATTTTTGTGTGTTATACCTCTGCTTGCTGAGTTTTTAACTTTTTAAAATGAAACTGGTTAAAAGCCGGTTAAACATATTCAAGTAGACAAAATGGACACTTTAAGTGAGCTTTAAGTCCCAATATTAATGAAATTATATCCGTATGTAGTAAAACTAGGGGATTTTTAACCCTCAACTAGCCCAGTTTTATTCAACTTGCCTCAGTTAATTTTGACACAGCTCCTACAGTTATGAACTCATTTCAGTTGATAATCACATACTTAAAATTCTCAATTCTTTTTGTATTTGAGTACCCCTTTTATATAGATTGTTTGTTTACCATTTATGCTGTAGCACTCCATCTCTTTGAGAGAACATGTAAACTGTGTAAAAAAGATGTAGAAGATGAGATACATTTTGTTTGTTTGTCCAGCTTTAGAGCTGATTCGTATGAAATATTTCAAAATTTTAAATATAGATAAATCTGAATTATTAATAGATCAATTATCAAGGGTATTAACTCATATGAATGTCAATATGGTTATTAATTTTATTTTTGATTTGTGGCAAGAAAGAAAAAGTAAATTATATTGTTAATTTTTATGTATTGAATTGCTGTCTTTATTTACTGTATCTTACCTCAAAATATGTTTGCTCTGTTTGTTATTAACTCTCTATTTAAAGTGACTTATAAGCCCATATAGGGCTGGGTATTACTTCAATAGTTTTTGTATAATCCTTGTCAACATAATACATGTCACTATAATAAACTAATAAACTAAACTAAGTCCCAACCCACATCCCCCACCCGGATTCCCCCCACCCACCTCTGGGACCTCCAGCTATATTGAGTGACACTAAATAAACAAAGGTATTTAATGATATCAGATGAGAAACAAAGACCTCAATGGGGTTGCAGATCTTGTGTAATAGTGAGAGAGGTGTGGAGAAGGGGAGAGGGGTGGGGGTGGGAGGTGGTGGGCTTCATTACATATAACACAAAGGGGAGTCAGAACTGAGATTGTGTCACATATTTAGGTTGCATATATATGGACCACATATATAGGTATAGAGGAAATGAATAACTGAAAACAATTTGCAAATTCTAAAAATAATATAATAAAATAATAATATAAATAATTTTTTTTTAAATAATATTTTATTTGTGAACAAATATAGAAACAGATATGCGCTTTTGGGATTATGAATTTTAGAATGGACATTGAATCATCAATCATTTAAATACTTTGAAGGAAGATTGAAAAGTATGATGAGTTGAGTTAAAAATAATATTTTATTTGTCAACAAATATAGAAACAGATATGCTCTTTTGGGATTATTATTTTAGAATGGACATTCAATCATCAATCATTTAAATACTTTGAAAATAGGTTTAGAGTTATCATTGCAGGAAGATTGAAAATATAATTTGAGTTATGTATTCGGCATCTGGGGATACACCATCTTCCTTGGAAGATATAAACAGAGTAGATTGATGTGCTGAAGTTCATATAATAATGGGTAATTATGTTTTTAAAAATTCCCGATCAAAACCTGTGGCGTGAGTGATGACCTGTCTGGGGATATGTTGGCGCCGAGTTGGCCCAATCTAGTTTTTAAAGGTTTCGTTTGCTGGTATTTAGAAATGAAAGTGTATGCGCAGTCAATTTAAATGTAAACTAGTCGTCTGCGCATCGATCCCCAATTCAAGTTCATATTTATCCGCCTTCTGGTTTATGGCGCCATTCATTCATCCATCGAAGCATGATAATTAATTTACTTATTTGCTATGAACCAATTGCATAGCCTGACAGATATTTGTGTTTAAAATATTAATGTAACAGGTTTACCCATTTGTCAAACAAGTAAATCACAAATAAATAAATTAATGAATGAAGTGACGTTACGGTAGTACTACACATTGGCGAGTAAAAATATGGGATGATGCGCAGACAACGTTTTTACACTAGCAGTGACTGTGCGATACTTGATGGTTAAATGACACTGGAATTTGTGAATTAATTTCCTTTCTACATCTTTATTGCTATTTATTTCCATTTCTCACAAAGATGACCTTAATAATTGCAAGTATATTCCATATACAGTGCCCCAATTTCAGAACCTATGTATTAGTTAAGTCTTCTAATATTGGCCTTCATAAACTGATAGACAGAAAACGAATGCATGGATGTTATTTTACTACAAATTGATCCGTGCAAGAGCCCTCGATAAAAATATCTGCACAACTCAGAAGTCCTATATTCAACCACTAGAAGGCACTATTGGGGTTTCCATTTCCTAGAAGTTCTTAGGACGTGATTTAATATTTGTCAGCTATTTCGAAATGTTGCAAGAACTTCTAAAATATTATTATTTATCTTGAAAATATATAATTTTTGGAGTAAACATCACTGGAAAGGGCCTGTTTTGCTTGAGAATGAAAATATTACAAATTTGCAGTTTATATGCACTCATTAATGACACACAACTACATACATGTTTGCTTCATGATCAAAGGCTTGGCAAATGGATTTACAAAACTTTCAAAAAAATCTGTCTGTTAAAAAATAGGGTGTATATATATCATATCTGAGTTTAAAATACTGATCATCAACCGCTAATATAAAATGCAGACAAAACACACTAGCTTGGCCATGGAGTAAATAACTGAAGATCTATTCGTGGACTACCAGAAGAAATATATGGAAGGCTGCACACAAAAAGTAGCAAATATCACATGTACATACAGATCACGAAGACAATATATTTTCTTATTTTAAATGAAATCGTTGAATATTTTATTAAAATAGTTACAGTTTGCTTGTGTAAAAATATCCATATAACAATTAAATTTGTGTCCTCCAAATTGTTATATATTTACAAAATACCTGACCAAGGGTCATTTTTGGCAAATTTGGAGATATTTTCACACTTAATGCTGACTACATTGCATGGAAAAAATACTGATCATCAACTGCTAATATAAAATGCAGACAAAACACACTAGCTTGGCCATGGAGTAAATAACTGAAGATCTATTCGTGGACTACCAGAAGAAATATATGGAAGGCTGCACACAAAAAGTAGCAAATATCACATGTACATACAGATCACGAAGACAATATATTTTCTTATTTTAAATGAAATCGTTGAATATTTTATTAAAATAGTTACAGTTTGCTTGTGTAAAAATATCCATATAACAATTAAATTTGTGTCTTCCAAATTGTTATATATTTACAAAATACCTGACCAAGGGTCATTTTTGGCAAATTTGGAGATATTTTCACACTTAATGCTGACTACATTGCATGGAAACTATTGAAAATGGCTTTGGAGGTTGAGTACATGATGGAGTACCAGCATCCAGGCTTACCGGTTACAGATCTTCATGTAAGGTCATCCACTGACCGCCAAAGTACCTGACCGAGGGTCATTTTTGGCCCTCTGTTTGTTTGTTTGTGAACAAGATAACTCAAAAACTGACAGATGGATTTTGATAAAATTTTCAGGATATGTCCAAAATGGTAAAAGGAAGATATGATTAAATTTTGGGAGTGATCTGGATCACTGTCTGGATCTTCTGGATCCATGAAATTTAATTTTTAAAGACAGATAACTCAAAAACTTATGGGTGCATTTTGATGAAATTTTCAGGAAATGTCCTTAATGGGATGAGGAACAAGTGATTAGATTTTGGGAGTGATCTGGATCACTGTCTGGATCATCCGGATCCAGGCTGCCAGATGTGTTTGTGTACAATATAGCTCAAAAACTTATGGATGGATTTTGATGAAATTTTCAGGATATGTCTGAAAAGGTAAAAGGATGAAATGGTTGCATTTTGGAAGTGATCCGGATCACTATATGGATCTTCTGGATCCATGAAATGTAATTTTTAAAGACAGATACCTCAAAAAGTTATGGATGGATTGTGATGACATTTTCAACAAATGACCTAAATGGTACAAGGAACAAGTGATTAGATTTTGGGAGTGATCTGGATCATCTGGATCCAGGCTGCAACAGAATTTTAGGATGAATTTTGATGATATTTTTAGGATATGTTACAAATGGTAAAAGGAAGAAATGATTCAATTTTGCGAGTGATCTGGACCACTATCTGGATCTTCTGGATCCATGAAATATAATTTTAAAGACAAATAACTCAAAAAGTCATCGGTGGATTTTGATGAAATTTTCAGGAAATGTCCTAAATGGGACAAGGAACAAGTGATTAGATTTTGGGAGTGATCTGGATCATCTGGATCCAGGCTGCCAGATGTGTTTATGTACAAGATAAATCCAAAACTTATGGACGGATTTTGATGAAATTTTCAGGATATGTCTGAAAAGGTAAAAGGATGAAATGATTGAATTTTGTAAGTGATCCGGATCACTATATGGATCTTCTGGATCCATGAAATGTAATTTTTAAAGACAGATACCGCAAAAAGTTATGGATGGATTGTTTCAGCAAATGGCCTAAATGGTACAAGGAACAAGTGATTAAATTTTTGGAGTGATCTGGATCACTGTCTGGATCATCTGGATCCAGGCTGCCACATAATCTTGGGATGGACTTTCATATTTTTAGGATATGTTACAAATGGCAAAAGGAAGAAGTGGTAAAAGGAAGAAATGATTCAATTTTGCGAGTGATCTGGACCACTATCTGGATCTTCTGGATCCAAGAAATGTAATTTTTAAAGACAAATAGCTCAAACAGTCATGGATGGATGTTTATGAAATTTTCAGGAAATGTCTTAAATGGGACAAAGAACAAGTGATTAGTTTTTGGGAGTAATCTGGATCACTTTCTGGATCATGTGGATCCAGGCTGCCAGATGTGTTTGTGTACAAGATAACTAAAAAACTTATAGACGGATTTTGATGAAATTTTTAGAATATGTCTGAAAAGGTAAAAGGATGAAATGATTGAATTTTGGAAGTGATCCGGATCACTATATGGATCTTCTGGATCCATGAAATGTAATTTTTAAAGACAGATATAAGTGAAACAACTAGTGATTAGCTTTTGGGAGTAATCTGGTACTATGGAGAATCCTGACCTGGTGCTCCAGGAAACAGGCTCAAGACCGACATATTCAAGTCCTTAACTATGTCCCGTCTGGGGATACACTGCGTCGAGACGCAATCTCTAGTCAAACTGTGCAGTTAGACAGACACTATACCCCTTATATATTTGTAAACTGTTTACAACATGTTTATGGTCACTACAAATACCCAACACATCTCTCCACACAGATCTGTAAACCTCTTTGCAAGCGGTTTGCAAATGCGGGCGATAATGGAACGATTTACAGATTTCAACACCCGTGATTTGATTCCGTGGTTGGCACAAAGCCAGCCACTGCGCCCTTGTTATTTTATTGTCTCATTTTTAGGGATTTTCAACTTGGGGATGTATATGCAAATATTCAGTGATTTTTAATCTGGGGATTTTCAATGTGTTCCAAAAGTGAATAAAAATTTTATGTGGCAAGCAAATTGACTTCATAATATACTTTAGATTATTTTCCCTCTTTTAACTGGTATAACTAATATTCTTAATTTAATAAAGCAATATGTAACATACATTTGATGTCCAGATCCAGTGGAAGCATTTGGATGTTTTTAAATCTACTGACATATTCTTTAGCATTATAATTATCTACTTTGCTGTTTTGAAGTAAATCTTAAATGAAAACCAAAGATATATTCCAGACTGATGTTTGAGAGTAACATAGTCTGATTTTTTTGTGTAACCACACTTTTCATTTAATTTCCTTTCATTTATTATTTTAGCACACCATGTTATATTCTCCATAAGTACTACACACAACTATAACACAATCACATGTATATAATCCTGTTGATTTACACATGGTCTGGTTTACTCACTAACTGTCTATGTCTCAGTCTTTTTATCTCACTAACTAACTAATCATTCTCTTCTCTATCTGACTATTTTTTTATTTTGTTCCCATATTTTATATTAAATACTGGACTTTAAAATTGGTAACGTTGTCTAGAATATGACTTAGCACCAATAACTATTGGCCAGAAAGCTGGTACCATGTTGTGACCTGTAAGGTCATTGGCTGGGTCACTGACCACTTGGGGGACAGTTTGGGTTCACTGCCTACTGTGATTATCAGAATTCTGAATGATCCCGTAACATTAAGGCTCCAATTATATCCCCAGATGAAAGTCAGGGATATACTGGATTCAGGTCCGTCGTGATGCCGTCGCCGTAGAAAGTTCCTTGTGTACGCAATAACTAAAAACTGGATCAGTATTTTTTTCAAACTTGGTACACATGTAAAGGGTGGCCAAAGGAAGATCCCTATTTTAAGGTGACCTTAAAACTCTCAATAATAAAGAACTTATGGCCACCTTAAGTCTGCAATGGACCTGCGGCCACTTAAAGCCCTCTAGGTCACAAATTATGATACTAATGTGGCTAAACTTTTACATGAGAACACAACAATGTAGTCTCATTACATGTGGCAAAAATCAAGACTTTAAGTTGAGGATAAAATTGTTTTTGAGTTCCATAAAGCCCCACTTAGAGATTTTTTGCTACATTTTTCACATATTTTGCCCTATAATTTGAAAGTGTTAATTCTGATGAGTCTCAGACTGTACTATGTATAACTTTCATTTGTAATCCTTGTCTTTGAAAAATTTAAGAGATGTAGGTGTAACTATAATGTCACCTTAAGGTGCCAAAATTGCCCACAGAGACACAATTTTTGGACTTTTGCCACTTTCAAACCCTTTAACTTTCAAACTATGTCTCTCATCTAGTTGAAATATCATCTGGGACTATATTGGTATGTTTTTCTTACATGGGCCCAAAAGTCTAGGCCTTTATAGGCATTTAAGCTGTTTATGAGGACCATAAATACCCATCCTAGTGACCCTTTTTCGACATTTTTCACATATTTTGCCCTGTAACTTCGAAATGATAAGTCTGAAAAGTTTAAAGTCCAGAGTGCTGAAAAAAAAGTTTCTTTAAAACTTTGTACATGTGTGCCAGAGAGTAAGACAATCCCAGTAAAGAAAACCAGACATCAGTCAGAGCATCCCCCACAGAGATACAGTCTCAAAGTGGCATATAGAATAACATCCCTGAAAACATGTGTGGATGTGTTGTGACCAAATAAAAGGTACACAATTGCACATTTGCCATGGTTTCTGTTATAAATGTATTGGGAAGGATTGGATGTAATTAAATATGTAGCTGATTAAATTGCATTTTGAAGTGATTTTTTAAAAATTTTTTTTAAGTTTAACTTTTAAGTGAATAAGGATAATTTTGTTTGAAAAGTTTTTATAATTTAACATGACAATTGGCATTTATTCTTTAATGTGAAAGCTGTCAATCAGACTCCATCTAAAATTGTCAGTGATAGAGAGGAATAGAGAGAGTGTGAGAGTGAGGATTCTGTAAAGATAACATTTCAAATATTAACCATAAGTAATGTGATTCTAAGAGATGGTTTGGTTACAGTCATACATATGAATGTATCAATCATTGTTAGTAACTTCTTAGTTTTATTTTTCTTTTGGCTTAGGTTGCAAAACTTTTAATAAAACCTTCAAGTATAGTCTTTAACTTGGTTATTTCTTGCATACAATTCCACCAAATTACATTAAAATTTTTTGTAATCAACAAAGTACGCTACTCTATGACTACAAGAATTTCATACATTTAAAAATCCAAACTTTCAGGTGCAAATTTACATGATAATTACAATCTGATGCCTACAGTTATTAAAAGTAGATGTATGAAAGACACACTGTTGTCAATAAAATGTCAGAATGTGGTTCCGATCTCCAGTGTATTAAACTCTACATCCTGGTACTGAACCATTTCAGACTGCTTACTTTCAATATTGGCAGCCATGTAGTAATGACCAGATGGTTTTATAAATTGTCACTGTCAGTTCTTTCTGGTCAACTAGAGCTAGTAATGAATATTGATCTGTTCTTTTGCTAACTTTTTCTGTTTGATAATAATGAATCGGTAATGAATTCAGATAGTAATGAATATTGATCTGTAGTTCTGATAATAAAGAGTTTGGATAATCAAGAATGCTGTAAAATTGATCCCACTTTGAGAAAATGTGGAAAAGAACTGGGTGAAGAACATGCTTGTCAATACATTTAAAAACTGATGCACTATCAGAAGCTGCATTGTTACACTATAAACTACACACTTATTCACTATTTTGGACATAAGTTACAGTCAAATTGTAGTGTTAATTATTAATTATAAGACTATTTTTTATTACGCTACAATAGCTTACCATGTGGGACTTAATGCTGTTCTCGGGTTGCCACACCCGGGGCCAACGTCTTAGAAAAAAGATCGTTCTTGTTAGCCACCAGATATACTGGTAGTTGTCGTCACGTGATAACTTCTGACCAATCGCCCTACTTTCTCGTTGGCCACGATTGACTGGTAGCAGTTTGTAAATATACAGACATTTTCATTTATTTCTCAGACTTTACGTATTGTTGGAGGCTAATATTTGAATATTTTATTTAAAATATATCATAGATCATTCTGTAAAATTATTATTTTCACAAGTTAAATATATTCTTTGCTTCCGTGTGTTTTGAGTTTTCTCGATTCAGGCAATCCCAATTGTACGTCTTTTTATTGCGTTAAAATGTCTCTCCATCAAGCAAACAAAGACAAACCGAGAGCTCAGAAATGCCGCCATTTTTGCTTCAGTTTTGATAATCATAACTACTGCCCTACCTGTAGGGAGGCTGGCAAGGGAGATGACCCCTGTGTCACCTTTGAAACCCCCTGCCAAATTTGCACGTCTCTCACTGATGAACAATTGCAAAAAATTCAAAACAGGAAGCGGTACTTAAAAAAGCAAAAAGCGGAAACTAGTTCCAAAGATGAACTAGATCTCTTGGGTGAAGGCGATGGGGACTCTTTCACTGGTTCCAATGCAGACCTAGAGAGTGCTGCTGATAACCTCTTTACCTCACCCCCCCCCCCCCCCACCCCCACCCCCCCACCCACCCCATCCTCAACCTCTCGCCTTCAGTTTTTTATCTTTAAAGACCCCAGCCAAGGCTGTTCCTCCCACCCCAGGTACAGTTTTGCAAAATAAAATTCAAAGAAATATTGAGAAATCCCTGGGTGATTCACTAAACATTCATTTACAGCAGCAAATGGGTTCCTTCCAGGCATCCATGTTAGAAGCATTTCAATCACTCCGAGAGGAGTTGACAATTAAAAAGCCAACCGAGGTTGAACCCTCGTCTCATGCTTCAAAACCTGGTCCATCCAGTAACATTGCTGCTCATCTGGACCTACCCCCTCAGAGATCAAGTACTAATGCTCAGTCCGAGGCAATGGATGTGGACGTTGGTCCAGCACTCCCTCCTCGACTAGTACTTAACCAAACTACCTCGGATCAGTACGTTGCCCCTTCTGAGGCTATACCGAAGGATTCCTCGTACTCTCATAAAAAACAAAGCCACAGGCAAACAGTAGCACCGAGCTCTGCCTCGGACCAACTGGATGAGGATTCCGACGAACCTCGGATCCATTCAACTAGACCTAAGAAGCACTCTGACAAGAGCAAGCATAAATCCAGGTCCAGATATGTGTCATCTTCAGAGGAAGATCACTCCCCTGTTGCCAGACACAGGTCTTCTAAGCCCTCTAGGGCTCAGCCCTCAGGCGCAGCTTCTGATCAAGACCTCCCACAACATGATCCAGACCCCCCTTATTATAGGGAAGTAGGGGGCCACGTTGGCAGAGTGGTAACACTCTCGCCTCCCACCTCTGCGGCCGGGGTTCGATCCCCGTCATGGCCGTAAGTGGGAAAGCTGGTAGTTGCTTGCCGTTGGTCGGCAGTTTACAGTACAGAACCCTAGCGAACTATATGTACTGGTTTCCTCTGCCCTTCCAACTACCCGTCGTGATATAACCTGTACAGTGTTGAAAGCGACGTAAAACCCCAAATAAATAAAATATTATAGGGAAGTAGCTCTGTCTGACATTCCCTCCCAATACTCTGAATAAGTAGATACCTTCAGGCGTATTCTCTCTCTCCTTGACCCCAGGGACTCTATGCCTAGGTCTTCAACTTCAGTGTTGGGTCTGGACGACGAAAAAGGCCTAGAGGTCCTTCCTCTATTCTACCACTTAGCTCAGTTATCAAGGATGCCTTTGATAAATTTCAGCATGATTTTAAAGCTGCCAATTTAGCTGAGGGCAAATATGTAAAGCCTCCTCCATCCACTTTTAAGTGGTATAAGGTTGGACAGCCCACTTTTCAAGACAAAATTCAGGAGTTGAATACAGACTTTGCTAAGATCTGTATTACTCCTAGACCTCCTGGGGCACCAGTAGCCAAAGTTCCTTTGCCAGTTCTTAAGGAGCTGGAACATCAGGCTAGACAAAATATCTCAACCCTCAACTTCACCTCTGCGTTTGCCAAAACCTCTTCTTCTTGCAATGCTTCCTTGGAAAAGTGCCAACATAGCATTAAGTCAACTGTCAAGAAGATTAAATCTCAGATCCAGAAAGGTGCCAATCCTGAGAAAGCAGCAAAGCGCGGATATGAGGAAGTCGCTGAGTACATGGATTTTTGGAACAAGACTGTTCTTGTTCAACATAGAGCCCTCACCTGTCTCAGCAAATCTCTAGCCCATATTCTCCAGAGGGAGTTATATTCCATGGCTAATACCGGCTTGCTTAGGCGCGAAGCCAAGATGACTCTATTACATCCACAGCTAGGGGAAACGAGACGTCAAGAACTTAGGAACTCGTCCTTTTGGGACTCTTCCTTGTTCGAGTCTCAACTCGTAAAGGAAGGTGAGGACTTCCTTCTCAAAAAAGGCACCTCAAAAGATTCTCAGGGTTTTGCACCCTACCAGAATAAGCCCTTTCGTGGCCCCCACAAGAAAAGAGGCTCCTACAGGAAACGCCCCTATGGGGGCAATACCTCTCAAAGCAGTAACCAATCCTTTCCCTCGGGAAGAGGAAAACCCAACTTCAGAGGCTCCAGGGGTCGTTTTCGACCCCACAATAGGGGAAGGGGGTGTGGAAACCCCCCTTCCCAATGACTCCTCCAAAGCCTCTCTCAGTCCACCAGTAGGAAGTCGCCTCCGTTCTTTCAAGAGAAACTGGCTAATAAACAACTGTTCTCAAAATGTGTTAAACATTATCACCAATGGCTACGTTCTACCATTCCGTTCAAAGCCAAACTTGATCAGATTTCCTCTGATTCTGTCAGAGTACAAGGCCCAACAAAAAGACCAAGCCTTGGCCACTTGTATCCAGTCTCTCTTGTCAAAGAACGCTATCGAAAGGGTGGAAAACGTAAAATCTCTCGGGTTTTACAGTCGCCTGTTCCTAGTACCCAAGCCTCACCAAAGGTGGAGGCCAGTCATGGACTTAAGCAGGCTCAACACTTTTCTACATGTAGAAAAGTTCAAAATGGAAACTCCAGAGTCCATCAGGACTTCCCTGGTTCCAGGGGAGTGGGTATCGTCGATAGACCTGTCAGACGCGTACCTACACATCCCCATCCATCCAAACTCAAGGAAATATCTAAGGTTTTGCTACAAGGCCCAGGTGTTCCAGTTCACCTCCCTATCTTTCGGACTGGCCACAGCCCCCCAGGTCTTTACGATGATCGTAAAGGAAGTGAAACTAATGGCCCTCTCAAGAGGACTCAGAATTCACCAATACCTGGATGACTGGCTGATCAGGTCCCAGTCTCAGGAGGAAGCCCAAGTGGACACACAGGCAGTGGTAGACCTAACCCAATCCTTGGGTTGGATAATCAACCAAGAAAAATCAGAACTGAAACCTACTCCGGTGTTTTCGTTCGTGGGCTACGAATACCACCTAGATTCAGCCCTTGTAAGACCCACTCACGAGAGATGGCTCAAACTTCAGGATTTGATCCTACGACTCAAGTCAAAACGTGTTTTGACTGCAAGATGTTTGATGTCTCTAATTGGGTTGCTAGCCTCAACGGAGAAAATGGTCCCGGAGGGACGCCTTCACATGAGGCCCTTTCAGTTTCATCTCAAGGAGCACTGGAGATATCCTCAGTTGCTGGACAACCTCCTTCCTTGGACAGAAGCCATTGTAGCCCACCTAGATTGGTGGCAAAATCCCTCAAACGTGATGAAAGGCTCAGACCTTCATCCCAAGGACCACAGTATCCAACTCTTTACTGACGCCTCAAACGAAGGTTGGGGCGCTCACTTAGATCAAAAGTCTACAAAAGGTCTGGGGTCAGATCAGGAAAAAAGGCTACACATAAATGTCCTGGAATTGAAGGCGGTCTCCCTGGCCCTTCGAGACTTCAAGGACCAGTGCCAGAATCAAACAGTGTTAGTTGCGACGGACAACTCAACAGTGGTAGCCTACATCAACAAACAGGGGGGAACTCACTCAGCAGAGTTGTGCGCTCTCCTGTGGAAAATCATGACCTGGTGCCATCACTACCACATAACATTGAAAACCAGGCACATTCCAGGGTGTCTGAATGTGATGGCTGACCTACTGTCCAGGTCCAACCAAGTGCAGTCAACAGAATGGTCTCTGCACCCACAGGTGTTCAAACAGATCTGCCAGAAGTGGTTCACACCTCATGTAGACTTATTTGCCACTCACCTGAACCACAAACTCCCACTGTATGTGTCTCCTATCCTAGACCCAAGGGCCTGGGACATAGATGCTCTGAACATAGACTGGACCAACCTCACGGCCTATACTTACCCTCCTACTGCTCTCCTTCACAAGGTGATCCAAAAGATCAAGCAATGCCATTGCCTGATCATCGTGATAGCCCCAGGCTGGCCAGGAATGCCCTGGTTTTGGGACCTAGTGCGGCTCTCAACAGAGATCCCACTACAACTCCCAGTGTCAATGACCCTACTAAAACAGTCCCACAAATATATGTTCCACAACAACCCACAACAGCTGAACCTCCACGCCTGGTGTCTAGGAGCGGACAACTCCAAGAACAAGGCTTCTCTGTGGAGGTGGCAGAGAGAATTGCTGCCCCTCAGCGGTCATCAACAAGGACCATCTACAAGTCAAAGTGGGCCCTATTTGAAAAATGGTGCAGAGAAAATTCGGTGGATTTCTCCACTCCATCTGTGAAACAAATCTCAGATTTTTTCATGTACCTGTACCAAGACCTAAACAGGCGCCCCTCGACCATTGATGGTTACAGGACTGCAATCGTTGACACTTTGGGCCCAACGGCCCAACATATTGCACACAATGCAGACCTTCATAGGTTACTCTCCAGTTTTCACAGGGATCGTCCCAAAAGTTCCAGAAACTTACCCAAGTGGAACCTTTCTGTTGTCCTCAACGAGCTCACAAAAGCACCATTTGAGCCCATGAAAGACACAGACCTCAAACATCTCACTCTCAAAACTGCTTTCTTGCTAGCTTTGGCCTCCGGCAAGCGCCGCAGCGAAATCCATGCCTGGGTCGCAAACAAAGTATCTAGGCCAATGGGAAAAGGTCGCCTTGTTCCCCTCTTCTGATTTCATAGCCAAAAACCAACTAGCAAGAGAAGGTTCTCAAAGTGTGTCTCCGGTGACTATTCCTGCTTTGACTACCATTGTAGATAGACAATTTAAAGAAGACAGGACCCTGTGTCCGGTACGGGCCCTGAGGTATTATTTGGACCGAACCAAAGACCTGAGAGGGTCTCGTTCCCTCCTTTTTATCTCCTTCAAGAAAGGACATACCTCAGACATCAGACCCGCTACTCTCTCTTCCTGGTTGAAACAAACCATCCTACTTTGTTACAAACAAGCAGACCAACAAGCCTTGGACTTGGTCCAAGTTAAAGCGCATGACATCCGGGCCTTCGCGGCCTCTAAGGCCTTTTACGGTGGGGTATCGGTGGACCAAATCATGCAAGCCTGTCACTGGAAAGCTCACAACATATTTACAAATTTTTACCTCAAAGACCTTACTTGGTCGGACACCGACAACAATATGTATCTGGGACCCGTAGTGGCGGCACAACAAGTCCTAGATCCTTCCCCTCAGACCAGTTGTCCTCGGGGGTGGGGGGGGGGGGGGGGGTGGGGGGGGGGCACATCCGCTACAACCAAGTCTTCAGGAGTCTCTCCCAGGATCTAGGTATTCCTCTACCTTCAAGATGTTACGGGTAAGGTCATTTTATTTTTTAATTATCATGTAATTTCTATTAAGGACTTATTCAGTTGTCATTAATCTCATATTTCAGGTTAAAATTTCATGAGATGCCCAACCACTGGGTTGGTCAGTCACACGTGAAGGTCCCTTAGGGACCCTTAGACCTCGAAGTGAGCACTGCTGCACTTCCGTCCTACAACCAAACATCTAGACAGTTGTAGCACTGTCTCTCTTTTACTTAGGTTTTTGGCTCGTTACAGGCCCGATCTTCGGGATCGTGGCACTGTAAATGGGACTCAGACTGGTATTTCTGGCACTATTCTGTATATACTAATTCAAATCTTAGAAAAAATGACATATCTTCCAGTCTCAGCTGTAATCCCGCCACCAGGCGGTTGAATTCAGCATTAAGTCTCACATGGTAAGCTATTGTAGCGTAATAAAATTGAAAATTTTAATTACTTAAATGTAGCTTTTATAAGCTACAAGCTTACCATGTGGGACTTAGGAGAGTCCCACCCTGCCTCCCCGCTGTTTACAGCTGAGGGGTAGGTTTAAAAAATTTCAACGAGAAAGTAGGGCGATTGGTCAGAAGTTATCACGTGACGACAACTACCAGTATATCCGGTGGCTAACAAGAACGATCTTTTTTTCTAAGACGTTGGCCCCGGGTGTGGCAACCCGAGAACAGCATTAAGTCCCACATGGTAAGCTTGTAGCTTATAAAAGCTACATTTAAGTAATTAAAATTTTCAAATTTGTGTGTGACCAGAATATATTTCAAGTTCATTTGATAGAAGAATCTTTGCACTAAGTGTAGGAAAAAAAATTATTTTTTGGACTGAAGCTGACCCTTTCCATGACAGTTTATAAAACACTAATTTCACTTCATTTTACACTATTTTGTATTGTGAACGTTGAGATCAGAGTTCTAAATCACCTTGTGTGACGTGGCACAGTTTCAGAGAGGGATCTGTTTGTTTTTCCCAAGTGTCAGATTTAACTGGCTTTTAATGTGCTTTCTAGTGGGAGTTTAAAGATGGGACTTGGCAGGTGTGTTGTTACACACATAATCTGTACATGGATACAAAAAAAAATTTCATGCACTGTGGTCTTTAAAACTGTATTAGAAATATATTCTATGTGTAGTCTTTGTGTGTGACAGATTTGAAGTCTGAAGCTTTAATTTTAAGGTCACGTTGAGGTCTCTGAAAGGCCCACAGAGACCCAATATTTGGATTTTTGCCACTTTTAAGCCCTGTGGCTGTTAAACTATGCGACTGATAGAGCTGGTATATCATCTGGGAATATGTTCTGTTCTTTTTACATGTGCCATAAATCAATGCTTTAAATACACACTTAACCTGTGTATGAGGACCACAAACACCCACCCGAGTGACCCTTTTCAGACATTTTTCACATATTTTGCCCTGTAACTTTGAAATGATAAGCCCGAGAAGTCTCAAACTGTATTAGATGTAAAATCTATGTGTAATCTTTGTGTGTGATAAATTTGAAGTCTGAAGCAACAATTTTAAAGTCACATTGAGGTCTCTAAAAAGGCCCCAAGAGACCCAGTATTTGGACTTTTTGTCACTTTTAAGCACCATGACTGTCAAACTGTGTGACTGATAGAGCTGAAATTTCATCTGGGAATATATTATGTTTTTATGTGCCAAAAATGAAGGGCTTTAAGTAGACATTTAACCTGTGTATGACAACCATAGACACTCATCTGAGTGACGTTTTTGACATTTTTCATGTATTTTGCCCTGTCATTTGGAAATGCTGTATGTGACAAGTCTCAAAATGTATTACATATAATTTCTATTTTTTATCTTTGTCCGCGAAAAGTTTCAGATCCGTAGTTTAAATCCCAAGGTAACTTTAAAGATTCTAAGATGCCCACAGAGAGCCAATTTATGGACTTTTTGCCTCTTTAAGCCCTGTTATTGTCAAACTATGTGGCTCTTAGAGCTGAAATCTTTGAATTTTTCGAAGGAAGGACAATTTAAATTTTGAATATTAATGGTGTTATGGCTATCCTAGGATTTTCAATATTTTTTGTGTTTTTTTCCCTCTGCTTGCTGAGTTTTATCTTTTTAAAATGAAAGTGGTTATACATATTAAAGTAGACAAAAGGGACTTTGTTATTTTCTGGTGAGCTTTAAGTCCCAATATTAATGAAATTATGGCCTAGTAGTAAAAATGGGTAAATTTTAGCCCTTAACTAGCCCAATATTATTCAACTTGTCTCAGTTAATTTTGACACAGCTCCTGCAGTTATGAACTTATTTCAGTTGATAATCACACATTTATAAATCTCAATTCTAAATTAGAATTATAAGTCCATTCTTATGGCTCTATTAATTTAAATATAAATCTGGAGGCATAATTTTCCCACTGGACATTCCTTATTCATATATTACATTTTTATTGGTCATAAGATTAACTGAACTGTTTGGGGCAAGTTTATAAAATGGATAGACTGGACCATTGATGATTTCTGAGTATTATATTACCCCTTTTATATATATAGAGTGTCTGTTATCTCATACCATTTATGTAGTATCACTCCTAACTCAACCCCTTTGTCTATTAGGTGATGAAGTAAACACCCCCCCCCCCCACCACCCCCCACCCCCACCCCCCCCACCCCCCCCCCCACCACTGGCTACGACAGTGACACTAAATAAAGAGAGGTATGGAAACGATCTATGATATCAGATAAACAAATGAAACTATGATGCCCAGTGAGGGTGCAGATCTCCATTAGCTCTCTCTTCAGTAAAAGTGTTACATGTTTAATTGAGTATACAAAGCATACATCAAATTTATACCACTTCTTTTTTATGTCAGCTGACTTGTCAGTCAGCTGACATTATGGCATCACTCTGCGGCATCTGCGTCCGCATGAACAACAAAAAGATACCTTATCTATCGTGGATGAAAAATTGTTCAAGGCATGCAGATCTGTTTATTTATTCCCCAGAGCCATTACAAGTGAGGTACCCCCCACACAATTTTTTTCTTTGATTATTGCAGGGATTTCTCTCTTATCTTGCATACATGTACTATAACACTAATAGATTCCCATGTGTGAGTATCAGGCCTGGATCTCTGTTAATTTTTTTTATGAATTTTTTAAATACGGTAATTTTTTATACATTAAAATTCCTGAAATCATGCACTAAATCACTTATAACTTGAAAAGTATTGCATTTACAGCATTTTCTTTAAATATGTTATTCAGCTACTTTTTCAATACCTACGACATGGTGAGTAACATGGGAGTCTATCTTAATAGCTAAGTGAGTAATAGCTACTTTTTGACTTTTCAGTAACTTCTATGATGAGTAAAATCACTTGTAACTTGAAAACTATTGCATTTAGAGAATTTTGTATAAATATGTTATTCAGCTACTTTTGGCTTTTGGGTCAGCTATAACATAGTAAAAGTGCAGACCTGTATCTCATTGCATAGCTGAGTAATAGCTACTTTGAGGTTATCACTGCTGAGTAAATCAGTTGTAATTTGAAAACTATTGCATTTAGAGTATTTTGTTTAAATATGTTATTCACCTAATTAAGCGTCCCTTGAAAGCATCATAGTTTCATTTGTTTTCACCCCCAGTTTTCAGTCAGCCGCCACTGCATTATCGTCTCCCTTGAATATCTCCCTTGTTATTAGGCCTATGGAAATGATATTTGGCAGTTATCTTCTATAGGCATGGGAAATTTTTTGAGGGGCATAAATTTGACCTTTGTCAAGGTCACATCAAAAATTCAAAAAAAAAATTACTTCCTTTTCACCAGATTTCCTCAGGAAATACCGGGTGTGAGTGAACCAAATTTGGTATGCTCATTCCTGACATAAAAACCTAGGCACCAGTCGATATTGGGATCAATCGAGCCATAATTGACCGATTGATGGGCGATTGATTATCGGATGATAAAAAATTTGCTAAGATTAAGCCTTGAACTTGTTTATTATTGGTCCTAGAGGTTTGGGATGGTATACCAACATATAGGTATTCATGGGCTGGGAATCTTTTGGTGTGGTCATATTTGACCTTGGGCCCCTCCTTCAAGGTCAAACGAGCATAGCCAAATTTAAAAGTGGTTATAACTCGCTTATTATTGGTCCTAGCAGTTTGGGATGGTAAACCAACCTATAGGAAATCATGGGCTGGGAATCTTCTGGTGTGGTCAGATTTGACCTTGGGCCTCTCCCTCAAGGTCAAACGAGTATAACCAAACATAAAATTGCTTATAACTTGCTTATTATTGGTCCTAGAGGTTTGGGATGGTAAACCAACATGTAGGAAATCATGAGCTGGGAATCTTCTGGTGTGGTCAGATTTGACCTTGGGCCTCTCCTTCAAGGTCAAACAAGCATAGCGAAACTTAAAAGTGCTTATAACTTGCTTATTATTGGTTCTAGAGGTTTGGCATGGTAAACCAACATGTAGGAAATCATTGGCAGGGAATCTTCTGGTGTGGTCAGATTTGACCTTGGGCCTCTCCTTTAATGTCAAATGAGCATAGGCCAACTTAAAAGTGTTTATAACTCGCTTATTATTGGTCCTAGAGGTTTGGGATGGTAAACCAACATGAATGAAATCATGGTCTGGGAATCTTCTGGTGTGGTCGGAGTTGACCGTGGGCCCCTCCTTCAAGGTCAAATGATCATAGCCAAAACTTAAAAGTGCTTATAACTCGCTTATTATTGGTCCTAGAAGTTTGGGATGGTAAACCAGCATGTAGGAAATCATGGGCTGGGAATCTTCTGGTGTGGTCAGATTTGACCTTGGGTCTCTCCTTCAAGGTCAAACAAGCATAGCCAAACTTAAAAGTGCTTATAACTCGCTTATTATCGGTCCTAGAGGTTTGGGATGGTAAACCAACCTGTAGGAAATCATGGGCTGGGAATCTTCTGGTGTGGTCGGATTTGACCTTGGGCCCCTTCTTCAAGGTCAAATGAGGATAGCCAAACTTAAAAGTGCTTATAACTCGTTTATTATTGGTCCTAGAGGTTTGGGATGGTAAACCAACATATAGGAAATCATTGGCTGGGAATCTTTTGGTGTGGTCGGAATTGACCTTGGGCCCCTCCTTCAAGGTCAAACGAGGATAGGCGAACTTAAAAGTGTTTATAACTCACTTATTATTGGTCCTAGAGGTTTGGGATGGTAAACCAACATGAATGAAATCATGGTCTGGGAATCTTCTGGTGTGGTCGGAGTTGACCGTGGGCCCCTCCTTCAAGGTAATGATCATAGCCAAAACTTAAAAGTGCTTATAACTCGCTTATTATTGGTCCTAGAAGTTTGGGATGGTAAACCAACATGTAGGAAATCATGGGCTGGGAATCTTCTGGTGTGGTCAGATTTGACCTTGGGTCTCTCCTTCAAGGTCAAACAAGCATAGCCAAACTTAAAAGTGCTTATAACTCGCTTATTATCGGTCCTAGAGGTTTGGGATGGTAAACCAACCTGTAGGAAATCATGGGCTGGGAATCTTCTGGTGTGGTCGGATTTGACCTTGGGCCCCTTCTTCAAGGTCAAATGAGGATAGCCAAACTTAAAAGTGCTTATAACTCGTTTATTATTGGTCCTAGAGGTTTGGGATGGTAAACCAACATATAGGAAATCATTGGCTGGGAATCTTTTGGTGTGGTCGGAATTGACCTTGGGCCCCTCCTTCAAGGTTAAACGAGGATAGGCGAACTTAAAAGTGCTTATAACTCGCTTTTTATTGGTCCTAGAGGTTTGAGATGGTAAACTTACCTATAGGAAATCATAGGCTGGAAATCTTTTTGATGTGGTTGGATTTGACTTTGAGCCCCTCCTTTAAGGTCAAACGAGGATAGCCAGACTTAAAAGTGGTTATAACTCGCTTATTATTGGTCCTGGAGTTTTGGGATGGTAAACCAACCTATAGGAAATCATGGACTGGAATCTTTTGGTGTGGTCGAATTTGACCTTGGGCAACACCTTCAAGGTCAAACGAGGATAGGCAAACTTAAAAGTGCTTATAACTCGCTTATTACTGGTCCAAGAGATTTTGGATGGTAGGCCAACCTATAGGAAATCATGGGCTGAGAATCTTATGGTGTGATCCAATTTGACCTTGGGCCCCTCCTTCAAGGTCAAACTAGGATAGACAATTGGTCCTAGAAGTTTGGGATATGAAATTAACCTATTGGGAAATCTTTTGGCTTTCCTGAAATGAATATTCCCATTATAAGTATTTACCTATAGATAAGTTGCATCATAAATTCAGTTCTGACAAATCTTAGTTTATGTGTAAATAACTAAAGACACAATACACATGTTATTGTAACACATCTTACAATCACATGAAAATTGTTTTTTATTTGTGTTTTTGAAATGTTTCGCAGTTGGCCTTCATATTTCTGACAAGTGTATTTAGTTTGCAACCTCTTGCTTTTGACTGAAGTAGATTAGATTTTTTTCCTGCACAGTCCAACAACACCATGTATTACTTTGTTTTCTTCCTTTTATAGTTGTTAAAAGGACTTTATAATCTTTGGTTAACAATGACTCTATTTTATGTAATTTATGTAATTTTATGTTATTACTTTGACATGGCAATGGGAAAAAATTGTTTCTGTGTAAAACTATACAGATCCATGTGAACTTAATTGTCAAACTTTTTCTTTGCACTCACTCAATGAGAATTTGGAGAAAAGACACTGTTATATATATACTTCAATGATGAAAAAACATGTAGCCTTCTTCAGGTGCACAGATTGTTTCAGTTGAAATCACCATTTTAATCACCTTTTTAATATAAGGCCAGTTTGTGGCCTTGTCTGATGGAATATGGGTGATAGATGTGCCCAAGATGAATTCAAATAATATTTAACAAGTCCCTATAATAACAGACATTGCATCGTATTCATTTTATTTCCTCTAATATGCCACAGTACATTGTAGAAATAATATCATGTATTACTGACATTATCTACAGATAACATAGCTTTCAGATAATTTGTTTTTGTAACAGCAGACACATATTTTTGTTAATAAAAACAGTGACCTACGATATTATAATTACTTCATTTTTAAAGCTGTACAACTGTTTTTGAAATAAGTAACATTAATTACTGGTGGTTTATATTTGCAATAATCTTGATCAACCATCCTAACCTGTAATGACAAACTTAAAAGTGTTTATAACTCGCTTATTATTGGTGCTACAGTTTTGCAATGTTAAACCTACTTGTTAGAAATCATGGGCTGGGAATCTTCTGATGTGTAGAGATTTGACTTGGGTTCCTCCTTTAAGGTCAAACAAGGATAGGCAAAGTTTAAGGTGCTTTTAGCTTGCTTATCATTGGTCCTAGGGTTTGCAATATGAAATCAACCTATAGGAAACCTTAAGCTAGGAATCTTCTGATGTGGTTAGATTTGACCTTGGGCCCTGTTTAGAGGTATACAGGTATAAGTAGAGACTTTGGGAAAGGCTAAGACAGTTGTAAAGTGGAGTATAAAATCCAGATGTTAAATGTATCAGTTTATGGGAATGATCTCGTCTTGAACTCTAAGATCCTTTTATTAAGGTAAATTGCAGTAGTTAAATCTTGTGAACAAAACCATATACATGTGCTTTTAAAATGTGTGTGTGATTATACAATAAAATAGAAAGATATAACTTTATATATAGCTATCTTTGATATCCATATTTTATAATAATATATACAGACCTATATCAGACCTATAAACGTGGTCACAGCTGTGTGACTATTATGGAGGAATACATCTCATACTAGGATACAAATAGTGACAACAAACTATAATACACATTATTATACCTCAAGTGTGTATCAGCCAATCAGATTGCAGTATTTGCTTGCAATATGACGTGATATTGCCCATTTTGAACAAAAAATATCACACAGATGCCCTTTTCGTCTCAGAATGTGAACAAACTACATAAATGTTGTTTACTATAAACGTCATTGTTACGTCACATAATGACGTACCGGGTACATTATTCAAGCAAGGAACAACCAGCGAAGGGAGGAGGAGTGATATTGATTTTCTTCAGTCTCTTTGTAGAAAAACTGGGGAGTGAATGACATAAATGGAATTGGTTTGTGACATCACATTTCATTGTTTACTTAGTCAATAAAAGAACTATTAATTTATTCTTTATAAAATTCGTGTTTCTTTTTTTGCTACCTTTATTGACAGAGACTTTTCAAACAACATTCTTTTCTCTTCACCTATACTTTTATAGCACCTAATCTCCGCAAAGGCAGCCTCCTGCACTTTTGTATACAATTATTGCTAAATTTAAAAACAAAAATAAAAAATAAATACTTTCGGTGTAATAAACAGAATAAAACACTTCTTTCTGGGCAATATTGTATTTATGAAGCCCTCGGCCAAGTGATATTGCCCTTGGGCCTGTCGGCCCTCGGGCAATATCACTTGCCCTAGGGCTTCGTAAATCACAATATTGCCCAGAAAGAAGTGTTTTATCCTGTAAGTACAATCAAAATATTCAGAAAGGCTTTTTCTTAATATCCCTGTTCCAGCTCCAATGGCGGTGAAAGGGGACTTACATTTTTGAAAGATCAATGGGAAAATTACAAAGTTGCCACTGGACTAAGGGAGAAATCAAAGAATGTAGGGGTTGCAACTTTAAGATCTGTTATGGGTAGACTTGCTCCAAGTCTTTGTATTTATATCCATCAGTTACTAGAACAGTTAAATTTAAACTGGAAACTTACAAGAGTTCATTATAGCACAAGCATTCTGTAGTTTGGGGGATAGTCTCTGAAAAAAGGGACTGGTAGTTTCTCCAAAGGTCATACAGTACCCATATATGACACAAAAGACAAAATGACTTTGTGAAAGTCTATATTATGGGTAGATATTGTTTTAGAATCTTAAAAAATCTGCAAAGATATAGCAAAGTGCATAAAGGCACTAGAAAGTTATTTCAAACCAACCCAAAATGAGATTTACAAACATGTTCTACTACCCAATGAAAATGTGGATCACTGAGTTAACAGACTGAGACAACTTTTAAAGTCTTGGAACTTTGAAGCAATGATTGACAGTTTGTTGAGAGACCGAGTGGTTATGGGGATGAAACACAAGGCTGCAAGAGCACAGATGTTTAGAGAGAAACTAGTCAATCTAAATGAAGCAGTGGTATCACTCTGCGTTGTCTGGTATGCATCCACATCCTCGTGAACAACTTCTCCAAAAGTACACGGCCCAGAGGCATGCTGTTACATTTAAAACATACCTTGTCTGTCAAGGATGATAAATTGTTCAAGGCATACAGATCAGTCTGTTCATCTGTTCCCCATAGCCGTTAGAAGAGAGGTACCCCCACCCAAAGTGTGAAAATATCAACATTTTATTACAGTTTTTCTCCTTGACTATGGAAGGGATTTATCTCTTAACTTGGATATATGTACTAGGCTACAAGTAGATTCCCTTGCGTGAGTATCGGGCCCGGATCTTTGTTAATTATTTTTAATGAATTTTTAAAATAATTTTTAATGCATTAAAATTCATGAAATCATGCACTAAATCACTTATAACTTAAAAGTATTGCATTTAGGGTATTTTGTTAAAGTATGTTATTCAGCTAATTTATCCATAGCTACAACATGGTGAGTACATTGGGAAACTTTCCCAATAGCTAAGTGAGTATTAGCTACTTCCTGACTTTTCAGTAACTTCCATAATGAGTAAAAGCGCCTGTAAATTAAAAGCTATTGCATTTACAGAATTGTGTTTAAATACCTTATTCGCCTACTTTTGGGTGAGCTATAACAGTAAAATTGTAGACCTGTAGCTCATTGCATAGCCGAGCAATAGCTACTTTCAGGTTCTCACAGTTGAGTAAATCGGTTGTAACTTGAAAACTATTACATTTAGAGTTTTTTTTAAATTTGTTATTCATCTACTTTAGGGTCAGCTATAGCATAGTGAACTGTAGCTCATTGCCTAGCTGAGCAATAGGTATTTTCAGGTTTTCACTGTTGAGTAAATCACTTGTAACTTGAAAACTATTTCATTTATAGAATTTTCTTTAAATATGTTATGCACCTACTTTTAGGCAGCTATAAGATAGTTACATTTGCAGACCTATAGCTCATTGCATAACTGGGCAACTTGTGTGTCCTTTTATGCTTTCACTTCTACTTTGTAACTCAAACCACAGTCAGTTGATGCTGAACCCATTCGCAGGCACTAATTGCTTGTTTGTTTTTAAGGTCACTCTTGTGACCCTAACATAATCGTTTCAGTAGAATTTCTCTTCACCAATAACATTTACTTCTTCACATTGGTCCTTTAGCTCTTTATATAAAATTTCTAAGCTGTAGGGACGCTGTGTTTTTGTTTACAAAAACCTTTTGTCTAGTTTTTGGTCAGCTATAACTTAGTGAAATTGCACACCTGTAGCTCATTATATAGCTGAGCAATAGCTATTTTCAGATGCTCACTGTTGAGTAAATCAATTGTAACTTGAAAACTATTCCATTTACAATATTTTGTTTAAATATGTTGTTGACCTACTTTTGTGTCAGCTGTAACATGGTGAAATTACAGACCTGTAGCTCATGGCATAGCTGAGCAATAGCTATTTTCAGGTTCTCACTGTTGTGTAAATCAGTTGTAACTTGAAAACTATTGCATTTACAGTATTTTGCTTAAATATATTGTTCACCTACTTTTGGGTCAGCTATAACATAGTAAAATTTCAGACCTGTAGCCCATTGCATAGCTGAGTAATAGCTACTTTGAGGTTTTCACTGTTGAGTAAATCAGTTGTAACTTGAAAACTATTGCATTTAGAGTGTTTTGATTAAATATGTTATTCACCTAATTTTTGGTCAGCTATAACATTGTGAAATTGCATACCTGCAGCTCATTACATAGCTGAGCAATAGCTATTTTCAGGTTCTCACTACTGAATAAATCAGTTGTAGCTCGAAAACTATTGCATTTACACTTTTGCAGTATTTTGTTGAAATATGTTGTTCACCTACTTTTGGGTTAGCTATAACATGGAGAAATTACAGACCGCTGAGCAATAGCTATTTTCATGTTCTCACTGTATAGTAAATCAGTTGTAACTTGAAAACTGTTGCATTTACAGTATTTTGTTTAAATATGTTGTTCACCTACTTTTAGGTCAGCTATAACATAGTAAAATTTCAGACCTGTAGCCCATTGGATAGTTGATTAATAGCTACTTTGAGGTTCTCACTGTTGAGTAAATCAGTTATAACTTGAAAACTATTGGAGCTGGAGTATTTTGTTTAAATATGTTATTCACCTAATTTTGGTCAGCTATAACATAGTGAAATTGCAGACCTGTAGCTCATTACGTAGCTAAGCAATAGCTGTTTTCATGTTTGCACTGTTGAGTTAATCAGTTGTAACTTGAAAACTATTGTATTTAGAGTATTTTGTTTAAATATATTGTTCACCTTATTTTTGGTCAGCTATAACATTGTGAAATTGCAGACTGTAGCTCATTACATAGCAGAGCAATAGCTATTTTCAGGTTCTCACTGTTGAGTAAATCAGTTTTCTTTTGTAGCTCAAAAACTATTGCATTTACAGTATTTTGTTAAACTATGTTGTTCACCTACTTTTGGGTTAGCTATAACATAATGAAAATGTAAACCTGTAGCTCATGGCATGGCTGAGCAATCGCTACTTTGAAATTCTCTGTTGAGTAAATTAGTTGTAACTGGAAAAGTTCTTTCACTTCTACTCTGAAACTCAAAACAGACAGTCAGCTGACACAGAGTCCGTTCAGGGGCACTGATTGCTTGTTTTTTTTTTTTTTGTTTTTTTTTTTTGCTCTACACAGATATATGGAAAAAGCAATCATCCTCTTTGTTTAAGTGTTATGATGGTGTAAAACCTGGCATATGTAGCACTAAAACTGAACCTTCATTGTATCCTCCACATGCTATCCAGTGGATACTATGGATTTCGCTTCGTTATGCCCACGCCGCCACCGCAGTGTGTAGAGAGATTTCACCGTTACCACTCTAACAAAAAAAATATTATAGCTAACCTTCTCAAATTTGCAGGATATATTCATAACCATAAAATCTTGCCTGGGAATATTTTTGGCCTCATTATGAAAAATAAGATCGCTGCCACGGGCATTTTTTTACTTAAAGCAAGGACTTTTGGTGGCCCTCTAGAGCAAAGGGTATAACAGGTAGAGATCTCAAATTCGCAGGACTATGTTCCTCATTACAAAATCTTGTCTGGGAATATTTTTGGCATCATTTTGAAAAACAAGATGGCTGCCACAGGCGTTTCTTTGTAAGTCATAAAAAGTGCTTATATTTCCCTTATTATTTGGTCCTAGAGTTTTGGGATGGTAAACCAACCTATAGGAAATCATGGGCTGGGAATCTTTTGGTGTGGTCATATATGACCTTGAACCCCTCCTTCAAGGTCAAACAAGGATAGCCAAACTTAAAAGTGCTTATAGCTCACTTATTATTGGTCGTACAGGTTTGGGATGGTAAACCAACCTATAGGAAAAGAAGTTTTTAAAAATTACAGGCCTGCCTCAAATTTAAACTTTATCTCAAAGATACTTGAAAGGGTAGTAGCCATCCATCTAAAAACTCATCTTGATGAAGCCGGTCTTATGACTGCCTTCCAATCAGCTTATAGAAATACCACTCTACTGAAAGAGCCCTCCTTAATATTCAAAACGATATTCTTCTTAACATGGCCAAAGGGTCTGTCACAGCCCTTACCCTTCTGGATCTATCTGCCACTTTCGATACCATTGACCACACCATTCTCCTTGAGAGACTCAATGTACATTATGGAATCAGTGAGCTAGCACTTGGCTGGTTCAAATCATACCTGTCGGGAAGGACACACTCGGTCAAGGTAGGTAGCACACTCTCCCATCCCACTGCGCTCCAGTTTTTTCTTCCCTTCCGGTCACACCCACAGTCCTGGATTACCGATCTTGAACGCCCCTCTACTCCCCTATAAAAATGATTTTGTTTAATTAGCCCACTGAGTTCCCCTTTGCGGGGAAGATATTGTGCCTGTAAAGCAGTAGATTAGATTAGATTATTATAAATGACACCGTGACACCTAATTTAATTTACTTTGTAAAATGCTTGGAAGGATGTATATCAATTTATGAAGAAAAAAAATAAATCCAATCACGCTTTTGCTTTACAATATTTTATCTATCCACTAGTATATTAAAAACATCGAAACAGATAAACTTGCGAGTGAACCTTTGCCCACAAGGACTGTTGCTCACAAAGGACCTTGCCCACCACATTTTTACAGGGGAGAAACTTTGTACAAAATAATTATATGAAATAATATCCACAAAATTAGCTTTTTGATGTTTTATTGAAGTATATGTGTACAATATCAAACATCTTGAAAGTCAAATGCTTATTATATTATTGAATTTTAAGTACTTATAGTGTTTACAATATAATAAAATTCTTTTTAGTAATGGTGGCACGACTAGCCGACTAATTGACAACGGTTAGATGGTATCATTTAGATAGGAAATCCTGATGATTTAGTGTTGAAACTTAATTCAGACTTTGATGTATTGCATTTTCAAAACGAAATTTTGGTTATATTTCTCAAATGAAAAGTCACAGTAGTCATATGTCACAAGAATACTCAACACTAAATCTAATTTTGATTTCTGGTATGAAAAGAATCATATTTTTTCTCTAGAAATCCTGATGATTTACAAATGGGTGTGTTTTACTTCAATGAAATACTTTTTATTAGTTAGCGAGTTAATTACTTCATATGTACAATATGTTTGGCTATGAAATTATTGGAATGGTGAAATCATCATAAAAGTTTTGTATTTGTTGAGTAATAAAATTATCACTTTTTATTAAAAAAATCATTTAGTGTTTCAATTGCAGTTGCAGGGGCCACGGTGGCAGAGTGGTAACACTCTCGCCTCCCACCTCTGCGGCCGGGGTTCGATCCCCGTCATGGCCGTAAGTGGGAAAGCTGGTAGTTGCTTGCCGTTGGTCGGCAGTTTACAGTACACAACCCTAGCGAACTATATGTACTGGTTTCCTCTGCCCTTCCAACTACCCGTCGTGATATGACCTGTACAGTGTTGAAAGCGACGTAAAACCCCAAATAAACAAATAAACAAATTGCAGTTGCTCTCTAAAAAGATAAGAATCAAACTTGAATATCCATTTTTAATTAACACCCTGCATTGAGAACTACCCTTGTGAACGAGATTCTGATATGAAATATTTACTTTGTTTGCAGTAAAAAAATGCATATTAATGGCTATCAGTGATCATAAAAATAATTTACATTGGCGTGGACCCAGATAGCATTCCGCCATCGGACCGACGTTGGCTATTGGTCGCATGGTCGGCAGATTTTGCCGACGTTGGCTTGCCAACCAACACTCTGGTTAGATGTCTCTATATTTTGCCGACGTTGGCTTGCCAACCAACACTCAGGTTAGATGTCTATATTTTGCCAACGTTGGGCCAACGGCAGATTTTTATTCAAGATGGCGGCAAGCAATAATAGGGGATTTGGGGTAACTTAGAAAAAAATATTTATTATGGTATGTCTAAAAATCATATTTCAGTGAGCCCACAAATTTTAACTAACCATTTAACAATTTTACACATAAAAATAATATTCTCATTAAAAATTCACACTACAAAAGTTATCAATGAACATCATCTGATTGGTTGATGCTATACATAGAATATAATTTTCACCGGTGGCTTGCCGACGTTGGGCCAACGTTGGCCCGACGGTCAAAAAGCTGTTGGCCCAACGTCGGCAGCCAATGTCGGACCGACGGATGTGCCGACGTTGGGCCAACGTCAGTTCGACGGTGGAATGCTATCTGGGGTGGTATGTGTATTTTGCTTGGTTCTTTTGTTTTTCTTCAAACTACTTTTAAAAGTTGAATCCTTTGATCTAGATAGATTAAATGGAATCTTACCAATTCACATATTTATGTGAATTCAACTAGCCACAGATGATCCAACAGTTTGAACTACTAAATTAATGAGATATTAAAAAAATAAATGCCATGTCGAAGTATGATAGGGGACAACACTAGATCCAGCTGAAAACAATTTTCAAAGTCAAAACCTATTTCAACCCAATTTTACCATGCATAAGATTCAATCTTATTTCATCGGATCAAAAAAAAAAACAACAACCACATGTATTTCAAAATGATTTCACCCATTGGATTTAACCTTATTTCACCTGTTGGATCCAACTAAAAACAGTTTACAAAGTAATTATGTGTATTTCAACCAGATTTCACTAATTTTATTCAATCTAATTACTTTTTGGTTCCAACATGATTCCACTGGTTGGGTCCAACCAGAAAGGTTTCCAAAATCTATATGAATTTCATCAAAATTTATGTGTTGGATTCAATCTGATTTTAAAATTGTGTACCTGCTGAGTTATTCATATTTAGTGAATTCAGCTTGCCACATAAATACCAAAAGTTTGATATACTTAATCAGAAATAAAACTACACGTCCCATGATTCCATGAAAACATTTCTCCACAGTTAGAGTAACTAGATTTTCAATGTTGGACCCAATTCAAAATTACAATTTGCAAAATCTGTTACAATTTCATTCTGGTTTCACCCGTTGCCTTAAAATTGATTTCACTCATTGGATTCAACTTGATTTCATTGGTTGGATTCAATTAAAACAGTTTGATTACCATTATTGTTAATTTCTTTTTCAACTTGATATTGGGATTATATTATGGTGCCTTATATTATATATATTGATCAAAAATGAAACACTGAGACATTGAAACATGTTGCTTAAATTACGTTACTTTAAAATCCACATAACCTTTTTTTTAAATGTAAGGTTCTTTTTAAAAAAATTCTCGCAGAGCTACATTTGCTGTTTACTTGCGGCAAATATATTTTTTCCGGTATCGGAAAGTTTTTGTTTATAAACATCCTGTCACGTTTTCAAAAACAGAAATACTGTACATAAAATTTTTTGCGTATGTAAAATGGGAAAACCTAAAAAACGGAGACAGAAGTACCAGTATTCCAGAAATAGAAGGAAAGAGTGGCAAAAATCTAAGAAATTGCCAGCTATTTCATGGTAATGTTATTTTAATGTGGCGATAATAGAGGATTTTCAGTGGCTTCTCGCATAGACCGAGTTTCTTTCTGTCCCATCGCCAATTGCTATTGATATACTGATGGTACGCATTGGCGAGGGACAGAGCTCACATGTACTTGTTTTCTGTGTAAATCTTAAACTGTCGGAAATTATTTAATTTACCGAGTATTTTAAAAAGTCCTTCTTATGTCTATATAGCTGCATCTGGTTTACAATACATATGTTCTTAAATTAAACTGCTTTTACAAGCCAGGAATTTCTTTTGTAGATAACTATGTAAAGTTGAAGGTTTGTTTATATGTAAAAAATAGGCTGAAATACATATATGTCCGCTTGATTGGCTTTAAATATTAGTGAACGGCACATATACATAAGTCAAAGAATTCAAATAACACTTTATACTTGTGGTAATATGTGTACAAATATGCCGTTCAAAATTTACACAGAAAACAAGTACATGTCTATACATCACTATATCAATAGCAATTGGCCACGGGACAGAAACGCAGTCTACTTTTCGCAAGGCACTGTATCTATGATACAATACACTCGTGGACACAACGATAAACGGTCTTCCAACAAGTTGGCATGTCGGGAAGGGTACTTTATGTTTTCCAGAATTCCAAAAACAGGTGCGTCGATGGGATTTCTTTGCAATATTTTATGAAATGGACGTTTAGACGATGATCAAATACTTTCGACTCGAGAACTCACGGCCATAGCACCAAAGTCATTAATATTCACAAGAAGATATGATGAGACAGATTTCACCAGGGTTTTCCTGGCAATATTTTATTAAAATGGATCTCTCGACGAAGATCAAATACTTTAAACTTGAGAACTCATGGCCATAGCACCCCAAGTCATTAATATTCATAAGAAGATATGAGGACACAAATTTTTCCTGTGTTTTCGCTGCAATATTTTATAAAATGGATGTCTCAACAGAGATCCAACACTTTAAACTCGAGAAGTCATGACCATAGCACCCAAGTCATTAATATTCATAAGAAGATATGGTGACACAGATTTCCCCTGGGTTTCCCTTGAAATGGGCTTGAATATGTTATAAAATGGAAGCATAGACGAAGATCAAATACTTTAAACTTGAGAAATCATGGCCATAGCAAGTCAAGTCATTAATATTCATGAGCAGATATGAGGACACAGATTTTCTCTGGGGATTTCCTTGCAATATTTTGTAAAATGGAAGCATCAACAAAGATCAAATATTTTAGACCAGAGAACTCACATTTGTACATAGTTTCTTCTGCTCCACCCCCATACTTTTAAGAGCCAATCAACATAGAGGTGCGGTGAGGTGCTATTCCGAAAAAAACTCCAATGTAAGTTGTATTGGAAATTAATAAATTATTGAAAAGTATTTTTCCATATCATAATTTTTAATGCCCAGCTATATATGTGGCAAATTGGAAATTAAGGTTGACCCAAAACTTTTCTTTAAACACTGATTCCACTTTTTTTATGATTTACAGTAATAAACAAATTTTCGACATCATCAATATGTTGAACAAGTACACACCATAGAGACCGTTTTTTCTGGATTGTAAATGATTCTCAAAACAAAGACAGGGATTGAATAAAATTGTTCAGCAAATGTCCGGGTTGTGTGATGGTCACAAGTTATGAAATGGTGAAACACCTAAGGCATCTCTGATTGCTCATCTGGGCATATCCAGCATAACATGATCCTTTCTAGTTTAATGGACCCCATGCTATATACTTAGAAAATATGCATTATGTAATTCTAAATATGAAAGGTTTCACATTTCAGATCATGGAAAACATTTTTTCATTGCAATACATTGAAGAGAGGAAATAGATTTTGTGAAAATAATGTTTTGTAGACCTAACATCAGAATGGTGATGTTTCTATGTACTGAGAGATTCCGAGATGAGCTTCAGTAGTTAGTGGAGAAAGTCAAAAGTCAAGGACAGAGCATGGAAAAACTTATTCTTTTTACTCCCACCATAGACATATGTCAACAAATTTACAATTGGCTACTGTTGTGTTTAAGGCTGAAGGCTTTTAAAAATACTGAACCCTCTCCTGAAAACTGACTGATAGAAATGTTCCACTGTGGAACAGATAGAATTTCAAAGGAATGCATCATTAAAGGATTTAAAGAGGAAAATAGTGTTATAAGAGTTGTTGTTTGTACCATTGCCTTTGACATTGGCATCGATATACCAAATGTCCATTCTGTTATTATTTGGGGTGTTCCCAATTCCATGCTTGATTTGTTACAACTCATAGGAAGGGCTGGGCGTGATGGTAACACTTCATTTGGTGTGTGTTACAGTTACCCCCGTAGTAGGAATTGTAATGTATGCCACAAAAAAGATTGCACGTGTACCAACTCAGACAAAGTATCAACAGTTGCTGTCACTTCAACATCCTCTTGTGTGCAGCATGTAATTTTGAAACAGTTTAATTTGAAAAAGAAGTCCTTGAAATATATTGAAAATCCTACATGTGAGACTAAAGACTGCCTTCTGAAGTGTCAGTGTAAATCATGCAGTTGTTGTTCTGCTTGTGCCAAAAGGTGTCATTGTAGGGTCAGATTAATTGAAACCTCCCTTGATCAACTTTAAATAAACTAGTGCTGATATTTAAAAAAAATTCAGGTTTATCAATGTTCAATAATGTTTTGTTACAAATTACATTTAGTAGATGTATCCAATAAAAGGATTCAAACAGATCAATGTTTTAATTACATTTGGGTATGCAGTTTGCATATTTTTAATAAAAAATTTTATATTCACTCTTTGTCCACAGGAAACCATCGACAACTGGAGAGGTGAGAGTGGTAAACCTCTTACTAGCATCTTACAAAAACGGGTCAAGAATGAGAGTATGACTGATATGTTATTCATAACTTGATTGTTGAAACTAATTTATATTACCTACTTGCACTATATTTTAAAAGACACAATACAGTACAAAAAAAAGAGAAAGAATATGCTTAGATAGCATTAGTTCCTGCCAAGTATTTTAACTAAGTATAATTCTTTATATACAAGACTACATTTTGAACTGTGAAATACTAAATTCAGATAATACTTCGTCAAAGAAGAAACTTATGGCAAGTAAAAGTGCAATACACTTAATGAATTTTCTACTTTTGGTACAAAGACTTTGTCGTCTGTACCTTATAACAATTGCTTGAAATCCAAAACAAAAGTTGTGCAGTCATTTTAAAAATATATATACATACATTGGTCTTTTTCATTTTTATGGCTTTTAAATATGTAAATTTTTGGCTTGCAGGATGATAGCATCGACTTCTCTGTTTTTAGCAATTAAACCAAATTTATAGCCCAACACAATTTCTTAAAAATTAATACATGGATATTCCAAATTACATGTTCCACATAATTCATTTCATATGTGCAATCAGAAACTCTTGACTTTAAAATATTTATAGCACATGTGTTCAACCATTTGGATATTTTTTGAGAAAACACAACAATTTTGTGTATTTATTTTGTTTTCATCTTAAGAAATACTTTAGAAACTTACAAGATTGTGGTAAGAGAATAACATCTTTTATTGCAGGTCTTTAATCTGGTTTTCTACTGGTAGTGTATGTGCAAACATAAAAAGATTGTCCCATTCTATATCACTTATTTCACCAAACTGTAAGTTATACAAGTAAATATTTTAAAATAATTTCTCTCTTTTAAGACCATTAAAAATTCTTGCACATACCAGTTCTTCATATCTTTTGAAGGGATTCTATTTGGAGGAAATGTAACATTCAGTACAAGGATACCACTAAAATTGTGTATGTTCATTGTGAAACTTCATACCTTTCATGAATAATTGCAAGATTACCAAGTTGGGCATGAAGAGAAAACTTTCTACATTCCCACAGGTACCCTTGCAGGAAAAATGTTCTTATATATAAACAAGTATTTTTATACATTAAAATCACACATTTATTCTTAAAATTGTCAAAAAGTACATTAATTTTAAAAATTTTGGTTCATAGACTTTTGGAATGCATCCAAAATTTTCTATTCATAATATATCGCTCTGGCCACCCTTATTCCAGTGGGCCTTATGGCCTTGGAATGTCGAGCTATATAACCAAGCTAAAAAACTTATGTGTTTCTATAGATAAACCAGTACAAAAATAATCCATTTTGCTTTAAAAGTAAAGTACAATCTATTTGCATTTAACTTTTTTTATAAATTACTGTTGCTTGTTATGTTCACCTGTTGAACACTTTTCAAGTATTACTTTTTTCTAATGGACAGAATATGTAATAGTATATGAAAGTGCCACACAAAAATCCTGTTTCGTCTAAGATGTCTCTTGTTAAATATTTGAATTTTTGCACCTTTAATCCAGTGAGCCTGGTAGCTTTGGATTGTCAGGGCAAGTATCAAATGATTCAAATCCATGTAACTTTCATTTATGAGTGTATGGTACAATTTCAGATGTAATATTATTGTTTATGCCAGTCACTTGTCAAGGACTTGAAAGATGCTTCACTGATGTATTTGAAGCGTCTTTGTCCAATATGTACCCTGTTGAACAATCTGGTGACTACCATGAATCTATTTGTTATATCTTGTCCTTTAGCAATGTCAAAATGTGTTTTTGGGCTCCCCATTCCTTAGTGTTTCATTTTAGCCAGATTTTTTACACAATGTATAAATGAGTCTTGTTCCTCCAACAGAATTGAAGTTTCAGATTTGAAATTCATTATGTACTTCACACTTTTAATTTCTCAAATGAAAATTTAATATGAACCCAAGTCAGTGTCATCTGCAACATCACTGATGATATCCAATAGCTTTAGCTTAAACCTTTTTGGATCTTTCACTTTTGTCGAGTTAGAAATCTTATTGAAACCATCACATTTTCTACCAGGCACAGTTACAAATACCTTGTGTCTGATAAGAGACTTAACTAAATGGTTTATGTCCTTGGCTCATTCTATTGCTCCTGTAGAGTGTACTGGCTTGAAGTCTTTTAGCAAAATGTCTTCTTGGTAAAATTTTCTGAAGCTTTCACTAAGTGCGGCCAGCTGTCTATGCCTCTGAATTGTGTTGTCTGTCCATTGTCCCAGGCAAACTTTGCTACTTTCTTTGTAGATCTTGTTTAAGTGTTCCATGTGCCGGTCCGTTTCAACATTTTTAGATCTACCCCCATGCACATTTATTGTCCGGTTCCATGTAAGTTGCAAGTCTTTCTGATGTTCCACCATTTACATGCAAGAGCAATTTTGTAGCAAATATTACATATTTCAGATGATGGTATTCATGAAGCCTGCACAGATCAAATTTCCAGTGCCTTATTATGCGAGGGCCATCATTTTCTTTACTGCGTCATGCCCAATGATGTCATTTAGTGCAAACCATAAAATGTTTCTGGCACATTCATTCCTTCGGTCCAGTAGCTGCTCTGCTACACTAGCATTGTTGCTGCTGTTAAAGATCCTGTCATGTTGGTCTTTACATTCACGGCTGCAGAAAAAATCGCCCTCGGGAATGTCCTCTTCTTCCATCCCTATGCAATCCAGATGGAACTATTTGTGCTTACATTAAGTGTTATCACAGAAGATCATGGTTTCGTCCCTTTCTGTTTTGCACAAGCAATACTCATAATTTTTGGGACCACCCTTTATTGTGCTGACGCTCAGAATTTGTTGAACATTGATATTGACAATAATGTGGTCTAATAAAGTTTGGCTTATTGTTTCTAGCAATTTGTTAAGGTTTTCATGTGAGAGAGTTTCCGGATTGATTTGGTTTTCTGTAATATAGGACTGTGCAAAGGCAACAACATGGGCATTGGTCAAAAAGTGTAGTAATTCCACAGCATGGTTAAAACACGTGCTTATGTCTGAGTTCACTTGCCGGAATCCATATAGATTTTTTGCCTGAAATAAAGTACCAACCACTCTTTCTGAATGCCCCTTGAACAGTTCATCAAATACATCTTGTATGGTGAGTTGTCTCAAGTGCCATTCCTGTATTGAAGGTAAAAGGCCTCTCAGTTTGTGCCAGTTATCCCTGCCATTGGTTCGGGATTTCTTGGCCAAATAACCCCTTTCACAACTCAGGCCATCACAAAATAAAGGTATTGTAACAGGATCACCTTTACTGTCCTTGGCAACGTACTTGTGGTACTCTTCCATAATTTCGATCATCTCTGAAGTAATATTTTCATCTTCTTCCGAATTATTCCAAGGGGTACAAATTTTGACTTTTGCCTACTTTCTTTGGAATAGGGATGCAGTATTTCCCAGCAAACATCTGCATTGGTGAATTGTTCCATGTAGGTACATATGATACGTTGAATAATTATTTTCAGTTCTGTTTGCAAAAGAATTTTGTCTGATTGACCTGGAAGTAGCTTTGACAGTGGGACTGATTTAACTTTTGCGGCTGTGGGCATTTCAGATGATAAGTGCTGTTTTGTCTAAGATGTCTCTGGTGAAATATTTGGATTTTTGCACCTTGAATCCAGTGGGCGTGGTAGCCTTAGATTGTCAGGGCAAGTATCAAATGATTCAAATCCATGTAACTTTAATTTTTGAGTGTATGGCACAATTTCAGATGAAATGTTATTGTTTATGCCAGTCACTTGTCAAGGACGTGAAAGATGCTTCCCTGATGTATTTGAAGCGTCTTTGTCCAATATGTACCCCATCGAACAATCTGGTGACTACCACGAATCTATTTGTTATATCTTGTCCTTTAGCAACATCAAAATGTTTTTTCGGGCTCCCCATTCCTTAGTGTTTCATTTGAGCCAGATTTTTTACACGATGTAATGAGTCTTGTTCCTCCAACAGAATTGAAGTTTCAGATTAGAAATCCATTATGTACTTCACACTTTTAATTTCTCAAATGAAAATTTAATATGAACCCAAGTCAATGTCATCTGCAACATCACTGATGATATCCAATAGCTTTAGCTTAAACGTTTTGGGGTCTTTCACTTTTGCCAAGTTAGAAATCTCATTGAAACCATCACATTTCTACCAGGCACAGTTACCAATACCTTGTGTCTGATAAGAGACTTAACTAAATGGTTTATGTCCTTGGCTCATTCTATTGCTCCTGTAAAGTCTACTGGCTTGAAGTCTTTTAGAAAAATGTCTTCTTGGTAAAATTTTCTGAAGCTTTCACTAAGTGCGGCCAGCTGACTATGCTTCTGAATTGTGTTGTCTGTCAATTGTCCCAGGGAAACTTTATTACTCTCTTTGTAGATCTTGTTTAAGTGTTCCAAGTGCAGGTCCTTTTCAACATTTTTAGATCTACCCCCATGCACATTTATTGTCCGGTTCCATGTAAGTTGCATGGCAAGTCTTTCTGATGTTCCACCATTTACATGCAAGAGCAATTTTGTAGCAAATATTACATATTTCGGATGATGGTATTCATGAAGCCTGCACAGATCAAATTTCCAGTACCTTATTATGTGAGGGCCATCATTTCTTTAACTGCATCATGCCTAATAATGTCATTAAGTCCAAACCATAACAATTTTCTGGCACATTCATTCCTTCGGTCCAGTAGCTGCTCTACTACACTAGCATTGCCGTTGCTGTTAAGGATCCTGTCATGTTGGTCTTTACATTCACGGCTGCAGAAAAAATTGCCCTCGGGAATATCCTCTTTTTCCATCCCTATGCAATCCAGATGGAACCATTTGTGCTTACATTTTGTGTTATCACAGAAGATCATGGTTTCGTCCCTTTCTGTTTTGCACAAGCAATACTCATAATTTTTAGGACCGCCCTTCATTGTGCTGACGGTCAGAATTTGTGGAACATTGATATTGACAAAAATGTGGTCTAATAAAGTTTGGCTTATTGTTTCTACCAATTTGTTAAGGTTTTCATGTGAGAGAGTTTCCGGCTTGATTTGGTTTTCGGTATTCTAGGACTGTGCAAAAGCAACAACATGGGCATTGGTCAAAAAGTGTAGTAATTCCACAGCATGGTTAAAACACGTGCTTATGTCTGAGTTCACTTGCCGGAATCCATATAGATTTTTTGCCTGAAATAAAGTACCAACCACTCTTTCTGAATGCCCTTGATCAGTTCATCAAATACATCTCGTATGGTGAGTTGTCTCAAGTGCCATTCCTGTATTGAAGGTAAAAGGCCTTTCAGTTTGTGCCAGTTATCCCTGCCATTGGTTCGGGATTTCTTGGCCAAATAACCCCTTTCACAACTCAGGCCATCACAAAATAAAGGTAGTGTAACAGGATCACCTTTACTGTCCTTGGCAACGTACTTGTGGTCCTCTTCCATAATTTCGATCATCTCTGAAGTAATATTTTCGTCTTTCCAAATTATTCCTAGGGGTACAAATTTTGACTTTTGCCTACTTTCTTTGGAATAGGGATGCAGTATTTCCCGGCAAACATCTGCATTGGCGAATTGTTCCATATAGGTACATATGATATGTTGAATAATTATTTTCAGTTCTGTTTGCAAAAGAATTTTGTCTGATTGACCTGGAAGTAGCTTTGACAGTGGGACTGATTTAACTTGTGCGGTTGTGGCCATTTCAGATGATAAGTGCGCTGTGGGGATGCGGTCAACAGTCACATATGCTTGGACCATATTATATATCTCTCCCATGTTTTTGCCTCCTTGGGTGTCTGGAATGCATCTTTTGGTTGACATGATCAAACATAATGTCATAGAGGGAAGGCTTTTTACAGGGAACGTCCGGGATGGAAGTCATGGAAGATGATGACAGGGAATCTGTGAACGATAAATCCGAAGAAAGACTTGTTGCTTTCATATTTGTATCCCCGGCACGAAGCGGGGATACTATGGATTCATCATTGCCGTCGTCCGCGTCCGCAGAGATTTCTTGTTAGCGACCTACAGTCCACATTTCTTTCCAGATTTCTTTCATATTTGGCAGGTGGCTTGATTTCGGGGAGGACTCGCCACCCTATCTTTTTGGTAGGCTTTATGTGTAAATTAGGCCTGTGGTAGACAAAAATGTCTAAAATGTGGAATATTGCTTGTTAGCAACCTACAGTCCACATTTCTTTCCAGATTTCTTTCATATTTGGCAGATGGCTTGGTATGCTAGAGAACTCGCCACCCTATCTTTTTGGTAGGCTTTATGTCTAAGTTAGGCCTGTGGTAGGCAAAAATGTCTCAAATGTGGAATATTGCCTGTTAGCGACCTACAGTCCACATTTCTTTCCAGATTTCTTTCATATTTGGCAGGTGGCTTGGTATGCTAGAGGACTCGCCACCCTATCTTTTTGGTAGGCTGTATGTGTAAATTAGGCCTGTGGTGGACAAAAATGTCTCAAATGTGGAATATTGCTTGTTAGCGACCTACAGTCCACATTTCTTTCCAGATTTCTTTCATATTTGGCAGGTGGCTTGGTATGCTAGAGGACTCGCCACCCTATCTTATTGATAGGGTTTATGTCTAAATTAGGCCTGTGGTAGACAAAAATGTCTAAAATGTGAAATATTGCTTGTTAGCGACCTACAGTCCTCATTTCTTTCCACATTTCTTTCATATTTGGCAGATGGCTTATCGTTTAAAAGTATTGCAGATAGCCAATTTTTCTCGAATAACTCATTCATCTACTTTTGGGAGAGCTTTCACAAGGTGAAGTTTCAGACCCGTAGATAATTACTCACCTACTCAAAATGAGTAAATGTGAATTATCTCTTAAAAGTATTGCAGATAGCCAATTTTTCTCAAATAACTCATTCACCTACTTTTGGAAGAGCTTTCACATGGTGAAGTTTCAGACCCATAGCTAATTACTCACCTACTCAAAATGAGTAGATGCGAATTATCTCTAAAAGTATTGCAGATAGCCAATTTTTCTCAAATAACTCATTCACCTACTTTTCGGAGAGTTTTCACATGGTGAAGTTTCAGACCCTAGATAATTACTCACCTACTCAAAATGAGTAAATGGGAATTACTAGTATCTCTAAAACTATTGCAGCTAGCCAATTTTTCTCAAATAACTCATTCACCTACTTTTGGGAGAGCTTTCACTTGGTGAAGTTTCAGACCCATAGCTAATTACTCACCTACTCAAAATGAGTAAATGCTAATTATTTGTAAAAGTATTGGGCATATTCAATTTTTATCAAATAAATCATTCATCTACTTTTGGGAGAGCTTTCACATGGTGAAGTTTCAGACCCGTAGCTAATTACTCACCTATTAAAAATGAGTAAATGCGAATTATCTCTAAAAGTATTTCAGATAACCAATTTTTATCAAATAACTCGTTCACCTACTTTTGGGAGAGCTTTCACTTGGTGATGTTTCAGACCCGTAGCTAATTACTCACCTACTCAAAATGAGTAAATGCGAATTATCTCTAAAAGTATTGCAGATAGCCAATTTTTCTCAAATAACTCCTTCACCTACTTTTGGGAGAGCTTTCACTTGGTGAGGTTTCAGATCCGTACCTAATTACTCACCTACTCAAAATGAATAAATGCTAATTATCTGTAAAAGTATTGCGGATACCCAATTTTTCTCAAATAACTCATTCATCTACTTTTGGGAGAGCTTTCACATGGTGAAGTTCTAGACCCGTAGGTAATTACTCACCTACTCAAAATGAGTAAATGCAAATTATGTCTAAAAGTATTACAGATGGCCAATTTTTGTCAAATAACTCATCTACTTTTGGAAGGGCTTTCACATGGTGAAGTTTCAGACCCATAGCTAATTACTCACCTACTCAAAATGAGTAAATGCTAATTATCTGTAAATGTATTGCGCATGTTCAATTTTTTGTCAAATAAATCATTCACCTACTTTTGGGAGAGCTTCCCTGTCATAGTCTTGCCTAAGTCTATGTCAATGCATGAACAGGTTGCTTTAATGCTTAATGAGATGCCAATACGATTAAAACAGGAAAATGTATTTCTTTTGCATCCGGCGAGCCATAAAAGTGTAGAGTTAATAGCCAGTATCAAACTGTCATTTTTATTTCTAGAAAACATGATCTGGGATAAGAGCAACAGGATTAGTGGCTTTAGAGAAGTTGTTATTTTCTTGCTTTTTGATAACGTTTTTGTGGTACTTTTTGGTGGTTACTGAGGCTACTAATAATTTGTAAAGGAATGGGGAGTTCTTCTGAATGAGTAACAGGAACTTGTCAATAGAAAATTGCTGCAGATCACTCATGGTTTGGAATGGTTGAAACAGGTTGAGCTTGGATAAATTTTGAGTTTCATTCCTCAAAATGTTCAACAGAACCGAAAGGAATACCTTATTCACGGATGTAGAAGAAGCTAATAGACTTTGCAGACCCTTTTTGTAACTGTGTTTGAGAAGGAGTTGTACAGCTTGCCCAAGTTTTGAATTTGGTAGTTCAGGTTGTTTGGCTTTTGTGTTGCAAGAGCTTACACCAATGTAGTGCGGATGCCTCGACTTCTTCTTCTGGGGACTTGAATGGGGTGAAATGCAAGTGTGCAATTTAATTTTTGTTGACAGATAAGATCCTTTTTTTCTAGTTGAGTTGAACTGTTTTCTGGAGTATTGTTGGATTTTGTGCTCAGTTCATGTAATAAACTTTCGCAGTTTGTACAGATAAAACCTTTCTTGTGTGGTGTTAAAGTTATATTGAATTGTTCCTGTAGGATTTCAGCAGGAATCTTTGTGCTTGTTCTGCATCTAATCTTGGAAAACAGAGAGGTTCTGTTGTATCTTTTTCCTTTCTTTAGGAATGTTTCAGAGCAGTTTAGACATCTATCTTCAGAATCCATATCTTCCCTATGATATAAAACATAACAAAAATTCTGATCTTACTATAATTGGTAAATAACCGAACAATGTAAGAAAGAACCCTAAATACAAACCTAATGCATCGAGAGGTGTGTATACTTCTTGAAGTACAATTTCTGAATATATTCTTCTGATTAATGTTGGTAGGATTAACCATTTGTTGGATCACATAAGTCTGGTGTAATTGGGGTAGGAAAAATTCGATTCCAAAATATTGCCCAAAATGCATTGACCATACATGGAGTTTTAAACCATTTTAAAACCTCTTCAGCAAGGAGTCAGCTCCACAGGCAACACACCCAACACGAGCAGTGGCAAAGTAGGGGAAACTACATAAAAATAAACAAGTAATATGTGCACTTGTCATATTGTTATATTTTTAAGGGTGCCATACATTTTTGGATAATAAAGTAAAGAACAAAAAAAAAAAAACCAAAATAATATAATGATTAATGTAAACACATTTACTTAAAATATATCATGTACACCATATAAAATGAATTTGTCAACCTACCCTCAAGGAGGAAAGGTCACAAAACCTCTTCAGCAAGGAGTCGGCTCCACAGGCGACACACCCAACGCGAGCAGTGGCAAAGCAGGGTAAACTATATAAAAATAAAAAAGTAATGTGTGCACTTGTCACAATTATGTAATAATCATTCACATCCAAGTCATTCAGTGAGTGATAGTGTCCTTATTCCAAATGCACAGTCACATTTCCATCAAGGGAATAAAAAAATTTGATAATTTTTTTGTGTTTTACAGATTTCTGTTATATATTTTACTGTGCAATAAGTTTATTGATTTTGATGCGGGGCACATCCTGGATAGTCACTGAGGTAAACTAGTATATGTTTTATGTACAGATATCTGCCATTTGTTGCCCTGCGCGGCGTTTGTGTTTTTACATACTTATGCCATCTGTCTCGCATAGATACCGCTTATAAAAAATCGGCTGAGAGACAGATTAATCGGTCTAATATGTTTCAGACATTACAATACCATACATTTATTACAGCAGGAAAGGCTAGTGAAGTTTGTTTACATTTAAAAATGTGTTGAAATTTATTTCTGCCAGTTGGATAGGCATTAAATGTTAGTGAACGGCACATATATGTACCTCAAAGAATGCAAATAACACTTTATACTTGTGATAATATGTGTAAAAATATGCCGTTCAAGATTTACACACAAAAACAAAACAAGTACATGTGAGCTGTGTCCCTCACCATTGCATACCATCAGAAATATCAATGGCAATGCGTGACAGGACAGAAACTTGGTCTAAGGTTATTTGGGAGATATTCTTTACTTCCTGACTTGCATTTGGATGCCATTCAGTGACTTTTTTAACAGATGTTTAAAACCACAAGCTTCTTCCAGTTCATTTAATTAAGCACCCCTTTAAAGGGGAATGTTTCTCAGTTTTGCCCCCTTTTTTCAAACAGCCTAATGCACTACACCACGGCCACAGTATTTTCTAAGTGGAACATCCCCCTTAATATAAGGCCTATCAAAATGATTTTTGGCATTTATCAACTACATGCATGGGAAATTTTTTTCATAGGTAAAAGTTTGACCTGTGACCTTTATCAAAGTCACTTGATCAAAAATCTGTCCAGTTTAGTTTATGTGTGCTTTCTAGATTATAGTAAAGCATTTGAAAGAGTAAGCCATTCGGTTCTTCTGAATAAGCTGTTTGTATGTCAAGTACCATCAGTTGTTATTCGTATGCTGAAGTTCTGGTTTACTCAGCAAAGCTTTTGTGTTAAAGTGGGAAATGTAACATCAGATGTATTCACAGTAACTAATGGATGTAGACAAGGTGGGATCTTATCCCCAATATTGTTTTACATTGTATCTTAATTGTTATAGTTTGAACCTGTTAGTTTCTAAGTTTGGTTGTAAATTTGTTAATAATACTGTGCATCACCTGATGTATGCTGATGACCTAACTCTTCTTGCTCTATCTGCTAAAGATCTAGAAGAAGCTGACTAGATACCTCTGAAACCTATGCTAATACACATGAAATACGTAGTTTATAATTCTAAGAAGTCTGTGTTTATGTTTCCATAGCAGTCCTGATATGCATTTTTTATAACAGAGTCATAAGGAGTTCAGGGATCTATAACCCTTACAACCTATCCGATAGCTTTATCGCCGTTGCTTCGTATCGTTTTGAGTTCAGGATGAATCTTGTTAGATCAGGATCAAAATTTGTTCAGAAGAGCAGTACAATCAGGATGGGTCCACCAACAAATTGTGTAGTCTGTGTGGAGGATGGAATGTTTAGGACGCAGTTTCATTGTCTTTACCTTTTTTATGTCAGTTGACATAATGGTATTGTTTTGCAGTGTATACATACGCATCTGCTTAAACAATTTCTACTTCAAAAGTTCAAAGCTCAGAGACATGCTGTTTAATTTAAAGGATTCCTTATCGATCAAGGATAAAAAATTGTTCAAGGCATGTAGATCTGTTTGTTCGTCTGTTCCCCAGAGTGGTTAGAAGTAAGGTATCCCCGCACACAAAGTGTGAAAATTTCAACACTTTATCACAGTTTTCTCATTGCACTTTTTACCAGTCACCTAATGAGTAAATGGCTTTTATCTTCAAAAGTGTTGCAGCTACGCAATTTGGTGTTGTTCAACATAATTCGTATTGCAGCTACGCAATTTGGTGTTGTTCAACATAATGCCAAATTAAGTCATTTTAGTTAGTTCATTCAACAGGAAAGTTCTAAATGGGGTCATGTCATAGCTCTATGTGCAAATGGATAAATAATTTGCTTGTTAGGATAGTCAGCACAAGTTGATTATAGAAAATTATTTATCTACTTTCTGAAGCAGGGGTGGGGTCAAATCCTTGCAAAAGGATTTAAATCCAAATCCTTTGAGATTTTTCAAATCCAAATCCTTCCTTTTTCATAAGGATTTAAATCCAAATCCTTTTTGAAAAAGGAATTAAAATCCTTTAGAAAAACATGATTGAATAAACTAAGTTTTTGAAAGCGAAGTGCTACTTCATCAAAGTAGTGAGGCTTCTTTCAACTGTACTCCCATTCTTAATCACTGTAAACTTCAAAGATTAAATTACATCTAAAGCAACAATTGTATTTTGTTTGTATATTTGCACCCTGCACAAGATTACTAGAATCTGTTAACGTAGTTTATGAAAAGGGAAAAGAAAAATTATTACATTACATATTGAATATAGACACACAGTGACATTACACTAATGAAATTTAAAGGATTTTAAAAAGCAGAAGGATTTTGCACAAAAACTAAAGGATTTAAATCAATTCCAAATCCAAAATCCTGTTTTTGCAAAATGATTTCAAATCCTTTGAAAAAAGGATTTAAATCCTTCAAATCCAAATCCTCAAAGGATTCGACCCCAATATCCCATCCATAATTAAAAGGTTGGATGTGGTTTCATTGATAGGTAACCAGGTGATCAGAAAAATACAGAAACACATCTTAAACTGTGTTAAGTAATCAACGAAGTATTTTGCTCACCTCAGTTTTTTTTTGTGTGGATCCTTGATGTTCTGATAAAATCAGAGTTACTGTATTCAGTTCTGTATTTAAGTACTGTATCCACTTGGTTGTTTAAAATTAATCAAAACAACCATATAGCTAGTGCGAGTTGGAGAAAGATTCCCACACTTTGAACTATAAATATGTGATGAATAATCTTTCTGGAAATATCTTGTGATTTTCTAATTGAAAGAACTCCTGTTATTCATTTTAGCTTTAAAAGAGACATAGATAATATTTAATGCCATGCAGAATCATGAAAAACATGCTGTGTTGTCAAAAATACCTTTTTTATGTAATTGTAGCAAGCAAATCAAGGAAGCATGGGATGTAAAAAAATCCATAAGGCAAAATTTGAAAGTAATGGGCCTGGCATCTGATCCCAATGCAGCAATACCTCTTCCGAAGGCCAAGGTAAAAAGAAAATAATAGTAATTTAAAACAATTCTAGGCACTAAGAATCATATACCTTTAAGTTATTAATGATACTGACTTCAGTGAGGTAAATTTCAAGTGTGAAATATTTAGCTGAACCTTCTTTTAGAGAGAAGTATATTGAGCAGATATATACACAAATGAAGACATTAACTAAGTTGTTGTATACACATTCATTTATAACCAACATACAATCTGAATGCAGTCAGGCAATAACGGCAGAAAATCTGCTTAAATGATTTTAAATTTAAATGTTATTTTTTTCCAAAAGTGTAGCTCTATCCATATTATGTGTTGTTATGTTAGCTGACATTATGTCATCACTCTGCAGCGTCCACATGAACAACTTTACCTCCAAAACTACAAGACCAGAGACATGCTGTTATTTTTTTTAAAAAAAAGATACCTAAACAATCCAGGATGATGTATTTAAAAAAAAAAACATACCTTAACTATTGAGGATGACAAACTTTTCAAGGCATGCAGATCTATTTGTTCTTCTGTTCCCCAGAGCCATTACAAGTGAGGTAGCCCCACCCAAATTGTGAAAATTTCAACACTTTATCACAATTTTCTCGCTCACTATTGCAGGGCTTTTTCTCTTATCTTGCATATATGAACTAGGTTACTAGTAGATTCCATTGTGTGAGTATCAGGACTGGATCTTTCTTAATTATTTTTTTATGAATTTTTAAAATAATTTTTAATGCATTAAAATTCATGAAATCATGCACTAAATCACATATAACTTGAAAGTATTACATTTAGAGCATTTTGTTAAAATATATTATTCAGCTACTTTTTTCCATAGCTAAAACATGGTGATTAACTTTGGTGTCTATTTCAATAGCCAAGTGAGTAATAGCTACTTTCTGACTTTTCGGTACCTTCTATAATGAGTAAAATCACTGCTAACTCGAAAACTATTGCATATACAGAATTTTGTATAAATATGTTATTCATCTACTTTTGGTTAGCTATAGTAAACTTGCAGACCTGTAGCTCATTGCATAGCTGAGGAATAACTACTTTGAGGCTATCACTCTTGAATAAATCAGTTGTAACTTGAAAACTATAAGACTTATAGCTTATTGCATAGCTGAGCAATAGTTATTTTCATAGTATTGCTGGTGGGTAATTGTATCCACCGGAGGCATCCAGTGGATACTTTGGTTTATCATTCGCTACGCCGCCGCCACGCGTAGAGAGATTTTCGGCGTTAACGCTCTCAGAGGAAAACTACACCAGCTAGGTTCACCAAATTTGCAGGATACCTTCATTGGGGGGTAAGCTTCTCTGGGACTGAAATTAGCCTCATTCTGAAAAACAAGATGGCCTCCGCGGGCATTTCTTTGAAAATGATCCCTAGAGGTTTGGGATGGTAAACCAACATATAGGAAATCATGGGCAGGGAATCTTTTCATGTGGTCGGATTTGACCTTGGGTCCCTCCTCCAAGGTCAATTGAGGATAGCCAAAGTTAACAGTGCTTATAACTTGCTTATTATTGGTCCTAGAGATTTGGGATGGTAAACCAACCTGTAGAAAATCATGGGCAGGGAATCTTTTGGTGTGGCCAGATTTGACCTTGGGCCCCTCGTTCAAGGTCAAACGAGGATAGCCAAAGTTAAAAGTGCTTATAACTCCCTTATTATTGGTCCTAGAGGTTTGGGATGGTAAACAAACCTATTGGAAATCATGGGATGGGAATCTTTTGGTGTGGTCGGATTTGACGTTGGGCCCCTCATTCAAGGTCAAATGAGGATAGCCAAAGTTAAAAGTGCTTATAACTTGCTTATTATTGGTCCAAGAGGTTTGGGATGGTAAACCAAAATATAGGAAATCATGGGCAGGGAATCTTTTGATGTGGTCGGATTTGACCATGGGCCCCTCGTTCAAGGTCAAACGAGGATAGCCAAAGTTAAAAGTGCTTATAACTCGCTTATTATTGTTCCTAGAGGTTTGGGATGGTAAACCAACCTATAGGAAATCGTGAGCTGGGAACCTTATGGTGTGGTCGGATTTGACCATGGGCCACTCGTTCAAGGTCAAATGAAGATAGCCAAAGTTAAAAGTACTTATATCTCGCTTATTATTGATCCTAGAGGATTACAATGTGAAACCAACTCACACAAAATCTTGGGCTAGGAATCTTCTGATGTTAGATTTGACCTTTGGCCCCTCTTTCAAGGTCAAACAATGGTTCACTGGCTTTGGTGAGTTGTCTTTCCGGTGGATACAAATTTGCATCGGTTCTCCGATGTGTAGGTCTAGTTTTATATGTATGCTTCAAGCATAAAATTCTATGTCTTCTCCCTTCAAACTCAATATCCAAACTGTGCAGTTACACAGATATAACCCCTCTTTTTATAAACCTTTCACATCACGTTTCTGGTCACTTCAAGTAACCAATGCATCTCGCTACACAAATCTGTAAATGTCTTTGCAAGCGGTTTGCAAATTGGGTGATAATTGACCTATAAATCTTGTCTGGGCTATATCGGAAACTGTAAGGTGTAGGAAGTTGATACTTCGTAGGGACGTTGGTTGGGAGTTGTAGGTAGGGAATGCCATTGTGTGACCTTGATTTGGCTTTTGATCTTTCCTGTAGTGGGCTTGACCTTTAAAATTTTGTCTGGGCAATACTCTGAAACCGTAAAGTGTAGCAAGTTGATACTTGGTAGGGACATTGGTTGTAGGTGTGCAACATCATGATGTGATCTTGATTTGACCTTTGATACACCATTGAGCAAATTGCTTACAATGGCAAAGTGGTGAATCAACACTATTAAATTTAGAGGACTTGGTTGATGTATTTGGTTAACCTACCTTGTGATGTACAATATCACAGCCACTTTTCATATAATAAGTCGCATGTTTTACAGGCTGCTTGGAGCATTTGCTTTGGTATTTGTTCATGGTATCTGGATATGATGTGTACTAATTCTTTGGCAGTCAATGAAACTTCATATTTTTATCACATAGTATTTAATCCCTGGCAGAAATCATAACACAGTCTTGATTTTTAGCTGATTTAAATCTGTATGTTGTATGTCAAAACTGTGAACAGTTCTGTGCAATCCATCCAAATGGTTTCTACACAGTTCCATCTCAACACTAATAGAGAGACAAAAGTATTGTCTTTCATCAGTAATCTAGTGGCCTTATTCCCTAATAAGTACCCAAGATCTACCACTGAGAGTTTGTTTACACATAAAATCGCTGCCTTAAAATGTTTTTATTTTGCAGGATCTTCTTGGTAAAGACATTGAAGAAATTCAGCTCACAGATCAAACTGTACAAAAAGCTGCCAAAAGCTCCAAAGTTGTAAAGGGTTAGTTGTAATTTTAGATACATTTATAAAATTCTATTACTGAGGTAAATGCAGATGTGGTTTCAGTGCATGGATAAAAGTCATACAGAGATAGGGCACAGAAAGTAGGGCACACATTTTTTTGAAAGAGGAAAAACGGGACACAATATTTTTATAAATTTTAAATCATGGATCTGTCATAACATTATTGAAAGTAGAACACAGCACTCAAAATAAGAAACGCTCTAAAGCTACTCAGGATTACATTTTAAAATTGAAACCCATTTAAATTTCTCGTAAAATATGGTTACTAGAACAAAAATCCAGAGCTAATTAAAAGGGGGTTGGACATAAGCCCAGACTTGTAACTTAAAAGAAATGATCTTCTCATAAAACACTCTAAAAAAAATATTTCAGTTGTTCTTTATTAAAGTTTACATTAAAACCAAGTAAAATGAAAGCACCATTACCCTGAAGTACCAACTGATAAACCTTTTGTCATAGATTACTTAAAAACAATATTAATCAACAATCATAGCAATAATAGCTTTGGGAAAATGTTTGTCCGGACTGTATCTCAGAAACTGTGAGGTGTAGGAAGTTGATACCTTGTAGGGACATTGCTTAGAGGGTATAGGTGTGCAACATCATGGTGTGACCTTGATTTGACCTTGCCATAGTTACCTTGAGTTTGAAAATCTCGTCCAGGCTGTAAGCTGTAGGAAGTTGCTACTTGGTAGGGACATTGGTTTTGGGGTGTAGGTGTGCAACGTCATGGTGTAACCTTGATTTGACCTTGCTGTAGTGTCCTTGACCTATAAAATATTGTCTGGGCTATATCTCAGAAACCGTAAGGTGTAGGAAGTTGCTACTTGGTAGGGACATTGGTTGTGGGGTGTAGGTGTGCAACGTCATGGTGTGACTTTAATTTGAGCTTTGGCCTTGCTGTAGTGTCCGGGCAATATCTTGGCAACCGTAAAGTGTAGGAAGTTGATACTTGGTAGGGACATTGGTTAGGGGTTGTAGGTGTGCAACGTCATGTTGTGATCTTGATTTGACCTCTGACCTTATCATAGTGACCATGAGTTTGAAAATCTTGTCGGGGCTATTTCTTGGATTCCATAAGGTGTAGGAAGTTGATACTTGGTAGGGACATTGGTTAGGGGGTTTAGGTGTGCATCATGGTGTGACCTTTAATTTGGCTCTGCCAAAGTTTGTTCATCTGCCATAGTTGAGACATGTTTCTCTCATGACAAAGATAAATGGATTGCTGCACCTGATTATTATATGTACTTTTACGTCAATAGTGTCCAGATCTTTGTACTGTTTCACTACTTCTATATCTCATGTTGTTGAAAAATATTTCCCCAGGCTGTTGGGTACGGACATCTCTGATGTTATTTTTAATCATTTTAACTCACTTGTTCATCAGGGCCACTTTTGAAAGCAAAAAACATTTTCTATTTAGACTAAGCATTTCTGCAGAACATTTGATGCATTTAAACTACTTTGGCCCATTATTTATGACTCAAAGATATAATTCTGACTTTATCTCAACCCCTTAGAATCTGTTATTCTGAGAATTGCTGAGACGTAAAAAAAAATAATAAATAAAATGTTTGTGGAAACATTTCAAATAATGATTTTTGCTGTGTTTAGACTTAGAAGCTGAAGCCAGTGTTTCACAAACTAGGAGAGTGAAACTATCACAACCTGAGGTCAGCTACTGTACATACATGATGGAAAAGTATGGAGAGGACTACAAAGTAAGCTTTAGACAGGAGCATATCACAGACTGAAATTGTTTGCCACTGGTAGCAAGTGTGGGGAGATTATATAATACATGTGTATATAGGTAACTATGGGAAGCTAAAATTTAATTTGTGGCAGTCCCCAACAATTTACCACTGATGGCATGACTGACCCTCCCTAAACTTATGCAATATAACAGGGTAGGGGATCCTGGGGTTATTTTAAGAGAAGTCGACTAAATAATCTCCATTCATTTTAAGTGTGGGATTCTCTACAGCTGAACTTTACAGCTCCACTTTCCACAAAATAGACAAATATTAGTAGAGTTCAAAGAATTCAAAATATTTGACACCTTTCTTACATAAACTACACTGGCTCCCCATTCAGTACCGTATACTGTTTAAATACAACCTTCTTACTTACAAGGCAATAAATTTGAGGGATCCCCCATATCTGTCCTCTTTGATTAAACATGGTGACCCCCACACAAGGCAATTGCCTCTCAGTTTCTTCAACCAGATCTAACTAATGCATGGGGAGCTGCTCCAACTGAATGGAACAAACTGCCTCAAGCCATTAGAACCCAGAAAAGTATTACTGGTTTTAGGATTACTGGATTTAGGCAACAGTTAAAGACCTACCTGTTCAAGTTAGCCATAGTCTTTCTGCCCTCTCGGACACACACATGGAAACAGACTTCCTTCCAGAAGTTGGACTCTCCCTTCTTTGACATCAGTGCCTTGGAGGATGTCTTCATCAATTTGGTGCTTTATAAATATACTATTACTACTACTAATTGAAAACGATAATAGGTCCAAGCTTCCATGGGACTTTTGACTTCTTTCAAAATAATATATCTGTTTTCTAATTCAGTATTGTTGTCATTATATGTCATCTTGTGTAACGGGTGATTTAAAAGATTATAAAGTCATTTGATAAGATAGCACTAATATGTAGTTGATTTGTGACAGTGTAATATGTGTCAAAAGCTGCATGTTATTGACAACCTTAGTTGTACATTCCAAATACGATACCAGACATTTTGCCAGCAACTTGACTGTATGTCATGAATAATTGTTCTAAATAACACACTAGTTTTGAGTTCATTTAAAACAAAACAATGTTTGCACACAAGTAAACAACCTTTGAGTTAACCAGCCAAATTGTTGTTGTTCTGTATGTAGTAGAGTTGTTCATTTTACTAGTTTGAACTAGTAATATTGACATCTTGTACTTTTTAGGCCATGGCAAGAGATGCAAAGAATCATTATCAAGACACTCCAAAGCAGATTCGCAGAAAGATCAATACATTTAAAAGTATTCCAGAACAGTATAATGCATATCTGAAGTCACTTAATTCAGGGGATTCTTGAAAGTAACATATTGAGTGAGATAAGAATTTTAATTTTTTTTGTTGCTCCTGAGATTAACTGAACATTTGAGGGGTAAGTTTGTAAAATGGATAGACTGGGCCATTGATGATTTGTGAGTATTATATTTTCCCATTTATATATATTTGATTTATTAATACTGAAGAGGCTGTTACATAAAAAGGGTCCACCCATTCCCACCCCACTGGTTTGAAGTGTTGTTTGTTATGTTATACCATTTATATAATCAATGGTTTATTGACACAGTGTCAGTGGCAGACTTCATTACCTAATACGACCAAGGAGGGGATGGGGGCAGGGGTGGAGAGGAGTGACATTATCATTCAGATTCAGATATAAATAAAACATACAACCAATTTACACCATAGCTTTTTTTTAGATTTCAGACATATATGGAGTTCATAAAGTACTCATGCTCTTTGTTTAAGCAGTAGAACATGAATTAGTAAATTATATAAACTGTGGCCAATTATATAATGTTATGTTTACATGTCAGTGCAAGGACTGAGAAGTTATATTGTCAGATCCTACAGTTTCTTCTCTTCATAAATTGAAACCATGACACCAACTTTTAATTTACTTTGTAAAAGGATTGCAAGGATAGATGTCAAATTATGAAGATAGAATTATGAAAATTGTAATAGTATTACTTAATCTGTTGAGATCTCACACATTTGTTTTATAATATTTCATCTGTTCACTACTAATTAAATTCATTTGGGACTACTAATTTAGAATGGACAGTCAAAATAGTTATGTCCCCATCGATGTACGGACCTTTGCCTGTAGGAGCTTTGCCCACAAGGAACTTTGCCTACCACATTTTTATGTCAGCTGACTTGTCAGTCAGCTGACATTATGTCGTCACTCTGCGGCGTGGGCGTACGCGTACGCGTGAACAACTTCTCCTCCAAAACTACAAGGCCTAGAGACATGCTGTTTTTTTTAAAAGATACCTTATCTATCGAGGATGAAAAATTGTTCAAGGCATGCAAATCTGTGTGTTCGTCTGTTTGCTAGAGACATTACAAGGGGGGTACCCCCACCAAAAGTGTGGAAATTTCAACACTTAATCACAATTTTCTCAGTGACTATTGCAGGGATTTCTCTCATATCTTGCATATATGTACTAGGCCACAGGTAGATTCTCTTGTGTGAGTATGAGACCTGGATCTGTCTTACTTTTTTTTTAATAAATTTTTTTAATAATTTTTAATGCATTAAAATTCATGAAATCATGCACAAAATCATTTATAACTTGAAAAGTGTTGCATTTAGAGCATTTTGTTAAAATATGTTATTCAGCTACTTTTTTCATAGCTACAATATGGTGAGTAAGTTGGGTGCCTGTCTCAATAGCTAAGTGAGTAATAGCTACTTTTGGGCTTTTCAGTAACTTCCATCATGAGTAAAATCACTTGTAACTTAAAAACTATTGCATTTAGAGAATTTCGTATAAATATGTTATTCAGCTACTTTTGGGTCAGCTATAACATAGTAAAATTTCAGACCTGTAGCTCATGGCATAGCTGAGTAATAGCTACTTTTAGGTTATCACTGTTGAGTAAATCGCTTATAACTTGGAAACTATTGCATTTACAGTATTTTGTTGCATATATTATTCACCTATTTTGGGATCAGCTATAACATAGTGAAGTTTCAGATCTGTGGCTCTTTGCATAGCTGAGTAATAGCTACTTTGAAGTTCTCACTATTGAGTAAATCACTTGTAACTTAAAACCTATTGCATTTAGAGAATTTCGTATAAATATGTTATTCAGCTACTTTTGGGCCAGCTATAACATAGTGAAATTTCAGACCTGTAGCTCATTGCATAGCTGAGTAATAACTACTTTGAGGTTCTCACTATTGAGTAAATCAGTTGTAATTGCAAAACTATTGCATTTAGAGAATTTAGTATAAATATGTTATTCAGCTACTTTTGGGTCAGCTATAACATAGTAAAATTTCAGACCTGTAGCTCATGACATAGCTGAGTAATAGCTACTTTGAGGTTATCACTGTTGAGTAAATCGCTTATAACTTGGAAATTATTGCATTTAGAGTATTTTGTTTCAATATGTTATTCACCTATTTTGGGGTCAGCTATAACATAGTGAAGTTCCAGACCTGTGACTCATTGCATAGCTGAGTAATAGCTACTTTGAAGTTCTCAATGTTGAGTAAATCACTTATAATTTGAAAACTATTGCATTTAGAGAATTTAGTATAAATATGTTATTCAGCTACTTTTGGGTCAGCTATAACATAGTAAAATTTCAGACCTGTAGCTCATGGCATAGCTGAGTAATAGCTACTTTTAGCTTTTGTTATTCACCTATTTTGGGGTCAGCTATAACATAGTGAAGTTCCAGACCTGTGACTCATTGCATAGCTGAGTAATAGCTACTTTGAAGTTCTCAATGTTGAGTAAATCACTTATAATTTGAAAACTATTGCATTTAGAGAATTTAGTATAAATATGTTATTCAGCTACTTTTGGGTCAGCTATAACATAGTAAAATTTCAGACCTGTAGCTCATGGCATAGCTGAGTAATAGCTACTTTTAGGTTATCACTGTTGAGTAAATCACTTATAACTTGCAAACTATTGCATTTAGAGTATTTTGTTGCATATGTTATTCACCTATTTTGGGGTCAGCTATAGCATAGTGAAGTTCCAGACCTGTGGCTCATTGCATAGCTGAGTAATAGCTACTTTGAAGTTCTCACTGTTGAGTAAATCAATTGTAATTGGAAAACTATTGCCTTTACAGAAATTTGTGCAAATATGTTATTCAGCTACTTTTGGGTCAGCTATAACATAGTGAAATTACAGACCTGTAGTTCATGGCACAACTGAGCAATAGCTATTCTCAGGCACTGACTGTTGAGTAAATCGGCTATAACTTGAAAAATATTGCATTTGGAGTATTTTGTTAAAATATATTGTTCACCTACTTTTGGGTTAGCTATAACATAGTGAAATTACAGACCTATAGCTCGTGGCATAGCGGAGCAATAGCTATTTTCAGGTTCTCACTATTGAGTAAATCAGTTGTAACTTGAAAACTATTGCATTTACAGTATTTTGCTTAAATATGTTGTTCACCTACTTTTAGGTCAGCTATAACAGAGCAAAAATTCAGACATGTAGCTCATTGCATAGCTGAGTAATAGTTACTTTGAGGTTCTCACTCTTGAGTAAATCAGTTGTAACTTGAAAACTATTACATTTAGAGTATTTTGTTAAATATGTTATTCACAGACGTTTTGGTCAGCTATAACATAGTGAAATTGCAGACCTCTATGTCATGGCATAGCAGAGCAAAGCTTCTTTCAGGTTCTCACTGTTGAGTAAATCATTGTATCCAACCTGTAGGAAATCATGGGCTGGGAATCTTCTGGTGTGGTCGGATTTGACCTTGGGCCCCTCCTTCAAGGTCAAATGAGGATAGCCAAACATAAAAGTGCTTATAACTCGTTTATTATTGGTCCTAGAGGTTTGGAATGAAGACCAACCTATAAAAAATCATGAGCTGGGAATTTTTTGGTGTGGTCGGATTTCACCTTGGACCCCTCCTTCAAGGTCAAATGAGGATAGCCAAACTTAAAAGTGCTTATAACTCGCTTATTATTGGTCCTAGAGGTTTGGAATGGAAAACCAACCTATAGAAAATCATGGGCTGGTAATCTTTTGGTGTGGTCGGATTTCACCTTAGACCCCTCCTTCCAGGTCAAACGAAGATAGCCAAACTTAAAGTGCTTATAACTCGCGTATTATTGGTCTTGGAGGTTTGGGATGGTAAACCAACATATAGGAAATCATGGGCTGGGAATCTTTTGGTGTGGTCAGATTTCACCTTAGACCCCTCCTTCCAGGTCAAACGAAGATAGCCAAACTTAAAGTGCTTATAACTCGCGTATTATTGGTCTTGGAGGTTTGGGATGGTAAACCAACATATAGGAAATCATGGGCTGGGATTCTTTTGATGTGGTCAGATTTGACCTGGGACCCCTCCTTCAAGGTCAGTTGAGGATAGCCAAACTTACAATTGCTTATAACTCGCTTATTATTGGTCCTACAGGTTTGGGATGGTAAACAAGCTACAGGAAATCATGGGCTGGGAATTTTTTTGTGTGGTCGGATTTGACCTTAAACCCCTCCGTCAAGGTCAAACAAGGATAGCCAAACTTAAAAAGTGCCTATGACTCACTTATTATTGGTCCGACAGGTTTGGGATGGTAAACCATCCTAAATTCTTTGGCTGGGAATCTTTTGGTATGGTCAGATTTGACCTTTGGATCCCTTCTTCATGGTCGAACGAGGATATTACATTTATAGTATTTCTTTAAATATTTTTAACCTACTTTTTACACTTAAACAATTACCTTGTTACTTTATTTCATAATACCATTTGCAGGGCACAACTTTTTTGTCCTTTTCTTTTTTTATTTTGAAAAAAAAAATATGTTAAATTTTATCAAAGCTCAACAGTCTTTAACTACAGAAACTGAAATGAATTGTGTTTCCTGAGCCCTGAGAAGCATTACAATATTCCTTTGATGTTGATTTGTTTGTCTATATTGGGATGATTTCTTAATTAACGCTCAACGATAGGAGAGGGTTATTGTAATCAGTTTGTTTCTGTCTGTCTGTCTGTCTGTCTGTGCATTGTTTCGCCCTTATAACTCAAAAACTATAACACCAATCGAGCTCAAATTTGGTGGGCAGGTATTTTATGGGGTACAGACGGATTCTTTCAAATTTGGTGTAATTTGTTTGAAAACTAAAGCCAGGAGAGAGTTTTTCTTATTTTTAATTGGGCTTTTACAGTGAAATCTGCTTCTCTGTCTGTGCACCATTTTGCCCTTATAACTCAAAAACTATAACTTCAATCAATCTCAAATTTGATGGGAAGGTATTTCATGGGGTACAGACGGATTCTTCCAAATTTGGTCTAATTTGTTTGAAAATTAAAGCCAGGAGAGAGTTTTTCTTATTTTAATTGGGAATACACAGTGAAACTGCTTCTCTTCATCACATATGTAAAAATCAATATTTTGCTTTCTGATGATGTCATTACTAAGTGATGTCACAATGTAACTGCCATTGTGAGGTCACAAACCTAGCTTGTGATACTTGATGTCTTTAAGTAAAAATATTTCTTCTCATTGTATGTCTTGAAATTGACATAAACATAACAAGATGCACTCAGAGAGAGCAAAACGCTCGACTCAATGTGACCAGTCTCACAAGTGTTATAAAGTATAACACACATCCAGGCTTATTGGTATCCAGAATATTAACTAGATTTTCCTAAAATGTAATCACTCCTTCCCATGGCTAGCCCCTTCCTACTTAAAATTTAACATCAAAATTTATTCATTACTTTTGAAGAAATATCAAGTAGAAAGCTAAAATCATTAAAATACATTGAAATGGGACCTATAAAAATTCATGATTTTTTGTATCCAAAATATGATCCAGGTCTTTCCCAAAAATTAGTAACTTCTTCCTTTGACCAGGTCCTACCCACAAAATTTTTATAAAGATCTGTTCATTAGTTCTGGAGTAATCTGAACACCAAAAACAGACAGACAAATAGACAGAAAAGCACACAAAAACATAAACTCCTGGTAGAGGTAAAAATACTGGTTAAAAGCCACTTCTTGGTGAAAATCACTCAGGGTAAATTTTTTGTGATGGACTGTCAAGAAATTGAAACAAACAAACAAACAAACAAAAAAACAGAAATAAATAAACATGGTGAATACACCACCTCCCCCTCAATTATCTTTATGTCAATTTCAAGACATAAATTTAATGAGAAGAAATATTATTACTTAAAGACAGCAAATATCACAAGCTAGGGTTTGTGACCTCACAATGACAATTGCATTGTGACATCATTAAGTAATGACATCATCAGAAACAAAATATTGATTTTTTACGTATGTGATGAAGAGTAGACATCTCATCTTGGTTAAGTGTTTTTTGGACACCAAAAATTTAAATGTGTTTAATTTTCTCTTTTCTTTCTAGCAAAACCTTTAAGAAATTCTTTATAAAGCCTAAAAAAAGAAATACTTAAAAAAGAAAAACTGAAAAAAATAGTGAATGGTATTGAACCCCAAACATAGGATTACAAGTTCTTCACATTACACTCACAGCTACAGAGGAATTCTTTTTGCACAAAAATTCATGAGGAAGAAATCCTGTCATGATATTGATTTTTCACATGTGTGACCAAGCATAGCAACACACACATACACACATTAATAAAGCATTGGGGGAAGCAAAGCTGATTGTGTGTGGATTATTGATTGATTGGAGAAGCAGATTTTACTGTAAAAGCCCAATTAAAAATAAGAAAAACTCTCTCCTGGCTTTAATTTTCAAACAAATTACACCAAATTTGGAAGAATGCATCTGTACCCCATGAAATACCTGCCCACCAAATTTCAGCTTGATTGGTGTTATAGTTTTTGAGTTATAAGGGCGAAACGGTGCACAGACAGACAGACGGACAGACAGACAGACAGACAGAAACAAACTGATTACAATAACCCTCTCCTATCGTCGAGCGTTAATAAAGAGGGAGGTGGTATATTCATTATTTTTATTAATTATTATTTCTGTTTTATTTTCTCTTTTTTCTTTCAATTCCTTGACATCCTTGAATTTGAATTGAATTTTTACCTCCACCAGCAGTTTATGTTTTTGTGTGTTAATTGTTTATGTTTGTTTTATTTATTTATTTATTTTTCTTTGTGTGTGTGTGTGTGGGGGGGGGGGGGGGGGGGGGGGTGTTTAGATTACTCCAAAACTAATGAACAGATCTTTATTTAAAATTTGTGAGTAGGACCTGACTGAAGGAAGAATTAAGTTACTAAAAGAAAGATCAGGATCTTATTTTAGATACAAAAAATTCAGGTCCCATTTCAATGTATTTTTAATGACTTTAGCTTTCTACTTGATATTTCTATGAAAATTAATTTACATGTTTGGTTTTATTTTATTGTCTTCCTTACAATATTTTATATCACTTGAGAGACTGGTCACATGGAGTCGAGCGTTTTGCTCTCTCTGAGTGCATCTTGTTGGATTTGTGGCTATTGTTTCAACATTCTATTGATGTTGATTTGTTTCACTTGGGGTGGGTGAAGTGCACAATAGGAAAACCTCAATCATAAAGTGAAACAAATCATCATCAAAGTAATATACAAACACAAAGAGGCTTTAATCCTATCAAACCTTTATGGGGACAACCCATTTGTGATTTTATGGGTGAGTAATATTTAAAAAATTAGCAAAGTTTTATAAACAGCACTTTATTTTCACCAAAAAATGCAAATTACCTTTTTAAAATTACACTAATTATTGTTAAATGTAATTTAATCAAACAAGTTAATCTTATGTATTCGGTTAAACAGCAGTTATTGTCTACTTAAGAACCTAGCTTTGCTTTTACCAATTATGATTATTGTATCCACCGGAAGCATCCGGTGGATACTTTGGTTTAGCGTTCGCTACGCCGCCGCCGCCCCGCACAGACAGATTTTCGGCGTTAACGCTCTAAGAGGAAAACAACAGCAGCTAGGTTCACCAAATTTGCAGGATATCTTCATTGGGGGGAAAGCTTCTCTGGGAAGGAAAATAGCCTCATTCTGAAAAACAAGATGGCCGCCACGGGCATTTCTTTGAAAATAATCTACATTTTTCTACTGGTTGTTCCTCATAGGTAGAAGGTTGAATCTCTTCATAGGTGATATGTATGACACATATACATGTCCTCTACAACCTTGCACACATTTGACCTTGAAGCTCCTAATTCAAGGTCATTAGTGCCGAAGTAAACCACATAGCGGACTTTAAAAGTGCCTATATCTCCCTTATTATTGGTCCTAGAGGTTTGCAATGTGAAGCCAACCTCTAGGAAATCATGTGCTGCAAATCTTCTGATGTGGTCAGATTTGACCTTGGTCCCCTCCTTCAAGGTCAAACGAGGATAGCCAAACTTAAAAGTGCTTATAACTCGCTTATTATCGATCCTAGAGGTTTGGGATGGTAAACCAACATATAGAAATCATGGGCTGGGAATCTTCTGGTGTGGTCGGATTTGACCTTGGGCCCCTCCTTCAAGGTCAAATGAGGATAGCCAAAGGTAAAAGTGCTTATAACTCGCTTATTATTGGTCCTAGAGGTTTGGGATGGTAAACCAACATATAGGAAATCATGCGCTGGGAATCTTCTGGTGTGGTCGGATTTGACCTTGAGCCCCTCCTTCAAAGTCAAATGAGGACAGCCAAACTTAAAAGTGCTTATAACTCGCTTATTATTGGTCCCAGAGGTTTGGGATGGTAAACCAATGTATAGGAAATCATGGGCTGGGAATCTTCTGGCGTGGTCGGATTTGACCTTGGGCCCCTCCTTCGAGGTCAAACGAGGATAGCCAAACTTAAAAGTGCTTATAACTCGCTTATTATTTATCCTAGTGGTTTGGGATGGTAAACCAACATACAGGAAATCATGGGCGGGGAATCTTCTGGCATGGTCGGATTTGACCTTGGGCCCCTCGTTCAAGGTCAAGTTAGGACAGCCAAACTTAAAAGTGCTTATAACTTGCTTATTATTGGTCCTAGAGGTTTGGGATGGTAAACCAACATATAGAAAATCATAGGCTGGGAATCTTCTGGTGTGGTCGGATTTGACCTTGGGCCCCTCGTTCAAGGTCAAATGAGGACAGCCAAACTTAAAAGTGCTTATAACTCGCTTATTCTTGGTCCTAGATGTTTTCTGATGGTAAACCAACATATAGGAAATCATGCGCTGGGAATCTTCTGGCGTGGTCGGATTTGACCTTGATGGTCAAATGAGGACAGCCAAACTTAAAAGTGCTTATAACTCGCTTATTATTGGTCCTAGAGGTTTTGGTGCATTGTCTTTACGGTGGATACAATTTGCATCGGTTCTCCGATGCGCTAGGTCTAGTGTTAATTGTTTTCCTTTAACATGTTAAAATACCTTAAAAGAATCTTAGAACAATATCTATTTAATCCTGTCAGCTAGTCACTCAAGCACAAGTGAAACAAATCAAGTTCAAAAGTAATGCTGGGACTAAAGGTAAATCTTAACACTAATCCAGTTAACAAGTCACACACATAGTCCAACAAATCAACATAAAAAGAGTCTTGAAACAGTAGATAAATCACAATGTAATTCAGTTGCCTAATCACTCCCAAGAAGTAAAACAATTAAGCTCAAAGGAGTGGTTGAACAATAGACATCTTGTCAGCTAATGACCCTCCCATTGTCAAACATCTTAACTGCCTTGGAATGACAAATGAATTCAGACTAGTCCTGTAAATGCATACTGAAGTAAATAAAAGGGATAAAAATATAGGTAAAATAGTTAATAATATTATTTTATTTTGAGAATAAAAACTACCTGTGCATATTATAAGTTGGGCTAATATATCTGTAAGCAAATATTTAAGAAGGATAATAAAAAAAAGAAACTTTAAATAACAATAGCAATTCACAATCAATGGCTGTTTAATTAAAATTTTAGTACTGAAATAAACTGGTTGATTAAACAGTCCATGAAGTATGACATAATGTTTTGCTAAGCTATGGACATTCTATCTAAAAGGATAATATTAAATTTTAGATTTAAAAACCTTGAAATTTATTATCCTAAGTTGGGCTAATATGTTATAGCCCATCTTAAGATAGGCTCCCCAACTCATAAGTTGGGCTCTAACATCTACAATGTGAAAGAATTATAAGTATACGATGTCTACAAAATAACAGTATTCACAATGAATGTTGGACTTTCTTGAAACCGTTTTAGTATACATGTCCATCATTGCAATGTTTTGGCCACCATTTAGTTCTTTCATTATTTCCATGTTGCAATACTATGAAAATCTATCAACATTGAATTAACTACTAATGTAATCAACCTTATGTACTTAATATTTTGTGTAACTTAATAAGTGCAACTAATGTTTGATATCTTTCAAAACTGCATGTCCTGAATAGTTATCTAACAGGAATATTAACTGAAATAAAAAAAAGGATAATGTCTTTGTAGTAAGCAAAATTTATATTGTGGGCAAAAATTCTAACTTCAAAAGATTGTTGTGGGTAGAGTTCCATGTGGACAAGGGTCCTGTGGGCAGAATTTTGCATTGGACAAAGCTCTTGTATTGGCACTCATCGTCTGGGGATAATTGTGCTTTGCAAAAAAAAGTATTGAAGGTTGAATTGCTGAATTTTTTACATAAGTGGTTATCTTTTGCTCAGAATTTTGTCGTACAAAAGATGGGTCCAAAGGAAAATGCCCAGTCTAACCATGTGGCACGAGTGGTGACCTGTCCGGGGATATGTTGGTGCCGAGTTGGCCCAATCTAGTTTACCTTTAAAATCGAAGAGGGTTCTGTGGGCGCTGTTTCAACTAACATTTTTGTAGCAACTAGTGCATGCACACCAATTGGCAAATAACCCATGATGGATATATTTACAGATATTTTACCAAATTTTGATTCAAACACGCAAGTATTTAAGTAATCATAAAACAGCTATTTTATGAAGGTTAGCTGCTTTTTAATCTTTAATTGTTCAACCAACTTCACTATTACTGAAGGTTAACAGCCAGTTGCAGCAGTCAGTGATCCATTATAAGTAATCAATATTTTTTTTAAAAACAAAACTCTGCAAATTAGCACAACTAGTCCTATCATTTTTGGGCTTGTTACTACAATAACTGTAGTATTTAGAGTATTTGTGACCATTCATTAGGGTTTATCATTGATTTTGTGAAAACGTTTGTAAAATTTATAATAGAAGACTTTCTCCAAATAGTGGAAAACATATATGAAACCAAAGGGGAGGGGATGGGGACAGGATTTTGGTACACAACCTCAAGATGGTATAAACCCATACTTTCTAGACAGCATTAAACAAGTTGACCACACATGTTTTCCAGGTGTAGTTCTCGACAAAAACCTTGCCTGGAAGAAACATACACAAGTAGTAGAAACATAAACAAGTAGTAGAAAATAAAGTATCAAAAAGCTGGTAAAGTTTTGGATTCAGAACACCTTAGAACACTGTATAAATCTTTCATTTTACCTTACCTTGATTGTTGTTCTGTTGTGTGGGGTAATAACAACAAGTCCAGATTAGATGTCATTAGTAAGGTTACATAAGAAAGCCATAAGATGTGTTGCAAAAGTTAAATATTCCACATAGAGTGCTCCATTATTTAGGAAATACAATATACTGAAGTCAGCAGATATTATTTACTTAAATACTGCAGTCCTAATGTATAAAGATCTCCGTGGTAATGCTCCGGTTAATCTTAAAAATTTCAAATATGTTAGTGATGTGCATATGTATAATACTAGAAGTGCAGCAAATATATTTCATAGTAGCTGTAGAACTAACTACCGATATTTTAGTTTGAAATCTGCTGGTACAAGAGTATGAAACGAATGAAATACTGAGATTAAAGCGTGTAATTATAAAAACATATCCAAAAGTAAATTAAAATGTCAAAATATGAGTAAATACTGACAAAATGTGGGTATATATATTTAGTAATACTGGATTAAATGTCTGAATTAACAAAAATCCTAAATAGGGAACTCAGAGTCCTAAAACCTCTTCAATAAATTTAATTATTTTCATTCAGTTTTCTTATAATTATAGTTATAATGTGTGATTAAAACTAAACATTATTATTTTGTGTATCGTCTTTTCCGTATCGTTACGGAAGTAACTGGGGTGTGTACATTGTACAAGCACTATGCTTCTTGCAGACTCCTTTTGCTCATTTTTCCCCCTTTTCGTTTGTCATTATTTGACTTCTGAGCAAATAAACTTTTTTTAAGCGTGAGCCTCGAAAGAGCTCTCACTTCTACAGATCACTTTTTTTTTTGTCTCTGGAATTTGATGAAATTGACAACACCTGTGGATTCTGAATTTGCCTCTCTTCCGCTCCATGCAATAGCTAAAAGGACACATGTCCTCTTGGCTTTTTCTCATACATATTTCCTTCTTACATCAGACTTTCATGAATTGTGGCACAGAGTGATGACTATTTCTTTGCTCACTGAAGTTAAGCGGCAATGGGCTATGTTAGTACTTGGATGGGTGACCGTCTGAGTTTGGGACCAGCTGTGGGATGTATCTAAGTTGGAATTTCTTTGTGTCACAAGAGTTTTGTAAATTCTAGTGCACTACTCATGTCTCTGATGGCTTTGGGCTCACGCTAGGGGACCAAAAGACCTTTTGGCCTTGTTCTTTCTTTCATTTACCCATTGGACTGATATCCGTCACATGGTCAGATCAACATGGTGGTCAAACAGTGGCTTCTTCCCTGCTTTAAGGCTGTATGTCTCTAAATTTGACTTTTCTTGGGCCATCGGTGGATTGTATAAAATATGGTGATGAGCAGTAGTTCTTAAGGAATTTGGGGTAAAATGGTTAATGAGAGTGTGTCTTACAATCATAACTTAGTGAGCCAGAAATGTAAGCCCCTGTAAACGATTTTAGATCTAAAATAATATGTTCATTAATCATTATAAGTAAGTTGCCATTGTCAGACCGAAATAGCATCCACCAGCCAAAAACATATGAGACTAATGTCAGAACACTTTAAATGGTTGGAAGTCCGTTAACATCACTTGTGGTTACCCATGAAAAGTATCCAACCTCTGCAAATGATTATTTTGCCTTTATTTGATTTTCGTGTCTCATCTTTTCGGTTTTACTAACAACTGATCTAAAGGATGTAACAACAAATTTTGGTGTGGTCTGTTGGAAGAATTTACAGATTGCCAATGTAACACTGGACCAGAAAAACAGTGGCTGATACAAATTGGTCACAGTGATCGTTTGTCTCTTGTTTTACTTCAATACCATGGCTAACTTTGTTACTTTAGACTTTGCTAAGTTTAGATATGTGACTTTCAAAGGGCAAACTGAGTTTTAACGTGTGACCTTCAAATCAGCACACTGATTTTATCCCAAACACGGAGTGTAGTAGACAGATATCACAGGCTTAAAATGAGAAATTTGGTTAAGTTAAATTTAATTATAATCACCTCTGGCTCCAATTAAACGAAAAGTAGCTTTTCAATAGGTTAAGGCTAAGTTATTGACTAAGGTAAATTACCAATATTTACCTGACCATGGTACACAGTATAGGGTAATTAAAAGTATTGAAATAAAGCAATAAAATACTTTATTGATCAAACAAATCAGCATCTATTCCATTTGAGCTGAAATAGATCTATTAAGAGAATATAAAATGTAATGCAAAATAATCCCACAAATACTGATGAGGTAAATTTAAAACAATACTGGTCTATGCATCCATAACTTGTGAATACTATGCTAAACATATATCCAAATCAATAGACAAATAAAGTAACTTAATACTGATAGAGTAAATACATAAAAAACAGTTTGGACTTATTACCTACACTGCAAATTATTCATGAAGAAAAAAGGTTGATTTGTAATAGATGTGAGGCCAACTGATGGTTTTACTTATATTTTCAAATGCTAATACAATTCTCGTCATTGTGGCATGTTTCCAATTGCAGCCAGCAATCAAAGGAAACTATCAAAATATAAAGAACACCTCGACTAAAATTCACAATGACCATCAAGTTCTAATAAAGAATGACGATATGACCTTACTTTTGGTTGTGATAACATATAAATCTCTGTCTAATAATAAAATGTATAACTGTAATATTAATACTGCGAAGGTTTTGAGATCAGAGAACTTTAAAATATGTCAATGACTATAAAATAAATGCTCTATTTACAAGTAGTTATTGGCTAAATAATCAACCCTTGTTAAACTCTAATTAATTACTGATAAAAGTGTGTAACACTTCAAATAAAATCATTTTCATTATAACAACTATATTTTTTAAACTAGCAGAATGATTTTAGCAGTCGTGAAGTTTATATATTAAGAACATCACTTTCAAATTTCTTTCCCCAAAGATGAGATGTAACATCAGATTAAGACAAGAAAATGAGGAAAATATTGAGAAATAGATTCTTATTTTTTTCTTTTCATTTTGTTGTGGGAATGAGGAGTTTGATATTAAGATTGATTGTTGACTAAAGGGGTGTTTGATTAAATACTTTTACGCTGAAGTCAACACAGTATATCACAAGTAGATAAGTTACAACAGAACAATACATTTCTGAAAAGCACAATGAAGCCTGCACCATGTACAGACATCAAAAGCACAATATATATCTACATATGGATTCTACAATCTAGCAAAACTGACTTTTAAACATAAAATATTTGAATGACAATAATTTTGAACAGTTTAAGATATTAAAAATACATATTTGGGAAACATATATTACACAATTTGAGATAAAAAATTGACTGAACTATATTTGGTCTGTAAATCTACTTGGTTACCTAACACCTATCTCACCAATGGCTGAGCTAGCATTTCGAGCCTTGGCGTACACTTGGCTTTCAAGGCTGTCTGCTTGACAATGAAAGCTGCGGGGTCAAACTGCACATGATCCATGGTGTCTCTCTTGATTGGCTGGGCAAGTTCATTCACCCGATCCGATGCCACAGCATACCTGGCTGATTTGGAGACATTCCATGCAGAGGCACGGGCAGGTTGGTAGTCATCCGTTAATCCTTTTGGAATTGCGAGCTCAGCAAGACGTTTGCTACAGTATGCCAGCTTTGCAACTTCCTTTACCTTGTGTTTATGTAAAAACAGTTCTATTTATGGTAAGTTATGGCTTAATTTGTTCTTCTCTTAGATTCAGGTTTCACTATATTACAGAGGATTTATGTGAGTATTTAAGAAATTTTGTAGCTTATTGTATATTTTTAAATCTATTCTTAACTATAGGTGCAATTTGTAAAAGCAACATGTGCCCTTCCATGACATTTTATAGTAATCACAAATGAGAGTCCACAATCAAAAATTAATTCGCTTGGATATTGGTCCAATGTTTTAAGAAATTGTTGATATATTACGACACAGAAAAGTGTATGCATTTTCTTAAAAATATCATGGAAAAAATGGACTGATAAAGCAACCTCGCTGAAAATATTTACACTGTTTCACACAGTGCACTCTAAAGCCTTTCCATTATATTTTGTGGTTGCTTAGTTCCTGCAATAAGCAGCAAATGAAACATCCATAAAGTTGCTGATTTACATTGTCATTTCAAGAGTATTTGGGTTGGGCCAGTTCCCGGACTCTCTTGGTCGCCACAGCATTCTTTGTTGGTTTGGAAACCTCCCATATGCAGCTCCTAGGAAGTTTGTACGATTCCACGGGAAGCTTGGCTGTTGACAGTTCTGTGATCCTCTTATTGGGTGGAACATACATGATATTTTCTGGCATCTACAAGAAACAAGTTTCATATTACTGCTTAATTAATACTTAATGAAACATAACGTAAACCTAAGACACAGTTGACAATCTTTGCTAAATAAACCGTTTGTATAGAAAGCATTTTCAACCCTTATATGTCTACATATTGTCTTGTTGAATGATGTTCATGATTGTGGAAAAATATCACACCCCAAATTGTTATTGCTACAAAAATGATTGTTTCTATCCAGCAGGTTTGGTTTATACTAACCCCAGACCAAACGCCAAGCAGGTTTCATATGTTCACATAACTACTTAGTAGTGTGCATTATATTTAATGAGTACCAGAGTATTTATTTATTTATTTGGGGTTTTACGTCGCTTTCAACACTGTACAGGTCATATCACGACGGGTAGTTGGAAGGGCAGAGGAAAGCAGTACATACAGTTGGTCAAGGTTCTGTACTGTAAACTGCCAACCAACGGCAAGCAACTACCAGCTTTCCCACTTGAGGCCGTGCTAGGGATTGAACCCCGGCCTCAGAGGTGGGAGGCGAGAGTGCTACCACTCTGCCACCGTGGCCCCTGAGTACCAGAGTGAAAACCAAGTATAATGAATTGAATATAATTACTCCAACATTTGGAAGATGCGCAAACATTGGCCCCTTATATAAAAAAGCACAAAAGTATTCTAATTTATGAAAATGGTAGCAGTCAAGTACCACACAACTGCAATATAATGTTCACAGCGTTCTCATTTAATGCAGGCAGTTTTAAAATAGGTTTGTTAGTGAAAAGGTTAATTTGTCAGTAAAATGAACTAAGAAGTGAGAACATATTTCTATGTTTCTGCAATTATATAGGTGAGGAAGCGAGGAAAAGAAAAGCAAATACAAACTGAAGTAAAATTCACTTTTAAAACCCCAAATTTGGCTTTTAATGAGTAGTATGACATGAACTGTATGCCCATTAAAGTGAAATTAGTACCCTGATTCCTGTGTTACAAAATATAAATTCTAAGAGATATAAAAAATACACTGCATCAGAAGACTGATATGCATTAGTGTGAAGAAATAGTCTTGGTTAAAGGCTCTAACTTGTGTTTGTTATTTGTAAAAAAAACAGCCTGTTTTGAAAATGGAACTTACAGTAATGAACATCTTTCTAAGAATAATGTTAAGTACATATTTTATGTTGAATTCGGTTAAGTTAGACGTCTTTGGTTGGCACTGAAAAGCATTGAGGAGGCACAGGTTATATACCAACAATTACTGTATATTTCGAGTATATGAAGAATGGGGCAAAGAATAAATGTATGTTGCAGGTGAAAGATTGCAAATCATATAAATGCTGGCAGACTCTAAGTGTTTAAAATAGTTGTCTTGAAATTGTTATCCCTCTTTTCTACGGTTTGCAATCAAGTATTATATGGGATGAATTTTAAGACACCTTATTTTACCACCTTATTTTAAGGAGTGTATTTTAAAATATTAACTTTAAATTAAAAGTTATGTTAAAAATATACAATTTCCCTAATGTTCCACAATTTTTCCTAATTTGCCTATGTGACAACTTGCTTCCCCATTGTGTTTTACGCCTCCAGCAAGGGTAAATTTGCAAGACTGTGTTAAAGAAAAAATAAATCACAGACAAACGGCCCCACTACCTCTCCATCTTCTGTTGGACTTTCTGCTCCATAGTACACGTTAACCTATATACATAATGATACAATTAAGAACTGCAATAGTTACTTGCCTAAACATGCAGACTGATTCAAGGAAAATTTGTAACAAGTCTTATATCTAGCTATGATTTCACAAATTAAAATATCCTTCCGACTGAAATTATGTATTCTTCCACCAGCATGTCAGTTCTTAAGCTGTAGTGAAGAAATAAAAGTTTATATTTCCATAAAAGAAAATCTTATTTACACAGCCGAACTCTGTTAAGTAGAAATCTGGTTAGTGGAATTCTCTTCCAATTTATAGAAAATTGTCTGATCATTGGAAGGCATAGTCCATTGAAATTTATCATTACCTGCAAATCCTAGATGAATAAATTATTATTATTGTTATTAGGTCTTCAGAGATTTCCATTAATAGGGTTCAATAAACAATATTTTATTAACGCAATTAGGCAAAATCCCAAAGAGATTATATTAAGCCTTCTCTTAATAGGGTTCAGCAGTCACATGTCCAACTTGAATTATATACTGTCCCATCACGATCATATTTGTAAATATGGTGGATAATATCACATAAATTTACAACAGTATGTTTTAAGATATTCTAACAAAATTGATAATTTTTACAGGATATAATTTTATCTCTCTTTACTTAGACGATAAGTTTTCGAGATTTATTGTATTCTTTCTAAGAATGGTACAGAACCCTATACAGAAATATATACAGGATGTCCATAAACCTGCTATTTTTATCTGTGAGTCAATCTGAAGCCTAACATTTAGTCATCTGAGTAAATCTATCTCTTACCTGCCATATTGGGTCTCTGAATGGTCCTTCAGGGAAGACTCTTGGGGTTGCAAGAGCATCCAAGCGATCCGATGCTTTTGCTAAGAGTGCATTCTTTGGAACAATGGTACGAACATCTCGTCTAGGCAAGTATTCAGGATGAACCAGTTTGGGACGAGCAAGTAGATCAAGGTGTTCACCACTTCGGTACATATCTCCTGTATTCTTGGGTATTACCCAGATAGGGCTGGAGCGACCACAACCTAACACAAAGTGAGGCCTAGAAACATAAGAAAAAAATTTTTGGTAAGATTTTTAAGTAACATAATTCAGAAAATTACTCAATATTTCAAAACCTAATTATATTTACAATGATATTGTTTCCACTGTGGAATAAGCCGCTCCAGCCCTACATTCAGGATGCTTTGTATTGTCCCAAGGAATACAGTAAACTATGTACATGTGGAACAACTGTATGTCAGATGTAGGTGTAAGTTAAACGAGTTTTCAGGTCTTACCATCAAAACATACTGTGTTTTTGCATTTATAAGTAGAAGTAAGCCATAAATAGAATCAAATCCTTTGGATATTGGAGGTTCTAGGTATAGAGTCAATATTTTCAGACAGTTTTATACTTTGTTTGCTTTTGACAGGGCTTTAACAAGATTTTCAGTTCAAAATTGGAATATTTTCTTAATGTTGTATAAGACAATTTTATCTAAAAATGGTCTGACCAATAAATCTGCCGTGTGCATGTTTACATGTGTAGCTAGCTCAGTTCAGGAGCATCTTTTGTGCATATGTATAATAAATAGGTCACATGGCCATACCCAACACATATTTTTGTCAAAACGCTTTGTTCATCAAAGGTTTATTTTACCTCCCTTTATCAACATAATTAATAGTCTAACTCGACACAAACATCACCAACAGGAATGGCATGACCAAAATAATGAGAAAGCAGGTTTACTTTTGAGAATTCTACACTTAAAAGGTTTTGTTATTTCTGGTTCAAAAAATAACCATATTCGTCATTTTTTGAGAAAAAAATGGTTAGGAAGTAAAAGGGGATATGCAGCCGGAAAGTCCTAAAGTTTAAGAGAGTTGTATTTATTTAGCATGAAATAGATCAAAAAATTATACATAAATTATTAAATACACAAGAATATTGCTTATTGAAATGATATAAAGATCCTTGTACGTATGTGTAGTAGATATAAGGTGTTTCCTGAAAAGGCACATGAGTTATTATGTCATATGAAGTTTCAACTTGATAAAACTAATGTCACTTCAAATCTGTTATACATCAAGTCTGCTTCGGTTAATTCCAAACAAGGCACTCCAGGTAAGAGTTTGTAGTGTCCTGCAATATATTGTCATTATTTAGTTGGGGATGGAGTGGTGCGTTGCTGTTGTAGCTCCTGTTCCACTGGCTGCTTTGCTGGTTGCTGCTCTTGTGATTTCTGTGATGACTGAGGCGTTTGCCTTCTATTAGCACTACCTTTTGTTGAGGATTTGTTTCTTTTCCTAAAATTTATGTCATTACAGTTTCATTGTAAATGATGAAAGTGAGATTAGTTCATCTAACACACACAGATATAGTCCTATTGTGCCAGTTTCCAGTACACGTTACAGCAGAAGAAATTAAATCTTATTCAGTAATACATAAATTAATATAATTTATTCCTTAATTCACTAACACCATTTAAGTCATTATCACTACAGCCAGGTCAGTGTCACATTTGCAGAGGTCATATAGATTTAACCTGTCTCTTATCAATAAAACCCACTCTATTACTATTTACCTCCGCCAAGGAGGTTATGTTTTCACCTGGGTTTGTTTGTGCGTTTGTGAACAAGATAACTCAAAAACCTATGCACGGATTTTGATGAAAATTTTCAGGAAATGTCTGAAAAGGTAAAAGGAAGAAATGATTCAATTTTGGGAGTGATCCGGATCCCTATCTGGATCTTATGGATCCATGACATGCAATTTTTAAAGACAGATAACTCAAAAAGTTATGGATGGATTTTCATAAAATTTTCAGGAAATGTCCCAAATGGACAAGGAACAAGTGATTAGATTTTGGGAGAGATCTGGATCACTGTCTGGATCATCTGGATCCAGACTGCCAGATGCATTTGTGAACAAGATAACTCTAAAACTTATAGAAGGATTTTGATGAAATTTTCAGGATATGTCTCAAAAAGTAAAAGGAAGAAATGATTAAATTTTGGGAGTGATCCGGATAACTATCTGGATCTTCTGGATCTATGAAATGTAATTTTTAAAGACAGATAACTCAAAAGTTATAGATGGATTTTGATGAACTTTTCAGGAACAAGTGATTAGATTTTGGGAGTGATCTGGATCACTGTCTGAATCATCTGGATCCAGGCTGCCACATAATTTTAGGATGGATTTTTATGATATTTTTAGGATATGTTAGAAATGCTAAAAGGAAGAAGTGGTAAAAGGAAGAAATGATTCAATTTTACGAGTGATCCGGATCACTCTCTGGATCTTCTGGATCCATGAAATGTAATTTTTAATGACAGATAACTCAAAAACTTAATGAAGGATTTTGATGAAATTTTCAGGATATGTTTCAAAAGGTAAAAGGAAGAAATGATTAGATTTTGGGAGTGATCTGGATCATCTGGATCCAGGCTTTTTTTAAAGGAAGTTATAGCCAGATAATTTTAGGGTGGGTTTTGATGATAGTTCAGGAATTGAGCTCCCTTGGCGGAGGTCTGCGCTCTCCGGGTGCTCTTGTTGATATATACAATGTATACAACCATACATTACTATTGTACTATGTGTTTTTGACTCACCACTGATAAAAAGTTTACTGGGCTGTTTATTAAGTACTTTATAACTACAAAATATATAAATGTAGCTGAAAGGTAAAACAGTTCTCTGAGTAAGGTGACTTTTCAGGTCAATGCTTTTATCTGTTTTAAAACCAAATCATCCCTGAAGTAGATGTTAGTCTGTTGAAGTTATCATATGGTGCAAAGCTAGTGTAAATTCGAGGTAGCAAAGAGATGCTACTATATATAATTCAACATGAAATCCCATGGTTTTGTTGATTATAATATTGATATTTAAAGTATCACTTTCAATGCTGTTTCCAGTAACTCGTTAGATAGTATTTTCAAATATTACTGTGTTTTTAATTTTTTTAATGTTTTAATTATCCATATTTACATCAGTGAAGACATAATATGAGATATTAAAAAAAGGAATCCACCCTTATCTTGAATGTATGGACACTTTAAATATCTTATATATTTATACTGCATTTTCATAGAAATGAAGCATATCCTAATTGTAAAAAATGCATTTTATGGCATGAAACAGTACTATTAATATTGGTCTATATGCAAACCCAAATAAACTTTGACATTTCTGCCCACTTAATTGGGAATTTCAAGTAACCTTGACTTTATGTAATTTAGAGACATATTGTTAGAGTGACTTGGTGCCACCACCTAAAACCTTATTCTGTGCCAGTGTATTGAGAATGTTTATCAACAGTTCAACTGATTCCCCGTCAGAGCGTCAAAATGTAATTTGCTGTATTTGTTACAACTAAAAACACCGGTATGCTAATACATCAATTAAGTGTGCATATTTTAAAAAGCTCTGAGCATTACGAGGATTAAAAAGAATGACATGACAGAAAAGCTGTGTCTCACAGGGTTGGTAATTATGAGACTCATGATTTCATAGGATAGAATAGATAAACCTTTATATAGTTCAAAATGTATACAACATCCTCCTATAGGTACACTGCAGTCATTATCACTACAGTCAGTCACTGTGTGTGTTTTCACACTGGCAGGCTCTACTTGAAACAGTTTACACGACAGAATTCTATGTGAAGACATTTTGAATAAAAACATGCAAAAGTGCTTATTCAGCAGGATGACCACACAGCAGAAAGGATTTCTCCCAGCATTTCTGCCACTTTTTAAATTTTACAGTGACATGAAAGCCTTAATATCCCACTGCCAAAATTATCTGTAGGAACATGATATGTCAACCCCTTTAAAACCTAGTGTCCAAGTGTCAATCTGTCACTAAATGAATCACAAAATGTGTTGACACTGTGTGGTCATTCCAAACTGATCAGTGCTGTTGTGGCACAGACAGAAAGTCTCGGCCACACTTTCTCATTATGTAATGTGAACAGAGAAGTATGACTAGAGTAGCAATCGTAGCCTTGCCTGTCTTCCATGTAGCCAGAGGGTAAGTGTTTGGGCTGGGCCAGAGCCTCTAGACGCTCTGAAGCAGATGCTGTCCTGGCACTAGCAGGAACTTCCCAAATCACAGATGATCTCCCGCAGCCGTACACAAACTCAGGGATAGACTTCTCTACCTGAAACACATATCAAAGTCATAGTCTAGTGTTTGTAGTGGCTGCTTTGAACTAATTTTGAGTTGAATCAATTGAAAACAGGTAACTAGCTATTTATATACATATAAGTATATATATATATATTTTCTCTTTTATTGATGATTGTTTTTCTTTGTTTCTGCCTTTTACAACAATCTGAAGATCGCCTGGCAGCTGGAGTTTACTTTCTGCGTTATATGGATATATAGACAAAAACAATACAGCTTCTGTAACATTACCAAACATATATAATGAATTGTTAGTTTATTACAACTTACCCATTAACACTTTTCTTGGGAGGAAAAGAAGAAAACATATTTGAATACATTTTGCATGCAAATTACACAGTTATCATTTTATAACCGAGTTATTTTTTTAAATGACTGTAATTTAAATTCAGTTTAACAATTAATGTTACCTTCTTTGCACATTGTTTCTTAATTTGCATGTCATATCATAACGGAGAACATCATACATCTGACATTTTTCCAGACATTTGCTTGGTATAGAAGTGGATCCACTGTGCGACAACATGTTTGATAAAGGGCTTGCTTATGGGGTTGTTTCACTGGAGCCAACCCTGCAACCGACCCTACGACTTGGTTGCGAAAGTCGTAGGGTCATGGGAAAAAGGGCGCAAAAATGCTGAGTCGATTATGAAATCCCCAATAGGACGGTACAGTAACAGACAGGATGTGATAAGCATCCCAACAAGACGCAGGGTCAGGGACGTTTTTTGCATGGCCAGTCGTAGAAGTACTATGACCAGCCCTAAACCCATAACAGACAAGCCGGATCACAAACAGACAAGCCGTAATGATGAACAGACAAGTCGGCAGCATGTTTCCGACCCTTACTGACAGGACTGATTGATTTTGTGGGTTGGTATCTATAGTCGGATCCAGAATCGGGATCCATATCACACTATAGAACCCCCCGTAATGTGCCACTCATTTCACACTTCAGAGATAACAGGAACACATAAAGAGCAACTGCTTGATCACTTGAGGGTCCTTTTGTTTTTTATTGAGTTGAATATGTTATCATACATCATGATTTCAAGACACAGAAGACAGCAGAACCCAGCACCTGGGCAGCCAGCATCACCACCCCCACCACCCAGTATGGAGAAGGAAGCCACAGAATCCATGGGTTATGCCCTAGATACTGCAGAGAGAGGAGAGAGGATGCTATAGAACACTCTTGGGCGAACTAATCACAACTGACATACCAGGCTACAGAACCTTTACCAGGATGGCACCAGCATTTTTTATTTGATTGAAGAAAGAATTACCCCCTCACCTCAGGAAGTCAACCACCAACTCCAGGAAGCCACTGGAAGTCAGGTTGAAACTGGCAGTTACACTGAGACACTTATCCACAGGAGAAAGCTACACTTCATTTCAGTTCCACTGGAGGGTTTGAAAAATGACCATCTGCAGATTTCCCCCCCCCCCCCCCCCCCCCCCCCCCCCGGTCTGCAAAGCCATTTTGAAAGAATTTGAACAGGAATATTTGATGTGTCCCACAGATCCAGAAGACTGGAAGAAAATTAAAGAAAGGTTTAGAAACAGATGGAATGTCCCCCATGCAGTCGGTGCACTAGGTGGCAAACACATTGCTATAAAGAAGCCCAAGAAGTTAGGCAGTGAATATTTCAAATAAAAGGGCTACTTCTCCTTGGTACTTTTGGCTTTAGTTGATGCAGATTACAAGTTCCTGTGGGTCAATGTGGGGGCCAGTGGGTCATCATCTGATGTTCAAATATTCAACCCTCAGCAAACTCAAAAGAAGAATTGAGAACGGAAGGTTGGGACTACCACCACCTGAACCACTTGGACCTGGGGGGCCAAATCTACACTACTTCCTGCTGGGGGACGATGCCTTTGCCCTTATGCCTTGGCTGGTCAAGCCATACAGTAGATGACAACTGGCCAGGGAGGAGTGAATAGCCAGCTTCAGGATATCCAGGGGGAGGAGGGTGGTCGAGAACGCATTTGGTGTACTTGTTAACAGATTCAGGGTGCTGTTGACCACCATAGAGCAGAGGCCAAAAGTTGTGAGAGACATTGTGTTAACGTGTGTGGTACTACATAACATGCTGAGGGGCACTGGCTAGGCAGGAGGACAGAGTTTAAGAAGACTGAGGGGAGAATATGCTGTCATCTATCAGTCCTTTTTTAGGACTACCCAAATAATCCAAGAAGTTTTATTTAGCAAAGTGTTAACCATAAAATAACCCCAATTTCAATTTCATCAAAAATCATCCCCCATCATAAACAAAAGTTCAAAAAGTTCACATCCTACACCAAAATGACCTGGGTTTATTGTTAAAAAAATAACCTGCCAAATCATAAAACAAAAATTACCCGATTTTCCAAATGGATTCTGGCCCCCAAACACCACAAAGAAAAAGCAATTTTGATGAGAAATTTTGTCCCTAACATTTGTTTTAAAATTATCTTTTTTGGGGGTGGTTTTTTTTTAAAATTCTTAGGGGACAATCTTTTATTTATTTCTTTTTGTGGAAGTTTATTAGTTTATGTGTAACATTCACTCATTCATTCACACAATTTTTTCGTGTATTGGGCAGAAGTGTTAGTGTTGGATGGTGTGCTTTCTTGGTTTTGGCAACAACAGCTGAATAATTGTTTTTGGAAGATTCAGGTCGGTTGGTGTGACTTGTGCAGGCAGATCTGCTGATTTGGGCTGACTTTGCTGGCTGGACTGGCTGGGAGGTCTTGACTGTTCTTGATTAGTGGAAGATGGCAGTGGTGACAGTGCTAGTTGAAGTTTAGAAGGTGAAAATGGTTGCAGTGTGTCGATCTGCTGGTACTGCAGTACACTGGGAATCTCTCCAAAGAGACTGGATATAATCCAGAAGTTTTTGTGTTGACTTTCCTCCTGTTGTACAGCTGCAACTGAAGGTGGGTTGACTGTCTTTGTTGGACTCAAACTGAACATCAGCTGTCTGGAAGTCCCAGGCTGTTGCCCATCCACAAGTCCACAACTAAATACGATGTTGGCTGTGCTGACGCTGATGAAGGCCTTGATGGTTGCTGTACTTTGGCAATCACTGTAGCAGGCTGTGAGGCTGTGTTGTGGCTATCTGAGTAGGCTGCACAACTGGAATGGAGACCGGTTGAGTATCCGGTATGGTATGTATTCACGTTCTGCTGTGGCCTGTGTTGCTTCTTTAAGTTGAAATGTGGTGACTTGTTGAGTTGTTGTGACCTGTCTCTTGTTTTCTTTGGCCTTGTACTATATTTCACTGAGAAGTTTCACAGTCTCATTCCTGAAGGTCCAAAAGTCTCACTCCTCCAGGTGTTCAATCTCAGAGTGGAGATAGTTGCAGAACAACTGTCTTGGACTTGGAGTGGGGTCCTTACATGCACCCAGAAATGTGGAAATCATAAACCTCATCTGCTGGAACTAATCTAAAACTGGATCTGCAGCAGTGGGGGTGGCGACTGTAGGTTGTTGTCATTTAGGGCTGGTGCTTGAAGGCTGATGAGTAACATTTGATGTCATGCTGATTTCCATCTCAGATTCAGTGTCTCTTGAAGTATCTGGAACTGAAGCTGTGGCTACGGCTGCAGAAGGTCTCAGTGGTGACTTGAATGTGGAAGACTTAGAAACTCCCTTCCTTCTGATGTGACCTCGTAGAAAAAAATGGAACTGTCCTTCAGCCAGGTCTGTCATTCTTCTTAGGTGTTTGTCCTGACTTTTTCTGAGTGAGCTTGCCATATCTGGTACATTGAGTCTCAAACCACTTCTTGACTGTGTTGACAGGTCACTTCCTGGTAGCTGCTAGTGTCTTCCAAAGTCTTTCTTTCTTCTGCTTGTCTTTGAAACTGTCGTTGGTCTTGTCTTAAAGTTCCTGGTGCTGTTCAACGAACTCCACGATGGCTTCTTCATCTGAATCACTCAGAAAAATGGACTTCATTTGCCCTGTCTTCTGTCTGGATTGAGTGGATTCTACATCAGTATCCATGTCTGTTTGCGCTCTCTTTTCTCCCCTTTCCTGATTTTCTTCCCTCCTCTCTTTCTCTATCCTCTGTATTTCCCTCTCATCCTGTTCCCTCCTCTCTCATTTCTCTCTCTCCTCTCCCTCCCTCCTCCTCCTCTCTATATCCTCGGCTGTATCTCCTAACTCAAACTGTAGTTGAGTATCTGTTGGTACTTCAATCCTTCTCCTTCTGCCCCTTGGCATGCTGATCATTTGCATGTACAGCTTGTTGTAAAAAACAAAAACTTAAAAATAAAAGCGAAACTTTACAGAACAGATTTCACTCCCAGCCAGTCCAGCCTAGCTCAAATTTGCTAATTTGCTAAAAAAAATGAAAGTCTTAAAATCAAAGCTACAAACCAGTTGTCTCTCGACAAGTCAAAGCTCAAATATATGCAGATTGTCTGCCAATTGGCCTTTTTATACCCACAGATTTGGAAACCGACAGGCTGTAAGAAGTAAAAATATTGCCGGCCTGTAAGTTACAGCTCCCAGCTTGTCTGTTGGTGTTACAGGGCTGTCGGTTGTTGTTTACGGCTTGTCTGTTTCACCTTAGGGCCTATCGGTTATAAAATTTCCTGACTCTAGGACACAGTCGGTAAAAGTTACCGACTGGCCTGGAAACTTTACAGGCCTGTCGGGAACACTTACAGACAAGCCGGCTAAAGTTACCAACTGCAATATAACATTTCCCGCACAGTCTGTTTGTCATCACATACAGTCTGGATCACCATATTTGGGACAAGCCAGATACTTGGTACAGACAGGCCTGTTTGATTAATCAACAAGCTGGGAAGTGTAACCAACAGGACATGCCTGTTGCCTGTTGCCAGTTGGATGAAATTAGGGTCTGTTACAAGGGTTGGCAATGGTCATAGGAAATCAAACATGTTTGATATTTTACCGACTCTCAGTGACAAGCCTGGAAACTACAACCGACCCTAACCAACCTTGTAAACATTGGTCCCGACTCTCAAAAAATACTTAGTTACCGACCAGTTAGCTCCAGTGGAACAACCCCATTAGCTTTCTTATATTGTTCAGTGTTTCTACATTTTCTCAGAGTAAAAACTATGAAATATTCGCCACACTGTGGGAGTTAAATGCCCCTTGGGACCTCGCCTTGATAAGACTTAACAATAAGCCAAATTTATGGGAATACTGCATCAGATAATGTAAGTAAGATAAAATAACTACAAAATCAACTAATTTGTTGAGAAATTACCATGATTCAGAGATAAATAAAGTGGTTTTTCGCAACAGTGAACTTCTTATACTGTGCATATTTTCACAATTCAATATGGTGTTTCTCACCTGAAAGTTTTTCTTTGGGTTGGCCAGTTCCATTAGTCTGGGGGTGGGGTTTGCTGTCAGCGCCGCCTTGGACAGAGGCCTTATACTCTCCTGGTCTCCCCATTGTAACTTACGTCTGCAATAGTTTTATACAAAACTGTGTCAGGTATTATATCAGCCCAAAACATCAAAACTATCGATTATCCAAATGTTATTCACCACAAAAGTATCTCAGCTACTTTATGGTCACAAAACTGTTATTTCTGCAAGTATTATCACAGTTAGAGGGCATTTTTATGCTGAAATGTATAAAGTTATCTTAAATTCCTGGTTAAGTTAAACAATTGTCCCATATAGTCTATTGAGATTTTAAAATAGTGTTCATCTGTGCAATGATACAGGTTTAATAGGAATACTGTTCCAGAAACATTCTAACACACCCCTAAACCACAACAGGACTTCTAGAAATGTTATCCTCATTAGGCCAAAAACAGCCATGTTTAAAATTTGCTCCACAAATGGCTAAAACAGTGTAAAACGTGCAGGGAACCTTATGTTACAGATCTGACAGTACACTGGACCTACATTCTATGACATGTGACACGATGCCTTTGAATGGGTGTATATTTGGACATCGAATTTGAGTATTAGATGCAACACTAAATAAAGAAGCTGTGTAGTATCAGCCAAATGTGTTAAACATGAAAGACTAAAACACGTGTTGTATCAACCAAATATGTTAAACACGAAGGACTAAAATATGTGTTGTATTAGCCAAATGTGTTAAACATGAAGCACTGAAACACATGTTGTATCAGCCAAATGTGTTAAACATGTGTTGTATCAGCCAAATGTGTTAAACATGAAGGACTGAAACACGTGTTATATCAGCCAAATGTGTTAAACATGTATTGTATTAGCCAACTGTGTTAAACATGAAGGACTGGAATATGTGTTCAATCCCAGGTACAGGCAGATACATAGTGGCTCGGATGACCACTTAAAATGGCGGTCCTCTGTCATTGGGTCCTTTCCCCAGTGGCAGGTTAAAGAACCTCAAGGACGTTGATAAATGGTCATCCTTGAGCCTCTGTCTTCCAGTTAGGGGAATGTCAGTTACTTGTCAGTTGGGGCTGTACCTGTACAGTCGGATTGGTTAAATAGCGCTTTGAGTCCTGTAGTATATGGAGATATTGCGCTGAGTATAAATACATAATAATAATAAAAAAAGTTTTATACATTACCCTGCATATGTGACATATTTTTGAGCTAGCTGCAATACAAATCTATGAATGTTGAATTTACCCCACAGTTGTAATCCATCCAGACTCTGGCTGTTTCGGTGTTGCTAACTCCTGCAACCTTTTCAAACTTGCTGGTTTCTCTCTGCTTTTACCTGAAAAAGTATTTTTCAGTTAAATACACAAGTAATGCAATGTAATAGGATATAGTTTTGTAGTGCGAGAAAAAAGATTTTAGTCATTAGACAATAGTATATATACAGTAAATCAACAGCTCTTTGACAAGTGTGATGCTCACCTTCCCAGTCAGAAGCCTCAAATGAGACTCTAAACCCTAAATCTGAAGGAGAATTTTTGTTTGTTTATTTGGGGTTTTACGTCGCTTTCAACACTGTACAGGTCATATCATGACGGGTAGTTGGAAGGGCAGAGGAAACCAGTACATATAGTTCGCTAGGGTTCTGTACTGTAAACTGCCGACCAACGGCAAGCAACTACCAGCTTTCCCACTTATGGCCATGACAGGGATCGAACCCCGGCTGCAGAGGTGGGAGGCGAGAGTGTTACCACTCTGCCACCGTGGCCCCCTAAATCTGAAGGACAAAGGCAACTGTTCTGACCACCGGTATACTCTGACTCCAAAATATATTGATTGTTGCTGCTGTCCTAATGGTCATTCTGTTTAACAAATGTACTTCAAAGATGGACATTACAGTTATACAAGCCTTTTAACAGTCATGGTAATTGGAGGATCAGTCCTCAGAGCATCTCACATAATGATGTCAATCTTAGGCCTCCTTCTTTCTGAGAAATTATTTATAACTTTAATCTTAAAGTATAATGTACATTACAAATAATTTATGCTTTTCACTATGTATGTATTATTCATTTATTATCAAATTTATAAAGTTTATAAATTTAACACGAAGAAAAATCTGTGTGATAATACTGTTGTACAAAATAATTGATCGATTATTTAATTGACTGATTCATTCTTTTGGATTTTACATCCCTGTCAACACATATCACAAGCACAAAAAAAAAACAAAAAAAAACAAAAAAACAACAACAACAACAACATTAAAATATACTCCTAAGTGTATTCGAGTGCTATCTAAAATAAACATACTCGAGTAAATTGGAGATAAAATGTATTCACACTTGTATTTCAATATTTAGGATGAACATACTTGAGTAGAGTGATGTCAACAGTAATTCATAAAGCAATGAATACCAAAAGATTGTGTGTAACCACGAGGCAGTGACAAGTAACAATCAACTTTCCCATTTCTAGTATCAAACCCAGGAGGTAAATGAGCTGTTGTACACCAACTACAGGTAATGCTTTTAATTGATTAGTTTGTTTAGTTGTATCATACAGTGTTATAATTGTAATAAACAGTGATACATATCAGCTCTTTTCGGGAAACATTTAATGGTATCAAACTTCCATGTGAAAAAAAATAGTAATAAATTATTAAACTGACCATAATTAACAGAAGCATAATTTGTCTGTTGCCCTACTGCTTCGTCAATATCACAGTCCTTGTTTCTGTGATTAGAACAATAAAGTACTTCCATTGGTGACAGTATTCAGGTTAACAGTAGAACATCACCAAAACTATAGAAATGTATCCTAAGTCACCGAGTCTATCTCAATCAAATTTTGTATTTACCAATATCTTTGCCATTCCATGTTGAAATCTGATATTACTCTGGATGTATGACATTAGTCTGACAAAGACACACCGGTGTATTAATTAAATGTGTGGAAAACACACCACTCAACACTGAGGATTTATTCCATGATCCCAGGCCTTAGTTATTATCTGATTGACTATTGGACCCAAACACCCCCTCCACATAAGATTACCTACGAATTTAATAAGAAATAGAATTGTGAAGGAATCTGAGCCATTATACACGTTACACAAGGACATATAAATAAAATCATTGAATGAATCTTTTGTATTTGTAAACTTGATTTATATTTGTGGTACGTAGTGGGCATTGAATCACTCATATTTTAAGTAACAACCACAACTTAAGGAATAAAATTATGAAGACAAAAATCTATATTCTATGTTCAAGCCTCGGTGGAATTGTCAATATACTAAAAAACTCCAACACTGAGCTTTTTCTTTTGTATGAATAATGTAATCCACGCTTAATGGTGCTAAGTGTGTCAAAAAGAAAACCCCATGGAGACCCAATCCACTCAGGATTATGATAAACTGAGCAAATATGTACACAGAGATTATAAGAGTGCATTATGATATCAGTTAATTGGTTTCTTTTTATGTGGAAGCTTTTGAATGCCAGCATCCATCATGTAATACAAATAAGTCAAAAGATTAATAAATGCTGAACTGGTATCAAATACGAATTAAGAGCTTTTAAAATGAGTGTTGGCTTTACATGTGCACGAAATCAAGCCTTTTTTTCAAAACCTTGTATCATCAACTTGCTTCATATTTATAAAGCTTTCTTTTCTAAAATTGAACTTCGTTTTAAACTTTTTAATATTCAATTACCGGTCGTTGGTTTGTAAGAATAATCCAAAACAGTTTGTCATCAGTTTTAAGTGTGTTCAATCTGATGTCAAAAGTTATAAACGTAACATATAGCTTCAAACATATTGGTGAATCTGTGTAAGAACTTTTGCTTCAAACAAATGTCAAATCAATATGGCATTTCATCATTTCGTTTCGCCTTTTAGAACCTTTACAATATTTTATCGAAATCTTGAAAGAATCAAAATTTGTACTTAACAGTGAATGCAGTAACTAGTTTTAAATTCGTGGAACTAGTTATCTCGGCCAAGGAGGTATTGATTTTATGACTGTTTGTCTGTGCATTTGTCTGTCCGTTTCTCTGTTTGTGTAGCTGGATTATGCAAATACTGCTGTTTGGGCCCTCGTAAAAATTAGAACATTGGTCTTTGTCCAACTTAGATCCCTGGAAAATTCTAGACTGATCCAGATCACCAAGATTATCGTTGTCCTTCACCATGCCCAGTCTGGGGATACACTGCGTCCAATTAATGCAATTTTCCACTTAATACATGCCTTGGCAGATGTACGCACTCACCGAGTGCTTTAGTAAAACTGTAGTTTTGAAATTTCCTTTTTTTTGTCTTTGTACAAAGCAAACGTCTACTACATTCAATAGAGATTTTACCTAATGATTTAAGACAAAATCATTTACACCCTAGCAAATTGGCATGTATTCTTTAAAATTCCATTGTTAACCAGACAGTTTTCTAGCTACTGGTATCTGGCGGAAGTATGCGTTCTCCGAATGCTCTTGTTTACTAATGGTACTCTTCACCAGGGTACAACCAGCCAAACAACATGAGAAAATGTTAGACATCTTGTCCTAAGATTGGAGATTTAGATGAGTTGATTACTTTGAGTTTTAATGTGTGATCACTTCAATTCCACCATCACATGGCGTCTGTTATAAAGATATCAATATCCAGGTCAATCCAAGTTAATTATTAATCTTTTTCTGCAGCCATATAAGGTTATATTGGAGTGGGCTTGCAGCATTTTGACATAAGATTTCGTCTTTGGTAACTAATCTTGGGTTGGAATCTACCCTTTTGCAACATTGAACATATCGGATATTATGTAAACTGTTGAAACGGACATAAAAAGTTTGTCTTGGACTTCAAGTGGCAATAAATAGATGAAAATCATTCTTTTTTTTCAACGATAAATCATGTGTAAATCAGGTCAGTGAAGGTAAATAGGACAGTCATACCTGGCGGGCAGGTATATCACAAATTTGCTTCTGCAAATATTAGTTGTTGTTTTTTTACCCTGAGACTTCACAACACACATGAGCTAGAAAAACAGAGTTTGGGAAAGACTGATGGAGGCAAACAATTGAATTGATGTTTCATTCAAAAGTCATTTTAAACAGTCAAAATTACACAAGTTAATGTACATATTTTTTTATCTCCAGAAATTCTACTAATCAGGAGTGAGCCTTGTATTATACATATTCAGCTTGACATATTTAAGTCACCAAAATATTTTATTGTTGTCCAATCGTGTTTATATTTTCCATATATATTCACTTTGTTAGAATATAACAATGACACATTACAAAAATGCTATAAAATCTTTGAATACCAAGCACAAAACATAGTGTAGATTCTAAGGTCTCAGGAAAACAAGGGGAACATGCATAACCCTAAAAACGGCAAGTTTCACAAAATCATTTCCGGATTTTTATAGTGAATTTTAATTATCATATTTATATGTTTTAACAAAAGACTAAATGAATTTACATATCCAGTGTCTAAATTATCTGGTATAATTTGAGTCCATAAAAATTATATGTGATATGTTACACTCAGAACATGGATATTGATATTAGTTAAAACATAATACCTCAGTACCATACATTATAGAGGTACTTGCCAGAAAAAGACAGACTTCAATGATATAAAATTGCTATTGTTGCAAAATAGTATGGTTTTGACAACTGGAGTCATACCAACCTGGCATGGCTTCCTTTTCCACTGAAAATAAAAGACGCTTCTATGTAGAATAAAAACAAAATGCAAATTTCACACGTATTTCCATATGATATTAATGTGCTCTCTTAGTTTTACATAGTGCAACTCTATAACTCTAGATTCTGTCACTGTCTACGTAAAAACAGATTGAGATACCATGTAGAAATCCCTAGAATCTAAGCAGGAAAGACACTGATCCTAGTAGGAAGCCAGTATCCAGTGCTTATTGGATTTACCTGGATATATCACCAACCAAATGAATGTGACGTCATAATAGTCAATGACTGAATCAACAAAATGCACTCCATCAAACACTTATCTCTTCGGAATTTGCCTCTTAATAGATTAATGATTTTCTATACTCTGTTAATGATAGAGATTATCATTCATACAGTATTTGGTGTATTGTAAGAAAGAAACCATTTAATGTTTTACTACTGTAATGTTGAATGAGGCTTTAATTAAGGTGATCTTAAAATTATACTTGTGAAAAGCCATTTACATTTACGACGCCGGGCAATTATTACGTCATAGAAGTACTTTTGACGTCAGTGTTTGTGTCTCTAAGATAAAATGGAAAAAATAATGATTGCAACTTGGTTTTCGGAATTAAATTACTTTCTGTCATGAAGAAAAAACAACCTTCTTTTTTTCAGAATCTTTTTGCTGCTGCCTTTGTTGTAAGCGATGTCCATTTTCTCTCTTTTAAATCACAATAATAAGAGTTAAGGGGTTAGATATGTTTACATATGTTACAGTGAATTTGTGTAATCAGGGAATTCGTAAATTTCCTGAACATTTTTAGGGAATTCGCAAAATCCATTAACGGACCAGGGAATTCGTGAATTCCCTAAAATCTCTAGGGAATTTGTGAAATCCATAAAACTTTAGTAATTTTTTTTTTCACAAATTCACTGAATGTTTTTAGGGACTTTGTGAAATTACATTTATTGTGAATTAGTCAATTATTGTGCATTTCAGTTAAAGTTTTGTGCAAACTAATGGAATTTACAACAAACCTTGATAAATTTTAGGAAATTTTTGAAATGATACTTTTGAAAATATATCATTTGTTTTAAATAGTTTAGGTTCTGTATAGACTAATATGATTTCTACCTGATCTTTTCAGTCTTTTATAACATTTTTTGTGTGGTAAACAAAAATAATTCATACCACATTAATGATTGATTTTTGTTTGAGTCTAAATTTGAATGCATTTGCTTTTTCGACTTTCAAATTTAACTGTAATTAAACTCCTGGCTTGATAATTCAGCAAAACCATTACACATTTTTTTTTTTTGCCTTTCATGCGTTATGTAATGTACATTATCCTTATGTGGATTTCTGATTTGCCAAAAGTGTATTTTAAAAAATAAACTTTACAGTAAAGACACACAGTTTTTGCCTTTTTTAGGGACGAAATAATACCATATTATGCAATTATTTCTGTATATCACATATCTACGGAGCCCAGGAAGGGACATAGAACTGTTTTCTTGGCATTTATTTATCTCGTTCCCACGAGATAAGAAGTTGTACCCACGGGTTAGCAACTCATTACCATGAGTTAGCAACTCATGACCACAAGTTAACTCATTCCACAAGTTAATAACACATTACCACAAGTTAGCAAGTTGTTCCCAAAAGATAGCAAGTCGTTCCCACAAGTTAGAAAGTCGTTCCAACAAGTTAGAAAGTCATTCCCATAAGATAACAAGTCGTTCCCACAAGATAGCAAGTCATTCCCACAAGTTAGAAAGTCGTTCCAACAAGTTAGCAAAGTCATTACCACAAGATACTAACTCATTCCCACAAGTTAGCAAAGTCATTACCACAAGATACTAACTGGTTCCCACAATTTAACAAAGTCATTACCACAAGATACCAAGTCGTTCCCACAAGATAACACGTTGTTCCTACAATTAAGTTACCAATTCGTTCCCACAAGTTAGCAAGTCATTTCCACAAGATAGCAAGTCATTCCCACAAGATATCAAGTCGTTCCCACAAGTTAGCAAGTCATTACCACAATATATGAAGTCATTCCCACGAGTTACTGAGTCATGTTTTGATGCCAATATCGAACTCCTGATCTTTCGTGGGGTAATGGCCATTGTTTTCCAATGCCGAGCAGTTAACAGTGTAGAATCTTGACCAACTCTAGTATGTACTGGTTTCCTGTGCCCTTAAAAACTACCCATAGTCTATTTGAAACATTTGTGTTTTTCATAAAGCACTTATTTGAATAAAGGCGTTAATAGGAATCCATTTCTTTTTTGTGTGTATATTTTGTGTTCACAAAGGATGAGCTGTGTACCGGGCATTGCCGATGTAAAAAATACATATTAAATACAATAAACTAGAGAAATATTTTTACATTTACTTTCTGCACATGGTTTAATGTAGCCTAGTTTGGTTTCATTGGCTATAATAAAAGTTTGATCATACGTATGAATATTTAGGCAAGTTTTCATATTTTTCCAGATTTTTTTATTCCAGTGAAGCGTACAGTTTTCAATATTTACTATAGTTTTCTAAACACAAACTTATTGAAGTCACAAAACTCTGTGTGCCTTAATGCCAGCAGGGTTTTCATTTTAATCTTAAAGGTGAAACAAGCTGAGCATATATACTACTATAATATCAATATTTGTTCCTTCTGTTTTAATGTCTAGGTCTAATATTTCAATAACTCCCTCAAACTAGGACACATCTCTTCTATAAATAGCAGTGGTGTGTGACTGTTTAAGTATATATACAATAATTGTTTGTTCCTTGTAATAGGTAACATGCTCTGTGGCATGTTACCAGGTCCAGTTCCAATTTCTTTTAATATCAGTAATATTATCAAAGATAATGTGCATTGTATTCAATTTTGTGTGAGGCTTCTTTACCATATTTTTTTGGTAGAATGTCAATTCTCCCGAAAATTTTTTCAAAAGTTTTTATAACAAATATTTAGATGTATTTGTGTTATGTCAGTTTCACATCTGAATTTAACACAGAAACATAATCATATATCTGAACTAAATACAGCTACATGACAAATATTTTTGGCTGAATTAACTATGGATACATAGCAAATAGATACCTGAACTAACTACAGGCAAATGATAATTGTATACCAGAATTATGTACACCCAAATGGAAATTCCATGCTTAAATGAACTTCTATGGAAACATGGTTATTGTCTGTGTAATTAACTATGGTTACATGACAATTCTATATTTACATATACTATGGACACAAAATGGTTGTATCTCAAAATGAAGTAAAGACACATGACAATAAAATATCTGAACAAGAGCACTCAGAGAGTACCTACCTCTGCTATAAGGCCCAACACACCTTCAACATTGCTTGTGAGTGTCCATAACTTGAGTTATTTGACATTGTACAAATGTGACTATCCACGAAACAAAGCTGTTCTGTATTTTACATGTACATGGTTTCACACCTGTTGCTGCTATAAATAGAGAAATGGGGTGGCTGCCTTGTAAATACAGAAGATACGTATGTATGTTCAGACTGTGGAATAAGCTCATTAAAATGGAACCGAAGAGACTCCCCAAACTTGTATTTGTCTGGGACCTTAACAGCTCAAAATCGAGTTGGTCAAAACCTGTAAAGGAAGCATGTGACATTCTAAATATCCGAAATCACTACCAGCATTTACATGTCATAAATATGAAAGATGAAAACAATAAACTATATCAGCTAGCAGAGAAAGAGTGGAAACAAAAAGTTGAACCCCCCCCTCCCCCCCCCCCCCCCCCCCCCCCCCCCAAAAAAAAAAAAAAAAAAAAAAAAAAAACAACAACAAAGCTTTATTGGTACCAGACATTTAAATGTAACTTTACACCTGAAAGTCATCTTAAAAATAATCTTCCATGATATAAAAGGTCACTTTTGGCCGAATTTAAAACTGGAGTTCTACCATTATGAATACAAAGTGGCAGATTTCTGAGTGAAACACATAAGCGGCACATCCATCTGTACTTTGTACTTATATGATAAAAGTCACTTATAAGAAAACATTGACATATATATTGCAAACAAACCAATGCACGCCGCAAAAAGCATAACCTCCTCAGTGGAGGTAAATAACTACCATTACATTACAATTGTAAAAATTAATTAACTACGGGGACCATATTCTAGAACAATTTTTAGATCATTTCTACCTTGGATTTCATGTATTACTTAGATTTCAAGTAAGAAATTATGAAACTTAACATTCCTATGTTTGTTTCAAGAATACAAAGTACAAGAAAAACCTTGCCTTACTTAGATGGTGACCTTATTTAAATATTGTTGTAGAATACGGCCAATGGTGCTTGACAGTTCTGTATCTGAATTAGCTATGAACATATATGACATTTGTATATTTGAATTAACTACAGGTACATGGCAAATCTATATTAAATACTGGTGGATGACAATTGTATATTTGAATTAAATACAGGTCCAAAGTAATTCTATACCTGAATTAGCTATGGTCATATAACAATTGTACATCAAATAACTGTGGGCAGATGCTTATTTTACCATAAGCTTTAATGCTATTTAAAACTTGTAGAAAGAAAAACATTTCTTTTGAATTGTAACAGAATAATCACAAGTAATCATATTCTATGTTGGTTTTTACTTCAGGTTTTGTTATCAATTATAATTTCAGAAAGGGACAAAAAGGCCAAGAAGTGCCTCAAAGAAAGATCACAATTACTCTAAGAATGCCTTGCAACATGATGTCATATTTGAAGAACAAAGTGAAAAATGGCAGAGAAATTCCAAAGGTCAGCTGACATCACCCAGAGGATCCAAAGCATCAATTAGCAGAAAAGTGACATCCAACAACAGTCTGTATGGTTCCAATCAAAGTATGAACAGTGTTGTAGGGATGCCAGTGAAAAGAACTAAGGAACAGTATGACCTCAGGTACTATGCTGGTATGCAACAGTTTCAAACTCTGATAGGAGAGCATGGTTATAACCTGAGAAGTTCTAAGAACAAGAAATCCACCATGAAGAGGTTTAATTCTGCCAAAGATATGGTTATATCATCAAGTGTTGGTCCCAGTAATAAGACCAAAAGAAAGAAACGCATGGAAAGGCAGACAAAGACCCCTAAAAGAAGGGTGAAGAAATATGCCAAGCTATCTTCTGAATCCATGACAGAGAGTTATGAAAGTATAACAAACAAAAGTAAGAAGAAAAGGCCTGCATCAGCAATAATAAGAAGATCCAGTTCAAGCTTTAAAGAGAGTACCAAAAGACCAAAGTCTGCCAGAGTTGGAAAACAAAGATCTTACAGTAAGACTTTAGAGGATGGCTCATCAAAGAGGACAAAAGAAGGTATTAGAGTTACATTGAATGGAAAAGGAACTGCTGACAAACGTTATAATTTGCGGCCAAGGATAAAGAAAAAATAGCTTCACTAAAAAAAAAAAAAAAAAAAATAATAATAATAATAAAAAATAAATAAATAAAAAAGCTAATAAATGAATAAAAAAAAATAAATAAAAAAAGTATCTGAGAATGTGCTTTGCTACACAGTTTTATATTTCAATCATCTGTTGCCGAATCTTTGTATATTTTGAGTGTCAAATGTGGAAATTATTTTAAGATAAACATGTAAAGTAACTTGTGATTTTTTTATTAAATGTAATTTTACTTTTGGATTGACTGTTTTATTGATTTGCATGTTAATTTAAATATGGCCTTAATTAACACACGTGTTAAACTAACAGAAATCTGAGCCAATCCAAATAACAAATACATATAGCCGGACTTTAACTGCATTGAATAGATTAGTCCAAATGTCGAGGAAGAGTTGAACTAGTTGTCCAATAATATCTGGCACTGAAAAAGCCTCATCCATAACAAGCTTCAACATTATCATGAAAATTAGGACCATGATTTGAACCCATGACCTAAAGAGGAGTCTGTTACACACTTCACCATGAGCATAGAATGGTAAAAAGTCTCTAAATACTGAAACTGTTTGCATTGTTCATGCCTGTACATCGAATTTTTGCCAATGTAATTTGTAAACGGTCCTATTCACTTGTGAATTATCCAGGCAACAATGAATTTCTTAAATAGATATTATCTTAATAATAGAAGCACAATTAAAACAAAGAATAGTCCAAGTGTGTAGTTTTAACTATATATATACGTTTCAGTTATCTATTTTGCTCTCTTATGGTGCGGCAGCCTGTAAACTTTCTAAGCAGCAAATCTGTGTATATTTTTCTAACCTTGTTAAAATTACTTATTACCTGTATCTGATCTTCATGAATGGCGTAACTTTTAAACTGTACATATCAGACCTATTATTCAACCATTTAGAGTTTTATTGCCTTTTAATCTTGAGGGGTGAGGAAGTTGAAATAGCATGGCAACCTGTTAACTGCCCAGGCATATTTCAAATTTTTATACTTTTATAAACAAGCCTACATTTACACAAATAATTTCTTTAATTTATTCCATTCAATACAACATCTCAGTTCGTGCGAATCCAAGTCAAACTTGGTTATCAAATAAGTTTTTAAAAAGGCATTATTAGATACTTTTTTACCGTGAAAAAATCCATACAAAACACATCCATGGCCAGAAACCTTGTGTGCAATTTTATTTTTACTGGACTTAAATATAATGTTGACAGCAATAATAATTTTAATGTAAATAAAATACTGTGTTATGCCTTTTACATTGCAGATTTTTCTTAAATTTTCGAGCCCATATTACATGGACAAAATATCAATACAGTTTATTCGTTATTGAATTAACTGCATCAGTGACTGGGAATGAATATCCATAATAATTCAACAAAACACAGGGCAGCAAAGGTTGCAAGGCTAAAACTGATAAATTCACCCTGCCACATGTCAACCCCCTTTTCCCCCTCTCACGCGATTACCCATTGTGTCAGAAGCAATTTAGTTATTTTCTAAATGAAATCAGTAGGGGAGAAAATGTTATTGTACTGTATATTGTGTGACTTTGCCAGTAGGAGTTGAGCTGTTATTGCAAAGAGGATGTGACGTGACTGTGATTGCCTTTCCGTCCGAATTAATAACATTTTCTGTACAATACAAAACAGCACCCATTCCCCCACCTTTTATTGTATATTTCCCAACCTGCAAAATTGTCGGGGTATCTATTTCTCTCCCATTATTTCTCTATTTAGTTCTTTTCCCATTACATTCGTCAGTAGCAGGATATTATGTTATGCCTTGAGTCTTTCTGACTCTTTGCAATACTCAAAGTTTTATTAAGATAATTACTATAACTGATACAGTTTTCGTTCTCTGTCAGTATGCCACACAAATTTAGCAGATATACAAATTCTACTTATCTTTTCAGTTAGCTTAAAGTAACAGGTAGGATGCATCGATGGTCTGTTCTGGTACAACCTTTGCTGATACAAATCCCTCAAACTTTGACCCTTAGTAATATTAAATACGTTGAGTTTTAATCTATCTAACAAGGTGTCCAAAAGTTCAATCATTACTAAAAAGGTACCTTTATAGGTTCTAACTATTCAACTGAGATAACTATTCAACTGAGAATACTCCAATACAGTTGTAATTATAGTTTGTACCAATATGATAAACATGCACTGACATAATCTGACAGGTCCGCATAAAACTGTCACACCGGCCATAATTTCTTATTTCCACCACACAAATTGCACAAAAACTGTGCACACACTGCCATTACCTTTCGTTTCACTGTATCTGATCACTGCCCCAGTCCCTGGGGTAAAGTAGTCTGTAACTGAGTAAGACTGCAAAGCAGGGTTTCATTAAAAAGGAGTTTCAGTTGACATTCAGATTAAATGGATCTTTTAAAGACAGAAAAATAATTTAGTCACATTGAGGAACATTAATTGAGGGGATTAGCACCCTTGAAGGATATTTTACAGAGTAAAAAAAACTATTTCTCGCGTATTGACTCTGGAAAATAGTTCTGAACATATTAAATTAACATTAAATTCTCAATTTATTTGTGGTCTTGTGGAAGACGTCAGGTATATTCCAGAAAAGGTTGGGCCTTTACTCATTTCAGACTTTGTTAATTATGAAAATTTGTACAGTAATCCTGGGATACATTTGCCTTCACTTGGTTAGGGGTCTTTTGATCCGTCATAGTTTGGAGATGTATCAAAAGGCCCTCTGTACAAATGGGCAATCAGCTTCGTATTTCCACTCTGCCTCAGGAGAACTGGAAAAATCAGAAAATGTTGTGATATTTCTACAACCTGGCGGTTACTGTCATAATCCATATGTCTGTAAGATGAGATGCCTGGTTGCCCCATTCATGTGTGAACCACCAGATGAAGACACTTTGGAAAATTCGCATGGTATCCTATCAGATGATCCTGTGGCCAATCCTCACTTCAACCATTATTACAAGGTGGTCATACCCTACTGTACTGCAGATATGTATGTTGGCAGGCGAAGTGCTTCAGAAGAAACTGGTGGATATAGTTTCCTTGGCCGATTTATCTTGGATGCAGTGGTAGATTCCCTGAAATCTACCCTGAAGAATGTCAGAAATGTGGTTCTGGCAGGAAGCAGTGCAGGTGGAGCGGGAGTGGCTTTTAACTGTGACTATATAAAGACCTTTTACCCAACTGCAAACATCTGGTGCATCGTAGATGGTGCATTCTTTTATCCCATTGCAGAAGCATTTGAGTCAAAGAACTCCTGCGAAACCATAGATAAAGTTCTTAAAAGTGCCACTACCTTCTGGAATGCTCCTGAACTCGATGACTTTCAGCTCCATTCTGCATGGTGGCTGAAAATCAAACAAGCTGTGTTTATCTCCAGTGCTGCTGTAGACCAATTTGGATATGAAAGTTACTGTGGTCAAGAAAATAACCACACAGAGATGGCAATATGGTCCAGGGGAACACAGTTTATGGCCTCAGTGGTTAATGCAAAATACAGTAACCTTGGATTCTTCATGCCATCTTGTTACGACCACATGTTGCTGTTAGATCCAGATATGTTTAATGCTGTACCTGTTGGAAGAGACTTCACAACCCTCTCAGATTTGCTTGGCAATTGGATGGAAGGTTCGAGTGGCAGAGCCATTCAAGCCTGGGATCAGTGTAATGTACAACAAGTCCTTTGTAACAGACACTGTACCAACAATTTGGCATCTTATGAGGACTTCAAACATGTGTGAATCAGAGAGTGAATTAAGTCGAATATCCAAAGTTTCAATAATGTTAAAACACACTGACAATTCATAGCTTACGAAGATAATTTTATGTAATGTTTATGGACATGTGAACTTTGGCATTTTTTCTGATGTTGTTCTTGAGAAGATTGATCACTGAAATTTAAAACAGAATTTAAGTATAATAGACAGTTTGTATGTGAGGAAAGTTCCATCGGATAGTGTAGAGATGGCTGTTAAGGATTAAACTATACATGACAATAAACATACAACAATATCATACCCGTTTTTCTTTCAACACGTTTTTATATCCTTTACCAACTTAGTTTGTGAAATGAATTAATTCTGACATTTTCTTGTAAAAACTTGCAAAATTCCAAGAGTACAATGGAATTAATCCTAATTAAACTTTGAAGCACTTAATCTCTACAAACTACAGATTCTAAGGCACAGCATATATTATTAGTCAGAGTCCAACAGTCAGATATCAGGGACACTACAGAGGTCAGCAAACAGAGAAAATAGGGGAAAACCAGGAGATAAAATGGATAAGTTTTGGAGTGCAGGTAAGGCCTTACTTTTGATCCAAAGGATGTTAGAGACGTAGCAGACGTAGGATGTTAGAGACGTAGCAGTTAGGCTGTCATAAGGCAACTGGAAAATAACTTTATGTTGATATTACCACATCAAAATGGAAGCAATGTTCCTTGGTGGAGACCTACATTCTGCACCTTGCTCCAGTGATATGTTCTTATACATTGAAAGCAGCCAAATTGAAATTGCTGTGGGCAGTTGACAGTGTACACAACATGGATGTATACATTGTTCTCACTGCCAACCTCTGCATTGAAATCACTTGTAGCTGCGATTTTTAAATGACAGCAATGTAATATTACTTGACCTGAAAGATCTTTGAATAAGCAATTGTGGACTTGGGAAGAGCCTGCATGAAGAATCAGCTTAACACTGCAACACTGTGTTAAGGTAAAATGCAAATGCAAAGGCCAAGAGATCTGCTCATATTAGAGTTATAAATCAGCAGAAATAAGACTAAAACTATTACATACCTTCAGTTAACTTTACTGATTCATTTGATAATATATCTCTTCACACATTTTACAAATTTAATAAGTAAATTAATTTTTTATAAGTTAATACCTTACCTAATGCTTATACTTATATTGCTGGCGCGGGCAATCCTCGCCAAACGTCAGAAATAGATGCCCTGTGTTTCCACTGGCGAGACTGCTAGGTAGCCACCGCTCATTAGGTACTTCCTTCCTTGCTGGACATGACGTCCTGCCATCTTTTTTGTCCATCTAACCTTGAGAGACCCCCAGTAAGGTCAATGTGGGGTCTGTTGGGAGGGCCCCTCCTGCCCATTACGTAAGGTAACAGCTTATAAAAATTTAATTTACTTATTAGATTTGCAATTTTATTGCATTAACAAATCTTACCTAATGGACAATAAGCTAGAATAACTACCGTTTGAAAGGTGTGTAGATCAAAAGTAAAACCTTACCGTCACTCCAAAGCTTATCCATTTTAGCTCCGGGTTTTCCCCTGTTTTCTTTGTTTGGAAGGTACAGAAGCTCTGGACTGCCAAACTGTTTTTATTTTAATAACTTGAATATACCAGTTAGTTAACTCGAATATACCAGTCAGTCACTGGAATATACGGGTTAATAACTGGAATATACCATTTACTAACTTGAACATACAAGTTAATTAACTTGAATGTACCAGTTAGGTAACTTGAAAAAACAACTAGGGTAACTGGAATATACCAGTTAGCTAACTTGAATATACAAGTTAACTAACTTGACTATACAAGTTAGTAACTGGAATATACAAGTTAATAACTGGAATATATGAGTTAGTAACTGGAATATACCTGTTAGTTAACTGGAATATACCAGTTAACTAACTGGAATATATGAGTTAGTAGCTGGAATATACCTGTTAGTTAACTGGAATATACCATTTACTAACTTGAACATACAAGTTAATTAACTTGAATGTACCAGTTAGGTAACTTGAAAAAACAACTAGGGTAACTGGAATATACCAGTTAGCTAACTTGAATATACAAGTTAACTAACTTGACTATACAAGTTAGTAACTGGAATATACAAGTTAATAACTGGAATATATGAGTTAGTAACTGGAATATACCTGTTAGTTAACTGGAATATACCAGTTAACTAACTGGAATATATGAGTTCATTAACTTGAATATACGAGTTAGCTAACTCACATATGCCAGTTACTAACTTGTATATTCAAGTTAGGTTACATGTATATTGAAGTTAGGTTATACGTATATTGCAGTTAGCTAACTGGTATATTCGAGTTACTAACTCATATATTCCAGTTACTAACTTGTATATTCAAATTAGCTAACTCATATTCAAGTTAGGTAAGTCGTATATTCCAGTTAACTAACTGGTATATTCCAGTTACTAACTCATATATGCCAGTTATTAACTTGTATATTCCAGTTAGCTAACTTGTATATTCCAGTTATTAACTGGTATATTCCAGTTAACTAACTGGTATATTAAAGTTAGCTAACTCGTATATTCAAGTTAGCTAACTGGTATATTTCAGCTAACTAACTTGAATATTCAAGTTACTAAGTCATATATTCTAGTTATTAACTTGTATATTCCAGTTAGCTAACTTGTATATTCCAGTTACTAACTCGTATATTCAAGTTAGCTAACTGGTATATTTCAGCTAACTAACTTGAATATTCAAGTTACTAAGTCATATATTCTAGTTATTAACTTGTATATTCCAGTTAGCTAACTTGTATATTCCAGTTACTAACTCGTATATTCAAGTTAGCTAACTCATATATTTAAGTAAGTTAACTGGAATGTTCAAGTTAGTAAGTCGTATATTCCAGTTAATAACTTGTATATTCAAGTTACTAACTGGTATATTCCAGTTACCTAAGTTGTATATTCAAGTTAGCTAACTTGTACGTTCAAGTTAGTTAACTTGTATGTTAAGTTAGTAACTGGTATATTCCAGTTACTAACTGGTATATTCGAGTAAAATAACTGGTATATTCAAGTTAGTAAAATAAAAAAGTTTGCAGTCCAGAGCTTCCGTAGGAAGGTACTGCTCAATGTTTATTATTTGACAATGGGTCCTAAGAAAGGCAGAAGAGTGAGGAAGATAGAAGTTTCCACTGACAGTGTTCCTGAATTTGAGCTGGGGGACACAGCAGCAGATATCCAGCAGAAGAAGGAGAGGGTGGCAAGAGAAACGGAGGAGGCACAGAAACAGAGGGAAGAGGAGGCCAGGAGGGAGGAGGAGACAAGAGCATAGGAAACACACTCGCAAGAGGAGGGAGTTGCAGAAAAAGGCCCAGAACTAAAAAAAGTGACACAGAAGCAGAGCCTGGAGGAGAGGTGGAGGGACCTTCACAGTCACGATACAAGAAGGGCACATGACCAACATCTACCTGATGGACTCGGATCAGGAGGCTATTGTAGACTTTGTGAAGGACAAAGGAGTTGTACAACAAGACTAATGAACATTTCAAGGACAAAACAAGGAAGTAGTATCTCTGGGAGAGGTTCGCCAACAGTTGCAAGCTGTCTGTCAAGGTATGCAAGACCTGGTTTGAGTTACAAAGAACACATTACGGGAAGCTGACCCAATCGAAGTCTGGACAGGCCCTAAAAACAGATGACGGAATGTCAGAACTGGATACAGGATAACTTTGGATTCCTGAAGGGACTCAGCAATTCTAATTGGACTTTTATAGTGTTTAATCTCCCCTATTCAAAGGGGACTCTAAGCCGCAACAAAACCAAAACAGTCAACCAATTTCAGTACACAGGGACTGAAAAAAGGGCCAAGCACCACAGAGAATGCCATGGGGTGAGTAAGACTAAGGTGGGTATGCCTTGGTGTACAGGTAGGTTTTGAGCTGCTTTCTGACAGAGGCTAGACCCACCTCTTAAGGCAATAACCATGTTTGAGACTTTACAGAGGCTCACCCATTACACATATTCACTTAGGCAGGACCTGGCTGACCCAGGTAACCCCCTACTGACTTGACCTCTAGGATTCCTAGGTTTCGATTTCGTGATTGAGCTTGACCCCTACAAGCCTAACCCCCCTGTAGGGAGGTCTCTCCGGATTGATATGGCTCAATCTACAAACACAGGGTTTAACTTCAGATAAGGCAGGACCCAGCTGACCCGGGACCCCCCCCCCTCTACAATTCATTCAAGGTCGAGCTTGACCCCTCTAGGTCTGACCCTCCTAGAGGGAGGTCTCTTCGGATTGATGTGGCTATTCCTTCTAATTGGGTTTTTTTGTTTTGATTTGGGTTGAATTCCTAATATACTTGCTTTTAGGGTGATCCCCTAGCTTTATGGCTGGACCCGGCGGACCCGGTGTCCCCCTACCGACTATGACAGGCTGACAACCTACTGTAACGTGCCAAAGGGTTCAGTTGGAAATAAAGTTATATATGAACTGAGAAATATTTATTTACTATCAGGATAACATTTATTGTATCAACAAAACTAGGAAAAACATTTATCTACATCACTATTCAATTACCATTTACTAGAACTGGTATGAAGTTAAATCAAAGTTAGACAGGAAGAAATTTACATTCCAAAGAAATTCCCCCACCAATTTATTTACAATTTTACATACCCAATAAAGCTTGGGGCTGGTTCAACAAACACAAACCCACATATCTAATCCCTGGAATATGATAAAAGGGTCTCACCTGCTTCTTGGCAAGTATCTTGTAGACATTTTCAGCTTTGGCTATAGTCTATAGTCTTAGGACTGTATTCTCCTTGGGGAGTGCTGTCAAACCAGATAGAATGTCTAGCTGCATGCCTTTTTATACCCAAAAACTGGGTCATTTTCCTTGACCTCTAGAGGCCCACATAAAAATAAATCCCTCTCATTGGCCCAAAAGTTGCCCCAAATATTTGATACCAATTAACTCCCAAAAGCCCCAGACGCTTTGAGTTTCTCATACAAATAGAAAAATGGCCGACAACAACAACACATGTACTTGAATGTAGAACAAAATATTAAACCGTATCAACTACCAAAGACAAGTTTTGCTGTAAAAATAAGGTAAAACAACTCTTTTTATATATACATAGATTTGAAACTTTAATATTTGAAATAGAAGAAGTAGTAATGCTTTGTAGCAACATTTAGTGGTCCGTCGGACCGTCAAATTATTATTTACACGATCCGTCGGATCGTCACATTACCCCCCTTCCCCCTGAAAAGAGAGTTTGTCCTCAAACCTGCAAAAGAAAATTGTACAACACAAAGTAAAATACAATAATAATATCAACTTTTAATTCAGTAATCATATTAAACATTTGAACCTTGGGTCAGCGGATAATAAATAAGTTGTATATCTATCTGGTTTTGACAAAAAGTCTTTATATATCGGTCTTGAATAGTCAGGAATATCTACAGGTATCAGCTTCCATCCCAGATCTGGCTTGGCTGGCGAAGTTGGGTTCCAGCAGACTGGTGACGTTCCTCGCTCCACGGTGTCGGTAGATCCAGCTGTGGCCTCTCCCACTATCCTCGGCGGTGTGGCGGACACAGTATCCTCCTTAGGAGGGGACTCTGGGTTCTCTAGACCCAAGGGGTCGTCAAAGTTCACAAGGAACTCATCCTCCTCCTCCTCAAAAGAACGCCCAGGGGTTCTAGGAGGCCCATCATCACCAGACAACTCCCTTAGGGGAGAGCGGGACCTTTCTTCCCTCACGGGAGGGCAAGTAGTAATATCATTACATTTAGCCTTACCATCAATAATAGGGTCACGGTGTGGCAATCCCTTGTGACATTTTTTATGATGGTCTCTTAGGAGACACTTCCTCCTGAGAGGAAACACAAAACTGCAGCCGAACCCACATCTTGCCATCTTGTCATGTAGTTCGGCTTCGTGCCTGTCCAATGCCGGCTTAGACATTGAAGTGAAAGAGCAGTGTTTGCAACAATGCCTCTCTCTGAAACACAAGAGAAAAAAAAAAAAAAAAAAAAAAAAAAAAAAAACCCTCACTAATGCATTTGGAAATCTGAATATTCTTTGGAAGATTTATATTTCGGCCCGTCCTAGTTACAACGGAGGGAATACCCAAAGACACGTTACGAGTGACAGTTTCCTCCTCTTCCCTACTAACAACTTGGTCTGATTCTTGTTTTTCCCTTGTGCAACTGACTCGATTGTTTCCCTCCTCCTGTATTTGCCCAGAACCATAACAAGGTTTAAGTCTATCATGGTGAATCACCTTTACCCTATTGGTCAGCTTAACTTTATACAATAGATCTGATAACTGTTCAATAATTTCAAATGGACCTGTCCATCTACATTGCAGCTTAGGACTGATACCCTTCTTTTTGGAAGGATCAAAAAGGTAAACTTTATCACCCTGTCTATAGCTATGGGTATTTGACCTTATATCATAATGACGTTTCTGATTATCACTTGCCTCAAGTAATTTGTCCCTAGCTAACTCATGAATTTTTGCCATGTTTTGCCTCAGACCTTGAATGTAAGAAACACAAGTTACGTTCTCTTCTGTCTTTACAGTATTTGGCCCTAGAAGGAGATCTACCGGCAATATAGTCTCACGACCAAACATCATAAGATATGGGCTTTGACCAGTGGAATCGTGAATAGAGGATCTATATGCTAACATAAGAAGGGGAAGGTTAGAATCCCAGTCCCTGATCTGCTGCTACAAATTTGCTTAGCATGTCCTCAAGTGTACGATTAAATCGTTCTACCAATCCATCACTTTGTGGACGATATGGTGTAGTTCTTGTCTTATCAAGGTTCAATAATTCACAAAGCTGCTGAAACAACATAGACTCAAATTGAGCTCCTTGATCAGAATGAATCGATAATGGTATCCCAAATCTACTGAAAAATTTATCAACCAGTTCCTTGGCTATGGTTTCAGCCTCTTGATTCGGCATTGGAAAGGCTTCTACCCATTTTGTAAAATAATCACTGACAATGCAAATATACTTATTTCCCAAATTACTCTCAGGCAGTGGACCTAATATATCAACAGCTACACGCTCCATTGGAGCTCCAACTAGATACTGCCTCATAGGATGGTGAGCCTTTTTATTGGGGGATTTACGCTTTTGGCATTGGGGACAGCTTTGACACCAGGTAGTTATATCAGCCTTATATCCAACCCAATAGCCTCTTCTCCTCATCCTACCCATGGTTCTCTTAACACCAAGGTGACCATACCATTTCTGGTTATGAATTTGGGAAAACAATTCCTTTCTCATTGGAGATGGAATCACCAATTGCCATGATTCATTGATTCTAGAATCAACCCATCTTCTATACAGAAGAACACCTCTGAGTTCTAGCCTATCCCATTGTGCCCAATAACTCTTCAAAGTAGTAGAGTATTTTGCAATATCTTGCCAAGAAGGCCTACTTCCCTGTGTTTTCCATTCAACAAACCTTTTCAAATCATCATCTTGGGACAATGCTTCCAAATAATCCTTATCAGATATTGGCTTCAACCAACCCTCATCAAGTTCAGTGGAACTGTCATCATTCCCCACCAGAGTATCAGAATCTGTATTTGACCCATCAGAAATACTGCGTATGTTCATATTGCCATGCTTTATTGCTTGGAAAGCTTCACAATTTTGAACATTACCAGTTTCCTCTGGATCCAAATTATGATTTGTACCCCGTTCTGGAGTTAAGGATGTACAGTCACATTCTGCTGTCTGGGCTGACCAAGTTACTTCCTTACTCTCTACCCTATCACAATATTTGCAAAACTGACATGGTCTTCTAGATAATGCATCGGCATTACCATGCAGTTTACCAGCACGATGTTCAATGGTATAACTGTAGGTACCTAACAACTCTGCCCAACGACATAACTGGCCTTCGAGGTTTTTGAAGTTCAGCAACCACCTCAATGAACCATGATCAGTTCTGATGGTAAATGTTACACCATACAGGTAAGTGTGAAAATGCTTTATAGCTTCAACAATGGCCAAAAGCTCACGCCTTGTAACACAATAATTCCTCTCAGATTTTGACAAAACCTTACTATAATAAGCAATGACCCTCTCTTGACCATCTTGCTTTTGGGACAAGATAGCTCCTATACCAACACCACTGGCATCTGTGTCTAGAATAAAGTCTTGCTCTATATCAGGATAAGTCAATATTGGTGCAGAAACTAGGCATGACTTAAGCTCATTGAAAGCTTCCATACATTCACTTGTCCATGAGAACCTCGTCATTTGTTTTTCTGTCAGTCTAGTCAGGGGTTTAGCTATGGTTGAAAAGTTCCTGATGAACTTCCTGTAGTACGAACATAGCCCTAAAAAACCCCTAACCTGCTTGATATTCTTCGGAATAGGCCATGACTTTACTGTCTCAACTTTTTCAGGATTTGTTGAAATTCCCTCATCTGAAACAATATGCCCCAAAAATGCCACTTTGTGTTTAAATAGGTGACACTTCTTTGGAGATAACTTCAAATTTGCCTGCCTTAGTCTCTCAAAGACCTGTTTCAAGTACAGAATTTGATTCTCAAATGTATTGCTCTTGACAATGATATCATCAAGATATAACAAACAGATGTCATACTGCAAACCAGATAGAACCTTTTCCATTAACCTTTCAAATGAACTTGGTGCATTTGTTAACCCAAAAGGCATTACATTGAACTCATATAAACCACTTTGGGTGGTGAAAGCAGTTTTTGATTTGTCATCTGGGTGCATTTCCATCTGCCAGTAACCGCTTGCAAGATCTAGGGTACTGAACCACTTTGAACCATTTAATGACTGAAGACAGTCATTTGGGTTTGGAAGGCTATAAGAGTCTTTAATAGTGACATCATTCAACTTACGATAATCAATACAGAATCTGCAGGACCCATCTTTTTTAGTCACTAACACTATAGGTGATGACCATGGACTATTTGATGGGGTAATGATATCATTTTCTAACATTTTCTCAATTTCATCCCTTTCAACCTGACGCTTTGACATAGGTACCCGTCTAGGTCTTTGCTTTATTGGGGCAGAATTCCCGGTATTAATCCTATGTTGAAACAAAGAGGTTTTCCCTAAATCTGCCTTTGATCGTGCAAAAACATCAGAATATTCAATCAACAAACTTTCAGCTTGTGTTTGCTCAGTCAAACTAAGTTCATTTTTGCATTGATTCCACAAGGTTTGTACATGATCAGGCAAGATATCAGTATTTGATATTTCAGGTTCAATGCTGCGAGCCTTCAGATTGACCGACTCTGACTTTGCTATCTGACTACCCAGGCCCAAAACCATCTCTTTATACAAACTTTTTGCTTCATCTGAAGGATTTAAAACCCTAACAGGAATTCTGTGTGAACCCAGACTCACTAGAGACCTAGCTATAAATACACCTTTCTTTTCTATTGCCTTTGGGCAACCTTCAAGCATCATTTCTGATGGTAATACTTCATCATCTGAATGCTGTACATATGCTGGTATTATCATTTCACTATTTGCTGGTATTGTAATGTTTTCATCCACTCTAATACGAAACAAAGATGCCAATTTGCTCTCTAGGCAACAAGGGACAGTTTTCCCACCTATATCAATAGTATTATTGACTAAATCAATCACACACTGATGTTTCTGGAAAAAATCATATCCTAAAACTAATGGTTCACTTGTTTCAGCCACTAATAATTCCTGGTTTAAAATTCCTACATCAGGTATCTCAAGTGGCAAAGTTACCTTACCCACTGGCCTAATTTTACCACCATCAGCAACACTAATACTATTGACACCAACTTCTAAGTCAGGCCGTTGAGCCTTTGGTATGGCATAATACTTCTTCGGATGTATAATGCTCATATTTGCCCCTGTGTCAACCAAACAGTTCAGTTTACTGTTACAGATAGTGCAAGGCAGGTACAAACCATCATTACATGACAACTTTTTGGGTCCCCTATTGCCTACAGCTGGAGTATGACCCTCTACTTCAGCTTTTACTTGTTTAAAGGGTCCCTCACTTCCTTGTTTCTTTTGTCCGCTAGTTTCTTCCTACAATCCTTCACTACATGCCCTGGCTTATCACAATAATAACAAACTACTTTGCGTTTGGACCTATAACTGGACTTTACACTTGAGCTGTGGTCTGTTTTTACATCGTCACCCTGAGATAACTTAGTCAGTTTCAATTCTTCCTCAAGCCTAGCAATCGTTGCCTGTAACTCTTGCACAGAAGTTTTAGTGTCATTGGTACACTTTGATTCTTTAAGTGTCCTTAAAGGTAATCTCCTATCCCTACTTCTATGAAAAGCCTCTATTTCTATAGCTGTTCTCAACGCATCCTGTAAGGTTTTTGGTCGACTTTGAAATATAGCCAACTCAAGCTCCTTATCATTTAATGCATCTAAGAAACTATCCTTAGCCATACTCTCTCTTATGTCCATTGGAACACCAGGATTAGAATCCCGCACCAATCTTCTAATATCATGTGCCAATTGTGGCAATGGCTCATTATCCCTCCTTATCCTAGACTTTAATTGAGCTCTATGCAACTGAGATTGGTTATCAGGCTCAAACCTTTCCATTAATGCTGCAACCAGAGAATCATAATGCCTACGCTGAGAAGGTGCTAAATCAGCTAATACAGCAACAGCTTGATCCTTAAGACACATGGCTAATTCTGAAGCCCTTGCATGCATACTCCATTGATTATATTCACTTATCATTTCGAATTGGATCAAAAAGTCTTTGAAGCTACTTTTCCCATCATAAGATGGACATGGTTTAGCTCTACCTGGTGGATTATACCTATCCATATGGTTTAGAACATCATAACCTAATGAATTATTCACCCTGGGAGGAAACGTCCAATTCTGATCTACATCAACTCAAGCTCCTTATCATTTAATGCATCTAAGAAACTATCCTTAGCCATACTCTCTCTTATGTCCATTGGAACACCAGGATTAGAATCCCGCACCAATCTTCTAATATCATGTGCCAATTGTGGCAATGGCTCATTATCCCTCCTTATCCTAGACTTTAATTGAGCTCTATGCAACTGAGATTGGTTATCAGGCTCAAACCTTTCCATTAATGCTGCAACCAGAGAATCATAATGCCTACGCTGAGAAGGTGCTAAATCAGCTAATACAGCAACAGCTTGATCCTTAAGACACATGGCTAATTCTGAAGCCCTTGCATGCATACTCCATTGATTATATTCACTTATCATTTCGAATTGGATCAAAAAGTCTTTGAAGCTACTTTTCCCATCATAAGATGGACATGGTTTAGCTCTACCTGGTGGATTATACCTATCCATATGGTTTAGAACATCATAACCTAATGAATTATTCACCCTGGGAGGAAACGTCCAATTCTGATCTACATTTGGAAGACCAGTTGTGCGTTCATAACCTCTCCCACATTGTAACTCTGGCTCACTGTTAACATATGCCATTGGGTCATAACCTCTCCTAGTTGGTGAATGAGACTCAACATTGACATTTGTTAGCCTACACCCACCCGCTAAAGGTCTACACCCCATGGAATAATCAGGTCCTTGCCCACCATAATTCCCATGTAGCGAATCTAAACCATATGCACCGCCCCTCTGGTATCCACATTCCATTCTCACATTTGATGTTATACCCCCTACCAGTGGCTGTTTTGCATTAGTTTCCTGATCCCCATACACATATTGGACTTGAGGTTCACCAAATTGTAACCTTTTGTTAGACTTTGGTCTAACAGGCTCAGTTTGGACTTCATGACTTGCTACCCTATGCAACTCATACCCCTGTACCTCATCTTGTACTACTCTTCCCTGTACAGAATCACTAACAGAATCCTGATCATTATAATTAGAATCCTGATCATCATAATTAGAATCCTGATCATCATACCAATCCCCCTCCATCAGAACAAAAGTAATGCTATACCAATCCTAGTATACAACAATATTCCTTATTCAGCTATATATATATATATTAACTTATTCCCAAGTATAACCACTGCCACCAATTCTGTAACGTGCCAAAGGGTTCAGTTGGAAATAAAGTTATATATGAACTGAGAAATATTTATTTACTATCAGGATAACATTTATTGTATCAACAAAACTAGGAAAAACATTTATCTACATCACTATTCAATTACCATTTACTAGAACTGGTATGAAGTTAAATCAAAGTTAGACAGGAAGAAATTTACATTCCAAAGAAATTCCCCCACCAATTTATTTACAATTTTACATACCCAATAAAGCTTGGGGCTGGTTCAACAAACACAAACCCACGTATCTAATCCCTGGAATATGATAAAAGGGTCTCACCTGCTTCTTGGCAAGTATCTTGTAGACATTTTCAGCTTTGGCTATAGTCTATAGTCTTAGGACTGTATTCTCCTTGGGGAGTGCTGTCAAACCAGATAGAATGTCTAGCTGCATGCCTTTTTATACCCAAAAACTGGGTCATTTTCCTTGACCTCTAGAGGCCCACATAAAAATAAATCCCTCTCATTGGCCCAAAAGTTGCCCCAAATATTTGATACCAATTAACTCCCAAAAGCCCCAGACGCTTTGAGTTTCTCATACAAATAGAAAAATGGCCGACAACAACAACACATGTACTTGAATGTAGAACAAAATATTAAACCGTATCAACTACCAAAGACAAGTTTTGCTGTAAAAATAAGGTAAAACAACTCTTTTTATATATACATAGATTTGAAACTTTAATATTTGAAATAGAAGAAGTAGTAATGCTTTGTAGCAACATTTAGTGGTCCGTCGGACCGTCAAATTATTATTTACACGATCCGTCGGATCGTCACACTACTATGACGAACTTCAGTGTTATGTTGTACAATAATTATTATGTTATGGCCAGACAAAATGATAATGCCATTATATATAGTAAACATATGGTAACATTATAACCTACGGGTATTTCATTTAACCAGCTTGGTATACATTTCTTTTATTCTTTAATTTTACTTATTGCCCGCTGGGGCCTTTTAAATCTTACAAGTAATATTTTAAAATTCTTATATTCTAGTCTACTAACATGTAAATAAAAATGCCCAAACACAATATTTCATTCTCATGACCTTCATCTGACCTCTATAACCACCTTCACCCCTTTTAACTTTGGTACTAACTGCAACTGGGGAGGGGGATGCACGAATCTTATCAGGAAGAGCATCAAAAGCAAAACTATAACCAAACTGCTTGACAGATTTATGGATAGAGGGTTGGAACTTTGGAACCAAAATTACCACCATTCCGACTGCGCCTGGTACTATAAGAACTGCTGTAGGAAGAAATATATGGAGCAAAATACTTGGGAAAACCAGTGTGAAGAAACTTGTAAACAAGGGTGGCTGTTTTAAAGACTGAGCGATGTTCAACAGGAAGCTAATGCAATTTCTTTAGGACAGGAGTTATACTAGCGTATCTACTGGTATTTGATATGATTCTAGCTGCACTATTTTGGATGCACTGTAATTTACGAAGATTGAACTCCTAAAAAGTGAGTTACAATAATCCAACCGACTACTAACCAGAGCATTAGCCACAAGTACATAAGACATATTTAAAGTCACGGAGTTGCACAAAACAACTTTTGTAGGAAAAATCAGAATCGAACCATACTCCCAAATCTTGACTGATTCAGCAGGACAGAGGGGACTACCAAAGAAAATAGCTGAGAAATATGCTTTCAACTTATCCCCTCTGTCTTTTTGAACCAAATACAATAAACTCAGTCTTATTTGGATTCAGTTTGAGTTTACTACTTGACATCCACTCTTTTACATCATCTAGGACTGTTCAAAGGCAGCAGATGAATTCTTCTGGGATAGATGGACATAAACTTGGGTATCATCTGCATAAAATGATACTTTATGCCTTTGTATTTACCAATAACCAAACTGAGGGAACTAGTGTACAATGAAAACAATAAAGAACCCAAGACAGAACCTTGGGGCACAGCAAATAGGAGTTTACAGAGATCGAAAAGAGTAGAACCAATTTTTATCGACTGATAGCGCTCAGACAGGTTGGAAATGAACCATTTCAGAACGGAACCACCAACTCCAAAATCATCCACCGGAAGAGTAGCCTTTTTGATGAGAAGAGTGACTACAGCAGTTTTAAAACCATCAGGGTCATAACCCTCCATGAGTGAGCAGTTTACCAACTGTGTAATTGATGGTAGTAGTATATCACTACACTCTTTGATGAAAAATGTTGGCCATGGATCCAACAGGCAGGATTTTCTGGGTGAGTTATTAATTATTTTATCAACAGTATCTTCAGAATCTTGTGTAAAAGTAGTAATTTTTGGAGGATCATCAGGAGGATCAGCATCATATTCAGTGCCAGAGGGGATAAAGGTTTCTCTAATTGTCTTGATTTTATTCAAGAAAATGGAGGCGAACTGGTCAGGCAGTGACTTGTCAGACTCGTGAGATGGAAGTGTCATTTCAGAAACAGTATTCAGGGTTTTGCGCAGAACATGCCAATAGTCATGACTATTGTCTGAGATCAGTTTACTATAATAATCTGACTTATCCTTTTTAACAAGTGCATTGCACCAAGCAATTTGGAGACAAAGGCGACTTCTGTTCAGTTGATTTTTGGCTCTACATCAAGTTCTTTTACTTTGCATGGCAATAAGAATCAGCCAATCCGCAGAATCTTTCTGTGTCAGTCCAGATGGCAGATATGCACATGCTTGTCAAGAATATCCGCTAAATCATGTACACATTGCTCATAAAGGCCAAATACAGCATTAGCTGGGGACTTGACAAAGGACCATCACCAACTGGTACATCAACAGGAATGTTGAAGTCACCACAAATATAATACAAAGAATAAATGGATGACAGGAAACCGAAAAAGTTCATGCATTCTTCTTGAAAGTTGCAGGTATATGATCCTGGAGGGCGATAGACACAGGCAAGCAACAATGAATGGCCATGAAACCCAATTGACTGATAAAAAAGAGATTCTATTTTATGTGATTTATAGGAGGATCTAATGAAAAAACCAAGACCACCACCAAAACCTGAGGAACGAGGCATTTGAGGAAATATGCAATCAGAAAGAGTAATTGTCAGGACAAACATGAGTTTCAGTAATACACAAAAAGTCAAGGTCATTTGATGTTACAATGTTGGCAAGGAGTGGGCCCTTATTCTTATGGATCTGGCATTTAGAACACCAGTGTTGAGAGGACCAGGGTTGAGGGACACATCTCCGCCCAGTAGGAGTAACAACATTAGCCCTCTTCAATTGACCAAGGTTGGACATTTACGACATGAACATCAATTTGAAAGTTGTTTTGCAACTCTAACCAGTGAAGTACTCAATGTATTGGATACTCTAGTGTGGAACCATTCATCCCTTTGAACCAGTGTAACTGTAGTCAATGCCGTAAAGAGGAGTACATGAAGGGTGAGCATGACTGGTTGGAATTGCACAAAAGAGTCTAATCTAACTCTACAGTGGGGACCTTAGAAAATATGTCCTTACACCTCAACACAGTCACACTTTTTCGTCTGGTGGGCGACTCACAGGCACCCTAACCCCCCACACTACAGCCTCATCTTAAGTTAAGCAACAACCCCACCAACAACAGGAATAGTGTCTATTAACTGATTAGAAATAAACAAAAACAAACTTACAAGACACAAATTAGATGGTTGATAACGCCCAATATTTGATTTTCGGAAAATATTTAATGGGCTACAGAACTACATAAAAAGCAATACATATAATTTTCTATAAAATACACTGAATGTGTGTAAAAATATCCGTTATTGTAGTGACATTTTCCAAATAGCGTCTCCGTGGTGTGTACTAATCATCAAATCATCAGGCTTCAAGTCTCAGGCCCGTGGAGCCAGTGCTTAAGCTTCTTCAGCACCCGACATCTCCAGAGCTTTGACCGACATGGATAGTATGGAGATCAGCATGCAGTCAACAGACACCATGTTATAGCCTCAACAAGTCACGAGCCCCACCGCAGCTTCAGGGTGCTCTTCGGTCGAATATCAGGTCATGGACCAGTTTACACAGATGAGAACCATGCTGTCATCATTCGTCAGGCAAAAGCAGGAAACAAAACGTACAGCCTTCTGCAACTACCTGGTGTCGGAGGTTGAGGGGTTAAAAGAGAAAGACTTTCAGACATTTAGAAACGAGGCTGTTAAGCTTCTTAGCAACATTCAAAGCAAGGCAGAAGAACGTGGTCATCAGCCTGAGCAACAGACACTTTCACAAAGCTCAAGTGCAACTTCAACATATGTGCCACAGACATTTCAACAATCACAGCAGCAAGCACCAAATGCAAGAGAATACGTCTTAACCATCCCAAAGACACAGATGCCTTCAGGCCAGGTCATCCAACTCACTCAGCAGAGCCAAGTGGCAAGCAAAGGACAGCAGCAGCGATCCAGAGGGCAGCAGACTTCATTCCTAGTCGTTGACAACCAACAGCCTGCCGTTTTCACCAGCCAACACGCCAGCACCAGCCACCTCTCCTCCAGCCACCACAGCTTCAGCAAGAACATCAGCCGCCACCAGCCCAGCCTCTTCTACAGCCTACGCCAAACAGCACCCACAGTAGAACCACTGCCAAAATTGCTTCTGTTGAAAATCTGTGTATCAGAGCAGGAACAACTTGACCCACAGTCTATTGACAGGAATCTGTATTCTGCGTCGACCAGGGTCAAGAAAACCAGGGAAAAGAAGCTCTTGTAGTTGTAATCCACACTGCCCAATTTCTTTGGCTTCTTCATGGTGATATGCTTCCCGTCTATGGCCCCCACAGCGTGGGGGACATTCCATCCGGTTCTGAACTTCTCCTCCACCCTTTTCCACTCCTCAGGGCTATCAGGGCAGTGCAAATATTCCTCCTGGAATTCAGCAAGGATGGCTCGGCAGACCTGGGGGCAAATATGCAGATGGTGGTGCGGCCAACCAGTGATACTGCAAGGAGGTGTAAGTCTCTCCAGTGGCCAGGGTGTCTCAGCGTTATTGCCAGGTCAGTCCAACTTCTAATGGCTTCCTGAAATTGGTGCTCAATAAAAACCAAAAGTACCCTAAGGATATGTAGAAGGTCTCTCTGATGTGTAGCTGGCATCTTTGCAGTGACAAATAATGTTTTTTGTCAGCCAGCGGGGGTTTATATAGTGTTGGATTGATCCCGAATCAGTCCAGTCCAGTTAAAACAGTCCAGTCGGGGTGAGTCTGGAAAATACTCCAGTCCTGTCTGTTTATCAGTATGGCTTGCCGGGGCTTGCTACAGCTCATCTGTTATGGGTTAACAGCTTGTAGCTGAAGTTTCCTGTATTGTCGCGAAGAAAATTATCCCAACCTCAAGTCAGGTTAGGATCTTGATCCAGACAAGCCAGAATGTTCTACGTCCTGTCAGGAGGCTGTAACCGACCAATCAATTTCGCGCACCTTTGTCTGGTTTTCATCCCCGATTCCATGACTTTTGAAACCGACCCTAGAGTTGGTTACAGGGTTGTTTCCAGTGGAACAGCCCCATAAAGAACAACAATGTTCCAAATTCTGTCTGCTGTATGTTACACATACTGGAACTGTACAGTAATTGTCATTTATACAACAACTGACCCTTTGCCGGTTGGGAGGAGTAACTGGAGGACTTGGCCTGACCTTTTTTGTATTGACCACGACTGATACTCTTCAATGCTGGTTGGCCAGGTTGCCTGCTATCACGAGAAGACTTACTGGGTTTCTCATAGAAGACAAGCCAGTGTAGCCTTTGTTCTCGTACTGTGCCATGTCTGAGAGTAAAGTGTCCTGACCATCTAAGGTGGTCGAGATAGTATTCCCTTCTTGCCAGTCTGATACTGGCCATGGAGATGAACATAAAGTTGGACAGGTTTTGCATCACTAGACTGATGTTTTGGTTAAAGTCCATAAGATACTGTAGCTCATCCATGGCATCCTGGCACTTGCTGAAAGAATTTCCTTTCTTCTGATTACCTTGAATGATCTCCAGCTGTGTTCATAGCATTCTGTACTCTGGCCAGACACCTGTTAAACCCTGCGGGTTTATTACAAATGTAACTTGATTCCTTTGCCACCTTTTCCCACTTCCTCAAGGTTTTTTGGGAGATGGGTCTGGGTGCTGGTGGAGTTAAGGCAAACTGACTCGTTGTACCAGTAGGATACTTGATTTGAAGCTTCTTGCTTGTCTGAGTGTAAACCATACCACTTACTCTGTGACCTGGGTGTCCTAATGAACTACTCAAGTTTGTTCAATTTTTGACAAAGGCACTCATCGGTGGGTAAGTTCAGGGAGACCTTGCCGGCAGTGTTGCTTTGGAGCACCAAAAGGGTTGTCATAAGCAGACGAAGATGAGTGGTCAAAATCTGGTATGTGACTCCAGGCTTGGCATGACATGAAGCCTCTGTGTCTTCTGGTAGGTCTGCTCTTCAAAAAGCACCTGGTCCATTTTGGGCTCATTAACAGAGCCCTTGTCCTGTTCTGACAGTTCACCTTTCTCAGTCGGTCAGTCCAAAGCTTGGGTAAGGTCAGTCTGTGAGACTAGATGACTGCTGATGTGGGACAGCACTTGCTTGGTTGGTGGCTGTTTGGTTGGTGTTACTTTCACTGTCTGGAAGGTCGGTTCAGCTGGCTTCTCTAAACTTCTAGCCACCAACATCGACTCTGGACGTGAAAATCTTTCCAAGACCTTTTGGCATCCAAACTTTCAAGTACTTGTCAATACTTTGGGTGGATTTCTTTGATTTCTGCTCTTCTTTAGTAGGTTCTTTCACTGCAGCTTGCGCAGGAGACCTGACATTCACTTCCACTAAAATGGATACTTGGCCTGGATCTATAAAGGAAGAAGTCTCACAAGCTTGATGTCGGCTTTCTGGTCAGATTTAGTGTCTTTTTTTCTCTTTTTTATGGAGTGGATGTGACAAGCTGGAAATATTCACTGGTTAATACAATGCAGAAAGAACACTCTTGCTGCATCACGTATGGATACGTACCCCGACCTTTCTCATGACAGCTTGCACACTGTGAGCGCTGGTCGAATCCTGCCATAAGGTGGCCGCAAGGCCCTCTCTTCTGACATGGTGATGTCATGATATGTAAACAGTCTTTGTACACAAAAAGTATGATCAAAATAAGCTTATTTCTCAAGAAAATAGCAAAATTATATCAACTTTTGAGAGCTTTCCAAAACGTGTCTGCACTGCTTATGCGCCAAATGAAAAAGACAAAATAGCACATATTGGCGATAATGGTAAATAAGTTAATATATATATTTACTTTATTTAAGATGATCAGAGAAGAAATTATTGCTAGATTGAAGGGCATCCCAATAAATATCTTTAGGATTTCATTTACTGGACCAATGGGAGCTTTATACGTTGTCAGTTTGTCAGAACAATATATAGTGGTAGCCATCAACCATCTGTGAATCCAATCATGTGACCAGTGGACAACATGTCTCCATAAAGGCTTTAGGGTAAAACTTAGTTTCAACTATAATACTTCATATAGAACCCTTCTGAGGTTTTCTGGTGTTTTAAAGCGTTATTTTATGAATTTTTGGCATTTTAAACAATAGATCTTGAGTGATATGCCAAATAGCCACCTCACATCCTCACCAATGAACGCTTTCTAAATTGGTGATAATATATCTTAAAGTTTTATACACACAAAGAAACCCGATAAAACTGGTTATTCAGTTCTATGTAGAATAATTCTTCTGAGGTGCAGTAATGTTAAACAATATGGGTTTTTGCCAGTTTTTTATAAAACCTCACAAGATCATGAAGCCAGCTAAAGTAAAAAAGGAATAGTTAGGTTATAGCGGAAGGGGCTGAATGCAACTTCTTGGAAACAGTTCTCAGCCCACCTTAAAGAGGCAAGCTTTTCTGGTTCCAGTGAAGGCTCACAAAAACTGACATGTGCTTGAAATAAATAACATATTCACATTTATTGTAACATTAAACAATCTAAAATAATTACATTTTAAGTGAATGCTGGGAAAATCAATGTACTGAATAAATATTGTATGCCTAGTAATTACATAAATACATTCTACAAATTTGAAAATGTATTTTATCATCACTTTCTTATGATGACTACATGACTAGAATAGATTACAAGTTCATCTACCGGCTGCTATTTACCACAGTGTAATATCAACCTTTAAATTTAATGGAAACTGACAGGAAAGATTGTCAATACAAATAAATTTAAAGCAAATTTCAAATGTGCTAAAAAAATAAAAACGTACTTCCCAAAACAAAATGATGAAATGTAACACCTGTGCTTTTATAACTTTCATATGCACTTTCCTTTTTTCCACTTGGTATAAAAAACAGGATTGCAGATTTAAGTCTTATGTCAGAGGATCCACAGGCTTCCTTTTCTGACAAAAAATCCCACACTTCACCATAAAACACAAACCATGGTGTAAAACCTCTACACTCATAATGATATCACATGAAAAATTTTGAACACACTATGTATTGTAAATTAACAATAGAAGAAAAAAATACATTAACAATAACAGGATAGCAATCACTCATAAAAATGTTAGCTGTGGTAGAAAAGACTGAACATACAGTTACTGTAAACCTTGCTGAAGAATTTACAAAACTGATTAAGGGTCTGCAACTTAGTTTGTTCTGGAAATGAGCAAAAAGTAACATATGGCTGACTACTTTAGTGTGTATTGATGGATAGTTTCTCTTGAAGAATGTAAATCAAGGAAATTATTGTTGGTCTTGTACATGTAGTTTTAAGCCATATTACACCATAAAAGAGGATGCTCTGAGATGTTAATGCAGAAGACAACAATTAAATTACCTACACCCTGTAAAAAATTAGTGCTTGTGAGAGAAATACCATTGTGTAAGGGCTATGTGTAGGAAATACCAACTGTGTAGGGTTTATGTTATACATAATTTAAAAGATGATTTGTTAAAAGGAAATGTGTAATTGTGTAAAATAATTTCAATTGCACTGATTAGTTAATATGTACACTTTAAATGGAAAATATGATTAAGATGAGGATTTTTTGCTTTATTAAATACTTAGGATGACTGGGTAACCTATTTGTTTGTCCACCAACTAATTATATATATTCCTACAATTAAGAGACTTTCTTTCCTCATGTTATAACTTAACTGAAATAACAAACTTCATTGTAAAGTTGATTTTTTAGTGGAACTGTAACACGAGTTTGAAAGTTATGCAGATGCTTGAATGAATAATGAACTACTTTTTGACATAAAATAGTGTGGTAAATAAAAATTGATTGATTTATGAAGGTGAATACTAGTCAGCATAGATTCTTTACTGAAAAGCATTGGGAGGTTCCACACAAATAGAGTAAGAAATCTAAAATTCGCCAGGAATCTAAAATTCGCCACCTCTAAAACTTCAGTTAATTTTATGAAGAAAATTATGTTTTTGTCTAAAAATTGGTATTTTTCAGTTCAAAAAGTCTTAATTTACTATACAGTCAACAAATCTCACCACAATTCATTTATTTTATTAGTATTTTCACATGTGGCAAATTTCAGATATGTGGCGAATTTTAGATTTCTTACTCTACCAACTTTTCCACCTTCGAGAAAATATTTATCAACTGATCCATTTACAAAATCCCCGATCTAAAATAAATAATAACACAAAAATACTTAGTCTTGACTGTGAATAAATATTTAGCTAACTACTAGATCTATGTATTGTTTCTGCTTCATAATTATACCAATATTACAACAAAACAAATAGAAGTTAAATAACAAGCCATATCCAACAGTATAATATACACAATAACTTTCAAGCGATTCAAACAACACAGTAACAAATACATTAACCAGTTAGTGTCTTTATACAGTGGAATCCTATCAAATAGAATCTTCTGCAGATAAATACATTTACCTCACCAGGAATCCACGTAACAAAACAAACTTTTATGAAAAAGTCCTCAAACCATCTTCATCACTTGGAGTAGCCAATAGCCATTAACCTTGTCGCAGCCTGTTATCTTTTCCTATTGAGGGGAGAGGGGAGCATATTCTGAAAGAGTAGGATTAATACTCTTTGTACTCGAGCACTACTGTTTCACCATTACCCTATTACCCTTCAATGAGTACTCTTTTCAGCAATAAAACAGCAAAATATGCTATTTTTTCCTGTGAAAACTAACATAAATTTCTCCAATTTATGATGAGTTTCATCTGAATGTCAATGTTCAAAACAAAGAGCAACACAGATTTAAAAGCTGAACATCCTGCATTGGATCGCACATGCGACCGATCCCCCCCCCCCCCCCATTTAAAGCTGGATCCGCCCTTTTGTAAAATTTAACTTGCACAATAATAAACAATACACTAAACTATAAATTGAATAATGGCACAATTATGTTAGGCACTTCACAAAAAATCTAACAAGATTTTATATCACTTTGTGATGTTCACAACACCATACAGCAGGATTGTTCTGATGAGCAAAACCAATACCTTAGGAACTTAGTTTGTGAAACTATTATAAGATTTGGGTTACAAAGTTAAGGATACGACCAGCTGGACACGACATTAAAATTTATATTACAAATTCATTAACTCAGTCATCTTAATGTTACATCATTTTTATTTTGGCCATAAATTAGAATCTTGTTTATAAATATTATGTAACAATACACAGTATAAATAATGTATTTTTTCATTAAGATTAAGAACTAATTTTACAGTCCTGTAGTAAGTTGATGACAAATCATAAAGACAATCACTTGACAAGATTTTTACTGTGAACAATACAAACTTTACTGTGGTCCATTTTCTTTTTAAATTCCTCCACTTAAACTCATGAAATAGGCTATCCTATATGTATAGTAATAAAATTACAATTTCTTTCAGCTAAATTTATATGTCAAGATTAATCTCTAAATCACAATAACATTTCTAATATATGCACAAAAAAACATACAAGTTATTTTGGTATATCAATTACCTTCTGGGTGTTTTACATCAACCTACTTAAGGCACTTAATCACTTTGTGACATATGGCTTCCTATTACCTCCCAAAACATTCAAAAGCTCTAAAAACAATAATAAAGGAGATAAAAGCCACAAAAACAATACCTTTTTCACAATAAGAACCACAAAATAAAAATATGCAGACAATGAAATGTTCTGGGTCCATATTCTGGGAAGGGATTAGCAAAAAAATTTCTAAAGTTAATCCAAAGATTGGATTTTGACCAAGGTTGATATTCACAGAGAAGTTGAGCCGAGTTTGTACTCCACTTTTGGATTAACTTTGATCCATTTATCAATAAGGATTAAATTTTGGAACAATATAGTTAAATCTTCTAGATTTAATCCCAAAATCAGTTTAACCTCTTCGCCACCAAGGGAGCAGTATTCTACTATACTGAAGGAAAATCCGGGATGAAGAGCTTACAGAGAGTTTAAGTTGCTAAAACACACACCACAAGTGATTTACGTTGTCCATAACGTCCTCGTACATAATAATTTAAATAATGTATTTCAGTATACCAAGACGTTTAATTCTACAGTGCTGAAGGAAAGTTAGCATACCATATGGGGGTGTCGACTGCTAGCCGACAGACATGGTACTGTAGAATACACATTGCTGTCGACTGCTAGTCGACAGATAAGGTCTTTAAGGGGTTAACCTGGTGAATACCAACTTAATCCTTCTCTGTGAATACAACCCCAGTAAAACAATATATTAATAGCTGTAAAGTTTCTGTTCAAAATGATATCGTGCTGGATTCATTTTGTGAAGAAAATGATGCAATTTATTAGCCTTGGGTTTGAGAGTAGAGGTGAAAGTTTTCAGCTATTTTACAGCACACTGTTTTTTCATGGATTTATGGAAAGAAAAATACACACAAACTCACAACACCTCTCTCTGTCACAATAATTGCAAGATGGTATTCTAACAAATTAGGAACACCTGGAGACACAAACTATGGAAAGCACTTCAAAGAAACAACACAGTTTTCAATAGCAGTCACCACTTGAGCAAACTTTACAACAGTAACTCTGTAAAATAGCACTCACACACAGAGTGCTTTGGACTCTTTTAATGAAAAGATATATTTGTACATAACTGAGGGTCAGTAGCACTGGTCTCTATGTATCAAAACCATTTAACTGAAATCACAGAAACAAAATAATAGTGGTGTGAACGGTAAACCGGCATACCGCATTTCATTTCGTTTCGGTAGAAATGACAAAATCTGCAAAGAGTATTTAAGTACCGGTTATTGAAAATGTCATCATACTAGGCTTTCTACTGGTTAATTCTTCGTAAAAACAATAAAGAACATATAAATTTGAAGAATCATCTTACATTTTCACTTTATATTCACGGTAAATGAAGTTTACAAACTTCAAAATATCTCGTGAATAAATATTTCCTCGAGAATACACCTCATGTGCACTCGCGTGAACTTTTCACCATATCAGTACAAACTTTCAAACTCCCGGATTTCGTTCGGTTTCAAAGCCCCAGAAACCGGTTTTTATTTTCAGAACCGGTCTGACCACTATAACCTGGGGCGGTATTCACTAACATTCCTAATCTTAGTCCTATCTTATACATCAATTTCAATCATCACTTTCTAGTGATACTCTTAATCCATAATCAAATTCAGTTAGTAATTTGAAACTATATTACCTCTACATGAAGAATTAGGTGCTAAAATTGTGCTTACTGTAATAGAAATAAAATCAGGCATATGATTAAAATGATACATTACTAAAGTTAGGACTAAGACTAAGATAGGAATGTTAGTGAATACCGCCCCAGCATCTCAATTGTTAGTACAAAATTTGGTTGGATTACATAAATGAGTAGAAACTGACACTCAATCTGAAAAAAGTAAAGCCTATTTTCCAATATGTTTTTGCAGATTAGTTTTCATTTTAATTATCTTAAAACAAAAATTCATATTAAAAGACACAGTTTGTTTTTGATTGGCCATAAACAACTGCAACAATGAAAAGTAAAACAAAAATGAACTGCTGCTTTCACAATTGCCTATATATCTGCATGTCATTTGGAATGCTGTGTATGTGAGTGTGGTAACTGAGTGTTGTAATTACAGTTATACATTCACTAAGCACTTCACCAGGTGTGGAACTGTTGAACAAAATAAAAAATAAGACTACTTAAAAAACAATGACTATAAAATGATTGAAAGTTGGTCATTAGATAAAACAACATGACATCCTACTTCTAACCCCAATGAAGTACCATATAAGTAAACAAGGTGGAAGCCCATTACACTGCCTCAAAAACAACAATAAAAAAAAACAACCTATACACTGAAATACTCATCAAGGCTGAAAAACACTAAATAAGGCAATACATTTTGGCAGGAAACATGTTGTTTGAAAATCTGAAGCCTCATAAACGTGGCAGTCTACATTCAATGTCATTCATGCATAACAACAATCTATCATATAGTAGGTTTTCTTTAAAAGATTATAAAATTAAATGTGTATGTCCCATTTCACATAAAATATTCTAACTCTATCAATCTAATGACAGAAATGAACTAGAATGCCATCACGTATAATATAGTTTACAATTAAATTATAACTATAATGGAAATACAAATACTTCAAACATTTATTATCACTGTAGGCATATCGCTGATTTTGTAAAAAGTCTTTGCCAACAACACTTTATGTAATATAATCAAACTTTTACAGTGCTTAATCCCCATACTAAAAGATTCTGATAGACATATAAAACAAAATTACAGGTAGAAAAATTGTGAATGTGCTGTGCATGAAAATAATGGACCTTAATTGCAACTAAGTCTACAAGTTGACAAAATGTATAAAAGATATTTAGGAGTTTACTCACACTATTGAATTGTCTTAACAAAGTCTGAACGTCATACTTAAAGATATCTTAAAGTGTTTTACAACACCCCAATTTGTGTCACACCATATACAAGATCATGGATTTTACAAATGCTGTCCCCTAAAAGAATGTAAATATATAAACTGTTATTAAAAACATTCCATTGTAACATTCATTGGCAGAAAGAAATATATAAATATGTTACTAATTCTTTGAACAAACAAAAACATGTTCAGGTAAAAGAAGTTGATTAGAAGCACTGATAAGGCAATTACAAAAATGATTAAGAATACCACAGGGAATTGATGAGATAGAAAGTCAATGAGTGGCATCACTAGATGAATGCATTCAAAGAAATTGGTTTCTCTTTGTAAATATGACATTTCAAATTCCAAAACATACATGTCATTATGTTCATTGCAAAACAACAAGTTCATATGTGTTGATACAGTCACTTCCCTAACACCAGATAAACAAAATCAGCAATTTAATCAAACATGTACAAATACAGTAAGGAAAACATCTTATTTTACTGTATCTCTTTTGTGAACACTGGAATTTTTAAACCTATTTCCACTGTCCCAAAGTTTTAATCTGCTATTTTTATGTTGTACTGAATGTCTCTTCCCCGTTACAAATTGTCTATTTTCTAAATAAAATGTAACTTGCATCGTATGTTTAACTGATAGAGATTGCACTTTGTTCAACTTCAAAAACAAGATACAAGATATTGTTTAAGTGTCAGTTTGAATTCTGAAATTTGGATCAAAAGTAACCCAATACTTTGCTTTAGTATATTCACAATACCTTATCAACTGAAACACATTTTTCATATCAGCAGCTGAAGCAGCAACAAAAGTTGTAGGTAAAACATACTCCTGGAATGAATACAGAGAATAGGAAGAAACAGCAAATGCTAGACAACTGACAAGATTTTATCTCACTGAGTTGACAGTGAAGTGGTATTGTAAGTGACCACCTACATAAGAACACTTGACATATGACAGTTTTAACCTCGGTGGTGAACTGACACTGAACTACTACTTTACCTCGTCACTTATCAATGAACACTTGGCACCTGATAAGATTTACCTCGGTGATGAGTGAACGATTACTGTACATTCTCACCTGCAAATGAACACTTGGCAACAGGAACCTTACCTGACTAGTTTATTGGGGATTCCTGTGCGTTACTCTAAAGAACAGAACTTTTACTTCTGCACTTGACAAAGTTTTATAACTTTATCAACATTTGTAAAGTTTCAATATTTAATGACTGTAAAACATCAACTAAAAATCACTTTATAGAAAGACTGATACAACAGAAAAGAAGCACATGCTTCATATTTATAATGGTGTACAAACACTGGAATGTGTTTACATGGATCCAATATACAACTACAATTTCTATGATACATGCATTTGTGATATTTATGTTACTGATATTTTCACACCCTGTACTACTCATTGAAAACATAAACACTAGTTTTGATCCACTTTAATCATGTTCCCTTGTTCCTCATTATATCATTATCCTGGGTTTATACTGTCAGACACAAATTTAGCCAACACCTAAACTTTTACCTCTTGAAATGCAAGTAATTTTTGTTATATAAACATGATTTTGGTGTAAAACGTGGTGGGGTGGAGATAACTGCTCCCTAATATTTAAAATATTACAGTCAAAAAGAATAGTTTGCAGCTTTTATAGTATTGGTACAATAATCTCCCATGAGTTAATCCTTTAACACATAGTAACAACTTAGAAAATCTTATGGCAACCTCAAAAAGGAAAGTATAACTGTTAATCCGTTATAAGTACACATTTTCTCATAATTTCATAAATATGCAACCTGACCTACTGTGAACTCACACTACCTTGTTTCTGAGACAATACAGCTGATAATGAATGCCAATTTGAGCTTAAAATGCTAATTTCTGAGAGTATGTGCCCTACCATTGAGTTAAAATGTCAGCTTGTGTCCGAGAGTACATGGCCTGTTTCAACAATAAGTGCGAGCTTGAGTTGCTAATTTCAGAATATCCCTGGTTTGATATTGACCGAGTTCACACTTGTTTACTTCTGAGAATTTATGCCCTATTTTTAAGATAATAAGGCTGTCCATCATCTGTGTCCCTCCTTGTATAGCTCCTCCCCTTCAGTCAGACAGGTCAGTTGTTGCTCCAATTCTTTGTTCCTCTTGGCCAGAAGTCTAGAAGTCAGCTTCTGATGCGCCAAAGCCTCAGACTTGTCTGCAATCTGAACATAACAGACAATATTAGTGAAATATAGAATGACTGGAATATTATGGCAAAACCCATTTTAGGAGACCAGACTCCATATTCCCTTACACTGTTATTCATAGAATAACTCTTATTCTTAAATATTTCTTAGAACTTAAACTAAGATATCTCTCAAACAACAAGAATTTTTTCAGGTTGTGAGAATTTTTAGAAAATTTGAAACAAAACACATGTAATGACAAATTGGATAAAATAGCTCCACAGAAAACAAGTGGAATTTGTATTTTCTTTATTGAGTAGCATGAAATTTTAAATGTCACAGAAATTGCATTGATAACACTCTTTTATAGAAGTTAGAAAAAAGTCTTATGCTTAGAAACGTTTCTCAGAAAACTCCCGCAAAAAAACCCCACTTAAATGTTTCTCTGAAAATCCCTTAGAGCAATAATGCTTCAAGAAAAAGAATATACGTCCAAGGTCTTTCCCAGAGAGATCTACCCTGTTAATCAGTATATCTGATACTTACAACTCGTAGTCATTTTGAAGAACCCACAGTAACAACTGATAATTTAGTATCTAAAGCATCTGCTTAGTTTCTTGCTCACTGTTTCTGTTGCTTTACCTAAATATTCAAGACCCACCACTACTCACTGCTGGTATATGATATACAAAACCCAAACTAAGTACTTAATTAAGTTAGCATACTAACTTAATATTTGATACATAGGACCCATACTGTACTTAAACACAGTCCCATTGTCACCTTATTTGTAACATAAGAGCCACATATTAGGGATGGGATGGCAGTCCTGTGTCTTGTTCGAGAACATTTTATTGATATACTGAGACAAAATTTTACAATCGCTATCTCAATTGTCAAAACATATAATAGAAGGAAAACTGGCATCAGAGATGCCCGTACCCCACAGCCTCGGGAAATATTTTTAACACCATGAGATATGGAAGTACTGTATCAGCACAAAGTTCAGGATACTTTCAGAGCACTGTCAGTTATATAAAGGTCCAAACCATGTTTAAATGGAGAAAATAATGTCTAAAAGAAAGATAATGCATGTAAAGATGAAGTATTAAAACAAGATAATTCAATAACAAGATCACAGCATTAATCAGTAAACTAAAATTACAACACTCTTTATCTACATCTGCATGGCCGAATTATGGTTTAGATGTTTTGAATATTACCATGCATACAGAAGTGGTAATACATTCAATGAATGCTTATGTGTGGTGTTGGAGCAAAATCTGTGGCTCACTTGATGAAATTCCATCTCTTACAATGGGAAGTTATAGAATTAAAATTCTTCATAAATTCTAAAATGACTTTAACAGTGCTTAATCAGCATCAAAAGACAGACCCAAAGGTGCAACAAGATTTTAAAGGTCAAGGTCACTACGACAAGGTCAAAGGTCAAATCAAGGTCAGACCATGACGTTGCACAACTACACCCCCTAAGCAATGTCCCTACCAAGTATCAACTTCATACAACTTACAGTTTCCGAGATATAGCCCAGACAAGATTTTATAGGTCAAGGTCACTACAGCAAGGTCAAAGGTCAAATCAAGGTCAGACCATGACGTTGCACACCTACACCCCCTAACTAATGTCCTTACCAAATATCAACTTCCTACACCTTACAGTTTCCGAGATATAGCCCGGACAAGATTTTATAGGTCAAGGTCACTACGGCAAGGTCAAAGGTCAAATCAAGGTCAGACCATGACGTTGCACAACTACACCCCCTAAGCAATGTCCCTACCAAGTATCAACTTCCTACTCCTTACGGTTTCCGAGATATAGCCCGGACAAGATTTTATAGGTCAAGGTCACTACGGCAAGGTCAAATCAAGGTCAGACCATGACGTTGCACACCTACAACCCCCTAACCAATGTCCCTACCAAATATCAACTTCCTACACCTTACGGTTTCCGAGATATAGCCCAGACAAGATTTTATAGGTTAAGGTCACTACAGCAAGGTCAAAGGTCAAATCAAGGTCAGACCATGACGTTGCACAACTACACCCCCTAACCAATGTCCCTACCAAGTATCAACTTCCTATACCTTACGGTTTCCGAGATATAGCCCGGACAAGATTTTATAGGTCAAGGTCACTACGGCAAGGTCAAATCAAGGTCAGACCATGACGTTGCACACCTACACCCCCTAACCAATGTCCCTACCAAATATCAACTTCCTACACCTTACGGTTTCCGAGATATAGCCCGGACAAGATTTTTCCCGCTGCCCGCCTGACACCATGGGTGAAAACAAAAATTAAAATATCTGAAACAAACCCAAACCTGAAGTAATTGCCGGCTTTTATCCCATATCTTTGTATATTTGGGGAATTTTATTGTGATGTCATTGAGAGGAAACTGCCACGTTTTGGTTTCATGAGTTTCACTTCCTCTCAGTTGCTTATTTGATCTTGGGTGTACAAAAATGTGGAATACCACGCTCGAAACGGTTCTGCATTGGTGGCCTCCAAATTTACACATTTTGACACTGACCAATCCCTATTATACATCTGACACTTTAGTTCCATACTCACAATATCCCATACATAAGGCCCATTCTATATCTAGATACGTAAGTCAAATTCTCACCATATCTGCAAGGAGTTCAATAACCTCATTGTCTGACTTGTTGTCGAGGTCGTGTTTGTCCTCCTGCCCACTAGGTGGCTCTTTTTTCTTCACTTCCACCAAAGATTTGTTAGTGTCCTCTGGGATTGTAGCAAAGAGTTCCTCTATATCTGTGCGAAATGCATGGTGTGGGTCTTGTTCTGCCAGTTCTTCTTCAGAGGTAGTAGGAGTGGAATAGTCTTTGGCATACACCTCTGAAATACAACATAAGCATGTAAGACTGCTGATCCAGTACTATTTTCTAGAAAATTGATTTCAGATTAAGTGTTAGAGAACCCCAATGTTTTGTGTATTCAACAGAGGTGACTCAGGTGATGGCAGTGGAGTAGTCCTTTGCATACACCTCTTAAAGACTTAACTACCTTGTCTAGTTTCCTGCTCTTCTATCATCTGATCAAAATCTACCAACATAGTCAGATAACCAGAGATTCTGTAATTTTTCAGGTTTAGGCTAGTTTTTACTTTACCCAGTACAAGATTTGGGTGACAATATAATCTTTACGTTTATTAGCAATCACTCAGTTGATTTCATTTCAAATTTCCTTGACAATTTCCTGTAACTATCAAATATGGTAGATCCCTTACTGGTACAGTAAAACTGCTCCAAGCTTTTATACAAAGATTCTGAAGGGTATTATGATCACATACATTTTCAATGGCTTGCATTGGTCTATGTTATATGAGGGAACGCCTATCTCTCAGGTACTGGGGTTCAATTCCCAGCTGGACCTGAACTGGAAATACTGGCAGTTGCTTGCTTGATGGGTTTTTAGTTCAGAATATCAACCAAGTAGTATGTACTGTTTTTTCTCCATCTGCTCAGCTGACCTTCTGAATATCTAATGTAATCTACTGCTTTGAGGGCACAGTATCTTCCCTACAGAGGGTAACTCAGTTTGCTAAACTAAGAGAACAATTGACAAAAGGGATAGTCAAGGACCAAATAAAGGAAATATATAATATGTTGTAAACAATGTTAAATTAAAACTTATCAGCCAATTAACATCATACACCACAATGAATAAAGCATCATAATTTCATGCTTACTAATTTCTTTTCATGTGGTTCTTAACACATACGTTAGTAGAGATAATACAACTGCCACAAACAGATTGGTTTTTTTAAACTTTTCCTTAACATATATTCATGGAGAACCATGGTTTCACTTTATATGCTCCATCATTTCTTAAGCTATTTCAGACTATTTGCCACATAAATATTTCACAACACCACTTACCCCAGGCTTTTTCTAAATATTAACTTTACATAATGTCAAACAAACTCTCAATGAGTTATAATATTAACAAATGTGCCACATCAACTATATATAATAGTGCTGCGACTCGGTCCGCAAAAACCACTCGATTATCGCCCACATGGGATCGATGCATAATTCGATGCATCGGCAGACATTAAAACCATACAAAACTTACAGAGTAAATAACTAATCCACACTTTCATATAATATTTTAGTACATTTCAACAATTCTAAGGCGATATTTTGGGACAAAAACTGCTCCATATTTATTTTACGGAAAATCACTTCCTCTTTCGTTTGATTCGACTGGAAACATACTAGACCTCAACCCTTTTTTGGCTTTCCGAATTTCGTTTTTTTTATCGATGCATCGAAAGTGATGCTGTCATCGATCAATGCATCGAATGGACCACTAATCGGCGCAGCACTAATATATAACATTGCACATACCTTCATTGAGCTGCTTTATCAGCCAGCGTATAGCCCCCTTCGCCTTTTCAACTCGACTCATCTGTGGTTCGGCTGTCATCTCAGCGAGTGTCTTGATGAGTTCACGGTTACGTGCCAGCTGCTCCTCAAATGCCATGCGGTAAGTGTCAGTCACAATCTTAGCCTCCTCTAGACTTTTCTGCTTTTCTGTAATCTGCATTGCAGAGGCAAGAGAGAGTAAAGGATTAAATATCCACAGAAAGTGATACTCTCACCCAACAAGTATGAAACATTCGGTATATTTATAGACCTTGCAGAACTAGAAAAGAAAGTTTAAAATAAAACTGCTGAAAGTGATATCAGCTGATAAAACAACACAATAACTTAATTATGACAAATGTTGTGAAGACAAACACAATAGGGAAAAATCTCATTCTTGTCCAATATACGGGAATTTCCAAATGACCTAGTCTTCATTTTTCAGATTGTTTATTTTAATATTCTCTGGTTCAGGTGTGATGGTTGTACATTTTGCTTGTCAGAAAGAACTCTACAAGAGTACATTCTTGTCACATCACTACAAGCTGCAGATAAAAAAGTCTTTTTTTTTTTGGCTTTACATCCCTTTCAAAAGATCATATTCAGATAGGCTCTCACTGAATCCCTTATGTTACCACAACCTAGATCAGAACCTACACCCGAGTGGTAAGAGCCAAATGATTAGATGCCAATTATTTTTAAGCTCCAGCTCTTGCGAGGCTTGCGCTTTTTGAGATAACTTCTTTTTGGGGTTTTTTTTTGTCTCCGGACTTTCTTGAATTGTGCTGTGGCCACAATAACTGTCTGTTTTTTACAGAAGTGGTGATGGGCTACGTTAGTACTGGGATGGGTTACCTCTTCAGTACATTACTCATGTCTCTGATGGCTTTGCGCTCGCGCCAGTAGATTGTAACCACTTTTGGCCTTGTTCCCACATAGTTACTGGGACTGTTAAACCAACAGAGAAAAACAACTGCTTGTCTGGGTTGTGAAGCAATATTCCACTTAACCAACTTCTTGGCTTTTTCACCATATTACAAGGGCAGTTCACTGTGCTGTTTTATTACTTTATTTTTATTCATATTCTATATATCTTATCTTGAACTAGGCAGGCACATTATGTTTGCACTGTTATTTCCAAAACCTATAAGACCAGGTCTTCACATAAAAGATGTTTCACCCAATCATTTTCCAGTCAATTCGTACATTTGTCACAATAGATGACAATCTTCAAGCAGCCTTTCTATTTATAAAATATTGTTAGGAAACCCCATGGAACTCTATGACTTAATATTTTCTACACACATGAACATAATAAGTTGTACAAATCTGCAAATTTGAAGCATTTCAACTAAATATACTGTAGGTGTTTCACCTCAAATACTTATCTTCAAGCAGCATTTCCGTTTATAAAATATTGTTAGCAAACCCCAAGGAATTCTGTGACATCATACTTTCTAAGCATACATGAATATTAATTTGTTCTACAAGTCCTTGCATTTGTATGATTTGATTTTCAACTCAGTATAGATATTTTCATGTAAAATACTCAAATTACCTTCAAGGAGCTTAAATTAGAAATGATGTGTTGAAAAAAAACGTCCCAATTGACTAAACAGTTGGGTGAAACAGATTTTGTGGGAACAATCTAGTTTTCATCTTTTCCAATATTTTAGAAATATGAGCTTACTCATATATAGTAATTCTAGCATTTCAAATACATTCAGTATCTTAAAATAAAATATCCTGACAACAAACATTTGAATGCAAACTTTGGGTTTTACATCGCATTCAACAGCCAAGGTAACACAACTCATAATGGGCAGGTCCTCAGAAGTGAGCACTTCCCTTAAATGGAGTTGAACCTCCACAAAGGTGACAGCCTGTACTTAGATACAAAACATACTAATCATTCAGCTACCGAAGACCTCACATTTTGATTTAAAAAAAATTTTCCCACACCTGGTCTCTCAGGCGGCCTATTTCCTGTTTCATTTTGGCAGCTGCCTGCGCACAGCCACAGGGCTCAGGACTTTGTCTTCTGCACTGACAGGCACCTAAAATGGCCAGCTACAACACAACACAAGCAGTCAGTTATCTGTCCACATAACTCTGATGGTTATGAAGTCAGCATCCAAAAAGTACAGCAACAGCTTCCCAACTTTCCCAGATAATTTTGATCTAGATTCAATACTTGGAAAGGAACATAAATTGCATTTCATTTTAGCTGCATAGATCATAACTTGTATATTTTTAAAGCCTTATCGTGGTTGAAGGGCTTTATAATAAATGCAACTTTCAGTGGCCATGAAGCAAGAGTTTTTAGCTACAAGCAGAATGCTAGTTGAAGTAGAATTTGTTAACCTTAAAGTCACTGTAATAAATCTATTATTATGAGTTTACGGTTATGTTAAGGTGGTTCTCTCCATTGGGTCTTTAGTGTATACAAACATACCAAAAATAAACAGAATTTATCATGCCACATCTAGTTGACTGACCCTTGACACTAACATAAAGTTATTTTTATGAGATTAAGGTCAACTTACAAAAGGTGGTGAATGTAAATGAAATTGGCAAATTGCACAGCAGACCACATAACCAGTACCTTTCGTAGTCTGCTAAACATTCAGAGAAATAATAGCCCTTAATGTAAAATGAAACAGGCCTTCCTTAGTGGTAAAAAGTGCAGTTTTCAAACCACCGTTGGTGATAAATATTGGTCTCATTTGAAAATTAAAATTCATCATTATAAAACTTCCTTGCAATATGTTTTGTTAATACGTAATCATTATTGATATGAATTTATTATATTGGTTCCTTGTAGGTCCCCTAAATTCTTAATGAAACTTTCTGCAAGTGTTAACCTCACAGTAGTCTACCTAAACTAACACCAACATTAGGATAGCTGCCCAGATTTTACATGCAGATTAACCTCTTCAAATGTTACCAATAGCTCTTAAAATATGAACAATTTAAGTTTCAAAGTTTATTTTTAATTTAAAGCTGATAAATTTGAAAATTTTTATAAGTTAAATGAAGCTTTTATAAGCTACAAGCTTACAAAGTGGGACTAGGCGCCGTCTCGGGAAGCCTCTTGCCTGTCAGCCAACTCAAGAAAAAATGAGTATAATAATGACCGAGAAGTCCATTCTGTGGCAGCACAGATTATGACGTAGTACACAACTTCCTTCTTCAAGTTGGAATTTTGGGCATAACCCTCAGCTGTAATAAAGTGCGAAGGCAGGGTGGGACTCTCCTTTGTCCCGCATGGTAAGAGCATTGTAGCTTTTAAAAATCAACTGTAAAATCCAAAAACCTGATTGATAGTCATAAATAGAAGACAGTAACATTACTGTCTGGATATCTATCACTATCTAAAATACAGGCCCATTCAGGCTTTGATAACATCTGATATAATTCAGTTGTTTTTTTTAAATGGATGTTTTACATAAAAATTTGTGAAATTTTTATGTGCTTTCCACTTCCAGTGACAAGGATGCATGACTTGGTCCACTGAGACCCCACCATAAAAGGCTTTAGAAGTCGTGAAGGCTCTAATGTGTGCTTTGACCTGGACTAAGTTTAGGGCTGGTTGCTGTGCTTGTTTATAACACATAAGGGTAGTTTGCTTCAACAACCATCAAGACAGAGTAGCTGGTCTGATATCTGAGGAATGACCTTTCTTAAAAAGTAAGGATCTATCATCTCGCAGATCCTGAGTGCGATCCAGATAGTACATCAGGGTCCAAACTAGACAAAGGGCCCTGTCTCCTTTGAATTGTCTATGTACTACATTGGTTAAAGCAGGAATAACCCTTGGTGACACACTTTGGGAACCTTCTCTTGCTAGCTGGATTTTGGCTATGAAATCTGAAGATAGGAATAAGACTATCTTTTCCCACTGGCTTAAATTGGAAACTTTGTTTGCAATCCAGGTGTGGATTTCACTGCAGTGCTTACCGGAGGTCAGAGGTAGCAAAAAGACTGTTTTTATAGTTAGATGATTGAGGTCTGTGTTATTCATATCCTCAAAAGGTACTTTAGTGAGCTCATTTAATACAATGGAGAGTGAGAAAACTGAGCTCAGTGCTTTGATAGATATGGAGACCTGCTGGGCACCAGAAGTCAACAAGAGCAGTCCTATAACTATCAATGGTTGAGGGGCTTCTATTTAGGTCCAGAAACAGGTACATAAAAAAGTCTGAGACTTATTTCAAAGGTGAGAAGTCCATCAAATTCTCTCCACACCACTTTTCAAATAGGGCCCATGGATTTATAGACTGTCCTTGTAGATGACCTTTGAGGGGCAGCCATGCTCTTTGCCACTTCTACAGAAAAGTGTTGTTCTTGGACTTATAGACGGTCCTTGTAGATGATCTTTGAGGGGCAGTCATGCTCCTTGCCACTTCTACAGAGAAGTCTTGTTCTTGGAGTTTTTCGCTCCTAGAAACCATGAATGAAGGTTGAGGTATTGTGGGTTGTAGTGAAACACTCATTTCTGAGACTGCTTGAAAAGGAGACACTGGTAACTGGTGTGGGGTTTCCGTTGGGAGCTGCACTAGGTCCCAAAACCAAGGCATATCTGGCCAGTCTGGGGCTTTTTGAATTACAAGACGCTTGCACTGATGGATTTTTATCGATCACCTTGTGAAGGGGAGCTGTGGGAGGGTAAGCGTATGCTATGAAATGCGACCAGTTAATGTTCAGAGCATCAATTTTCCATGCCTGTTGTTTTGGAAACTGGGGATATGTACAGTGGAACCTCGTTGTTCAGATGAGTGGCAAATAAGTGTATATCAGGAGTGAACCACTTTTGACAGATCCACTTCAACACCTGAGGGTGCAGTGACCCTTGTTGATTGGATCTGAGTCAACCTGGACAGTGAGTTGGTCATCACATTTAGGACAGTGGAATGTGCCTGGCATGTAATGATATTTTATAATGATGGCACCAAGTCATGATTCTCCACAGGAGAGCACACATTTGCACTGAGTGGATTCTTCCCCGTTTATTTATGTAGGCTACCACTGTTGAATTGTCCTTGGTCTGATTTTGGCACTGAAATTTGAAAAGTTTCAGGGCCAAGCAGAGTGCCCTCAGTTCTAGAATGTTTATCTGTAGCCTTTTTTTTTTTTTTTTTTTTTTTTGGGGGGGGGGGGGGGGGGGGGGGTGTCTAATCAACATAGACCTTTCACTGAATACTGATTTAAATGAGATTTATTTAATGAGTGCCCTAATCTACGTTTGAGATCTGTATGCTGTGGTTTTTGTGATGAAGGTCTAAACCCTTCGGTACATTGAGTTGACTTTGCCACCAGTCTAGGTGAGCTGATATGGTCTCTGACCATGGAAGGAGGTTTTGTCCAGCAACTGAGGAAATATCAAGTTCTCTTTGAAGTGCCACTGAAAAAGTCTCATGTGAAGGTGACCCTCTGGAACCATTTTCTCTGTTGATGTTAGCAACCCAATTAGCAATGTCAAACATCCTGCAGTCAAAGTTTACTTTAACTTTATTTTCAGGATCAAGTCCTGCAGTTTGAGCCATCAGTCTTGAGTGGGTTTTACAAGGGCTGTATTTAGTCGGTATTCGTAGCCCCCAAGGAAAGCACCTGAATCGGTGTCAATTCTTAATTTTCTTGGCTTATGATCCACCTGAAGGAATGTGTTAGCTTCACAATGGTATTTTGTATTCAGGAGAGCTTCTCTCATGGATGATGGCCTTATGAGCCAGCTGTCCAGATACTGGTTAGGTCTGATTCCTCTGGGTAGGGCAATGAGTTTCACTTCTTTGCCTATCATAGTAAAGACTGTTAGAGACTGTTCATCATGCTTTATGCTGACTCATTATAATATATAGGTAATCTGTTCTGTAGTTTTTTTTTATTTATGAACTGCAGCTACTGCTCCCCACAGTAACTTTGCACAACTGAGACACAAAAAAACACCTTATTTTTGCTCGATTTAAGTGTAGTTACATGGAAGTCTTTTGATAAAAATATGAATTGACACAAGTGCAATATATGCACTTAACGAATGTACAATGAAATCAACAAACCTTTCAGAATAATTTTTTTATGGGACGATAACATAATTTTTACTAGAAATCGGCACCCAACTTCGCACAATTTGTGTATGAAAATCCTTTATTAAATTTATTATAAAGTCACATTTGACTTCCTTATTTGGCATACAAAACTCCAAAAGTTTTACAAATGTTATTAACTATTATATATTTGTTTTGTGCAAAGTTGAAGTTTATGTAATGATATGGTGCCAAGCAGTAATTTACTTAGCTCTGAAGGATAACATACTTGTATATTTCCAGATATCATTTTTGTTACGTGACATCACTTTTAAAACTTTAACTATGTATAATACAACTTACCTTATCATAAACAACATATCTAGTACTTATCCAGCATGTGTACCAATTCATGTTAAACACACTTGTAAAAAGTGTCTCTTAAAAATAATCCTCTAAGGCACTGATCCAAAAAGGATAGTCCGTGCTTTTGCAGATGCAAGTATACAAAATATATATTTGTATCTTTTCTCATTTGTGGTTTAAAAGGTTTGAATATATATTGTGCACAGAGCTAAATTAGGTTTGGCCTTTTTACGATTAATGATTATTGTTCATTCAGTGTCTCTTAATTTATATTCTTCAGTATAATTTTTATACATTACAAACTTATCATATCTACTGATACAACACTTCAGTATCTATCTGTAAGGGAATTAGCAATTTAGGGAACAGATAAAGTATCAATATTGATCGATACAGGCACCTGGATTTTAATATTGTTACTGAAAAAGTAATTTCAATATCTTTTTTTTCTCGAGGCATAATTTTCCAAATGTATTATTGTATTTCATTAATACTTTTATATAGAGGCTGTGAGTTCATTACAACTACATTTTAATGGATTTTCAGTTACTCCATTTGCCAAAATCAGACATTACTTGATCATCACCATTTATCTATTCAAAGACTTTGCTGTGATCTTTGAGGATTGTAGTTATTTATATAATGATCTTTTTGGGATTTATGGTAATTCTGAAATACTGTACTAAGACACTAGTAGCTGTGCAGGTGAAATAAGCAAGAGCAAAATATATGACTATCAAATAATCCTGGATCTGTTATTTTATACCAACAAAACTTAAGTAGTATAAGATATTGTAAATATTTCATATGTACATACCAGTGGTACATATCGCATGTATTGATGTTTATAAAGAAAATAGTTTTCTGACAAATATTGAAAGTCTGACCATAACAAAACTAGTCTGACTGTCCTGAAAAATACTTTGCCACCTAGAGTATGCAAAAAGTGCCACATACCAACAACTGAAACTTTAGAATCCACTTTTTCATCAAATTTTGCAGAATCGATTACAAGTAAACAAAGCTATGACCCACTTCAATGTTTCCTTCAAATGGCCATAAAATTCAAATAAGAAATGGTTATTCCACATATTATTGAGGGCAGAAATCACGTCAACCTTTGCAAAACTCTTCTTCACAAAAAGATAGAATTAATATACCGATACAATCCAAGTCAAATACCTGTTTGATAGAAACCTACAGAAATGTCAAATCAAATGACTACTGTCCACAACTGGAACAGTGTTTTCAAAACTTCTAAACTTTGGTCTAATTTGACGTCTGAAATGCAGGTTGACGTAAATTCAGTTGATAAGAGAAAATTTCTAAATGTGTATAATGTTTTATTTTGGCCCACATTATTTACGTTTTGAAAGAAACCTTTGAACATTATTCAAATGTTATACCCAGGTCACACTGTTCCATGCTGGCCTGACAAACTAAATACGAGCACCAAATACTCAACATGTGGAGAGTCATGTCTGACTTGTTGCTTTTAAGGTTTTGGTAGTTTCCATTAGGTCCAATAAGGTGGGATTCACGCTTGGGTAGGACATGTTTGAACACAACATGAACATTATTGTCAGGATGTGATGGCTTTTTCAAAATGTTCGAAAGACCTGCCAAGACCTCTTACATGCTAAACTAAAATGTACACGATTGGGGGTGAAGTGGGAGGGGGAGAAAGGCTATATGTGGTGACTCATTTTTAAACAAACATTATCCACAAATCATGTCCATTTTGGAGCAATAAGGGCAAAGTCATGAAGAAAAATTCAAATATTTTGTGTTGATACAACTGTACAGAACAGTGTGAATGGGACATAAAAGGGGCACAGATGAAACAGTTTTGGGGAAATTTATTTATGTTTCAATTCTTACTTTACTAAAACACAGTTTGATTTTTAATAAAACTCTTTTCACACAGAAGGTACCATATATTTTTTATTCTTTCATGTGAATTTCCATTTCTTTGGGAGTTAGATTATAAAGTTGTTAAAAACAAACTGCTTTGCCTTTAGGCCAGCTGCTGAAGGTAAAACTTTGATTTAATATGGCTATTTTCATTATACTGATCTTTTTAGCAATATACACTTCACATTTTACTGTCAGCCTCGTGTACTAACCTGTTCATTTGGCTGAAGCTACTTGGTTGGGAACATTACAGAATGAAACATTCAGACTTAACTGCAATCTAGACAGTTTTCAGGATTTCCATATATCATTTACCTCAATAGATGTGAAGTTGTTGTAAAAAGTCTCATCAGCAGAGGAACCTGTTTCTCTCAGAGATTCAAACCTTTGTCTCTCCTGTACATCAACCAATGCTAACAGCTCATCTCTCTCTCTGCAGACAGCTGGAATATAATCACAAGGGGTTACATGGTATATAATCACAGGACAGGAATAGGAACAGGACATAACCACAGTGTCAAACATGGTTTAAATATACATGGTTGGACTAATGCAAAACTTGTTCATCAAAATGGATTCAAAAGCTCAGATTTATCTCTATTAGAGCTTAAACATAATTTTATTACCATACACGGAACATAAAATGATACAATTGCAAAAACCATAATCACTGCATGAGAAAGCATATTCAAACACATATGCTGCAGGCATAATGAAATCTAAATTTAATAAAATGAAATGGATTCACTGTACTCTTGACTGAATCATGGACATTTGGCAAGTGAACCAATTGGCCTTTGATACTAATAATTAAAACTAGTTTCCTTAGTTACTATCACTGCAAGAGCATGTTACCCATTTTCTCAGCATGAATCTTTTTGAGTTCTAAGGACTTTTCTTCCAATGTAGATACCAATATACAATTCTCCTGGCACACCCTGAAATATGTAAAGAAGATTACAATAACAATTCGGACAATCATAAATTGTTTCCATTGACTATACATGACAAAAAAAAAGTGTGCTTATCTCATAAATTGCACAAAATAGGTAACTTGGGCATGGGTAAATGAGATGTAATAACCTATGAAGATCAGAACACAGTACGTTGTACATGTATTACAGAAGAATTTCTGTTTAACAGTCACCTAGAGGGAAATTTGTGGCCTAAGAAAAACAACAGTTATGTCACTTGCATGAAATTGATATCTTAGACACGTGCAAATGAGATGTACTTAAGGAAACTTATGAAGACCTGAAAACAACAGGTTGTACATATATTACTACAGATTTTCTGTTTAACAGTCTCTCAGGGGGAAAGTTTTGGCCTGAAAAAAAACCACAACCAACAGAGGAAAAAATGAATTCCACCAGCTGAGAGATAGTGTGTGTAATACATTCATCCAATATTCTTCATTTAAGTTTATTTCAACTTTTTCAAGCCACGTACAAACTTTACCATAATATTTGCATTTGCAGCCTTCTGTTCAGGAAGGTATAATATTAGTTTTCAAAACATATCCAGGACTTAATTATGATACTAGCTAATTACCGGTCAAATCTCTCTGTCCAGGTATCCTGACTACTGTGTAAATTTGACTCCTTACATTCCATCTCAAACTGAAGTTTGTTAATCTCATCTTGAAGCTGCCTGTTCAGTAATCTAACTTTCTTTGTCTCACTTATATCTTCTTTATGGACAGCATATGCCTGCAAACAGAATGGGTGCCAAAGTGAAACCTTTCAACAAAAGTTTCCAAAATGGAGATTCAATTGGTAAAGTCTACTTTCAAATTCCTTACAAAAGAGAACAAGATGCACTCAGAGAGAGCAAAACGCTCGACTCCATGTGACCAGTCTCTCAAGTGATATAAAATATTGTAAGGAAGACAATAAAATAAAACCAAACATGTAAATTAATTTTCATAGAAATATCAAGTAGAAAGCTAAAGTCATTAAAAATACATTGAAATGGGACCTCTGAAAAATCTGATGTAACTGATTGTAAACTGATGTAATTCAATGTGTAACCTGTACTTTCTTGTATACCATTTGAAATGTTTTTCTTTGTTTTTCTTGATGTTTTAGTTTGTTATTTTTTTTTGTCATGTAAATATATTTTGTTACATTAAAAAAAAAAAAAAAAAAAATAATTTTCATAGAAATATCAAGTAGAAAGCTAAAGTCATTAAAAATACATTGAAATGGGACCTCTGAAAAATCATGAATTTTTTGTATCTAAAATAAGATCCTGATCTTTCTTTTAGTAACTTCTTCCTTCAGTCACGTCCTACTCACAAATTTTTAAATAAAGATCTGTTCATTAGTTTTAGAGTAATCTAAACACACACACACACACACAAAAAAAATAAAACAAACATAAACAATTAACACACAAAAACATAAACTGCTGGTGGAGGTAAAAATTCTGTTTAAAGGTCACTTCTTGGTGAAAATCATGCTGGGTAATTTTTTGTGATGGACTGTCAAGGAATTGAAAGAAAAAAGAGAAAATAAAACAGAAATAATAATTAATAAAAATGATGAATATACCACCTCCCTCTTTATTATGTTTATGTCAATTTCAAGACATACAATGAGAAGAAATATTTTTACTTAAAGACATCAAGTATCACAAGCTAGGTTTGTGACCTCACAATGGCAGTTACATTGTGACATCACTTAGTAATGACATCATCAGAAAGCAAAATATTGATTTTTACGTATGTGATGAAGAGAAGCAGTTTCACTGTGTATTCCCAATTAAAATAAGAAAAACTCTCTCCTGGCTTTAATTTTCAAACAAATTACACCAAATTTGAAAGAATCTGTCTGTACCCCATGAAATACCTTCCCACCAAATTTGAGATTGATTGAAGTTATAGTTTTTGAGTTATAAGGGCAAAATGGTGCACAGACAGAGAAGCAGATTTCACTGTAAAAGCCCAATTAAAAATAAGAAAAACTCTCTCCTGGCTTTAGTTTTCACGCAAATTACACCAAATTTGAAAGAATCCGTCTGTACCCCATAAAATACCTGCCCACCAAATTTGAGCTCGATTGGTGTTATAGTTTTTGAGTTATAAGGGCGAAACGGTGCACAGACAGACAGACAGACACAAACTGATTACAATAACCCTCTCCTATCGTCGAGCGTTAATTAACCATTACACTTACTAATAGAGACTATGTACTCACAAACTTTCAATGATGACTAACTGTACAAAGCATTACTTCTAACATGCTTTTAGCTACAATTAAGACATTAATTATTGTTCATGATCTGAAAACTGGTATTCTGTTTTAGTTTGACAATAGAAGACATGAATTGTTTTATGGTTACACAAAAAGAGTTTTGCTTCAGGTGGATTTAGACAACAGCTGAAGATTTTCTATACAGACTAACCTATTCCTCTCTATAGCCTTTTCCCTACCAGACACTAAGATAGTAAAAGACTCTGTTTGGTAACTGGACTAACCTTTTTAGGACTGTGGTACCTTGCAGGATGTCTATATCAAATTGCCAATTTGAAATTGGTTATTTGCAAATAGTCAAATACGGCAATATTTTTTGATAATTATTACACAATTAGATACCATAAATGACTTTTATCTTTTTCTGTACACCGTACCTCTCCCTGCATTATTTTGATGGCTTTGTATTTGGATTCCAGTTGCTGTTGACACAATTCTAAGTCTTGCTTTAGTAATTCCACCTCCTAAAACACAGTCGCACATGTAATTTGCTATAACATTATCTTCATGGGTACATCCTATCTGCTTTTAAATAATAAAATAAACAGATTTTCTTTAGCAATGCTGCATCTGTATGGGAAAAATTCAGAGAACAAAAAAGAATTCCCCACAGTGTGATATGTTGAAGCCATTTGACCTTGAGTGGAGATGCCTCAGGTCCATCTGACATAATCAAATGATTTGCAACACAGTTGTGTCACACCAGAACCTTTGGATCAACAATATGGAAGATATATGGTTTTTATGCTATGTGTACCATCAAGTGACATTAAAACATGGGTGAACTGCTTAATCCTATCCTTTGCATTTATTGATATCCAACAAGAAATATTAATGAAAAAAAATAAAATCTGCATTTTTTTGTTAATTTTTCTAATATCACCCACACAGACTGGCTCGCCATTTAAGTTGGAGCAAGGACAATCTCAAGTATGACAACCAACAAAACATTGAGCAGGTAAATATGACCACATTGTATGAGTTTTTGACCTAAATTAGGCCCAACATGTATCTTAAAATCTGGTCACCCTAATGCCCAATAAACTTCCACTGTGCATTTCAAACACTTTGACACAGTATTTTTGGAATTCTAGAATCAATGAGATTAAATAACCAAACTCAAACATAAAGCTTTTACAGCACATCAAAACCTTTACCAGACAGTGGTTTAGAAAACCAAATTGCACATACAACCCAGCACTGAAAAATAATGCAAATTTTAGAACCTCTTACTAGTGCTAGGACAAGTTGACTGAAACTCGCATTGTAACTCGATGGGCGATAATTGGGGGTGACATCGATCTGCGCAAGTGAAACTCGAGTTTTTGAAAATGTCAATATTTTCATCATCTAAGGATGACACTTCACCAAAACAATAGAAATATCGGACATTTTCAAAAATATATTGCATTTTTACAGTATTCTGGCTTAAATCAATGAAGATTTAACTTAAATTATATCGCGAAACCAGGTCAAAGTTTTGTCTCATGTACAGTTATACAAAATATTTTCCATATTAATGGCTAACAAACGAAATACTTTATCCCGAAAATTACTCGAGTTTAACTCGAGTTCAACTCGCTTCTAACAAGTGATGCTCGATCTGCCATTTAAGTTGGCGATCTTACCGCTACCTCTTACCTGTTTTGTCTGAACTAGCTTCTTCTCTATCAAAGTTTTGTCAATTTCCATCCCAGGTATTTTTCCATTTGGTGTAACTAAAATAAAACAACAGTCCTTATGCACAGTGATTAGAAAACAGAGAATTTGTTAAAATAGCGTACATTTTTATTATATTACTATTTTTAATTCTGACAATATTTAATCGACTGACCATGCTTTATACAAATTGATCTCTGCTTTTTATCAATATTGGGCAATAATAAGAAAATAGCATCAGAGATACCCATACTCCATAGTCCGGGCAAATAGTTTCAAGAACATGAGATAAAGAAACAAGCATTCTGACGCATGCATTTATCTCCCGCCATATAAATTAGATGTACTAAAGATAACATATTTTAACAAGGTGCTCTAAATGTAATACTTTTCAAGTTATAATTGATTTAGTGCATGATTTCATGAATTTTAATGCATTAAAAATTATTTAAAAAATTCATTAAAAAAATTTAGTATGTGAAAGCACTCCAAAATGTAGGTGAATAAGTTATTTGAGAAATATTGGCTATCTGCAATACTTTTAGTGATAATAGGCAGTTACTCATTTTGAGTAGGTGAGTAATTAGCTACGGATCTGAAAATTCACTAATTGAAAGCTCTCCAAAATGTATGTGAATGAGTTATTTCAGAAATACTGGCTATCTGCAATACTTGTAGAGATAATTCGCAATTACTCATTTTGAGTAGGTGAATAATTAAGTATGGGTGTGAAACTTCACCAAGTGAAAGCTCTCTCAAAAGTAGGTGAATGAGTTATTTGAGAAAAATTGGCTATCTGCAATACTTTTACAGATAATTCACATTTACTCATTTTGATTAGGTGAGTAATTAGCTACGGGTCTGGAACTTCACCATGTGAAAGCTCTCCCAAAAGTAGATGAACGAGTAATTTGATAAAAATTGGATACCCGCAATACTTTTAGAGATAATTAGCATTTACTCATTTTGAGGAGGTGAATAATTAGCTACGGCTCTGAAAATTCACCAAGTGAAAGCTCTCCCAAAAGTAGGTGAATGAGTTATTTGATAAAAATTGGCTATCTGCAATACTTTTAGAGATAATTCACATTTACTCATTTTCAGTACGTGAGTAATTAGCTACGGGTCTGGAACTTCACCATGTGAAAGCCCTCCCAAAAGTAGATGAATGAGTTATTTGATAAAAATTGGATATCCACAATACTTTTAGAGATAATTCACAATTACTCATTTTGAGTAGGTGAATAATTAGCTACGGGTCTGAAACCTCACCAAGTAAAAGCTCTCCCAAAAGTAGGTGAATGAGTTATTTGAGAAAAATTGGATATCTGCAATACTTTTACAGATAATTCACATTTACTCATTTTGAGTAGGTGAGTAATTAGCTACGGGTGTGGAACTTCACCATGTGAAAGCTCTCCCAAAAGTAGATGAACGAGTAATTTGATAAAAATTGGATATCCACAATACTTTTAGAGAAAATTAGCATTTACTCGTCTCATTTTGAGTAGGTGAATAATTAGCTACGGGTCTGAAACTTCACCGAGTGAAAGCTCTTCCAAAAGTAGATGAATGAGTTATTTAAGAAAAATTGGATATCCCCAATACTTTTAGGGATGATTCACATTTACTCATTTTGAGTAGGTGAGTAATTAGCTACGGGTCTGGAATTTCACCATGTGAAAGCTCTCCCAAAAGTAGATGAATGAGTTATTTGATAAAAATTGGATATGCGCAATACTTTTAGAGATAATTATCATTTACTCATTTTGAGTAGGTGAATAATTAGCTACGGGTCTGAAACTTCACCATGTGAAAGCTCTCCCAAAAGTAGATGAAGCAGTTATTTGAGAAAAATTATGTCATTATTTTGCCACAAATAAGAAAATAGCTATTACTCACTTATGGCATGCAATAGAACCCCAAACTATATGCATTTACCCTACAGTCACAATTTCAAAGTAGGTGTTACTCGGCTATCCAATGTGCAACAGGTCTGAAACTTTACTATATGATAGGTTATCAAAAACTAGATGAATAACATATTTGAAAATATTTCCCTAACTTTAATACTTTTGAAGATATTTGACATTTACTTATGTTGTTATTTTGCTACAAATAAGAAAATAGCTATTACTCACTTATGGCATGCAATACAACCCCAAAATATATACCATCTTATAGTTAAGGACAAAGTAGCTGAACAACATATTTGAAGAAAAAGCTGTAACTGCAATAGTTTTGGAGTTACAATGGATTTACTCAACAGTCACAATTTCAAAGTAGCTATTACTTAGCTATGCAATGTGCAACAGGTCTAAAACTTTACTATGTGATAGCTTACAAAAAAGTAGATGAATGACATATTTGAAAAGAATTCCGTAACTTTAATACTTCTGAAGATATTTGACATTTACTTATGTCATTATTTTGCTACTAATAAGAAAAAAAAGCTATTACTCACTTATGGCATGCAATAGAACCCCAAACTACATGCCAGCTTATAGCTAAGGACAAAGTAGCTGAACAATATATTTGAAGAAGAAGCTGTAACTGCAATAGTTTTGGAGTTACAATGGATTTACTCAACAGTCACAATTTCAAAGGAGCTATTACTTAGCTATGCAATGTGCAACAGGTCTGAAACTTTACTATGTGATAGCTTACAAAAAAGTAGATGAATGACATATTTGAAAAGAATTCCGTAACTTTAATACTTCTGAAGATATTTGACATTTACTTATGTAATTCTTTTGCTACTAATAAGAAAATAGCTATTACTCACTTATGGCATGCCATAGAACCCCAAACTACATGCCAGCTTATAGCTAAGGACAAAGTAGGTGAACAACATATTTTACGAAAATATTGTAACTGCAATAGTTTTGGAGTTACAATGGATTTACTCAACTGTAGAATTTCAAAGTAGCTATTACTCAGCTATCCAATGTGCAACAGATCTGAAACTTTACTATGTGATAGCTTATGAAAAAGTAGGTGGATAACATATTTGAAAAGAATTCCCTAACTTTAATACTTTTGAAGATATTTGACATTTACTTATGTCATGATTTTGCTACAAATAACAAAATAGCGATTACTCACTTATGGCATGCAACTGAACCCCAAACTATGTACCATCTTATAGCTAAGGACAAAGTAGCTGAACAACATATTTTAGGAAAATACTCTAACTGCAATAGTTTTGGAGTTACAATGGCTTTACTCAACAGTCAGAATTTCAAAGTAGCTATAACTCAGCTATCCAAGGCGCAACAGGTCTGAAACTTTACTATGTTATAGCTTACCAAAAAGTAGATGGACAACATATTTGAAAAGATTTCCCTAACTTCAATACTTTTGAAGATATTTGACATTTACTTCTTCTGTTATTTAGCTACAAATGAGAAAATAGCTATTACTCACTTATGGCAAGCAATAGAACCCCAAACTATGTACCATCTTATAGCTAAGAACAAAGTAGCTGAACAACATATTTTAGGAAAATATTCCAACTGCAATAGTTTTGGAGTTACAATGGCTTTACTCAACAGTCAGAATTTCAAAGAAGCTATTACTCAGCTATCCAAGGTGCAACAGGTCTGAAACTTTACTATGTCATAGCTTACCAAAAAGTAGATGGACAACATATTTGAAAAGATTTCCCTAACTTTAATACTTTTGAAGATATTTGACATTTACTTCTTCTGTTATTTAGCTACAAATGAGAAAATAGCTATTACTCACTTATGGAATGCAACAGAACCCCAAACTATGTACCATCTTATAGCTAAGAACAAAGTAGCTGAACAACACATTTTAGGAAAACACTCTAAGTGCAATAGTTTTGGAGTTACAATGGCTTTACTCAACAGTCAGAATTTCAAAGTAGCTATTACTCAGCTATCCAAGGTGCAACAGGTCTGAAACTTTACTATGTCATAGCTTACCAAAATGTAGATGGACAACATATTTGAAAAGATTTCCCTAACTTCAATACTTTTGAAGATATTTGACATTTGCTTCTTCTGTTATTTAGCTACAAATGAGAAAATAGCTATTACTCACTTATGGCATGCAATGGGACCCCAAACTATGTACCACCTTATAGCTAAGGACAAAGTAGCTGAACAACATATTTTAGGAAAATACTCTAACTGCAATAGTTTTGGAGTTACAATCGCTTTACTCACCAGTCAGAATTTCAAAGTAGCTATTACTCAGCTATCCAAGGTGCAACAGGTCTGAAACTTTAGTATGTGATAGCTTACCAAAATGTAGATGGACAACATATTTGAAAAGATTTCCCTAACTTCAATACTTTTGAAGATATTTGACATTTGCTTCTTCTGTTATTTAGCTACAAATGAGAAAATAGCTATTACTCACTTATGGCATGCAATGGGACCCCAAACTATGTACCATCTTATAGCTGAGGACAAAGTAGCTGAACAACATATTTGAAGAAAAAGTTGTTACTGCAATAGCTTTTGAGTTATGAGCCCTTTACTCAAAGTAGCTAAGATTGCTATTACTCACTTATCTTTAGGCCTAAGTCAATAAAACCAAAAAAATTTTCAAGGGCATGAAAATTCATTGGGACAATTAATTTACAAAAAATCTGTAGCTGTAGTAGTTTTGGAGAAATCTGCGTGACTAACTAACGCACGCACACACAGACATCATTTCATAATCTCCCTCCCGGGCTAAAGCCCGGGGGGAGATAATTATACAATACAAAGATCAGGAGACTTTCAAAGCAAACATGTGCAGTTTGATACGACGTTATACAAATATTCCAAAACTGTAGCAAAACTTCCTGAAACCCAAATGATACCACACTTATGAAAATACAACAGTTACCATCCGTTGTCAAAACTGTGTTCTGTACTTCACGTTGCCCTAACATTTGATGCAATTCCTTCTCAAACAATTCTCGCTGTTGTCGAAGTGATGTGCCCAAGGGAATTTCAGCATACACTGAAACCCCTGTGGTACCATTTCCAAGTGAGGCAGATCTTTTCTTTGTCATCTCATTTACATCTGTATCTGAATATGATCCATTCGTATTTGATCGGTCTCTCTGGCTGTTGGAAGCTTTTCCATATTTCAGCCTCCTTATCTTTTCCATAATTCTGGAAGTAGACTTCTTTTCTGGCTTCTTGTTTTCAGTTTCACTATCACTCATGCTATCTTGTCGTGAAAGCTGGGTACCTTGGCGTGACAGTATCACAGGGATGTGGGCGGTCTTAGTGTCTCTTGGTGGAGCTCCGGGTCTTAAACCTTCCCCAAGGCCTAAATCCACGACATCCTCGCTGCTCAAATATTTTGACATGTTACAATAGTCATGCGTTTTTGTGTTTATATTTGGCAAGTATATGACAGTGTAAAAAGCCTCTGAAATTCAACAAAATATTGAAGTTAAGGATGCCAAAGAACTCATGAGTACCGGAAATAAACAAACCAAACGTTATATCCACCTGTGATGTAAAAGATCCACAATAAATATAGTCCAAACGATTTAGCGTTATAAAAATGTACAAGATGTTTTTACTACTTGTATGATTTAATAAATATATATTGCAAGAGATATCTATGTCAACACTTATTAATAACGTATCAGAAAAAGCGTTTGTGGTTACAGTAAAATATGTTTCTACGGTAGTATTTTGCGAGTGTACTCTAAACCTCGTTAACTCGTTAACCGGGGTGATGGATGTTTATACATAATATGTAAAGCTTAACACAATTTTAAACACAAAGATGAATTTTTCAAAGTCAAAGATCATCGGTCACATCAGAAGCAAAAACTGGATTTAATGTTTGCTTTAAGCTAGTTATCTGTACACATTATCCTTTTTAGATATGGCTTCGATTTAAATTGGAATTAATTTACTTTTTGTAATTTTCTGTTACAAATGCTTAAATGAGTCAATCAATCAGTTGTCCAAGTGCTTAATCTCCGTATCTAAGGATTCTAAGGCACACCATCCAGTTCGTAAGGCATAAATCATCAAGACATTAGACATGTTTCAAGTCGTACCCAGGGAGGCGATCCGGTGTTCGGTAGTTAGAAGCTATGGTGGAAATGATTTCTGAAATAGGTAGGTTTTTAGTTGACTTTTGAAACACGAGAGATTTGAAGCACTGCGGATATCATGTGGAAGATCATTCCATAACTTCAGGGCATCATATGAGAAACTGTTGTTGAAATGGATCTTTGATTTATGGATGGAAGCACAATAATTAGGAACCTGGAGGAACAAATTTTTTGGGTTGGAACATCTTGTATTCATGGCAGATTTGTACAAGGAGAGACATGGTGCAAAATACTTGGGCTGGCCAGTGGTCAGGTACTTATAAACCAAAACTAGGGTTTTGAAAGATAATACGTTGTCTGATGGGTAGCCAATGAAGTGTCCTCAGGGTGGATGTGATGTGAGTGTACACTGAAAACCGCGATCGAATTAACGTTTGTAATTTATTTGTCTCTCGAATTGTCACCTATTAATGTTTGTCACTATTTCGTTTTTAGTATTACCCATGTGGCATGGCTGAAGAAGTTTACAGGAGGGAGTTTATGAATTAGGTATGTTTTAAACAAAATATCTGCATATAAAGTAAATGAATAGCTAATATTAATTGTTACTTGATGTATAGGTTGAATTGAAATGAATATTCGAAGCTGAAATTGAGAAATAGGCAATTTACAGACAGTTGTAAATGTGAGTTGGATAGAATCCTCTATTGTCACCCATCATAATAAAGTGACTTGCTGCTGATTGTTTTTCAAAAATTTGGAAAGAAATAGATGCATAGACTTATTTGGAATGGGTAAAATATCAATTTTATCTTCTTTATGCTATATGTTTCAACTGTTAGTTTAATTTAGTGTTACTGTTGAAGTTGACCATGTATGTATTTTAGTTGTCACAAATTAGTCGCGAAATAGAGCAAAATTTGTCAATTGACTAACTTCCTGTGTCATTGTCATTCTGCAGTCAAATCAATGTTCGTCAGAGATTTGTCATACTGTTAAAGGTTTGTCAGGTGACAAATTTCATTAAAATTATTGCCTTGGAAACATAATCAGTGGCTAATGGGTGCATACCAATAAGCCTTATTGGAGTTCCGTTTGTGGAAAATGTATGTTAATAAACAAATCTACGTAGATCTCAATCAGGAAGCTATTTAAACATGATAAAAATGCAAAAATATACATATTTTCGTGCATAACACACAGCATACATCATTTTTATAAAAAATATTCATATGGATGTACAAAACTGTGATTTTTCAATGTGAAAATATATTCTAAACTATTGATTTCAGTCTTCTAAGGTGGGCGAAAATAGGATTTTTTGGAACTGCATGAATCTAGTTTGACTTAACTTTTTATTTATTTAAAAAATTATTTACACTTTTTAAATGGAAATCATTTTAATTTGTGGTGCTTTTTTATTTAAATAAAGCTGTAGGGTGTTGGCAAATAATATTTTACAGTGTTTAAAAAAAAAGAAATTAGATTTTTGAGGAACTATTTTTGCAAGGATATAACATACATTAAACATTCATAATTACTCAAATAAAAATATTGTATGTGTACCATTTTAATTCCATTTCATTGTAGTTTTAGATTTCCTCTTAGTTTAATGAAATTAGGTATGGATATGATGAATATTACATAGCTCTAAAATAGTGTGTACCAGAGGAAAGTAAGCTGTTATAAAACCACAAAAAAGTTAGTACATGTAAAATTTTCTTTATTATGGCTAGATTTTAAAAGACAAAAATGAACAGAGCACTGTCAAATCCCTTTCCAATAAGATGGCAATTTTTAGAATATTTTGGTACAATCCCATGTTGACATCCTATGTTTTGCAAATTAGATTAAAACCTATTTTATAAAATGTGATATAGTTATCATTTTAAAGGAAAATTATTGCTTCTAATTGTTCTTAATTGAAGCAGTTTGATTGTATATTTGCCAATTTTTGGACTAAATGGTGAAGAAAACTTTTGCCAGGTATATTATTAAAACAACCAGAAGTTAAGGACGCTAGCTGTTGTTCACTGCAGTGTCTAGCCATTTAGAGGGCAATTATTACTGGGGACTATCCGCCCCCACACTTTTTCAGCCATGTCTGGTTTTTGAAAGTGATTACTGAAAATAAATAACCTTTTAAGAAGGTGTGGGGGAGGATAGCCCCCATTGAGAACAATAACTGTAATCCATTGGATGTTATCGTAGGTACCACACACCTATTGTAGTTGACCTACTTACAGTTACCTGCACTGAAAACCGCAGTCAAAGTATTTATCGTAGTTTGTTTTCGTTTTTCTCGCAGTCAATTCCTGTGGGCTGCAGGTTTTCAAGTAAAGATTTGGACAGAATTTACCCAAAAGTTTACCCAGAATGGGTAAGATAACAATATATATCTTCTTCATATTATTTATTTCAATTGTCAGTTTAATTTGGGGCAAATGTTGTAGTTGATTAGGCCACATGGATTTTAGTTGTCACAACTTAGTCACTGAAAAGACCAAAGTTTGTCAACTGACTATACCTTCCCCTGCCATTGTCAATCTGTGTCAAATTAATGTTTGTCAGATGTTCGTTATACTAGGCAAGGTTTGTCAGTTGACAAATTTCAATGAAGTTATTGTGTTAAAATTATAATCAGCTATAAGCCAATTCACGGTCTCGCAAGAAAACTGCCTCTGTGAGAAAGTCGGGATGAAAAGAAACAATATTTCCATTCGCAGAAACATAAATTTTATTGCGCTACAATAGCTTACCATTTGGAACTGAATGCTTACTCGGGAGGACACAGGCATTCCGCCAACGTTCAAGAAAAATGGACCAATAATAGTGGCGAGATGCCTTGGAATCCAGGTGACCCCAGTAGTGATGTAGCCATCCACGTCCTCTTTTTGAGTTGGCTGCAAATAATGGAATACATGCCTTTTATTGCAAGGAAAGAAAATTATTATTTCTGTGGATATACTTGTCGTTGGATACTGAAACTACATCAGTTTCTTTATTTTAAAGCATAGAATCTTATTTTGTGACAATTCACAGATCAGACGAGTATTTTTATCATATTTTACAACTTTAAGTTCAATTCTGGGTTCATGTTGTAAAGAATTAAGGACTCGTGCTGTAGCTTATATACCATACAGGACATTGGCATGTCAAAATAAAATATTTAACCCTTATCTGCTTCCATATTTGACCATTTTAAGGGTTAAAAATATAAATTAAAGCACAAAATGAGTCCTTGTTGAAAGAAGTCATGGGAAACAACTTCTATCCTTGTCTACACAGCAATTGCTTGCAAACTAATGCACAATTCGTGCATGCAGCTTATATACAGGAATATATGCCTGTTGGAATTAAATAAAACTAAACCTACGCATCGGAGAACCAATGCAAATTTGTATCCACCAGAAAGACAACTCACCAAAGCCAGTGAACCATTGTTTGACCTTGAGGGAGGCGCCCAAGGTCAAAGCTGAACACAGCAAAAGATTGCCAGCCCATGATTTCCTATAGGTTGGTTTACCATCCCAAACCCCTTCGACCAGTAATAAGCAAGTTATAAGCACTTTTAAGCTTGGCTATCCTTGTTTGACCTTGACTAAGGGGCCCAAGGTCAAATCAGACCACACCAAAAGATTCCTAGCCCATGATTTCCTATATGTTGGTTTACCATCCCAAACCTCTAGGACCAATGATAAGCGAGTTATTAGCTCTTTTAAGTTTGGCTATCCTCATTTGATCTTGAAGGAGAGGTCCAAGGTCATATCCGACCACACCAGAAGATTCCCAGCCCATGATTTCCTATATGTTGGTTTACCATCCCAAACCTCTAGGACTAATAATAAGTGAGTTATAAGCACTTTTAAGTTAAGTTTTATGTTAAAGAAAAGATGGGGAGCATGCAGTATTTCACTATGGGGTTCACCTACAGTACTAAGGCACCGAACCATTATTATTTCATTCATTTTTCTTGGACGTTGGCTGGATACCTGCGGTCTCCTGAGATCAGCATTCAGATCCACAGGGAAAGCTATTGTAGTGCAATAAAAGCAATACTTTTCAAGTAAAAAGTGATTCAGTGCTTTTCATAAATAATATTTTATTGAAGCAATCATTGCTTGATTTCATGAGTTTTAAAACATACACAACTGTATCCACTGGAAAAACAACTCACCAAAGTCAGTGAACCATGTTTGACCTTGAAGGAGAGGCCAAAGGTTAAATCTGACCACAACAGAAAATTTGAAGCCCATGATTTCCTATAAGTTGGTTTCACATTGCAAACCTCTAGGATTAATAATAAGCAAGTTATAAGCACTTTTAAGTATGACTGTCCTCATTTGACCTTGAAGGAGGGGCTAAAGGTCAAATGTGACCACATCAGAAGATTCCCTGCCCATGGTTTCCCATTACTTGGTTTCACATTGCAAGCCTCTAGGACCAATAATAAGTGAGTTACAAGCACTTTTAAGCTTGGCTATCCTCGTTTGACCATGAAGGAGGGGCCCAAGGTCAAATCCGTCCAAACCAGAAGATTCTCAGGGTGTGATTTCCTATATGTTGGTTTATTATCCCAAACTTCTAGGGCCAATAATAAGTGAGTTATAAGCACTTTTAAGTTTGGCCATCCTCATTTGACCTTGACGGAGGGGCCCAAGGTAAAATCTGAGCACACCAGAAGATTTCCAGCCCATGATTTCCTGTAGGTTGGTTTACTATACCAAACCTCTGGGACCAATATTAAGTGAGTTATAAGCACTTTTAAGTTTGGCTATCCTTGTTTGACCTTGAAGGAGGGGTCCAAGGTCAAATCCGACCACACCAGAAGATTCCCAGCCCATGATTTTCTATATGCTGGTTTACCATCCCAAACCTCTAGGACCAATAATAAGTGAGTAATAAACAGTTTCAGGATTGGCTATCCTTGTTTGACCTTGAAGGAGGGGCCCAAGGTCAAATCTGACCACAACAAAAGAATCCCAGCCCATGATTTTCCATATGTTGGTTTACCATCCCAAACCTGTAGGACCAAGAATAAGCGAGTTATAAGCATTTGTAAGTTTGGCTATCCTCGTTTTACCTTGAAGGAGGGGCCCAAGGTCAACTCCAACCACACCAGATGATTCCCAGTCCATGATTTCCTATAGGTTGGTTTACCATCCCAAACCTCTAGGACCAATAATAAGCGAGTTATAAGCACTTTTTAGGTTGGCTATCCCCGTTTGACCTTGAAGGAGGGGTCCAAGGTCAAATCAGACCACACCAAAAGATTCCTAGCCCATGATTTCCTATATGTTGGTTTACCATCCCAAACCTCTAGGACCAATGATAAGCGAGTTATTAGCTCTTTTAAGTTTGGCTATCCTCATTTGACCTTGAAGGAGAGGTCCAAGGTCAAATCCGACCACACCAGAAGATTCCCAGCCCATGATTTCCTATAGGTTGGTTTACCATCCCAAACCCCTTGGACCAGTAATAAGCAAGTTATAAGCACTTTTAAGCTTGGCTATCCTTGTTTGACCTTGACTAAGGGGCCCAAGGTCAAATCAGACCACACCAAAAGATTCCTAGCCCATGATTTCCTATATGTTGGTTTACCATCCCAAACCTCTAGGACCAATGATAAGCGAGTTATTAGCTCTTTTAAGTTTGGCTATCCTCATTTGATCTTGAAGGAGAGGTCCAAGGTCATATCCGACCACACCAGAAGATTCCCAGTCCATGATTTCCTATATGTTGGTTTACCATCCCAAACCTCTAGGACCAATAATAAGTGAGTTATAAGCACTTTTAAGTTAAGTTTTATGTTAAAGAAAAGATGGGGAGCATGCAGTATTTCACTATGGGGTTCACCTACAGTACTAAGGCACCGAACCATTATTATTTCATCCATTTTTCTTTGACGTTGGCTGGATACCTGCGGTCTCCTGAGATCAGCATTCAGTTCCACAGGGAAAGCTATTGTAGTGCAATAAAAGCAATACTTTTCAAGTAAAAAGTGATTCAGTGCTTTTCATAAATAATATTTTATTGAAGCAATCATTGCTTGATTTCATGAGTTTTAAAACATACACAACTGTATCCACTGGAAAAACAACTCACCAAAGTCAGTGAACCATGTTTGACCTTGAAGGAGAGGCCAAAGGTTAAATCTGACCACAACAGAAAATTTGAAGCCCATGATTTCCTATAAGTTGGTTTCACATTGCAAACCTCTAGGATTAATAATAAGCAAGTTATAAGCACTTTTAAGTATGACTGTCCTCATTTGACCTTGAAGGAGGGGCTAAAGGTCAAATGTGACCACATCAGAAGATTCCCTGCCCATGGTTTCCCATTACTTGGTTTCACATTGCAAGCCTCTAGGACCAATAATAAGTGAGTTACAAGCACTTTTAAGCTTGGCTATCCTCGTTTGACCATGAAGGAGGGGCCCAAGGTCAAATCCGTCCAAACCAGAAGATTCTCAGGGTGTGATTTCCTATATGTTGGTTTATTATCCCAAACTTCTAGGGCCAATAATAAGTGAGTTATAAGCACTTTTAAGTTTGGCCATCCTCATTTGACCTTGACGGAGGGGCCCAAGGTAAAATCTGAGCACACCAGAAGATTTCCAGCCCATGATTTCCTGTAGGTTGGTTTACTATACCAAACCTCTGGGACCAATAATAAGTGAGTTATAAGCACTTTTAAGTTTGGCTATCCTTGTTTGACCTTGAAGGAGGGGTCCAAGGTCAAATCCGACCACACCAGAAGATTCCCAGCCCATGATTTTCTATATGTTGGTTTACCATCCCAAACCTCTAGGACCAATAATAAGCGAGTAATAAACAGTTTCAGGATTGGCTATCCTTGTTTGACCTTGAAGGAGGGGCCCAAGGTCAAATCTGACCACAACAAAAGAATCCCAGCCCATGATTTTCCATATGTTGGTTTACCATCCCAAACCTGTAGGACCAAGAATAAGCGAGTTATAAGCATTTGTAAGTTTGGCTATCCTCGTTTTACCTTGAAGGAGGGGCCCAAGGTCAACTCCAACCACACCAGATGATTCCCAGTCCATGATTTCCTATAGGTTGGTTTACCATCCCAAACCTCTAGGACCAATAATAAGCGAGTTATAAGCACTTTTTAGGTTGGCTATCCCCGTTTGACCTTGAAGGAGGGGTCCAAGGTCAAATCAGACCACACCAAAAGATTCCTAGCCCATGATTTCCTATATGTTGGTTTACCATCCCAAACCTCTAGGACCAATGATAAGCGAGTTATTAGCTCTTTTAAGTTTGGCTATCCTCATTTGACCTTGAAGGAGAGGTCCAAGGTCAAATCCGACCACACCAGAAGATTCCCAGCCCATGATTTCCTATAGGTTGGTTTACCATCCCAAACCCCTTGGACCAGTAATAAGCAAGTTATAAGCACTTTTAAGCTTGGCTATCCTTGTTTGACCTTGACTAAGGGGCCCAAGGTCAAATCAGACCACACCAAAAGATTCCTAGCCCATGATTTCCTATATGTTGGTTTACCATCCCAAACCTCTAGGACCAATGATAAGCGAGTTATTAGCTCTTTTAAGTTTGGCTATCCTCATTTGATCTTGAAGGAGAGGTCCAAGGTCATATCCGACCACACCAGAAGATTCCCAGTCCATGATTTCCTATATGTTGGTTTACCATCCCAAACCTCTAGGACCAATAATAAGTGAGTTATAAGCACTTTTAAGTTAAGTTTTATGTTAAAGAAAAGATGGGGAGCATGCAGTATTTCACTATGGGGTTCACCTACAGTACTAAGGCACCGAACCATTATTATTTCATCCATTTTTCTTGGACGTTGGCTGGATACCTGCGGTCTCCTGAGATCAGCATTCAGTTCCACAGGGAAAGCTATTGTAGTGCAATAAAAGCAATACTTTTCAAGTAAAAAGTGATTCAGTGCTTTTCATAAATAATATTTTATTGAAGCAATCATTGCTTGATTTCATGAGTTTTAAAACATACACAACTGTATCCACTGGAAAAACAACTCACCAAAGTCAGTGAACCATGTTTGACCTTGAAGGAGAGGCCAAAGGTTAAATCTGACCACAACAGAAAATTTGAAGCCCATGATTTCCTATAAGTTGGTTTCACATTGCAAACCTCTAGGATTAATAATAAGCAAGTTATAAGCACTTTTAAGTATGACTGTCCTCATTTGACCTTGAAGGAGAGGCTAAAGGTCAAATGTGACCACATCAGAAGATTCCCTGCCCATGGTTTCCCATTACTTGGTTTCACATTGCAAGCCTCTAGGACCAATAATAAGTGAGTTACAAGCACTTTTAAGCTTGGCTATCCTCGTTTGACCATGAAGGAGGGGCCCAAGGTCAAATCCGTCCAAACCAGAAGATTCTCAGGGTGTGATTTCCTATATGTTGGTTTATTATCCCAAACTTCTAGGGCCAATAATAAGTGAGTTATAAGCACTTTTAAGTTTGGCCATCCTCATTTGACCTTGACGGAGGGGCCCAAGGTAAAATCTGAGCACACCAGAAGATTTCCAGCCCATGATTTCCTGTAGGTTGGTTTACTATACCAAACCTCTGGGACCAATAATAAGTGAGTTATAAGCACTTTTAAGTTTGGCTATCCTTGTTTGACCTTGAAGGAGGGGTCCAAGGTCAAATCCGACCACACCAGAAGATTCCCAGCCCATGATTTTCTATATGTTGGTTTACCATCCCAAACCTCTAGGACCAATAATAAGCGAGTAATAAACAGTTTCAGGATTGGCTATCCTTGTTTGACCTTGAAGGAGGGGCCCAAGGTCAAATCTGACCACAACAAAAGAATCCCAGCCCATGATTTTCCATATGTTGGTTTACCATCCCAAACCTGTAGGACCAAGAATAAGCGAGTTATAAGCATTTGTAAGTTTGGCTATCCTCGTTTTACCTTGAAGGAGGGGCCCAAGGTCAACTCCAACCACACCAGATGATTCCCAGTCCATGATTTCCTATAGGTTGGTTTACCATCCCAAACCTCTAGGACCAATAATAAGCGAGTTATAAGCACTTTTTAGGTTGGCTATCCCCGTTTGACCTTGAAGGAGGGGTCCAAGGTCAAATCAGACCACACCAAAAGATTCCTAGCCCATGATTTCCTATATGTTGGTTTACCATCCCAAACCTCTAGGACCAATGATAAGCGAGTTATCGGCTCTTTTAAGTTTGGCTATCCTCATTTGACCTTGAAGGAGAGGTCCAAGGTCAAATCCGACCACACCAGAAGATTCCCAGCCCATGATTTCCTATAGGTTGGTTTACCATCCCAAACCCCTTGGACCAGTAATAAGCAAGTTATAAGCACTTTTAAGCTTGGCTATCCTTGTTTGACCTTGACTAAGGGGCCCAAGGTCAAATCAGACCACACCAAAAGATTCCTAGCCCATGATTTCCTATATGTTGGTTTACCATCCCAAACCTCTAGGACCAATGATAAGCGAGTTATTAGCTCTTTTAAGTTTGGCTATCCTCATTTGATCTTGAAGGAGAGGTCCAAGGTCATATCCGACCACACCAGAAGATTCCCAGCCCATGATTTCCTATATGTTGGTTTACCATCCCAAACCTCTAGGACCAATAATAAGTGAGTTATAAGCACTTTTAAGTTAAGTTTTATGTTAAAGAAAAGATGGGGAGCATGCAGTATTTCACTATGGGGTTCACCTACAGTACTAAGGCACCGAACCATTATTATTTCATCCATTTTTCTTGGACGTTGGCTGGATACCTGCGGTCTCCTGAGATCAGCATTCAGTTCCACAGGGAAAGCTATTGTAGTGCAATAAAAGCAATACTTTTCAAGTAAAAAGTGATTCAGTGCTTTTCATAAATAATATTTTATTGAAGCAATCATTGCTTGATTTCATGAGTTTTAAAACATACACAACTGTATCCACTGGAAAAACAACTCACCAAAGTCAGTGAACCATGTTTGACCTTGAAGGAGAGGCCAAAGGTTAAATCTGACCACAACAGAAAATTTGAAGCCCATGATTTCCTATAAGTTGGTTTCACATTGCAAACCTCTAGGATTAATAATAAGCAAGTTATAAGCACTTTTAAGTATGACTGTCCTCATTTGACCTTGAAGGAGGGGCTAAAGGTCAAATGTGACCACATCAGAAGATTCCCTGCCCATGGTTTCCCATTACTTGGTTTCACATTGCAAGCCTCTAGGACCAATAATAAGTGAGTTACAAGCACTTTTAAGCTTGGCTATCCTCGTTTGACCATGAAGGAGGGGCCCAAGGTCAAATCCGTCCAAACCAGAAGATTCTCAGGGTGTGATTTCCTATATGTTGGTTTATTATCCCAAACTTCTAGGGCCAATAATAAGTGAGTTATAAGCACTTTTAAGTTTGGCCATCCTCATTTGACCTTGACGGAGGGGCCCAAGGTAAAATCTGAGCACACCAGAAGATTTCCAGCCCATGATTTCCTGTAGGTTGGTTTACTATACCAAACCTCTGGGACCAATAATAAGTGAGTTATAAGCACTTTTAAGTTTGGCTATCCTTGTTTGACCTTGAAGGAGGGGTCCAAGGTCAAATCCGACCACACCAGAAGATTCCCAGCCCATGATTTTCTATATGTTGGTTTACCATCCCAAACCTCTAGGACCAATAATAAGTGAGTAATAAACAGTTTCAGGATTGGCTATCCTTGTTTGACCTTGAAGGAGGGGCCCAAGGTCAAATCTGACCACAACAAAAGAATCCCAGCCCATGATTTTCCATATGTTGGTTTACCATCCCAAACCTGTAGGACCAAGAATAAGCGAGTTATAAGCATTTGTAAGTGGCTATCCTCGTTTTACCTTGAAGGAGGGGCCCAAGGTCAACTCCAACCACACCAGATGATTCCCAGTCCATGATTTCCTATAGGTTGGTTTACCATCCCAAACCTCTAGGACCAATAATAAGCGAGTTATAAGCACTTTTTAGGTTGGCTATCCCCGTTTGACCTTGAAGGAGGGGTCCAAGGTCAAATCAGACCACACCAAAAGATTCCTAGCCCATGATTTCCTATATGTTGGTTTACCATCCCAAACCTCTAGGACCAATGATAAGCGAGTTATTAGCTCTTTTAAGTTTGGCTATCCTCATTTGACCTTGAAGGAGAGGTCCAAGGTCAAATCCGACCACACCAGAAGATTCCCAGCCCATGATTTCCTATAGGTTGGTTTACCATCCCAAACCCCTTGGACCAGTAATAAGCAAGTTATAAGCACTTTTAAGCTTGGCTATCCTTGTTTGACCTTGACTAAGGGGCCCAAGGTCAAATCAGACCACACCAAAAGATTCCTAGCCCATGATTTCCTATATGTTGGTTTACCATCCCAAACCTCTAGGACCAATGATAAGCGAGTTATTAGCTCTTTTAAGTTTGGCTATCCTCATTTGATCTTGAAGGAGAGGTCCAAGGTCATATCCGACCACACCAGAAGATTCCCAGTCCATGATTTCCTATATGTTGGTTTACCATCCCAAACCTCTAGGACCAATAATAAGTGAGTTATAAGCACTTTTAAGTTAAGTTTTATGTTAAAGGAAAGATGGGGAGCATGCAGTATTTCACTATGGGGTTCACCTACAGTACTAAGGCACCGAACCATTATTATTTCATCCATTTTTCTTGGACGTTGGCTGGATACCTGCGGTCTCCTGAGATCAGCATTCAGTTCCACAGGGAAAGCTATTGTAGTGCAATAAAAGCAATACTTTTCAAGTAAAAAGTGATTCAGTGCTTTTCATAAATAATATTTTATTGAAGCAATCATTGCTTGATTTCATGAGTTTTAAAACATACACAACTGTATCCACTGGAAAAACAACTCACCAAAGTCAGTGAACCATGTTTGACCTTGAAGGAGAGGCCAAAGGTTAAATCTGACCACAACAGAAAATTTGAAGCCCATGATTTCCTATAAGTTGGTTTCACATTGCAAACCTCTAGGATTAATAATAAGCAAGTTATAAGCACTTTTAAGTATGACTGTCCTCATTTGACCTTGAAGGAGGGGCTAAAGGTCAAATGTGACCACATCAAAAGATTCCCTGCCCATGGTTTCCCATTACTTGGTTTCACATTGCAAGCCTCTAGGACCAATAATAAGTGAGTTACAAGCACTTTTAAGCTTGGCTATCCTCGTTTGACCATGAAGGAGGGGCCCAAGGTCAAATCCGTCCAAACCAGAAGATTCTCAGGGTGTGATTTCCTATATGTTGGTTTATTATCCCAAACTTCTAGGGCCAATAATAAGTGAGTTATAAGCACTTTTAAGTTTGGCCATCCTCATTTGACCTTGACGGAGGGGCCCAAGGTAAAATCTGAGCACACCAGAAGATTTCCAGCCCATGATTTCCTGTAGGTTGGTTTACTATACCAAACCTCTGGGACCAATAATAAGTGAGTTATAAGCACTTTTAAGTTTGGCTATCCTTGTTTGACCTTGAAGGAGGGGTCCAAGGTCAAATCCGACCACACCAGAAGATTCCCAGCCCATGATTTTCTATATGTTGGTTTACCATCCCAAACCTCTAGGACCAATAATAAGCGAGTAATAAACAGTTTCAGGATTGGCTATCCTTGTTTGACCTTGAAGGAGGGGCCCAAGGTCAAATCTGACCACAACAAAAGAATCCCAGCCCATGATTTTCCATATGTTGGTTTACCATCCCAAACCTGTAGGACCAAGAATAAGCGAGTTATAAGCATTTGTAAGTTTGGCTATCCTCGTTTTACCTTGAAGGAGGGGCCCAAGGTCAACTCCAACCACACCAGATGATTCCCAGTCCATGATTTCCTATAGGTTGGTTTACCATCCCAAACCTCTAGGACCAATAATAAGCGAGTTATAAGCACTTTTTAGGTTGGCTATCCCCGTTTGACCTTGAAGGAGGGGTCCAAGGTCAAATCAGACCACACCAAAAGATTCCTAGCCCATGATTTCCTATATGTTGGTTTACCATCCCAAACCTCTAGGACCAATGATAAGCGAGTTATTAGCTCTTTTAAGTTTGGCTATCCTCATTTGACCTTGAAGGAGAGGTCCAAGGTCAAATCCGACCACACCAGAAGATTCCCAGCCCATGATTTCCTATAGGTTGGTTTACCATCCCAAACCCCTTGGACCAGTAATAAGCAAGTTATAAGCACTTTTAAGCTTGGCTATCCTTGTTTGACCTTGACTAAGGGGCCCAAGGTCAAATCAGACCACACCAAAAGATTCCTAGCCCATGATTTCCTATATGTTGGTTTACCATCCCAAACCTCTAGGACCAATGATAAGCGAGTTATTAGCTCTTTTAAGTTTGGCTATCCTCATTTGATCTTGAAGGAGAGGTCCAAGGTCATATCCGACCACACCAGAAGATTCCCAGCCCATGATTTCCTATATGTTGGCTTAAGCACTTTTAAGTTAAGTTTTATGTTAAAGGAAAGATGGGGAGCATGCAGTATTTCACTATGGGGTTCACCTACAGTACTAAGGCACCGAACCATTATTATTTCATCCATTTTTCTTGGACGTTGGCTGGATACCTGCGGTCTCCTGAGATCAGCATTCAGTTCCACAGGGAAAGCTATTGTAGTGCAATAAAAGCAATACTTTTCAAGTAAAAAGTGATTCAGTGCTTTTCATAAATAATATTTTATTGAAGCAATCATTGCTTGATTTCATGAGTTTTAAAACATACACAACTGTATCCACTGGAAAAACAACTCACCAAAGTCAGTGAACCATGTTTGACCTTGAAGGAGAGGCCAAAGGTTAAATCTGACCACAACAGAAAATTTGAAGCCCATGATTTCCTATAAGTTGGTTTCACATTGCAAACCTCTAGGATTAATAATAAGCAAGTTATAAGCACTTTTAAGTATGACTGTCCTCATTTGACCTTGAAGGAGGGGCTAAAGGTCAAATGTGACCACATCAGAAGATTCCCTGCCCATGGTTTCCCATTACTTGGTTTCACATTGCAAGCCTCTAGGACCAATAATAAGTGAGTTACAAGCACTTTTAAGCTTGGCTATCCTCGTTTGACCATGAAGGAGGGGCCCAAGGTCAAATCCGTCCAAACCAGAAGATTCTCAGGGTGTGATTTCCTATATGTTGGTTTATTATCCCAAACTTCTAGGGCCAATAATAAGTGAGTTATAAGCACTTTTAAGTTTGGCCATCCTCATTTGACCTTGACGGAGGGGCCCAAGGTAAAATCTGAGCACACCAGAAGATTTCCAGCCCATGATTTCCTGTAGGTTGGTTTACTATACCAAACTTCTGGGACCAATAATAAGTGAGTTATAAGCACTTTTAAGTTTGGCTATCCTTGTTTGACCTTGAAGGAGAGGTCCAAGGTCAAATCCGACCACACCAGAAGATTCCCAGCCCATGATTTCCTATAGGTTGGTTTACCATCCCAAACCCCTTGGACCAGTAATAAGCAAGTTATAAGCACTTTTAAGCTTGGCTATCCTTGTTTGACCTTGACTAAGGGGCCCAAGGTCAAATCAGACCACACCAAAAGATTCCTAGCCCATGATTTCCTATATGTTGGTTTACCATCCCAAACCTCTAGGACCAATGATAAGCGAGTTATTAGCTCTTTTAAGTTTGGCTATCCTCATTTGATCTTGAAGGAGAGGTCCAAGGTCATATCCGACCACACCAGAAGATTCCCAGCCCATGATTTCCTATATGTTGGTTTACCATCCCAAACCTCTAGGACCAATAATAAGTGAGTTATAAGCACTTTTAAGTTAAGTTTTATGTTAAAGAAAAGATGGGGAGCATGCAGTATTTCACTATGGGGTTCACCTACAGTACTAAGGCACCGAACCATTATTATTTCATCCATTTTTCTTGGACGTTGGCTGGATATCTGCGGTCTCCTGAGATCAGCATTCAGTTCCACAGGGAAAGCTATTGTAGTGCAATAAAAGCAATACTTTTCAAGTAAAAAGTGATTCAGTGCTTTTCATAAATAATATTTTATTGAAGCAATCATTGCTTGATTTCATGAGTTTTAAAACATACACAACTGTATCCACTGGAAAAACAACTCACCAAAGTCAGTGAACCATGTTTGACCTTGAAGGAGAGGCCAAAGGTTAAATCTGACCACAACAGAAAATTTGAAGCCCATGATTTCCTATAAGTTGGTTTCACATTGCAAACCTCTAGGATTAATAATAAGCAAGTTATAAGCACTTTTAAGTATGACTGTCCTCATTTGACCTTGAAGGAGGGGCTAAAGGTCAAATGTGACCACATCAGAAGATTCCCTGCCCATGGTTTCCCATTACTTGGTTTCACATTGCAAGCCTCTAGGACCAATAATAAGTGAGTTACAAGCACTTTTAAGCTTGGCTATCCTCGTTTGACCATGAAGGAGGGGCCCAAGGTCAAATCCGTCCAAACCAGAAGATTCTCAGGGTGTGATTTCCTATATGTTGGTTTATTATCCCAAACTTCTAGGGCCAATAATAAGTGAGTTATAAGCACTTTTAAGTTTGGCCATCCTCATTTGACCTTGACGGAGGGGCCCAAGGTAAAATCTGAGCACACCAGAAGATTTCCAGCCCATGATTTCCTGTAGGTTGGTTTACTATACCAAACCTCTGGGACCAATAATAAGTGAGTTATAAGCACTTTTAAGTTTGGCTATCCTTGTTTGACCTTGAAGGAGGGGTCCAAGGTCAAATCCGACCACACCAGAAGATTCCCAGCCCATGATTTTCTATATGTTGGTTTACCATCCCAAACCTCTAGGACCAATAATAAGTGAGTAATAAACAGTTTCAGGATTGGCTATCCTTGTTTGACCTTGAAGGAGGGGCCCAAGGTCAAATCTGACCACAACAAAAGAATCCCAGCCCATGATTTTCCATATGTTGGTTTACCATCCCAAACCTGTAGGACCAAGAATAAGCGAGTTATAAGCATTTGTAAGTTTGGCTATCCTCGTTTTACCTTGAAGGAGGGGCCCAAGGTCAACTCCAACCACACCAGATGATTCCCAGTCCATGATTTCCTATAGGTTGGTTTACCATCCCAAACCTCTAGGACCAATAATAAGCGAGTTATAAGCACTTTTTAGGTTGGCTATCCCCGTTTGACCTTGAAGGAGGGGTCCAAGGTCAAATCAGACCACACCAAAAGATTCCTAGCCCATGATTTCCTATATGTTGGTTTACCATCCCAAACCTCTAGGACCAATGATAAGCGAGTTATTAGCTCTTTTAAGTTTGGCTATCCTCATTTGACCTTGAAGGAGAGGTCCAAGGTCAAATCCGACCACACCAGGAGATTCCCAGCCCATGATTTCCTATAGGTTGGTTTACCATCCCAAACCCCTTGGACCAGTAATAAGCAAGTTATAAGCACTTTTAAGCTTGGCTATCCTTGTTTGACCTTGACTAAGGGGCCCAAGGTCAAATCAGACCACACCAAAAGATTCCTAGCCCATGATTTCCTATATGTTGGTTTACCATCCCAAACCTCTAGGACCAATGATAAGCGAGTTATTAGCTCTTTTAAGTTTGGCTATCCTCATTTGATCTTGAAGGAGAGGTCCAAGGTCATATCCGACCACACCAGAAGATTCCCAGTCCATGATTTCCTATATGTTGGTTTACCATCCCAAACCTCTAGGACCAATAATAAGTGAGTTATAAGCACTTTTAAGTTAAGTTTTATGTTAAAGCAAAGATGGGGAGCATGCAGTATTTCACTATGGGGTTCACCTACAGTACTAAGGCACCGAACCATTATTATTTCATCCATTTTTCTTGGACGTTGGCTGGATACCTGCGGTCTCCTGAGATCAGCATTCAGTTCCACAGGGAAAGCTATTGTAGTGCAATAAAAGCAATACTTTTCAAGTAAAAAGTGATTCAGTGCTTTTCATAAATAATATTTTATTGAAGCAATCATTGCTTGATTTCATGAGTTTTAAAACATACACAACTGTATCCACTGGAAAAACAACTCACCAAAGTCAGTGAACCATGTTTGACCTTGAAGGAGAGGCCAAAGGTTAAATCTGACCACAACAGAAAATTTGAAGCCCATGATTTCCTATAAGTTGGTTTCACATTGCAAACCTCTAGGATTAATAATAAGCAAGTTATAAGCACTTTTAAGTATGACTGTCCTCATTTGACCTTGAAGGAGGGGCTAAAGGTCAAATGTGACCACATCAGAAGATTCCCTGCCCATGGTTTCCCATTACTTGGTTTCACATTGCAAGCCTCTAGGACCAATAATAAGTGAGTTACAAGCACTTTTAAGCTTGGCTATCCTCGTTTGACCATGAAGGAGGGGCCCAAGGTCAAATCCGTCCAAACCAGAAGATTCTCAGGGTGTGATTTCCTATATGTTGGTTTATTATCCCAAACTTCTAGGGCCAATAATAAGTGAGTTATAAGCACTTTTAAGTTTGGCCATCCTCATTTGACCTTGACGGAGGGGCCCAAGGTAAAATCTGAGCACACCAGAAGATTTCCAGCCCATGATTTCCTGTAGGTTGGTTTACTATACCAAACCTCTGGGACCAATAATAAGTGAGTTATAAGCACTTTTAAGTTTGGCTATCCTTGTTTGACCTTGAAGGAGGGGTCCAAGGTCAAATCCGACCACACCAGAAGATTCCCAGCCCATGATTTTCTATATGTTGGTTTACCATCCCAAACCTCTAGGACCAATAATAAGCGAGTAATAAACAGTTTCAGGATTGGCTATCCTTGTTTGACCTTGAAGGAGGGGCCCAAGGTCAAATCTGACCACAACAAAAGAATCCCAGCCCATGATTTTCCATATGTTGGTTTACCATCCCAAACCTGTAGGACCAAGAATAAGCGAGTTATAAGCATTTGTAAGTTTGGCTATCCTCGTTTTACCTTGAAGGAGGGGCCCAAGGTCAACTCCAACCACACCAGATGATTCCCAGTCCATGATTTCCTATAGGTTGGTTTACCATCCCAAACCTCTAGGACCAATAATAAGCGAGTTATAAGCACTTTTTAGGTTGGCTATCCCCGTTTGACCTTGAAGGAGGGGTCCAAGGTCAAATCAGACCACACCAAAAGATTCCTAGCCCATGATTTCCTATATGTTGGTTTACCATCCCAAACCTCTAGGACCAATGATAAGCGAGTTATTAGCTCTTTTAAGTTTGGCTATCCTCATTTGACCTTGAAGGAGAGGTCCAAGGTCAAATCCGACCACACCAGAAGATTCCCAGCCCATGATTTCCTATAGGTTGGTTTACCATCCCAAACCCCTTGGACCAGTAATAAGCAAGTTATAAGCACTTTTAAGCTTGGCTATCCTTGTTTGACCTTGACTAAGGGGCCCAAGGTCAAATCAGACCACACCAAAAGATTCCTAGCCCATGATTTCCTATATGTTGGTTTACCATCCCAAACCTCTAGGACCAATGATAAGCGAGTTATTAGCTCTTTTAAGTTTGGCTATCCTCATTTGATCTTGAAGGAGAGGTCCAAGGTCATATCCGACCACACCAGAAGATTCCCAGCCCATGATTTCCTATATGTTGGTTTACCATCCCAAACCTCTAGGACCAATAATAAGTGAGTTATAAGCACTTTTAAGTTAAGTTTTATGTTAAAGAAAAGATGGGGAGCATGCAGTATTTCACTATGGGGTTCACCTACAGTACTAAGGCACCGAACCATTATTATTTCATCCATTTTTCTTTGACGTTGGCTGGATACCTGCGGTCTCCTGAGATCAGCATTCAGTTCCACAGGGAAAGCTATTGTAGTGCAATAAAAGCAATACTTTTCAAGTAAAAAGTGATTCAGTGCTTTTCATAAATAATATTTTATTGAAGCAATCATTGCTTGATTTCATGAGTTTTAAAACATACACAACTGTATCCACTGGAAAAACAACTCACCAAAGTCAGTGAACCATGTTTGACCTTGAAGGAGAGGCCAAAGGTTAAATCTGACCACAACAGAAAATTTGAAGCCCATGATTTCCTATAAGTTGGTTTCACATTGCAAACCTCTAGGATTAATAATAAGCAAGTTATAAGCACTTTTAAGTATGACTGTCCTCATTTGACCTTGAAGGAGGGGCTAAAGGTCAAATGTGACCACATCAGAAGATTCCCTGCCCATGGTTTCCCATTACTTGGTTTCACATTGCAAGCCTCTAGGACCAATAATAAGTGAGTTACAAGCACTTTTAAGCTTGGCTATCCTCGTTTGACCATGAAGGAGGGGCCCAAGGTCAAATCCGTCCAAACCAGAAGATTCTCAGGGTGTGATTTCCTATATGTTGGTTTATTATCCCAAACTTCTAGGGCCAATAATAAGTGAGTTATAAGCACTTTTAAGTTTGGCCATCCTCATTTGACCTTGACGGAGGGGCCCAAGGTAAAATCTGAGCACACCAGAAGATTTCCAGCCCATGATTTCCTGTAGGTTGGTTTACTATACCAAACCTCTGGGACCAATAATAAGTGAGTTATAAGCACTTTTAAGTTTGGCTATCCTTGTTTGACCTTGAAGGAGGGGTCCAAGGTCAAATCCGACCACACCAGAAGATTCCCAGCCCATGATTTTCTATATGTTGGTTTACCATCCCAAACCTCTAGGACCAATAATAAGCGAGTAATAAACAGTTTCAGGATTGGCTATCCTTGTTTGAGCTTGAAGGAGGGGCCCAAGGTCAAATCTGACCACAACAAAAGAATCCCAGCCCATGATTTTCCATATGTTGGTTTACCATCCCAAACCTGTAGGACCAAGAATAAGCGAGTTATAAGCATTTGTAAGTTTGGCTATCCTCGTTTTACCTTGAAGGAGGGGCCCAAGGTCAACTCCAACCACACCAGATGATTCCCAGTCCATGATTTCCTATAGGTTGGTTTACCATCCCAAACCTCTAGGACCAATAATAAGCGAGTTATAAGCACTTTTTAGGTTGGCTATCCCCGTTTGACCTTGAAGGAGGGGTCCAAGGTCAAATCAGACCACACCAAAAGATTCCTAGCCCATGATTTCCTATATGTTGGTTTACCATCCCAAACCTCTAGGACCAATGATAAGCGAGTTATTAGCTCTTTTAAGTTTGGCTATCCTCATTTGACCTTGAAGGAGAGGTCCAAGGTCAAATCCGACCACACCAGAAGATTCCCAGCCCATGATTTCCTATAGGTTGGTTTACCATCCCAAACCCCTTGGACCAGTAATAAGCAAGTTATAAGCACTTTTAAGCTTGGCTATCCTTGTTTGACCTTGACTAAGGGGCCCAAGGTCAAATCAGACCACACCAAAAGATTCCTAGCCCATGATTTCCTATATGTTGGTTTACCATCCCAAACCTCTAGGACCAATGATAAGCGAGTTATTAGCTCTTTTAAGTTTGGCTATCCTCATTTGATCTTGAAGGAGAGGTCCAAGGTCATATCCGACCACACCAGAAGATTCCCAGTCCATGATTTCCTATATGTTGGTTTACCATCCCAAACCTCTAGGACCAATAATAAGTGAGTTATAAGCACTTTTAAGTTAAGTTTTATGTTAAAGAAAAGATGGGGAGCATGCAGTATTTCACTATGGGGTTCACCTACAGTACTAAGGCACCGAACCATTATTATTTCATCCATTTTTCTTTGACGTTGGCTGGATACCTGCGGTCTCCTGAGATCAGCATTCAGTTCCACAGGGAAAGCTATTGTAGTGCAATAAAAGCAATACTTTTCAAGTAAAAAGTGATTCAGTGCTTTTCATAAATAATATTTTATTGAAGCAATCATTGCTTGATTTCATGAGTTTTAAAACATACACAACTGTATCCACTGGAAAAACAACTCACCAAAGTCAGTGAACCATGTTTGACCTTGAAGGAGAGGCCAAAGGTTAAATCTGACCACAACAGAAAATTTGAAGCCCATGATTTCCTATAAGTTGGTTTCACATTGCAAACCTCTAGGATTAATAATAAGCAAGTTATAAGCACTTTTAAGTATGACTGTCCTCATTTGACCTTGAAGGAGGGGCTAAAGGTCAAATGTGACCACATCAGAAGATTCCCTGCCCATGGTTTCCCATTACTTGGTTTCACATTGCAAGCCTCTAGGACCAATAATAAGTGAGTTACAAGCACTTTTAAGCTTGGCTATCCTCGTTTGACCATGAAGGAGGGGCCCAAGGTCAAATCCGTCCAAACCAGAAGATTCTCAGGGTGTGATTTCCTATATGTTGGTTTATTATCCCAAACTTCTAGGGCCAATAATAAGTGAGTTATAAGCACTTTTAAGTTTGGCCATCCTCATTTGACCTTGACGGAGGGGCCCAAGGTAAAATCTGAGCACACCAGAAGATTTCCAGCCCATGATTTCCTGTAGGTTGGTTTACTATACCAAACCTCTGGGACCAATAATAAGTGAGTTATAAGCACTTTTAAGTTTGGCTATCCTTGTTTGACCTTGAAGGAGGGGTCCAAGGTCAAATCCGACCACACCAGAAGATTCCCAGCCCATGATTTTCTATATGTTGGTTTACCATCCCAAACCTCTAGGACCAATAATAAGCGAGTAATAAACAGTTTCAGGATTGGCTATCCTTGTTTGACCTTGAAGGAGGGGTCCAAGGTCAAATCAGACCACAACAAAAGAATCCCAGCCCATGATTTTCCATATGTTGGTTTACCATCCCAAACCTGTAGGACCAAGAATAAGCGAGTTATAAGCATTTGTAAGTTTGGCTATCCTCGTTTTACCTTGAAGGAGGGGCCCAAGGTCAACTCCAACCACACCAGATGATTCCCAGTCCATGATTTCCTATAGGTTGGTTTACCATCCCAAACCTCTAGGACCAATAATAAGCGAGTTATAAGCACTTTTTAGGTTGGCTATCCCCGTTTGACCTTGAAGGAGGGGTCCAAGGTCAAATCAGACCACACCAAAAGATTCCTAGCCCATGATTTCCTATATGTTGGTTTACCATCCCAAACCTCTAGGACCAATGATAAGCGAGTTATTAGCTCTTTTAAGTTTGGCTATCCTCATTTGACCTTGAAGGAGAGGTCCAAGGTCAAATCCGACCACACCAGAAGATTCCCAGCCCATGATTTCCTATAGGTTGGTTTACCATCCCAAACCCCTTGGACCAGTAATAAGCAAGTTATAAGCACTTTTAAGCTTGGCTATCCTTGTTTGATCTTGACTAAGGGGCCCAAGGTCAAATCAGACCACACCAAAAGATTCCTAGCCCATGATTTCCTATATGTTGGTTTACCATCCCAAACCTCTAGGACCAATGATAAGCGAGTTATTAGCTCTTTTAAGTTTGGCTATCCTCATTTGATCTTGAAGGAGAGGTCCAAGGTCATATCCGACCACACCAGAAGATTCCCAGCCCATGATTTCCTATATGTTGGTTTACCATCCCAAACCTCTAGGACCAATAATAAGTGAGTTATAAGCACTTTTAAGTTAAGTTTTATGTTAAAGGAAAGATGAGGAGCATGCAGTATTTCACTATGGGGTTCACCTACAGTACTAAGGCACCGAACCATTATTATTTCATCCATTTTTCTTGGACGTTGGCTGGATACCTGCGGTCTCCTGAGATCAGCATTCAGTTCCACAGGGAAAGCTATTGTAGTGCAATAAAAGCAATACTTTTCAAGTAAAAAGTGATTCAGTGCTTTTCATAAATAATATTTTATTGAAGCAATCATTGCTTGATTTCATGAGTTTTAAAACATACACAACTGTATCCACTGGAAAAACAACTCACCAAAGTCAGTGAACCATGTTTGACCTTGAAGGAGAGGCCAAAGGTTAAATCTGACCACAACAGAAAATTTGAAGCCCATGATTTCCTATAAGTTGGTTTCACATTGCAAACCTCTAGGATTAATAATAAGCAAGTTATAAGCACTTTTAAGTATGACTGTCCTCATTTGACCTTGAAGGAGGGGCTAAAGGTCAAATGTGACCACATCAGAAGATTCCCTGCCCATGGTTTCCCATTACTTGGTTTCACATTGCAAGCCTCTAGGACCAATAATAAGTGAGTTATAAGCACTTTTTAGGTTGGCTATCCCCGTTTGACCTTGAAGGAGGGGTCCAAGGTCAACTCTGACCACATCAGATGATTCGCAGCACATGATTTCCTATAGGTTGGTTTCACATTGCAAACCTCTGCAACCAATAATATGGGAGATATAGACATTTTTAAAGTCCACTATGTGGGGTACTTTGGCACTCCGTGGATGACCTTGAATTTAGAACTCCAAGGTCAAATGTCTGCAAGGTTGTAGAGGACATGTATATCTGTTATAAATATCACCTATGAAGAGATTCAACCTTCTACCTTTGAGAACCAACCAGTATAAAAATGTAGATAATTTTCAAAGTAATGCCCGCGGGGGCCATCTTGTTTTTCAGAATGAGGCTAATTTCAGTCCCAGAGAAGTTTAACCTAGCTGGTGTAGTTTTTCTCTTCGAGCGTTAATGCCGAAAATCTCGAAGCGCTGCAGCGGCAGCGTAGCGAATACTTAACCAAAGTATCCACCGGATGCCTCCTGTGGATACAATTATCCATTATTTGAGACATATTGCTCAAAGATAAATTTTTTTTAAAGTCATGTCTGAATATTTTTTTGCCATTCTTGTAGCAAAAAATTGGACTGGGAGGCCTGGGTTTGAGCTGGGGTTCACCTATTTTGGGGTCAGCTATAACATAGTGAAGTTCCAGACCTGTGGCTCATTGCATAGCTGAGAAATAGCTACTTTGAAGTTCTCACTGTTGAGTAAATCAGTTGTAATTGGAAAACTATTGCATTTACAGAAATTTGTGTAAATATGTTATTCAGCTACTTTTGGGTCAGCTATAACATAGTAAAATTACAGACCTGTAGCTCATGGCACAACTGAGCAATAGCTATTTTCAGGTACTGACTGTTGAGTAAATCAGTTGTAACTTGAAAAATATTGCATTTGGAGTATTTTGTTAAAGTATGTTGTTCACCTACTTTTGGGTCAGCTATAACATAGTGAAATTACAGACCTATAACTCATGCCATAGCTGAGCAATAGCTATTTTTAGGTTCTCACTATTGAGTAAATCAGTTGTAACTTGAAAACTATTGCATTTACAGTATTTTGCTTAAATATGTTGTTCACCTACTTTTGGGTCAGCTATAACATAGTAAAAATTCAGACATGTAGCTCATTGCATAGCTGAGTAATAGCTACTTTGAGGTTATCACTATTGAGTAAATCAGTTGTAACTTGAAAACTATTGCATTTAGAGTATTTTGTTTAAATATGTTATTTACGTAATTTTTGGTCAGCTATAACAGAAATTGCAGACCTGTATGTCATGGCATAGTTGAGCAATAGCTACTTTCAGATTCTCACTGTTGAGTAAATCATTGTATCCACTGGATAGCCGCAGTGTGTAGAGATTTCACCATTACCGCTCTAACGAAAAAAATATTACAGCTAGCCTTCTCAAGTTTGCAGGATATATTAATAACCATAAAATGTTGCCAGGGAATATTTTTGGCCTCATTTTGAAAAACAAGATGGCTGCCAGGGACATTTATTCGACTTTAAACAAGGACTTTTTTGGCCCTCTAGAACAAAGGGTATTATAGGTAGAGATCTCAAATTCGCAAGATATGTTCCTCATTATAAAATCTTGACTGGGAATATTTTTGGCTTCATTTTGATAAACAAGATGGCCGCCACAGGTGTTTCTTTGTCAGTCATGAAAAGTGCTTATATCTCCCTTATTATTGGTCCTAGATGTTTGGGATGGTAAACCAACCTGTAGGAAATCATGGGCTGGGAATCTTTTGGTGTGGTCAGATTTGACCTTGGACCCCTCCTTCAAGGTCAAGCAAGGATAGCCAAACTTAAAAGTGCTTATAACTCGCTTATTATTGGTCCTAGAGGTTTGGGATGGTAAACAGACATATAGGAAATCATGGGCTGGGAATCTGTTGATGTGGTCTGATTTGACCTTGGACCCCTCCTCAAGGTCAAACGAGGATACCCAAACTAAAAAGTGCTTGTAACTCACTTATTATTGGTCCTAGAGGTTTGGTATAGTAAACCAACCTACAGGAAATCATGGGCTGGAAATCTTCTGGTGTGCTCAGATTTTACCTTGGGCCCCTCTGTCAAGGTCAAATGAGGATGGCCAAACTTAAAAGTGCTTATAACTCACTTATTATTGGCCCTAGAAGTTTGGGATGATAAACCAACATATAGGAAATCACATGGGAATCATTTGGTGTGGTCAGATTTGACCTTGAGCCCCTCCTTCAAGGTCAAATGAGGATAGCCAAATTTAAAAGTGGTTATAACTCCCTTATTATTGGTTGTACAGGTTTGGGATGGTAAACCAACTTATAGGAAATCAGGGGCTGGAAATCTTCTGGTGTGGTCAGATTTAACCTAGGATCCCTCCTTCAAGGTCAAATGAGGATAGCCAAACCTAAAAATGGTTATAACTCGCTTATTATTGGTCCTAGAGGTTTGTAATATGAAACCAACCTACAGGAAATCATGTCCGAATTTTCTGATGTTGTCATATTTGACCTTGGACCCATCCTTCAAGGTCAAACAAGGATAGCCAAGCTTAAAAATGCTTATAACTCGCATATATTCGTCCTAGAGGTTTGGGATGGTAAACCAACCAATGGGAAATCATGGGCTCGGAATCTTATGGTGTGGTCAGATTTGACCTGGGGCCCCTCCTTCAAGGTTAAACAAGGATAGCCAAACTTTAAAGTGCTTATAACTTGCTTATTTTTGGTTCTAGAGGTTTGGGATGGTAAACCAACCTACAGGCAATCATGGGCTGGAATTCTTCTGGTGTGGACAGATTTGACCTTGGCCCCCCTCTTCAAGGTCAAACGAAGATAACCAAACTTAAAAGTGCTTATAACTCACTTATTGTTGGTCCTAGAGGTTTGCAATGTGAAACCAACCTACAGGAAATCATGTCCTGTGAATTTTCTGATGTTGTCGAATTTGACCTTGGACCCCTTCATCGAGGTCAAAAGAGGATAGCGAAACTTATTATTGTTGGTTTCTGTGCATTTAAAAGAAAATGATTCATGTTATTTTGCTAAAGTTAGGCATACATTTGGCTTGCTTGGTATTGCATTTGGCACTGTTAGCTCTGTGGGTAAGCGAGTAAGAGCTTTTAAGGTATGCTCGAAAATCTTTGACCCAGAAGGTACTAGAGAAGTATTCTATTCAAAAGTGATTTTCGCCACTTTTGGAGGCCATCATGTAGTGTAGTGGAAAAGAAAAAATTGAACCATTGCTTGGAAACTGTAAGAGATAGAGATCGATAGGGTAGTGGAAAAGTATCCTATACATAAGGGTAAAATTTCAATTTTCATAAATTTTGGCGGCCATCATGGATTTTAGCTGAAAATAAAAATTTAAAATATCTTGGAAACCGTATATAAGAGAGCAATTTCGAGTGAATTTTTGACCTGGAGGGTAGTAGTGAAGTAGCCTATACAAAAGAATAAAATTTTAATTTTTGCAAATTTTGGTGACCATCTTGGATTTTAGCTGAAAATAAAAAATTGGAAATTTCTCTGTAACAGTAGAAAGATGGAGCAATTTCAAGTGAATTAGTGAGAAATTTACATACTTTGTCGTCAAATACTCACCTGACAAAATAACTTTATATTTAGGCATTTTTGACAAGCTTTTACTGTGCCTATGGACTACTTTTCAGATACTGAGCCCTGACTGACCAGTATATTTGACTTTTATGACAACTTTTCACTCTGTCTGAAATGACTACCTTTCCTATATAGTATGTGACAACTATGTTTGCATGCATTAGTCATAAACTAGTCACTTTTGGCTAACTAAAGGCAAATATATTTGACAATTTTAAGACAAACTTCTTACCGTGCCTGAAAAGACTATACCTTTTACTTATTGACAAATGAGTGTGATATATTAATCATAAAAGGGTCACCTCTGAAAAAAACTAACAAGTGTACATCAGTCAGATGTGACTACTTTGTGACTAATGTATGACAAACATTCATTTGTGAATAAGTAAAAAGTAGTCATTTCAGGCACGGTACAACGTTTGTCATAAAATTGTCAGATATATTTGTCTTCAGTTTTTCAGAGGTGACTAGTTTGTGAGTAATACAGTTGTCAATGTGGAAAACGTAGTCATTTCAGGCACAGTAAAAAGTTTGTCATAAAATAGTCAAATATACTGATCATTAGTTAGTCAGAGATGACTATTTTGTGACTATGTGGTGACTGATATATGACATACTATTGACTAATATGTTTGACTATCTTTGGAAAAACTTTTACTGTGCCTGAAATGACTACCTTTGGCACAGTGACAAGTGTATGTTTGTCATATATTAGTCAGAAAATAGGCATCTCTGACTAACAACTAGCAAGTGTATACTAGTCATTAATTAGTCATTAACTTGTCATTAGTTAATCAGAGGCGACTTTTCTGACTAATATATGACAAACTAGTGACTAATAAAAGTTGTTTACTGACAAGTTTATGACTAGATATACTTGATGAGTTTTAAACAAATAAACACTAATCATTAGGGTAGTCATCTCAGGCACAGTAATGCTAACTTTTTTTTGTCATTTCGGTTTTCAGTGTACTTTGAAGCACCAGTGACAAACCGTGCAAGAGCATTTTGAACATGTTGGAGCCTTGTAGCATTATGGGATGACAAACTGCGAAATAGAGAATTGCAACAATCCACTACTAAGCAGAGCATTTACAATCACCACTGATGTATCAATGGAAAGAAACCCCCTGATATGATGAAGGTCCCTGAGGCTAATAAAACAAGATTTGATGACAGAATTTACGTGATTGGTGAAACAAGACTTTGCATCAAACAGAACACCCAAATTGCGTACAACATCTGTGGGAGAGAGACAATTACCCAGAATATTGACAGGAAATGAGTCACTGAGCCATTTGTATCTGTCTTTGGCACTAAATACTATGAATTCTGTTTTATCAGGATTTAGCTTGAGTTTGTTTTCAGACATCCAGACCTGAATATCATTCAAACAGGATTTAAGAAGGTCAAAAGACTTGAGACTATCATCAGGGGATAAGTGAATGAACAGCTGAGTATCGTCAGCACAGAAGTGGTATTTGACTCCAGTATATTTTCTGATGACTTGACCAAGAGGTGTTGTATAGAGGGAAAACAGAAGAGGACCTAGGACAGAACCTTGGGGGACTCCCAACTTCAATTTGAACAAATTCAAAAGACTGGAACCAATCTTGACTGACAGAAAATTATCCTGGAGGTAGGATCTAAACCATTTTAGTGCCGATCCAGCAAAGCCAAACCTAGCTGACAAATAGGATAGGAGTGTGTCATGATCAATAGTATCGAAAGCCGCGGACAGGTTGAGTAGCACCAGTGCTGTAGGCATGCCCTTGGACAGAGCTAAGTGAATCTCATTTTTGATGCACAACAAGGCAGTTTCTGTTGAGTGCCCCACCTTATAGGCTGACTGGAAAGTGTTACCAAGATCATGAGAATCCATGTGAGATCTAATTTGGGCAACCACTATTCGCTCAACCAATTCTGACAAGAAGCTAAGACCAGACACCGGTCGATAGCTCCTCAAGTCCTCTTTTTAAAGGGTGGACTTTTTGAGGAGAGGTGTGACAATAGCTTGTTTAAAAGGATTTGGGAAAATGCCATTTTTGAGGGACAAGGTAACCAGTGACAAAACTGAAGGGAGAAGGATGTCTATACATTGTTTCACAATATGTGTGGGACATGGATCTAGAGAGCAAGTTTTTGATTTTATTTATTTATTTATTTGGGGTTTTTACATCGCTTTCAACACTGTACAGGTCATATCATGACAGGTAAATGGAAGGGCAGAGGAAACCAGTACATAGAGTTCGTCAGGGTTGTGTACTGTAGACTGCCGACCAACAGCAAACAACTACCAGCTTTCCCACTTGAGGCCGTGCCGGGAACTGAACCCCGGCCTCAGAGGTGGGAGGCGAGAGTGCTACCACTCTGCCACCGTGGCCCCCAGCAAGTTTTTGAAGGGGCTTCCTTGATAAACTTGAGGACTTCGTTATCAGTGACAACTTGAAAGGAACTGAAAGTTGGCGGCTCCTTGTCAGGGTGAAGAAACTTAGATCGGGTGTGTTTGAAGGTGTCGTTTTTATAAATTACATAGTTGCAAAATCATTGAATTAAGGTGTGTTAAAATAAAGTGTGCTATAAATGAGTGAATACTTTGTCTTCATTCAAATAATATGATGTCTATAGCCATTAATGGCCCAACAGGCACTCATCTTTGTAATCAGATTGAACATGGTGGTTGAAATGAGTGTAAATTTTGCAAACTAGCTTTATAGTTGGAATGTGAAATCAGGTTGAATCCAGCAAATAAATAAGGATGAAATATGTGTTTATTTAGCAAATAGTTTCTAGTTGATTATACAGGTGATTTTGGTTGAACTCAAGGAGTAAAATAAGGTTAAAATAAAGAAAATTTTTAAAAATCTGTTTTACCTCCATTATCCAGCAGACTTCAGATATAAGTTAATTGATAATTTATTTTTTATTAATGCACAATGAGATGTTCATTTAGGATAGTTGTTGCATTGTCTTTGTTCGTCATTTTATGTTAGCAATCCAATCTGAACACTGAGGATAAAAATGTCCTGATTTTTTGTCAATTTTCCTGTTAGATTCCATATTAATAAATTCATAGTTTTGTTGTTTAAAGTGGATAGATAAAGAAATTAATTTTATTTGACTGTTTATAAGGAACCCTACAATTGAAAACACACATTCTTAGATTCATTCTAATAAATACCAGTAAATACACTTGTATAACTCCTGTGCTTAAGAATTTGCATTGACCTCCAATTGAATATCATTCAGTTTTTAAAACAGTCACACTTGTTTCAAATGTCTTCACACTGCTTTTCCCAAGTATTTTGCTCAATATCTCTGCCTACAGCAATTCATCAGTTCTTGTACCACTTGGCGTATATATAGTCAGAATGGTGGTAATTTCCTTGTCATTCCAAAGTTCTACCAATCTATTTATAAATCTGTCAAATAGTTTGGTTATAGTTTTGTTTTTGATGCTTCCACTATTTGGAATGTTCTTCCTGATGAGATTTGTGTGTCCCCTCCCTATCCACCTGTTTCAGAAAGCAGCTTAAAACCTATACCTGTACACCAAGGCATCCCCACCTCAGTCGTAATTATCCCCTGGCATTCTCTGCAGTGCTTGACTTATGTTCTGTCCCTGGATACTGAAATTGGTTGACTGTTTTGCTTCTGATGCACCTTAGAGTCCTCTTTGAAATTAGAATTAGAATCCCTGTACTATAATTTCAGCCATGTGTCACACATTCTGATAAGAGATCTGCTTTCCCACCAAAGGTGGGAAGATACGTGTATGTTACAAGCATTCTGTAACCAGGTATTAAGTGTAATGTCTGAACTTTTCAGTCATTTCATAAAATGCCTAAACAGTTCAGGTATTTCATGCCCAGGTATTTTATGTAATGACTGAAAGTGAGCTCTAAACATTATGTGTAATGCCTGAACACAGTTTTTTTTAATCATATTTGATGATTATTTATAAATTATTTTTAAAGTAAAAAGTTTTATCCTACTTGTATATTCTAGAGAAAACATTTTATGCCCTCTTTCATGAACAGCAATAATCATGCACTATCTAATATCAATTTAATTGAAACTGATTTGTCATCACTATCAATACAAACATAAATAATACAGACAATATAAACATATAAATACATACAAATACTGTAGAATGTTAACAGTAATGCTATAAATAGTGACATAATTAACCGAGACTTGTACTATATATTTTCTCATCAATAGAATTAACGTCATTACACAAACATTGCTGTATGAACATAATCAGTAATGAAATTTCTACAATCTTTATTAAAATAGCAAAAAAGAGATGCTCTTCACATTTAAACATTATATTCTGGTATAAAACATTTTACACTATTTAAATCATTCATTTTGAAACTAAACAGTTCTCCTTTATTGAGATGTTTTGGCTAGTAAAGGCAACTAATTTCAGCTAATGAATCATTTTAGTATACTGCTATTTGGTTTCATATTTCTTGAATATCTCAGTTTTTCTCTTCAAAAGTTTGGCCAATGAGCACATGATAATGCAATTGTTCCAATATGCTTATTAATGTCTTACTTGGCTTGTGACTGTCTTGTCAAGAAATGCATCTTTTATTTAAATTCAAAATATTGCTCAGGATCAAAGTCCAAAGGTGACAGCCTGTGATTAGATACTAAACTTGCCTCTAATATTACTCAGTAGTGAGCAGTAATTCATTGAAATCCTTCCTCAGGTTCTTGCACCTTTGATGTTTTATATGAAACATCTGGTCATTTTGCTAGTACCTTCCATTTAGGAGACCTTCACGCATATTCACCTAACACAAAAAAACTCAGGCTCATAAAAGAGGTTGGGTACTAATAATTGCAGTTTATCTGCCACTGTGGCCTAGCGGGGAGCACACTTGTCTAGGAACTCAGAGGACATAGGTTCAAACCCAGGTACAGGCAGATACATAGTGGCTCAGATGACCACTTAAAATGGCGGTCCTCTATCATTAGGTCCTATCCCCAGTGGCAGGCTAAAGAACCTCAAGGACGTTGATAAATGTCATCCTTGACGCTCTATCTTCCAGTTAGGGGGATGTTAGTTACTTGTGAGTTGAGACTGTACCTGTGCAGTCAGATAGGTTTAATAGCGCTTTGAGTCCTGTAGTATAAGGAGATATTGCGCTGAGTATAAATACACAATATAATACAATAAACTAATTTCAGCAAAACAGGATTAGCATAAAAATTTCCAATATTTGTATCATATAATTAACGAAGCCCATTCAACAAGATCAAGGAGCATACTATTTTGAAAAAGAATCCTTTGAACATTTTGCCCTTCTTAATGAATGAAACAAGATGTGAAATATATCACGATTATCAATCAACTAACTGCTCATTTAGTTAGTCTTTTATCCAAAAAATATAAGATATATCAAAATATACCTGAAGCAATGGTCATATGGTTAAAACTACAACTTGAGTTGCTTCTATCAGAATGAAAATACTGCATTCTAGTTTTAAAAGTTTTAAGTATTTGATCTAACAAAAGAAATCCCCCTTAAAAACAACACCTGAAGACAAGCTAAGAAAAATGATTTTGAACATAGTTCTCTTGTTACAACTAAAATGAAAACAATTTTAATCATATTATATTAATAAAACACTTTTCATATTTCATATTGCTTCTATCAGAATGAAAATACTGCATTCTAGTTTTAAAAGTTTTAAGTACTTGATCTAACAAAAGAAATCCCCCTTAAAAACAACACCTGAAGACAAGCTAAGAAAAATGATTTTGAACATAGTTCTCTTGTTACAACTAAAATGAAAACAATTTTGAGATAATATTACTATTAATGATCACACAGTAAAACTGCTTATTTACTCATTTATGCAGAAATGTATGAGATGGATCAAAATTTAAATTCATTAATTGTCATATAGTTCAAACTGTAGGTTGGATTGCTCCTGTAAACAAAAAATAATCATATTCTATTAATAAAACACTTTTCAAAGATGATTACACAGATTACATGAAACCTCAAATACTTATATAGGTAATCTGTGTAAGATTGAACCTTATATTTCACTTATTATGTGAAATGTCTGAATCGTTTAGGCATAGCAGGAAGTTACTGAAATGTTCAGTCATTATACATAATGCTTGTTTGCACATTGCCTGCAACATATTGGGGATAAGTTCATGCAGCGAACTTAACCTTCAGTTCTGGTACCAGACTGGACTGTTGCATTGTGGTATTTCATGGGCCAGTGATTTTTACTATAAAAGCAAATTCACATTTGAAATTGCCGCCACACTCTTGGATTCAAACAATATGCATGTTAAAAATTTGAACTGAGCGACTGTAACTTCTTGTTTTTACTTCGTATTTTATTATACCATTTACATTTTACATTTTATCATTTAGTTATTTTATATTTTACATTTGTATTGCTCAGTTCACGATGCCTAAGGTTTTTTATTGTTCTAAATGTGCTTTGCAGCACCCACGTCTCGTGGGGAAGAAGTGTCAGTACGAGGGTGAGTCTTTCTCCAGTGATGTGGAAGTGGCTGCACCCCCCTCCACGGAAACGGTCGGTACTGATACTGTATCACAACAGATTCTGCTACAGTTGCAGCAACTTGGTGATAAGATGGACCAGATGGACAGGAGGGTGCAGCGCACAGAAGCAGCACTGGAGCAGGGAAACTCACAGGCAAGTAACCTTACTGTCATTCCTCACAGTTCTCCTACTTCCAAAACCTTGAGTGCCGGTATCGATACGGAAACCACGGCAGAGAGTGTGGTCCCCTCACTGGGTTATCTTAGAAATAATGTATCAGTGCAGGCGGAGGTCGATAAAAGGCTAGCAGAATTAGCACAAATGAATGAAACTGCCACAAAAGGTAGATTAAAATCTCAACGTGGGGGTCCTGGGGATATAACTGTTAAAAGAATTGTTGACTGGCCACAGAATTTTATCTTGACTGGTAGTCGGAAGACTAGACCGAGTTATGATGATTTAACTATGGCTCAATGGGTTTCTGGGTTTGTCAGAGGCGTTCAGGAGGAGAAGTCAGTGGCAGCCAAAAGTTCCATGTTGGATTATTTGGGTAACCTAATGGAGGATGCCTCTGACTTCTCCTGGGAGTCAGCCAAAGCTGCTCATGCGATTGTGTTAACAAACATGGAAGCAGATCGCTTGAATTGGACAGAAACCGAAAAATTGGATCGGATTCGCAGAGCACATGCACAGAGGCATGTTACGGCCCCGTATTCCAATATATCCAAGACCCCGTATGGGAAAAAAGTAAAAAATTCTGGATCAAAAAATGGCATTAGCTGCAAATTTTTTCAAGAGGGCACCTGTAGATTTCCAACACATCACAGGAGTGCTGGTGTTCTTTATAGACATGCTTGTGAAAGCTGTGATGGCCCCCATGTTACTCGATCATGTACACAAAAATCAGTGTCAAAAAACTAGGTAACCACTGCAGAAATGCAGTGGATACAGGGCGTATTGACAAACAGAAATTTACTGACAGGTATTTTTATAACGTGTCATTTGTAGATAGAGAGTTGTTTAACCCTAACTGTATCAAGAAGTTAACAACTGTACATAAGCTTGTTAAAAGGTATGTCACCTTTGCTGATTGTGTAAAAAATAACAAATCAATGAACACTAATTCACCTGATAATCAGGTTGTTGTGAAAGAAAAATTCACACATGAAGCGGCCGCTGTTACTTGTAGCAAAAATGAACAAGTTTGTGGTAATGATGTGTCAAGTACTATGATTGTTAACGACAAGGTGTCAAAACAAGGTGGGTCGCACATGTGTAATAGTAAAAAACCCAGAATAACAATGGAAAACCAAGGTTGTGTTACCAAAACTGGTTCTTTTATACACACAAACAGGTTTCAACCGTTGAGTGATATTCAATTCAATACTGTCAATAAATGTCATGATATGAAGGTCAGTAATGTCGTTGAAGGTGTTGGTACTAACAATACTTGTGATACACCAGTGGAAAAAGGAAAACAAGTTGCAAAAGTTATTAAAGGTAAGAATACGAAACTACTTTACTCCAAATGTAACAATATCCTTGCCAGGGCCCATGTGAATTCGTGCAGGTCATCTGCAGGCACTGTGACTGGTCGTACCTTACCGTCTCGTACCGACTGTGACCAAATCCCCAATGAAACAAGAAGGGGTAGTAAAACTTGTGACAGATCCATGCCAAATACAGATGATGACCAAACTGATAAATACACACTCGAATTGCATATTTCTAACAAAAGTCAAAGAATTCGGGAAGCCAAAGCAGCCCCTGACAATGATAAATGTATTAAACAGAATAGACCGTTATTCGGCTTCATACCTATTTATGGGCTAAAAAGCCGGGTCTATGATCATAGCAATAAATCTGTATGCACTAACATCATAGAGTTACATAAAAAACTGAGAGCTGATGGTCGACCCAACTACATGGGTTTACAGATTCCACTTGCTTCAAAGCTAAATTATGACAAATGGGCTGCATATTTAGATCAGTATTGGGACTGGCAATTGCCTCTCCTCATAAAGTATGGCTTCCCTTTGGATTTCGATCGTAGTCAGGTTGTGCATACTGAGAAAATTAATCATAGGAGTGCTACGGAATATCCCGATCATGTCACGACTTATCTTCAAGAGGAAATAGCCAATAATGCCATGTTAGGTCCATTTGAGGTTCCCCCTATCGATAATCTACACATTAGTCCTTTCATGACTCGGGATAAGTCGAGTTCCACTAACAGGAGGGTGATTATCGATCTCAGTTGGCCTATTGGTCATTCTGTTAATGCTGGGGTTCATAGTGATCGCTATTTGGGCACTGATTTCATACTTACCTACCCCTCAGTAGATAATCTCACAAATGAGGTACTCAGATTGGGTAAAGGGTCACAAATTTTCAAAGTTGATATCAGCAGGGCTTTTCGCCATGTCCCTATTGACCCTGGGGATCTAGATTTATTAGGACTATACTGGGAAAGTTACTTTCTTGACTTTTCCCTACCTTTCGGATTTAAGCACGGTTCGTCGATCTTTCAGCGAATTTCCGACGCGGTACGCTACATAATGAGCCAGGAAGGCCACAGTGTGTGGAACTATATTGACGATTTTCTATGTATCTCCGTACCGTCGAAAATTGAGAAAACATATACTAGACTGCAGGAACTACTAGCGGAATTGGGTTTATCTGTTAGTGCCAAAAAATTAGTACCTCCCAGTACCAGGGTTACTTGTTTGGGTATTGTCATCGACACAACTGAATTCACAATGTCTATCCCAACTGAGAAATTGCAGGCAGTTAAAGATCTCTGTAGCCAATGGTGTTTTAAGCAGAAATGTACCAAGAGGGAATTACAGTCCCTGTTAGGCTCACTATTATATGTGGCAAAATGTGTCAAATATGCCAGATTTTTCTTGAATAGGATGTTACAATTACTAAGACAAAATGTAAATGCCAGGTCAATAACAGTCACTGAGGAATTTAAACGAGATCTAAATTGGTTCCTAAAGTTCCTAAATGTGTATAATGGTGTGTCATTTTTCAACTATGTTCCTGCCAAAACAGTCCATCTTGATGCCTGCCCCACAGGCTTGGGCGCCATTTGGGCTGACCAAGTGTATGCCATGGCCCTCCCACAAAATTGGCTCACCAAAAATATAGCTTACACAGAAATGGTCAATATTTTGGTAGCCCTCAAGGTCTGGCATAGACAATGGACTGGAACCCGTGTCCTTATTAGATGTGACAATCAAGCTGTAGTGTCTGTACTAACTACTGGTAAAACTCGTGATAGTACCATGGCCAAATATGCCAAAAATATTTTTCTCTGACTTAGTGCCTTTAACATTGATATCATGGTTGTTCACATTGCAGGCAAGCTGAATCCAGTGGCAGATCTCCTGTCAAGGTGGAATGTAACTAATAATAATGTTGTTAAATTGCAGCAACTAGTTCACCCTGTCACTTGGGTCCCCACCCCCCTGGAGTATTTGTATTGTGATGATACTATATAGTTGTATTTCTAGGTAGAATGCCACTGGAACATCGCCTCACACAACTGGCAACCTCCAGACTCACACATGCATTTTCCGACTCCACTAAGAAGGCCTACAATACGTTGTTCAGGACCTTCCTGGCCTTTGTGGTCTTTATGACCTGGAATGTGCATCAGGTGACCACATTAAATTTATTGTGTTTCCTGGAATGTCTCCAGTATAACGGAGTAAAATACACACAAATGGCCAATTATTTGTCAGCAATTAGAACTAAATTCATTATCCTGGGTCTGGATGTTGCTTGTCTTAATGATTCTCGATTAAAGTACTATCAGAAAGCAGTTCAGCTGCAATCTCCTTTAAATGTTCAGTTGAAAAAAATCATAGATATACCCCTGTTGGAATCTATTGTAAAATTGTGTGACTTCACATACATGGGTCAAGTGTTCAAGGCTGTGTATTTAGTTAGTTTTTTCTCCTTTTTACGTCTGTCTAACCTTGTCCCACATGCCATAGCACAGTTTTCACCTCTCAAACATCTGGCACAAGGTGATTTAATTTTTCGACCTGATAAAGTGGTTATAATCATAAAATGGTCAAAGACCATGCAGACAAAAAATGCCATTAAACTTATCACTGTGCCCAGAATTTCCAATTCCATCCTATGCCCTGTTACTGCTCTTAGTAATTTACTGGCACTCACCCCTAGGGCCCCTAATCTCCCCTTATTCCAGGTAAAAGTACATCAAAACTGGCTTCCTCTTACTGACACCAAGGTCAGGCGCCATTTTCTTCTCCTGCTAACTAAATTGAAATTACACAATTCTGGTTATACTTTCCACACCTTCCGTCGTTCAGGTGCCACCTTTGCTTTCAATAACAATGTAGACCTTCAAAATATTCAAAAACATGGCACCTGGACTTCGGATTGTGTGTGGAGGTACATCACTGACACTGTGGATGCAGGTCAGCAAGTTGCTAACATGTTCAAGCAAAAATTGTCCGGCTTGTAACTACCTCTACTGTTGGGGTTTGGGTGAATAATTGTCTTTTAACAACAGTTTTACAAGTAAATATCCTAGCAGTCAGAGTATAGTAGCTGGTATTTAACTTATTTTACCATAGGGTCACCCTTACATAAGGCACTCTTATATTTTCTTCCAAATTATCATTTACCTCATACCTTAGTTACTGGCCTCATCCTTTGGTTAAGGTCACCCTAAACTGTGCCTCATGTAAGGTGACCCTAAGTTGTCACACTTATATGTCAACAGATCTGTAAATACAAGTAGTATGTAACAAATATTAGTGAATTAATAAATTTATATTAACCGCAATGCTGTGTTTGACCTCTGTCTAATCAGCTTTAAGGTCATTGGTTATATCCACTGGTACGCGAGGAACTGTGGGGATAAGTTCATGCAGCGAACTTAACCTTCAGTTCTGGTACCAGACTGGACTGTTGCATTGTGGTATTTCATGGGCCAGTGATTTTTACTATAAAAGCAAATTCACATTTGAAATTGCCGCCACACTCTTGGATTCAAACAATATGCATGTTAAAAATTTGAGCCCACCCTTCCACTCCCTAGATCCATGTGTTTCTCAGTTTTCTTCATGTATTTTCAGATGTCAAAGACTTCAAGTAAAGCAGAACAGCTTGGTTGGAGCAAGGCCCTGCTGCTGCTACCAGAGCAAAGCTTGCTGTCTGATCGTGTTACCATCAGAGTGCTTAAGCACATAGTGCTTAAATGATAAACAGTGCTTGGCTCGTGTCTTAACCATGTAATGGTCAGCTGTAGCCCTAATGCTACTGGCTCAGAGTTTAAGGTTTGAGTGTGGACTGGGGCTGTAATGCTCAGCTCTTTAGGGCAACTCTGGGTCCTTGAAACGGGGCTTTAATGTATGTAGCAAAAGCAGTTGTGGGCTTGAACCCAGTGTAAATTTTCTTCTTCATCTTAAGAATTTATAAATCATTGTACTACTATCATACTTCTTTGTGGGCTTGCTCCACCCAAGGCATGTATTGTACTATCAAGGGCTGTGGCCCCTTTATGTATACATCAAGTTCTTTTATTAACTTATATGGCAATTCATAATCAAGTATATACCTGTTGTGTATCAGTGTCAGTGTGTGACTTAATTACTCCAGCTACTTTTACAAGATTTTTAGTTGTTTAACTTATATCAATGGTCCAGCCATTGTAGCATTATTTATGTATTACATAAGTGTTTTAACCCTTCAGTCATGTACATGATCCACACATATTAGTAGGTTCGTGTGTCCTGGTTCTTATAGTAAGTCATTTGTAAATCAAAAGCAACTTATTTTACATGTAACATTTCCCTAAACAGTGTGCTAGAATGTAACATTACGTTTATACAAATTATTGGCCGTTAAGTTATAATGGTCTCAGTACAGGGCCATAATGAGTTTGCATTAGCTTGGTTACTGCTCTGTATGTTCAATGACTCTAGAGATTTTCAGCAGTTTATTATAATTTAACCAGAACACCAACTAGCTATGTAAATTATGCATCATACATGGGTCTTAAATGGTTTAATTATGGACAATCTTCTCGTATATTTCATATTATGTCCACATATCATTGTACGCTTAAGTAGCATTCATGTATGTTATGATATTGTATTTTATTTACTTTCATATCGTGTATTATGTTACCCTGTTGTCACTGTTAATGCAACTATTGCTCATAGCATGATAGGGTGAATAATTGTCTTTTAACAACAGTTTTACAAGTAAATATCCTAGCAGTCAGAGTATAGTAGCTGGTATTTAACTTATTTTACCATAGGGTCACCCTTACATAAGGCACTCTTATATTTTCTTCCAAATTATCATTTACCTCATACCTTAGTTACTGGCCTCATCCTTTGGTTAAGGTCACCCTAAACTGTGCCTCATGTAAGGTGACCCTAAGTTGTCACACTTATATGTCAACAGATCTGTAAATACAAGTAGTATGTAACAAATATTAGTGAATTAATAAATTTATATTAACCGCAATGCTGTGTTTGACCTCTGTCTAATCAGCTTTAAGGTCATTGGTTATATCCACTGGTACGCGAGGAACTGACATATCACTGTCATGACTGGAGATTCCTGTGTGCAGTTAATATTTACACATGGTATTTGTTAATAATGATAATTGCAGTATATAAATATATACAAATATTGTATTTGTTAATGATAATATATACTTATTTTGCATAATTTACTGTTCGTGATTAAAAGGAAGAAGCGATTAGATTTTGGGTCTGATCCGGATCATTGTTTGGATCTTCTGGATCCAGATATTTTTTAAAGGAAGATAACTCAAAAAGTTATGGATGTATTTGGATGAAATTTGCATTAAATGTCTGACATGGGACAAGGAATAAAGCGTGAAAAATACAATATCAATGCTAATGGTAGGTTTTCAAAGCCCAAGAATTATTCTATGTAGTAGACACAGCATTGGGGGACTGAGCTGCCTTGGCGGAGGTCTGCACTCTCTGAGTGTTCTTGTTATTTATTAAATGCCAACTAATGCTAAATTTAGTTTTAAAAACTGCAACATTTTTTTTCTAATATCCCTGTAAATAAAAATATTCAATACACGTTCAGACATATATCATCTTGCTGGCAAAAATGGGAAGTTTACTGGCAAGAACAATTTGCGTATCACTAAATATCCAAATATTTTCATTTATTTGTTAGCATTAAATTGATGCCTGTTTACTTGAAACTTTATGCACTTGTTGCATTCACAGAAAAATATATTTTATCATTTTAGGGCTATCTGTTATTGGAAAGTAATTATTTTATATTTCATAACGACCATACTAGACTGAAACCAAACAGCAAATTGTTACACAATTTTAAAGACAATGATTTAGATGACTGATTGACCTAAATCTGAGAATAAGGTTTTTTTATTCTCCAATAGGAGTTTCAAAGTATTTTCACAACCTGCAGACTATTTTAGATGAAATCACTGTTAAAGATAAGATATAATACCTTTGCAGTTTTTCTGAGAATGGAGTAGGAGCTTCAACAGTGTCAATAACTTTATCTAATATCTCAGGTAGGCTAAAAAAAAACCAAACACAATTAGTGTAAATATGGTGACACCCCATTAACCTGTTACTGTATTTACAAAGAATGATATCACTCAGTATTGCGCAGATTTATCATTGAGAAAGAACACAGATTTTCCAGGATGTTGACAAAATACTTATAAAGTGGGGACGGAGGTATGTTTTCAGCAAAACGAGTTGTGGGTGTGTTTCTTGACAAATTGAGGGTACTGTCATAAAGTTTGTGGAAACGTGAACTTTCCTTGACCATGTCTGTTAGTGAATGTTGATTAAAATAAGAGAGATTAACTAGCTGTATCAGAATAAAATTTACAAATGCTAACCACTAAACATGACATCCCCAGCGAAATGTAAATATTTCCAGCCAGCATGCTCCAGTCATGTTTCTTATGTTCAACATGTGTTCTGATTTTGACGATTGCTACTTTTTCAGGTAACAACTTTTGAGTGTTTAAATGCGTACATCAACGTCAGGATCAATTTTTAACACCAAAACAAAGTTAATAACTTCCAGGAATTAAGTATTGTGCCAAGAATAATTCAATTAGCAAAACACATGGGAATACAGATGGAGGCTATCATGGAACTTCACAAAGGCTTTAAAGGCTCAAAGAAACCCCGAGAAGTGCATATAGGTGAGAACATGGACATATATGGGGAATAAGACCTCACTAATAGATCAGACCTTTGTTCTTGGACAAGGAGGAATGTGGTTACTGACGTGAATTCTTACCAGGGTTGGAAGGGTGGGATGCCCAGTCAGAGACTTCTCAGGATCACTAAGGTTAAGACCTCTTATTTGGAGGGAACTAACATGTTTCATAAGATCACCGGGAACCGGTCCAAAGTTGACAATCGTCTTGAGGTATCTGACCACTGGGAGACTTGCTTCTCCTCGCAGTACAGCTTTAGGGTGAGCAAGTCAACCATAATGAAGTTCATCATGGAAGTCTGCGAAGCCATCATACAAGGGTACTAAGATGAGGCTGATGTTCTGCTCAACCACCATAGAACTAGCTGCCCAAATACAGGGGAGAAGCTAGGATTTTTGCTTTGGTAAAGCTGTTATTACATGCAATATTTGTTAGGGGATGTGGTATTGTATATCTCATTATTGATTCTACCAACAAAATGGTAGGCCTGGGCGTATTGGCTTATACATTAGCTATAATCATGAGAAAAAAATATGCACCCAGAGCCATGAATGGGAAGGCCAGTCATAAGATGGCCCAAGCTTGGAGGGAGTGAATTCCACAGTTTGTAGCATGATCATTTTTTTGTATTTTATTGTGCTGGGACTTTGTTCCTGCTGTGACAGAGTTTCACTAATATATTTGGGAAGGGTGCACCTGGGTTGATGAAAGATTGCCATTATCCATTAAAATAATGTTTTTTGTATGACATATTGCCTTCTTACTATTTCAGATTTCAGATGACCATTACACACTTCTCTGTTGTTGTAACCCCATTTGTAACGGTTCTGGATCATGTTCAATTTTTCGTTGAGCAGGAGGTAAAACCCCAACGTTTAAACTTTGTTTAATTTTTTAACCTTTCAAAAAAATCATCTTGTATATTTTACTTAAAATTTCCACAATTTTAGGAGATTCTCTCCTTTAATGGTGTAGATATTTGTCACTTATACTTACATTCATAATACTCTGGGTCTTTTTTCAACTCATTCCATAGTAAAGTAATAATGGGTAGATTGGGGGAGATGTACGAGAGCTTTACATACTAATTGGTCATGATTCCACAACTTAACCCATGTAAATCGGTGCTGTAGATAGTGTGGTTTCATGACCATTTTCAGATCCATTGTTTTCAAGGGTGTTGAGCTGGACTTTAAGACATTTGTAAAAATTGTGCCAATATTTAAAAAAACGTAAGATACAAGGCAATTTACCTGTACCAAAAAGTACTGGAGAGATTATCCATGCAAGGAAAAAGTTCGGGCTGTTTGTTGGCAGTATCTAGGGAACACTAGCAATATTTTTAATGTGTATCTGTTGCAAGTTTTACACTGAACAGTTGAAGGCGTTCTTTTCATATTTACGATACGTAATGCTTGATTGATTATAATATTTTATTCTGATCTAAAAGACAAAGTGATTTATCATTCATTTTTATTTAGATTAGTGACATACACCCATTTATTCAGCAATTTTATTTAATATGGTTTACCGTGTCTGTTTCATATGTTCCTTTGACAGATAATCACACTATTTCACTCCAGTTACGTTTTTAAAAAAAATTACTACATTCAATTTCTCGTCATTGGAAGAGGAGAATTACCACTACATATTTTACTTAATTAATACACACCAACAAGGAAAATTATTTTATAACAATCGCATAAGTATTACGTTAGGGGTTTGTTATAGACCTGTAACTTTTTCAATTAACATACACAGAAATTAACCACCAGTTGAGGGGTTTATTATTCACTTCACATCAGAGCTACAGCACAAGTCACAGCAAATAAACCTAACACAAACACTGGCTTCAGATGATTTCCTTTTGATCTTCCCTGATTACAGACCAACCCATCCTCTTCTTCAGTTTCAATTTCCTTGGCAAGTTGCCTTGTTTCCCCAACAAAATCACAGGAAGCCATCATCTGTATGAAATCCACTGGGTACTGCTCCCTCATATGAATACGATCAAAAATCAAGTGATCAACTCCTTCCTGTAGACATGGATGTTCTCTGGCCTGTCAGGAAATAAATGTTTAAGTGTTACTATATTACTAACTATATTAAAATGTAGAGACAACTGGTTTTGCCCCAAAGAGGTCAGCTTTTTATTGGCAAGTCATTACAACTCCGTCCTTGGTGATGTTCAAAGGATTTGCTATTACATTGCAGGGTGTACATGTTTCACCCACATGCATGAAACATTCTATTCTTTATAGAACTATGTTGATCTGTGTTTCCATTGTCGCATTGTATATTAAATTTGAAAATATAGACATGTTATCCTTTCATTATTTTTCTACCTTGTCAGTGCATCCTCTTGGATGAATTTGTTTTTCTGGAGATGTGTAAACATTGAAGTATTATAGTTAGTTTTACACTATTCCTCACCCCATTGATGGCTTCTTGGCATCCGGTCCAACATTCTATCCCACTGGGGTCACAATATAGTTCCAGCTCAGCAAGAATGGTCTGATATGGTCCATCAAAGAAGTCGTCAGCAATGTCAAAACAGGCTGGAGCTTTGTGATATCCCACTGATCTACCACAACTACCAATCTGAAGTAAGAATGAGTACAAGTATTTGTTGTAAGGTCTCGGTGTGAAAGTGGTCAACGAGTTGAGTATTTAACACTTGTTTGTTACCTGTGTGACCGTTCTAATTCAACTCACGATTACGTGTAAGGATTCAATGTGGGTGATTCCTGACAAGACATTAGATGCCGAAAAAGGATAAAAACCCCTCAACATCCATGTTTGAATTTTAATCATTGAACATCTTATCGGATACGATATGTACCAAAATAATAGTTAATGAGGAGTTACAAAAGAAAATATTTGTAAAAATAAGATAAGCAGTAGATAAGGAGTTCTTAAATTGTATCAGCATCAACTGTTTTTTCACCTTGACACCCATACCACCTGAACAGTTCATCTTTCAACCCAGTTTTGTTTCAAGAAATCAATGCATGCATTACTGTGGAATAAACAGAAACATGTGAATGACTGAATTTAAAATGTTCTGTTTTGTCAATTACTCTTTCGTGAGTTTCCAAGTGACATTGATTCACTTTGTCGATGGTGGCTATGGGTAACCTTAATGGCGGCATATTTTATTATCTCCGTGTAAAAAATGTCTAATATAGATATGTCAAATACAAGATGCTTTGCATATACGAATTTTTTTAATTTGTAAAGCAGACATGTTTGTTGTTTTACTGAGTGTTGGTTTAATACCAAAACGTCCAGAACCTAGACACCAGTACCACAACTCTCGCTCTTCAGTTGTGTTCTTCAGTGACCTCTTTTTCTATAAATACATATTGTGGCAAGTTATTTGCAGTAATTTTATCATTTGAATATTCTGACATTTCACCTATGGAGCAACATTGACATGTTATCACTTGAGTGGTGATCCAGTGGGGGACAAATCCTGTAATTGTTTCATAATGGTGCAGAGTCATGACAATGGAGAGAGTTAACACTAGAACTACACCCACTTCATTAGTAGTCCATATCTGGACTGTCTCATATATCTCATATCTGGCTGTATCGGATAATAGAGTGTGAGGGGAGAACACATTTCATCATACGTTGACCCTCCTGAGTGAGTAAAACAGCAACATCATGATATGGGTGGAATGTTATGTTTTTTATTCAAGACAATATTAAATCCATGAACAAACTGGTGATAAACGTATATTGATGACAAGGTAAATCTGATTCCTCCAAATAAAGTTTGAAGTAATTTTTAACATGTCTTTACATTTATTTTATTTACTATTATGTTTTTGTACTTTTTTATTTGCTGACATTTCAGAAAAATGTCAGACAACAATAACACAGTTCATTCTAATGCTTGTGAAAGGGCGTGCCATAGTATATAAACTCATCTCTGTCAGTTGTATCAAAATGGCATCTGGTGTATATTTCATCAGCTAGCTCAATTGTGTAAGCAGGGCTGAAACTTGAACAGAATTACAACTTCTTAATATAGGAACTAAAAGTGAGTTGAAGCTTATAACATGTTATACGTTGCCTCTTGTTATATTTACTCAATTTATTCACTGCATATTTACAAACTAAGGCTGTTGAGCTTTATGCCAAGCTTATTTTATCATCCTGTATTTCCAAGGCTAGGGACCACTGCACATCAATACAAATATAGAGAAAAATATTTTGTTTACGTGTGCAGTGTCTATAACAAACGTAAGGCTCTTAAAACTATAATTAGATTAATTGATTAGAATCGCTCATCGTTTGCATATTTATAATTATATAGAATTCGCTGTGAAACTTGTCCTAGTGCAAAACTGCAGATCCTTAAAAACACCTTAAACAAAAGCAGGCTGTTTTCCACACCATATGTTTTCTCACTCTGTTAAAACAAAGAAAACTGTAACCCCCGTAGGTTTGGACACTACTTACATATAAGCTTTTGGACTGTCATAGTCATTATCTTCGACTAAGACCTTCACAAGGGAGTGGTTTCTCCTGTGTTCAACAATCATTCGGCGACCTAAGAGAAGCAGATTTTACATATGTAGAATTGTTGTTTTTTATAGTGTCGTTGTGTGATGGTTTTGTTTATACAAATAATTTTAAGGTTATGGATATCTGTATATAATTTCCATGTTTATGTTAGCCATTGCCTTAAGATCAGAACTAAAAACGTTATCTTAAGCTTAAAACTCACTAGACTTGCGTATGCGTACACGTATCCGTGTGCGTATACGCAAGAAAAGCTTTCAGTGTAATTAATAATAGTACATAAACTCACTATATGCGTTGCGTATATTGGCTTGCGTTGCGTTAATTCTCCACGCATTGCGTTGCGTATGAAAGCTACAGGGGGGCTTTTTTACGCATACGCAATGCGTAGAACTGATTTCCAGACTTGTTCATCACACAAAAGAAAATATACTGATGTACTTAGAAGTGCAAATTAATGTATGGGTGAGGATTAAAACAATTTCATCATAATGTTAATCTTTCTCAGCCGCATATTGATGTTTGTGTTTTTTTCTTTATTCTGGTTGTTTAGAAGACAATACATAAGATTTTGTTTTAATTATGGTCAATCAATTAGTGGTTAATCAATCAATTGATTTTGGTCAATTATGGTCAATCGATCAATTTATTTTGAATTATATAAATTCATTGTTTGCCTTATAGTTCAAACTCATAAGTTAAAACATAGAATAGTAACATTGTTAAAACTGGAAAGTGGTAACCTGGAATTAAAAATATTAACAGTAATTAAAAATAGTGCATGATTAAAGTGTAACATTTCAATCACTGACATTAATATCTGTTGGGAATATTTAACTAAATATATCCTATATGTATATATTTCATAACCATTGAACATTTAAATTAGTTAATGGTTGTTTTTCATTCAAATGCTTCCACTGCATATACAATAGACTGATTTTAAACCTATTCTTGACTCATCACCACTGGCTGTTCAATCAAACAGTAGATTTCAGGAGTCTTTGAATTGTATGGATTCATAATGATTCCATGTATGTCACATTTGGTGGAACAAGAAATACAAAGACTCGGAGCAAGTTTAAGTATTTTACTATTTCTTGTAAAGGCAAAACTACTCAGATGTTAAAATTCTTACCCCAGCACAGAAATAAAGTTCTTTGATTAACCCTAATAAAAATCAGTGGTTTTGAATATAGACAAAAATGAAATAGGTGCGTCTTGTAAGGGAGACTTAAAAGGCTAAAAAAAGGCTGGGATAAAACACGCCTAGTAGGAGGTTATTAGTAGATTCTTTGGAAGACAAAGAGGTGTATATTGCATGTAGTGAAGTCCTGTGTACTGGCCTTTTATGTCAGATGTTTTCACAAAGTTTCCCCTCTTTTTTAACTATACAACTGTTTGGCTAAATGTCGTAATAAATCTTTCAACAAGATTTATATAAAGTACAGCTACGCAGGATCAAAACAGGTGAGTTTATGCTGAACGCATACGCAAGGTTATGTACGCATACGCATACGCAAGTCTAGTGAGTTTCCCAGCAAGCATGATCATATGGGGCCTATGTGGGCTATAGGCGGGCAAATAGCAATATGGGTCCTATAAAGGATATATATGGGCACAGAATGCCCAAAGGGGGCCCATATTGGTCCCATTTATATAAAAATACATAATGTTCTCTAAATAGTACAAAATGAGGAAAATAAAACAGATTTAATAATAGATTCATTTGGCATCATGTTGATTTGGACTTCGTAAAGAGTGGTAAACAAAACATTTATTATCACAATGTTTAATATGGGCCCCAGAATGGACTTTTATGGATGATTTACTGGTATAAGGGTCCCAGATAGGTCCCATATATAAATCCTAGAGGAAAAATGTAAATATATATACCAAGTGTTCTTTATTAACTTCTCATCTGATTTTGAATGAAAAAAATCCAAAAATAAAAAAGGTCCTATTTGAGAAAAACAACTCGCCACAAAAGCTTTTTAAATAAAAGTGTACACGCATATTGGTTGGACTTGTGAAGGTCAAAAATGGGTATAATATTCTCACAAGGGACCCTCATTATTATCACATACAGTAGCCATTTTATAGCTCTGTAAATGTATTGTCAAGTTTTTGTAAAAAATGTATTAAATTAAATTTGTTGTATATCTCACTAATTAATAATCTAGTGGTTTATATTACCTTAATGTACCACAAACACCTTTTTCATGTATAAGAGTACAGAAATTCTAAGTCTACAGTTGTGGAAATTCTGTAAAATTTTAGTTTCTCTTAGTTTAACTCAAGGGGTCATTAATAGGTCCAACCCCCTATATCATGCAGTACATATATGTTTATCTTTTCACACAGATAGTATTTTGAGGCAGTGCTAGGAAAATGGGAAAACACCCCATGGTGTGAAACAGGGTAGCCTTTCGTCACTAGGATACAAATTACAGTACAATTTAAAGATTATAAATATGTGTGAGAAATCTATGAAATTTGTAAAAATTGTGTAAATAAGGATAAAATAATAAACTATGATATTTTTGGTGGGGATTCATAATGAAAAAAACTTTATTAATCAAATAATGCATGTGCTTAATTATATCAGTTAACTGAGGATTTCATCATGTGTTTTACTTGTGTCTTGACAAGGCTATGTAGCTGTTTTAGCTTGGGCCATCTGGAAAAAGGGTTTGGGTGAATCATTAAGTGATGAGTTTCTGATACACATTTCTGTATTCTGTATAAGACAAGCTTAGACACAAATGTGGTACATCATAAGATTTTGAACTTGAAATGATTTGAATTACATTCTGGAAATTGGATAAATAGTATAGTATGAATCAAGACTGTATTGTGCATTATTTACAAAGGCTTCAAGAAAGTGTATTAAAATATTAGACAGAATATGTGGGCAAATGTGTAAAGGAAATTGTGGACTGTTCACACAGATCAACTCATTTTTGAGCTTCTATTACATGCGAGCTGAACTACAAATGGACCTTGTGTTGGTAGTAAACATTTAAAAACTGAGCCGGTCCATACATCTGAACCTATATGTAGGACCAATAAGAACCTGGATGCAGTTTACCATATAGTGCCCTTGTCAGACCCACATATAACCCATATACAGAGCCCATACTGGTCCCATCACCAAACCATTTGCAAAAACCATCTGGGCCCCATGTTCAAATTACAAGTTGGGCCCATGTGGGACCCATTTATTTCACAATAAAGGCCCCATATGGGGCCCATATATGACCCTTATTGATAAACCATATTGGTCCCATCAGAAAACCGTTTGCAAAAACTGACTGGGGCCCATATAGGGTGCCCACAAAGGCCCCATATAAGAACCCATTTGGGACCCTTGTTGGTCTCATATGTAGTGCTGGCTGGGTTTAAGCTTAATTCATTAGTTAATTCCTTATTTTGAAGTCAATTTTATTTGAACGTAAATTCTAAATATGTTATTCAGCTTTAATTGCATTGTACTGGTTTCATCACTGGTAAGCTAGATTATGTTCTTTTCAGTAACTATGAAAGGAGCACATTTTGATGTTTTCTATCAGAGAAATGCTCACGAATGTGTAGTTAATTGTCTTTGTACATCTTATCACCTCATCGTGTAAATGTAACCTGTGTATTATTACTATATAAGCCATATCAGGGCACAGTAATATCTTTATACAACATAAAACACGAGGAATTTACCTAAGTAATGCATGTGGGGTACTATTTCTCATCCTCACGCGGGATTGCTTTTCCTCGAAAACAAACCCTCACAGAAACCGCGAGGAATTCTGGGAGTAAACAAAGAACTACTTTTCAACCAGGAAGTGTTTTCCGTAGCATGAAAAATGCTCAAAAATAAATGTTTTCTATCATAACACACGTCCTTCTTAATTTTCTTTAAAAATATACATACAGACCTACAAAATAGTGATTTTTCAGCAGGAAAACTTTACTTAAAGTGTTGTTTCTAGTCTTCTTACATGGGCGAAAATGGGGTTAATACTGCAGTAGTTATTCTACGAATTTTAAATATTGTGATCCGTGGATATTTCAAGTATTAAACCTGTATAATTGCTTTGAAGATTGTCACAAATAATTTTTCAAAGTAAAATAAATTTAATGAATGGAAATTTACATATATTTGTCCCCATTTGCTACAAAGCTGTAAAAACATTGATCGATGCATGAGAGTAATAAAAATAATAAAAAAAATAAATAGATAAAATAACATTAAAGACGATTTAACAACAATAATATTGATTGATTTCAATTCTATATGTACCTATACATCCATAATTTAACAAATGCTTTATAGAATTTTAAAAATTACCAATATTATTTTATTATTTATTTTGTTTTATTTATCTATTTATTTATTTTGTATTGAAATTACATGTATAATATATAACTAGGCATCATATACAGAAACGTCAGCAATAATAAATAAAACACACAAAAAGCTGCATGCAAATTACAATAAAAAGCTATATATGAATAGCAACAATGTGACTCAAAAACATGACTATTTAATACAAAACATAATAATCTTGGTTTTTGAAAATTATAGAATAGGCCACATTCTTTTAAATAATTAATAATAATATTTACATCATCAAACCAAAATTATGCTTTATATAATTGGCCTACATTAACTTTTACTTCCAGTTATAACTGAATTTTATTTACATTATGTGGCCTTATAGGACAATATCTTAAATTATATGCAATAGTATATTTAAAATCAGGGTGTAGCTAATTTTAAACTATCACACAAATAGTAAGATGACCTTAAACACAAGCATAGAATTAGCTTAGCTTAGTTACTGAAAATTAAAAATATCTCACATTTTCTTAAATAGTAAAAAATCTCATGCCTTCTTCATTTAAGTGGGATGTCTTGTTATTATAGATAGATAACAAGTGTTGTAAGCTTTAAAATGGTATATTAGTAAAATATATTTTTGAATGTAAATTATATATGTTCGACCCAAAATTCATTAAAATTTACTAGAAAGCTGCAAAAGTTATTGACAATAAATGAGAATAATAAAAAAATAATGAAAAAGTAACATTGAAGATTTTTTAATAATAATAATAGTAATAACAATAATGGTTTATTTCAATTCGTACATATACATGTAAAAATTTAACAAATTCTTTATAGAATTTAAAAAATTATTAATATTATTTTCATTATTTATTCTATTTTTTTCGCTTTGCTTTGAAATTATAATATATGACAACCAAGTAATATATACAAAAAAAATGTCAACAGAAAAAAAATAAAATACGCAAAAAAGCTGTATAAAATTACACTAAAAAGCTAAACATAAATAGCAAAAATATGTCTTATAAAAATAAAACAATAATTAAGGTTTCTGAAAATTATAAAATAATTTATCTGCAACATTTTAGCCAAACATCAATTTCTGATAATATTTTCCATGTCCTTATATTTGTTTCTCTGAAGAATTAATTGTAGGTTACAATATTGTATGCAGACATCTAAAATATTTGTTTCCAGTATAAAATATACATGTCTTGTTAGAGGATTTAAGATTTTGATGAAGTTAGATAAGGAAACTTGTGACAAAGAATTCATGACATTTTCACCATAAATGTGATGTGTTAACAGTCTAGATAGATGCCACGTGTTGTAAGCTTTAAAATGGTGTATTACTTGTCAAAATCGAGCAAGAAATAACAATTTTATGAATTTTCAAACTATTTTATACGATTGCTGTAGAGAAAAAAAAATGTTTTAAAAACTATTCTTGTTGGCGTATTAATACAGTAAAGTGGTGCGTAGGTACACAGCGGGCCATAGACACGACGGTTTCTGAGAGAGATCTTTTTTCGAGAGGAAAAAGTCTCGCGAGAGAATGACTATTTCTGTGATGTGTATTGGCTCATCAAACATATGGTTTGTACATTCAGCAGGGCAGCCACCATCAGCGGTCACATCAGCTCGGTATGGAGGTAGTTCTAGATAGTTTGGTGCGGCAAAAAATCGCCCAGCATTGTATTCTCTAATACATTTAAAGAGAATAATGTATTAAGGATACAGATAAATGAATATCAACTTATCAGCTCGATTTTATATGTTCACTACCCACGCCTGGGGTTCAAGGTCATGGAGCCAATTCAAATACATACCGACATGACTATATCATCCAGTGTGGAAAGACCATAACAGAATCAAAGCTTTTCTCAGAGGGGTATTGCAAAATTTACACCCAAGAGAGGCTCCATGTGTGGTTTAAGGGTCAAAGGTATAATTTTTATGCTTCAAGTAAGATAGATGGCCAAAAACTGAGAGCATTACCTTAAAGTTGGTGTGTAGTGGAGTAATATCCCTGATGCATCTTCTAGGCCAGTTTTGCTTTCAGGATTGGTGTAGTGTACCTGTATAAGTATATCATTCAGTAGGTAAAGAATTGACATTTGGCAGACCAGTTAACATTCAGTGCTTTATAATGTATTTAAATGATCAATAAGTTTACTTGATGATTATCTTGTAAATCTGTTTTTCAATACAACACATTTCCATCCTGGTTCAGCAGGTACAATGAAAATATTTCAACTAGATAATGCTCTGGATATGGTACCAACAGAGAGGTTTTCAACAATTATTCTAAGCAGCAATTAACTTCAAGAAAAACTTTAACAATAATTATACTAGGAAGTCACCAACTCCTTGTAACAAAATGTCATAGGAGCGCTGTACGATCGACTTGTAATTTGAACACATATAAGATCTAACCCTGCCCCCCCCCTTATGGGGTTACTTAACACAGGGTCTCCCCTGTGTCCATGTTGGGTCAGGAAACAAAGTACAATACTCCATTATGGTCACAATTATTATTATAACGTCATCTTACATGTGGATACCCCTTACATAAAAGGAATTTTGAACTGCTATATAAATCCCATGCTATTTTCTATGGTATTTTCTTCCCTAGCGCAATGAAACATGTACTTGCTGGATAGGCAAATCTGACATATTAAAATGGTAAACTGATGGTGTGGAAATTATCCATACTGTCTCTTTGTAATGTGACCAAGAAAAAACTTGATGTCTAAATTTGGCTTGAAACTGACAATGCAAATATTAACTTCCGTTAATATTGGAAAAGGTTCAAATTTGAGTGAATAGTAATAAACTAAATTATATTCATTGTGAATCAAAAATGATACAATATTTTCAATCATGGAAAAGCTTAACAAAACAAGTTATATTGATAAAAGTAAAGGTTATATTTTGCTTTTACCTCCATGACACCATACAAATAACCATTTGGACCAACTTTGATACCATATTCTGTGTCAAAACATGTGCCATAGTAACCCACTGTCCACATAAGCAACATCTTATTGCACTTATGAGTAAACATGTTGCATTCTCCAGGGGTGGTGTACTTCTCTATAGCATCTTCAGCTAAAGCAATATTCATACAAGTATGAGGAATTTCTTCATATTTGTGTTTGCATTCATTTCAAACTAGTGATTACAGAATGTGTGATGTTGGTAAGTCTTGTCTCAGTTTTAAAAAAGGGGATTGTAAAGACATTTTACACTACACTGTACCTGCTTTTTCAGTTGAACATCCATAGACCAAAATATGATGAGTAACTTCCACATTGTCAATATCTGGTTCTAATGCTATTTTATGGAAATCTGTATTATTTGGAAATTCCACCACCTGACACATATATGTTGTAATCTATGCTGGAATCTGTACCTTAGAAATGGCTTTTGTCATGTTTTTTCGATCTGAAAATACAAATGTTTTAGTTAAACTTAGTGCAGTTAAATTTAACCTTTCCCGGTGGTTTTTAAAATGATTTTATGTGCCAACTTACTATATAATTAGATATTCTAGCGACAAGCACATTTCAATAATTCTTTATTTTTAAGAAATTCATTGGAATTTATTGTCACTAATGGCTAGTCTCTACTTGAGAGTTTAATATTTCACTAGCAATTAATATTCAATATCAAAGCTCATTAGCTAAAATAGCTAAAATTAATGCTTAGTTTTTGACATGGCCCCTTAACTAATTGGTGTGTGGCTTTGTTAATAGTGGATAAACTTCATAATTATTTAGGAATAATAGTATCAAACCAATTTGGAGAAGTATGGAAAATTAATAGCATATGATGTAGCGCAATCTGCTGTTTTACTTTTTGAAAATTATGAGCCGTAAAGGTTGATAAGAGAGATATTATTTTCTGGGAACTTGAAGGCTTGGATAATATGATTTTCAATATACATGTTGTTTATATGGCTTCTGTTGCTGGATATTAAACAGGAAATGGGGTGATAGGTTTTGATAGATTACAAAGCTCCAGAAAAAAGTCTTAGAAATATAATCATATAATACACACAGACACTGTTTGGACTAACATTGTTTATTATTATATAACAGCTGAAGAGTACCTTCAAGGTATTAAAATTCACTACAATGGCAGGAAAAGGCACAAGAGGAGCTACAGAGCGAAGTGAAATGATCATTACTTTGACACAGTTATTGAATGAAAAGATAGATCCTATCAATAATAAACTGGAAAAATTGGATAGTATAGAGACATCGGTTGGTTTTGCACTAGATGAATTAAAAAAACTTACAGATCTGGAGATAACTGTCAAACAGCTGAGCTCTAACTTGAACAAAGTGGATCAGGAACTTAAGGAGGTGAAGGCTGAGAACAAACTGCTTAAAGACAAACTGATAAAACAGGAGCGGTACACTAGAAGGAACAATTTGAAACTTTGGGGATTAAAAGTAACCAAAACTGAAGATATTGAGACAAAGGTAATCCATACCCTACAAGAATCTGGTGTAGCTATAAACGCTAGAGATATTGAGAGGATACATTTTGCTGGACCAGCCACAAGTAATAGGCCCAGACCAATCTTGATGAAATGTAACAATTACAGGGTCAAAATGTCCATTCTCGACAAAAAAGGAACATTAAAAGAGAGAAATATCAATATCTCTGATGACTATCCTAGGGAGATACTTGATCGGCGACAGCTCATAGTTCCTATTTTCTTTAAAGCTCTAGAAGTTTGTTCCCATTTGAAGCCAAAACTTCGTGATGACAGTATAATTTTGGGAGGCAAGGAGTATACAGTTGATAACATCCTGTCAACAGGAGTGCAAGAACTGTGTCCAGAGCGTATATTTACACCTTCACACAATGGAATTACAGCATTTTTTACCAAACACTCACCATTGAGTAACCACTTTCCTGTACAGTTTCAATGCGATGGACAGTTATTTCATAGCAGTGAGCAACACTTCATGTATCAAAAGGCAGTGTTTTTCAAGGATGGGGAATCAGCTCGCCAGATACTTGAGACAAACTCTCCAGTAGAAGCTAGGAATATTGGAAAGAAAATAGCCAATTATGATGGTAAGGTCTGGAACAATGCTGCCGAAGACTGTATGTTCAAGGCTATGTATTCAAAGTTTAGCCAAGATCAATACTGTGCAAAATTCCTAAGACAAACCAAGGGAACCCAGCTTGCTGAGGCCAATCCAGGAGACACTCATTGGGGAACAGGAACCTCACTTCGTAACAAGGACTCTTTCAATCCTGACAAGTGGAGAGGAAAAAACATTGCAGGCATGGTGTTATCAAGGGTGAGACAAACACTTGGCTAATTTTATGGGAGTCAATTTCTTTCAACAAAAAGTATACACTATTTGAAGTAATGAATGGTATATATAACTCAGCAGTATCAAACTACATAGAAATCTGATATTAAAGAATATATATATATATATTAATGTTTGACATCATTGTTCATATAAGACTAATATATTACAAAGTAATAAATTGTTTATGTAACATGAGTGAACTAAACTCCATAACACGTAACATTAAAGAACACATATACCTATGTTTGACAAAAGCTTTAGCTGTTTGATCAGGTTTTATCTAAGTATAAACATGATACGAGTATGTTTGCATTTGAAAGACAAAATTGTATATTTGCTAACAGGTCTGATAATGATCTCGATATACTACTCTACATCACTGCACTCATTTTGTTAAAGTTATGACAAACTTTCAGTTAAATCTACAAGAAAGATTTAAAAGTAATAAATTGCATATGTAACTCATCAGTTTCAAACTATAGAAAAAAAAATCATATTTTTTTGACACATCTATATTTATGTCAGACTCTAATATCATCTATTTTAAATTATCAGAGTATAAGCATACAGTTTAGGTAACAGAATTTTATCAAGCTAACATGACTGATATATGTATGTATGTTTATATTAAATTGTAAATTAAACTGTAAATATTTGTATGTGTAGGATTTTGAAACTGTTAAAGTTGACATTCAATGATGAAATTAGAATTTAACCAGTTAGCGAGTGCTTCTATGATCCTTTAAAATTCAACTCTATATTATCGTGTTATGTGTCTTATACAGTTCTTTATATTTGCACTTGTTCTTGTTTTTCTCTTTACAATAACTATCCCTGCATACAAAATAACTGTATGTGTATAAATTTCATACAGTCTAATGTTGAAATTCATTGATAAAACTGAAATTGATGTGTCAACCAGTTAACGAGTGCTGTAATGAGCTTTTCACACTAAACTCTATATAATTGTGTTATGTGTCATGATATTTGCAAAAAAAAATAGTATACATGTATTTACATTCCTAAATTACAACTTTACTTTTTTATTGAAGTGTTCTCTTTAAACCATGTGCTTTTGTGAAACGGTCCCTTAAAGTTGTATTTCTGTAGAGGGTCTTTTTCAACAACCACACTGGGTTTATTCTTGGCTACAAAATAATATTGTATAAGGTATCAGTGGCCTACTGAATGTAAACAATGTCCTTTAACCCATTAAAACATTTACAAAGTTGTTGTCCGTGTACAGTGTCTAATACAGGTGTTTTCACTCAAGGTCACTGGGTTCTTTCTTGACTTTTTCATTAAACAATATTATGTGGCTATGTTATACAGAATTGTGGGATTTGTGTTACCCAAATTTTTGAAAATTTGGTCACAATGCTGTGATTCAATGAGGCAATTAATGGACTGATGATTGTAAACCATATCCCCAAAATAACCCATGCATTTAAAGCTTCTGTCAAGTTGGCTGTTTTATATTGAATTGTGGCTTTTGTGTTGAATAAAATTTGAATGTCTGGTCACAGTATTGTGACTTATTGAGATATATTGATGAAAAGTTTTTGAAAGTATGTTCTGTTAGCCTTTTTAAATCTACCTTTTGCATGAAGCAATATAATCATTATAAGATATTATAATATAAGAAATTAATCAGGATTAAGATGATATCTCTGAGCCTCTTACTTTTTTTCATTATACATGAACACATTTTCCATTTGACGAAAACTTACTTTTATTCTTAAGCGGCCTAGAACTGGTTCACTAGCTGTGGTTTAGCATGTTGGGCATCCAATTACAGAGACACTTCTATGTGGGCTCAACTTAACAAATAAAATGTTAAGGGCAATGTCCTACTATGACCCTGGCTATTTAACAGGATGAAAAACCCCAACTTGGAACTTCAATTCTTGAAATTTTTTTTTTTTTTTTTTTTTTTTTTTTTTGCGTTATTTGTGTGTAATGCTCACACAAGTGAAAATGCTTAGGGCCATGTCCCATTATTACCCTGGCTGTTGACCACGTTGCAAAATAAGTGATATTGCTGAGGGCCATCTACATCATTACCTAGGCTGTTGAATGGGATCTAAAACCCTAACTTGGAAGTTTAATTCTTAAAATGATCTTTTTTTTTTTTCTCTTGTTAGTAAAGATATCCACTTCTCTCAGTTAGGTTAAGGTATAAAATTATATTTGCTATTACAAAGCACACACCTAAGTGCCTTTTTTCTTTCATTTTTTCTTTTTTTTTTTTTAGAATTAATTTAAAACTTGTATATATATTTTTGTTTTCCTTTTCATTTTACAAAGCACACACCAAAGTGCTTTTTTTTTCTTTCCTTTCTTTTTTTTTAGAATTTATTTAAAACTTGTATATATATATTTGTTTTCCTTTTCATTTTCCCATGTTCCGTCCTCTACAAATATGCTATGTAACATATATTGATTTTGATGTACATCTTTCAGTGAACTCTGTTAACAGGTTTCTTGCATACAGTAGATATATGTTTGATGATCAAGCAAAAGGTATAATAGGATTCAGCTTATTATGGAACACATACTTTAACTACACTATGTATATAAATAATCCAGCACAATTTGTAATAACAACAAAATGAGTACAAAAATAGGGGAATCAGTTTCTATAGCTTCATTTAATTGTCAAGGCCTACAGAATAAAGACAAAAGATATGATGTCATTAATTATTTAAAAAATATGGGTGCAAAGGTAATATGCCTTCAAGATACACATCTTACAAATCACGACTTCCATTGGCTTAAAACTATATGGGAAGGAGAAATTTTTTTGAATGGATATAAAACGAATGCCAGAGGTGTTGCAGTTCTAATTAGCAATAATATTGAGTACAAAGTAAGCCTTTCTGAAGGTGATGCTACAGGAAATATGCTTCTTTTAGACATGATCATTAGCGATATAAAGATTCGATTAATAAATATATATGGGCCAAACACTGATGATTGTAGTTTCTTCAATAAAATTAGAGATCTTTTACAAGAACATGAACAAGATTATGTTATTTGGTGTGGTGACTTCAACATTATACTTAATCCTGACCTAGACAGCCACAATTATGTAAATTTAAACAATCCAAAGTCCCGAAACACATTACTTAATATAATACATGATTATAATTTAGTTGACATGTATAGATACTTTAACCCAAACCGTAAGCGTTACACTTGGCGTAGACGGAACCCCATTAAGCAAGGAAGACTCGATTACTTCATCACTACTTCTTCCTTAACTAGCTTAGTATCTAATATTGATATACAAGCCGGTTATAAATCTGATCACTCCATCATCTTAATGTCATTGCTGATAAATAATTTCAGAAGAGGTCGTGGTATTTGGAAACTTAACACAAACCTGCTGAAAGATGAAAATTATATTAAACTTGTGAATGATTGCATCTTAGAAGAAAAACAAAGATATGCTGTGCCTTTATATGACTTAGATAATTTTCATATGATTTCTAATGAACAAATTCATTTAACAATAGATTATGATTTATTTTTAGAACTGATCTTGCTCCGCATACGTGGCGAAACGATCAGATATGCCAGTCATAAGAAAAAACAAACTGTTGAAAGTGAAAAGAAACTGATATGTGAAATAAATGCTTTAGAGCAAGAAAATTTATCTGAAAATATTAATATTTTGGACAAAAAAAAGTTGGAGCTGGAAAACATCAGGGGAGAAACTATTAGGGGCCATCAGATTCGCTCACGTATACAATGGCTAGGTGATGGAGAAAAACCCAGCAAATATTTTTGTTCCTTAGAACGCCATAACTACACTGATAAAACTATCAAAAAAATAATAAAGCATGACGGAACAATTTTGGTAGACCAAAATGGTATCATGTTTGAATTAAAAAATTTCTATTCAAACCTTTTCAAATCTTTTGATCATCAATTAGAAGATATCGACTTAAATCAACTACTAGCCGGTTATCAAGTAAATACGCTTAGTGCTGAACAAAGTAGAAGCCTTGACGGACCCTTAACATATAAAGAAATATCATTGACTGTAAAGCAAATGAAAAATAACAAAACACCAGGAATTGACGGGTTTCCTGCGGAATTTTTTAAACTATTTTGGAAAAATCTTAGTCACTGGATATTGAAGGCGCTAAATCAGTGTTTTGAAAAAGGGACATTCACAATTTCCTTAAGACAATGTATTATAACATGCCTACCAAAGAAGGGTAAATCTAGAGAATTTCTAAAAAATTGGCGACCCTTATCCATGCTGTCTGTTCTATATAAAATAGCTTCTGCTTCTATTGCTAATCGAATCAAACCATATTTAGATCATTTAATAAGCCCTTCCCAAACTGGTTTTGTTTCTGGCAGATATATCGGCGAGAGCACCAGATTAGTGTATGACATAATGAACTTCACGGAAACCAAAAATATACCTGGGCTCCTCATGCTAATTGATTTTGAAAAAGCGTTCGATTCGATATCATGGAATTTTATATATAAAACTTTGACTTATCTGGGTTTTGGGAGAAACTTTGTACAATGGATACAATTATTCAATAAAGATATACAGGCAAGAGTTATACAATGTGGTATCACATCAGAAACCATCAATATCGGCCGAGGTTGTAGACAAGGCGACCCAATTTCAGCTTATTTATATATTTTGGTTGGACAGATACAATCTATTCTTATTTCACAATGCATTGATGTAAAGGGGATATCCATTAATAATTTGGAATTCAAAATTACACAATATGCAGATGATACCACCCTTTTTTTAGATGGTTCGCATTCTTCTTTACAAGCAGCCTTAAATATATTGGAAATTTTTGGCTCAATCTCAGGTTTAAAGGTCAACACAGACAAGACAAAATTAATTTGGATAGGAAAGAAAAAACATTGCAAAGATAAATTAATTACCAAAGGATTACAATGGGGATGTACTCAGTTTGACCTCCTGGGATTAACTTTTTCAGTAGACCTAGATAGTATGTTAGACCTGAATCTTAGTGCAAAACTAACCGAAATTAAAGATCTCATCAATATATGGAAGAGAAGATATCTCACCCCAATAGGAAAAGTGACTGTAATAAAGACCTTTTTTCTGGCCAAATTAAATCATCTGTTTCTAAGTCTACCAAATCCAAATGATATATGGTTAACCCAATTAAATGATATATTATTCAAATTCATTTGGTCTGATAAGCCAGACAAGATAAATCGGAGAACTTTAATGAAGGAAAATTGCCTGGGGGGAATAAAAATGATAAATGTAAAACTATTTTTAAGTTCTCTTAAAACAAGTTGGCTTTGAAGACTATTCAGAGGAAAAGATTCCACCCCTTGGATTAAGTTATTTCAACTCACAGTAAACTCCAAACTTGACAGAATTCTAAAACTTGGCCCAGAATATATTAAATTACTGAAGCAATGGACAACAAATAAGTTTTGGCTACACACATTTGATTCATGGTATAATGTCCTAAACAACCAAATCTTTCAGTCTAAAAGTCACTTACTAACATCTCCTATTTGGTATAACAACAAAATCTCAGCTGAACCCCTATTTTTTTCTGATTGGTACTTAAAAGGTATAATAACAGTCAGTGATATATTAGACCCAAGGGGTACAATTATGAGCTGCAATCAGTTACAGAGACTTTATCATTTGGATCATGTCAACTTTCTTTCATACCTTCGTGTAAAACTTAATGCCCTTAAATTTTTAAAGGATAATGATCAACAAGACAACGACTCCCTAGCAAGACCCTTTATACCGAACCATATCCGGATTATATTCAAGTCATCTAAAGGGGTCAGTGATTTTTATAGATGTTTGATATCCATGGAAAAAAATAATCATTCTTCAAAAAAACGATGGAGTACGGATTTAAACACACATATAAATGAACAACAGTGGAAGTATATTTACAGAACATGTTTCAAAACTATCCAAAACAATAACCTGATATGGTTCCAGATGAAAGTATTGTACAGAATCCTCGGGACAAAACAGTATCTTCAAAAAGTGGGGTTGTCCGATTGTTCCTTGTGTCTCAGATGTAACAATGTATCAGAAAGTATTTTGCACTCTTTTTGTCAATGTGGTCAAGTGAACCTTTTTTGGGAAGCTATCGAAAAGTATCTTGTTGAAAAAATTAACTTTAAAATAAAATTTACTGACTTTATTATAATCTGTGGTTATCCCTTGCATGATCAAAACAATATCCCAATTAACACATTAATTATTGTCACCAAAAAATACATTTTTGAAACATCCAAATCTGGCAGTAGACTAAACATATCAGCCCTTAAGCATAAGCTTTGTCAGATATATACAGACGAATGTCTGTTATCAAAGATTGGTAAAATGGAAGAAAAATTTGTCAAAATCTGGCTTCGATGGCTTCCAGTATTTTCAGAATAAACATTTTAAAAGTTTGAATTAATCTTGAAGTAATTTTTTTTTTCTTTCAAATGTACATGTTATAGTGTCTTTTCAATTATGTAGCATGTAACAAATTGTTTTTTTTTTGTTTTTTTGTATTACATGTTGATTAGTCCTATTATTTGATTTAAATTCTCTTTTAGTCTGGAATTGTAACTTTGTCTGATAGAGTGTACAACATTGTGAATTGTGTATATGGTTATTACAAATATGGGAAACAATAAAAAATGAAAAAAAAAAAAAAAAATTAATACTTAGTAAAATTTCAACTTATTCAGTATTTTATTAAACAAAACATAATGGTTCCAATTCGAATGGTTGGCGAGTGATTATGGTCAGCAAACCAGTTTATTCAATTTATTTGTCAAATCCAGAGCACAAAGTAAATACCATTTATACCTCACACGTTTCATTTTATTAATAACATGATAGCAGGTAACTTTAATTTAATCAGTTAATTCCACATTATGAATAATTGCCATTTGATTCCTTACCCACTGTTTCCTGAAGTGGGGCACAATGGAACCCTGGCTGTGTACATTCTACTTCCCAGGAATTCTTGTCCATACATTCAGCACTATCAACTGGTTCACATATCCCTGTTATACGATAACGTTTATGAATGGTTGTTAATTATTAGACGTCATTTCAGTCTCTCTATTAATCAATACGGACACTCATGCCTTAGAGGATGAACATAAATTTGGTGTCACATAAATACATGTACTTAATAAAATAATAACAATTGATGCATATAATTACCTACAGCTCAATCTGGATACAGAGATGAAATATTACCATTGAGTTCTTTAGCATTACATGGCAGGATAGAAATCTGCATATGATTTTGATTCTATGTAGAGAACATATTTCAACCGCAATTTAATTGGATACAAAATATGGGTGAAACGGCATAAATACTTAGCTAATAGGGTTGTTCCACTGGAACAGTCTTGTTGGTTGCCAAGTTTTTAGGAGGGTTGGTAGCATTTTTTACAGAGTCAGTTAGGGTTGGTTATGCTTTCCTAGCTTGACATGTTTGATATTTCACCAACCCTCCATGACTCTAGATCCCAACCTTGGCTCCGTCCACCTGGAAATCATCTTGTCTTGTATCTGTACATCCTGTCATAGTCACTTACAGACCTGTCTAATACTGTTACCTTTCATGCAAGGAAACACTTGTCAGCCTTTTGTATTCAAGTACCACGACAAGCCATAGAACAACACCAACTGTACTTGAAAGAAAACCAGCTTGTTGTAATCAACCAAGACCTGATTTCATTGCGTCGCATGAAGAGGAAAAATCTCTAAGTCTTTGGCCACAGAGTCGTTGTCATCACAGAAGGTCAAGCTGGGAACACAGCAGGACAAGACATAACAATAAACCGATAATATGGTTACAACTACAGACAAGCTGGAAAGGGCGTAGGATATGCCGGCTTCACTTAACCGACTCCAGGCTTGTTGGTTATGGGATTTGTTTCTACATAAAAGACGAGTTGGTGTGTGCGATGCACTGGTCAACATCCATGGATGGCAATGGGTAACATTCAGATAGGTTTTTGTTTTTTACAAATAAAGTTAGGGTCTAGTGCACAGATATAACTTTTTCTGACTAGCTGACATGTTTTTTTAATGCTGCCTTGATTTGATTTGTAAGATGGGTCCTAAAAAGTCAAGACAGCAAGCGAGGAAGATACACATAGACCTACAGAGTTAGAGTTGGGAGATACAGCTTCTGACATCCAGAGGATGAGGGAGGAGAGAGAACAGAGAGAGGAGAGGGAGGAATCCAGGAGGCCATATCTCCATAGGAGGATAGTTCACTGTCATTTATACAGACAGTCACAGAGGAACATTTATTTAACAGACTGAGATGAAGAGGCTATTGTAGATTTTGTCAAGCATCCTGAGGAGCTTTACCACAAAACCCGTGATAAGTTCAAGGTCAAGGCAAGGAAAGATTGTCTGTGGGCAAGATTTGCAAGCAGTAGCAAACTCTCCGTGAAAGTGTGCAACATTTGGTTTCAATCCCAAAGTACTCACTATGGAAAATTACCCTGGTCCAAGTCTGGCTAGGCTCCCAAGGAAATGACAGAGGCAGAACTGGATTCAAGATAAGTTTGAGTCTTTTAGGAGCCACAACAGAAGGAAGGGGCTCAGCAAGCCTTCTGGATTTAAGTCATCACAGAGCGGAGTCAGTGCTGGAGCACCCTCAGCCCATGACATTTCACGAGGATCACTGGATATTGACAGCATGGAAACCAGCATCCATTGCCATCACTGCCCGTACTAGAGTAGTGTCCCAGCCTTCAATACTTGACTAGCAGGTCATGGATTAATTTGCCCATATGAAACCTATGCTCACATCTTTCCTTGGGCACAGATAGGAGACCACCAGAACAGCCGTCTGCAACTAGCTGGCATCTGAAGTTGAAAGCTTGGCGGAAAGAGACTTTCAGACCTTTCAAAATGAGACTTATCAGCAGGAGCCACTGCAGCCAGCAGCATTTGCCAGGGAATACATCTGGACTATATTCCAGAATCCCAGATGCCAGCAAACCAGGTCATACAACCAGTTCAACAAAACCAAGTGGTTTTAAGAGGACAACAACAGCCCAGAGAGCACCAGACTCCATAATTTGTTATCAATGATCAACAACCTGGTACTTCAAGACAGCTGTATTTCACACAACATCTCAGGCCTCTACGGCCTTTTTGGGAATAGACAGTCAGTAATGAGTTACCGTGAGTTACCGTTCTCCTCCAACCACCCAGCAGGAAGAACCACCTCAGCAGCAAGCCAAGCCCCCCCAACAGTCATCAAAGCCCAAGCAGCAGCAGCAGTAGACTTACTGCATCTACCTTCAAAAGGTCCTTTTTCAGGACCACCAATGTGAAACATCCTTTTCAGGACAACTGCTGGTTCATAGATCATTCTCAGGACACCTGGAATCTTCCCAAAACAATAAATAAGCTGCACATTTAAAAAAAACAAAAAAAAACAAAACAAACATAACACTGCCCCAAACCATTTGAATTTAATTTTTGAATCTTAGAAACTTTATGTGGACTTAAAGTTTTGACCTTTTGGAGCCCAGGAAGGGACATAGAACTGTTTTCCTGTCATTTTTTATCTCGTTACCACAAGATAGTAAGTCATTACCACAAGTTAAAAAATCGTTCCCACAAGTTAAAAAGTCGTTCCCACAAGATAGCAAGTCATTCCCACAAGATAGCAAGTCGTTACCACAAGATACTTAGTCGTTCCCACAAGTTATCAAGTCATTACCACAGGATAGCAAGTCATTACCACAAGATATGAAGTCATTCCCACAAGTTTTACTTAGTCATGCTTTGATGTCAATGTACAGGCAATGTTTTTGTCTATGATACCTAACTTATATAGGGGTCACCCATCAACTAGCATACCATTCAAGTTTACATATGCCTGTAGGCTTTCAGTGACCTTAGCAATTTTAATGGTTATTCTTCTTAGTAACCTACCTAGTGACCTTTAGAGGTCACCTACTTATTATTACAGATACACTGACACATAGAAACATGTATAAACATATATATTGCATTACTGTCTTTTAGAGGTGCCTGTTTTATGGCACTTTCCTTGGTTCTTCTAAGATATTTTTAGTTTGTTACATTGGACTGGGTGCTTTTTGGCACAGCATACCTTGCAGGATCTCCATTGGATTCTCATACAAGCTATATATGCTGGAAATTGCATAGACTTTTCATACAGTAAATTGCATAGTCTTATCATTCTGTAACCTGTAGCAATAAGTAGATGACCACTGAAGGTAACTAATTAGATAACTAAGAAGAATAACCATTAAAATTGATAAAATGATGGTAAAATGGTATAAATGTTTGACATGTAAAGTAACAGGAAACATGCGAGCTCTGGAGGTCACTAAAAGTATGTGCATGGGCAAGGTAGAGGTTTACTCCTAATTGGGTTATAATGTCTGCATGTGGCACCTTAGGGGAACCACACCATTATGTGTTCAGTATGGTGTAAATAATTTTTCTATCTGTCTGTTTTCTAGATAAAACTAAATAACTAGATGTTATCAAGTTATGTCTGTTATAACTGTTATTATAATAAATATTTTTAACCCTTGTTTGCATATTATTGGTCCCTGGGAATGAGTTACTCAGTCGTGGGTATGAATGAAAACAAGGATTTTCTATCTTGTGGTAACCACTTAGTATCTTGTTACCACAAGTTAGTATCTCATTCCCACAACTTAGTATCTCATTCCCACAACTTAGTATCTCATTACCATGACTTATTAAGTTGTGGGAATGACTTACCATCTTGTGGTAACGACTTGCTAACTTGTGGGAACGAGTTTGCATCTTGTGGTAACAACTTTCTAACTTGTGGTAACGACTTGCTATCTTGTGGGAACAACTTTCTAACTTGTGGGAACGACTTTCTAACTTGTGGGAACGACTTGCTATCTTGTGGGAACGACTTTTGAACTTGTGGGAACGACTTGCTATCTTGTGGGAATGACTTACCATCTTGTGGTAACGACTTGCTAACTTGTGGGAACGAGTTTGCATCTTGTAGCAACAACTTTCTAACTTGTGGTAACGACTTGCTATCTTGTGGGAACAACTTTCTAACTTGTGGGAACGACTTTCTAACTTGTGGGAACGACTTGTTATCTTGTGGGAACGACTTTCTAACTTGTGGGAACGACTTTCTAACTTGTGGGAACGACTTGCTATCTTGTGGGAATGACTTACCATCTTGTGGTAACGACTTGCTAACTTGTGGGAACGAGTTTGCATCTTGTGGTAACAATTTTCTAACTTGTGGTAACGACTTGCTATCTTGTGGGAACAACTTTCTAACTTGTGGGAATAACTTTCTAACTTGTGGGGATGACTTGTTATCTTGTGGGAATGACTTACTATCTTGTGGTAACAAGATAAAAAATGACAGGAAAACAGTTCTATGTCCCTTCCAGGGCTCCGTAGAAAAAAAGAGTTTGACCTTGAAGAAAATTAGACAATTATGAAATGATCTTGACCTTTGAGAAATTTTTCAGATTTTGGAAACACTTGGACCTTGGAGAAACTTTGAAAATTTTGAAATGATTTTGGCTTTTGGATTTGACCATTGACCTTTGACTTTTGACCTTTGTGAAACTTTGAAACTTATAAAAAGATTTTGACACTTCAGAAACTTTGACAGTTTTAAACTTAAAAAATTTTTAAAAAAAATATTAAAAAAATATAAAAAAATAAATTAAAAAAAATATTAAAAAAATATAAAAAAATAAATTAAAAAAATTTTAAATAAAAAAAAATTAAGTAAGTTTATTTTTGAAACCTTTTCACTTTAAATCCATTTCGAAATATGAAATAAGTCTGGAGGTTTATAAATTTTGATATTTACTGTGAGACATTTGGTTTCATGTAATTAGATATTATTATATTTTTGGAAATTGTTTGTATATAGTTGGAGCTATATTAGAGATATTTGGGACATTTGTTGGAAATTTATGGGACATTGGTGCAACACTAGCTTAAATAAAAGCTCTTGGAAAGCTGGGTAGTCCTGAAAAGGATTGATGGATGCCAGCTTCTTCTGTCCCCAGAGTAGGTCACTGTCTCATCTCAGATCCTGTCCTCCTGCCTAGCCAATGCACCAACATAATTTAAATAATCCATGAGTAGGTCTTGCCTTTGCTTGAGGGATACCTGCAGTTTTCATCTGCCACATATACTACTGGTTCATTTGCTGTTGTTGTTTCATCATCTGATGGGTGGGTGCCCTGGCCAATCTGCCTTGGTGTGTCTTCAGCATGTTGTGAAACACATGTCAACAATGTGTCTGAAAACCTTTGGCATTTGCTCCATTGTGCCTAGGAGGACCCTCAATCTGCTTGCTAGGTTTCCAAACACATCCTCCACTATCCTACTACCTCAGGATATATTGTAGTTTGCTGTTCTCTCTTCCCTAGTGAGTTGTCTTCTGCTGTAGTGTTTCACAAGCCATGGCATCAAGAAAAAGGAGTCGTCACCCAGCAAAAATAATGCAAAGCTGGCCCTTCCTCCCCCAGGGGTTCAGGTGGTGGAATCCCAAATGTGCCATTCTCTATCTTTTTCTTCAACTTGCAGCGGTTAAATATTTGTGCATCTGATGAAAATCCATTTGACCCATCTATCCAGAGTAATCTGTAGTCTGCGTTAGCCAGGACCAGGAAAAAGAAACACTTATTATTGCAAAAGTTGATCCCACATCTCTTTGGTTATCTCATGGCGACATGTTTCCCACCTAGTGCCCCCAGAAAGCGGGGGACATTCCATCTGGTTCTGAAAGTCTTCTTGATTTGTTTCCAGTCTTCTGGAGTGCTAGGCAGATCTGGTTGGATCAATACGCTGCTGCAGTCTTGTCAGTCTGTCACTAGGGCTTGTCGTGACCAGCCCCAACTTGTCAGTATGGGCTTTACAGCTTGTCCTCATACTTTCATGTTTGGTTGTGGAGAAAAACATCCTGACTCCAAATCATGTAGGGAACTGTATCAAGACAAGCCGAGGTGTACTACATCCTGTCGGGGAGATGAAACTAACCATGCTTTTTTATTGGAGTTTTATCCCCAATCCCCATCTCTGCTAACCCACCCTTTAGTCAGTTATTGTTGGTTAGGGTTGGCATCAGTGAAACAACCCCTATTAGGATAATCCCCTGTGACCATATTCACCAAAGATCAATCATAATCAAATCTTATCTTAAGCTTAGCCTGTAGCTTTGCATTGCTTTCGGTTTAAATATTTCACTTGTTTGAAAAAAAAATATGCAACAACATCTGTATGTCATAATATCTATTGTTAAGACACTATTAATGCCATAATAATCTGGAGACAAGAATTTGTATCAAGCTACACAAACAACTGGTGCATTGAATGAGTTATTTACTGACCTGGATGAGACAGTTCATCTGTTCTAGAAGGACGATCTCCAGGTTTCCATAAACAATCCGGATCCCCAAGTTCTTCACCATTGCTTTTCCCATCACCATCTGAGTCAGCTCTACATAGACACTCATCCCAAATCTCAACAAGTGCATGTCACAAATCAATATGATCAATATAAAATATAAATCACACCACAATATTGAAGGCAGAGTTCTTGTTTTAAGTTTGATATGTACCTATTTCACTTTACCTCTGTGGTATTGGGTTTGAATGCATATCACAGTAAAGTGTAAGATGCACTGTTATGACATAATAATAGTGGTTGACTGTAAAACCAGCTAAAAGTCTTTCTTATGTTTGAAAGTTGTGGAAATCATCCCCAGATTTAATGCCAGGTGTCGAGTTACTTATGATTCAGCTTCACTTAGTTTAATATGTACAGTTAAGGATATCTTAGGATTTTCTGGTGTCAATCACGCATTTCTGAATCAATATTTAACACTTTTAAACCACCCCACCTTTCCATTCGAGTTAAAATCTCTTCCAAATGGGTTCCGCTCGCCTCCACCTGCTTGGTTTATTTGATGTCCCACTCCAGCCCATATTGCACCCTCAACACAGGGGTGTGGGACATTCATGCCATTAGGGATCCTTTCCTGGTATGGCTGATATCCTGACGTACTCTTCAGAATCAGGATGACAATCAAAATGGTCAGCATGGTCTGAAATAGGTTTTAAATGTTTTCCAAGCAGCTTTTAGCTACACAGTGGTGTTATTTGGTGGAAAGGTGATGTTTTAAGTGTCTAACAAATCTGGAAGTGAGGCAAAGTAGTACCAGCCTTCTGATAAAGTAATACCATCTTTCTGACAACATAAATTGATTGTCATAGAAATTTATGTTATGTTTCTAAATGTACCACAAATGTAACGGACCATAATTAAGGCTATAGAAAAAGTTATTTGCTTGGACTGTATATACCCTGGGGTGGATCATGCGACCAGTCACATGTAAAACTCCCAGTAGAATATGAATATCATGTTTTTCATTAACAGTTGTGTGCTTCTGAGAACTTAACTTTCAAATCAAATTGCTAAAGAGCGAGAGTAGTGCATGCTTCTGTATTTACAGTTAAGAGAAAGCACTTGAATGGAATATTTACAGTAACCGGTAAATTTTATATGATTTTAATATTCAGTATGTTGATTAAGTTATTAATTCTACAAGCAGTTATAATTAATTAGTGCACATATTAACCTACTTTATTTAATCTCAGAGATTTTATATTCCTTTCTGACATGGTATAATTGTTTTACGTTCATCACAAATCAGAGTTGTCCATTTCTATTTTATAACACAGAAAATTTAACATACATGTGCATAAACACCTTTAGATACAACATACCCAAATTTTATGTCTCATAAATTTGTTTCTTTTTAATTTTGTTTACAGTTTCTTTTCTTTCTTTCTTTCTGACCCCGAAAAAGTTGTGAGATTTTGACACTTCTTGATAATGTATTCTTAGCTTATTGCTACATTTACACAATAAAAACCACCTTAAAACCGCCTTAACCACAATAAACAATATATTTACTAATTCTCCAAAATTTAATTGTATATAGGTATTATAATTAATTTAATAAGTTAAATACCATCCTTCTCAGTCTCACCATACTTGCTATGTATGTGCATAAGTGCTTTGTCTTGCCAAGGCAGGGTTTTAGATAAGACCAGAGAGCTTTAATTTTTGCCATGATTTATTTGGACATCAAAAAGAGCTCTCATTCAAACATCTCACCATGGACATGTTTATGGTCATACTGTTACATTTTATGTTATGCTATGTACACGTTCTAATTTGTTACAGATAAACTCCATGTTGAATGTGATCCGTGACACTGGGCATTTTTTATATCATTCTCAAGAGGTATAGAAGGGTATAATGGTTGTTAGGCTGTTAGCTTTGTATTTTTTTTGCTGAAAAATAGCAACGCAAGATATATTGTCATTTATTATTCATAAATTACAATATGTCTTGCATTTCTTTTTGGCTAAGTATATAACAAATTTATTTATGTTATGTACAAGACAGAAATTATTACAAGTGTGATACTTGTGTTGGATATGGCCTATGGTATCGAAAGATAATATTATTCCCAAAGGTTCCCAGAAACCCATAATCTAGGTTGGCATCCAACCCTAGCATACTGTTAGGTAGACTGGGATCCTGTCCGTCAAATATTGTTCTTATTTCATAAAAGCTCAGTAAATGGTTCATATTCTCATACGACCCACAGTACCATCGTATCTCCTGAGACATATACTTCTCTCAACACCCAACTCCAATCGGACACCTAATGCGTTGGACGGAAGTACACTACTATTGAAAGCAAGCTGAAAATCCCCCAGCCCTTGGAATGTAAACTGATGGGCAACAGAGAGTGGGTCATTGAGGAAAAATGCTACAAATTCTATAAATCCTGATGTTATATGTGTTCAAGAAACTCACCTAAAAAGTAATGACACTATAAACTGTGAAAACTAGAAATGGTTTGGTAAGAATATATGTTTGCAGAAGAAAAGTCTCACCACGTTCTCTGGTGGTATAGGTATTTTTCTAAAAGACAGTGTTATTGAGAATTATACTGCTGACGTTATTAGAAAAAAAATGTAGATGGTATACTTGGTATGGAATTTGTCTCGAAATCTAGTGAATTTTCATTTGTACTTGTTTGTTATTACTTACTTCCAGATGGCTCTTTATATGCAAATCCAGATAGCTTTTACTCTCAGCTGATATGCAGCATATATTTGAATAATGATGTAGATTTATTAATAATTTGTGGACATTTTAACTCCCGTATTGGTAAGGAACAAGATTTTATAAGCAATATAGATCCGTTACTTCTGTTAAATAATGTGGGTACAGTTTAAATGTATTTGGTGAAACATTTTTGGAGTTTCTCAATGGTTTATCTTTAATGGGTGTGTGATGCCTGAGAACAGTAATTATACATGCATAAATACCTACAAAATATCTGTTGTAGATTACTTTTTCACTTTTCAAGATGTTCTTAAGATCATCAAAAACTGTGAAATTCAAACTATGGCTGAGATCCTTGCTAAATTTCATATCTTTCCAAAATTGCTTGACAGACGTAACACTTCAGATCACTCCATTTTATCAATTGATGTGACTTATGATAACTATAACAGTAAAAACTAGATATTTAGAAACCTGAGTGTTTGAAGTTGTCCCAAAGTCAATAAAAATATTCCAGACCCAAAAAATTCTACTTTGATTATTGCCCTACAGGTTTTATGAATAATCTCAAATGGAGTCAAGCCCGTTTAAACATAATAAACAACAATATTAATGAACATTAATCAACAACTGGATTTGGAAAATATTTAGAAGCAAATAATAAACACTATAACTATTGAAACGAAAACACATTTAAATTTTAAAGATTGTACAAAGAAGTTCAAACAACAATTTAAACATACAAAACCCATACTGGTCAGAAAATTAACACATCTCTGAAAGGAAATGAATGGGAAAAGAACAATCAAACATCAAGCGTAAGGGTACAATCAGCCAAAAACGAAATCTAAAACATGATTTTCTACTTACCAGAAGTAAATTTGAAAAGCACTACAAACTACTGAGAGACAATATAACACACAATTCCTCAATAGCTTAGAGGTTTTTAATACCACCAACCCGAAAGATTTTTGGAGTAATATTAAATGTTTGGGACCAAGGAAACAATCTATCCAGGTGGAAGTCGAGATTAACGGTAAAAGATGTATTGGCAATAATATAGTGCTGAAAAATGGGCCTCTGAGTTTAAAAATTGATTAAATGAAAACATGGAAAATATCAACCTCAACAAGTACGATATGTGCGATACCATACATACAAGTGTAAAAATAACAAGTCTTTTAGCTTAGATAACATCCCATATGAACTGCTGAAATGTAAGGATACAAACTTTTTTATTGCTTAAATCATTTGGTTTTCGTTTCAACAATAATGTTGATAAAATATATATCAGTGTTTAAACAGCCGAATTATTTTATATCTAGAAATGTAAATCTCGTAGCATATAAGCAAAATGGTATCACTGGAAGTCGTTCATGTAAAGATCATGTATTCTCCCTTGCTACTATTATACAAAACCGACTTTATACTAGTAAGGAGACATTTGTAGCTTTTGTTGACTTTAGCAAAGCCTTTGACAGTGTTGACAGAACTATTTTACTGCATAAATTACTCAACTACCATATTAATGGAAAACATTATATGGCAATTAAAATTGTACTGTAATACGCAAAATTGAATAAGAATTAATAATAGGTATACACAATGGTTTCCCTAATTTTATGATGTATGCCAAGGGGACAGTCTGTCCCTGTCCCCAACTTCATTTTCAATATTTTAAAATTTGCAAATTCCATAACTTGGTATTGATATAAGCACTAAAAATATTGGAATCTTCATGTATGCATGATGATGTGTCTCTAGTAGCTTAGGACGAGAATAAACTTAAAGAGCCTGTAGCACCAATTTTGACATATCCCTTTTTTTGTTTTTCTATAAAATACATTCCCACAGAAATCCATTTACACTAATAACAGTTACAACAAGCCAATGTTTATGCCACTATTTCACTTTTATCACACAAATTTCTCCCCCTCTTGGAAGGAGAAAAACTCAAGGCCAAAAGTCCAAAGTTTGTGTGTACTACGTAATACGATGGCAAGAGATTTCCACTTGCATAAAAACACACTGTAACTGTACAGTTTTCTTATACTTATTTGCTGGTGTGTAAAATTTAATTATGTCTTCTTCTGATGATGATACCTTTATACATTTATCATGCACAAATTCAGATGTAGGTATCAGTGAAAATGAATCAGATTGTAGTGATAACAATAGTGACAAGGCAATAAACATTGTACCTTATAACTTTGAACCATATCTGTCTGATGATGATGACAGAAATGTTGAAAGTGAAGAATTGGATAGAAATGGCAGTGGTGGTGTTGTTAGTGATATTCAGAGATTACAAAACACTGAATGGTAAGCAAACCTTTTTCAAAAGTTAAGAGTATTTTGACTTTATTAATAAATAATACAATTTCAAAAACAACATCATACAGGTGGGCTAATAATGTCACCCCTTATATGTTTGTAACATTACTTTCTTCACACTCAAAACCATTTCTTTCCTGAATGTGTAACACAATGATATTTACTTTAGTATTATCAGGACTTTTGTATAGAAATATTCAAAAAATAAATAAATAAATAAAATGAATTTAAGTTTGTTTACAACCTCCATCATATAAAGTTTGAGAACTGACCATTTATAATGTCTGGTAAAGGGTGACCAATTGAAGAAGGAAGCTACAAAATGACTTAAAGGTAGAAATTTCTTATTGTAGGTGTAAATGCTTCAACTATGTCACACTTCCTTTAGTAGAAGAATGTGTTTGTTGCTGTGAAATAGATCAAGTGTCAGATAAAAAGGGTGACTATCCATGCATCATTGGTCACCCAGGATTCACTACAGTCTGCCTTGATCCATGGGTATTACAAACTGCCTATTATGCATACAAACAGCAGTATGGTCAGAATAAAGATCAACCTCTCAATCAGAGATATCGCTATATTGCTTATAGACAATTGGCAAGATGGTGTTGGGGATTCTTGGGCAAAGAAATAAGAGTGGCACTTCCATCTTGTGCTGTGAACAGAATAAGGGAAGAATTTCCTTCACCTGATTATGAAGGCTTTAAACCATATCCACAGTTACCAGATTTAAACTAGAAGGCTAAAACACATTTGTACTGTATATATGTGGAAATCTGTGACTTCATAATACACGTGAATAACATTACCATATTTGTATAACATTAACTTTTGATTTTGCTATGAATGTTCCTGGCTGTTTCACAACTTCAGCCGTTTCAAAACGGCCAAGTTATTTTATTTGGGCATTTACTTGGTTTCAAAACGGCTTGGCCATTTCAAATCTAACAGATCTAAGTAAATTAAGCAGGTACACTTCGGGTATGATCTTCAATTGGGCAATTTGAAGTTTCCTGAACAGGCAGTTAGTAACACAGCAGCTACAATTAGACTCCTGCTGTTTTAATATATTGATTAGTTTGTGATTGGGTTATGACCAGTCAATAACAGAAATTAAATGCAATTAACACACCTCATAAAAATAATCCACGCAGAAGGAATAGCTTCCTTTCTGTTTTCTCAAAAGTAGTTATTGCTTTGATGGTGATTTGTTATTCACTGTTTAAGTAATCCTTTGATTAGATTTCCCCTATTTGTAAGGAATCAAAGAAAAGTGCTTAATTATAACAAAGAACAAACTGGGTAAGATTAAGACTGTTTTAACACTTCTTCAATTGCATAGCATCAGATGTGAAAATTGCATTTAAAAGATCATAAAAACTATACTAGTAATTGCATATTAATATCACTATAAATATTCATAACATTTGAGATTATCTAGTTTAAAAACAACATTGAAAACACACACTGCTTAAAATCAGTGAGATGGTTTTCATGCGGCCATCAGATTCATTTTGCAATTTCAAAACGGCAAATGGCCAAGGGTTGGAAAACGGCAAGTAACATGAATACTTAAGATATTATCACTTTACTGTTTCTGTGTAACACACATAGAAATATATCTTGGAACACTTAGAAGAGCTGTATGTATGGATGCATGTCCAAAGTTATGTAAATGAAAATCACTTTGCAAGTAGCTTTACCAAAATTAAAATTCTTCATTTCATGTGCTTGTATCTTGATGCATGCTCTTCGATAGCTTTTTCTTTGTCAGGATGTTCAAAGTTCGCACACAGATTAGGAGGTAGTGTAATTGCAGAGGCTACTTGTTTCCTTGCTTCAGATGGTTTTTGGCATTCCTTCTCCACTTGTGTCCAAAGATTGTCAACGTAATCAAATGTTTGATTCTTCAAAACTTTTCTAACAATATACCCTCCCTTTTTATACTTGGGATATTTTATCTGAAATACTGGCTCCCCACTGTGTGTATGCATTTGTTGTCTGCCTGTATTTTCATTATAATGGATTGCAGCTAATTTTACCCTACATTCCATAGCAATTGGTGTGAACGAAAACATTTTGGGTGCAAACTGGTTTAGTAGACTGTGAAAGGCTTCAAGGTTCCATGTTTGTTCGTCTCCTGAAAGTTTAGAAATGTCGCCTAAAAGGGCCTTTTTTAGACAAATTTCTTCAATTTGAAATGAAGCCTTAGATCCTGACTTTATTCACTTTTTCCTTGCTTCTCTGCCTACTAGTTCTTCATGGGCACATTTTGAAAATAACTCATTGCTGTGATTATGCTTATTAATCACATGGTTGACAACAGATGACCATTTTGCAACAATTAACTCTCCATGCCCTGGTTCTGTTGAAACTGCAGACCAGTAGAGGTGATTAATAATACTTTGAATCCATGGTCGAATGTCTTTACAGTCCTTTAATTTGGCTGCAGACTCCAATTTTTTGCCAACCGATTTGGCCACATGCCAAATATCATAAACATGGAGTATTGCACTGTGGTTTTCTCTTATCCATTTAGCTATAGATCTGTGCCTATCTGTCACAATTTTGACAATGTTTAACCACTCTATCAGATGATTCAGAGATTTTTGAAGTCCAGCAAGTTCCATGTGATAACTTCCACCTACTTCAGTGCTTGTTATTAATTGAATGTCTAAAATACAGTTCCAGTTAAGCTCCATGTATGTATAAATGCCATACTTTGCACAGTGACCCATGCTATCTGCACGCCCATCTCCTCCTATTGTAATACCATCTCCTCTTGCCCTTAAAAGGCCTATTAGATTTTGCTGTTGCTCATTCCATATTTTATTTATTGCTGGAAAGAGTAATTCTTTTTGATGGCGGAAAAAAGTGCTTTTTTCAATGCAAGCAAGTCTCATGTGATTAAAAAGTCTGAGCACCTTGGAGAACATTGAGCCACTGAACAATACTGCAGCTGAAAGAAGTATATTTCCAGCTGGATAGTCTCTCACAAAAGGTTGGGCCTTCCATTCTGTTGTTTTACCACAACTTTCACAAAAGAGTTTAACAGTTAAAAGGGTACCCAAATTTACAGGACTGCGAAGGGAAATTATATCATGGCTACCACATGATGGACAATGGGTCCATGAAAGCAGGACCTGTAGTGCAGACCAAAAGACAATAAATTTTGGCTGATATAAGATTCTTGAATTTTCTACACCGGGTTGTTCTTCAAAAGAAGGAATTTCTTCTCTGTCTACTTCATTTTTACTGTCTGGAGATGGCAAATACTCTGACAGTATTTCAACTTGTTTATCTACCGACTGACTATATGAGCTTTCAAAACTTTCATCTGATCTATGGATTGTTCCATCACCAACCTGAACACATTGATCTATCTGAGTTCTTATACTTTCAGTCTGTGTTGCCTTTTTATGTCCGCCTTTGATAACCACTTGAACTTTTTTATTTTTTTTCTCCATAAGTGTTTGAGTAGATGATGTCACACAACCACTTTTTTCACTATTATCATTAACAAATGTATCCATATCTGATGTGAAACTATTATCTTCAGTATCACTTAATTCTGTCATCTCGGATATAGTATGGCTGCACAAAGCATCTTGAATAGCCCTTTGTCTTTCCCTTTTGTCATAAGCTGTACGTCGTTTCTTAACTGCAACTTCTTCAGATGTTTTACCCCTGCTGAACAGAGTAGGAACTGCACTGGGTTTGAGCTTTCGGACTGTTGACACAGAAAATCCCATTTCCTTCATCATGACTGGCCAAATTTCATAACAGTCTGGAGTAAAATGATCACTACAAACATAAGCATATTGTGAAGCTGGACCGTTCCATTCAGCTCGAGTCTTCTGGACTTGCTTCACCCATTCATCATATCTTTCAATTCTGCTTCATCTTTCCCTTTGTTTGGGAAAGAATGAAATGTCACATCTCTGTGCTTGTCTGACCGATTGGTACAATTAGCTGCCACACAAGTCTTTCCCATGATAGTAAGCAGTTAAGGATGCTGATATATACACTTTATATACATGTGAATGTATATGTTCACATTTCAAGCCTTTAAATACAGATTTTGTTAACAATTATTTATATTTATACAATTTGTTTGTAAGCAGTTATTAATGTCATTGAAAATATTTTTCTTTGTAACTATTTCATATACACTGTCACTATTTTTACAAGTATATGTAAACAAAACTTACATTTGTTTCTGTGTGGTTTAATTTCCAAATTATAAATGGTATAACAAACACATTTTTGAATATCTGTTGGTAATTTAATAAAGTGAAATAGCTTTCAATGTAAATTAAAACAATTTGTGTGCACAGAAGAAAATGTAATAGTACAGCTCATGGTACTTATAACCAGGATATAAATGGCCCTGAGAAAGCAATCCATTGAGTGACGTCAGGCTCTTTAAAAGAGAAATAGATATGTTAAAAGGCCGGTGCACAAATTGGAAACTAGATGTAAATCTTACAAAAAGTCCAATTATACATTTTAGGAAGCCAAGAAGATGACCCACAAAATATCAGTCCAGGTTTTGTTGATAAATTATTGTAATTTGTGACAATAAATAGGTATCTTGGAATAATTTTTGATGAAAGTCTAATTTTTACTGAATGTGTAACTATTCCAGCTGACTCAGCTGGAAGAGCTCTTTGAAATGTGACATCAAAATTCATTTCACTCAAGAATATCATGTTTTCAACATTCACAAAAATATTTGATACAACAGTATCAGCCTATTGTTCTAGTGTATGAAGCTAAAAAAGCATCAATATGCTACCAAAATACAAAATAGAGCATCCAGATATTTTAGTGGTACACAAAAATGAACCAGATCTAGCTGTGCAAAGTGAAATGGGCCAGGTAGTCATTGAGTATAAGTATTATTGTTTATGTCGTGATTATGGAATAAACTAATAAATTGGATCCTGTGCTGATCACACACCATATCTTTGAATAGGATCTGCAAAACTTCAATTCAGATTCTTGGTGTGGAAAATCATGGAATTTTTTTGATTTGTTGAATTTGCACAAGGTTTTTGAGAATGGTGAGGAAGTACATTTATCAGATGTAAAAGTAAACAAAATAGTTATCATGCAAAGTATGTTGTGTGAAAAATTACCATACAAACCAAAGCTTAGAACATATGTCCATAAAGATACTATTGAAAGTGAGCCTTTTCTTAAAGGGAATATATAGGGTCCACGATGGCCTGGTGGTTAGTAAGTTTGGCATCTAATCACAGGCTGTCACCTCTGTGTAGGGTTCGACTCCCATAAGGGGCAATACTGAGAACCTGTTCCAATATGACCCTGGCTATTGAATAGGACATGAAACCCCAACTTAAAGGAAATATCAACATTCACTTCTAATACAACTAAGAATTGGCATTCTGCTTTTAGCAGTCGAAACCAGAACAAACTACCGTATACCTTTGAAAAATTGCACTTGCCAAATATGTAAAAAAAAATTTGTCAAGGATGAAATTTTTTTTTCAAATTTAATGCATATTTTAATATTAATGAAATGGATGCATTTGATCAATTTTTTAAGTTGAACAGCAAATCGTCTCATAGCCAAATTCTCCCAGAATACTCACTTAAAACAGTTTCTTCTCTCAACTCAGGTCAGTATCATATTAGAAGCAAGCAATGACAAAATCTGGGGTGTAGGGAAACCCTTGGTAAAATTAAAAAGGGATTAAAATGACATTGTAAATGATGTTGGTTAATGTGCTATTTTGCTTCTTTCACAGCTAAAAGTTTTTTCTTTATTTACTTAATCCTAATGACTTTCTGATCATTATTTGCTTGTTGTTATGCTTATGATTAAAATTAAACATGAACAATCCTGGTTCCATAATTGTCAATAAAATTTCATAAGTGAATTGTAAACTGTGGATGTTAAACTAAGAAAATGTTATAGGATAAGGGTGTCTTGGGTAATTTGTCTTATAAACGGTGATAAGCAATTTGAAATGAATTTTCATTGGATTTTTTTTCATTATTCAGTATGTACAGTTTCTTGTTGTTACTGTACAACAGTTAATTAAAAATTTATATTGCTTAAGCACTTAAACTGCAGTTATAGCATGCCATTGTACTCTTCATTTCTCTATTGAATATTTATTACATCAATGTTTGTACTTCTTTTTAACAAACTTTTTAATGTTTAATCAATTTATTTCTAGCTTATATAGTGCAGGCAAGAATTACACACTTGGCCACCAAACATTTCAGCAAAATCTGTTCAAAACAATCCGTGTGTCTTTTGACCATCCTGAGTGTGATGTGGTGAGAAGGTTACTAGCACCATCCCTCAGTCTATGCAAGCAATTGTTAGAGGGTACCTTAAACGTAGCTTAGCATTCCCCAATAAGGGCCTCGTTCTGAGGCCAGCCAATAACCATAAGCTTCAAATTTGAATTTTAAGTGGAGGGAACAACAGTGAAAAGAACTGAAATTAAAGTCTTGTTGTTTTCATCTAAGGATAACTTTTTGTGGAATTCTTATGCAAAAGTTGTAAACATATCTACCAGTTTAGGTTATAACACTAGAAACAGAGTTGCTTGTTACAAGTGTAAACAGAGGCATAAACCTCCAGTTGGGGCGTCTTGCACACGGATTGTAAGCTCCAAAAGAAAACGCCAATCACGGGAGACAAACACAAACACAGTTACTGCAGAACCAGCCGCCACAGGGACAAGTTCAGCCCCTACATCTCAACAATCACAAGCCAAGGAAGATTCTGTAACGAACACGGCGGCAAAGAAAACTGCAAGTAAAAGGAAGCAGCCCACAACTGCCGAGGTAATGACTAAACTGACACTGGTTATGGAGAGATTTTCAGACATGGAGAAGAGGTTAGAACAACAAGAGCAGCAAAACAAACTATCGATGCTATCTCAACCTTCAGCACACAGTTCACCAAAAAGCTCACTCAAACAGCGTTCGCGCGCGCCCTCATAGGACTCATCAGTTCACATACCATCCATGGATTACTTGCGACAGGACAGCGAGGTACAGGCGAGGGTGGACAAAAGAATGCGTCAGTACGAGAACTTGGCCAGGGAAGACAATAAAGGTACGTTCACTAAAATGAAATCTGGCAGGTATCGTCTGGGTGATCAGTCTGTAAAACAGCATGTCAACTGGCCTCACAAATTCTGCTCGGTAGGGGAAAATCTTAAAATGCCTACGTACGAAGACATAAACATTTATCAGTGGGTACAAGGTTTTGCGAGGTGTATCCTAGAAGAGAAAGATCAGAGTACACGCACGATCATGCTGCAGTATCAAAGCAATCTAATGCAGGATGCGCTCGAACTGAGCTGGCCAACAGCCAAACGTGCCCACGCTGCAGTTCTCACTGAAGTAGAAAGGGGGCAGGTTACTTGGAGGGATCAGATAGGCATTGATCGGATCCAACAATGATTCACTCAGAGAGTTCTCAAATCTGACAGCACTAGTGTGATAGAAGAGCAAACTAGGGTCTGTAAGCGCTATAACGAGGAAGTGTGCACCCAATCTAAGGACCACACAGAAGGGAAAACACTCTACAAACATTCATGCTACACATGCTTTAAAGCGGTTAAGCGCCACTACCAGCACCCAGAAACAAAGTGCAATAGGTCAAAGTGTCACAACAGCCAATCTGTAGACAAGGCGAGGGTTTAGCTATCCTATATTCTGTCCCACGAATTTTAAACTGAAAACTTACAAGCCTTGGTACAAGCATTTAGGCAATTGCTATTGTAAATGGTGTATTAAAGACAGTGCAATTTATTATAGTAAGCATATTCATTGTTGCTAATGCCAATGGTGTCAGTTGGACATGGGCCTTAGTGGCGCAGAAGGTAATAATCAACAAATGACACGCTTTAATAACTCACAGCATGGATATAATACTTTATTAAGTTCTTTTAAACCGAACACAAGTGGCTATGTAAATAGTGTCAGTCTGGACGAAAATTCGTCTGGGAAATGCTACAGTTCAGACAGTGAAAGTGTGGATGGCGACTCATACTCAAGTCGTGCCTGGGGCGTTGGGTCAATGGATGACCTTAATGCTCATGACAACAATATAATTAATTTGAATTCTACTCTGACAGGCGAGATTAAGGTCCCCGACAGCCAATTAGACATAACAAAGGATGTCAACCACCTCTGTGAACAAAGTTATTTTAAAGTGAGTGATTATGGTAGTTTGCTAAACAATGGTCAAACCAATAGCAATTGTAGCCAACTTTCTATTAAGAGGGCATCCGAGAACAATAGCCACACACAGGAAGGTAACAAGTGTAATAAGGTCAACAATGAAAACGCCTTGCATAAACAATGGGGGCTCATGTTCAATGAAAACTTACTGGCAGTGGAAAACGTTCATTGTACAATAATTGAAAATGATGACATGGCCTCATGGCTTAAGCTCGCTTACAGAAGCAAATAAATACAATGTTCCAAATTATAAGGGAGCAAGAATTAAGGTAGTAATTAATGTCAAGCAGTTTAGGCATCTGTTGAAGAATTGTAAGTTCAGCAGAGTTATAGACTATGTGGAGTTTGGATTTCCCCTTGCTCTAGATTACGAAAATTTCACTTACATTAATACCACAGATAATCATAAGTCTGCCATACAGCACCCAGGGGCTGTCAGGAAATACTTGGAAACAGAGGTTGGCCACAAAGCAATAGTGGGCCCTTTCGAAAGTGCCCCCTTCGAACGCTTACACGTGTCACCAATGATGACAAGACCTAAACCTGACGGAAGTCGTAGACTCATCGTAGATCTGTCATGGCCAAAGGGTGGTGGAGTAAACAGTAGGATGGCAGACAATGAATTTGATTCGTACCCATGTTCACTGAAATACCCAACAATAGATAACATTGTGCAGGCAATTGTGGACATTGGAGATGATGCGCTTCTCTTCAAAGTAGACCTTCAAAGGGCTTACAGGAACCTCAGGACAGACCCTCGAGATCTTTCAGTGTTGGGACTACAATGGGGCCCACACAAATACGTCGACGTCAGCGTTCCTTTTGGACTCAAGAGTGGTGCGTCGGCATCCAGTCTGTAACCGACTGCGTCACACACCTTCTGGCAGACGCAGGGTACTGGACGATATCATTGGTGTGGCTCCAGCACAGTCTGCTAACAACGCTTTCTTGTCACTCACGAATTTGATTTCACCTCTAGGCCTCCCCATAAACCAAGAGAAAGTATCAACCCCAGTTACTCGCCTCACATGTCTTGGTATAGACATAGATGCCAAGTCAGGGATACTGCGCATACCAAAAGATAAACTACAGCAGATAAAAAGCATATGCCAGCACTGGACGACAAAGGGTTCAGCTACGAAACAACAGTTACAGAGTTTGGTGGGTCATCTGATCTATCTACACAAGTGCATAACCCCAGCACGGCTGTTCGTAAATAGAGTGTTGATGACTCTCAGGAACGCGCCCTGCACTGGCAGAATATTCTTAGATGAGGCTTTTTACAGGGACATAGCATGGTTTGTTAAATTCATGCAGAATTACAATGGGGTTACAAAGATTCACAAGCAAAATAGGCCAGAGGTTGACCTTTATGTAGACGCATGTCTAGTGGCTGTTGGGGCATATACACATGGCAAGGTATATCATAAAAATATCCCCCTGTGCTACAAAAATGTATTATCCATAGTCCATTATGAAATGGTGAACGTTGTCATCGCCTTCAGAACATGGGGTCATATGTGGGAAAATAAATGGGTTAGAGTATTTTGTGACAATAGTGCAGTTGTACATATCCTTAATACAGGTGCTAGCAGGGATGTGTTTCTACTGGCCTGTGCAAGGACATTATGGCTTCTGAAAGCTAAATATAACATTAAAGTAACGGTTGAGTTCATTGCAGGTACAGAAAACAAATACAGATGTCCTATCCAGATGGCATCACTTCCACAATATAAACAACCACGTCGTACAACATCTCAAAGAATGCGAGTGGTTTGATGTTGACATACACGATTTTCAACCAGATTTCTCTGTTTAATTGCAGGCAGTCGTCTCGCAGCGAAGCTGGCAACAGATTTTAAAACCAGGGCTGATAGAGGCTTCAGGCCGTGTACGCTGGCAGCCTACAAGAACAAGTTCAGGACATTCGTGGCTTTCTTGGTCGTAGCTGACATACAAGAACCAGACTCCTTCCAAGCCGTGTCCACCTTTGTAGAATACCTGGCACAACAGCAGTTACGAGCTGAAACCGTAGGTAATTATATGGCCATCCTGAGACATTTCTTTGTGTTATACAGAATGAAAACAGCTGCATTGGATAACAAACTGGTTAAACTAGCAATAAGGGCTGTGGCTTATAATGCCCCCTTGTCCTTTAAAATTAAAGGCGTTCTGTCGGTTGCACAGCCTAAGAATTTAACAAACATGTTGCTGGAGTTTCCATATGCAGATCAGATGAGAGCCATCTGCCTTTTGGGATTTTTTGCGTTCTATAGACTAGCTACTTTGGTGCCTCACAACAGGGCTACGTTTTCACCAGCAAGATACATCACACATGGGGACATTATCTGGGGTCCCCCTGGAGTACATGTCATCACTAAGAATGCAAAAAATATGCAGGTTTCTGGACACGTTCGGCTTGTACAGCTTCCCCTGCTTGCAGACAAGGATATATGTCCAGTAACAGCATTAAAACGCGTGGTCTCTTCCAACCCCAGAAACAAAGATCTGCCAGTGTTTACAATCTCGGTGGCTGGAACCCCCACAATCCTAACAGCACACAAAGTGCGTTCAGCTCTGAGACAGGTCGTAGTCAGAATGGGGCTGCAACCAAAGGAAATCGGTTTCCACGCGTTCAGAAGGTCAGGGGCGACCTGGGCCTACGAGAACAACATAAATCTGCAGCATATCAAAACACATGGGGGTTGGTCGTCTGATGCCATATGGGCTTACCTACAGAAAAAGCCAATGGCAGCAGGGACTGTGGCCAGGGCCTTCCAGTGAGCACTCATATGAACGCACTACTCCTACTATGTACGTTTGGTGGTTGTTGACTATAGTACTTAAACTTGTATAAATATTTTGTAAATATACATAAGTAGTAGTGTGTAGACCTAACATAGTCGTAAACTAACCTTAAACCTAGAATAACATAGTCAGTACAACTTGAGGTGAGCTTAAATAAAGAAAAGTAAATGTAAACTGAAGTTAGGGTTACTTAAAGTGTGCTACTAACAATAAATGTGTTATAGAAATAAATCTCCAAACGTGCATTCGTGTGTTTCTTACAGTTGGTAAATAACAACGCAAGCCAGAGACTGATGTGGTGAGAAGGTTACTAGCACCATCCCTCAGTCTATGCGAGCAATTGTTAGAGGGTACCTTAAACGTAGCTTAGCATTCCCCAATAAGGGCCTCGTTCTGAGGCCAGCCAATAACCATAAGCTTCAGATTTGAATTTTAAGTGGAGGGAACAACAGTGAAAAGAACTGAAATTAAAGTCTTGTTGCCTCCACCCACCCCACAACTGGGATCTTGATGTAACAGCCTTAATGAGGCTTTTTAGTTTTTTACTGGTGTTGCACACCAAGCGCGATGTACATGGTAGCACACCTATGTCATTTTAGTAGTGGTTGTTGACTATAGTACTTAAACTTGTATAAATATTTTGTAAATATACATAAGTAGTAGTGTGTAGACCTAACATAGTCGTAAACTAACCTTAAACCTAGAATAACATAGTCAGTACAACTTGAGGTGAGCTTAAATAAAGAAAAGTAAATGTAAACTGAAGTTAGGGTTACTTAAAGTGTGCTACTAACAATAAATGTGTTATAGAAATAAATCTCCAAACGTGCATTCGTGTGTTTCTTACAGTTGGTAAATAACAACGCAAGCCAGAGACTGGTGTTGATTATTTAGATAAAAATAACCACTGTAGTGGTAATTCTTTTGGAGGCGTGTGTAGATGTAACAGAAATGCACAACCAGAACAAATTAACAAACACATAGAACTACATAATGAAATAGACCCACCCGTCAAATGTGTAAAGTCTTTGTACCATTAATGTTGAACAATATTCACTTTCCTGTAAATGTGAATTAATGTATGGCTGAGCTATAGAAGTTCATTTAGTGTTAATGGTTAGAGAATTTAACATCTTGGAAAGTTAGTAATTAGACATTTCTCTATAATTTAACTATTAAAAAGAAAGAATCTCAAAACAAAATTCTTATTGTAAACACAAAGATCATACAATTCAATGGGTACTTTTAAATCATTGAAATTCCAAACCTGTAAACCTACTAAGTTATCATAGTTTAAGTTCAACTTAAAAAGTTTTGTATATTTTGAGTAGTTTCTGTTCTGGATTTTACAAATTGATGTACATTGCATTACAACAAAGAATTACATCCAAAAGTTATTGTTCTGCATCTTTTTTATACAGCCAGTAAAGTCATTCATGTTATGTTTCTATTTTTAAAGTTTTATGTTAAAATTCGTATTGAATGTATATTAAACTTAAACTTAGTACAGTTTATATAGCGCAGATGGTACTCTTTGAAGAATAATTATCTACGCTTTACAAATATACACACATATACAATAAATAATTATAAAACATTTCTAAAGTATTTTCTGAAAAGGAAAGTTTTGCATCTTTGTTTGAAGCAGGAGTACTGTTGTATTGTTTTGATTTCATTTGGTAGGCTGTTCCAGAGACGTGGGCCGCAATAGCTGAAAGATCTGTCTCCAAAAGTTTTGTGTTTGTTAAACGGTATCACAAAGTTATTTTGGTCATCAGCGTTAGTTCTCAAACTTCTAGTGACAGTTTTCCTGGTCAGCAATTCTTTCAGGTATTCTGGACCACATCCATAGGTGCATTGGTGCATGAGTGACAGTATTTTAAATTCAATCCTAGCTTGGATGGGAAGCCAGTGTAGGTCTCTTAGTGCTTTTTGTGAGCTCTCATATTTTGATCTTTTCAGTACTAACTTAGCGCACATATTTTGTATTCGCTGGAATGGCTGAATAGTTGTTTTTGGAGCACTGCAGAGAAGAGCATTGGCGTAATCTAGGTGTGACATAATTAATCCTAACACAAGAGTAGCACAGGCTTCTTGGGATAAGAACTGGCAAATTTTCCTGATTTTGACAAAGTTGATCATTGCAGCCTGGCATTTTTTATTGACATGACTTTTGAATGATAGTGTTTCATCAAGGAATGCACCCAAGTATCTCACACAGTTAGATATCTTTATTTTATCGCCACAAACATCCACAGTATTGATCCGTGATTTTGAAAGTTGAGCTTTACTGCCAAAGTATATAAATTCAGTTTTGTCTGGATTCATCTTCAATTTTGTGGCATTCATCCACTGTTGTACATCAATCAATGTGTCTTCTAATAATTTAATAGTTTTTAACTCATCCTTACTCGATGTTGAACTGAAACTTTTTTCTAGCACATGATCATCTGCAAAACCAAAGAGATTGATGTCATCAGGGATGCATAAGAACAGTGTTGCTGCATACATGATAAAATAAAAGGCTGACCCACAACCTCCTTGAGGGACAGAGAGAGTTAGAAGCTTGTCTTCACTCAAGCATTTATCAATGGACACACAAAATGATCTTTCAGACAGATATGATTTCAACCATGCAGAAACTTGACCATTGATACCATAGTATTTGTCAAAAGTCTCAAGGAGAATTGAATGATTAACTGTGTCAAATGCTGCACTAAGATCCATAAGCAATACAGCAGAGATGTTTCCAAGCTCCATGCCATTTAGTACAGAGTCAGTCAGTTTGACAAGCATTGTTTCACAAGAAAGGCTTTTGCGATAGGCACTTTGGAATTTTGGAAGTAGTTTGTTTGACTCACAGTGGTGGACAATTTGTTTTAAGGCTGCACATTCAACAATTTTGGCTAGGAACTTTAGATTTGAAACTGGTCTGTAATTTGTATTGATTGGACCTGCGGATAGTTTTTTGATCAAGGGCTTTACTACTGCTTTTTTCCAGTTCTCAGGAAAACTGCCACTCTGAAGAGATGAATTGACTAGTTTTGTTATTTCTTTGACAATGGATGTTCATTCTTGTGTTCATTCAGAATGTTAACTGGGAAAAGATCAAGTTCACACTGCTTATTTCCTAGCTTGGTCATAATGCTGATAATGCATCATCTGATACAACATCAAATGATTTTAATTTTGTAACTTGACGTTCTGGTGGAACAAAATCAGGATATTGTTTTAGTGCTTCGGCAATTTTACTGACTTTATTGCTAAAGAAATCAGCAAAATGTTGAGCTAAATCATGATTTGATCGATTAGTTGGCATTGGATTTTCTTTTTCTCTTTTGATTAAGCCATTTATGGTGTTGTATAGGCCTTTTACATTTCCTTTTGAAGATAGCACTTTCTCAGTGAAGAAACTTTTCTTTGCATGTTTTAGTTGTTTACAGTATTCATGGCGGGATATTTTTACAGCTCTCCACTTGTCTTCAGATTTAGATTTCTCCCATGATTTTACACATCTTCTGTAGGTTAGGCGGGCAGCTTTCACATTATCAGAGAACCATGGCTTTGGTGTTCTTTTCCTGACAATTTTATTTCTGATCAGGGCCACTTCGTTTAAGAGTTTTGTAAGATCATTTTCAAAGGCTTTGGCCTGCTCTGTAATGCAGCAGTTATCTATTATACTGATGTTACTGAGTTTTTCTCTCCATGTTGATTGTGTAATACATTTGAGGTTTCTGTGCTCTACTTTGTGATGCTCTATTTTATCCTTGCATCTAGTACTTTTGAACAACACATAACGATGATCAGATAAAAAGTCTCTCACTTCACAGCTGTGTGTGTATGTATTATCCAGCTCTGTTATAATGACATCAAGTATATTACCATCTTTGTGGGTGTACTCACTCACATGTTGTTTTAAGCCAAGTGCAGACAAACTCTGGTCTAACACATCTATTAGGGGATCATCTTTTTGATTTAGATGAAGGTTTATGTCACCTAAAATAACCAAGTTGTTGTGATGGGGTAGAAGTTCTGCTAGCACATTTAAAAATTCATCAACAAACTGATTGTCTGTAGTTTTATTTGAAGGGGAATAAGGAGCTCTATAAATCCCAAGTACAGTGTGGTTGATGTTGTGATAAGTAATCTTCCAAAGGCCCAGTTCCATACATTTGTTACTTGAGTAGTTAAGTTTTTCAACCATACAATTATCTCTGTATATAAAAGCTAATCCACCTCCTCTTCTCTTAGAACGGCATACTGAGCTAAGCTTCAAGCCATTGACATTCAGGTCACACAGTTCCCAATCATGTGATTTACTATTGTCAAACGAAGTTTCTGTGATAACTCCAAAGACACATTTTGTTTCACACATAAAGTTTCTGACATTGATGGCTTTGTTGAACAGTGACCTTGCATTAACTGTGAAGTAGTTGATGGAGACATTATGTTCTACTGATGGAAGAGATTTAATTTTCACTAAGTTGTTTTGCGTCGTCTCTGTTTTTGGATATCTATTTTTCAATGCTCTTATACTTTGTTCTGTTCCACCTCTTTTAGATCGACGAGTTTTTCTTCTGTTTAATCTGAGCTGTCTTATTTTTAGAATGGTTTCTGGTTGCAGTTGGCTTAGGTTGTTTGAGTGTTTCACTGTTTCTCTTATGCCAAGTAATTTTTCCCTACTTTTAATTGTACTTTGTTTAATAATAAGTGGTGTATGGGAACACATTTCCCATTAACAATTAAGTGATTATTTTTAGATTTCTAGATAACTGTATGTAGATCTTTATCTTTGAAAAGGGGTATGCCATTGTGTCCTATTGATTTCTTATTAAACTTCACTATAATCCATTAAGCTTTGGAAAGGCTACTTTTTTCATCACTCATTTTGTTGGTGTTGTTTGTACAAATCAAAGACAGCAGTGCTGAGCGATAAAACATCACACTGTATAAAATCACAAGATGTAACACTTTGACACAAACACTATCAGACCATAAATAGTCCACTGGAATCCTGGATGTTTTATCCTGTTGGTGATTAAGAATGATATCTAGTACACATATAACAACAGAGAACAAAACAAAATAAAACACTACACTGTTGGGAGCTGCTATCACTCAGCGCTACACCAACCATAATGTATATTGTATATTGTACTTTATGTGTTGTTTGTTTTAATGTTTTATACATTAATGACTGCAGTCTGATCATGGTACAATGCTTTGGTAGATTAAGCATTTTTTGTATGTATTTTGACTCAATATGTTTAAAATTTGAAAATAATGACTCTGAAACGTATTATATACAGGATTAATTGGAATGACTCAACATATATTATGTAGTTGCTTTAATTGTAGAGGGCTGAGAGACAAAATAACATGAAGTATTCTAAGGGCTAAAGAAAAACTATAAGGGGATCATATTATCACAACAAAAACATTCCACTGAAACTGATGAAAATGTTTGGCAAAAGGAATGCGGTAATAACATTTGTTATTCACATGGCTCTTCAGGGGGTTGCAATTTTAATGCCATACAACTTTGATGTATTTCTTACTGTTGTGTCACATGATAATTATGGCCACATTCTTTTACTTGACTGTACCATAGAAGAGAATAATTTTATACTAGTAAGTAAATAGTAAAATTCTTTCCTTTTGTATCTAAATTCGGTAATTCATAACTATGGTGATAAGAATATTATTGCAGATGGTGATTTCAATGTTTGCCTTGACCCACAAATGTGGTGGTAAATCTGAAGCCAAATCTGACTATTCTAAAATATTACAATGTTTCATTGAATAATTTTTGCTAGTTGATAATTGGCGCTTAAGAAATGCGAAGGTTAGGCAATTCACATGAAGGGATAGAACATGTGCTGGTATTGTACAGTCTCGGTTAGACTATTGGTTCATCTCCAATAGCCTTCAGTATCAGATAAAAATACACACATTAAACCAGGCTATGGTTCAGTTCATAGCATTCTTACACTATAAATTAAACTATTTCAAACTCATAAGAGAGGGTGTGGTACCTGGAAATTTAACAATAACCTTCTTAATGATAAGGATTACCAAGAAGTGATAAAACAGACAATTTCGAGTGTGTTGCAAGAGGTTAAATTTAAGAACCACAAGACCAAAATGTGTTTTGGTCCCCTAGCATGAGTACAAAGCCATCAGAGACACGAGTAGTGCACTAGAATTTACGAAAGTCTAGTGACAAAAAATTCAGACACATCCCACAGATGGTCTAGAACTCAGACGGTCACCCATCCAAGTACTAACATAGCCCATTACCACTTAACTTCAGTGAGCAGACAAATACTCATCATGCCGCACCACAACTGATGAAAGTCTGGAGACAAAAAAAGTGATCTGTAGAAGCGCGAGCTCTTTCGAGGCTCATGCTTAAAAACTTACTATGGCAAATATTTGCTAAGTCAACTCAAAACTGATACAATGGTTTATGCAGGTCAAAAAGCAAAAACAAAAATCAATGAACAAGGGAAATTGAACTAGGGAATAAACTTGAAAGTCTTGAACAAAATCTACAAAATAATGAAACTAATTTCCATGAATACCAACTCTAAAAAAGTGAATGGGAGAATATACAAAAGGTAAACGCAAATGGTATCATAATAAGATCTAAAGCAAAATGGGTTGAGTATGGGGAAAAATTCTAAATATTTCTTGAACCTTGAAAAAGGGAGACTTTAATACAAAATATATAAAAAGATAATTAAACCAGATAGTCTTGAGATAAGTAATCCAAGTCAAATTACTGATGAACAGGTAAACTTTTATTTAGATTTATGTAAAGTAAAAAGGACAAATTTGCTCAAAAAAGTTTGATACTTTTTAAACTAAAAAAATCACACTATTCCAAAATCGGGAAAACACTGTCAAATATATGTGTGAAAAACCCTTGACATTTAATGATTTAATGGATGCTTTGAAAAACATGGCACATGACAAGTCTCCAGGCACTGAAGGGTTCACAACAAATTTTTACAAATGTTTCTGTCATGAACTGAAGCACCCATTGGTTGATAGTTTCCTATTTTAATAAATCAGGAGAATTACCCGATCGTCAATGAAGAGGTCTTTTGAATATGATCTCCAAAAAGGAGCAAGACTTACGTTATTTTAAAATCATGGAGACCTGTCTCTCCTGGCAACTGATTATAAAATATTGCTAAAAGCTGTGGCAATGAGGCTACAAAAAATTATATCTTCTTTGGTGGATCCACTAATGAAAATACCGGGGAAACTTACCTTTGTTGATTTTGAAAATGCCTTCGACACATTACAGTGGTCTTTCTTGTTTGATACTTTAAACAAATTTAATTTTGGGGAAAACTTTATTAAATGGATAAAACTGTTATATGTGAATGTATTGTCCTGCATTTCGAACAACGGCCATATTTCAAAATATGTTACCTTAAGTAGAGGAATCAGACAAGGTTGTCCCATTTCTGCACTGCTGTTTATTTTGGTGGCAGAGTTTTTAGCAATAAATATAAGGACTGATACAAACATCAAAGGTATTACTATAAATGGAAGTGCTTTTAAAATTGGGCAATTAGGGGATCATACGACCCTCTTTTTAGCTGACTTAGAATCCCTAGGACAAGCAATCAACATGTTTAATAAATTTTCAGGACTCAAACTTAATGTAGACAAAATGGAGATTGTGTCTTTGGGTGGACAGGAGACTTCTTTTTTGCAATTAACAGGTGTTTTGGAAGGCAGCAGAGTTGTGACTGGACCTTTTAAAACATTTGGAGTGTGGTTCACATGTGACTCTGATCTAAGTGTATGTTTGAAAGTTACTATATTAAAAACACCAGTGGTACCTCAGGTGATATACTTGTTCAGTAATATTTATACACCTATACATTTTCTTGAGAAGATTAATGAACTATTTTTTGAATTCCTATGGAGTGGAAAACTACCCAGAGTTAGAAAAAGTACAATAATAAGTAACTATGATAAAGGGGGCTTAAAGATGCCTGATATTTATAGTATCCATACTTCACAAAAAGTAATGTGGTTAAAATGCCTGACAAATGATAACAACAGAAAATGGAAAACATTGCCATGGGCACTATTAGGAATGGATAAAGATCTCCTAGATCTTAAACTTTTTGAAGGTAATTACAAGGTTGCAAAAACCAAATATTGCCAACAGTTATTGGATACATGGGTAGATCTATTTCCATTTTTGGAAGAAATAGATTGAACGAACATTTTTATATTAGCCTTACTTACAAACATTTCAGTACAAGATACTAAATAGAACTTGAAACTGTAGGTTTAATCTCTATAACTGGAAATTATCGTAGTCACCAGGCTGTATATATTGTAATGACAAGCATATAGATACTTTAGAACATCACCTAGTTATGTGTCATAGTTCTATTGAATTTTGGAACACACTGAAGGTATGGCTGAATAAAAATATGGATCTGACTACTGACTTCACTGTTTGCAAAATACTACTAGGTATTCCATTTCATAATGAACCAGAGTTTTTAATACTTAATTTTCTTATTTTGTTTTGGAAAATGGTATATCAATAAAATTAAGTCTCATGATCAAATTACCCTTTTTTCTGATTTTTTACCAAACTTAAGTTTAAGCTTGGACCGTTCCATAGGCCACGCCCACATCCTGGTTTATCGTATTTTTGTCATACAAGGTCTGACAAAAAATGGCGAAAATGGCGGAAAATCGAATGTAAACATTGAGTATTTCAAGATATACGAGAAAAAGCATGTATGAGCAGGTGGAGCATAGAATAAAAAATATATATAATAAAGTATATTTGTTTTATTGTGACAAAAATTAGAAAATAAATAAATAAACAATTTATTAATCAAATCAAATACTCGTGCATTGCAGTAATATGTAAACAATGGCAGCTTGGGGACATATATATGAATTGCGGAGATTAAAGATTAAATTAAAGTAGGTAGGATTGATATATATATTTTTTAATGAAATTACACTATGGTTTCTTTTTATTCCATTATCAGAAAGCAGTAGTAGAGAGTTTTAGTGTTAAATTTTTGGCTATTAAAACGTAAACGCAAACTTACTTACGTCAGTAGTAGATGTGTATCAGGTGATATTTAGCGTTTTAGGGGTTAATTACGTTACATTTTATACGAAAAGAGTAACTTCCTTACGTTCACTCATCCCTATCTATTTTATTTAAAAACTACATGTTACAAATAAATATATCACAGCCACATATGTAGATAAATATGTACACCACATTTTGCTTAAGTGTTAGTTCGCTATATTTTACCATATAAATACCAGAGGAATATATATTTACAAAACATGCTTCTTTTGTTGTTCACCAAATGTGGGTGTTCCACCGCACGACTAAGCTTCCTGATTAAGGGGTTTTGGGAGTCAGTTTCAAATATTTGCTTAGTCCCAGGCATTCGGTATGGATCGGTAGTTGTCGGTTGTGGCCGTGAGAAAACTCAAACATGTTTCATATTTCTCATGATCCAAACCGATTCTCATTTCCCGCCGTCAACAAAATGTCCAGTTCCAGCCTTCCTCAGGCCTCCTCAGACCCAAATTTACACAGTCCTATGTTGTCCCAGGCCTCCTGCGACCCTTAGTCCCAGGCGTCCGTAGCTTAGTCTCAGGAAGCCTGTTTGTCAGTCCCCGACTCATAACAGATCTTTGAAGTTTCATGCGTGTGAAAAGGAATCGGTTTCTTTAGTCCCGGGAAGCCTCAGACCGTCTCAGGTGTCCTGGGACTAAGAAATCTGGGTCTGGAACTAAGCCCCGACTAAGAGAAGCCGATCCAAACCGATTCAAACTGGCCTCCCCAGGCCGCCTGGGACCACACAAATTTAGTCTGTGACGGCCTCAGGATGCCCAGGAGGCCTGGGACTAAGTACCGATTAAGCACCGAATATTTTCCACGCATCTGAAACCAAAAAGAGGCAAAGGGGGGTGGGGTCTGGGACTATATAAGCGACTGCACACACGCTTTCTGTGTTTAGACTGGTTGGCTACTGAGAGACGTGTGTTAGGGGTTTTCAGTTTTTTTACATTTCACATAATTTTACTTGAGCTTAGGGCAAATTTAACAGTTAGGAGGCACATTTCAGTCTTTTTACTTGAGATATTCACTGGAGTTATGAGGAGAGAGAAAGGAGGAAAGAGAGGAAAGAAGAAGATGGATGAGAGGCAAGAGGAGAGGGAGAAGGAAGGTGGAGAGTTGGAGGAGATGACAGAAGAAGGGACAGATGTTTCCACGACAGACATAGGAAGGAGGCTCTCTGGGCAGAAATTTCTGCAGAACTGAAGCTCCAGCCCTTTGATGTCAGAAGGTGGTTTGAGTCACAGAGAACTCGCTATGGAAAGCTCTCCAAGCTACAGTCTGGCCAAGTCCCAAGGGAGATGACCAAGAGACAGTCCTGGGTCTACCAGCAGATGGGTTTCCTTAAGACCCACATCAGACGCAAGGGGGCAAACAGAAGTTCTTGGTCCGAGACCAGTCCCAACACCAGCAGGCATGAAGAATCACTTGGATCTACTACTGATACAGAACATCTCGAGTCCAGTGTTCTGAGGGAGAATGCAAGTCAACCAATTATTACATCTACACCAGTTTCCACAGATTCAAAGATACTCGAGCACTTCGACCAGATGAAGAACTGATCTCAGGTTTCCTGCAGCAGAAGTCAGACAGGCAGCCCTTCTTTGACTACATGGCATCAGAGACTGAAAAGATGACCCAAGAGGAATTTGAGGACCTCAAGGGCAGAATTTTTAGAGATATTGAAGAAGTAAAGAACACTCATAGACGTCAAGTTCTACCCAAGAGATCAGCCACTATTACCAGGGAGTCACAGAGGGTCGGGATACTGCCAACAACCACTCAACAGGCGTCTAGTTCCACCCAGGCTGCAGCGGGCAGCAGTTCCAGCAGTTATGTCTACTATACACCCAGCCCCATTGGCTTTGGAAACCCTCCATCAGTTCTCACATTACAGGACAAGGGCAGCAGACACAACTTAAGTGGAATACTAAGCCAGCTACCAGATCTAACAACACAGATCACTGAGCAGCCTCAGCAGCAACAGCAGCAACAGCAGCAGCTCTACACAATCACCACCACAGCACCGCCTCAACAGCAGCAGCCTCCTCAGTAGCCAGCCAGTCCGAGTGGGTCTCGTACCCCCCATAGGCCCTTTTTAGGGTGGCCCAAATCTTCCAAAAACAATTATTCAGCTGCAAGTTATTCAAATTCCCCTCCCAAAACATAACAGTTCAGTACAAATACTTATCACAAATCAGAAAAAAGCCCAACACCCACACCACCCCAAACATGAAAGAAATAACTGATGGTAATACACATAAACTCCTAATATGGCCAATAATCTGCCCATTTATAGCTTTAATTCTATAATGAAACAGTCCAACACTGACACCATCCCTAGAGATATAAAAAATGTTATGACATGTCTACAAACCTACAAACAGACAAACCCAATAGCAAACATAACCCACCAACCAACAAACTGACAAACCCAATAGCCAACAAAACCCCCCAACCAACAAACAGACAAACCCAATAGCAAACATAACCTCCAACCAACAAATTGACAAACGAATTTGCAAACATAACTCCTCACAACAAACAGACAGATAAACCATACTGTAAAGAGAACCACTTGGGTGGTTATATTTTGTAAATTTCCCTGAAGTGGAATAAAAAAATTTAATCTTGAGATTTGCAATAAAGGAAAAACTTTCAGTTTCAGTTATTTCTCCAGAATAAAAACCAAATGTGAAACTAGGGTGTAGATTTCCCAATATATGCAATATTTATTCCATTTACCAAGTTATGTTTGGCATGAGGTTTGTCTGTCTGTTTTTCTTTGTAGGAATTATGTTTTGCATTGCATTGGGTTTGTCTGTTTGTTCGTTTGGTGAAATATGTTTTGCATTGGGTTTGTCTGTTTTTTGGTTGGGTGAATTATGTTTTGCATTGGGTTTGTCTGTTGGTTGGGTTAATTATGTTGGGCATTGGGTTTGTCTGTTTGTTGGTTGGGTGAATTATGTTTTGCCTTGGGTTTGTCTGTTTGTTGGGTGAATTATGTTGGGCATTGGGTTTGTCTGTTTGTTGGTTGGGTGAATTATGTTTTGCATTGGGTTTGTCTGTTTGTTGGTTCGGTGAATTATGTTTTGCATTGGGTTTGTCTGTTTGTTGGTTCGGTGAATTATGTTTGTTGATGATTGGGTTATTTGGAACGAGCACAGCTGATTAATTGTTTTTTGGAATATTTGGTAGTCCTGAAAAGGACTGGTTATTAGTCCTGAAAAGGACTGGTTACTGCAGTATCAGTTATATTGGCCATCATTATTGAAGTAGTCCTTGAGGTAATCATTCAGTCTTTTGGCTTCTCTGGCAGGGTTTCTGTCGCGACCACCATCAGCAGCACCACCAATCAACCGACCATCACCAGGCACATCATCATCATCATCATCACCAACCGGCTGTTGAGCACCATGTTGACCTTGATACTGGCTTCTCAGTATGTTGTGCAGAACCACACAGGTCATGACCACATCCCTGACTGTTTCTGAGGGTAGTTCAATAGTGGTCATCATGACTCTAAATCTGGAAACCAGGATGCCAAAAGCATTCTCAACAACTCTCCTGCCCCTTGATATTCTGTAGTTGGCAATCCTTTCCTCTCTGGTTAACATCCTTATGCCATAGGGTTTCATCAGCCAGGTCTTCAGGGCAAATGCATCATCTGCCAGGATGAAGTAGGGAACATCTCAACCACCTTGGGTTATAGGTGCTGGGTCAGAGAAGCCTATGGTGCCATCATCAATCTTCCTCTTCAGGTGACAGGTATTAAATATCTGGGCATCTGAGCAAGATCCAGCTGTACCCACATCCATCCATCTGAACTTGTATTGTCCATCAACCAAGGCCAACATTACTATTGAAAAGAATCCCTTATAGTTGTGGTACAGGGCTCCAGAGTTCTTGGGTTTCTTCAGGGCCACATGCTTGACATCAAGGGCTCCCAGGGCATGTGGAACATTCTACCTGATCCTGAATTCCATTTCCAGTTCTTTCCACTCATCTGGAGTAGTAGGACATCTTAGGTACTCTCTGGTGAACTCATCCTGGATGGCCCTGCAGACCTCTGGTAGAAAATTGGAAATGGTGGATCTGCCAACCCTGAAATGACCCAGGAGGCCTGAGATGTCCTGGGACCCAGTCGGTATGTCTACGACACGATTGTGGTTCAAACCGACCAGAAAAATGGCTTAATCGGTTCTTAGTCGCAGAACAGTCAGGCTTCCTGAGGCCGGTGGATCTGCCAACCCTGAAATGACCCAGGAGGCCTGAGATGTCCTGGGACCCAGTCGGTATGTCTACGACACGATTGTGGTTCAAACCGACCAGAAAAATGGCTTAATCGGTTCTTAGTCGCAGAACAGTCAGGCTTCCTGAGGCCGATCTGAACTTAATCCCAGGCTTTGATACTGATTCACTATTCCCACCCATTTTACCATTTTCATCACTGACTGTCCACGATTAAGGTTCGCAGACAGGATCGGGGCTTAGTCCTTTGCTGGAACAGGGGCAAAAGAAACAACGTGGGCCTGCATTCCTTTCTATGGATGTATTGATAAACCCTTAAATGGCAAACGCATCCACTTCAAACACAACGTATCTCTTACGGAAATTATTTTACATTAGGTGGCTATCAAACGCATCACTAAACTTCTCTAATATTTACAAACATGTCCCTAATAATGGTCACGTTTTTGTAATTCAAAATGGCGCCCGTTCTTGCCCTTGAAAATCCGATGAAGTGATTGGTTGTTGCTATTGTAGTAAAGAGGATGAAAATTTACAGGAAAAATTTAATTCACATAATTCCCAGTCTTACACATTTTTCTAAAACCATGAAAGCATATGTATCCTGTGGCCGATTTGGTAAAGGGCAATTCGGCACTTCAGCAATTCAATGCTCCTATGTTAAATACTTCAGTTCAGTTTAAGGGAGGTATAATACTTAATAATGCAAATGATTAAAGAAAACATAAAGGATTTGATATTTCACTGGAATACTCTAACATTTATTACAATATTTATCAAGTACCTTGAATTGTATTATCAAAGCACTAGGGGTTGAAGTGACTATTGCTAATTTTAATGAGAGCTTGCGGGATTAGTTCCTAGGATGAGCTTATGTTCTTGTTTTAAATTAAACCACCAACTAGCACTCTCAAATTCCTTACATTAAAATAACCTTGCAATGCATTTTACAACAGAGTTAAATAATTTTAAATGAAAAGAAAAACATTCACGATTAACATTCATTGGTGTTGCTATATAGAAGATTAGTTTTTATGTCTTACAGAAATGATGGCATACATGGATGCATTCTGATAGATACATTGTGAAAGTAATTTACATTAACGTAATGATGCTATAATCGTCTAATGTTTTGTAATTTATATTTTTCCTGATAATATAATTAAGTCATTTAATGCCTAGTGGGTCAGCAGGTTTGGCATATAATTACGGATTCCTATTAGAGTCACATACTATCTTGTAATTACAACATATGCTATCTCATAATTACAAGATATTATAGTCTCAGAAATAAATTACCCAATAAAGCAAAAATAAGCCAGTAATAATTGCCAGAGTAAATAATAAAGAACTATGTCTGCTAGATGTCCTGTCTACGCTTTAAAGCTCATTTTTGCCATAGATATAAACGGAATGCTTTTTACAGGGAATGTCAGAATAAAACAAATATGACACTCTATTCACATTTATCTGACATGGGAACTAGATCCCTATTGTGCATCATTTTATAAAAAAATCATTGGGGAACATAAGAATCATTGTTCACAATTCATTACGCCAGTAGAGGTGTTCAGGTCTTTACTCAATCATTAAACAAGTTATTGTTATAGTTAACAAATCCATGACCAGCTTTTAAGATTAAATTAATTTGACCAGATTTTGTAACGTCATTCCTGAAAATACAAGTTTGGCACACTTACGCAGACTTATTCATCTTTAAAAAACAAATAGAAAACATTGAGACAGTTCCTGCAGCACAGCTCATTTGTCATGCACCCCATAATTGTCACAACTTGTCATCTGGGAAGACAAGAACTAATTAGAAGCGGCTTGTCGTTTTCCTTACTTTATCTTATTTTGTTATTGTTCGTCATTCTATGTTACGGAAAACATATTGACCTTCAACATTTTGTAAGTTGGTGTCATCAATTCTACTGGAATCTTCATGTTTGAACATTGGGAAGGAAGGTTCTTAAGTTTGACATTGGGAATATGATCCAATGATGAGAGGACTGCTATTTGATGTGTCCATCCAAATCACTATGTACTTGCCTGTATTTGGGATCAAATCCAGGTTCTCTATGTTCCTACCAACCAGCTACCCTACCAACTCTATGTGCCTTCCAAAATATGAGTAACTATTGCCAATAAGACAACTCCAGCGACAAGATACTGAAATCTTCAAGTCAGAAAAGGACAGTGACTGTGAAACAGCACAGCAATAACGGCCCATGTTGACAACAGGTGTGCAATAGTTTATCTGCTGTTGTAGATATAACTCTGAGCTATACTATAGGATACCAACTTCTGGTAAATGCATCTTCTCTAGCTTACGTTAAGGGGTTGGATGAATAACTAGTTAAGAAAGTATTCAGTGAAGTGGATACTTTCCAGATTCTGGACCAGTGTGGAAATCTTCAGGAAAAGAACCAGGTGTAGCATCAGATATTGTATCCCTCAACAAGTGTGTGGGGATACAGAATATAACAGGTGGGGCTGTCAGATTCTGTATCCCCTGTTAAATTCTGTATCCCCTTGTCACTTTTTGTATCCCCTGAAGTGGGGCCAGACCTATTAGTATTTAAGTCACGTGTGTAGTTTTCCTTACTGTGTGATAAACAAATATGATGTATGTTGTGCCATGAAACACACTGATGAAATCATTTGTATATTACAGTTGCCTCCTTGTATTTAATCATGAGTTTAATGTAATTATCAATTAAGGGCATTTAGTGATACTTAAGTGATGGCATTACTGCTACACGTACCGTTGGGAAAAATCATGTTTATTTTAGAAATGGTATTTGCCTTACCCATCTCCCACCTTTATATACATCAAATGGATTTAAGGCTGGCCTCAGTAATGCATACTAATTTATTAACTAATCACTCACAAGTCAGTTAACTAAACAAATGTAATCAAGTGGAAGTGTAAAGGAGCTATATAATTATGTTGATAAAGTGTAGCTGTGCATTCAGTATAAATTCAAAGCTTAATAAAGCTTAATAAAGCTCACTTAATATGTTATTAATGTCCCTTTTTATAACACTGTGTTTCAGAACAATTCATTGATTATATGTATATCTTATTCTGGCATATTTGGCATTAGTATAACTTGTCCCCCTCCCCTAAGGGATACAGTGAAGTTTAAAAAGTGAAGTTGGTATCGGTTCCAGTTCACATGATTTGGTAGAAGATTTTAGAATTTTGAGGTCATTCTCAGACACTGCTCGAAGGACGATAGGGCACTGTTGTTGCTTCATGGTCTATTAGCAGAGACTGGCACGGATGACTGTAGTGCAACTTTGATTTTAATAAATTTGTCACTGACAAAATATCCAAAGGTATTGGCGAAGTCAGGGGACTGATGTGATCAGATAAAATGATGGTTGAGGATTTGTGTAAGAGTCTTTTGACATAGCATTGGGATTACCATTATTTTCAGCAATGACTGTAGAATAGTGCCTGCATCTTGACTGTTCAAGTAGAAAAATGTAGTGATCGACAGCAGCTTGATACCTCCTCTGATTGATTGCGGAATTGTCCATGCATCATACTCGCTCACACTTCTGCTTAAGATGCTTTGCTGAGAGGATGTCTGTATTTATAAAGTAACCCGGAGGAATGACACTTAAATAAAGTTATCGGTGTCATCTGATCAGAGTCACGTCTCAGTGATTGCAATGACATCTGACTTGTTGCTGTTTATGAAGTCCACAAAAGCAACAGATTTGTTTCTAATGGATCTGATATTAATCAGACTTCCAGTTAAAAGGCTAGTGTTAGGGTCTAGATTTATACTGATATCCCTGAGAGGATCAACAACAGCGACACCCATGGGCTGATGTGTTTGAAGGAGTGTGATACCCTACAAATATGTCCTTGTATTGTGAAGAAGGCATATTTAACACTGTTGAGGCATGACTGCCAGACTCAAATTGTATGGTGGAAGTAGAAGGCAAAGTGGGAGGTAAACTTGACTCAAAAGTGATCGGTTGTGTGGAAGGGTTGTCATTGGTAGTATTGGTTGGCCGAGCAGTCAGCAGAAAGTAAAAACAGAACCAGAAAGTGCAATGCATGTTCAAAAGACCAAATAAATAAACCGAGAAAAATGTTAAACTTCCTTTCCTCTGTACAAATCTGTCTAACAGCAAACCAAAGGTGAAAAAAATAAGAACATTGAAAGATTGGTGCAAGATTAGTGAAATATCTGCAATTTGAGGTGTATTGTAATGTATATAAGTGAATACACACACTTGTTTTCTTTTTTGGCATTGGATATACAATTATCTTGACTTAGCCAGGATAAAGTTTTTCATAGACATCGAGTCACAGAGTTTCAGGAAGACAAAGATAGGGTCTGTATCATTGTTCATTCACACCCTTTTCTAGTTTGTATGGTCAGGATTCAAGATTTGCAAATGCCATTTGTGCTGAAAAGTCAGTATATTATTTTAGATTTTAAAAATTGTAAAAAATTTTGAAGATACAGAGTCAAAGACTTGCTCAAATTTCATAAGCATCCATAATCCATTAATTTGGATTTTATTTTTCATACAATTCATTAAGTTACTCAATTAAAAAGTTTCGTTTTCTGCTAAATTGGCTTTCGAGAAACATTGTCATGCTGTTTATATGTAAGGATATGAGACAAAAAAATAAGAAAAACATTTGCACACGAGATAGGAAAACAGATTTATTGCTTCCAATCAATGTCATTGTGTCAGCTACAGAATATGGTATCATTTTGTGTAATGCTGAAATTTTTAACTTTTCTACAATTAAAAACAAAACTTAAATCCATGTATAAGTTTTTTTCAAATGACAAATAGAAACTCTTTAAATATGTTTTCCAATTATTTCACTGTAACAGACATGCTCCATAACTTTAAATGCTACATAATTCTGTAATTTGATTGTATTCCTTGTTGGTCCATATGGTGTTACTGTTTGTATTTTGTATGTCCATCACTGCCATATCTATTTTGATTCACATAAAAGACTGACAAGTTGTATATGCAAAAGAAAGAAAAATTCCCAAGCAGCTTTTCATAAATTAAGACAGAACACAGTTTTGCTGTATAAAATGTAATCAGACTCTTGATGAAATTACAAAATTGCTAAAGGTTAATTTGACATTTGCACGTAACGATTAAACACATGGTATTTGGATTTATCTAATAGTTGTTGATCACTGGCTTCTGGCTTTAATTTTGCAATATTTCTTTAACTTGAACAACAATGCTGTTTCTTTATTTTGTAGCAGAATTTGACGTTGCTGGTTCGTTAGTTGAAATCTTACTCAATCACTCAATAATTGGAAGTCTGAAAATATAAATAATAGGAATAAATGAATAAATGAAGAGTGATAAATGTACGAAAAACAGAGGTAATATTTATGCTTTAAATTCATGATATATCTGTGTAGCCTAAAGTGAAAAGTTTGTAGTTACTTACAGTATGGAACCTTTCAACGAAAATGCATTTCTGTACTCTGGCGGTAAAGTGGTGCATGTATAACATGCAATGTTATTAAACCGAAAACTGTTTGCACCAGCTTTGATTGACTTTTTCAGTTAAGTGGACAGTTTATAACTTCTCTGGGGGGGGGGGGCACGGTGGCAGAGTGGTAACACTCTCGCCTCCCACCTCTGAGGCCGGGGTTCAGTTCCCGGTATGGCCTCAAGTGGGAAAGCTGGTAGTTGCTTACTGTTGGTCGGCAGTTTACAGTACACAACCCTGATGAACTGTATGTACTGGTTTCCTCTGCCCTTCCAACTACCCATTGTGATATGACCTGTACAGTGTTGAAAGCGACGTAAAACCCCAAATAAATAAAAAATAAATATAACCTCTCTGGAAAACTATAGAAAACAAGAAGGAGGAAAAATACGGAACCATTTGAATCTATATTGTTAAATGCAAAAGTCCGCTTATCCGCCCACCCATCTGAAACACCTAGCCAATCAAATTCTTGCATTTGGAATGTTATACGAGCCCTCTGCAAAACCAGTTTAAACAGCGGGCAGTGTTGCTTGTGAGCTAATGTTTTTTATACAAATGACATCTTCTTACATGTTTGTACTTTCATATTTTTCCACACTTAACACTGTGATGAAGTCTACTAATTATACCAATTATGTTGTTTATTTCCATTTTCAGTGAGTCATTATGCCAAAAGGCTGGCTATTTGACATTACATTCTATAACGTTTCTATGGTAATGGTACAGCGACAGATAATTCATTATTGTTGTGTCACCTGCATATAATTATACATCATTGTTCAGATAGTTCTTCAGTATAAAGAGCTCTAAAAACAATATCTTCAGATATTACGCTTAATTCAATGAAGAAATAGATTCAACGGATAGGATACTTTTATTTTAACACAATCGAGACATGCCGCTGCACTGCATATTTTACTATTTTAACGCCCCAATATTTAATAGATTGTTTCTAAAACTTAGATTACACCTGTGTTCAGGTCATGAACTATTACCAAATGACCCCTTCTACCTTCAGTTGTGGTTTGGTCCAACTCGTATTTGAGAAAGAAACATTTATTGTGATTTGGTGGGGTTTGTATTTTGACACATTCAGGGCAATTCACCACAACTTATAGAAAGTGATTTGCATTTCACATTGCTTTTAAAAGTGTTTGAAAAACCTGCCTGTGACCTCTCACAAACAGTACTAATACATATACTAGAGGGGTGAAAAGGTGTTGGAAGGATGCATTGGATCACTGGATCCAGGAAGTTTGTGTCTTAGCAGAGATATGCCTTCTCAGGGTCTTATTATTATTATTTCATCTGAAAAGTCTGTAATAATTTGCAGAAAGGTAAAACAAATGTAATTGGACAGAACTACTGTATTAGACTGAGATGAGATGAGAAATTATCTGTACTATACAACAGTTGACTGTTTAGTATTTCTACTGGCTATCTTTTTAACATGTACACTACCTCTGTAAACCAGTTCACCTTCTGTGTGGTGATTGGCCTAATGGGTTTGTGACGTCACTGCCTACCTCCTTTGAGCAAAGGGTCTTCATTACCACACTGATTTATTCTCTGGCCTTCATACTGGAATAGAACACATTCAAATGCTGAATTTTTCAATAAAATCACATTAGAATCTTCAGTATACATACACATACCTTGGCAATTTGTAATAAGTCGAAATAATAAACAAGTGTTCAACTGGAAATGTGAGAGCCGTCACAGAATGTTGACATTAGCCTGCAGGGAAGCCCTTTCTATATCCCTGGCTTCTGGGAACTCTTTTCACATTTGTGATTTGTGTCACTAGATTTGGTTTCCTATCTTCTCTGGTGTAAAACTGATTTTCCGTGACATACAATTTTGAATCATTTTGCCCTGTATTTAAAGGCTGTCCCCTGTGGTAAGTTTCAAATTTCTTACTCTAGGTATAGCTAGAATATCGTTTAAATTTACTTTTAAAACACACTGTCAACAGAAATCCATAATCCTTTAATCATGAGCATGATTTGACTCTTTGGTTATATCAGATTTTACTTACAAAGCAAAATCTTTACTTTTACATTTTATTCGGTTAAAATTTCCAGTTTTTAGTAATTCTGGAATAATTTCAATTCTATGGAAACGATCAGACACACTAACAGAAAAGAAAAGGATACCTCCATAAACGCCATACACAATAAACAAAGGACATTTTTACCAAAGATTTCTCAATGAAACTAATACTCTGAAAATATTATAAATTGAAATATTAATGTGAAGTTATAAAAATTAAACGAGTATGAAGCATATTAATGTCTTGTAAACCGACCTCTGTCACTTTAAAAAAAAATGACATGTGTAATGTTGTTACTGTGAGCTCTATCAGTAAGGTTATCTTTTTGACAGTGTGAGTTTGTCTGTTTCTTTGTCTTCCGGTGTGAAAAATATCTCACAAGGTTAAGGACCAATTTTGATTACATTTTCAGGATATGTCGATACAAAGAACATATTAGATTTTGGTGGTAATCCAGACCACATTCTTGATACATAAATTATTATTATTATTATGTCTCAATTGGTGGGGTGTTGGACTCATAATCCAAGGGTCGTGGGTTTGATCCCCGGTGATGCCGACTGTTTCATGTGGGATAACATCCTTGGGCAAGATGTTAACCTGAACTGTACCTCTCTCCACCCAGGAGTACATGGCTGCCAGTGGGTTCTTAGTGTGTGTGCCGTATTGTGGCTGCCCCTAGAATGTTCCAGAATGAACTGAGACAGATAAAGTGAAAAGTTCTGAAACCCAGGCCAGGGTGTAAATGTAAAGTCGAGTGATAGTATATATACTGATACTATAAACCATTACATTTACATTTATTTAAAATGAAATATACAGAAATGATTGCTGTAAAAATGATTTATTTAATGGCTCTGCATTTCCTTATTTGTTTATACTTAGTACATATTCTTTCTTTAATGTTAGCAAATATTCTTTATTTATTCTTAGTACATATCTTTGCATTAAGATACATCAATTTATTCTTTTGTGAGGAAATAAAGTCTGTGACAATCACCTGACAGCATTAAAGACATTGGCTCCTTCGCCCACAATAAGAATATTCTGATGCTGAAATTGACACTAATGCTTTTGTATATCAGATATCTTACTGATAATGTTCCACAGGTAACCTTCGTACCATTTTGCACTCCAACACAACTTAAAATCTTGTCTTTAATCAAAACAGGGAAGTTGCTTTTAATGTGTATTAGAATAATCTACGGACAAGAAGTTATTTGGCTTAGTACAAGGATCAAAGTTGGATATTATTAAATTCAAGTGCTTTCGTTTTCTATTTATACATATGGAAAACGGAAACCAATCACTTTGTGGTAAACTTAAATTCAGGCCACATCAAAGATACCACATCTCATTGCACGGGTAGTGTACATCTAATCAGCCTCTAATAATGAGTTTTTATCAACTGAGAAAGGATTATACGGTAGAATCAGGAAATTTGTGGATAATTAAGAAAATCTGTCAACTTGTTTTCTCTTTCTGTTCATCTCTCGTATGTCTAGTTAATTAGTGCCAGTCTTTTAAAGCAAACCTCTACTGAGTTATGGTGTACAATTAAGTTGTGAACCATATGTCAAATGAAAGACAAAGATTGATACGCATTATCAGTGAGATGCTACAACACAATTACCTTGGTTACAGTCACAAAAACACAGAACCCGTTTAATCCCCATGTCTTCAGATGTCCACAAAGTTCCTAACTGACAATTTTAACAATTCTTAGGACCTAGTCCTTATATAAAACCCTCATTTCAATTGGACGGTTCTTGCTTTGGTATATTGCCTCCACCTCCACCATGGTTGCGGAATTAATTATTTGGCACATTTGGGATTAACCTTTGCGTAATTGGGGTTATGACGTTACTTGCTTCAAAATTCATCTGAATTTGTCAAAAAATGCTGTCTATATCCTTGCATTTGCAGGGACATATATCAGAGATTTTGTGGCAAAATATCTGAAGCTTGCAGTAGGAGCCAACTTATTGAATATATAATGAAATATTTTATACATATCTTGTCAATAAAGTTTTAGATTTAGATAATCTGATTCTAGTAAATAAACATTAAACCCAATTTGATGGTTTCTTTGGCTTCCTGGGGCCGATCTCACTAAAGGACTTAAACTAAGTCCCTTTATTGGTTAAGTCAGGGACTTAAATCTAAGACTTTGGTCATAGCTAGGTCTGGGACTTAAAATGGATTTCACAGAGGTGACTTAGTTCAAGCTTATCAAATAACCACAGTGATTTTCTGTGTCATGTGACCTTTTATATCTATTCAAAATATAATATTGGTGCCATATATCCTTCATTTAATAAAGTTTATCAAAGGATAAGGGCTGTTTTGAAATGGAAAACCGTGTTGTCACATATAAACTTCACAAAGACCACTTTAGTGAGGTGTTCTGGGTAATTATACTTTATTTACAGCCATTTCAAATTTTGAAGTGGAGAAAATTTATGGCAGCCATATTTAAGTCCTCTTTACAAAATTTAAGCCCACTACCTCCCAGACTTAAAGTTAAGTCCACTGACTAAGCAATTTCATGGAATTAGCTGCTTTGTGAAATCTGCTAAGTCTAAGACCACAGACTTAACATTCTTTTGAAAAAATTTAAGACCAAAGTCTTAAGTCCTTTAGTGAAATCGGCCCCAGGGCGATGCATTTTCTTATATCATTACATATAAAAATTAAAAAGTACACATTAGAATGGAAATTACAGAAATTTCCTACACAACTAAAGCAACATATCTGCATATAAGGATAAAGGAGAATTGTGTATCTTGCTCATTCTATTCTTCATCTGAGTCATCAGTAAAACACAGTGCTTACAAATTCTGCCTTACAGTGGCAGTAATCACTGTTGCTGTAAAGCTGGACTATCATACACATCTTACTGTCACTGTGAGGGAGAATTGAACTGTGGAAATAAAAGTAACTGTAACTGTGTAAGCATTGTGTTTTACTGATGACTCAGATGAAGAATAGAATATTTATTTTGATGTCTATGAAACTCTATCAAATACATCAGTTCAGTATGTCGATGGTTTTCACCTTTTGATGTGAGATGATTTGAGCGAAGACTTACTTTATTTGTAATATAAATATTATAATTTAAGTCTTCTAATATATGCTAATAAATATGTTTATATTAAATCTATGCATTCACTATTTTGTGTCTAAGTAAACTTAGTAACAGACTGCATCAACAATTTATTGTCACTTCGCAAAATGACTGTATAATCGCAATTATGTAAGGTCTATTACTGTGGCTATTTTAAATTTTGTGGAAAACTAACATCTGTTTTGACCATGTGATCGAGTATAAAAGTCTGAAAAAAAATGATATATTACACATGAAAATTGATTAAGAAATAACGATTTAATGGTCATTTCTGATACAGCAGAATTAATATGGCGGCCATCTTGAATTTTGCTAAATAAAAAAAATTGCTCAACAATGCCAGAGCGGCACCCATCAGATTATTGATCTACTCCCCATTAAGAATTGATTTCAGCAAAAAAACGTTGTTCATACTGATTTTCACGCTTCAGCTAATTTTGGGGGTTTGTCTACTGGACTAATAGATTACCTGGCAGTCACCACTGTGGATGCACGTTTGATCAAATTTGGAAGACCTTTTAAATACTTTATGTGAAAATCCATTCTGAGGACAACTGATCAAAAGCCATTACCTGTGATTAGGGTAACACGAAACAGAACAGTGTATAATGAGACCAACAACAACCTTTGCATAATTCTGTCATTCTATAAACAAGACAAAACTTGATAGATAAAATGATGTCATTTGTTGATAACTCTAACTAGAAATACACTTTGAATACACCAGAAAGGTTTATACCCAAGGCAGAGTTGAGTGAATTGAAAAAAAAATAGCTACCCAAAGAGACAACCTGTATCCATGGCTATATTTTACTTCTTTACTGTTTGGACTATTTGTTTCTTGTCATTGTTAGTCTTATTAGTTTCTACGCTAATTCTCCTGAAACTTTGAAGTGATCATTAATCACAGAAGACGACAATGGCAGATTTGGCGGCAAATCCAAGGGAGCAGTAATTATTTCCTTTATGGGAATGACTATTTCCCTCTCCCCTATTGTTTTACTCATTTTGTCTTATTGTCCTTGCGGTTGTGTTTGTCTTTCTAGTTTAGCCTTCCCGTTAAATATATTTACTTCATCTTGCCATTATCTTCCACTGTTGAAACACAGTGAGTTGATGAATATTTTTTGAAAAACCAGGGCCGTACTCACAAAAGGAATTAAGATCAAGTTGAGTCAAAAATCAGCTCAAGTTTAGTATAAACAGTTGTGACCTTTCCTTGAGTTTTGGCTCAACTTGAGCTTGATCCCTTTTGTGAATACCAATCCTGTAATCTAAAACAATACAATAAACGAGAAAAACAGCAATTTCTACGAATAATGTGTAAAAATTTTGGAAACAAAAAACTCCAGCTAGAAACCGATGAATGCAGCCATAACTGTAATTTTCCATCAAGGAACATATTTAGACTTACAAAACATTAGTCATTCTGACAGCAGACTTTCATTTCTTGACCAATTTGTTTGAAGTGGTTGTCTGAAACACACTCACCTCCCACACATAGAGGCAATGGTTCGAATCTTGGCGCAACTCTTGCTTTAGAACACTGATAGCATGCCTTGTGCTTCACACTACATCTGGGGTCGTATTCACGAAAGGTCTTAACCAAGTCTTAGGCTTAAGTTGGCTATATTTTTATACAAAAGTTAAGCCTAAGACTTGGCTAAGACCTTTCGTGAATACAGCCCCTGGGGTCGATTTCACAAAAGGACTTAGTCCAGACTTAGACTTAAATTGAAGACTTTTATCTTAAAATGAGGCTAAGTCTGTGATCTTAGACTTGGAGGATTTCACAAAGCTGCTAAGTCTAGGCTTTGGCTAAGTCTACCCAAAAGTGGGCTTAACTTTTGTAAACAAAGGCTTAAATATGGCCGCCATATATTTTTCTCACTTCAAAATTTGAAATGCTTGAAAATAAAGAATAAATATATAGAACACTGCCCTAAATTATTCTTTGGATATGTCTGTGTGATTATAAGGTTTCCCATTTAAAAATACAGCATTTTTTCAAAGATAAAATGAGCTAAACAAGGGATATATGTTAACACTAAAATATTTTGAGTAGAAATAAAGGGTCACATGACCTAGAAAACCACCGTGGTTATATGACAAGCTAAGCCACCCTTTGTGAAATCCATTTAAGTCCCTGACTTAGCCTAAGTCTGAGACCCTTTGTGAAACCGGCCCCAGATAAATCAACTCACTGAACCACCAGTCTAACCATTGAACATGGTGTGATCAGGGTATAACATATACAATGTGTTAAAATTTTAACTTAAAAAAATCCTATAAATATATTGTATGAATGATTTAATTCTATAGTTTAATTCATGAAATTAATATTGAAACTTGTACAGTCATGCATATTAATTATGTATTGCATCATATTTATACATTCATATATTCACACAGGATACTATAAAAACATTTGATGCTATGTAGAGCCCACAAGCTTCACTTAGTAGAAATGTAAATAACGACAGAGAAAGTATACCATTATGACATTGCATGTGTCGCCAGAATTGTCACAATATCATTTATTGCCTAAAAACTTACCTAATTGATGGATGGGCTGTTAATAAATGGCATAACTGTCAATTATTACAGTTACAGAGAAATACTCGCATAATGCACCCGAATCCTTGGTTATTCGTTAAAACATTACATCTAGCTTTGTTATTTGCCTTGGATCGAGGATTTGCTATTTTTGCCCACCCCCCCCACACCCCCACCCCCCCACCCCCACCCACCAAAAAAAAAACTGTTTGAGTTGAGGTCTCCATAATTAGTGTCCTACTTCTGATACCTCAGGACATAATTGGCTGTTTTTAAAAGTATATGAGGATAAAGATGTACATACGAGTAACACTAATGTACAATTAGGATGTAAACATTCATTAAGACAATGAGTCATTAGGATTCATACACTATAAAGTTGTAAAATCGTTTTAGGCTTGTTAGAAGCTCCCAAATAAATCATCCAGCTATGGATTTTACATGTCCATACTACAATCATGTTTTGGTACAACTGTGCCTGTCACTGCTGAAATGTTGATATGTTTAGGAGACTGACAACATTAAATGTTATATTATTATTTCATATATATACAGGGCGCTTTAAAGGATGTCTCAGACCTCATCCTATCTTGTTCATAAAAATATGAATATAAGTTACTGAGAGAAGGACTGTGACAATCTGTCACTATCCCTTTGGTAGTCTGAAATTGTCACAGAAAGGGCCACGGATTAGGTCTAAGACCCCATGATTGTCCACACAATTTTTCTCTCCAGTCAGTAGACACATTGTGGGATTACATTCAGTTCATTCCATTATACCTCTTTCTAAACCTCCATTTTATAATTTGAAGCTAGCTCTATATAACAAGTGCTTTCCTTGGAAAACCAGAACTAGACAGATTTTAGTTCTTCTTAGCAATCTTTTACAATTGTTCATTACCGGAAAAAAAAGTAAAACCTTGATTTTATAGTATAGGTCATCACTTGATTATGTATTACACAACTGACCAATTTTAATATAAAATCTTTTGGTTATGTTCATTTCATTGCTTATTTTCTTGTGTGTAGTTTCTGTTACTTGGCCTCTCTTTGTTTTGCTGTTGGAGAATATGATTATATTAATGCACTATTAACTGTATTGGTATGACATATCGGTGACCTCTCGTTTATTGAAAATTTGTGCAAAACACCCAGTAAACATCAGAAACGTTACAAATGGTTTAAAGGTTTACAAACGTTTTAAAACCTATTTCAACCCTATCTTATGATTTTCTAAATGTTTTCAAGCAAGCGTTTATACTGTAATGTTTAAACAAACGTTTTATAAACAGTCTCTATACAAACGTTATACTGAGAACGTTTATTAAACATTTATAAAATAACTCAAGAAACAATGTTTGACCGGAAACTTTTTTTAAAAATTTATAAAATAGCTGAAGAAATGAAGGTTATGCAGGAAATGTTTTTCAAACATTCATCATGAAATGTTTGATGTACAGTACACACAAACTGTTTAAAAACATTGTTTATCAAATGTTTAAAAAAGATTCTATCAAAACCGTTTTTAAACTCACATTTTCAGAATGCTTGTTAAACCTTCACCTTCAAACATGTCCAACAAAGATGGTGGTGAGTGATAATAGGGGATTTTAGGGACTTTATCAAAAATTGCCCCACATGTAATCCCTAAAAGTAAGAATTGAATTGGGGCACAATTTCTAAGTCACTATGTTACAATTTTTGACATTAAAATAATCTTTTCATTAGTGAGCAACCTTAAAGAGATTTCGTACCCATCATTTTTAACTTTTGTCAAAATTTTCCTTTTTAATACTTTGCAAAACCCAAAAGTGTTTACTGGGCAGCTATTTGGCAATATGACCAATGTTCTACAAAAGACAAGGATTTCATTAAATGGCTGACAGAACATGTTGACTGAAATTCCTTCTTCAGTGGCCATAGAATTCAAATAGTTTGTAAAAATTAAATTGTTTCAATATTTATTAAACCGGGTGCTGGATCTGTCAAAGTTCCATTCAACACAAATAACCAGCCTGAGGTGCAGAGCAACAACATCTTCTCATTGGGAGCGTAAATTACCAAATACAAAATTAGCATCTGCAAATGAACGTGTCAGTCAATAAGTCAATATCAAATGAATGCACAAAGACATTTAGAATGTCTATGGAGTGTGATGAAATAGAGGGGGTTAATTACAAAACATCAACCATATCACCAGAAACTGAACTTCCATATTGCATTGACAATCGCCAATTTTATTATATGAAGTAATTTCTCATGGACTCTAACATTGTCTCGCTCTTCAGCCACAATAATGTATATTATTGCATTTGTTAAATTCGTATTCCAGTGCATGGCATTATAGGGTGTCCAATTGTAACCAGTAACAGACTATATGTCGCAGGACAACTTTTAATGACGTCACAGTGAAATTACTATTTTGGTGATGAAAATTACAGTATCAGTTTCATGTAGTAGGTCTCTTACTTGGAAAATATTTAAGGTTTAAGTTAAATAAAAGAATTTACGAGTTTAGAATTCAATGTATGTAACAACAACTGTTAATAAGCAACCCTTCCAGAGAGCAAGCCGCGGTCAGACCGACATTGGCTGTTGGTCGCATGGTCGGCAGATTTTGCCAATGTTGGGCCAACGTTGGCTTGCCAACCACTACTCAAATGTCTATATTTTGCCGACATTGGGCCAGCGGCAGATTTTTATTCAAGATGGTGGCGAACAATAATTGGGGATTTTGGGAAACTTAGAAAAAAATTATTTATTATGGTATGTCTAAAAATCATATTTAAGTGAGCCCACAAATTTTAACTAACTATTTAACAATTTTACACATAAAAATTATATTTTTATTATAAATTCACACTAAAGAAGTTGTTGGTGAACATTATCTGATTGGTTAATGCTAAACATAGAATATAATTTTTACCAGTGGCTTGCCAACGTTGGCAGCCAACATCGGACCGATGGATAGGCTGATGTTGGGCCAATGTTTGCCCAACGTCAGAATGCTATCTGGGTCTGGCATACATGAACTTATAGCTTCTAATGGGAGCACAAAAAAAGACTTTAACATTCTAAGTTAAACCAAACTACACTAAGACTATTCACAAGTGTGATATAAGTTGTGTCATCTTCAAAACAAGTATGAACATATATTTATTATATTGCAGACCGGTAGGTTACTTCACACAGTGAAACATTTACTCTTTGGTTCACTTTATTTTGCTGCAAAATGTCCAGGTGCACAAAGTAAATTAAACTCGGCATGCCACATAAAATAGTTTTAAGGACTGCAGTCCATATGTATCTCTAATGAAACAACAGAACTTTTTATTAAATATTCAGTTATGGAACACCTGTAAGTCTTTTTCAGTATTGGCACTGTCATAACTGTTTTGATATTGATGTCTGAGCTTGCGAAGCTTGTTGTTTGTTTAGCGTCAGTGACCCCGTGTTGCAATAAATATGCAATCTCCATAAAGATTTTATTTCATACATATCTGATATAATTCCGAACATATACAACCAACAAAGACTATTTGAGGTGACGCTTTTCCGGTTTTAAAGAGGTCATAAGTTTGGGGAGATCCTATTGGCGCACAGATCACGTGTGTTGGCTTGCGTGATGTTTTGTGTACCTGGACCACTCCATTTAATTCCCCACTTAAGAGAATCATGTGAGCAATTACCCCATTTGAGTTGCAATGAAAAACTTATCTGTTCTATGGGCATGTTTGTCAGGGGATTTAGATTGTGTATTTGGCATATTTATTTTCAAGGAAAGCTGTTTATTGGTGGGCGATAATACTGGCTATTTTCTTGCCTATACTGATGCGTGAAAAATAGAATATCATGATTATTAATTTGTACATTGAAGTGACATGTAAAAGCAGCATTTATCACCTTTATTTACTAAAAATAAAGGGTAAACTCTCTCACTGAATTATAAAAGCGTCTTGTGATATATTTATTGTAAATATATATCTACGATTAAGATTGTGGCTGTTAAATGCCTCTACATATAGTGGATTGATAAGGCATAAACCTCACTTTCCTCTTAAAGGTTCCAAGTTTAACTATGCAAGTCATACACTATATACATCATCTGAAATATTCAAATATCAGTAATGTGTCAATTAAATGATCTATTTGCATAAAACTGTTAGTCCTCTAAATAAAAAAAAAACTTTTTGTCACAAGAGATATTCTGATTCTGGGGCTGGTTTCATGAAGCCTCCCTAAAAATCTCAGTTTCCCAAATTAAGCCTCCTTCGTTAAAGGAGACCTTGAAAACTCCCTTAAATTTTAAGGAAGCTAAGGACCTACCTTAAATTTAAGGAAGTGTCCTTCAAGGTATGTTTAATGACTTTAAAGAACATTTGCTCCCCCCTTATGTTTCAAGGAAGACCTTTGGTAAGGAGAGTTAAAGGAGGCTTTGTGAAACTGAATTTGAAGGTGGCCTTCCCAAAGGAATAAAATGACCTTCCAGTCTTCCTTTGCTAAAGGAGGTCCTTTCTAAAGGAGGCTTCGTGAAACCAGCCCCAGGACGATCTCCAACTGTAAAATGACAAACTGTGATTGGAGTTTCTCCCAGACCAAGGACAATCAAAGCTTCCACTAGGTAAAACTTTAGTTCTGAAGAGTAGTTTACCAATCAAGGTATTTCATTTAAACAATATCTGTATATAATCAGACTGAGAGAAATATAGAAAGTGCAAATGAATATATTTAGGACAAATGAACATATTTATTTATTAGGGACGTCACGACTAACCGAATAATCGACAACGGTTAGAATAGAGATATTTTCCGGTTTCATATTTTAAAGTAGGAATAATCGCTTAATGTAGTAAAAGATGGCAGAAGGTCTGAATCCATCAAATATATCCATATTCTCACATAAAACAAGTTAAAATCCGAAAAAGGCCACGTTTTCTGTACTGTTTATGCATTCACGTAAAGCCGGTGTAACGCCATATTTTACACCCCTGCCATATTTTACACCCTCTCTTTGATCTTTTAGGGGGTGCATTATATGGCAATCATATTTTACACCCCTAACAAAAGGGGATTTAGGGGGTATAAAATATTGCTGCCATATTTTACACCCCCATCAAAAGTTATACCCCCTACTAGGCCATACAGAGCAAATCAGTTGGGGAGTAAGAGCAAACCTTTTATTGGTTAGATTGCAATTGAGTTTGTAATTGTCCATTGTTCTAACCACTGCTTAGAACTTGATTTGTTTTACTTCTGGGTTGTGACAGAAACTGGAGTAGATTATAAAATGTCTATTGTTACAAGACTCTTTAAGTTGATTTGTTTGGCTACATATGTGAGTTGGTAAATGGATTCGTCTTAGATTTGCCTTTTGTTCTAGCATTCTTTGGAACTTATTTGTTTCACTTGTGGTTAAGTGACTAGCTAAGCTCACAGGATTAATTGGTATTGTTGAAAAACTCTCTTTAAGGTATTTACAGGACATACTACTCCTCCCTGATAATGTAACATAAATTTCTTCATTTACATATGCTTGTATGGTTTATATTATATTCAGAGTAAAAATCATTCTTGAAGAACTTTATTATTACATTATTATTATTATTACATAGAAAACTGTAAAATAAAATTGTTAATAAAATACTCTGATATGCAATAACATCCAATGTGTTCAGGTATCATAATATATATTTCAATATTCATGGATATCAATAATATATTACAATTCATTTAATTTATGTACATATGTCAGTTTTGCTTGTTCATGGTCTCTAGATGAGAAGCCACAGATACGTTGTTCAATGGACCCATTTTGTTCATTATGTGATGTAAATCCAACCAAAAGAAACAATGCATAGATCTAATTAACTAATCACTAACTTATCATAGAACAATAACCTATGTATCACCTATTACTGAAAGTCTTTTTAAAGTCAACAAAATGAAAACACTAACAATTAATAAACAAGAACCCAGAGGTGAGAAGCCACAGAAGCTTAAAGCCTTGGACATAGTTGTAGGTCTAGTAGCAAGATTCCAATCAAAGGGCTGTGGTGACTTCAGACAAGAATAGGGATATTTTCAATTATGGACTAGCCCAGTGAATACAAATCAACAACAATGGGTTGGCCTGTCACTTCAAAGGATAATATAATAATATATAGAAAGGATTTTGTCCCACTGTATTAACACTAAATATATTTTATTTCATTCAGTTTGTTATACTTAGACATATGACAATTTGTAAGCAAAGGAATTATTGTCTTTGAGTTTTAATGCTTAATTTGTGGATGTTTATCGCTGTTGAACTTCACTTATTTCATAATATAGTAACTGTAAAGAAATCCACCAAGGGGTGTAAAATATGGCAGGGGGGTGTAGAATATGGCAAGGGGTGTAAAAGGGGATGCATTTTATGTGGGGTGTAAAATATGGCGCTACACCGGAAGTACCATATATCTCTTATATCGCCCACTTCCTGTCCGAAATAAATGAAGCAAAAGTCGCAGGGGAACAGCAAATTTATTCATTTTTACAGGTTATTTACATATATTTTCATTTTATTTCACATATTTATCGTTTTCAGTGCTTTTTACAATATGAAACTTACGATTTTTGGATGTTATTTTAATTCGATGGTTATTCGGTGTCGACACAAATAGTACTTACCGATTAGTCGACATGAAATATTTGGAGTCGTGACGTCCCTATTATTTACTGACAGGTTGCCCCTTTTGACACTACAGGTGGTACATCCCACGTAGGAGTTTATTGGTGGGTCTCCTAGGTCGCCCCATTTTGTCCCAGCTGTTCATACTATGGGTGGACGGCCACTGATGAACACGGTTTTTTAACCGTCAGTAACAGTGGGATGACTGTCCTACAAATGGTCACCAAGAAGCAACCTCCATTAACCTCAATTCACCTTCGGTAGCTGTCGGTCGAACAGGTGGCCAAACAACCAATACCTCCACTCACCTTATGTTGCAGTGCTACACCGAAAGACGACTAAATTACAACTTAATGTACACTGTGGACCATACCTTTGGTTACTGTAGTAAGAAATCCACATGTGCGGAATCATCTGTGCATGCTAATGTTTCCGAAATCAGAGGCAGAAATGATAAACTTTTCAAAACTTCCGTGGGATGCGTAAGGATTGGGATTGGGCCACTAACTTGCAAGGTTGCAAAAGAATGTCAGTCAGTGATCCAAGGACAGGGATGTTTCACCAAACGTGGATACTGCCTGTAGTGTGACAGGGGTACATGTATATGAAGTTGATCAATTGAGACAACTAGCTGTCTCAATAAATTGAGATATTAAGTGAGATCGTTAAGACAGAAATCTTGTCTTATCAACTGATTAGCTGAATTTATCCACATAATAAGTCAACCAAAAGAAAGTTTGTTCACTCGCATGAAATATAATTGGGCTGACCACCAAACATTATTTTTCTCTAATTATTAATTTATTATCTCAATAAATCTGTGTAATTAAATCTGCAATCAGTTAACAATTAAAAAAGTTACCTCATCATATCGACTTGATTTGACAGTCAGAAGAAAACTTTTTCATTGTTGTCTTTTGCACAATTTAAAGAAATAACACATTCATACCCAATTTACACGCAAGAATGAATATAAACATTAATTTAAACAAGGATAAATGCGACATTTATAAAGCTTTTCTTCAAATAAAACACTCCAAGTTGTTTGGGTGCACTTTATACAAGTAATATCTACATCATTAGAGACTAATGGGATTCTTTTATTGCAGTATCAATGATGATGATTTAGCTGAAAGACCACATTCCACTCCTAAAAGATGGGCTTTGGTATTAAAAATTAATCAGCCTAAAAGTGAAAGGAAAATGATTTGTGGTTGGATGTCGTGTTAGCACACCTGTTTCTATGTTTTATATTAAGTACTTAAATAAAATCAATTGAAGAGGCTCACATAGTCTGTATCTATGGATTATGATGGATTCTTTATCTTACAGTTTGGGGTCTGGATTTTTGATCAAAATCAGATATAACAAGCAGTGTCGCTAACAAGTAGTGCTGAAAAACCACAAACAATTCTGAATTGATAGACAAATGAGCAGACCCTAATTACAATATTGTTGTCCTTCCCCTTCGAGAAGAGGGGGGAATGTTGTTGAGGGAAATGAAATTCTTGCACATTTTTTCAACACACAGTTGTACAGATTCCTTCAGACGGAAAGTAAATTTTCCGTATTTGGGAAGGCTGACAGATTGTCTGGATTAACCTTCCAGAGGATTCTTTTATTGGCGATAATACAAGCTTTACATGGAATCTGCTCCCCAAATTGGCACATGGCCATTCAATACAGCTTGCAAGTAATGTTATATCAGTCATCTTGATAAGGTGAAGTTTTAAGTTTTACTTTACATAATTTGGTGTCAATTTGCGGGTTATCTCAACCTATTGCAAGCAGTAGTTATTGCTTATTAACCCCTTCACTTACATTTTATTTTAGTCTTTTAATATTTCAACAACCCTTACCCCTCTGCATGTTTGGATAATAAGCAGTACCTGATGATGTTTTATGTATGATTATTAAAAGTAGTTTCCTAACCAAGCGAATTCTTGTATTGTCAAAAGTTAAAAACATGTGTGAATCAGAAAAAATTGTGGCGTCAATCATGATAGGAAGACCTCGGAGTAAAGTGGTGTTAATTTTGATTTAATACATTTTATATCACTGCAGTAGTAAAGTCAACTGAAAATGGAATTATGTGTGAGACACATTGGACAGTTTCATCCACACGAATATTTTTTTTACATTCTATCACATCTGACCTCATCAACTGTACTTGTACAACTTTCTTTGAATGGGGCATCAATATTTTTCACCTTACAATGGGGTTAAAAATAATTTAATTGCATGATACCTTTGACCTAATATGTAACATGTCTACTATGTATTTATCAACGTTTTGTGATGGGTTATTGTTACAACATGGCGTAGGTATACTCTCCCAGTAGAGTTATCTGGTAAGGCTCATGTTTTACACTTTAATTATTTAGATATCATGTGCTTGATATGACATGAAGAGGTAATCTGGAATTATGAAGGGATGTAAACAGAGTCTTGAGAAACAAAAGGAATATAAGGCTCTGCCAATTTTGCATTTTAAAATTATTTTTAAATTATTATAATCCACCACCAAAAAAAAAATATCTGTACAAATTTATATTTAGTTTTTCTTGTAATATGCACTTTTAATGTAATTTTTTCACTTGTGGACAGATGCCCTCTTACCAACACGGGACTCAGTGTTTTATTTTATCTGTGTGGAATTTTTGCATGAGAAACATTAAGTTGTGGAAAAAAATATTTTAAAGACAGAAAAACAGCACTGTTTTCACGGAAAACTTTCAGCCCATGTAAAAAATGAGTATTGGTGACTGTAGCTGCGTATATTTTTTTATGGTTCTCTGGAGGATATTGTATATCTGTACTTCAGATAGAAATTCACTGAACTGGTAATTTTAAACACCTGTGGAGTACACAAACTTTTATGTCAACCTTTTTTTCACACAGCGAGTGTTACTTTAGAGTAATTATGTTTTCTGTTGTTACATTTATAATCATACTTGATTGGTGGACTTTTAGGATAGAGTTTCTCCAGAAGAATTCTCAATGGTACAAAAATTATCAGCAACCCAACAGAAATACCATGAGGTTCCAAAGACTATGTTTGTGTTTATATTTTTCAATTGTATATAGACTTGGCTTTGGTGAAACTTCCTGTCCCACAAACAGTATAAAAATTCTAAGCTCTGTAATTATTGTTGTAATCCAAGGTTACCTTGGGATGCAGTTTGCAATTTTGTGTAAATCTTTGGGGATAAAGGTATATTACAGGTTTCAGAATCATTTTAGGAGGTAGTGTTATTTGAAGGGAAATATGAACCCTTACACACAAAAAAATGCCAAACTGCTGGCTGGCAAATAGGCAACCAACCATACTCCTATATACTGATGAGTAAAAACACTGGTTGTTCCATTTGGGTGCTTGTTACCATTGGCATGATATGACATGTTATCTTGTCCCAATATGTATATGCATTGTTAAGTGCAACAATATGACATTCCCTCTCGTCAACAAACGGATAAATATGTGGGAGTATAACATCCCTTACTTATTAAACCAGGTGGAAATACCACATAAGTCAGATTATTTTGGTTATGCTGCTGACAAAGTGACATTCTGTAAATAATATACTCTTCCATAAGCAAAAACAATAACAGTATTAGTTCTAACTGCATACATGTGGGAACAACTATTTACCAGAAATTACCATCAAGTGAAAGTCTGATTAAACCGAGCTTTCCAAGGATATTTGGAATTAATCAAATGTGATATTTCCAATCAAAAGCCATGTTTGGAAAGGCCATAAATTCCTCGTCAAATACTTAATCCTAATGTACACTGTCCACAAGACAAATCCATTGTTAGTGGTTTTATCAATCACCTATAAGTCATAATAGCCATTGATGCAAACAAGTTATGTGACTGTATTTTACCCAGTTCGATAAAGGTCATTTCGCACATAAACGGAATCAAAAGGAAAAGTAAATTTTACAATGGTTTACAATTGTGTGAGCCAAACTGTACCTGAAATGGAATGATACATGATTTGGATTTATATTTTTTTTTCCATTAGCTTTATTGTCTGAATTTTTTTCTTTTTGTTTACTTTGTTTTTTTTCAGAGACAAGTTTGATTTCTTTGTTTTAATGTGGATATCCCCTGTATTTATGGCTTAATAATGTTAGCCACCAACACAAGATAATTGACTGTCATGGCAAAATTACTGGGAAATTGTATAACTGATTTGTCTTGTATAGGAAAGGCAATTTACGAATATATAATACGATCTGGTAAGAAAAGATTCACAGAAACATAAAGGTACACTTTACTTACGTTGCCATTTCCATATATGTGTGAAATAACCTTAACACTATTTTTAAACAGCTGAATCAGCTCTGTTGATATTTTCACCCACACACACTGTGGAACCTGTTGCACATTTCACCCACAGTGCTAGCCTTCTAATAGTTAAAGAGAAGAGGTGTAAAAAGCCTCATCAGATGAGGCTGTAGCTCTTACAAAGGGCTTTGAAATAACATCGGTTATGCTTGGGTTATTGACATCACAGTAGCTCATTTTATGTGACATTTAAGCCGACTCCTTTGATGTGCGGAGAATATCAGCTATGTGGTAAGCTGAGATTGTTGACGAACGTACATGGATTGGAGTGTTTAATAAAACAGGCCTAATTTGATAATTAAGCAAATCTGTTAAAGGGTAAAACATGGATATACATGTATATATATGGAAGTTTTTATATTTAAGTTAGGACACTCCCAGTCACCTTTTGCACATCCATACGCTACAAATTTAACCCTTTTTGCAGTTTTTGTTCGAAGAAAAGATATTTCCCATTATAATTATTGATTGGTATTATATATTATAATTAAATATACTCACCTTTTTACTGACAACATAAGAACCTACATATGTAAGGACACTGTTCTATAAAAACTTTGTCGAAATGGGCAATATGACAGCAGCAGGACACAATGTGTTTCCAAGATCATTTGAGTCGTTCTATTTCTTAACTAAATACTGTTAGTGAGATTAAGAGACATAGGGTGATGAATGTTCTTTATTTTTATTAATATTATCTATTGTATAAATCTCCAAAGCAAATAACCTATCTCACCATGTGGAGCTGAACCCAGAGTGAAATCATGCACTTAAAAATAATCAATTCTTTTTTAATAACATTGCATTCTGGAATTGTTTTTTTTTTCATGAAACATACCAGATAAACAATGATCTAAAACCATTGCATTTGTGAATTGAATATAGAAATAAATATTTTACTTGTGAAAGATGCTGACTGTAAAGGCTGAAAGAGCAATATTTGCATGATGGATGCTAACGAGGTTTTAATACCTGCTAAGGTTTCTAAAATCCCTAGTTAAACCAATTATACCAGAGACTATCCCCTCACTTTACTACTACACACATAAATAACACTGGGCAAAGAAAATAGCTACAAATGCCCCCAATAAGTCCATTATTTCATCATGTAAAAATACTTAATGGCAATTTGGAAAATTAGCAGTCGTTCATTTGGCTAATTAGCTCAAGTGAACTAATTACAAACATTTATTTGATTCTTAATGTTTCAGGTTTTGTCTCCCAACAGGTCATACACTAAAGCATATCATTGCAAATTTAGAGTGAACAATAAGACTTCAAATAAACACCAGCATCTTTCACTGTACATGATCATGTGACATCAAGTGGGAGGTATTTCCTGCTTCAAGTGTCTTTGTCATTGATGTCAGAATATCTAAATCTATTAGCTCAGTCATGATGTTCACAATGTTGTTGTTCTTTTCAGAGGAAAATTGAAGTTTTCATGAACTTGAAATGAAATTTACAATATGTTATTTCCTGTACTATGCACAAAATGCTTTATGTCTATTAAAGTACATCTAGTAAGGCTAAAAATTGTCACTTGGAATATATGTAAAACTCTTTCCAGACATATGTTAGACAATGAATCACTGTTGTATATTGGCCTAACATCCAGTCCACAGACTATACTTAGGCACTGGAGAGGTTAGGCCTTGGTTTCCAACCAGCAACACCAGGGAACCTGTGGTTGTGATACAAACACTTCAGAGTGGCAGTGGTAGATGTAGGATTTTGACAAAACTCAAGGTTAAGGGATTTACAAACTGTTCAAGTTACTGTATTCGAGTTAATTCTTCTGATATATATAAAAATATATATAAACTAGACCAAATGATGCTATTAAGTCGCTTCTTTTGATTACGTCACACTAAAGGATTGAAAGGAATTAATTTTAGCACCCAACCCCTATGTTAATCAACAGGATCAGACTAAGGATAAACCATCTGCATTATATTTCTCCATAAATATATTGTTTATACTAAGGTGATATGTTTCAACAAATGGAAAACACAATAAAGTAAAATGTTCAAAAGATATAGTTTTTTCTGTCTAAAACGTACTCGAGCAATTTCATAACTTGTGGACAGAGGCACTCTTACTAACACGGGACTCAAGGTTTTATATTATCAGTGTGGAATTTTTGCATGACAAACATAAAATATTGCAGTGTTTTCACAGAAAACTTTCAGCCCATGTCAAAAAATGAGTATTGGTGACTGTAGCTCCATATATTTTTATGGTTCTCTTGAGGATATTGTATATCTGTGCTTCAGATAGAAATTCACTGAACTGGTAATTTTAAACTTGTGTGGAGTACACTAACTATTATGTCAACTACCTTTATATATACAGCGAGTGTCATTTTAATTGTTTTTCTGTTATTACAATTATATTATTCTGATTTGATTTGTGGACACTTTAAAGCAGCGGTGTCAGGTCCAGGACTTTCACTCCTGTCAAGATCAGGGCTGGTATTTACGAAGGGTCTTAGACTTAGCCAGGTCTTAGGCTTAAATCCAGTCTTAAAGTTAAGACTTTTGTCTCAGCTAAGTTTTGTATTAAAACCATATTCACAAAGGATGACTTAGCTAAGTCCAAGATTATCAAATAACCACAGTGGTTTTCTGTGTCATGTGACCTTTCTTTTCTATTCAAACTATACTATTGGTGACATATCCTTCATTTAATGCATTTTATCTAAGGAAAAGTGCTGTTTTGAAATGGAAAACCTTGTTACCACATATAAACTTTCCAAAGACTGCTTTAGTGAGGTGTTCTGTATAATTAAACTTTTTTACAGCCATTTCAAATTTTGAAGTGGAGAAAAGTTTATGATGACCATATTTTAGTCCTCTTTACAAAATTTAAGCCCACTACCAACCAGTCTTAAAGTTGAGCCCTTGGCTAAGCTTAAGACCGTTCTTAAATTCTTTGTGAATACCACTAAGCCTAAGACAAATGTCTTAGCAGTTTTTGGGCAGAAACATGAGACAAAAGTCTCAACTATAAGCCTAAGCCCTGGATAAGACCTTTCGTGAATACGGGCCCAGGAGATTTGAAAAGCTGTGCAAGTTAAAATTACATATACATACATATAAATTATGTACATTATTCCAAATAATTTTTAATATTAAGTGGTATCTTGTGAATGGTTGCTTACTAAAGGCTTAAATTAAACATGTTTTTAGTCAACTGTGGTAAGCTTCCAGCTAATATTCAAGAGAACCTATTGGATGTCTAATCCTCAGATAGCAGAAGTTGATATCTTTATTTCTTTAATTTCATCTGCCCTGATATTACCCATATGTCTTGAATACAAGATGTTTATGCTTTATGCATGTTTCATCCACAAATAAACTGCAGAGAGCACACTGGTCAACACAGTCACCTCTAACCTCTCCAGTCCTGAGTTTGATTCTAAGCTTGATCTGAAGTCTCAGAGTTGGTTCTTGCTTACTGGTGTTTACAATTTTCAGTGCACAATTTTATTCCACTAATATACACTATTTTCCGCCACCCCTCAACTCATCTTTCCTGATATGACCTATACAGATGGAGTCGATGATAAACACAAATCAGTCAACCTGTCCATTATATCCAGTGATATAAACATGAAATATAGACTTGCAATGAAAACATCTTTGGATGATCCCGTTAACATTTACATCTACCTTACACAACTCAACTTTTTCATGATTTGATTGGAATATAACTATGCAAACAATATTGTCTCTTATCTTATGATAGGATGCAGACTTTGAATACTTTAAAAATATAAAATAGACAGAAAAACATTTGAGGCTATTGATTTTAAAATCATAACTTTTTAATGGGGCCTTTAATCTCAAGGATATCTACATACCCGAAAGACATGGTTGGTTTGATGACAGCTAAAATCGTCAACTCTTTGCCTTTTCTCTACTCACTGGCAGGCTAAGAGCTACACACAGTTTATACCTCGATCACATTGTTACATACTGGCCTTACGAGCTACATGAAAACGGATGTGTCACAACTCATTTGTAGTTTGGTGCATTTTATGTTTTCTAGCATCCACTCATTGTTAGTAAGTGTAAGTCAGGATTTGTATTTAGGTACATGGCAAATATTTAAATGTTTGACAACCTGCCTCTCACATGCAAAACTAAATGTACATGCTGTGGGGAATGGTATCACTTTTCAAAGTGGCTCATTTGTACATTTACTCTACCCACATGCAAGGTCAATTTACAAAACAATGAGGACGAGGTCGTGAACCAAAATTTGAATATAAGATTGACACTGTGATCAGCTATGATAGGTGATGTACCAAGTCAGAAAAACATCGCAACAGAATGATGCAATCACTTATCTTTTTCATTTAAAAAAATACATGTATGTATATAAGTGTGGATTCAGTGGAACAATTAATTAGAAACACGAGCTACAGCCGTAATGTGGTGGGGTCTGTGGTTGCCTTCCGTGGGAGCATATTTGTAATGATTAATTTTGATACATTTTTGTATGGACATCAAAGTGATTTTTTATATCAAATGTCTTTGCAAAATGTAATTGCTTATGCTCTGATCACACTGCAGCCCATATGTCTGTTGGTTATATGCAGCAGGCAAAACAGAGGTGGATTGCTGTGAGGCCTGTGAAAACTGGTTACAAACCTCCACCTAAGGCTCTGCTACAGTAGTGAATCAGAATATTAGCACACACAGAGACAGATTTGCAGATTATTCAATGCAGAAAAATAAAATAAATCTATGTTAATGTTAGGACCAATATACAGCTTGACTGGAGATACAAAGAGAGACATTAATGATATGACAACCTGCATTTATGGAGAGTGTACATCATACTCTCTGTGGTAAATTTAACTATTGAACTGTTTGGAGGAGGAAGACAGTTTGGGAAGGAAGATGAACAAGTAATGCCCTTGTTCCACCAAAGGATTAAGCCCCGATCCTGTCGGCGACCCTTAATCGTGGGTAGTCTTGGAAAAAATGGAAAAAAAATTGACCAATGGGGTGGAAGACAGAATCGGTATGAAGGTCTGGGATTAACTACAGATCGGCCTCAGGACGCCCCAGGAGGCCCCAGACAGTCCCTAACTGGTCTGGGACTAAGAACCGACTAAGCCATTTTTGTGGTCGGTTTGAACCACGATCCTGTCGTAGACAAACCGACTGGGTCCCAGGACGCCTCAGGCCTCCTGGGACTAAGAGCCGACTAACCCAGGATTAAGTCCCGACCCCACAAGGTGTCCTGAGGCGTCCCCAGGCGTCCCCAGACCGAGATAGCCGATTTTTGTTTTGCAATGGGACTAAGGGTCGCAGGAGGCCTGGGACTAAGAATAGAGGGTCTGGGACTAAGGGTCGGCGACTAAGGGTCGCAGGCGGCCTGGGACCACATAGGACTGTGTAAATTTGATCTGAGGAGGCCTGAGGACGCCTGGGACTGGACATTTTGTTTATGGCGGGAAAAAATAATCGGTTGGGGTCGTGTGAAATATCAAACATGTTTGATTTCTCACACGGCCCCAACCGACCACAACCGACCCTTACAGAAGGTCTGGGACTAAGCAAATATTTCAAACCGACCCTCAAAAACCCTTAATCGGGAGCCTTAGTCGTGTGGTGGAACACCCACATAACCTTTATGCTTTGTTGCCAGCTTATAACCTGACCAGAGCATTGCATAAAACATAGGACACATACAGCAAATTGCCTTATGCATACGGAAACAAATGTCTTTGTACCTGCATCGTATATTTAATTTTAGACCCAAGTGGCCGAATAGCCAACAAGTTTGGTATATAATCACTTGGTTGTTAATCCTGCAGTCGTGGGTTTCAATCCAACTCATGGAAACTGGTAAAATACACCCCGGGACTTGGCTGACATGACCAGACCTGAGGAAATGGAGGTCAAATCTCCAAATGTTGACATTTTATGCCATTTAAAAAGACTTTTTGCAATTTCTAACTGAAAGGTTGACAATGTAAGGCTTCCGAAATGCCAATAAAACAATTCTATTCTATTCAAATTTCTCACAGGATTTTGCTATACTTTGTTATGGGAATGCCCAAGAAGTCATAATATGTATTCTTATCCCCACATTCTCGGTAACCTTGGACAACTTCATTAGCACATTTATTTCTTTTTTTAGAAAAGACTATGCAAAACAATCGCAGTAGAGCAGAATTCTGTCAAGTATTTTAAAGAATTTTGAGCCAATGAAACCAGAAATGGACCACTCTGTGTTTTGAAGACCTCGCTTTATGTGTTCGCTTTTATTTCTTCCTGGACATACTAAAACACCGCAGGTTTATCGTACTATGGTGGAGAAAATAACTATAACATCCTCCCATTTGTACAGCTGTATTCTTATATTTTCTCGCCATGTTATTCAGATATTCCATTTGCTTGGGAATCGATGGCCTAATAGACTACAGTCGTATTCACAAAACTTTTTAAAAACTTTGGATTTAGAATTTTAGTTAATTTTAATAATTATTGTTATATTATAAGTAACTATACTATCATTTGTTCAGTGAAGAATGTTTAGAAGGTTGAAAGGTCTTTTTAAATAAACAATTGTTTAGTTTTTGTTTTACTTTGTTGTATTTTGTTGCTGTGTTTTGGTTGGTTTATTTTGACTATGTGGCGTTTCAATATTTCTAGGAGAAAAGATTCAGAAAAAGAATTGGTTCTCAACTCAATTTTATATTGGCTTTTCAATGTCAGAAGTGAGGAAAATAATACTGGAGTGCTGCCACCATGTTTAATGAGGTGAATCTAGATGCTTTGTTAATATAGGAAAGCCTTCTTAAATTTCATAATAAGTACAAATAAAGAAGAAGAAGATTTGAAATTGGTAAAAAAATATCTCGACATTAAAAAACTGAAGAATTTAATTTATTGGCGATCGGGTTACTTGTGTTTGGATTGATGAAATCATATGCTTCTGTCCCATGGAGACAGAGAATAGGAGAAAGTCAAGGCTCAGGCTTCTAGAGATTACCTTTATTTTATTTTTTGTCACCAGACTTTCATAATTTGTGGCATAGCATGATGAGTACCTGTCTCATCACTAAAGATAAGAAGAAATGGCCTACGTTTGTACTTGGATGGGTGACCATCTGGGTTCTAGACCATACGTGTATTTACTGAAAATTTTAGGGAATATGCGTATTTACTGACCAAATCAGTAAATATGTGTATTTACTGAAAATTTCAGTAAATATGCATATTTGATAATTTCAAATATTTACTGTAACAGATACATACTCACAAGTGGTGAACATCATCTCATGAGGCGCCTAAGAATGCAACATTAGTTATAACGTCTTGTATGTCGTTGACATAGATTTGTGAGATTGATCTGACATAGCTTTAAAAATTTCTATCAAGTTGATATTTTAACTTTGATGCAAAAATACCATAGAAAATAAAGCAGGAACCTTTTGCCCTGACCTAAATATCTTGTATATAACTGCTATTAAGCGATAGTTAAATAACAATGGTTTTGAAATAAAAAAAAATGGGCAATACAATAGAGTCATGGCCATACTGAAAAATATGTCACTATATATATAATTGTGCATTGGAGTTTAGCAAGATACCAAGTATAGGAAAAAGAAATTACAACATATTTATAAGTGTGTTTATAGGAACGTACAGGTAATAGTTTATAAGCCGAGATACAACTGTATTGCACTAACATATTGTCTCATTTTTTTACTAATTATCACAAACAGAATGCACTGTTATGCTTGTCTTATCAGATATTTTTATAAATTGTAAGTGTAATGTTCTTGTGATATTGGCAATTATTTTATGTGATATTTTCCAAGCCACATATATCACACTGTGTGATATCACCAAACAAGACGTTTTCATCACTAATTAACTTAAACCACTTGTATCTGTTAAAGTAGATAGAATGAAATAAGACAATGTTGCAACTCCCATGAAACCTTCTTTGCAAAAAGTATACAAAGAGGTCTCTATGAAATAAATGTATTTCATCAATTATTAAGTCTTACTGGAAACCAAAGGAAGTTTAGAATGTGTTCTAATGGGTTTGGTCATTTATATCAATCTAATTGGATGATGTTTCATGCTTATTCATTTCATGTTTATTTAACTCTCGTGTGTTACATTTTGAGCCTATGTAAAACCTACCTTTGAGTACCCTTTAAGACTTTAAGTGCTGTTATATTCTGCATTCTCTATACTCTAAAGGTCCAGACGTATCAGACCAATCCCTACCATCCAACACAATATATACTCAGATGTAAGCCTGAATTACACCGAACAAAATGATGAACAGAAACTTTAAGATTGGACAAAAAATGGGCAACTTCTGATCCTTTATATTGTGCGATCTGACGATACCTACCAATTCAATAAAATCTGTCAGGATGATTTAAAATAAAAATAGTTTTATATTGTTTGTTATTGTATTGCAAAGCATTTAGACAAGGTTTGTCATGGCAGTTTTGTCATTCTAATGCAATTAAAGGGTGCAGATCAGATCGGAAAATGGAGTGGGGATGGAGCAAACTCTGCAAGAACTCACTGTTATGTAGGAACATGTCTATATTTTTGTAAGTTTTGTTACAATGGTAGTTTTAATATATAGATAATGTACAACCATCATTCCAACTAAAATGGTGGCAACAGACGGCCTTAATGGATCCCTGAAGTATGACAACACCAGAAAAAACACTGAGAGAATATAGACCTCCACAATACAGCTTGTTCCATCCCTATTCCCTGACCTGGATCATGGTATCTAGAATTTTGATGGGATCCGGATCAAAGTTAGGTATGTTATAGAAGTTTTTGTTGGCGTGAACTCTATTTTATGCGTAGCAATCTGACAACCAATGAGGTATATATACAGTATATGTTGAAAATGACCCTATCTAACAAAGATAAAAAGAACCATCAAAAATCCATGGATCCAGACGTTGATCTGGATCACCAGCAAACTCAAATCATCTGGTCCTGGTGCCATTGTCAACATTTCCTAAAAGTTTCATCATAACCCGCAAATACATTTTTAGTTATAAAATTTTAGTTATTTTCCAAACAAACACACCAATACAGCTAAACATATATCCACGTAGGTAGAGGTAAAAAACAGCAACATTTTAGACTTATGCCATGATTATTTTATTTAATTTTTTATAAACACATTGAAATACACAATTCAATATATAACAACAGAACACAAGATAGGGCATAATTAGAAAGTGCACACAAAACATTAAAGAACAGATTTTTTTTTCAATTTCAAAGAATTCCATCATTATCCCAAAGTGCTGTACAATATATCAAGAACTATCCAGCAAAACTTTTGTTAAAATTTCCTCAGTTCTTTGTAAAATTGTTGCATTTCAATTGTGATTTGGTGACATAACTCTTCTCTAAATATATTTTTTTCAAGAAATTGTAAAAATTTACATAAATTAAAAGTCCATAGAATTCAAAGTTCTAAAAATATACAATTTAGCTGCTAGAAGTGAAGTAATATTGATATTTGTTGAGATGTTTCCGAATAAACTACAACAGGAGTTTATTGTCAGCTCAAATCCAAGCAGGAGTTGTATGTGGGTTTTGATTCAAAGCAAAACTTTTTTTTTACATTTTTACATTGTACAAAAGGGGTAATGTAGTTTCTGTACATTGTTTACAAAAGTTACATTTGTTGTCATCATGGATCTTAATTTCAAACCATAAATTATTTGTACCTAGAATTCTCTATATCACTGTATAATGTATTCAAACTAAATCATGATCTTAAACAGTCTTGAAACTATTTACTCAAAATATTTGTTTCTACATATCATTAGATATAGCAGTGGTCAAAGATTCTTCCTCAGTGTTATGGCTGTCCAATATTCTATAGACACCCTTACTTCCTTTCTTTGATTTACATATTATTTCTTTTATTTTTAGAAAATAGTTTTCCTGAATAAAGTTTTACACAGGTGATGATTCTGTGGTATTCCAAAAGTTAGTTTTAATATGGTGTACCATTTTCAAATCATTCTACCATATCTGCTCTCTATGTGCAGAGATCAGGACAGCAATCTACACAATGCCATTGTTATTCCAATCTGATAAAAAAAAGCTGTGCCTTGGAAATCCTTGGATTATTCTACAGTGGTTCTGATGGTACATCAATCACATCTTTAATTGGAATATTTTGGATAAGATTACTCCAACATGACAGAATTTCAGACCCAGACCAAAATGTATTTTATTTTAAATTTTTCTAGCCTTGTTTTGATAACAACTTGACCGAAGTAATTGATCCTAGGTACAGTTTCTCAACTTTAGCCTGTGTTGCTTCAAAATTAGTGTAAAGTGAACATATCTACATGTCCAAGTTATCTTTATATCAGATACAAAAGTACCAAGGTCTATCATATATATAAACCATCATCGATGTAATGTTTTGATAAGGTTTTCCTTTTTATCTTGTCTCTTTTACCCCTCCAGATAAATATATAGAACGTTGTTTCTAATTTTTAAAAATATATTTTCCTATTGAGGGAAATGAAAAGAGAAAAAAATGTAATTTGGATAAGGCCAAACTTAGGATTATGCAAATTCCACTGTCCTGGTTGGAACCTCATCCAAAATCAGAAGATTCGACTTGGGCAAATAAGATCCCATTAAACTTTGAGAGAGATCTGAATCTGGATTTTCCCATTTACTTATATTTATCAACTTTGACTAAGGTCTCTGAATGCTCTTGTTTGTAGGAGTATGTAATTGACCATATGATACCAGTAATGGTTTGTAAGTCTCAGTTTTTCTTCATCTATAATTCAAAAATAGATGTTTCATATTTGAGTTTTTAAAACCGAATGCTCTTTGTAAGTGTGGGAGTATGTAATTGACCATATGATACCAATAATGGTTTGTAAGTCTGAGCTTTTCTTCATCTATAATTCAAAAATAGATGTTTCATATTTCAGTTTTTAAACTATATATTTGTCTTGATTATGTGAATAATAAAATAGTATGATATTTTATGAGTTTCAAATCACACTTCTTTGTGTAAAGAACACGTCATTTTATCCAGTAAATAAAACTTATTTATTCAGTTGTTGATTAGCATAAATGGGTCATAATTTTAATTTTCTCTCTGTGACAAATTAAATGCCTTTGGCCGATTTCACTCAAAGTAGTTTTGTGTGAGAAAAATTTCGTAAATTTCTATGATTTTGTTTAAAGGGACAACCCATGCTGGTTTGAATGACTTACATATTAAAACAGGTTTCCGAATACCCTTATGTTTTTAACTGTTTGGCTTTGTATTATAAAACTTGTTTTCAGATAGATAACAAATTTTAAACTCTTTTCAATTTCACATATTCCAGTCGATACTATGGTATTTCTATTGCGATGCATTAAAATACAATATCTTAGGTAGTGGCAATTTTAAAATACTATAATTAATACACAAAAAATACATAGAAAATACTTAAACTGTGTTTACCCTAAACAAATGCATTTACACCGCCGACCAATTTTGTATTCAGATTGAACAGATAAACATTGATAACTTGATCGAATAAAACTGTACACACGTTCCCCTACTCACCTCTACCGCCTTGTAGACGTGGAAATACACCTGTGCTTTAAGGTCATCACAGCTTGAGGCTTCCTTCTGCCCAGCAGCACTCATCACTCCACGTTTGCCCCACCCCCTACGCTTGCCCCAGCCCCTTCGTTTCTCTTCCATCGTGTCTGATCTCTTGCCCCACCCTCTCCTTTTGTCCAATTCCTCACTGTACATATTTAAAATGTCCTCTGCCCTGACAGTGCCAGAGCGTTTCCCCCACCCACGACGTTTGTCATCTTTAAAATACTCTTCTTGTGGCAGCATATCTAGTGATACTAGTCCATGTTCCAAGTTTGCTGTTGTTTCTGAAGTACTCATTTGTAAGTCATCATCATCTGATAAAGCATCTTTCACCATGGGGTCATCTAGACTGTTTGGAGAGCGTTTACCCCACCCTCTGCGCTTTTCGTACTCATGAAAATCACCAGAGTCTACCTCAGCCCTCTTACCCCATCCCCTGCGCTTACTTTCACTGCCCATCATTGCCTCCTCTGCCCGTTTTCCCCAGCCTCTACGTTTCTGAGAATACACACTGTCCTCCAGGCTACGCTTTCCCCAACCCCTTCGCTTCTCCATCAGGGCCTTATTGAGTTCATCCATGTCTGCCCTCTTTCCCCAACCCCTACGTTTTGCAAAATCTTCATCATCTTCGTTAGCTACTAGGTCTTCTCTGTTTCCACCCCAGCTCACTGTTTTATCCAGTTCCTCTAGACATAAGCACCCTTGAAAGACTACAAACCCTAATATGGTAAAACTAATCACCTGTAGATACATATCTGTTCACAAATCAAATTTCTTTGTCAGGAAATCCTGAGTAGTTACCTCTGTTTACTTGAATTTACGACTGATAATTTGTCACTCTTCTAGCAAAGTCTATATTATAATTTTTGGCATTTCACTGAGGCTGTGGAGCTGTGGGATAGATGTAAAATGCACGTTGCACACCACTCGAGTTTCCAGACGTTGCCCCCTTGGTTCTTTCACACAGATCACTACTGATTGCCGAAATGTGGACTACTTTATACCTTGGAACTACAGTGGGGGGACAACTTGTCCTCTCATTAACAATTCCTTATCCAGTGTGGAATGGTGTGTTTCAAATCCCCAATTTCCATTGGTCCAATGTTTCTACACTGACAAGTAGGAGAGGGTTGGAAAGCACGCGTAGGTGGTCAACCTACACACATGCGCAAGAATAGTTGCTAGTATGTTTCTGTGCAGTGGCGTCCGGTTATTTCAGGAGGGATAATAGAATGGCCATAAATAATGACTTCATTATATCAACGTTTATTTGTTATTCATTGAGTGCTAGATATAACTAGGTTATTACATAATGTAGGGTGTGGTAGTGTTAACTTCTGTGTCCATTTTAATATTCATTTCAAAAGGCTCCTGAAATTTTGTCTAAGACCATTACTGGATTTAAAGAAATATCCAAATAGACGATTGTTATGCTGTTGCATAATAAGTTTAAAAAAATTTGCTAATAAAATAAAGCACAAAACTTTGTCATGAAAGTCACTGAAATGAACCTCCAAATGAATTAGATTATATAAATGAAAAAGGGCGGATTCACTTTCACTTTTTGTATCTCAAAGAACAACAAAAAACAACAGCACTGATATACCATCAGCACCTCTGTTATATAAAGTAATCCCACAGCTCTTTAGCTTGTATGTCTTATATTCAATTGTGTCAAAATACATATTTCACAAATGAAGTAATTTGCTTTGAAACTACCTGTGTATGATTATCACAGATATATTGTCTGTGTCAGTTGCTAAAGCCCGGTTCATACCACTGATATATTATCTCTGATGAAGATCTGACGTGGTTTATCAGGATATTGGCAAAATATCTATCGTTGATGAACCTTTTTAATATACTTACAGGTTTTAAGTATCTTAATGAGAATTACTTTGTGCTTATTTTCACTTTGGAAAACAGTAATTATCATATTACATGGTCTTGTAATAGGGAACATTATCAAAAAAAATTGAATAATAAGCATATACAAAAAAATAACATATTCGTTATAGCTTTATGCATCTGCTACTGTTGCCTTGTGGATAACACACTCGCCCTGGAACACAGATAACGTGGGTTCAAATCCAGGCACATGCAGATACATAGTGGCTCGGACCTCTATGATTGGGTCCTGTCCCCAATGGCAAGTTGAAGAACCCCAAGGACCTTGATAAATGGTCATCCTTGAGCCTATGTTTTCCACTTAGGGGAATGTCAGCAACTTGAGAGTTGGACTGTACTTGTACAGTTGCGATACGTCAAATAGCACTTAGAGTCTTGCAGTACATGGAGATATTGCGCTGAGTATCATTATGCAAAGTATACAATATATACAATATTGTAGAGTTTCTAAAACAATATCAATTTTGTTTACACATTTTCTTAAATAATGACAGTATACACCATTTATAGTAAACTCAAGCCAGTTTCACAATTCTATTCAGTCGTTTTTCCCTATTGCACAACTACATAATTAAGATATGGTGATATTAAGGAATAATGCCATGTTTGTAACTGCTTCTTAACAAGAATGCTTCTACCCTTGAGATTTTACAATTTTTTAAAATTGTTTTTGTTTTTCAATATGTATGGTTTGTGCAGGTTAATTTGCAATCAGAAAATACTATCAAAAATCTTGTATACTGTATTTTGTTGATATACGTCTATATATAAAACTACATTTTACCAACAAGGAAATGCAGTAGTCCAATCTACTGCTCATGAAGATATTTGCCAGAAGGACTAATGCTTTAAGGTCTAAGAGATGCCAAATTAAGTAGAGGTCTCTTGTATGGTGGATTTTGTGACTTGAGATACATGGTAGGAGAGAGACAAGTTTGAGCAGAGCACCACACCAAGGTTCCTGACGTTTTGGTCTGGTGAGACTTGATTTCTGACAATATTTGTGAAGACTTACAGTTTCTTTCCAAATAGTTGGTATCCAGCAATCAGGATCTGGCACAACAGCAAGTAACTTACTCTAACAATAATGATAGGCAACCTTTTCTTACCACAACATACATGCTAGAGGTGTGAAGGAGGGAGCCGGATGGATGAGGCATCTCATTCTTTGATGTATACTTTACAGATATGAGGGTCTCACTTCAGAACCGTGAGGACAAGATCACCAACTTGAAATCAAATATGTGGAGATACAACCGTAAATAAAGGTGTGACCTTACCATTGGGAGTAATACAATGGTTCCAGTCCAAGTTGAAAGGCAGCTACAAAAAATTACTCAGAACAGATACATCAGGTACAGATACACAAACTAGGATCAAATCACAACATGGTTGCCCAGTGGATTTGTGAGAAAGTATGTTTTGTTGCTATTATGAAGTTTTTTGTTGTTGATTCATCATCTTTGAGCTGTCCTTATTTAAAATCAGCCGAGCGACAGCTTGGCACCCTTGAGGAATTTTTTTAAAAGATAAAGAAAACTAAATGTCTGCTGTAAATAATGGATAATTCTATTTTTACACATATCTTTACTTCTAATGTACTTAGAGACACAATCTTGGTGTCTAAGCCTAGGTTTTCTGGGGTCAAGGAATCTATTTATTATGTTGTAAAAGGTTTAAATACAACAGAAATATCAGATTTTTACATTCGACCACTAAATTTTGACACAAGAATGTTGTTGAATTTTAAATCATTGTCCTGTGTGATATTTTAATGTATTCCATTTTATTTTCAAAATTGATTATTAATCTAATGACAAATCCATTCCACCATACCACATATTGAATTATCTACCACAAGTCACAGTCGTTTACTCCCCAATGCAGATATGACACCTATCTGTTTCAAAGGCCATATTCACTAAAATCTTATCTTTTTCTTGTAGTTTGGGAATTAAATATAAGAATTTTCCTTATCTTAGAATTTTCTTATTCTTTTATAAGAATTATTCTAAATGTAAAATTATTCTTTTCTAAAAATTACTTTTGAAAATAAAATATAAAATCCATCACAACATACAAATGTTAAATTTAAAACCAAGAAGAAACATTCTTATAAAAACCTTTTTTCTTGTTACTGATCACTTTTTAAAATTTATAATTTTGTTAAAATGACGCACATCAGATTTTCATTGACAAGAAAACAAACCTAAATTTAATTTTATTTAAAATCAATAGAATGTTGGACAATTAACATGAACATGAGCTTACAAACAAATCTTCCAGCATAAAGAGTGGTATTCAGTGTCACCTCCAACAAAGTACAAATTGATTGATTTGATCTGGCAGATGTGATATAACAGATTTTTTACAAATGGACCACACTGGAAAAGATCCTACACCCATACCCACTCTCCAGATACAGAGTATACAGGATCAGGAAAGTCATCACCATAAGAATAGCATGGTGATGAAAATGGTATGAAATTGTATCCAGTAACATTACCCATCAGGTGTGTCTGCCGTTTGTGAGAATATTCTTTAATTTATCAAATTTGTGCATGTTCAACCAGTCGTCCATGCCCCCTAGGCAGTGTAGTTGTGTGACAATTCAGATGTAATGTTCAATGTTCTACAGCCATAATGCTTGCTCTGATTGTTGTAATGAACAGATCAAAGTAGTGGCAGTCCTAGAAGATGATGATGATGATGAGGATGACACTGCTGCTGTTCCCATTTATTATTACATTGGGTCAAAAACTCAAAATATCAGTTTAATTGCTATATTGTATTCAATTTCAATAATATCTTTCATTATGTGCATAGCCTTAGATATATTTAAGTTTTTTAACTAAAATTTATAAAAATAAATATTTTCTACAAATGCTATACTGCACTTTGCATGAAGAACACTATTTAGGTATAGCTTGCTTACCATTTTATCCCTAGGATGTCCTCAAAAACTTTTGATATGTTTATAGGTATTCTTCCCCAAATATGCATGAAGTTGCAGATATTGTAAACATATATATACAGATATTTAAAAAAAGGGGGGGGGGGACATATATTCTGGACATTGTTTATTGGCATTTTATCCACTTTATTATTTTTCACAAACTGTCTTTCAAATAAACTAATTCATAAATAAATCCATTCAGTTTACTCATATGTCGGTTACTTTAAATATTTTTAATGTTACTGTCTAAATTTTTATCACTTTTAAATTATTTTGTTTAATTCTTCTTTCATATCCTGAACTATAGATGGTACCTCACATATGTTAAAAAAGTTTTAGTCATCTGAATCGTAATATAAATAAGTGGGTGTGATATAAAACATGTGGTAGAATTTTTAAGTTATCATTTTGGTGATTTTGTCTTTTGATCTACGATTTCCATCATAGGCTAGGATTAAAATGTTTTAAGTGTTGCACTAGTTGTAAGTCTCTATTCATTCTAGCCCAAGATTGGAATAGTAGTGCCTATGAGAGACAAGAACAGTAAAATTGTGCTTTGCATATATTATTACCCATTAAAATTGTAAGCTTCAAGATATAATTTGTATATGACAATATAGATTAGTACATATGCAGATGACTTAGTAATTATAGCTGAATCAGAGAAAGACTTGCAAGATATGTTGCACAAACTTAACGAATGGTGTATAAAATGGTCTATGTAAATTAATCCAGGAAAATCGAAAGCAATGCACTTTCGAAGGAAAACGCAAAAGAGAAGTACATTTCAATTTTTGATTGGGGACAAAAAATATCTTTTGAAAGTGAATACAAATGCTTGGGGTGTGGATAAATGAATTTTGTGATTTCTCCAAAACTGAAAAAGTGCTTTCTGAATTCTCAGGAAGAGCATTAGGTAAACTCATTAGTAAATTTAAAGGTGTGAAAAACATGAGTTACAATACCTTTACTAAGTTGTATAACAGTTGTGTTGTACCAATAATGAACTACGGAGTTGGAATCTAGGGGATTTACAGCAAAAGTCAATTGTCTGAAGCAGTTCAAAATAGGGCAATAAGATCCTTTTTGGGTGTACATAAATTCTCGGCAAATTTAGCAATAAATGTCGATATGGGTTGGAAAAATTGTAGTATTAGAAAAAAAATCAAAATTTTGCGTGTTTGGAACAGACTAGTAGTCATGGATGAGGCAAGATTATGTAAAAAAATATTTAACTGGGAGTTTGACAAAGGCATCAATAACTGGTGTACATGTGTTAAAGATATTTTTATAGAATGTAATCTGAAACAGTGGTATGACAAGAAGGCTTTATGTGACCTGAACTTTATCCAGCTGAAGCTATGGGAAAACAATCAAATTATTTGGAAAGAGAACTTACAGAATAAACCAAAATTACATCTATTCAGACAGATCAAATCATATTATGCAATTGAAAAATATGTATTTGATAATATAAATTTTAGTCTTAGATCATGTATAGCCCAACTTAGATTCGACATTTTACCTTTCACTGTAGAAACTAGTAGATTTACAGGCATTAAACTTGATGATCGAGTATGTCCCATATGTGATACAAATAATGTCGAGGATGAATTACATTTCCTTTTCACTTGTCCAAAATTTTCATATTTACAAAAAATTATGTTTAGTAAAGTGTTGAGATACATTAATGATTTGTTAAATTATAACCAAATAGATCAATTTCAAATTTTGTGTAGCTTCCCTTTGTTTCTAGGAAAATATATATCTTCTGCTTTCACAAGTGCCAATTGTTTAATTTTGATAAGCTGTGTCATTCTATGAAAAATAATTTTATAAAATTGTGACTAATAAATCTTACAGGCTGGTTGTTTGCTATATCATTGTCTTCATTTTGTATATTGTAAACATAAGACTTGTCACAGAAATAATATATATATATATCGTTTCTGTAAAATGTTTTAGTCATCCAATTGCATTATTGATTTTGTAATTTTCATTCACAATAGCCTTGGAAGATAGTCGATAAGTGAGTAAAACACTAAGTTTATTTTAATGTTAATTTTTGCACAAAAGCAAAGTGCCCAAGTAAATTCCAGACTCAACAAAGAAGTTATTTCTGTAATTGATACCTTTGTAATGCAATTCTTTTTTGATTAAATTCAGATTCACCAAGTAAAAATATTTCAAAAAGGGTGGGTTTAATCATCTATTTCATTTTCAAAATAAAGCTTTTTCTTTTTGTAGAACTTGAGAATTGCACCCAAAAATGATGTTTCCATTCCTTTGATCTCATACTCCAGAGAAAAAAAATTATCTAGTTAATTATCTTGTCCATATCAGTAACTTTAGCAGTGTTTTGCAAATGCCAAATTTATTAAAATCTGCATGATCCATGCTAGCTGTAAGGCATCATTTAAGCAAGACAAATTTGTCAACATTAGTACCCCTTCCGGAATATATATTGGTGTTAACAAGACTATTCTTTGGTTTTTATGTACCCCAGAACTTTCTTTAAAATTTATGTAGAAAATGCAGTATTTGTGAAGACCAACATTGGGTACATAAGCTTCAGGATAGTCAGAGACTTGATAACTATTATTTTACGATTATTTTAAATAGATTCTTTGACCCCAAAACCTAGGCTTAGACACCAAGATTGTGTCTCTAAGTACATTAGTAGTGAAGATATGTGTCAAAATAGAATTATCCATTATTTACGGCTGCCATTTTGTTTTTTTTTTGGCTTTTAAAAAAATTCCTCAAGGGTGCCAAGCTGGCGCCCGGCTGATTTTCCATAAGGACAGCTCAGAGGTGACGAATCAACAAAAAAACTTCATAACAGCAAAAAGCATGCTTGGACCTAATATGGCCATTTGGCATCACGACTATAGTAATTCTGTTGGGATTTATGTCTCAAAATAAAATTGAAATGGCCACATGAGTTTGTTTTATTAGGCAAAAAGCAAGATAGAGTTTCATATGATCAGTTTTGACAGTTGTATTATGGATAGAAAGCTATGTCACACAAGCTTACAGTTTACAGAAAGAAAACCAGCACAGAACCCACAGTAAATGCTGTGCCAATACATATATTTTATTGAGAGTTCATGTTCTTATATCAAAAACACTTAACACATTGGAAATTCTATACTCTCCAACATTTCACGTTAGGGTCAGGATTTAAACCCAAGACCTTAGAGATGTGAAACAAGTGTCTTATGCACCATACAATACATATATTTTATTGAGGGTTCATGTTCTTATATCAAAAACACTTAACACATTGGAAATTCTATACTCTCCAACATTTCACGTTAGGGTCAGGATTTAAACCCAAGACCTTAGAGATGTGAAACAAGTGACTTATGCACCATACAATACATATAATTTATTGAGGGTTCATGTTCTTATGTCAAAAACACTTAACACAATGGAAATCCCATACTCTCCAACACCTCAGGTTGGGGTCAGGATTTAAACCCAAGACCTTAGAGATGTGAAACAAGTGTCTTATGCACCATACAAACACACCAGTCTTTCAGTTTTTTAAAGTTAAATATTGTAACATAGTTTCATCAAAGTAATAAACAAGATAATATGATAACCACGGAGGTACCTTTAGTTCACCTTGGTTAAGGAATCCCATAAATAAAGGATTCTGCAGATGAATCAGTGGAAATACACATGTCCATGATTCAAACTGAGCTTTCTTTACTCCAAGAGACTCTGATTTATCACGGATATTTTTTTCAGACATATTAGGCTCATTGAGGTTTATTGAATATAAAAAGAAAGGAGCGAGCAACAAATTCAGGAAATCCTTAATTCTAGGCATCCCTAATTTTCAATTTTACAGATTTCTTGAAATAAACGAAATTTAAAATGGTGTTCTTGCTGACCAATAAAAGCCTATCGGTGGGTTCTTCCTGTGTAAAGTAATGATATCCCAAATGATCTTTGCTTTTAAAATACAAAGTTATGTAACTGAGATTAATAGACCATTCTTTGACGTAGGGTAATGACTTCAGAAATCAGAAGGATAAGTAATACATAATTTCTTTACACAATACCTCATTCAAGTGAAGAACACATCAACATATAAATCCATCAGATGTCACGGTTATATTTATGTTAAACTTGGAGCCATTATTTTGTCCTTGTAATTCATATGCTTACTTCTGGTTATTTCTACTCCCTTGAACAGGGTGTCAGCTTGCCTACCTGGTGGTGGTTTCTCGTTTATTATCTAGGGGGTAAAGAGGGACACAGTACCTTACCCAGCTGTACAATCCCTATAACCTGGCCATGGTTCAAATCCCAGAAAGGTTACTCCAAAGTGCAACACTCTTATAACTAGACATCAAAGATCACTTTGTTGACAACACCAACAATAATATGACACAGCCAGAAATGCCATTGAGAAACAAAGATGGCTAAACTAAGTGCAAAAGTGAAATCCTACACACGAACACTTAAAAAGGGCAACAAATAAATAAACCATTTTAATCAGTTTCTAAATAAAGTATAATTATATTATACCATAAAGATTTTTGACAAGCGTACTATCAAAATCAGCAATAATCATGGTGGGAACTACTAGTTATCCTCATATTGTTGCTTTCATAAAACACAAAAGGCGATATATTGACTCAACAAGGTTTTAATGACAAATGCCACTCCTAAACAACTTACTGTGACAGACAGGTAGACACAGGTAGTGAAGAGAATAACACTTGCCTAACCCCTCTCCTGTCCTGAGTCCTGGTAAAACCTGAAGTGGGTAGTTTGTTGCTTGTTTCATATGGTTTTCAGGGCTGAGTCCTGAATAACAAATACACACTGCTTTCATCTATTGTCACAATTATTAGACATTTACACTGCCCAGAAAGGGACCTTAAATCGATCAATCAAAGGCAGGTAAGTTTGTACTGTTCGTTCATTTTATAACATATAGATAATTTACAATATAATTTTGTATGTTGTCCTTGATACCATAAGAAGAATGAATAAAACCATGCTAAGACGTCTACGAAGTTTCTTCTTAAAACCCACCACTAGACTGTAAATATATAGATAGGTAGAAAACCCCTTGGAAGAATCACTGTAAAAAGCATCCACACATACTCCAGGCATACAGAATCTTCTCCTGATGCCCATTCCACGTCACACAAGTGCCCTTCATTTCTTACAGTAGCAATTATTTCCCCCAATATTACTATCCCGCCATCTGAACCCGTTTTAATTGTGCTGCTAATAAGAAAATAATAAGTGTTTATTTTGTCAAACAGAAAGGTCTGCCAAAAGGAGATGAGGCCAAGACAGGTTAACAATCTGTTTAATGACCATGCCAATTTATTCTAACAGAAGTAGGTGGGTAGACGCTGAACTGGAGAACACTGAGCTATCTCACTAATCAGTAAAAGTTCTCCTCAATACTAGTTGGCAATGTTTATCCCCTGTTTTAAAAGTGAAAAAGCAAAACACAAAAGTATTAGCCGAACACACATGCATCTGTGTTAAAATGAACGTAAAAATTGTTAAGAGGCAGAAAATGTCAGAAAGTTTGGTTTGAAATTTATGACAGGTTAACAGTTAGTAAAAGGAGTGATTCAAAATGTACAAAACTAGAAGATAGCTTAAATAGGAAGACCCCCATATTAATGTAAAATGTTTTCTGGCTGTGTTATTATGCCTAAAGATTTATCATTTTGGGTGACCTTTTGTTTTGCTTCTACGACTTATCTTGTCCATTTCTTTCCATGATAGGGCTGATTTTCTTGCTAAAACGGATATCAGTTTGACCAGTAATCTTCCCAGCTTGCTTACTGTAATCATAACTTAACCAAGTACATAGTATTATGAACTATCTTGTTGAATCTTATCGGTAGCAGTTCAATTTAACGACAGGGCATTAACCTCAATTTCAAAATCAACTAGGTTTTAATATAACTAACGAATGTGGGACATTGGTATAAAATGCAGTGTCTCATAAGCTGTTGGTTTTATCATTGTTACTGCAAATATTTGTCAAAGCACAAGACTCTTAAATAAAACATATTTCTCTGTTTTCGTCTAATACATTTGGTGAAACTTCACAGTGGGCCATTATTTCTGATGAGACTTGTTACCATTTACTGTATCTCAACTTAAAGTGGAGTTTCCCAACCTTAGTCTTTTACAAGTCACCTAACAATAATAACAATAATCAGTATTGTTCTCTGGTATAATTTTACCCACTGAACCTGTGTATTTGGTTTGACCTGTGGAACTGATGTACCTACGAGATGTGGGTTGACAATCAATCAGCCTCCATTAATATAATTAGTATGAGTTATCTTGTCACAGCCACCAGTTTAATTAGCATCTGGGGGACATGCAATAGAAATTGTGATTGCTTGGACAACAATATCACGTGAAATGAAAGTTTCCATTCATGTAAACAGAAATTTCGTAAAGTATTACAAACTTTCTACTACAAATTTTTATTTCAAGAAATAACTGAGCTGATGGATAAAGATTTTAATCCAGAATCTTCATAGTTATCATACTAAAATCACGGGATAGATGCATACTTGCATACAAAACACCTGCACCTTTCCAAATCTATCTAGAATTTCCAGAGCTAATTAGAGGTTGGGGACTAGCTCACATCTATGCTGAAATGAAGGAATATATAAATAAACAAGATAATATCAAAGCTATTACAGTTAATTAAATTAACAAATGATATTCATTAGTTGTGTTGATTTAATTCAGTATTTAAGTAACTAAGACCTGGGTCATTTTCACCCCAAAAGCATTCAAAGGCTGTGCAGTTATTTTTTGCCCATGGCGTCCAGCTTGGCAGACTAGTGGGGGTGGGAAAAATTTTGTCTGGGCTGTATCTCGGAAACTTTGAGGCACCGAAAACTTACTGATTCTGCATTGTAGGCGCAACGTCATACTATGATCTTGGTTTGACCTTTGACTTTGGCTCTGCCAGAATGTTTTCTACTGCCATATTTGCGACATATTTATACTATCACAAAGATATCTGGAAAACTAATTATTATATGTACTTTTACCCTATTGTGCTATCTCCATTAACAATTAATAAATAGCTCTATTTAAAAAGTAGCACAGCTATATAAATTTTAATTTAGAATTTTTTTGTGTGTTATCGTGATATTAAATTGTCTTGTTTTGATATTTTATGCTCACATAGATTTGCTCTATCTAGTTGCCCTTTTACACATCATCCATATACCATTGTGTCCAACTGTATTTCCCCAGGTTGTGGGTATCTCTGATGCTATTTTGTTATCTCAACTGCCCGAAGGCCATGGTTGGGGGATTATAAACTACCTTCTGTGGGTTAGTGTGTGTGTGTCCGTTTACCATGTTTTAGAAAAAACTTTATATCTCATTCATTTCTGAAGATATCTTTACCAAATATACATAGAATGTTTGTGGCACTGAAAACATGTTTCCAAGACATTTTGCCTCATTTCAGAAGGCACATGGCTGCAATACCTGATTGTTTGCAAATCAATTAGATGTTCTGAAGCTAAAAAAAATTGTAGATAGGCTCATCATACTTACACAAAATATACACAGGGTATACCATATTAGATATGGCCATCATATTGGGAGGACCTTATGTTTCTCTTGTCATTGAGCCTAGGGGTTCAGTATATGAAAAAAAAACTAACAGAAAATCATAGCCTGTGAATCTTTTCCAAGCATTGAATTTAGTTTTCACCGCTGCTTCAAGGTCAAGTTTGATCATTAAACTTTAAAAAGGCCTCATTATTGATCCTGGGGCTTCGAAATGTGAAAAAAACAACTTTTGGCCTTATTTTGAAAAACAAAAAAAAAAACAAAACTTGCCGTCATCTTGGAATTTGTACTAAAATCATAATTATCTGTGAAATTGTGAGAGACAGATCAAGTTTGGTCCACCGTTTTTAATGTTACATTTCAAAGCGAGATAACCACTGTGGCAGTGGTCTTGTTGCTTAGGAAACAAAACTATAAAATGATATAACTTCAGTTGGTGTTACAAGGTGTCTTTTTTCACCCAAATCAATTTTGCCTAAGTCATTTTCACATAAATTTGCCAAGTGTTAATTTTCACAATTTTTGTTTATATTTAAGTATAGCTTAATGGCCACATGGGTGTCCAATATTTGAAAATAATGGACTGTTTACGAGGTTCCAGTAGGATCAAGTCAACCGTCTATTACTATCAAATATTGAAGATGTTGTTTAACATTATTTATTTTCATTTCTAGATTTCTTGTGTGTATTTGAAATAAAAGAAGTTTCTTTTGAATTGTGTAAAAAGGCTTTCTATGTGTGGTCGTAATCACAGAGTGGAACAACTGCCCATTAATGAAAGCTATTGGACACTTTTAAAAAAGAAAAATTATCATGTGAAATTTAAAATGAAGGATTTTGATTATCAACATTTTTACCTCAATTAGTATATAAGTCAATACAGTGAAACATATGTAAATTGACATTTAGCCAATAATTGATATTTTATTTAGTACTGTGAAATACACACAAAAGAACATGTAACATGCTGGCCTTTCATGTTTACACAATTTAAAATGAAACGATCAAACTTTTACAATCGAATTTTCAATAATAACCATAATATTTGGGATTATTTAGAAATTAAATCTACACACTGTAGTTATAACTTGTAAATTACTTTTATTCAGAGAATTTCTCACTATGTTGTCATTGTCAGTTTCATCATTCTAAATGTAAACTTTTTACCTAAATTTGTCGGTAAAATATAAGAGACAGTTATGGACAATAACCAATACATCCACAACTTAATTTTAGACACAAATTTTTGGGGCGAAATGTCCCCTTTACAATTTGGGTAAAATAGATTTGGGAAATATGATTGGTTGAAATGACTCCCTGAAAAAAATGATTGAAATTGATTTGAGAGAAACTTCCAGCAATCTCGTAGCTAAATGCTATAAATTTCTGCAAAGTGTATTGATAATTAAACTTACATGGGTACATTGTAAAACAAAAATATGCCTGTGTAGTTTTCCTCCCTTTTTCAGAAGATAAAATGTTTGTACCTCGTTTCTGTACCCTCCCATATCTGAGCCCATGCCACAATAACTAAGGTGATTAAAACTACTTTGTGTGCGTTGCAAGTTAAGTCTTATCTTCAAACAAACTGAGGATTACATTCTTTTTGGTAACTTGGGGCAATTTTTTAAGCTTATTCACCTAACATTGTATGTTTGAACAAGATTTTACAATATTGGAATCACTTACAATTAATATCTCAACTGATAATTTATTACTGATATTTGTTGATAAATAAATAACAATCCTATTATTTAAATGCCATTATTCCTTAATATCATTCAGCTAGACTACTTTGTGTGGGTGGCAAGTTAAGTCTTATCGTCAAACAAACTGAGGATTACATTCTTTCTGATAACTATTTTTTGAAGATTAGAACAATCTCGTAACTAAATGTTTTAAATATCTGCAAAGTTTATTGATAATTAACTTTACATGGGTACATTGTAAAAAAAAGTCCCTGGTAGTTTCCCTCCCTTTTTCAGAAGATGAAACTTTTGTACCTCGTTTTTGTACCCTGCCATATCAGAGATGGTAACTAATGAGCCCATGCTACAATAACTAAGGCGATTAAGACTACTTTATGTGGGTAGCAAGTTAAGTCTTATCTTCAAACAAACTGAGGATGACATTCATTTTGATAACTTGGAGCAAATTATAAAGCTTATTTATCTAATATTGCATGTTTAAAAAAGATTTTACAATAATGGAATCACTTACAATTAATATCTCAACTGATAATTTATTACCGTTACATTTGTTTTTTTTAAATATAATAAGAAATAACAACCCTCTTATTTAAACTTCATTGCCCTTAATATCATTCAACTAGACTGTTGACAATTAATAAATCTATCTGTTTTTAGTACTGGCTTTTAAATTTGTCTTAGTTATGATGTTTATGTCACGTAAAAACTGAAAAACAATTTCAATATTTTCCCTTCAAATAAGAATTCAAATTATCTGATATTTTAAATGGAAAAACAATGATGTTCTGATTCTGATGTTTTCATTCTGATAAAGTGTTAATCAATTAATTTAAATTATGTGTTTTAAACAGAATACAACAAAAGAATGTGTTATATTAAATGGAAATAGTAAAAAAAATATCCCCGAAAATAGATATGAAAATTGACATGAAATTACAATCAGTGTGATGGTAGTTTCATATCAATTTGGCATTATAAAAAGGCAACTGGACAAACAGAAAGCAAATGAACAATTCAGTACTAGGTCACACATTCTTGCTTTCATAAAAGAAGCCTAATGACAACAAATTATACGAAAATAGTCTTAATACTTGACTTACCATTGTTCCTACAAAGATATTACTAATGCAAGAACACAAAATAAAGTGGCATAGGACATTTGTTTATAATTTTTTTAATTAATTGAAAACAAGTAAATACTTCTTAGTTTTGTCTTAAAAATAAGAGATAAGATACAAAATGTAAAACATAATGTATTTTTTTCTAATAAAAATATTCCTCTTGTGTGCTGACTGGCTGTCCAAGAGCTATTGCCTTGCAAAGTCACTCAGACATCAATTTGAACGTGCTTGGCGAAAGGATAAAAGTCAATACAACAGGAGTCGTCTTTGGCGTCAAATCGCCTGGTGCAATCGTCTTGCCAATAGGGACAAGACTGTCTATTACAGGAAACTTATCTCCGACAACAGCCATGATTCCAAGAAACTATGGCGGGAGTTACACAAGTCCTACATAGATCCCACAGCACTACTTTGCCCACTTGTGAATCCTCAAAGTCATTGGCCGATCGTTTTGCTACATTTTTCTCAAATAAAATCATGAAAATCTGTGAGAGTTTCTCCTCATCTGAGTCCTGTAACATGGTACATCCCCCCTGTGACCCTCCTAAACTAACAGTCTACACTCAAGTCACTCAAGATGAAATTGGTAAAATAATCAGCAAATCACCCACCAAATCATGCCTGTTGGACCCATTGCCCACATTCCTTATTAAAGAATGTATTGACATCCTTCTACCTTCTATAACCAAATTGGTTAATTGTTCGCTCCAGGAGGGACTGGTTCCAGATGGGTTCAAAAAGGCTGTAGTTACTCCACTTATAAAGAAGGCCTCGCTTCATGTTGAGGATTTGAAAAACTACCGCCCAGTATCTGGTTGACCATATTCATCGACATGGCTTGGATAACTCATACCAGTCAGCATATAAGTCAGGACACTCAACGAAAATGGCTCTGCTTTCCATCAAAAATGATATTCATCTGTCACTATCTTGGGGTGAAGCTACTGCCTTGGTACTTCTGGATCTCTCAGCCGCCTTTGATACTTTTGATCATACCACACTCCTCAGCTGTCTTCAGGATTGGTTCGGTGATTGGTGGCTCCGCTCTCAAATAGTTCTCTTCCTATTTGATGGAACGTTTTCAATCTGTTAAGATTGGTTCTACTTTGTCTGATTTACAAAAATTGTTTGGCGTACCTCAGGGTTCTGTTCTGGGTCCTCTCCTATTCTCTCTTTACACATCTCCCCTTTGTACTCTAATTGGTAAACACAAAGGTGTAAAATTTCATTTCTACGCCGATGATTCACAACTTTATGTCTATCTGTCGCACATGAATGCCTGAGCTGCTTTTGATAAGTTGAATAGATGCCTTCAAGATGTTAAGGAATGGATGTCGGCTAGCAAAATTAAACTTAATCCAGATAAAACTGAGTTCATACTTTTTGGCTCCAAGAAACAGAGAGAAAGGTTAAATGTATGTTTCCCAATTGACATCTTGGGTAACCCCCTTCACCCCACCAAGTCAGTCAGGAACCTGGGTGTGTGGTTTGACTCTGATTTTTCTTTCTCTAAACACGTCCAGAATGTTTGTAAAAGCTGCTTTATTCAACTGAGGTAATTGAGAAATATTAGGCAGTTCTTGACTCATGATGCAGCTGTGTCGGTTGGACTACTGTAACTCACTTTTCAGGAGTCTCTCCAAATTCAACCTTCACAGATTACAGTCTATCCAAAATAGTGCAGCCAGAATTGTTACAAATTCGAGTAAATATACTCGGATAACTCCGGTCCTCAGGAAACTCCATTGGCTCCCTGTTCACTTTCAATCAGAGTTCAAACTGGCTACCCTAGTGTACAAGTTTATTCATACTGGCTTCCCAAAATATTTTGCTCTATATCTTCCCACGTACCACAATACTTACAATACTAGACGCAGTCAGAGTGTTGCCAATTTCCTTAATGTTCCAAAGTTTCAACCTAAAATTCACAAGTCCACTAAGCAGTTTGGTTTCAGTTTCGCCTTTGATGCTCCCACTGTTTGGAATTCACTCCCTGAAGACATTTGTGCATCACCCACTATTGCCTCTTTTAGAACCAAACTCAAAACCTATCTCTACGCAAAGGCTTATCCTCCTTAGGTCATTTTCTCTTATGGCTTCTCCGTGGTGCTGACCTGTTTCTGCCCTGGACTTTGAATTTGTATATTGCTATTATCTTGTTGCGCCTTAGAGTCCACTATTCAGTGGAGATTAAGTGCTATAAAAGTCAAATTAGAATTAGAATTTGTGGGAATACCTGAAATGCCAGATACGATCGGACACTATAAGTTATTCAATTACAAAGCAGAAAATGTTAAAAAAGAGCAAACTGAAATAATAACAGAGATATCTAATTTAGAAAAAGACCCGGACATCTATAATAAAGAACAAATAGAGAAATATACTCACTTAAAAAGAAAATGGGACAACTTTCAAAACTTAAAAACCCAAGGATCAATTTTACGTTCAAAGGTAAAATTTGTTGAAGATGGCGAGAAAAATTACAAATACTTCTTGAATTTAGAAAAACGAAATTACAACGAAAGATATATGAAATCACTGATAAATTCTCAAGGTTTATTGATAACAGAGCCATCAGAAATTTTGAATGAACAAGCAAAATTTTATGAAGGGCTATATACTTCATCTAGAATGGATAGGTCTCAAGGTGATACTTTCTTTGAAATATGTGATATACCACAGCTAAACAATGAACAAAAACAGTTTCTAGAAAATTCACATACCTTGGGTGAGATATTTCAGGCATTAAAGGATATGGCAAATGACAAGTCACCAGGTTTGGACGGATTTACCACCAATTTTTATAAATACTTTTGGGTGGACTTAAGGTCCTTCTTATATGATAGCTATATATACTCTATCCAACATGGTGAGTTATCTGACAGCCAAAGAAGAAGACTTTTGACACTAATTCCAAAAAGTTACAAAGACCTTAGATATCTCAAATCTTGGAGACCTGTTACACTATTAGCAATAGATTACAAAATTTTAGCAAAAGCTTTAGCTACAAGGTTGCAAAAAGTAATCTCAGAGTTAGTGAACTATGACCAAGTAGGTTACATAAAGGGAAGGTATATTGGTGAAAATGTCAGAATTATTGAAGATATGATGTTTTACACCTCCAAGAATAATATACCAGGGTTTATGGTACTGATCGATTACGAAAAAGCATTTGATATGGTAGAGTGGGACTTTTTACTTAGAACACTAACCACCTTTAACTTTGGTTTGAACTTCATAAAATGGATTAAGCTACTATATAATAACATTTCCTCACATACCATAAATAATGGCTATCTGTCACGTAACATTAAACTGAGTAGGGGAATTAGACAGGGCTGTCCCATTTCAGCATTGCTTTTCGTATTAGTTGCAGAAATTTTATCAGTAAAATTAAGATCTGACAAAAATGTTACAGGAATTTCTGTGAATAATATAGAATACAAGATATGCCAATTGGCAGACGATACTACTATATTTATAAAAAATCTGAAATCTTTGCAAAGTGCAATAGATCTTTTCCAAAACTATCAAAAATGTTCAGGTCTAAAATTAAATTTGGAAAAAACTGAGATTATTCCACTTGGGCCTCATAGACTATCTCCAATTGACCTACCAAATAAGGTTGACAAACTTTTCTCAAAACTTTGATGAATCATTGAAACTTAATTATGATGAACGTCTCATCAAAATAGAAACTCTGCTTCAAATTTGGAAACAAAGGTCATTATCTTGGAAGGGAAGAATAATGATAATTAAAACTCTTATACTTTCCCAAGTAACACATTTGCTATCAATGGTTTTTACACCATCCTACATACTCGAAAAATTGGACAAAATATTGTTTAAATTTCTGTGGCATGAGCCTACAAGGGTTAAAAGACAAACAATTATTGCAGAAACATGTAATGGAGGTTTTAAAATGCCAGATGTCTTCACTTTTCACAGCGCACAAAAAGCAATGTGGATTAAACGCTATCGTACTACCAGTGGGAAATGGAAAGAGCTTTTTCAACAACTCGGACATTTTAACAACTATTAATTAGACCACAAATTGTCAAAAAATGATCTAAAATGTGAAAATAAATTCCATCACCAGGTACTTGATTGTTGGTTCAAACTTAAATCAAACCCCCCAAACAGCAGAAATGAATATGTTTTTCTTAATAAATTTATACAAATAGATCACAATTCAATACTACCAAGCAACTTGGGGCTCCAAATCTCAGAATCTCTAATGGATCTAAAAATTAACGACCTTCTGAATGCCAATGGAAAATTTGTTACCCATTGATTTAAGGGAAAAAAAATTTGGAAAATAAGTATTTTGCATGTAAATTCTTTATTATCAGCGATTCCTAGAACTTGGATATCAAAAATTGAAAAAAGTGATTCTGGTTATAATGAAATTCCACAGTCTGCAGTAATTATAAAAAACTTTCCAAAACAGATTTCAGAGGTAAAGAGTCAAGATTTATACTGGGAACTTTTAAGAAAGACTACAATGCTACCAACAGCAGTAAGTACCTGGATAGATCTTTTCCCCTTTTTAGAACAAGTAAACTGGGCACATTTGTTCACTTATGTGAACAAAGTAACTTCAGAGCCATATTTACAGTCTTTTCAATATAAAATAACAAATAGAACACTCAATTGTAATTATAATTCATTTAAATGGAATATATTAGACCATAGCACTTGTGAATACTGCCCTGTAGTGATAGATACTATTGAACACCATTTATACTATTGTACTGAGAGCAATACTTTTTGGGTAAATATCGAAAAATGGTTAGAATCCAAATTTAAAATTAAATTTTCTTTTACCATTGTGAAGTTATCTTTGGAATGTTAGATCTGGATGTAAAAGTTAGTCACTCAGTAAATTACATATTGCTTTTAGGAAAATGGTATATTAACTCCTCAAAAATTAATAAAAAAAAGATATTTTTATGTGACTTCATAAATATGGAGTGTATTAAGTTGACTTGCACCTTAAATGATAAGGAGACATCTTTTTCACAGTCTTTTGGATTCCTTTATCAAGTGTTATAGTATTTATAAATTAACTTTAATTTGTGTAACTGTAAAGTTAAAGTTTGTTCTTGAAAGCAATTGTATCAGTATTTTATATGATTGTATGATTTGTATGTGTAATCTTAATGGGAACTTTCAGTTGTATCATTTCAAAACTAAAATTCATTTTATAGAGTTACTGTATGTCATAAATGAGTGTATGTACTTTGAGGCTTGTTACGGTCATGGGCAAGCGCGGTAGCAATTACCGGTTGTCTTTAAGTTGTAACAGAAAAAGCAAAAAGCTAAACTTAACAAATTTATTTAATAGTCAACAATAATGATTACAGTCAACTGGTATGCCCTTAACTAAGCACACTAATACAATAACAAGATCTAGCTGACCTGACCACTGAGATTAAGAATAAGTTTATCCGCCGTATCCCGCAAACTGTTCTGTAATCCGTCCTGTGGTATATTCTGTGATCTGTCCAATGTCCTGTGGTCTGTCCCGTGATCTGTCCAGCGTTCACTCACACACAGATATCTATATCCTGTGACCTGTCCCACACTCAACAACACAAAAGGTGCTTGTCCTGCTATCCTTTATATATCCAGTCACACAGAAGGTCTGTCTGGAGATTTTTAGAGAGTTAACACAATTGTACTGTCTGCTCCAAGATATGGACAATGTCCAAAATGCAGTAAATCCACTCTCTGTTATATAACTGTACAATATCCAAAAATATCCAAAGTGCAGACAATGTATCTAGTTCACTCCAGTAAAAGTCCACAGCAACACAAGTTATATTATATTCCAAAACACAATAGCTCTCCTTATAGCCAGCGAATACAAAGTTCTCTTGTGGTCAGATGTACATTCCTTATATACATTCACAGATTCCACTGGAATTGTACAGAACCAACTCAAAAGAAGATTGAGCCATCTAGGCCAAATGAGGAAGTTCTAGAAACTACTGGCAATTGGGTTTCCCCAAATCTAACATAACCACTGAGGGGGGATTTCCCCCAGTCTGTGAACAGATCAATAAACACTAAAACACAAAAATCAATAACTCCCTTACTTTTAAATGTTAACACACAAAAAGAACCACCAACACAATTATCTTTTATGACAATTTATAAACACAAAGCTTAAATTAAACAATGCACTAATATAGTGCCTAATATATGTAATATACAATGTACTAATATAGTGTCCAATATATGTAACACCTCCCCCCTTAAAGAAAAATTTTGGAAACCAAGGGATTACAAAATTTTACAAGAGATTTTCGCCAGGTATATACACACAGGTAATAACTTTTTACAAAACATATTTATCTAAATACAAAAGTAAAATTGATACCATGTATAACTTTTATAAACTTACTAATTACAGGTATATAAATCACACATTAAATACAGCTTCTGGACAGGGCGTATCCATGCGGACGCCTTATGTTAATTTTTCAAAGTCCTGTTTATACACTGAATTCCTATCTTTAACAGTGTTTCTATTAATAGCCATCATAAGCTATGTTATACCTCTTTCGAAGTATGGCTTTACCATATTTACATGACATAGTTGGGTTGACTTTCTTCTGTCCGGGGTTTCAATGATATAGTCCAGGTCACCTACTCTCTTTAACACTTTGTATGACCCGTGATATCTGGCCTGTAACTTATTTCCCTGGACAGGTAGTAACACTAAAACCTTGTCACCTGGTTTGAAAATACGGTTTTGTGACTTCCTATCATAAAGCATCTTCATTTTTGACTGAGAAGTTTTCAAGCTTTGTTGCGCCAGCTCACAAGCCTTCTTCAACTTATCTCTGAACTTTGAAACATAATCTAGCAGATTTAGGCTCTCGGTGTTCTCAGATAACCAATTTTCCTTCAACAGCTTGAGAGGACCACGGACTGAATGGCCAAAGACCAACTCAAAGGGACTAAAGCCTAAAGACTCTTGAACAGATTCTCTAACTGCAAACAATAATAAGCTGATGCCTTCATCCCAGTCTTTTTCATTGTCTAAACAATATGTCCTAATCATATTCTTCAAAGTGGAATGGAACCTTTCAAGTGCACCTTGGGATTCTGGGTGATAAGCACTAGATTTGATCTGTTTGGCACCTAACTGAAATACAACCTGTTGAAATAGTCCTGACATGAAATTTGACCCTTGATCTGACTGGATCTCTTTTGGTAAGCCAACTAGAGTAAAGAAATTAACCAGAGCTTTTGAGATTTTGGGAGCTGTTATGTTGGTCAATGGTATGGCTTCGGGAAATCTGGTTGAGGCGCACATAATGGTCAAAAGATATTGGTTTCTGGATATAGTTTTTGGTAAGGGACCTACACAGTCAATTATCACTTTGCTAAATGGTTCCTCAAATGCTGGAATGGGTTTGAGATGAGCTACAGGAATTTTTTGGTTTGGCTTTCCTACCATTTGACAAATGTGACAAGTCTTGCAAAATTCTGCCACACAGTGCCGAATTTGAGGCCAATAGAAATGTTTGGTTATCTTGTTGAAAGTTTTGTTGATGCCTAAATGGCCACCCATTGGAGATTCATGAGCCAATTTTAATATCTCACTTTGGTACACTTTTGGCACAACAATCTGGTGTACTACTGACCATTCTTCAGATGCAGGGATATTTGGTGGCCTCCACTTTCGCATAAGCACACCATTTCTGACATAATAGCCTACAGGGACCTTATCTAGCTCTACTGGTGGCAAGACCAACTTGAATAAAGGAGCTAATTCAGGATCATCTTCCTGCTCTGAAATCAATTTTGATTTTGAAAGTGATACATCTTGACAGTCAATTGAGTCTTGTTTTTCAGAATCTACCCTGGCCTTGGGATTTGTATCACTAGAATTCTGCACATCATGGTCATAGTTGTTTAAGAATGTATCTGACAAATCAACTAAGACATCTGTAGATTGTTTACAATCTTTTGGTTCTTCTTGGGCCTTTTTGGCCATAGCTCGAGTCACAGCACAGGAGGGAAAAATACCAGGAATAACCTCTTCTAATTTTCAGTGCTAACCAAAGTGATCGGCTTAGAAGTAACCTTAGGATCAGCAACTACCTTTCCACCTGCAAGATCATTTCCCAACAACAAAGATACCCCTTTAATGGGTAAAGTGGGCCTGGTACCCACAACAACAGAACCAGTAACTAAGTCTGATACTAACTTGACCTTATGCAAGGGAACGTAGATTTTTAGAGAGTTAACACAATTGTACTGTCTGCTCCAAGATATGGACAATGTCCAAAATGCAGTAAATCCATTCTCTGTTATATAACTGTACAATATCCAAAAATATCCAAAGTGCAATAAATCTGTCCAGACAATGTATCTAGTTCACTCCAGAAAAAGTCCACAGCAACACAAGTTATATTATATTCCAAAACACAATAGCTCTCCTTATAGCCAGCGAATACAAAGTATTCTTGTGGTCAGATGTACATTCCTTATGTACATTCACAGATTCCTCTGGAATTGTACAGAACCAACTCAAAAGAAGATTGAGCCATCTAGGCCAAATGAGGAAGTTCTAGAAACTACTGGCAATTGGGTTTCCCCAAATCTAACATAACCACTGAGGGGGGGATTTCCCCCAGTCTGTGAACAGATCAATAAACACTAAAACACAAAAATCAATAACTCCCTTACTTTTAAATGTTAACACACAAAAAGAACCACCAACACAATTATCTTTTATGACAATTTATAAACACAAAGCTTAAATTAAACAATGCACTAATATAGTGCCTAATATATGTAATATACAATGTACTAATATAGTGTCCAATATATGTAACAGGCTTAATAAAAAAATATGAAAAAAAAAACCGAAAAAAAGAACAAATTATACGAAAATAGTCTTAATACTTGACTTACCAATGTTCCTCCAAAGATATTACTAATGCAAGAACACAAAATAAAGTTGCATAGGACATATGTTTATAATTTTTTTAATTAATTGAAAACAAGTAAATACTTCTTAGTTTTGTCTTAACAAATAAAGGGACCTATTAATGTAATACAGTCAATCCAAAAGTCAGATAATTTAAGTCCCTCGGTAATTCACAATAAAAATAGTAAATAATATCTCCACATACCCTGTTAGTATACAGAAATAACAAAATAAGTTTCTATTACACGCTGCTAGAGTGACATTATGTCACCTGGGTGCTATTCTCACACACAAACACAAAAAAAACTTGAAAATTCACAACTTAACTAAATTATGCATAGGCTCAAATAAGTATGTATGGGACAATACAATAAATATAACACACATATTAAAACAAAAATTAATTTAACACTCTGGAAAAGAAAAACCATATACTACTAAGACATTTTTTTTTCAAACTGATCATTTGACTCACAATATGTAAAATATTAAATATAGTGGTTAAAAGCTGTTTCTCATCTTAACCTTATGTGTAATAAACTGTTTTTATATTTCAGGACTTGATTTAAACAGTGATTTCCTTGAATTAAAAGAATTTTTATGCATATTACAAATTTGAATAACTAAAATAATCTTATAAAAATTTGATACAGATACCTAAAAGTTTGCTTTCGCATTCAAGTTTGTTGAAACATTACATGAAGACACTCTTCACGGTTGCCTCTGTTGGTCCATTTACGGGGTAAAGGATGAATTAGATGTATGATGTAGATATTTAGTACTCGCCAATTTACGACAATTCCTAGAAATTGAGAACCCCCTTTTGATATTTTGACATTTCTCGGAAGATTTTGTTTATTAATGATGAATTATCTTAATTATTGCCATAAAATGTGCTGTTCCACATTTTTATTCCCACATTTATTGTCAGCTTGATAAAAATATTACGCATCAGAGAAACTATCTAGAATAATGGATTTCTCTGAATCTGAAGTTATGGACAAAGATGATGGTTTGTTTTTCCGCGTCGTTTTTCCTTGTTTATATCGTCGCTGTAAATTTATGTTCATGTATACACAAAAATATGAGGTCATAGAATTCCGTGGGGTTTCCTTACAGCATTTTATTAATAGAAAAGTTTTATGTGGTGTGTATGTAGGAATTACAATGGCTACTTTCAAGGCACTGGGTAAAAGTATGTCAGTTGAGGAGAAAGTGACAGTGTTAGTTGTCATGTTGTATGAATTCAGTAAAACAATCACATAAACTAATCAGAGTGTCTTCGGAACCGACAAGGACGGGTCACAATTCTTTTAATTTCAGAACCGTCACGTTCATATTATAACTATTTGATGTGTGGCTGTTGAATTAAAGCATGCTGTCGATGAAAATAGATACATAAAACCTAGACGTGGTTACCTCGGCTCTACTTTACTTGCGTGTAGAGCCGTGGCACGACCCCACATAGAACTGGAGATTTGCATAAAACACATATTCCAAACAAATGTGTACAAACAACTGTTCCCACAATTACTTTGTTATATTTCCTCCAACAATCAGTCAACATGCAAACATAGTTAACTAAAAATAAAAGACATTTCCTCATTTTTAATGTTTTTTTTACCATTTCTCTAAAAATTTGAAAATGTTCTTTTATTTAGAAAGTTGTGTAAAATAGCATGTATTTTATACACATGGTGTATTTACTGTGTCCTTAGCTTAATATCAATTGTTTGTAACTACATTATACCATTTCCAGTCATTTCATCAAGTTTTATTCAACAGAAAAGGATTTTATGCAAATCTCCAGTTTTATGTGGGGTCGTGCCACGGCTCTACACGCAAGTAAAGTAGAGCCGAGGTAACCACGTCTACATAAAACCAGTCTACTTTTCATCTGCAAACGTGATTAATTTCATTAACCAATGAAATTATTTGTTACTGTTATTCGTTACAGTTTCACATTAGGTTTCCCAGCAATATTTTATACAGAGTGAAGGAAATATGAGGTCACGCTGAGTTTCTAGCCATATTTTACAAACAGTAGATCCAGGCAATCAGTCTACTTTTCGTCTGCAAACGTGATTAATTTAATTAACCAATGAATAGAAATAGAAATTTTGCGTTCCGATTTTGTTATGAAAACATTTATAAAATATATCAAGGGTAAAGACATTTTTCTTTAAAACGGATCTTAAAGCAAATGATTTGTGAGCCATTTCCATTGGCGGTTCTGAAAGGGATTGTTTTCCGATCCGTCAGTGACTGTTCTGAAGCCACAGCGTAAGCTAATCTATTTATTTTGGAAATATCATCAATATGTATGCAGAAAAACGCCCACTAATTCCGGTCTTACATTAAACCAAATTTCAGCTAATGTATGAAGCCGTACGTTTAATTTACCATACGACATTAGTAAGGAGACATGAACACAATTATTTCGTGGGAATGTCAGCAGATCAACTTCAGGCATTTACTGAGGATGTCCGACCAACCCAGCCCATCCAGGAAAAAGATTTAACACTTTCCAAGAATGAGAGACTACTCGATCATTAAGAAACTAGCCTGGGTGTGGGGCATGCAGTGATAATGAAGTGTGTCAGGCATTTAAGGATCAGGTCCGTTTAGGAGAAATTAGGAGTGTTACCAAGGCAAAAGAAGAGGCTGCAAAGTTGTGGAAGACTAACTCTAGTTTTTATGATGCAAGTAGGGCCACTCATGCACCAGGCACTGACAACAATCCAAGAGGGGTAAAAAGGATAAGACTAAGTGGGGAAACTATCAATACAGGAAGAGAAGGATGGCAGCCATTAGATCTGCGGGGACTGAAATAGCTGTGGCTGTCCCTGTCATTCAAAGTGAGGACAAGGAACAGGAAAGTGTGAGCCATTACCAGAACAGGATCATGAAAAATGTGCTAGGGAACAGGGATGAATTTCTCAGGATTCTGAGACTGAGGACACCAAGACATGAACTGAGAGGCAGGCAAGGGGTTTTATTGGAACATGAGCCCACACATTTGATATCAAGCACCAAAGACAAACAGGTTTTAGATTTATTATTGATAGTGATGGTGGACCAATTCACGTCCGGGTACCAATTCGGGCCCACCCCCAATTTTCTTGAAGATTTCTAATTTTTCAAAGAGAAGATGTTTACCACATCATAGAAAATCATCAAATGGATCATATACATTTGTAATATATTGTTTAACTGTGATTGTTTTGGATAAATTCAGGGGTGGGCGTGAATTGGTACACAGGCGTGAATTGGTCCACCACCACTAGAGTAGCTGAAGTGTTTTTAATCTTTTATATAGTGTTTTGTAAATGAATCTTATATTTTGTTGTCTTGATGTGTTTAATACTGAATCATGAGTGCATATCTTTGATGAGGAATAAATGTATCAAACAACAATCCTACTTTGTTACTACCACTGATCTTGAAACTTCAATCAGAATATGTTAATCCCAATTGCTTTTCCCCTGACTCTCACAAGCCACTGATCTTGAAACTAAAAACCTTTTTTCTAACGTAAATGAAGACTATTGCTCTGGGGTCCAAAATTATCATATGCCTCGACATTTCTTCAACACAAGAAATGTGGAGTTCTTGTCTACAAGAAATGGCGCCTGTAAGTTCACTTGATCCAATGTTGCTTAAAAGTCAAATAATAAAACTACCTTAAGGTAGGAACCTCACCTGTCCATTTTCTTCACCCCTGTCCGTTATTGCTCGTGTCCGTGATACCCTAGTGCTAGTGGTGGTGGACCAATTCACGCCCGGGTACCAATTCAGGCCCACCCCCAATTTTCTTGAAGATTTGTAAGTTTTCATAGAGAAGATGTTTACCACAACATAGATAATCCTCAAATTGATCATATACATTTGTAATTTATTGTTTAAATGCGATTGTTTTGGATAAATTTAGGGGTGGGCATGAACTGGTCCACTATGGTGGTGGACCAGTTCACGCCCACCCCTAAATTTCCGCAAGACAATCACAGTTACACAATAAATTACAAATGTACTATATGATCAATTTGATAATTATCTATCATGTGGTAATTATTAAACATCTTTTCTATGAAAACTATGAATCTTTAAAAAAAAATTGAGGGTGGGCGTGAATAGGTACATGGGCGTGAATTGGTCCACAACCACTAGATAATTTGGTATAAAACAGTGAACTCATCCGTGTCCGTGATTAGGAAGGAAAAAATTCGTTCTTCACAGACAGCTAGTATACTGTTTTATACCAAAAGATCTAGGGTATCACGGATACAGGCAATAACAGACACGTACGGATAGGGGTGAAGAAAAAAAAACAGGTGTAGTTCCTACTTAATAAGGCTTATAGTTTGTATGGGCCGAGTTTGCAGGGGGTCGACTTTGAAATGGGCCGAGATGACCAGATTCCTTCAGCTAAGTACACATTTCCAGGTAACATACTTGATCTCCAGGCAGCATTTCTATAACATATTGTTAGAAAATTGCAAAGAATACTGTGATTTTATATTTTATACATCAATATGAATATTAATGAGTTGTCCATATAACTTCGGCGCATATACAACTTCAGCGTATGCATGTTTGTGTTCTTCTGTTGTATCCACAGAAATAAAAACATTTCTATACAGTATGATTTATTATAACTAAAAATAATGAAATATGTATTCTAAACATATTTGAAAAATCCTTGTGATTCCAGTGTACGTTCAGATAATATTAAGTTAGCAATATTTGCTTTATTTTATGACAGCCTTTTTAAAGGTTGTTATTTTTGGTTGTTACCATAGGAAATCCATGATTTTATTAGAATATATAACGACATGGGCTATTACACTCCTATTTTTTTATCGTTATTGTATCTAGTATTGGGAACCATCATTTGCGCTGAAGTTACATCATGTTTTAAATAATTATTAAATCTGACAACACTGACCATATTGTTATGGCTTGTAGAAAAATAGCTTCATTAAATTATATATTTGGTAGAATACATGTGTTAAGACGTTAGGTGTCATCATGTAGCTTTATTTAATATTCATGCAGTTTTTTATATATACACCATAAGCTGCTGAAGTAACATAGGAACACCATACAATACAGCATCGCTGCCTGAGTAAAGTAGAAACTCCAGCTGTCCTTTTTTCGTCATCTTTATCTGTATCCACTATTGCCTTTACCTGTGATCCCCACATTTTATGGCATGAAACAGTGTTGCTGACCGCGTCCATGATGAACAATTGTTTTCCTTCCTCATTACGGACACAATTGTGAGACTACAAAAGGGGTTTTGCGGTAAAACTCACTGGTGGATTCGTGGTAAACTTCAATAATTTCTTTTAAGTTTAGATTGACACAAAATCTTTATTTATGGATGGAATTTGATCATTAAGGTACCATTATTTTCAGTTTTTAATCATGGATCTAATGTAGACTGAGTTTCTGTCCCATTGCACTTTGCTGTTGATATTTCTGACAGTACACAGTGGCGAGGGACAGAGCTCACATGTACTTGCTTTACTAAATTATTGCATTAACTTTGAAATTCTTTGATATGCCTACCTAGCTGTATCTAGGTTACAATACATATGTTGTTACACTAAACTGCTTTTACAAGCCAGAAATTTCTTTTGTAGAGAGCAGTGCACTGTTGAAGGTCTGTTTACAATTTAAAAATAGGTTGAACTATATACATACAAGTTGGATAGGCATTAAATATTAGTGAACGGCACACATATATATATAAAGCTCTAAGAAGAATGTAAATAACACCTTATACTTGAGAAACTACAGTGTATGTGCACAAATATGCCATTCAAAATTTACACAGAAAACAAGTACATGTGAGCTCTGTCCCCCACCACTGCTTTCCTTCAGTATATCTATAGCAGCTGGTAATGGGACAGAAACTCAGTCTAGGATCTAATGGTATGCAATGATGTTAAATTATATTTAGATGGGGTATTGCATTTTTTGAGCAACTATAATGCAGCTAATTAATTCAGCATGCATATACTGATTGCAATTCTTTTGACCAGGTAGTATTGGGCTCTCTCTGTGATGCACTGTAACTGCTTATAATAATCCTAATAATTTACTTTAAAGAAGGATATTTTTTTGTGTTTATCAGTTAGTTTGTAGATATTAGACATGAAAAAGTTACATATATATATTATAATTAATATAATATATATAATATAGTACACATAAAAAATGTAACCTAAGTCCAGTCACAGTACATGTGTAAATAAATGAAATAATACATCCTAGGATTTGAGAAATTCATGAAAAAACATCTCCTGTTTTACCATGAATCTTCCAAATTAACAGCAAAACGACCAGGACAGTGAAACCTCTAAACTGGGAAACCTCTTAACACCAATTGCAAGACGTGTCAACCTTCAAATGTTTCATCTGTCTTTATCAGGAATGATTCGACCCCTGTTTTCACCCAACTAAATAAATACAGACGTTTCGACCATCTTTTTAAAAAGTCCAAGTGTCTCCTTAACTTTACTCCAAAGCTTATAGCATGTGCGTGTTGCACAAAGCGAGCGTCAGGGAAGCTGAGTAATAAGTAGGAAAGATTTGGACTAATTCAACACCAGTTTTGATTTGCTCAGTTATAATTATTTGCATCAAATTTAGAACTTCACATATGTGAATTTCTAATTGTTAAAAAATCCTGGCATGTTAGTATTGTGTAAGTATGTGAACATGAAAAACCATAAGGTCAACTGCAAGTCTGCAAGAGGCGTTATCTATAATTTTTTTTGTGACACATTTTTTACCCAATTCAATGTACAATTTCAATGTACTGAATGTATATATGTTTTTAGCAGGGGAACTGTATGCCACAGAACTAGATGTCCCTCTGGCTCATCAGGCAGCTGCACATGGAAACATAACTGAGCTGACCAAAGCCATTAAAGCTGATCCTACAGTGTTAGAACATCAAGACACAGAAGGTATTCATGGTTCAATTTTTATCTCAGAGTCGACTTATGATATACCAACTCTGAGAAGTTTTTTTTTTCTTGCTCAGACTTTTATGTGAAAACACCTGCCATTTCAACATAACTGCTAAATTTGCTTTCAAATTCAGTGTTATGTTTAGTAAGTAAGTAAGTAAGTAAGAAACACTTATATAGCGCCGAATTTGATGTAAACATCCTCTAAGGCGCTGATGTGCAAAAAGGGATAGTCCAGTTCCAGAAACATGTCCGTTTCCATATTAGCGTCCGGTAGGGGAGATAGGCTATGGTGGAGGATAAGCCAATCTAAAAAAGGTATGTTTTCAACTGTTTCCTGAAACCAGAAATGCTTTCTATGGCTTGAAGCTTGTTCCACTCTGTGGGAGCCCCTGCTATGAAACTGCGTAGCCCTGAGCGTTTATTTGGTTTAGATGAGGAAATTGATAGGCGATTGCCCCGTGTGAAATCACTCCGCCTAATTAGAGCGGAGAGATATGGAGGTTGACTCAAATGTATTGCTTTATAAATGAGGAGATTATATTTGAACAGTATACGGTAATGAATGGGGAGCCAGTGTAGTTTGTGCAGGAAGGGTGTAACATGACAGTATTTATTTAGCTTGCACACCGTCCGACATAAGGCATTTTGAACTCTCTGTAGTCTGCTAGTATATGCCTTTTTTGTGTTGTAAAGCAGTGAGTTACAGTAATCCAGACGACTGCTTACCAAGGCATTTGCCACCTTTACAGCTGTTTCATGATTTAAGTACCTGCGGACCCTTCGTAGTTCCCGGAGATGGTAGTAACTTATGCGACATAGATTAGCCACGTGTCTTTGCATTGAATTTTCAGCATCCAGGATAACACCAAGGTTTTTTACCGATTCAGCTGGTTCCATGGTGTTGCCAAGCAAACTCACTGGGAAAGATGACTTCAGAGAACTTCTAATTTGATCATCACCAATCACTATGAATTCTGTCTTGTCAGGATTTAATTTAAGCTTATTATTTCCCATCCAAGCCTGGACCGCCTCAAGGCAATTTGTTAATTCAGTGATACTGGAATCGAAGTTCCTAGAGTCGAGTTCCAAGTAAATTTGTGTGTCATCTGCATATAAGTGGTGGGTGACATTGAATTTAGATATGACTGAACTGAGAGGGGTTGTGTATAGGGTAAAAAGGAGTGGCCCCAGAACTGAGCCCTGGGTTTTTGGGTATACACACGATTTTGTGGAACAAGAAAAGTGTGGTGAAATGTTTCAAATGTTACAGTGAAAAAAGCCTGCACAATTTTGTTAATAGACTGGAAATAGGTGCAACAATCATACATGTAATACACTTGATGTGCTTTGTGTGTGGAAACAATGAAGGTGTTACCGCGGGAATTATCGAGCGGGCGATAATACCCGTTTAATGACAAACAGCACTGTTAACTGATATCTGGGTATGATGACAGTCAGTAATCTATTTGTTTACAATTATTTGCTAAAATACCTATAGTTACAGTAAAATATATCAAATACCGACCAATTCTATGGAGAAAGTAAAATATTTTAAACGAAAATATAAAAAACACGTCTCCCCTGGCGAACGCTAAACGCTCCGTTTAGATCAGAAGTGGATCTTTATGAGGTAAAAATACAAACAATTTTTCCATTCTTTCAGCATTTTAATGATGATTTGCAATTTTGTTCTACCTTCATGGAAGTTAATTGGAAAAAAGCACAATATATGCCAGTTTCATAGAAACTGTAGGTTGTGCTTTATGGAGAGCATTATATTGTTTTTATATCTGCTGACTTGTCACATGCTATAACATAGTAAAATTGTAGACCTGTAGCTCATTGCCTAGCTGAGTAATAGCTACTTTCAAGTTCTCACTATTGAGTAAATCAGTTATAACTAAAAACTATATGACTAAAAACTATTGCATTTAGAATATTTTCTTAAAATATGTTCTTCACCTACTTTTGGGTCAGCTATAACATATTGAAATTGCAGACCTGTAGCTCATTGCAGAGCTGAGCAATAGCTACTTTGACATTTTCACAATTGAGTAAATCAGTTATAACTTAAAAACTATTGCATTTAGAGAATTTTGTTTTAAAATATGATATACACCTACATACGGGTCAGCTAACACATAATAAAGTTGTAGACCTATAGCTTATTGTATAGCTGAGTAATAGTTACTTTGCGATTATCACTGTTGAGTAAATCAGTTCTAACTTGAAAACTATTGCATTTACAATATATTTTTAAAATATGTTATTCACCTACTTTTGGGTCACATATAACATTGTAAAATTGCAGACTTGTAGCTCATGGCATAGCTGAGCAATAGCTACTGAGATGTTATCACTGTTGAGTAAATAAGTTGTAATGTGGGTGTTCCGCCACACGACTAAGGCTCCCGATTAAGGGTTTTGGGGGGTCGGTTTGAAATATTTGCTTAGTCCCAGACCTTCTGTAAGGGTCGGTTGTGGTCGGTTGGGGCCGTGTGAAAAATCAAACATGTTTGATATTTCACACGACTACAACCGATTCATATTTCCCACCCTCAACAAAATGTCCAGTCCCAGGCGTCCTCAGGCCTCCTCAGACCCAAATTTACACAGTCGTGTGTTGTCCCAGGCCGCCTGCGACCCTTAGTCCCAGACCTCCCTAGCTTAGTCCCAGGACGCCGGTTGTTAATCCCAGACTCAAATATGATGCGTATGAATTTCATGCGTCTGAAAGTGGGTCGGTTGCATTAGTCCCCGGAAGCCTCAGACCGTCTGCGGTGTCCTGGGACCCAAAAATCAAGGTCTGGGACTAAGAACCGACTAAGGGTAACCGACCCTGACCGATCCAAACCGGCCTCCCCAGGACGCCTGGGACCACACATTTTCAGTCTGCGGCGGCCTGAGGACGCCCCAGGCGGCCTGGGACTAACAACCGATTAAGAACCGACTGTTTTCCGCGCGTCGGAAATTAAAACGAGGCAATGAGGGGGTCTGGGACTATATAAGCGACCGCGCACACTTTGTCGTTGTTACTGACTGTTTGGCTACTGAGAGACGTGTGTCACTGATTTGTAGGGGTTTTCAGTTTTTATTTTACATTATATATACTTGAGCTTAGGGCAAATTTCACAGTTAGGAGACACATTTTACTATTTTTTTATTATTTTATCGACTGGATTATGAGGAAAGAGAAAGGAGGGAAGAGAGGAAGGAAAAAGATGGATGAGAGGGAGAAGGAAAGTCAAGTAGAGGAGAGGAGTGAGGTTATTACAGAAGAAGGAAGTGAGAGGAGAGAGGAGGAGATTCAGGAAGATCCAGCTATTGGGGAAGCTGTGGCAGAAGAAGAAGAGAGGTGTGAGGAAGATCCGGAGTGCCATTCTTCAGCCAAGAGAGCCAGGGTGTGTGCCACTTTTACAGACAGCCAGGAAGTTTCCATTGTGGAATTTGTAAAGCTGCACCCTGAACTGTATGACAAGGAACATTCACGTTTCCACGACAGGACCAGAAGAGAGGCTCTCTGGGCAGAAATATCTGCAGAACTCAAGCTCCAGCCCTTTGATGTGAGAAGATGGTTCGAGTCCCAGCGAACCCGTTATGGGAAGCTGTCTAAGCTCCAATCTGGCCAAGCCCCGAGGGAGATGACCAAGAGACAGTCCTGGGTGTACCAACAGATGGGTTTTCTTAAAACCCACATCAGAAGAAAGGGGGCCAATAGAAGTTCAGGTTTTGAGGCCAGTCCAAATACCAGCAGGCAGGACGAATCATGTGGCTCAACTAATGATACAGAACACCTCGAGTCCAGTGTCCTGAGGGAGAGGAGTCAGTCCATCATTACATCAACGCCCGTTTCAACTACAGACTCCAAGATTCTCGAACACTTTGAGCAGATGAGGACACTTATCTCTGGTTTTCTGCATCAGAAGTCAGACAGGCAGCCCTTCTTTGACTACGTGGCATCAGAGGCCGAAAAGATGACTCAAGAAGAATTCGAAGAATTAAAGGGCAAGATTTTTAGAGACATCGAAACTATTAAGAGTAACCGCAGACGTCAGCCATTGCCCAGAAGATCAGCCACTGTTACCACGGAGTCCCAGAGGGTCGGCCTACTGCCAACAACCACTCCACAGGCATCTAGTTCCACTCAAGCAGCAGCTAGCAGCAGTTTTGTGTACTATACACCAAGCCCCATTGGCTTCAGCAACCCGACATCTGTCCTAACTGTACAGGACGAAGGGAGCAGACACAATCTGAGTGGAATCTTAAGCCAGCTACCAGATCTGACATCAACACAGATCGTCGAGCAGCCTCAGCAGCAGCAGCAACAACCGCAGCAGCAGCTCTTTACTATCACCACTTCAGCACCGCCTCAACAGCAGCAGCAGCCTCCTCAGTAGCCATCCAGTCAGGGCGGGTCTTTGACCTGCCAGGCCCTTTTCAGGGCCACCAAATCTTCCAAAAACAATTATTCAGCTACATGTTCTTCCAATTCCCCTCCCAAAACAAAAAAGTTCAGTACAAATACTTATCACAAGAAAAAAAAAGTTCAAGTCCAACACCTACACCACCCCAAACATGAAACAAATAACCCATGGTACCACACATAACAAAAAAGGCCACATAAAAAAAAATAAAAATAACTCCCAATATGGCCATTAATCAGCCCATTTTTAGAGTAAAATCTATGGGATAGTTTAAAATCTGTTACTGAAAAGTCCAACACTTACACCTTCCCTAGAGTTAAAAGTGATTATTACATACTTGCCTACCCACAAACAGACAAACTCAATACCAAACATAACCCCCAAATAACAAACCCAGTAAGAAACCCAACATCCAACTACCAATAATAAACCCAACCCCAGTAACCACCAACCAAGAAACACAAAAACCCAAAATTAAATAGAACCCATGCCAACAAACTGACAAACTATTTTGCAAACACAATCCCCCATTATTGAAAGCAAAACTAGTTCCATGGTTATATTTTCCACATTTTTGTGATTAGAAGTGAAGATTTCCATGAAAACCTTTCTGCTACAAATAAATTTCCAAGCCATGAACAAAAAGAATTGGTGAAATTATGATGTGGATTTGAAAATATATAAAAAAATAATTTAATTTCGGATATTATATGTGACTTTGTGTTTGGCTTTTGTTTAACAGTGGGTTTGTCTGTTTGTTGGGTGAGAAAGTTGTGTTTGTCTGTTTGTCCGTCTGAACAAGTTATGTTTGGCATGGGGGTTGTCTGTTTGTCCGTCTGAACAAGTTATGTTTGGCATGGGGTTTGTCTGTTTGTCCGTCTCAACAAGTTATGTTTGGCATGGGGTTTGTCTGTTTGTCCGTCTCAACAAGTTATGTTTGGCATGGGGTTTGTCTGTTTGTCCGTCTGAACAAGCTATGTTTGGCATGGGGTTTGTCTGTTTGTCAGTCTGTACAAGTTATGTTTGGCATGGGGTTTGTCCGTCTGTAGCAAACATAGCTGATTAATTGTTTTTGGAATAATTGGTAGTCCTGAAAAGGACTGTTATAGTTAGTCCTGAAAAGGACTGGTTACTGCAGCAGGACTTATATTCTGCCATCTTGCCAGGCCACTGATCCCTCATTGTTGAAGTAGTCCTTCAGGTAATCCCTCTGTCTTTTGGCTTCTCTAGCAGGGTTTCTGTCTTGGCCACCACCAGCAGCACCCCCAATCAATCCACAATCATCAGGTACATCATCATCATCGTCCTCCCCAGGCTGCTGACCACCAGGTTGACCTTGATACTGGCTTCTCAGTATGTTGTGTAGAACAACACAGGTCAAGACCACTTCCCTGACTGTTGCTGGGGGTAGTTCAATGGTTGTCCTCATCACCCTGAATCTTGACACAAGGATGCCAAAAGCGTTCTCCACCACTCTTCTGCCCCTTGAAATTCTATAATTGGCAATCCTTTCCTCTCTGGTTAACATCCTTCTGCCATAGGGTTTCATGAGCCAGGTCTTCAGGGCAAAAGCATCATCTGCCAGGATGAAGTAGGGGACATCTCTCCCACCCTGGGTTATAGGAGCTGGGTCAGGGAAGCCTATCCTGCCATCCTCAATCCTCCTCTTCAGCTGAGAGGCATTAAATATCTGGCCATCCGAGCAGGATCCTTCAGTACCCACATCCACCCATCTAAACTTGTACTGTCCATCTACCAGGGCCAACATCACAATGGAAAAGAATCCCTTGTAGTTGTGGTAGAGGGCTCCAGTGTTCTTGGGCTTCTTCAGGGCCACATGCTTCCCATCCAGAGCTCCCAGGGCATGTGGAACATTCCATCTAATCCTGAATTCCCTCTCCAGTTCTTTCCACTCATCTGGGGTTGTAGGACACTTCAGGTACTCCCTGGTGAACTCATCCTGGATGGCCCTGCAGACCTCTGGTATAAACTTGGAGATGGTGGATCTTCCAACCCTGAACTGACAGGACAATGATGTGTAGGACTCTCCAGTGGCCAGGTATCTGATGGTGAGGGCTAACTTCTCACCAACACTGATTGGTGCTCTGTAGTTGGTGGCCTGCCTGGCTAGGTGTGGTTCCAGTCTGGTCTTAATCATTTCAAAAAATTCTGGGGTCATCCTCATGTAGTTGGTGAATCCTGAAATATCTGTGGCATAAAGATCAGCCATAATGTTGTGGTAGGCCCCCCTCTCCTCTCTCTGTAGCAGCCATGGCCTGACCCACATGTTGTGCCTTCTTCTAGGTCTCTGTATGGGTGCTGGTGGTGGTTGCTGTGGTCGACGTAAAAAATGGAAATACATGATTATTTGTAACTGAATAAAAACCAAAAAAGCCCTAAGTTGTTGTTGAATCTGTCTTCCATTAAAAGGTGGCATCCTGCTGTGTTCCCAGAAAAGCAATGATGATTAGATCGCGAATTTTATATATATATACCCAGAAAATCCAGCAAGTTTGGAAAACAATAATCAGGGATCCTGGTCTGGGGAAGACTGAGGAGGCCTGAGGACGCCGGTAGTTAATCGTGGGTTAGTCGGGGCTTAGTCCCAGGAGGCCTGAGGCGTCCTCAGTCTACCCAGTCGGTATGTGTACGACAGGATCGTGGTTGAAACCGACCTGAAAACTGGCTTAGTCGGTTCTTAGTCCCAGACTAGTCGGGGACTGTCTGCGGCCGCCTGAGGCGTCCTGGGGACGATCTGTTCTTAATCCCAGACTTGAGTACCGACCCAGTATTCCCGCCCATTTTTGTTATTTTCCCACCGACTGTCCACGATTAAGGGTCGCCGACAGGATCGGGGCTTAATCTTTTGGTGGAACAGGGGCATAACTTGAAAACTATTGCATCTACAATATTTTCTTTAAATAAATTATTCACCTACTTTTAGGTCGGCTATAACATAGTAAAATTGCAGATTTATAGCTCATTGCATAGCTGAGCAATAGCTATTTTGAGATTCATACTGTTTGTAAATCAGTTGTAACTTGAAAACTATTGCATTTAGAGAATTTCATTTAAATATATAATTCACCTACTTATGGGTCAAGTATAGCATAGTGAAAATTGCAGACCTGTAGCTCGATGCATTCCTGAGCAATAGCTACTTTCAGGTTTTCATTGTTGAGTACATCAATTGTAATTTAAAAGTTATTGCATTTAGAGAATTTTCTTTAAATAAGTTATTCACCTACTTTTTGGTCAGCTATAACATAGTAAAATCACTGACCTACTTTGAGATTTTCACTGTTGAGTAAATCAGTTATAACCTGAAAACTATTGCATTTCGAGTATTTTCTTTAAATATGTAATTCACCTACTTGTGGATCAGCGATAACATAGTAAACTTGCTGTTAGCTTCTTTTAGGTTATCACTGTTGAGTAAATAGTTTGCAACTCAAAAATGATTGCACTTAGAGAAATTTGTTTAAATATGTCATTCATGTACTTTTGAAAAAATTGCTCATTGCAAAGCTGAGCAATAGCTACTTTGAGGTTGTCACTGTTGAGTAAATTAGTTGTATCTTGTAAACTATTGCATTTGGAGAATTTTGTTTAAATGTATTTTTCATCTACTTTTGAATCAGCTATAACATAGTAAAATTGCAGACCTGTAGCTCGTGTCATAGCTAAGCAATAGCTATTTTCAGGTTCTCACTGTTAAATAAATCAGTTTTAACCCAAATACTATTGCATTTACAGTATTTTGTTTCAATATGTTTTCAACCTACATTTTAATCAAACATGGTACTTTACTTTGGAGTGCCATTTGCCGGGTACAGTTTTTGTGTCCTTTGCTTCCTTCACCTCTACTCTAGAACTCAAGACACACTTTCAGCTGACACAGAGCCCATTCATAGGCACTGATTGCTTGTATTCATTCATATTTGACTTTCAGTGGGATGCCCTTGTATGATGTATTATTAATGGGGTTACTACCTTGAATTTTAAAGGTAATTTCTTCTTTTAATAAGTCTAAAACTATTAGATGGATTTCATTCAAATTAGGTATGTCCACAGAGTAGGCCTTGGAAAAAATGTTCAGATACTGTGTATTTGACCTTTGACCTTTACTGTTTTTGGACTTGCTACTCATCACTTTTTAGAAAAGGTGAAGCAATGAAACCTATGAGAAAGATTCCTGACATGAAAATCTTGGCCCCCTTTGATACTGGTAGTGTTATTTTTGCAGCCATCTTGGTTTTCCTGAAAAATAAAGACCCACATTTACCTTAAACCGGAGTGGGTTAGAGGGATTTCAAGTGAAATTTCAACCTCTAGGGTATATATGAAACAAAACTGGAAAAAAATCATATTTTATTGAGTTTTGGTTGCCACATTGACTTTAAATATTTACCAATGTTTAGCAAAATGGAGTAATTTTGAGTGAATATTAAAGTAATGTCTAAAAGATTGCACAAATTAACAATGGGAAAAGTAAGTTTCCTCATGTTTTTGTGGCAGTCTTAGATTCCGTGTAAATAGAAAATTTGTATAGAACATATCAAATTCTGTTTATCCAGTAATGCAGAGAGTAAATTTTCAGCTTTGCAAGGCTACTGAAGTGATGTATAATTTTGTTGTATTTTGGAAAATCGATTTTTACATACAATACTCAACTGCATCGAACCCTTTTCCTTTAGGGTTGACTCCTCTGGGTCATGCAGTGGTGTCACAACAGCTGGAGTCGTTGAAGTTACTTGTTAAAATGGGGGCTTCTATCAATGCACAAGACCAACTGGGTAGAACAGGATTGTCAGTTGCTGCTTATCAGGTATTTCCCACCTCAACACCAAACACCAAATATTTCATAGCAATCAAAATGACTCAGATTTTACCAAACAACATATCTGTCTCAGAAAAATTATAAAAGTTTAAGATGCTAACTAATGTGAAAAGTCAATTGTATCTCGATCATAGGTTAGAAAAATGGGTAATAAATCTACCCTAAATATTAGGTTCAGAAGATTAAAGTTGGAGTTCACGCTTTCATCAGCCAAGTTTGGCTTCAGTTGCAAAAGTGTCAATTTATGACGAGTTTAGTGTCGTAATTTATTTCTTTAAAAGTTGAGTTTAAATTGAGTGTGTAAATCGATGTTATCTTGAAATATCGCCCAGGCGCCCACCAAGCTACAATTAGAGTTACGGTCAACTCGTTTCAGCCCTAACTACAATGTGCAATACCTGGCAGAACACAAGGCAGGGTACTATGAGGCTTAATTAAAAAGATTACATTTCCTGCAATGATTCAGGTTTCACATGGCCGGTTTATTATTCTAGGTAGCATTTTGTAATTACATGTTTATTGAAAATATTTTTGTCACTTCAGAATTGTAATTATAACCTACAGTTTTACAATTTATCTGAAGACATAACTAACTCTGCAGCTAATATCAGTATTTTGGTTATTTAGTGTTATGACAGATTGTGAAGATCAAACAAAATCTGAAATTTCGTTGTTATATTATCTTAATATCATAAAATACATACACAAACATTATGCATAATCCAAAATATGAAATATCATTGTGAGATATTTCACTGTCAATAAACCTGTTTTACCATGTTTAAATTCATAATGTTAGATATTTCACTGAATTTTTATGTTTTATTTTCATCAAATATCATTCATGGAAAAGGGTACATGTTGATGTTTTCAATAATGATTTCTCAACTATTTATTTTTGTGTTTAGTATTTTTACTACAACTAAACAAATGCTAGAAAAGCAGTTTAACCCTCACAAACCTAATTTTCATCATTATAGAATCAACTTCAACAAGCAAATGCAGTGTTACCTTTGCCCCTATTCATATCTTAGTAATGCTTAAGAGTGAGAACTAAACATTTTAGTGTTTAAAGTCAGCTGTATAAGGTTGATATTAAGCGATGTATTTATTCATTATGTGTACATCTGTGTTAAAAACATTCTTTGTAAATAACCAAGAGAAGCTGCACATCCATTGGTGAATCAAATGCCTTGTATCATTATTTCAGGGATGGTATGAAGGGGTAGTGTTGCTCCTCAGAAATGGAGCCAAACAGCATGTGGTCGACAAGTCAGGAAGGACAGCCCTGCACTCTTCTACCTACCCCATGGAAACTAAGTAAGTCCCTCACCATTACACAAAATACAAGTAAGTCCCTCTATCCTACAGAAACTGAGTAAGTCCTGCTACCTCACACAGAAACCAAGTCAATCTCTCTACATCACAGAAAACCAGTAAGTCTCTCTTCACTACAGAAGTCAAGTGAAAATCAATCCGCATGGCACAGGAAACAAGTAAGTCCCTCACCACCACACAAAACCAAGTAAGTCATTCTATCCCACAGAGAAACCAAGTAAGCCACTCCACCCACTGAAACCAAGTAATTCCTTCTCTGCAGACACCAAGTATTAGTCCCTCAACACCACACAAAAAAACCAAGTCAGTACTTTCACATTACAAAAACCAGTTAAGTCACTCCATACACAAACAAATTAAGTATTATAAACTACAGAAACGAAGTAAGTCCCTCTACATCACAGAAATCAAATAGGTCCCTCTGCACAGAAACCCGAGTAATTGCTTCTGCACTTGAGGCATCAAATAAGGCCCCTTACTCTACAGAAACAAAATAAGCAATGGTACATCACAGAATCCAAGTAAGTTTTTGTGTAACTTAACTGGAAGTTCCACAGCCTAAAACCCATACATGGATTTTCAACAAATTTTTGGGATATGTTCACTGAAACAGGATCTAGAGCTGAATAGGTTTTGGAGGGTATCTGGTAACACCTGTTGCCATGGCAATGCTGTAAATACTTTTGGGTCTTAAACTACTTAATTGAAAAAGGGATGCTATTAACTGATGTTACTACAGTTGCATTTTTATCTCCCGCCAGCCAAGGCTTGTACTCATTTTAAAAAGCAACTAAGCTGCCATGGCCGATTGTCTGAAAATCATTGACATGTTCTAATATTTAAAAATTGCAGCTAGCTTGTTAGATTTGCACAAAATGTAAATGCTATAAAGCTTGCCTGAGAGTAATTTTGGCCTTGTTTTGAAAATAAAATGGCTGCCATGTCACATCTATAATGTCAAATGGGGGGGGGGGGGGCATATAAAACAGCCCTAATATATCCCTTATCATTGGTTTTAGACATTTGCATTGAGAAAACAACTTATTGGAAATCATGGTCTACAAATTTTTTGCAAGTGTCAAATTTAACCTTCAGGATCATGTAGGGTCATCTGGCTAAATGCTTATATCTCCCTTATAATTGGTTCTAGGCCTTCAACATATGAAGACAACCTGTAACTTGTCCTGTGGATCTTACATGTAACAACATTTTGGTGGATTTTGTACACTTCTTAAAACTGAAGTTGTTTTTAAGATTTTTCCAAATCCAAATGTTGTTGCCCATTTAGTTGTACCTGCGGGCTGGGGTTCTTGCCTACCGAGACTGGCTATTTTTCTACTTAATTTTCTGCCCTTTGAGACCCACTGCATTAGAGGAATTATATCCCTTTGGTCTAAATGCTAGAATAATTCATGTAGCTTTTAATATGATAACTTTACTGTCTTTGTAGTGTCCTTGGTGCCCTCTTACAGAACATTAGTGAGGAAGAAATAGCAATCCAAGACAACGAGGTAAGCTGCTGTGGATAGTTAATATGTATGTACAATTAAAATATAAGATAAACATTTTCATGATATTTGTGCATTAACCTTATTATTTTGTAATAAAGTTAGTTTCTCACTGTCTTAAATATATCATTTTCTGACTTTTGTGACTGTTTTGTGGTGAAATTTTATTTTTGGTAAATGAAATACAATTTTGAAATTATTTTACAATGACTTTTTCTCAACATTTGCATTTGGTTTTCAGCCATACAGTTGATGACCAAGGTAGAACTGCAAAATGTTGGGCTCTATAGCAACCTAATCAAACTAAAAAGACACTGTGGTATGTTATAGGAATAACCCCTGACCAAACCAGGGTATACGCAGAATTTTACCATGGTTTGAGGTTATAAACCCTGAAGGCGAAAACCCTGGTTTTGGTGGGGGTTATTCCTATTCTAACATGACAAATTAGTTTAAGATGAATAATTATTGCAAATTTTGTGGTAAAACATTTATTGTTACGACAGCCATAATGAGCGATATTAGAGAGGTACAGGGTTATACTGTATTTTTTTACCCTTGAAGTATTTTGTCGTTTAGCCAATCAGAATCACGGACACATCCATGTCATGTTAGAATATCACTCTAGTAGGTTCATATTCTAGTTTTCACACAAGTTTATTAGTCTGACATTCCAAATGTTTAATTCAGATTGTAGTTAAGATTTTGCTCTCTGCCTGTAGGGTATGACAGCTTTACATTGGGCCTGCTTTCACAACAGACCTAAACATGCCCAGTTGTTGCTGTTGAAAGGTGTGAATCCCTTCCTGCATGACATCGATGGCCGCAATGCTTTGCACTGGGCAGCTCAAGTGAGTTCTCCTATTCTTTTATATAAAGGGAAAATTTAACTAGAGTTATATACTCTGTATAAGCAGCCACTAAATGTGAATGAAAATTAGCCAAAAGTGGAACAAATATGGAGGTCCCAGTATCAGAAAATGCAGAATTTTGTATTGATGTAAATGGAACAACTAAGGTATTACTAGAACTTATTTTAGTTAAAGAATCCACTGTATCTTAAATTTTATCAAAATAGAAAATAAATCAATACAATTCCATTAATGGGTACATCGTTTATCGATATTAGCAATATTTATTGTTTTGGCACAGGGTTGGCGATATCAATGGATAAAGATTAAAAACAAATATCAATATCGCTACTTCACGTAAAACTAAATTTACACTACAAATATTTGAAATAGAGCCTAAATCTGAAGAAAGTATACACTTTAATCTCGTGTTTTTGTAGTCTTTGTTCCATTTTTGTTGAAAACTGCCATGTTTTATTTTGGTAAATTTTACTTCCTGTTTGCAGTTGGCGATATGCTAGAACAAAAACATATTCAGTATCCCGGATTTGGACTCTTTGGTAGACAATATAACCCCCCGATATCAGCCGATATTGGAATATTTTTGCATTCAATATCGATATTCATGCAGCCAAATGATTTACCCACAACAATCCATGTCTGTGGAATAACATTTGCAGGCTGTTTTCTTGGATTAGTAAATTTAGAAGTATGCACCATGTGGTTGTCTTACTTTTTCCACATTCTAAAATGACAAGAAATTATATTTCCCAGAATATAATTTAAAGAATATAATTTAAGTATTAATTGACCCATTATATACTTAAAATATAAATATTCACTGTTTAGAATTTGGCAATTCAATCATGTAAACATAGAAGGCAACTGACTAGTGTATAGATTCACTGAAAATGTTACCATTTGATTACTCTTATCCCTGAGTGGACTTTAATACAGTGATAATGAAAAAGAAATTGTAAAACTTTGTGTTGAATGATCTTTATAGTTTGTATGTACATCACATGGATTTCTGATCACCTTAATTTTGCAGTCAAAAAGAAATTCCAGAAGTTTTTGTTTCTTAAAAGAACTTAGTGGTTGTTCTCATACTGACCATGCCTATGATAATAATGATAATAATAAGAAGACGAAAAAGAAGTTTTGCAAGTTAATTGGTCAGGATCATATTTTGTCCATTTTTAAATTACAGGGAATAACCAGTCACCTATATGAAATATTATAAAATATAAATGGAAAAGTGAAGTTAGTTCTAGGATAAAATTAATAAATTAATATCAACATTGTAAATCAGTTGATATGATTCGGGTAACACCAGGCAGAATAAGGTTTACACTATTTTATAACAGGAATACAGTTGATTCTCACTTTATGAAACATGAAAGAGGCCGTTATGGCTGTATCATCAATTTGGAAGTTTTCTCTAGATTAATTGTGCCCAAAAGTAGGTTTCCTTTTCAACGTATCTAGCTTTGTGTAATTTCTTTGATAACATTTCTGTATTTTAGGTTTAGCATCTGTTCTATGGATGATTGTTGTTTTGTAAAATGTGAATTTGCAATGTATGGGAGGCGGGGTGTGAGGTTGTGTCATCATCCCTGAAATTTGATAGGCCTGGGGTACTTCTGTTTACCTTTGTTACTTTATTAGGCAGCTTTTTATGTATGACAGCTGTACTTTGTGTTACTTACATGCTGACCCATCAACCCAGAGGATCTTTAAAATTTTGTATTTTATAAATGGTTGCAGCTGCAAGTACGCCTTTAAGTAGAGCTGTTTTTTGTGGAATATCCTGTTTAGAAGACATAAGAACTCTAGAAATTTTTGATGAATAAAACAATGAATCTTTTGGAATATTCTGTATTAGTTTGCTTGATACAGGCAATTATAGTAGGACCTTCACTATCTGATATTTTATGTTCCAAATAATCAGTATATGAAGCCTTTTTCTATCCGTCACATTTATACATGTGTCAATGTAAAACAAATATTCTGTTGTCCAAACAAAATCCCATTTTTCCAACATGTTTTGGTGATACATTTTGTATGTTTTTTTAAAATAAAATTTAATTAAATGTGTCATTTTCCGCAACTTTTATGTGAAAAAATACAAAAAAGTAATTATTTTTCTGTTAAAAAGATCACTATTTAAAATAATAGAGCAATGGTTAAAGAAGACTTGAGTACAAAGCTACATCATTGCAACCCTACTAGAAATTAATGTTTCTGTGCATGGCTGTTTTCTAATCTATTGATGTGTACCCTTTTAGATGGAATTCCTGGTTTGGTGGAAGTATGACCTTCCACGAATCCACTGAACAGGGTTGAGTTGAATATTTTATTTTGTACTTTGGTGACAGAATGGAAGTCTGGCATGTATCACTGTGTTGGTCCACATAGAAGCCAGTGCAAGTCTGATGATCCAGGCAGATTTCAGCGGGAAGATTGCCATGCACTTTGCAGCAGCTGCAGGTCACTGTGATGTCATACACGAGCTGGCAACTATGGAGAGCAGTTACCTGCAGGCAGAGGACAATGAGGAAAGGTCAGTGAAAGTAGAAATTGTACTGTTAAGTCCCAAAAGATTGACTTAGTTGGAATTAATGACTGGTAACATCCACTAAATATTAAAATATTAGAAACATACTCCAAATCTAAAGAAATTTTAAGCTTTTATTCCATATTTTTTTATGCTTTTGCGGACTTTTGTAGTGATATGTGAACCTGAAGCTCATTTGTCTACTCATATGCTTGAAGGAAAAATTAAAATATTGGGAACAAACAAGAAATCTGAAGAAGTTACACACTTTTAACCAATATTTTGTGCATTTAGGGACTTTTATTATGATTTCGTTATAATAAGAGGAAATGTGCATGTTTGGTTGGGGTGCACTAAAACATGGAGTCCTGAAATCAGTAATAAAAAAAAATTATTTGGAAATAAACCAACAATTTGTGAGAGTTTGTACTTTTCTAGGATCTGGAAGTCTGCCTTATTGTTTGCAATGTTTATGTATTCAGTGTTCGCTCTCGTCAAAAATGAATGCGAGACTGTCTCCCTTCACTTGAAAAGGCAAGACAACTGTGAAAAAATGTGAGACATGTCTAACTTCAAGATATTTTGAAATATTTAGTTCCAATTTGGGACTGCATAAAATCTTCTTTATTTAAATAATAAGAAATAGATGCTAAACTAAAAGTTCAAATAAATAAACTATTTAATGCTGTTTTTATTAAATTTTGTCTTTTTTTTTAAAATTTCACTTCTAAACCACATCTTAATGGCTTATTGGCTGGGTGCTACTGGTTTTTTTTTAATTATTTTTTATTTTTATTTTACTGTTATCTGGATTCATGAAATAAATAAATAAATTGCATTTTTTCTCTTTTCTTTGAAGAAATATATATACAGGAGGGGACAGCAATTCGCGGGGGACAGCGATTCGCCAATTTCTATTTTACCTCATTTAAAACTAATATCTATGTTGATACTGAAGGAGCCTTATAGCATAGAAAAGTGTGCAACATGTCTTGATACTTTTCTAAGATTTTAGAACTGACAGCATGCAGGATTATAAAGATGAATACAAAAGCTTATAGGTCAGTGAGAAATATGCCTAACAAACTGCACCTGACTGATACAAAGAGCTGTATATTCTCTAAATTATGTCTGGGGTCAATATAAATACTATTTATAACTTCATCATATGCTAGAATACAATGAGAAGAATTGATCTTTGGCTTTAATTATTGTTTGCAAAGTGTTTAACAGTCTTTGTAACTTTTTTGGGAACAGTATAAAATAATCAGCGAAATGCTGTCCACTTTCCAACAGCCCTACACTTATTGCCATAGGACAAGTTCTATGGGTGTATTTGTACTTATCACAAAATATATTTTATGATGCTGCTATAATTTTACAGTTTGAGGAACCTCTTTTCATTCTGATAACTTTTATAAAATCACACTGCATTATTTGTTCTCAAGAAACTGTATTTTGGTGTTTTTAAGGGCGAATCGCTGTCCCCCCCCCGTATTGTCCCTTCCGATAATGGACGATTTCTTTGGTCAGTAGTTGTTTCGACTGTTTCGCCTGTGACACAATATGCAGAAGACGAGTTAAAAATTAGACATAAAGCATGGAAATCTAATGAGAATACCCAAATTCTCGCGTGAATTACTGTTAGCTGGATGTATCAAATAAAATGAACTCACTTTCATGTCTTTCTCACCTATTTCTATGAGGAAATAGAGTGTGTACAAACTCGCGAAATCGCTCTCGAGAGCGAACACTGGCCGTATATTAGCATCTATGTGAATCCGACATTTTTCATTATTTCCATACAGATACTATTCATTGGAACAGGATTCCCAGAAATACTAAAGGGATTAGTCGACCATTAATGCATGTAGTAAGTTGTTGATTGAATCAAGCTAATTGTTTCAGCCTTATTTGGCTATATATATTACAAAACAACTAGTTGGTGGTTTAAAATATTACTGTAAAGTTTGAAACAAACTGGTATTTTGGCCACCCTGCCCCATTAAACCACCCAGCATTTTGTCTGGCCTTGCATTTGTGACAAACATTTTATCCACTGGCGTTTTGCCTGCGCACCATCACACACATATCATGTGTGGGTAAAACTTACTTTATTATTAAAATATACATAAAAACCACCACACAGGTGAAAGAAAATTTTAAGCATATACTTTGATCATACAAATCATTAATAAATAAGGAAACACAGTCATGGACACACAAAAAACTAAATCAGTTGGGCTATAACAGTCTAAGAAATTATGTTAGAGGTAATGTTAACAGACATATGTTATTCCTAAAATTGGTTGACTGTATTCTTTATCATTTCATATTATTATGTCCACTCCAGTGGGGGGTGGACATTTTATTTTTGCTTTTTCCGGCGTCCGCTGTCCGTCGTGACGCTTGGTTTGCGGTCATTTCCAGGAAAAGTATTTATCCTATCTTTACCAAATGTTGTATGGGTGTTTATTGGGTTAATAGCTTGCATGGGATTGCTTTTGGTGAAGATAGCTCTATAGCTAACTGAGTAATTGCTACTTAGCTACTTTTATGTACTTCTTTTGTTTCTGGGCATTTTAAGGAAAAATATTTGACATATTTTTACCAAATTTGGCATGAGCAATAGTTAGGTCAATTACTTGCTTGGGAGTGCTTTTAATGATAATTGCTATATAACTGACTGAGTAATAGCTACTTAGCTACTTTGAGTAGCTTTTTTATTTTCAGCATTTTAAAGGAAAAGTATTCCACCTATTTTCAAAAAATTTGGGATGGAGGATTATTGGATCAGTAGCTTCCTTGGGATTGCTCTTGATGGTAATACCTTAAGTTTATAGCTAACTGAGTAATAGCTACTGTGCTATATAGCTATAGTTATGCTATTTTGAGTTGACTTTTTTCTGGACATTTTAATGAAACAATGTTTTCTATCTTCACAAAAATTTATATGAAGGATAATTGGGTCAATAATTTGGCCATGATAGCTTTTGGTCGATGATAGCTTTGTAGCTATCTGAGTAATAGGTGCTTTGCTACTTTGAAACTACTCTGAATTGCATTTCTGTTTTCACTCTTTTAAAGGAAACATATTTAACTCATCTTTGTAAAATTTGGTGTGAAGGTTTATAGGGTCAATTGCTTGCTTGGTATTGTTGTTGTTGCTAATAGCTTTAACATCCCGAGTAATAGCTACATAGATAAAGCAATTTTGTCGAAATTTTTGACCCAAAGGGTATCCAAAAAATATACTCCTGCCAATTTTCAAAAAAAATTTCCTCTCTGTAAAAATGGCGGCCATTTTGAATTTTCGAATTTTCGCCAAAAATGCAAAAACACTAATTTGCTTCTATCTCCTTAACCGTGCGAGATAGAGTGATTTCGTCGAAATTTTCGACCCACAGATCTTGTGGGTATAAAAATATACTCTTGCCAATTTTCAAAATAATTTTCCTCTCCCCAAAAATGGCCGCCATTTTGAATTTTTGAATTGTTGCTAAAAATGCAAAAACACAAATTTGCTTCTATCGCCTTAACCGTGCAAGATAGAGCGTTTTCGTTGAAATTTTCGATGCACAGGGTTTCTAATAAATATACTCTTGCCAATTATCAAAAAAAAGTTCCTCTCCCCAAAAATGGCAGCCATTTTGAATTTTTGCCAAAAATGCAAAAACACAAATTTGCTTCTGTCTCCTTAACCATGCGAGATAGTGCAATTTCGTTCATATTTTCGACCCAAAAGGTATCTAAGCAATCTACTATTGGCAATTTTCAAAACATTTTCCTCTCCCAAAAATGTCGGCCATTTTGAATTTTTGCCAAAAATGCAAAAACACAAATTTGCTTCTATCTCCTTAACTGTGCGAGATAGTGCAATTTCGTCGAAATTTTCGACCCATAGGGTATCTAAGCAATCTACTATTGGCAATTTTCAAAAAAGATTTCCTCTCCCCAAAAATGGCGGCCATTTTAAATTTTTGCAAATATGGAAAAACAAATTTGCTTATATCTCCTTAACCATGCGAGATAGAGCGATTTTGTTGAAATTTTTGACCCACAGGGTATCTTAGCAAACTCCTCTTTGCAATTTTCAAAAAAAATTCCTCTCTTCAAAAATGGTGGCCATTTTGAATTTTCGAATTTTTGCCAAAAATGGAAAACACAAATTTTGACGAAATTTTTGACCCACAGAGTATGAGCGGAATCAACTGGTGACTTTTCCCGAAAATCGTTTTCCTGCCATTTTTGGTGGCCATCTTGGATTTTTGCGAAAAAACACAAAAACACATTTATCTCGGACACAATGCGAGATAGAGCGATTTCACCAAAATTTTTGACCCACAGGATATCAGTAGAGTATACTGGTGACTTTCTCACAAATTGTTTTCCCGCCACTTTTGGTAGCCATCTTGAATTTCTTTGTAAAACGCATTTATCTCGGAAACGGTGCGAGATAGAGTGATTTCGTCAGCATTTTTTACCCACCCAGGGTATCAGGAGAGTGTACTGGTGACCTTTTTCAAAATTGGTTTTCCTGCCATTTTTGGCGCTATCTTGAATTTTTGCGTAAAATGAAAACACATTTATCTCGGAAATGGTGCCAGATAGAGCAATTTTGACAAAATTTTTGAGCCAAAGGGGATCACCAGAGTTTACTGGTGACTTTTCTCAAATTAAAATTGTTTTCCCGCCAAAACCGCCATCATTGAATTTCTGCGTAAAATGCAAAAAAGCATTTATATCGGGAACAGTGCGAGAAAGAGCGATTTCAAAGAAATTTTTGACCCACAGGGTATGTGCAGTTTGCTGGCGACTTTTCCCAAAAATTGTTTTCTTGCCATTTTTGACGGCCATCTTGCATTTCTGTGTAAGTGAAAAAAAAAATACACATTCATCTACTGGCGACTTTTACCAAAAATAATGTTTTCCCACCACGAGCAAATTTTGGACCCTTTGGGTACCCGAGATAGATGTAGTGCTGTGAAAAATGTTGAATTTCCCGAATTTCGGCCACCATTTTAAATCTTGGCGGAAATAAAAAATACCCTTTATCTGGAAAACTATTACAGATAGAGCAATTTTGAGCATATTTTGAACCTAGTGGGTTCTGAAGAAGTTAATGTAGTGCCTCTGAAAAATGTTGAATTTCCTGAATTTTGGCGGAAAATGAAAATGTCATTTATCTCAAAAACCATTAGAGATAGAGTGATTTTGACCAATGTTTGCACCCTTTGGGTACTAGAAACCTTAGATATAGTGCCTCTGAAAAAAGTTGAATTTCCAGAATTTTGTCCGCATCTTGAATTTTGGGGGAAATGGAAAATGTTGTTTATTTCAAAACCGTAAGGGATAGAGTAATTTCAAGTTAATTTTGGACCATTTGGATATTTGAGATCTTAGGTATATTGCCTCGGAAAAATGTCAAATTTCTCAAATTTCACCCACCGCCTTGAACTTTGTCGGAAATTGAAAATCTTGGTTATCTCAAATGTTATAAAACACCTTAGTAATAGCGCCTCTGCAAAAATGTTGAATTTCTGGAATTTCAGCTGTCATGTTGAATTTGGGCAGAAATTGAAACTGTTATTTATCTCAAAAGCAGTAAAAGATAGAGCGATTTCAAGCAAATTTTGGAGCCTTTGGGTATTATAAGCCCTAAATAAAATGCTGCTGAAAAACTTTTAATTTTTTGTATTCTGGCAGATCTTTTGAATTTTGCCGGAAATTGAAAATGTCAATTGTCTCAAAAACCTTTAGAGATACAGTAATTTTGAGTAAATTTTTAACCAATGCAAAAGGCATGAAGCTGAAATAATTTACATGTAATAAATATCTAAGCATCGTTGATATATTTTACAAGCAAAACAGAATCCTGTAAGACTACTGTACAATTGTTACAAAACGTTCATGGGGTGGACATTACACATGATAATGTGTTTTCTTCTATGCTCTCCTGTTTCTTTTCATATGTTGCAGCTACTCTTAACAGGTCACCCTATTTCTAGTTTATTGAATGTAATCATAAAATAAAATGGAAACATTTATATAGTGCAAAATTGATACAACATCCTCTAATGCGCTTGAGATCAAAAACGGAAAGTCCAGGTCCTCGTATTCAGGTCAAGATCCAAATTAGTGCCCACTGGGAAGATGTACTATGGTGGAGGATTATGCTAGTAAACAAATAGGTTTAAATCATATTGTAATGAACCATCAAATCACTCTTATGTCATCTTGGTTTAAATTCATGTATTGTCCATCTTTCACATGTCCCAAATTCAGCAGGTTGTAATGGTAGAGGACAAGAAAAGGCCAATGGAGCTACAGATTTCACTGTTTAAGTAATAATTAATAATGCAAAACAACTGCTTAGGTACTGATAAAAACTCGGCCTGTGTTCAAATTAATGACAGGTATATAACAGATTAGGTGTTTGTTGTTAGCAGAACTGTAATGTAGGCCCACAGGCTGTGAACAAAGGATTTGATTAGACAGTAAGAGGTGGACAACTCACTTATATGTGTAGACCTTACAGGTCTTCCCAGCTAAAGAGTTCCTTTACAATTCCTTGACGGCCTTGTTTCCTGCAAAGCTCCAATTTCCTCTGTTACAGCTGTGTTCTTTCACTATTTTGCTTTTCATCTGAGACACTGTTTTATCACTTGGAATTATTTTTTTTTGTTATAAACAAATTTTTAGAGAGTAATGATTAATGAATATTATATTTCATGCCCTTATATGTGACTTCCTATAAAACATTGATGTTTATTATACACCACCAGCTGTATTTGTCCTAAGTAGGGGGACATGCAGACGGGGACAAGTTTTTTTTGTAGACCCAGATGCCACTCACATTGGATAACAGGTATTACAATTTTGTCAACAAGTGACAATTTTCATCAATATTGTATGAATTATTTGGTCTATAAATAGGTTATTTACATCATTGGAAAGGTAATTTTACAGAGCTTCTATTTGTATCCACTAGGTACATCTGGCGGGTACTTTGGTTTAGCATTTGCTATGTCACCGCCACGCATAGAGATTTTTTACATTAATGCTCTCAGCAGAAAACTACACCAGCTAGCTTCACCAAATGTGCAGGATATCTTCATTAGGGGGTAATCTTCTCTTGGACTGAAATTAGCCTCATGTGAAAAACAAGATGGCTGAGCAGGGCATTTCTTTGAGAATTGTCTAGCTTTTCCTACTGGCTTGTTGTCATAACTAGAAGGTTAAATCTCTTCATAGGTCATACGTATAACAGAGATATGTATGTCTTCTACATGCATGCAGACATTTCACTTTGAAGCTTGTCATTCAAGGTTATCCACAGAATGCCAAAGTACCCCACATAGCGGACTTTCAAAAATCCTATGTCTCCCTTATTATTGGTCCTTGAGGTTTTGGCATTTGATAGCCAAATTTAAAAGTGCTTATAACTTGCTTATTATTGGTCCTAGACATTTGCAATATGAAACCAACATATAGGAAATATTGGATTAGGAATCTTCTGATGTGTTCAGATTTGACCTTGGACCCTCCTTCAAAGTCAAACAAGGATAGCCAAAGTTAACAGTGCTTATAACTTGCTTATTCTTGGTCCTAGAGTCTTACAATGTTAAACCAACTTATAGGAAATCATGGGCTAGGAATCTTCTGATGTATTCAGATTTGACCTTGGGTCCCTCCTTCAAGGTCAAACAAAGATAGCCAAACTTGAAAGTGCTTATAACTCACTTATTATTGGTCCTAGAGGTTAGCAATTTGAAACCAACCTAAAAAACCAAAATGGGCTGGGAATCTTTTGATATGGTCAGATTTGACATTGGATCCCTTCTTCAATGTCAAATGAGGAAACCCAAACTTAAAAGTGCTTATAACTCGCTTATTATTGGTCGTACAGGTTTGGGATGTCAAACCAACTTAAAGGGAATCATGGGCTGGGAATCTTCTGGTGTGGTTAGATTTGACCTTTGACCCCTCCTTCAAGGTCAAACAAGGAAAGCCAAACTTAAAAGCGCTTATAGCTTACTTATTATTGGTCCTAGAGGTGGGAAAAAGTTTGTCCGAGCTGTATCTCAGAAACCGTAAGGTGTAGGAAGGTGTGCAACGTCATGGTCTGACCTTGATTTGACCTTTGACCTTGCCGTAGTGACCTTGACTTTGAAAATCTTGTCCGGGCTATATCTCGAAAACCGTAAGGTGTAGGAAGTTGATACTTGGTAGGGACATTGGTTAGGAAGTGTAGGTGTGCAACGTCATGGTGTGACCTTGATTTGACCTTTGACCTGGCTGTAGTGACCTTGACCTATAAAATCTTGTCCGGGCTATATCTCGGAAACTGTAAGGTGTAGGAAGTTGATACTTGGCAGGGATATTGGTTAGGGGGTGTAGGTGTGCAACATCATGGTGTGACCTTGATTTGACCTTTGACCTTGCTGTAGTGACCTTGACCTATAAAATCCTGTCCGGGCTATATCTTGGAAACCGTAAGGTGTAGGAAGTTGATATTTGGTAGGGACATTGGTTAAGGGGTGTAGGTGTGCAATGTCATGGTCTGACCTTGATTTGACCTTTGACCTTGCTGTAGTGACCTTGACCTATAAAATCTTGTCTGGGCTATTTCTCGGAAACCGTAAGGTGCAGGAATTTGATTTTTGGTAGGGACATTGGTTAGGGGGTGTAGGTGTGCAACATCATGGTGTGACCTTGATTTGACCTTTGACCTTGCCGTAGTGACCTTGACCTATAAAATCTTGTCCGGGCTATATCTCGGAAACTGTAATATGCAGGAAGTTGATATTTGGTAGGAACATTGGTTAGGGGGTGTAGGTGTGCAACGTCATGGTGTGACCTTGATTTGACCTTGCCGTAGTGACCTTGACCTATAAAATCTTGTCCGGGCTATATCTCGGAAACCGTAAGGTGTAGGAAGTTGATATTTGGTAGGGACATTGGTTAGTGGGTGTAGGTGTGCAACATCATGGTCTGACCTTGATTTGACCTTTGACCTTGCCTTAGTGACCTTGACCTATAAAATCTTGTCCAGGCAATATCTCGGAAACCGTAAGGTGCAGGAAGTTGATATTTGGTAGGGACATTGGTTAGGGGGTGTAGGTGTGCAACGTCATGGTGTGACCTTGATTTGACCTTTGACCTTGACCTATAAAATCTTGTTGCACCTTTGGGTCTGTCTTCTGACAGATTAAGCACTGTTAAAGTCATATTAGAATTTATTAAGAATTTTACTTTTATAACTTCCCCTTGTAACAGATGGAATTTCATGAAGTGAGCCACAGATTTTGCTCCAACACCACACATAAGCATTCATTGAATGTATTACCACTCCTGTATGTATGGTAATATTTAAAACATCTAAACCATAATTCGGCCATGCAGATGTAGATAAAGAGGGTTGTAATGTTTAGTTTACTGATTAATGCTGTCATATTGTTATTGAATTATCTTGTTTTAATACTTCATCTTTACATGCATTAACTTTCTCTTAGACATTATTTTCTCTATTTAAACATTGTTTGGACCTTTATATAACTGACAGTATTTCTATATCTCATGGTGTTAAAAATATTTCCTTAGGCTGTGGGGTCCGGGCATCTCTGATGCTATTTTTTTTAATTGGGCATATACAGTGAAATCTGCTTCTCGTCACATACTTTAAAAAATCAGTATCATGACAGCATTTCTTCCTCATGAATTTTTGTCCAATCAGAATTGGACTCTCTTGTGATGTAAGCAATATATAGTATGTCCTAATTACGTCACTCCATTCATTTTTTCTTTGCGAGGATATTTGTCAAAGGAATGTGTATATATCATGAGTGCTGTTTTCAATTATATTTCCGAAACCGTGTAACCTACAAATATAGCAATACTGCTCAGAAGAGATCGCAAATGAAAATGCCTTTCACAAGCATTTTACACTACAGTATTTTGGTTAGTGTCTTCCTACACAGTTAATAGACAATAGATGGATGAGAATCATTCTGCTCTCTCCGAGTGCATCTTGTTTAATATGTGTTAAGACAGTTTATATTGGACGATTTTGCAGTTGGTGTGTAAAGACTGGGTCTCTGATCCTGTGGGTAGATTAGAGTCCATGTGTCACTTTGTTTTCACACTGAAATAAATTGGCCCCCCTGTTCTGTATTCTGCTCTGCAAAGCTGCTTTATCCAATCAAGAGTTAACTCGCTAGTCTGGGACAGGGCTCCATACTTCATCTTCTTGTAATATATGTGATTGGTGATATTTTACTTTTAGTTTCATGGTGGTGGAAAAAACAAAAACCACAAACAATATTTAGGAACTGGTTATTGAAAATATCAATATATTGGGCCTTCTAATGGCATTTTACGTATCTCACATTTTACTTTCATTTGTATAGGGTGGTTCCCTTGGTGGACTATATTCAGACAAGTGGCTGTACAACTACCCCTTTACAACCAGTTGCCATCCATTTTCGAGGATTACAGAGATATAAACATGTTTGATATTATGGCATCTCAGATAACAACCAACTGGATCTTCTTCTAAGTGTGCCAACTTAAAAATTCTGTTGTAAGGGTGACAACTGACAAGTATGGTCTTCTGGTAATGTGGCTTGTCTTATACCCATTTGTGGCCAGTCAAGGTGAAGTCGCCAGCAATTTTGAAGGATTTTAGGTGTCCTTTTGGCAAATAATCATCATTTTGTTCTTTATCTTGTACAGATTGTTTTATGAGCCAGACAGCCTGTATTGTCAAAAATATGTCTAGTAATGCCTTCAGCAGTGCAACCAATGGACACGCAGGATTGTGAGGTTGTGAGTAAAGCATGACCAAAAGATTGGTCACAAGTCTTGTATGGTCTGTGGGGTACATTTGATTTCCTTGTCTAATATTAACATGAAAAACCATGGCAAATCTGAATTTCTCGGCAAGTGCTCACAAAGAGGAAGTCATATGGCTCGTCATAAGTTCACCAATGAAATACCACCATTAGATTGCATGAACAACTCCAATTCCAAAGGAAGGTTAGTGTTCAAAATCTGAAAGAAAATTTCAATTGCACAAGTTCATTGAAATCATATTAAAAAATAATTGTGCAATAATGTGCAATAATGTGGGACAATAAAATTGTCCCACATGTAATCCCTAAAAGTAGGAATTGAATGGGGGCACAATTTCTAAGCGACTATCTTACAATTTTAGACATAGAAATAACATTTTCAATAGTGAGCAACCATACAAAGATATTGAATTTGACTTCTGACCCCATTATTATTCAGACATTATTATGTTCATTTATAACGTTTTTCTAACATTTATCTTTAAACGTTTTATAAACGGTATACATAAAACATTTTAAAAACATTCTATTACAAATGGTTTTCATACCCATAATTTTTTAACCTTTGCTGAACGTTTCGTTTCAAGCGTTTGCAAAACCCAAAAATGTTTACTGGGTGGGCAAGAGAAGATTCAAAAGACATACAATGATATAAAATCAACCCTCTTTGAGTAGAACTCTGACAGATGTAGTTCCCTTCTCAGTATATGACAAATTGTCAATTGTCTGAAAAGGGTCAGTCTTTGGAAAAAGGGAAAAAGCTGAAACTGTTTAACATAAAGTGGATTATGTTCATACAACTGACGGATTTTCACTTGCCACTGTTGTTAGCCAGTTGGTCATAGCTTTTATTAAAGGTGAAATTTATTGAAAGAATGGATAAGCAGCAGGCTCCAGCTGGTCAGACTAGCCAAAACCTAACCTTGGGCGTACTTGAAACTTGGTTTAAACATTTTCATCACCAAATCTTTAACTGCACCAGAGTTAGTTCTAGGATTGAAGCGGTTCAGGACAGCAAGGACAGTTTAGGTAGCAGATACTAAATACAAGAGGAGTTTTGGTTAAAATAACCATACAGGAGTGGGTGTCAACCATCAGCCAACAGATACGATGTACTGCTGTACCACATCTTTTGACTTACCTAAGGTATAAATAGATTTTACCATTTCTGAACACATATTCAGACATATTTACTTATATACAACAGGCCTTGTGCCAGGCCACATCTATTGGCAGATCAGTTATAAAAATTGCCAGATGAGAAATTCTTATAAATTTCTAACAGCCACCACCATCCAAGAGGTTATGATCTGAAAATGCTTAGTCCATTTAATTAAGATTTTTTTATACATAGAGAAAATGTGTGTGCATGCATCAAAGTGATCAAACCCTTTATTTTTAACTACAAAAGGAAATGAGAATACACTCAAACATTTCCAATTAAAAAATATTTCTCTTGATGTGATAATATAATAATTGTGGTATTAGGATATTTTACAAGCAATATTAACTTAAGATCTATTTGTATAATTTAATGAAAAGTAACACATAATTACTGAAAGTAATTAAATTGCCATATCACAGATTATGATATAATTACAAATATATAAAAAAAAACATATTAAATTTGTAATAAATGTATATTCCTTCAAAAATTAACATGCTATAACACCTGTGTGCTTGACCTACAGCTTGAGTTTCAGTTTAATGTATGAAGTTTAGTCCAGAATTACACTTAAGTTTAAGAAAAATTGTATGCTAAGAATTTTCTTATTATTAGAATAAAATCCTATTCACAAAACATTTCTCAGCTAAGCATAATTGTAAGAATAGAAGTAAAAAGAAATGTGTGCAGAGGTTGGACTAAGTGTAATTCAAAGAAAAATTCTAAGAATCTTTGTGAATACAGGCCCAGAAGTGACTTTCTGTATTTGGGTACAATTCTGGTGTCAAGAATAAGAGTTTTTTGCATATCAGTTTTTTATGAGATTTATTCTAAGAATAAAAGCAATTCTTAGAAAAATTTTAAGAATAAGTATGATTCTAAGAATAAGAATCTTTGTGAATACAGGCCAAGAACTAATATGAGGTATATTCACTTGTATACGCATGTAACAACCTATAACATAGTTAAAAGAGTAATGTGCTGGGATACTACCCGAACAATAATTTATCGATATTTGGTATATGAATATATATTGGCACAGGAACGAAGCATTGATCTAATCCATTTCAAGATCAATTACATTCTTTATAACAATCATGTACATTGGCCTTTGGGGAATTCTCTCAGAATTTCTATTATCCAGAGATGTTCTGCATGTTTTTGTTTTGTTATATTTAACAATCTGCTGTGCCCCAAATTATAAAGTACAGCATTTATTTCAGACAAAGGATGCACAAATATGACTTTCTAGAGATTTTTTTATAAATTCTAATTTTTGCAGAAGATTTTTTCGAAGATTTACAGGAATTCTATTCATGAAAACTCAAAAATAAAACCATGAATAATATCCAATACATAGACTTCACTTGGTTTATGCTGTATAGTTGAAACATTGGTGTGCCACATTCTAACCAGGCAAACATTTCATCTGTACTGAACTAATTATTGTGAATTATTCAAGACAGATCTTATTAACAGTTTGTTTGTGCTATCATAGGACCTTTATTATTTGACCTGTTTTTCTGAATACTCCCAAATTTGTATTTTCCTATTGTTTTGCACAAAAGCACCTCTTCTATTTTGTTAACTTTCTGAATCCAATGCTACTCGTGGTCGGATAATAGATGTTAACTCTGTGGTCTTGTTGGTACTTCTTTGTACTGTATATTGACAGTAAAGCCTGTTTTTTTTCTTACTTGTTGATTTGTGCTCTCTCAGAGTGACCTTCAGCTCATTGAGTAAAAATGCAAATCAACACCAGGGGAGATTTGCTTCATTTAAGGGGCTAAAAATGAGGAGCTCACATGAAATTAAATGTGAACTGAAGAAAATTGTAAAAACCCTAGCTTTAATTAAGGTTGCAATGTTCATTGCCTTGCAACAATGTTGAGTTTCTTTTGCAGCTTTAAAAGGAAGAAAACTAGAAATTGTGTTGTTTATGAGTGCAGAAGAACAGAGATATAAATGTAAAATTTACAGAACTTGTAATTTACTTCCAGTTTTTTTTTTTCATTACCTCTTTGAAGTTTTTTGTGCATTAATTTTTTTTCCAATTGCAAATTTAAAATTAAGAATTGATTAAATTTCCCATTGTTATTCAATCTTTTCCCATTTTGTCACTTCAGGAACAGTAATTATTTCACTGTTATTATCTGTTATAAACTTGAAGCATTGAATATTAATGTATTCTCTTTATCCAGGGTGTGAGTTTAAAAACTGAACTCCACTAATAAGGAAATTGATACATTTAATGTATAAACTAGAGTTAGCTATTGATATTATTTTTGCATTATTCACTCTCAAATAACAGATCGAAATGTCTTCTACACTATTTTATTTTTGCATAATTTTAATGCTGATGTCACTACCTTATATACAAAGTGCACAGTTACAAAACAAAAATGACAAACATAAACCTGCACATTTCTAAAGCCCAGTAGCTGCTGTCGATGTACTGTTGTAAAATTTTCTAAATGAAAGGAATATATGGTCTATTCATTGGATCACTACTTGTTTATGTATCTATTTGATATTACAACATGAGTGTGTTTTGGACTCCTTTGATATTATAACCAGTATCTAGACATATTTTCAAAAATTATAGTGATGCTTTCTGTTGATGATTTAAGAGTTTCATTCAGAAAGGCATTTATCATTGAATATAAAAAACAAATTGACCTTGACAAAACCATTGAATTATCCGGAGGGAAAAGACTGCAAGTAATGATCTACTTTGGTGCTCACTTAATGTTCTCTCTTGAGACATTACTAACAAATTCCAAAGAGGTCTTTCTTATCTTCAAAATTACTGTAGTTCTAAAAACAAACCTGAGTAACAGCTAATATTCAATTCATATTTTTTCTTGAGATTTGCAGAAGTAATTCAGTATATTTCTATTTTCATATTAGTATGCATTAAAAAAGGTTGCCACTATCCCAGGAGAAAAAAAAGAAGTTTTTTTTCAACTCTTCAAAAATCACCAAATAAATAATTCCCCTTTTTGTCAAATATTACTGGCTAAACTGCCAAAAAAACTCACATTAGCTAAATATAGACGGCTGTTATATAATTCTTATTATTATTTCAATTTTCTATTTACTTGTTTCAAAGTTCTATTTATTTGGTTATATAATTAAATACACATGAACACTTCTTCCACCATGACCATAAATATGGACCTTGGCAGTGAATTTTCTTTGGGTGACATGATGACATGTTGTATTTAGTATAGCTTTGTATCTGTGCAGAAATAAAACTATTTATATTTTTATAATCTGATATATAACTTAAGGGATAATCTGATGTATTGTAATTTTATTACTCATACAATATAGACTATGAAGCAGCAAGTAAATGACATATTCATTTAAACACAACTCTGCTAGAGGTACAACATTATATCAGTTAAAGCCCAAAGGATAACAGCCTCATTTGAATTGAGGATTACCACAGAACCAGGGTGGCTTTGTTGAAGATAATAGCCTCACATGTATACTAAAGATTACCCTAAATCCAAGGTGGCTACACAGGGACAAGAAGTGCTGTGCAATGTCTCCTTTTCTAGCAGAATATGATCCATTCTGTGTAAGCTGCAAGGAGACACCCAAGTCAGGGGTGGGAGTGAGATAGGACGCTCCACTGAGGACATTTATGAATGGGGTCCAATACATCACAGTAAATGCCTTCATATCCACTTGAAATTGATCTAGAAACAAACTATGCCATCTTAATCCACCGAAAAAAAACTATTCTTTCAAAATTGTTGCAGCGAAATTGGATTTCTTGTGCCTTTCTTTGATCATACTGAGAGTAGCAGTTAAAGCTAAACTGGCATTGAGCTCTTAAGTGATTCATCTCAACAATGAATATCGAGAATGTAACTCAGCATCACTAATCATAGAGACCATTTGTTGATAAATGTGTCAAGATACATATTTATAATAACCAAATTAGTGATATACTAATTGTTAAATATTACTTTATACCAAGCAAAAAAATAACATTTTACAATTATCTGATGACTTAGTTTAGTTCACAACAAAGGTTGGGAATATTAAGTGTATAACTTTTTAACTTCTGTAATTTTTATTTCAATATTAATGTATATTTAGATAAAAATTACAGAAGTTAAACAGTTAAAAAATTCTGAATTTTCAAAAAATAAAATCTAGTTGTCAACAACAACAATCATAGTTTTCATAAATGGTATGTTTTTCTTACATGTGCCCAAAAGTCTAGGCCTTTTATAATAGACATTTAAGCTGTGTATGAGGACCATAAACACATATCCGAGTGACCTTTTTTGATATTTGTCACAAAAATAAACATTTTATTGCGCTATAATAGCTTACCATGTGGGACTGAATGCTAACTCGGGAGGCCGCAGGACTCCAGCCAACGACCAAGAAAAATGGACGTTTGGACTTGGCCGAGTCCGTGGTTTAGTATGTACCATAACAGTGTCATTTGGTAATTCGTCCTTCTTCTCTCGTTGGCCGCCATATTGGAAAGCGTTTGAAATTCTTCTCAAGATTTTTACTGTTTCCTCAGAATATACGTATTGTTGGATGTTCATTTTTTACTATTTGATTCCTTTTATTATATACACGTTTCTGACATAACCTTTATTTTCACAGGTTAAGTATTTCTTTGAATATTTGTGTTTTTTGAGTTTTCCACGTTTTGACTCGGATTTCTTTATTGCAGTAAAAATGTCTTCCCACCAAATGAGTGCAAAGGCAAGATCATCTAAATGCCATCACTTCTGTTATCCATTCGATTCTCACAATTATTGCCCCACATGCAGGGAATCTGGCAAGGGAGATGACCCCTGTGTCACTAATCAGTCTCCATACAATATCTGTGCTGGTTTCTCCGAAGAACAGCAGATAAAAATTAAACATAGACGTCGGTATATCAGGAAACAGAAGTCTTCGGATCTTAATACTAGCAAAGATGATCTTGACCTTCTGGGGGACGATGGTGATGCTTTTTCTGGCTCTCAAGCAGACGTTGAGGGTGCTGCTGAAAATTTATTTTCTTCACCTCCCCATCCCTGATCCCTACATTTCGAGTCTTTATCATTAAAGACTCCACAAACTGTCCCACCCACCCCAGGTACTGCATTGCAGAATAAAATAGAGACTAGGCTAGAAAAATCCCTGGGCAACACTTTTAACATCCAACTTAAGCAAGAAATGGGGGGTTTTCAGGTGTCCATACTGGAGGCTATGAAGTCTCTCAGAGACGAAATGATCTCCATTAAAAAAGCCTCCGAGTCGGATGCACTTTAGACGTCTGACTCTATACCTAAAAGTGGACCCAGTAAACAGCCCAAACCTATTATCATTGGAATTCTATTTCCACAACTCGGGCATCCGACCACTCGGATGTTCAACCAATGGACACAGACTATTATGGGCCTCCACTTCCTCCCAAATCCTCTCAAAATGTCCAGTCCAAGCATTCTTTCAAGCAATCGGATCTTGAATCCGACCACTCGGATCATCATTCCGAGTCGGAACAACCTAAAAGGGTGTGTTAAAAAGCCAAAAAGCATTCTGACAAAAAGAAGCATAATGTACGGGCAAATTATTATTCTCAGTCGTCTTCTTCAGAGGAAGATGAGTTCTCTGCCCCAATTAAAAAGCCTACTAAACCTCCACAGAAGGCTCCTCATGAGCCTGAACATCAGGATAGCACAGATCCAGTCTTTTACAGGGAAGTAGACATGTCTGACCTCCCTTCTCAATATGCTGAGGAAGTGAAAAATTTTAGGCAAACTCTAGATCTCCCTGATCCCAGGGACACCTTGCCTAGATCCTCTACCACTGTGCTAGGCCTGGACAACGAGAAAGGCCAACAGGAGCTTAGGCCAAGAGGCCCTTCTGTTATGCCACCTTTAAAAAAATTCATTCTCAAAGATGCCTTTGAGAAGTTTGAACAAGATTTCTTGGCCTCCAATTTACCTGAGGATAAATACATTAAACCCCCGACTTCCACAGCCAAATACTACAAGGTGGGACAACCTTGTTTTGAAGATAAGCTTCAAGAACTTTTGCTAAAATCTGTATCTCCCCAAAGCCCTCTGAGGCCCCTGTCGGCAAGGTTCCCCTACAAGTTCTTAAGGAACTTGAACATCAAACTAGGCAGAATCTTTCTTCCATCAATTTCACAGCTACTTTCACTAGGACTGCCTCCTCCTGTGTTATGGAGAAGTGCCAGCACAGTGTCAAGGCTACCTTCAAAAAGGTCAAGAACCAAATTTAAAAGGGTGCCGATCCCGAAAGAGCTGCCAGATGTGGTTATGAAAACGCCTGTGATTATTTTGAAATCATGAATAAGAGAATTCTTATTCAACAGAGAGCCTTAGCATGTCTTATCAAATCTGTGGCCCACATACTCCAGAGAGAGCTATATACTATGGGTAACACTGGCCTTCTGAGATGAGAGGCTGAAATGACCCTTCTTTAACCACATCAAGGGGACTCGAGACGTCAAGAACTGAGGAACTCGCCTTTCTAGCCTTCTCCCCTTTTCAAGTCTCAGTTAGTGAAGGATGGAGAAGACAGAGTCAGAGCCCCACTGATTCAATCAGGTTACAAGGCCCTTCAAAAAGAATTTGCTCTGACCTCTTGTATCCAGTCTCTTCTGTCAAAGAATGCAATAGAAAAGGGTGGAAAATGTAAAATCTCTCGGGTTTTACAGTCACCTGTTTCTTGTTCCCAAGCCTCACCAACGGTGGCGGCCAGTAATAGACCTAAGCAGGCTCAACACCTTCCTACTTGTAGCAAGGTTCAAAATGGAAACACCAGAGTCATCAGGGCCTCTCGGATTCCAGGGGAATGGGTATAATTATATTAATACATATTTAAGCGTCCCACAAGGGACACTTGTTTGAGTATAGGAGGAAATCAGGCTCGCCAGCTCCGTGAGCTCCGCATTTTGTTTTCCTTATAACTCTGTGACTGTTGAGCGGATTCTTTTCAAATTTGGCAGGTGTATGCAGTATCCCTGGGGGAATGTTTTGGAATGACAGAGAGGTCACATCACTGAAAATGTGTTTTTGCGATGGGTAAGCTTTTCTGGATGATAACTTTTATTAATTTACCTGAAACTTGGCAAATACATTCATTCTATTGAAATATGGAAATCATTAGATTTTGGTATTGATTGGTTAAGAAATGGCCAAGTAATTAATGATTAATTAATCATTATGAATTTTCCAAATAAGGAAAACACAAAATTGCTTATATCTCGAAAACCTTGCGAGATAGAGCGATTTCGACGGAATTTTTGACCCACAGGGTACATCTGCAGAGTAGTCATCTCAATTTTCAAAGTATTTTTGTCTCACCAAAAATGGCGGCCATTTTGAATTTTCGCTATGCCAGTTTTAAAAAAAATTTTGTCTTGCCAAAAATGGCAGCAATTTCCAATTTTCGAATTTTTCGCAAAAATTGGAAAACACAAAAATGCTTATATCTCAAAAACCGTGCTAGATAGAGCGATTTCGACGAAATTTTTTACCCACAGGGTATCTCTCCACAGTAACCATGCCAATTTTCAAAAAAAAATTTGTCTCGCCAAAAATGGCCGCCATTTTGAATTTTCGAATTTTTCACAAAAATTGCAAAACACAAAAATACTTATATCCCGAAAACTGTGCGAGATAGAGTGATTTCAACGAAATTTTTGACCCACAGGGTATATCTGCAGAATAGTCATCCCAATTTTCAAAAAATTTTTGTCTCACCAAAAATGACGGCCATTTTGAATTTTTTGCAAAAATTGCAAAACACAAAAATGTTTATATCTAGAAAACCCTGCTAGATAGAGGGAGTTCGGCCAAATTTTTGACCCACAGGGTATATCTGCAGAGTAGTCATCTCAATTTTCAAAAAAAATTTTCTCACCAAAATTGACGGCCATTTTGAATTTTTTGCAAAAATTGCAAGACACAAAATGCTTATATCTCAAAAACCGTTCTAGATAGAGCGATTTTGACAAACTTTTTGACCCACAGAGTATGTCTGCAGAGTAGCCATGCCAATTTTCAAAAAATTTTTGTCTCGCCAAGAATGGTGGCCATTTTGACTTTTCGAATTTTTTGCAAAAATTACAAAACACAAAAATGCTTATCTCTAGAAAACCGTGCTAGATAGAGCAATTTCAACAAAATTTTTGACCCACACGGTATCTCTGCAGAGTCGCTATGCCAGTTTTAAAAAAAATTTTGTCTTGCCAAAAATGGCAGCAATTTCCAATTTTCGACTTTTTCGCAAAAATTACAAAACACAGAAATGTATATATCTCAAAAACCGTGCTAGATAGAGCGATTTCGACAAAATTTTTGACCCACAGGTTATCTCTGCAGAGTAGGCATGCCAATTTTCCAAAAAAAAATTTGTTTCACCATAGCTGCCATTTTTGAATTTTCAAATTTTTTGCAAAAATTGCAAAACACAAAAAAGCTTATATCTTGAAAACCATGCTAGATAGAGCAGACTACACTAACTTTGGTTGCCACAACAGTATAGGGCTAGAAGCAGAGCATTTTTTAATACTTTAACACTCACCTTTATATCCTTTTTGGGATGCTTTGTTTTTGCTGTGCAAAAACATTATCTTTTTTTTTTTGCAAGCGATCCTCTAGTTAGCATTCTTTTGTAGACCCTCATTTAGAAATCCTTTATTGTTCAATTGTAAAATGAATACAGTGTCATCTTAAAAACCATTTGGAATACAGCAAATTCAAGGAAATTTGGACCTGCTGAGTATTGGAGGCCCAAGAGAGTGAGTTTTGAGACAATTTTTGGCACCTTGGATTATGAGAGACCTTAGATAATGTGCCTATGAAAGAATTTTAATTTTCTGAGTTTTGGCTGCCATCTTGAATTTTGGCAGAAAATTGAAAATATTATTTTTCTTGAAAATGTTAGAGATGGCGCAATTTCAAGCAAATTTTAAGTCACTTTGGCTATTAGATGATATATATTTATATATAAATTGTTCTTATATACAAAACTTTAAAAAGCTTAATTTGGCTTCAAGTTTTGGCATATTATATGTGAAGCAAAGATACTTTCACTTCTCACTGCATTTTAATATTCAGCACAGTATGCTGACACATGGGATAAGATTTGTGCAAACGGTTCTCATCCCAGCTAAGAATTGATTTGTGAATGCCTATTTATGACAATTCTTAGCTAGGACAAAAGTCTTAGATTTAAGACTGGGTTATGCTTAAGATAAGGCTGAGATTAAGACCTTTCATGAATACGGCCCCAGGCTAACATGGAACAACCATATAAGAAATTTTTGGCAACATTGGTAGGATGATAGTGTGTTGTCTTTTATATTATCCTCTCACCTGAGATCTTTCACTTCTGTTGTCAAACAAAAGCAATCTATGTCTATTGTCTAGTACTGATATCAATCTCTTAGTTCGCTTTAGGATATTAGTTGATATTAGGATTTTGTTTCATCCTATGACATGCACAATTTTTTTTCATTGAAACTTTGATGTCTCATTTACCAAAACATTTTTATTACATTTTAGATTTTTACTGCACTAAGCTACCTCTTCACGATGTCATTTAATTATCCAAATAAAAGCTGTTCTCTGTAACATGGTTGGATGAGAGTTGGTGCATTGCATTTGATGTAGCTAATAGTTTTAAGCTCTTCCCTACATTCTGTAATTGTATACATGTATTTAGGTATTTATTTCAATGTTATTCAGTCCCATTGGTAATTAAAACTTTAACTTGATTTTAAACTAGCAGTTCAACAATTAGTAGTTGCCAAAAGACTCCCAAGAGTAAATGTATGTTTTAATAGGTTTGTTCTTTGTGTTTATATACAAGTTCTTTGGACTCAGATGATTCATATCTCTCATTTTACAATATGTCCACTGCAATGAAAGAATGTGACATGCAACAGTGTGACACAAACCTGAGTATGCCCTTAAAGCCAGTTTGTTATTGATGTTTAATTTTGTATTATTTTCTAGCATGTTAATATGGAAGACTCAGCAAACTACTTAATGGAAGCTCTTATGTCCACCGAATTGGGTTCTAGTTATACTTTTATTCTAATATACTGCTTTCTAGGCACAATATCTTTTAAAACAAGGGGAACTCAAAAACTTCCACTCATGTAACCTAATAAATTTAGTGTTTTCTGCAGTTGGGTTCTGCTTGTAGGAAGTCTACTGTAACAGTCACGAAGCATGAAAAGGTTTTTTGAATTAGCTAATTTGTTGCAGGTTCTTTGTAATATTTTTAAAAATTCATCATGCAGATTAATTTACTGTTTTTCTGTCCTATACCACAGGAAATACATACTGTTTATGCAAAGTGAAACAAACTAAAGGTGTTTACTTGATAAGTAATGTTCATAGGACCTACCAATTATTAATACACTTGATAGAATCTTATATGCCTCTGTTTATAGGCATTTTTTTAAAAATGCCATATCTGTAATTACTGATTCACTTCTGTCTGTGAACTTAAGAAACTCAAACTTTCCCTGCTTTGCCTGTCAGTACACAGGGAAGTTTTGAAATGTTCAAAATTTTTGCCTCGATGATTTTTAGGGTTTTTTTTTGGGGGGGGGATGCCCATTGACATACTAGCCAATACCACCTCTAGTGTAACTGGGGTATAAGTAGACAGCAAGGTTGCAGACTACTTTGGTCTCATGTCATTCTGGGTCACATTTTATGTCCTTGTTTCCATGTCAGACTAAGAAGGTTTAACACGGCATGGTGGAGTAAATCCCCATTGCCTTTTTCTTATGACACAAGTTGTTGTTTTTATGACAGTTTGGGGGGCTCAAGAGATACCAGATACAGTTAATACAGAAAAGACACAAAAATCATTTAGTACTTCAAAAGTTCTCATAAGGGTTCAGTGTGAACACATTCAGAGAACATTGTGACTCAAACTTAATTCTTAGAACAAATTATGTTCCTTTTATTTGTCACAAGATGCATGTGACTTGTGGTAATTCAATGGTTACAGCCTTGTTAAAAAAGTACCAAAAAATATTATATAAAATATTTATAAAATAGCTTTCAGCTAAGATTGTCCAGAGTCAGATATTATTTAATCAAACAAAATCAGAGTTACAGTATAGCTGCATTCATGATTCAGCCCACATTGCCACTACAATTTATTTGTCTTTTATGTTAGTCTTTACAAACTGACAACAAATTACAGATAAAGTACATAACGTAAATTCATCCTGATGGAGTACAAATAGTTCTATGTGGATAGTAAAACAGCAAATTAATTAATTCTAGTAGTTTCAGTGCTTTGCAAGGCACAGGAAATCATATTTTTATGATAGAAATAGAATTCCCATTTCACTGGAACTAAATGTTTATTTCTTGGAGATGCATTTCTTTCCAAATTGATGTGCACCACCATCCAAAAACCTGTTCAACCCACCTGAATTTTCTGGAATGAATCTATTACAACAGAAAGTGTCAGTCAGTGTGAAATATTCATCTTGGGCAAAGCCTCAGTTAGTAAAATACCTGATGAAAGGACAGCTAATTGCTGACGGTTTGTGAGGTTTGAACCTAGAAAAAAGTGAGTTTGGCCTTAGTGGTATCCAATACCCATTGAACCCACAAACTACACACAATGCTATCCCTATGTCTTCAACCAAGAACGGTGATCGTTTTAATTTTTGGGAGATAATATAGGGCTAATGTTTAATCAGAGAACTAGATTGATTATTTACAAAGGCTAGTAAATCACATAGCAAGGATATATGCATTGGGCTGTATTATGCATGTCATGTATTCTTCCAATTCAGCTAGTCAAGCAGTCATCTACTATAAAGTTAGCCATGTCAGTGAGGGGTTAATCTTGAAGTTTCTACTCCACAATGGCTAAATTGGCTGTCACCAGGGGCTCTTGTTGTGGGAACCAGTATTAAGTTAATTTGTATTGTGCTGCTCTGCATTTATGATAAAAGTGAATAAGAATGGTCTTTTAAAAAAAATAAGAAATATAGCTAAAGTACCATGCTTATATTAGTATATTACTGAAATGAACTTTCGTATTTTTGCTCAAAGTATTTATAGTTTTAACAAGGTACATTAAGGATCTATATTTTTATCCAAATCCAGAACCACATATTTCTGGGTATTTTACTGGTTGAAACATATTCAATATCAATAGCGAGTGAATAAGTGAGCCCAGGGGTTTTATAACACAGATGTGTCTCATGCCACCAATGAGCTAGTCTGTGGTAAAATTGTGGGGTTAAATAGCACAAGTGGTTCTGCTAAGTTCTAAGGAATAGCCTTTCATGGGGGCTATGATTTAATTCTGAAAAAGTGAGCTAATTTAAAATCTCAAATAATATTGAAGTAATATTCACATACCAATTATTTATACATTGTTACAGTACTAGAGCGGTACCAGTTGCATTAACTACCAATACAAATTTAATATAAAGTAAAGTGATGTTGTCACAAAATTTGGATGAAATGTGTATTCTTAAAAAAACTTGTTTGTAATAAATAATCCACATATTTTTGTAGATGTACTACCATTCCTTTTATCTCTCTTAAAATTGACAATTCAAGTAACACAGTTTAATGGGAAAAATACTGGCCTTCTGCATCTGTGCAAGGTGTGTGTCCAGTTCTATTTTGCTTCAATAGCAGTTTGTCATAGGCTTTTATATTACACTTTGACAATTAAAACATTCACCTTCACTGGCCAGTAAGTTGGAGAGCTTCACCTTCTAGCAGTTATAAGGAAATGGTAAATATATATTCTTTGTCTTGTAAAAACTAACAGCAACAAGAGCATTCAGAGAGTGCATGCATTCCTCAAGGACCAACACACTTCAAATAGTAAAATCATTATGATAAAAAAAATCTTTTAAAAAATTCCTAGATCCTGACTTTGATCTGGATCTCCAATAAAGTCAAATCATCTGTTCCTTCTGCTATTGTCAACATTTCTTGAAAATTTCATCAAAATCCATCCATAATTTTTGGGGGTTATTTGGCAAACAAAAGCATGTTAGAAAGAAACACAGGAAAATTGGCTTTCACAAAGACTACACACTATTATTTTCTGAATATTTATAAAATTTGTTTTGTATTGAACATCAGTTATGCTCTCTGCTTTTTACATTTATTTTGATTTTTAAAAATATGACTCGTAATACATGTGTATGTAAAAAAACATAAATAGCTTATGATTGTTAAGGTACGCTTATGTAAATAATGTTATAAAATGAAATTACAAAAAAGACATGTGCTTCCAAGAGATAGCCTTGTTGATGGAGGTAATTCTAATTTTGCGAATATTTATTTAATTTTATTGTTGTTTATGATTGATTTTTAGAATATGACAGCATATTTTTAGATACACATTACAAAAATGCAGGTTAGGGGTAATACAAAGGAATATAAATATTGATTAATATTCAGTTGATTCACAAATACCAAAGAGTGGGTAAGTTGTTTTCAACACAGCTTTTTGGTTTTCTCAATTTACTTGAAAATACAAAGCTTAGTTTATAAAGAAAAAGCAGAGAAGAAGTTAATTTAGCAGTAGCTTAAATGAGGGATGGATATTTCATGAAAACTGACACTTGCAAAGCTACAGAAATTTAGTTCCTTTGTCATCATCCTTAATTTAAGGTTAAGTTAGGTAAATTTTGTTGGTTCTAATTTTAATCTTAATCAACATGAAAAACAAAGTGATACATTTATGATCTATTATTGCCAACACAAAGTATGTGACAATACTTTGAACAAATTTTGCACATTGGTTTCTTCACTCTTGACACAATAGACTGAATAGAGCTTGCTTTGTCTTCATCTGTGTGTAATCTAGATGTTAACAGTAATTTTAAGCCCAAGGTCTTGTGAGATAGATTCAATACAAGAAGTAGGGAGTGTGATGTTTACATGATATCTCCTCGTTGAAGACTGTGTGACGTTGCACTAACAAAGTTGGGGTTTAACGTGTCGCTTACAATTACTCCTAGTATGATATATGGCTGATTGGAGCCCATAAATTACCATTGTAACTGGCATTATCTAACAAATTTATCGAGATTTGAGCCAATAAACTCACACTCTCTGGCACCACATGTCCATATTTAGTGAGATGAAAAAAACAACAAAAAATCGAGGCAACATTGACAAGACTAAAACATACAGCACAAACCAAAATCAACACGAGGAAACAATACAAGAGAGTGCAGTGAGAAAGCCTGTAAAACAAACTGTATTTAAGAGCCCAGGACAATAAACAACACTGCTGATGGTATTGACACAGAACTTCATCATGGATGCTCTTATGTCAGTAAAACTCGAGTGATAGATTTCTTCCGCTCTGATATAAATGAAGTCATGGTGTCACTGGAGCTTTTTATCCCGACCTTCCGTGGCTGTCTTCATGTCACATGACTACCTTCAGCTACAGGGTGGTGTGGAGGTTCGTCCTTGTTGTGCAACTGTTTCTCTTTTATGGAGTTCGTGCAAGAAGATAAAAGAAAACATACCTGTGTGTATTGCCAGTGTTGGAGCTTTTTGTGTGTGTCTGTGTTCTTGATATAAATAATAAAAAAACACTTATTCTATTGGTGTATTTTTACTTTTTATAGAGTTTCTGTTTATGCAACTGAAAATGGAAAAATTCCAGTAAGATCATTTTTCTCACACAGCTGGAGTGACTGTAAAAATTGTAGTTATTATTGTCAAGACAATGAAAACCTTTAAGTTGGTAGTTATTACAAAGTTGGATAAATGTGTTTTTGGCTTGTATAACAGGAAAGTGGCTTTAGATTTTTACCAGATGTAGTGTAACTAGAAACTGTTATCCTGATAACTCATTTCATTCAAGTGCAGAGATTTATAATGAAAAGAAATGAAAGAGAAAAATATATACATCCCAGTAAATTAAATGTACTACACAAATGTACTCAAACACACATGGATTTATCTTGAAAAATGGAAAAAAATATTGCAGTTAATCTTTCAGTGTACAGCAAATGGTATTATTGTGTAAGTTAAGAGAAATTTTAATATGGATATAGTATTATTTAATAGTGATTTAATGCTTTGAAGCATATAAAATATAGAGCGCAACATATTGAGCAAAAAAAGAGATTTTCTGTATGTTTGCAGAAAGTAACTTTGTTATGGTTTTTATGAAATTCTTACTGGTGTCTTTTGCACTACATGAACACCAATAGTTTCTGTCTGATTGCTACATATTCATCAATACTTTTTGGGGATAAAGGGGAAACAACAAACCCAACAGTCTCTGGAAATGGAGGAGTTTACATTTTATTGTTTGTTTGCAACATAATGGTTAAATCCCAACCCACTAAATCTGCAAATCTGCCTTGGAACTAAAAAAATAACATTGACATAAAAAGAAACTTGACAAAAGCACTACTTCTATAGTTATGTAATAGGTCACAGTTTTTGCTGTAAACAAGCCTCTTGCAAAGGATAGGTCTGCTATAACTTTTACAAAGACCAGTGAGACAAGTTATTAAGAACAATGAGCCGCTGTTTGTGCGTCCAACAAAAGGCGGGAGAGGATCAGTTACAGCTGTTCAATGATGTGGACCCAGACTGCTTGTCTCAGGATAAAAAGCAACCCAAAGTGTTTTACAATGATGCCTTGAATGTAACCAGTATCAATGACTACAGGTTAGCCACACCTTTTTGTTTATACTGTGTATCACAGGGTAACTTGTGTCAGGTTTTATATGCATTTTTATTAGTATTTAAGTAGTCTTTATAGAGTAGGGTAGTGGGTTATATTTGGCGCATAAAATTAAGTAAAGAGTGTCTTTGCTACTTGAACATCAACAATATTTTAAATATTCTCATTAAAATCAGCATAAAATGATAATATTTGGTTACTTGTGAAGGAAAAATTGTATGTTTTGTCCACAAAGACGTACCAAAATACTATGGGTTCCAAATACTGTGGGTTAAAGGAGACTTTTTTCTGTCAATAAGATAATGTAATGGTAATAGTTAATTCTTTCTTCATCACACTATATTGTGAATTGTGGCTGCAAATTGCATACATCAATACAAGCACAAAATAGAAATTAAAAAAATCATCCAGCTTACACTCAAAGATGCAAAGTCACTACCGTAAATTACCTATTTAGCGCATCCGCCCTTGTAACGGCACCCTACCTCTTTTTCCCAGCACTATCGTCAGTGACAGTGCACAATATCCACATATTTTTTATATATTGTACGTATTTTTACTTAATAAATTGAAATATTTGTCATGTCTTTTGCGTTTGTTTTTATCTACCACCATATTCACCGGAAGTGGGTATTTTTAGTAGATTCTAAATGTTGAAACACTGTTATTCTTACCGGATTGTCCTATACTTCATCCCGGAAAGTGTTTCATGATGGGTGTGCTAAAAGGGGAATTTTTTTCCACCAAATGTTGAACAAAAATAGTCTTTCCTTAGCGCACTGTGCACTAAATAGGTCATTTATGGTATGTTATTTTATTAATCTGTCATGTCAACCTGATTTTTTAAAAATTTTTTCATATTTTTTAATTAATTCATTAACAAAGAGAATTCCCAGAAAGATCTATGAAAAACCTGATTGGAACTGAAAATGTATTGCACCTTGTGAATGCATATTAAGTTATCAACTATCAAACAATTTTTTAAGGTTTTGCTTTTTAATTTTGTAGATAAAGTTACTCAATTTGTTGTTTACAATAGATGCATTATGTTTGGTCATGATAAATAGAAAGGTTATTGGGTGGAATTTAGGTTGTTTTGGGGATAGTAAAATATATCTTAAACCTTTACTCTACAAACTTAATTTACAATATACAACACATGACCCTCAGATTAGTATTACTTCAATCTGTATTAATTCAACAGTCAGTTGCTTTCAGAAAACTATTGTAGATCAGTGAAAGCATGTTCTGTTTAAACTTAAAATTCCTCGTATTTTACAATTACAAGATGTCTGATGATATTCATGATAACAAAGTATGCCTCATAAGTAGTTAGCCTTTTATAATTTGCAAGATAGTTTTATTTTGTAGTCATATGTTAGCCATACATGTATTAAGCATAATCTATTTTATAATTACAAGATGTTAATGTCTGATGACAACAAAGTATGCCTTATAAGTTAGCCTTTTATAATTTAAAATATAGTTTTAGTAGTCTTGTAGTCATATGTTGGCCATATAATATTATGCATTAAGTATGAGATATGACTATCTTGTAAGAATGAGACATAAAAAATTATTAATATTTACTGTATATATTATAGGCTTCAGTGTACATGTTAAATCTCATTGTTAAACAAAATACAAGAGCAATATTATGGAACATGTTTATTGAAAGTAAAGAATGATCATTCATAAATACAAAAATGAGAAAAAAGGTGGAATCCATTTTAACTTTCTTGTTAAAGAAAGAATGTCTGAAAAAACTTTAAGCATTTTTATAGAATCAATCAGAAACATAGTAGGATTCCTTTGTTTGCAGTAGTACATGTTTACCTGGAACAATGGAATTTCTATTATCTGAACATGGGGGAGTGGGATTTGGTCGGTTAATAAAAGGTTTATATCATAGGAGAGACATTGAAGTGCAGAACAGAGGAAAAATTATGTTTGGGTGAGTTAAACCTGTTTTTATAAAATTTGAATATTTGGATGATAGAAGGTGGGATAACGGAAGTGTTTCTATTGAATGTCAAAATAGTACCTCTAGACAATGTGTTTGTAAGGTTACAGTTGTACATGAAAAGAATTTAAGAAGTAGACCAAAAAAAATCTGGATAATTGAAAGCTCAACTGCAAGTAAAAAACAATTTGAAAAGAAAAGCAAGGAATCACTGATACCAAGATTTCCATTATGAAATGGCCACATAAAGCAATAACAGTTCGCAGATAATGTCAGAGAGGGGATGTTTAAAGAGAGTCAAATTATTCTTTTAGAATGAATAATGACACCCTAAAGACCTTCAGGGTTCTGAGCCAGGCACTGCTTTGTACATAAGATTCTTTCCCCAAAGCAGTTTAATGTTAATCTTGAAACATAAATATTCAAAAATATTCAGAAGTAAATAATTTAATGCAAAATGTAACAGAGAAGATTTAAAACCTTCAGAAAATGTAGGTTTTATGGGTGTGATAAATAATGGTATTTTGGGCTTTAATTTTTTTTCATTTTTATCCTGACTTTAATTTGTAAAATTGGATGTCATATTCTGATACATTTCTGTCTAAACCTGGTGAGACAAAGTCTCAGAACAATTATATTAAGGCCGGGTTGATCTACATTAGAATGGGATTGATCTCTCTCAAAAGTCAGCTTATCTGTATCGATTAGTCTCCAGAATAGGGAGATGTTTAGGGAATAATTGCTTCCCATTTTGGAGGCCATTTAGGTGACAAGTAAATCTCCAGATGTGTTCTTTTAAAGTGTCTAAAACTGGCTCTCTAAGTTCGGTGGTTAAAAGGTTTACCCCCTCTGAATACTGTGTTTTTGTATGAATTTCAATCTTTACCATAAAGTTTACATATTGCCTGATTTTGACATTTTGTTTTCATGATTTCACAACAATATAATAAATTGATTATACCCAATTAACCAGTGCCATATTGGTTTGTATTATACATTTAAAAAGCTTTCATAAATTGCAGTAAAGTTTCAAAATGTTGAAACATTGAATCCTGTTGATTCATATATCTAAAGTACATCTACATTACTAGATTAAGTAAGATAAATTTTACTGGGGGAAAACTCCCCAAAAATCTGGCTTTTATTTCTATTTTAGAGGGAATTCTGCTAAATAGACTCAGATTACCCTTTATTTAATATGGTTGCTTAGTGCAGGACGGTGCTGGTGTAGCTTATTTTTGAGAAGCAGAAAATAGTGACTTCAGATGCCATTACATTGATCTGTATGGGTTCCTGCCATTATTCAGAGGTCCAGAGTTAGTGGTATCGCAGATGAAATGTAAAGACAGCAGACCTTGATCTTTATTTGGGTGATTGTCTTCTTTAATAGGATTAGGATCCCATGTAATGATATTTATTCCTGAAATTCAGTTCATGATCAGTAAAAACATGGCCAACTGATGGAATTTACTGCAAAATGTGAAAATCCACATCCAGCCTGATAATATGCAAGTCTGTGTGAGGTTGTGGGCACCAGTACAATATGATCAGGTACCACAGGTTCACTGGTACATGTCCACTGTAAACTGAAGAAAATGATGATAAAATGTTCAACAGACAATAAATATGGAAGTTCTGGTGATTTTAACTGGAGCCCTGTTTTTTTTTGCTTACCAAATCTACTAGTCCAAGAAATCTTCTTACAATTCTTTAAAATGAAAATTATTATGCCATCTCAATTCTTCTGAAAACAGCTATTTTATTTAAAAAACATTGGGCCTATATTTTCACAGATGATGTAATATATGTTGAAAGTAAGGCTGCCACTACAGATCGTTCTTATAGGAGATATCAGTCTCAAATAGAACTAAGAAACTAAAATAAGGAGCAATATTTATAATAATAAATATGAAAATTCATATTTTAAGAATAAAATAAAAATAGTAAAATATATATATATACCAGGTAATATTATATTACAAGATAACAAATTATTGTTGTTATTATTATCATAAGCAGTTGGTGTTGCTAATAGTCCTTTGTTTATTCCTAGAATTCCTCACAGTTTATGCAGAGTTTTTTTTTGTCTAATTTAAATACATACCCACATGATGACTGTAAATAGTACTTTTGTTTCATCAGTATAACTTCTTTCACTCGTGCAAAATATGGTAGAAAAACAAATGTATTTGCTGCATTATAGGACCCTCTTACATTGGGTTGCAGTCACTGGACTGGTAGAGGTGTTGAGCATGCTAAATTTAATATGTTGTATACCACTGTAATGCATACAGCATTTCCAATGTTTTTAGGACCCCCTTACACTGGGCTGCAGCCACTGGGCAAGTAGAAGCTGTAAGGACACTGCTGGAGCTGGGTGTGGACCCAAACCCAGTGGATGTGGATGAGGGCACTCCATTGGACTATGCCAGGCAGTCTGGACACTGGGGTAAGGTCATCTCACTGTAGACTGATGAGTTGACGCAGTGCACTCCAACTCACGTGTATGATGTTCAGTGTACTATCACAATAGAAATAGTCAACAAGTAGTGCATTTAGTAATTATGGGGTTCTATTCAAATTCATGACAAAGTATAAGTTTCACTGAGGGTTTGTTGTAATATAACCTTGGCTAGTAAAAGTTATGTAAAGCCTCAGCATATGTCTCACCAGATCTTAGAAAAAAACATCCTTAGCTGGGCTCTGGCCAGGATGGGTTGTGTGCTGTTCACTCGTCACATTACTCTAACTTTTTACCCCAAGTTCTCAATAGATATAGCAAAGTACTTCCTCTTTTTGTTTGGCATGAGGTTTGGAGAAACTTTCCAATTTTTAACCCCAGCCCATAAAGGCAGCTGTTTGTTCGCAGCCTGAACCAATGCATGGATTTTCACCAAATTGTCAGAATATGTTAACCCCAAGAGGATCTAGAGCTGATTAGATTTTGAGAGGTATCTGGCAATGGCTGTTACTATGGCAACACTTTAAGAATTTTGGGTCTTAAAAAAATTTGTGAGTGTTCCACAAACCAATGCATGGATTTTCACCAAATTTTCAGGATATGCTTATCCCAAGAGAATCTAGACCTCATTAGGCTTGGGGGGTATATGCAGGCAACAACTGTTGCCATAGAAACACTTTTAAGATTTTTGGGTCTTATAGTTTGTGGGTATTCCACAGATTAAACTCATTCATGGATTTTCAGGATATGTTTACCCCAAGAGATCTATAGCTCATTAGTTTTTGGAGGGTATCTGGGTGTTCCACAGCCTAAACCCATGCACAGATTTTCACCAAATTTTCAGGGTATGTTTACCCCAGAAAATCTAGAGCTGATTAGGATTTGGGGGGTATCCGGCAACAACTGTTTCCATGGCAACACTTATAAGATTTCGAGGTCTTGAAGTTTGTTGTTGTTGCACAGCCTAAACTCATTGATTTTTACTAAATTTTCAGGATATGTTTACCCCAAGAGGATCTAGCGCTGATTATGTTTCGGGGGGTATCACGTAACAACTGTTGGCAAGGCAACACTTTTAAGATTTTTGGGTCTTAAAGATTCTGGGTGTTCCACAGGTTAAACTCATGCATGGATTTTAACCAAATTTTCAGGATATGTTTACCCTAGAGGATCTAGAGCTGATTAGTTTTGGGGGGTATTTAGCAACAACTGTTGCCATGGCAACACTTTGAATATTTTTTGGGTTTTAACGTTTGTGGGCATTCCACAGCCTAAACTGATGCATGGATTTTCACCAAATTTTCAGGATATGTTAACCGAAACATGATCTACAGCTGAGTAGGTGGTATCTAACAAGACCTATTGCCATGGCAACACTTTAAATAACATGAAACATGATATTTATATGGCGCTTATAACTTAATGTCTCTAAGCGTTACTTTTCAGTCTTAAACTTCTTAACTGAAAAAGGGGAGCCATTAAACAGATGTTATTACAGTTGCATTTTAATCTCCCAACTGCCTAGTCCAGGGTTGGGAGATTATGAAACTCCTTCTGTACACGTTTGTGTGTGCATGCATGTGTGTGTTTGTCACATTTTTAAATCAAGCTTTATATCTCATTTAGTTATGAAGATATCTTCACCAAATTTGCAGAGAATGTTTATGGCTGTGAAAACATGTCTGTAAAAAATGATGGTACTCATTTAAAAAACTCCCTTATAATTGGTTCTAGGACTTCAAAATATGAAAACAACTTGTAAAAAAATCATGGCCTGTGAATCTTACATCTGACAACATCTTACATATGACAACTGAAGTTGTTCCTAAGATTTTTCCAAATCTCAGTGTTGTTGGGCATTTAGTTGTACCTGCAGGCTGGGGTTCTTGCCTGCCAAAGCTGACTATCTTTGGGTCTAGTCAGCTGGTCAGATCAAGTACATGTACCACTTTCTGTGCCGTGTCTTCTTACTCAATGATTCAGTGAGTATCCATGCAGGGCCTCTGGAACCTCAGAATCTTTATGCTTGACTCCTTGAGCCATGTAGCCATTCAAAAACCATGTTTCCCTGAACAAGTGACAACAAGAATTGATACTTCTCAGAGACATTCAACCAGAGGCATCTATGAGTCAAGGTGGTCTGTTTTTGTAAAATGGTGCAAATCAAATCAGGTGGATTTCAGGTCACCCTCCATGAAACAGATTTCAGATTGTCTGTGTCTGTGCTATCAACTGTCTGATGAAGATGCTCAGAAACTGAATCAGGTCAAAGCCCACTATGTCAGTTTTTGTGGCTTCTGAAGTAACTACCCAGTGGATGGAGGGTGGGTCAAAAAGGACTTTACTGAGAATAATGTTAAAAATTCTTCCACTTAGATCATTCTAGGTGCCAAGGCTTACCGGTTTAACTGGTGCCGGACCTTTCATTTCGACTCAAACTGAGCATAGGAGGGGAGAGAGGAACACAGAGTTCAGTCCCAAGGATTCTTCATCTGTCACTTTTGTTTATAGCTGTACAGAGAGGATTAACTTAACCTTGTGTGGTTGGAGATTCCCTCGTCTACTATCTTTGCTCATTGCGGCATACAGGGGAAGGAAATTTCTTATAATAAGTAAAAGAGAAGTGTCCCTTCTTTATATATTCTGGACATAACTAAGGGGTCAAATTAATTGTGGATCTGCTATGCCACAACTATATGGCACCAGATGATAAAGCTGTGAATTGGCCCAAGCCATATCCTTCAGGTAAAATTGTGTGAATTTGATGTGTGACATCCAATGATAAGCTGGAAGGATATGATCAAGGCTGGGAATTGTGGCATGCTCCTGTAATCTAGCTACTTGGAAGTCTCAGCTGAAGTCTTGACTTTCCAAAAAGGAAATGCAAGTTGTATTGTAATTTATTTTTTATAAATTTACATTTCTTTTTTGTGTAAGCATAGATCAAAAAGAGTGAGAACAGCTGATAAAAGGCTGCAATAACCTCATTTACCAATATGCTTGTCAAAATTTTTAATATAGTTCACAGAAATTATTAAGAACTATAAAAGTCCAATTAGAATTAGAATGAAAATTTTACTTATACCAGTTTTTAACCCTCAGCCCTTAAGGGCTGTCGGGGTATTGTTTTCACCCATGGTGTCCGGATTGGAGGGCAGGCGGGCAGCGGGAAAAAGTTTGTCCTAGCTGTATCTCAGAAACCGTAAGGTGCATGTAATCGATACTTGGTAGGGACATTGGTTAGGGAGTGTAGGTGTGCAGCATCATGGTGTGACCTTGATTTGACCTTTGACCTTGCCATAGTGACCTTGACCTATAAAATCTTGTCCGGGCTATATATCGGAAACCGTAAGGTTTAGGAAGTTGATACTTGGTAGGGTCATTGTTTGGGGGTTGTAGGTGTGCTATTTCATGGTATGACCTTTATTTGACCTTTGACCCTGCCGTAGTGACCTTGAGTTAGGGGGTCTGGGCTATATTTTGGAAACCGTATGGTGTAGGAAGTTGATACTTTGTAGGGATATTAGTTAGGGGGTGTAGATGTGCAACGTCATGATGTGACCTTAATTTGACCTTTGACCTTGCTGTAGTGACCTTGACCTTTAAAATCTTGTCTGGGTTATAGCTCTGAAACTGTAAGGTGTAGGAAGTTGATACTTTGTAGGGACATTGGTTAGGGTTGTAGGTGTGCAACGCCCTGGTGTCATTTTGAATTGACCATTGACCTTGTCATAGTGACCTGAGTTTTAAAATTTTGTCTGGGCTATTTCTTGGGTTCTATAAGGTGTAGAAGGTTGACACTTGATAGGGACATTGGTTAGGGGGTGTAGGTGTGCATCATGGTGTAACTTTTAACTTTGGCTTTGCCAAAGTGTATTCAGCTATTTGAGACATCTTTCTCTTATGACAAAGATATATGGATTGCTGCAGCTGATTATTATTAGGCAGGTTGCGTGTAACCAACCCGCCTATTAGATTGTTGTGTCCAACGTCCGTCTGTCCATCAACATTTTTATTTCCGGATTCAAACTCAAAAATGCTTTGTACAATCGAATTCAAACTTGACAGGGAGATAGATCACTCTCATAGCTAGGTTGCTGTCGATTTTTGTGTAATTCCATGTGTTTGTTTGTCCGTTTATAGCAGAGGTACAATTATGTAACCTAGATTACAAGTTTTACATTTCTTAGCACATCTAACACATTTACCTTAACTGGGTGACCTAACATTTCTTTCCATGTTTCTTAATTTAATTACAGCAGTCACTAACATTATTGCTGCCTGCACAACCCGCCTTTTGTGGCATCTCTGACCCTCTTGTATGCACTTTTACATAATTGTGCTATTTCCATTGACAGCTATTCTCCAATTAATAAATTTTACAGCTTCATAATTTTTAGTTTATTGATTAATGCTGTCATCTTGCTATTGAATTGTCTTGTTTTAATATTTCATCTTTACATACATTTTCTTTATCTTAGATGTTACTTTCTCCATTTAAACAATATTTGGAGCTTTATGTAACTGACACTGCTCTAAAAGTATGCCAGTCTTTGTACTCAGACTTTCACCACCTCTATATCTCATGGTGTTCTAATTAAGCGTCCCGCAAGGGACGCTTGTTTGTGTATGGGAGAGTTTCCGGCTCCGCCGGCTCCGTCGGCTCCTGCGGCTCCGCCGGCTCCGCATTCTGTTTTCCTTATAACTCTGTAACCGTTAGGCGGATTCTTTTCAAATTTGGCAGGTTTAGGCAGTAGCCCTGGGGAATTTTTTTGAATATGCTGCAGTGACATTTCAACCAATCAGAGAGGTCACATGACCAAAAATGTCTTTTTTCGATGGGGAAGCTTGTCCGGATGATAACTTGAAAGGAATTTTATCAATTCACCTGAAACTTGGCAAATACATTCATTCTATTAAAATCTGGAAATCATTAGATTTTGGCATTGATTGGTCAAGAAATGGCCGAGTAATTAATGATTAATTAATCCTTACGAATTTTTCAAATAAGGAAAACACAAAAATGCTTATATCTCGAAAACCGTGCTAGATAGAGCGATTTCGACGAAATTTTTGACCCGCAGGGTATCTCTGTGGAGTAGTTTTCCCAATTTTCAAAAAATTTTTGTCTCGCCCAAAATGGCGGCCATTTTGAATTTTCGAAATTTTCGCAAAAATTGCAAAACACAAAAATGCTTATATCTCAAAAACCGTGCTAGATAGAGCGATTTCGACGAAATTTTTGACCCGCAGGGTATCTCTGCAGAGTAGCCATGCCAATTTTCAAACAAAAAATTTCTCGCAAAAAATGGCGGCCATTTTGAATTTTCAAATTTTTCGCAAAATTGCAAAACACAAAAATGCTTATATCTCGAAAACCGTGCTAGATAGAGCGATTTCGACGAAATTTTTGACCCACAGGGTATCTCTGCAGAGTAGCCATGCCAATTTTCAAAAAAATTTTGTCTTGCCAAAAATGGCGGCCATTTTGAATTTTCGAATTTTTGCGCAAAAATTGCAAAACACAAAAATGCTTATATTTCCAAAACCGTGCTACATAGAGCGATTTCGACGAAATTTTTTATCTTCAGGGTATCTCTGCAGAGCAGCTATCCCAAAGAGCTTTCACTTGGTGAAGTTTCAGACCCATAGCTAATTCCTCACCTACTCAAAAAGAGTAAATGCGAATTACCTCTAAAAGTATTGCAGATGGCCAATTTTTCTCAAATAACTCATTCACCTACTTTTGGAAGAGCTTTCACATGGTGAAGTTTCAGACCCATAGCCAATTATTCACCTACTCAAAATGAGTAAATGCGAATTATTTCTAAAAGTATTGCAGATAGCCAATTTTTCTCAAATAACTCATTCACCTACTTTTGGGAGAGCTTTCACATGGTGAAGTTTCAGACCCATAGCTAATTATTTACCTACTCAAAATGAGTAAATGCTAATTATCTGTAAAAGTATTGTGGATACCCAATTTTTATCAAATAACTCATTCACCTACTTTTGGGAGAGCTTTCACTTCGTGAAGTTTCAGACCCATAGATAATTACTCACCTACTCAAAATGAGTAAATGCGAATTATCTCTAAAAGTATTGCAGATAGCCAATTTTTCTCAAATAACTCATTCACCTACTTTTGGGAGAGCTTTCACTTGGTGAAGTTTCAGACCCATAGCTAATTACTCACCTACTCAAAATGAGTAAATGCGAATTATCTCATAAAGTATTGCAGATAGCCAATTTTTGTCAAATTAATCATTCACCTACTTTTGGGAGAGCTTTCACTTGGTGAAGTTTCAGACCCATAGCTAATTACTCACCTACTCAAAATGAGTAAATGCGAATTATCTCTAAAAGTATTGCAGATAGCCAATTTTTCTCAAATAACTCATTCACCTACTTTTGGGAGAGCTTTCACTCTGTGAAGTTTCAGACCCATAGCTAATTACTCACCTACTCAAAATGAGTAAATGCGAATTATCTGTAAAAGTATTGCAGATAGCCAATTTTTCTCAAATAACTCATTCACCTACTTTTGGGAGAGCTTTCACTTGGTGAAGTTTCAGACCCATAGCTAATTACTCACCTACTCAAAATGAGTAAATGTGAATTATCTCATAAAGTATTGCAGATAGCCAATTTTTGTCAAATTAATCATTCACCTACTTTTGGGAGAGCTTTCACTTGGTGAAGTTTCAGACCCATAGCTAATTACTCACCTACTCAAAATGAGTAAATGCGAATTATCTCTAAAAGTATTGCAGATAGCCAATTTTTCTCAAATAACTCATTCACCTACTTTTGGGAGAGCTTTCACTCTGTGAAGTTTCAGACCCATAGCTAATTACTCACCTACTCAAAATGAGTAAATGCGAATTATCTGTAAAAGTATTGCAGATAGCCAATTTTTCTCAAATAACTCATTCACCTACTTTTGGGAGAGCTTTCACTTTGTGAAGTTTCAGACCCATAGCTAATTACTCACCTACTCAAAATGAGTAAATGCGAATTATCTCTAAAAGTATTGCAGATAGCCAATTTTTCTCAAATTAATCATTCACCTACTTTTGGGAGAGCTTTCACTTGGTGAAGTTTCAGACCCATAGCTAATTACTCACCTACTCAAAATGAGTAAATGCGAATTATCTCTAAAAGTATTGCAGGTAGCCAATTTTTCTCAAATAACTCATTCACCTACTTTTGGGAGAGCTTTCACTTGGTGAAGTTTCAGACCCATAGATAATTATTCACCTACTCAAAATGAGTAAATGTGAATTATCTCTTAATAGTATTGCAGATAGCCATTTTTTCTCAAATAACTCATTCACCTACTTTTGGAAGACCTTTCACACACGAAAATGAAAAATTGTGAATATCTCGGAAAAGCTATTTCTTCTGCTTTAATGCTCGGCGGGAGATACACACCACGGCAGTGGTCTTGACAAAAATTTTTGTCTCCCCAAAAATGGTGGCCATTTTGAATTTTCAAAGTTTTTGCAAAACACAAAAATGCTTATATCTCGAAAACCGTGCTATATGGAGCGAACTCAACAAAATTTTGGACCTGCTGGGTATCTCTGCAGAGTAGCCATGCCAATTTTCAAAATATTTTTGTCTCGCCAAATATAGCGGACATTTTTAATTTTTTTATTTTTTGCAAAACACAAAAATGCTTATATCGTGAAAACCGTGCTAGATAGAGCAGACTGCGCTGACTTTGGTTGCCACAACAGTATAAGGCTAGAAACGAAGCATTTTCTTAATACTTTAGCACTCACCTTTATATCCTTTTCGGGACGCTTTGTTTTTGCTATGCAAAAACATTATCTTTTTTTTTTGCGAGCGATCCTCTAGTTCTAATTCCAATAGTATTTTTATAGTGCCTAATCTCCATCTAAAGACAGACTCTAGACAGATCAAACAAAAAGCAGAAAGCTATAATCATAAACCTGAGATATAGCAAGGGTCAGCGTCGCGGAGAAAAACCAGGGAAAGCAGAAGTTAGAGTGGATATGCTTGTGCAAAGAGATTGGTTTTGAGCTTCCTTCTGAAATGAGTGGAGAGAAGTGGACAAACGTACATCATCAGGCAGATCATTCCAAATCTTTGGAGCGTCATAAGCAAAACTGAGGCCAAAATGCTTAGAAGACTTATATATTGAAGTGGCAAAGTGGGGGACCTCAAGGAACACGCCATCAGCTTGGCTTTTGTGTGTATTATAGACACTTTGTCTGGGTTTAAGAAAAGGTGCAAAATATTTTGAATAACCAAAATGTAGGAACTTGTACACCAGTAAGGCAGTCTTGAATATGGAACAGTGTTCAACAGGCAAACAATGGAGAATCTTCCTAACAGGAGTGATGTATGAGTACTTGGTGGTGTTTGTGACAATTCTAGCCAGACTATTTTGAACACATTGCAGCTTACAAGGAATTACAGTAGTCAAGTCGACTCCCAACCAAAGCATTTGCAGCCATAAGAGCAGCATGATGTGTCAGCTAACCTCTGAGACACTTAAGATCCCTGATTTGAGCAAAACAGGACTTACAGATATTTTGGACATGCCTCGAAAAGGAAAAATCACTATCAAACCATACACCAAGGTTCCTGACTGCTCCTACAGGAGAGAGGAAATTGTCAAGAATATTAACTGGAAAGGATTTGTTGAGTTTTTCACGCTGTATTTGTGAACCAAAAACAATGAATTCCATTTTATCAGAGTTCAACTTCAACTTATTTGCAGAAAACCACTTTTTGACATCATCCAAGCAACTTTTCAACCTGTCAAAGGCATGAGTTATATTCTTATATGTGAGATGAGCATACAAGTGAGTATCATCTACATAAAAGTGGAAACCTATTCCGGGATGATTTTGAATGACTTAGCTGAGGGGAGTAGTATATAAGGAAAAGACTATACGACATAGGACAGAGCCCTGAGGCACACCAAACAAGAGCTTCTTTGTGTCAAACATGATAGAGCCAATCTTAATGCACTGCAAATTATCTGAGAGGTAGGACTTGAACCATTCCAAAACTATGCCACCAATGCCAAACCAAGAACTCAAACAATCTAGGAGTGTGCCATGGTGAATTGTATCAAATGCTGCCGATTGGTCAAGCAGCACAACAGCAGTGGCATCACCTCTAGCCAGAGCAAGATGAACATCATTATTAATTGAGAGCAGCGCAGTTTCGGTCGAGTGACCTAACTTATAAGCAGACTGTTTGGCATTCTCAAGTCCATTTGAACAGACATAGTCATTTAATTGGGCGGCAACGACACGCTCGACAAGATTGGAGATAAAGCACAAGCCTGACACAGGTCGGTAGTTCTTGAGATCGTCCGGTGGTAGTGAGGCTTTTTGGATCAGTGGAGTAACCACAGCTTTTTGAAATCAGCTGGAACAACACCTTCAGACAGAAAACAATTAATAACTAGTGTGGTGATTGAGGGTACAAGAATGTCAAGACATTTCCCCAGGCTGTGGGGTATTGACATCTCTGATGCTATTTTATTTCTGTAGGATTGACTGTGTGGTTTTTAGAGCAAAAGGGGTATACCTGTAATTTTTCATAGCATGTGAATTTAGAATGGTTACTGAGGTACCCCATTTCTAAATCTGCTGACAAAGTCACTGACGCATTAGCATTCACTTGTTCATGTCATCTACTTCTCTAAAACTCCAGTACCTGGAGTGACACTAATTGTTTTCTCTTGTTGCATATTGATGTGGCATGGAAATTTGTTTATGGCATCCAGATCTGTTTATCTGTTTTTAAGCATATCAGAATGTGGTACATATTTCATCAGTTTTTTTTTATCATTTTCCCTACCTGGGTGAGGGATTTTTCACCATTATTGCACTCATGTGAAACTTAAAGACGAGGGTTTGTGTTCTTAAGCACTCAGCTTGTATTGTTAATGTCTACAAAAAAGACCTCAGTAAATATATCAATTGTAATTTATAAGATTGTAAATTTTGGGTTTTGTCTCTTGCTGACCTAAAGCATTATATGAGGATAGCTTCACAAATTTGTGGCTAATGTTCATGGCTATGAAAATGTGTCTTTAAAACTATAAAATGTGTTGGCCTCATTTTTAAAAAATAAATGGTTGCCATAGTCAATTGTTCAAAAATCTTTTTGGAAAAGATCTTTTTAAACATAAATTATTGCAGCTAGCTGCATCAGATTTTGCCTAAAATATATGTGGCTAGAAAAGCTTGCCCAAGAGTTATATTTGCCCATTTTGAAACAAAATGGCCACCACATCACATCTTTAAGGTCAATGAGGTCATCATGTTTAAAAGACCTTATATATCTCACTTATCACTGGTCCTAGAGGTGAATAATGAGAATGTGGAAAAAACCTTTTTTGGAAATCATGGTATGCAATTCCAAATGTTGAATTTGGCCTTTCAAGGTCAAGTTGGATCATCCTACTTAAAAATGGCCTCTATCTCACTTATTATTTGTCCTAGGGCTTCAAGTGTGAGAAAACTTATTATTGAAAGTCATCGCCTGTAAATCTTTTACAAGTGTCAAACCCAGCTTACAAAAATAACTTACAAGAAATCATGGCCTGCATATCTTTTGTAAGTGTCCAATTTGACCTTTGACCACTGCTTCAAGGTTGGAGGTGGGTCATCATACTAAAGGGCCTTATGTGTCCCTTATTATTGGTCTTAGAGCTTTGAAATGTGAAAAACACTCATAAAAAATCAAAAAGCGTGAACCTTTTGCAAGTGTCATTTTTTACCTTTGACCCAGCCTCAAGGTTAAGTGTGATCATTATACAAAAAAGGTGTTGTATCTCCCTTGTTATTGGTCCGAGGAATTAAGAATGTGAACACAACTTTTTTTACATCATTTTGAAAACTAAATGACATCTTGTTTAAATTTGAATTTGCTGCAGATGTTACAGTTCAGTATTATTAAGACTTAGTGACCCCTGTTACAAAGTCACACTACTTCCACTTTTCCTTATTTCCCAGTGGGAGATAACCACTGCAACATTGGTGTTACTTTTTGTGAAATTTGCGGCCAATTTTTTTTAAAAATGAAGTTTGTTAAGAGATTACATAGTAAGACAACTGATTTGTTGAGCCAAACTTTTAAAACAAAATAAAATGTTTTTGTCATCAGACACTAACGCTCATCAGTTTCATTGAAACAACAAGACCACTGCCGCGGTATGTATCTCCCGCCGAGTACCGCAGGGGAAGAAATACTAAATTGAAATTTTTCCCCTTTGCATAGGACACTGTTGTACCATCCTGCGGGTCAAAAATTCGCTTGAAATCGCTCTATCTGTTACGCTTTTCGAGATATTGACACTTTTCCATTTTCCGCAAAATCCAAGATGGCCGCCGAAAGTGGCGAAAATTGAAATTTTTCCCCTTTGCACAGGACACTCTTGTATCACCCTGCGGGTCAAAAATTCGCTTGAAATCGCTCGATCTCTTACGGTTTTCGAGATATTGACACTTTTTCATTTTTTCCGCTAAAATCCAAGATGGCCGCCGAAAGTGGCGAAAATTGAAATCTTACCCCTTTGCATAGGACACTCTTGTACTACCCTGAAGGTGTAAATGCAATAGTTTTCAAGTTACAAGTGATTTTACTCATGATGGAAGTTAGTGAGAAATCCAAAAGTAGCTATTACTCACTTATCTATTGAGATAGACACCCAAGTTACTCACCATGTTGTTGCTATGGGAAAAAGTAGATGAATAACATATTTTAACAAAATGCTCTAAATACAATACTTCTCAAGTTATAATCGATTTAGTGCATGATTTCATTAATTTTAATGCATTAAAAATTATTTTAATAATTCATAAAAAAACTTTAGCATGTGAAATATCTCCAAAATGTAGGTGAATGAGTTATTTGAGAAATACTGGCTATCTGCAATACTTTTAGTGATAATAGGCATTTACTCATTTTGAGTAGGTGAGTAATTAGCTATGGGTCTGAAAATTCACTAATTGAAAGTTCTCCCAAAATATAGGTGAAGTGAGTTATTTGAGAAATACTGGCTATCTGCAATACTTTTAGAGATAATTCGCATTTACTCATCTTGAGTAGGTGAGAAATTACCTACAGGTCTGGAACTTCACCACGTGAAAGCTCTTCCAAAGTACATGAATGAGTTATTTGATAAAAATTGGGTACCCACAATACTTTTAGAGAAAATTCGCATTTACTCGTCTTGAGTAGGTGAGAAATTACCTACAGGTCTGGAACTTCACCATGTGAAAGCTCTTCCAAAAGTACATGAATGAGTTATTTGATAAAAATTGGGTACCCACAATACTTTTAGAGATAATTAACATTTACTCATTTTGAGTAGGCGAGTAATGGACCGTTCCATAGGCCACGCCCACTTCCTGGTTTACGGTATTTTAGTTGTCTCCATGTCAGGCCTTGTCTGACAAACAAATGGCGAAAATGGCGGGAAATCAAACGTAAACATTGAGTATTTTAAGATATACGAGAAATAACACGTATTTTAAATTATTGGATGGAGTATAAAATAAGAAATAATATAATAAAATATATTTGTTTCATTATGACAAAAATTATAAAATAAATAAATAAACACTTTATTGATCAAAACAAATCCTCGTGCATTGCAGTAATATGTAAACAATGGCAGCTTGGGAATATATGTATGCATTGCGGACATTTTAAAGTAGGTAGGATTGATGATATAACTTTTTCATGAAATTACACTGTGGTTTCTTTTTGTTCCATTGTCAGAAAGCAATAATATTTTCAAATATGTCCCTAAAAATGACCACGTTTTTGTGATTCAAAATGGCGCCGATGAAAATCGGAGGAAATGATTGGTTGTTGCCATTGTAGTAAACAGGATATATGCCGATTTGCGGTATTTTGATTGACACCGTGGAAAGGTCCATTACCTACGGGGCTGAAACTTCACCATGTGAAAGCTCTTCCAAAAGTAGATGAATGAGTTATTTGAGAAAAATTGGCTATCTGCAATACTTTTAGAGATAATTCGCATTTACTCATTTTGAGTAGGTGAGTAATTAGCTATGGGTCTGAAACTTCACCATGTGAAAGCTCTTCCAAAAGTAGATGAATGAGTTATTTGAGAAAAATTGGCTATCTGCAATACTTTCAGATAATTCGTATTCACTCATTTTGAGTAGGTGAGTAATTAGCTATGGGTCTGAAACTTCACCAAGTGAAAGCTCTCCCAAAAGTAGATGAATTAGTTATTTGAGAAAAATTGGCTATCTGCAATACTTTTAGAGATAATTCACATTTACTCATTTTCAGTAGGTGAGTAATTAGCTATGGGTCTGAAACTTCACCAAGTGAAAGCTCTCCCAAAAGTAGATGAATTAGTTATTAAGAAAAATTGGCTATCTGCAATACTTTTAGAGATAATTCGCATTTACTCATTTTGAGTAGGTGAGTTCTTACCTATGGGTCTGAAACTTCACCAACTGAATGCTCTCCCAAAAGTCGATGAATGAGTTATTTAAAAAAAAATTGGCAATCTCCTATACTTTTAGAGATAATTCACATTTACTCATTTTGAGTAGGTGAGTAATTAGCTATGGGTCTGAAACTTTACCATGTGAAAGCTCTTCCAAAAGTAGATGAATGAGTTATTTGAGAAAAGAATATCTGCAATACTTTTAGAAATAATTCACATTTACTCATTTTGAGTAGGCGAGTAATTAGCTATGGGTCTGAAACTTCATCATGTGAAAGCTCTTCCAAAAGTAGATGAATGAGTTATTTGAGAAAAATTGGCTATCTCCTATACTTTTAGAGATAATTAGTATTTACTCATTTTGAGTAGGTGAGAAATTAGCTATGGGGCTGAAACTTCACCATGTGAAAGCTCTTCAAAAAGTAGATGAATGAGTTATTTAAGAAAAATTGGCTATCTGCAATACTTTTAGAGATAATTTGCTTTTACTCATTTTGAGTAGGTGAGTAATTAGCTACAGGCGTGAAACTTCACCATGTGAAAGCTCTCCCAAAAGTAGATGAATGAGTTATTTGACAAAAATTGGCTATCTGCAATGCTTTTAGAGATAATTCGCATTTACTCATTTTGAGTAGGTGAGTAATTAGCTACGGGTCTGAAACTTCACCAAGTGAAAGCTGTCCCAAAAGTAGGTGAATGAATTATTTGAGAAAAATTGGCTATCCGCAATACTTTTAGAGATAATTAGCATTTACTCATTTTGAGTAGGTGAGTAATCAGCTACGGGTCTGAAACTTCACCAAGTGAAAGTTCTCCCAAAAGTAGGTGAATGAGTTATTTGAGAAAAATTGGCTATCTGCAATGCTTTTAGAGATAATTCGCATTTACTCATTTTGAGTAGGTGAGTAATTAGCTACGGGTCTGAAACTTCACCAAGTGAAAGCTCTCCCAAAAGTAGGTGAATGAGTTGTTTGAGAAAAATTGGCTATCCGCAATACTTTTAGAGATATTTAGCATTTACTCATTTTGAGTAGGTGAGTAATCAGCTACGGGTCTGAAACTTCACCAAGTGAAAGTTCTCCCAAAAGTAGGTGAAGGAGTTATTTGAGAAAAATTGGCTATCTGCAATACTTTTAGAGATAATTCGCATTTACTCATTTTGAGTAGGTGAGTAATTAGCTATGGGTCTGAAACTTCACCATGTGAAAGCTCTTCTAAAAGTAGATGAATGAATTATTTGAGAAAAATTGGCTATCTGCAATACTTTCAGAGATAATTCGCATTTACTCATTTTGAGTAGGTGAGTAATCAGCTACGGGTCTGAAACTTCATCATGTGAAAGCTCTTCCAAAAGTAGATGAATGAGTTATTTGACAAAAATTGGCTATCTGCAATACTTTCAGATAATTCGTATTCACTCATTTTGAGTAGGTGAGTAATTAGCTATGGGTCTGAAACTTCACCAAGTGAAAGCTCTCCCAAAAGTAGATGAATTAGTTATTGAGAAAAATTGGCTATCTGCAATACTTTTAGAGATAATTCGCATTTACTCATTTTGAGTAGGTGAGTTCTTACCTATGGGTCTGAAACTTCACCAACTGAATGCTCTCCCAAAAGTCGATGAATGAGTTATTTAAAAAAAAATTGGCAATCTCCTATACTTTTAGAGATAATTCGCATTTACTCATTTTGAGTAGGTGAGTAATTAGCTATGGGTCTGAAACTTTACCATGTGAAAGCTCTTCCAAAAGTAGATGAATGAGTTATTTGAGAAAAGAATATCTGCAATACTTTTAGAAATAATTCACATTTACTAATTTTGAGTAGGCGAGTAATTAGCTATGGGTCTGAAACTTCATCATGTGAAAGCTCTTCCAAAAGTAGATGAATGAGTTATTTGAGAAAAATTGGCTATCTCCTATACTTTTAGAGATAATTAGTATTTACTCATTTTGAGTAGGTGAGAAATTAGCTATGGGGCTGAAACTTCACCATGTGAAAGCTCTTCCAAAAGTAGATGAATGAGTTATTTGAGAAAAATTGGCTATCTGCAATACTTTTAGAGATAATTTGCATTTACTCATTTTGAGTAGGTGAGTAATTAGCTACAGGCGTGAAACTTCACCATGTGAAAGCTCTCCCAAAAGTAGATGAATGAGTTATTTGAGAAAAATTGGCTATCTGCAATGCTTTTAGAGATAATTCACATTTACTCATTTTGAGTAGGTGAGTAATTAGCTACGGGTCTGAAACTTCACCAAGTGAAAGCTGTCCCAAATGTAGGTGAATGAGTTATTTGAGAAAAATTGGCTATCCGCAATACTTTTAGAGATAATTAGCATTTACTCATTTTGAGTAGGTGAGTAATTAGCTACGGGTCTGAAACTTCACCAAGTGGAAGCTCTCCCAAAAGTAGGTGAAGGAGTTATTTGAGAAAAATTGGCTATCTGCAATACTTTTAGAGATAATTCGCATTTACTCATTTTGAGTAGGTGAGTAATTAGCTATGGGTCTGAAACTTCACCATGTGAAAGCTCTTCCAAAAGTAGATGAATGAATTATTTGAGAAAAATTGGCTATCTGCAATACTTTCAGAGATAATTCGCATTTACTCATTTTGAGTAGGCGAGTAATTAGCTATGGGTCTGAAACTTCATCATGTGAAAGCTCTTCCAAAAGTAGATGAATGAGTTATTTGACAAAAATTGGCTATCTGCAATACTTTTAGAGATAATTCGCATTTACTCATTTTGAGTAGGTGAGTAATTAGCTACGGGTCTGAAACTTCACCAAGTGAAAGCTCTCCCAAAAGTAGGTGAATGAGTTATTTGAGAAAAATTGGCTATCCGCAATACTTTTAGAGATAATTAGCATTTACTCATTTTGAGTAGGTGAGAAATTAGCTACAAGTCTGAAACTTCACCAAGTGAAAGCTCTCCCAAAAGTAGGTGAATGAGTTATTTGAGAAAAATTGGCTATCTTCTATACTTTTAGAGATAATTAGCATTTACTCATTTTGAGTAGATGAGAAATTAGCTATGGGTCTGAAACTTCACCATGTGAAAGTTCTTCCAAAAGTATATGAATGAGTTATTTGAGAAAAATTGGCTATCTGCAATACTTTTAGAGATAATTAGCATTTACTCATTTTGAGTAGGTGAGTAACTAGCTACGCGTCTGAAACTTCACCAAGTGAAAGCTCTCCCAAAAGGAGTTGAATGAGTTATTTGAGAAAAATTGGCTACCTGCAATACTTTTAGAGATAATTCCCATTTACTCATTTTGAGTAGGTGAGTAAGTAGGCCAAAGTTCACCAAACCTTTTTCCCTTTAGCATAGGATACTCTAGTACTACCCTGTGGTTCAAAAATTTGCTCGAAATTCCTCTATCTCTTACGGTTTGAGAGATATTTCTGATTTTTCACATTTTCACTAAAAGTAGCAATAAAGTAGCCATTACTCACTTGTACATTGAGCAACAGTTGTGAAACTTAAATATGTTACAGTTCACAAAAAAGTACATGAACAACATATTTGAGAGAAATTGTGTAGCTGCAATACTTTTGAAGATATAAACCATTTACTCATTATGGTTATCATTAAAAATTGAAAAAGTACCTATTACTCACTTAGCAATGGAGATACACTTCCAAATTACTGACCATGTTGTAGCTGTGGAGAAAGTAGCTGAACATCATATTGGAACAAAATTGTGTAGCTGCAATACTTTTGAAGATATAAGCCATTTACTCATTGACAATTATAAATCATATAATTATATTAGGTAAAAGCGCTATTACTCACTTAAAAGTAGGCCAAAGTTCACCAAACCTTTTCCCCCTTAGCAATAGGATGCTCTAGTACTACCCTGTGGGTCAAAAAATTGCTCGAAATTGCTCTATCTCTTACGGTTTAAGAGATATTTCTGATTTTTCACATTTTCACTAAAAGTAGCAATAAAGTAGCCATTACTCACTTGTACATTGAGCAACAGTTGTGAAACTTAAATATGTTACAGTTCACAAAAAAGTACATGAACAACATGTTTGAGAGAAATTGGGTAGCTGCAATACTTTTGAAGATATAAGCCATTTACTCATTATGGTTACCATTAAAAATTGAAAAAGTAGCTATTACTCACTTAGCTATAGAGATACAGTTCCAAACCACTGGCCATGTTGTAGCAGTGGAGAAAGTAGCTGAACAACATATTTGAACAAAATTGTGTAGCTGCAATACTTTTGAAGATATAAGCCATTTACTGGTTATGGTTATCATTAAAGACTGAAAAAGTAGCTATTACTCACTTAGTTATGGAGATACACTTCCAAACTACTGATCATGTTGTAGCAGAGGAGAAAGTAGCTGAACAACATATTGGAACAAAATTGTGCAGCTGCAATACTTTTGAAGATATAAGCCATTTACTTGTTATGGTTATCATTAAAAATTGAAAAAGTAGCTATTACTCACTTAGCTATGGAGATACACTTGCAAACTACTGACCATGTTGTAGCTGTGGAGAAAGTAGCTGAACAACATATTGGAACAAAATTGTGTAGCTGCAATACTTATGAAGATATAAGCCATTTACTCATTATGGCTATAATTAAAAATTGACAAAGTAGCTATTACTCACTTAGCTATGGAGATACACTTCCAAACTACTGACCATGTTGTAGCTGTGGAGAAAGTAGCTGAACAACATATTAGAACAAAATACTGTAAATGCAATAGTTTCAGAGTTATAAGCCATATAATTATATTAGCTAAGAGTGCTATTACTCACTCAAAAGTAGGCCAAAGTTCACCAAACCCCAAAAATATTGAAGAGGAAAAAAATTCATAAGGACTTGTAATTTACCAAAAATGTGTAACTGTAGTAGTTTCAGAGAAAACTGCGTGACACACGCACGCACGTACACACACACATGGTGCAAATTATAATCTCCCTCTGGCGAGCCGGGCGGGAGATAAAAACTTTATCCTCAAATATCATGTCACAGTATCAAATAAATTCTAGAAATTTACACTAAAAATAAACCACATGTATCAGTTAACATCGATCTTTGTATGAATGTGATAATGAAGTGTGAGGTGTGATCTGCTATTAGTTACCATAATCTTTATAATGAACTCCCTTTCCCTTATTATCCACCCAAAACTTTTTCTAATGATATTAAGTCACCATGATTTAGGAATCAAGCAGACAGATGCTATATTATACTGTGAAGATGAAAACATTTGCTCTGATGTAGCAGTTCTTTTAATGTAAATTTTCTGTAATAAATGCCCCATATTTGAAAAAGAGCTTTCCCTTTGGCATTTGTTACACAAATTATGGTAATATACACTGCATAAGCACATTGTTATTATTCCCGTTTTGAGAAGTATGTTTCTTTATGGATTGAATCTTGTGAGTATTACTAATTGCAGCCTTCAGCCTGATTTGATGGAATTATTTATCTCAACGGGGGTGTTGATATATTGACACTACAGTGTGATTGTCACAAGAGATTGCCTTATTTACAACTGTGACTAGCAAATGGCATGTGTGTATATTGATGTATCAAAATATATGTGTTGGCAGAAAGAATATATGGTTATATCTGCTAAAATGTTGAATGTGTACATTGTTTAAATACCTAAAAAAAATTGATATGAATAAAAATTTATAAAATGCTTGTTTTGTTCTGAAAAAAAAGATTTATACTACTTGAATACAGACTCACAGTTAATTATCTGGATAGTTAAATGATCCATCATTATAACATAGCTTCAGATGAAACGACAGTTTAGCAGATAACAGTCTTTCGGAGCTCAGCATGGATGAGAGAGGTAAATTTTGGGAATTTTCATTTTTCAGTTTAGCCTGTATATTTCTTTACATTCATAGCTCTTCACCTTTAATTAACCTTTCTTTCACACTGCTAAGAATGCAGTCTTATGAAAGTGTTCTTTGTGATTTGTTTCATGGTATGAATTTTTATATGATCATGGTAATTTGTAAGTTATTTATTGACTGGAGAATTTTTAAAGGTTCATTTTTAGTTGTGATGGTATTTATAAAAAAGAATCAGAAACAGGTGTTGTTTTTATTGGGGTTCTGAGTACTGTGTATTATAGGGTATACCATGCTTGGTATAGCTTTGGGGTGCTATAGCTCCATAGCTGTGCTATAATAGCTAATTAGTTATTTTAAGTAAATTTTTTATTACAATTTCATTACAATTAGTTTCCGCTTATTTTAAGGAAAAATAAAATAGCTATGCTTACCGAATTGTTTTGTAGGATTATTGGGCCAATTTTAAGCTTGTTTGGTATTGCTTTTGGTTATTATAGCTGTATAACGAACAGAGTAATAATTAGTTGGCTATTTTGAATAGAGACTTAGTTTCCATGCATTTAATGGAAAAGGATTCAATTTCAATATATTTGAACAAAATTTGATATGGAAGATAATTGGGTCCATAGCTTGCTTGGTATTGCTTTGCGTGCTATAGTTCTATAGGTATACTCTCAATACATAATTAGCTATTTTGTGTTAATACCTTATCACTTTTTCATCATACTTTGTTCTGCTCATTTTAGAAAAATGTTTTAGCTATCTTTATCAAATTTCCTATAAAGGATTATTGGGTCAATAATGTGCTTGGTATTGCTTCTGGCAGTCATAGCTCTATAGCTAAGTGAGTAATAGCCACTTAGCTACTTAATATAGCTATTTTCAGTAACAGTTTTGTGCTTACTTAGAGGAAAGGGAAGGAGATATTGTAATTGTATCCCCAAAAAGCGGGGATACTATGGATCATACATGATCATCGTACGCGCCCACGTCCGTGTCCCCAGATATTTTCTTGTGTTCAACCTACAAACCACATTTCTTTTGGGATTTCTTTTAAACTTTGCAAGTGGCTTGCTCTGACAGAGATCTGGCCACCCTATTCTTTTGGTAGCCCAGGAGTCAAAATTATGCTCTGGGGAGTCAAAAACGTCAAACATTTTGACTAATTTTGACTATTGCTTGTGTTCAAGCTGTAGGGCACAGTTTCTTTCAGATTTATTTATATTTAGTGCATGAATTGGTGGGTATGACGTCTCACCACCCTATCTTTTTTGTAGGCCTAGGGTCAAAATCAAGCGAATAATAGCTATTTTAAGGCTAGGAGTCAATATTATGCTCTGGGGAATCAAAACCTAAAAAAATTTGACTTGCAACGTGAAAACTATTGCATTTAGAGAATCCGGGGTCAGCTATAACATAGTAAAATTGCAGACCTGTAGCTCATTGCATAGCAGAGTAATAGCTACTTTGACGTTCTCACTGTTGAGTAAATCAGTTGTAACTTGAAAACTATTGCCAAAGTGCTTACAACTCGCTTATTATTGGTCCTAGAGTTTGCAATATGAAACCAACGTATAGGAAATCATGGGCTAGGAATCTTTTGATGTGGTTCAATTTCACCTTGGGCCCTTCCTTCTAGGTCAAATGAGGATAGCCAAACTTAAAAATGCTTATAATTCGCTTATTATTTGTCCTAGAGGTTTGCAATGTGAAACCAACTTGCTTATTATTGGTCCTGAAGGTTTGCAATGAAACCAACCTGTAGGAAATCATGGGCTAGGAATCTTCAGATGTGGTCATATTTGACCTCGGGCCCCTTCTTCTAGGTCAAACAACAATAGCCAAAGCTTAAATTGCTTATAACTTGCTTATTATTAGTCCGATAGGTTTACAATGTGAAACCAACTTATACAAAATCATGGGCTGGGAATCTTCTGATGTGGTCAAATTTGCCCTTGAGCCCCCTCTTTCAAGGTCAAACGAGGACAGCCAAATTTAAAAGTGCTAATAACTCGCTTATTATTGATCCGAGAGGTTTGCAATGTGAAACCAACGTATAGGAAATCATGGGTTGGGAATCTTTTGATGTGGTCACATTTGACCTTGGACCCCTCCTTCAAGGTCAAATGACAGCCAAACTTAAAAATGTGTATAACTTCAGGAGTCTTCAGCCTCTATGTCTTTTATTATTGCTTCTACATGTTTGCTATGTTCGGGGATGCACTGCCGGCTCTCAATAATGTGAGCGGCATAAGTCTAGTTTTGGTATGGAGGATTAAAGGGGCCATAGCTTGCTTGGTTATGCTTTGGGGTGTGACAGCTCCATAGCTATGTTATGAATAGCTAGTTAGCTATTTTGAGTAAATGTCTTATCATTTTTCAACCATTCAAGTTATTGTAAATTAAAGGTCACAGGCCCAGCTACTTTCTTCCAAGCTACAATGCATTTACTGTTATGCGTAATTTACAAACATCTCAGAAACCATTAGAGATAGAGCAATTTTGAGCAAATTTTGGACCCTTTGGATAGAAGAGACCTTAAGTAGAGTGCCTCTGAAAAATGTTGAATTTTCCAAATTTTTGCCACCATTTTGAATTTTTTTTGAATTTTTGGCAGTAAGTGAAAATGTCATTTATCTAAAAAAATTGCCAGAGATTGAGTGATTTTGAGCCAATTTTGGAAACTTTGCGTATAAGAGACCTTAGATATAGTGTTACATATATTGGACACTATATTAGTACATTGTATATTACATATATTAGGCACTATATTAGTGCATTGTTTAATTTAAGCTTTATGTTTATAAATTGTCATAAAAGATAATTGTGTTGTTGGTTCTTTTTGTGTGTTAACATTTAAAAGTAAGGGAGTATTGATTTTTGTGTTTTAATGTTTATTGATCTGTTCACAGACTGGGGAAAATCCCCCCCTCAGTGGTTATGTTAGATTTGGGGAAACCCAATTGCCAGTAGTTTCTAGAACTTCCTCATTTGGCCTAGATGGCTTCAAGCTTCTTTTGAGTTGGTTCTGTACAATTCCAGAGGAATCTGTGAATGTATATAAGGAATGTACATCACTGTGAACTTTTACTGGAGTGAACTGGATACATCATCTGGACAGATTTATTGTACTTTGGATATTTTGGATATTGTACATTCATATAACAGAGAGTGAATTTACTGCATTTTGGACATTGTCCACATCTTGGAGCAGACAGTACAGTTGTGTTAACTCTCTAAAAATCTCCAGACAGACCTTCTGTGTGACTGGATATATAAAGGATAGCAGGACAAGCACCTTTTGTGTTTTTGAGTGTGGGACGGGTCACAGGATATAGATATCTGTGTGCGAGTGAACGCTGGACAGATCATGGGACAGACCACAGGACATTGGACAGATCACAGAATATACCACAGGACGGATTACAGAACAGATTGCGGGATACGGCGGATAAACTTATTCTTAATCTCAGTGGTCAGGTCAGCTAGATCTTGTTATTGTATTAGTGTGCTTAGTTAAGGGCATACCAGTTGACTGTAATCATTATTGTTAATCGCTAAATAAATTTGTTAAGTTAAGCTTTTTGCTTTTTTTTTCTGTTACAACTTAAAGACAACCGGTAATTGCTACCGTGCTTGCCCGTGACCGTAACAGGAAAATTGGGGGCTCGTCCGGGATCCAACCATTTGATTACAACCATTTGATCAACCGTTCAATTAACATTTTGAAAATCCATTTGATTTAGTAATTGGTTACAGTCAACAGTGCTCAAAATGGCTAGTGCTAAAGAGTTTGTACAGTCACCATCTATGGAAGTTCTAGAAACTTTTAAAAAAGATATGTTAATGCAGATAGCACAAGAGTTATACAGTTAGAGGTGAAAAGGTCAACACGTAAACATGAACTTAAAAGGCTTATTGTTGAACAGTTAGTTGATGAAGATGTTTTACCTGATAGTTGTTTAGAAGTGTATAAGCCTCTACCAATGGAACCTTCTGGGCAATACGAGATCAGGCGATTAGAAATTGAGAGAGAGCTAAAACTCAGAGAATTTGAGGCTAGAGAAAGAGAGCTTGAAGCTCAACAGCGGAAAGAAGAGCTTGAAGCTCAACAGCGAAAAGAAGAGCTTGAAGCTCAACAGCGAAAAGAAGAGCTTGAAGCTCAACAGCGAAAAGAAGAGCTTGAAGCTCAACAGCAAAAAGAAGAGCTTGAAGCTCAAGCTCAAAAGGAAGAGCGAGCGCTTAAACATGAAAGAGAAATGAGAGCTTTAGAACTCAATGCCCGTAGAATTGCCCATGAAGAGTCCATTGCTACCAAATTTGATTTAGGTAAAAATGTGCGACTGGTACCACCTTTTAATGAGTCCGAGGTTGATAAGTACTTTCAGCACTTTGAAAGAGTAGCTCAAAATTTGAAATGGCCTATAGACCAGTGGCCTTTATTGCTGCAAAGTGTTTTGAGGGGAAAGGCCCAGGAGGCATACACGGCTTTGCCAATTTCTGAATGTGTGGACTATAACTCTGTCAAAAATGCTATTTTGAAAGCATATGAGTTGGTACCAGAAGCATATCGTCAAAAATTCAGAAATTATCGTAAACAAGAAAGTCAAACTCATGTTGAATTTGCCCATGAGAAAGAAGTGTACTTTGACAGATGGTGTAATTCTAGGGAAGTAGGTACAGACTTTGAAAAACTTAGGCAAGTTATTTTGATTGAAGAGTTCAAAAGGTGTGTTCATGATGACATTAAAACCTATCTAGATGAACAGAAAGTTGAAAATTTGGCAAAAGCAGCAGCTTATGCTGATGACTATGCGCTAACTCACAAGTCCACTTTCAACAAGAATAAGTCCTTTGGTCCTGCTAAAAAGTCTTATCCAGAAATAGGAAAGAAATCTGAAAATGTAGCTCCAGAAAAGAGTTCAGATAAGGGTCAAACTTCAAATCAGACTATGAGTAAGGATAGGAAGCCCAGATCCTTTGCTCCTGTGTGCCATTATTGTAAGAAACCTGGGCATGTTATGTCTGACTGTTGGCTCTTAAAGAAGAGAAGAGAAAAGGAGGCAACGCCCAACGCCTTTGTGTCTAGCAAGTCTAACTGGCGTTCAAATCCCAATAGAGCAGAGTCTAGTATTGGTTTAGACAAGTCTGAGATTATTAGGGAAGAGTTCAAACCTTTTGTGTCTGAGGGTTTTGTATCCTTGGAAAGTAGTTCCAGTCAGGTCCCCATTAAGATATTAAGAGACACTGGAGCTACTCAGTCCTTACTTTTAGAAGGTGTATTGCCATTGAGTGTAAGCACATCTACTGGTGAGAGTGTCATTGCTCAAGGTATTGAAGGAGGCTGTGTGAACGTTCCCTTGCATAAGGTCAAGTTAGTATCAGACTTAGTTACTGGTTCTGTTGTTGTGGGTACCAGGCCCACTTTACCCATTAAAGGGGTATCTTTGTTGTTGGGAAATGATCTTGCAGGTGGAAAGGTAGTTGCTGATCCTAAGGTTACTTCTAAGCCGATCACTTTGGTTAGCACTGAGAAATTAGAAGAGGTTATTCCTGGTATTTTTCCCCCCTGTGCTGTGACTCGAGCTATGGCCAAAAAGGCCCAAGAAGAACCAAAAGATTGTAAACAATCTACAGATGTCTTAGTTGATTTGTCAGATACATTCTTAAACAACTATGACCATGATGTGCAGAATTCTAGTGATACAAATCCCAAGGCTAGGGTAGATTCTGAAAAACAAGACTCAATTGACTGTCAAGATGTATCACTTTCAAAATCAAAATTGATTTCAGAGCAGGAAGATGATCCTGAATTAGCTCCTTTATTCAAGTTGGTCTTGCCACCAGTAGAGCTAGATAAGGTCCCTGTAGGCTATTATGTCAGAAATGGTGTACTTATGCGAAAGTGGAGGCCACCAAATGTCCCTGCATCTGAAGAATGGTTAGTAGTACACTAGATTGTTGTGCCAAAAGTGTACCAAAGTGAGATATTAAAATTGGCTCATGAATCTCCAATGGGTGGCCATTTAGGCATCAACAAAACTTACAACAAGATAACCAAACATTTCTATTGGCCTCAAATTCGGCACTGTGTGGCAGAATTTTGCAAGACTTGTCACATTTGTCAAATGGTAGGAAAGCCAAACCAAAAAATTCCTGTAGCTCCTCTCAAACCCATTCCAGCATTTGAGGAACCATTTAGCAAAGTGATAATTGACTGTGTAGGTCCCTTACCAAAAACTAAATCCAGAAACCAATATCTTTTGACCATTATGTGCGCCTCAACCAGATTTCCCGAAGCCATACCATTGACCAACATAACAGCTCCCAAAATCTCAAAAGCTCTGGTTAATTTCTTTACTCTAGTTGGCTTACCAAAAGAGATCCAGTCAGATCAAGGGTCAAATTTCATGTCAGGACTATTTCAACAGGTTGTATTTCAGTTAGGTGCCAAACAGATCAAATCTAGTGCTTATCACCCAGAATCCCAAGGTGCACTTGAAAGGTTCCATTCCACTTTGAAGAATATGATTAGGACATATTGTTTAGACAATGAAAAAGACTGGGATGAAGGCATCAGCTTATTATTGTTTGCAGTTAGAGAATCTGTTCAAGAGTCTTTAGGCTTTAGTCCCTTTGAGTTGGTCTTTGGCCATTCAGTCCGTGGTCCTCTCAAGCTCTTGAAGGAAAATTGGTTATCTGAGAACACCGAGAGCCTAAATCTGCTAGATTATGTTTCAAAGTTCAGAGATAAGTTGAAGAAGGCTTGTGAGCTGGCGCAACAAAATTTGAAAACTTCTCAGTCAAAAATGAAGATGCTTTATGATAGGAAGTCACAAAACCGTATTTTCAAACCAGGTGACAAGGTTTTAGTGTTACTACCTGTCCAGGGAAATACGTTACAGGCCAGATATCACGGGCCATACAAAGTGTTAAAGAGAGTAGGTGACCTGGACTATATCATTGAAACCCCGGACAGAAGAAAGTCAACCCAACTATGTCATGTAAATATGGTAAAACCATACTTTGAAAGGGGTGTGAAAAAACCTGTTATGGTTACTGACTGTAACATAGAAAGTAACAGTAATCAGGAGCATGAAATATGGGACGACACTCCTGATCTTGATGTTGAATGTAAAATTAGGTTGAGTAATTCTGCGATCCTTGATGATTTGGAAGCCAAACTGAGTCATGTACCACCAGATAAGAGGGTTCCACTCATTGAATTGCTCTTAAAGTACAAGTCAGTGTTCCCAAATGCCCCTAATAGGACAAATATACTCATGCATGATGTCGATGTCGGCGATGCCCGTCCGATCAAACAGCATCCGTATCGTGTAAATCCTATGAAACTCGAAAAATTAAGGCAGGAAGTGCAATACATGCTAGAAAAAGATATAATTGAACCAAGTGAAAGTAGTTGGGCATCTCCTTGTGTTTTGGTCCCGAAACCAGACGGTTCAATCAGATATTGCACTGACTACAGAAAAGTCAATGTTTTGAGTAAAACGGATTCCTTCCCTATCCCAAGGATGGAAGACTGTATTGATCGGATTGGCAATGCCAAATACATCACAAAGTGTGATTTACTGAAAGGATATTGGTGTGTGCCTCTTACTGAGCGGGCCAAAGAAATATCAGCCTTCGTGACCCCTGATGGTCTATATCAGTACAAGGTGATGCCATTTGGCATGAAGAACTCCCAGGCCACATTTCAAAGACTAATGAATATATGTTTAAAAGACTTAGAAGGTGTTGAAGTGTATGTGGATGATATTGTCATCTTTAGTGATACTTGGGAAGAACATTTAAAAAGGCTTGAACAAGTCTTGTTTCGGCTCAAAGAGGCAAACCTCACTGTAAATTTGTCAAAGAGTGACTTTGTAAAAGCCAAAGTTATTTACTTAGGGCATGTAGTAGGTCATGGAGTTGTGACACCAATCAAAGCCAAAGTCAAAAGCATCATTGACTACCCCGTTCCTGAAAATAAGAAAAGCTTAATGAGGTTCCTTGGAATGGCAGGATATTATAGAAAATTTTGCAAAAATTTTTCAGAGGTCACTGCTCCACTGACTGAGCTACTGAAAAAGAATGTAAAATATCACTGGTCAGAGACTTGTCAAAAATCATTTGACAAAGTAAAGAACCTTCTCTGTTTAGAGCCCGTACTAACTGCTCCGGACTTCAGTAAACCTTTCCGGCTGGCTGTAGACGCCAGTGATGTGGGTGCAGGTGCAGTTTTACTGCAATGTGATAATGAAGATATTGAACATCCCATCTGCTATTTTTCAAAAAAAATTAATGTTCATCAAAAGAACTACTCTACAATAGAAAAAGAATGTTTAGCACTCATTTTGGCCATCCAGCATTTTGACATATACATATCTTCATCATCAAAACCCACCATTGTATACACAGATCACAATCCACTAGTCTTCTTGCACAAAATGAAAAACAAAAATAGAAGATTATTGAACTGGAGTTTAATGTTGCAAGAACACAATCTTCAAATAGAACATGTTAAAGGAAAGGATAATATCTGTGCGGACGCCCTGTCCAGAAGCTGTATTTAAAGTGTAATTTATATACCTGTAATTAGTAAGTTTATAAAGGTTATACATGGTACTAATTTTACTTTTGTATTTAGACAAAAATGTTTTGTAAAATGTTATTACCTGTGTTTGTATACATCATGAAAATCTCTTGTAAAATTTTGTAATCCCTTGGTTTCCAAAATTTTTCTTTAAGGGGGGAGGTGTTACATATATTGGACACTATATTAGTACATTGTATATTACATATATTAGGCACTATATTAGTGCATTGTTTAATTTAAGCTTTATGTTTATAAATTGTCATAAAAGATAATTGTGTTGTTGGTTCTTTTTGTGTGTTAACATTTAAAAGTAAGGGAGTATTGATTTTTGTGTTTTAATGTTTATTAATCTGTTCACAGACTGGGGGAAATCCCCCCCTCAGTGGTTATGTTAGATTTGGGGAAACCCAATTGCCAGTAGTTTCTAGAACTTCCTCATTTGGCCTAGATGGCTTCAAGCTTCTTTTGAGTTGGTTCTGTACAATTCCAGAGGAATCTGTGAATGTATATAAGGAATGTACATCTGACCACAAGTGAACTTTGTATTCGCTTGCTATAAGGAGAGCTATATATTTGTGTTTCGGAGTATAATATATGCTTATATCACTGTGAACTTTTACTGGAGTGAACTGGATACATCATCTGGACAGATTTATTGTACTTTGGATATTTTGGATATTGTACATTCATATAACAGAGAGTGAATTTACTGCATTTTGGACATTGTCCACATCTTGGAGCAGACAGTACAGTTGTGTTAACTCTCTAAAAATCTCCAGACAGACCTTCTGTGTGACTGGATATATAAAGGATAGCAGGAAAAGCACCTTTTGTGTTGTTGAGTGTGGGACGGGTCACAGGATATAGATATCTGTGTGCGAGTGAACGCTGGACAGATCACGGGACAGACCACAGGACATTGGACAGATCACAGAATATACCACAGGACGGATTACAGAACAGATTGCGGGATATGGCGGATAAACTTATTCTTAATCTCAGTGGTCAGGTCAGCTAGATCTTGTTATTGTATTAGTGTGCTTAGTTAAGGGCATACCAGTTGACTGTAATCATTATTGTTAATCGCTAAATAAATTTGTTAAGTTAAGCTTTTTGCTTTTTTTTCTGTTACAACTTAAAGACAACCGGTAATTGCTACCGTGCTTGCCCGTGACCGTAACAATAGTGCCTCCAAAAACTGCCCAATTTCTGAATTTCAGCCGCTATCTTGAATTTTGGCGGAAATTTGCCAGAAATCAATGCCATCTTGAATTTTTGCAGAAATCAAAAATGCCATTTATCTCGAAACCATTAGAGACAGAGTGACTGTGATCAAATTTTGGACCCTTGGGTATAAGGACTCTGAAAACTGTTGAATTTTCCGAATTTTGGCCACCATCTTGAATTTTGTTTGAAAATGAAAATATTATTTTCTTGAGCAATTTTGAATAAATGGGCTCATCCTTGGTTATAAGAGACCACAAATATAGTGCCTATCTTTTCTTTCATGTTTTGAAAGATATTTACACAATGATAAAATAAGGGGAAAAGCAATTTAAAGTAGTGCAAGGAGAACCTTTTTTTCTGTTTCATGCATGTTGTATGTATATTTTTTCTGTAATGTTAAAGACAAAACATAGTTATAAAAGTAAAAAAAATCATTCAGATGAACATTGTCAGTACAGTATGCTGACACAGGAGATAAAACTTGTGCAAAGATTTCTTATCACCAGCTTTGGATCATAAAACCAGAACTTGTTTATCAGTATTGGTTGGGTGGACATTACACATGACAATGTGTTGTCTTTTATGCTATCCTATATTTACCTTCTGTGGCATATTTCTTACTATCTCTGGTGGGGAGGGCTTTGTTTCTGCATACAAAAAAACAGCCATTTTCTACTTTACGACATTTGATAGTTATCCAATCATATGCAATATATGTTGCAAGAAAGGGTATTTAAAGACTACTGCACAAACTCTTAAAACAGAACATTCATAGGGTGGATATGACATATTACAGTCAAATTGCTGTAATTAAAACTCTGATAGATATAATTCCCTTCCAGATATAATTGAAATCAAGTCCTTGGAGGCAATTTCCACTGAAATTGACCTTGTTACATGGAAATCCTTGTCAAGTATAAGTTTTTTTTTGGTACTGTGAAACTCAACTTTACAAGATTCACTAATGTTCCATTCATTACAATCCAACACTTAACAATTAAAGTATTCTATCTATATTTCCAGAGTGTGTACAGCTGTTAGAAGAGCACCTGGGAATCCGTACTGTGACCCCAGTTATAGATGGCAGCACTGATGTCAATGCCTTATCACGTGAACATCAGCCACTGGATGCAGCAAAGTCCCGCAAAAATCCATTTGGCTTTATTGTGGATCTGTTCAGACCCAAAAACAAGGCATTATCCACTGAGCTTTCATCATCACATGCAGACACACACAAGACTGACATCTCTGAAGAGGATCTGGAGACTTCTAATGGGACCACAGAGGAATGCTCTGAGGAACTCTGCTCCACAGACACTAACTTCTCAGTCACAGTGGTAAATTTTCCACAGAAAACTGGCTCATCTTCACTACCAGGGTCGAAGCTGTCTACACCAGTCAAAAGACAGCGGGACTCAGAGGTGTTAAGGTCAATGGAGATGATCCATTTGTCTCGGGAAGATAACCCAGTTTTGGTGAAGATCCGGAACAGTGAGCAGAGTCTGCTGGGTAGTACTGACCTGGGTATAGAGGGTACAGAGAGGGTACCACCCCCGGTACCTCTAAACTCTGACAGCAGTAGCAGCGAGGTACTCCACCAGTCCTTGGTGCGCAGCCCGCCGCCTGTCATTAAACGTCAGCACTCACCACTATCCCGTGAAAACTCCCTTTCTCCAGTGCCTTCCCTCTACTTCCCGTCACGCTCAGACTACACTCGTGCACAGATTGAAAATGATGCAGCAGAGATTCTGGCATTGCAGAATCATGTGCTGCAGCAGAAGTCGCAGAGAGGCAGCCAGCATAGCACCCCACGCTCCTCTGTGCATGGAAAGGTAAGCTAGATGGTATAATATCTTTGTGAAAATTTCTCAGCCTGTACCTGTCATGTGTGTGTTTAGGGCCCCTCCACTTTCAACTGGAAGTGAGTGTGGGATAAATATGGCAAGTACAAAGTGCAAAAATGTCCAAATTTTATGCATTAAGTTTAGAAGGTGTGATGTTATAATTAATACATCAATCTTTTTTATTTTGTCACTGAAAATTTCACAATGTTAAACTTGCAGCAGTAATGTAAAATTGTATTATGAATTATAGCATCTTCTAAAAATTATTGAAGTCCAGCAGGTTTACTCATATTTAGGTATGTGTACAGATGCTTGAAGATGGGGACACATATTAAAATGTGTTTCTTTTTAGAAACCTCTTTCTGGATTTTTATATTGCTTTCAACTACAAGTAGTCACAACATGCAGGTCATTGGTTTAGGTAACTAGATACAGGGTTAAAGCTAATGCTGTCCATATTTTTTTTTCTATATTCTATAGTGATAGAGTGATTGTCTACAGACTCAAATGGTCAGTCGAAATTCACGATCATTCTGGGTGTAGTACCCATCAATTCATCATTATTACTGACAATTTCAAAAATTTAGTTACCTTTCCTTACGTATCTAAATATCCACATGTTTTTAAAATATTTTATGCAGTTTTTCTTAATAAATTAACAGATTTGTCAAGAGTTTCGGGTTCCTTTATTTCTACTACCATATTTACAGAAAGTGAGTGTTTTGGTAGATTCTAAATGTCTGAACACCATTGTCCCAAATGCATCGACATAAATTTCATCCCCGAATATGTTTCATGATATAACCAACAATGGAATCGATTATGGCTCGATCATCGCTCGGAAAAATGGACGATTAATCGACCATGCAAGTTAAAGGCGATTCCCATCACTAATATTCTATAATCCACATTGTTTGTTAACCAGAACTCGCCTGCAGACAGTCTAATGCTGCACAGAAGTAGTAGTCTGAGTGAAGAGGAAGGGTCAGGCCGTGACTTGAGTAGAGGCAGGAAGATCAGACTCGCTCCACTGAGAGGCCCAGTACCCCAGTCTCCTGGTGAGTACCTCTTGTAGTGAGTACTTTAGGTACATCGAGTGTCTTCAGTAACATAGTATGTACTTCAATCGCTTGTTGAACTTATGTAGGAATCTGGTGAGAGGCCTGTCAGAGGACCAATATCTTGTCTGGCAAGTGCTTCATATAATAAATACCTCAAGGTATCGAATGAGTGCCTTCAATAATGTATATACTATATTCACATTATGAGTAAATGTAGGCAACTGGTATTATATTTCAGTCATTTAATAAGTATCCCAGTTGCATAATATATACCCCTTCGTGTAATTAGTACTTCTTTCAGTACTTAGAACCCCTGGCCAGTTACATAATAAGTACCCTGGTCACATATACCTCTGACTACCTTGATGAGTATATTTGCTCATGATAAGAAAAACACTGAAATAAATCAGGATAGGATAGTTTTCTAAACTTGTCATGTTTTAACTTAATACTGGTAGTTTCACCTTTGATTAATATGTTTATTCACAATTTATTTAAATCATAAAGTAAAGTACTATTGCTCTGTTTTATATATTATAGCAAGTCCCCTTGTCAATAAACCCCTCCAGATGGTAAAACAGGGAGAAACTGGAGAGAACAGACCACCCACCCCACCTGTGCAAACAACCAGGTATGCCAGGTAATACAACTATTTATACAAACGATAAGTACCACTAGCCATGTAGTAATAGGAAAATTAATACAATAGAGAAGCCTTCAGCAAATCATACTTGGGAGAACTAACCCACCCACCCTACCTTACCAAAACTAGCTGACACCAGAGATAATGTAACTTAATACACAAGATAAATATTCTGAACATGGTACAACTTGTATTACATGACTATGGTGTAAGAGTAACACCAGAACAAGCATTTAGTTTAAATAATAAAGAAAAAATAGTATTCAGGAGAATAGAAATAACTTTGTACAAGAGCACTCAGAGTACATATACCTCGAGCAAAGCACGTAATAATAAGTAAATTGGAAAATCCGGATTATTTTTTGTATCCATATGGTGATTAAAGTTACTTTCAAAATTTAATATGTTGAGCTAAGAGCCATCTTCTGATTTATATTGAGGAAGATTCAACCAGTAGTGTTTGCCTAATCCCACTAACAAAAAAAACAGACAAATGGTTGTGCAAATAATACCACCTTTGCGGATGTAAAATTTACTATCTAGATAATAGAAGATAAGACATAGAGATGCTACTGTACACTGTAACAGTAAAATCATCCAACAATACCAGGATGTAATCACAGTCAAAAGATTCTTTGTATAACAGAGGATCAGCAGAATTACTGGCCTGCCCTTCTGTAGTTACACAAAAGTTAACAATGATATACAAACTTGAGATAGTGTGAAGTGACAGTAAGCATGTCTCAGTATGCTTATGTAGTAATATAAGCACATGTAACATTTGAGAAATTTCTAATGTGCCTAGAACTCGGCCATTCTTGATGTTGATCTTGTTCCTGTTGATGATTAACCTTTGCTACTTTTGTTTGTCTATTTAATTGGTTACAGTTTGTCATCTCCAAATCCCACCCTGTCAAACAACTCTAGTCCAAAGTTGAACAAGCGCAAGAAGAAACGGAAAAGCAGCAACCTGGATACGAGTGATAGTACAAGAGACAGGGACTCAAATGGTGAAGACACACCAGTCCTTGAGGTAAACAGCTTTGCTAAAGGGAAGGGACCCTCATCTCTGGAGCAGAGAAAAGCAATCGATAAGTCCATACGCAATCTGTTACAGTAGAAATGTGCTCAATAAGTAAAAGAAAACATATTTGTTGTTGTTATTTTCTGCAATACTTTGGTTTTTACCATTTTTATTATGTCTGTAATATTTAATATATTTTTGTAAAAAAAGGTTAGACATTTTCTTTGTTGGTTGCTAAGTTATGTGAAATATATCAGGACAAACATATTGATGCTATTATGGGTCACACTTGTTTACACTAGGAATAATTCACTTGCGACACTAGTCTACACAAGACTGACCGTAGTAGGCCAAATAAGGCTTTCTCAAGAGTGCAAAATTTCCTACCATCCATGCACAAATCAAGCTGACCTCCAGTAACAGTTTGTCATATGGTGATTATGTGAAATAATTGCCTTTGATATTCCCTGATGTCTTAATGGTAAAGGTTCTCTCACCATTATAAGATTTTGAAATAAAGATCCAAAGTTCATTCCATTTAGGATCTTCAAGTACAGGAATTTGAGCATTATGAAGTTATGATTTATAAGATTAGACTAATTAAACAACTATAAATCTCATATTCTCAATGCAAAAATATAGCACAAAAATAGAGAACAGTTTCCAAAAGCCAATGCTTACACTCTTTTGTAATTACCACAATAGTTGCACTGTTTATATTTCTCCCTCCAGTGTTTATTACCTTGCAGGATGTCAGGTGGATATTAAGGTAATGTATCATAAGAAACATACGTTGGGCATCAAATTTTATTGTTCTTGTATTCTGTATTATTTTGAAGGTCCATATTAAGTATATAATCTGTGTATTATTCAGTGTTGTATTTGTAACTGAAACCATAGAATTGTGTTAAATTGTAAGCATAATTGTCATCATGTTGATGACACAGGATGCATAAATCAAAGTCGGAGTAAAATCAAAATGTTGTGTCAGCATTTAGATCAAGTTTTTGATTCATATATTTCAGCTGTATATCATAGACTGTAATGTCCCACCATTTGTATTATACAGTGAGCTTTCTTTGTAATGTCACATGTATAATAATATCAGCCTATTTAGTCACTGGCAAAAATATTCCACACACACACACACATTTCATTAAAGCTTTTCTGTAAAATTTAAGAGTGTGTGCATATTCTGCATATGTGACATGGCAGTGTGGTTTGTATGTGTACTATGTGGGATACAAGCTCAATCTACCATAACACAATGTGCTATGCAAAGAAGAAAATGTTAGTTGAAATTCCTCATTTAGTAGTTGGGCTGTGTCCTACTCAGGTACTTAAAAACAAACTATTTTGAGAAGCATGATATTTATAGGGTTGTAAGAAAAAGTAATTTTTGTACACAAGTACTGTTTTGCCATTTCTGCATGTTGATGGGTACTTTTTTCAGTATAAATACTCTCCGTTTTGGCTATTTTCTTGCAAAAATCATAAAAAATCCATTCTTTGAAGTTATTTACATGAGAATATTTGTCAAATTTACAATATGAAACTAGAGTAACCTTTTTGTAATTTTCAACTCAGAATAATTCATTAGTTATTTTACATTACAACCCTAATTGTCTGTTGTGCTTTATTTTAAAAATGTAGACAAAATGAATTTTGTTTAATAAATAATAAAATGTTTTCTGTGTTTGTCAAATCTCATGTTATCAAAACAGAAGTAAAATAGCCAATGTAATGACTTCTGGAAATTGTGTTTCACTATACACTTGCATACGATATCTTAATACACTGGGTTAATTAACATTTGTAGTTTTAATGTTGCCATTGTGTTTAGAATTTTACATTTCTTCAGTGCTAAATAAAATAAACTTGGTCTTATTGAGCACAACGCTTTTGCATGAAATAATATTTTTGAAGTAAACTAGTCGTATAATCTAGTTTACGAACTTGGATATCTGTAAAAAATATATATATATATCATAGATTGAGGTTTGCAATTTCATTATACTTTTGCAAAGCTTTTAATTAATAATACATTTTGTACCTCTCTTCACGGCGTACATTCCTTTGTCCACATTGTAATCTCTACAGCTTGGTAAAAGCTATCGACAGTTAGATGCCAGTGGAAACACTCAAAAATGTACAAGAAGAATGAAGGATATTGTACTAGGTGAAAGGATAGACAATATGGAAAAAATTTACAGTGTAAATATAAATAAGAATTTTCAACTCAGATTATTTTGTGCCAATTTTGGACAGTGATTAGAAGTAGAGATGGTATTATCACTGAATCAGAACCACTTGAAAAGGTCAATTGTATCCACCGGATAGCATCCAGTGGATACTATGGATTTCGCTTTGTTACGTCGCTGCTGCCGCAGTGTGTAGAGAGATTTCACCGTTACCGCTCTAACAAAAATAATATTATAGCTACCCTTCTCAAATTTGCATGATATATTCATAATCATATAATCTTGCCTGGGAATATTTTTGGCCTCATTTTGAAAAAGAAGATGGCCGCCAGGGACGTTTATTCGACTTTAAGCAAGGACTTTTGTTGCCCCCCCTGGAGAAAAGGGTATTATAGGTAGAGATCTCAAATTCCCAGTATATGTTCCTCATTACAAAATCTTGACTGGCAATATTTTTGGCCTCATTTTGAAAAACAAGATGGCCACCACGGGCGTTTCTTTGTCAGTCATGAAAAGTGCTTATACTTCCCTTATTATGGTCCTAGAGGTTTGGGATGGTAAACCAACTTATAGGAAATCATTGGCTGGCGATCTGGTGTGGTCAGATTTGACCTTTGACCCCTCCTTCAAGGTCAAACGAGGATAGCCAAACTTAAAAGTGCTTATAGCTTGCTTAATATTGGTCCCAGAGGTTTGGGATGGTAAACCAACCTATAGGAAATCATGGTTTGGGAATCTTTTGGCATAGTCACATTTGACCTTGGACCCCTCCTTCAAGGTCAAACAAGGATACCCAAATTTAAAAGTGCTTATAACTTGCCTATTATTGGTCATACAGGTTTGGGATGGTAAACCAACTTATAAGAAATTATGGGCTGGGAATCTTTTGGTGTAGTCAGATTTGACCTTGGACCCTCCTTCAAGGTCAAATGAGGATAGCGAAACTGAAAAGTGCTTATAACTCGCTTAATATTGGTCCTAGAGGCTTGCAATGTGAAACAAACTTACAGGAAATCATGGGCTGGGAATCTTTTGATGTGGTCAGATTTGACCTTGGACCCCTCCTTCAAGGTCAAACGAGGATAGCCAAACCTAAAAGTGCTTATAACTCGCTTATTATTGGTCCTTGAGGTTTGGGATGGTAAACCAACCTATAGGAAATCATGGGCTGGGAATCTTCTGGTGTGGATAGATTTGACCTTGTACCCCTCCTTCAAGGTCATATGAGGATAGCTAAACTTAAAAGTGCTTATAACTCACTTATTATTGGTCCAAGAGGTTTGGGATGGTAAACAAACTCATAAGAAATCATGGGATGGGAATCTTTTGATGTGATCAGATTTGACCTTTGGCCCCTCTTTCAAGGTCAAATGAAGATAGTCAAAATTAAAAGAGCTTATAACTCACTTATTCGTGTTCCTAAAGGTTTGCACTGTCACACCAACCAATAGGAAATCATGGGCTAAGAATCTTTTGATGTGGTCAGATTTCACCTTGGGCTCCTCCTTCAAGTTTGAGTGATGGTTGATTGGCTTTGGTGTATTTTCTTTCTGGTGGATACAATTTGCATCGGTTCTCTGATGCGCTAGGTCTAGTTCATTTTGCATTTCATGGGAATGGTACCTTTATAGTTTGTACCGGTCTCATTATGTATTTGAATTAAATGAAATCCATGTTATGGTCAAGTTATGCCAGGTTTTTGAGGGGATCAGTAATACATGTAGCTTAATCCACTCTAGTCTTCATGCATCACTTTCTTTTATCTTTTTGATTTTTTCAACAATACTGTATGTCTCAAGGCCAAGATATGTTACATTTATCAGTCAGACAGGTTCTAGTCAGTAAAGCTGTCAGTATTAAGTGCATTTTTTATTTTTATTTTTTTTTTTGGGCATGTACAAAATGTACACGGTTTACAGTCAATTTGTGCCAAAAATATATAGCAGTGAATCTCTTAATTTTTCTTTGTGTAAAATGTTATGTGTTCATATCTATCTTTAAATTTGAAAAGGTTACTGTTAAGATAACTCTGAACTGTATTTTAATGTTGTGTTAATGTCATTGTATGTTTTGGGGGACTTTTCTTACGAGGAATTTTCTCAGTTGGGACATTTATTGTGCTATCTGTTTTGCCAGTAAATCATTTGCCAAGTTAATGCACTGAAGTTATATTGCGAGTTTGTAACCATTAACATTGTGGTTTTCACTAATGAGACTTTATGACACAGTACAGATATGCTTACCTATATTTTTCCAAACTGTGTCAGGCATAATTTGTTGTCAAATTCTTGAAGACCAGACATTAATTAAGCAAGAGCACTCAAAGAGCGCAGACATCTGCCAAGCCATGTAGTAATAAGTAAATGGAAAAATCCAGATCTTTGATATTTTTTTGGTATCCAAATGTTGATCCAGATCACTCTCAAAATTTAATGGGATCCAAGTTAGACCGAGAACCATCTGCTCATTTTTTGCATGAAGATCTAGCCAGTAGTATTTGTCTAATCCTGCTAACAAGCAGACAAACCGTCACAAATTTAATACATACACCTCCTTGGTGGAGATAATGAGCTTTTATTTCACCAGTGCTCCATACGTTTATCTAAAGCAAGTGAATGGATCATAATTTGACTAGAAGAATATTTGCAATAATATATCTTACTGTATAACATGCTAATTGTTAGAATGCTCTAAAGGTCTATACAGATCATACAAATACTATACACTCAGATACAATCCATCATGAAACTGAGGAAAATGGTGAAATATCAAAATCAGACCAAAAAGATAGAAATTATAGTTATTTTAACTGGAGGTCTAATATGCTGTATGCTAAAAATGCCTGCATATCTGATACATAATTTAGTTATTGGAGAATTCTTCCAAAATGAAAATAATTTTCTAATCTAATCTACTGCTTTGCATGCACAATGTCTTCCCCACAGTGGGAAACTCGGTGCACCAAGTTAACAAAAGTATTGATCATTAGGACAGTCGATGGGTACTCAAGGTCGGTAGTCCAGAGTTATGGGTGACCAAATTTAAGGAGACTAAGTGGGGAAACTAGAGTTACAGAGGGGAGTTTTCAGATGTTTCCTGAAAGAAGTGACAGATGGGCTATTTCTTTTTTGGAAGGGGAGAGACTTTCAGAGAGTAGGTGCATAATGACAGCAGGAATTAGAAAATGTTTGTGTGATTTGTGAACTCTGCGATCAAAGGTGGAGATACTAAGGAAGTTTAGGGCTGGTGTGTATCTGGTGTTTTCTGTCAGCTAATATGGTGTCATTTTTTGTGTATATATAAAAAGTATGTCATACCAGTTCTAACATTATTAACATCTCATCATGTCATCATTGGTACGTAGGAGCCTTTATTAAAGCTATTTAAAGTGTTAAATTTGGTATAAACTATCAAAAAGATTTTCCTAGAAAAAATTCTTAGAATAAGAAAAATTTCTAAGAATAAGAAATTTTCAAAATTTCTGTAAAAAAAGTGTATTTGCAATACATTTTTTTAACAAATTATACCTTTGTGTTAGTCAATTACTATAAGACTAATGCTACCAGTTTTCCACAGATATTGCAATCAGTCATTGTTACCTTTAGAAATCTAAAAATTCCGTAATAACTTAAAAATTATTACATGAAATTTTTCTTATTCTAAGATTTTTTTTCCTACAAAATGGTTGTTTTCCTAGAAAATTCTAAGAATGAGAACAATTCTAAGAATATGAAGGTTTGTGAAAATGAAAACTGGGGTTTCTATTTGGAATACAGAGCAAAGCATAGTACAGAAACTTATTGTACTGGCAGAGCATTTGTACAAATATTGCATGTAAAAGAATCATAATGGATGTATGTTAATACAAGTATAACATTGATGCATTTACCATGTATTTTCAGTCATAGATCTCAGTGTTTCTCATGTATGTACATTCAAATAGCAAAGTGTATATTAAAAAGAGATATTATTGTCTAATGTTTATAGTGGCATTTATACATAATATACATTTTTGCAGCATCCACCATTCCAATAAAGACTGGAGAGAAATTCAATTTGTTTTTGTTTTGACACATTTATTAATACTTCTGGAAAATACTTAAAATTTCTGCAGAACTATCACATGATGTTTACATTACATTATGGTGACTATCATGTCAAAAATGCTTAACTTTATGATTTAATGAACGTAAAGTGTGTTATCAATGTTTTATCAGGCAAAAATCTAAACAGATAAATGGTATTTTGTGTAGACACAAGCAACTGATTCTTAAAATTGGGATCAAATTTTCATGAAATTTGGCTCCTTTAGGGAGCATCAAATACTTATTTACATCCAAGCTACTGTTACCCACCCCAGTCACTGCGGCCCCAGCATACTGTTTGGTCGTATGTAGACTTATCCCGCTAAAGATTCCATCTGATTTGTCAGTTATTTGTTCACAAAACAATCTCTGTAAACATCTGCATGTGCAAGAGATCGAAACTAATCACAGAATTACCCAGTCCCTTTCTGCACGCCATAATATCATTGCTTGTCAAAATTACCCCAAAATTCCCCAATCTCATAATTTCAAATGTATCAACTTGTTTTAAATTCAACATGGCCAACAAAACAGAAAGAAATTCATGTAACACATGGCCCCTGCAGATCAGAAAAAACATTCCAAATATATTTTATCTCTTGCTATGTCGGAAATTGTTTACTGATAGCTGCACTCTTGAAGTCGCCTTTTTTACATTTTGACCACCTTGAAATTTTGTGTTTCATACAAGTAACAGACATTACACTGTAGTCCAGTTTATAAATATTCCTCTGTGGACTTGCACATTATTGAGAGTATTAATACACTATAAACTTGAGTGGTCACATCAATATTTGTGACAAAGCTAACAATTACTATATTATTTTTATCTTGCCCTTTTAACTGGCTTTACACAATTTCTTCCTTCCTGTGTAACTGACTTTTCAGGTATTACCTTACTGAGTACATTCTGAAATCTCTGGTGTCCGCCTAAGTCTCTGGATAATGATCTTTCATTTTTTTGCTTTTTTTGTAGCTCTAGCACCTAAGAGTCTATCATTATAATGAAGATTAAGTGCTATAAAAGTACTGCTTACATTACCAGAAAATACTTGTAAGATTTCCATATGATAGATTAAATATCAATAGCTATTTACTTTATACTTCAAGGAATTTTACATATCTAAGATAAACTTAAATGGGTTATACTACAGTAGTGTAAGTCTTTGAGATGACTTTATATTATTACTCCTCTTGCTGACTGACTTTACACTCCAATGCCTATTATTCTGCTGGGTTGCTGACCTGACGGTCACAGAATTTTTACCACTTTTCATTAGCTGGACACTACAATCTACTTTTTCATATCTTTGAGGAGAGTCTGTGCTGCCAGGCGTCCAGGTGCCCCCATCACCCCACCCCCTGGGTGTGCCCCACTACCACACAGGTAGAGACCCTGGATGGGGGACCTGTAGTCACTGTATGCTGGCAAGGGGCGGGACATGTACAGCTGATCCAGTGACATGGAGCCATGGAAGATGTTCTGAAATGAGTAATCATAAGATGTAGTACTCATCTACAACATGTTTAACTGACATCAATTGATTATTAAAAAATGGTAGGCTGTAAAGTGACCACAAATATGTCTTTTGCACAATTCTGAAATTATTGTGACTATTGAATGGTAAATAAAGTAACCCTATAGAATTCTATTTACTTTGTCTCTTGGGATATAAATGTACACTAATTTTGGTTTTTATCATTTTTTTATTAATTTATTATACATGTATACATTCTTCTTAACTTTTTTTTTATTTTCATAAGAATTGCATCATTACAATATTTATGTATACCTTAAGAATGAATTGTTTAAGGAATACCTGGTTTTGTAACTAAGATATCACTACGTAGGTTACAATGATAAAACAGCCAACATGGCTTTGGATTTGTTTTGACTTTCAGATAAGTTTTATGCCTTATTTTGACCAAATTCAAATGTGACTATTTTCTTATATTAATAAATGACAAATTCTCCTGCTTTATGATGGTTTTAAACTCGGTCTAATGATCGACTTAATTAAACCCATTAAGCCCATATAATAAACCTTTCATTTGCTGTACCCAGTACTCCTTAATTTTAAGGGTATTTAGAGTGAAACCAGACCTGTATTGAGCATAACACCCTTCTAAGTTGAAATAACAGTGTATGTACAAGTGTGTGCATCATGATGTCAGACATCAGATGTGCGACAGCGACTTTTTTCCTTATCATCAATGCTTGGTTGTTTACATGTATCTACATCTGATTTGCGACAAATGACTTCCGCTTTCAGACAGATCTTTTTTTTAGATATTGGACGGAAAAAATCAGATGGCAAGTAATTTGGCGAGTATTTTTTAGGAAAGTGGATTAGATATGCTGAAAAAAAAATAGTATGACAAATCAGCTGTTGGCTGTCATAAGCCACAATTTAACTTAACAGGATATGTCACAAGAAAGATGTGACACTGATATAAGTCGAGAGACATAGCATACACCAATACCAGTAATATGTTACCACATAATTGAATACCCTCCAACCAAGAAAGAGAGAACACTGGCATGATTTAATAAATAATCCAGTTACCAAAAATACACACAAACAAAGCAAGACATGACACAGGCATGAGCTGATGACCTTTTCATTTGCTAGAACTAATTGTATATTAAATATAATACATGCCAGGGGCACGAAAGGTCTTAGCCAAGTCTTAAGCTTAACTTTCGTAGAAAAATACAGCCAACTTAAGCATGAGACTTTGCTAAGACCTTTCGTGAATACGGCCCCAGGTGTATCTTAAAAGCAAACTAGATTGGGCCAACTCGGCGCCAACATATCCCCAGACAGGTCATCACTCACGCCACAGGTTTTGATCGGGAATTTTTAAAAACATAATTACCCATTATTATATGAACTTCAGCACATCAATCTACTCTGTTTATATCTTCCAAGGAAGATGGTGTATCCCCAGACGCCGAATACATAACTCAAATTATATTTTCAATCTTCCTGCAATGATAACTCTAAACCTATTTTCAAAGTATTTAAATGATTGATGATTGAATGTCCATTCTAAAATAATAATCCCAAAAGAGCATATCTGTTTCTATATTTGTTGACAAATAAAATATTATTTTTAACTCAACTCATCATACTTTTCAATCTTCCTTCAAAGTATTTAAATGATTGATGATTCAATGTCCATTCTAAAATTCATAATCCCAAAAGCGCATATCTGTTTCTATATTTGTTCACAAATAAAATATTATTTAAAAAAAAATTATTTATATTATTATTTTATTATATTATTTTTAGAATTTGCAAATTGTTTTCAGTTATTCATTTCCTCTATACCTATATATGTGGTCCATATATATGCAACCTAAATATGTGACACAATCTCAGTTCTGACTCCCCTTTGTGTTATATGTAATGAAGCCCACCACCTCCCACCCCCACCCCTCTCCCCTTCTCCACACCTCTCTCACTATTACACAAGATCTGCAACCCCATTGAGTTCTTTGTTTCTCATCTGATATCATTAAATACCTTTGTTTATTTAGTGTCACTCAATATAGCTGGAGGTCCCAGAGGTGGGTGGGGGGAATCCGGGTGGGGGATGTGGGTTGAGCATAAATGGTAAACAAACAATCTATATAAAAGGGGTACTCAAATACAAAAAGAATTGAGAATTTTAAGTATGTGATTATCAACTGAAATGAGTTCATAACTGTAGGAGCTGTGCCAAAATTAACTGAGGCAAGTTGAATAAAACTGGGCTAGTTGAGGGTTAAAAATCCCCTAGTTTTACTACATAAGGATATAACTTCATTAATATTGGGACTTAAAGCTCACTTAAAGTGTCCATTTTGTCTACTTCAATATGTTTCACCAGTTTCATTTTAAAAAGTGAAAAATTCAGCAAGCAGAGGTGGGTGGGGGGAATCCGGGTGGGGGATGTGGGTTGGGACTTAGTTTAGTTTATTAGTTTATTATAGTGACATGTATTATGTTGACAAGGATTATACAAAAACTATTGAAGTAATACCCAGCCCTATATGGGCTTATAAGTCACTTTAAATAGAGAGTTAATAACAAACAGAGCAAACATATTTTGAGGTAAGATACAGTAAATAAAGACAGCAATTCAATACATAAAAATTAACAATATAATTTACTTTTTCTTTCTTGCCACAAATCAAAAATAAAATTAATAACCATATTGACATTCATATGAGTTAATACCCTTGATAATTGATCTATTAATAATTCAGATTTATCTATATTTAAAATTTTGAAATATTTCATACGAATCAGCTCTAAAGCTGGACAAACACAAACAAAATGTATCTCATCTTCTACATCTTTTTTACACAGTTTACATGTTCTCTCAAAGAGATGGAGTGCTACAGCAAAAATGGTAAACAAACAATCTATATAAAAGGGGTACTCAAATACAAAAAGAATTGAGAATTTTAAGTATGTGATTATCAACTGAAATGAGTTCATAACTGTAGGAGCTGTGTCAAAATTAACTGAGGCAAGTTGAATAAAACTGGGCTAGTTGAGGGTTAAAAATCCCCTAGTTTTACTACATACGGATATAATTTCATTAATATTGGGACTTAAAGCTCACTTAAAGTGTCCATTTTGTCTACTTGAATATGTTTAACTGGCGTTTAACCAGTTTCATTTTAAAAAGTTAAAAACTCAGCAAGCAGAGGTATAACACACAAAAATAAGTTCTTAAAAGACTAAGATAGCCATAACATTATTAATATTCAAAATTTAAATAGACAGGCATTTCCTTTTAAAAATTCAAAGATTTCAGCTCTATAACCCACATAGTTTGACAGTTACTGGGCTTTAAAGTGGCATAATGTCCATAAATTGGGTTTCTGTGGGCATTTTACAATTGTTAAAGAGACCTTAGCAATTAAACTACAGATCTGAAACTTTTTGGGGGACATACATAACAAACAAAAATTATATATAATACAGTTTAAGACTTGTCACACTAAGCATTTCCAAATAACAGGGCAAAATACGGAAAAAATGTCCAAAAAGGCACTTGGGCGAGTGTCTATGGCCCTCATACACAGGTTAAATGTCTACTAAAAACCTTGATTTTCGCCATATGTAAAAAGGACATAATAATGCATTCCCAGATGGGATTTCAGCTCCATCAATCACATAGTTTAACAGTCACAGGGCTTAAAGGTGGCAAAAAGTCCAAATATTGGGTCTCTGTGGGCCTTTTAGAGATCTCGATGTGGCTTTCAAATTAAAGCTTCAGACTTAAAATTTGTTACATACTAAGATTACACATAGAATATGTATCTAATAAAGTTTGAAACTTCTCAGACTTACCATTTCCAAGTTACAGGGCAAAATATGTGAAAAATGTCTAAAAATGGTCACTCGGGTGGGGATTTATGGTCCTCATACACAGGTTAAATGTCTTCTTAAAGCCTTAATTTTTGGCACATATATAAATAACATACTAATATCTTCCCAGATAGGATTTGAGCTCTATCAGTCACATAGTTTGACAGTCACAGGGCTTAAAAGTAGCAAAAAGTCCAAATATTGGGTCTTTGGGAGCCTTTTAGAGACCTCAATTTGACCTTCAAAATTAAAGCTTCAGACTTAAAATCTGTTACATACTAAGATTACACACAGAATATATATCTAATACAGTTTGAAACTTCTCAGACTTACCATTTCCAAGTTACAGGGAAAAAGATGTGAAAAATGTCTTATAAGGGTCACTCGGGTGGGTGTTTATGGTCCTGATACACAGGTTAACTGTTTATTAAAGGCCTAAATGTTGGGGCACATATAAGAAAACACATAGATATATTCCCAGATGATATTTAACTTAGATGAGAGACATAGTTTTAAAGCTACAGTGCTTGAAAGTGGCAAAAAGTGCATAAATTGGGTCTCTGTGGGCACTTTTGAGACCTTAAGTCGACCCCTTTGGGTAAACCTACAGCCCTAAAATTTTCTACAGACAAGGATTACATATCAAAGTTATACCTAGCACAGTTTGAGACTCATCAGAATTACCACTTCCAAATTATAGGGCAAAATATGTGAAAAGTATAGCAAAAAATCCCTAAGTGGGGGTATTTATGGGCCTCAAAGACAATTTTCTCCTCAACTTAAAGTCGTGATTTTCGGCACATGTACTAAGAACATATTAATGTGTTGTCAGGTAAAATTTCAGCCAGCTGAGCATCATAGTTTGTGACCTACAGGGCTCTAAGTGGCCAAAAGTCCAATTTCTGACCTTAAGGTGGCCATAAGTTCTTTTTTACTGGGAGTTTAAGGTCACCTTAAAATAGGGATCTTCCTTTGGGCACCCTTAACATGTGTACCAAGTTTGAAAAAAAAATATTAATTTGTTTTTGAGTTATCGCGTCCACAAGGAAATTTCTACGGCGGCGGCGGCGGCGGCGGCGGCGGCGGCGGCGGCGGTGGCGGCGGCGCGACGGACCTGAATCCAATATATCCCCGACTTTCGTCTGGGGATATAATAAGCATATACTGAATTACTTCGGGTTCTTTCTCACTATTTAACTATTTCTGAGGTTGCACATCAGTGACTAAACTATCACTACTGCAATGCTTCCATTCTTCATGACTGAACATGTATGGCAAGGCCCACAATTAAGCGAACATACCCCGCCTGTCAGGCCAAAAATCCTTTCCATGTCTGGTGGAGTGAGGATGTCCCTACCAATCACACTGGCCTTGAACCCAGGGGCATACTTCTCTATGTCATCAAACACTAAAATACACAGCAGTGGAGGCTTTAACACAATAGAGAAATACCCTACTTTTATTGTTAATTCAAGTACACCTTGAACATACAATTTTTATTTAAAGTTTTGTTTAATTTTGACACAAACATGGTTCTTTAAGACTTTACAAAAAAGAAAAAAAAAAGAAATACTAATTTAACTTTTCAGTTAAATTATTGCATTTAGATGGATGATATTAAATCAGCACACAAACTAGACCTAGCGCATCGGAGAACCGATGCAAATTGTATCCACCGTAAAGACAATGCACCAAAACCTCTAGGACCAATAATAAGAGAGTTATAAGCACTTTTAAGTTTGGCTGTCCTCATTTCACCTTCAAGGAGGGGCCAAAGGTCAAATTCGACCACGCCAGAAGATTCCCAGCGCATGATTTCCTATATGTTGGTTTACCATCAGAAAACATGTGGGACCAATAATAAGCGAGTTACAAGCACTTTTAAGTTTGGCTGTCCTCATTTCACCTTGAACGAGGGGCCCAAGGTCAAATCCGACCACACCAGAAGATTCCCAGCCCATGATTTTCTATATGTTGGTTTACCATCCCAAACCTCTAAGACCAATAATAGGCGAGTTATAGGCACTTTTACCTTTGACTGTCCTCGTTTGACCTTGAAGGAGGGGCCCAAGGTCAAATCTGACCACGCCAAAAGATTCCCAGCCCATGATTTCCTATATACTGGTTTACCATCCCAAACCTCTAGGATCAATAATAAGCAAGTTATAAGCACTTTTAAGTTTGGCTGTCCTCACTTGACCTTGAAGGATGGGCCCAAGGTCAAATCTGACCATGCCAGAAGATTCCCCGCCCATTATTTCCTGTATGTTGGTTTACCATCCCAAACCTCTAGGACCAATAATAAGCGAGTTATAAGCACTTTTCAGTTTGGCTGTCCTCATTTGACCTTGAAGGAGGGACCCAAGGTCAAATCCAACCACACCAGAAGATTCCCAGCCCATGATTTCCTATATGTTGGTTTACCATCCCAAACCTCTAGGACCAATAATAAGTGAGTTATAAGCACTTTTACCTTTGGCTATCCTCGTTTGACCTTGAAGGAGGGGCCCAAGGTCAAATCCGACCACACCAGAAGATTCCCAGCCCATGATTTTCTATATACTGGTTTACCATCCCAAACCTCTAGGACCAATAATAAGCGAGTTACAAGCACTTTTAAGTTTGGCTGTCCTCGTTTGACCTTGAAGGAGGGGCCCAAGGTCAAATCCGACCACGCCAGAAGATTCCCAGCCCATGATTTCCTATATGTTGGTTTACCATCCCAAACCTCTAGGACCAATAATAAGCAAGTTATAAGCACTTTTCAGTTTGGCTGTCCTCATTTGACCTTGAAGGAGGGGCCCAAGGTCAAATCTGACCACACCAGAAGATTCCCAGCCCATGATTTCCTATATGTTGGTTTACCATCCCAAACCTCTAGGATTGATAATAAGCGAGTTATAAGCACTTTTAAGTTTGGCTATCCTCGTTTGACCTTGAAGGAGGGGTCCAAGGTCAAATCTGACCACACGCAGCACATGATTTCCTATAGGTTGGCTTCACATTGCAAACCTCTAGGACCAATAATAAGGGAGATATAGGCACTTTTAAAGTCCCCTATGTGGGTTACTTCGGCACTCCGTGGATGACCTTGAATTAGGAGCTTCAAGGTCAAATGTGTGCAAGGTTGTAGAGGACATGTATATGTGTCATACATATCACCTATGAAGAGATTCAACCTTCTACCTATGAGGAACAGCCAGTAGAAAAATGTAGATTATTTTCAAAGAAATGCCCGTGGCGGCCATCTTGTTTTTCAGAATGAGGCTATTTTCCTTCCCAGAGAAGCTTACCCCCCAATGAAGATATCCTGCAAATTTGGTGAACCTAGCTACTGTTGTTTTCCTCTTAGAGCGTTAACGCCGAAAATCTCTCTACGCGCGGCGGCGGCGTAGCGAACGCTAAACCAAAGTATCCACCGGATGCTTCCGGTGGATACACTAATTAGCATACAGCTTTCAATTCTTTATTTTGTATCAAAGACCCTAACTGATCGCAACTGACTTACATGTATTTACTGTTTGGTACCTGTTTGTGCCAACTTATAATGTGTGTTGAAATGCCAAGCAGGAAGGAACTGAAATGTGATTAACCTTTTGTCAGGTGGAACCATAATGCCTAACCTGTGTAAAGGACATTGGGATCCTCAATTTAGCATGTATTATATTTATTTCATTTTCTCTGTCTGAAAAGTTATTTTCTCGTCAGCACTACTTACTTTCTCATACAAGTGACTGCCCCAATAATGTTATTCCAGGTGTCATCCTGTTGGTCAAATAATTTATTTTTTCAATCATGAAGGTAGATATCATAATCACAGCAAATCGTAGACACTCCTCAAAAATATTAACTCACCAGTGTCCGCGTACTGGTTCTTGGTCTGCTCATCCCACTGCTGGCCACCAGACAGTGTGTAGGGAGTGTACTGAGTGAACAGTTGTACCACATGGCAGCCAGGTGGCACTAGTGTGGGGTCAAGGCTGGATGGAATTGTCATCTCTATCACAGGTCTAAGCAAAATACATTTATTTAAAATCAGTGGTAAAATAGGAAATTATATAAGATTCCAATAAACCATGACTTTCTATAAAATAGTTTCTATGATATTTTACACAAACATATTTTGAAACTTTAAGAGCAATATAGCATAGATTAACAAAACAAAATAACTTAATTTATGAGCTTCAAAGAAATTTGTACTTTATATTTTATAAGCCATATATTCCAAGAATAGTAGCTGAGTACTGTAAAATAAAGTACAATTGAAAGACTTTAAGATACATAAAACTGTTTTATTTCCAATAAGTCTTTCATAATAAACTTGTTGCCATACCTGGCACTGCTGCTTGCTGAATAATTTTGTTTTTTTGAAAAGAATTTGAAAGTGCCCACTAACTATATTTACATGCAAATTAGAGTTTAATACCATCATATTTACATTTTTATCAACCATTCATGAGGTACAGTAGAACCTCGATTATCCAACCCTCTATCATCCAAATCTCTACATTAACCGATCCGAAACCTTGTCTCCCTACATGCATAATGTACGGTCTAGCCCGAGCAATAATACAGGATTTTATATATTCTCGGAAAACATTCATTCTAGTACTCTATAAACATACAGTCCACACAAGTGCTTAACTTCTTTTGTCTTTAATGCCATTGTTTCAATTGGGGAGGGATCAATTCATTTACACAACCCCACTACACAACTTCTTTGATAATGCGCCAATCACTGAATGCATGTTCAATTGAGATTGCAATTTATAATCTCCCGGAGTAGGCTCTGCACAGACTGACGTGAAAAAAAGAAAAAATGTCAGCAATGCATTACCAACCAAAGACACCCACTCATGAAGACGTGTTCGGGTGAGAGTCTATCAAAAGTAAGATGTCAATAATGAGTGCAGAACCAACCGAACAAATCCAGTTCATATCCGCGCAATATCTTAAACAAAAATAACAATATCCATAGAAATGAAGCAAATAAGTTGAAATTAGATGGTCAGTAATATTATATTACTTAAATATCTTAAACTGCTTCATCAGTGACCACCCACGTGTATATTTAAAGCTAACAACGTGGTTTCTTCAACTATGGCCCACCTGGTAACCCACAGATGGCGAATTTTGGTTTCCTTCATCTATCCAAACCCCTCACTTATCCAACCTGATTGTATGTCTCCCATGGGGTTCGGATAATTGAGGTTTAACTGTTGTTACTGACAGGTTCTATATTCCAAAAGGATTTAACCACTAGTCTGTTAATCAATCTGAGATAACACTTTAGGTGTTTTTAAATACAATCTAGTTTGTGTAAGTAGAACCAGTCAGTGAACTATAGATATTAGTGGAATTAGTTTTAAAGCATCAGTGTTTTGAAAGGCTATATTTTTGTAGGTTTAAGTAGAAGTTAGCCATAAGTGAAATAAAAAGTGAATTTTGGAGCTTCTAGTTATATAGAGTCTACTGTATACACAGGAAGACCACAACAGAGACACCCATTTGAGGCTTGTGTGAAGGATTATAGTAAATATAAAAATTTCAAAGCTAAATAATTTCACAAAACAAAGATTACAGACATCGTGATAAATGTCAACAAAAAGCTCTCCAGGTATTATTTTTGAATCCATAAACAACAAGACTTTATATTTTCAACTATGAGAAATGACCCTCCTGGTATTACATCTATATAAAGTGGACAAACTAAATCTCTTTCTATATGAACTGTGAGGAAGCCTGACTTTTTGGAGAAGCCTCCATTCATGGCGTCTTGGTATGCTTCGTGTATGAGGTCAGTGTGTTCACAGTTGAGGTGGATGGTGGTGTAATGATGAGGCAGAGGCTTGTTGGATTCCACATTGGGACTAGCCAAGAAGTTTGGTAATGAATTGACTGCAACTACAAGAAAAACACCAAAAATAAGTCACTGGAAGTCCATTATTATATACACATTTTAAATCCTCTTTAAGTGAGTTAACTACTATGGAGGTTTTCAGCCCTGAAAATAATATTTCATGAAGCCTATATAGGGAGTTGTATGACATATTTTGTGATCTATTAGAGTACATACCATTAATCTTTGTGACAGGGGATGTGAAGTCTATTTGTTCTACTTCTTTAATAAAATCTTCCTGTAGGTCTTGCTGGAAATACAAATATTAAAAGATACAGAAAGATTTAGAAGCAGGTGGACTAAACAGGTTTATTTAACTTTTAAGCATATAGTTTAAGCCTATTCACGGTTATAAATATGTCTACAAAAAGTTCTAGATAACACATCAAAGGTGGAGTTTTATGTCCTGTTCAACAGCCAGGGTCATATTGGGACAGGTCCTCAGGATTGCCACGTGTGGGACTCAAACCACACAGAGGTGACTGCCTGTGATTAGATGCCAAACTTGCCAACCACTAGGTCACTGAGGAGCTCCCTAGATAACACATAAAAATAATTCAATGTAAAAAACCCACTGCAGATCTCGTATTAACTTCTACCTGAAAGGGATTCTGCTAAACTGACTTCTATTACCAGGGGTTCAACTACATATAATCAGATGATTGTATTTGCTAGAGTAGTCACTTTATAACTCTTGCATGTGCACTATCTTGCTGTATATTACTAAAGTATGCTGATGTTTATGATCAAACTCGCCATATTTTTACTCCATAAACTTTAAGTTAAGCTGCAATGTACACCACATCATAGATCAGCTTATACGATATACTGACTGCAGAAAAATAGAAGTCATATGGTCAGGTTCTGTGGGAAATATCACCCTTCAGTGTCAGGTACAAACTTTATTGTTATGATGCAGAAAAAGTATGGCAGAACCTCTATTATCCAATCATCTTCTATCCAAAAATTTATTTTTACAAAATCATATCTGCAGTGCGCAAGTTACAGTTTCCTATAATGTAATATACTGCTTTACCTATTCTATGAACATTCAATTATCCAACCAAAAATGTTTCTCTCCCAACTTTGTCAAATAACAGAAGTTGTACTGTACATATATTTTAGCACCTTTTACATGATTCAACAACTCTTAATTACCTTGTTCACTAAATCCAGAAAAGTGACTCTTGGTGTTGCATTGGACAGAACAGCCTTAGCTTTAATCTCTGTACCATCCTCCAAAACCACTCCCTCTGCACATTTGCCAGCATTTACAATGATCTTGGCAACTGACTAGAATACAAAGTGCAGGCAAATAATCAGTTATACAGTTTTCATTTTAGAGTAACTGGGAATGTTGCACTTATTATTTTAAATCAAAGTTAAAACAAAAATTATACTTATTACATTTGTAGGGACTATGGAATGAGAAAGAAGAAAGGCCAGACCAGGACTCATTTAGATTATGTTCATCCACATAGCTTAAAAAACATACAACAATTGACACATCTACAAAAGAAACTCTTATTTAGAGTGACAACATATGACCATCAGACAAAAAAATTTCAAACTAACCAGTAAACCCAACAAAAGAGGATTTCCCCATAAAAAATAGAAAAATGTTTTTGCTAACAAAAACAAAGCGTCCCACAAGGTCAGCAGATGTTTTATAGTATAAAGTAGAAAAAGGTTGTTGAAAAGAAAAACATGCAGTGCTCAGAGAAGAAGCCAAAGTTAAGCAGACAGTGTGGAAGTTTATGCATTAACACGAAAGAAAAATGTAAGCTTTATTTTCTTTTCTATGGTCATAAATTGTGTAAAGTTAATTTAATAAATGCTATAGTTTCTAAGAACAGTAGTTTGAAAGTAGATATAAGGCAAAACAAGAAAATCTGCTATTTTATGACCCCAGCTTGACCCATAAGGGGGGGTCGGGGGTAAACCAGAGCGGCTATACAGACTCTTCACATATGGATTCCCAATACCTCTTAATACATTCTAAAGCTCTAAAAGCAAGAATAAAGGAGATATAAGGCAAAAACACGAAATCAGGTATTTTATGACCCCAGTTTGACCCACAAAATCTGACCGGCATTCTTGACTCTTCACATATGGTTTCCCAATACCCCTTAATATATTCTAAAGCTCTAAAAGCAAGAATAAAGGAGATATAAGGCAAAATCACAAAATCAGCTATTTTACGACCCCAGTTTGACCCATAAGGGGGGCTCAGGGGGTAAATCTGACTGGCTATGTAGACTCTTCACATATGGTTTCCCAATACCTCTTAATACATTCTAAAGCTCTAAAAGCAAGAATAAAGTAGATATAAGGCAAAACACAAAATCGGCTATTTTATGACCCCAGTTTGAGCCATAAGGGGGGGGGGGGGGGGGGGGGGGGGGGGGGCGGTCAGGAGTAAATCTGACCGGCTATCTTGACTCTTCATATATGGTTTCCCAGTACCTCTTCATACATTCTAAAGCTCTAAAAGCAAGAATAAAGGAGATATAAGGCAAAACACAAAATCGGCTATTTTATGACCCCAGTTTGAGCCATAAGGGGGGGGGGGGGGGGGGGGGGGGGGGGGGGCGGTCAGGAGTAAATCTGACCGGCTATCTTGACTCTTCATATATGGTTTCCCAGTACCTCTTCATACATTCTAAAGCTCTAAAAGCAAGAATAAAGGAGATATAAGGCAAAAACACAAAATCAGGTATTTTATTTTATTTGACTTGCTTTCTAGACTCTCCACATTAGTTTCCTACTACCTCCCAATACATTTTATGGCTCTAAATACAATACTTAAGAAGACAAGCATTCTGATGCATGCATTTATCTCCCGCCATATAAATTAGATGTACTAGAGATAACATATTTTAACAAGGTGCTCTAAATGTAATACTTTTCAAGTTAAAATTGATTTAGTGCATGATTTCATGAATTTTAATGCATTAAAAATTATTTTAAAAATTCATTAAAAAAATTTAGCATGTCAAAGCTCTCCAAAATGTAGGTGAATGAGTTATTTGACAAAAATTGGCTATCTGCAATACTTTTAGAGATAATTCACATTTACTCATTTTCAGTAGGTGAGTAATTAGCTACGGGTCTGGAACTTCACCATGTGAAAGCCCTCCCAAAAGTAGATGAATGAGTTATTTGAGAAAAATTGGATATCCGCAATACTTTTAGAGATAATTATCATTTACTCATTTTGAGCAGGTGAATAATTAGCTATGGGTCTGAAACCTCACCAAGTAAAAGCTCTCCCAAAAGTAGGTGAATGAGTTATTTGAGAAAAATTGGATATCCACAATACTTTTAGAGATAATTCACATTTACTCATTTTGAGTAGGTGAGTAATTAGCTACGGGTCTGGAACTTCACCATGTAAAGGCTCTCCCAAAAGTAGATGAACGAGTAATTTGATAAAAATTGGATATCCACAATACTTTTAGAGATAATTATCATTTACTCATTTTGAGTAGGTGAATAATTAGCTACAGGTCTGAAACTTCACCAAGTGAAAGCTCTTCCAAAAGTAGGTGAATGAGTTATTTAAGAAAAATTGGATATCCCCAATACTTTTAGGGATAATTCACATTTACTCATTTTGAGTAGGTGAGTAATTAGCTACGGGTCTGGAACTTCACCATGTGAAAGCTCTCCCAAAAGTAGATGAATGAGTTATTTGATAAAAATTGGATCTCGCAATACTTTTAGAGATAATTATCATTTACTCATTTTGAGTAGGTGAATAATTAGCTACGGGTCTGAAACTTCACCATGTGAAAGCTCTCCCAAAAGTAGATGAAGCAGTTATTTGAGAAAAATTATGTCATTATTTTGCCACAAATAAGAAAATAGCTATTACTCACTTATGGCATGCAATAGAACCCCAAACTATATGCATTTACCCTGCAGTCACAATTTCAAAGTAGGTATTACTCGGCTATCCAACGTGCAACAGGTCTGAAACTTTACTATGTGATAGGTTATCAAAAACTAGATGAATAACATATTTGAAAATATTTCCCTAACTTTAATACTTTTGAAGATATTTGACATTTACTTATGTTGTTATTTTGCTACAAATAAGAAAATAGCTATTACTCACTTATGGCATGCAATACAACCCCAAAATATATACCATCTTATAGTTAAGGACAAAGTAGCTGAACAACATATTTGAAGAAAAAGCTGTAAGTGCAATAGTTTTGGAGTTACAATGGATTTACTCAACAGTCACAATTTCAAAGTAGCTATTACTTAGCTATGCAATGTGCAACAGGTCTGAAACTTTACTAGGTGATAGCTTACAAAAAAGTAGATGAATGACATATTTCAAAAGAATTCCGTAACTTTAATACTTCTGAAGATATTTGACATTTACTTATGTCATTATTTTGCTACTAATAAGAAAATAGCTATTACTCACTTATGGCATGCAATAGAATCCCAAACTACATGCCAGCTTATAGCTAAGGACAAAGTAGCTGAACAACATATTTGAAGAAAAAGCTGTAACTGCAATAGTTTTGGAGTTACAATGGATTTACTCAACAGTCACAATTTCAAAGTAGCTATTACTTAGCTATGCAATGGGCAACAGGTCTGAAACTTTATTATGTGATAGCTTACAAAAAAGTAGATGAATGACATATTTCAAAAGAATTCCGTAACTTTAATACTTCTGAAGATATTTGACATTTACTTATGTCATTATTTTGCTACTAATAATAAAATAGCTATTACTCACTCATGGCATGCAATAGAACCCCAAACTACATGCCAGCTTATAGCTAAGGACAAAGTAGCTGAACAACATATTTTACAAAAACATTGTAACTGCAATAGTTTTGGAGTTACAATGGATTTACTCAACTGTAGAATTTCAAAGTAGCTATTACTCAGCTATCCAATGTGCAACAGATCCGAAACTTTACTATGTGATAGCTTATGAAAAAGTAGATGGATAACATATTTGAAAAGAATTCCCTAACTTTAATACTTTTGAAGATATTTGACATCTACTTATGTCATGATTTTGCTACAAATAACAAAATAGCTATTACTCACTTATGGCATGCAATAGAACCCCAAACTATGTACCATCTTATAGCTAAGGACAAAGTAGCTGAACAACATATTTTAGGAAAATACTCCAACTGCAATAGTTTTGGAGTTACAATGGCTTTACTCAACAGTCTGAATTTCAAAGTAGCTATTACTCAGCTATCCAAGGTGCAACAGGTCTGAAACTTTACTATGTCATAGCTTACCAAAAAGTAGATGGACAACATATTTGAAAAGATTTCCCTAACTTTAATACTTTTGAAGATATTTGACATTTACTTCTTCTGTTATTTAGCTACAAATGAGGAAATAGCTATTACTCACTTATGGCAAGCAATAGAACCCCAAACTATGTACCATCTTATAGCTAAGAACAAAGTAGCTGAACAACATATTTTAGGAAAACACTCTAACTGCAATACTATTTTGTTACAATAGCTTTACTCAACAGTCAGAATTTCAAAGTAGCTATTACTCAGCTATCCAAGGTGCAACAGGTCTAAAACTTTACTATGTCATAGCTTACCAAAAAGTAGATGGACAACATATTTGAAAAGATTTCCCTAACTTTAATACTTTTGAAGATATTTGACATTTACTTCTTCTGTTATTTAGCTACAAATGAGAAAATAGCTATTACTCACTTATGGCATGCAATAGAGTCCCAAACTATGTACCATCTTATAGCTAAGGACAAAGTAGCTGAACAACATATTTGAAGAAAAAGTTGTTACTGCAATAGTTTTTGAGTTATGAGCCCTTTACTCAAACTAGCTAAGATTGCTATTACTCTCTTATCTTTAGGCCTAAGTCAATAAAACCAAAAAAATTTTCAAGGGCATGAAAATTCATTGGGACAATTAATTTACAAAAAATCTGTAGCTGTAGCAGTTTTGGAGAAATCTGCGTGACTAACTAACGCACACACGCACGCACGCAAAACACAGACATCATTTCATAATGTCCTTCCCGGGCTAAAGCCCGGCGGGAGATAATAATAGGGGGTTCACATGAATTTTCAGCATTCTGGTTGGTGTGAGAAAAATCGCTCATAAATCAGTCATTTTTCATTGGATCACACCCAAAATCTAATCAGCTTGCATTTTTGATAGTATGAACATGTGTGCATAATTACAAGCCTCTGCAGTTAATAGATTTTGCTGAGCGGCGATGACAGGCGGGTGTACCCAAAATTGCAAATTTAAGAAGTAAATTAAATTTTTATAAGTTAATACCCTATCCAATGGACAACTGCTTATCCGGTCGGCGCGGACCGGCCCGCCAAACGTCAGAAAAAGACGTCCTGTGTCTCCACCGGCTAGGCCGGCCCAGTACTGTGCACTCGCCAGATGGCGTGTTGTACTTCCTTCCTGTCTAGACAGAGTGACGTCATAGCATCTTTTTTGTTGTCTAAACCTATTAGACCCCTAGTAAGCTGATAGCGGGGTCGGTGGGAGGGTCTTGTGTGTCCATTGGATAGGGTATTAACTTATAAAAATTTAATTTACTTCTTAAATTTGCAATTTTATTGCGTTAATACATCCTATCCAATGGACAATTGCTGAATAACTACCCCTTGGTAGGCGGGTAAGTTACTAGGGACTAGGTTAACTCATGTTGAATAATGAACCATTTCTTTTAAGCCTGGGAAGACCTTGTGGTCGGTAACCCTTGAGGCTATGGTCGAATATCATCATCCGGTTACAAGAGGTTGAACCGTCAGTCGACCTTGCCCCCCCCCTTTTTTAAAGCAGACCTGCTCTGAGGTAGGGGAAGAGAGGGATGAGTTCAGTCCCATAGAGGTAATCCTCCCAGTGGAAGTACGTCCAGAATTATTATTATTCTTTTTTTTTTTTTTTTTTTTGCTTGAATATAGGTGCAATATATACAAAGATGTAGAACTATTTACATATATACAGGTCTCCTCTAATTCCTCGCCTGTTGGTGGATCTGCTGGGCAGCCACAACAGGACCCAGGTGATAGAGCTCTGAGTCTGCCCAAGCCACATCCTTCAGATAAAATTGGGTGAAGGTGTTATGAGATTTCCAGTGGCAGGCTGATAAGATCTGCTCTAAGGAGACTCCAGACTGGAAGGCCATAGAAGCAGCAAAGGCCCTCACATCATGAGCTTTGACTTGATGTAGGGTGTGGGCCTGTTGATCAGAGAGCTCATAGCATAGGATCACAGTTTGCTTGATCCATGAGGAGATAGTGGCAGGAGAGATGTCTTTGTCGAAACCTTTCTTGAAGGAGACAAAGACTAACTCTTTGTGCTGCCTGAGGCCTGAAGTCCTGTCCAAATAATAGAGCAAGGCTCTGACTGGACAAAGGGATCTGTCAGACTTGAGGGATTTATCCAGAGTAGGAGCCAGTGCTGGTATGACCACTGGGGCTACACTTTCCGGACCCTCTTTGGCCAGCTGGTTCTTGGAAAGAAAGCTGGGAGATGGGAACAAAGACACCTTAGTCCAGTCGGACTGGTGTCTGATGTTTTTGTGCTGCCATGCATGGATCTCACTCCTTCTTTTGCCAGAGCCCAGGGCTAAAAGGAAGACAGTTTTGAAGGTAAGGTGCTTCAAGGATGCTTCCCTGAGAGGTTCAAAAGGGGCCTTTGTCAGTTGGTGTAGCACCAACGAAAGGTTCCAGGAAGGAATCCCTCACCGCCCTTTGGGTCTATCTCTATGGAAACTTTCCAAGAGACGAGTGAGATTATCATCTTTGCTGATATTGACTGTTGTGTTTCCCAGTTTATCAGCGATGGCAGACCTGTATCCATCAATGGTGCTGGGCTGTAACTTCTTGTCCTCAAAGAGGTGCATTAGGAAGTCAGCCACCGAATTTACAGGTGGTGACCTGAAGTCCACCTGATTAGCGTCGCACCACTTTGTAAAAATGGTCCACTTTGCCTCATAGACTGATCTAGTTGATCCTCTTTGAGGAGCCTCAATTCTTGCTGCCACTGCCTCAGAGAAGCCCTGTTCTTTGATTTTTGAGGCTCTAGGAGCCAGGCATGGAGGTTTAGGTTTGTCAGATTTCTGTGAGGGATCTGATTGAAGGGCTGTGTTAGCAGCCTGGGCAGGTTGGGCAGGCTGAGGGGGACTTGACTGGACATGGTCACCAAGTCCCAAAACCAAGGCATGTTGGGCCAACCCGGGGCAATCAGAACTAGAGGATCGCTCGCAAAAAAAAAGATAATGTTTTGCATAGCAAAAACAAAGCGTCCCGAAAAGGATATAAAGGTGAGTGCTAAAGTATTAAGAAAATGCTTCGTTTCTAGCCTTATACTGTTGTGGCAACCAAAGTCAGTGCAGTCTGCTCTATCTAGCACGGTTTTCAAGATATAAGCATTTTTGTGTTTTGCAAAAGATAAAAAAATTAAAAATGTCCGCTATATTTGGCGAGACAAAAATATTTTGAAAATTGGCATGGCTACTCTGCAGAGATACCCAGCAGGTCCAAAATTTTGTTGAGTTCACTCCATATAGCACGGTTTTCGAGATATAAGCATTTTTGTGTTTTGCAAAAACTTTGAAAATTCAAAATGGCCACCATTTTTGGGGAGACAAAAATTTTTGTCAAGACCACTGCCGTGGTGTGTATCTCCCGCCGAGCATTAAAGCAGAAGAAATAGCTTTTCCGAGATATTCACAATTTTTCATTTTCGTGTGTGAAAGGTCTTCCAAAAGTAGGTGAATGAGTTATTTGAGAAAAATTGGCTATCTGCAATACTTTTAGAGATAATTCGCATTTACTCATTTTGAGTAGGTGAGTAATTAGCTATGGGTCTGAAACTTCACCATGTGAAAGCTCTCCCACAAGTAGATGAATCAGTATTTGATAAAAATTGGGTATCCGCAATACTTTTACAGATAATTAGCATTTACTCATTTTGAGTAGGTGAATAAATAGCTATGGGTCTGAAACTTCACAGAGTGAAAGCTCTCCCAAAAGTAGGTGAATGAGTTATTTGAGAAAAATTGGCTATCTGCAATACTTTTAGAGATAATTCACATTTACTCATTTTGAGTAGGTGAATAATTAGCTATGGGTCTGAAACTTCACCAAGTGAAAGCTCTCCCAAAAGTAGGTGAATGAGTTATTTGAGAAAAATTGGCTATCTGCAATACTTTTAGAGATAATTCGCATTTACTCATTTTGAGTAGGTGAGTAATTTGCTATGGGTCTGAAACTTCACCAAGTGAAAGCTCTCCCAAAAGTAGGTGAATGAGTTATTTGAGAAAAATTGGCTATCTGCAATACTTTTAGAGATAATTCGCATTTACTCATTTTGAGTAGACGAGTAATTAGCTATGGGTCTGAAACTTCACCAAGTGAAAGCTCTCCCAAAAGTAGGTGAATGATTAATTTGAGAAAAATTGGCTATCTGCAATACTTTTACAGATAATTCGCATTTACTCATTTTGAGTAGGTGAGTAATTAGCTATGGGTCTGAAACTTCACCAAGTGAAAGCTCTCCCAAAAGTAGGTGAATGAGTTATTTGAGAAAAATTGGCTATCTGCAATACTTTTACAGATAATTCGCATTTACTCATTTTGAGTAGGTGAGTAATTAGCTATGGGTCTGAAACTTCACCAAGTGAAAGCTCTCCCAAAAGTAGGTGAATGATTAATTTGACAAAAATTGGCTATCTGCAATACTTTTACAGATAATTCGCATTTACTCATTTTGAGTAGGTGAGTAATTAGCTATGGGTCTGAAACTTCACCAAGTGGAAGCTCTCCCAAAAGTAGGTGAATGAGTTATTTGAGAAAAATTGGCTATCTGCAATACTTTTAGAGATAATTCGCATTTACTCATTTTGAGTAGGTGAGTAATTAGCTATGGGTCTGAAACTTCACCAAGTGAAAGCTCTCCCAAAAGTAGGTGAATGAGTTATTTGAGAAAAATTGGCTATCTGCAATACTTTTAGAGATAATTCACATTTACTCATTTTGAGTAGGTGAGTAATTAGCTATGGGTCTGAAACTTCACCATGTGAAAGCTCTCCCACAAGTAGATGAATGAGTTATTTGATAAAAATTGGGTATCCGCAATACTTTTACAGATAATTAGCATTTACTCATTTTGAGTAGGTAAATAATTAGCTATGGGTCTGAAACTTCACCATGTGAAAGCTCTCCCAAAAGTAGGTGAATGAGTTATTTGAGAAAAATTGGCTATCTGCAATACTTTTAGAGGTAATTCGCATTTACTCTTTTTGAGTAGGTGAGCAATTAGCTATGGGTCTGAAACTTCACCAAGTGAAAGCTCTTTGGGATAGCTGCTCTGCAGAGATACCCTGAAGATAAAAAATTTTGTCGAAATCGCTCTATGTAGCACGGTTTTCGAAATATTAGCATTTTTGTGTTTTGCAATTTTTGCGCAAAAATTCGAAAATTCAAAATGGCCGCCATTTTTGGCAAGAAATTTTTTTTTTCAAAATTGGCATGGCTACTCTGCAGATACCCAGTGGGTCAAAAATTTCGTCGAAATCGCTCTATCTAGCACGGTTTTCGAGATATAAGCATTTTTGTGTTTTGCAATTTTGCGAAAAATTCGAAAATTCAAAATGGCCGCCATTTTTTGCGAGAAATTTTTTGTTTGAAAATTGGCATGGCTACTCTGCAGAGATACCCTGCGGGTCAAAAATTTCGTCGAAATCGCTCTATCTAGCAGGGTTTTTGAGATATAAGCATTTTTATGTTTTGCAATTTTTGCGAAAAATTCGAAAATTCAAAATGGCCGCCATTTTTGGCGAGAGAAAATTTTTTTGAAAATTGGCATGGCTACTCTGCAGATATACCCTGTGGATCAAAAATTTCGTCAAAATCGCTCTATCTAGCAGGGTTTTCGAGATATAAGCATTTTTATGTTTTGCAATTTTTGCGAAAAATTCGAAAATTCAAAATGGCCGCCATTTTTGGCGAGACAAAAATTTTTTTCAAAATTGGGATAACTACTCTGCAGAGATACCCTGCGGGTCAAAAATTTCGTCGAAATCGCTCTATCTAGCACGGTTTTCGAGATATAAGCATTTTTGTGTTTTGCAATTTTTGCGAAAATTTCGAAAATTCAAAATGGCCGCCATTTTTGGCGAGACAAAAATTTTTTGAAAATTGGGAAAAGTACTCCGCAGAGATATCCTGCGGATCAAAAATTTTGTCTAAATTGCCCTATCTAGCACGGTTTTTGAGATATAAGCATTTTTGTGTTTTGCACTTTTTGTGAAAATTTCGAAAATTCAAAATGGCCGCCATTTTGGGCGAGACAAAAATTTTTTGAAAATTGGGAAAACTACTCCACAGAGATACCCTGCGGGTCAAAAATTTCGTCGAAATCGCTCTATCTAGCACGGTTTTCGAGATATAAGCATTTTTGTGTTTTCCTTATTTGGAAAATTCGTATTACTCGGCCATTTCTTGACCAATCAATGCCAAAATCTAATGATTTCCAGATTTTAATAGAATGAATGTATTTGCCAAGTTTCAGGTGAATTAATAAAATTCCTTTCAAGTTATCATCCGGACAAGCTTCCCCATCGAAAAAAGACATTTTTGGTCATGTGACCTCTCTGATTGGTTGAAATGTCACTGCAGCATATTCAAAAAAATTCCCCAAGGCTACTGCCTAAACCTGCCAAATTTGAAAAGAATCCGCTTAACGGTTACAGAGTTATAAGGAAAACAAAATGCGGAGCCGGCAGAGCCGGAAGCTCTCCCATACACAAACAAGCGTCCCTTGCGGGACGCTTAATTAGTCTCTTGCACGGGGAGTCCAGTAGCTTCTCCACCACCTTGCCCAATATGGCAGTCGGTGGGAAGGCGTATGCATCCAGATCGTCCCATGGCAGGGTAAGTGCATCCACTGCTACGGCCAGGGAGTCCGGTACTGGAGAGACAAACTGAGGTAGTTTGTGGTTGAATCTCGTGGCAAATAGGTCTATTTGAGGCCGGTGCCATTGATTGCATAATTGTTGAAAAACTTCCGGAAGGAGGGACCACTCTGTTTGGATGGTCTGACCCAGCCTGGATAGTTTGTCTGCTATCACATTTAGATGGCCTGGGATATGTCAGGCTTTTAGAGTCACTTGTCTTTGGGAACACCAAGTCAAGATTCTCCATAGAAGGGCACACAGTGGACCCGACTTCATGCCTCCTTCTTTGTTTATGTAGGCCACCACTGTTGTATTGTCTGTGGCCACTAGGACTATTTTGTCGGTGCAGAGATCTTGGAACTCTTTGAGAGCCAAAAAGACTGCTTTCAGTTCCAAGTAATTTATGTGCAGTTTGCTTTCCGGAACTGACCAGGAACCCCTTGCAGTGAGCTCGTTTAAATGAGCACCCCAACCTTCTTTTGATGCATCTGTAAACATTTGCAGAGCATGCTTTATGGGGTGTAATGGTTGACCTTGAAGCACATTGCTTTCGTCTAGCCACCATTGTAAGTGTGGGTGCAGGGATCTGGGGAGAGGAATGATCTTCTCCAAGGATTCCGGTACTCTCCAATTGTTTTTGAGATGCCACTGTATGGGTCTCATGTGTAGTCGGCCTAGATGAACTTGTTTCTCTGTGGCCGTTAGTAGGCCTATTAAGGACATGAACTGCCGGACCGGACAGGCCGGTAGTGACAGAAGTGTTTGTATCTTGTCCTGAAGGCTTTGCCACCGGTCCGGTGTCGGTCTGACCCGGCCGGATCTGAGGTCGAACTGGTAACCTACAAAGTTGAAGACTTGTTTCGGCTCCAGTTCCGACTTTTCTAAGTTCACTAACCAACCTAGTTTCTGACATATTCTGACTAGGGTTTGTGTATTGTGCAAGCAAATTGAGTGGGATTTGGCCCTTACCAACCAGTCGTCTAGGTACTGGTGGATTCTTATACCCTTGTGACCGGCCATCAACTTCACCTCCTTGGCTACCACTGTGAACTCCATGGGAGCTGTGGACAGGCCAAAGGGAAGAGCCTTGAATTGGTATGTCTGACCTTGGACATGGAACCTGAGATATTTCCTGGACTGTTCCTGTATGGGTATGTGGAAGTAGGCATCCTTGAAGTCTACTGATGTTACCCACTCCCCCTGCTGAAGGGATGTCCGGATGGTTTCCGGTGTTTCCATTCTGAATTTCTCCGTCTTGAGAAAGAGATTCAGTCTGCTTAGGTCTAAAATGGGCCTCCATTTGTTGTTCGGTTTGGGAACCAAAAAGAGCCGGTTGAAAAACCCTAGAGATGTTTGATTGTGGACCCGTTCTACAGCATTTTTGTCGATAAGCTGCTGCAATGCTTCTAACAGGTAGCTGTTCCTGTGAAGATTGGCATAGCTGCTTACGACTGTGGGAAACCTTGAAAATTTGGGTCGGTTTTGGAAGGGAAGGGTATAGCCCTGTTTTAGGATTTGAACCACCTTGGGACCGGCACCCATTTGTGACCAAATTGTCCAGAAGTTTTGAAGTCTCGCTCCTACAGGAAGATTTAAGGCAGCATTTTTGACACTTTCTACAAGACTTAGTTGGACACAAGACAATTGAGTGACACAAAAAACACTTTTCACAGATTTTAATAACCAATTCTTTGGGTAACACTCTGCCTGTCCGGGACTTAACTCTTTCTTTTATGAGTGCCCGGACGCAGAAGGAACATAAGAAACAACAGGCTGTTTTACATTTAAAGTTTCTAGTGTCTGTGGGCTCCGGGCCAGCAGTCTTACATTGGCTTGTGTTACAGAGTAATTGTCATTTATATGACTGCTGGCCCTTGGCCGGTCGGGATGAGTAGGTGGAAGTACGGCCTCTGCCTCTCTTGGAGTTTCTCTTGCCAATTGTCTTCCATGCTGGTTTATCCGACCTGGAATCTTTATAGCTTGCTTTCCTGTCCTGCCTTTCATACGGATGGTACCGACCCTTGTTGTGAGACGAGCTTGAGTGGCCTTTAGATTCAAACTGGGCTATGTCTTCTTCAGCCCGCTTGACCACAGCTTCAGGAAATAGGGTGGCAATGTGTAGAGGTGCGGATCTCAAGACTGTCAAAGTGTCTGGCTTGATTCCGGTCCTGAGATGGCTGAGGTAAGCATCCCTGCGTACAAGGGTAAGGTTTCCCATGGACACGAAGACGAAGTCTGATAAATGCTCCATGGCTTTTGCTGCAGCCTGAGAAATGCTGGAATTAAAGTCTATGAGATAATTCAGTTCATCAGCTGCTGCAGTGAAGTTAGCGGAACCCTTGCCTTTATTTTCTGATCTAACAACCTTTAACTGATCTTTCATCTGCTGTTGTACTTTAAACAAGCACCTATTAAAACTTGCAGTCTGGTTGCATATGACGGATGCCTCCCTAGCTGACCTCTCCCACCTATGTAAGGTCTCCTGTGAGATTCTACGAGAAGCTGGTGGGGTAGAAGAAAGTCCTGTGTACTTCGCTATCCGGCCATAGCTGCTGTTTAGTTTTGAAGCGTCGGTAGACCAGTGTGAAATTTGAGACGGGTTGGTTGTAGGTTCTGTGTGTAGCCCGTACCATCTAGATTGCGACTTAGCCGGCCTGAGGAAGACATCTTTGGCTAAGCCACCGGGCTCAGATCCACGGGTAGGGTAGCCCTCCACTAGTGTGAGGTTTAACTTGGCCAGCTTGCAGCACAACCAATCTTCCGTCGGCATTTTTACTGATACTTTGCCTGGAGGAGCAGTCTTTGGCCCTGCGAAAGGGTTATCTTCAGAAGTACTGGTAGGGTTGTCTATTTCAGGGATGTTAGACCAAGCCATAAATGAACGTATGCCCTGCATGGTGTCTCTGTAGTTTTGTTCCTCCAACACTGGCTGATCTTGGTCGGTGACAGACTGGTCCGGATCCTCAGAGAGTTCCCCTTCTTCTTCGGCGTACAAGTCAAGGGGGGGGTTGGTCTGACAAGCTAGCAGCCTCTGAGGACAGGCTAGATACACTATCCCGTCTGGTTTGATGTAGAGCCGGTGAGCCTGTGTCAGCCGGATCAGAGGACAGTGACCGGTCGGTAGCAAGAGGTCGGTGAGGTACTTGAGGGTCGGTACTATAATCCACAGTGCTAGGTCGGTGGGATTTAGTTTGACTGGCAGGCTGATGCGGGGTCGCAGAGGAGCCCTGTCCAGTAAACTTAACAGTGGAAGCCGGTCAGCTGCTCTTAGTTTGACTGGCCGGCTGATGCTTGGAAGCAGAGAAGCCCGTACCAGTAAACTGATTTGAAGATGTCTGTGAGCTGGTGATTGCTTTACTGGTCAGCTGATGCTTTTCAGCAGAGAAGCCAGATCCAGGAAGCGAGGTTGAAGGTCTGATGAAAGGTTCAGTGATATTCTGAGTCTGTGGAGGTGAGTGGGACGGAGCCACTTTGACATCTGAAGTAAAAGAGGGTTCAAAACTCTTGGCCAAAATGAGGGCTTCTAAACGACTAAAGCGTTCAGACCATTTGTTGTCTAGATCATTAAAACGATCCTCAGTGGTCGGTTGACTGGTAGAAGCCGTGCTAGAGGGAGATTTCACCTTCTTAGTGTCCTTTTTACTTTCTTTTTTAGGCTTTTTATCTGGTGGAGGGGCGGAAACAGAAGTCTTAACAGTTCCTTGATTATCCACAGCCCCAATAACGGCCACACTGGCCGGATCCACAAGCTCTTCATCTTTAGACGGAGTAGAATCAGCTGCTTTAGCTTCACGTTTTTCCTTCTTAATTTTATAAGCAGGAGTTGCAAGTTGAAGGCGTTGATCAGATGTGAAAGTGATGCAAATAGGACACTTATCCGCAGAAGTGGGGTTTTCAACACAGAAATCTTGTCCCTTACCCTTCTCTCTGCATCGTGCACAATGTGTATGTGTGTCAAAAAGGGCCATGGCGTGCCCACATTTCCCTCTACGCTGGCCAGGAGAAGCCATGATGTTGATACAGAATAAATATGTAGAAAGAATATCACTAAAATAAAATGTCCGCTATACAAATCAAAAAATCTGGCAGAGTAAAATTTTCCTTGTGCACAGTCACGCGCCAAACGAAAAAGATGCTATGACGTCACTCTGTCTAGACAGGAAGGAAGTACGACACGCCATCTGGCGAGTGCACAGTACTGGGCCGGCCTAGCCGGTGGAGACACAGGACGTCTTTTTCTGACGTTTGGCGGGCCGGTCCGCGCCGACCGGATAAGCAATTGTCCATTGGATAGGATGTATTAACGCAATAAAAAAACTATTTTTTGATCATGTGACCTTGATAAAGATCAAATTGCAAATTTAATAAGTAAATTAAATTTTTATAAGTTAATACCCTATCCAATGGACAATAGCTTATCCGGTCGGCGCAGACCGGCCCGCCAAACACCAGAAAAAGACGTCCTGTGTTGCCACTAGCTGGCCGGTCCGTAGTACTGTGCACTCCCCAGATGGCGCCTCGTACTTCCTTCCTGTCTAGACAACCTGACGTCATAGCATCTTTTTCGTTGTCTAAACCTATTAGACCCCTAGTAAGTTGAAAGCGGGGTCGGTGGGAGGGTCTTGTGTGTCCATTGGATAGGGTATTAACTTATAAAAATTTAATTTACTTCTTAAATTTGCAATTTTATTGCGTTAATACATCCTATCCAATGGACAATAGCTGAATAACTACCGCTTGGTCGGCGGGTAAGTTACTAGGGACTTATGTGAACTCACAAGTAATAGCAAATTTTAAACCTAAGGTCTAGGCTGACTTCGTCAGAAGACCTATAGGTCCAGGCCTGGGTTGACTTTAAGGTCAGGAAACCCTGCAAGGCCATGGTCGGTTGCCAGCAGCCGGTTACCCGGGGCTATACCGCCGTTGCCCCCCCCCCCCTTTTTTACAGACCTGCTCTGAGGTAGGGGAAGAGAGGGATGAGTTCAGTCCCAGAATGCAAATAAACCTCCCGAAGGAAGCAGGCCACTCTTAATTCTTATGTACATGAAGAAACTGTTTATACATATATACAAATCTCCTCAAGCTAAGGGCCACTTGTGGATCTGCTGAGCAGCCACTACCGAGCCCAATTGGTAAAGCCCTGAATCAGCCCAAGCCCCGACCTTCATATAGAACTGTGTGAAGGTATTGTGACTTCAGTGGCGGGCTGACAAGATTGGATCTAAGGAGACTCCCGACTGGAAGACCTTAGGAGCAGCAAAGGCCCTGACATCATGGGCTTTAACCCGACGTCAAGTGTGGGCCTCCTGGTCAGAGAGCTCATAACATAGGATCACAGTCTGCTTGATCCAAGAGGAGATAGTGGCAGGTGAGATGTCTTTGTAGAAACCTTTCTTAAAGGAGACAAAAACCACCTCCTTATTCTGCCTGATGTCTGAGGTCCTGTCCAAATAGTAGCACAATGCTTTGAACTGACAGAGGGACCTGTCAGACTCGAGGGAACTATCCAGAATCGGGGCCAGGGCTGTTATAACCCCCGGGACCACACTGGACACTCTATGGCCAGCTGATTCTAGGATAGAAAGCTGGGTGATGGATACAGGGACACCTTTGACCAATCGGATGGGTGTCCAATATATCAGTTTCGCTAGGCATGGATCTCACTTTTGCACTTGCCCGACCCAAGGGCCAAGAGGAATACCGTCTTGAAGGTCAAATGCTTCAAGGGGGGGCCTCCTTGATTGGATCAAATGGAGTCTTAGCTGGTGCACAGCCAGTGAGAAGTTCCAGGAGGGTACGCCACTCCTGCCTTTGGGTCTGTCTCTGAGGAATCTATCCAGGAGACGAGTGAGATTTCCGTCCTTACCGATGTTGAAGGGTGAATTTCCCAGTCTATCAACAATGGGTGACCTATAACCATCAATGGTGCTGGGCTGTTTGCCAAGCATGTATCTCACTTCTACGCTTGCCCGACCCCATGGCCAAGAGGAAAACTGCCTTGAAGGTCAAATGTTTCAAGGAGGCCTATAATTGGTTCAAAATGAACCTTGTCAACTGGTGCAAAAACCAGGGAGAGGTTCCAGGAGGGGGTTCCCCTCCGGCCTTTGGGTCTGTCTCAGTGGAAGCTATCCAGGAGACGAGTGAGATTTTCATCCTTACTAACATTGATGGGCAAATTTTCCAGACTATCAGCAATGGTTGACCTGAACCATCAATGGTACTGGGCTGCAACTTCCTGTCCTGAAGCAGGTACCTAAGGAAGTCAGTAACTGACTTTACAGGTGGTGCCCGAAGTCCACCTGATGAATGATACATCACTTGGTAAAAATGACCCATTTGCCCCATAGACTGATCTGATTGACCTCCCTTTGAGGAGCCTCAATTCTTGCTGTCACTGCCTCAGACAAGTCCTGCTCTTCAATTGCTGAGGCTCTAGGAGCCCTGCATGGAGATTAAGATTTGTCAGATTTCTGTGAGGGATCTGATCGAATGGCTGTGAACAGGCTGGGCAGATTGGGCAGGTTCAGCGGGATGTGGCTGGACATGGCCACTAGATCCCAAAACCAAGGCATGTTGGGCCACCCCGGAGCAATCAGAATGATTCTCTTACATGGGGAGTCTTGCAACTTCTCCACCACTTTGCCCAATATGGCTGATGGTGAGAAGGTGTATCCTTTTAGATCCTACCATGGCCGACTGAGCACATCCACTGCTGTGGCCAGGGGAACCGGTACCGGTGACACAAAACAGAGGTGACTTGTCGAACCTCGTGGCAAATAAGTCTATTTTGGGCCGGTGCCACCTACTGCCTAGAGTGGAAGATCTCTGGAAGGAGAAACCACTGTTTGGATGGTCTGGCCTAGCCTGGACAGCCTGTCTGCTACCACATTAGGCCGGCCTGGAATGTGTCGTGCTTAGAGTCACTTGTTTCCTGGTACACCAGGTCAAGATTCTCCATAGTAGGGCACAAAGTGGGCCCAACCTCATTCCTCCTTCCTTTATGTATGACACTACTGTGGTGTTGTCAGTTGCTACAAGTACTATCTTGTTTGAGCAAAGGTCTTAGAACTCTGAAAGTCAGAAAAAACTGCGTAGAGTTCTAGATAGTTTATATACAACTTGCTTCCCGGAGGGGACCAGGTTGCTCTTGCAAAGTGCTCATCTAAGTGAGCGCCCCACCCTTCTATTGATGCGTCTGTAAATATTTGCAGAGCATGTTTTATTGGGTGTAATGGTTGGCCTGTAAGTGGATTGTCTTCCTTCAGCCACCATTGTAAATGGGGGTGCAGGGACCTGGGGACTTGGATCACCTTTTCCAGTGATTCTGGTACCCTCCAGTTGTTTTGAGATGCCACTGTATGGGTCTCATATGAAGTCGACCTAGCTTAACCTGCTTTTCTGTAGCCGTCATTAACCTATCAAGGACATGAATTCCTAGACCGGGCAAGCCGGTAGGGATAGCAGTTTAACATAGTCTCTTGAAGGTTCTGTCACCGGTCCAGAGTCGGTCGGAACCGATCAGACCTGAAGTCGAACTGGTAGCCAACAAAATCAAAGTCTTGTTTGGGCTCCCGCTCTGGTTTCTGTAAGTTCATCAGCCAACCCAGTTGCTGATACATTATTTACCAGTTCCTGTGTATGTTGGAAACAAGCCTGGTGGGATCTGGCTCCCACCAACCAGTCGTCTAGGTACTGGTGGCTTCTTAAATCCTTGTGTATGGTCACAAATTTCACCTCCTTTGGTATCACAGTGAACTCCAAAGGTGCTGTGGGCAAAACCGAATAGCAGGCATTACCTGGATTGTCCTTGTATAGGTATATGGGAGTAGGTATCCCTCCTTGAACATTTATAATACCAAGGGTCCAGCCCCCAAGGCTTCCTAAGTTCCCTAAAAAAAAGGGGGCTTAGTCTGGACCCTACAGGCAGATTGTGTGCCACATTTGGGACATTTGGTATTTTGATAAACATTTTCTGTCCCTCCGGACACTGGTCCGGTCTGGTGACAATAATCCAGGTTAACAGTCTCTCTGTTCTTATTGTGGTCTGGTGGGGCTGACACAACTTTTCATATTAATAGACTCTTCGCCCCGGGCCAGCAGCCTGCAAGGTGCAGCATTTACAGAGCAATTGTTATTCGTGAGATGTCTGACCCCTGGCCGGACCTGATGACAAAATTTATTATTATCTCTCCAGTCAAGTCCAGCACTGATAACAGATTGCTGAGAGATGTGATAAGGGAAGGTTTCCTGGCAGTAGGTTGGGACACTGTCATGTCACATCACCAAGACCACTGACCGGTCTAAGAATTCTGTAACCAAATTAACCTTAGGCAACTCTGTCCGGTACCAGGACTCCATACCCGGTACTTAACTGTAAGGACTGTGTAGCCAGCACCCTGTTAGTAGACCTGTAACCCGTAGGTTGAAGCAAGTGTACTAGGCTGTGTAGCCAATACCAGTCGGTACACTCTGTAACCAGTTGTTGAAGCAAGTGTACTAGGCTGTGTAGCCAGTACCACCCGGTACACTCTGTAACCAGTTGTTGAAGCCAGTGTACAAGGTTGTGTAGCCGGTACACTGTAACCAGTTGAGGCTACTGTATAAGGCTGTGAAGCCGGTAGCCGGTCGGTACATACTGTAACCAGTTGTTGAAGTGAGTGTACCAGCTGTGTAGCCAGTACCAGCCGGTACACTCTGTAACCAGTTGTTGAAGCCAGTGTACAAGGCTGTGTAGCCGGTACACTGTAACCAGTTGAGGCTACTGTATAAGGCTGTGAAGCCGGTAGCCGGTAGGTACATACTGTAACCAGTTATTGAAGTAAGTGTACAAGGCTGTTCAGCCGGTAGTCGGTCGGCACACTCTGTAACCAGTTTTTGAAGTAAGTGTACAAGGCTGTGTAGCCAGTAGGTACACTGTGTAACCAGTTGCTGAATGAAGTTTACAACTATCTTGACTGTGTTGAATTCAATTTTCTCCATTAATTCCTCTGTAACCGGTTGTTGAAGCAAGTGTACAAGGCTGTATAGCCGGTACTGGTCGGTACACTCTGTAACCAGTTGTTGAAACAATTTACAACTATCTTTTGTGTAAAATTCAGCTGGCTGTAGGTTTCCGCCATTAATAAAAGTATTTCTTGGAACACACGTCTTATTTGTAGATTTTGACAGTTGCTGGGAAAACCCTTGTGAGCTATATTTAGAAACAAATGTTGGTCGGTGTGTCACGTGACCAGCTTGCTGGTCGGAGGGACAACGTGATTGGCTGATTGGAGATGATGATCAGCTTCGTGAACTGGTCGGAAAATCACGTGACCAACTTCGGGGATACGCCCTCACTAGAGGTGTTCTTTCCTCATACCACAGTAAACGTAAGCTTACTGGTCGACTGATGTCTGTAGCAGAGAAGTCTGTACCAGTACGCTGGAGGTGGATTACAGGAACTAAAAACTGGAATCACAGTAGACGTGAGTGCAAAGAATGTACTTCCGACCTTCTTGTTCGGTGAATCACGTGATAAACTTCGTGACTGGTCGGTGAAAACACGTGACCAGTTTCGTGAAGACACGCGATTGGCTGACTGGATATGACGTCAGAGGTCGCGTTCTTTTGTGCTGGCCGGCCGGCTGATGCTTTAAAAGCAGAGAAGCCTGGGCCAGTGCGCTCTGTAGATGAAGTCCTGGCCGGTCTGAAGTCGATTCTTCTTTTCAGCCGGCTGTACACTCAAACCAGTTTCCTGGCCATCCACCTCCCTTACTACCGACATAATTGCCGGGTCCACAAGGGAGGGACTGAGAGTGATTAAAGATGAAGTTCCTTCTATGTAAATACTAGGTGAGGTCGGCTGAACATGAGCTTGCCGGTCGACTAATGCTTTACAGCAAAGATGTCTGGACCAGTGCGCTCTGAAGAAATCTGAAGAATTCATCTCTTGCTGCTGATGCACATATATATAAGCTTACCGGTCGACTAATGCTTTAAAGCAAAGATGTCTGGACCAGTGCGCTCTGAAGAAATCTGAAGAATTCACCTATTGCTTCTGATGAAAAAACACTAAATACTCGAGCTAGGCTGGTGTGACTGATGCTTTACAGCAGAGAAGTCGGTACCAGTGCGCTCTGAAGAATGCACCTCTTGGGGATTCCTTCTATTTGCAGTGTTCAAAACTACGTAGATTGAAGATTTCCGTGATATCTATTTGTAGTACTAGAAAGACGTTTCTATGGTGATTGAACTGGAAGTTACAGAGGGTACATTCAACAAACGAACACGGATAAAAATACCTGTAAGTAGTATATCCATTATTTCCTTAATATTGTCGATCTGCCCCTAACAACACCATGGTTGAATGGGAGGAAACTAGAAAAAAAAAAAAAAATGGCTGCCTTCATATTCCTCATCGATTACTGCCCTATCATCAACACTAAATTGAGTCAGCTAGGGAGCGTTTCCAGCAGATTTCTTAAGGTATATCCGTGCTTGATATGCAGATAACATTTCTACACTAAAATATTCCCAAATAAGGTCGAAAATCCGTCATAATGCACACTTTTCCTTTTAAAACTCTGGAGATGTTGAAAACACGTCCGCACAGTACACGCGCCAAACGAAAAAGATGCTATGACGTCAGGTTGTCTAGACAGGAAGGAAGTACGAGGCGCCATCTGGGGAGTGCACAGTACTACGGACCGGCCAGCTAGTGGCAACACAGGACGTCTTTTTCTGGCGTTTGGCGGGCCGGTCTGCGCTGACCGGATAAGCTATTGTCCATTGGATAGGATGTATTAACGCAATAAAAGGTCAAATTTAAGCATGTGGAAAAATTTTCCCATGCCTAAGGTATATAATATGGTTAAAAAGCTTCCAATAATAAGGGAGATATTCAAGGGAGACCATAATGCAGCAGCGGCGGCGAGGAAACTGATGCGAAACCAAATAAGCGCCCTTTTCAGGGAAGCTTAATTATGTAATTTTCATAAACAGATTTAGTTATGTATAGGGAATGAAAGTACAGGTGTTAAATATATAAACTAACACAGAAATAAGTTTGTGTTTCTACATCTGCGCAGTTTACATGCATCACAATTTACTATAATAGGTAGATATCTGAAACATGTGTGCACTTTAATGGAAATTGGTTAAAACAGAGCTTGCACATTACCAATATAATTTGGCTCTGTTTGACAGAAAATGAGAAAAAAACATTATTTATGCTTTAAAATCACAGAAAAAAATACATCTGTGAATTATAGTTACATTTAATGTAGTGTAGCAAGCAATGTGCATGTATATTATCATTAACACTGACCTTGTCAGTGAATATGGAAGCTCCATGTACTCTGGCTGCAGAGGCACAGGCTTCTGAAACAGCACCCATTCCACCCTGTACATAAGCCCAGGCTCCCTTCACCCCCTCCAGCTCCCCCATCACATGGTGTAGTAACACATAGCTTTAAACAGAAGAGATACACTGAGTGATAAGTCCTGAAAATCCATCCCACACTCCACACATACTCAGACTCGACTTCACCCCTTCCAGGTTGATATCTCACTTTAAAGGAAATTGGTATAAACAGAGCTTGCACATTACCAAATTGAATAGACTTTTGATTTCTGCAACAGAAAATGAAAAAAAAAACATTATACTTTGAAACTATAGACCGAAAATACAACTCTGAATGATAGACACATTTAATTTATTGTAATAAGAAATGTGCATGTATATTATCATTAACATTGACCATGTCAGTGAATATAGAAGCTCCATGTGCCCTGGCTGCAGAGGCACAGGCTTCTGAAATACAGACTTCTCTACACAGACTCAGACTTGACTTCACCCCCTCTGCCGCAGTGCTTAGCTTTAAAAACAATGGCTTTATAATGCTGTAAAACCTCCGTGCAATTATAACAGATGCATTCAAAATATACAAAACATACTCTGAAGAATAGAACATACCAGCACAGCAACACACAGTTATAACAACAAAGTAAAACAATGTATTAAGACATTCACCAAAGCCAACAATTACTATAGAATAGTGTACAAAAGCGCCATCAGATTTAAAAGGGAAAATCCAGGCCTTTCCCTTTTAGGCCTTACATTTTGCAATATGCAGGGTTTTGGTGCAAATTTGGAAATTTCTCTCATGAAATATGATAGTTTCATGCAAAAATTTGCACCATTTGAGACATTTATCAAAATTATGTAGAGTGAAAAAACTCAAAGCCATTAGAAAAACAGCACATGTCCACTTGCAAATAGGGTGCGCCCTAAACACAGAAACTGCAAATGTCATCTTTTTGTAAATAAGGTGTGCCCTAAACACAAAAACTGCAAATTTCATCTTTTTGTAAATAGGGTGCACCCTCAACAGAAACTGACAATTTCCTTTTTTGTTAAGTAGGGTGTGCCCTAAACACAGAAACAGCAAATTTACTCTTTTTATAAATTGGGTGCGCCCTAAGCATAGAACGAGCAAACTTCATCTTTTTCTAAACAGGGTATGCCCCCCTAAACACAGAAACAGAAAATTTTATCTTTTTGTAAATAGGGTGCGCCTTAAACACAGAAACTGCATATTTCATCTTTTTCTAAATAGCAAATTTACTGATTTTGTAAATAGGGTGCACCCTAAACACAGAAACTACAAATTTCATCGTTGTGTACCCTAAACACACAAACAACAAATTTCATCTTTTTGTAAATAAGGTGTGCCCTAAACACAGAATCTGCAAATTTCATCTGTTTGTATTTTGTAAACAAGGTGCACCCTTGACACAGAAACTGCACAACAAAAACAAAAAAATAGCATCAGAGAGATGCCTGTACCCCACTGCCTGGGGATATACTAGTAGTTTTCATCCCCAGATATAGAAGTAGAGAAACAGTACAAAGATCAGGATACTTTCACAGCAGTGTCAGTTACAGGTCCAAATAATGTTTAAGTAGAGAAAATAAGGTCTAAGAGAAAGAAACTGTATGTAAAGATAAAGTATTAAAACAGGACAACTCAATAGTAAGAGGACAGCATTAATCAGTTAACTAAAAATTATGAAGCAGTAAAATTTATTAACGAGAAAATAGCTGTCACTGGAAATAGCACAATTGTGTCAAAGTACATACAATAATCAGTTGCAGCAATCCATATATCTTTCTCACAGGAGAAACATATCTCAAATATGGGAGGTGAACACACTTTGGAGAGCCAAATCACACCATGGTGCGCACCTACACCCCCTAAACATTTTCCCTGCCAAGTGTCAATCTTCTACGCCTTACAGAATCCAAGAAAAAGCACGGACAAGATTTTAAAACTCTTGGTCACTATGACAAGGTCAAAGGTTAAATTATGACACCATGATGTTGAATCAACACCACGATGTTGCACACCTACAACCCCTAACCAATGTCCCTACCAAGTATCAACTTCCCACACCTTATGGTTTCCAAGATATAGATAGAAAAAATTTTTATAGGTCAAGGTCACTACAACAAGTTTAAAGGTCAAATCAAAGTCACACCATGTTTTTGCCCACTTACAACCTCTAACTAATGTGCCTACAAAGTATAAGCTTCCTACACAGTTTCATAGATATAGCCCAGACAAAATTTTATAGGTCAAGGTAACTATGCCAAGATCAAAGGTCAAATCAAGGTCACACCATGACAGTACACACCTAACATCCCAATCAATGTCTCTACCAAGTCATAACTTCCTGCACCATACGGTTTGTGAGATATAGCCGGGACAAGATTTTATAGGTCAAGATCACTACTGCAAGATCAAAGGTCATATGAAGGTCACACCATGATATTATACACCTACACCCCTAACCAATGTCCCCACCAAGTATCAACTTCCTACACCTTATGGTTTGCAAGATATAGCCTGGACATGATTTTATAGGTGATGGTCACTGTGGCAAGGTCAAGGTCAAATCAAGGTCACACCATGACGTTGTACACCTACAACTGCCAAACAATGTCCCTACCAAGTATCAACTTCCTACATCTTACTGTTTCCAAGGTATAGCCTGGAATTCTATAGGTCAAGGTCACTTCGATAAGGTCAAAGGGAAAATCAAGGTCACATCATGAAGTTGCACATCTACACCCCCTAACCAAGTATCAACTTCCTACACCTTACAGTTTCTGAGATACTGCCCGGACCAAATTTTCCCACCGCCCCCTGAACAACCGCCCGCCCAACCGGACACCATGGGTGAAAACAATACCCTTTAGGGCTGTGGAGTAAATATGTGGACTGTTGGAATGAGTTATTTTTCAAAAGAAATCAAAAGAAAAATAACGGTTTATATCTAGAGATGGCCTCTCTGGCAGAAATTCGGCGGTATTGAGTGGTCATTACTTGCCATTTTGTATGCATTTTATTTATTGTATTTCGAAATAAAATCTTTCAATGGCTTTATAATTCTTTTGTCTATTTTAAAAAAAGAAATTTTAAATGAATTTCTTTTACTGACATGCATGGTCCATATATACCAAACTTCAAAACAGGAAATAAAGTATGCTGATAAGATCTAGACTCTCCATATATGGTTTCCAAATACCTCTTCATACATTCTAAAGCTGTAAAAGTAATAATAAAGAGATTTGACCCATGGGGGTCGGGGGTGGGGGGTGGGAGGGGGAGTGTTGGGTAAATCTGATTAGCTATCCAGACTCTCCACATATTTTTCCCAGTACCTCTTAATCAAGTGTAAAGCTGTTAATGCAATAATAAAGGAGACATAAGGCAAAATATCAAAATCCGCTATTTTATTACCCTAGTTTAACCCCTACAGGGGAGGTGAGGAGTCTTGCTTTCTGGACTCTCCACATATGGTTTCTTACTACCTCCCAAAACATTTTATGGCTCTAAATGCAATACTTAAGAAGATAATAGGGGGTTTGGATGATTTTTAAGCTTTCTGGTCGGTACATGTGAGAAAATTGCTCATAAATCAATAAATTTTCACTGGATCACTCCCAAAATCTAATCAGCTTGCATTTTTGATAGTATAAACATGTGTACGAAATAACAAGCCTCTGCGGTCAGTAGATTTTGCTGAGCGGAATGACGTGCAGGTGTACCCCCCCAAAATTTTTTTAATCATGTTACTTTGATAAAGATCAAAGGTTATATTTAAGCATGTGGAAAATGTTCTCGCGCCTAAGGTTTATAACTGCCAAATATGGCTTATAAGCTTCCGATAAATGCCTCCTCTGTTCACGGAGGAAAAAAGGAACTACTTATATTTGTCGGCTATTTTGTGGGACAGCAAACAAGCCAGATCATTGTCTAATCTTGTGGAGTGAAAGGTCACTTAACCCTACAGATCTTCTTTAGGACTCTTTATATCCACAACCTAAACTAGAAAAAAAGTGTTGCAATGTCAATAGTTGTCAGGTACTGCTGAAAATCTAATCAGCTCCAATCTGTGCAGGGGTATGGAAAAAAAATATAAAAAATATATTTGCAAGTCCAAAAACCAGAAAGACAGTGATGCCGTGGCAACACTTGTTGCAAGTTATTGCCGAAAACTAATCAGCTCCAATCTGTGCAGTGGTATGGAATGCAAGGAACCCATCAAATTATTTATAAGTTCAAGAAACAAAAAAGGAAGTGTTGCTATGGCAACACTTGTTGCCAGGTAGTGTCAAAAAACTAGTCAGCTCCAATCTGTGCTGGGGCTTGGAATGCAAAGAAGAAACCACAAAAATATTTATATATAGGTAGAAGAAACAGAAAAAGTGTTGCCATGACAATTGTTGCCAGGTATTGACAAAAAAAAACTAAGCAGTTCCAATCCGTGAAGGGGTATGGAATGCAAAGAACCCACAAAAATATTTATATATGGGTCCAAGAAACAGAACAAAAGAGTTGCCATGGCAACAATTGTTGCCAGGTATTGTCGAAAAACTAGTCAGCTCCAATCTGTGCAGGGTTTGGAATGCAAAGAACCCACAAAATGATTTTTAAACCCAAGAAACATAAGAAAGTGTTGCCAAGTACCCACAAAATCACAATCTGAAAAAAAATAGCATCAGAGATGCCCGTACCCCACAGCCTCGGAAAATAGTTTTCAACACCATGAGATATAGAAGTAGTGAAACAGTACACAGATTGGGATACTTTCAGAGCAGTGTCAGTGTTGAAATTATGTTTAAGTAGAGAAAACAACAACTAAAAGAAAGAAACTGCATGTAAAGATTAAGTATTAAAACAAGACATTGTTTGTTTATTTGGGGTTTTACGTTGCTTTCAACACTGTACAGGTCATATCACAACAGGTAGTTGGAAGGGCAGAGGAAACCAGTACATATAGTTCGCTAGGGTTCCGTACTGTAAACTGCCGAACAAGACAATTCAGTAAACTAAAAATTATGAAGCTTTAAGACTTCTCTCATTTTGATTTTCATTTGTATAGTCGAATTATGGTTTGGATGTTTTGAATATTACCCATACATACAGATGTAGCAATACATGTTTTTATGTGGAATTGGGGCAAAACCTGTGGCTCACTTGATACAATACCATCTGTTACAATGGGAAGTTGCAAAAGTAAAATGGTTAATGAATTCTAATATGACTTTAACAGTGCTTAATCTACACCAAAAGACACCCAAAGGTGCAACAACCAAAATTCAAGTAAAAAGATATGACAGATAAATAGTATCAGATATCCTGGTAGAGACATAAAATAGCATCAGATATGCAAGATCAAAGGTCATATCAAGGTCACACCATATGACGTTGCACACATATAACCCTTGACCAATGTCCCTACCAAATATCAACTTCCTACACCTTATGGTTGCCAAAATATAGCCTGGACAAGGCATTATAGGTCAAGGTCACTACGGCAAGGTCAAAGGTCAAATCAAGGTCACGCCATGATGTTTTACATCTACACACCCTAGCCAATGTCCCTACTCAGTATCAACTTCCTACACCTTACGGTTTCCGAGATATACCCCGGTCAAGATTTTATAGGTCAAGGTCACTACGGCAAGGTCAAAGGTCAAATCAAGGTCACGCCATGATGCTGCACACCTACACCCCCTAACCAATGTCCCTACCAAGTATCAACATCCTATACCTTACAGTTTCCGAGATATAGGCCGGACAAGATTTTATATGTCAAGGTCACTACGGCAAGGTCAAAGGTCAAATCAAGGTCACGCCATGATGTTGCACACCTACACCCCCCTAACCAATGTCCCTACCAAGTATCAACATCCTACACCTTACAGTTTCCGAGATATAGGCCGGACAAGATTTTATAGCTCAAGGTTACTGCGGCAAGGTCAAAGGTCAAATTAAGGTCACACTATGACGTTGCACACCTACACCCTCTAACCAATATTCCTACCAAGTATCAACATCCTACACCTTACGGTTTCCTAGATATAGCCTGGACAAGATTTTATAGGTCAAGGTCACTACGGCAAGGTCAAAGGTCAAATCAAGGTCACGCCATGACATTGCACACCTACACCTCCTAACCAATGTCCCTACCAAGTATCAACTTCCTACACCTAAGGGTTTTTGAGATACAGCCCGGACAAACTTTTTCCCGCCCGCCCACCTGCCCATCCGGACACCATGGGTGAAAACAATACCCCGACAGCCCTTAAGGTCTGTGGGGTAACAACAATACAGAAAAATAGCCAGCCTCAGCAGGCAAGAACCCCAGCCTGCAGGTACAGCTAAATGGCAAAGAACATTGAGATTTGGGAAAATCTTTGGAACAACTTCTGTTGTAAGAAGTACAGAGAACCCACGAGATGTTGTACAAAAGATTCACAGGCCATGATTTCTTACAAGTAGTTTTCATATTTTGTAGCCAAGAAGCAATTATAAGAGAGATATAAGGCTTTTTTTATATGATGACCCTCCTATTTGGTATTAAAGATGTGTGTGGCGGTCATTTTGTTTCCAAAACAAGGACACAATTACTCTGACACAAGCTTTCACCTATTTACATTTTGTGCAAATCTGATGAAGCTAGCTTCAATATTTTAGTTACAGAAAATATCAAAGATTTTAGAAGAAACTTTAGGATCCCGAAATTTAAAAGTGGCCATGGCAACAGTTGCCACCGGATACCCCCAAAACATAGTCAGCTCTAGATCCTCTTGGGACAAACATATCCTGAAAATTTGGTGAAAATCTGTGCAGGAGTTTATGCTGTGGAACACCCACAAACATTAAGACCCGAAAATCTTAAAAGTGTTGCCATGGCAACAGTGGTAGCTGGATACCCCCTAAAACCTAATCAGCTCTAGATCCTGTTAGGATAAACATATCCTGAAATTTTGTTGAAAATCCGTGCAGGGGTTTAGGCTGTATTTATTTATTTATTTGGGGGTTTACGTCGCTTTAAACACTGTACAGGTCATATTACCACGGGTAGTTGGAAGGGCAGAGGAAACCAGTACATACAGTTCGCTAGGGTTCTGTACTGTAAACTGCCGACCAACAGCAAGCAACTACCAGCTTTCCCACTTAAGGCCATGACAGGGATTGAACCCCGGCCTCAGAGGTGGGAGGCGAGAGTGTTACCACTCTGCCACCGTGGCCCCGGTGTAGAACACCCACGAACTTTAAGACCCGAAAATCTTAAAAGTGAGTATTAATCAGTTTGTAGAAATGACTGTCTTTCTGTGTTTAATATGTTTTTCCATTTATGACAAAATGCAAGGTTTCCTAGATGAATCTGGTTTGTTTATTTTTTTATTTATTTATTTTATTTGCGTTTTATGCAGAAATTCAAAACGGCCACCAAAAGTGGCGGGAAAATGTTTTTCGGGAAAATTACCAGTAGACTCTGGAGATAACCTGCGGGTCAAAAATTTCATGGAAATCACTGTATCTCACTCCATTTGAGATAAACAGGTTTTTGCGGTTTGTGCAAAAATTAAAGATGGCCACCAAAAGTGGCAGAAATACAATTTTTGTGAAAAAAACGCCAGTACACTCTGCAGATACCCTGTGGATCAAAAATTTCGTTGAAATTGCTCTCGCTCTGTTTCCGAGATAAATAGCCCTGCAGATACCCTGTGGGTCAAAGATTTCGTCAAAATCACTTGATCTCTACCCGTTTCCAAGATAAACAGGTTTTTGTGTTTAACACAGAAATTCAAGTAACGCAGAAATTCAAGAAGGCCGCCAAAGTGGTGGGAAAATGAATTTTGCAAAATAAAAAATAACTAATACACTCTGCAGATAAAATTTTCATCGAAATTGCTCTATCTCGATCCGTTTCCGAGATAAATGTGTTTTTGTGTTTTCAGTGTTAATAAAAATTGTGACATTTAGTAAATTGTTAATAAGTTTGCCATTTTGTATTCAGGATCACTTCCAAATGTTAATGATTTCCAGACATCTATATAACAAACCTAATTGCCAAATTTTATGTGAATAGGTGAAGCCCTTTTTAAGTTATCATCCAGACAAGCACACCCTTTTGAAAAACATGTTTTTGGGTCATGTGACTTCTCTGAATGGTTGAAATGTCATGACATCATATTCAGAAATTTTTCCCAGGGCTACTGCATACACCTGCCAAATATGAAGAGAATCCGCCTTATGGCTGCAAAGCTATTGCAAAAAGAAAAAGCGAATCAGTCAGAGTCGCTTCTCCCATATACACACAAGCATCCCTCGTGGGACACTTAATTTATGTCACCTGTCAGATTAAACAGAACATATGTGAAGTGGCTCCTTTGATTTGTCAAAACCAAAGTATTCATTCATCCACAGATATAATACAGTAGAACCTCTATTGTCCAACCTTCTATGTACCAAATGTTCAATTTTATGAACTTGACTCCACTCTCCCAAATCAGTATTTCTCATTGCTTTGTATATATATAACTCTTCTATTTTATGATCCTTCTCGTATATATCCAAACAAAATCTCACTCTCCCAACCTGTTTGGATAATAGAGATTTCACTGTAACAATTTCACCAATACATTTAAAATTAAAGTCTTAAAACACCTAAGTGTTATGCTTTGCTAAAATAAAAAACATAAAGTAATAATTTCAAAAAAGTATAAAGAATCAAATGCAAGAAACAAAAAGATGAAATTTTTAAAAAAGATTTTGGGTAAATCATTTTGTTTGCTTTGGAAGGTTTAATACTGGCAGGTCATCTAGTTTGGTTTCATTGATCAAGAATCTTTCAATTCTTGGGATTATTTCAGGGTCACACTTCTTTATTCTTGTACAAACACCAATTCAACACCTGAACCTTTTTGACAAGTTATATAAGCAATTCATGCAATGTCTCAGCCAAACAGCATTGGACTTTCCCAGGCTAAAATGTGCAGAGAATCTACTTAATGGCTTGTCATTATCTATATTAATTCATGTAAAAAATTTATCTAACCATCTGAAACCCCCAGCTAGGCAAATCCTTGCCCTTTGACCCTTGACCATGGGGAAGATTAAAAATAATATTCTAAAAAAGATTATAGAGACTTATGGAAGACTAGTATATTTAACAGATAACCTATTTCTTCATCTTGTGCAACATTGTTCAGTAGAGTTGTCAATGGATACTTAACATTTGGGGGACAGTTTTCTCATAGTAAACAAGCTAGTAATGGTGAAGGCCATATTGTGTGGAGAGAAAATTTAAGCAATCCTATTGGCTAAGAGGTGGGGCATGTCAGGGGAAAAAATCCCACTGGTAGCCATATTTAATTTTTCAGTTGTCACACTGTAAGTGCCATAAGAGGTCACTGAAAATTTTCTGATTTGTCTTGTATCTCCTGAGAGTTAAAATCTGTTTTATTATGTGGTATTTTTATGAGAGGAATGTGTACTGCATGTTACTGAGGTGAGTCAAACCTTTATGATATCTGTGATATTTTAATTTTCAAAGTGCAAAGCTGACCTTTGTTAAAGGGCATGGCTGTGGTATGGTAAAATGCACTCCAGAACTTTGTCTCTAGTGCAGTTTCAGTAACAATGGTTTTCATTGGTTAATTAAATTAATCACGTTTGCAGACAAAAACAGACTGGCTGGACAGTACACAGTAGATCTTCTGTTTGTTAAATGTATAATAAATGTAATAATAATGGACCATTTACAATTACAATCAGCTTTTAAATTTGTAGCAATTTCAAGATTTGGTGATGGCGGCCAACTTATGACCGCAGCCAACTTATGCCTAGAAGCAGTACAGTATGTATCCATTGCCACATCTGTTATCTTAACTTTGGAAAATTTACTGTATTATTATATTACATGGAATTACAAATGGAATTTAGAACTATGAATCAAAGAATGGCTTTAAAAATTAAAATTGCTTTTAATTTGATTTCCATAAAAAGTTAATTAACTTCACTGTTTCTTTATTACAGAATATCAGCAATTTTAATTTGACTTGATATACTCGTCAATGTTGCTGAAAGAGGTTTTGCAGTATTTAAAGATATTGCTTGTGTCAAATATTAAATGGCTTTTTGGGGAAACTTTTTAACAAATTAAAATACCTGTATGTTTGTACAGTTAATATAATTTTGCTTTCTCTAAAACAAAAAACAACATACAAAATTGTTTGGAGATAGCCTTTTAATAGTATTTAGAAAGCCACAGGTTTTTTTGCTTAACTAATAATGCAATTTAATTCTGAAAAAGTACATGTGCCTCATCACTACTACTGGTCAGCCAGTGAATTTCATCGCCACATTCAAGTTCATCACCTTCTTTAAAATCTCTCAAGGAAAGTAATATTCACATTTAAATAGATGGAGTAGCTACTTTTAGGAGCAAGGTCTAACTGTATGCTGACTGTTCACAGTAAAAAAGCTGCAACATTGTCATAAAATACAAGAGACAAATTTCACTGGCTGAGCACTACAGGTTGCTCAATACCCCATAAATAAAAGGTGTTACAAAAAAAATCTCAAAATAGATCCTTCAAGATATGCATATTGATTACTAAACACAAACATGTTACACTGATCCTGAAGAACTGATCTACAAATCTTTCACCAGCAGTTACTTCCTTAATTTTTCTGCTTTGTTGTAGATTGTAGCTGTTGACCATTTGGCAGTAGGACTGATGACACTTTTGGCATCGTGAGTTGCAGGTAGTTGAGGGTTTTATATTCCTGTCAACAAAGTCAGACCAAGCCAAGCCCTCAGTAAATCTGTCGTGTTGTCATCTGCTGGAACTGAACCCACAACCCAAGGTTGAGGGGGGGGGGGGGGGGGGGGGGGGGAGTAAATGCCAAGCTTGTTAACTATTTGACCAATGAAGTCTCAAATTGTATATACAGCCCACCTCAGGTAAGCCAATAGGGAGAGGTAACATCTGATAAATAGGTAATTTTATAATGAGTTTAGGATGGTTGTTTACACAAACTATCTTTCTAACAGAGTGCTGGATGTGTATGTAGACTGAATCATGATGTACTCTAGTATCATGGTTTTGCAGTATTTAAAGGTATTGCATGTGTGAAATATGTCTATTTATACATTGTGTTTTTAAATTTAAGAATAAAATGACTTTTTGGGGAAACTTTTCATCAAAATTAAAATTTGTTTGTACAGTTGATATAATGTTGCTTTCTCTTTAAAAAAACCCCATAAAATTAGAGATGGCCTTTTGCAATATTTAGAATGTTACAGGCATTTTTGCTAAACTGATGATGCAGTTTATTATGAAAAAAGTACATGTGTGTCATCACTGCTAGTGGTCAGCCAGTGAATTTAGTCACCTTCAAGTTTGTCAACTGCTGTAAAAACTCTCAAAGACAAGCAATGTTCACATTTAAATAACAGAGCAGCTACTTTTAACAGCAAGGTATGATTGTAAACGAGAAAGGGTGCACCTGGGTAAGGGGTGCATTGAGAGGACATAGCCTCATACAAACATGTTAGTGCCTGCAAGGTGGAGTGTAGGGAATGCCCAAATAAAATATACTTATTGGCACCTGCGCCTGGTGGTGGCATGTGGGCTTGTTGGATCCGCCCTCCAAAGCAAGATACTGGATTCCCTGTATTTCACAGAATGTTTTTCTGTGTGAATGCAAAGACTGGAGTAGCCTTTTGGCTAAAATACTGAACATTGCTGTAGTGTTCAAACATTATTACAGAATGGTTTTCTGGTATTTCCAGTATATTATATTGTCTGGAGTGTTTTCTTTTAAGATCCTTGCTTTTATTAGGTGCAGGATCTTCTAGTCTGGTAGGGACCCCATTAGTAATGAAATAATGTAATTACTTATGGTGGTGGTGGGTATGGGTGTACCACTCATAGGGATGTTAAAAGTATTTGCACTTTAAACTGTAGGTTGTTGGAATAGCAGACAGAGCTGTATCACTGGCACTCATTGTTACTCGTAGATAAATAGATAAATAGGAGTTTGTGTGTCAGTGACAGACTGTTAATCCCTCCTCGAGGGATTAACAGTCTGTCACTGACACACAAACTCCTATTTATCTATTTAAGGTATTATTGTATGCTGACTGTTTATAGTCAAAAAGTTGCAATAGTGTCATAAAATACAAGAGACAAATTTCACTGGCAGAGCAGTACAGGTTGTTCAATACCCTGAAAGTAAGAGGTGTTAAATACATCGTGTACATCTGACTGTTTTAAAAGATTTAAAAAAAATCTCAAAATAGATCTTTTAAGAAATGCATATTGATTACTAAAGCACAAACAAGTTATATTGACTGATATTAAACCACTGATCTACAAATCTATCACCAGCAGCTCATCCCTTAATTTTTCTGCTTTGTTGCAGATTCTTGCTGTTGACCATTTGGCAGTTGGACTGATGAAGATACTTCCAGTGTTGTGAATTGCAGGTCAAGGCTAAGGTTGAGAGTTTTACATTCCTGGCTTCAGGCAAGGGTAGACCAGGACAAGCCCTTGGTAAATACCATGTGTTGTCATCCGCTGGAAGTGAACCCACAACCCCAGGTTGGGAGGTGAGTAAATACCAAGCTTGTTAATCATCAGGCCATTGAAGTCTCAAACTGTATGTACAGCCCAACTCAGGTAAGGCAATAGAGAGAGGTAACATCAGTGGTCTCATAAACAGGTCATTTTATATTGAGGTTAGGATGGTTGGTCACACAAACTATCTTTCTAACAGAGTACTGGATGTGAATATAGACTGAATCATGATGTGCTCCTGTAGTCTAGCAATGCACAATAATGTACACATGTTCAGTAACTGGCATATATCTCTTTGCAATAGATTTGGTTAGTTGTTGTGTAGCTCACTGTTAGATAGTTGAACACAAGCTTTTGGCACAAAGAAAGAAAAGTTATTTAGTAATTCCTTCTGGAGGAATTTTGCCCAGTGAGAGCCAGGCGATTCAATGTAGAACTTGTTAATCATGCTGTTACTTTGGCCTCTAATTACGCAAATTTAACATTTCACCACACGGTGGGTGGCACAATGATGGAAAGAATCAAAAGCACATGAATTTATATCAATAACCTCGGCATCAGGTGAAAATGCACGTGTCTAATATGTACTTGTTTAGTAACAGACACACCCATCGACATACTCATTTGCACCATGAATCCAGTGAACTGTTGTGTAGCCCATTGTAAGACTGCAGACCACAGGTTTGGCAACATAAATGAAAAGTGTGGTTTCTTCTTGAGGAAAGTTACCATTGTAGACCATACAATGAATAGGATCTCCTTACTGTACTTAATATCTGACTGGTTACTATTTTGTTGATAGTCCTGGCAATTTCTTTCGAGGAAAGTTCATACTGTTGATTAGGTCATGAAGTGGATTCTTCATTCTCATGTTTCTCTGAGTGCTTACTCTTTTGCTGATCTACTTGCTGACATGATTACTATCTGGCTGAATGGGTAAGCAATGCTGTCACCAACCAGTCAACTTGAGGTATTTTTACAGAATATATTACTTGCATTTGCATATTTGCTTTTTGCAAGGCTTGGGTTCCAATGGATTCAGGGTACTGACAACCATTGCCTCTGGATGCCAATTTGGATGCACAACACATGGTCAGAAGTTAGTACTTAGCCATGTTTTAAGTTTCTCTACAGGATGTGGTATTCTCCACTTGATCTTATGACTGAATGTTTTTTGACAACACAGTATTCTTTTTACCTTAAAATTTGAAACTATAACTTCAGCATTTTGGTATTCCCCAGTTTTCAAAATGATATCTTTACATTGTTATTGAACTGCTGTTTTGGAACCGTTTTTATTGGGATTTGGATTTGACCAGTCAAGGGATTATGTGCTACAAATGACTGATTGAATAAGATTCCAGGGAAAGTATGGAGCTTATAAAAGCTACCATTACAATGGTACTTGGGCTAGAGTACACCTTGACAATGGTGGTCCCCCTTTCACACCAACACTTGCAAGTATGGAATTTGCTGCCTTGCAGTTCCCTACTCAACATCTTTCAAGGTTACAACAAAAAGATCAATTAATTGTTTGTCTAAAACTTTCTTTGGAGAAAAGGAAAATTTTACCACAGTTATTAAGCCATGGTTATGAAACACATTTTGTTTCATTGACCTTAGAATCTGCCAGCTAGGGATTAAGTCCTAAAAATGACGAATTAGATTCCAGGGAAGGTATGGAAACTGCCACTTTGCATTTCCTTAATGGATCCTTTCAGGGTTACACTTGACTGAAAGGATAGCTCAAGTCTTTGCACAAATATCACTTGGAGAAAACTAAAAACTGTAAACACTCCCACTTCAGATGCCATAAAGCCCACATTGCTAACATATTTGTTCATATTTTCAGAATATTATCAATGTGACTGGAGAGAAGAAACTCTGCATAATTTTTCAGGGGGGAGGGGGGTTCAGAGTTGGTAGGTACTGTGGTGGTAGGTTGGGGGAGGTCAGGGTGTGGGTGAGGGGGTAGTGCAGGTTTCTCCTCTTTTAGTATACAGAACATTTTAATTAATGTTTCTGATACTGCACACTGAATTATTCTGATGCTTGTGTAGAGCTAGGTTTATTATATGCCGGTATATGATTTTATGGTAATATTTTTACATGAAAATATTACATTCGTATATGCAAAAATATACCTTTTTCTATAATACCTGGCATTTTCTCTTAAAGGACAAGGCATTGTTGTGGGAGCAAATTTGGGTCTAAGCCAGCAAAAGATGTGCATGTTTGATATGTCTCATGTTTTGGTTTAATATGAGCTTTTTGACCAAAATACCAAAAGTTGATTTGTTTGTGATGTCATTGCTTACCAAATGAGCCAGGGAGTTGAAAATGTCACCAAATGGATCAGCTTAAGAGTAAGCAATCAAAGAAACTAAAGGAAGGATGAAGGATCTTATTCATGGCAGAGTCATCAGTATGGGCTTTCCTTGAAATTAAATTACCAAGTTTATCAACAAAAGTGTAGCCGATCAGATATTATCACATGCAATAAGGAAATCCTATTCATTACATTGCCTACACTGGTCACTTTCCTTCAGAAGACATTACAATTTTCGTTCTTGTTGGCAACAAATGTGTTCTACAGTCTCACAATGGGCTACACAACAGTTCACTGGATTTGTGATGTAAATGGGTCTGTTAGTGGGTTTGTCAGTTACTGAACTAGTGCACATTACATGAATGCAATGCCACTTATGTTGCTGCGTTTACTGGTATGAATTCACGAGCCTTTGAGACTATATTTCATTGCACCATCCACCTTACAAAGTAAGGGCAAAGTAAGAAATTACCCAAAGCCATTAATGGAGTTACTGGTGAAAGTGAAATCTGTGAACTGTTTAAGGTAAAATATGAAAAGTTATACAAGTCTGTATCATATGACACGGGTGAAATGCATGATATAGTAACATCATTAACAAGAGATATTGAGAGTAAATGTTCCAGTAACAGATGCTATCTTAATCACAATATAAGTGTTAATGAGGTAAGCAGTGCAATATGTAAACTGAAATCTGGTAAAAGTGATGGAAATATAAAAGATATGTCAGATTTTTTTATCAACACTTCTCATAAGTTCTCCGTATTATTGTCATGTGTACTCGCTAGCTTTCTCTGCCATAATCTTGTTCCTGATGATATGTTGGGAGGTACAGTGGTGCCCATTATCAAGAGTAAACGGAAATCATCAAATGATATATCTAATTATAGAAGCATTTGTCTCAGCAGTATTGTTGGAAAAATACTTGATAATATTGTACTAAGTCAAAATATGCATGTATTATCCTCATCAGAATACCAGTATGGTTTCAAAAAGAAACATTCAACAGCACAATGCACCTTTGCTCTGAATGAAACTATTCAGTATTATAAGAATCGAAAAAGTACTGTGTACATATTGTTATTAGATGCTTCCCAAGCTTTTGACAGAGTAAATTTTGCTAAAATGTTCAGATTACTTATTTGTAAAGGTGTATGTCCACTAGCAGCTAGATATCTAATGAATATGTATACTAATAGTACGCTAAGAATTAGATGGGGAACAACCAATAGTAGTTGCTTTGATGTAGAGAATGGTGTTAAGCAAGGTGGTGTCTTGTCACCCATTTTATTTTGTATGTATATTGACCAGTTATTACTGCAACTTAAATCTTCAGGTTATGGTTGTTATATTGGGAATGTTTTTATGGGATCATTCTGCTATGCAGATGATTGTTCACTACTGGCACCTACTTTGAGTAGTTTGTGGCAAATGTTAAAGGTAGTTGAAGAATTTGGATTACAGTATGATGTGAAATTTAACCCAGATAAGAGTCAGCTACTAGTTTATAATGGTAGGAAACCAGAAGGCTTTGAAATCTGTTTTAATGAGGTCAAGATACATGCTGTTGAAGGAGCTCAGCATTTGGGTCACCCTATTGGATTAGACAGTAATATGAAACATGTACTCCACTGTAGGCAAGATTTTGTAAACAGAGTAAATTTTCTTATCATAAACTTTAATGAATGTTCATTAGATGTCAAATACATATTACTAAAAAGATTTTGCATGAGTTTGTATGGGTGTGTTTTATGGGATTTTTCATGTAATTCAATTAATAATTTTTTTACTGCCTGGAGAATTGCCATAAGAAGAATATTAGATTTAAATAGACAAAGTCATGGTGCATATCTACCAATGTTGGTGAATGACATACCTGTAGAAGGGCAACTTCATAAAAGAGTCATAAAGTTTATGAATAATTTGCATAAATCAGAAAATAGTTTCACAAAGTTGTGTTTGAAACTTGCACTTAATGGCAGCAGATCAAATGTAAGCAGAAGTTTTAACTTTATAAAGAAGAAATATGGTTTGTGTGGTGATTTAGATAATATTTTATCAGTGGTAAACTTTTTGAGACATGTAAATAGTACTTCAACACAGGAGTTTGATAATGAAGATTGGCTTAATATTGAGAATTGTAAATGCATTCTTGAAATGCGAAATTTAGCAGATACTAACCCCAATTGGACATATTTTAGTAAAAGTGATTTCAATCAAATGTTAGAATTTTTCTCTGTTAAATAGTTCAAAGAGTTACATTTTGTAAATAAGTGTTAATTACTATTTCTTAATATCCAGCTGTATAACATTTTTTTTCTCTGTTTTTGTTCTTTGTACTACTGTACAAATAAATAAATAAATAAAATGTTCAGTTTCAGTAAATAATAAAGGCTCTTAATGACTGAGTGGTTAACAGGTTTAGCATTCATTCACATTGTTCTCTCTTGGTAACTTCTCTCCAAACTGACTCAGACTGAATAGCTTTTCCTTCTTTGTTGTCATAAAATGGGTTCTACTGTCTAACAATGGGTTACACAATGGCTGACTGAAGCTGTAGTGCAAATGAGAATGTCAGTTCCCAAACAGGTGTACATTGTTGTGCCTTTCTACAGTACTAGAGTGCATTATGATTTAGACTGTGTACATACCCTGCACCAACTTGAAGGATCATTTGTGTAAACAACCATCCTGAACTCAATATATATCTGACCTGTTTATCGGATCTCGGATGTCCCCTCCCTCTAGTGTCTTACCTTAGGCAGGCTCTGCATACAAGTTGCGACCTCGGCGGCCTTGTGGCTAACAAGTTTGGCATTTGGTAGCCTCTCACATGAGGTCATGTGTTCAAATCTAGCTCGTGCCAACATGTGGGACTCACTGAGGACCTGTCATGACATGACCTTTTACTGATGACAGGGACGTAAAACTATTCACAACAGTCTTAGGCTATGAAGAAATGCATAGGGAAGTTGAGATTCACGATGCTTAATCATGTCATGAGGTTTAAAGATACAAGTAGAGCTCAATAAAGATAAACTATTAGTCTATTCCCCTTAAGGCTGCAATCTGAATACATAGTTATGAATCTTCATAATTACACTGTAAGTTCAGGGACATACTAAAGATACACTATAAACCCCTAAGTGAATATCAAGGTTAGTAAGTCTTTATTATGACAGCTTAAGGTGAGTGATACAGTATAGATTGTCTGTCAGTCTTTTTAGTTTGATATTAAGGTCATAGAATCTTTACTGAGAAAACTTTAAGCTGACATGGTAAAGATATGATATTAATTCCCTTAGTTATAACACAGGTTTATAAGATTTTTGTTAAAGGCAACTTAATATTAGTGGCATAGTGAAGGTTGGATATTTCTCATTTAAGTTAGAAATTAGGGTGAAATTTATGAAGACACCTTAAATTGGAGACTGACCCCTTCCGATAAAAGGTGAAGTCTTTATGGAAATAACTTAGTTATATATTTATGTTTTATTTTTAAACACAACAGATATCTTTCTTTAACAAGAGAAACATATTCTTTTTATCTTTGAATCCTTGAATTCTTTGAAAGTTGGCTATTGAATCCTGCCAAGGATTAAAGGGAGTGGCACCCCTTGCCTCGGGATGTCACTTCAAAATATATGGTCAGAATTTCACTATATTTTCTGCAGTTGATAATAACAAACTAGTAAAATCACCTTTTAAGTAGAATCAAATACTTAATCCCTGGAGAATATTTTATTAGCCTTTTATCTGGAAATTGTGATTAAGTATCCTTGTATTTTTTTACTGCAATAACAAATCAATATATATTATCATTACTCTGATTCATTAGTATTAGTTTTAAGTGGCCTTCTGGAAGTTACAGGAATGCGAATGCTAGTATTTAAAGTTGCATGACTGTGTTCATGACATTACAAAAGCAATTAGGCTGTAGATATTTTTCTTAATGAATTGTGGTGTTCGGTAGTCCCTAACAGACGCATCAATTTGAAAACCTACTATGCTTAACATTTTTAACTTAATATCTTAATATTTCAATTCAGTTTTAGTTTCCAGTCAAAAAGTGTACATTTGCTGTTTTTACTCATGATTTTCACCATACTACAAATGTCTGTTGGTGGATTACCTAAAATCGGGTATTATCGCCCATGCCACAGTGGTTACTCACACATTTGCAGGGGTTACTTTTCCTCTCTGCTTGGCTGTATCTCTCTTATATTGAAATTGTTTCTTGTATTATGTGGTTCCCAAGGTTCTTTGTTGCCCTGGTTGGGCTGGTAGCATATAACAAAACACCAAATCTTGCACAGGTGCATTATGATGTGTACAGAAATGTGGTGCCCCATTCCTGCCCCACAACTATCCAAGATTCCCCATGCATGTTTTCAGATACAACCTTAAGGTTTTGCACCTTAGGATGGTTTCCCTTTGCCAACTTAGTTTGATCTTGTTGTCTGGGGATGTGGTAGTTAATCCAGGACCACTAAGACTTGGTTTTGCCAATTGCCATTCCATTAGAAATAAGGTCCATTATTTATAGCAGAGGAAGTTAAAAGTGGTGGATACAATATTTTTGGCCTGAGCCCCATATCAAGGCACATGACTTCATGTTTTCTGCAAGAGTTGACCCCTGATGATTTTACCTTTGTTCACACTCCTAGCGTAAATAAAAGTGATGGTGTCGTTAGTTTTTTCATAAAAAAAAGCATTTGAATAAAAAAACATTGATCGTGTTCCAAACTTATCTTTTGAACATCATACCATATCTGTATCATTCCATGGATGCAGTTTGATTCTTGGTGCATTATGTAGACCTCCGGCTTCCTTAGTTCAAATGTTCTTAGAAGATTTCTCCTCTTATATTGGTTTTCTGTCATCCTAATCCTCATCTTTTCTTGTTTGTGGTGATTTTAATATTCATGTGGATTCTGTATCTCCCTTGGTTGCTGCACAAATAAGGTCTCATATTGACTCAAATAAAATCGTGGAAACACTTTCCAGCTGGACACTCAACGGAAACTGCCCTGTTGTATTTCCAGAATGAGATACACTTGTTGTTGTCCAAGGGTATGCCCATGATGGCCCTGGTCGACCTTGATTTGTCAGCCACCTTAGACAGCACTGCTAATGACACACTCCTCAGCTGTCTGTCAACAAAGTTTGGCTTTACTGGAACTGTCCTAAGGGTGGTTTACTACATATCTCCTGGATTCTTTTCAATCTTCAAAAATGGCTCAGTGATCTCATAATTTTTCAAACTAAATTTTGGGGTAGCTCAGGGCTCTGTTCTTGGTCCTTTGTTGTTCTCCCTATACACATCCCCCCTAAGTCGGGTAACTGCGAAATATATGGATGTCAAATACCATTTTTATGCTGATGACTCCCAGTTGTTTATCCATCTATCTCCTGGAAATTGTGCAAACTCATTTCATCAGTTTATAGTCTTTGGTTCTTTGGATAAGTATAAATGACTCAAAGATTCCTTCCTTGTGAACATTTTAGGCAACTGCCTCTCCCCAACTGATCTTGTTAATAATCTGGGTGTACTGTTTGAGTCTAAATTTAGTTTTACCCAATCATGTAAATTCTGTCATTAAATCCTGTTTTGCTAACCTTTGAGATCTGCATCGTATCAGACGCTTTCTCTCATATGACGTCTCTTCATAGTGGCAAATGCACTGGTCAGTAGTTGTCTGGATTATTGCAATTCTCTGTTTTGCAGCTTGTCCTCCAAGAATACCACAAGGCTTCAAAATATCCAAAATTGTTTGGCACACTTTGTCTCTGGTGCTACCAGATTTTCTCATGTAACTTAAAATCTCTCCACTGGCTTCGTGTTAAACAACGAATCATTTTCAAACACTGGAACTCATGCATAATTAACTTAGTACTTTACTCAGTATTTGTCTTTATACATCTGCTGTTAAAACAAGACATAGTAATCCAAACAAGAGGAGAGTGCCCGTGAACGGGCACTGTGTCAGCTGACTGAATGTTTTTGATTTGTGATGGTGATAATGAGAGGAAAGCATAATTATCAGGGAAAGGGCTGTACAGAAATACAGTAAATGGCAACTGAACAGCATGTTCGAAAGATATTCCGAAGCTGACAGAAGAAAAGGACAAAAAAGTTGTGCCCTGCAAATGGTATTATGAAATAAAGTAACAAGGTAATTGTTTAAGTGTAAAAAGTAGGTTAAAAATATTTAAAGAAATACTATAAATGCAATATCCTCGTTCGACCATGAAGAAGGGATCCAAAGGTCAAATCTGACCATACCAAAAGATTCCCAGCCAAAGAATTTAGGATGGTTTACCATCACAAACCTGTCGGACCAATAATAAGTGAGTCATAGGCACTTTTTAAGTTTGGCTATCCTTGTTTGACCTTGACGGAGGGGTCTAAGGTCAAATCCGACCACACAAAAAAATTCCCAGCCCATGATTTCCTGTAGCTTGTTTACCATCCCAAACTTGTAGGACCAATAATAAGTGAGTTATAAGCAATTGTAAGTTTGGCTATCCTCAATTGACCTTGAAGGAGGGGTCCTAGGTCAAATCTGACCACACCAAAAGAATCCCAGCCCATGATTTCCTATATGTTGGTTTACCATCCCAAACCTCCAAGACCAATAATATGCGAGTTATAAGCACTTTAAGTTTGGCTATCTTCGTTTGACCTGGAAGGAGGGGTCTAAGGTGAAATCCGACCACACCAAAAGATTCCCAGCCCATGATTTTCTATAGGTTGGTTTTCCATTCCAAACCTCTAGGACCAATAATAAGCGAGTTATAAGCACTTTTAAGTTTGGCTATCCTCATTTGACCTTGAAGGAGGGGTCCAAGGTGAAGTCCGACCACACCAAAGAATTCCCAGCTCATGATTTTCTATAGGTTGGTTTTCATTCCAAACCTCTAGGACCAATAATAAGCGAGTTATAAGCACTTTTATGTTTGGCTATCCTCATTTGACCTTGAAGGAGGGTTCCAAGGTCAAATCGGACCATATTAACAGATTCCCAGCCCATGATTTCCTACAGGTTGGGTACAATGATTTACTCAACAGTGAGAACCTGAAAGAAGCTTTGCTCAGCTATGCCATGACATAGAGGTCTGCAATTTCACTATGTTATAGCTGACCAAAACGTCTGTGAATAACATATTTAACAAAATACTCTAAATGTAATAGTTTTCAAGTTACAACTGATTTACTCAACAGTGAGAACCTCAAAGGAACTATTACTCAGCTATGCAATGAGCTACATGTCTGAATTTTTGCTCTGTTATAGCTGACCTAAAAGTAGGTGAACAACATATTTAAGCAAAATACTGTAAATGCAATAGTTTTCAAGTTACAACTGATTTACTCAATAGTGAGAACCTGAAAATAGCTATTGCTACGCTATGCCATGAGCTATAGGTCTGTAATTTCACTATGTTATAGCTAACCCAAAAGTAGGTGAACAATATATTTTAACAAAATACTCCAAATGCAATATTTTTCAAGTTATAGCCGATTTACTCAACAGTCAGTGCCCGAGAATAGCTATTGCTCAGTTGTGCCATGAGCTACAGGTCTGTAATTTCACTATGTTATAGCTGACCCAAAAGTAGCTGAATAACATATTTGCACAAATTTCTGTAAAGGCAATAGTTTTCCAATTACAACTGATTTACTCAACAGTGAGAACTTCAAAGTAGCTATTACTCAGCTATCCAATGAGCCACAGGTCTGGAACTTCACTATGTTATAGCTGACCCCAAAATAGGTGAATAACATATTGCAACAAAATACTCTAAATGCAATAGTTTGCAAGTTATAAGTGATTTACTCAATAGTGATGACCTAAAAGTAGCTATTACTCAGCTATGCCATGAGCTACAGGTCTGAAATTTTACTATGTTATAGCTGACCCAAAAGTAGCTGAATAACATATTTATACTAAATTCTCTAAATGCAATAGTTTTCAAATTATAAGTGATTTACTCAACACTGAGAACTTCAAAGTAGCTATTACTCAGCTATGCAATGAGTCACAGGTCTGGAACTTCACTATGTTATAGCTGACCCCAAAATAGGTGAATAACATATTGAAACAAAATACTCTAAATGCAATAATTTCCAAGTTATAAGCAATTTACTCAACAGTGATAACTTCAAAGTAGCTATTACTCAGCTATGCCATGAGCTACAGGTCTGAAATTTTACTATGTTATAGCTGACCCAAAAGTAGGTGAACAACATATTTAAGCAAAATACTGTACATGCAATAGTTTTCAAGTTACAACTGATTTACTCAATAGTGATGACCTAAAAGTAGCTATTACTCAGCTATGCCATGAGCTACAGGTCTGAAATTTTACTATGTTATAGCTGACCCAAAAGTAGCTGAATAACATATTTATACTAAATTCTCTAAATGCAATAGTTTTGCAATTACAACTGATTTACTCAATAGTGAGAACATCAAAGTAGTTATTACTCAGCTATGCAATGAGCTACAGGTCTGAAATTTCACTATGTTATAGCTGACTCAAAAGTAGGTGAACAACATATTTAAGCAAAATACTGTACATGCAATAGTTTTCAAGTTACAACTGATTTACTCAATAGTGATGACCCAAAAGTAGCTGAATAACATATTTATATGAAATTCTCTAAATGCAATAGTTTTGAAGTTATAAGCGATTTACTCAATAGTGATAACCTAAAAGTAGCTATTACTCAGCTATGCCATGAGCTACAGGTCTAAAATTTTACTATGTTATAGCTGACCCAAAAGTAGCTGAATAACATATTTATACGAAATTCTGTAAATGCAATAGTTTTTCAGTTACAAGTGATTCTACTCATGATGGAAGTTACTGAAAAGCCCAAAAGTAGCTATTACTCACTTAGCTATTGAGACAGGCACCCAACTTACTCACCATATTGTAGCTATGAAAAAAGTAGCTGAATAACATATTTTAACAAAATGCTCTAAATGCAACACTTTTCAAGTTATAAATGATTTTGTGCATGATTTCATGAATTTTAATGCATTAAAAATTATTAAAAAAATTTATTAAAAAAAAAGTAAGACAGATCCAGGTCTCATACTCACACAAGAGAATCTACCTGTGGCCTAGTACATATATGCAAGATATGATAGAAATCCCTGCAATAGTCACTGAGAAAATTGTGATTAAGTGTTGAAATTTTCACACTTTTGGTGGGGGTACCCCCCTTGTAATGTCTCTAGCAAACAGACGAACAGACAGATTTGCATGCCTTGAACAATTTTTCATCCTCGATAGATAAGGTATCTTTTAAAAAAAACAGCACGTCTCTAGGCCTTGTAGTTTTGGAGGAGAAGTTGTTCACGCGGACGCGTACGCGGATGCGTACGCGGACGCGTACGCGTACGCCCACGCCGCAGAGTGACGACATAATGTCAGCTGACTGACAAGTCAGCTGACATAAAAAAGTTGTTTCTCAAAGTTCCATTCTATAGCTCTTCAGTTCATAAATCTAAAGTTCATTTCAACAAGTCCTTCTCATATGATGCTCCAAAACTCTGGAATGATTTGCCACTCGAAATTCAAACTGCTCCTACACTCTCATGTTTTAAAAGGCAACTTAAAACTTATCTGTTTGAGAAGTCTTTCCCTGTCTAGGTTTTCTTACTACTGAGCACCGATGGTTCCCTGGTGATGACCCTATTATGTTTTACGACTTCTGATTTATGTATTACGATTTGGACCGCGTGCCTTAGAATCAGTGAGTTCAGAGATTAAGCACATGGATACCTGATACGTGTTGCATATATGTTAACAATTACAGGAAAGTTAACAAAAATAGTGGGCTGTTGGGTTAAAAAAATAAAATTCATGTAACTGCAATGTCATAACTATACAACATGATAACCACTTTGTATTTGTGGTAAAAATGTTGGTTGGATGGAACCAATTAGTCCAGCTGTTATAGTGGCTGGTGTTTTAAAGTGTGGCAAGTGATCTCCCTCCATGTTTGTGAGGGGAGTGTTGATTCAGTATATAACTAACATGCATGTGGCTACAAGTGAACAAGATGTTTTGACTGATTAAATACAGTCATGTATATTACATAATTTGAAGCAACAGAACTCAGTGTATTCATTTTTGATGTGTTGCTTTCATGGGTGTTTTTCATGCGTTGACAATAATCTATTCTGTTGATGATGCATGTACTGAGTTGAAATGAGTGACATGGTTCCTTCAGTTGCATAAATGTAAAACAGGTTTAAACATTTTAATGCAAATATTATTACTGGCATTAATTACTGATTTTATAACAATCCAAATTTGAACATAATTACTTGAGGGTTTCTCGCATAATGTGAAGGTAACATTGTGTAAATATTTTTCACTTTTGGCTACTTTACAGTTTTCATTATTTATCCAATTTGAATTGGTTTTTTACAAAAAGTTTTGCTATAAATTATCAGTAAAATGTATAAACTTTTGAAACTATTCCCATGGCACAGTTGTAGGGAAACTGCTTGTTTCTGTTGTGCAGTAAATGTATACTCCTTAATAAGTATAGTTATATGTGCACTGATATGATGTGAAAGATAGACTAGTACAATTCTTTAATCAAAGAAAATTACTAATTTCAGCATTTACTTCTTAAATCTTAACTCCTTGTAATGACACAGTCCTGGCCTTGACCCAATCCCCTGACCAACTTATACTCTTGTGATTTGGTTAGAAATGATGCACAGGACCACGGTAGCAGAGTGGTAACACTCTCGCCTCCCACCTCTGAGGCCGGGGTTAGATCCCCGCACGGTCTCAAGTGGGAAAGCTGGTAGTTGCTTGCCGTTGGTCGTCAGTTTACAGTACAGAACCCTAACGAACTGTATGTACTGGTTTCCTGTACAGTGTTGAAAGCGACGTAAAACCCCATTTAAATAAATAAATAGAAATGATGCACAGTTATGTGCTCTCACTGATGTTAACTGATGCCAATGTTACACTTATTCTCCATAGCCCTTACAGTGATCCTCAGAATCTCTAGCACTTCAGTATGGTCTAGATAGCTTCTCTTCTTTTCTGTGTGATCAATAAGATGCCCAGCTGATCAGCACAAATGTACTGGTCCCAATGAACTGGTCCCTGTCATCAACTGAATCTTTGGAAACCTTTCAACACCTAGAAATGTTTTCATACGTGTGACAATATAAAACCCTGATTTAAACCTACTGATCACCACCCTTGTGTCTTGTTCCCTACCATTCCAAGTCTTTGTCATACTGCATGTGAAGCGAGGGAACTCAATATTAATTTACAAATCTGATGGAGCAACATTTACTTAAGTTAACTCTTCAGACTATCTGAATCTTTGGTACTCCAGTACTACTAAGAGAGCTTCTATTTTTATGTCGTCACTCCGCGGCGTGGGCGTACGCGTCCGCATCCTCGTGAACAACTTCTCCTCCAAAACTACAAGGCCTAGAGACGTGCTGTTTTTTTTAAAAGATACCTTATCTATCGAGGATGAAAAATTGTTCAAGGCATGCAAATCTGTCTGTTCGTCTGTTTGCTAGAGACATTATAAGGGGGGTACCCCCACCAAAAGTGTGAAAATTTCAACACTTAATCAATATTTTCTCAGTGACTATTGCAGGGATTTCTCTCATATCTTGCATACATGTACTAGGCCACAGGTAGATTCTCTTGTGTGAGTATGAGACCTGGATCTGTCTTACTTTTTTTAAATAAATTTTTTAAATAATTTTTAATGCATTAAAATTCATGAAATCATGCACTAAATCATTTATAACTTGAAAAGTGTTGCATTTAGAGCATTTTGTTAAAATATGTTATTCAGCTACTTTTTTCATAGCTACAATATGGTGAGTAAGTTGGGTGCCTGTCTCAATAGCTAAGTGAGTAATAGCTACTTTTGGGCTTTTCAGTAACTTCCATCATGAGTAAAATCACTTGTAACTTAAAAACTATTGCATTTAGAGAATTTCGTATAAATATGTTATTCAGCTACTTTTGGGTCAGCTATAACATAGTAAAATTTTAGACCTGTAGCTCATGGCATAGCTGAGTAATAGCTACTTTTAGGTTATCACTGTTGAGTAAATCGCTTATAACTTGGAAACTATTGCATTTACAGTATTTTGTTTCAATATGTTATTCACCTATTTTGGGATCAGCTGTAACATAGTGAAGTTTCAGATCTGTGGCTCATTGCATAGCTGAGTAATAGCTACTTTGAAGTTCTCACTATTGAGTAAATCACTTGTAACTTAAAACCTATTGCATTTAGTGAATTTCGTATAAATATGTTATTCAGCTACTTTTGGGCCAGCTATAACATAGTGAAATTTCAGATCTGTAGGTCATGGCATAGCTGAGTAATAGCTACTTTAAAGTTCTCACTATTGAGTAAATCAGTTGTAATTGGAAAACTATTGCATTTAGAGAATTTCGTATAAATATGTTATTCAGCTACTTTTGGGTCAGCTATAACATAGTAAAATTTAGACCTGTAGCTCATGGCATAGCTGAGTAATAGCTACTTTCAGGTCATCACTATTGAGTAAATCAGTTGTAACTTCAAAACTATTGCATTTACAGTATTTTGCTTGAATACGTTGTTCACCTACTTTTGGGTCAGCTATAACATAGTGAAATTTCAGACCTGTAGCTCATTGCATAGCTGAGTAATAACTACTTTGAGGTTCTCACTATTGAGTAAATCAGTTGTAATTGCAAAACTATTGCATTTAGAGAATTTAGTATAAATATGTTATTCAGCTACTTTTGGGTCAGCTATAACATAGTAAAATTTCAGACCTGTAGGTCATGGCATAGCTGAGTAATAGCTACTTTAAAGTTCTCACTATTGAGTAAATCAGTTGTAATTGGAAAACTATTGCATTTAGAGAATTTCATATAAATATGTTATTCAGCTACTTTTGGGTCAGCTATAACATAGTAAAATTTAGACCTGTAGCTCATGGCATAGCTGAGTAATAGCTACTTTCAGGTCATCACTATTGAGTAAATCAGTTGTAACTTGAAAACTATTGCATTTACAGTATTTTGCTTAAATACGTTGTTCACCTACTTTTGGGTCAGCTATAACATAGTAAAATTTCAGCCCTGTAGCTCATGGCATAGCTGAGTAATAGCTACTTTGAGGTTATCACTGTTGAGTAAATCGCTTATAACTTGGAAATTATTGCATTTACAGTATTTTGTTTCAATATGTTATTCACCTATTTTGGGGCCAGCTATAACATAGTGAAGTTCCAGACCTGTGACTCATTGCATAGCTGAGTAATAGCTACTTTGAAGTTCTCAATGTTGAGTAAATCACTTATAATTTCAAAACTATTGCATTTAGAGAATTTAGTATAAATATGTTATTCAGCTACTTTTGGGTCAGCTATAACATAGTAAAATTTCAGACCTGTAGCTCATGGCATAGCTGAGTAATAGCTACTTTTAGGTTATCACTGTTGAGTAAATCACTTATAACTTGGAAACTATTGCATTTACAGTATTTTGTTGCAATATGTTATTCACCTATTTTGGGGTCAGCTATAACATAGTGAAGTTCCAGACCTGTGGCTCATTGGATAGCTGAGTAATAGCTACTTTGAAGTTCTCACTGTTGAGTAAATCAGTTGTAATTGGAAAACTATTGCCTTTACAGAAATTTGTGCAAATATGTTATTCAGCTACTTTTGGGTCAGCTATAACATAGTGAAATTACAGACCTGTAGCTCATGGCACAACTGAGCAATAGCTATTCTCAGGCACTGACTGTTGAGTAAATCGGCTATAACTTGAAAAATATTGCATTTGGAGTATTTTGTTAAAATATATTGTTCACCTACTTTTGGGTTAGCTATAACATAGTGAAATTACAGACCTATAGCTCATGGCATAGCAGAGCAATAGCTATTTTCAGGTTCTCACTATTGAGTAAATCAGTTGTAACTTGAAAACTATTGCATTTACAGTATTTTGCTTAAATATGTTGTTCACCTACTTTTAGGTCAGCTATAACAGAGCAAAAATTCAGACATGTAGCTCATTGCATAGCTGAGTAATAGTTACTTTGAGGTTCTCACTCTTGAGTAAATCAGTTGTAACTTGAAAACTATTACATTTAGAGTATTTTGTTAAATATGTTATTCACAGACGTTTTGGTCAGCTATAACATATTGAAATTGCAGACCTCTATGTCATGGCATAGCTGAGCAATAGCTTCTTTCAGGTTCTCACTGTTGAGTAAATCATTGTATCCAACCTGTAGGAAATCATGGGCTGGGAATCTGTTAATATGGTCCGATTTGACCTTGGAACCCTCCTTCAAGGTTAAATGAGGATAGCCAAACATAAAAGTGCTTATAACTCGCTTATTATTGGTCATAGAGGTTTGGAATGAAAACCAACCTATAGAAAATCATGAGCTGGGAATTTTTTGGTGTGGTCGGATTTCACCTTGGACCCCTCCTTCAAGGTCAAATGAGGATAGCCAAACTTAAAAGTGCTTATAACTCGCTTATTATTGGTCCTAGAGGTTTGGAATGGAAAACCAACCTATAGAAAATCATGGGCTGGGAATCTTTTGGTGTGGTCGGATTTCACCTTAGACCCCTCCTTCCAGGTCAAACGAAGATAGCCAAACTTAAAGTGCTTATAACTCGCGTATTATTGGTCTTGGAGGTTTGGGATGGTAAACCAACATATAGGAAATCATGGGCTGGGATTCTTTTGGTGTGGTCAGATTTGACCTGGGACCCCTCCTTCAAGGTCAATTGAGGATAGCCAAACTTACAATTGCTTAGAACTCGCTTATTATTGGTCCTATAGGTTTGGGATGGTAAACAAGCTACAGGAAATCATGGGCTGGGAATTTTTTTGTGTGGTCGGATTTGACCTTAGACCCCTCCGTCAAGGTCAAACAAGGATAGCCAAACTTAAAAAGTGCCTATGACTCACTTATTATTGGTCCGAGAGGTTTGGGATGGTAAACCATCCTAAATTCTTTGTCTGGGAATCTTTTGTTATGGTCAGATTTGACCTTTGGATCCCTTCTTCATGGTCGAACGAGGATATTGCATTTATAGTATTTGTTTAAATATTTTTAACCTACTTTTTACACTTAAACAATTACCTTGTTACTTTACTTCATAATACCATTTGCAAGGCACAACTTTTTTGTCCTTTTCTTCTGTCAGCTTCGGAATATCTTTCGAACATGCTGTTCAGTTACCATTTACTGTATTTCTGTACAGCCCTTTCCCTGATAATTATGCTTTCCTCTCATTATCACCATCACAAATCAAAAACATTCAGTCAGCTGACACAGTGCCCGTTCATGGGCACTCTCCTCTTGTTTACTGATTCATTAAGGGATCAACTGTATCGCTGAAACCAATACCCAGAAAACCTTTCATGTACCTTACCAAAGGATTTACTTGATACTTGGTTGACCTTGCAGTACTGTTGTCTGTCCCCAGATATTTACAGTCAAGATAAAATGTTTTGGTTTCTGAACTTGGCATCTACATTTGTCAACTTTATCAGGAGTCATATTTGATCAAAACTGAATATCTGGGGTTCTGCATAGTGGGAATATTCTATTGGGTCTATGGTATTAACATGGGATGGTGGGGTCGTGATGGTAGTTGAGTTGGTATGGTTGAGTTTACTAACCCCCAAACTAACAAGTCCTAACAGTTAGGAGTAGGCAAATTAGGTTGGGTACTAACCTTAAACTAACTAGTTAATACTGTGGAATCAATGGTTTATTGAAGCTATGCTCCCTGGTATTCAGTTAAAAAACTTTTATTGGAATTGTATTTTGATGAAACAAGTTTGAAATACTTTGTAAAAAATGTAGACCCATCAGCAAGCACTTAACGATTGGTTCATATTTTTGTTATTCACCTTAAATTTCTTTATTTACTTTGCCCATCTCATATTTGTTTGCCATTTGGGAAAGTTCAGGTCTGTTTGTGAACATTTTTGTGAATGGTCATTCCTGCACCATTTTTATATTCATAACGCATACCCCATGGTATAACTTAAACTTCTGATCAAAATGGCCGAATATTAGCAACTATTATACCAGTAGGATTTCCTGCAACAGAGAACACTCCACCATGAATCTGTGGATTCAATAATTCCTCATTCATTCACAGATTGTTCATCACCTTGAAGTGTACAGTCTCAACACCCACTACAATAAACACCAGAACAGTGCTTGCCCACTTTCCCACTGTGTGGAATGATCTACCTTATGAGATAAGCATTTATCCTCTTCTGCCTCCTCCACACAGAAATTTCAACCTAGTAACTACTTTCTTGCAAGAGGCTTGGCCATCACAGTTGGTCCACACTTGATCAGTCTTACAAAGATACGCCTCAAATACTGCCATGGTTTGATGCACACAAGTGACACAACACCCCAGAGGTCCCTCTACTCATTGGTTTGCACCCAGTTTAATACATCCCTTACCTCAACTACTTCAATCATATTTAAATCAACACTGGATAGGTCTTAAAGAGATGCACCTCAAATACAAATACCGCCATGGTTTGATGCACACAACCTTCCATAGGGGTCCCTCTATTCACTGGTTTGCACCCAGGTTTATACATCCCTTACCTCAACTACTTCAATCATATTTAAATCAACACTTGATGGGTCTCACAGAGATGTGCCTCCAATACAAATACTGCCAAGGTTTGATGCACACAACCTTCCATAGGGTTCCCTCTACTCATTGGTTTGCACCTAGTTTAATACATCTTTTACCTCAACTACTTCAGTCATATTTAAATCAACACTGGATGGGTCTCACAGAGATGTGCCTCACATACAAATACTGCCATGGTTTGATGCACACAACCTTCCATAGGGGTCCCTCTATTCACTGGTTTGCACCCAGGTTTATACATCCCTTACCTCAAATATTTCAATCATACTTTAATCAACACTTGCTGAGTCTTAAAGATATGCACCTCAAATACAAATACTGAGATGCACACAACACCCCATAGAGGTCCCTCTATTCACTGGTTTGCACATAGTTTTATACATCCCTTGCCTCAACTATTCCAATCATATTTTACTCAACACTTGATGGATCTTACAGAGATGCAATTCTAATTCCACCATGGTTTTCTGCTCAGAATACCCCAACAATGCCCTTCTATTCACTTGCCTTGAAAAATTTTTTTCCCATCCTTAACCCCAATGATATAATCACTCTTAAAATCCACACCTAATGTATCTAAAGGAACGCTGACTTCAAATGCCACTATGGTTTCCTGCAAACTCACCGATATCTTCAACCTCCAGATATTACTAGATTATTCAAAACCTGGCTTTTCAGCACACTATCTTCAAGCTAAAGACCACAATCTACCAGACCTACACCAATACAGCATAGTCTAAACCTAAACCTCCACTACTGTAATCCACACCTTGACTGATCTACTATACACCTTTCCCTCTGTCCACAGACTATCATTTCCACAGCAACCCCACTTTCTTTCACAGACCAAAAGTCTCCATGCAAAACTGGCAGTGATCCATGTATATACGTTCATGGTGCACTTGACAGACTTCAGAAATCAACAATATGCCAACCCTACATTGGTGCTGCATTCACAATGCCACAAATCAACTGTACCTTCACGCTAAAGAAACCACCATACTGTGTGTGTAGCCTGACCTTGTACACAATGAAAAACACAATTCTACTGAATCTTGAGTGATCTTGATGCTGTAACCATTGTTACCCATATCAATGTTACTCAAGCATGGTCCTTGATAGGAATGGGTCAGTAGGCCCGGTGTCTCGGTATCAAGAGCATTTTACTGCAATACTGTGAGATTTTAAAACCGCCAGTTCACTTGCTGACTCCTTGAATTTCTGTCACCACTGTGATGTCCCCATGGTAACCCATCCATACATACCATGTAAATAAACTTTTATTTAAAAACTGCTTTTTGACACCATTTGAGCCAAACACAGTCTACTGTTGAACCAAACACTTCTGGCACACAAAAGAAAACAAATTGTTCTGTCAGTGAACATGTGGTATTAACAGCGGTAGATGTAAGATATATTTAAATGGGAACACTGTTCAAGCATTGCACTTTCCTCAACTGTTGTCATTTTAAAATTCTAAAAATTATAAACTTACACAAATTTGCTCACAACTATTTCTTGAGAATGCCATCTTGACTGGGCAATATTAATAGTATATATTAAATTTGACTGAAGTTCTTCCTGGCTGTTGAACTGGACACATAACCCTAAGTTTGACCTTTGATTGAAACTCTCAAAGTTTTAATAATAGGACATTCTTGTCAACTGTTACTTTTTTGAGAATTTTGGGGTTATTTTCAAAATTCCTCTTCGTGAAGATAATATTGTTTTCTTGAACTGTTTCGTAAATTATAAGTAACCATCTTTACAAAATTTTGTGGCTATAAAAGAAAGCAATAAAATTGTTTCATTAAAAACTGTCTGGAAAGCAACCCAACTGGAGGAACCATATTTATCAAAGGCAAGAGACATAGCTTGCCTGATAATTTTAGCAAAAAAAAAAAAAAAGAATAGATAAAACAATTGTAAACATGTGACTCATCTTGACAAATGAAAGTGGAATATTTATCTGAATGGTGGTTATAATGGCAGAGGTTAAATTCTGCAATGTTTATCTTCCAAACAGTATTTTTATAACTTTCTGTCCTTTATTTGACTTTTAATAACAATCAAACAAAAGCGTTCAGATAAGATTAATTTTTGTGTAATTACAGACACAACTGATAACAAAACATGAATACTGGACTGAGTCTCAAGTTAAAAATAGTACACGTTTATCAGATTATGAAACTTGCATTGGCTGTGACCAATCTGACACAATATTTAATTCAGTCAAAAAAACACACATTGCCTTTAAAGTGCTATAAACGATGAACTGGGTTCATGGGCTGTGACCCAACTTTACCCAATATAATAGCAACGCAGCAAATGCACATTGCCTTGTCAATGTAACAAATCCTTTGGCTGGGACCCATTGTGGAATAACTAGTGTCAAAAATTTGAAAATAAAAAAAGCTAAATGGAACCACTAGGTTCTGCGTGTAAGCCACAAAAATAATTAACTGCATTTCTGGAAGGATATTTGGGCTGCAACCAATTTTGTCTCAGTAGAGTGGAATCTTTATTGGCTGAACTTCTGTAAAAATGGCAGTATTTATATTCTGCTACAATTTTTATCTTCGAAACTATCTGCACTGCACTTTTGAATTTATTTTTATTACCTTTTTAAATCATAACACACCTAAAGTAGAAATGTTCAGATAATAAATCATGGTGTATGTACATCTAGAAATGGATAAAAGAATTTAATCATGGGCTGTGACCCAAATAAACATAATTAGTATATAAAAAAATTAACTAAAAGTGCATGGGGTGTATTACAACTCATAATATTGTCAAAAATAACCATAGATGTGCCTTATCAACTTTGTTAAAATAAATAAAAGTTGAACAATTGCTAACAAGGCATCCTTGGGCTATGACCTATCATGGAATAATTATTTCCATAAAATGTTCAAATAGTTGAAGACATGGCATATTAATAGTTAAAATAAATTATTTTTGGGCTGCGATAAAACATTGTTCAAAAGATGAAATAGTGCTTGCAGTATAACTAAACAATATTTATTTAATGCAATAAAGACAAATTGCCTTTAAAAATAAATTAATGAGAAAGAAAGTAATACTATTACTATTGTTGACATACTTTCGGCTGTGACCCATCTTGTAATAATAATAATTTCCAAAAAATATAAAATTAAAATTACAAATGAAATCCCTCGGTTCTAAATGTACAAATATAAACTGTGAGGGTTTCTGGAAAAATCTTTGGGCTGCGACCCAAATTAAAGTACAATCTTTATTACCTGAACATCTACAGTTATGGCAGTATTTACAGTCTGCAACATTATCTTCAAAACATTTTGTCTGCGATACTTTGCTTGTTAGTCTCATTTCATTAACTATCAAATATCAGAACAAACATTCTCTAGTAATGTTCAGATTATAAAGATAGTGTTATACTTTTAGCCAAAAATGGTTAAACTTATTAATGGGCTGTGACCCAAATACACCTATTAAACCTGCTGAAAAACTAACGATAACATGGTGTAATACAACTCACTACTGTAACAATATTTCTCAAAGGCAACAAACACTGCCTGATAATTATACAGAAAAATATACTATAGTTGATTAATTGTTAAAAATCGTTGGGCTGTGACCCAACTACGAATAATTATTGTTTAAAAATATAAAGCTACAACCAATCAAACAGTTAACACTTTAAACAGTTTTAATTCTAAATACCAATGAAAACTGTTTTGTTTATAAAAAAATCTGGGCTGCGACCCATTTTGTTAAATTGGAGTACAATCTTTATAATCTGAAGTTGGGTTGTAATGGCAGTATTTAGAATTCTACAATATTTATCTTCCAAACATTTTGTCTGCTATACTTTAATTCACTTCATTAATCTTCAAAAATCAGAACAAACATTCGCTAGAAATGATCAGATTATTAAGATGGTGCTATATTTAAACAAACTTATTAATAGGCTGTGGCCCAAACAAACATATTTAACCTGCTAGAAAGCAAAAAAAAACATGGTGTAACACAATTCACTGTGATGTTTCTCAAAGACAGTAAACATACATTGCCTTATAAATGTAATGAAAAATACATTAAAGTTCATAAAATGTTTACTAAGAATCCTTGGGCTGCGACCCAAATAGGAAAATTGATCTTTAAAAAATATGAAATTGAAAAAAACAAAACAAATAGAAACCAGTGGTCTAATTGTTAACATAAGTATAAACTGTGTTGTTTTCTAGGAGAATCTTTGGGCTGTGACCAATTTTTTTTAGAGTACAATATTTATTATCTGAACTCTGATTGTAATGGCAGTATTCAAAATCTGCAATGTTTATCTTCAAAATATTTTACCTGCAGTACTTTACTATTAGTTTCATTTCATTAATCTTCAAATATCAGAACATTCACTAGAAAAGTTCAGATAATAGAGGTTGCTAGATTTTATAGTTAAAATAATTAAAAGTTAATGGGCTGTGTCCTACATAAACATAACACAGCTAAAATGTTCAGCAAATGTGCATGGGATGTAACCATATTCAGCACATTGCCAAAGCAACAAACACAAACTGCCTTGGAAATTAAATGAACAAGTCAAGAATCACAGTTAAACAATTGTAAACAAATCTTGGGCTGTGACCCATCTTGTAATAATTAGTTCTAAAAACTTAAAATTAAAAATGAAAGTTGTAAGTGAAAACTTAACTCAAATATAAAATTGGTATTTTTAGAAGAAAGTTTGGGCTGCGACCCAATTATCTTTGTCTGCATTACTTTTCTCTTTAGTGTAATTTCATTCAAATGTTACAACTCTCAATAGAAATGTTAAGATAATAAGATAGTTGTGGTATCAATAGCCAAAAATGGTTAAATTAACTTACTAAAGGGCTGTGACCCAACTAAACCATTTTATATTCTGAAAAGTTAAAAAAAGGATGCAATACAAGTCGCAATATTTTTCATAGGCAACAAACAAAATTGCCTAATAATTTAATAAATGTAATGAAAAATGAATGTATTAAACTTCAATAACTGTTAACAAAGAATCCTTGGGCTGCGACCCATTTTGGAATGTTACTTCAACTAAAAATATTTAAAATTGAAAAAAAATCAATCCGTTTTAAATGTTCATACACACAAAAACTGTGTTTGCAGAACAATCTTTGGGCTGTGACCCGTTTTGTTATGTTAGGGTACAATGTTTATTGTCTGAACTTCTGTTGTAATGGTAGTATTTAAATTCTGCAACATTTATCTACAAAACATTTTGCCTGCAGTACTTTGCTCATTGGTCTCATTCTATGAAACTTCAAATGTCAGAATGTTGAATGAACTTACTGATGGGTTGTGACCCAAATAAATATATTTAAACTTCTGACAAGGTACAACATGCTAAAAATCTGGTGTAATGCAACTCATTACAATTATATTTCTCACAAGAAACGAATATGAATTGCCTTATAAGTGTAATGAAAAATACATTAAAGCTCACTAACTGTAAAAGAATCCTTGGGCTGTGATCCAACTAAAATAATTAATTTTAAAAAATATAAAGGTAAAAAAAATCAAATGGAAACATCTAAGTTTTAATTGAAAACACAAACATAAACTTTGTGTGTCAAAGAATCCCTGGGCTGCGTCCCATTTTGTCAAGCTAGGGTACAATATTTATTATCTGAACTCCTGTTTTGTAATATCAGTTTTTAAACTCTGCAACATTTATCTTCAAAACATTTTGTCAGCCATACTTTGGTCATTGGTTTATTTCATTAACCTTCAAATACCAAATCTTCAAATATATCAAATATGAGAAATGTTCAGATGATAAAGATGGTGTCATATTTATAGTCAAATATGGTTAAACATATTAATTGGTTGCATCCAAAATAAGCATCTATGACATACCTAAAAGCTGAAAAGGTATATAACTTGTAACCAAACTCAGCACAATATTTTTCAAAGGCAGCAAGCACAAATGGTCTTGAAAATAAAGGAAATGAATTAAACTTAAACAATTGTCAAACCTTGGGCTGCAACCCAAAATGAATTAATTTTTTTCCAAAAATTTGAAATTAAAACATCAAATGAAACCACTCAGTTGCAATTGTAAAACACAAACATAAGCTATGGTGGTTTCTGCAACAATCTTTGGGCTGCCTCCCACTCATCAAACTAAACCTTTTTTTCACCGACTGTCCACGATTAAGGGTCCCAGACAGGATCGGGGCTTAGTCCTTTGGTGGAACAGGGGCATAAAGTAAAGTCTTGAAGCTTTATCATCTGAACGTCTACAGTTATAGCAGTAGTTAAACTCTGCAACTTTTATCTTCTAAACATTTTGTCTGCAATACTTTGATCATTACTTTCATTTTATTAAACTTCAATATTAAAACATTCATCAAAATGTTCAGATTATAAAGATAGTGTTATATTTGTAGCCAAAAATGGTTAAACAAAATTATTAATGGGCTGCGACCCAAACATATTTAACAATCTGAAAAACTAAAATAACATTGTGTAATACAACTCCCTACAATATTTCTCAAAAGGCGATAAAGATACACTGCCTCAAAAATGTAATGAAAAATACATTACAACTCATCAACTGTTTACTAAGGATCCTGGGGCTGCAACCCAAACAGAAATAATATAAAAAAATTATATATATAAAAAAGAAAACAATGGTCTAATTGTAAACACAAATATAAGCGGCATGGATTTCTGGAAGAATCTTTGGTCTGTGACTCATTTTGTTAAAACTAGAGTACAATCTTTACTATCTGAACTTCTGTTGTAATGGGAGTATTTAAACTCTGCAATGTCTTTTTTCGAAACATTTTGTCTGCAATACTTTGCTTACGTTGTGGTAGAGTTATAGTTACAATAGTTAATTGAACTCATTAACAGGCTGTGTCCCAAATAATTATGACTAAAAAGCTAAAACAGTGCATGCAGTGTAACTAAACTCAGCACAAGGTTTATCAAAAGGTAACAACATACAAAAATTGCCCTACACATTACATGAAAAAGAAATGAATATATTTGACAACTGTAAACAAAGAATATATTTTGGGCTGTACTTAGAGTAATCATTTTTTTTCTTCAAATGTTAAATTTAAAACTGAAATGAAACCACTAATTTCTAACTGTAAATGTAAACTTTGTATGTTTCAAGAAGAATCTTTGGGCTGTGACCCATTTTGAAATCAAATGAAACCACTCAAGGTGTTAATTATAAACACAAATATAAACCGTGTCATGTCCTAGAAGAATTTTTGGGCTGTGACCCATCTGTCAAACTAGTGTAAAATCTTGATTATCAGAGCCTATGGTGGCAGTGTTTAAACTCAGCGACAGTTCTCTTCCAAACATTTTGTCTGCAATATTCTCTCATTATTCATATTTCATACACTTTCATACATTAAAATAACCATTTAAGTGAAATATTCAGATAATAAAAATGTCATATTTTTGCCTAAAAATAGCTAAATGAAAGTATTATTGGACTAGCACCCACATAAACCTATTTAATCTACTGAACAAAAAGAAAACATGGTGTACTTAACAGTTTTTAAGTACAATAACAAATCAATATATATTATCATTACTCCGATTCATTAGTATTAGTTTTAAGCGGCCTTCTGGAAGTTACAGGAATGTGAGTGTTAGTGTTTAAAGTTGCATGTGTTTATGACATTACAAAAGCAATTAGGCTGTTTGTAGATATTTTTCTTTATGTACTGTGGTGTTCGGTTAAGTCCCTAACAGTTGCATAAATTTGAAATCCTACTATGCTTAACATTTTTAACTTAATATCTTAATATTTCAATTCAGTTTTAGTTTCCAGTCAAAAAGTGTACAACATTTGCTGTTTTTACTCATGATTTTCACCATACTACAGATGTCTTTTGGTTGATTTCCTAAAATCGGGTATTATTGCCCATGTCACAATGGTTACTCGCACATTTGCAGGAGTTACTTTTCCTCTCTGCTTGGCTGTATCTTTATCATGAAATTGTTTCTTGTATTATGTGGTTCCCAAGGTTCTTCATTGCCCTGGTTGGGCTGGTAGTGTATAATAACAAAACACCAAATCTTGCACAGGTGCATTATGTGTACAGAAATGTGGTACCCCATTCCTGCCCCACAACTATCCAAGATTCCCCATGCATGTTTTCATGTACAACCTCAAGGTTTTGCATCTTAGGATGGTTTCCCTTTGCCAACTTAGTTTGATCTTGTTGTCTGGGGATGTGGTAGTTAATCCAGGACCGCTAAGACTTGGTTTTGCCATTCTATTAGAAATAAGGGCCCATTATTAGCAGAAGTTAAAAGTGGTGGATACAATTTTTCTGGCCTGAGCCCCATATCATGGCACATGACACACCCATGTTTTCTGCAAGAGTTGACCCCTGATGATTTCACCTTTGTTCACACTCCAACAGTAAATAAAAGTAATGGTGCCATGTTGTGAATAAAAAACATTGACCATGTTCCAAACTTATTTTTGAACATCATACCATATCTCTATCATTCTATGGATGCAGTTTGATTCTTGGCGCATCATATAGACCTCCGGCTTCCTCATTTCAAATGTTCTTAGAAGATTTCTTGTCTTATATTGGTTTTCTGTCATCCTAATCCTCATCTTTTCTTGTTTGTGGTGATTTTACTATTCATTTGGATTCTGTATCTCCCTTGGTTACTGCACAAATAAGGTCTCGCATTGACTCAAATAAAATCATGGAAACACTTTCCAGCTGGACACTCAACAGAAACTGCCCTGTTGTATTTTTAGAATGAGATGCATTTGTTGTTGTCCAAGGGTATGCCCATGGCCCTGGTCCACCTTGATTTGTCAGCCACCTTAAACACCAATGATAATTACACACTCCTCAGCTGTCTGTCAACAAAGTTTGCCTTTACTGGAACTGTCCTAAGGGTGGTTTACAACATATCTCCTGGATTGTTCTCAATCTGTCAAAAAAGGCTCGGTGATCTCACAATTTTTCAAACTAAAATTTGGGGGTACCTCAGGGCTCTGTTCTTGGTCCTTTGTTGTTCTCCCTATACACATCCCCCCTTAGTCAGGTAATTGCAAAATATATGGATGTCAAATACCACTTTTTATGCTGATGACTCCCAGTTGTTTATCCATCTATCTCCTGGAAATTGTGCAAACTCATTTCATCAGGTCAAGGCCTGTTTGAATAACATCAATACCTGGATGTTTGAAAGTAAGCTTAAATTAAACCCCCCAAAAAACAGAGTTTATAGTCTTTGGTTCTGTGGATAAGTATAAATTGCTCAAAGATTCCTTCCTTGTGAACATTTTAGGCAACTGCCTCTCCCCAACTGATCTTGTTCATAATCTGGGTGTATTGTTTGATTCTAAATTTAGTTATACCCAATCATGTAAATTCTGTCATTAAATCCTGTTTTGCTAACCTTTGAGATCTGCATCATATCAGATGCTTTCTCTCATGTGACGTCTCAGTCATGGTGGCAAATGCACTGGTCAGTAGTCGTCTGGATTATTGCAATTCTCTGTTTTGAATACCACAAGGCTTCAAAATATTGAAAATTGTTTGGCACACTTCGTCTCTGGTGCTACCAGATTTTCTCATTGAACTTAAAATCTCTCCACTGGCTTCGTGTTAAACAATGAATCATTTTCAAACACTGGAACTCATGCATAATTAATTTAGTACTTTACTCAGTATTTGTCTTTATACATCTGCTGTTAAAACAAGACATAGTAATCCAAAAAAAGTTGTTTCTCAAAGTTCCATTCTATAGCTCTTCAGTTCATAAATTTAATGTTCATATCAACAGTCCATCTCATATGATGCTCCAAAACTCTGGAATGATTTGCCACTGGAAATTCAAACTGCTCCTACACTCTCAAGTTTTAAAAGGCGACTTAAATCTTATCTGTTTCAGAAGTCATTCCCTCCCAAGGTTTTCTTACTACCGAACACCAATGGTCCCCTGGTAATGACCCTATAATGTTTTACGACTTCTGATTTATGTATTACGATTTGGATAGCGTGCCTTAAAATCAGCGAGTTCGGAGATTATGCACATGGATACCTGATACTTGATACGTGTGGCATATATGTTTACAATTACAGGAAAGTTAACAAAAAGTTGGGGGCTTTAGTGGGCTGTTGGGTTAAAATATAAAATTCATGTAACTGCAATGTCATAACTATACAACATGATAATCACTTTGTATTTGTGGTAAAAATGTTGGTTGGATGGAACCAATTAGTCCAGCTGTTATAGTAGCTGGTGTTTTAAAGTGTGGCAAGTGGTCTCCCTCCATGTTTGTGAGGGGAGTGCTGATTCAGTATATAACTAACATGCATGTGGCTACAAGTGAACAAGATGTTTTGACGGATTAAATACAGTCATGTGTATTGCATAATTTGAAGCAACAGAACTCACAGTGTATTCATTTTTGATGTGTTGCTTTCATGGGTGTTTTTCATGCACTGATAATAATCTGTTCTGTTGAGATGATGCATGTACTGAGTTAAAATGAGTGACATGGTTCCTTCAGTTGCATAAATGTAAAACAGATTAAAACATTTTAATGCAAATATTATTACTGGCATTAATTACTGATTTTATAACAAGCCAAATTTGAACATAATTACTTGAGGGTTTCTTGCATAATGTGACGGACACATTGTGTAAATATTTTTCACTTTCGACTCCTTTACAGTTTTCATTATTTATCCACTTTGAATTGGTTTTTTACAAAAAGTTTTGCTATAAATTATCAGTAAAATGTATAAACTTTTGAAACTATTCCCATGGCACAGTTTTATGGAAACTGCTTGTTTCTGTTGTGCAGTAAATGTTTACTCCTTAATAAATATAGTATGTGCACTGTTATGATGTGAAAGATAGTACACTTCTTTAATCAAAGAAAAAGAACTTCTTCTTAAATCTTAACTCCTTGTAATGACACAGTCCTGGCCTTGACCCAATCCCCTGACCAACTTATACTATTGTGATTTGGTTAGAAATGATGCACGGGACCACGGTGGCAGAGTGGTAACACTCTCGCCACCCACCTCTGAGGCCGGGGTTCGATCCCCGCATGGTCTCAAGTGGGAAAGCTGGTAGTTGCTTGCCGTTGGTCGGCAGTTTACAGTACAGAACCCTAACGAACTGTATGTACTGGTTTCCTCTGCCCTTCCAACTACCCGTTGTGACATGACCTGTACAGTGTTGAAAGTGACGTAAAACCCCAAATAAATAAATAGAAATGATGCACAGTTATGTGCTCTCACTGATGTTAACTGATGCCAATGTTACACTTATTCTCCATAGCCCTTACAGTGATCCTCAGAATCTCTAGCAATTCAATATGGTCCAGATAGCTTCTCTTGTTTTCTGTGATCAATAAGATGCCCAGTTGATCAGCATAAATGTACTGGTCCCAATGAACTGGTCCCTGTCATCAACTGAATCTCTGGAAACCTTTCAACACCTAGAAACGTTTTCTTATGTGTGACAATATAAAACCCTGATTTAAATCTACTGATCACCACCCTTGTGCCTTGTTCCCTACCATTCCAAGTCTTCGTCATACTGCATGTGCCGAGAGGGAACTCAATATTAATTTACAAATCTAATGGAGAACATTTATTTAAGTTACCTCTTCAGACTATCTGAATCTTTGGTACTCCAGTACTACTAAGAGAGCTTCTATTTTTTACTGAATTCATTAAGGGATCAACTGTATCGCTGAAACCAATACCCAGAAAACCTTTCATGTACCTTACCAAAGAATTTACTTGATACTTGGCTGACTTTGCAGTACTGTTGTCTGTCCCCAGATATTTACAGTCAAGATAAAATGTTTTGGTTTCTGAACTTGACATCTACATTTGTCAACTTTATCTGGAGTCATATTTGATCAGTACTAAATATCTGGGGTTCTGCATAGTGGGAATATTTTATTGGGTCTACGGTATTAACATGGGATGGTGGGGTTGTGATGGTAGTTGAGTTGGTATAGTTGAGTTTACTAACCCCCAAACTAACAAGTCCTAACAGGAGTAGACGAATTAGGTTGGGTACTAACCTTAAACTAACTAGTTAATACTGTGGAATCAATGGTTTATTGAAGCTATGCTCCCTGGTATTTAGTTAAAAAACTTTTATTGGAATTGTATTTTGATTAAACAAGTTTGAAATACTTTGTAAAAAACGCAGACCCATCAGCAAGCACTTAACGATTGGTTCATATTTTTGTTATTCAACTTAAATTTCTTTATTTCCTTTGCCCATCTCATATTTGTTTGCCATTTGGGAAAGTTCAGGTCTATTTGTGAACATTTTTGTGAATGGTCATTCCTGCACCATTTTTATATTCATAACGCATACCCCATGGTATAACTTAAACTTCTGATCAAAATGGCCGAATATTAGCAACTATTATACCAGTAGGATTTCCTGCAACAGAGAACACTCCACCATGAATCTGTGGATTCAATAATTCCTCATTCATTCACAGATTGTTCATCATCTTGAAGTGTACAGTCTCAACACCCACTACAATAAACACCAGAACAGTGCTTGCCCACTTTCCCACTGTGTGGAATGATCTACCTTATGAGATAAGCATTTATCATCTTCTGCCTCCTTCACACAGAAATTTGAACCCAACTACTTTCTTGCATGAGGCTTGGCCATCATAGTTAGTCCACACTTGATCAGTCTTACAGAGATGCGCCTCAAATACTGCCATGGTTTAATGCACAAAACACCCCACAGGGGTCCCTCTACTCATTGGTTTGCATCCAGTTTTATACATCCCTTACCTCAACTACTTCAGTCATATTTAAATCACTGGATCAGGGTCTTACAAAGATGCACCTCAAATACAAATACCGCCATGGTTTTATGCACACAACCTTCCATAGGGGTCCCTCTATTCACTGGTTTGCACCCAGTTTAATACATCCCTTACCTCAAATATTTCAATCGTATTTTAATCAACACTTGATGAATCTTAAAGAGATGCACCTCAAATACAAATACTGCCATGGTTGGATGCACAAAACCTTCCATAGGGGTCCCTCTACTCACTGGTTTGCACCCAGTTTAAAACATGCCTTACCTCAACTATTTCAATCATATTTTAATCAACACTTGATGGATCTTACAGAGATGCAATTCTAATTCCACCATGGTTTCCTCCTCAGAATACCCCAACAATGCCCTTCTATTCACTTGCCTTGAAGAATTTATTTTCCATCCTTAACCCCAACGATGTTATCACTCTTAAAATCCACAGCTAATGTATCTAAAGGAAAACTGACTTCAAATGCTACTATGGTTTCCTGCAAACTCACCGATATTACTATATTATTCACCATCTGGCTTTCCAGCACACTATCTTCAACCTAAATTTATCTATTTGGGGTTTTACGTCGCTTTCAACACTGTATAGGTCATATCACGACGGGTAGTTGGAAGGGCAGAGGAAACCAGTACATATAGTTCGTTAGGGTTCTGTACTGTAGACTGCCGACCAACGGCAAGCAACTACCAGCTTTCCCACTTGAGGCCGTGATGGGGATCGAACCCCGGCCTCAGAGGTGGGAGGCGAGAGTGTTACCACTTCAACCTAAAGACCACAATCTACCAGACCTACATCGATACAGCACAGTCTAAACCTAAACCTCCACTACTGTAATCCACACCTTGGCTGATCTACTATACACCTTTCCCTCTGTCCACAGACTATCATTTCCACAGCAACCCCACTTTCTTTCACAAACCAAAAGTGTCCATGCAAAACTGGCAGTGATCCATGTAGATACGTTCATGGTGCACTTGACAGATTTCAGAAGTCAACAATATGCCAACCCACCATTGGTGCTGCATTCTCAATGCCACAAATTAACTGTACCTTCGTGCTAAAGAAACCATCATACTGTGTGTAGCCTGACCTTGTACACAATGAGAAGCACAATTCTACTGAATCTTGAGTGATCTTGATGCTGTAACCATTGTTACCCATATCAATGGTCCTTGATAGGAATGGGTCAGTAGGCCCGGTGTTTCGGTATCAAGACCATTTTTTAATGAGATTTTAAAACCGCCACTTCATTTGCTGAGACTCCTTGAATTTCTGTCACCACTGTGATGTCCCCATGGTAACCCATCCATACATACAATGTAAATAAACTTTTATTTAAAAACTGCTTCACACCATTTGAGCCAGACACAGTGTACTACTAAACCAAACACTTCTGGCACACAAAAGAAAACAAATTGTTTTGTTAGTAAACATGTGGTATTAACAGGGGTAGATATAAGATATATTTAAATAGGCACACTGTTCAAGCATTGTACTTTCCTCAACTGTGTCATTTTAAAATTCTAAAAATTTTAAACTTCCACAAATTTGCTCACAAATATTTCTTGAGAATGCCATCTTGACTGGGCAATATTTCTGGTATATATTTGATTGAAGTTCTTCCTTTTGTTGAACTGGACACATGGCCCTAAGTTTGACCTTTGATTGAAACTCTCGAAGTTTTAATAATAGGACATTCTTGTCAACTGTTACTTTTTTGAGAATTTTTGGGTCATTTTCAAAATTGAACCTATAGTAAAGATAATATTGTTTTCTTGAACTGTTTCGTAAATTAGAAGTAACCATCTTTACAAAATTTCGAGGCTTTAATAAAAGAAAGCAATAAAATTGTTTTCATTAAAACTGTCCGGGAAGCAACCCAACTGAAGGAACCATATTTATCAAAGGCAAGAGACATAGCTTGCCTGATAATTTTAGCAAAAAAAATAAATAAAACAATTATTGTAAACACATGACTCATCTTGACAAATGAAAGTGGAATCTTTATCTGAATGATGGTTACAATGGCAGAGGTTAAATTCTGTAATATTAATCTTCCAAACAGTATTTTCATAATTTTTTGTCCTTTATTTGACTTTTAATAACAATCAAATGAAGGCATTCAGATAAGATTTTTGTGTAATTACAGACACAACTGATAAGAAAACACGAATATTGGACTGAGTCCTAAGTTAAAAATAGTACACATTTATCAGATTATGAAACTTGCATGGGTTGTGACCAATCTGACACAATATTTAATTCAGTCAAAAAAACACACATTGCCTTTAAAGTGTTATAAAAGATGAACTGGGTTCATGGGCTGTGACCCAACTTTACCCAATATAATATAGCAAGGCAGCAAATGCACATTGCCTTGTCAATGTCACAAATCCTTTCGCTGGGACCCATTGTGGAATAATTATTGTCACAAATTTGAAAATAAAAAGGTAAATGGAACCACTAGGTTCTGCATGTAAGCCATAAAAATAATTAACTGTATTTCTGGAAGGAAGTCTGGGCTGCATCCCATTTTGTCTCAGTAGAGTGGAATCTTTATTGGCTGAACTTCTGTAAAAATGGCAGTATTTATATTCTGCTACATTTATCTTCCAAACTATCTGCACTGCACTTTTGAATTTAATTTTATTACCTTTTTAATATCATAACACACTTAAACTAGAAATGTTCAGATAATAAAGACAATGGTGTATGTACATCTAGAAATGGATAAAAGAATTTAATCATGGGCTGTGACCCAAATAAACGTAATTAGCATACAAAAAAATTAACTAAAAGCGCATGGGGTGTATTACAACTCATAATATTGTCAAAAATAACCATAGATGTGCCTTATCAACTTTGTTAAAATAAATAAAAGTTGAACAATTTCTAACAAGGCATCATGGAATAATTATTTCCATAAAATGTTCAAACAGTTGAAGAGGTGGCATATTAATAGTTAAAATAAATTATTTATGGGCTGCGACCCAATTAATGCCAAAAACATTGTTCAAAAGATGAAATAGTGCTTGCAGTATAACTAAACAATATTTATTTAAGGCAATAAACACAAATTGCCTTTAATAATAAATTAATGAGAAAGAAGGTAATACTATTACTATTGTTGACATACTTTGGGCTGTGACCCATCTTGTAATAATAATAATTTCCAAAAAATATAAAATTAAAATTACAAATGAAATCCCTCGGTTCTAAATGTACAAATATAAACTGTGAGGGTTTCTGGAAAAATCTTTGGGCTGCGACCCAAATTAAAGTACCATCTTTATTACCTGAACATCTACAGTTATGGCAGTATTTACAGTCTGCAACATTATCTTCAAAACATTTTGTCTGTGATACTTTGCTTGTTAGTCTCATTTCATTAACTATCAAATATCAGAACAAACATTCTCTAGTAATGTTCAGATTATAAAAATAGTGTTATACTTTTAGCCAAAAATGGTTAAACTTATTAATGGGCTGTGACCCAAATACACCTGTTAAACCTGCTGAAAAACTAACGATAACATGGTGTAATACAACTCACTTAAAAAACTGTAACAATATTTCTCAAAGGCAACAAACACTGCCTGATAATTATACAGAAAAATATACTATAGTTGATTAATTGTTAAAAATCGTTGGGCTGTGACCCAACTAGGAATAATTATTGTTTAAAAATATAAAGCTAGAACCAATCAAACAGTTAACACTTTAAACAGTTTTAATTCTAAATACCAATGAAAACTGTTGTTTATAAAAAAATCTTTGGGCTGCGACCCATTTTGTTAAATTGGAGTACAATCTTTATAATCTGAAGTTGGGTTGTAATGGCAGTATTTAGAATTCTACAATATTTATCTTCCAAACATTTTGTCTGCTATACTTTAATTCACTTTATTAATCTGCAAAAATCAGAACAAACAGTTGGTAGAAATGATCAGATTATTAAGATGGTGCTATATTTAAACAAACTTATTAACAGGCTGTGGCCCAAACAAACATATTTAACCTGCTAGAAAGCAAAAAAAAACCATGGTGTAACACAATTCACTGTGATATTTCTCAAAGACAGTAAACATACATTGCCTTATAAATGTAATGAAAAATACATTAAATTTCATAAAATGTTTACTAAGAATCCTTGGGCTGCGACCCAAATAGGAAAATTGATCTTTTAAAAAATATGAAATTGAAAAAAAAACAAATAGAAACCAGTGGTCTAATTGTTAACATCAGTATAAACTGTGTTGTTTTCTAGGAGAATCTTTGGGCTGTGACCAATTTTTTAGAGTACAATATTTATTACCTGAACTCTGACTGTAATGGCAGTATTCAAACTCTGCAATGTTTATCTTCAAAATATTTTGCCTGCAGTACTTTACTGTTAGTTTCATTTCATTAATCTTCAAATATCAGAACATTCACTAGAAAAGTTCAGATAATAGAGGTTGCTAGATTTTATAGTTAAAATAATTAAAAGTTAATGGGCTGTGTCCTACATAAACATAACACAGCTAAAATGTTCAGCAAATGTGCATGGAATGTAACCAAACTCAGCACATTGCCAAAGCAACAAACACAAACTGCCTTGGAATTTAATGAACAAGTCAAGAATCACAGTTAAACAATTGTAAACAAATCTTTGGCTGTGACCCATCTTGTAATAATTAGTTCTAAAAACGTAAAATTGAAAATGAAAGTTGTAAGTGAAAACTTAACTCAAATATAAAATTGGTATTTTTAGAAGAAAGTTTGGGCTGCGACCCATTTATCTTTGTCTGCATTACTTTTCTCTTTAGTGTCATTTCATTCAAATGTTACAACTCTCAATAGAAATGTTAAGATAATAAGATAGTTGTGGTATCAATAGCCAAAAATGGTTAAATTAACTTACTAAAGGGCTGCGACCCAACTAAACCATTTTATATTCTGAAAAGTTAAAAAAAGGATGCAATATAAGTCGCAATATTTTTCATAGGCAACAAACAAAATTGCCTAATAATTTAATAAATGTAATGAAAAATGAATGTATTAAACTTCAATAACTGTTAACAAAGAATCCTTGGGCTGTGACCCATTTTGGAATGTTACTTCAACTAAAAATATTTAAAATTGAAAAAAAAAATCAATCTGTTTTAAATGTTCATACACACAAAAACTGTTTGCAGAACAATCTTTGGGCTGCGACCCGTTTTGTTATGTTAGGGTACAATGTTTATTGTCTGAACTTCTGTTGTAATGGTAGTATTTAAATTCTGCAACATTTATCTACAAAACATTTTGCCTGCAGTACTTTGCTCATTGGTCTCATTCTATGAAACTTCAAATGTCAGAATGTTGAATGAACTTACTGATGGGTTGTGACCCAAATAAATATATTTAAACTTCTGACAAGGTAAAACATGCTAAAAATCTGGTGTAATGCAACTCATTACAATTATATTTCTCACAAGAAACGAATATGAATTGCCTTATAAGTGTAATGAAAAATACATTAAAGCTCACTAACTGTAAAAGAATCCTTGGGCTGTGATCCAACTAAAATAATTAATTTTAAAAAATACAAAGGTAAAAAAAATCAAATGGAAACATCTAAGTTTTAATTGAAAACACAAACATAAACTTTGTGTGTCAAAGAATCCCCGGGCTGCGTCCCATTTCGTCAAGCTAGGGTACAATATTTATTATCTGAACTCCTGTTTTGTAATATCAGTTTTTAAACTCTGTAACATTTATCTTCAAAACATTTTGTCAGCCATACTTTGGTCATTGGTTTATTTCATTAACCTTCAAATACCAAATCTTCAAATATATCAAATATGAGAAATGTTCAGATGATAAAGATGGTGTCATATTTATAGTCAAATATGGTTAAACATATTAATAGGTTGCATCCAAAATAAGCATCTATGACATACCTAAAAGCTGCAAAGGTATATAACTTGTAACCAAACTCAGCACAATATTTTTCAAAGGCAGCAAGCACAAATGGTCTTGAAAATAAAGGAAATGAATTAAACTTAAACAATTGTCAAACCTTGGGCTGCAACCCAAAATGAATTAATTTTTTTCCAAAAATTTGAAATTAAAACATCAAATGAAACCACTCAGTTGTAATTGTAAAACACAAACATAAGCTATGGTGGTTTCTGCAACAATCTTTGGGCTGCATCCCACTCATCAAACTAAACCTTTTTTTCACCGACTGTCCACGATTAAGGGTCCCAGACAGGATCGGGGCTTAGTCCTTTGGTGGAACAGGGGCATAAAGTAAAGTCTTAAAGCTTTATCATCTGAACGTCTACAGTTATAGCAGTAGTTAAACTCTGCAACTTTTATCTTCTAAACATTTTGTCTGCAATACTTTGATCATTACTTTCATTTTATTAAACTTCAATATTAAAACATTCATCAAAATGTTCAGATTATAAAGATAGTGTTATATTTGTAGCCAAAAATGGTTAAACAAAATTATTAATGGGCTGCAACCCAAACATATTTAACCATCTGAAAAACTAAAACAACATTGTGTAATACAACTCCCTACAATATTTCTCAAAAGGCGATAAAGATACACTGCCTCAAAAATGTAATGAAAAATACATTACAACTCATCTATTGTTTACTAAGGATCCTGGGGCTGCAACCCAAACAGAAATAATATAAAAAAATTATATATATAAAAAAGAAACAATGGTCTAATTGTAAACACAAATATAAGCGGCATGGATTTCTGGAAGAATCTTTGGTCTGTGACTCATTTTGTTAAAACTAGAGTACAATCTTTACTATCTGAACTTCTGTTGTAATGGGAGTATTTAAACTATGCAATGTTTTTTTTCAAAACATTTTGTCTGCAGTATTTTGCTGAATAATTTCATTTCATTAAACTTCAAATATCAGAACACTCACTAGAAATGTTCAGATGATAGAGGTTGTGGTAGAGTTATAGTTAAAATAGTTAATTGAACTCATTAACAGGCTGTGTCCCAAATAATTGACTAAAAAGCTAAAACAGTGCATGCACTGCAGTGTAACTAAACTCGGCACAAGGTTTATCAAAAGGTAACAACATACAAAAATTGCCCTCCACATTACATGAAAAAGAAATGAATATATTTGACAACTGTAAACAAAGAATATATTTTGGGCTGTACTTGGAGTAATCATTTTTTTCTTAAAATGTGAAATTTAAAACTGAAATGAAACCACTAATTTCTAACTGTAAATGTAAACTTTGTATGTTTCAAGAAGAATCTTTGGGCTGTGGCCCATTTTGAAATCAATGAAACCACTCAAGGTGTTAATTATAAACACAAATATAAACCGTGTCATTTCCCCGAAGAATTTTTGGGCTGTGACCCATCTGTCAAACTAGTGTAAAATCTTGATTATCTGAGCCTATGGTGGCAGTGTTTAAACTCAGCGGCAGTTCTCTTCCAAACATTTTGTCTGAAATATGTTCTCATTATTCAAATTTCATACACTTTCATTAAAATAACCATTTAAGTGAAATATTCAGATAATAAAGATGTCATATTTTTGCTTAAAAATGGCTAAATGAAAGTATTATTGGACTACCACGCACATAAACCTATTTAATCTACTGAACAAAAATAAACATGGTGTACTTAACAGTTTTTAAGTACAATAACAAATCAATATAATATTATCATTACTCTGATTCATTAGTATTAGTTTTAAGTGGCCTTCTGGAATTTACAGGAATGTGAGTGTTAGTGTTTAAAGTTGCATGTGTTTATGACATTACAAAAGCAATTAGGCTGTTTGTAGATATTTTTCTTTATGTACTGTGGTGTTCGGTAGTCCCTAACAGATGCGTAAATTTGAAAACCTACTATGCTTAACATTTTTAACTTAATATCTTAATATTTCAATTCAGTTTTAGTTTCCAGTCAAAAAGTGTACAACATTTGCTGTTTTTACTCATGATTTTCACCATACTACAGATGTCTTTTGGTTGATTTCCTAAAATCGGGTATTATCGCCCATGTCACAATGGTTACTTGCACATTTGCAGGAGTTACTTTTCCTCTCTGGTTGGCTGTATCTTTATCATGAAATTGTTTCTTGCATGTATTATGTGGTTCCCAAGGTTCTTCATTGCCCTGGTTGGGCTGGTAGTGTATAATAACAAAACACCAAATCTTGCACAGGTGCATTATGATGTGTACAGAAATGTGGTACCCCATTCCTGCCCCACAACTATCCAAGATTCCCCATGCATGTTTTCAGATACAACCTTAAGGTTTTGCACCTTAGGATGGTTTCCCTTTGCCAACTTAGTTTGATCTTGTTGTCTGGGGATGTGGTAGTTAATCCAGGACCACTAAGACTTGGTTTTGCCAATTGCCATTCCATTAGAAATAAGGTCCATTATTTATAGCAGAGGAAGTTAAAAGTGGTGGATACAATATTTTTGGCCTGAGCCCCATATCAAGGCACATGACTTCATGTTTTCTGCAAGAGTTGACCCCTGATGATTTTACCTTTGTTCACACTCCTAGCGTAAATAAAAGTGATGTCATTAGTTTTTTCATAAAAAAAAAGTATTTGAATAAAAAAACATCGATCGTGTTCCAAACTTATCTTTTGAACATCATACCATATCTGTATCATTCCATGGATGCAGTTTGATTCTTGGCGCATTATATAGTTCAAATGTTCTCAGAAGATTTCTCGTCTTATATTGGTTTTCTGTCATCCTAATCCTCATCTTTTCTTGTTTGTGGTGATTTTAATATTCATGTGGATTTTGTATCTCCCTTGGTTGCTGCACAAATAAGGTCTCACATTGACTAAAATAAAATCGTGGAAACACTTTCCAGCTGGACACTCAACGGAAACTGCCCTGTTGTATTTTCAGAATGAGATACACTTGTTGTTGTCCAAGGGTATGCCTATGATGGCCCTGGTCGACCTTGATTTGTCAGCCACCTTAGACAGCACTGCTAATGACACACTCCTCAGCTGTCTGTCAACAAAGTTTGGCTTTACTGGAACTGTCCTAAGGGTGGTTTACTACATATCTCCTGGATTCTTTTCAATCTTCAAAAATGGCTCAGTGATCTCATAATTTTTCAAACTAAATTTTGGGGTAGCTCAGGGCTCTGTTCTTGGTCCTTTGTTGTTCTCCCTATACACATCAAATATATGGATGTCAAATACCATTTTTATGCTGATGACTCCCAGTTGTTTATCCATCTATCTCCTGGAAATTGTGTAAACTCATTTCATCAGTTTATAGTCTTTGGTTCTTTGGATAAGTATAAATGGCTCAAAGATTCCTTCCCTGTGAACATTTTAGGCAACTGCCTCTCCCCAACTGATCTTGTTCATAATCTGGGTGTACTGTTTGAGTCTAAATTTAGTTATACCCAATCATGTAAATTCTGTCATTAAATCCTGTTTTGCTAACCTTTGAGATCTGCATCGTATCAGACGCTTTCTCTCATATGACGTCTCTTCATGGTGGCAAATGCACTGGTCAGTAGTTGTCTGGATTATTGCAATTCTCTGTTTTGCAGCTTGTCCTCCAAGAATACCACAAGGCTTCAAAATATCCAAAATTGTTTGGCACACTTTGTCTCTGGTGCTACCAGATTTTCTCATGTAACTTAAAATCTCTCCACTGGCTTCGTGTTAAACAACGAATCATTTTCAAACACTGGAACTCATGCATAATTAACTTAGTACTTTACTTAGTATTTGTCTTTATACATCTGCTGTTAAAACAAGACCTAGTAATCCAAAAAAAAGATGTTTCTCAAAGTTCCATTCTATAGCTCTTCAGTTTATAAATCTAATGTTCATTTCAACAAGTCCTTCTCATATGATGCTCCAAAACTCTGGAATGATTTGCCACTGGAAATTCAAACTGCTTCTACACTCTCATGTATTAAAAGGCGACTTAAAACTTATCTGTTTCAGAAGTCTTTCCCTCCCAAGGTTTTCTTACTACCGAACAATGGTCCCCTGGTAATGACCCTATAATGTTTTACGACTTCTGATTTATGTATTACGATTTGGCTAGCGTGCCTTAAAATCAGCGAGTTCCGAGATTAAGCACATGGATACCTGATACTTGATACGTGTGGCATATATGTTTACAATTACAGGAAAGTTAACAAAAAGTTGGGGGCTTTTGTGGGCTGTTGGGTTAAAAAATAAAATTCATGTAACTGCAATGTCACAACTATACAACATGATAATCACTTTGTATTTGTGGTAAAAATGTTGGTTGGATGGAACCAATTAGTCCAGCTGTTACAGTAGCTGGTGTTTTAAAGTGTGGCAAGTGGTCCCCCTCCATGTTTGTGAGGGGAGTGTTGATTCAGTATATAACTAACATGCATGTGGCTACAAGTGAACAAGATGTTTTGATGGATTAAATACAGTCATGTGTATTGCATAATTTGAAGCAACAGAACTCAGTGTATTCATTTTTGATGTGTTGCTTTCATGGGTGTTTTTCATGCACTGATAATAATCTGTTCTGTTGAGATGATGCATGTACTGAGTTAAAATGAGTGACATGGTTCCTTCAGTTGCATAAATGTAAAACAGATTTAAACATTTTAATGCAAATATTATTACTGGCATTAATTACTGATTTTATAACAAGCCAAATTTGAACATAATTACTTGAGGGTTTCTTGCATAATGTGAAGGAAACATTGTGTAAATATTTTTCACTTTCGGCTACTTTACAGCTTTCATTATTTATCCACTTTGAATTGGTTTTTTACAAAAAGTTTTGCTATAAATTATCAGTAAAATGTATAAACTTTTGAAACTATTCCCATGGCACAGTTTTAGGGAAACTGCTTGTTTCTGTTGTGCAGTAAATGTTTACTCCTTAATAAATATAGTTGTATGTGCACTGTTATGATGTGAAAGATAGTACAATTCTTTAATCAAAGAAAAAGAAAATGATGTATTCAGCATTTACTTCTTAAATCTTAACTCCTTGTAATGACACAGTCCTGGCCTTGACCCAATCCCCTGACCAACTTATACTCTTGTTATTTGGTTAGAAATGATGCACAGGACCACGGTGGCAGAGTGGTAACACTCTCGCCTCCCACCTCTGAGGCCGGGGTTAGATCCCCGCACGGTCTCAAGTGGGAAAGCTGGTAGTTGCTTGCCGTTGGTCGTCAGTTTACAGTACAGAACCCTAACGAACTGTATGTACTGGTTTCCTCTGCCCTTCCAACTACCCATTGTGACATGACCTGTACAGTGTTGAAAGCGACGTAAAACCCCATTTAAATAAATAAATAGAAATGATGCACAGTTATGTGCTCTCACTGATGTTAACTGATGCCAATGTTACACTTATTCTCCATAGCCCTTACAGTGATCCTCAGCATCTCTAGCAATTCAATATGGTCCAGATAGGTTCTCTTGTTTTCTGTGATCAATAAGATGCCCAGTTGATCAGCACAAATGTACTGGTCCCAATGAACTGGTCCCTGTCATCAACTGAATTTCTGGAAACCTTTCAACACCTAGAAACGTTTTCTTATGTGTGACAATATAAAACCCTGATTTAACCTACTCATCTCCACCCTTGTGCCTTGTTCCCTACCATTCCAAGTCTTCGTCATACTGCATGTGCCGAGAGGGAACTCAATATTAATTTACAAATCTAATGGAGAACATTTACTTTAGTTACCTCTTCAGACTATCTGAATCTTTGGTACTCCAGTACTACTAAGAGAGCTTCTATTTTTTACTGAATTCATTAAGGGATCAACTGTATCAAATGTTAAAATGTTTTGGTTTCTGAACTTGGCATCTACATTTGTCAACTTTATCTGGAGTCATATTTGATCAATACTGAATATCTGGGGTTCTGCATAGTGGGAATATTCTATTGGGTCTATGGTATTAACATGGGATGGTGGGGTTGTGATGCTAGTTGAGTTGGTATAGTTCAGTTTACTAACCCCCAAACTAACAAGTCCTAACAGTTAGGAGTAGACGAATTAGGTTGGGTACTAACCTTAAACTAACTACATGTAGTTAATACTGTGGAATCAATGGTTTATTGAAGCTATGCTCCCTGGTATTTAGTCAAAAAAATTTTATTGGAATTGTATTTTGATGAAACAAGTTTGAAATACTTTGTAAAAAACGTAGACCCATCAGCAAGCACTTAACGATTGGTTCATATGTTTGTTATTCAACTTAAATTTCTTTATTTACTTTGCCCATCTCATATTTGTTTGCCATTTGGGGAAGTTCAGGTCTGTTTGTGAACATTTTTGTGAATGGTCATTCCTGCACCATTTTTATATTCATAACGCATACCCCATGGTATAACTTAAACTTCTGATCAAAATGGCCGAATATTAGCAACTATTATACCAGTAGGATTTCCTGCAACAGAGAACACTCCACCATGAATCTGTGGATTCAATAATTCCTCATTCATTCACAGATTGTTCATCATCTTGAAGTGTACAGTCTCAACACCCACTACAATAAACACCAGAACAGTGCTTGCCCACTTTCCCACTGTGTGGAATGATCTACCTTATGAGATAAGCATTTATCGTCTTCTGCCTCCTTCACACAGAAATTTGAACCCAACTACTTTCTTGTATGAGGCTTGGCCATCATAGTTAGTCCACACTTGATCAGTCTTACAGAAATGCACCTCAAATACAAATACCGCCATGGTTTTATGCACACAACACCCCATAGACGTCCCTCTATTCACTGGTTTGAACCCAGTTTTATACATCCCTTACCTCAACTACTTCAGTCATATTTAAATCAACACTGGATCAGGGTCTTACAGAGATGCACCTCAAATACAAATACCGCCATGGTTTTATGCACACAACCTTCCATAGGGGTCCCTCTACTCATTGGTTTGCACCCAGTTTTACACATTCTATACCTCAACCATTTCAGTCATATTCAAATCAACACTGGATGGGTCTTAAAGAGATGCGCCTCAAATACAAATACCGCCATGGTTTGATGCACACAACACCCCATAGAGGTCCCTCTATTCACTGGTTTGCACCCAGTTTAAAACATGCCTTACCTCAACTATTTCAATCATATTTTAATCAACACTTGATGGACCTTACGGAGATGGAATTCTAATTCCACCATGGCTTCCTCCTCAGAATACCCCAACAATGCCCTTCTATTCACTTGCCTTGAAGAATTTATTTTCCATCCTTAACCCCAACGATGTTATCACTCTTAAAATCCACGCCTAATGTATCTAAAGGAAAACTGACTTCAAATGCCACTATGGTTTCCTGCAAACTCACCGATATTACTATATTATTCACCATCTGGCTTTCCAGCACAGTATCTTCAACCTAAATTATTTATTTATTTATTTGGGGTTTTACATCACTTTCAACACTGTACAGGTCATATCACGACGGGTAGTTGGAAGGGCAGAGGAAACCAGTACATATAGTTCATTAGGGTTCTGTACTGTAAACTGCCGACCAACGGCAAGCAACTACCAGCTTTCCTACTTGAGGCCGTGACGGGGATCGAACCCCGGCCTCAGAGGTGGGAGGCGAGAGTGTTACCACTTCAACCTAAAGACCACAATCTACCAGACCTACACCGATACAGCACAGTCTAAACCCAAACCTCCACTACTGCAATCCACACCTTGACTGATCTACTATACACCTTTCCCTCTGTCCACAGACTATCATTTCCACAGCAACCCCAGTTTCTTTCACAGACCAAAAGTCTCCATGCAAAACTGGCAGTGATCCGTGTAGATATGTTCATGGTGCACTTGACAGATTTCAGAAGTCAACAATATGCCAACCCACCATTGGTGCTGCATTCTCAATGCCACAAATTAACTGTACCTTCATGCTAAAGAAACCATCATACTGTGTGTGTAGCCTGACCTTGTACACAATGAGAAACACAATTCTACTGAATCTTGAGTGATCTTGATGCTGTAACCATTGTTACCCATATCAATGGTCCTTGATAGGAATGGGTCAGTAGGCCCGGTGTTTCGGTATCAAGACCATTTTTTAATGAGATTTTAAAACCGCCACTTCACTTGCTGACTCCTTGAATTTCTGTCACCACTGTGATGTCCCCATGGTAACCCATCCATACATACAATGTAAATAAACTTTTATTTAAAAACTGCTTCACACCATTTGAGCCAGACACAGTGTACTATTGAACCAAACTCTTCTGGCACATAAAAGAAAACAAATTGTTTTGTTAGTAAACATGTGGTATTAACAGGGGTAGATATAAGATATATTTAAATAGGCACACTGTTCAAGCATTGCACTTTCCTCAACTGTGTCATTTTAAAATTCTAAAAATTTTAAACTTCCACAAATTTGCTCACAAATATTTCTTGAGAATGCCATCTTGACTGGGCAATATTTCTGGTATATATTTGATTGAAGTTCTTCCTTTCGTTGAACTGGACACATGACCCTAAGTTTGACCTTTGATTGAAACTCTCGAAGTTTTAATAATAGGACATTCTTGTCAACTGTTACTTTTTTGAGAATTTTGGGGTTATTTTCAAAATTGAACCTATAGTAAAGATAATATTGTTTTCTTGAACTGTTTCGAAAATTAGAAGTAACCATCTTTACAAAATTTTGTGGCTTTAATAAAAGAAAGCAATAAAATTGTTTTCATTAAAACTGTCTGGGAAGCAACCCAACTGAAGGAACCATATTTATCAAAGGCAAGAGACATAGCTTGCCTGATAATTTTAGCAAAAAAAAAAAAAAAAAAAAAATAGATAAAATAATTGTAAACACATGACTCATCTTGACAAATGAAAGTGGAATCTTTATCTGAATGATGGTTACAATGGCAGAGGTTAAATTCTGTAATATTTATCTTCCAAACAGTATTTTCATAATTTTTTGTCCTTTATTTGACTTTTAATAACAATCAAATGAAGGCATTCAGATAAGATTTTTGTGTAATTACAGACACAACTGATAACAAAACACAAATACTGGACTGAGTCCCAAGTTAAAAATATTACACATTTATCAGATTATGAAACTTGCATGGGTTGTGACCAATCTGACACAATATTTAATTCAGTCAAAAAAACACACATTGCCTTAAAGTGTTATAAAAAATGAACTGGGTTCATGGGCTGTGACCCAACTTTACCCAATATAATAGCAAGGCAGCAAATGCACATTGCCTTGTCAATGTAACAAATCCTTTCGCTGGGACCCATTGTGGAACAATTGTCAAAAATTTGAAACTAAAAAAGCTAAATGGAACCACTAGGTTCTGCATGTAAGCCACAAAAATAATTAACTGTATTTCTGGAAGGATGTCTGGGCTGCAACCCATTTTGTCTCAGTAGAGTGGAATCTTTATTGCCTGAACTTCTGTAAAAATGGCAGTATTTATATTCTGCTACATTTATCTTCCAAACTATCTGCACTGCACTTCTGAATTTAATTTTATTACCTTTTTAATATCATAACACACCTAAACTAGAAATGTTCAGATAATAAAGATAATGGTGTACGTACATCTAGAAATGGACGAAATAATTTAATCATGGGCTGTGACCCAAATAAACATAATTAGCATATAAAAAAATTAACTAAAAGCGCATGGGGTGTATTACAACTCATAATATTGTCAAAAATAACCATAGATGTGCCTTATCAACTTTGTTAAAATAAATAAAAGTTGAACAATTGCTAACAAGGTATCCGTGGGCTGTGACCTATCATGGAATAATTATTGCCATAAAACAGTTGAAGAGGTGGCATATTAATAGTTAAAATAAATTATTTATGGGCTGCGACCCAATTAATGCCAAAAACATTGTTCAAAAGATGAAATAGTGCTTGGAGTATAACTAAACAATATTTATTTCAGACAATAAACACAAATTGCCTTTAATAATAAATTAATGAGAAAAAAAGTAATACTTTTTATAGCGAAATACCCTTACCATTTCCTAACAGTAGCTATTTGTTGGAGCCATCCAACCCAATGGCCAACGCAGAGATGCGATTTTTTAAGGTTATATAACAACCTTAATCAAGCCATTGGGTCACAGTAGTCCGTCCTCCCGCCAATTAGGTCACATGACCACATTGTTTACTTCATTATTTTTGTTGGCCATCATCAGTAAGGACGTCTTTGGAAATTAGGAGAAGTTTTGTCAAGGTTTTATTTATTTTTTGAGATTTTACAGTCAATCTCACTTCTTATTTTACATGTATATCATACAGAACTGATACCTTTGTTAAATCTTCGAAGGTATGCATTCTATTATGAAATAAAGGACTTCTGAATGGCGACTTCGAGGTTTCATCGTTTTCAACCTCGAGGAAATAAATCAACATAAAGAAGGTCATTATGCAACAATAATATCTTTATATAGCTTGCCAGTCGTTCGGTTCAGTTTGCTGGACGTTGGAAGCTATAATTTTGCAGCATACATATATATAGAAAGAATGTACTGTTCAATAACAGAAGCGATATGGACGACGACATCTTGGAGGAGAATGTCAATTCGAGTGGCCGTTATTGCTGTTCACGTCGGCTTCTAATAGCCAGGTGTTGAAAGCAATTTTTTGATCACATTATACATCCCAGTCGAATAGATTGTCGACGAGTCAGTAGAAGGAATCTCCCTTGGGGGCAGCCATTTACGTTGCCATGGACACGGCATTGTGGAGGAGTTTTGAATGCAGGGAAGTTTACTTCTTCGGAAAACAATTCCGTCGAGGTCCAGTCAAAACATTCACCAGGGGAAATACCTGTGTGAGGTCATCCATGTACAATCGAGTATTCTATACCTCTCAGAAGGTCAGAATTCGGGTTGTCAGATGTCCGGGAGTGTCATTCATATCTACAAGGAGAGGCTTTTGATTCTATGGTTTGCACAAGAATTTAGTACAATCTGGTTTCTATACCTCTCAAAAGGTTTAGAATTCAGGTTGTCAGGAGATGGATAGGGTTTCATCTCAAGAATACAGGGAACCTAGTACTTATTTTCAGTGATTTGATTGATTGTGATTGAGTGGCTAGGGATTGATTTAACAGGCACAGACTCTGTGAATGCTCCCATTGTTTTGTCACATTTACCTACATCAAGAAGTCTCCACATTCTTGGGTTTATAACCAGTTCTGAATGTGCCCAATAGTTTCAAGAGCTTCTAAAGAACAGTTATGCAGGAGGTCTTTGCTTGGACTTCTTTACTTCTATCAATTTTTTGTCATCTCCTTAGTTGCAGGAGATCTACTGTAGGAGATTGTAGGTGAGAGCAAACCTGTTTCTTTCAGTTCAGGCCTAATTTATAGGATCTAAGAGATCAGCATGATATGCTATAGACTTCAATAATGCCTTGGACAGTGTGCAGTGTGTTTGCATTTCCTGTCCATAGTCGACTAGTGTGTGTTCAAATCTTCTGAGTTTGACCATGTCTAAGAACATGTGACTCAAAAGGAGGGATGTAGCCTAGAATGCCTTTAGCAACATACAATGCATTTTTCACTCCTAATGAGGTTCTCTTGCTGGACATATCAGATGTTCAGAGGATTTTCATCTAGTGTTTTCATGGAAGTAAGGATGATGAATAAGTCTAGAAGTGAGCAGGCTCCTAGTCTTGACTAATAAAGGAACACCAGGCCTCAGAGGGGATTTTTGTCCTTACCATGACAGTTACCCTGGAATAGAGTTACACGTGCCTCCTACTCCTCAGTTAAAAGGGGAGAGGATGTACTGTTACAGGCCCTATGGAAGTAGGGATGATAGTTGGCTTCCTGTGGTTTTAGGGAACCTTTGCCCAATTGTTTGTAGCATACAAGTCTTGGACAAGGAGAATGTTCAGCCAGACCTTTTTACAAGTGAGGTTGGCAGAAGTTAAAAAAAAACAAAAAAAACACGAGAAAACAGCAGTTTTGATAAAGGCCGTTTATGAAATGATCGACAAAATGGCGACACCATTCACATCGCTGGAGTTTACAGTTAGTCTTTTTCTTGGGATTAGAACTGAAGAAAGGACTGTCAGTGATATTTAAGGTCAGGTAAACAAGCTTTGCATGTCCCTTACTCAATATGAACTGTTACAGTATATTGGGCATTCGCTTATAGAAGGTGACTGGTTGGACGTCACTAGAATTTATGAGTGTACAATAGTACACATAATTCACCGATTCGCCCAGATAACTTCATTCTTCGCTTCATTGGAGGCTACAGATTCTACCAGTTCACTGCCTTATCCTTCAGTATTGCTACAGTTTGTTCTCGAGTTCACTAAGGTAGCAAAAGGGTTGAAGCTGATGGCTCTCGCAGAAGGCATCAGTATTCACCAGTAGATAGATGGTTGGTTAATGAAAACTAACTCAAACAGCAATGCCACCCACTGGGGGTGCATCTTGTTGAAAGCCTGGGTTGGATCACAAATTTATAAAAATCAGATTTATTTCCAACTCCACTAATCAAATTTATGGTTACAATTCGACCTCAGGATAGGTCTACTCTTCCCAACTCAAAGGAAATCTATTACCTTCTTGCAAGGACAGTTACCATGTTGGAAGCTTCTCATTTATCTCCAGGGAAGCTCATGTCACTTTGAAAGCATGGCTTCAATGGAGAATACCATACCATTGGGTTATCTGAACATGAAGGCACTCCAATGGTATCTGGAAACACTGCTGATATCTTCAGTCTCTGGATGTCCCATTTCTTGGGTTTTTTGGTTCAGGGATCATCTTCAGTGGTGGACCAATAGTTTAATTTTGAAGGAGGATTCACCACTCCTTCAAGAGCGCAGTTTCTCTCCGTTCACAGAAGCTTCCCTAATGGGTTGGGGTGCTCTCTCGAGTCATCCACAGCCATTGGTCTGTGGCATCAGGAAGAGTCAAGACTCCTCATAACATAACATTATACACCTGAAAGCAATGTTGTTAGCTTTAAATGATTCAGAAATCAGTTTTGAGTTGAAATCAGTTGATCTTCACAGACAATTCTTTAGTGGTTGCCTATATGAACAGCCAGGGAGGCATCCACTCAGGGAATTTGTACCTTAATCTGTAGAGTCATGGGTTAGTCCAATGGCAGAATGATTCAGATTCAGGGAAATTCATTCCAGGGAATCTACATGTTCTGGCAGATTCCTTGTCTAGGAAGATAAAAGCAAAAAAGACCAAAGCGGTTATGAATCGCCAGGTTTTTCAATCAAATTAGACATTGCTGCCATCAATCAGTGGTTGATGTGTGTGCAACAAGATGACCCACAAGTTTCCTAGGTAGGTCTGCTGTCAGGCGTGGGAAAAAGGTGCTTGAACACCTCTTGTGATAGTCTGGACAGACGTGTATTTTGCCCAGGGTCTTGGTCCTCATGTCTCATGTCCCAGACAGTCGGGCTTAGGGAACAGATGCATGGAATGTCTTTGGGGAGGGTCTGGTCAGTTATGTCCAGTGGCCCTCATCCCTCATGTGATTCAACAGATGACCACCTACAGGTATAGAATCATCATATTGTACCAGGGTGGCCAGGGATGTCTTGGTTTTGGGTCTGGTGGATCTGTCCACAAAACCCCTTCTAAATGGGTGAATCTATTGACTCATGTTTGGCATCTGAAGTCAGGCATGAATATTTTGGAAGATTTCCAGAGGAAGTGGTGAATCATGAAGGAGCACTCCTCTAGGAGAATCTGAGAATCAATGGTTGTTTTCTGGGCAGTGGTGTGTAGAGAGTCGTATATACATCTCAGACCCCACTATTCCACATTAGCAAATTTCCTGAAATACTAGTTCAAGGAGACATACCTAAAGGCCTAAAGGGTCAAGAAGTATCTAAAAGTTGAGATAAATAATAGAGTAGCAACTTTTAGTAAGAGACAAACCAATAGTTTTGGATTATGTCATTGGTCCTTCATGCTCTTATCAAACAACCTTTGAGCTTGTGAGGAAGGATTTCTTGAAGTTATTACCTTTCAAGATGGTCTTTGGTTTTGACTTCAGGTAAAGTAGTGAACCCTTCCCTTAGTTATAGGGAGGATTGGTCACAGGTAACTTTGGCCCATTAACTGCCTTTTGGCCATGAACCAGTTGGCTTCAGATGGGCCTACTGTGATTACTGCAATTGAGTCGGTGATCTTTGTCTCTGTGGATTACAGAATCATGATAAAGGAGTGACATTAATGCTTGGACATATTCTTCCTTTAGTTAAGGAGAATGAGTCACAAGTAACTCTGGTCCCTTCAATTGCCAGAACCAGTTGGCTTTGGATGGGTCTACTGCAATTAAGCTTGTGGTCATGCCAGCTTTTAGCCTCTCGGGACAACAGTTCAACTCGATATGGGTCTCTCTGTTCTTGTTAGGGGTTTGGTGATCAAAAGGTTTGGGATGGGACAAGTCTTTTGTTTTACTGCCATTGAAAGTTTTCTTACAGACTTATCTCTTGGCAACTATTTCATCTTGATTGAGTCAAGATTGAGTCACAGAAGCTATTGATGTACGTTTTGATTGCATCTTTAGTTTTTATAGATGATTTCCTTACAGGAGTTTTCTTGATGCATGTTATTGGAAATTCTATTGTATGTATACCAATTTCTGTCTGAAAAACCTCTGTTGTCTTAGGGTCAGATTTGAAATTGGGTCCTACGGTTGCAGTTATAGTTTGTTACTTCATAATATGATATCTTCAGTCTCTGGATATTGTATTGCAGTAGGTATTAATGTTGCCTAAATCTTTCTTGGGAAGGATTAGGCATTATGCTGATGACACTTTCAGGTTGGTTTGACCTTGTCTTGAGGTCGGATGTTACAATGTAGATGGGATATCTATGTATGACATCCTTTTGCAACACCAACATTGTCAGCAGTTGTGAGAACTACAACCACATACTTTCAGTTTTTTGGGAGTTGTCTGTTGTGATTGTTGGAAGTTTATATGTTATTAATGCCTGTAAATTCCATTATGAAGTTCTCATGTTGTTTAGTTGTAGGTTGGGTAGTGGTTTTTCTTAAAAGAATTCCCTCCATCCTACAAGGCTGAATTCAGCTACTGTTAGGAAATGGTAAGGGTATTTCGCTATAAAATTGGAAAATTTAATAGTAATTTAAATTTTTATTAGAAATACTTACCATTTCCTAACACTCAAATTTCCCTCCCGCCTCCCCGCAAGTCATTCTTTTACTTGCAACAAAAATAAAGAAGTAAACAATGTGGTCATGTGACCTAATTGGCGGGAGGACGGACTACTGTAACCCAATGGCTTGATTAAGGTTGTTATATAACCTTAAAAAATCGCATCTCTGCGTTGGCCATTGGGTTGGATGGCTCCAACAAATAGCTACTGTTAGGAAATGGTAAGTATTTCTAATAAAAATTTAAATTACTATTAAATTTTCCAAATTACTATTGTTGGCATACTTTGGGCTATGACCCATCTTGTAATAATAATAATTTCCAAAAAATATAAAATTAAAATTACAAATGAAATCCCTCGGTTCTAAATGTACAAATATAAACTGAGGGTTTCTGGAAAGATCTTTGGGCTGCGACCCAAATTAAAGTACAATCTTTATTACCTGAACATCTACAGTTATGGCAGTATTTACAGTCTGCAATATTATCTTCAAAACATTTTGTCTGCGATACTTTGCTCGTTAGTCTCATTTCATTAACTATCAAATATCAGAAAACTCTGTAGTAATGTTCAGATTATAAAGATAGTGTTATATTTTTAGCCAAAAATGGTTAAACTTATTAATGGGCTGCGACCCAAACACACCTGTTAAACCTGCTGAAAAGCTAACGATAACATGGTGTAATACAACTCACTACTGTAACAATATTTCTCAAAGGCAACAAACATACACTGCCCGATAATTGTAAAGAAAAATATACTATAGTTGATTAATTGTTAAGAATCGTTGGGCTGTGACCCAACTTGGAATAATTATTGTTTAAAAATATAAAGCTTGAACCAATCAAACAGTTAACACTTTAAACAGTTTTAATTCTAAATACCAATGAAAACTGTGTGTGTTTATAAAAAAAATCTTTGGGCTGCAACCCATTTTGTAAAATTAGAGTACAATCTTTATAATCTGAAGTTGGGTTGTAATGGCAGTATTTAGAATTCTACAATATTTATCTTCCCTACAATTTGTCTGCTATACTTTAATTCATTTCATTAATCTTCAAAAATCAGAACAAACATTCACTAGAAATGATCAGATTATTAAGATGGTGCTATATTTAAACAAACTTATTAATGGGCTGTGAATGGGCTGTGAACGTATTTAACCTGCTAGAAAGCAAGAAAAACCATGGTATAACACAACTCACTGATATTTCTCAAAGGCAGCAAACATACATTGCCTTATAAATGTAATGAAAAATACATTAATGTTCATAAAATGTTTACTAAGAATCCTTGGGCTGTATAGAAACCAGTGGTCTAATTGTTAACATCAGTATAAACTGTGTTGTTTTCTAGGAGAATCTTTGGGCTGTGACCAATTTTTTTAGAGTACAATATTTATTATCTGAACTCTGATTGTAATGGCAGTATTCAAACTCTGCAATGTTTATCTTCAAAATATTTTGCCTGCAGTACTTTACTGCTAGTTTCATTTCATTAATCTTCAAATATCAGAACATTCACTAGAAAAGTTCAGATAATAGAAGTTGCTAGATTTTATAGTTAAAATAATTAAAAGTTAACGGGCTGTGTCCTACATAAACATAACACAGCTAAAATGTTAAGCAAAAGTGCATGGGATGTAACCATACTCAGCACATTGCCAAAGCAACAAACACAAACTGCCTTGGCAATTAAACGAACAAGTCAAGAATCACAGTTAAACAATTGTAAATAAATCTTGGGCTGTGACCCATCTTTTAATAATTATTTCTAAAAATTTTAAATTAAAAAAAATCAAATGAAAGTTGTAAGTGAAAACTTAAGGCAAATATAAACTTGGTATTTTTAGAAGAAAGTTTGGGCTGCGACCGATTTATCTTTCTCTCTACATTACTTTTCTCTTTAGTGTCATTTCATTCAAATGTTACAACTCTCAATAGAAATGTTAAGATAATGAGGTAGTTGTTGTATCTATAGCCAAAAATGGTTAAATTAATTACTAAAGGGCTGTGACCCAACTAAACCATTTTATATTCTGAAAAGTTTAAAAAAAAGGTGTAATATAAGTCACAATATTTTTCATAGGCAACAAACAAAATTGCCTAATAATTTAATAAATGTAATGAAAAATGAATGTATTAAACTTCAATAACTGTTAACAAAGAATCCTTGGGCTGCGACCCATTTTGGAATGTTACTTCAACTAAAAATATTTAAAATTGAAAAAAAATCAATCCGTTTTAAATGTTCATACACACAAAAACTGTGTTTGTAGAACAATCTTTGGGCTGCGACCCATTTTGTCATATTAGAGTACAATGTTTATTGTCTGAACTCTTGTTGTAATGGCAGTATTTATTTCTGCAAACATTTATCTTCAATTTGAAAACATTTTGTCTGCAGTACTTTGCTGATTGGTCTCATTCTAATAAACTTCAAATGTCAGAACATACATTTACTAGTATAATGTTCAGATAATAAAAGTAGTGTTATATTTGTAGCTAAAAATAGTTAAATGAACTTACTGATGGCCTGTGACCCAAATAAATATACTTAATCTTCTGACAAGGTAAAACACGCTAAAAAATCTGGTGTTATGCAACTCATTACAATATTTTTCAAAAGGAACGAATATGAATTGCCTTATAAGTGTAATGAAAAATACATTAAAGCTCACCAATTGTAAAAGAATCTTTGGGCTGTGATTCAACTAGAATAATTAATTTTAAAAAATATAAAGGTAAAAAAAATCACATGGAAACATCTAAGTTTTAATTGAAAACCCAAATATAAACTTTGTGCGTAAAAGAATCCCTGGGCTGCGTCCCATTTCATCAAGCTAGGGTACAATCTTTATTATCTGAACTTCCCACCTCTGAGGCCGGGGTTCGATCCCCGCACGGGCTCAAGTGGGAAAGCTGGTAGTTGCTTGCCGTTGGTCGGCACTTTACAGTACACAACCCTAGCGAACTCTATGTACTGGTTTCCTCTGCCCTTCCAACTACCCGTCGTGATATGACCTGTACAGTGTTGAAAGCGACGTAAAAACCCCAAATAAAAATTATTATCTGAACTCCTGTATTGTAATGGCAGTTTTTAAACTCTGCAACATTTATCTTCAAAACATTTGTCAGCAATACTTTTGTCATCGGTTTATTTCATTAACCTTCAAATACCAAATTTTCAAATATATCAAATATTAGAAATATTCAGATAATAAAGATGGTGTCATATTTATAGTCAAATATGGTTAAACATATTAATAGGTTGCACCCAAAATAAGCATCTAATGTATGACATACCTAAAAGCTGAAAAGGTATATAAATTGTAACCAAACTCAGCACAATATTTTTCAAAGGCAGCAAGCACAAATGGTCTTGGAAATAAAGGAAATGAATTAAAGTTAAACAATTGTCAAACCTTGGGCTGTGACCCAAAATGAATTACTTTTCTTCCAAAAATTTGAAATTAAAACATCAAATGAAACCACTCGGTTGTAATTGTAAACACAAATATAAGCTATGGTGGTTTGTGCAACAATCTTTGGGCTGCATCCCATTTCATCAAACTTAGCAAAGGTTTAAAGCTTTATCATCTGAACGTCTACAGTTATAGCAGTAGTTAAACTCTGCAACTTTTATCTTCTAAACATTTTGTCTGCAATACTTTGATCATTAGTTTCATTTTATTAACCTTCAAATATTAAAACATTCATCAAAATGTTCAGATCATAAAGATAGTGTTATATTTGTAACCAAAAATGGTTAACCAAAATTATTAATGGGCTGCGACCCAAACAAAAGCCTTGACAAAATTTGCAGTGACATTGTTTTGAGAATTAACTTTCTTTCGAGTAACTTCTCCAGTTGTAATTATCTTGTGAAATATAAGTTGGTGAAGCTTTACTGTATGGCATTATATGGTGGTATGTTATTAGATTTAACCAATAAAGACATTGATAGACTTTATGTTACTTGGAGAAAATGTATACGTAAACTGATTGGGATCCACTATAAAACTCATTCACAGTACTTACCAGTAATATGTAACGATATACCTATTGAGAATCAGATTCATAAATGGTACGTAAAATTTGTAAGGGGAATAGTCAGAAGTGAGAATGAAGTAGTCGGCCTTTGTGGTAAATTAATTATGAAAGGAAGTCAGTCTGAAGTATCTAAAAGTATAATTTTCCTCATGTCAAAATATGGTATTTCTGAGAATGAAATTTGTGGCAAAGACTTTATTTATAAGAAAATAACCAATCTTCCTGAATTATGTGATAATGACATCATAAACATGGAAAATATAAGGTCACTATTAGCTTTGAGGGATGACATAGAAAATTTAGAAAAAACTACCATGTTCACAAAACAAGATATTGATATTACGTTAGAATACTTCTGTATCACGTAGCAGTTGTCTGCTTATTTGCTGTGTTGAAATGTACATAATTATCTAAATAGTTTCCTTGTTTGTTTGTTTGTATATATGTATGTATGTTTGTAAACTGTGTATATCAATATATACGAGCAATAAATAAATATATATTTAACCATCTGAAAAACTAAAACAACATTGTGTAATACAACTCCCTACAATATTTCTCAAAAGGCGACAAAGATACACTGCCTCAAAAATGTAATGAAAAATACATTACAACTCATCTATTGTTTACTAAGGATCCTGGGGCTGGGACCCAAACAGGAATAATATAAAAAAAGTATATATATATATATAAAAATAGAAACCACTGGTCTAATTGTAAACACAAATATAAGCTGCATGGATTTCTGGAAGAATCTTTGGGCTGGGACCCATTTTGTTAAAACTAGAGTACAATCTTTACTATCTGAACTTCTGTTGTAATGGGAGTATTTGAACTCTGCAATGTTTTTTTTCCAAAACATTTTGTCTGCAGTATTTTGCTGAATAATTTCATTTCATTAAACTTCAAATATCAGAACACTCACTAGAAATATTCAGATGATAGAGGTTGTGGTAGAGTTATAGTTAAAATAGTTAATTGAACTCATTAGCAGGCTGTGTCCCAAATAATTGACTAAAAAGCTAAAACAGTGCATGGAGTGTAACTAACTTTGGCACAAGGTTTATCAAAAGGTAACATACAAAAATTGCCCTACACATTACATGAAAAAGAAATGAATATATTTGACAACTGTAAACAAAGAATATATTTTGGGCTGTACTTAGTGTAATCATTTTTTTTCTTAAAATGTTAAATTTAAAACTGAAATGAAACCACTAATTTCTAACTGTAAATGTAAACTTTGTATGTTTCAAGAAGAATCTTTGGGCTGGGACCCATTTTGAAATCAAATGAAACCACTCAAGGTGAATGAATCTTTGGGTTGTGACCCATCTTGGACTAAACATTGTTTAAAAATATAAAGTAAAAAACAAACAAACTAGAAACCACCAGTCTAATTGCAAACACCACTGAAAACTGTGTTTTGATTTCCTAAAAATGTAGTATACCCTATCATGTGAAAACACTTGGTTTAAGGATGGCTAGGCGTTTGGTGACCACCACGTACACCATACATTGAATTTAAACTGATGTACTTGCTACCCTTTGATCCCTGGTGACCTAATTCACTCTGCCATGCACAGATACACAGAAGTAGTTCATTCTTTTTGTGGTGGTCGAACAGTAAACAGGTGTTTTGCTGCCTCATAAAAGACCTTCATTTACACATTTTTGGTGCTCTGAAAGTAGCTGTTTTATTCAAATTTCCTCCATTTTATTTACCATTTCCTTCCATTCTGGTGTATTTATTGTTTGCTTTGCACAATATGTTATGAATATTGTTTTTCGTATTATAGCTCATCTGGTCATGTGGTGTCTAAATGTAGGTTTGCCTTTGGATATATTCATTTCCATGGCAAATTTATTCATTTATTCACTTCTACAGGCTTTATAATTACCAATTTATGGTATCCCTTCATTCTTCTCTCAAAATTCTTCGTTTCACCACATAATTTGACCGTATTTTGAGCTTTCTACTAATCACTCACCAGGTCACATGACGATGACATCACATTCAAAATGGCGGTCAACCGATCGGTTACTAGAAAATCTTCATTTTCTCAGTGATTACAGCTATTTCAGGTTTGCTTTGTACATTCCTTTTTCATAATCCTTTGAGTATTACTGTCTCAGAGCATATTGTGTAATAATTTCCATTGTCAACGCAAATTTTATAAAGTAATATTACGGTAGTTACGTACCTGCCTTTCACAGTTCATTTTTTGCTTGTACAAGCCCTTCCAACTGACATTTCTGGGGTACGGATCCTGGTTTCAGTGTTTTGAGTTCATATCTGAACCTAGGTTCTCCACTTTTTAGCCTTCCCCACCTTCAATTCTGGAGATTGGTGGTCAATGTCTCATTGGGTTTGACTTAGTCTTTCCCTGTGGAGACCCATCTCTCTGTTGCCTGTATCCTATATTCCCCTTGTATGTTATTTTTCGTCAGTTGGTTTCCCAGTCTAATTTCTGTCAAATTAGTCCTATGGCCTCTTGAGTGCCTAAGACAGGCTGCTATTTAGTGCTGGGATTACATTCTCAAGACCAGTATCATCCAGGGCCCCTTCCTATCAGTAGAATCCAACTGATTTTACTGTTTCTGTTCCAATCCTTTTCTAATTCTAGAAAGAATTTGGGGGTGTGGTGAACATTACTGTTATTCAACAGTTCTTAGTGTATTTTCACCAGTTTTTGGATCTGACTACCTACTGGTGCATCTCCCTTTTGGGCTATGTTGGGGTCCCTCTGTCTTAAGTTAATCTTTAGGCAGACTTCTGGGACCTTATTCCAACAGTGGATGTGCCAGTCTATTGGACTATATGGATGCTTCGAACTTTTATTCCCTCAAATTTTGTTCTTCAAGTGAAGGCCCATGATGTTTTTGCCCAGGCTTCTTCCTGGTCTTTTAAGTTGTATTCCAGTGCTTTTACATCATGGGAGATTCCTCATGGAATTCTTGCTATTCACTTATTTTGCTGTAGAGGTGTTGCACTGTAGAATCTTGATGATTTCTTTAGTGTAGTGGACTTTGTTTCCATGTAATCAATTGTCTCTCTCTTCCACTTAAATTTCTTTAATTTAAGATATTCTGAAACTTTTTGTCTCAATAAAGGGGGGGGGGGGAGAGTTGCATTTCCCTTTTATGGAATCTCTCCTACATCTCTAACTTCAGAACCATACTTCTTGGTGCCTCTTGGCATATTCCTATTCTCTGCACTATAGCATTTGTATACCCTCTCCTTTGATCTGACTTATAGGGTGTAGACAACAGTGCTGAAGTTATTTTAGTGGTGAATTCTACCCACTTAACTCAGTAGGGTTATATCTTCAGCATGGAGGGTCTGGATTCTACAGCACCAGGAAATATCCTCTTGATGCAATATAACCTTAGGGTGGTTTTCCTCAATCTGTCTTTTCCCCACCATCCTTCCAAGTGGGCATTCAACCCAAGTGTTTTCATATGGTAGGGTATATTACATTTTTATGAAATAAAATTTCATATTTTTAAATGTAAATTACATTTTTAGGACGAAAATGTTTATACCTACCACATGAAAACAGCAAATCACCCTCCCGCCAGCCCTGCTTTTTAAAAAGACCTCTTTCCAGCATTTATGTTTATTCACAAAAATAAACTACTTTTGTGTATTGGCACATGGCAGAGTGAATTAGGTGACTAGGGGTCAAGGGGCAGCAAGTGCATAGGTTTAAATAGGGTCTCCCCTTATATTTTAAATTATAGGTATGGTGTACATGGCGGTTACCGAACCTTGCCGTCCTTGGTAGGTATATACATTTTTCTTCATAAAAATGTATTTTACATTTAAAATATGAAAGTTTCTAAAAGTGTCTTTGGGCTGTGACCCATTTGTCAAATGAAATATAAAATCTGTATTATCTGAACTTCTGTCTAACAGCAGCATATGATTCTGCAACATTTATCTTCCAAACATTTTGTCTGCAATACTTTACTCATTAGTCGAATTTCATTAACAAACACAAATTGCCTTAACATTATTACATGAAAAGGAAAGGAAGAATTTAACAATTGTTAACAAAGAGTATATCCTTGGGCTGCGACCCATCTTGGAAAATTATTTAACAAATATTAAAATTAAAACAAAGAAAACTACTATGTTGAACATGTTAACACACATATTAACTGTGTGTTTCTGCAAGAATCTTTTGGCTGCGACCTATTTTGGTCAATGAGCAAAGAATCTGAATCTATATTATCTGAACTTCTGTTATAATGACAGTACTTAACTTCCACAACATTTACCTTATAAACACCCATCTGCAATACTTTTCTTATTGGTTTCATTTTATGAAGATTTCCCTAGAAATATTCAGATAATAAAGATTATAGCATATTCTGGACAAATGGTTAAACAAGTTTATTCATGGGTTAGGTCCCAAATACACGCCAGTAGCATGGTTAAAAAGCTAACAAAGTGCTTTGGGTGTAACTAAAGTCTGCACAATATTTATCAAAGGCAACAAAGAGAAATTGCCTTTAAAATTAAATGGAAAAGAAATGAAAGTTAAACAACTGTCAATAAAACTTGAGCTGTGACTCATCTTGTAATATTTTTTTTCTAAAAATGTGAAATATACAAAAACAAAATGAAACAACAAATTCCTAAATGTAAACACTGAAATAAACTTTGTATTTCTAGAAGAATCTTTGGGCTGCGACCCATTTATCTTCAAAACATTTCGTCAAATACTTTTCTCATTAGTGTCATTTTAATAACATTCATAGATCAGAAGAGATAAGGATGGTGTTATATTTACAGCAAAAAATGGTTAAACTTATTAATGGGCTGCAACCCAGTAAACTCATTTGAAAAGTTAAAAAAAAAATATGGAACTAGAGGATCGCTCGCAAAAAAAAAAGATAATGTTTTTGCATAGCAAAAACAAAGCGTCCCGAAAAGGATATAAAGGTGAGTGCTAAAGTATTAAGAAAATGCTTCGTTTCTAGCCTTATACTGTTGTGGCAACCAAAGTCAGCGCAGTCTGCTCTATCTAGCACGGTTTTCAAGATATAAGCATTTTTGTGTTTTGCAAAAAATAAAAAAATTAAAAATGTCCGCTATATTTGGCGAGACAAAAATATTTTGAAAATTGGCATGGCTACTCTGCAGAGATACCCAGCAGGTCCAAAATTTTGTTGAGTTCACTCCATATAGCACGGTTTTCGAGATATAAGCATTTTTGTGTTTTGCAAAAACTTTGAAAATTCAAAATGGCCACCATTTTTGGGGAGACAAAAATTTTTGTCAAGACCACTGCCGTGGTGTGTATCTCCCGCCGAGCATTAAAGCAGAAGAAATAGCTTTTCCGAGATATTCACAATTTTTCATTTTCGTGTGTGAAAGGTCTTCCAAAAGTAGGTGAATGAGTTATTTGAGAAAAATTGGCTATCTGCAATACTATTAAGAGATAATTCACATTTACTCATTTTGAGTAGGTGAATAATTATCTATGGGTCTGAAACTTCACCAAGTGAAAGCTCTCCCAAAAGTAGGTGAATGAGTTATTTGAGAAAAATTGGCTATCTGCAATACTTTTAGAGATAATTCGCATTTACTCATTTTGAGTAGGTGAGTAATTAGCTATGGGTCTGAAACTTCACCATGTGAAAGCTCTCCCACAAGTAGATGAATGAGTATTTGACAAAAATTGGGTATCCGCAATACTTTTACAGATAATTAGCATTTACTCATTTTGAGTAGGTGAATAAATAGCTATGGGTCTGAAACTTCAGAGTGAAAGCTCTCCCAAAAGTAGGTGAATGAGTTATTTGAGAAAAATTGGCTATCTGCAATACTTTTAGAGATAATTCACATTTACTCATTTTGAGTAGGTGAATAATTAGCTATGGGTCTGAAACTTCACCAAGTGAAAGCTCTGCCAAAAGTAGGTGAATGAGTTATTTGAGAAAAATTGGCTATCTGCAATACTTTTACAGATAATTCGCATTTACTCATTTTGAGTAGACGAGTAATTAGCTATGGGTCTGAAACTTCAAGTGAAAGCTCTCCCAAAAGTAGATGAATGATTAATTTAAGAAAAATTGGCTATCTGCATACTTTTAGAGATAATTCGCATTTACTCATTTTGAGTAGGTGAGTAATTAGCTATGGGTCTGAAACTTCACCAAGTGAAAGCTCTCCCAAAAGTAGGTGAATGAGTTATTTGAGAAAAATTGGCTATCTGCAATACTTTTAGAGATAATTCGCATTTACTCATTTTGAGTAGGTGAGTAATTAGCTATGGGTCTGAAACTTCACCAAGTGAAAGCTCTCCCAAAAGTAGGTGAATGAGTTATTTGAGAAAAATTGGCTATCTGCAATACTTTTAGAGATAATTCGCATTTACTCACTTTGAGTAGGTGAGTAATTAGCTATGGGTCTGAAACTTCACCAAGTGAAAGCTCTCCCAAAAGTAGGTGAATGAGTTATTTGAGAAAAATTGGCTATCTGCAATACTTTTAGAGATAATTCGCATTTACTCATTTTGAGTAGGTGAGTAATTAGCTATGGGTCTGAAACTTCACCGAGTGAAAGCTCTCCCACAAGTAGATGAATGAGTTATTTGATAAAAATTGGGTATCCGCAATACTTTTACAGATAATTAGCATTTACTCATTTTGAGTAGATAAATAATTAGCTATGGGTCTGAAACTTCACCATGTGAAAGCTCTCCCAAAAGTAGGTGAATGAGTTATTTGAGAAAAATTGGCTATCTGCAATACTTTTAGAGATAATTCGCATTTACTCATTTTGAGTAGGTGAGTAATTAGCTATGGGTCTGAAACTTCACCAAGTGAAAGCTCTCCCAAAAGTAGGTGAATGAGTTATTTGAGAAAAATTGGCTATCTGCAATACTTTTAGAGATAATTCGCATTTACTCATTTTGAGTAGGTGAGTAATTAGCTATGGGTCTGAAACTTCACCAAGTGAAAGCTCTCCCAAAAGTAGGTGAATGAGTTATTTGAGAAAAATTGGCTATCTGCAATACTTTTAGAGATAATTCGCATTTACTCATTTTGAGTAGGTGAGTAATTAGCTATGGGTCTGAAACTTCACCAAGTGAAAGCTCTCCCAAAAGTAGGTGAATGAGTTATTTGAGAAAAATTGGCTATCTGCAATACTTTTAGAGATAATTCGCATTTACTCATTTTGAGTAGGTGAGTAATTAGCTATGGGTCTGAAACTTCACTGAGTGAAAGCTCTCCCACAAGTAGATGAATGAGTTATTTGATAAAAATTGGGTATCCGCAATACTTTTACAGATAATTAGCATTTACTCATTTTGAGTAGGTAAATAATTAGCTATGGGTCTGAAACTTCACCATGTGAAAGCTCTCCCAAAAGTAGGTGAATGAGTTATTTGAGAAAAATTGGCTATCTGCAATACTTTTAGAGATAATTCGCATTTACTCATTTTGAGTAGGTGAGTAATTAGCTATGGGTCTGAAACTTCACCAAGTGAAAGCTCTCCCAAAAGTAGGTGAATGAGTTATTTGAGAAAAATTGGCTATCTGCAATACTTTTAGAGATAATTCGCATTTACTCATTTTGAGTAGGTGAGTAATTAGCTATGGGTCTGGAACTTCACCATGTGAAAGCTCTCCCACAAGTAGATGAATGAGTTATTTGATAAAAATTGGGTATCCGCAATACTTTTACAGATAATTAGCATTTACTCATTTTGAGTAGGTAAATAATTAGCTATGGGTCTGAAACTTCACCTTGTGAAAGCTCTCCCAAAAGTAGGTGAATGAGTTATTTGAGAAAAATTGGCTATCTGCAATACTTCTAGAGATAATTCGCATTTACTCATTTTGAGTAGGTGAGTAATTGGCTATGGGTCTGAAACTTCACCATGTGAAAGCTCTTCCAAAAGTAGGTGAATGAGTTATTTGAGAAAAATTGGCCGTCTGCAATACTTTTAGAGGTAATTCACATTTACTCTTTTTGAGTAGGTGAGCAATTAGCTATGGGTCTGAAACTTCACCAAGTGAAAGCTCTTTGGGATAGCTGCTCTGCAGAGATACCCTGAAGATAAAAAATTTCGTCGAAATCGCTCTATGTAGCACGGTTTTCGAAATATTAGCATTTTTGTGTTTTGCAATTTTTGCGCAAAAATTCAAAATGGCCGCCATTTTTAGCAAGACAAAATTTTTTTGAAAATTGGCATGGCTACTCTGCAGAGATACCCTGTGGGTCAAAAATTTTGTCGAAATCGCTCTATCTAGCACGGTTTTCGAGATATAAGCATTTTTGTGTTTTGCAATTTTGCGAAAAATTCGAAAATTCAAAATGGCCGCCATTTTTTGCGAGAAATTTTTTGTTTGAAAATTGGCATGGCTACTCTGCAGAGATACCCTGCGGGTCAAAAATTTCGTCGAAATCGCTATATCTAGCAGGGTTTTTGAGATATAAGCATTTTTATGTTTTGCAATTTTTGCAAAAAATTCGAAAATTCAAAATGGCCGCCATTTTTGGCGAGACAAAAATTTTTTCAAAATTGGCATGGCTACTCTGCAGATATACCCTATGGGTCAAAAATTTCGTCGAAATCGCTCTATCTAGCAGGGTTTTCGAGATATAAGCATTTTTATGTTTTGCAATTTTTGCAAAAAATTCGAAAATTCAAACTGGCCGCCATTTTTGGCGAGACAAAATTTTTTTCAAAATTGGGATAGCTACTCTGCAGAGATAACCTGCGGGTCAAAAATTTCGTCGAAATCGCTCTATCTAGCAGGGTTTTCGAGATATAAGCATTTTTATGTTTTGCAATCTTTGCGAAAAATTCGAAAATTCAAAATGGCCGCCATTTTTGGCGAGACAAAAATTTTTTCAAAATTGGGATAACTCCTCTGCAGAGATACCCTGCGGGTCAAAAATTTCGTCGAAATCGCTCTATCTAGCACGGTTTTCGAGATATAAGCATTTTTGTGTTTTGCAATTTTTGCGAAAATTTCGAAAATTCAAAATGGCCGCCATTTATGGCGAGACAAAAATTTTTTGAAAATTGGGAAAAGTACTCCGCAGAGATATCCTGTGGGTCAAAAATTTTGTCGAAATAGCTCTATCTAGCACGGTTTTCGAGATATAAGCATTTTTGTGTTTTGCAATTTTTGCGAAAATTTCGAAAATTCAAAATGGCCGCCATTTATGGCGAGACAAAAATTTTTTGAAAATTGGGAAAAGTACTCCGCAGAGATATCCTGTGGGTCAAAAATTTTGTCGAAATAGCTCTATCTAGCACGGTTTTCGAGATATAAGCATTTTTGTGTTTTGCAATTTTTGCGAAAATTTCGAAAATTCAAAATGGCCGCCATTTTGGGCGAGATAAAAATTTTTTGAAAATTGGGAAAACTACTCCGCAGATGTACCCTGTGGGTCAAAAATTTCGTCGAAATCGCTCTATCTAGCACGGTTTTCGAGATATAAGCATTTTTGTGTTTTCCTTATTTGGAAAATTCGTAATGATTAATTAATCATTAATTACTCTGCCATTTCTTGACCAATCAATGCCAAAATCTAATGATTTCCAGATTTTAATAGAATGAATGTATTTGCCAAGTTTCAGGTGAATTGATAAAATTCCTTTCAAGTTATCATCCGGACAAGCTTCCCCATCGAAAAAAGACATTTTTGGTCATGTGACCTCTCTGATTGGTTGAAATGTCACTGCAGCATATTCAATAATACAACTCTAATGTTTTCATAGGCGACAATCAAAATTGCCAAATAAATGTAATGAAAAATGAATATATTAAACTCCAACAACTGTTAATAATAAATCCTTGGGCTGTGACCCATCTTGAAATGCTAAAACAAAACTTAGAAAAAAAATCAGTCAGTTGTAGATATTAACATACATATAAAATGTGTGTTTCTAAAGAAATCTTTGGGCTGTGACCAATTTTGTCATTCTAGAAGAAAATCTCGCAATATATTGCAATATTGCAATATATGTCATTCTTAAAGAAACTCTACCCAATACATGTATTTTTCGAAGGCACAACAAACACACTGCCTTCTACATTTCACACACAAAAATAAAGAAGAGTGTTAAACAGTTGTCAACTAGAGTCTTTCGGCTGCAACCCATCATGAAATTATTATTTTGATAAATTAAGAAAGCAAAATAAATCCACTCGGTTCTCAATGTAAAAACAATCAGAAACTGGGTGTTTCTGAAATGATTTTTGAGCTGTGACCCATTTTAAAAAGTGATGTGGAATTGTCATTATCTGAACTTTTGATGTAATGGCAGTATTTAAATTCTGCAACATTTATCTTCCACTTCATTTTCTCACATTTTCCTTACTTGTGTTCCTTAACCTTCTGAAATCAGAACAAATGTTCTCCAAAAGTGTTCAGATAATGATGGCTATTTCCAGCTAGAGTTAATACAAAGCAATCATTAAATGGTCAAATTTGCAAATGTATATAAATCGGCTCATTTTTACGTACACCAGTGGCTTAGAACCTGGAAGATCATTTTTCTCACATCCAACAACTGGAACAATTTTTTAATCTTTTTAACTCAATTTTCATTCTTATTGAGAATAGTAATTACTTATTTATTATACAAAAAGAACTTGATTCTGTCGTAAACTAGTTGTGTGTACATATTATTGGAGAGAAATTAATTAGCATAGAGTACACAATAGGGTTGCCCGTACACACACATTGTTTTGGTATTATACCCAAAAGATTTGCCAGTGGAAGGAGTAGCATTGTAACGTTTTGTTTCAATCATTTAAAAAATATTCAAATACACCATTAAATTAGCAGTGATTTAACACTGATACATCAATTACCCCGAGCATGTGAGTATTAAGTGTTAATATCTAACATCAATACTTCAGCATTTCCAGGGCTGTGCAATTTGTAGGGGAAAATTATTTTTATTTTAAAATTCTTGGCATCTCCTAATGCAAAAATTAAATGCTATAAAACATGCTTTCGTGATTATGGTTAATATTATTGAAATACAAATGTACAAATTTTAGGCTAATAACTTGTTACATGGTTGGTTGGCTATTCTAGTAAGGGTGACATGGTCATGAGAATTAGGGGTTGGTGAGAGAGTGGTTGAAAGTGGTTCAGCAGGTAGTTGGGTTGGAGTGACTAGTTGGTGAAAAGGTAGTGTCTGGTGGGTAAGTTAGGGCATAAGGTAAAGCATGTTAAGGTTAACTGCCAGTACACCTTTAAGATATACAGAAAGTGTTTTTATTTCAATAAATTATAAATATGTTGTTAATTGTTCCAGTAGACTCTGTAATATTCTATGATTGACATATATGAGTGAGAAACTATTTAGTTATGCATAAACTTAAAAGAGGCTGCTTTATAATACTAATAAAAATAATAGATATAAATAATTATCAATAATATTAATTTAATTATTAATATTAATTATCATAATATTAATTTCTCTGAGCTTTATATGTTGACCATTCCTTTATGATAAAAAATATGAGGCTTAATTATTTTATTAAAATCGCCATTTACTTTAAATACTAAGAGTTCTTGGTACTTCTTCCACTGATCACATTTCTTGGGCACAAAACTGAAGGCCCTCCCTAGCCCTGTAAACAGTGATTCTGGAAGTGTGTGAGAATTCAGTATTCACACTTCAGACACTGTGAACTGGGCGTGTCAACATGTCAGCAGCATGGAATGAAATGGAAAGGCTTAAATGGTGGAAGCAAGTGGGCTGAATTATCTAGACTTATAAAATTGACAATAAAAATTCCTCAAATTGGGGGAACACGCTATAAAGGAACATGAATGTGGAGCAATGTACTGCCAAAAAGAAGTAAATCAAATGTTGGTAGTAAACACAGGATTAAGTAAAGACTGTTTTGTGCATTCAGGCAAATGGCATGAATAATATTATTATTTTTGAAAGGAATAGTTACTGTAACCAGATAAAATGAAAGATATCACCTACCTAGTGTGTTATATCTAATGTTTTGTATTAATATGAGGCCATGAAAATGATACAATATTAAATACTTTTAAAAAGTTACAAATACATAGACCATGATGGATGATCAGATGATCTGTTGGTGCTACATACAAATAAATCAACCAAAGAAATGGTATCCAGTGACAGAGAAATATTTTTACACTAGATGATCACTTGCAAAAAAAAAAAGACTGTTTTTCCACAGCAAAAACAAAGTGTCCCGAACAGGATATAACGGTGTGTGCTAAAGTATTAAGAAAATGCTCTGCTTCTAGCCTTATACTGTTGTGGCAACCAAAGTTTGTGTAGTCTGCTCTATCAAGCACGTTTTTCGAGATTTTTTGCGAAAAATTAGAAAATTCAAAATGGCCGCCATTTTTAGCGAGACAAAAATGTTTTGAAAATTGAGATGGTTACTCTGCAGAGATACCCTGTGGGTCAAAAATATTGTTGAAATTACTCTATCTAGCACAGTTTTGTGAGATATAAGCATTTCTGTGTTTTGCAATTTTGTGAAAAATTCAAAATGGCCGCCATTTTTTGAAAATTGGAATTGCTACTCTGCAACGATACCCTGTGGGTCAAAACTTTCATCGAAATTGCTCTGTCTAGCACGGTTTTCGAGATATAAGCATTTTTGTGTTTTGCATTTTTTGCGAAAAATTTGAAAATTAAAAATGGCCGCCATTTTGGGAGAGACAAAAACCTTTTTGACAATTGGGATGGCTACTCTTCAGAGATACCCTGTGGGTAAAAAATTTCGTCGAAATTGCTCTATCTAGCATGGTTTTCAAGATATAAGCATTTTTGTGCTTTGCAATTTTTGTAAAAAATTCGAAAATTCAAACTGGCGAGACAAAAATTTTTTGAAAATTGGGATGGCTACTCTGCAGAGATACCATATGGGTCAATGATTTCGCCGAAATCGCTCTATCTAGCACGGTTTTCGAGATATAAGCATTTTTGTGTTTTGCAATTTTTGCAAAAAATTCTAAAATTCAAAATGGCCGCCATTTTGGGCGAGACAAAAATTTTTTGAAAATTGGGATGGCTACTCTCTAGAGATACCCTGAATATGATGAAATACTTTAGCAAAGTCATTTTAAATCATAGCCTTGTATTACATACCTTGCATTTACTTTGTCTGATCTTACACTTGTACACAAGAATAACTTTCTGTCATAACATTCTAAAATTATATGAACAGGTTTTGCAGAACTAGTGCGTTTTATGTAGTTTACAAAAGTAATGAGTAAATACATTTAATATTAAATATCAAAATCTAAGTTTGTAAAAGATAACACCTATAAGTACGCCAAGATTGAAATTTAATGAGATTTTCATCCTGGGATGAAATGGACAATTGCTAATCTGGTCGGCACAGACTGGCCCGCCAAGCATCAGAAAAAGATGTCCTATGTTTCCACCAGCTAAGCCGGTCCAATACTGTGCACTCGCCAGATGACGTATCGTACTTCCTTCCTGTCTAGACAGCGTGATGTCATAGCATCTTTTTCATTGTCTAAACCTGTTAGATCCCTTAAAGTAAGCTGATGGCAGGGTCAGTGGGAGGTTTTTTTGTGTGTCCATTGGATAGGGTATGAACTTATAAAATTTAATTTACTTATTAAATTTGCAATTTTGTTGCATTAATACATCCTACCCAATGGACAATTGCTGAATAACTACCGCTTGGTCGGTGGGTAAGGACTTAAGTGAACTCAGAAACAAAAACTAACAAAAACTTACAAAAACTTCCAGGCCTGGGTTGACGTTGAGGTCAGGTAACCCTAGAGGCCATGGTCGGTTACTGGATTGTACCGACATTGACCCCCCTTTTTTTACAGACCTGCTCTGAAGAAGGAAGCACGTCACAACTATTTACAGATCTCCTCAATGGCCTGGTTTATTGGTGGATCTGTTGAGCGGCCACTACCGGTCCCAGGTGGTAGAACTCTGAATCGGCCCAAGCCACATCCTTCAGATAAAATTGTGTGAAGGTGTTATGTGCCTTCCAGTGGCAGGTTGATAAGATCTGTTCCAAGGATACTCCCGATTGGAAGGCCTTAGAAGCAGCAAAGGCCCTGACATCATGGGCTTTAACCTGATCAGAGAGCTCATAACACAGGATCACAGTCTTTGATCCATGAGGAGATAGTGGCAGGTGAGATGTCATTGTTGAAACCTTTCTTGAAGGAGACAAAGACTAACTCCTTATTCTGTCTAAGGTCTGAGGTACTGTCCAAATAAGCTCTGAGTGAACAGAGGGACCTGTCAGACTTGAGGGCCCTGGAGCCACGGCTGGTATAACCACTGGGGCCACACTGTCTGGACCCTCTTTGGCCAGCTGATTCTTAGAAAGAAAGCTGGGTGATGGATACAGGGACACCTTTGACCAGTCAGATTGGTGTCTAATATTTATTTTGCCAAGCATGTATCTCACCTCTATGCTTGCCCAAACCAAGGGCCAAGAGGAAAACTGTCTTGAAGGTCAAATGCTTTGAGGAGGCCTCTTTAATTGGTTCAAAAGGAGCTTTAGTCAGCTGGTGTAAAACCAGGGAGAGGTTCCAGGAGGGGGCTCCCCTCCGGCCTATGGGTCTGTCTCTGTGGAAACTATCCAGGAGATGAGATTTTCGTCGTTGCTGATATTAAAGGGTGAATTGCCCAGTTTATTAGCAATGGCAGACCTGTAACCATCAATGGTGCTGGGCTGTAACTTCCTGTCCTGAAACTGGTACATAAGGAAGTCAGCTACTGACTTTACAGGGGGTGCCCCTAAGTCTATGTAAAAATGGCCCACTTTACCTCATAGACTGATCTGGTTGATCCCCTTTGAGGATCCTCAAATCTTGCTGCCACTACCTCAGAGAAGCCCTGCTCCTAAATTGCTGAGGCTCTAGGAGCCATGCATGGAGATTTAGGCTTGTCAGATTCCTGTGAGGGATCTGATTGAAGGGTTGTGTCAACAGGTTGGGCAGATTGGGCAGATTGGGCAGGCTCAGTGGGATTTGACTTGAGCATGGCCACTAGGTCCCAAAACCAAGGCATGTTTGGCCACCCCGGAGAGATCAGAATGATTCTCTTGCATGTGGAGTCCTGCACCTTCTCCACCACCTTGCCCAAGATGGCTGCTGGTGGGAAGGCATATGCGTCCAGATCCTCCCATGGCAGACTGAGCGCATCCACTGCTGTGGCCAGGGGATCCGGTACCGGTGAAACATAGGCAACTTGTTATTGAACCTTGTGGCAAATAGGTCTATTTGAGGCCGGTGTCATCTGCTGCATATTGTTTGGAAAACCTCTGCAAGGAGAGACCACTGTGTTAGAATGGTCTAGCCTAGTCTGGATAGCTTATCTCACTACCACATTCAGTTGGCCTGGAATGTGTCGGGCTTTGAGAATCACCTGTTTCCGATTCTCCACAGTAGGACCCACAAAGGGGACCCGACATCATGCCTTCTTCCTTGTTTATGTATGACACTACTGTGGTGTTGTCGGTTGCTACAAGTACTCTTTTAAAGCTAGGAAGACTGCTTTTAGTTCCAGATAGTTTATATGCAGCTTGCTTTCTGGCAGTGACCAGAACCCTCTTGCAGTGCGTTCGTTTAAGTGAGTGCCCCATCCTTCTTTTGATGCATCTGTACATATTTGCAGAGCATGTTTTACTGGGTGTAATGGTTGACCTTGGAGCACATTGCTCTCCTCCAGCCACCATTGTAAGTGTGGGTGCAGGGACCTGCGTATTGGAATGACCCTTTTCTAGTGTTTCTGGTACCCTCCAATTGTTTTTGAGGTGCCACTGTTATGGGCCGTTAGCAAACCTATCAAGGACATGAACTGCCGAACAGGACAGGCCGGTAGTAAAAGCAGTGATTGTATCTTTTCTTGAAGGTTCTGCCACCGGTCCGGTGTTGGTCGGATCCGACCGGTCCTGGGGTCGAACTGGTAGCCTACAAAGTTGAAGACTTGTTTGGGTTCCAGCTCTGATTTTTCTACTTTCACCAGCCAATCTAAATCTTGACACAGTTTCACTAGAGTTTGGGTGTGCTCGAGACAAATTTGGTGGGATCTGGCTCTCACCAACCAGTCATCTAAGTACTGGTGGATTCTTATACCCTTGTGTATGGCCATCAGTATCACCTCCTTTGCTACTACAGTGAACTCCATGGGTGCTATTGACAGACCAAAGGGCAGACCTTTGAACTGGTATGTCTGACCATCCACATGAAATCTCAGATATTTCCTGGATTGTTCCTGTATTGGTATATGGAAGTAGGCGTCCTTGAAGTCTATTGATGTGACCCACTCCCCATGTTGGACGGATGTTCTATGGTTTCTGGTGTCTCCATTTTGAATTTCTCCGCCTTAAGGAAGAGATTTAGTTTGCTCAGATCTAGTATAGGCCTCCACCTGCTGTTGGGTTTTGAGACCAAAAACAGTTGGTTGAAAAATCCTAGAGATTTTTGACTTTGCATCAGTTCTACTGCGCTTTTGTCTATAAGCTGATGTAATGCCTCCAGCAGGGAGAGGTTCCTGTGGGGATTGACATAACAGCTTATGACTGTGGGAGACCTTGTGAGTTTTGGCCAGATCCGAAAGGGGAGGGGGTAACCCTCTCTCAGGATTTGAACAACTTTCGGACCGGCACCCAGATCCAGCCAAAAATTTTGAAGTCTGGCCCCTATAGGCAGATTTTGTGCAGCATTTTTGACATTTGTTACAGGTTGGACACAAGACAATTGAGTGACACAAAAAACACTTTTCACATATTTTAATCTGTGATATCTTTGAAAATAACAAGCTGCTGACCCGGGACTTAAATCTCTCTTTTGGGAATGCCCGCGCGCAGAATGTACAACTTTTACAACATGACATTTTACAGTGTTCATTGTTCTTGTGAAAATGTCTGGCTCTCTGAAGGGTTAGACTTTTTCTTCTTTCCTGAACTTGAATTAGGGGACTGCAAAATCCCCTGGCCATCCACAGCTCCCACTACCGTCACTGAGGACGGGTCAGTGAAAAAGGAACTGGAAGAGTCCTGTTTGGGAGTATCACTAGCTTTCTTAAGAATCCGCTTTTCTTTCTTAAGCCTATAACTACGCGTGGACAACTGCAAACATTGGTCCTCAGTTAATATAGTACAAGAGTTACAATCATTATGGGAAACACAAGGGTTTGAGCCCTTACCTTTCTCTCTGCAACATGCACTGAAACTATGGCTGTCAAAGCTAGCCACGATGTGTCCACAACTTCCATGTTTCTGGCTTGGAGAAGACAGAATGATCCGAGATGCAGTGAATCCGATATCAAAACAATAAAAGCACACTCTGAAGATATGATGATCAAAACTTCAAAAATCGTTCTCACAAAAAACTTTCTGCGCCAAACAAAAAAGATGCTTCGACATTACGCTGTCTAGACAGGAAGGAAGTACGATAAGCCATCTGATGAGTGCACAGTACTGGACTGGCTTAGCCGGTGGAAACACAGGACGTCTTTTTCTGACGTTTGGTAAACCGGTCTGCGTCGACCGGACTAACAATTGTCCATTGGATAGGATGTATTAACGCAATAAAAATGTATTTATATTACAATCAAAATGCACTTTGATTAAAACTGCCATATTTCATGAGAGAAATTTCCAAATTTGCACCAAAACCCTGCATATTGCAAAGTTTAAGGTCTAAAAGGGAAAGGTCTGGATTTTCCCTTTTAAATCTGACAGTGCTTACAAGAGAAAATCACCCGTCTCTCCCTCCTAATAGGCTCCCCAAATAAATCATGCAGTAAACACATAGCAGTAAACATAGATAAATCTATTATCTATTACATATAGACATAAGTGGTAACTGTATCCTTCCCAACATAGAGACCAAGTTCTTCCCATCACATGGTGCAGTAAGCACTTTATCATACTGTAGAAATGAAGTCCAGTCGATCGTACATTTTTTGGAGAGTTAAAAATGAAGTTACAGTGAGAAATTACATGATTACGGATGGTTTTATAAATATTGCCTTGTTGTATTATTTTATTCATGTGAAAGATGTCTTGAAAAATATTAAATGATTTCCCTCTTTTATCTTAGATGTTATTACATGGTCTGCCATCTTAGATATCCTTTGTTTTTTAAGTATTGACAAATGGAATAACAAACTTTAAATTTCCCATCTAAACAGCTTATATTTAAGCCAAACCTAAAGTCAATATCAGATTAAAGACTTTATACTGCAGGTCAAGACTGATACATGAAAGCTAAGATTGCTGCTAAAACAAAACATTTCCCTCTCACGAAAAAAAATAATAATCTGACATCGGCCATTAGTAATTTCATCAAGTTCATAGTTATTTTTATAGTTTAGGATACAACTTGCAGGTGGGTTTGTTCATGCAATTCAATGTGATCACAGTTCACTGCATGATATGACCCATACATACACAATATAACACACACTTCCAAGTAGGTAAAGGCTGGTAATGTCAACTTGTACAGAGTTTGCTGTATAATATGACCCTAGCAAACACCTGTACCCACACATTCCCCACTTCCAGGTAGATGGGGGGGGGTTAGTCATGTGATTCAACCTGTACAGATTTCACTGTATACAAACTATAACCGCACTTACCCACTTCCAGGCAGATAGGGGAGTTAGTCATGTGATTCAACCTGTACAGAGTTCACTGTATACAAACTATAACCGCACTTACCCACTTCCAGGCAGGTGGGGGCTGGTCATGGCACCTATCACTGAATCTGTGGCCAATGTGGCTTTGAGAGGCTCAGACTCAAACCATCTGTCTAGCACTTTGGAGGCTGGGGCAGTCATCAGCTCATAGAATGCACTGGTTTCAGAGCCCAGAGATTTGCCTAAAATGTAAAGTTTGTGTATGGTAATAGATCAAATTGATGGTTACATTTACTAAACATATTCCCATAGATTTAATAATTTAAAATAAGCCACAAAACCTAAAGAACTGATGATCACTGACAGAACTGCTTTTAATATAATAAAAATTAAAGTATAGATGAGTCTTCCTGATTCAGTTTCATTGTTAATTTTTATTTGTCTTGATAATTAGACCATCTTTCTGTACTTTTTAAAGACAAAAAGAAGTTTTTATGTTTCTGGAGTCATAAAAATGACACCAAATTACTGCAAAAGAGCACCTTGACAAGTAACATATGCCTGTTAATAACTTAGTAAAACTTTAAATTTTAAGATGCAATACTATTTGTTAGGAGTAATTACCAGCTTTGATGAGAGCTTTGAGAGCTGGTATATTTCTCAGTTTCTGTTTGAGAGAGCCTGATACCCAGCTATCTATATGAACAGGTGGACTGTCCAACAGTGGATCCAGGGTGGACACAATCCGAGACAGGTGATGCTCGTATTGCACAAAAGCCTGCAAGAATACAGACAAGTGCAAAGCACTCAGATTTTCTGAAATGTAAGTTTTATGATTTCCTTTTGTGAAAAGGACATGATTTTATTTTTTACAAAGCAGTTATGGGCACCATGAACCAAACAGGACAGGATGGCATAAAGGTACAGCAGGATTTCGGACAACTTGTATCACTGAATATTCAAGTTTTAGCTTAAACTCAATTTTAGTGTCTTAACATTTAATTTTCCTACTGCTGTGTACTGAATCACCTCCTCTACTTCACAAACCTTTCAAAAATGTTCTACTCTATTTATCTCAGAACAAGATCAAAAAATTCTGTCAGCACATGCCACATTTATGCTATACATATGAAATACTATAATTGTATATCCAGATTAATGATGCTACTTAACATTTAAAGTAATAGTCTTAATGCATGACTTCCAGTAAGTATGATTATCTCCAAAATTAATTTAACACCCAAAATGAAAGATGTAACTAATTCATTGGCAAAGAAAGAAATATTGCACTCAAGGATAAATACATCACCTGTCACAATTGCCTTCAAAAATAACAACTTTATGAAATAGCAAATGAAGCTAAACAAAAATCAGTTCCTCGTAAGTTATGGTGCAATAATCAATGAGAAAAAATATCATCAGAGATGCCCATACCCCACAGCCTGGGAAAATAGTTTTCAACACCATGAGATATAGAAGTAGTGAAACAGTACAAAGATTGGGATACTTTCTGAGCAGCGTCAGTTATGTAAAGGTCCAAACAATATTTAAATAGAGAAAATAATGTCTAAGAGAAAGATAATGCATGTACTCTTTATCTACATCTGCCATGGCCGAATTATGGTTTAGATGTTTTGAATATTACCATGCATACAGAAGTAGTAATACATTCATTGGATGCTTATGTGTGGTGTTGAAGCAAAATCTATGGCTCACTTGATGAAATTCCATCTGTTACAATGGGAAGTTGTAAAAGTAAAATTCTTAATGAATTTTAGTATGACTTTAACAATGCTTAATCTGCATCAAAAGACCAACTCAAAGGTGCAACAAGAGTTTAAAGGTCAAGGTCACTATGACAAGGTCAAAGGTCAAATCAAGGTCACACCATGATGCTGCACACCTACAACCCCTAACCAATGTCCCTACCAAGCATCAACTTCCTACACCTTACGATCTCCGAGATATAGCCCAGACAAGATTTTATAGGTCAAGGTCACTACAGCAAAGTCAAAGGTCAAATCAAGGTCAGACCATGATGTTGCACACCTACACCCCCTAACCAATGTCCCTAGTAAGCATCAACTTCCTACACCTCACTGTTTCCGAGATATAGCCCGGACAAGATTTTATAGGTCAAGGTCACTACAGCAAGGTCAAATCAAGGTCAGACCATGACGTTGCACACCTACAGCCCCTAACCAATGTCCCTACCAAGTATCAACTTCCTACACCTTACAGTTTCCGAGATATAGCCCGGACAAGATTTTATAGGTCAAGGTCACTACAGCAAGGTCAAAGGTCAAATCAAGGTAAGACCATGATGTGGCACACCTACACCCCCTAACCTATCTTCCTACCAAGTATCAACTTCCTACACCTTACGGTTTCCGAGATATAGCCCGGACAAGATTTTCAAATTCAAGGTCACTACGGCAAGGTCAAATCAAGGTCAGACCATGACATTGCACACCTACACATCCAAAGCAATGTCCCTACCACGTATCAACTTCCTACACCTTACGGTTTCTGAGATACAGCCCGGACAAACTTTTTCCCCCCGCCCGCCCAAACCACCCGCCCACCCATCTGGACACCATGGATGAAAACAATACCCTGACAGCCCTTAAGGGCTGTGGGATAAAAAAAGGAAATATAAAAACGAAAACATTTCAGTTTACCTCTGCATCTTTGGTGGAAAATTGGGCAATCTCTGCTGCATTTTTGTTGCCATCACTTCCAAGTAAAAGACCCTTCATTCCATTCTGAGGGGTGATAAGGGGTGTGAAGGAATTAGGGTCTCTTAAGTAAATCTTTAAGCCATGCTTCTGTGGTTACAGTATGAAATAACAAAAAAAAAACACATTATAATAATAAATACACTATAACACAGAATTTGAGTGTGATAACAACTGCTACAATACAGTATTAGGGATGAAATAAGTCAAGTAACTAATACCCATAAGTCTGTGAAAATGAGGTGTCAATCAAGAAAAACTTTCATTAAATTGCATGTTCCTTATGTTTTCCATGTTAAACTCTAAATATGGGTATTGTGTTAGTGGATACATGTACACTCCATTCCCTATTTAAAGACAAACAAGCACCAAAGGAGATTTGCAGTCAATTTGAGGGGTAAACACTGCAGCATATGTAAACATACAATAATGCAGGTTATATACAGGCTCTGTTTACTTGATGTTAAACATATGCAAAATCCTATGCTAGAAATGCAATCTACCCTAATAATGAGAATTATTTAAAAATACCTAATGGCTAATGCAAGTATTAAGATAAAATCATAACTTTTAGTATGTATAGGATAAACAAGACTACTGCTGTTACAGTAGCAGTTATCTCCTGACTGATATTATTATGGTCCACATGTAGTCCCAGGGTATAGACATACCCACATGCCAAATATGACTGAAATTCATCCTGTCATTTTTTTTTAAATTTTAGGCATTACAGTAGTATCCCAAAAGTCACCATGATTAAGTCACATTTAGGAATTTAAGGTTACAATAATGTGTGCATCTTCCTTGGACCTCAGTACACCAACATGCCAAAAATAAATGAAATCCATATGCCTGACTAGTGGAGAATAGAAATGGAATTCAACTGGCTGTGCAGAGAAAACTGTTCAAATGATCATAAATATATCTTGGTATGAACATTGAAAAATCCTATTTACATTCCAACCTGCAATTAAAACTAAAAGCATGTGGTACATACACAATAAACAAGCTGAAATGACATACACACATTAATTGTTTTGACACTTTGGCATATCCACTGTTATGTAGAGCTATGTTTTCTTTTATAAAAGCCTACATATTGGTAATGTAATGTTAAAACATAGGAAGCATATACATGTACACAAATATATAACAAAATGATTCACGATAAATGATTAGTACAATCTTCACAGAGATATAAATATATACATGTATAACAGAACGAAACAGCATAAATAATCAGTACAATCACCAGAGTGCCAGTTATTAATATTATTTTGTTCAATCTAATCAACTCTTTTTAAAGGAACACCATTTCAGTTGCTTTTGGCTTTACTTTTAAACATACCTTCCTACAATAAATAAAAGATGCATATTTAGTAAATATTCAATGCCAAAACCATATACTATCAAAAAGAACTTTGATTTCTGTGGAGTTTTGCATTATGTGAACAAAATTAATAAGAAATGTCACAGCTAGCTGTAAGAATTGTGATTATCTAGATGCCACAATTACATATATATGTCATTAACATAACTCTAATCTGATATGCTTTGAAAGAATCTTGCCAGAATTCAGCTTCTAGCAACAAAAACTCAAATACCCACCAACAATAAATTTTTTTAACTAATGAATGACACATATTAATCAACAATGACATTTGTTGAACATGAATATCATTTTTTTTTTCATTTAAATAGTTACAGTAAGATAAACTTTATTAAACAAATGCCAGTTTGTCCTAATCATTTCAAAATATGAAGCATTGTTTTAAGTTGTGTCTTAATAAAAACCTTGGAATTTGATCAAAGGCCTTTAACACATTATGCAGAGTACTGTAGTAATCATAACTATGCCACTTAAGCCTCGATAAAACATTTGGTAACTACAGCTAACAGTTCACTAATGGTTACACTTACTTTAAGCTCTAAGTCTTTGAACACTTGGGGCCTCAACAGACTCAGCAAATAAGAGGCCCTGGAAAATTTGAAACCTGCAAAATAAAGAAAAATGAAAACAATTTAACTTACACTCTCCAATATGATGACTAATGGAAAGTTAATCATATTGTATATATGCCTATTGGTACCATCCATTTTTATATGACTACCCATTTACAAATAAAGAGACTTCAAGTTACAGAAAGTTTTAAACTCCAACCATAGTTTTATGCTGTGGAACACTCACAATATTTAAGACCCCTAAATCTTAAATGTGTTAGCATGGCAACAGCTCTTGCCACATTATCCCCAAAACCAAATCAGCTCTAGATCATCTTGGGTTAAACATATCCTGAAAATTTGGGAATAACTATAACCCCAGTTTTTATGTGGGGTTAAAAGTTAATTTAGATCAGTTGGAACTGTAAAACTGTATAAAAACAATTTAAATAAGAAATCTGGGGTTATATTTGGTCTAATAAAATTCAATAGCCTATAATCTGTTAACTAATGTTCAATTTATAAAACACAATTGATTGGGTCATTTATTTATGCAAGATTTAGTAGTATTGACAATGACAAAAACATGTTGACAATGAGAAGTTTCTAAACCTGGAACAATTTCCTCTGTCACTGCTGCCCCACCAATCAAATGTCTTCTCTCCAACACACACACATCAAGCCCTGCTTTTTGTAGATATGCAGCCTGATATATATATACAGCAATTATAGTGCAATATATTCCATCAAAATCTCTTCCTTCCAACAACTAAAAGATTAGTAAGATAGACTGGTGTTTTTAATATTCAAATGTCCATGCACTGTTATCTAAACATACAAAAATTTTGTTTTGAAGAATTTGCTGAAACAAAACAGACTCCCACAACACAGAGTTACTGGCATACCTATATTGAATTTAAATATGCAACTGTAAATATTTTAGATGAAATGTGAGCATGATTATAAAAGTTCTTTTATTTTTAGTATCAGTCACACACAAATTTGCACTTATTAAAAATGTGATAAGGTTTCTGAAAGAAAGGCAAAAATATGTTTCTCCAACCAGTGCATTTTCTTACATAACACTATTGTCATCAGATAATTAGATGTAAAATTTCAATGTAAATTTGTACCCACTTGCTATAACAGAAACATATATTGCTTGGTGAAGAAACTTATAAAGCTTGACCTAGTCTACTAGAAAACTTGCATACACTTGTATCAACCAGAAAGACAAAGTACTCCATTTAGCAAGAACTTTACCTAGTACCCATGTTAGGATCAATATTAAGCAATATATGGACACTTCAGCTTTGGGCACCCTTGTTTAACCTTCAACAAGGGGACCAAGTTCAAATAAGAGGCTGGATATAATGAGTTTGTCTTTACTTAAGTGTTCTCTATTTTATAAATAAAATGTTACCAAAATATAATTATAAATAAAATTTAAGCAAGAAAATAGCATCAGAGATGCCCGTACCCCATAGCCTAGGGAAATAATCTTCAACACCATGAAATATAGAAGTGGTGAGAAAGTACAAAGATCTGGATACTTTCAGAGCAGTGTCAGTTATATAAAGCTTCAAATAATGTTTAAGTAGAGAAAATAACATCTAAAAGAAAGACAAGAATTCAGAAGAATTGTACTGTGTCACCAGCTTTGGTTTAAAGACTGAAGTGGATGAAATTCAAAGGGACAAAAATTATGCTGAACATAAATTAGTTGGCTGACTGGCAGTATTTTTGCATATCCAGACCATCCTTAAGAAGTACCTTGTTGAAAAATATAGCCTTGATTCAATGTACAGGTCAATGTCTGTCCAATGTCCAAGATATACTGTCTGGAAATGGAAAAACTTAAAATCAATATAAGCATGTTACTAGTGGGAGTTTAAGGTCACCTTAAAATAAGACATATCTTGAGGATCAGTTACATCCACATGCCAAATTCGAATTTAGTCAAAAATGGAAAAATAAAAAGCTTAAAAGCATAATTCTTTTATACATAGGAGTTTAAGTTACGACACACCTTGAATACCAGTTACAACCACATGCCAAATTTGAATTAAATCCATCATGCCATTTTTGAGATAATGTGTGGAAAGTGTGACAGTCAAAATGTGTTATTACTGGGAGCTTAAGGTCACCTTAATGTATGCCACTTACCTATGGCCAGTTACATATACATGCAAAACTTGAATGAAATTTCTCAAATTATCTTCAGTATACTCTATGTAAAAATAAAAAAAAACTTAAAACTCAACATAATTCTTTTATTCATGGGAGTTTATGGTCACCTTAACATAGGACACACCTTGAATACCAGTTACAACCACATGCCACATTTGAATTGAATCCATCAACCTACTTTTGAGATACTGTCTGGAAACGGAAAAACTTAAAATCTATATAAGTATGTTACAAGTGGGAGTTTAAGGTCACCTTAAAACAGGGCACACCTTGAGTACGAGTTACATCCACATGCCAAATATGAATTTAATCCATCATGCCATTTTTGGGATACTGTCTGGAAAGGAAGTGTGACAATGACACTCTCAATGTGTTAGTCCTGGGAGTTTAAGGTCACCTTAATATGTGGTACTTATCTATGGCAAGTTACAGATATATGCAAAAATTTGAATGGAATTTTTTAAGTTACCTTCAGTATACTCTATGGAAAAGTTATGGGAGTTTAAGGTCACCTTAAAATACGACACACCTTGAATACCAGTTGCAACCACAAGCCAAATTTGAATAGAATCCATCAACCCATTTTCAACATACTATCTGGAAACGGAAAAACTTAAAATCCTTCAGTATACTCTATGGAAAAGTTAAAAGCTTAAACTGAACATAATTCTTTCAGACAGAGGAGTTTAAGGCCACCTTAATATAGGACACACCTTGAATACCAGTTACAACCACATGCTAAATTTGAATTGAATCCGTCAACAAATTTTTGAGATACTGTCTCGAAACGGAAAAACTTAAAATCAATATAAATACGTTACTAGTGGGAGTTTAAGGTCACCTTAAAATAGGGAACACCTTGAGGACCAATTAAATGCACATGCCAAATCTGAATTTAATCCATGATGCTATTTTTGAGATACTCTGTAGTGTAGGAAGTGTGACAACGACACTGATCATATTTGTCCTACAACATAGCTGCTAGTGACACAAAAGTAATGCAACCTTAAACTCATAAGATTATCAAATATCAGGAATTTACCTTACAAAAGAGATTTTTTTTGTGTAGACAGATGTACATGATGGATATCAAAAGCTTGAAGTCTTAATTAGCACATCAAATATCTTTCAAACACCAAAAATTGTCCCAACCTTAAACTCAAAGTTAGTTTGCTGCTGTAACGAAGTTTAAGGGAATCTTTTCCTGTAGGTTTTGTTCACGGTTTGTTACATCCACAACTTGAAAAATGCTTAGAATTGCAGTGTTTGAAATACTGTTGAAAAATTGCCAAACTTAAAGTAAATATAATTTTGTTATTACTAGGAGTTTAAGGTCACCTTATTGTAACGCACTTACCTGGGGCCAGTTACATATACATGCAAAACTTGAATGAAATTCCCAAGTTATTTCCAGTATACTCTATGGAAAAATAATGTAAACTCAATATAACTTTTTAATACATGAGAGTTTAAGGTCACCTTAAACTAGGGCACACCTTGAAAACCAGTTACAACCACATGCCAAATTTGAATCAAATCTGTCTACAATTTTTGAGACACTGTCCAGAAACAAAAAAACATTCAAATCAATATAAGCATCTTACAACTGTGAGTTTAAGGTCATCTTAAATAGGGCACACCTTGAGGAAAAGTTACATCAACATGCCAAATTGGAATTTAATTCATCAAGCCATTTTTGAGATACTCTCTGCAAAGTAAGTGTAAAGACGACAATGACCATGTATGTCTTCCATCAAAGCTGCTAGTGACACAAACCAATGCAACCTTAAACTCATTAATTTATAAAATATCAGCAATTTACTATAACCTTACAAAAGAGACCATCTTCTTCTTGTGGAGATATATGTACATGATGAATATCAATGTAAAAAGTCCTAATTTGCATATAAAATATCTTCCAAACACCAAAAAAATTGACCCAACCTTAAACTCAAAGTTTGTTTGCACTGTTGTATATTGTAGCGAGTTTAAGGTAATCTTTTCCTGAAAGTTTTGTTCAAGGTTTGTTACATCCACAACTGAAACACCTAGAATTGCACAATATTTGACTTACTATTCAAAAATTACCAAACTTAAAGTGAATATAATTCTGTTATTAATGGGAGTTTAAGGTTACCTTAATGTGTGGCACTTACCTATGGCCAGTTACATATAACTGCAAAAGTTGAATGAAATTTCTTAAGTTACTTTCAGTATACTCCATGGAGAAAGAAAAAACGTAAACTGGCCATAAGTTTTTTATACGTGGGAGTTTAAGGTCACCTTAAGATAGGGCACACCTTCAAAACTAGTTACAACCACATGCCAAATTTGAACTGAATCCATCAAGTCATTTTTGAGATATTGTCCGGAAACAAAAAAACTTAAATTGAGTTTAAGTATTTTTCTAGTGGGAGTTTAAGGTCACAAAACTATACAGCACACCCCCAGGACCAGTTACATCCATATGCCAAATTTGAATTAAATCTGACAAGCCATTTTTGAGATACTGTCCGAAATACAAAGTGTGACGACGACAGACGACGACGCCGCCGACGCCACAAATTTGGATGACGAAGCGATCCCTATATGCCACGCAGCATAAATGCTGGTGACACAAAAATGTATGTAAAGATAAAGTATTAAATCAAGACATTTCAATAGCAAGATGACAGCATTAATCAGTAAACTAAAACTTACAAAGCTGTAAATTTTATTAATTGGAGTATAGCTGTTGATGGAAATAACACAATTATACAAAAGTATATAAACTAATCAGTTGCAGCAGACAAACTATCTTTATCAAAAGAGAAACATGTCTCAAATCTTGCAGGTGAACACACTTTGGGAGAGCCAAAGTTAAAGGTCACACCATGATACACACCTACACCCTTAACCAATGTACCTACCAAGTGTCAACCTTTTACACCTTACCGAATCCAATAAATAGCCCAGAAAAGATTTTCAAACTCATGGTCACTACGACTAGGTAATACGTCAAATCAAGTTTAAACCATGATGATGTACACCTACAACCCCCAGCCAATATCCCTACCACGTATCAACTTCCTACACCTTAGAGTTTCTGAGATATAGCCGGGGCAAGATTTTATAGGTCAAGGTCACTACAGCAAGGTCAAAGGTCAAATCAAGGTCAGACCATGATGTACACCTACAACCCCCAACCAATGTCCCTACCAAATATCAACTTCCTACACCTTACAGTTAACAAGATATAGCCCGAACAAGATTTTATAGGTCTAGGTTACTACAGCAAGATCAAAGGTTAAATCAAGGTCAGACCATGACGTTGCATACCTACACCCCCAGTCAATGTCCCTACCAAGTATCAACTTCCTACACCTTACGGTTTCCAAGATATAGCCTGGACAAGATTTTAAAGGTCAAGGTCACAACGACTAGGTCATAGGTCAAATCAAGTCTAAACCATGATGATGTACACCTACTACCCCCAGCCAATATCCCTACCAAGTATCAACTTCCTACACCTTAGAGTTTCTGAGATATAGCCAGGGCAAGATTTTATAGGTCAAGGTCACTACAGCAAGGTCAAAGGTTAAAGGTCATACCATGATGTTGTACACCTACAACCCCCAACCAATGTCCCTACCAAATATCAACTTCCTACACCTTACAGTTAACGAAATATAACCCGGACAAGATTTTATAGGTCAAGGTCACTACAGCAAGGTCAAAGGTCAAATCAAGGTCACACCATGACGTTGCACACCTACAACCCCCAACTAATGTCCCATCCAAGTATCAACTTCCTACACCTTACGGTTTCCGAGATATACCCTGGACAAGATATTCACACTCAAGGTCACTACGGCAAGGTCAAAGGTCAAATCAAGGTCATACCATGACGTTGCACACCTACACCTCCTAACCAATGTCCCTTCCAAGTATCAACTTCCTACACCTTACAGTATCCAAAATATAGCCTGGACAAGATTTTATAGGTCAAGGTCACTACGGTAAGGTCAAGGGTCAAATCAAGGTCAGACCATGATGTTGCACACCTACACCCCTTAATCAATGTCCCTACCAAGTATCAACTTCCTACACCTACAGTTTCCAAGATATAGCCTGGACAAGATTTTAAAGGTCAAGGTCACTACGGCAAGGTCAAAGGTCAAATCAAGGTCAGACCATGACATTGCAGACCTACACCCCCTAGCTAATGTCCCTGCCAAGTATGAACTTCCTATACCTTACAGTTTCTGAGATATAGCCCGGACAAACTATTTCCCGCCGCTCGCCCGTCTGACAGCCCGCTGGACCACCTGCCTGAACGCCCGTCCGACCATCCGGACACCATGGGTGAAAACGATACCCTAACAGCCCTTAAGGGCTGTGGGGTAAAAACCAGTGTGACCCTTTGGTTAAAACAAATGAGAAAAACAAAACACAGTCTTACAATCTACAATATTAGGAAATTTATCAAAAATATGTAGATAGCTATACTTACACAGATAAGACCATTATGACCTGCAAAACAAAATGAGATACAATTTAATACTCATTAGTTCACATGAATTCATTAGATTGTTCCAAATTTCTGGAAAGCTTATGATGTGGTCAGATTTGACCTTGGGCCACTCCTACAAGGTGAAACAAGGATAGCCAAACTTAAAAGTGCTTATAACTCGCTTATTATGGGTCCTAGAGGTTTGGGATGTGAATCCAACCTATAGGAAATTATGGGTTGGCAGTCTTTTGATGTGGTCAGATATGACCTTGGGCCCCTCTTTCAAGCTCAGATAAGGAGAGCCAAACTTCAAAGTGCTTATAACTTCCTTATTGTTAGTGATAGAGGTTTGGGATGTGAAACCAACCTATAGGAAATCATGGGCTGGGAGTCTTCTGATATGGTCAGATTTTACCTTGGGCCCCCTCTTCAAGATAAAACGAAGATAGTTGAACTTAAAAGAGCTCATAACTCGCTTACTTTGGGTCCTAGTGTTTTGATATGTAAACTGACCTATCGGTAATCATGGGCTGGGAGTCTTCTGGTGTGGTCAAATGAGGGTAGCCAAACTTAAAAGTGCTTATAACTCACTTATTATTGGTCCTAGAGTTTTCAGATGTGAAACTGACCTATGGGTAATCATGGACTAGGTGTCTTCTATGTGGTCAGATTGATCTTGGGCCCCTCCTTCGAGGCAAAACAAGGATAGCCAAACTTAAAAGTGCTAAAACTCTCTTATTATTGGTCCTAGATTTTTGGGATGCAAAACTGATCTATAAGAAATCATTGGCAGGGAGTCTTCTGATGTGGTCAGATTTGGCATTGGGTCCCTTCTTCAAGGTCAAACGAGGATAACCAAACTTAAAAGTGATTATACATTGCTTATTAATGGTCTTAGAGGTTTGCAATGTAAAACAATGTAATGCAATCATGGGCTGGGAGCCTTCTGATGTGGACAGGTTTGACCTTGGGCCCCTCCTTATATACCTATTCACATAAGTCCTTTAGCATTTCATATAAAATTGCAAACTGTTGGGACACTGCTTTTGTGTACAAAAACGTTTTTCTAGTTTAGTTTTGAAATTGTAGATATGAAGTACTCAAGTATCAATCATATACTGCAAACAAGCATACTGACGCATGCAATTATCTCCCACGGTATAAATTAGATGTAGTAAAGATAGCGTAATACAGCTGTTCTTGTGACATGGAGGCACATGTAAACGTAACAATAAGCAAGACGCAAAAAATTGCAGATGACTCTGTGTACATCCTGTGGATCAAAAATTTCATCAAAAATGCCTATCTGTAACACTATTAGAGATAAAAGACATTAATTTTACTCATTTTAGTAGCTATGACTCAGCTTTCCAAAGAGCTACAGTTCTGCAACTGCACCATGTGGTAGATCACCCAAAAGCAGGTGACTTATTTATCACCAAAATTGTTCTATCTCACACTGTTACCAAGATAATTAGTTTTTGCATTTTACGCAGAAATTCCATATGGCTGCCAAATAGTGCCAGGAAAACATTTTTGGCATAAAATTGCAGATGACTCTGTGTACACCCTGTGGGTCAAAAATTCGTCAAAATTGCTCTATCTCGCACCGTTTATGAGAAAAACGTGTTTTTGCATATTACATAGAAATTCAAGATGGCCGAAAATTGGAAAAGTCTAAACTTTTCACAGGCGCAAGAGGAGTAGCCTGTATTACCCTAGGGGTCCGAAATTTGTTCAAAATCGCTCTATCTGTTGCGGTTTATGAGATAAATGATATTTTCCATTTCTGCCACAACTCAAGATGACCGACAAAATTTTAAAAAGTCTAAACATTTCAGAGGTCCAGGTAGAGTAATCCGTAGTACACTGGGGGTCCAAAATTTGCCCGAAATCTCTCTATCTCTTACGGTTTTCGAAATAAATGGCATTTTCCATTTGTGCCAAAATTCAAGATGGCGGCTGAATTTCAGACAAGTCTAAGTGTTTGAGAGATCCTAACGGGGTAGTCCTTTGTGCCCTAAGGATAACACATTTTATAGCAAAACTCTATACTGAATACTTTTGAATTTAAAAAGTGAGTTATTCAGTGGCAAAATGTCAAAGTAGCTATTACTCAGTTGGCATTATAGCTAGAGCTCTGAGAATGTGCCATGACAAAGAACATTAACAAGAGGGTCAAAGATTCCCTCAAAAGGCGGGTTGCGCAGGCAGCAATAAGGTTAGTGACTGCTGTAATTACATTTAGAAACAAGGAAAGAAATGTTAGGTCACCTAGTTAAGGTGAATGTGTTAGACGTACTAAGAAATGTAAAACTTGTAATCTAGGTTACATAATTGTATCTATGCAATAAACGGTCAAACGAAAGGACGAAATTATACCAATTTTGAAAGCAACTTAGCTATGAAGCTATGATGGTGATGTATCTCCCTGTCAAGTATGAATTTGATTGGACAAAGCGTTTTCGAGTTAGAGTCCGGAAACGGAATTGTTGACGGACAAACAAACAAACGGAATTACACCAATTTCAAAAGGAACCTAGCTATGATGGTGATCTATCTCCCTGTCAAGTTTGAATTCGATTGGACACAGGGTTTTCGAGTTAGAGTCCGGAAACCGAAAAAGTTGATGGACAGACAAATGGACAAAAACAGACAACCAAACGGACAGAATTACACCAATTTCGAAAGGAATCTAGCTATGATGGTGATCTATCTCCCTGTCATGTTTGAATTTGATTGGACACAGCGTTTTTGAGTTAGAGTCGGGAAATGGAAATTTTGATGGATAGACCAACGAACGCATGAAATTACAACACTTTCAAAAGGAACCTATCTGCGATGCTGATCTATCTCCGTCAAGTTTGAATTCAATTGGACAAACCGTTTTCGAATTAGAGTCCGGAAACAGAAATTTTGACGGACAGACAAACGGACAAAAAACGGACAAACGAACAGACGGAATTACACCAATTTCGAAAGTAACCTAGCTGTGATGGTGATCTATGACAAACAGACAGACGGACGTCCGACACATCAATCTAATAGGCGGGTTGGTTACATGCAACCTGCCTAAAAATAACCAGCCCCAGCAGACAAGAACCCCAGTCCGCAGGTACAGCTAAATTGCCAACAACATTGAGATTTGGGAAAATCTTACGAACAACTTCTTTGTAAGAAGTATAGAGAACCTACGAGATGTTCTACAAAAGATTCACAGGCCATGATTTCTTACAAGTAGTATTTTGAAGCCCAAGAAACAACTAGACAAAAGTTTTTGTACACAAAACAAAGAGTCCCTACAGCTTAGAAATTTTATATTAAGTGCTAAAGGACCAATGTGAAGAGTTAAATGTTATTGGTGAAAAGAAATTCTACTGAAACAATTATGTTAGGGTCACAAGAGCGACCTTAAAACCAAACAAGCAATCAGTGCCTGTGAATGGGTTCTGCATCGGCTGACTGTGTTTTGAGTTACAAAGTAGAAGTGAAAGTACAAAAGGACACACAAGTTGCCCAGTTATGCAATGAGCTATAGGTCTGCAAACTTAACTATCTTCTAGCTGCCTAAAAGTAGGTGCATAACATATTTAAAGAAAATTCCATAAATGAAATAGTTTTCAAGTTACAAGTGATTTACTCCACAGTGAAAACCTGAAAATACCTATTGCTCAGCTAGGCAATGAGCTACAGTTCTGCAGATTCACTATGCTATAGCTGACCCTAAAGTAGATGAATAACAAATTAAAAAAAACTCTAAATGTAATAGTTTTCAAGTTACAACCAATTTACTCAACAGTGAGAACCTGAAAGTAGCTATTGCTCAGCTATCCAATGAGCTACAGGTCTACAATTTTACTGTTGTAGCTCACCCACAAATAGGCGAATAACATATTTAAACACAATTCTGGAAATGCAATAGCTTTTAATTTACAAGCACTTTTACTCATAATGGAAGTTGCTGAAAAGTCAGGAAGTAGCTAATACTCACTAAGCTATTGGGAAAGGTTCCCAAGTTACTCACCATGTTGTAGCTATGGAAAAGTAGCTGAATAACATAGTTTAACAAAATACTGTAAATGGAATACTTTTTAAGTTACAAGTGATTTAGTGCATGAAAATTAGGTAAACATCTGTGCAGGGATTTAGGCTGTGGAATGCCCACAAACTTTATACCCACCGACACCCGGATGACGCAGTGGACTACTATAACCCCAGCCTTTATGTGCTGGTGTTAAAAAGTAGATAAACAACATATTTGATAACAAACCTCTAAATTTAATACTTTTGCTACAAATAAGAAAATAGCTATTACTCACTTATGGCATGCAATGGAACTCGGAACTTTATGCCATGTTATAGTTAAGTACAAAGTAGATGAACAACATATTTTAGGAACATATTCTAACAGCAAGAGTTTTGGAGTTACAAAGGCAGTAAGAATTTCAAATTAGCTGTTACTCAGGTATAAATAAAATGTGCAACAGGTCTAAAACTTTACTATGCGATAGCTTATGAAAAAACAATAGCATCAGAGATGCCTGTACCCCACAGCCTAGGGAAATATTTTTAACATCATGAGATATAGAAGTACTGTAGCAATACAATTTCAGGATACTTTCAGAGCAGTGTCAGTTATATAGAGGTCCAAACAATGTTTAAATAGGGAAAATAATGTCTAAGAAAAACATAAGGCATGTACTTTATCTACATCTGGCATGGCCGAATCATGGTTTAGAAGTTTTGAATATTACCATGCATACAGAAGTGATAATACATTCAATGAATGCTTATGTGTGGTGTTGGAGCAAAATTTGTGGCTGACTTGATGCAATACCATCTGTTACAATGGAAAGTTGCAAAAGTAAAATTCTTAATGAATTCTAATATGATTTTAACAGTGCTTAATTTGCATCAAAAGACAGACCCAAAGGTGCAACAACATTTTAAAGGTCAAGGTCACTCCAGAAAGGTTAAAGGTCAAATCAAGGTCAGACCAAGACGTTGCACACATACACCACCTAACCAATGTCCCTACCAAGTATCAACTTCCTACACCTTACGGTTTACGAGATATAGCCCGGACAAGATTTTATAGGTCAAGGTCACTACGGCAAGGTCAAAGGTCAAATCAAGGTCAGACCATGACGTTGCACACCTACACCCCTAACCAATGCCGCTACCAAGTATCAACTTCCTACACCTTACAGTTTCCGAGATATAGCCCGGACAAGATTTTATAGGTCAAGGTCACTATGGCAAGGTCAAGGGTCAAATCAAGGTCAGACCATGATGCTGCACACCTACACCCCCTAACCAATGTCCCTACTAAGTATCAACTTCCTACACCTTACGGTTTCCGAGATAGAGCCTGGACAAGAATGTCACACTCAAGGTCACTACAGCAAGGTCAAAGGTCAAATCAAGGTCAGACCATAACGTTGCACACCTACACATCCTAACCAATGTCCCTACCAAGTATCAACTTCCTACACCTTACGGTTTCTGAGATACAGCCCAGACAAACTTTTTCCCGCCGCCCGTCCGGATACCATGGGTGAAAACAATACTAGACTAGAGGATCGCTCGCAAAAAAAAAAAGATAATGTTTTTGCATAGCAAAAACAAAGCGTCCCGAAAAGGATATAAAGGTGAGTGCTAAAGTATTAAGAAAATGCTTCGTTTCTAGCCTTATACTGTTGTGGCAACCAAAGTCAGCGCAGTCTGCTCTATCTAGCACGGTTTTCAAGATATAAGCATTTTTGTGTTTTGCAAAAAATAAAAAAATTAAAAATGTCCGCTATATTTGGCGAGACAAAAATATTTTGAAAATTGGCATGGCTACTCTGCAGAGATACGCAGCAGGTCCAAAATTTTGTTGAGTTCACTCCATATAGCACGGTTTTCGAGATATAAGCATTTTTGTGTTTTGCAAAAACTTTGAAAATTCAAAATGGCCACCATTTTTGGGGAGACAAAAATTTTTGTCAAGACCACTGCCGTGGTGTGTATCTCCCGCTGAGCATTAAAGCAGAAGAAATAGCTTTTCCGAGATATTCACAATTTTTCATTTTCGTGTGTGAAAGGTCTTCCAAAAGTAGGTGAATGAGTTATTTGAGAAAAATTGGCTATCTGCAATACTATTAAGAGATAATTCACATTTACTCATTTTGAGTAGGTGAATAATTATCTATGGGTCTGAAACTTCACCAAGTGAAAGCTCTCCCCAAAGTAGGTGAATGAGTTATTTGAGAAAAATTGGCTATCTGCAATACTTTTAAGAGATAATTCGCATTTACTCATTTTGAGTAGGTGAGTAATTAGCTATGGGTCTGAAACTTCACCATGTGAAAGCTCTCCCACAAGTAGATGAATGAGTATTTGATAAAAATTGGGTATCCACAATACTTTTACAGATAATTAGCATTTACTCATTTTGAGTAGGTGAATAAATAGCTATGGGTGTGAAACTTCACAGAGTGAAAGCTCTCCCAAAAGTAGGTGAATGAGTTATTTGAGAAAAATTGGCTATCTGCAATACTTTTAGAGATAATTCACATTTACTCATTTTGAGTAGGTGAATAATTAGCTATGGGTCTGAAACTTCACCAAGTGAAAGCTCTGCCAAAAGTAGGTGAATGAGTTATTTGAGAAAAATTGGCTATCTGCAATACTTTTAGAGATAATTCGCATTTACTCATTTTGAGTAGGTGAGTAATTTGCTATGGGTCTGAAACTTCACCAAGTGAAAGCTCTCCCAAAAGTAGGTGAATGAGTTATTTGAGAAAAATTGGCTATCTGCACTACTTTTAGAGATAATTCGCATTTACTCATTTTGAGTAGATGAGTAATTAGCTATGGGTCTGAAACTTCATCAAGTGAAAGCTCTCCCAAAAGTAGGTGAATGATTAATTTGAGAAAAATTGGCGATCTGCAATACTTTTAGAGATAATTCGCATTTACTCATTTTGAGTAGGTGAGTAATTAGCTATGGGTCTGAAACTTCACCAAGTGAAAGCTCTCCCAAAAGTAGGTGAATGAGTTATTTGAGAAAAATTGGGTATCTGCAATACTTTTAGAGATAATTCGCATTTACTCATTTTGAGTAGGTGAGTAATTTGCTATGGGTCTGAAACTTCACCAAGTGAAAGCTCTCCCAAAAGTAGGTGAATGAGTTATTTGAGAAAAATTGGCTATCTGCACTACTTTTAGAGATAATTCGCATTTACTCATTTTGAGTAGACGGGTAATTAGCTATGGGTCTGAAACTTCACCAAGTGAAAGCTCTCCCAAAAGTAGGTGAATGATTAATTTGAGAAAAATTGGCTATCTGCAATACTTTTAGAGATAATTCGCATTTACTCATTTTGAGTAGACGGGTAATTAGCTATGGGTCTGAAACTTCACCAAGTGAAAGCTCTCCCAAAAGTAGGTGAATGATTAATTTGAGAAAAATTGGCTATCTGCAATACTTTTAGAGATAATTCGCATTTACTCATTTTGAGTAGGTGAGTAATTAGCTATGGGTCTGAAACTTCACCAAGTGAAAGCTCTCCCAAAAGTAGGTGAATGAGTTATTTGAGAAAAATTGGCTATCTGCAATACTTTTAGAGATAATTCGCATTTACTCATTTTGAGTAGGTGAGTAATTAGCTATGGGTCTGAAACTTCACCAAGTGAAAGCTCTCCCAAAAGTAGGTGAATAAGTTATTTGAGAAAAATTGGCTATCTGCAATACTTTTAGAGATAATTCGCATTTACTCATTTTGAGTAGGTGAGTAATTAGCTATGGGTCTGAAACTTCACCAAGTGAAAGCTCTCCCAAAAGTAGGTGAATGAGTTATTTGAGAAAAATTGGCTATCTGCAATACTTTTAGAGATAATTCGCATTTACTCATTTTGAGTAGGTGAGTAATTAGCTATGGGTCTGAAACTTCACCAAGTGAAAGCTCTCCCAAAAGTAGGTGAATAAGTTATTTGAGAAAAATTGGCTATCTGCAATACTTTTAGAGATAATTCGCATTTACTCATTTTGAGTAGGTGAGTAATTAGCTATGGGTCTGAAACTTCACCAAGTGAAAGCTCTCCCAAAAGTAGGTGAATGATTAATTTGACAAAAATTGGCTATCTGCAATACTTTTAGAGATAATTCGCATTTACTCATTTTGAGTAGGTGAGTAATTAGCTATGGGTCTGAAACTTCACCAAGTGAAAGCTCTCCCAAAAGTAGGTGAATAAGTTATTTGAGAAAAATTGGCTATCTGCAATACTTTTAGAGATAATTCGCATTTACTCATTTTGAGTAGGTGAGTAATTAGCTATGGGTCTGAAACTTCACCAAGTGAAAGCTCTCCCAAAAGTAGGTGAATGAGTTATTTGAGAAAAATTGGCTATCTGCAATACTTTTAGAGATAATTCGCATTTACTCATTTTGAGTAGGTGAGTAATTAGCTATGGGTCTGAAACTTCACCAAGTGAAAGCTCTCCCAAAAGTAGGTGAATAAGTTATTTGAGAAAAATTGGCTATCTGCAATACTTTTAGAGATAATTCGCATTTACTCATTTTGAGTAGGTGAGTAATTAGCTATGGGTCTGAAACTTCACCAAGTGAAAGCTCTCCCAAAAGTAGGTGAATGATTAATTTGACAAAAATTGGCTATCTGCAATACTTTTAGAGATAATTCGCATTTACTCATTTTGAGTAGGTAAATAATTAGCTATGGGTCTAAAACTTCACCATGTGAAAGCTCTTCCAAAAGTAGGTGAATGAGTTATTTGAGAAAAATTGGCCATCTGCAATACTTTTAGAGGTAATTCGCATTTACTCTTTTTGAGTAGGTGAGCAATTAGCTATGGGTCTGAAACTTCACCAAGTGAAAGCTCTTTGGGATAGCTGCTCTGCAGAGATACCCTGAAGATAAAAAATTTCGTCGAAATCGCTCTATGTAGCACGGTTTTCGAAATATTAGCATTTTTGTGTTTTGCAATTTTTGCGCAAAAATTCGAAAATTCAAAATGGCCGCCATTTTTGGCAAGACAAAATTTTTTTGAAAATTGGCATGGCTACTCTGCAGAGATACCCTATGGGTCAAAAATTTCGTCGAAATCGCTCTATCTAGCACGGTTTTCGAGATATAAGCATTTTTGTGTTTTGCAATTTTGCGAAAAATTCGAAAATTCAAAATGGCCGCCATTTTTTGCGAGAAATTTTTTGTTTGAAAATTGGCATGGCTACTCTGCAGAGATACCCTGTGGGTCAAAAATTTCGTCGAAATCGCTCTATCTAGCAGGGTTTTTGAGATATAAGCATTTTTATGTTTTGCAATTTTTGCGAAAAATTCGAAAATTCAAAATGGCCGCCATTTTTGCCGAGAAAAATTTTTTTTCAAAATTGGGATAACTACTCTGCAGAGATACCCTGCGGGTCAAAAATTTCGTCGAAATCGCTCTATCTAGCACGGTTTTCGAGATATAAGCATTTTTGTGTTTTGCAATTTTTGCGAAAATTTCGAAAATTCAAAATGGCCGCCATTTTTGGCGAGACAAAAATTTTTTGAAAATTGGGAAAAGTACTCCGCAGAGATATCCTGTGAGTCAAAAATTTCGTCAAAATTGCTCTATCTAGCACGGTTTTTGAGATATAAGCATTTTTGTGTTTTGCAATTTTTGCGAAAATTTCGAAAATTCAAAATGGCCGCCATTTTGGGTGAGACAAAAATTTTTTGAAAATTGGGAAAACTACTCCGCAGAGATAGCTTGCGGGTCAAAAATTTCGTCGAAATCGCTCTATCTAGCACGGTTTTCGAGATATAAGCATTTTTGTGTTTTCCTTATTTGGAAAATTCGCAATGATTAATTAATCGTTAATTACTCGGCCATTTCTTGACCAATCAATGCCAAAATCTAATGATTTCCAGATTTTAATAGAATGAATGTATTTGCCAAGTTTCAGGTGAATTGATAAAATTCCTTTCAAGTTATCATCCGGACAAGCTTCCCCATCGAAAAAAGACATTTTTGGTCATGTGACCTCTCTGATTGGTTGAAATGTCACTGCAGCATATTCAAAAAAATTCCCCAAGGCTACTGCCTAAACCTGCCCAATTTGAAAAGAATCCGCCTAACGGTTACAGAGTTATAAGGAAAACAAAATGCGGAGCCGGCGGAGCCGCCGGAGCCGGCGGAGCCGGAAGCTCTCCCATACACAAACAAGCGTCCCTTGCGGGACGCTTAATAACTAGTAACTGGGGTAACTAGATGAATAACATATTTGAAAAGATTTGTCTAACTTTAATACTTGTGAAGATATTTGACATTTACTTCTGTCGTTATTTTGCTATGAATAAGAAAATAGCTATTACTCACTAATGGCATGCAATAATACCCCAAACTTATTAATATGCAATCTTATAGGACAAAGTAGCCGGACAACATAATTCAAGAAAATACTTTAACTGCAATAGTTTTGGAGTTACAATGGATTTACTCAACAGTAAGAATTCAAAGTAGCTATTACTCAGCTATTCAATGTGTAACAGGTCTGAAACTTTATTATCTGATAGCTTATCAAAAACTTGATGAACTAGAGGATCGCTCGCAAAAAAAAAGACAATGTTTTTGCATAGCAAAAACAAAGCGTCCCGAAAAGGATATAGAGGTGAGTGCTAAAGTATTAAGAAAATGCTTCATTTCTAGCCTTATACTGTTGTGGCAACCAAAGTCAGCGCAGTTTGCTCTATCTAGCACGGTTTTCAAGATATAAGCATTTAAGATATTTTTGTGTTTTGCAAAAAATAAAAAAATTTAAAATGTCCACTATATTTGGCGAGACAAAAATATTTTGAAAATTGGCATGGCTACTCTGCAGAGATACCCAGCAGGTCCAAAATTTTGTTGAGTTCGCTCCATATAGCACGGTTTTCAAGATATAAGCATTTTTGGGTTTTGCAAAAACTTTGAAAATTCAAAATGGCCACCATTTTTGGGGAGACAAAAATTTTTGTCAAGACCACTGCCGCGGTGTGTATCTCCCACCGAGCATTAAAGCAGAAGAAATAGCTTTTCCGAGATATTCACAATTTTTCATTTTCGTGTGTGAAAGCTCTTCCAAAAGTAGGTGAATGAGTTATTTGAGAAAAATTGGCTATCTGCAATACTTTTAGAGATAATTCGCATTTACTCATTTTGAGTAGGTGAGTAATTAGCTATGGGTCTGAAACTTCACCAAGTGAAAGCTCTCCCAAAAGTAGGTGAATGAGTTATTTGAGAAAAATTGGCTATCTGCAATACTTTTAGAGATAATTCGCATTTACTCATTTTGAGTAGGTGAGTAATTAGCTATGGGTCTGAAACTTCACCAAGTGAAAGCTCTCCCAAAAGTAGGTGAATGAGTTATTTGAGAAAAATTGGCTATCTGCAATACTTTTAGAGATAATTCACATTTACTCATTTTGAGTAGGTGAGTAATTAGCTATGGGTCTGAAACTTCACCAAGTGAAAGCTCTCCCAAAAGTAGGTGAATGATTAATTTGACAAAAATTGGCTATCTGCAATACTTTTAGAGATAATTCGCATTTACTCATTTTGAGTAGGTGAGTAATTAGCTATGGGTCTGAAACTTCACCAAGTAAAAGCTCTCCCAAAAGTAGGTGAATGAGTTATTTGAGAAAAATTGGCTATCTGCAATACTTTTAGAGATAATTCGCATTTACTCATTTTGAGTAGGTGAGTAATTAGCTATGGGTCTGAAACTTCACCAAGTGAAAGCTCTCCCAAAAGTAGGTGAATGATTTATTTGAGAAAAATTGGCTATCTGCAATACTTTTAGAGATAATTCGCATTTACTCATTTTGAGTAGGTGAGTAATTAGCTATGGGTCTGAAACTTCACCATGTGAAAGCTCTCCCACAAGTAGATGAATGAGTTATTTGATAAAAATTGGGTATCCGCAATACTTTTACAGATAATTAGCATTTACTCATTTTGAGTAGGTAAATAATTAGCTATGGGTCTGAAACTTCACCATGTGAAAGCTCTCCCAAAAGTAGGTGAATGAGTTATTTGAGAAAAATTGGCTATCTGCAATACTTTTAGAGATAATTCGCATTTACTCATTTTGAGTAGGTGAGTAATTACCTATGGGTCTGAAACTTCACCATGTGAAAGCTCTTCCAAAAGTAGGTGAATGAGTTATTTGATAAAAATTGGGTATCCGCAATACTTTTAGAGATAATTCGCATTTACTCATTTTGAGTAGGTGAGTAATTAGCTATGGGTCTGAAACTTCACCAAGTGAAAGCTCTCCCAAAAGTAGGTGAATGAGTTATTTGAGAAAAATTGGCTATCTGCAATACTTTTAGAGATAATTCGCATTTACTCATTTTGAGTAGGTGAGTAATTAGCTATGGGTCTGAAACTTCACCAAGTGAAAGCTCTCCCAAAAGTAGGTGAATGAGTTATTTGAGAAAAATTGGCTATCTGCAATACTTTTACAGATAATTAGCATTTACTCATTTTGAGTAGGTGAGTAATTAGCTATGGGTCTGAAACTTCACCATCTGAAAGCTCTCCCACAAGTAGATGAATGAGTTATTTGATAAAAATTGGGTATCCGCAATACTTTTACAGATAATTAGCATTTACTCATTTTGAGTAGGTAAATAATTAGCTATGGGTCTGAAACTTCACCATGTGAAAGCTCTCCCAAAAGTAGGTGAATGAGTTATTTGAGAAAAATTGGATATCTGCAATACTTTTAGAGATAATTCGCATTTACTCATTTTAAGTAGGTGAGTAATTAGCTATGGGTCTGAAACTTCACCATGTGAAAGCTCTTCCAAAAGTAGGTGAATCAGTTATTTGAGAAAAATTGGGTATCCGCAATAGTTTTTGAGATAATTAGCATTTACTCATTTTGAGTAGGTGAGTAATTAGCTACGGGTCTGAAACTTCACCAAGTGAAAGCTCTTCCAAAAGTAGGTGAATGAGTTATTTGAGAAAAATTGGCCATCTGCAATACTTTTAGAGGTAATTCGCATTTACTCTTTTTGAGTAGGTGAGCAATTAGCTATGGGTCTGAAACTTCACCAAGTGAAAGCTCTTTGGGATAGCTGCTCTGCAGAGATACCCTGAAGATAAAAAATTTCGTCGAAATCGCTCTATGTAGCACGGTTTTCGAAATATTAGCATTTTTGTGTTTTGCAATTTTTGCGCAAAAATTCGAAAATTCAAAATGGCCGCCATTTTTGGCAAGACAAAATTTTTTTGAAAATTGGCATGGCTACTCTGCAGAGATACCCTATGGGTCAAAAATTTTGTCGAAATCGCTCTATCTAGCACGGTTTTCGAGATATAAGCATTTTTGTGTTTTGCAATTTTGCGAAAAATTCGAAAATTCAAAATCGCCGCCATTTTTTGCGAGAAATTTTTTGTTTGAAAATTGGCATGGCTACTCTGCAGAGATACCCTGTGGGTCAAAAATTTCGTCGAAATCGCTCTATCTAGCAGGGTTTTCGAGATATAAGCATTTTTATGTTTTGCAATTTTTGCGAAAAATTCGAAAATTCAAAATGGCCGCCATTTTTGGCGAGAAAATTTTTTTTTGAAAATTGGCATGGCTACTCTGCAGATATACCCTGTGGGTCAAAAATTTCGTCGAAATCGCTCCATCTTGCAGGGTTTTCGAGATATAAGCATTTTTATGTTTTGCAATTTTTGCGAAAAATTCGAAAATTTAAAATGGCCGCCATTTTTGGCGAGACAAAAATTTTTTTCAAAATTGGGATAACTACTCTGCAGAGATACCCTGCAGATCAAAAATTTCGTCGAAATCGCTCTATCTAGCACGGTTTTTGAGATATAAGCATTTTTGTGTTTTGCAATTTTTGCGAAAATTCAAAATGGCCGCCATTTTGGGTGAGACAAAAATTTTTTGAAAATTGGGAAACTGCTCCGCAGACATACCCTGTGGGTCAAAAATTTCGTCGAAATCGCTCTATCTAGCACGGTTTTCGAAATATAAGCATTTTTGTGTTTTCCTTATTTGGAAAATTCATAATGATTAATTAATCATTAATTACTCGACCATTTCTTGACCAATCAATGCCAAAATCTAATGATTTCCAGATTTTAATAGAATGAATGTATTTGCCAAGTTTCAGGTGAATTGATAAAATTCCTTTCATGTTATCATCCGGACAAGCTTCCCCATCGAAAAAAGACATTTTTGGTCATGTGACCTCTCTGATTGGTTGAAATGTCACTGCAGCATATTCAAAAAAATTCCCCAAGGCTACTGCCTAAACCTGCCAAATTTGAAAAGAATCCGCCTAACGGTTACAGAGTTATAAGGAAAACAAAATGCAGAGCCGGCGGAGCCGCCGGAGCCGGCGGAGCCTGAAGCTCTCCCATACACAAACAAGCGTCCCCTGCGGGACGCTTAATAACATATTTGAAAAGATTTGTCTAACTTTAATACTTTTGAAGATATTTGACATTTACTTCTTTTATTATTTTGCTACAAATAAGAAAATAGCTATTACTCACTCATGGCATGCAATGGAACCCCAAACAATTAACCATCTTATAGCTAAGGACAAAGTAGCTGAACAACATATTTCAAGAAAAAACTCTAACTGCAATACTTTTTGAGTTATGAGTCCTTTACTCAAAGTAGCTAAAATTGCTATTACTCACTTATCTTTAAGCCTTTGCCCACAAAACCAAAAAAAAAATTTTTCAAGGGCATGAAAATTCATTAGGACAATTAATTGACAAAAAATTTGTAGCTGTGGTAGTTTTGGAGAAATCTGCATGACACATTAATGCATGCATGCACCCACGCACGCAAACACATGATGCATTTTATAATCTCCTTCCAAGGCTAAAACCCAGCAGGAGATAATAAATTGTTCAAGTTTCCACAGTTCTTCATGCGCACAAAATTGTGTGGGGATGTCCCCCCCATTGGGACATGGGTTTAAAAAACTGTATTTCTGCCATGTGACTCACTGATGTAGTCTTGTTAAATTTAATTCACACTGGGGTGATTAAAAATTAATTCTCAAAATTTACTTATGCATGAAACCATTTAATGTGTACTGTATACTGCTATAACTTAACACAACTTGGCCACAACATTCTTAGTTGTCTCCACCAAGGCTGTGTGAATTTGCATGTTTGTCTGTTTGCAAAATAACTCAAAATGTTATGGACAGATTTGAATTAAAATTTTAGGAAATATCAACAATGATACAAGCAACAGATCTAGTATTACAATTTAGTGGTGACCCATATCATGTCTGGATTAAGAATATGTTTAAGGATTTTTTATCATTGCACTCATACTCAACACTGGAGGTACTGTTATGCTTGTTACCTATGCCAACTAGCTACATGGGTTATGTAATTGGCGATGTTTGTCTGTTTGCAAAATAACTCCAAAAGTTATGAATGGATTTTGATTAAAGTTACAGGAAAAGCTGATATTGTCACAAGAACAGATGATGGTACCAGGAGGTTTCCTACAATGGAGGTTTCATACCACAGGGTTTTATTCCATTTTTATGGAGGTTTCAAACAACATGTATTACCTGTGTATCACTCATGTTTGCCATCGTTTTATCACCACAATATGGATAACTGGTTTATGTGATATTAAATTACACTTTTCCATGTATGTAGCATAAAATACAGCTGTCATCAAGTAACGCACAGATAATCCACTGCTAAACACTCATCCACTTCAAAGGAGGCAGCAATCATTGTCAGATGAAAGTGAGACAGGGTGTTTGCTAAATGCCATCCCAAGATTAGTCCCCCCCCCCCACTTCCCCAAGACCCCAACACACCTAATGACTATCAAATTTCAATTCTACACAAAAAGTGGACAGGTTGGTGAAATCAAAGTTGCAATTGTCCCTAACATTTAAGAACTGTACTTATGTCCCTCTCCCAATATTACTCGTCTAACACCAACTGTAATTGAATTGCAATCATACATATAAGAGTGAGGAAGCATGTCAACAAAGTACTATCATAATGGCAGTTACTCTAACTTTAAAGAACTTCACTAGTGCAACAAGGCAATTGAAATTTGAAATAATCCTGTTAATTGCCAATTTAGATTTAAACAAGATATAAATAAGGGTGTGAGCTCAGCAGCCTCAGCCCAAGTCATTCACAGCTTCATTGGCACAGAATACACATTACAATATTTTAATTTACAAGAGATACTAGAATACTGAGAAAAAACAATCTTTGGGACAATTTCATAAATGACATTCTGACTTTGATGCAGTTACTGCAAAAATGTGCATATATATGGTCCATCTAAGGCTGGAAATACACCTGTCCGTAATTGCGTCCATGCCCGCATCTGCATCCTTATATCCCCATCTGTAATACCCTAGATAATTTGGTATAAAACCATGATCTTCCATCTGCATCCGCAAAAAAAAGGACAATTATAGTTCACTGATCCAGGGTATCACGGATGTAGACAATTAAGGATGCGGATACAGAAAGGTAAATAAGGACAGATGTATTGTGACATAAGTTCACCAACTCCTAAAAGCGAGTCAAAGGGCAATGTGAAATTGAGTCAAAGGGCAATGTGAAAAAATTGAGTCAAAGGGCAATGTGAAAAAATGAAATCTACAGAACAGATTACTTGATTTTGGTGATCTGATTTGGTGATTTTCGGTTTGCCATAAATGGCCGATAATAAAGGTTCTTTATAAAAAAATAAAAGGTTCAAAAGAAATACTATAAATCACACCCAAATACTATGAATAATGAATCTATACTGAATTGTCATTATAAACTAGAAGAATGCTTTTGTTAACAAAAGCGAAGCATCCCTGAAAGTTTAAAATGCTTTGTGGTTTTAATAAACATGTTGTAAAGCTAAGAATGCACAAAGCTGCGCCGTATGCTTTCCCAATACCTCTTAATACATTCTGAAGCTATGAAAGCAACGATAAAAAAGATATAAGGCAAAAACTCCAAAGCAGCTATTTATGACCCCAGTTTGGCCCATAAGGGGGGGGGGGGTCGGGGGGTAAAACTGACTGGCTATTTAGACTCTCCACATATGCTTTCCCAATACCTCTTAATACATTCTGAAGGTATAAAAGCAACAATAAAGAAGATATAAGGCAAAAACTCAAAATCAGCTATTTTATGACCCCAGTTTGACCCATAAGGGGGGTCGGGGGATAAAACTGACCAGCTATTTAGATTCTCCACATATGCTTTCCCAATACCTCTTAATACATTCTGAAGCTATAAAAGCAACAATAAAGGAGATATAAGGCAAAAACTCCAAAGCAGCTATTTATGACCCCAGTTTGGCCCATAAGGGGGGGTCGGGGGGTAAAACTGACCGGCTATTTAGACTCTCCACATATGCTTCCCCAATACCTCTTAATACATTTTGAAGCTATAAAAGCAACAATAAAGGAGATATAAGGCAAAAACTCAAAATCAGCTATTTTATGACCCCAGTTTGACCCATAAGGGGGGCCATGGGGTAAAACTGACCGGCTATTTAGACTCTCCACATATGGTTTCCTATTACCTCCCAGTACATTTTATGGCTCTAGATGCAATACTTAAGAAGATAATAGGGGGTTGACCTAAATTTAGGGCTTTCAGATTGGAAGGTGTCAGAAAATCACTCATAAATGAGACATTTTTCAAGGGATTGCTCCCAAAATCTAATCAGCTCGCATTTTCGATAGTATGAACAGGTGTGTCAAATTATAAGGCTGTGGAGCAAGTAGTTTTTCTTGAAGTGCGATGACGGGGGGGGGGGGGGGGGGGTGTACTTCAAAAAATTTTTTTTTGATCATGTGACCTTCATAAAGGTCAAAGGTCAAATTTAACCATGCAGAAAAATTTTCCCACGCCTAAGGTATATAACTGCCAAATATGGTTTGAAACCTTCTAATAATAAGGGAGATATTTAAGGGAGACCATAATGCGGCAGCGAGGAAACCGAGGCGAAAACAAACAAGACCACTGTCGTGGTATGATCTCCCGCCGCACTACATCAAAAAGTAGGTGAACAACATATTTGACAAAACTCCTATATGGTTATCATTAAAAATTGACAAAGTAGCTATTACTCACTTAGCTATGGAGATACACTTCCAAACTAGTGACCATGTTGTAGCTGTGGAGATAGTAGCTGAACAACATATTGGAACAAAATTGTGTAGCTGCAATACTTTTGAAGATATAAGCCATTTACTCATTATGGTTATCATCAAAGTAGCTATTACTCAGTTAGCTATGGAGTTACAGCTGTGAAAATTCACAATACAGTATATCCAAAAGATAGGTGAACAACATATTCGACAAAAATCCTCTATATTCAATAGTTTTTGAGTTATAAGTGACTTGCTCAATGGTCAAATGTTAAACTTAGTATAGCTATTACTCAGTTAGCTATGGTGCTACACCTTGGGCACCTCACCATGATATAGTACATGAAGGAGTTGTTGAACAACATATTTCAGGCCAATATTGTAAGTAACAGTTACAAAGACAAAATCAATTTACTCATTTTGCTCATTGTTAATAACAGAAAATAGCTATTACTCACTTAGCTATGAAGATAGAACCCTAAAAATGGTACCAGCTTGTAGGCATGGAGAAAGTAGCTGAACAACGTATTTTACAGAAACACTCTAAATGCACTCGTTTTGGAGTTATGAGTACTTTACTCAAAGTAGCCACCATTGCTATTACTCACTTAGCTATGGTCCTAGGTGTGAAATAACAGCATCAAATGGAAGGACATAAGCAATAAGGTCATAAAAAACATTGAAAAGACCAAGGAGAAACAACCAGTGTGATGTACAGCCCTTTATAAAAGCGTGACACACACTCAATAACACAGGAACACACGCACACACGCACGGAATGCGTTTTATAATCTCCCGCCCGGCCGGAGGGCTTAATTAATATCACTTGCCAGTTTGTTTAAAAAATAGGGCGTGGCTGTAGTATGGTAAAACCGTTCTGTAGAAAATATGCTATAGTACGGATTGCCACACTCCAGAATGTTGTCTGAGTGAGGTTTCAGTAACAATTATTTGTATTGGTTAATTAATCACATTTGCAGATGAAAAGTAGAATGATTGGCTCGATCTTCTGTTTGCAAAATATGGCTGGAAACTCCATCGTGGTTTCATATTTCCTTAAGTCTGTGTGTACAAGTGTAGAATTGGATGTTCTATTTGTATAATATTGCCAGAAAACTTCAACAGCAGGTGTGGTAAGAGTAAAATATTGCTAGATGTCTGTTTTAAAATGGTAGAAAATCCATCGTGGCCTCATATTTTCTTAAGCCTGCCTGTGTACAAGTACTAGCATTTGATATTTTAGTTGTAAAATATTGCTAGATTTTCTAGTTGTAAAATATAAAACAAGAGTAGAGTGCCCGTGAACGGGCACTGTGTCAGCTGAGTGAGTGTTTTTGATTTGTGAAGGTGATAATGAGAGGAAAGCATAATTATCAGGGAAAGTGCTGTACAGAAGTACAGTAAATGGTAATTGAACAGCATGTTCGAAAGAAATTTCGAAGCTGACAGGACAAAAAAGTAGTGCCCTGCAAATGGTATTATAAAGGAAAGTAACAAGGTAACTGTTTTAGTGTAAAAAGTAGGTTAAAACATATTTAAAGAAATACTGCAGGGTCCAAGGTCAAATCCGACCACACCAAAAGATTCTCAGCCCATGATTTTCTATAGGTTGGTTTACCACCCCAAACCTCTAGGACCAATAATAAGCGAGTTATAGGCACTTTTAAGTTTCGCTATCCTTGTTTGACCTTGAAGGCAGGGTCCAAGGTCGAATCTGACCACACCAATAGATTCCCAGCCCATGATTTTCTATAGGTTGGTTTTCCATTCCAAACCTCTAGGACCAATAATAAACGAGTTATAAGCACTTTAAGTTTGGCTTTCCTCGTTTGACCTTGAAGGAGGGGTCCAAGGTCAAATCGAACCACATCAACAGATTCCCAGCCCATGATTCCAACTGTCTGTTTACCATCCCAAACCTCTAGGATCAATAATGAGCAAGTTATAAACACTTTTAAGTTTGGCTATCCTTGTTTGACCTTGAAGGAGGGATCAAAGGTCAAATCTGACCACACCAGAAGATTCCCAGCCCATGATTTCCTATAGGTTGGTTTACCATCCCAAACCTCTAGGACCAATAATAAGGGAGATATAAGCACTTTTCATGACTGACAAAGAAATGCCCTTGGTGGCCATCTTGTTTTTCAAAATGAGGCCAAAAACATTCCCAGTCAAGATTTTATAATGAGGAACATATCCTGCGAATTTAAGATCTCTATCCATAATATCCTTTGCTCTAGAGGGCCAACAAAAGTCCTTGTTTCAAGTCGAATAAACGTCCCTGGCAGCCATCTTGTTTTTCAAAATGAGGCAAAAAATATTCCCAGGCAACATTTTATGGTTATTCATATATTCTGCAAACTTGAGAAGGCTAGCTATAATGTTTTTTTTCATTAGAGCGGTAATGGTGAAATCTCTCTCCACATTGCAGCTATCCAGTGGATACAATGATTTACTCAACAGTGAGAACCTGAAAGTAGCTATTGCTCAGCTATGCCATGACATACAGGTCTGCAATTTCACTATGTTATAGCTGACCAAAAATTATGTGAATAACATATTTAAACAAAATACTCTAAATGCAATAGTTTTCAAGTTAGAACTGACTTACTCAATAGTGATAACCTCAAAGTAGCTATTACTCAGCTATGCAATGAGCTACATGTCTGAATTTTTACTATGTTATAGCTGACCCAAAAGTAGGTGAACAACATATTTAAACAAAACACTGTAAATGCAATAGTTTTCAAGTTACAACTGATTTACTCAATAGTGATAATCTGAAAATAGCTATTGCTCAGTTGTGCCATGAGCTACAGGTCTGTAACTTCACTATGTTATAGCTAACCCAAAAGTAGCCGAATAACATATTTACACAAATTTTTGTAAATGCAATAGTTTTCCAATTACAACTGATTTACTCAACAGTGAGAACTTCAAGTAGCTATTACTCAGCTATGCAATGAGCCACAGGTCTGGAACTTCACTAAGTTATAGCTGACCCCAAAATAGGTGAATAACACATGAAACAAAATACTCAAAATGCAATAATTTTCAAGTTATAAGTGATTTACTCAACAGTGATAACCTCAAAGTAGCTATTACTCAGCTATGCAATGAGCTACAGGTCTCAAATTTTACTATGTTATAGCTGACCCAAAAGTAGATGAACAACATATTTATACAAAATTCTCCAAATGCAATAGTTTTCAAGTTACAACTGATTTACTCAATAGTGAGAACGTGAAAATAGCTATTGCTCAGCTATGCCATGAGCTATAGGTCTGTAATTTCACTATGTCACAGTTGACCCAAAAGTAGGTGAAGAGCATATTTTAACAAAATACTCCAAATGCAATATTTTTCAAGTTACAACTGATTTACTCAACAGTCAGTACCTGAAAATAGCTACTGCTCAGTTGTGCCATGAGCTACAGGTCTGTAACTTCACTATGTTATAGCTGACCCAAAAGTAGCTGAATAACATATTTACACAAATTTCTGTAAATGCAATAGTTTTCCAATTACAACTGATTTACTCAACAGTGAGAACTTCAAAGTAGCTATTACTCAGCTATCCAATGAGCCACTGGTCTGGAACTTCACTAAGTTATAGCTGACCCCAAAATAGGTGAATAACACATGAAACAAAAGACTCAAAATGCAATAATTTTCAAGTTATAAGTGAGTTTAGTCAACAGTGATAACCTCAAAGTAGCTATTACTCAGCTATGCAATGAGCTACAGGTCTAAAATTTTACTACCGGTATGTTATAGCTGACCCAAAAGTAGGTGAACAACATATTTATACAAAATTCTCCAAATGCAATAGTTTTCAAGTTACAACTGATTTACTCAATAGTGAGAACCTGAAAATAGCTATTACTCAGCTATGCAATGAGCTACATGTCTAAATTTTTACTATGTTATAGCTGACCCAAAAGTAGGTGAACAACATATTTAAGCAAAACACTGTAAATGCAATAGTTTTCAAGTTACAATTGATTTACTCAATAGTGATAATCTGAAAATAGCTATTGCTCAGTTGTGCCATGAGCTACAAGTCTGTAACTTCACTAAGTTATAGCTGACCCCAAAATAGGTGAATAACATATTGAAACTAAATACTCTAAATGCAATACTTTTCAAGTTATAAGTGATTTACTCAACAGTGATAACATCAAAGTAGCTATTACTCAGCTATGGCATGAGCTACAGGTCTGAAATTTTACTATGTTATAGCTGACCCAAAAGTAGCTGAATAACATATTTATACAAAATTCTCTAAATGCAATAGTTTTCAAGTTACAAGTGAGTTTACTCATGATGGAAGTTACTGAAAAGCCCAAAAGTAGCTATTACTCAGTTAGCTATTGAGATAGACACCCAAGTTACTCACAATGTTGTAGCTATGGAAAAAGTAGCTGAACAACATATTTTAACAAAATGCTCTAAATGCAACACTTTTCAAGTTATAAGTGATTTAGTGCATCATTTCATGAATTTTAATGCATTAAAAAATATTAAAAAAATTTATTAAAAAAAAAAAATAAGACAGATCCAGGTCTCATACTCACACAAGAGAATCTACCTCTGGCCTAGTACATATATGCAAGATATCAGAGAAATCCTTCAAATAGTCACTGAGAAAATTGTGATAAAATGTTGAAATTTTCACACTTTTGGTGGGGGTACCTCCCTTGTAATGTCTCTAGCAAACAGACGAACAGACAGATTTGCATGCCTTGAACAATTTTTCATCCTCGATAGATAAGGTATCTTTAAAAAAAAACAGCATGTCTCTAGGCCTTGTAGTTTTGGAGAAGAAGTTGTTCACGCGGATGCGTACATGGACGCGGATGCCCACGCCGCAGAGTGACGACATAATGTCAGCTGACTGACAAGTCAGCTGACATAATGAAGTGGCTGGAGTACGGTAAATCACAAGAAGAGGAAATTCTACAGTACAGTTGCATTCATTTGCTGTATTCCAGTAAATTAACTAGAGTGCAGTTCAAGCTGGTATCCTAAACGTCTTGTAAATTTGCGATATTTTACAAAGAAATTATGAAATGCTACACACAGGCTTGTACTTGTACTGCTACTTGTACACACAGACATAAAGAAATATGAAGATGGATTTTCTAGCAAGATTTTACAAACAATTTAAAAGATCTACCAATATTTTACTCTTACCGCACCTTACCTTACTTTTGCAGACACATACTTAAGAAAATATGAGGCCATGATGGGGTTTTACTGTATTTTACAAAGAGAAAACTTAGCCAACCAGTCTATGTTTCATCTGCAAACGTGATTAATTTAATTAATGAAAACAATTGTTACTGAATGCCGCACTCGAGACAAAGTTCTTGAGTACAGCAATCCGTGCTGTAGCATATTTTCTATGCAACGGTTTTACCGTACTGCAGCCATACCCAATAAAGAAACCCCCATCAATGCCTCATATTCCCTTCAATCCATGAGATGTTTAGGTTACCAGCTTTAACCGCATTCTGGTTAACTTACTGGAATATGGCAAATGAATGTTACTGTACTGTAGATTTTCTTCTTGAGTGTGGTGATTTACTGTAGTCCAGCCACTTTGTGAAAAATGAATGAAAAACATTATCTAAGTTTGTTTACGGAAATAAGTTGACTGCCACATAAAATTAAAATACAGTTAAAATGCTACCAAACCATAACACCACCCCAAAACGCCACCACATATATATATTTGATATATACTTGAGCCAACTTTGCTCTACCATGGTGGAGTTTACTGTAGGTAAGCAGGGGATACATAATATAAATAAACAAGGTATAAACTTAAAAAGAAAAGATTTTTCCCATCTTATGCAAAAAAGTTCACAACCAAGGCTCATGAAATGCTGTACATGTGTGCATAAAGAAAATGTCTTAAAACAATATTATATGTTGCATTGTGTGTTTAACTCTACCAATAAGAAGTTTTTTTATTTGGTTTCTTTAACAGCTTTAACTCTGTTTAGAAAAATAAATATAATAAATAAAACTTATGTAATTGCATATACCGATATTAATGTTAGTGGTGGCGTTATGGAGGTGGTCTTATGGTTTAGTGGCATTCTGACTGGTTTCCATAGAATTATAGTCAAGTATCCTTGATTCGAGGGTCTTGATGATTCTAATATTGCTGTTTTTATTGGATATAAGAGCATCTATTTTCACTTTTTTAAAGATAAAATGGTGCTTAGGCATTTCTAGTTTTATAAAACATATCCAAATTGCTGTAAAATAAAATATTTAGATGTGAAATAAGCTCGTAACTGAATCGTTACTGTAAAACTCACGAATCATCAAGACGCAAGGCTAGGAGTTTCAAAGATACAGTACGTGTTAACAGCTAGACCGATTAATCTGTCTCTCAGCCAATATTTAAAAGATGGATGTATTGGCGAGAGACAGATGGCATAAGTATGCAAAAAACATAAACGTCCTGAAGGGCAACAAATGGCACACATCCTGACATTAAACATGTACTAGTCTACCACCTTGAGTATCAAGGATGTGCCCCGCATTAACAGAAATAAACTTTTTGCATAGTTAATGGATACATTTACCAAAATTTATTGCAAGAGTCTATCGATCGGGTCCCTGATCATTAGAAACGCTAGCTATCGATCGGGTTCCATGTCATATATTACAAGTGAGTATTTCATAATTTACCTGTGAATGCAAAGTGAAAGAAAAATTCAAGTGGAAAAACCATCTGTTACTTAGATCTAAGGTCACCTTATCTAAGTATTGTTGCAGAATATGGCCCCAGTAATCATGTTAGAATATGTTCAAGTCTGAATTGCTAATTTAATTACCCCTCTTAGTAATCACGTCAGAATGCAATTTAGTAAGTGAAGCCAAACAATTTCATCATTTTGTGTAGCAAATACTAATTAATGCAGATAATCAACCAATTAAATTAAAGTCCAATTGAAACATACATACAGAGTATTGGTAGCCACACTGACGATTTCAGCAATTAGTACCCCCTTATTTTAAACCAGTTAGAGGGCTAGTTGAAGCAATGCTTGCATACAGATCTGTATAAAGAATAAACAGGACCCGTTCGATAGTGACGTCTTCTATTGACCGGGTCCCTGTTCGTTAGCCACTTTGAAATTTATTTCACTTGTAAAATTTCATCATTGTTTATACAAACAGGAAGTGCACAAAAAGTGTATATGTATCGGGCCGTTTAGACACCAGCGCCGGGTCGAAACGGCTCACTGCGCCGTTTCAACACCACAGTTAATTAATTTACACATTTATTACCTTTCTCTGTAAACTTTTTTAAAATGTAAAATGTTAAAATGTAAAAAAAATAAAATGTACTGTGTATATATGTTCAGTTTTAAGTGTCTTTGTGTTTTGTCTTTTGTACTTGTAGTGCTTTTACTGTATTGCTGTTGAAATAAATGGATGTTATATTGAGAGATTTTTTTTGAGAAATAAACCTGCCTGGCGTGAAAAACATAAAGGTATAGATAAAACCTTTTGTTATGTGCCATTTGCCTTCAAATGACCTCTAAATGTTATAATTTGAGCATTATCACCAAGAAAAGGTGTTGAAACGGCGCACATATTGAGTGTGCCAGGTCGAAACGGCGCATGGAGCTGAAACGGCCCGTAACATATATATTATTGCAAACACAGAAAATTGTGTCCCTGCATCTAAATGCTTTATACTGTTAATACATTTAAGTGGATATTTTAAAGTTTAAAGTGACAGTAATTTTTATATATTGAAGTTTTTTGTGTGGTGAGGAATTCATTCCCCATTAATCTGTCCCAAAATGCCATCCACCAGTTTTAAAAAGGCATATTTTGGGACAGAAAACTCGGGCTAGTTAACAGCTAGCTTAATGTTATACTCACCTGCACCAATAATAACAGCATCATACCTTAACTTCGTCTTGACTGATTTATCTAATGCCACTGAATAATGCCGATGATATCCTACACAGTCAAGAAGGGATTTTAACCGACCGCCAGGCGAGGTATTTTCAGCGCTACTGTGGAAGCTGACATATCTTGGAAAGTAGGATTTAACAAGTCGAAACGACATCATTAACAATAAAATATCATTGAAAAGCACGATTTACACCCAACATTAAAAACATATTGTAAAGCACAAACGTATATTCGGTTAATAAAATTCTAAAATTCTGAAGATTAAAAGAACTTGTTTGTTTACACGACAAGGTCAAGGGTGAATTAAGGCGTATTTCATGGTACATTATATAACCCGGAATTGAAATTGGAATTTTTTTCGGAATAGCACCTCTTACCACACCCCATTCTGATTGGCTGTTAAAAGTATGGGGGCGGATACACACCTTAAGTAATACACTCAATAGCCCTGAGTATTTTAGGGTAATGTAATTTGGAAATTTAGAGTTTTTTATTATTCCATTTCATTTGAGAATATCAAATATAAGTTATAAATGAAAAAAGTTTCTACAATAATTGCTACTTACAAATGCAGTCACCCCTTTAAAGGTATAATATTGTAATTATATCCATTATAATATAAAGTTTCCGCACTTCCATGCTGATTCGCTCATACATATATTGGGGAAGGAATTAACTCCTTGCCAACTTTTCACAGTTTAATTAGTGAAAGACGAGCATTCTATACACAATAATGAACAATTTGGTGGTTGTCTTATTAAAATCTGTCAGATATGAAGCAGTGTACAGGGATTTTAACACAGCCTTTGATTTTTACTTGTAGTATACTTCATAATAAGTTCTAAGTTCAATACCCATAATAATGAACAACACCCATATCTTAATTTAACACATTTATGAAGAAATGCTTCAATGGTTTTGTTTTTTTTTTTTTTTTTTTTTTTTAATATTTCCTCAAATAGCTCTTAATTGCTATCAGTGAAAGCGTTTCCATTTCATTTAATCTTCAAAAACTTTTTTTATTGTTGTTTGAAGTGTGCCCCAACTGCTACTTGCCATCAGAGCATTTCCATCTTTATTCTTTAATCTACCTGGACCTTGGTTCTTACAGAATTACATAAAAACAGCAACACATATCACATATCACTATCACTATATGCTGCACATAGTAATGCATATTTTAGTGGTTATTTTATTAAAATCTCCCAATTATTAAGTATTTTACTGGTGTTTTAACATAGCCTTGAATTCCCCAGTGATTTCTAAAGGGGCGATTTTTTCATGGGTATTGGTGCTTAATATCTTAATTTAAGGACATTTTATGTTAAATGCACAGATTACTTATGGATTGACGGACATTGTAAACACATTTAACAATTTGGTGGTTGCCTTGTCACAAATATTAAGCACTTTACAAGGATTTTTTTATCACCTTAGATTTCACAGTGTTTTCTAATTGGGTGATTTTTTTCCAATGGATTTGCCGGCTCAATATCTTACTTTTAAGACATCTTATGCAAAGTATTTAGTTACAGTATGTATAAATGAGTGTAGTCCTCATAATAATGAAAAATTTGATGGTTGTCTTATGATACATAAGCTCTTCAGTTATAACATTTTTATCACACTGAGAAAACAGTAGCTCAGTGGTGTCATTGGATTAACATATTTATCTTATCAGGACTCTTTGCTGTATTCACTCCTAGGTCTGTGACCAAAACTAATTACTGACAGGACAAATGACAGGAAGTGTTTACTCTCCCTCAATAGCATGGTGTGGGCTTGTCTTGCTAGGTCCACTTTGTGATGAAGTTGGATTGCAGGCTCAAACAATATTATGAATTAACAGATATTATGATGAGATACTTTTCTTTTGATAATTCAGCTAGCCATGCACACACGAGAACTACTAGTTTGAACTACAAAATGAGAAATAAAAAAATGCCATGATTCACTAAAAAATAAATCTGTGTTGGTTTTTATTTATTTATTTATTTGGGTTTTAACGTCGCTTTCAAAACATTGTATAGGTCATATCACAAAGGGTAGTTTTATGAGCAGAATGAACCAGTACATACAGTTGGTCAAGGTTTTGTACCGTAAACTGCCGACCACTGGCAAACAACTACCATCTTTCCCACTTGAGGTCAGACCTGGATTCTAACTCCAATCTCAGAGGTGGGAGGAGAGAATGTTACCACCCAACCACTGTAAGCCCTAACTCTGTGTTGGAGTAACATAAGTTAATACATTGGATCTAAGAATAGTTTGCAAATTCAATACATTCTTCAACATTATTTCACCCATTGGATTCAACCTGAATTCACTGGTTGGATCCAACTAAAAAGGCTTTGCAAATCCATATGTATTTCAACCATATTTCACCCATTGATTTCAACATGATTTCACGTGTTGGATCCAATTAAAAACAGTTTGCAAAATCTACATGAATGCATTTCAACCAGATTTCAGCGTTGGATTCATGCATCCTGATTTCAAAGTTGCGTGCCTGCCGTGTAGAATGAAATTAAATTATAGTATGAAATGAAAGTATACACTGCTTGTATATAGCTATTTATAGTGGAAACTAAGCATGAGCTGCCTTAAAAATAAGAGCTCAAGTGTGCACATTCACAGAAAAAAATCTTCTCAGTAAATAATACTCGAAAATTAATGCCTGTGTCTAGGTTATAATGTGACTGTCAATTAGTCAATAATTTAGTAGTTTAAGGCAATATCCCTCCATATCTCTGGTAGATTAAAGTATGCAATTATTGTATAGTTCTTAAATTAATAAAAAGGAGGAAAGGAGAGTGGTTGATAAACTCTGAAGATAAAAAAGAAATTAACAGTTAGGGGTACACTCTTGAATAGGCCTGAAGTTTTTGAAGACAAATTGAATTGAATGTCATGTTTCCTGTATGATAGTAATTAACAGTTATTTGAAAAAAAAATAATTTTCCATAATTATGGTGCAGGTTGATTAAACAATAATATTTGAAAATAGAAACGTCTCAATAATTGGGTGATTGTTATAAGACCACCACCAAATTGTTCATTACTTTGTGCAGATTACATGTGGATATATGACTAGATATATGACTATATATGATAGTGCAAATAAACATCCACAGAAAAAAATTACAAAATAGAATAACACAGACAAATGCTATGTCAAAATCCAAGTAAACTGCTGAACATTTTATTAGCTTATAGATTTTAATGCAGAAAAATAACCCAATTACATAATACTGGGAAAGATAAGATTTTTTATAAAACAACCAGCACATTGTTTATTATTACAGAGGTTGCACAGTATATATGTATATAGTACATGGTTTGGACGGGATTATTCCTCTTTTAACATGACAAACTAATTTTAAGCTGAATAATTATTACAATTTTTACAGTCACAATAGGCATTTTTATCCATTATTCTTTGCAGATGGTTGTTGAACATCCATTATGTCTATTTTAAGATTACAATAGTTTTTATACTGCACAAACAATATTATCAAACACATTTTAACCATAAAAATGCCCACAGTTGTTGTTGTTACGACAGCCATAATGAACGCTATTATAATTCAAATATTTCCTCCATTAGCTAATCAGAATGGTATCTGAACAAGCCAACCCATTTCAAACTCACTCCATATTTTGTAATGGCATCTCACTCCATGTCGAATATCTCCCCTTAACATTGTACATGTGTTGGGTACCATTGTAATAAGTAAACCTAATCTGTTTTCATTTAAAGTATTTGAAAAACACAATGGAGACATGGTGGCACAGTGATAACCCAGCAGGCACACACCTTGAAATGTCGTTGATTTAGAGTTGAAAACAGGTCCTGACATTGAAATCCGCATTATGAACTACTAAATCTGAGTTAGTTTTCTGACATGAAAAAGTAGTGATATTTTAACCAAAAATCATGGTGATTTTTGGTTGAAAAATTGACAATGACACAATTTCAACACTATTTCAAAGCTGGATTTTTGACTGGAAAAAGTAGTGATACATCATGAAAAAATCACCACAAAATCAAGTTAGGTTTTTTAACATGAAATCTTAGTCATGTTATTGAATAAAAAACAGGTTGAATATTGGGAAATGAATGACTAGTGATCGTTGATTGAAAATTCCTTTTTCTAGAGGGTGATATAGTGATTAAGTCTAACTTTTTGAAAGAACTATTATTGCAATAGTTTTTGAATTTGTAGATATTTGTAAAGCAAAGACTAATTTTTAAAGATTATAAAGATGATAAAGATTACGTGTGCATGTACTTGTACATTCTTATCCATTCCCCTTATTAATTTATAGCAACTTACAACGAAACTAATGCACCCAAATATAACTTTTATAATTTATAATTATATTTTGATTAATGCAATTCCTGATAATTAAAAAAAAAACATTTTGAAATCAAACTTATCTTAAATAAAAAAATGATAAATTCAAATGTCAAGGTTGCCAGACAAACGGAACTGCCCACTTTGAGAACGAACCCATGTACGATAAAAACAAAATGGCAATCTGTAAACATTCCTCATATTTTCACAGTTTATTTGCACTTCTGTCAATAACTGCATATACTCAGGGGAAAATATCCCAATTTAAAGAAAACTCAATCAGTCCAATGGTTGTAGAGAAGTTATTTTATGGGTTGGACATGATAAAGGAGCATCGCAGGGTTGTGCGCAGCGCAGGATCTGGAGATAGCAACCAACCAACATCAACCAACAGGGAATTCGACAACCCCAATCACAACCAGGCAGTGTTACACTGGTCAGGTAAAAAAAGTGATGTAAGTATGCTTTCATACCTTATGTTGTGTTTCAAAGTTAAAAGCATGCTTTTGTATAAATGTAGTTACCTCGAGCGGCTCTTCTTAACTTGGATGTATACTGTACACGGGTGTCATTAATGTTAGACGTCATATGTGTACTGCCTTGCGCCATAACTTGGCACACCTTGGACACAAAAAGCTTACTTTTGATTTTTTGAGTGTAGTTTTGTGAATTTCTTTTTATTCAAATATTTATTAACACAAGCACAAGTTATAAAGCCATTTTACTGATATAAAATCAACAAAATAAATGTTTTACTATCGTTTTTAATGAGCGATAATATAATTTATACATGAAATCACTGCGGTGAAACCACATTTTTAATATTTTGGAAAAATCTTTAAAAAATGTTGAAAATGGATAAATACCAATGTCTTTCACTCAGTTATGTTTACATGCTGAAGGAGAATACAACAAAATAGCTGTGGAAATACTTGGGTGAATACATTTGTAGGATTTGTATTTGAAGCAAATCTCCAGTTTTTTGGGTGCGGTCGTGCCACGGTTGTAGACGTAAGTAAAGTAGAGCCGAGGTAATTACTAGGGGTGCGACCGAGCAGTCAACACTCGACGAGCAAGGCATATTTCATGAAAATTCAATCCCAATTCTCAGGGTCGAGTGCTCGTGTATATGTAACAACCTATAGAACTGGTTACGGTTTTTAGTTAATAAAACATAAATAACACACCTTACTTACATTAAATCGCGTAATCCATCATTTTTTAAAGTAATATTATTGATATTATGTGCTGACAATAGCTAATTCAAGCGATTCAAAGCTTTTATCTTTATTTTTTTTTTCATTTATGGCAGCCGGGCATATTGGATGTCATTTCTTGTTAAGGTGGATACTAAACTTCGCAAGGGCTTGTTGGGTCGAGTTTTTATCTGCCAGCATTCGACCCGAATTTGTATTTGTCACACCCCTAGTAATCACATCTAGCTGTTGTACAGGGCCAGTTCAACACCCTGACCGAGTTAAAACAGCGATCCATGCCATCTGAACAGTTCAGAAAAGTGTTTACTTACTGCTTGGCGCCATATAATGGCACAAACCTTAACTTGGTAGAAAACGGAAGTTAAAATATTAAACAACAGTTGTACTTTATCACCCGCACTCTAGCATTTCCGCTTAACAAATAGGGGAGTGGAAGTGACAACAAAAATAATTTAAATATCATTGACAATTTCCATATCCAAGTTGTGCCAAGTTGGGGCGCCGATTTCGTGTAGAAATTATATTATCACCCCTTAAAAACTGCTCTAAATGGATTGTTGTTTTGAATTTATGTCGGTAAAATACTTTTATAACTTGCGCTTGTGTCAATACATATTTTAATAAAAAGAAACCCACGAAACTACACTTAGTACAATCAAAAGTAAGCCTTTTGTGTTTAAGGTGTGCCAAGTACCTAGCGTGAAGCAGTATACAAAATATTTAATTATTTTAAGGGGATAAAATAAACATGAGCCTTGCCAATGACAACCATATATAGTAATACATTTCGATGATTCGCAAGTTTTAACTTTTTGATTCCTGGGAATATTTTTGGCCTAAATTTGAAAAACAAGATGGCCACCATGATCGTTTGTTTGACGCAATCAAAGAGTTTTGTTATGTACCCCTTTACAGCAAAAGGTATAATAGGTAGACTTTTCAAATTTGCATGACATATGTTCATCATTACAAAAGCTTGCCTAGAAATATTTTTAGCCTCATTTAGTCATTTTGAAAAAAACAAGACATCTTTGAGGACATAAGAAACTAAGCTAAAATTATTTAAGCAAAAGACCCTACCGCCCCCCAAAAAACCTCTAACTTCCAGTGTTGTTAATATGAAAAACTAAGGTAAAATTATTGAAGTGACACCCCACAGAATCCCCCCCCCCCCCCCCCCCCCAAAAAAAAAAAAAAAAAAATTCAAGTGTTGTTCCAAAATATATTTTTGGGCGGCTACTTGAATATCTCCCTTATTGAAAACATTCTAACCATATTTGGCAGTTGTATATCTGGGGAAATTTTCCATATGCTTAAATTTGATCTTGATCAAGGTAACATGATCAAAAAGTAGTGTACACCCGCCCGTCATCGCCGTTCAGTAAAATCTACTAACCGCAGAGGTTTCTAATTGTATTCCCAAAAGGTGGGGATACTATGGATCATGCACAGTCATCATCTGTGTCTGTAAACGCGTCTGCAGAGATTTCTTGTGGTTCAACCTAAGAAATTGGGATTTCTTTTAAACTTTGCAAGTGGCTTGCTATGGCAGATATGCTCTGGGGGAATCAAGAACGTCAAAAATTTTGACTATTGCTTGTGTTTAAGCTATAGTGCATAGTTTCTTTTAGATTTATTTCATATTTAGTGCATGAATTTTGTGGGTATGATATCTCCCCACCCTATCTTTTTTGTAGGCCTGGGATCAATATCAAGTGAGTAATAGCTATTTTAAGCCCAGGAGTCAAAATTATGCTCTGGGGAGTCAAAAACATAAAACAAAATTGACCTGTAACTTGAAAAGTATTGCATTTACAGAATTCTGTTTAAATATGTTATTCAGCTACTTTTTTGGTCAGATATAACGTAGTAAAATTGCTCATTGCATAGGTGAGTAATAGCTACTTTGAGGTTCTCCCTGTCAAGTAAATCAGTTGTAACTTGAAAAATTATTACAAAAGCGCTTATAACTCATTTTTTATTGGTCCTAGAGGTTTGCAATATGAAACCAACCTATAGGAAATCATGGGTTAGGAATCATTTGATGTGGTCAGATTTGACTTTGGGCCCCTCCTTCAAGGTCAAACGAGGATAGCCAAACTTAGAAATGCTTACAAATGTCGCTTATTATTGGACCTAGAGGTTTGGAGTGTGAAACCAACCTACAGAAATTCATGGGTTTGGAATCTTCTGATGTTGTCAGATTTGACTTTTCAAAATTTATGACCATAAAAGACAAAATAAAGCTTACATTTTTCTTTCATGTTAGTGCTTAAATCTCGACACTGTCTGCTTAACTTTCACATCTTCTCTCAGCGCTGCTAGTTTTTCTTTTCAAAAACCTTTTTCTGCATTTCTACCATATTGCATCTAACCTTTGGGGACACTTTGTTTTTGTAAGCAAAACATTTTTCTAGTTTAGAATTTTCTTAATTTCAGCCACAATCTTGAAAAATGCTGTTTATATTTGAAACCATGTTACTTGTCTTTTCCAGTGGATACATCTTGCATCTGGCCACAGAGGTGTCCTGGGTCTAGTTCTAGGTCACTACAACATGTGCAATACACCGGAGGCCAGCCATGATATGAAACATTTATCTGTTGAAAGGAACAAAAAACCCCAATTACTTTGACCTTTGATGATTTAAATATACATGCTACATAGTAATAGCTTATTAGCCATCCCACAAGGAACGCCTGTTTGTATTTCGGGGAGAGGGGAGAGTTGGTCCCCCGGCTCCCGCATTTTCTGTTGCTACTTGGCTACCACTTGGTTTATTCTCTTCAGATTTAGCACATATATGCAGTAGCCCTGGGAAAAAATGTCTGATTGCAGTGTTCGCTCTCGAGCGCGATTTCGTGAGTTTGTACACACTCTGGGTCGAGTTGTCACAAAACCAAGTCACCAATGCATCTGTGCTGTCGCTACCAGGTGAAACACTCAAAACTGACTGAAGAAATTTGTCTATTATCGGAAGTGACGACGTACATATATCCTCATAGAAATGGCTGAGAAAAGCATGAAGGGCAGTTTATTTTATTTTATATATCTAGCTAACAGTAATTCACACGAGAATTAGGTTATTTTCTCATGAGATTTCCATGCTTTTTGTCAATTTTTACCCCACAGCCCTTAATGGGTGTTGGGGTATTGTTTTCACCCATGGTGTCCGGATGGTCGGGCGGGCGGGCGGGTGGGTGGGCGGGCGGCCGGAAATAGTTTGTCCGGGCTGTATCTCAGAAACCGTAAGGTGTAGGAAGTTGATACTTGGTAGGGACATTGGTTAGGGGGTGTAGCTGTGCAACGTCATGGTCTGACCTTGATTTGACCTTTGACCTTGCCGTAGTGACCTTGAGTTTGAAAATCTTGTCCGGGCTATATCTCGGAAACTGTAAGGTGTAGGAAGTTGATACTTGGTAGGGACATTGGTTAGGGGGTGTAGTTGTGCAACGTCATAGTCTGACCTTGATTTGACCTTTGACCTTGCCGTAGTGACCTTGACCTATAAAATCTTGTCCGGGCTATATCTCGGAAACCGTAAGGTGTAGGAAGTTGATACTTGTTAGGGATATTGGTTAGGGGGTGTAGGTGTGCAACGTCATGGTCTGACCTTGATTTGACCTTGCCGTAGTGACCTTGACCTATAAAATGTTGTCCGGGCTATATCTCGGAAACTGTAAGGCTTGGGAAGTTGATATATTGTAGGGACATTGGTTAGGGGTTGTAGGTGTGCAATGTCATGGTGTGACCTTGATTTGACCTTTGACCTTGCCGTAGTGACCTTGACCTATAAAATGTTGTCTGGGCTATATCTCAGAAACCGTAAGGTGTAGGAAGTTGATACTTGGTAGGGATATTGATTAGGGGGTGTAGGTGTGCAACGTCATGGTCTGACCTTGATTTGACCTTTAACCTTGCTGTAGTGACCTTGACCTATAAAATATTGTCCGGGCTTTATCTCGGAAACTGTTAGGTGCAGGAAGTTGATATTTGGTAGAGACATTGGCTAGGGGGTGTAGGTGTGCACTGTGCAGCATCATGGTGTGACCTTGATTTGACCTTTGACCTTGCCATAGTGACCTTGACCTATAAAATCATCAGGGCTGTATCTCGGAAACCGTAAGGTGTAGGAAGTTGATACTTGGTAGGGACATTGGTTAGGATGTGTAGGTGTGTAACGTCATGGTCTGACCTTGATTTGACCTTTGACCTTGCTGTAGTGACCTTGAGTGTGACATTCTTGTCCGGGCTCTATCTCGGAAACCGTAAGATGTAGGAAGTTGATACTTGGATGGGACATTGGTTATTGGCTATAGGTGTGTATTATCATGGTGTGACCTTAATTTGACCTTTTACCTTGCCGTAGTGACCTTGACCTTTAAAATCTTGTTGCAACTTTGGGTCTGTCTTTTGATGCAGATTAAGCAAAAGTCATATTAGAATTTATTAAGAATTTTACTTTCATAACTTCCCATTGTAAGAGATAGAATTTCATCAAGTGAGCCGCAGATTTTACTCCAACACCACACATAAGCATTCATTAAATGTATTACCACTTCTTTATGCATGGTAATATTCAAACCATCTAAACCATAATTCGGAAATGCAGATGTATATAAAGAGTGTTGAATTTTAGTTTACTGATTAATGCTGTCATCTTGTCATTGAATTATCTTGTTTTAATACTTCATCTTTATACACATTATCTTTCTTTTAAACATTATTTCTCCATTTAAACATTGTTTGGACCTTTATATAACTGACAGTGCTCTGAAAGTATCCTGAAGTTTGTACTGGTACAGTACTTCTATATCTCATGGTGTTGAAAATATTTCCCAAGGCTGTGGCGTACGGGCATCTCTGATGCTATTTTTAAACTTTTCTTCTGCTTATAGTGTCATAGTGCGAAACAGTCGAAACAACTACTGACCAAAGAAATTTGTCTATTATCGGAAGAGACAAATTATATATTTCTTCAAAGAAAAGAGAAGAAATGCCATTTATTTATTTATTTGATGAATCCAGATAACAGTAAAATATAAAAAAAAAACAAAAAAAAAAAACAGTAGCACCGAGCCATTAAGATGTGGTTTAGAAGTGAAATTAAAAAAAAATGACAAATAAAAACAGCAATAATAGTTTATTTATTCGAACTTTTAGTTTAGCATCTATTTCTTATTATTTAAATGAAGAAGATTTTATGCAGTCCCAAATTGGAACTAAATATTTCAAAATATCTTGACGCAAAACATGTCTCACATTTTTTCACAGTTGTCTCGCCTTTTCAAGTGCAGGGAGACAGTCTGTCTCGCATTCATTTTTGACGAGAGCGAACACTGTGATTGTGGTGTCATGACATTTCATCCAATCAGGGAAGTCACATAACCAAAGACATGTTTTTCAAAGGGGTGTGCTTGTCCTGATGATAACTAAAAAAAGTGCTTCACCTATTCACATAAAATTTGGCAAGTAGGTTTGTTACATAGATGTCTGGGCCCGTATTCACTAACATGGATCAAGCTGAGTGAAAAATCAGCTCAAGATCAGATCAAGATCAAAGTAATGGCTCAGCTGATCTTTGGCTCAAGTCTGAATTCACAAAGGAAGGATCAGCTGAGCCAAAAATTTTGAAAAATTTCACATAGCAACGCATAAGTTAATTGCTTTTATATGTTTTAAACAGCCTTTTTATGCCTGAATTTCCACAAAATGTACATTAATATAAATTTGGCTCATTATTTTTTTCACTTAAGAATTTTTAAATATTTGATATTTCATCCAAAAATTTAGGCTCAGCCCACTTTTGATCCGGAAAAAAACAACAATTCTGACCTATTTTATACATCAATATAAGCATGCTTAAAACAGTAAAAAAGTAATAAAAACTTATTTATTAACAATATAAAGGATTGAAGATTATAAACCAATGATTTATTTTTCATATGTTTGCTATTTTAGTTAATTATAAAGCCACAAACTTTGATCCAAAACTTAATTCTTCAACATGGGTGGATCAAAGCCAAAAGTTGAGCCAAAAATCAGCTCAACTTCTTTGTGAATACCAACTTAATCCCGATCCATTTTTCAGCTCAAGTTAAGCCAAAAATTAGCTTAAGTTGAGCTTGATCCCTTTTGTGAATACGGTCCCTGGGAATCATTAACTTTTGGAAGTGATCCAATACAAAATGGCCGACTTATTAACAATTAACTAAACGCCACAATTTTTCTTAATGCTGAAAATGAAAAATCTTTAATATCTTAGAATAGAGTGATTTTGACGAAATTTTTGACCCACAGGTTATTCGCAGAGTCTATGGGCAACTTTTCCCAAAAAGCGTTTTCCCGCCATTTTTGGCGCCCATCTTGAATTTTTGTATAACAAGGGAAAAAAAACGCATTTATCTTGGAAACAGTGTGAGATAGGGCGATGTTGACAAAATTTTTGACCCTGAGGGTATCTGTAGAGTCTACTGGCACCATTTTGGGTGGCCATATTGAATTTCTGCGTAAAACACGAAAATGCATTTATCTCGGAACTGGTGCGAGATAGAGCAATTTTGGCAAAAATTTTTACCCCCATGGTATCTGCAGAGTCTGCTGGTGACTTCTCAAAATCGCTTTCCTGCCACTTTTGGTGGCCATTTTGAATTTCTGTGTAATATGCAAAAACGCATTTTTCTCAAACAGTGCGAGATAAAGCAAAATTTTGTGTAGAAAGGAAAAAAACAACACATTTATTTTGGAAACAGTGCGATTTTGGCGAAATTTTTTACCCCTAGGGTTCCTGCAGAGTCAATTGGCAACTTATCCTAGAAATCGTTTTCCTGCCATTTCTGCGTAAATGAAAAAAACCCCCAAAAACCTCTAATAATCCTTCTATTTTGGTATAAATGGCATAAACAAATCAGTATGAGTTATTACATTGCAAACAGCACTTCTATAAAAATGAGAAGAAAATTAAATGTGTTATCAAAAGATTTTAAAGAGCAATTTCCTTAAAAAGGCACTAAAAAGCTAAAACAGTTTTTAAGGACAGAACCTGAAAGTGAGCAGCAAATTCTATATTCAGTCACCGTTTTAGTATTTAAAAATTAAAAGAAAAAAACAAAAAAAAAAAACACAAAAAACAAAAGCAGATCTTTCTTCTTAAAATAAAACTTACATAATTGACAATAAAATTAATGATCTATTTTATGTTGCTATTTTACGTTAACTATACCCAATAAAATTTTGAAAAAAATGAATTCAAAATTAATAGACAGAAGTTTTATAAGCCGGTTCTTAGCTTGATTCTAAAGTTGTTCTTTTTTCCATTTCAGATAATGTTCATGTTAACACGGCGGATGGAATACAATGGATCTGTCCATGATAGTGTTACATACAGGTGGGTAGAAATAATTATATCCCCAGACGAAAGTCGGGGATATATTGGATTCAGGTCCGTTGCACCGCCGCCGCCGTCGTAGAAATTTCCTTGTGGATGCGATAACTCAAAAACAAATTAATATTTTTTTTTCAAACTTGGTACACATGTTAAGGGTGCCCAAAGGAAGATCCCTATTTTAAGGTGACCTTAAACTCCCAGTAAAAAGTTGAGACTTTAAGTTGAGGAGAAAATTGTGTTTGAGGCCCATAAATACCCCCACTTAGGGATTTTTTGCTATACTTTTCACATATTTTGCCCTATAATTTGGAAGTGGTAATTCTGATGAGTCTCAAACTGCGCTAGGTATAACTTTGATATGTAATCCTTGTCTGTAGAAAATTTTAGGGCTGTAGGTTTACCCAAAGGGGTCGACTTAAGGTCTCAAAAGTGCCCACAGAGACCCAATTTATGCACTTTTTGCCACTTTCAAGCACTGTAGCTTTCAAACTATGTCTCTCATCTAAGTTAAATATCATCTGGGAATATATCTATGTGTTTTCTTATATGTGCCCCAACATTTAGGCCTTTAATAGACAGTTAACCTGTGTATCAGGACCATAAACACCCACCCGAGTGACCCTTATAAGACATTTTTCACATCTTTTTCCCTGTAACTTGGAAATGGTAAGTCTGAGAAGTTTCAAACTGTATTAGATATATATTCTGTGTGTAATCTTAGTATGTAACAGATTTTAAGTCTGAAGCTTTAATTTTGAAGGTCAAATTGAGGTCTCTAAAAGGCTCCCAAAGACCCAATATTTGGACTTTTTGCTACTTTTAAGCCCTGTGACTGTCAAACTATGTGACTGATAGAGCTCAAATCCTATCTGGGAAGATATTAGTATGTTATTTTTATATGTGCCAAAAATTAAGGCTTTAAGAAGACATTTAACCTGTGTATGAGGACCATAAATCCCCGCCCGAGTGACCATTTTTAGACATTTTTCACATATTTTTCCCTGTAACTTGGAAATGGTAAGTCTAAGAAGTTTCAAACTGTATTAGATATATATTCTATGTGTAATCTTAGTATGTGACAAATTTTAAGTCTGAAGCTTTAATTTGAAGGCCACATTTAGGTCTCTAGAAGGCCCCATAAAGACCCAGTATTTGGACTTTTTGCCAATTTTAAGGCCTGTGACTGTTAAACTATGTGACTGATAGAGCTGAAATCTCATCTGGGAATACATTATTATGTTCTTTTTACATGTGCCAAAAATCAAGGCTTCAAGTAGACATTTAACCTGTGTATGAGGATCTTAAACACCCACCTGAGTGACCCTTTTCTTAGACATTTTTCACATATTTTGCTCTGTAACTTGGAAATGGTAAGTCTGAGAAGTTTCAAACTTTATTAGATACATATTCTATGTGTAATCTTAGTATGTAACAAATTTTAAGTCTGAAGCTTTAATTTGAAAGCCACATCGAGATCTCTAAAAGGACCACAGAGACCCAATATTTGGACTTTTTACCACCTTTAAGCCCTGTGACTGTTAAACTATGTGATTGATGGAGCTGAAATCCCATCTGGGAATGCATTATTATGTCCTTTTTACATGTGCCGAAAATCAAGGTTTTTAGTAGACATTTAACCTGTGTATGAGGGCCATAGACACTCACCCAAGTGCCTTTTTTGACATTTTTTTCCGTATTTTGCCCTGTTATTTGGAAATGCTTAGTGTGACAAGTCTTAAACTGTATTATATATAATTTGTGTTTGTTATGTATGTCCCCCAAAAAGTTTCAGATCTGTAGTTTAATTGCTAAGGTCTCTTTAACAATTGTAAAATGCCCACAGAAACCCAATTTATGGACATTATGCCACTTTAAAGCCCAGTAACTGTCAAACTATGTGGGTTATAGAGCTGAAATCTTTTAATTTTTAAAAGGAAATGCCTGTCTATTTAAATTTTGAATATTAATAATGTTATGGCTATCTTAGTCTTTTAAGAACTTATTTTTGTGTGTTATACCTCTGCTTGCTGAGTTTTTAACTTTTTAAAATGAAACTGGTTAAACATATTCAAGTACACAAAATGGACACTTTAAGTGAGCTTTAAGTCCCAATATTAATGAAATTATATCCTTATGTAGTAAAACTAGGGGATTTTTAACCCTCAACTAGCCCAGTTTTATTCAACTTGCCTCAGTTAATTTTGACACAGCTCCTACAGTTATGAACTCATTTCAGTTGATAATCACATACTTAAAATTCTCAATTCTTTTTGTATTTGAGTACCCCTTTTATATAGATTGTTTGTTTACCATTTATGCTGTAGCACATCTCTTTATAGTCCCAACCCACGTCCCCCACCCGGATTCCCCCCACCCACCTCTGGGACCTCCAGCTATATTGAGTGACACTAAATAAACAAAGGTATTTAATGATATCAGATGAGAAACAAAGAACTCAATGGGGTTGCAGATCTTGTGTAATAGTGAGAGAGGTGTGGAGAAGGGGAGAGGGGTGGGGGTGGGAGGTGGTGGGTTTCATTACATATAACACAAAGGGGAGTCAGAACTGAGATTGTGTCACATATTTAGGTTGCATATATATGGACCACATATATAGGTATAGAGGAAATGAATAACTGAAAACAATTTGCAAATTCTAAAAATAATATAATAAAATAATAATATAAATAATTTTTTTTTAAATAATATTTTATTTGTGAACAAATATAGAAACAGATATGCGCTTTTGGGATTATGAATTTTAGAATGGACATTGAATCATCAATCATTTAAATACTTTGAAGGAAGATTGAAAAGTATGATGAGTTGAGTTAAAAATAATATTTTATTTGTCAACAAATATAGAAACAGATATGCTCTTTTGGGATTATTATTTTAGAATGGACATTCAATCATCAATCATTTAAATACTTTGAAAATAGGTTTAGAGTTATCATTGCAGGAAGATTGAAAATATAATTTGAGTTATGTATTCGGCGTCTGGGGATACACCATCTTCCTTGGGAAGATATAAACAGAGTAGATTGATGTGCTGAAGTTCATATAATAATGGGTAATTATGTTTTAAAAAATTCCCGATCAAAACCTGTGGCGTGAGTGATGACCTGTCTGGGGATATGTTGGCGCCGAGTTGGCCCAATCTAGTTTTAAAATTACATGTTCTTTTACAAATAAAAGTTATTTCCTGTCATATACTAAGCTTTTGCCTTAAGTTTCTACTTTGGAGACAAACTTACCATTTTACATAATTGTAAATTTATAAGGTAATGTGTTGTAATTTTTAGATTAAAGAACCTGTAGCACCTTCAACTCAACACAACTAAACACAACCAGTTAAAAAACCACATAAACAGAGCACCTACATACAACCTTTTGAAAACTGCCATGTTATAAGGGATATATTTTACTTTTTATACAGCTTCCTCCCCACAGCTTTCAAACATAAACAGCCATGTTAGCAGAATGCTCTGACATATGAGAATGGATTGCTTTCTCAGGGCCACTGTATATGCTAGTAATGTTGCACTATAAAGTGTACAGTAAAATTTTTGTCTGGTGCACACAAATTGTTTTAATTTACATAAAAAGTTATTCTACTTGAGTAAATGGCCAATAATTACTCAAAGATAATATTTCTTGCACCTTTTATAAATTGGAAACCCATCTACAGGAAAAAAACAAAACAAATACAAATACTCAATAAAAGTTTTGTTTATAATTTGTGTTTTTTTTTTTTGAAGAAGAAAAAATAGTGACAATAGACATGAAATATTCCAGGAATAACTTGATATTAATTTATTAAGTAATACGTAGATTAAAGTACGTACATGGGTTTTCATTTGACATCCCACTCAAATATAGTCAATAATAACATGTTTCAATACATGTATTTGATTATGTTTATGTTTTATAAACAATTCTTAATAAATGCTGTAATTACAAGAATATCAACTTCTACGGGTTTGGTCATGCACACATTTATATATCACATGAAAATGTCATGACAGAACTTAAATTCTTATGGCAGAATTTGAAATTCTTTTGACAGTATTTCCAATCCTGGTATTGAATTGGTTTAGAAGAATATCAAGTTCAGTCAGCAAAAGTTAGACAGAATTCATAATTCTGTTGATGAAACTTAACTTTACAGTACTCAAAATTTTGTCCACATGCATTATGAATAGGATTCATTCAGAATTTAAATTATGACAGAATATTCCTCAGCAAAACCAAATTGGAGGTCCGGATTTTAGATTACTTTAAAGAATTTTATAATTATCCCGTCTTTTTTGTTTACCTAATACTACTTTCCTTTTTATCAAATCAACTATGGTAGGTCAGCTAAAACATACCTAGCCATGGTTTGAATTTTGATGTCGGAAATTCTCATGTTTCTGGTAATATACACAAGTTTTATGAGCTAACAGAGTTTTTAAAACTTTACATGAAAAACCAGTAAAACCAAGCTTTGAAGTGATATTGCATAAAAAACTAAGAGATATGTAATTCAAAGGATCATTTATAAGAGTATATTTTGTTTATTTTTTTTTTCATTATAAATAGCAATGGTGCAATCTAAGTAATTATTATTATGCTAAACATTCAGGAAAGAAATTAGATTGAGTAAAACAATACAATTTTAAAAACTGCCACATACAAACCCAGGTTTGAAATCATTAGCCCTTATGACTTTGTATATGGATAGAATCAAAATAATCTTGTTAACTTTTCAAACAGGTTTACATTACATTCAGTATTTTGTAGTCTAAATATTACCGTCATAAGAACCACTGATATTATTTATGTTCATATCTTCATTTTCAGTTACTGTCATCATCAAACACTAAGGGTTCAGATTTATAAAAGCACAATGCTTTCTTTATGATTACTACTGTTATCATCACAAAAATTTGATTTATTTTCACAAGTACCAACTTCTGAATCTGTGCATGATTATTGTATACAATTTCAACACCAGAAGACATAATTAGATTTTTAACACCAGGAAATAAGTACAAGAATACTGTAGTCTTTACAGTGTGTTTTTGTGCAAGTGGAAATTTCTGACAATCGTGTGACATAGTACACACAAACTTTGGACTTCTGGCCCTGTGTTTTTTTCTTCCAAGAGGGAGGGAAATTTGAGTGATAAAAGTTAAAATAGTTGCATAAACATTGGCGTTGTGCAACTGGGAGAAGTGTAAATGTGTTTGTTTGGGGATGTACTTTATATACAAATAAAAAAGTGGTATGTTAAATTTGGTGCTACAGGCTCTGTAAATGGCCAGTCAGTATGACATATATGTGTGCAATATCACCATCATGTTAACTTTGTTACTGGCGCTTTAAATGGCCAGTCAGTATGGCATATATGTGTGCAATATCACCATCATGTTAACTTTGTTACTGGTGTAAGTATTTTCTGTGAGTCTTATTTATTTTAGAGTAATCTGTGCAAGACTCTTGCAGTGTGGTTACCTGTGACTGATTATTGTCTTTACTATTGTTGTTTTCACATAATATTGTTACAGTCATGTCCAAGTGTGGTAGCAATTACCGGGTGCGTTTAAGTTGTAACAGGAAAAGACAAAAAGTTTTACTTGACAAATTAATTTACAATTAAAATAATGATTACAGTCAACTGAGATGCTCTTAATAGTTTGTGCAATAAAACTGTAATATAATAAGGAAACCCAATCTCACTTGACCACAGTTCTGTCCACATAACTAACAGTTAAGTTTGTCCACTGTATCCAGCAATCTGTCTTGTGATCCATTTGGCGTCCACTAACACAATGTCTGTTTCCTGTGATCCAGACATTAAGTGACCACTATTACACAATGTCTGTATCCTGTGATCTGTTCAGCATCCACTAGCACAAAATATCCGTATCCAGATGTACAGGGTGTCTGCACAACTATGGTGTTCAAGCCTTCAAGATATACACAATATCCAAAATACAGTAAATGCATCTCTGATCGCTCCACACAGTTCGCTCCATGAGTTCACTACAAAATGTAAATAACCCAAGCAGTTTGTATCCACTTGACACAGTATAGCAGTCCATATAGCACATTAACTCAAAACACTCTGCTGTGTGGACAGGTTTTCAACCCTTTATATACTGGAGATTATAAAAGGTTCTAGAAAAGGGAATACAATACTGTGACCAGAATGTTCTAGAAAGAAAACACAATATATTTCCAGTTTTGCACAAGAGAGGTCAGCACTAGCTAGATCAATTCCGTTACCTACCCAAAAAATAAATAATTCAATGTCCTTATATGGCGCAAGAACTCTGCATTTGGTGAACTGTTACCTATCCCAAAAAATCAATAATTAAATGTCCTTATATGGCGCAAGAACTCTGCACTTGGTGAACTGCCACACACACCACACTGACCTTGGTAAAAGACACACTGGTAGAGTGCCCTTATATGTAACAATATAAGTATAAAATAGAAACATTTGTATTGCACAAAATTGATGAACTTTCTCTAACCCCATATTATTGTCCCAGCTGAGATTGAAGCCAAGGTTTAGGGATGAGAGGCAATTGTATGAGACACCATAGACAAATATTTTCTTTTCTTTCTAGGTCCAAGGACTATGGCTCAACCTTTGATAGAGTTGATGAGGAAATCAGAGGAAAGAACAGTAGTATTGTAATAACTAGCTACTACGTGTCCCCTGTAAATCCTGATCGGGTAAGACTTACTAGAAAATACACCAGTTTAAGGTATATATAGAAAAATATAAGTAAACAACCAATTAAAATATTCAAACATATTTTACTCTGTATCAGGCAAGAATAATAAAAATACAATATTGTTAAGAACTCTTGAAGTTTGGCAGGATAACTGATTCTGGTAATGATGGTGACTATGTAACAGCTTAGTAGGGGTGTTGCATCGGGGGAAATGGGGCTAGGTATATATATAAATATGGGTCAGTTTCACCTCCCTGACAGGGCGTAATACATCCCGGCTTGTCTGGATCCAGATCCTGACCTGACTTGGGGTCGGGATGTTTTTCTCCATTACTTAGACAGAAAACTACCAGGACAAACTGTTGAGGTGCAAGAGCCAAGTTGTTAAGTCGTCATGACAAGTCATAGTGACAAAAACCAACAAGCCTGGGGAAGTTTACCGACTCACCATGATCAAACTTGCAGTCATTATTGCCAGTCAAGTTTTGATGATTTTCTGGGAAAAAGACGGATCAAGTGTTGATCAATCAACAAGTTGAAAACTGGGTCGAACAACACTGATTAAAAATAAATCAACCTATTTCTGATTATGACAAAAAAGCCACTTAAAGTAGAAAATATTCATTAACAGTATTGTATCTTATTCAAACAAGCAGAAGATGTGCTTCTGAGAATGACTCACCGGACAATGATAACCCGCTTGCTTGTTCCTGGTTTGTATACTCTAAATTCAGACCTCTGGGAAAGACACCTTTAAAATTTCGTCCCTTTGAGCAATTTCTCTACCCATTTATATCAAATAAATCCTTGCCTCTTCGAAAGACCCAATTCTAGATATAAGGGTAAAACATGCTGCAGTTCTGGTCATGTGATGGGGTCCAAATATTGTGTTGACTGTCCTTGACCTAATTTATCGATTTGTTGATTGGTCAACACTTAATCCCTCTTTTTCCCAGAAATTACTCTGTTGGAAAAGACTGAACATTTGATTATTATGCGACAGTAAAAAGACTCTTTTTGAGGTTTCTTAAAATTTACAACATACCTGGTGACCTGGTCTATCTTTTAATCTGAGTATTCTGATTATTTTCACTGTTTTGTCACTCTTAAAGTATTTAATTGCCATATATTAAACTCACAAAAGTCTCACATCATACTGAAACTGGACTGCAAATGGGCAAAATAAGACTTAAGTGACAAAGACAAGCCGGTTTCATGATAGGACAAGGCAGGAAGTGACTAGGACAAGCCACTTTCCAGGTGGGTGGTGGACCCATGGTCAGGATCAGAACAAGTTTGATATTTTGCCGACTCACCACGACAATCTGGGAAACTATGTAAACTCTGTAATCATTACACCCGACCCTAAAAAAATCCTTAGTTACACGACAAGACGGCCCCTGTGAAACAGGCCCATAAAAACAAACTGGAATTTTTGAGTCTGACCATAAAAATTTTTAATGGTTCTTTAATGAATCATTAGTTAAAATAAGACTTACATGGACTCTCAGTTAACTTCTGATATCCAGGATTGTCAAACGGTACTAGTTACAGTCCTTCATTAAAATCTTTGATTCAGGAAACACCAAACAGTGACAGAATGATTCAAGTACCAATTGGTATCTGAACTCCTATAATAATACTGTCAAGAAAGATACCTGATTTCTGTTGGACATTATAGAGTGAACTTGGATCAACTAGAACCTATAATATCCATAGAATTTGGTTGCAGGTATGTCTTCCCAACACTTATATGCCTACAGAATTGCACTACTTTCGGGTGTTGGGACCCCAAAACAGATTTACCTTGCACCTAAATTTTACTTTAGCCATTTTACTTGTATAGAGTAGACTGTATGTATTTAACAGTTGACTGGAGAGACTAAAATGACGCAAATACTCATTATTATCTCCAGCAAGGAGGTATTCTTTAGCGACTGTTTGGGTGTTTGTGAGCAGGTGTATGTAAATACTACTGGTTGGATTTTCATGTAAAAAAATCAGAAGATGGGTCTTGGTCCAACTTTGATCCTATTAAATCTTGAGAGTGAGCTGGACCACCATCGGGATTCAAAGAACGATAATCCAGATTTTCCCATTTTCTTATTGTTACATGGCTGGCAGAGGTATGTGCTCTCTAAGTGCTCTTGTTATGAAAGAAAGCTACAACATATGATTGGATTTTAAAAATATGATAAATCCTTTTAAAAACCAGTTGGTGTGTTTTCACTGTTGGCATTTCAGCTGCTGTTTGTGGCTAGCAATGAACGCTTCATTTATAAAACAGAAGATGAGGGGAAAAACTTCTCTCCCTGCAGTAAAACACCATTGGAGTTCACCCCAGATTATCTGTTATTTCACCCTACTGACTCAGATAAGATACTTGCCTATGATTTTTACAGGAACTTGGTAAGTAAGTGTGTAGTTAAGTTACATTAAAACTGATTAATTAAAACCTTGTTCATCACTGTTTAATTTTCTGAATGATTATTGTTTAGTCTTGCAGTTGAAATTTTATTACTATTTCTACACCAATAGTTGAAATGCATGCACTTGTAAAATTTATTATGAGAGTTATGCTCCCTTGTAAATCTTGTAACTATGATGTAGATTCAAATAAGGGAGAGTTAATAGTTCAATAGTAGTGGTATCTTAGTATCAAGACTGTTTCAATGAAATACTGTGACAACACTTTACAACCTGCATCTGCATTGTCAGCACATAGGATTGGGGGAAAACTAACATTTTAAACACAAACCCCATATCCAAAGAAATGGTAGTTTTTATCTTGTATATTACTTGATTTTAAGACTTCTATAAGTGGTTTCTATGACCAGAACTCACATTTTATGTTTTCACAAACAATTGATAAGGTAACTCCAGTTAGTGAGCTTAGTCGATTGGGGTTATGCATTACACACAGCCTTTTTGGTATCACGGGATCAAAATAGTTTTTCCCACCTCTAAATTCAAATTAACTATTTAACTTTAATGACTTTAACAAGTAATGAAATTATTGTACCGGTAATACACATTTAATATCATGGTTTCTGTAATTTTTTAAAGTTAGCATCAGTCTAGCTATATAATTAAAATTTCTGTTAATTGTTAAAAGTGGAGCACTGAAACTTTGTGCACCGAAAATTGGTATCAAAACATGTACTTCAGCTGTACGTCTCTGTGGACTTCTGTGCCAATTGGATTCTTGTCAGTAGACATGTCAGCCCTTCATTGAAATGGGGAATACCTGATAAAAATGGACACACAGATGTCATTTATGCAGAAGTAGAGGACATTGAATCAGGTAACAATTTGAGGTTAACAGATTCAGATTGGGATTATTATTATTTGAACCAGAGTCACAAGATGCAAAATGGTTTATCATGAGAAACCATGTTTATCAAAAGAAAAACCAATCAAGGTTTTAGACTAAAAGGGTGCAATATATTCGTGATTTGTAACAACATAAGGTTGGACGTGGGTAATAATTCTGAAATTTATGGCAGTCGAAATGTACTTTATAACTAACTGGAAAATAAGGAAGCATGATTTTTGTTAAGACTGATGTTTATGTAAATTAATAAAGATTAGTAGTAATGGTTTTGTATTTTCTGCAGGTGGATATCACATTAGATCTTTTAAGCCAAAGTATGGGGAAGAAAAATCAAGCTCTGATATGGACATTGGACTCATTGATGTTGATTCATTTTTATTGCTTGGAAAATATATATTTGTTCAGGTAAATATTTATCATTATCTTAACTACTAAATGATTCTGAACTTTTGGATAAATAACCTAAAAACACATCTTTTGTGCAGTGTGAAACACCCAATTATGAACCTTATTATTAATTATTAAATCACTCATTAGAATCTTTTGCTAATATATCTTTTATATTGAATAAAAAATAACAATGTTTAGTTATTCCTGCAAACCATGCAAAAAATAATTCCCATAGGAATTTCCACTTACAGGCCATGGTGTGCTGTCTACATGCTCAAAAATACCAGTCCTACAGAAGACCTGTGTTTCAATTCGATGTCACTTGCAAGTTAATCCGTGGTCATAATAACATATATGGTGGGATCTAGTAGAGGCTTTACTGTAGGATTTAAATACTGAGTGTGAGGGCATTTGTTACACTATTTATGTACATAAATATTGTGACAAATGCCCGAGCATAAGGTATTTATTCTATAATTATAAAGCCCGACCTACCTGCTTTTGAGGAAATGGGCCTTTATTTTTATGCAGTGACACAAGGATGACACCATATTGGATTACTGTTTTGAATGCATGATGATGCCCTCATAATAGCAGACTGTTTTACTACCAACATACAATCAAGCAATTTGAAACCGCACTTCCAGCTTTCAGTGGGCATTTGTTCTTCTATTTAAGCCCGCTGATTGTATGTGCACAGAAGTGTTTTCATTTACTGCGCACTTCCGGTCTTTATAATCCTGAATATATTATGTATTAAGTCTTTTAGTTTAATTACTTTTTCAATATAAAGTTATTTCATGTGCAAACTATTGTCTTTCAGAAAAGTACATCTCTTGACACAACCCTGTATGTGTCTTATGATGGAGGAGAATTCAAGAAGGCATATTTTCCACTTGATCAACATCCTTTGGTAAGGCCAGATGTAAAAACTAAGGCTAGATCTAAATAGTACTGTTTCTTGTCTCTGTAGTAGAACTATAATTACAAACCTAGTTTGCAAGAAATGTTAGATACTATATTTGGCTGCAGGAAAAAATGGGGCATTAATTTTAACAGTAAGAAATCACAAGTTATTCATTTCAGAAAACAATCTAAATCTTTGACAGATTTTAATTTTATACATGGGAAGAACTACTGGAGCTGGTAAGTCAATATAGGTACTTGGGCTGGATGTTAGAGTAAGAAATCTAAAATTCACCAGAAATCTAAAATTCGCCACCTCTAAAACCTTAGTTAATTTTATGAAGAAAATGATGTTTTTGTCTAAAAATCGGTATTTTTCAGTTCAAAAAGCCATAAGTTACTATACATTCAACAAATCTCACCACATTTCATTTATTTTATTAGTATTTTCACATGTGGCGAATTTCAGATATGTGGCGAATTTTAGATTTCTTACTCTACATGAATATATTGATGTGGGCAAGATGGTCACAGTTCTGGTTAACTTGGAAACAGTGCACTTGGTTGCATTCTGAATAAATTTAACTACTTAAATAGTCTCAGACATAATACTTACAAAAAAACTGTTCTGTATGTGTGTGGCACCAATTTTGGATTATGGTGCAGCCTCATGGGGTAACAATCAGTTTAGTCAAAGTGATAGTGTTCAAAACAAAACAATGAAATTTTTGTTGGCAGTTCAAAAAACTGCCTCAACAGCTGCTGTATACTGTGACATGGATTGGGTACCAGTTAATGTACACACGAAAATACAAGTTTTAAAATTTTGGATTAAAGTATGTCAAATAAGTGAATCAAGGCTCTTGCATAAAGTTTTTGATTGAGATTATCATAAGTACAGATTCTCTTGGTGTAAGGAGGTTCAAAATCTTTTATTATGTCATTAGTTGACATTAATCAGTGTAAAAATACTCCAAGTCAAATGGATAGAGACAACTGGAAAACAACAATTACTAATAGGCCAAAGTTAAGAACATATTGCACATTCAAAGAAAATCCCCATTTGGAACAATATGTATATAAAATAAAAATAGACATGATAGGTCTCTACTTTCAAAATTAAAATTTGGCATTTTCCTCCCCAGGTTGAAATTGGGTGGAGGCAAAAAAAAAAAAGTTTGAAGATTGGATTTGTCAAATCTGCCACAGAGGCGTGGAAGACATAAACCATCTAGTCTTTAATTGTAGTGGGTACAACAAAGAAAGTCATAAATTTGAAAATAAAATGTGCAGTATACAAAGAAATTGGAGGAATATTTCATACTCTTAAAAATTTGGAATTGTTATGCAAAAAGAAAATATTCTGATTTTTATAAATTTCCTGTCTAATAGCTTATCTAAACATAATTCCTATTTTTCACACTGATCTATATTTTGTTAATTTAAATATATTTTAATACCCATAATATGCTTCTGTTGCAATGCTATTTATGTAAGACCATTGCCCCATATGCCTGATATTTATTGTTGGCTGTTGTATATCAGTGTTACTGTATGTTTTTGTTAAATGTGTGCAAGTGGCACTTTAGTAAATAAAATTCTTGTCATTTGCGTTATCCTTTCAGGTTAGTGTACAGTATTAATTTTCTACTATTAATCTAAGATAACAACTCATAGCTCGGTGTATTGGTTAACCTCCACACCTTTCACCTCTCAAGAAATTAGTTTTTATCTGAAACATGGTCTTAGGTGGAGGATTTCACATATATAATGTATTTAGTTTGTTTAAAGTGATTTTTTAAAATTAAACAAATGGTTTAATGTAATGAATTAGAGTGTGCAGCACATAATTGAAGAACATTTTGCACAGAGGTTCTGCTGGACAGGAATAAAATCCTCAATGTGAAAATGAAAATTAGCTAAAATAGTACTTTATAAGTAAACTTTTAAGTTGAAATGTTTGTACTGATTTTATTTGAACTAAAAGTAGATGTTAATAGAGCACAAAAATATTTCAGTTACTGTTACTAGTTGAAAATTGACATCAATTATGATTTACTTTCATCTGTAGAATTACAGACTTAATTGATTTACCATGTAACCATCTCTGATAATATAATACTATAATACATACTTAAAGAATAGGTGTAATTTTTTTTGACTGCGCTTGCCAATAACTTATATTTTACTTTGTAAACATTTCAGGACTTTACCATTGTGAATGCAGATGAAGACCAGGTGTTTTTGCTGGCCAGTCACAAAGAGGGCCATTCCAACCTCTACCTGTCTGACAAGACTGGTCAGTTCTACACCAAGTCACTGGACAATGTGGTGGCCATAAACCTAATGGGCAGAGGTGTTATAGGGGATGTGTATGAGGTAGGTATCGGTGTGATTTCACTTTATTTGAATTCAGTCTAAAAAAAAAGGTTGAACGGAGAAAGACAAACCTCTGAGTCTTAGATAATATATGAAATTAAGTTGCTTCAAGTGAAACGCATGGTGTACTGTTTTCAATTACTGCTACAAAACATGTGGTATTCAATTCAAAGTAATTGTCTTAATTGCTATCCTTGATTTTGATTTCTTTAAATTGTTTGGTCATGTTTTGATGACTTTTTGAAGTGATTTCAGCCCTTAATGAATAACACATTGCTTAGGACACAGAGTACCTGCTTAGATCCCCGGTGAAGACAGATCTAAGTGGCTGATACGACCACTTAAACTGGCAGTCTCTGGCATTTGGTCGTCCCCAGTGCCAGACTGATGAACCTGGTCATCCCTGAGACTCCCGTCTTTTAGTTGGGGGAATATTAGTCACTATAGCTTGGGCTGTACTCGAGTAGTTAGGATGGATCAAATAGCCCTTTGTAGTAAAGGAGATATGGGTATAAACAAAATACAACAGTAGAATGGAAAGTTATCGGTGTTTGGTAGGACCGTAACGGACGCGTAATTTTAACAACAATTAAAATTAATGTAAAATACCAAATAATCTGGGTTTTTAGTCGTACTTTTTCTATCATTACTGCTTTCCATGATATACCTTTAGTTATTTATCCTTTTTATATTGTTTTGAATGCTTTTAACTGTATAACAGTTGTCCTAGTTCATATCGCGGGTATTATCGCCCACTACCGGGAGTTACTCGGTTTGTTTGGTTGTGTTTTATATTTTCTGAATATTCTGCTAGTGGATATTACGGGCATTACTGTCCTTTACCGGGATCTACTCAGTCATTTTTGGTTGTGGTTTGTACTTTTTTGTCCTTAATGTTTTTGCTGTCAATTTTTGCATGTTTCCATTTCGTCTGTGGTTTGTAATTCCTTATGATGCGGACTGTTACACTCCTTCTTTGTATTGTTGGCCTCTTTGTACATTACCATAAGAGTCAAAATAGAATTCGGACTAGGTGCGATGTCGGCCTGCATGGACGTAAATATGATGGACCCACTACCAAATCCATTTTGTTCATTTATGTCAGGACACATAGAGTCACTTTTTGTGAAAAGGCATCTCTCAGGCAGCTTGCTCTGGTTCTATTGTCGGGTGATGTCGCTCTAAATCCTGGGCCATTGAAGTTTGGGTTTGCTAACTGCCGGTCTATTAGGAATAAAGGTCCAATTCTCTGTGATGAAATCCAAACTGGAAATTTTGATGTTTTTGGTCTCACCGAGACCCATATCAAAGCTCTAGACACACCCTCATTTTTAAATGAGTTAACGCCTGAAGATTTTTCCCTTGTTCACACAAATAGAGAAAACAAACGTGGTGGCGGTGTTGGCTTTTTTATTAAATCTGCTCTTGATTTTAAAACCATTCATTCCCCTGAGTTCTCCTCCTTTGAAAATCACACTGTCTGTCTCACTCTTGATGGGCATCGCTTGTTTCTTGGGGTCATTTACCGGCCCCCTGCCTCATCTGTAGTAAAATTTTTTGAAGATTTTCTGTCATATGTGGGTTTTTTGTCTTCCTTATCCCCCTCCTTTGTCATTTGTGGTGATTTTAATCTTCATGTCGACATTATGTCTCCAACAGTCTCTGAATTTAAATCAGTCATGGATTCTTGCTGTCTGTCCCAATACATTGATTTTCCTACTCACCTTCATGGTCATACCTTAGATTTGTTGATGGCTCCATCTGAGTTCTCTGCAATTTCTGATGTGAAAGGGTCAGGCTTCGTCAGTGATCACAAAATTATCTCTTGTGTGGTTGACTTTCCATCTTTGGATACACCGATTCAGAAAGTTGTTACCTTCCGTCAGTACCATAAATTGAACATTGATAAATTCAGAAGTGACCTCCTGACCATTCCGTTTGTTAGCTCGCCATCTGATGACATAGATTTATTGCATGAACAGTACATGTCTGGTTTGTCTAGCCTTCTAGATATTCATGCACCAGTGAAGACTAAACAGCTCATCAAACCAGCCCCAAGCTGGATAACTGATGAGTATAGAACTGCCAAGTGCATGAGAAGGCAGTTTGAGCGTGCCTGGAGAAGAGACAAATCCCCTGAAAATCGTTCCCGTCTTCGACGACAGATAAATAGATGTAACCACATCCTAAATAGAAACAAGGGGTGTTTCTATCGTGATCTAGTCAGTGAAAATTGCGGCGATAGCAAGAGGTTATGGCATGCACTAAACAGAACATTGAGTCGGTCAAATTCTACTGTCCTCCCATCCTTTGATGATGAAAAGTCTTTAGCAAACAGATTTGGTTCGTTTTTCATTGATAAAATTAAAAAGATTCGAGACACCTTTAAATACACCCGATCTCAGGTTCTTCATCCAGACAAGGAGCCGCCGACTTTCTGTTCCTTTCAAGCTGTCACTGAGACTGAAGTCCTTAAGTTTATCAAGGAATCCCCTTCTAAAACTTGCTCCCTTGATCCATGCCCCACTCACATTGTGAAACAATGTATTGACATTCTTCTCCCTTCATTGACTAAACTAGTTAACTTGTCCCTCAAAAACGGCATTTTCCCTAATCCTTTCAAACAGGCTATTGTCACTCCCCTCCTCAAAAAGTCCACCCTTTCAAAAGAGGATTTGAAGAGCTACCGACCAGTGTCCGGTCTTAGCTTCTTGTCAAAATTGGTCGAGCGAATTGTGGCTGCCCAAATTAGATCTCACATGGATTCTCATGATCTTGGTAATACTTTCCAGTCAGCCTACAAGGTAGGCCACTCGACAGAAACTGCCTTGTTGTGCATCAAAAATGAGATTCACTTATCTCTGTCCAAGGGCATGCCTACGGCACTAGTGCTACTCGACCTGTCTGCAGCATTCAATACTATCGACCATGACACACTCCTATCCTGTCTGTCGTCTAGATTTGGTTTTGCTGGATCGGCATTAAAATGGTTTAGATCCTATCTCCAGGATCGTTTTCAGTCAGTCAAGATTGGTTCTAGTCTTTCGAATTTGTTCAAATTGAAGTTTGGAGTCCCCCAAGGTTCTGTCTTAGGTCCCCTTCTGTTTTCCCTCTACACAACACCTCTGAGCCAAGTCATCAGAAAATATACCGGAGTCCGTTACCACTTCTATGCGGATGACACTCAGTTGTTCATTCACTTATCCCCTGATGATAGTCTCAAGTCTTTTGACCGTCTTAAATCATGTTTGAATGATATTCAGGTCTGGATGTCTGAAAACAAACTCAAGCTAAATCCCGATAAAACAGAATTCATAGTCTTCGGTGCCAAAGACAGACACAAATGGCTCAGTGACTCACTACCTGTCAATATCCTGGGAAATTGTCTCTCTCCCGCAGATGTTGTACGCAATCTGGGCGTTCTGTTTGATGCAAAGTTTTGTTTCACCAATCACGTAAATTCTGTTATCAAATCCTGCTTTATCAGCCTCAGGGACCTTCATCGTATCAGGAGGTTTCTTTCTGTGGATACATCGGTGGTGATTGCAAATGCTCTGGTCAGTAGTCGTTTGGATTATTGCAACTCTCTTTTTCGCAGTTTGTCATCCCGAAATGCTACAAGGCTCCAGTATGTTCAAAATGCGCTTGCACGGTTTGTCACCGGTGCTTCAAAGTACACTCACATTACATCCACCCTTAGGACCCTCCATTGGCTACCCGTTAGACAACGTATTATCTTCAAAACCCTAGTTTTGGTCTATAAGTACCTCACCACTGGCCAGCCTAAGTATTTTGCACCATATCTCCCCTTGTACAAATCTGCCGTGAATACAAGACGTTCCAATCCCAAAAATTTGTTCCTTCTGGTTCCCTCTTACTGTCCTTCCATCCATAAATCAAAGGTCCATTTTAACAATAGTTTCTCATATGATGCCCCTAAGTTATGGAATGATCTTCCATATGATATACGCAGTGCTCCAAATCTCTCCAGTTTCAAAAGTCGACTTAAAACCTACCTATTTCAGAAATCATTCCCACCATAGCTTCTTACTACCGAACACCGGACCGCCTCCCTGGCAACGACTCGGAACATGTCTAATGTCTCATGATTTATGCCTTACGGATTGGATGGTGTGCCTTAGAATCCGTTGATTCGGAGATTAAGCACCTGGACAACTGATTGATTGATTGATTGAAAAGACCCTCAAAGATATATTTACTATTTCCTTAAAATTGAGTTCTGTTTAAGAAAGGTCTACTGAAAAGGAGTTCATCTGTATTATAAATCATGATCCAATCATCAACTTTTATTTTTGAAGGTTGAGAGTGTGCGTGGCACATACTTGGTGAATCAACACACCAGTGGAAACCCACGTACGCTGATCACCCACAACATGGGTGGGTTCTGGTCCCCTCTACCTGTGCCAGAGAACAGCCCTCCATGCAAGGTTAGTGGCTTCATAAAATTAAAGAAATTGGCGGTTAGACACTTTATGGTTCTATTTATCTGCTACTACAGAAATTAGGCACTATGAAAGTTTGATTTAATTAGATTGGAGGCACAAATATAACGTGGGATTGCTATTTATTTTTTTCTCTCTAACTTTCACTATGTGTAGATATCTTTTTTTTGTGTACATAGCTTTTCCTTTATGAAGACTTCATGCTATTTCATAGAATGTAATCTAATTTCATGCACAAAATAATATTTGTTCAGTTTGAAGTACTGGTACTTCATGGTCTATGGTGTGCTCATATAGTTGTTGTAGTTTTCAAATGATTTGTGACTTCACCTCTGTATTAAATCAGATTGGGTTGAATATAACTCGAGACAACATGAAGAAAACAAGAGACCTGTGGTAATCCAACATCAAGATAATAAATATTTCCAAATCTACAGAAAAAAATATGACAACCTAATAGCTAATACGTGATAAAGACTTATTGTTTAATAAATAAAATATGTAATATGGTGACTAGTCCGTTTCTTGTATTTTTTTGCTAAAATTTAACCTTTAAGTTAGTTTAGTTGTTCACTGTAACTGTATACTCAGTTGTTAGGAACTCTTTAATTAATATAGGGATATACCATAAAAATCCATAATATAGGGATATACCATAAAAATAGGGGTGAGACGGGGACAATATTTTGACTCCGGTTAATCCGCGGGAAATAACCGGACCGTAACCGGAGATCGTGAACATCCAAAAGCTTAATATTAGACCATTTCCTTGCAGTTTGCTTTGTTTTTTAAGGCAAAAATGATCCTTTTGTCAAAAAAGGCAACACAAAATACAGTTAAACTGGATACTAGCAAAAAAGAGAGTACTTACCTGCAGACAGGAAATGAACTATGGTTGCTATGGAGATACAGTTGATTACGGTAAATCCCCAAACAGGAAGTCCAGGTACTTAAGGTGTACTGAAGCTCAAGTTGTGATAAAATATGATAGATAATGGAGTTCTAGGGTAAGTAAAACACTTTTTATTGTTATATTTATTTTATTCAACACAATTTGTACCTTTTCTGTAAAGGAAGTATAGATTTTCGGTTTCCACGAACGTTAAAATATACCCGGTAGTTTCATAGATTGTCACCGTCTTTCGGTGACCGGGCACCCTGTCACACCCCTACATAAAAATCCATAATATAGGGATATACCATAAAAATCCATGCACTAAGCAAATTTGGAGCACGAATGCTGGGTTTAGATCATGAAAGCGTATTTTTATGGTATATCCCTATTCTACCATAATAGGTCCATAATAAAATATTTTTATTACTTTTTTTTGTGATAAATTTTACGTGTTTAGGAGGCTAACAGTAACCGGAAGTAATAGCCACAACTTTGTGAGAATATAATGCATGGTGTTTTTGTTCAATTACCCAATCAGAAACTCTATTACATCGCCATCATGTTAGAATCAACTTTTGTGTGAAGATTATATAGATATTGTTGTAACTGTTGAATTTCATGTTTCTATCCTATCACGAAAAGCATGTTTATTTTTAGTTTTATACATTTGGCTATTTTAGAATATTCAATATAGATGCCTTAGATGGTTGTTATAATTTACTTGAACTTTTAGTCATTCATTCCTGACCAATATTTTTGACAGAAAAGATCTTTTCAGTTGCAAACTGAATAGCAGCTTCTAAAATATAATTTATAATAACAATGGAAATATTTCTTTAATCTTCATCACCTGTTTGATCACTGAAAGATGGGTGAATCCTTTTGGGGTGAGAATATTAAAGATGTAAGAGATAAGTAAAGTCAAATCATGGGACTGGGAGCCAATTGGATTAACTTAAGAATGTAACACATGTATTACTGGGGCTGCATTCACAAAAGGGATCAAGATCAAATTGAGCCAAAAATCATCTCAAATTTAGTATGAATGGTTGTAAACTTGAGCTGATTTTTGGCACAACTTTAGCTTAATCCCTTTTGTGAATACAGCTGCTGTTTTTTGCTATTTTAGGAGAAGTGCAGTCTTCATCTCCACTTGGAAACAAGTGGTATATATCACAACAGGGCCATGCCAACTTCTGATAAGAATGCGCCGGGTCTCATTCTAGCACATGGTAAGAAGAGAAGCCAGTGTTGACTTACTTAGATCCCATAAAAATTAAGGCTGTGACCAGGTGGTCAGTATTCATGATTGGGGTCGATTTGGGAAGATCTCAAGTGCTTTCTGATCCACTCTATATTCATTAACTGCTACAATACATATTATATTGTTGCCCACTTTGTCACAGATTTAGGTAGCTCAGCTACTGGCTCGGATTTTAACCATTCGTCGCAGCCTTATTAAGCGTCCTGTGAGGGACGCTTGTTTGCATATGGGAGGAATTCTCGCGGAAGGGTCCGCCGTATCCGCCGTCTCCGCAAGTTTGCCTACCTATAGCGTCTTTACTAGTGGATGGAATTTCTTCAAACTTGGCACATATATTTAGTAGCCCTGGGAAAGTTTTCTGAATTTGGTGCCATGACATTTCAACCAATCAGAGAAGTCACATGACCAAAAACAGTATTTGGCTTGCCCGGATGATAACTTAAGAACCCGTTTAAAATATTCGCCTGAAATTTGATATATGGATGCAAGGTATAAAGATCTGGAAATGATTAGATTTTGGTAGACTTCCATTAAAAAATGGCTAATTAATTAAGCATTATAATTTTTATTAACGAGGAAAATACAAATCCCTTCATAACTTCTAAACCGTGCGAGATAGAGCGATTTCGACAAAATTTTTGACCCACAGGGTATTTCTGCTAAGTACTCTGCTCAATTCCAAAAAAATTTCCTCTCTCCAAAAATGGCGGCCATTTTGAATTTTGTAATTTTTGACAAAAATGGCAAAAATTTAAAGGTCTACACTCTGATTTGTGGGAACACAATGCACTCATGTAGTGTTCATCACAAATAATTCACTAATAATTATTTTGGCAAAATTTTTGGCCCACAGGGTATCTAAGCAAGATACTTTGCACATTTTTCAAAAAAAAATTTCCTCTATCCAAAAATGGCAGCCATTTGAAATTTTCGAATTTTTGACAAAACTGGTAAAACTTAAAATTGCTTGTATCTCCTAAACCGTGCGAGATAGAGCGATTTCGGCGAAATTTTTGGCCCACAGGGTATATATGCAAGATACTCTGCTCAATTCTCAAAAATTTTTCCTCTTTCCAAAAATGGCGGCCATTTTGAATTTTCGAATTTTTGACAAAAATAGTAAAACTTAAAATTGCTTGTATCTCCTAAACCATGCGAGATAGAGCGATTTCAGCGAAATTTTTGACCCAGAGGAGATATATGCAAGATACCGTATTTATTGTAATAAACTCCCCGGGGCGATGCATTTTTTAAAAGGGGGGGTGACTATTACAGATAAACAAAATTATATCTCGAGTCCAGTGGCAATGGGCGATAATGGACACTTGCTGCCTTGTTCTCGCTTGCTGGCATGTATAATGGCGAGACAGCTTAAAATATTTAAAACAAACCTTAAATCTGAAGAAATTATGTAGTTTTATCTCGTATTTTTGCAGATTTCAATGCGTCTGTGACCAAAACTGCCATGTTTTGTTTTTATTTTCTTTATTTCTCGCAAGCGATATTCGCTTGGGAAGTACTAAAACGCACCACTTTTCGGAATCCCGGAATCGCAAAGGTGTTGGCTGTTGAGAGGGATGTAAAACCCCGAAATATGAACTTTGCAAAGGTAGAGAAGGGGGAGTGGGGGCGATTAATAGGGATGGGGCGTTTATTACAATAAATACGGTACTCTGCTCAATTCTCAAAATTTTTTTCTCTTTCCAAAAATGGCGGCCGTTTTGAATTTTCGAATTTTTGACAAAAATAGTAAAACTTAAAATTGCTTGTATCTCCTAAACCGTGCGAGATAGAGCGATTTCGGTGAAATTTTTGGCCCACAGGGTATATATGGAAGATACTCTGCTCAATTCTCAAAAAATTTTTCCTCTTTCCAAAAATGGCGGCCATTTTGAATTTTCGAATTTTTGACAAAAATGGTAAAACTTAAAATTGCTTGTATCTCCTAAACCATGCGAGATAGAGCGATTTCGGCGAAATGTTTGACCCTGAGGATATATATGCAAGATACTCTGCTCAATTCTCAAATTTTTTTCTCTTTCCAAAAATGGCGGCCGTTTTGAATTTTTGAATTTTTGACAAAAATAGTAAAACTTAAAATTTCTTGTATCTCCTAAACCATGCGAGATAGAGCGATTTCGGCAAAATTTTTGACCCAGAGGGTATATATGCAAGATATTCTGGCCATTTTTCAAAAAATTTTCCTCTTTCTAAAAGTGGTGGCCATTTTGAATTTTCGAATTTTTGACAAAAATGGTAAAACTTAAAATTTCTTATATCTCATAAACCGTGCGAGATAGAGCGATTTCGGCAAAATTTTTGGCCCGCAGGGTATAGATACCCTGCTCAATTTTCAAAAATTTTTCCTCTTTCCAAAAATGGCGGCCATTTTGAATTTTTGACAAAAATGGTAAAACTTAAAATTGTTTGTATCTCCTGAACCATGCGAGATACAGTGATTTCGGCGAAATTTTTGGCCCGCAGGGTATAGATGCAAGATACTCTGCCCATTTTTCTCTTTCCAAAAATGGCGGCCGTTTTGAATTTTCGAATTTTTGACAAAAATAGTAAAACTTAAAATTGCTTGTATCTCCTAAACCGTGCGAGATAGAGCGATTTCGGTGAAATTTTTGGCCCACAGGGTATATATGCAAGATACTCTGCTCAATTCTCAAAAATTTTCCTCTTTCCAAAAATGGCGGCTTTTTGAATTTTTGACAAAAATAGTAAAACTTAAAATTGCTTGTATCTCCTAAACCATGCGAGATAGAGCGATTTCAGCGAAATTTTTGACCCAGAGGGTATATATGCAAGATACTCTGGCCATTTTTCAAAAAAGTTTCCTCTTTCTAAAAGTGGTGGCCATTTCGAATTTTTGACAAAAATGGTAAAACTTAAAATTTCTTGTATCTCATAAACTGTGCGAGATAGAGCGATTTCGGCGAAATTTTTGGCCCACAGGGTATATATGCAAGATACTCTGCTCAATTCTCAAAAATTTTTCCTCTTTCCAAAAATGGTGGCCATTTTGAATTTTCGAATTTTTAACAAAAATAGTAAAACATAAAATTGCTTGTATCTCCTAAACTGTGCGAGATAGAGCGATTTCGGTGAAATTTTTGTCCCACAGGGTATATATGCAAGATACTCTGACCATTTTTCAAAAATTTTTCCTCTTTCTAAAAGTGGCAGCCATTTTGAATTTTTGAATTTTTGACAAAAATAGTAAAAGTTAAAATTGCTTGTATCTCCTAAACCGTGCGAGATAGAGCGATTTCGGCGAAATTTTTGGCCCACAGGGTATAGATGCAAGATACTCTGCTCAATTTTCAAAAATTCTTCCTATTTCTGTACATCTCCAGGAGATGCAATCATGCTTTGTTTTTGCATGCAAAAACAGCCATTTTCTACTTGACATTTGATAGTTATCCAATCATGTGTTACACATTTTGCAGCCAAAACCAAAATAAATAGGTCCTTTAAAGACTGCTGTACAACTCTTGACCAAGCTTTCATAGTGTGGACATAACACATGATAAAGTGTATTCTTCTACAGTATTCCATTACTTTAAAATGATGCAGCTACTGTTAACAGTGCATCCTATTTCTGGTTTCACCTTAAATTGCAAGAGTTCTCTGATTAGTGGGCATTTAATGATACGTTAGTCTGGTTTTATCATGCTCATAATTTTGTGGCATACAGAAAATGGGTCCAACGGAAATTATAGAGATAGCCTGTGTGGAGCTATGTTGTTGAATCAGCCCAATCTAGTTTTATCTGTATGTTGCAGGTCTGGTTGATAGTGAGTTGAAAACTGAGGAGTCCTCCTTGTTTATCTCCCGGGATGGTGGTTTGAGTTGGAAGGCTACTGAACTACATGGAGACTTCACCCACAACATCTTGGATCAGGGTGGAGTCATAGTACTAGTCAACAGGACAGGAAAAAACAAACAGAGAGACCTCTGGTCAGTCTCAAGTGTCACATTCTGACAGTGCATCACTGTGTACATCACGTTTAATGTAGTCACATTTCTAACCCATTTATTTTTGTAATGTTTAGTTCAGTAAAACCTTGTATAGTCAATTTAAAAGGGATGAAGGGATAAAGCCTTCGTGCCGCCAGCCCTTAAGCCCATGAAAAATTCTGCCTCAATGCACACCTTCTTATGCTACATCCCTATTCTAACATGATGTCAACAATTATTACTTTTATTTATGTGATATTGTTACGGTCACGGGCAAGCACGGTAGCAATTACCGGTTGTCTTTAAGTTATAACAGAAAAAACAAAAAGTTGAACTTAACAAATTTATTTAATAGTCAACAATAATGATTACAGTCAACTGGTGTGCTCTTAACCAAACACACTAATACAATAATAAGATCTAGCTGACCTGACCACTGAGATTAAGAGTTAAGTTTATCCGCCGTATCCAGCAATCTGTTACGTAATCCGTCCTGTAGTATATTCTGTGATCTGTCCAATGTCCTGTGGTCTGTCCTGTGATCTGTCCAATGTTCACTCACACACAGATATCTATATCTTGTGACCTGTCTCACACTCAACAACACAAAAGGTTCCTGTCCTGCTATTCTTTGTATATCCAGTCACACAGAATGTCTGTCTGGAGACATTTAGAGAGTTAACACAACTGTACTGTCTGCGCCAAGATGTGGACAAAGTCCAAAATGCAGTAAATTCACTCTCTGTTATATGAATGTACAATATCCAAAATATCCAAAGTACAACAAATCTGTCCAGATGATGTATCCAGTTCACTCCAGTAAAAGTTCACAGTGATATAAGCATATATTATACTCCAAAACACAATAGCTCTCCTTATAGCAAGCGAATACAAAGTTTACTTGTGGTCAGATGTACATTCCTTATATACCTTCACAGATTTCTCTGGAATTGTATAGAACCAACTCAGAAAAGCTTGAGCCATCTAGGCCAAAGGAGGAAGTTCTAGAAACTACTGGCAATTGGGTTTCCCCAAATCTATCATAACCACTGAGGGGGGGATTTCCCCCAGTCTGTGAACAGATCAATAAACACTAAAACACAAAAGTCAATAACTCCCTTACTTTAAATGTCAACACACAAAAAGAACCAACAACACAATTATCTTTTATGACAATGTATAAACATAAAGCTTAAATTAAACAATGCACTAATATAGTGCCTAATATATGTAATACACAATGTACTAGTATAGTGTCCAATATATGTAACACCTCCCCCCTTAAAGAAAAATTTTGGAAGATTTTTACCAGGTATATACACACAGGTAATAACTTTTTACAAAACATATTTATCTAAATACAAAAGTAAAATTAGTACCATGTATAACCTTTATAAACTTTCTAATTACAGGTATATAAATTACAATTTAAATACAGCTTCTGGACAGGGCGTATCCATGCGGATGCCATATGTTACTTTTTCAAAGTCCTGTTTATACACTGAATTCCTATCTTTAACAGTGTTTCTATTAATAGCCATCATAAGCTATGTTATACCTCTTTCGAAGTATGGCTTTACCATAGTTATTTCCCACATTTGGTTTGAATGTCTGTTATCACAGTTTTTAATGGTCTTTTGGAGAGTTTCTACTCTCCTTGCTACTGGGTATGACCCTAGATCTCTGGCCTGTAGTTTATTCATTTGGCCAGGTGATGACACTGAAGCCTTGCCTCCAGGATTGAAGATACGATTTTGTAATTTCTTATCATAAAGCATCTTCATTTTTGACTGAGAAGTTTTCAAATTTTGTTGCGCCAGCTCACAAGCCTTCTTTAACTTATTTCTGAACCTTGAGACATAATCTAACAGATTTAGGCTCTCGGTGTTCTCAGATAACCAGTTTTCCTTCAACAGCTTGAGAGGACCACGGACTGAATGGCCAAAGACCAACTCAAAGGGACTAAAGCCTAAAGACTCTTGAACAGACTCTCTAACTGCGAACAACAATAAGCTGATGCCTTCATCCCAGTCTTTTTCATTGTCTAAACAATATGTCCTAATCATATTCTTCAAAGTGGAATGGAACCTTTCAAGTGCACCTTGGGATTCTGGGTGATAAGCACTAGATTTGATCTGTTTGGCACCCAACTGAAATACAACCTGTTGAAATAGTCCTGACATAAAATTTGACCCTTGATCTGACTGGATTTCTTTTGGTAAGCCAACTAGAGTAAAGAAATTAACCAGAGCTTTTGAGATTTTGGGAGCTGTTATGTTGGTCAATGGTATGGCTTCGGGAAATCTGGTTGAGGCGCACATAATGGTCAAAAGATATTGGTTTCTGGATTTAGTTTTTGGTAAGGGACCTACACAGTCAATTATCACTTTGCTAAATGGTTCCTCAAATGCTGGAATGGGTTTGAGAGGAGCTACAGGAATTTTTTGGTTTGGCTTTCCTACCATTTGACAAATGTGACAAGTCTTGCAAAATTCTGCCACACAGTGCCGAATTTGAGGCCAATAGAAATGTTTGGTTATCTTGTTGTAAGATTTGTTGATGCCTAAATGGCCACCCATTGGAGATTCATGAGCCAATTTTAATATCTCATTTTGGTACACTTTTGGCACAACAATCTGGTGTACTACTGACCATTCTTCAGATGCAGGGACATTTGGTGGCCTCCACTTTCGCATAAGTACACCATTTCTGACATAATAGCCTACAGGGACCTTATCTAGCTCTACTGGTGGCAAGACCAACTTGAATAAAGGAGCTAATTCAGGGTCATTTTCCTGCTCTGAAATCAATTTTGATTTTGAAAGTGATACATCTTGACAGTCAATTGAGTCTTGTTTTTCAGAATCTACCCTGGCCTTGGGATTTGTATCACTAGAATTCTGCATATCATGGTCATAGTTGTTTAAGAATGTATCTGACAAATCAACTAAGACATCTGTAGATTGTTTACAATCTTTTGGTTCTTCTTGGGCCTTTTTGGCCATAGCTCGAGTCACAGCACAGGAGGGAAAAATACCAGGAATAACCTCTTCTAATTTCTCAGTGCTAACCAAAGTGATCGGCTTAGAAGTAACCTTAGGATCAGCAACTACCTTTCCACCTGCAAGATCATTTCCCAACAACAAAGATACCCCTTTAATGGGTAAAGTGGGCCTGGTACCCACAACAACAGAACCAGTAACTAAGTCTGATACTAACTTGACCTTATGCAAGGGAACGTTCACACAGCCTCCTTCAATACCTTGAGCAATGACACTCAGATGTGCTTACATTCAATGGCAATACACCTTCTAAAAGTAAGGACTGAGTAGCTCCAGTGTCTCTTAATATCTTAATGGGGACCTGACTGGAACTACTTTCCAAGGATACAAAACCCTCAGACACAAAAGGTTTGAACTCTTCCCTAATAATCTCAGACTTGTCTAAACCAATACTAGACTCTGCTCTATTGGGATTTGAACGCCAGTTAGACTTGCTAGACACAAAGGCGTTGGGCGTCGCCTCCTTTTCTCTTCTCTTCTTTAAGAGCCAACAGTCAGACATAACATGCCCAGGTTTCTTACAATAATGGCACACAGGAGCAAAGGATCTGGGTTTCCTATCCTTACTCATGGTCTGATTTGAGGTTTGACCCTTATCTGAACTCTTTTCTGGAGCTACATTTTCAGATTTCTTTCCTATTTCTGGATACAACTTTTTAGCAGGACCAAAGGACTTATTCTTGTTGAAAGTGGACTTGTGAGTTAGTGCATAGTCATCAGCATAAGCTGCTGCTTTTGCCAAATTTTCAACTTTCTGTTCATCTAGATAGGTTTTAATGTCATCACGAACACACCTTTTGAACTCTTCAATCAAAATAACTTGCCTAAGTTTTTCAAAGTCTGTACCTACTTCCCTAGAATTACACCATCTGTCAAAGTACACTTCTTTCTCATGGGCAAATTCAACATGAGTTTGACTTTCTTGTTTACGATAATTTCTGAATTTTTGACGATATGCTTCTGGTACCAACTCATATGCTTTCAAAATAGCATTTTTGACAGAGTTATAGTCCACACATTCAGAAATTGGCAAAGCCGTATATGCCTCCTGGGCCTTTCCCCTCAAAACACTTTGCAGCAATAAAGGCCACTGGTCTATAGGCCATTTCAAATTTTGAGCTACTCTTTCAAAGTGTTGAAAGTACTTATCGACCTCCAACTCATTAAAAGGTGGTACCAGTCGCACATTTTTACCCAAATCAAATTTGGTAGCAATGGACTCTTCATGGGCAATTCTACAGGCATTGAGTTCTAAAGCTCTCATTTCTGTTTCATGTTTAAGCGCTCGCTCTTCCTTTTGAGCTTGAGCTTCAAGCTCTTCTTTTCGAGCCTCAAGCTCTTCTTTTCTTTGTCGAGCTTCAAGCTCTTCTTTTCGCTGTTGAGCTTCAAGCTCTTCTTTTCGTTGTTGAGCTTCAAGCTCTCTTTCTCTAGCTTCAAATTCTCTAAGTTTTAGCTCTCTTTCAATTTCTAATCGCCTGATCTCATATTGCCCAGAAGGTTCCATTGGTAGAGGCTTATACACTTCTAAACAACTATCAGGTAAAACATCTTCATCAACTAACTGTTCAACAATAAGCCTTTTAAGTTCATGTTTACGTGTTGACCTTTTCACCTCTATCTGTAACTCTTGTGCTATCTGCATTAACATATCTTTTTTAAAAGTTTCTAGAACTTCCATAGATGGTGACTGTACAAACTCTTTAGCACTAGCCATTTTGAGCACTGTTGACTGTAACCAATTACTAAATCAAATGGATTTTCAAAATGTTAATTGAACGGTTGATCAAATAGTTGTAATCAAATGGTTGGATCCCGGACGAGCCCCCAATTTTCCTGTTACGGTCACGGGCAAGCACGGTAGCAATTACCGGTTGTCTTTAAGTTGTAACAGAAAAAGCAAAAAGTTGAACTTAACAAATTTATTTAATAGTCAACAATAATGATTACAGTCAACTGGTGTGCTCTTAACCAAACACACTAATACAATAATAAGATCTAGCTGACCTGACCACTGAGATTAAGAGTTAAGTTTATCCGCCGTATCCAGCAATCTGTTACGTAATCCGTCCTGTAGTATATTCTGTGATCTGTCCAATGTCCTGTGGTCTGTCCTGTGATCTGTCCAATGTTCACTCACACACAGATATCTATATCTTGTGACCTGTCTCACACTCAACAACACAAAAGGTTCCTGTCCTGCTATTCTTTGTATATCCAGTCACACAGAATGTCTGTCTGGAGACATTTAGAGAGTTAACACAACTGTACTGTCTGCTCCAAGATGTGGACAAAGTCCAAAATGCAGTAAATTCACTCTCTGTTACATGAATGTACAATATCCAAAATATCCAAAGTACAACAAATCTGTCCAGATGATGTATCCAGTTCACTCCAGTAAAAGTTCACAGTGATATAAGCATATATTATACTCCAAAACACAATAGCTCTCCTTATAGCAAGCGAATACAAAGTTTACTTGTGGTCAGATGTACATTCCTTATATACCTTCACAAATTTCTCTGGAATTGTATAGAACCAACTCAGAAAAGCTTGAGCCATCTAGGCCAAAGGAGGAAGTTCTAGAAACTACTGGCAATTGGGTTTCCCCAAATCTATCATAACCACTGAGGGGGGGATTTCCCCCAGTCTGTGAACAGATCAATAAACACTAAAACACAAAAGTCAATAACTCCCTTACTTTAAATGTCAACACACAAAAAGAACCAACAACACAATTATCTTTTATGACAATGTATAAACATAAAGCTTAAATTAAACAATGCACTAATATAGTGCCTAATATATGTAATACACAATGTACTAGTATAGTGTCCAATATATGTAACACCTCCCCCCTTAAAGAAAAATTTTGGAAGCCAAGGAGTTACAAAATTTTACAAGAGATTTTTACCAGGTATATACACACAGGTAATAACTTTTTACAAAACATATTTATCTAAATACAAAAGTAAAATTAGTACCATGTATAACCTTTATAAACTTTCTAATTACAGGTATATAAATTACAATTTAAATACAGCTTCTGGACAGGGCGTATCCATGCAGACGCCATATGTTACTTTTTCAAAGTCCTGTTTATACACTGAATTCCTATCTTTAACAGTGTTTCTATTAATAGCCATCATAAGCTATGTTATACCTCTTTCGAAGTATGGCTTTACCATAGTTATTTCCCACATTTGGTTTGAATGTCTGTTATCACAGTTTTTAATGGTCTTTTGGAGAGTTTCTACTCTCCTTGCTACTGGGTATGACCCTAGATCTCTGGCCTGTAGTTTATTCATTTGGCCAGGTGATGACACTGAAGCCTTGCCTCCAGGATTGAAGATACGATTTTGTAATTTCTTATCATAAAGCATCTTCATTTTTGACTGAGAAGTTTTCAAATTTTGTTGCGCCAGCTCACAAGCCTTCTTTAACTTATTTCTGAACCTTGAGACATAATCTAACAGATTTAGGCTCTCGGTGTTCTCAGATAACCAGTTTTCCTTCAACAGCTTGAGAGGACCACGGACTGAATGGCCAAAGATCAACTCAAAGGGACTAAAGCCTAAAGACTCTTGAACAGACTCTCTAACTGCGAACAACAATAAGCTGATGCCTTCATCCCAGTCTTTTTCATTGTCTAAACAATATGTCCTAATCATATTCTTCAAAGTGGAATGGAACCTTTCAAGTGCACCTTGGGATTCTAGGTGATAAGCACTAGATTTGATCTGTTTGGCACCCAACTGAAATACAACCTGTTGAAATAATCCTGACATAAAATTTGACCCTTGATCTGACTGGATTTCTTTTGGTAAGCCAACTAGAGTAAAGAAATTAACCAGAGCTTTTGAGATTTTGGGAGCTGTTATGTTGGTCAATGGTATGGCTTCGGGAAATCTGGTTGAGGCGCACATAATGGTCAAAAGATATTGGTTTCTGGATTTAGTTTTTGGTAAGGGACCTACACAGTCAATTATCACTTTGCTAAATGGTTCCTCAAATGCTGGAATGGGTTTGAGAGGAGCTACAGGAATTTTTTGGTTTGGCTTTCCTACCATTTGACAAATGTGACAAGTCTTGCAAAATTCTGCCACACAGTGCCGAATTTGAGGCCAATAGAAATGTTTGGTTATCTTGTTGTAAGATTTGTTGATGCCTAAATGGCCACCCATTGGAGATTCATGAGCCAATTTTAATATCTCATTTTGGTACACTTTTGGCACAACAATCTGGTGTACTACTGACCATTCTTCAGATGCAGGGACATTTGGTGGCCTCCACTTTCGCATAAGTACACCATTTCTGACATAATAGCCTACAGGGACCTTATCTAGCTCTACTGGTGGCAAGACCAACTTGAATAAAGGAGCTAATTCAGGGTCATTTTCCTGCTCTGAAATCAATTTTGATTTTGAAAGTGATACATCTTGACAGTCAATTGAGTCTTGTTTTTCAGAATCTACCCTGGCCTTGGGATTTGTATCACTAGAATTCTGCATATCATGGTCATAGTTGTTTAAGAATGTATCTGACAAATCAACTAAGACATCTGTAGATTGTTTACAATCTTTTGGTTCTTCTTGGGCCTTTTTGGCCATAGCTCGAGTCACAGCACAGGAGGGAAAAATACCAGGAATAACCTCTTCTAATTTCTCAGTGCTAACCAAAGTGATCGGCTTAGAAGTAACCTTAGGATCAGCAACTACCTTTCCACCTGCAAGATCATTTCCCAACAACAAAGATACCCCTTTAATGGGTAAAGTGGGCCTGGTACCCACAACAACAGAACCAGTAACTAAGTCTGATACTAACTTGACCTTATGCAAGGGAACGTTCACACAGCCTCCTTCAATACCTTGAGCAATGACACTCTCACCAGTAGATGTGCTTACATTCAATGGCAATACACCTTCTAAAAGTAAGGACTGAGTAGCTCCAGTGTCTCTTAATATCTTAATGGGGACCTGACTGGAACTACTTTCCAAGGATACAAAACCCTCAGACACAAAAGGTTTGAACTCTTCCCTAATAATCTCAGACTTGTCTAAACCAATACTAGACTCTGCTCTATTGGGATTTGAACGCCAGTTAGACTTGCTAGACACAAAGGCGTTGGGCGTCGCCTCCTTTTCTCTTCTCTTCTTTAAGAGCCAACAGTCAGACATAACATGCCCAGGTTTCTTACAATAATGGCACACAGGAGCAAAGGATCTGGGTTTCCTATCCTTACTCATGGTCTGATTTGAGGTTTGACCCTTATCTGAACTCTTTTCTGGAGCTACATTTTCAGATTTCTTTCCTATTTCTGGATACAACTTTTTAGCAGGACCAAAGGACTTATTCTTGTTGAAAGTAGACTTGTGAGTTAGTGCATAGTCATCAGCATAAGCTGCTGCTTTTGCCAAATTTTCAACTTTCTGTTCATCTAGATAGGTTTTAATGTCATCACGAACACACCTTTTGAACTCTTCAATCAAAATAACTTGCCTAAGTTTTTCAAAGTCTGTACCTACTTCCCTAGAATTACACCATCTGTCAAAGTACACTTCTTTCTCATGGGCAAATTCAACATGAGTTTGACTTTCTTGTTTACGATAATTTCTGAATTTTTGACGATATGCTTCTGGTACCAACTCATATGCTTTCAAAATAGCATTTTTGACAGAGTTATAGTCCACACATTCAGAAATTGGCAAAGCCGTATATGCCTCCTGGGCCTTTCCCCTCAAAACACTTTGCAGCAATAAAGGCCACTGGTCTATAGGCCATTTCAAATTTTGAGCTACTCTTTCAAAGTGTTGAAAGTACTTATCGACCTCCAACTCATTAAAAGGTGGTACCAGTCGCACATTTTTACCCAAATCAAATTTGGTAGCAATGGACTCTTCATGGGCAATTCTACGGGCATTGAGTTCTAAAGCTCTCATTTCTCTTTCATGTTTAAGCGCTCGCTCTTCCTTTTGAGCTTGAGCTTCAAGCTCTTCTTTTCGAGCCTCAAGCTCTTCTTTTCTTTGTCGAGCTTCAAGCTCTTCTTTTCGCTGTTGAGCTTCAAGCTCTTCTTTTCGTTGTTGAGCTTCAAGCTCTCTTTCTCTAGCTTCAAATTCTCTAAGTTTTAGCTCTCTTTCAATTTCTAATCGCCTGATCTCATATTGCCCAGAAGGTTCCATTGGTAGAGGCTTATACACTTCTAAACAACTATCAGGTAAAACATCTTCATCAACTAACTGTTCAACAATAAGCCTTTTAAGTTCATGTTTACGTGTTGACCTTTTCACCTCTATCTGTAACTCTTGTGCTATCTGCATTAACATATCTTTTTTAAAAGTTTCTAGAACTTCCATAGATGGTGACTGTACAAACTCTTTAGCACTAGCCATTTTGAGCACTGTTGACTGTAACCAATTACTAAATCAAATGGATTTTCAAAATGTTAATTGAACGGTTGATCAAATAGTTGTAATCAAATGGTTGGATCCCGGACGAGCCCCCAATTTTCCTGTTACGGTCACGGGCAAGCACGGTAGCAATTACCGGTTGTCTTTAAGTTGTAACAGAAAAAGCAAAAAGTTGAACTTAACAAATTTATTTAATAGTCAACAATAATGATTACAGTCAACTGGTGTGCTCTTAACCAAACACACTAATACAATAATAAGATCTAGCTGACCTGACCACTGAGATTAAGAGTTAAGTTTATCCGCCGTATCCAGCAATCTGTTACGTAATCCGTCCTGTAGTATATTCTGTGATCTGTCCAATGTCCTGTGGTCTGTCCTGTGATCTGTCCAATGTTCACTCACACACAGATATCTATATCTTGTGACCTGTCTCACACTCAACAACACAAAAGGTTCCTGTCCTGCTATTCTTTGTATATCCAGTCACACAGAATGTCTGTCTGGAGACATTTAGAGAGTTAACACAACTGTACTGTCTGCTCCAAGATGTGGACAAAGTCCAAAATGCAGTAAATTCACTCTCTGTTATATGAATGTATAATATCCAAAATATCCAAAGTACAACAAATCTGTCCAGATGATGTATCCAGTTCACTCCAGTAAAAGTTCACAGTGATATAAGCATATATTATACTCCAAAACACAATAGCTCTCCTTATAGCAAGCAAATATAAAGTTTACTTGTGGTCAGATGTACATTCCTTATATACCTTCACAGATTTCTCTGGAATTGTATAGAACCAACTCAGAAAAGCTTGAGCCATCTAGGCCAAAGGAGGAAGTTCTAGAAACTACTGGCAATTGGGTTTCCCCAAATCTATCATAACCACTGAGGGGGGGATTTCCCCCAGTCTGTGAACAGATCAATAAACACTAAAACACAAAAGTCAATAACTCCCTTACTTTAAATGTCAACACACAAAAAGAACCAACAACACAATTATCTTTTATGACAATGTATAAACATAAAGCTTAAATTAAACAATGCACTAATATAGTGCCTAATATATGTAATACACAATGTACTAGTATAGTGTCCAATATATGTAACAGATATCCATCCAAAATAATACTTATACTATCTGTGTGGTCCAATTAATTGTGGCTGTTCTATCTGATCTAAATGACTGTTTTTAATTCGCTCAGTACATGATGGAAGATCGTGCAGTGTATGCAGAAATTTAGATGGCTTTTTAACCAATCAAAATTGCCGTGACATGTTAGAATAAGGGACTGTCAGGTAACACAAAGAATTCTGATGACAAAAGTTTTTTTTGGAATCAGATTATTTCTTGAACTTCCAAAATACAAAGTCCTTGCATAAGATTGTGGATGACTATAACATTTATGCTAAATGAGCTCCATCTATACTGTGATGTATTACCGTAGCCGCGCTCTGTAGCGCCCATGGGCAATGTGACCAAATATTTGCAAAAGTTGGGGAAGGGCGTTTACAACAACGAAAATAAGCCGGGCATTTCAAAGAAATAACCCGAATTTGGGGAAACCGTGTTTTCGTACACACCGACTGGAAGTAAAGTATGCTGTTGGTAAACAAATCTCGATGCAATAAAAGGTGACATAACTACTAAAATAAGGACAATTTTGTTGAAAACGGCTATAAATTAAACAATTTTTACCGATTATTGGGGGTTTATGGAGAAAGTTTACCTCAAAACAACATATTAGCAATTTTTGAGCGATAACGTAAGATTGTGGATGGGCGCTTTCAAAAGCATGAGCGATACAGAGTGCGGCTACGGTATAACAAAAGCATGACCTAAGATCAGATTGATTTTGCATAGATAGTGTGCTAATACAAAAAAATGTTTACTGACCCGTCCCTTTTGTATATGCTACAGTAATTATGTCAATCAGTAAATATACATGTTTACTGAATTGTTTGGTAAATATAATCCGTGAAGTTAACTGATTTTACATATTTTCCTATAACATAAGTAAATCCTGAACCACATTAAATAAGAAAGTAATACAATGTGGTAATTATGCTTCCATTGGGCTTTATAATAATCACTGTTTCTATGTGTGTCCATTGTATTACACATGGATATCCTCCCAAATAACATTACCACACTCTAAATACAGGTATACCACATAGTTTTTTATTTTTGTGCAAGTGTGAAACTTTTTATACAAGAAACGCAATAACAAAACCAAGCCAGTAAGACTTAATCAGTAACAATCTATTGACTGAAAATATATAGAGGAAACACACATCATATGGCTGTGTTGTGTGTTCAGGTATTCTTTTGATGAAGGGGACAACTGGAGCAAGTTTCAAAGCACTCCACAACATATTGAAGTGGATGGTGTACTCAATGAACCTGGAATCAACACCCTGATAGTCAGGCGAGTTTATGTTATTATATTGTCCCATATATACGTCCCATTCGGGAAGGGTCATATTGGGCCACTAAGGACCTGATACTAAATAGTATAAAAAATACTAATGAATATCATATTTAGAGCTAAAGTAAATGCTTTGCTGTGAGTTTGAAATCATTTCAATTCTATTACAAAAATTCGATTTTCAACAACTCACCCTTGGAGTACACAACATTTTGTGCAATATTTTGATGAATATACAACCAAATTACTTTGAATAAAAGGGCAGAAACTGTAATAGTTTGCCTTCAATATAGTATAAATATCATTGTTGTAGTTAACAAATGCTGGATGTTAACAAATGCTGATTTTTTTTCAATATTTTACAAAATCTGTTTTAGTCCCAGGAATATATTTTATATATAACTGGAAATATATTTTTACAACACTTTTGTGAATTTTTGTAACAGTAAGCTCAACCTGGGCTAAGGGAGAAATGATAAAAATATTGAAAGTTATATGGTTTGTAACAACTTACTTGATTGATAGCAATACTTGTAGCTTAGTAAACTGTTAAAAAAATTAAGATGCACTTGTGTGTGTGCAAGTGAAACTTTGGGCTTTGCAAATACCTAAACCTTTTGAAAACATAACATGTTGAGTATCATGTGTTCGTATCTGTACAAATCATTTCAATTTATGATTAATTGATGAGAATTGTCACAGCTATCTGAGCTATCAACCCTCTAGATATATTGTGGCCAACCGACCATTGTTTGTTTTGACCTGCCAATGATCAATGGCATTTTTGAGAATTATTTTTACCATTTTTACCCCACAGCCCTTAAGGGCTGTCGGGGTATTGCTTTCACCCATGGTGTCCGGATGGGCGGGCGGGCGGGTGGGCGGGCGGCGGGAAATAGTTTGTCTGGGCTGTATCTCAGAAACCGTAAGGTGTAGGAAGTTGATACTTGGTAGGGACATTGGTTAGGGGGTGTAGGTGTGCAACGTCATGGTCTGACCTTGATTTGACCTTTGACCTTGCCGTAGTGACCTTGAGTTTGAAAATTTTGTCCGGGCTGTATCTCGGAAACCGTAAGGTGTAGGAAGTTGATACTTGGTAGGGACATTGGTTAGGGGGTGTAGTTGTGCAACGTCATGGTCTGACCTTGATTTGACCTTTGACCTTGCCGTAGTGACCTTGAGTTTGAAAATCTTGTCCGGGCTGTATCTCGGAAACCGTAAGGTGTAGGAAGTTGATACTTGGTAGGGACATTGGTTAGGGGGTGTAGGTGTGCAATGTCATGGTCTGACCTTGATTTGACCTTTGACCTTGCCGTAGTGACCTTGACCTATAAAATCTTGTCCGGGCTATATCTCGGAAACCGTAAGGTGTAGGAAGTTGATACTTGGTAGGGACATTGGTTAGGGGGTGTAGTTGTGCAACGTCATCGTCTGACCTTGATTTGACCTTTGACCTTGCCGTAGTGACCTTGAGTTTGAAAATCTTGTCCGGGCTGTATCTCGGAAACCGTAAGGTGTAGGAAGTTGATACTTGGTAGGGACATTGGTTAGGGGGTGTAGGTGTGCAATGTCATGGTCTGACCTTGATTTGACCTTTGACCTTGCCGTAGTGACCTTGACCTATAAAATCTTGTCCGGGCTATATCTCGGAAACCGTAAGGTGTAGGAAGTTGATACTTGGTAGGGACATTGGTTAGGGGGTGTAGTTGTGCAACGTCATGGTGTGACCTTGATTTGACCTTTGACCTTGGCGTAGTGACCTTGACCTATAAATTCTTGTCCAGGCTATATCTCGGAAACTGTAAGGTATAGGAAGTTGATATTTGGTAGGGACATTGGTTAGGGGGTGTAAGTGTGCAACGTCATGGTGTGACCTTGATTTGACCTTTGACCTTGCCGTAGTGACCTTGACCTATAAAATCTTGTCTAGGCTATATCTCAGAAACCGTAAGGTGTAGGAAGTTGGTACTTGGTAGGGACATTGGTTAGGGTGTGTAGGTGTGCAGTATCATGGTCTGACCTTGATTTGACCTTTGACCTTGCCGTAGTGGCCTTGACCTATAAAATCTTGTCCGGGCTATATCTCAGAAACCGTAAGGTGTATGAAGTTGGTACTTGGTAGGGACATCGGTTAGGGAGTGTAGGTGTGCAACGTCATGGTCTGACCAGGATTTGACCTTTGACCTTGCCATAGTGACCTTGAGTTTAAAAATCTTGTCCGGGCTATATCTCGGAAACCGTAAGGTGTAGGAAGTTGATACTTGGTAGGGACATTGGTTAAGGGATATAGTTGTGCAACATCATGGTCTGACCTTGATTTGACCTTTGACCTTGGCGTAGTGACCTTGACCTATAAAATCTTGTCCGGGCTATATCTTGGAAATCGTAGGGTTGAGGAAGTTGATACTTGGTACGGACATTGGTTAGGGGATATAGTTGTGCAACATCATGGTCTGACCTTAATTTGACCTTTGACCTTGTCCTAGTGACCTTGACCTATAAAATCTTGTTGCACCTTTGGGTCTCTCTTTTGATGCAGATTAAGCACTGTTAAAGTCATATTAGAATTTATTAAGAATTTTACTTTCATAACTTCCCATTGTAAGAGATAGAATTTCATCAAGTGAGCCACAGATTTTGCTCCAACACCACACATAAGCATTCATTAAATGTATTACCACTTCTATATGCATGGTAATATTCAAACCATCTAAACCATAATTTGGCCATGCAGATGTAGATAAAGAGGGTTGAATTTTAGTTTGCTGATTAATGCTGTTATCTTGTTATTGAATTATCTTGTTTTAATACGTCATCTTTATATGCATGATCTTTCTTTTAAACATTATTTGGACCTTTATATAACTGACAGTGCTCTGAAAGTATCCTAAAGTTTATACTGATACAGTACTTCTGTATCTCATGGTGTTGAAAATATTTCCCTAGGCTGTGGGGTACGGGCATCTCTGATGCTATTTTTAGATATACCAATACACAAAATATGGCACCAGTTCATGTTTCTGTCTGGGCAATTAATTGCTTTACAGTTTTTGTCAAGGAACAAGGAAAACATTTATTCTGTAAAAAAAAACCTCTGACCCATGATACATAAAGCTGTTACTATTGGAATACCAAATAACTTTGTACTGGGTTATAGACTATAGTTCACAAATTATAAACAATAATTAACATTTACAAGCAAAATAGCAGAATTCAAAATACTGTGAATTGAATTAATTGGCATGATTTGCTTCACTTATTATGAAAAATTAGGACAGAAAGCAAGTTAAATCTGTTAGCCTTGATGGGTTTTTGGATGCAATATTTGTCACTGTCTTTTCTGTTTTATTTGGACGCCAGTTTCAAATTAACACCTGCTCTATTTGTATGTGAAAATAATCGAACATATTCATTTATTTTTAGAGGGGGTGGGGGAGAGATTATAAGGTAGATAGTGTAAAACACTTTCCATTTTAATTTTTATTGCAGTTTATTTGGCCATTTGGAGAAGAGTGGCTGGATTGTTGTAAAAGTGAATTTCTCCACTGCATTAACCACAAAGTGTAGCGCAGATGATTATGAACCATTTGTACCTTCATTTGAAATTGGCTCTAAGGTCAGTGTTTTCATGTAGTCAGCTATTTAAATTGTAGCCACTTTCGTATTTACTTGATTATCTAACTGTGTAAATTTATCAACCTTTGTCTTGTATATCTATTTAGGTTACTCTGTAAAATTATCAACCATTTCTTATTTATTTCTTAGCTTGCTTGAGTTTGAAATGTCAAATTAACTTTTTGGGAATCATAGACTGCATATCTTTTTGTGGGTTGGATTTGATAATTGATTTAAGGTCAAGCAGGATGCACTGGACATAAATGACTTTTATTATCCACCACACGACGTATTTGCCCTAAATACGGGGAAATACAGACCGGGATGTATTTTTTTTGTATACACTGGCGCCCCGGTACTATGGATAATGAGTGTGAATAACTTCCGGTTTTTCAACAATATCTCGGAAAGTATGCAACTTACAAATATATATAATATATCATTAGAAAGGTGTTATTGTAGCGCTTCTGCTGATGTATGTTGCATAAAAATCCATGCAGAAATGACTGAGATTTTGCAAGTTAAAGATTGAAGTTTTTATATTCAGTGTTGCTCATGCTTTTCAAAGCCTTTTTCACATCCTGTCATTAAACATTCGTATTATTTGACCCATAAATCACACAAAATGGTGGATAATAAAAGTAAAACACCCCTCATCAGACATATACAGAAAAAATATATCACTCATGAAGATTAACAATATAATACTCGTGCTACGCACTCATATAATATTGTTATCTTCATTCGTGATATATTTTTTCTGTATATGTCATTCGGGAAGTTTTCCTATTATATCTCTTATGGTTGATCCAAAGGATTAGGAATGTAAAATTGGACTGAAATTTGTAAAGAAAATTGTAAAGATTGGACTGGTGGTGATTAAATTCAAGCTTAAATGATATCACCTTTTCTAGGAGCCCTTGTACCTCATTTTTGGGGAATTCACCATATATTGTTAAAATTTTGTCCTGTCTGGGAATTTGTTACATTCAGATATTTTGCTGGTCAGTTTATTTTAAAAAGTTTATTTTTCAATTAAACCCTTTACTCTGTTCTGAAGTAGAATGTACATGAAAATTTGTAAGTCAATTCTATCAAATATTGGTCCCCAACTAATAGTCAATCTGGCATGTTTTGTAATTTAGATATTGTATTAATTTTTAGTAAAATTATTACAAAATTCTGGGTTTTGCCAGTGGGAAATTTGACGTACACTTTTTAAGTTACACCCATATGCCTAACTGTAGCGAATTTCATATTTTACAGCACAACTGCCTGCTTGGTCAAATTGTGACATACACCAGGCAAAAGCAAGGTGCCAAGTGTTACAACGGGAAGAATTACACTCACCCGAACAACACTTCCTCCTGCGATTGTATTGATGAGGATTACGAATGGTAAACCAGACTAGGTCTAGTGTTTCTAGCACTTCATACCAGCAGCGTTTTGAAAAATAGGTTAAGCATATCTGAGTGTTGTAAAGTGCCTATTTGTATGGATTTGACTTTGTTACGCCTACGCCGCCGCCGCAGTGTGTAGAGAGATTTTACCGTTACCACTCTAACAAGAAAAATATTATAGCTAGCCTTCACAAATTTGCAGGATATATTCATAGCCATAAAATCTTGCCTGGGAATATTTTTGGCCTCATTTTGAAAAACAAGATGGCCGCCACGGGCGTTTTTCGACTTTAAACAAGGACTTTTGGTGGCCCTCTAGAGCAAAGGGTATTATAGGTAGAGATCTCAAATTCGCAGGATATGTTCCTCATTATAAAATCTTGACTGGGAATATTTTTGGCCTCATTTTGCAAAACAAGATGGCCACCACACGCGTTTCTTTGCAGTCATGAAAAGTGCTTATATCTCCCATATTATTGGTCCTAGAGGTTTAGGATGGTAAACCAACCTATAGGAAATCATGGGCTGGGAATCTTTTGGTGTTGTCAGATTTGACCTTGGACCCCTCCTTCAAGGTCAAACGAGGATAGCCAAACTTAAAAGTGCTTATAACTCGCTTATTATTGGTCCTAGAGGTTTGGGATGGTAAACTAACCTATAGGAAATCATGGGCTGGGAATCTTTTGGTTTGGTCAGATTTGACCTTGGACCCCTCCTTCAAGGTCAAACGAGCATAGCCTAACTTAAAAGTGCTTATAACTCGCTTATTATCGGTCCTAGAGGTTTAGGATGGTAAACCAACCTATAGGAAATCATGGGCTGGGAATCTTTTGGTGTGGTCGGATTTGACCTTGGACCCCTCCTTCAAGGTCAAACGAGCATAGCCAAACTTAAAAGTGCTTATAACTCGCTTATTATCGGTCCTAGAGGTTTGGGATGGTAAACCAACCTATAGGAAATCATGGGCTGGGAATCTTTTGGTGTGGTCGGATTTGACCTTGGACCCCTCCTTCAAGGTCAAACGAGCATAGCCCAACTTAAAAGTGCTTATAACTTGCTTATTATTGGTCCTAGAGGTTTGGGATGGTAAACCAACCTATAGGAAATCATGGGCTCGGAATCTATTGCTGTGGTCAGATTTGGCCTTGGACCCCTCCTTCGAGGTCAAACGAGGATAGTACACAAAATCATGTGCTGGGAATCTATTGCTGTGGTCGGATTTGACCTTGGACCCTCCATCAAGGTCAAACGAGGATAGCCAAACTTAAAAGTACTTATAACTCACTTATTATTGGTCCTAGAGCTTTGGAATGGTAAACCAAAATCTAGGAAATCATGGGCTGGGAATCTTTTGGTGTGATCGGATTTGACCTTTGGCCCCCCTTTCAAGGTTGAATGAGGATTGCCAAAATTAGTGTTTATGTCTTGCTTATTCGTATTCCTAGAGGTTTGCAGTGTCACACCAACCTATAGGAAATCATGGGCTGAGAATCTTTTGATATGGTCAGATTTCACCATGGGCTTCTCCTTCAAGGTTACGCGATGTTAGAATGACTTTGGTGAGTTTTCTTCTGGTGGATACAATTTGCATCGGTTCTCCGATGCGATAGGTCTAGTTATCACTCATTGCCACGGGTCTTGAGAATTGTTTTTATGTCAGCTGACTTGTCAGTCAGCTGACATTATGTCATCACTCTGCGGCGTGGGCGTCCGCGTCCGCGTGAACAACTTCTTCTCCAAAACTACAAGGCCTAGAGACATGCTGTTTTTTTTAAAAGATACCTTATCTATCGAGGATGAAAAATTGTTCAAGGCATGCAAATCTGTCTGTTCGTCTGTTTGCTAGAGACATTACAAGGGGGGTACCCCCACCAAAAGTGTGAAAATTTCAACTTTTTATCACAATTTTCTCAGTGACTATTGCAGGGATTTCTCTCATATCTTGCATATATGTACTAGGCCAGAGGTAGATTCTCTTGTGTGAGTATGAGACCTGGATCTGTCTTACTTTTTTTTTAATAAATTTTTTTAATAATTTTTAATGCATTAAAATTCATGAAATCATGCACTAAATCACTTATAACTTCAAAAGTGTTGCATTTACAGCATTTTGTGAAAATATGTTGTTCAGCTACTTTTTTCATAGCTACAATATGGTGAGTAAGTTGGGTGTCTGTCTCAATAGCTAAGTGAGTAATAGCTACTTTTGGGCTTTTCAGTAACTTCCATTATGAGTAAAATCACTTGTAACTTAAAAACTATTGCATTTAGAGAATTTCGTATAAATATGTTATTCAGCTACTTTTGGGCCAGCTATAACATAGTGAAGTTTCAGACCTGTAGCTCATGGCATAGCTGAGTAATAGCTACTTTTAGGTTATCACTGTTGAGTAAATCACTTATAACTTGAAAACTATTGCATTTAGAGAATTTCGTATAAATATGTTATTCAGCTACTTTTTTCATAGCTACAATATGGTGAGTAAGTTGGGTGTCTGTCTCAATAGCTAAGTGAGTAATAGCTACTTTTGGGCTTTTCAGTAACTTCCATCATGAGTAAAATCACTTGTAACTTAAAAACTATTGCATTTAGAGAATTTCGTATAAATATGTTATTCACCTACTTTTGGGCCAGCTATAACATAGTAAAATTTCAGACCTGTAGCTCATGGCATAGTTGAGTAATAGCTACTTTTAGGTTATCACTGTTGAGTAAATCACTTATAACTTGAAAACTATTGCATTTAGAGTATTTTGTTTCGATATGTTATTCACCTATTTTGGGGTCAGCTATAACATAGTGAAGTTTCAGACCTGTGGCTCATTTCATAGCTGAGTAATAGCTACTTTGAAGTTCTCACTGTTGAGTAAATCAGTTATAATTGGAAAACTATTGCATTTACAGAAATTTGTGCAAATATGTTATTCAGCTACTTTTGGGTCAGCTATAACATAGTGAAATTATAGACCTGTAGTTCATGGCACAACTGAGCAATAGCTATTCTCAGGTACTGACTGTTGAGTAAATCAGCTATAACTTGAAAAATATTGCATTTGGAGTATTTTGTTAAAATATATTGTTCACCTACTTTTGGGTCAGCTATAACATAGTGAAATTACAGACCTATAGCTCATGGCATAGCGGAGCAATAGCTATTTTCAGGTTCTCACTATTGAGTAAATCAGTTGTAGCTTGAAAACTATTGCATTTACAGTAGTTTGCTTAAATGTGTTGTTCACCTACTTTTGGGTTAGCTATAACGTAGTAAAATTTCAGACATGTAGCTCATTGCATAGCTGAGTAATAGTTCCTTTGAGGTTCTCACTGTTGAGTAAATCAGTTGTAACTTGAAAACTATTGCGTTTACAGTAGTTTGCTTAAATGTGTTGTTCACCTACTTTTGGGTTAGCTATAACATAGTAAAATTTCAGACATGTAGCTCATTGCATAGCTGAGTAATAGTTCCTTTGAGGTTCTCACTGTTGAGTAAATCAGTTGTAACTTGAAAACTATTACATTTAGATAAATTTGTTAAATATGTTATTCACAGAATTTTTGGTCAGCTATAACATAGTGAAATTGCAGACCTCTATGTCATGGCATAGCTGAGCAATAGCTACTTTCAGGTTCTCACTGTTCAGTAAATCATTGTATCCACTGGATAGCCGCAGTGTGTAGAGAGAGATTTCACCATTACTGCTCTGATGAAAAAAAATATTATAGCTAGCTTTCTTAAGTTTGCAGTTTTTATTAATAACCATAAAATGTTGTCTGGGAATATTTTTGGCCTCATTTTGAGAAACAAGATGGCCGCCACAGGTGTTTTTTGTCAGTCATGAAAAGTGCTTATATCTCCCTTATTATTGATCCTAGAGGTTTGGGATGATAAACCAACCTGTAGGAAATCATGGGGTGGGAATCTTTTGGTGTGGTCAGATTTGACCTTCAATGACCCCTCCTTCAAGGTCAAACAAGGATAGCCAAACTCAAAAGTGCTTATAACTCGCTTATTATTGGTCCCAGAGGTTTGGGATGGTAAACCATCCCATAGGAAATCATTGGCTCGGAATCTTTTGGTATGGTCAGATTTGACCTTTGGACCCCTCCTTCAAGGTCAAATGACGACAGCCAAGCTTAAAAGTGCTTATAACTCATTTATAATTGGTCCTAGAGGTTTGGAATGGTAAACCATAGGAAATCATGGGCTGGGAATGTATTTGTGTGGTTAGATTTGACCTTGGACCCCTTCTTCAAGGTCGAACGAGGATATTGCATTTGTAGTATTTCTTTAAATATGTTTTAACCTATTTTTTACACTTAAACAATTACCTTGTTATTTTCCTTCATAATACCATTTACAGGGCACAACTTTTTTATCCTTTTCTTCTGTCAGCTTCGGAATTTCTTTCGAACTTGCTGTTCAGTTACCATTTACTGTATTTCTGTACAGCCCTTTTCCTGATAATTATTCTGTCCTCTAATCACCTTCACAAATCAAAAACACTCAGTCAGCTGACACAGTGCCCGTTCACGGGCACTCTCCTCTTGTTATGTAATAGTGCCCCCTCCCCCATTAAAAAATTCATTGTCCCTGGGGCATTTTTATGGTAAAGCCCAATATGTTGAGTTTTCAGGAGGTATTTCCAACCTAATGGAGATTTGACCATTTGTTTTATAAATATTTTATTTATTTAATTTTATTTAAATTTCAGTGACTATGGCTACACCCAGGAGGATTGTGACAGTTTTGAAAGCTGTTCAAAGAAACCATGTACAAAAGCCTCCTGGTTTGACCCAGAAAAACCAGTCGGAATGTGTAATGAGGGAGAACCTTACCAGCAGTCTAAAGGGTGAGAAACATTTAAATGCATGAAGTTCATATATACCCTGTGTACACTACAATCTGTGTTAACAAGGATTGAGGGTTGAAGTAGATTTAGCCAGATTCATTTCAATCCAGGTTGAGTGTCGACATTACAGAGTTTAATCTGGGTTCACAAGTTTCAGTGATATAAGTAAAGTAAAAACCCACAAATTAGCTTATGAAACATATAACAATTTTTATTATCTCCCGCCGGGCTTTAGCCCGGGAGGGAGATTATGAAATGATGCCTGTGCGTGCGTGCGTGCGTGTGTACGTGCGTTAGTTAGTCACGCAGATTCCTCCAAAACTACTACAGCTACAGATTTTTTGTAAATTAATTGTCCCAATTAATTTTCACGCCCTCGAAAATTTTTTGGGTTTTATGGACTTAGGCCTAAAGATAACTGAGTAATAGCTATCTTAGCTACTTGGAGTAAAGGGCTCATAACTCAAAAACTATTGCAGTTACAACTTTTTCTTCAAATATGTTGTTCAGCTACTTTGTCCTTAGCTATAAGATGGTACATAGTTTGGGGTCCCATTGCATGCCATAAGTGAGTAATAGCTATTTTCTCATTTGTAGCTAAATAACAAAAGGAGTAAATGTCAAATATCTTCAAAAGTATTAGAGTTACAGAAATCTTTTCAAATATGTTGTTCATCTACTTTTTGGTAAGCTATCACATAGTAAAGTTTCAGACCTGTTGCACCTTGGATAGCTGAGTAATAGCTACTTTGAAATTCTGACTGTTGAGTAAAGCCATTGTAACTCCAAAACTATTGCAGTTAGAGTGTTTTCCTAAAATATGTTGTTCAGCTACTTTGTCCTTAGCTATAAGATGGTACATAGTTTGGGGTTCTATTGCATGCCATAAGTGAGTAATAGCTATTTTCTCATTTGTAGCTAAATAACAAAAGAAGTAAATGCCAAGTATCTTCAAAAGTATTACAGTTACAGAAATCTTTTCAAATATGTTATTCATCTACTTTTGGGTAAGCTATCACATAATAAAGTTTCAGACCTGTTGCACCGTGGATAGCTGAGTAATAGCTACTTTCAAATTCCGACTGTTGAGTAAAGCCATTGTATCTCCAAAACTATTGCAGTTAGAGTGTTTTCCTAAAATATGTTGTTCAGCTACTTTGTCCTTAGCTATAAGATGGTACATAGTTTGGGGTTCTATTGCATGCCATAAGTGAGTAATAGCTATTTTCTCATTTGTAGCTAAATAACAAAAGAAGTAAATGCCAAATATCTTCAAAAGTATTAGAGTTACAGAAATCTTTTCGAATATGTATTCATCTCTAAAAGTATTGCAGGTAGCCAATTTTTCTCAAATAACTCCTTCAGGTACTTTTGGAAGAGCTTTCACATGGTGAAGTTTCAGATCCGTAGCTAATTACTCACCTACTCAAAATGAGTAAATGCTAATTATCTCTAAAATTATTGCAGATAGACAATTTTTCTCAAATAACTCGTTCATCTACTTTTGGGAGAGCTTTCACTTGGTAAAATTTCAGACCCGTAGCTAATTATTCACCTGCTGTAAATGAGTAAATGCTAATTATCTCTAAAAGTATTGCAGGTAGCCAATTTTTCTCAAATAACTCCTTCACATACTTTTGGAAGAGCTTTCACATGGTCAAGTTTCAGATCCGTAGCTAATTACTCACCTACTCAAAATGAGTAAATACGAATTATCTCTAAAAGTATTGCAGATAGCCAATTTTTCTCAAATAACTCATTCACCTACTATTGGGAGAGCTTTCACTTGGTGAAGTTTCAGACCCGTAGCTAATTGTTCACCTACTCAAAATGAGTAAATGCTAATTATCTCTAAAAGTATTGCGGATAGCCAATTTTTCTCATATAACTCATTCACCTACTTTTGGGAGAGCTTTCACTTGGTGAAGTTTCAGACCTGTAGCTAATTACTCACCTACTCAAAATGAGTAAATGCTAATTATCTCTAAAAGGATTGCAGATAGCCATTTTTTGTCAAATAACTCATTCACCTACTTTTAGGAGAGCTTTCACTTGGTGAAGTTTCAGACCCATAGCTAATTACTCACCTGCTCAAAATGAGTAAATGCTAATTATCTCTAAAAGTATTGCAGATAGCCAATTTTTCTCAAATAACTCATTCACCTACTTTTGGGAGAGCTTTCACATGGTGAAGTTTCAGCCCCATAGCTAATTACTCCCCTGCTCAAAATGAGTAAATGCTAATTATCTCTAAAAGTATTGCAGATAGCCAATTTTTCTCAAATAACTCATTCATCTACTATTGGGAGAGCCATCACTTGGTGAAGTTTCAGACCCGTAGCTAATTATTCACCTACTCAAAATGAGTAAATGCTAATTATCCCTAGAAGTATTGCGGATAGCCTTCACATGGTGAAGTTCCAGACCCGTAGGTAATTACTCACTTACTCAAAATGAGTAAATGCTAATTATCTCTAAAAGTATTGCAGATAGCCAATTTTTCTCGAATAAGTCATTCACCTACTTTTGGGACAGCTTTCACTTGGTGAAGTTTCAGACCTGTAGCTAGTTACTCACCTACTCAAAATAAGTAAATGCCTATTATCACTAAAAGTATTGCAGATAGCCAGTATTTCTCAAATAACTCATTCACCTACATTTTGGAGAAGTTTCACATGCTTAAGTTTTTTTATGAATTTTTAAAATAAATTTTAATACATTAAAATTAATTAAATCATGCACTAAATCAATTATAACTTGAAAAGTACTGCATTTAGAGCACTTTGTGCAAATATGTTATGCAGCTACTTTTGGGTCAGCTATAACATAGTAAAATTTCAGACCTGTAGCTCATGGCATAGCTGAATAATAACTACTTTTAGGTTATCACTGTTGGGTAAATCACTTATAACTTGAAAACTTTTCCATTTACATTATTTAGTTTCAGTATGTTATTCACCTATTTTGAGGCAGCTATAACATAGTAAAATTCCAGACCTGTGGCTCATTGCATAGCGGAGTAATAGCTACTTTGAAGTTCTTACTCAACACTAAATCATTTATAACTTGAAAAGTATTACATTTAGAGCATTTTGTTAAAATATGTCATTCACCTACTTTTCCCATAGCAAAAACATGGTGAGTAACTTGGGTGTCTATCTGAATAGCTAAGTGAGTAATAGCTACTTTTGGGCTTTTCACTAACTTCCATCATGAGTAAAATCACTTGTAACTTGAAAACTATTGCATTTAGAGAATTTTGTGCAAATATGTTATTCACCTACTTTTGGGTCAGCTATAACATACTAAAATTTCAGACCTCTAGCTCGTGCCATAGCTGAGTAATAGCTACTTTTGCCTTTGCCGGTGGATACATTTTGCATCTGGCCACAGATGCATCCTTGGTCTAGTCTCTAAAAGTATTACAGGTGGGCAATTTCTTCTAAATAAGTCATTCACCTACTTTTGGGTGATCTACCACATAGTGAAGTTGCAGAACTGTAGCTCTTTAGATGGCAGAGTAATAGCCACTAAAATAAGTAAATGTCTTGTATCTCTAAAAGTAGTACAGATAGGCTATTTCTTCTAAAGACGTGCTTCCCTACTTTGAGTTGATCTGCATAATGAAGTGGCAGAACTGTAGCTCTTTGGATGGCAAAGTAACAGCTACTAAAATGAGTAAATGCCTTTTGTCTTTAAAAGTATTGCAATCAAACATTAAACTTGTCACTTCTACATGTGCCTCCATCTCGCAGGAAAATTTATATTCCACTATCTTTAGGACATCTAATTTATACGGCGGGAGATAAATGCATGCGTCAGAATGCTTGTTTTTAATTAATTTCTAATGCTGACAAAATTTGTAAAACATACCAACTATATATTATTTATGATGCAGTTTAGTAACTGAAAATATAATTAATCAAATAAAAATATTTTATTATTAAAAATTGTGTCACTTTTTTTCAGCAACGGATCAATTGCAATCATTTCAAACATTTTTGCTTATTAACCTGTTTTATTCACAAATCTTCACACATTTTTTGCCTAATTATAATCAGTGAAAGATCACACAATTACTTCAGATGGCCTTTTTTTAAATTAGGTCCTCCTGCTAACAAAGGAATAAGGTACATATAATGAATCAATAGTATTAAGTTAAGCAATAGTTTTTAGGCAGTAAGTTAATTGATTACAGTGCCAATTCACTCAACCTTTTTCAATCTAGATTGAGAGGGTCCAGCCTACAAAGGGGATTAAGCCAATCTTCTTCAATCCACCTGTTGATCAGGGTCAGATTTATCCTTGTCAACACACTTTGAGAGTGTACACATCAAATCCCCAATGTTCTTTAATCTGTGTCAGCTGGGTTAAATCATTAGTCTTAATACCAGGAATGTCACTGGTCACTTTTAGGGAAACCTGGTGTCAGACTAATGTGCAGAGAAGTATGTGTTGTTTGCTTCTATATTTGGTTGTTCAGAAAAGTGGTGTCAGACCAAAAGCATGCAGTTTATGAGTATATTTAGTTGGAGGTATAAAAGAACTGTATCAGACCATTGTTTAGAAAAACATATATATAGTAGTTGTAATCATTGATTGTAGGTACAGAAAAGTGGCATCAGACCACTGTTTAGAGAAGGCCATATATTTGTTACATATATTCACATGTAGGTACAGAAAAGTGGCCTCAGACCACTGTACAGAGAAAAACCTGCCAGATAAGTACAAGACTGTGGAAAAAACCTGCCCCACTCTTGCCCCTGCTGACATGAAGCTAGAAGTACTTGGTGGCCAGATTATCAGCAGAGGCACTGAGATCACTTTTCAACTGCTACAAAATGAGGTGTGTGTCAGTATGGGTGCTTGTCTTCATAGCAAAGCCAGCAGGTAGACCTAAAGCATAGTGTGATATCACAATGCTTTCATTTAAAAGCTAGATACATGAAAGAGGCTTCATACCACTTTTTTCAGAAAAACAATTTAAACACTTCCCAATTTACAGACAGACAAGTTTGTATTCTTCCTTCAACTTCCTTTGTGAGCAGCCTGCGAAATTCGCGGTGGCCCTGTGGCCCGGGGCCCCCCCTTTTAAGTTAGGGCCACCAGAACTTGACTTTCATGGGCCCCAATGGGCCACCACATTGACTACAACATGCCTGGTGTAGTAATACAATCCAGTGTGCTGTCATTTTTTAAAAATTGGTTTCCTTTCCGCATGGCTAAGCCCTTAATTATGCATTGTGTTTTACATATTCCAGATTGAGTTCACCCTTAAGTAGCACTGTTTCTCTCACTCTTTCACACACAGGCCAACATACTTTCCTCCCCACTCCCTTTATATGTTATAGCTAGGCAGTGAGTGCGTGTATGTTTGGCTGAATGTAGCCTTGCCAGGGGCCACGGTGGCAGAGTGGTAACACTCTCGCCTCCCACCTCTGCAGCCGGGGTTCGATCCCCGTCATGGCCGTAAGTGGGAAAGCTGGTAGTTGCTTGCCGTTGGTCGGCAGTTTACAGTACAGAACCCTAACAAACTGTATGTACTGGTTTCCTGTGCCCTTCCAACTACCCGTCGTGATATGACCTGTACAGTGTTGAAAGCGACGTAAAACCCCAAATAAACAAACAAATGTAGCCTTGCCACAGTCGTTTGTACAAATAATACACAACTGTTTAACTTTATTATAAGTATTTTTCATAATATAGACACAAATGTTTGACTGCATTTTAAGTATTTTTCATAATGTTCTCATACACTTACTTAGCCTAGCTTGTCTCCCAGACTAGAAAGGCCTCTAAATACAGAGTGCATTATGGCAAAAATATTTTCATGTTTGCATCATGATTCAGACAGCCTAGAAGGCCAGGCTAGGCTGAATGTACTGATCCACTGGCAATTTTGTGTGAGTGAGGGGGGGGGGACTTGTCACTGTAGATCTACTGGTTATAAAGCATATGCCTTGATCGTTTTTCTGCAGTCTTCCTTGTGAAGGGGGAGGGGGAGAACCACTAAGTGCACGAACTCTTGGAAGAGTGCAGAAATAATCAGTATTTAGGAAAGTTAAATAAATGAATTGGGGTACAGATGAATTCTTCCAAATTTGGTGTAATTTGTTTGAAAATTAAAGCCAGGAGAGAGTTTTCTTATTTTTAATTGGGCTTTTACAGTGAAATATGCTTCTCTTCTCACATACATAAAAAATCAATATTTTGCTTTCTGGTGATGTCATTAATTAATGATGTCACAATGCAATTGTTATTGTGAGGTCACAAGCCTGAATGTAGGACGTTTCGGCCACGGACGTTTCGGACTAGGACGTTTCGGACTAGGACGTTTCGGCCACGGACGTTTCGGCTCGGCCATTTTTGAGGGTGGACGTTTCGGCCAAATATATTTTTGGATCAGGTTTTCAATGATTAAACATGCAAATAATACAACTGTGATAACAACATTTATTGTACAACCTTTCCCACATTTTATAACAATAATATAATAACATTTTACACAATTAAGCTATATACATAAACTTCAGATCACACAATTCAGAGTCATTTTAAATGTTTGGCTGACCACCTCTCAGGTTATGGCTTACACCCCGAAGGAAGTCTGGTATGGACTTGCGGCCTAGAGATCTGTCCTCACAGAGATTGTGCAGTCTACCTTGAAGTTCGGTGTATACTTTCTTGATCCTCTTCTTTGGTCTCACACCACGCTCATCCTGTAGAAGTACAGCAGATACACGGGCACACTCTGCTTGCAAACACTCAATCAGTTTCCACACTGTAGGGTGGCTTTGGCCAACAAGGTTCCTGAATTTGTTGTTCCAGCCCTCTGATACGTTGTTGGTCCTTGGTTGGTTTGCAAGGGTCACCTCATGCATATTCCATTGGGCGGGAGCAAATATGGGTGGCACACGCCGGAACCTTAGCTGAAGATCTGGAGTCTGAGGTCTGGGACGCAGATGGCCTGTCACATAATTTGTGTCAAAGTACTCCAGCAGTGGGGTTGATTTTTCTGGAGCCGATTCTCTCAGGTAGGTCATCCCTTCAGACACTTCATGTAGTGGGAGAAAGGCTAGGGCATCAATTTGTCCACAGAACAAACGGAAATCATCATCACTTTCATACAGGTTGGTGAGGCCCAAGGACTGTATCTTACGCCATATTGCTTGGGTCAAGTGGTAGAAGCAGTACTGAATAGTCACGTGTTCACCAAACACTGCATGGAGTGCCAGCTCGACACTTCGTTCAAAGTCAACTATTACAACAGAAGGATCACATCCTGCTTCTTCTAGGACACGTAGCATGACTTCATAAGACGTCTGAGTTTTACGCTGCAGTAATGCATAGGCAAGTGGCAGAAAAACACCATTGCATTTTCCTTGGACCACATACAACTGGTGAAACAAACGAGGAGCAACAGCAAAGGTGCCATCCATGCACCAGACCTCACAAGAAGCAAGCTGTTGTAAGTGGGCATCAGTGGCAAATATGACCACACGCTCATCAGCATCTTGCCCATTGTCATACTTCAGGAATGTGGTTGGGTGTTCACCAGAAGTCTGGCTCCACTGGCCTTCAATGATCAGCTCATGCAGTGTGTTTGGGTCTTTGGGTCGGTGATGTGCCCGGACACGGCGTAGAACTCTCTTGATAGTTTCAGCAGCTGGAAGCCTGGCTTGGACTTCATCAGGAGCAGCAGCTGCAGCAAATGGGAGTATCTGGTTGGGCTTGTCATTGGCTGTACTTGCTGAGCTCTTCATGGAATGGCGGCACTTTTCGACACTAACACCTGTCTCATCAGCTGGATGACTGTGTTCTTTCACAAGCCTAGCACCAGTGTACTCTTTGTTTGTTTTTAACATAGCAGAACATTTCATTGCACAATCACGCTTTACACAACGCCATGACACTTCATCCTTAGATTTGGCAATATTTTTGATAGTATACATATATCCATCAAGACATAGTTTTTTGCCACCCCTTTTAGTACTTATAATCTCCATGCTAGCTGAAATCTAATAATCTATACAAGAACAACTCTGGAAGCTTATATCATGCACTATGAAAATATACTGATGTCTTGTAAGAATTGCCCCTATATATATTCTCTAAGGGCTTCTCAATTGCAATTCAGATTTGATATTACTTATCCCCAAAACTGTAGATCAATCACCTGAGCAGTGCAATTCTGAGCAGGTATCAATCAGAAAGATTCTCTTGATTTACTTGCTAAACTGTAGATCAATCACCTGAGCAGTGCAATTCTGAGCAGGTATCAATCAGAAAGGTTCTCTTGATTTACTTGCTAAACTGTAGATCAATCACCTGAGCAGTGCAATTCTGAGCAGGTATCAATCAGAAAGGTTCTCTTGATTTACTTGCTAAACTGTAGATCAATCACCTGAGCAGTGCAATTCTGAGCAGGTATCAATCAGAAAGATTCTCTTGATTTACTTGCTAAACTGTAGATCAATCACCTGAGCAGTGCAATTCTGAGCAGGCATCAATCAGAAAGGTTCTCTTGATTTACTTGCTAAACTGTAGATCAATCACCTGAGCAGTGCAATTCTGAGCAGGTATCTATTAAATAGCTTCCCTTTGGGGTGTTACCTTTTTATTGAGGCAGTGAACAAAAAGTCCATGGGTTTCAAAGGGTTTTAAAATGAAAAGCAACTGAATTTAAAATTTACTGCACAAAAAGACCAGGAAAGGGTTTAAAGATGAAATAGCAACTTGACAAAGGTTAAGTTTGCTGATATAAGTGGAGAATGATAATATTCCATTAAATGTGTAAAAATGAGATGTTTGATGATTGATAATCACAAAAAGGGAAACAGTCTGCCTGTTTCCTCAACTTGATCAAAGAAAATTGTGCAGACACTGCTTTCCTTAAACCATAAAAGGTTTGCTTTCACAGCTCTCCTTTCAAGTCACTTAGTGATATAGATTTTCCCTTTTTGGACACAAGAACATTAAAAGATGTTCTTATTATATAAATCTCCTAAAAATATAGATTTGGCCGAAACGTCCACCCTTAAAAATGGCCTGGCCGAAACGTCCGTGGCCGAAACGTCCTAGTCCGAAACGTCCTAGGCCGAAACGTCCGTGGCCGAAACGTCCGTGTGATAGGGTGTGATACTTGTTGTCTTTAAGTAAAAATATTTCTTCCCGTATTTTTGTCTTGAAATTGACATAAAGATAATAAAGAAGGATGTGGTGTATTCTTCATTTTTATTAATTATCATTTTCTGTTTTTACTTGAAAACCAATGCAAAAAAACTTCTGTCATATGTATTTGGGCACCGTTGGATATACAAACCTCAATTTTAAACTTGAGATTTCTCCATCATTTATGCATGAATTTTAGTGCAATAAAATGATCAGAAGCACTGTAACATACCTTTCCAATGATGTATGTAACATATTTATAGGTTACATATTTTCTGAAATACCAACAAAAACTTGACACATGTTGACAGATTTGTGACAGATTTGTAACACTGATTATGCATAGTAAGTGACACCGGTGAATACAATAAAAATATATCCTCCTCTGTATGTCCCCGATGTAGGCCATATGTAGCTTCAGGTGGACAGTAATGTAGAGGTTCCACTATTCCACTGTGAACACTGTAAGATTGATTACTTTCCCCATTGCAGTGTTTGTACGGGGCTGACATGTATTGGAAATATGCAAGAATCTTGGAAAGACTTTAGCCACATTTTATATGAATAAATATTATGCAGAATGATGAGTGCCATACATCACAATTGGTTGGAACATTGCTGCTTGTTCAATTATATTGGGGGCCATGGTGGCAGAGTGGTAACACTCTCGCCTCCCACCTCTGAGGCCGGGGTTTGATTCCCGGCACGGCCTCAAGTGGGAAAGCTGGTAGTTGCTTGCCGTTGGTCGGCAGGTTACAGTACAGAACCCTAACGAACTGTATGTACTGGTTTCCTCTGCCCTTCCAACTACCCGTCATGATATGACCTGCACAGTGTTGAAAGCGACGTAAAAACCAAATAAATAAATAAAAGTACGGGGCTGGATTCACAAAAGTGATTAAGCTGAGCCAAAAATCAGGTCATATTGACCCAAAAATGAGATCAGGATCAAATGTGTATTCACTAAGAAATTGAGCTTATTTTGGCCTAACTTTGATCCACCGAGATAGGTACTTTAAATTTTGGATCAGATATTGTAGAACACTCAAATTTGATTGGACAACAGCAAAAAATCAGCTCAACCTTAAAATTGGTTGGCCTGTCCTTTGTGAATACAAAGTTGAGCCAATTTTCAGTTATCACATTTTTTCCATTCTAGTTGAAATAATTTTTTGCCGAGTTTGATCCACCATTGTGAATATAGTCTCTGATTCAGATGAGTTGAGTGCCATGTATTAACACCCAGTAGAGTAAAAAATAGGGCATTTGCCATGGTATGTGACTTTTGAGAAATTCTACACACAGTATTGATTTTTTTGTAATGACACATTAGGCCTCTCTGTTTCCCCTGGTGTAAAATTGGCACAAAGTTTAAATATTTTGTCTTATTTTTAAAGTATGCTCCACCTCGTGAATTTCATATATAGATATTTATTTTGCATTCACTTCCCAAATCTATATATTATGGGATACAAATGAAACTTTTATTTAACATCACATGTAACACTTAGTATAGCACATATTGAGGTGGGTAGTTCGGGGAAAGATTACTAGTTGGTTAAGTTTCTGAACTGTTAGCTGCCGACTCTTAGCAAATGATTTGCAACTTTCCCAACTTGAGGTCAGGGATGAGATTTCATTTGATTTTAAATCCTCAATGGTGGGAGACTGTTTATCTTATTTCTTCTTGATTTATAGTTAAATTTGTGTAATTTTTTGTGTATTTCAGGGATCCAAGAAGAGTACAAAGTATGAATGGGAGGTGCCTGGATATGCCAAAGAAACTATAACAGGTTTCTCCAGTGGTAGAACCTACTCCAAACCCATCCATGAACATGGCAGGAAAGAGGTCAAGGTTAAAGCATCCAACACTGCAGGGTCCTCAGTAGCTTCCATTGTGATTTATGTGGAAGGTATGAATAGTATTTACAAGTAGCAGGTGTCACTGGTGATATTAAGACAGGTCTTGATAACGTGGTGAATGTTTTAAAAAGTCAAGCTTGATCCTTACCAACTAGTGTGCACTGGTTGTAGGTGAAGTCATTTTTTGTGCTTAGCGGCCCATATGTACACTCCTTGTTTCCAGTTCCTGTGGCATAAAATAGCTCAAAGTATTTCAACTCCCTTGAACAGGTTGCCAGCCCATTGCAGGCTTACTTTCTGTGTGAAGAGGGGCAGGGTATTATCGCCAGAGCCAACTAATGATTGAACCCCAGACTTCCTCTTCAAGTCCAGAAACCCTGACCATAACGTGACAGAGAACACTAACCGTTGTTATATAAGTGAACATATGTCAAAAGCGATACAATGCCTAAGTGTATCAAATGGACCTAGGTTTTGTGTTTCAGAGCGTCTGACTGGGGTGGAAGTCCTGACTCCCTATGGTGCCACTGCTGATTACCCTGTAGAGTTCAGAGCCATGGCTATTCAGTCTGATGGATCTGCTGATACAGACGATGTGGACATTCATTATGTGTGGGACTTTGGTGAAACAGTGAGTTCAGCCAAAAATTTACTATAAGTTTAAAATAGAAATTTACCTTGGTTTAAAATAATGTCTTCAACTGATGGCTTTACGGCTCAGGCTAGTAGACCGAAACCCCTTTCAGCCTTGCTTAATTGTGGTCTCACAACTCGATATGAGAAAAATGTTCCTCCCAAATGGACCAAAAGTCAACAGCTAGTGTCATAGTGGGCCTATTCCCACAACATTGCCACTTGTGGGAGACAAGCCTACACAGAGGTGAATGCATGTGATTAGATGCCAAACTTTCTAACCACTGGGAAACAGAAGGCCTCCCCACATGGACCAACAAAAATATCTGTTGGAATGGAAAAGTGTGAACATTGTTTTAGTGAGTGATGCTTTGGTGAGTGTTGTGTTTCTTTCTTACAGGCTTTTGATGTGCTGAATAAACCTTTGTTGACATGGAACAGCAGTGTAAACTACACATACAGTAACCCTGGAAACTACACCGTGAAAGTACAAGCCGTCAACAGGCTGGGCACTAAGTTCACTTCATTTGAGGTACATGTTTATGGTGAGTACAGTCAAAAAATTCCCTGATGGAGAAATGGGCCACATTTCCGTACAACTGTTGCCTTCATGAACATTTCCGTATCGCTTTAGAATGTAAGTAAGTAAGCATATCAGGAGAACAAGATTTTGGTTGAGTAAAAGAGGAGTCCATAATAGATGGGAAAATTTGTCATTTTGGAGAGTGGGAATGAGTTAATAAAATCACATAATCAGATAATAGAAACTCAGATAATAGATGTTCCACTGACTATATTGTTCAGACAATATTGAAACGACTCATCATAAAATACAACATAATGTACTAACACAAGAGGTTTACCCCAAAGTTTCTATCGGCCTTGTAACAGATCACATGATTTTTATTGCTATAAGATTTTACATTTAACACATAAGGATTTAATAACATCCTGTATTATTATCGACAACACACTGAAAGTTATAAGCAGGGATGAGGTTAATGTAATGAAGGCGATAAAAGGTAGACTGTGTAACTACCAACAGTCCCCAAAGTTTTACTTTCTGTAACCGTTAAAATGTATTTGTCAGACAAATACTCTGTTGATTTTATGGTCCCGGTACAAATGTAATAGAAAATAATTGAAGTAATAGCGGTAATAGTAACAGATTGAAAAGAAATTAAAAGTAGTAGTAATACATTGCAAAGTAAAAGTAATAGATTGCTTGTGTAATTGACCCCATCCCTGGCAATGGGGAAGTATAAATTAATTGTAATTTCAGAGTATTAGAAATACTATTTTAGTATTCACTATAAGTTGTATTCAATGTGCTAAATGTGTGACCTTGATATCTGTACAGGTACCCTAGTTACAGTGATGCTGAGTTTTACTGAGTATGTGGATGAACTAAATAGTGGCACTGAGATGTGGAGACAAATGTTTGCAGATTATGTGAAAAAGGCTGTGATTCAGGTACTATCTACATTAAGCTAGCATTCATTTTAACCCTTCATTCAGGGTTGGCAAGTTTTTTCCACAGGTGGAAAAAAACTGCCCAAAACCCCAGAAAAAACGAGAAAGAAAAAAAATTAGTGTTGGAAAAAATGGTAAAACCTGGAAAAAAATCAAAACTAAGGAAAAATGGTCCAAATCTTTTAAAAGTGGACAGAATTGAGAAAGTCATGTATGTAACTTTGTTTTAAATTATAAAAGGTTCCAGTTGACCCATATACACCTGAGATAGGTGTAGTTAACATCATTTATGAGTTGGAAAAGGTGAAAAATAAGGTGGAAAAAACTGGGGAAAAAAACTCCAGTAAATTGAAAAATGATTCAAAACTTTGTAAAGTGGACAAACTATTGAGTAAGAACTTTTACATTGGAATTAATACTAAATTTAATGAATATAATGTACTAAAGTGCATCTTGAATAAAGCTAATATTTAAGACGTTAATTATGAGGGGTAAAGAAAATCAAGTAAAAAAAATTATAGTACAATGGCCATATAGTCCGAAACTTTTTAAATAGTCAAACATGGTTCCGTGTTTGGAATTACACTTTTATGACCCATGGTTAGAAACTTCATGGCAAAATCTGGTGAAAATTAGATGCAAAAACGCATCAGAATGGTAAAAATTTGGTAACAATATCTGAAACTATGTATACATCATCAATTAACAGCCATTTACGTAACAAATAGTGTACAGAGTGACTTAAGGAAATTAGACAATACGCATGCTATCGTCCTCAGGAGTTGACAAACATTGCAATTGAAATACTGTATTAGTAGAAATTTTAGCTAGAAGAAACTTCCACTAATTCTTCATTTTTAAGAAATTTTCTAGAATTAATTTTCACTAAGAGACTTAAGAGATTAATACAAACTTACAATTTCACTAGAAATTATTTTTACTACCCAAGCTCATTAGCTAAAATAGCTAAAATGAGTGCCTTGTCAAAAAAATTAAACTTATACACAGTCAGTATCCCTTTGCTGTGGTCCTTCATTTTGTGTAAGACTTTGGTGGTAAAATGGTCAATGCAACCCCCCCCCCCCCCCTGCAGTCCATGTTACTGGTTTGTGGCAAGTGTTGTAGTAGTTATAGCCAGCCATTATGCGGTCTTGAAAGTAATGATCACACTAAAGATTACACATTTTACAGGATTAGCTGTTACATTGTCTGAAGGGGATTTAATGAATAAATCTGACCTGTTTTACATTTCTAACTGTTATTGTGATAATGTGAATGCAAAGGTTTTATGTCCTCAGTCCATTTTAAAAATTGGCGGCTCTTGAAACATGCAAAAGAAAAGCATTTTGTTGGAATACAATGAAGTGACTGGTATTTATGAAATGGTTAGGCATATAATGTGTCCTAAATACTCTATTACATTATTATCTGGTGAAAAAATATTTTAGATTTCAATGCTGGTTTATTTATCATTAACTGAGATATACTATGGCCATGATAAAAGCTGGTCAAAATTATCAAAACTCTGGCCTAATTCCTCCAAATAACCTTAAATTAATCACTTTATGCAAGAAAAGCTTTCTCTTGACACCAAATATGTACACCCACAATACCCATATCCGCTTGAATACACTAAGTCTTGCATATTATTTGGATGCTTTATTGTGGATGTGGTCTCTCTTGTCACTGTGGACAAAGTACTGTGTACATGTTTCCCAGCTAACCCATCATGAACAACACTGGCAAGGGATGACAATATGCTTTGGTCATCATGGAACAGAATATCAGTATTTCCCAGTTGTTGCCATGAGCTTGATTCAAACCCATGTCCACAATGGTGATAGTCTATTCTAACATGACACAGATTTGTCCATGAATTTGGCTAAACGATGAGATACTTCAGGGGTAAAATATAGTGTAACCTTGCATCTCCCTATTATCGCTCATTATAGCTGCCGTAACAATAAACGTTTTACCATTAAATTTGTAATAATTATTCATCTTGAAATAATTTGCCATGTTAGAATAGGAATAAACCCCTCCAAAACCATGGTATATGCAGAATTTTATCGTGGTTTGAGGCAATATAATGTCAAACCATGTTAAAATTCTGCATATACCGTGGTTTGGTTGGGGATTATTCCTAAGGTGATCATCCACCTGCAGTATAATGAACAACACCAGTACTGAATTGCTTTGTGGCTCCTGGTAGATTGCTGCTAGCCTTTAGCCAGATGGAAAAAAAATACTCGTCTTAAGTTGAAAATATACCCGGTGGATTTTAGTCACACACTTATTCACTTGGTCATTTTGCTCCATGCAGAAGTAAACCTGCATCAGTCGAGCATGCTGTTCATTAAAGCAAAAATTTCTCTCGATTCTCTTCATACCAGGTAACAGGAAGAAGTACGTGGCATGTAAGCAAGTAAAGTTATTACCACACTTTTGCTTTTATTGCAGGTACTAAAGGTGGACCCCCGAAAGCTGGAAGTGGTGACAGTTCCAGGCACACTGACCCGGGTAGCTGTATCGTTACTTCCAGATAGCCAGGGTATCACTGAGGACAAAGACCTCTATTACCTAGCTGACTCCTTGGTCCAGCTTGTCAACAAGAAAGGCCTCAAGATTGAGCTTGATGAAAACAGCTTTGGAAGAGATGAGCTCATCAGTGCAACAAGTGCCACCATTGTGAACAGAGGTAGGCCAAAATATTAAATTATTTAATTATGCAACTTGACTTTCACCAATGATCTAAAGATTTATTTCTGATGGTGTTTAATCAACTGTTGTCTCTCTATTATCAGCTTACTGTAAAAGTATTAGGCCCAATTTTATAAAAAAAATTGGGCATGTTTAGTTGAAAAATATATTTCTATTACAGTAGAACCTAAAATATCCGGCCCTCTATGATCCGAATCTCTAGATTAACCAATCCGAAACCTTGTCTCCCTACATTTAGTTTAAAAGGACGGTCTACCATGAGCGATAATACAGCATTTTACACATTCTCGGAAACCATTAATTCTATTGCTTTATAAAGTGCATTGTCCACAGAAATGCCTAACTTCTTTGATCTTTAATACCATTGTTTTAGTTGGGGGGGGGGATCAATTCATTTACACGACCCTGCTGCACAACTTCTTTGATATAATGCGCCAATCACTGAATGCGTGTTCAATTGGGTTTGCAGTTTATAATCTCCCAGAGTCAGTTGTTTCATAGACTGACATGTATTAAAAGAAAAATGTCAACAATGCATTACCATCCGAATGTACCCAGTCACTGAAGGTGTGTATGCTTGGGGTTTTACAATTTATAAGCTCCCGGAGTTTTTCAATTGACAAAATGTATAACAACATTACGCAATCGAGAATTAAACGTCTTTGATGCATGTATCAAACCGAACATGTCCAACTCAAGACTGCGTAATATATGTTGAATAAAGTTACTAGAAAGCGTAGTTAATGCTTAAAAATGACAGGGGAGCAATAAAAACACTGCAAAACTGGTTAGTTATCAAATAATACTATGATATAATGTATCATCCCCATTTTTCTGCTAAAACCTGAATTCACCAATTATCATCCACACTACCCCAGTTTTCGGCCGAACATGACTCCATTTCATCTATCCGAACCCCCCGCTTATCCGACCTGATTGTACGTCTCCCAGTAGGTTCGACTAATTGAGGTTCTACAGTATTTGGAATAAATAAGATTTGGTTTATGACTTTGATTTGCTCCAAGTTTTGTTTTTATTGCGTAAAATAGCCTTACCTTATCCTCACAAGTGCTTTTTGGTTTAGTGGAGCAAAATGCATCGACCGACGAGTCTTTTAATAAAGACTTTTCTTGTCGAGAAGTGACCCCTTTGTCTGCGCAGTAACCGTTGTCGAGAGTGAATGTCTAGAAACTCTTCATTACATTTTTGGTCGTACTGGGAGCAGCATCGTGTCTTCTTCAGTTATCATGGCCGATGCGCAGGTCAAAAACTCCAAAGATCTTAAACGTACACCAGGATGTGGACACCCCCTTTTCGACTGGGATTGTCAGCAGTTTCCCGTGCAGGGAGAAAGGTCGGGGTAGCGACGTTTGTGTGAAGTCCAAGGAGGAAGATTGCTTCATATGCTTGCAGTTCTCTGAAGAACAGAAGCGAAAACTTGCTCATAGAGCTAAAAGAAAAGAAAAATCTACACCTAGCGTGGTGTCACAAGAAATAGAAGATGCTTTACTGGAGGTGGAGTGCCACCAAAGCTCAGTTTCAGCTAATCCACGACCTACAACAGAAGTAAATACGTCTGATCCTCTTCACACTATTTTGAAAAGGTTAGATGCTATGCAGGGCCAATTAACTGCTCTTAAGGACAGAAACAGCGAGGTTTCTGCTTCTATTGCTTCTATTGATTCTGAGGAAGACGAAGCCTCAGACGAAGACCCCACCCTTCAAGACACCAGTAACTCAAAGAAGCGAGAAAGGTCACCTTCACCAGATGACACGGAAGACGACCCTTCATACAGACAGACATTGGCGGCAGTGCGTTCTCTGTTGAATCTCAGCATTCCCGACGAGTTTTCAGAACAGCCGTCACGAATTTTTGGTTCTAAACTCAAGGACAAGCGTAGGTCCTCGCTAATTCCCATGGTTATGCCTCCAGTGGACGGGGTTCTAGAAAGGTGGGATTTCTATGAGAAGAAATCTGCAGGAAATCCTCAACAAGATCAACCTCACCTTCTCAAGACCAACCCTTTGAACTTTGACAATTATTTGTATTTCACAAGGGCTCCAATGAAGTTTTACAGATTGACTTCGACTGAATTCTCTTTTCAAGCGCCTCGCTGCCAAGATTCCTTCAGATCCTCATTCCCTGGGCCTATGCCGTCTTCAGTTCGTGTGCCTTTGAAACAGCAAATACTTTTCGAAACTGTGAACAGGGAGCATGTGCAGGTTCTTTCCTATGTACATTTTTTTCTGAATGCTATAGAGAAGGTGGCAAACAAGTTGGAAACCACCATGTTGGGTGTAAAGAACTCCACCAGGGATCAATCTGTCATCAAGGAGTTGGAGTCTTATGTTGTCGGGTTTGCACATCCAATTCAGCTGTATATCTTCCATAGAAAAGGCATTGGAATGTTACTGACAATTCAATTGCAGCAGCGTGCAACCTCCAGTTAGCAAGAAGGGATACTGTACTCAAGAATCTTGCTCCAGACCTCAACGAACATGATTTCAATAGGTTGAGGAGGACGGGCTTCAAGTCACATGATCTTTTTTGCCCTACTGTGTTAAATGAGGTCGAAAAGAAGACTAAAAAATCTCCCAAGAGCCTAGGACGGACAATAAGTCCTCATTCAGTCCAGTTTTACACAGAAGAATTTTCGTGACCAGAACACATCTTCCTTCAAAAAATCAAACTTCCAGTCTTTTCAGCCTTCCAGAAGAGGTGGAAGTAAGCGTAGGTGACTACAGCGTAGTTGCACACCATGGAGGCCATTTGCAGTACTTTTGGCAGGTATGGGAGAATCTTTATTGTCATCCCAGAGTTGTGCAAATCTTGAGGTGGGGTTATCGAATCCTACTCCAATCGAATCCGCCCATGTCTGTATATCCCACAATTCAAAGCTGTTACAACAGACCGGAAAAACATGGCTACCTACAAGATTGCGTGTTACAAATGCTTCAAAAAGACGCAATTTACCATCTCAAGGATTGCACAACTCCAGGTTTTTACAGCAGAATTTTCCTTGTACCGAAACCCGGCAAAAAGTGGCGGCCTGTGATAGACCTCAGTGTCCTGAACAGCTATATGACTATACCAACTTTCAAAATGGAAACGGCAGAAATTATCATAAACTCCCTGACAAAAGGCGAATGACTAGTTTCGATAGATCTGAAAGATGCATACTTTCACGTGCCCATACATCCCGATTCTCAACATTTCCTACGCTTTCATGTAGACAAGAGAACGTATCAATTCAGGGCTCTGCCATTCGGGTTAGCAACGGCACCCCTAGAGTTCATGCGGATTGTAAAAGAGGCAAAGCTCGTTCTTCAGTCCCGCGGAATTCGAGTTCACCAATATCTGGACGACTGGTTGTTAAGTGCAGACACCAGTGCCAGCTCCAGACAAAAGAACTCCTCCATACAATTCAACAACTCGGCTTCGTGATAAATTTCGAAAAATCAGAGCTCGAGCCTACACAAAAAATCTATTTCCTTGGTTACCATTTTGATCTGCAACAAGGAAAGGTCTTTCCAACAGAAAAGAAATTAAAAATTCTGCAAAAATCGATTCAGGACATGGAGGTCTCATCTCAAACCACTCCAAGGTTGTTAATGTCCCTGATAGGGGTACTAGCATCCTTGGAAAAAACTATACCAATGGGTCGGCTACACATGCGTCCTCTTCAATGGTATCTTAAAACAAACTGGCAATATCCCCAGTCCCTAGATCTGAAGATTTCAGTTTCAAATCTCTTGTTAAAACATCTTCAGTGGTGGAAAGATCCAAACAATGTGAGAGTAGGATGTCCCTTACATCCAGAAGAACACAATATCCTTATTTTCACAGATGCGTCAAACCAGGGTTGGGGAGCCCATCTAGAAAACATGATCGTCAGTGGCAGTTGGACAAATCAAGAGAAATCTCTTCATATCAATGTCCTAGAGTTAAAGGCAGTCTTTCAGGCCTTAAAAAGTTTTCAAAACTCAATTCAAAACAAAAGAATTCTGATAGCAACAGACAACGCCACTGTGGTCAGTTATCTGAACAAACAAGGGGGAACACATTCATGGGACATGTGTCTCCTGGTTTGGCGCATCCTGGCCTACTGCAATCCCCGGAACATACTCATAAGAGCCAGACATATTCAGGGTTGTCTCAATGTTATAGCCGACAGTCTCTCCAGGAGGGACAAAATAATACAGACAGAGTGGTCTCTTCATCCTCAAATATTCACTCTAATTTGCAAAGTTTGGCACACACCAATGGTGGACATGTTTGCCACCAAAATGAATCACAAACTTCCATTCTATGTCTCACCAGTCCCAGATGCAAATGCACTGAACATAGATGCATTGAACATATCCTGGGAGTCTGGACGGCTATGTCTATTGTCCTGTAGTGCTCATACCAAAGGTCATTCAGAAAATGAACACCTACAGGTGCAAGATTATTGTAGTGGCCCCAGGTTGGCCCATGATGCATTGGTTTTGGGATCTAGTGAATCTATCCACCAAACCCCCATTACAGCTTCCTCATTGGCCTCATCTGTTAAAACAACCATTCAGTCACAAATACCATCAGAATCTGTTGTATCTGAATCTTCATGTTTGGCACCTCGACACCACTCAGAATCACTTGAATCATTCTCTGAGCAGGTGGCAGACAGAATTAAGGCACCTCAAAGACCCTCATCTAGAAGATTGTACGAATCAAGGTGGTCCATTTTTTAACTCTGGTGCCAACAGAATCAGGTGGTCAGCTCAGAGCCTACTATCTCAAAAATTGCAGATTTCTTGAATCATCTCTTCACAGTCAAGAATCTCAAGCCTGCCACTATTGCTGGGTACAGGACCGCTATAGCTGATCATTTGGGACATTTGGGCCAGGAGGTGAGCAAAAGCCTTGATCTGAATAGGCTTATTGCCAGTTTTTACAGGGATAAGCCTACTGCTAACAGAGGAATACCCTCATGGGATTTATCTTTGGTACTTTTAGCATTGACAAAGGCTCCTTTTGAACCATTAAAAGATGCAAGTCTAAAGATTTTGACTTTCAAAACTGTCTTCGTGATGGCATTGGCTTCTGGCAAAAGACAGGGGGAGGTGCACTCTTGGACATACTCCTCTCTCAGACACAAACCTCAATGGAAGGAGGTCACTATTTCTCCTTCTCCTGCGTTTCTGGCAAAAAATCAGTTGGCTTCAGATGGCCCAGACTTGCTAAGACCAGTGGTCATTCCAGCTTTGAAACCTTTCCTGAGCTTGGACTTGACTGAAGACATAACATTATGCCCTGTCAGAGCACTTAGATACTATCTAGACAAGACTAGTGCTTTAAGGAAGGGAAAGAACCTTTTATTTATATCTTTTAAGGAAGGTTTTGATAAAGATATCATGAGATCTACTATATCCTCATGGATTAAGCAGACTGTTTTGCTGGCTTACCAGTCTTCCAATTCCGATTCTCAAGATCTTCATATTAAGGCACATGATGTCAGATCTATGTCTGCTTCTTTAGCCTTCAAGGGTGGGGCCTCACTTGAACAGATTCTAGGCTCCTGCTATTGGAAAAGTCACAGCACCTTACTACATTTTATTTGAAAGACGTGGTTTGGCAATCACATGACCATTCCGACTACAAACTGGGTCCAGTGGTGTCAGCTCAGCATATTGTCAATTTTTAAGTATGTATACATGTTGACATATGACATACATTTTCATAATTCTCCACACATACCAGTAATTATGTACTGACATATTCTTTGTGTTTTTATTTTCCACAGATGGCTCCATAATCATCTTTAGTTAGGATTCCACTTCCAGCTCGGAGGCTTCTTCTTATAGGATGACGGCGTCTGCCTGAGGGTATAGGAAGACTCCTCTGACCTCCACGGGTGTTGGCTATTTAAGATGTCATGGAATTTATTTGTTTTCGTTACAACTGAGGATTACTACAACCACATCAGGCTATGGCGGCTAAGGTTTGGCTTATCTTATCCTCTTATCAAAGTGCTTTATTCAGTGACCCCTTGTCTGACAATCATCTAACGGTGTGGCCAAAACAAATTCCCTCCACCTGTTATGGTTGTATTCAAGCACTTGTGAGGATAAGGTGAGGCTAATTTACGCAATAAAATGTAACAAATTTTATTGTAATTTAACTTTTTACAAGTTAAATACTTACCTTATCCTCACAAGGATAAACCCACCCTACCTCCCCGCTAGAAAATTTGTTATGCTGGGGACCAAAAATATAATGAAGAGTTTCTAGACATTCACTCTCGACAACGGTTACTGCGCATGCGCAGTTATTTGCAGACAAAGGGGTCACTTCTCGACAAGAAAAGTCTTTATTAAAAGACTCGTCGGTCGATGCATTTTGCTCCACTAAACCAAAAAGCACTTGTGAGGATAAGGTAAGTATTTAACTTGTAAAAAGTTAAATTACAATAAAATTTGTTACAATTACTTTTCTACCAAATCTGACACACAATGAGTGGGGAAACCTTCTGTCCTTTGTCAGCACCAAATTCTGGTAAAAGAAGTCATTCTGTCCCCATGTAATATCTAAGATAAAAAGACTTTGAAAATGTAAAGGTCACTTGGATATCAATAATAGTGTTGTATCTCACACCTTGCAGACCCACCTTAAAATCTGAATATTAGCCAGGAAAAAGGGGAGAATTTTTCATTGAGTTCTGTCTGATATTTTGACAATGTAGATACAATATTCAGCCATCTTTTCATCATTTTTCTGCCACAGGTAACAGTGATGCTGCTGCCAAGTCTCGTAAAGTTGCCTGGATTGCTGTGCCTGTTGCCATCATTATTATAATTGTGGCTGTTCTCATCTTTTTTTACTATAAAAGGTATGTTTTTACCCCACAACCTTTACAGACTCTGCAGGCATTGTTTTCACTCATGTTGTCTGGATGGACAGTTGGATGCATGGTGGGCGACAGGAAAAACATTATCTCGGCTATATCTCTCAGACCGTAAGGTTAAGGATAATGATACATGATAGGGACATTGGTTGGGGATTGTAGGTGTGTGCAATGTCATGGTGTGAATTTGATTTGACCTTTTATGACCTTCCCGTAGTGACCTTGACCTTTCAAAGCTTGTCCGGTCTATAACTCAGATACCATAAGGTGTAGAAAGATGATACATGGTCAGGACACTGGTTAGAGATTGTAGGTGTGCAACAGCATGGTGTGACCTTGATTTGACCTTTGACCTTGCTGTCATGACTTTAACCTTTAGCATATTGTCAGGGCTATATCTTGGAAACTATAATGTTAAGAAGGTTGATACTTGGTAGAGACATTAGTTAGGGGTGTGGGTATGCATTGTCATGATGTGACCTTGCTTTGTCCTTTGACCTTGCTGTTATGACCTTGACCTTTAAAATTTTGTCTGAGCAATATCTCTAAATGTAATTTTCTATGATAACATTATTTGGACCTTTATATAACTGACAGTGTTTGCTCTGAAAGTCTCCTGATCTTTGTACTGTTTCTTTGTTATCTCATGGTGTTGAAAGCTATTTTCCCAAGCTGTGGAGTGTGAGCATCTCCAATGCTATTATTCATGATTTATGTTAAAATATATTGCTTGATCACAGTGAAATTTTAGGTTTAATATCTTGTCAACATCACAGGGTATATTGGGACTGGCCCATATCATTTATATTGGTGTTGACTTATGTTAACCCATCACACCCAGTTACTTCCAAATGTGTGACAACAACAAAACAAAATTGTTATATTCTCATTTCCTCATACCCCGTGAAATTTGTGCCAACTTTACTCAAGGTTTGAACAGAGGCTTCATGTAGACATTAAGGTCACATAAAATCAAAAAAATTCCTGCAAGTCAGGGAAACAGAAGGAAATTTTCCTCACTAGTGAATTTCATATATCAAACTCAACAGGGTATTCCCCATATCTCTTGCTCTCTCGTATACCCCATTATTATGCATAAAGAATCATTCCATTAATCTAAGGTTAATTAGAGGACATTTCCTGTGTCTCAAATTTAAGTTTAATGTATTAAACCTAAAAAGTAAATTCACCAAGTTAAATTTCATGCACTTTATTATTAGGAAATAAAAAAACGAAAGTTTCCCACAGTGAACTAACCCTTATCTCTTTTACCAGGAAGCTGCGCGGTCTGGGTCCCCGTTACCGACTCCTGCAGAGTAATTCTGCCCGGCCTGACGACAGTTCAGACGGGCTGTTAGACCAAGAGGAGAACAATTTGGATGATGATGATGAACCCATGCTTGACCCTAGCCAACAGCCCACAGGCCACAGACTGGCATTTGGTGACAGTGATGATCCCCTAGGTGTGGTTATTGGGGGCAGGGGACATGGGGACATAGGAGTGAGGACTTAACCGTGAAGAGAAATTATACAGGCAAAAATTGGGGGGGAGGGGAGAAGGCAGGGCTGTGGACATGCATGGGGATTCAGGGATTAAGACATTAGGATGTACAGCGATTAAACAGTATAGGGGGTGAATAATGTGAAAGTTTGCAAAAATTATAGGAGGGAGGAAAGAGATGTCAGTGTGCAGAAATCATAGGGAGGGAGGGTTAGTGACACAACAGTGTGGAAATCAATGTGGGGAAAGATCTGAATGAAGATATTGGTCACTATCAGTATCTTGGAATAACAAACTACGGTGGAACCACCATTTTTCGACCCTCTAGGGAGAGTAACAATTAGGTCGGATAATAGAAAGGCCGGATAATAGAAAGCCTAAAATAAGAGGTTTAAATGGAATTGGAAGAATGAGTTTGAGGTTGGATAATTCAAAATTCGGATAATAAAGGGTTGGATAATAGAGGTTCTACTGTACTTACTTATTATGAAAAAATGGGAAGAATGCTAGTGGATTTATGTAAGGTACAATGTTATGATGTACCATGAGATGGAATGGCTCACAGGTAGCTAATTCTTTAACTAATTGATATTTTTTATTAAAATGATTAACACTATAATGCATACAACATAAAAATGCATTTATATTGTGTGAAAACAAAAAAAGTATGTGATATTGTTTTTTGTTTTTTTTTGTTTTGTTTTTTTGTGGGTAAATCTTTTTGTTACTGGTGTTATAAAGTTACATTTACAGTATATACTTTGCTGCGTAGCAAACCTTGCACCAAATGCTTACATTATTAGTTACGTTTTTCATAGCTGTGTACACTGTGTTACACTATGATGTATTAATTTACTGCTATTATGTTTTGCTTGATTTTCCATTGTTTTTATCTCCCGCATTTTAACCTTGCATGTGTAACCATGCTGTGTACTTTTCACTTCAAATGAAAACTGTAGTTATAATGGAATTGCATCTGTTAAACAGCCAGACATAGTTGTCAAGGTAGAACCTCTTCATACAAGTGACCTCTTTACAGAAGACAATTGTTGGCCTTTAGAGATTTTTATGTCAGCTGACTTGTCAGTCACCTGACATTATGGCATCACTCTGCGGCGTCCGCGTGAACAACTTCTCCTCCAAAACTACAAGGCCCAGAGACATGCTGTTCAAGGCATGCAGATCTGTTTGTTCGTCTGTGTGCTAGAGGCATTATAAGCGAGGTACCCCCCCACCCTAAGTATGAACATTTTAACACTTTATCACAATTTTCTCCGTGACTATTGCAGGGATTTCTCTAATATCTTGCATATATGTACTAGGTCACAAGTAGATTCCCTTGTGTGAGTGTCAGACCTGGATCTTTCTTAATTATTTTTTTATGAATTTTTAAAATAATTTTTAATGCATTAAAATTAATGAAATCATGCACTAAATCAATTATAACTTGAAAAGTGTTGCATTTAGAGCGTTTTGTTAAAATATGTTATTCAGCTACTTTTTCCATAGCTACAACAGGTGAGTAACTTGGTGTCTATTTCAATAGCTAAGTGAGTAATAGCTACTTTTGGACTTTTCAGTAACTTCCATCATGAGTAAAATCACTTGTAACTAGGGCTGCAGGCGAGCCCGAAAATGCGCCTCGATTCCTCGTTTTAGAAGAATCGACTCAGACTCGGTTAATCGCTTGATTATCACCCACAAAATAAACTTCTTCATATTTTGACATATCACGCCTTATAAAATGGTTACAAACCAAACAACAGGAAAGAATTTTGATAATTTATTGAATTTTGAGAAGAAGACGCATATATAATGCAAAATATAAGAAATTTTAACCATCTTTATATTGCGAGATTTGAGGCGTCTTTGAAATACGTTATAATAAAATACCGTCTTATAAAGCATTGTTACACAAAGAATTAAAGTTTGCAAATACTTAAAATATAAAATGCGGGAACAGAAACGCCTTATATTAGTAAAATATACAAATGTATTAATATATTTAAACAAAAAATAGAATTTTGTAGTAGATTTTACGTCTATGTTTAGTTGTTTTCGAAGACCCGGTTCACTTTTCTTGCCTCGAGTATTGAACTGAATCGTTTCGTTTCTGAGTAACCGAAGAATCGTTGCAGCCCTACTTGTCACTTAAAATCTATTGAATTTAGAGAATTTTGTGTAAATATGTTATTCAGCTACTTTTGGGTCAGCTATAACATAGTAAAATTTCAGACCTGTAGCTCATGGCATAGCTGAGTAATAGCTACTTTTACGTTATCACTGTTGAGTAAATCACTTATAACTTGAAAAGTTTTGCATTTAGAGTATTTAGTTTTGATATGTTGTTCACCTATTTTGGGGCAGCTATAACATAGTAAAATTCCAGACCTGTGGCTCATTGCATAGCTGAGTAATAGCTGCTTTGAGGTTCTTACTCAACACTAAATCATTTATAACTTGAAAAGTATTACATTTAGAGCATTTTGTTAAAATATGTTATTCAGCTACTTTTTCCATAGCTACAACATGGTGAGTAACGTGGGTGTCTATCTCAATAGCAAAGTGAGTAATAGCTACTTTTGGGCTTTTCAGTAACTTCCATCATCAGTAAAATCACTTGTAACTTGAAAACTATTGCATTTAGAGTATTTTGTGTAAATATGTTATTCCGCTACTTCTGGGTCAGCTATAACATAGTAAAATTTCAGACCTGTAGCTCATGGCATAGCTGAGTAATAGCTACTTTTACGTTATCACTGTTGAGTAAATCACTTATAACTTGAAAACTATTGCATTTACATTATTTAGTTTCAGTATGTTATTCACCTATTTTGGGGTCAGCTATAACATAGTAAAATTAAAACTATTGCATTTGTAATATTTTCTTGAAATATGTTTTTAACTTACTTTTTACACCTTAACAGTAACCTTCTTACTTTCCTTCTGAACACCATTTCCAGGGCACAAATTTGTGTCCTTTTCTTCTGTCACTTCCACTCTGAAACTCAAAACACACAGTCAGCTGACATAGAGCCCGTTCACGGGCACTGATTGCTTGTTTTTCCATTAAAATTATCTGTGTTATCACTTATCAGGAATTTTTAGTTATATAAATGTATTCTCCAAATCCATTGAAATTATTATATATAACATACATGTAGTCCAAGTGTACAGATTTGTAAAACTGTTCTTCAGTTAACATTAAATACAGTCAAATCTCTTTGGATACAATTCTGTTAATTGGATTCCCCTTTAAAATACATTCAAGTATGAAGTTCTTATAGAGTCGTCATAGAAATGTACTGTTACCTGGAATTTCTGATAAAGTAGAATAATCTGTTCTTGACTTTTATAGTGCTTAATCTCCTCTCAAGGTAGACTCTAAGGCACAACACCAGAAATCAATTAAATAATCATTGTTCCATAGACATAGCCAGGTTGAGACCAAAGAGACGCCGGATTGTTTATCCACTTAGGTTTAATTCTAACATGAAGCAAAAGTAGTCGCAAAAAGTCACAGAGAGGAGTGTGTCCTGTAAGTAATGCTAAAATATGAAGGTAAATTTTGTGATTATGCTTGTTACCATAGAGTTTCAAGTTGAGGCATATTATGTCTGGTGAACAGGTTTTAGAGATTTAACCTTGTGATCTTTGCAAGCAACTAATATCCTGCATGTTTTGATGTACAGTAGATCTGATTCTTTAAAGATCTGTTTGCAGTTTACTATAAAAAATTATTTCATATTGATATGTAGTGGTGGTGGACCAATTCACGCCCGGGTACCAATTCAGGCCCACCCCCAATTTTCTTGACGATTTATAATTTTTCATAGAGAAGATGTTTACCACATCATAGATAATCATCAAATTGATCATATACGTTTGTAATATATTGTTTAACTGTGATTGTTTTGGATAAATTCAGGGGTGGGCGTGAATTGATCCACCACCGTTAGAGTGCAAATTGGATCTGATATTTTGTGCCATATTACTATTTGACCTTTTATACAGATGAAAGACTATTAAGTTGAGTGGAACTTGTTATTTCCCTGTTCACTGTACTGATCCAAAAACATATTGTCCAAAGCCAATGTTCACCAACAGTCTTGCTCTTAGAATACTTCATTTTTTTTTTTATTTGTTTTGAAGAAAAATATGTCCCTGTTCCACTGGAGCCGAACCCTACAGCCGACCCAAGGACTCTAGGGTCGGCTGCAAAAGTCGGGGGTCGGGGACAAAAATTCACAAAAAAAAGGGCGGGAAAAATCTGGGTCGGTTGCTCCGCCCCGACAGAATGTGATACATCCAGGCTTGTTTGGATCTAGAGGCCGACCTCCCTTGGGGTCGGGATGTTTTGTACAGGACTAGTTTGGAAACTACCAGGACAAGCCCTAAACCCTTAATAGACAAGCTGTATCAACTCCCAACAAGCTGTACTGACAAACAGACAGGACTGGAGAAATGTACAGAATCACCACGACTAGATGTGCAGTCGGTGTTGCCAGTACAGTTTTTGATGAATTTCTAGTTAAAAGAGGATCAAGTGTCGACCAATAAACAATTCTGAAACTAGGTCAAGGCTGAATATTTGGTTTCCCATCACCTGACAAAACCATCCAAGTTACTTTTTTGTTATTTTAATTATACATGTAGTTTTCACGTTTTTGCTTTAACATTATACAAGAAATAAATCAATGTCTGTCTGCTTCAGATTATGAACGAAAAAGACACTTTAAACATGAAATTTTCATTGAAAATGTTATATCCTGTGCAAACAAGCAGAGGGAGGTGTACTTCTGACAATATTTCACGTGATAATGAAAACCTACTGCCTGTTGCTACCTTTCATACTCCAATTTCGAGCTTCTGGGCAAGACCCTATTCTGATGAAGGTAATAAACATGTTGTAGTTCTGGTCACATGATGGGATCCAAATATTTACTATTGACCTAGTTTCCGATTTGTTGATTGGTCGACACTTGATCCTCTTATTTTCCCAAAAATTGCTTATGGGTTTTTACAGTAAGAAGAAATATCATGTGATTAGATCCAACTAGTTTGTTGACTGTTTTTATGTCAGGTGACTTGTCGGTCATGCGTCCGCATGAACAACTTCTCCTCCTAAACTACAAGAAACAGAGACATGCCATTTTTTTTAAAAGATACCTTAAATATCGAGGATGAAAAATTGTTCAAGGCATGCAGATCTGTTCGTTCTTATGTTCCCCAGAACCATTACAAGTCAGGTACCCCCACCCAAAGTGTGAAAATTTCAACACTTTATTACAATTTTCTCATTCACTATTGCAGGGATTTTTCTCATATCTTGCATATATGCACTAGGCCACCAGTAAATTACCTTGTGTGAGTATTAGACCTGGATCTATCTTAATTTTTTTTATTAATTTTTTAAATAATTTTTAATGCATTAAAATTCATGAAATCATGCACTAAATCACTTATAACTTCAACAGTGTTGCATTTACAGTATTTTGTTTCAATATGTTATTCACCTACTTTTGGGTCAGCTATAACATAGTGAAGTTCCAGACCTGTAGCTCATGGCATAGCTGAGCAATAGCTATTTTCTGGTTCTCACTATTGAGTAAATCAGTTGTAACTTGAAAACTATTGCATTTACAGTATTTTGTTTAAATATGTTGTTCCCCTACTTTTGGGTCAGCTATAACACAGTAAAATTTCAGACCTGTAGCTCATTACAGAGCTGTGTAATAGCTACTTTAAGGTTATCACTGTTGAGTAAATCAGTTGTAACTTGATAACTATTTAAATGTGTTATTCACCTACTTTTGAGTGGGCTATACCACAGTAAAATTGAATCCCTTTAACTCATTGCATGGCTGAGCAAAAGCTACTTTGAGATTCTCTCTGTTAAGTAAATCAGTTGTAACTCGAAAGCTTCTTTCACTTCTAGTCTGAAACTCAAAACACACAGTGAGCTGACACGGAGCCCGTTCACGGGCACTGATTGCTTGTTTTAAATTGCCCTGGTGAAATAGGCCGAGAATTTGATTATTATGTGACTACATAAAATCCGTTTTCAGGTTTCTCAATTATTTACAGCATACATGTGGACCTTTTCTATCTGTTAACTTCAAAATTATGATCACTTGCACTGTTTCTTGTCATTTCTGACATAATTTTTTGTCATATTTTCACCTCACATCATGCTGCAAATGGACTACAAATGAGAAGTACTTAAGTTGTACAAGACAAGCCTGTTTCATGTTAGAACAGGCCTGGAAGTGATAAGGACAAGCCTGGAAGGGTTACAGACAAGCCTGGAAGTGATAAGACAAGACGGGAAGTGACTAGGACAAGCCTGTTACGGGGGCGGGGTGGGTGGGTGGGGGGGTGGGGGGAGCCTAGGTCGGGAACAAGAGTCAGGGAGGGTCGGGGAAATATCAAACTACAAGCGACTCTTACTTACCGACTATGTAAACATTGCTCCCAACCCTCGAAAAATGCTTACTTACTGACAGGTCGACCCCAGTGGAATACCGACATTAAGGGTAAGACAAATTCCTGTAAGAATTCAAATATTTAAATATTACCATGAAAGTGTATTTTCAAACCATTTTATAGACAGACAATGCATTCATGCTTTTCAACATCTGGAATATTAGTGCAGTATGTTTTCTACATTGCTGTTGTTTTTGATTGTTTTTAACCGTTGGCGATGATCTATGTCATAAAATGCATGACATTTTCATACACCGCAAATTTAAATTGTTTGAAAATGATTTAAAACCTCCCTACAGCTGTCATAGGAATTACCGGTAACAAGTTTTAAATATCTTGTATTTTATAACTTTAGAAACTAAAGTGTTGAGTAAAGTACTATTTTGGTTTTGCACTACTTGGGTTGCCCTTGTTGAAACAGTAGTGGTACTTGCATTACAGTAAGTCATAACTGATTTTGTTGAGTGTCATTTTTGTATGACATTTGTATGACAGTGCAAGATTGATTTCATTTGAATCACTGAAAATATTTCAAAGTTTTATTTAACAAACTGCAGACTCTAACTACACCATATTAGTTTTAATGTTCAAACAGAAAACTTCAGTTACATCATATCAAACCTTTCTGATTTTTACATAAACTATAGGTAAAAAAGTTGTAGTGAAGTTGTGGGTGTTTAATAAACCATGCATTCATTTTATCCAGGTCATTACTTTGAAAACTACAACTATCATCATTTTAAAAGTAAGAATTTATTTAAAATTAATGGAATTAAAATTAAACTACAACTATCATCATTTTAAAAGTAAGAATTTATTTAAAATTAATGGAATTAAAATTAAACTAAACATATGTAAAACAAAATTTTTTGAAAGGAAAGATTCCTAAATTAAGTGACTGTAATGTCACAGAGTTGATAGATATCATTTGTGCTGTTTCTTTTTAGGTCTACGAATCTCGCATGTAACATATCAGGCTGTTTCTTATACTTAATTTCTTGCAGGCATATTTTCTCATTTTCTTGTTGCTTATTCTAAATGAATTTACTCATTGTTTTTAAAGGGTTATATCAAAGATTACCATTTTATTTAAGAGGAATATATTATTTATGTACTTCTTGCATAAATATTTATGTGATTTTTAACCTGAGCCCATAAAGGCTGGGGTTATAGTCATCCCCTGCGCCGTCCGGGCGACGACGGCGGCAGGCATAAAGCTTGTGGGTGTTCCACAGACTCAACCCCTGCACGGATTTTCACCAAATTTTCAGATGTTTACCCTAAGAAGATCTAGAGCTAATTAGGTTTGGGGGGTATCTGGTAACAACTGTTGCCATGGCAACACTTTTAAGATTTTCGGGTCTTAATCTTTGTGGGTGTTCCACCGACTAAACCCCTGCACGGATATTCACCAAATTTTCAGGGGATGTTTATCCCAAGAGGATCTAGAGCTGATTAGATTTTGGGGTGTATCCAGTAACAACTTTTGCCATAGCAACACTTTTAAGATTTTCGGGCTTAAACTTTGTGGGTGTTCCACAGACTAAACCCCTGCATGGATTTTCACCAAATTTTCAGGGAATGTTTACCCCAACAAGATCTAGAGCTAATTAGGTTTTGGGGGTATCCGGTAACAACTGTTGCCGTTGCAAGATTTTCGGGTCTTAAAGTTTGTGGGTGTTCCACAGCCTAAACCCCTGCATGGATTTTCACCAAATTTTCAGGATTTGTTTACCCCAGGTGGATCTACAGCTGATTAGGTTTTGGGGGTATCCAGTAATATCTGTTGCCATGGCAACACTTTTAAGATTTTCAGGTCTTAAACTTTGTAGGTGTTCCACAGCCTAAACCCATGCATGGATTTTCACCAAATTTTCAGGATATGTTTACCCCAAGAGGATCTACAGCTGATTAGGTTTTGGGGGTATCCAGCAGCAACTGTTGTCATGGGAACACCTTTAAAAGTCATAAAGTTTGTTCAGGTCCACCAGAGCTGCAACTCAAAAATGTTACAGGTCCATAGCAAAAGTTGCCAGCCTGTATTTCACGAACTTTAAAGTTGCAGTTTGGTGTTCTGATGGTTCTGTCTTTGACCCAATACATTTCTCTCTGTATACAAACCCAATCAGGTGAATCATTCAGTCGTACAGTAGTATCAAGCATCATTTCTATACCGATGACACCCAATTATGCATTACACTATCACCAACAAATTTCTCTCAGTTTCTGCAAACACTCAATTATTGCCTCAAAAATATTCAAAATTTCTTGTTGACAAGTAAAATTAAATCCCAGTAACACTGAATTTATTTTGATTGGCTCAAAACCAATTGTAAGGAACTCCTTTCTCTTTTTCCAGTTAATATTCTTGGAAATCATTTTTTTACTGGTCCCAAACATCAGGAACCTTGCTGTGGTGTTTGACTCAAACTTGTCTCTCTTGGACCATGTGTCTTAAGAGACTTCTGCAGTTCCTTGTTTGCATCACTCACTGACTTTGAGTTCTGAAGATTGCAGCACATCCAAAACTCACTCCGCAGGGTTGTCATCATTCTTCCATGTATTCCCATATCACCCCCCAAAAAACTTCATTGGCTTCCAGTTAAACAGGGTACAATTTAAAATAGGCCTTATCACATAAAAATTCTCAAACACTGCCAACCAGCACACCTTAATGAAATAATCCAACCATACACCTCATCTAGAAATACTAGACATAGCAGCCCAAAATCGCAGCAGTTCCTTGATCTCCCCTCTTTTGACCATAAAGATAAAAAAATCACACAAACACATTTCTGGCTCCTTTTGTCATTATGCCTCGGCCCCCTGGGCCTCCCTTCAACTCCTCATGAAATTGCCTCCTGTTATATCCTTTAGGGAACCATCTTAAGACTCATCTTTTTAAGTGCGAGCCTCGAAAGAGCTGGCGCTTCTACAGATCACTTTTTTTTTGTTTCCGGACTTTGATTAAATTTACCCATGCATTCTGAATTTGCCTCTCTTTCTCTCCAATGGCTAAAAGGACGCATGTCCTTTTGCCCATACATATGTCCCTTTTGTCTCCAGACTTTGATTACATTGACAACACTCCAATAGCTAAAAGGACACATGTCCTTTCAGCTTTTTCCCATACATATGTCCTTCTTGCATCGGACTTTCATAAATTGTGGCACAGAGTGATGACTATTTGTCTCCTCACTGAAGTTAAGCGGCAATGGGTTATGTTAGTACACATGTTAGTACACAAAAACTTGTCTTAAATTCAATTGTTATCGCTCATAAACATATTTACCGATAGTCTTTTACTACACTTCTATTTTACCAGTCTCCTCCCTAATCCCCATCCAACAGAGATATAATTCGAATTCAGTGTAACTCGAACCAAATTACCTGGGGCCGATTTCACAAAGGGACTTAGACTTAGCCAAGTTTTTGGCTAAGTAAGGGACTTAAATCTAAGACTTCCGTCTTAGCTAGGTCTGGGACTTAAATGGAAAACGGTGACTTTTGGCTAAGTCAGGGACTTTTTTAGCTAAGTCAGGGACTTAAATCTAAGACTTCCGTCTTAACTAGGTCTGGGACTTAAATGGAAAAGGGTGACTTAGCTAAATCCAAGCTTATCAAATAACCACAGTGGTTTTCTGTCTGATATTGGTGACATATATGCTTCATTTGATGCATTTTACCTCAGTATAAGTACTGTTTTGAAATGGAAAACCTTGCTACAACATATAAACTTCCCAAAGATTATTTTAGTGAGGTATTCTGTATAATTACACTTTTTTATAGCCATTTCAAATTCTGAAGTGGAGAAAAGGCCATTTAAGTCCTCTTTACAAAATTTAAGCCCACTACATACTACATACTTAAATTTAAGTCCACTGACTTAGCAATTTCATGGATTTAGCTGCTTTTCGAAATCTGCTAAGTCTTAGACCACAGACTTACCATTGTGTTAAGAAAATTTAAGACCAACGTCTCAAATTTAAGTCTAAGTCTGGGATTAAGTCCTTTGTGAAATAGGCCCCTGGATTTTTGACATTCGAATTATACAGAGTGCACTGTACTTGACCAGTTCGGGACCAGCTGTGGGATGTATCTAAGTTGGAATTTCTTTCTGTCACGAGGCTTTCGTAAATTCTAGTGCACTACTCATTTCTCTGATGGCTTTGCGCTTGTGCTAGGGGACCAAAACACCTTTTGGCCTTTTTAACTCTAGCTTCACCACTTAGAACTTTTTGCTCAGGTCACACCCACAACCCTGGCTTACTGACCTAGATCGTCCCTGGACTTTCCATTTGAACAATACTTGCGTTAACCCAGAACACTGACTTTCCCACTGCAACGTATTGCACCAGCAAAGCAGTATATCAGATTAGATCAGATTAGATTTCAATGTAGGTTTAATCAGTATCAAGTTTCTAGACTAACCAATTGGCAGGTGCTAAAGAATAATGGTTTAATGCTATTTTCTGTATTATTAAGAATGTGAAAGCAAAAATCTTGTCAATTTTTACATTTATTTATTTATTTGGGATTTTACATCGCTTTCAACACTGTAAGGTCATATCACGACGGGTAGTTGGAAGGGCAGAGGAAACCAGTACAACATACACTTTGTCAAGGTTATGTACTGTAAACTGCCAACCAACGGCAAGCAAATACCAGCTTTCCCACTTGAGGTCGGGCTGGGAACCGAACCCCGTTCTCAGAGGTGGGATTCTACATTTAAAACAACATTTATATGTATATATATACAAGTTTTCTTGATTAAGGTACAGAACCTCCTGACATGTAACTCTTGAAAGATACAGGTCCATGAGAAACATTGCCAGTCTGGGAGAGGCAGATAAGAGTTACTTTTGTACACTGCCTCTGTGGTTGGAGCTTTGAAGTCGGCCCATGACAACATGTGGGGTGTACTAATGGCTGTCTTACTATGACCCTGACTGTTAAAAATGGGCTTAAAAATAATTTCAACTTTGACCATGGTGTGTAATGTGACTTTCATATTTCATTTACCTGTCACAAACTTATTTATATGAATGTGAAAAATTGCAAGCAAAGTTTATAATATGTACTGTTGTTGGTATTGGCTGCCATATGTGTAAGTGAGTCTAACTTTGTAGAATTTCTGCAGTTTTAGAAATGATTTCAGGAAATGTAGTTTTATATTTTTTGTAAATCCAGTTATCTAATGTATCTCACAAAAGCTTTTTTTATTGTGTAATATAGTCTTATCTTATCCTCACAAATGATTATTAGTTTTGTGGAGGCCAAACACAATGACCCCCTTGTCTGCAAATGTGTCTGCATGTGCGAAGCTCATTGTTTACAGAGGTTTGTTCATTCAATTTTTGGTCATTGAAAAGGCAACACGTCCTTTTTGTACACTTTACAGATGGCAAAATCTCAGTTGAAGAATTCTAAATGAGCACCAAGATGTGGTTACCCCATTTATAACTGGGATACAGAAATGATTTCCTTGCCATGATAATGGTAAAGGATAGGATACATGTGTTACTTCAAAAAAAGAAGACTGCTTCAATTGCTTGCAGTTCACCGCTGAACAGAAACGCAGAAATGAGAATTTTACACAATAGAACTTTTTAAAGTAAAATACTTACCTTTTCCTCACAAGGATAAACCCACACAGTCTCCCTGCACAAGTTTGTTTTCACAGGGAACCAAAAATTAAATGACATTCTCTCAACAAAGCTCTGTCAACAGTGAGCTTTACACACATGCACAGACAAAATATCACCTCTGAAATAAGACTAATTTTTTATGTCAGCTGACTTGTTAGTCAGCTGACATTATGTCATCACTCTGCGGCGTGGGCGTCCGCGTCCGCGTATGGGTCCGCGTCCGCGTGAACAACTTCTTCTCCAAAACTACAAGGCCTAGAGACATGCTGTTTTTTTTAAAAGATACCTTATCTATCGAGGATGAAAAATTGTTCAAGGCATGCAAATCTGTCTGTTCGTCTGTTTGCTAGAGACATTACAAGGGGGGTACCCCCACCAAAAGTGTGAAAATTTCAACTTTTTATCACAATTTTCTCAGTGACTATCGCAGGGATTTCTCTCATATCTTGCATATATGTACTAGGCCAGAGGTAGATTCTCTTGTGTGAGTATGAGACCTGGATCTGTCTTACTTTTTTTTTAATAAATTTTTTTAATAATTTTTAATGCATTAAAATTCATGAAATCATGCACTAAATCACTTATAACTTCAAAAGTGTTGCATTTACAGCATTTTGTGAAAATATGTTGTTCAGCTACTTTTTTCATAGCTACAATATGGTGAGTAAGTTGGGTGTCTGTCTCAATAGCTAAGTGAGTAATAGCTACTTTTGGGCTTTTCAGTAACTTCCATTATGAGTAAAATCACTTGTAACTTAAAAACTATTGCATTTAGAGAATTTCGTATAAATATGTTATTCAGCCACTTTTGGGCCAGCTATAACATAGTGAAATTTCAGACCTGTAGCTCATGGCATAGCTGAGTAATAGCTACTTTTAGGTTATCACTGTTGAGTAAATCGCTTATAACTTGAAAACTATTGCATTTAGAGAATTTCGTATAAATATGTTATTCAGCTACTTTTGGGTCAGCTATAACATAGTAAAATTTCAGACCTGTAGCTCATGGCATAGCTGAGTAATAGCTACTTTTAGGTTATCACTGTTGAGTAAATCACTTATAACTTGAAAAGTGTTGCATTTAGAGCATTTTGTTAAAATATGTTATTCAGCTACTTTTTTCATAGCTACAATATGGTGAGTAAGTTGGGTGTCTGTCTCAATAGCTAAGTGAGTAATAGCTACTTTTGGGCTTTTCAGTAACTTCCATCATGAGTAAAATCACTTGTAACTTAAAAACTATTGCATTTAGAGAATTTCGTATAAATATGTTATTCAGCTACTTTTGGGTCAGCTATAACATAGTAAAATTTCAGACCTGTAGCTCATGGCATAGCTGAGTAATAGCTACTTTTAGGTTATCACTGTTGAGTAAGTCACTTATAACTTGAAAACTATTGCATTTAGAGTAATTTGTTTAAATATGTTATTCACGTATTTTGGGGTCAGCTATAACATAGTGAAGTTCCAGACCTGTGGCTCCTTGCATAGCTGAGTAATAGCTACTTTGAAGTTCTCACTATTGAGTAAATCAGTTGTAATTGGAAAACTATTGCATTTAGAGAATTTCATATAAATATGTTATTCAGCTACTTTTGGGTCAGCTATAACATAGTAAAATTTCAGACCTGTAGCTCATGGCATAGCTGAGTAATAGCTACTTTTAGGTTATCACTGTTGAGTAAATCACTGATAACTTGAAAACTATTGCATTTAGAGAATTTTGTATCAATATGTTATTCAACTACTTTTGGGTCAGCTATAACATAGTAAAATTTCAGACCTGTAGCTCATGGCATAGCTGAGTAATAGCTACTTTTAGGTTATCACTGTTGAGTAAATCACTTATAACTTGAAAACTATTGCATTTACAGTATTTTGTTTCAATATGTTATTCACCTATTTTGGGGTCAGCTATAACATAGTGAAGTTTCAGACCTGTGGCTCATTTCATAGCTGAGTAATAGCTACTTTGAAGTTCTCACTGTTGAGTAAATCAGTTATAATTGGAAAACTATTGCATTTACAGAAATTTGTGCAAATATGTTATTCAGCTACTTTTGGGTCAGCTATAACATAGTGAAATTACAGACCTATAGCTCATGGCATAGCGGAGCAATAGCTATTTTCAGGTTCTCACTATTGAGTAAATCAGTTGTAGCTTGAAAACTATTGCATTTACAGTAGTTTGCTTAAATATGTTGTTCACCTACTTTTGGGTTAGCTATAACATAGTAAAATTCCAGACATGTAGCTCATTGCATAGCTGAGTAATAGTTCCTTTGAGGTTCTCACTGTTGAGTAAATCAGTTGTAACTTGAAAACTATTACATTTAGAGTAATTTGTTAAATATGTTATTCACAGAATTTTTGATCAGCTATAACATAGTGAAATTGCAGACCTCTATGTCATGGCATAGCTGAGCAATAGCTACTTTCAGGTTCTCACTGTTGAGTAAATCATTGTATCCACTGGATAGCCGCAGTGTGTAGAGAGAGATTTCACCATTACTGCTCTGATGAAAAAAAATATTATAGCTAGCTTTCTTAAGTTTGCAGTATATATTAATAACCATAAAATGTTGTCTGGGAATATTTTTGGCCTGATTTTGAGAAACAAGATGGCCGCCACAGGTGTTTTTTGTCAGTCATGAAAAGTGCTTATATCTCCCTTATTATTGATCCTAGAGGTTTGGGATGATAAACCAACCTGTAGGAAATCATGGGGTGGGAATCTTTTGGTGTGGTCAGATTTGACCTTCAATGACCCCTCCTTCAAGGTCAAACAAGGATAGCCAAACTTAAAAGTGCTTGTAACTCGCTTATTATTGGTCCCAGAGGTTTGGGATGGTAAACAGACAGGAAATCATGGGCTGTGAATCTGTTGATATGGTCCGATTTGACCTTGGAACCCTCCTTCAAGGTCAAATGAGGATAGCGAAAATTAAAAGTGCCTACAACTCGCTTATTATTGGTGACAGAGATTTGGGATGGTAAACCATCCCATAGGAAATCATTGGCTCAGAATTTTTTGGTATGATCAGATTTGATCTTTGGACCCCTCCTTCAAGGTCAAATGAGGACAGCCAAGCTTAAAAGTGTTTATAACTCATTTATAATTGGTCCTAGAGGTTTGGAATGGTAAACCATAGGAAATCATGGGCTGGGAATGTATTTGTGTGGTTAGATTTGACCTTGGACCCCTTCTTCAAGGTCGAACGAGGATATTGCATTTGTAGTATTTCTTTAAATATGTTTTAACCTATTTTTTACACTTAAACAATTACCTTGTTATTTTCCTTCATAATACCATTTACAGGGCACAACTTTTTTATCCTTTTCTTCTGTCAGCTTCGGAATTTCTTTCGAACTTGCTGTTCAGTTACCATTTACTGTATTTCTGTACAGCCCTTTTCCTGATAATTATTCTGTCCTCTAATCACCTTCACAAATCAAAAATACTCAGTCAGCTGACACAGTGCTCGTTCACGGGCACTCTCCTCTTGTTTAAATATTCTAGCCGGTCGTCCTGTTTTGCCTCCAGAAAACTAATAAGCATTTGTGAGGATAAGGTAAGTATTTAACTTATAAAAAGTTAAATTACAATAAAATTTCAGTTTCTGTTGTTACTTTAATTCCTGTGTTTAGCTACATATTTTGTAAGCAAAGGACATTGATAATTAAAGATGTCAAAAATATGAAAGATGGACTTATTATTTTAACTGTTTGTACCAATATATCTTGCTATTTGTAAATCTTGGTTGGAAATATTTTTAAGCACAGGCTCCACCAAGGCTTGCACTTCTAGAGATCACTTTTTTCACCAAACTTTTATGAGAATTGGCATAGTGTGACGAGTACCTGCCTCTTTACTTAAGGAGCAATGGATTGGCTGGGTCAAAATGTGAGTGCACAACTCATGTCTCTGATGGCTTTACAGCTTGCGCATATAGACAAACACATTTCAACCATGTTTTTCTGGTTACTTAATTTTTCAAATGATAAAGGTTCAATTTATAGTCAGTTTCTTAAAACATTGACAAAATAAGAAATGTGAAATTCATCATAGTTAGTGAATGGGAACTCCCTTTTATTTCTTTGACTTTTGGGAAGTTCTTTATGCATTTGAGATGTTTGTGACTGAATTAGGCTTCTGATCTCAAGTGATGCAAAATTAGCACAAATTTATTTTGTCTTACTTTTAACAGATACCCTTAGTGGAAAAATTTCACATTCTCTATTTGTCCACATGAATGCCCTGGAAGGCAATGTGTTTTTATGAAAGGGGACTACTATTACAGATAAAAAAATTCTGGGTGATTATAGACACTCTACAACCTGCATCTCTGTTGTCAACATATACAATGGTGGGGGAACTTAATAAAATATTGCAAACAAACCTTTAATCTGAAGAAATTACACACTTTTATCTCATATATTTGTAGATTTTAAACCTTTTTTGATCAAAACTGCCATGTTACGTTTTGATTTTCTTCATTTTCTATTAGTAGTTCTTTGATTGAGAGTGTAATAAAACACATATTTTTGGAATCCCGGAATTCCAAAGGTGGAGAGGAAGAGGGGCGTTTAATAGGGAGTATTCATATGGATAAATACGGTACTGTGTGGAATGTCACATTTCTTTTTTTTTTTTTTTCCTTTTTTTTTCCCAGCAGAATTCATTTTTATTCACCCTTTTTGCACAGATTTGAGCCTTACCCGGGGGGGGGTGGGGGTGGGGGGGTGAGGGTGGACAACCCCCCATCAGGAGCTTACAAAAGTCAGCCATACACAGATGGCAGATACATTGGTATACAGTTAAATTCATAAATAAAGGGTATTATAGTTCACAGATTACACTATTACCTTTCAAGCTGAATTTTATTAATCTATAGAAAAAAGAAAGAAAAAGAAAAGAATAAAAAAAAAAAATTATTTAAACACCTACCCCTACTCCCTCCCTGACTGTGCCTGTGGGTTTTTCCAAGTTACCGAGTCTCAATTCTAGTTTTCTCTTAGTTATAATTTACCGTTGCAACTTTTTAAAAGGTATTTCCATTTTATTTTTAGGTTTTTTTTATCTTTTTAAGTTTATGTGGATATTTTGTCTTTAAAAACTTCCTGAAAGAAGTTAAGAAGAGGATCCCATTTGTTATTTAACAGATTATTTTCCTTTTTATATTGCAATAATATATTTTGGTCTATACAAAAAACTTCTCTCACTTTGGCCAAGGCTCCGAACTGGCTAAGTATTCTGTTGTTGCATTTAGTGGTATATATATAATGTTTAATTATATTTATGATGTGGTTTACCAAGATGTTATATTGACCATCTTTTGTCCCCAAAAGCACTGCCTTATTATCTATTACATCATGCAGTTTAATAAACGGCTCCAAGAGCTCCACAATGGATGCCCAGAATTTTTTAATTTTTGAACAGTCCCAGAATAAATGTTCTAAGGTTTCCACTTCAATTTTACAAAAGTAACATTTGTCTTCCCCTAATTTACAGATATTCAAGAATTTATTTGTTGTTAGGGAACGTTGTAAAATTTTGTACTGGAAACTTCTCATTTTATTTTCATTTGTGCATAGGAAGTTCAGAGTAAAATATTCACTCATTTCCTTTTCTGTGATTTGTGTTTGAAAGTATTCTGACCATTTATTCAGGAAATTTCGCTTTGGTTTTATTGTGTCCATAATTTTCCAATATGTTTCTTTACACACTTTTTTCATAGTCAGAGTTTCCTCAAGGCATGTTTGGGTGACCTGACCAATGATCTTATATTTCTGCTGGAGAATTTCTGTTTTCCATGGCCTGGGGATTGAGTGCATAAGGGAGTAAAAATCTACAAAATTAATGTTTAAAAAGTATGTCTCCTGGAAATTATCGTAACCCATAAGCTCACCCATATCTGTTAATAAGTCATTGATATACACCAAACCCCTTTTTTCAAACTAATTTTTTTCATGATTATATTACTGTTTTGTAAGAAATGTGAGTTCCAAATTGGAAATGTTCTCACATCTATTTCATCTATTGAAATCTCTTTATAGCTTACCCAGGCTGAAATCACTTCTTTCCAAAATAAATTTTTAACCTTCCTTTTCATTTTGTGTAAGGATAGTAAGTCCTGCATCCAAATATTTTTTCTATTGCTTACTATTGAACTTTCAAACAAATCTTGCCAGAGGCCTTCCTCTTTTACAATCTTTGGAATCCAAGTGATTTTTAACGCCTTGTTTAACACACTCAAATTTGTTAATCTCAGTCCCCCCTCTGCAATATCTTTTTCTAACTGGGAAATAATAATTTTTGGCTTTTTTTTTCCCAGATGAAATTCTTAAAGCATCTCTCCATTTCTGCAAAAAATGCCATATTAGGTGATGGGAGGACCTTCATCAGGTAGACTAATTTTGGTATTATAATTGTCTTTAGAACTGTAACTTTGCCAAGCATAGACATATGTCTTTTTTTATAACTATTTAGTGTATTTTTAATAATTTGAACTTTTGACTCATAGTTATTTTTTATCATTTGTTTAAGAATGTCACATTTCTTACTGTAAAATATCGTACTCGACATGTTTGATAGTGTCAAAATAGAGCCAGTACAAGTCAAATTTAGGTACACATGGAACCAGTTTTGGGGCCCCAAAATCAGAAATTACTGTGTTTTTGTTGGTGCATATAGTAATGCTATGAATATTGGAGGTTTTACTAAAAAAAGAGTCTATCGTATTAGTAGGGTAAGGGTAGGTATAGTTATATAATAGATCTGATGAAGAAGTGACAGGTGCTTTTGCAAATGTATATTTCTACTGTTTTTGATAATGGCAGAATTTTGTATTTTACAATGCAATACAGATTAGTTTTACAGCATATTCTGTGCATGTTAAATGTGTTTTATTCATGAAACACACAAATAAGATGAAGTTGTCAGGAGTATGTAACCTTTTCACCCCACAGCCTTTAAGGGATGTGCAGGTATTGTTTTCACCCATTGTGTATGGATGGGCAGGTGGGTGGCAGGAAACAGCCTGTCCGAGCTGTATCTTAGAAACCCTGAGATGTAAGATGTTGATACTTTATAGAGACATTTAGATGGTGGTTGAGTCTGAAAATCTTGTCCAGGCTGTATTAGAAACTATAAGGTATAGAAAGTTGGTAGGAATATTGAATAGGGTGTGCAGGTGTGCAACATCATGTCATACTGTTTGCTCTGGAAGTCTTTTGATCTTTGTACTGTGTCACTTCTATATCTCACTGTGTTGTAAACTATTTCCCTGGGCTATGGGGTAACAGCATCAATAATGCTATTTTTTCACTTAACAGACATTGGTTTTTATGGAAGCACTTTAAAATTTCAGCATTTGTAGTGTCTTTCAGGTACATCTTGTATTTACTGTAGTGCTTCTGTTTATCTTACACAGTGGTCCCCCTGGTCAATGTACTTCTAATGCATCCCTTCTTGTGTTTAATGTGTCTTTGTTATTTTAAATAAATGTGATTAAATTTGCCTGTTGTGTCATTCTTATACCTTTTCAGTGTGAAACTTTTTGTGAAAATGCAGTTATTATCTCCTGCAAAGTGGGCCGGCTGGAAATGATAAAATACCTCTTGTGTGTGAGTGCATCCATGCATATGTCATGCAATTTTCTCTAAAGTGAAGACTGTGGAGTCTTATGCTTAAATAATTTTAATCCAGTTTCTTAAGTCCTCCATTTTTTTTTGTCTGCTTTTGTGAATCTAGGTCAATAGCTTAGTGAGCAATGGGACTAAGAACTATTTTAGTAAATTGCTTATAACTTCAAAACCACTACATTTACAGCATTTCGCAAAAACATGTTGTTGGTACATGTTTTAGAGGTCTAACTCAATAGCTAAGTAAATAATAGCTGTTTTCTTTGAAACTGTTAGCAACAGTGCTTTGGTCAAAGATGTTATTTAGCTTCTTTATTTATGTTGTCACTCTGCGGCATTGGCATACGCGTCCACGTAAACAACTTTCCTCATAAACTACAAGACCCAGAGACATCCTGTTTTTTTAAAAGATACCTTAACTATCGAGGATGAAAAATTGTTCAAGGCATGCAGATCTGTTCATTCATCTGTTCCCAGAGCCATTACAAGTCAGGTACCCCCACACAAAATGTGAAAAGTTCAACACTTTATCACAAATTTTTCATTGACTATCGCAGGGATTTTTCTCATATCTTGCATATATGTACTATGCCACTAGTAGATTTTAATTCTAATTTGACTTTTATAGCGCTTAATCTCCACTGAGTAGTGGACTCTAAGGCGCAACAAGACCATAGCAATAGGCAAATTCAAAGTCCAGGGACAAAAAACAGGTCGGCACCACAGAGAAGCCAGAAGAAAAATGAACTAAGGAGGATAAGCCTTTGCGTAGAGATAGGTTTTGAGCTTCTTTCTAAAAGAGGCCATAGTGGGTGATGCACGGATGTCTTCAGGGAGTGAATTCCAAACAGTGGCGGCGTGGATAGATGTGGAGCGAAATATTTAGGGAAACCAGTATGAATGAACTTGTACACCAGGGTAGCCAGTTTGAACTCTGAGCGAAACTGAATAGGGAGCCAATGGAGTTTCCTGAGTACAGGTGTTATACAAGTGTATCTACACGAATGTGTGACAATTCTAGCAGCACAATTTTGGATTGACTGTAATCTATGGAGACTGGCTTTAGAGAGACTCCTGAAAAGTGAGTTGCAGTAGTCCAACCGACTACTAACAAAAGCATTGGCAACCGACACAGCTGCATCCTGAGTCAAGAACTGCCTGATATTTCTAAAATCCCTCAGTTGACAAAAGCAGCCTTTACAAACCTTCTGTACATGTTTTGAGAAGGAAAAATCAGAGTCGAACCACACAGATTACCTTGTGTGAGCATTAGACCTGGATCTGTCTTAATTTTTTTTATTAATTTTTAAATAATTTTTAACGCATTAAAATTCATGAAATCATGGACTAAATCACTTATTTTCTCATTGACTAGGCCATTAGTAGATTACCTTGTGTGAGTATCAGACCTGGATCTTTCTTAATTATTTTTTTACAAATTTTTTAAATAATTGTTATTGCATTAAAATTCATGAAATCATGCACTAAATCACTTATAACTTGAAAAGTATTGCATTTAGAGCATTTTGTTAAAATATGTTTTTATTGCAAAAAGTACATTTACCATTTCCTGACCAATGCTATATGTTGGAGCCATCCAACTCACTGGCCAACGTTAAGAAATGTTTTTAAAGATACCTTAAGAAGCCAGTGAGTGTGTGGACTAGGATCTGCCATAAAATGTCCACAAAAAGCACTTTTCCTCTGACCTTTCTTAATTTTGTCCTGCGAAGACATTGTAAATACTGATGCCTTACCACAGAAGAAATTAATCCGTAAAATTCTACAAAAAACTTCCAAAAACGAAATATTCCAAATACACATGCACACGCAAGGATGGCCAACAAAAACAATGAATGGCACCTATTGGTGTGGTCACATGACCATTGGGGGGGGGGGGGGGGGCTTCCTAGTCCACACTCGCTCACTGGCTTCTTAAGGTATCTTAACATTTCTCAGCGTTGGCCAGTGAGTTGGATGGCTCTAACGTATAGCATTGGTCAGGAAATGGTAAGTATTTGTCTAATAAAAATTAAAATTACAACAAAATTTTCAAATTCAGCTACTTTTTTCATAGCTACAACATGGTAAGTAATTTAAGCGTCTATCCCAATAGCTAAGTGAGTAATAGCTACTTTCTGACTTTTCAGTACCTCCCGTAATGGGTAAAATCACATATAACTTGAAAACTATTGGATATACAGAATTGTGTATAAATATGTTGTTAAGCTACTTTTAGGTCAACTACAACATAGTAAAATTTTATACCTGTAGCTCATTGCATAGCTGAGTAATAGCTACTTTGAGGTTCTTACTGTTGAGTAAATAAGTTGTAGCTTGAAAAATATTGCATTTAGAGTATTTTGTTTAAATATGTTGTTCACCTACTTTTGGGTCAGCTATGGCATAGTGATTTTACAGATGTGTAGCTCATGGCAGAGGCAGGTTATTCGTCTAATTTTTGGTCAACTGTAACATAGTGAAATTGCAGACCTGTAGCTCATTATATAGCTGAGCAATAGCTATTTTCACTTTCTCACTGTTGAGTAAATCGGTTGTAACTTGAAAATCATTCCATTTACAGTATTTTGTTTAAATATCTTGTTCACCTCCTTTCGGGACAGCTATGAGATAGTGAAATAACAGACCTCTAGCTCATGACAGGTCAGCAATAGCCACTTTGAGGTTCTCACTGTTCAGTTAATCAGTTATAACTCAAAAACTCTTGCATTTACAGTATTTTGTGTAAATAAGTTGTTCACTTACTTTTGGGTCAGCTATAACATGTTAATATTTGCAGAGCATTGCATAGCTGAGCTATAGCTACTTTCAGAGTATTGCTGTTGAGTTAGTTGATTGTAACTTGAAAACTATTGCATTTGGAGTATTATAAATATTTTGTTCACCTATTTTTGGGTCAGCTATGACACAGTAAAACTGCAGACCTGTAGCTCTTTGCAAATTGGGGCAATGGCTACTTTGAGGTTCTCACTGTTGAGTAAATCAGTTGTAACTCGAAAATTGTGGCATTTAGAGAGTTTTGTCAAAATATGTTATTCACCTACTTATGGGTCAGCTATAACGTAGTAATTTTATTGCGTTAATACAAATACATCCTATCCAATGGACAATTGCTTTACCGGTCGGCGCGACCGGTCCCGCCAAACGTCAGAAAAAGACATCCTGTATATAATACCGGCAGGACCGGCCAGGAGAGTGCATTCGCCAGGTGGCGCATCGTACTTCCTCTTCCTGTCTAGACATCGTGACGTCATAGCATCTTTTTTGTTTGGTGCGTGGAGAGTGAAGATGTGTTTTCACGAAAAGCGAATTTTTGTTACTACACCGTACACATAAATTTTATTTCATCTTAAAGAAGTTCTACAGTGTTATGTACGACTATGTCTTCCCAGGACAGATACGAGGTTCATGCGGTCACCCTATGGCTGGGTTTGACTCCCACTCCAAGTGTGCACGTTGTCGAGATAAGGGGGTGGGTGACGACCCTTGCGTCCTCCAGAAAGAATGTGATGTCTGTAAGGGATTTACCCCTGAGCAGATCCAGCAATTATCAACACCCACCTACACAGAGCGAAAAGACAAGAAGACGATTGCGTCCTCCTCTGCTCCCACTCTCATGGACCCTGCACACGTGAGTGTGCTGGGTAAAGTGGAGAAGATCAAGGCTTCACAGCCTCAGTCAACCCCTACTACTGCCAAGACAACGAAAGGTAGTGAGTCTCCCAAGCCCTCTGCCAGCAAGAAGAAATCTTCCAGTAGCAGACCTTCAGCTGATGATTTGAAACAGCTAGATGATAAATGGGCAAAGAGGTTCTCCCAGCTGGAGGCTATGCTGTTGGCCAAGACTTTCACAGTACCAGTTGAACCAGTTGTGAAACCAGCTTCAGATGTGACTACCAGCCAGAAGCCATTTTTTGACCCTGGTGCCACCACCAGCAGTCAAACTGCAGTGAATTCCGGTCCTTGCCTTGATTAGGCAACAGGGAAGCAGTAGATGAGATGCAGACAGCTACCCAGCCTCTTGAGGCTCCCGGTGCGGGGACAGCAACCCAGCCTGTTCAGGCCCCCGGTTCAGTCCCTGATGTTCAGCCCACCGGTGAGGGAGATCTGAGTGCAGCATCTGACAGTGAAGCTGACCAGCTCAGTGTTACCGGTTCCCTGGATGATGAGATCCACCGGGACCGGTCACCAGACAGGGATGTCACCAGGGATGAGGCTGACCAGGAACCTACTGAGGAGGCCAATTATAGAGAGACTATGAGAGGTGTGAGAAGCTTCATGAACTGGCATAAGATTCCCGAGTTTGAAATTGTGTCCTCTGCTGCAGACGACAACCCCTTTGCCGGTGCACGTGTTCAGCCTACCGGTAAAGTCTCTGTGAAACTTCCGGTGGACGACTGGTTGTGTAGGAAGGTGTCCACTCTCAACCTCACCATCACAGAAGGGTATCCCACCAGGAACACCGACAATATTGGCCTCCTCAGGGATCAGTTTGTTAAACCTCCCAGATCTTCCAGATGGTACGGGATGCATGCTGAGAAGAGCAGTGAGAGTTCAACAGTACGCACCTGGTCACCGGACCCTGCCAAACTCTTCCATTCCTTCAGCAGGGTTGCACATAGAAACCTACCTACTGCCCCACCCTCCCGGGCCTTCAGTCAAGATCTGCTCAGGTGTTGGGAGAGAGCAGCACGGGAACAGACAATAATGTGCAACCAGGCTGCTGGTTTATCAAGGTGTTTGACTAGGGTTCAAGACTCTATGGCCACTCAGCTTAAAACCCTACGTCTGGACAGCAAGGGCAAGTCATCAGAGAAGATGAAACAAGCTGTGAATGAACTAGAATACTTGACCACTTTCAACCGGTCAATCTCTCAAGCCATGGCCAGAACGATGCAGGACTTATCTGAGGGTGTTTTATAAACATGGCTAACTTCACTCTGGCCCGCAGAGATAGTTACCTGGACTACCTACATGCTGGGGTGAAGCAAGATACTGTGAATGCCTTAAGAACATCTCCGGTACATCTCAACGCACTGTTCCCGGACCAGCTTATCACCAAGGCTGAAGAGGAAATCAGTAAAAGTGAGGAGAGGCGTTCGTCTGGTACATCACACCGACATCAAAATTGCTTCCACCCTTATGCTGCAAGTGACAAGTCGACTGGCCATCATGACAGGAAATCGAACCTCCCTGCTTGGAAGCAGATTAAAGACAAGCAACAAGCCAGGAAGGGTCGTGGCAAAGCCTCAACATTCTCCCAGAAGCCGGCCAAGGGTTTCAAGTCTCATAAATGACAATCACTGTGTAAATTCTGTGACCGGTCAGAAGAACTCTGTACATGTTACTGGTCAGGGAGACTTGAACCCAGCACCAGTGGTAGCCGGGAACAGCAAAGTGACTTTAAATTTGAATGTAGACTCTTGTGTTGCAAATGCTCATATTGTCACCGGGTTGCCACAAAGGAAAGGCGTAAATCCCACTTATTGTCAAATGTACACAGAAATAAAATATGTGAAAAGTGTTTCTTGTGTAGGTCACTTGAGTTCTGTAAATCTTGTCAACAATGCCCCACATGCTGTTATAGATCCTCATGTAGGGGCAAGGTTACACCAGTGTTGGGAGAAATGGGAAGCTCTGGGTTCGAGTCCAAAAGTAGTCACCACTCAAGTCGCTACACCCTCCCCTTTGGGTTCAGACCCAACTTAACAAGGTCACCGACTGTGATAAGCAACTACCACAACTCAGCCAAGCAGTCCTTCCTTGTAGAGGCACTGTATCAGCTGATAAACAAGAATGCAGTCGAACCGGTAGAAAATCAAAACTCACTGGGTTTTTACAACCGGCTATTTTTGGTACCCAAACCCAACAACCGGTGGAGACCGGTCCTGGACCTGAGCACCTTGAACACCTTTTTAAACACAGGGTCGTTCAAAATGGAGACCCCAGAGACAATAAGAACCTCCCTACAGGCAGGGGAATGGGTCACATCCATAGACTTCAAAGACGCATACTTCCATATACCAATTCACAGTCAGTCCAGGAAGTACATGCGTTTTCATCTCCAGGGTCGGTCCTACCAGTTCAAAGCCCTACCCTTTGGTCTATCCACAGTTCCCATGGCGTTCACAGTGGTGGCCAAAGAGGTCAAACTTATGGCACTTCAGAGGGGTATAAGGATCCACCAGTACCTAGACGACTGGCTGGTGAGAGCCTCTACCGACGACACTTGTCTCCAGCATACACAAACCTTAGTGACCCTTTGTCAGGAACTAGGGTGGCTGGTGAACAAGGAGAAGTCAGAACTGGCTCCCAAACAGGTTTTCAACTTCGTAGGTTACCAGTTCGACCTGAAAGAGGGCAACGTCAGACCAACAACAGAACGTTGGCAGACCTTGACAGACAAAATCAGATCAATACTATCGGATCCGGTATGCCCGGTCCGACGGTTCATGTCCCTCATAGGTCTACTCGCAGCAACAGAAAAACAAGTCCACCTAGGGCGACTTCACATGAGGCCCATACAATGGCACTTGAAAAACAACTGGAGGGTCCCAGAGTCACTAGAAAAGGTGATCCCAGTCCCCAACTCCCACCCACATCTAAGGTGGTGGCTGGAGGAAAGCAATGTGCTACTAGGTCAACCATTACACCCTCTAAAACATGCTCTGCAAATATTTACAGACGCATCAAAAGAAGGGTGGGGCGCTCACTTAGACGAGCACACTGCAAGGGGGACTTGGTCCCTTCCAGAAAGCAAGTTGCACATAAACCACTTAGAGCTAAAAGCAGTATTTCTAGCTCTAAAAGAGTTTCAAACCCTCTGCTGCAACAAGACAGTACTGATAGCTACAGACAACACAACAGTGGTTGCCTATATCAACAAAGGGGGGGATGAAGTCGGGCTCTCTGTGTGCCCTACTGTGGAGAATCCTGTCCTGGTGTACCAGACAGTAGGTAACCCTCAGGGCACGTCACATCCCCGGCCGGCTGAACATGATAGCAGACAAGCTATCCAGACTTGGCCAGACCATTCAAACAGAGTGGTCACTTCATCCAGAAGTGTTCCAAGCTATATGCTCCGGTGGCACCAACCCCAAGTGGATCTGTTTGCCACCAGATTCAACAACAAACTGCCACAGTTTGTGTCACTGGTCCCAGACCCTTAGGCATGGGCAGTGGATGCACTCAGCCTCTCCTGGGAGGACCTGGACCCATACGCCTTTCCACCAGCAGCCATCTTGGGCAAAGTGGTGGAGAAGTTACAGGACTACCCTTGCAACAGAATAATTCTGATTGCCCCAGGGTGGCCCAACATGCCCTGTTTCTGGGATCTAGTGGCAATGTCCAGTCAAATCCCACTGTGTCTGCCCAACATACCAAACTGAGTGTCTCAGCCATTCAACCAGGTCCTTCACAGGAACTTGTCAAATCTGAACCTACATGCCTGGCTCCTAGAGCCTCAGCAATCAAGGAGCAGGGCTTCTCTGAGGCAGTGGCAGCACGAATTGAGGCTCCTCAAAGAGGATCAACCAGATCTGTCTATGAGGCAAAGTGGACCATTTTTACAAAGTGGTGCCTCAGTAATCAGGTGGACTTCAGGGCACCACCTCTGAAAGCAATTGCTGACTTCCTCCTGCACTTGTTTCAGGACAAGAAGTTGCAACCAGGCACTATTGATGGCTACAGATCAGCTATTGCTGACAAACTGGGCAATTCCACCATTAATGTCTGCAAGGATGAGAATCTCACTCGTCTCCTGGACAGTTTCCATAGAGGCATCCCCTCCTGGAACCTTTCCCTGGTGCTTCACCAGCTGACAAAGGCTCCCTTTGAACCCCTAAAGAGGCCTCCTTGAAACATCTGACTTTCAAGACTGTTTTCTTGCTGGCCTTAGGTTCTGGTAAACGCAGGAGTGAGATCCATGCTTGGTTACATAAGAACATCAGACACCAGTCAGACTGGTCTAAGGTGTCCTTGTACCCCTCACCCAGCTTCCTATCCAAGAATCAGCTGGATAAGGAGTGTCCAGATAATGTGGCACCAGTGGTCATTCCAGCCCTGGCCCCATCTCCGGATAGGTCACTCAAAGGTGACAGGTCCCTATGTCCAGTTAGAGCCCTGCGCTACTACTTGGACAGGACTTCAGATCTTAGGCAGAATAAGGACTTGGTCTTTGTCTCCTTTAAGAAAGGGTTTGACAAAGACATCTCACCTGCCACCATCTCCTCATGGATCAAACAGACTGTGATTCTGTGCTATGAGCTCTCTGACCAGGAGGCCCTCTCCTTGCATCAGGTTAAAGCCCATGATGTTAGGGCCTTTGCTGCCTCTAAGGCCTTCCAATCAGGAATCTCCTTAGAGTAGATATTGTCAGCCTGCCACTGGAAATCTCACAACACCTTCACTCAGTTTTATTTGAAGGATGTTGCCTGGGCTGACTCAGAGCTTTTCCACCTGGGACCTGTAGTGGCTGCCCAACAGGTGCACCACCAGGCCCAGAGGTGAGGAGATGTTGTATATATATGTAAATATGTACATATTGTAAATATGCTAGATATGTACATAGTGTAAATATGTTGAAATGTACATATGTTTTATAACAAAAAAAAACTGTGACTTGCTTCCCTTGGGAACTTTATTTCTTCTGGGACTGAACTCAGGCCTCTCTCTCTCTCTCTTCCCCTTCTCAGATCAACCCTGGGAAGGGAAGAAAAAAGGGGGGGCAACGTCGGTAGACTCCCGGGTAACCGGTTAGTTGGTAGCCGACCTTGACCTCTCAGGGTTCTCTGACCCTAGGTCAAATGGGCCTGTACAGTTTTGTTTTTGTTATGAGTTCACTTAAGTCGCTAGCTGCTTACCTGCCTACCAAGCGGTAGTTATTCAGCAATTGTCCATTGCATAGGATGTATTAACGCCATAATATTGCAAATTTAATAAGTAAATTAAATTTTTAAAAGTTAATACCCTATCCAATGGACAGGCAAGGCCCACCCAACCGGCCCCGCTATCAGCTTACTAGGGGTCTTACTAGGACTAGACATGAAAAAGATGCTATGACGTCACGATGTCTAGACAGAAAGAGGAAGTACGACCTGGCGAATGCACTCTCCTGGCCGGTCCTGCCTGTATTATATACAGGACATCTTTTTTTTACGTTTGGCAGGACCGGTCGCGCCGACCGGTAAAGCAATTGTCCATTATTAAATTTGCAAAATTGTAGACCTGTAGCTCATGGCATAGCTGAGCAAAAGCTACTTTTAGGTTCTCTTTGCTGAGTAAATCAGTTGTAACTTGAAAACTACTGCATTTAGAGTATTTTATTTAAATATGTTGTTCACCCAATTTTCAATCACCTATAGCATACTGGAATTACAGACCTGTGTGTCATTGCATAGCTGTGCAATAGCTACATTCAGGTTCTCACTGTTGAGTAAGTCAGTTGTAACTTGCATTATTAAGTCAGTTGTATTAAGTCAGTTGTAACTTGCATTATTGCATTATAGTATTTTCTTTAAATGTATTATTAGCCTACTTTTGAGTCAGCTATACCACAGTAAAATTTCAGCCCCGTAACTCATTGCATAGCAAAGCAAAAGCTACTTTGAGATTCTCTCTGTTGAGGAAATCAGTTGCAACTCGAAACTTCTTTCACTTCTACTCTATAACTCAAAACACACAATCAGCTCATGTTCACGGGCACTGATTGCTTGCTTGCTTTTTATGTTCTGTGTCATGGCACATTTTCAGAGCTGTAGGTCCATATTTTACTGAGTAATAGCTACCTTAAAATTTTGCTAATTAGTAAATAGCTTGTTACTTCAACACAATTAGATTTATTTTTTGACTGTGGGATCTTTTGAATAAATTATTTTGGTTTATTTTCTTGTGTCCTCTATATTTTTGTTGCTGTTGCAGATCTAGGTCAATTGCTAAGTGAGTAATGGGACTGGTAGCTACTTTGAATAAATTGCACATAGCTCCAAAATGACTCCATTTTTATGTCGTCACTCTGCGGCATGGGCGTACGTGTCCGCATACGCGTCCGCGTGAACAGCTTCTTCTCCAAAACTACCACGCCTAGAGACATGCCGTTTTTTTTAAAAGATACCTCATCTATCGAGGATGAAAAAGTGTTCAAGGCATGCAAATCTATCTGTTCATCTATTTGCTAGAGACATTACAACGGAGGTACCCCCACCAAAAGTGTGAAAATTTCAACACTTTATCACAATTTTCTCAGTGACTATTGCAGGGATTTCTCTCATATCTTGCATATATGTATTAGGCCAGAGGTAGATTCTCTTGTGTGAGTATGAGACCTGGATCTGTCTTATTTTTTTTTAATAAATTTTTTTAATAATTTTTAATGCATTAAAATTCATGAAATCATGCACTAAATCACTTATAACTTGAAAAGTGTTGCATTTACAGCATTTTGTTAAAATATGTTATTCAGCTACTTTTTTCATAGCTACAACATGGTGAGTAACTTGGGTGTCTGTCTCAATAGCTAAGTGAGTAATAGCTACTTTTGGGCTTTTCAGCAACTACCATCATGAGTAAAATCACTTGTAACTTGAAAACTATTGCATTTAGAGAATTTCGTATAAATATGTTATTCAGCTACTTTTGGGTCAGCAATAACATAGTAAAATTTCAGACCTGTAGCTCATGGCATAGCTGAGTAATAGCTACTTTTAGGTTATCACTGTTGAGTAAATCACTTATAACTTGAAAACTATTGCATTTAGAGTATTTTATTTCAACATGTTATTCACCTATTTTGGGGTCAGCTATAACATAGTAAAATTTCAGACCTGTAGCTCATGGCATAGCTGAGTCATAGCTACTTTTAGAATATCACTGTTGAGTAAATCACTTATAACTTGAAAACTATTGCGTTTACAGAAACTTGTGTAAATATGTTATTCAGCTACTTTTGGGTCGGCTATAACATAGTGAAATTACAGACCTGTAGCTCATGGCACAACTGAGCAATAGCTATTTTCAGGTACTGTATGTTGAGTAAATCAGTTATAATTTGAAAAATATTGCATTTGGAGTATTTTGTTAAAATATATTGTTCACCTACTTTTGGGTCAGCTATAACATAGTGAAATTACAGACCTGTAGCTCATGGCACAACTGAGCAATAGCTATTTTCAGGTACTGACTGTTGAGTAAATCAGTTGTAACTTGAAAAATATTGCATTTGGAGTATTTTGTTAAAATATGTTGTTCACCTACTTTTGGGTCAGCTATAACATAGTGAAATTACAAACCTATAGCTCGTGGCATAGCTGAGCAATAGCTATTTTCAGGTTCTCACTATTGAGTAAATCAGTTGTAACCTGAAAACTATTGCATTTACAGTATTTTGCTTAAATATGTTGTTCACCTACTTTTGGGTCAGCTATAATATAGTAAAAATTCAGACATATAGCTCATTGTATAGCTGAGTAATAGCTACTTTGAGGTTATCACTGTTGAGTAAATCAGTTGTAACTTGAAAACTATTACATTTAGAGTATTTTGTTTAAATATGTTATTCACATAATTTCTGGTCAGTTATATCATAGTGAAATTGCAGACCTCTATGTCATGGCATAGCTGAGCAATAGCTACTTTCAGGTTCTCACTATTGAGTAAATTATTGTATCCACTGGATAGCCGCAGTGTGTAGAGAGATTTCACCATTACTGCTCTAATGAAAAAAATATTATAGCTAGCCTTCTCAAGTTTGCAGAATATATTAATAACCATAAAATGTTACCTGGGAATATTTTTGGCCTCATTTTGAAAAACAAGATGGCTGCCAGGGACATTTATTCGACTTTAAACAAGGACTTTTGTTGGCCCTCTAGAGCAAAGGGTCTTATAGGTAGATATCTCAAATTCGCAGGATATGTTCCTCATTATAAAATCTTGACTGGGAATATTTTTGGCCTCATTTTGAAAAACAAGATGGCCGCCACAGGTGTTTCTTTGTCAGTCATGAAAAGTGCTTATATCTCCCTTATTATTGTTCCTAGAGGTTTGGGATGGTAAACCAACCTGTAGGAAATCATGGGCTGGGAATCTTTTTGTGTGGTCAGATTTGACCTTTAACCCCTCCATCAAGGTCAAACGAGGATAGCCAAACTTAAAAGTGCTTATAACTCGCTTATTATTGGTCCTAGAGGTTTGGGATGGCAAACAGACATATAGCAAATCATGGGCTGGGAATCTGTTGATGTGGTCCGATTTGACCTTGGACCCCTTCTTCAAGGTCAAATGAGGACAGCCAAACTTAAAAGTTGTTATAACTCGCTTATTATTGGTCCTACAGGTTTGGGATGGCAAACAGACACATAGAAAATCATGGGCTGGGAATCTGTTGATGTGGTCCGATTTGACCTTGGACCCCTTCTTCAAGGTCAAACGAGGATAGCCAAACTTAAAAGTGGTTATAACTCGCTTATTATTGGTCCTACAGGTTTGGGATGGTAAACCAACATATAGGAAATCATGGGCTGGGATTCTTTTGGTGTGGTCAGATTTGACCTTGGACCCCTCCTTCAAGGTCAAACAAAGATAGCGAAACTTAAAAGTGCCTATAACTCGCTTATTATTAGTTCTAGAGGTTTGGGATGGTAAACCATCCTATAGGAAATCATGGGCTGGGAATCTTTTGGTGTGGTCAGATTTGACCTTTGGACCCCTCCTTCAAGGTCAAATAAGGACAGCCAAACTTAAAAGTGCTTATAACTTGCTTATTATTGGTCCTAGAGGTTTGTGATGGTAAACCAACCTATAGGAAATCATGGGCTGGGAATGTTTTTGTGTTGTTGGATTTGACCTTGGACCCCTTCTTCAAGGTCGTACGAGGATACTGCATTTGCAGTATTTCTTTAAATATGTTTTAACCTACTCTTTAACCTACCCTTAAACAGTTACCTTGTTACTTTCCTTCATAATACCATTTGCAGAGCACAACTTTTTTGTCCTTTTCTTCTGTCAGCTTCAGAATTTCTTTTGAAGATGCTGTTCAATTACCATTTACTGTACTTCTGTACAGCACTTTCCCTGATAATTATGCTTTCCTCTCATTATTACCTTCACAAATGAAAAACACTCAGTCAGCTGACACAGTGCCCGTTCACGGGCACTCTCCTCTTGTTTAAAGCATTTTGCCAAAATAAGTTGCTAACCTACTTTCTCTCTTCCTTTAAAATGGTACAGTTTTAGAGATCTACCTCAATAGCTAAGTGAATAATAGGTATTTCATGTTTAAACAGTGACTAAGATAAAAAATAGCTTTTTGATGTGTTTGTACATACTACATAATGGACTATATGCTACACCAGTCAGTGCTGACCATTCCCGCCAAATGCCAGAAAAAGATGTCCTGTGCAACCACCAACAGGACTGGTCATAGTGTGTATCCGTTAGGTGGCGCACCCTACTTCCTTCCTGTCTAGACAATGTGATGGCCTAGCATCTTTTTTGTTTGGCGCATGTGCATTCAGATGCTTTTCAAAAGTTGAAGGAATTTTTGCGAGCACAGTTTTTTTCTTCAAATAATATCATATTAAGAGATTGAAAATATATCGTGGCCTCTCCAGGACAGAAACGCAGGAGTTGTGGGCATGTCATGGCCGTATTCGACCCACATAGTGTGTGAGGTGTCATGAAAGGGGTGTTGGGGCGGGTCCATGTGTATTAAAGAAAGACTGAGAACTCTGTAATTGTTTGATTTCTGATCAGAAGTCACAGGTTGCTACCCCCACTTATAAGACACGAAAAGAAAAGGAAGTCATCCAGCACACTCCCATCGCTTATAGACCCAGGATCTGTTCAGATCCTTGGGAGGTAAGTGCCAGTTCTTCTGATCAGAAAGTGGCTGCAGAAAAGAAGAAGGCTACCCCTGCAAAAGAATCCACCAAGAAGAAGTCTTCTAAGTCATTCAGTTCATCTGTTGCTGAGGATATCAAGGCACTGAACGAAAAAAGTTTGGAGAGACTCTCCAGACTAGAAGCAATGTTCATTGCTAGAAGTTTTTCAACCAACTAAGGGTCAGCCTTCTTTTCAACAGATCTCAATGCCAGTATCACCTAACAGACAGTCACCAGTTGGTGTACTTTAGATAGACCCTTCATTTTTCATGCTGGACCAGTCCGACCTCGAGCTAGCCAGTTTCCAGTGCTGGTGAGATGCCAGTGGCTTCTGGACTGGTCAGCCAGTCTGCTATCAGTCAGACCCCTTCAGGTTTAAGTCAGAAACCTGCTACACCAGTTGCTATTAATGTTCATCAACACTCTATAACCGGATCCAATGCAATCCCAGTCCTCCAGCCTGCTAGACCCGCCAGCCAGCTCACTGCTACCCAGGCTGTGACCGGTACCATTGACAAGTCTCTGTCTTCCTCTTCAACTGCAAGTCCTGACCCCCCAGTATCCAGACTCTTGACTCTGGACAGGAAACCAACCTCACTTCCCCTGTCTATCCTGAGGAAGAGGGTGAAGTGTCTGACCAGGAAGCTGGTATACCAGAACAGGACTCTGATCACCACATATCTTAAGAGCAAAACCACCAAGAAACCATTAGAGAAGTGAGATCATATATGGGTTAGCACCAGGTGCCTGATTTTGAATGTGCAATATCCTCTCAGGATGATAATCCTTTTTCCAGTCCCAGAAGTCAGGCAACCGGTAAAATATTTGTAAAACTTCCACCTTATGACTGGCTCTGGTGAAAGTTGAAGAAACTGAAGTTGACACTGACAGAAGGCTACCCTAGTCATAGTACTGATTTCAATGGACTGTTTAAGGATCGGTTTGTAAAGGTTCCTCACACTCAGATGTAGTATGATGTTTATTCAGAAAAGAAAGACTTCTCCCAGTTCAAAGAACATTACTGGCATAATGTGCTGGCAAAACTCAACAGTGCTTTCACCAGAATTGCTAGACCTCCTGGGCTACCAGGTCACTGGCTTGCCAGCCCATTACACAAGAAACTTTAAGGAAATGGGAAACTCAAGCTTTATCTGACACCAGGCAGCCAGCTGTTTGACGAAGGTTCACGACAGCATTGGCACTCGTCTGACAGTCATCCAGGATGACAAAGCCAAATGGAAGTCTGCCACTGAAACTCAGGAGGCAGCGGATGAGTTTGCCTTCCTTATAACATTCAATCAAAGCATTATACAAGCTATGGTTAGGACAATGCAGGACCTGTCAGACTTTGTATTCAATATGTCGAACACCACTCTGCTCAGACAGTTATCTCTATGAGAGTTATCTGGATTTTGTGAGTTATTGGGTCAAGGTGGCAGCTCTTCATATGTGGAAACTGATCACTTCATATGACCTCCACGTTCCCAGATGATGTTAACTCCAAGGCAGAGTAGCAGAGTGGTCACCATGAAGACAAGCAGTACTCTGGGAGCTCTCAGAAAAAGTCTGACAGGTACCACCCTTACAACTTTCAACCAAGAACACACCAGACACCAGCCAGAAATCCAGTCTACCAGCATGGAAACAACTAAGCCATGGGTCAGAGCAAACGAGGTCAGGGCAAGGCCTCTAACTATTCATAGTGATCTGGCCAAGAATCAGAGTTCTTCTAAATGACAATTACTGTGAAATGGTCGAAAGGACAGAGAGATTTGTGGACAATTGTCAAAAATGTAAATTCTTTTGCTGTGAATCATGTACCTTTTGTTGCTGGGCAGCCAGATTACAGATGCCCCAAGAGAAGGCTGGGGCTGTCACACCGAAAGGGTCCTGCTCCCTGCCAGAAAGCAAGTGGGTCTACTTGGCCCTAAACAAGTTCCAAAATCCCTGTTCAAACAAAATTGTGCTCATATCAACAAACAACACCACAGCAGCTGCCTGCATAAACAAGGAAGGGAGCTTGAGATTGGGCACACTGTGTCCCCTTTTGTAGAGAATCCTTACCTGGTGCTCCAGGAAACAGGTGACTCTCGGGGCCTTACACGTATTCAGGTTAGCTGAATGTGGAACCAGACAAGCTATCCAGGCTGGGCCAGATCATTTAGAGGTCTTGCAATTGATATGCACCAGGTGACACCAACCTGAAATAGACCTTTTTACAATGAGATTCAACAAGTTACCTTAGTTTGTGTCACTAGTTCCAGACTCCTTAGTCTGAGTAATGGATGATCTCAGTCTATCTAGAGAGGACCTGGGCCAATATGCCATCCCACCAGTAGCCATTCTTTAGAAATTGGCGGCGAAACTAAGGGACTACCCGAATTATTCTCATAACACTGGGGTGGCCCAATATGCCCTGGTTCTGGTATCTGGTAGACATGTCAAGCCAGATCTCTCTGTGTCTGCCCAAATGGCCCAATCTACTGACTCAACCTTTCAATCAGACTCCACACAAGAATCAATCAAACCTAAATCTCTATGCCTGGCCCCTAGTGGCTCAGAAATCAAGGAATCAACGCTTCACTGAGGCAGTGCCAGCACGAATCGAGGCTCCTCAGAGTCTTGACCAGATTAGTCTGAAGCGTAGTGGACCATTTTTACATAGTGGTGCTTCAGTAATCAGGTGGACTAGCCAACTTCCACCTGTATCTATTCCAGGAAAGGAAGTTACAGCCAAATACAATGGGTGGCTAAACATCAGCCATAGCAGACAAACTGGAAAATTCGCCCATTAATGTCAGTAGGGACGAAAATCTCACCCGTCTCCTGGATAGTTACCATAGAGACAGACCTTAGGGTCACAGAGACATCCCCTCTTGGAACCTTTCTCTGGTACTTCACCAGCTCACAAAGGCTCCTATTGAAGCCCTTAAAGAGGCCTCATTGAAGCATTTGACCTTCAAGACCGCCTTCCTCTTAGATCTGGCAAATGCAGTGAGATCCATTCTTGGCCACACAAAAACATTAGACACCAAGAAAGGTTTCAGCAAAGATATATCTCTTGCTACTATCTCATTATGGATCAAACAGACTGTGATCCTATGCTGTGAGCTCTCTACTCAAGAGGCTCTTACTTTACATCAGAATAAAGCCCATGATGTTAGGGCCTTTGCTGCTTCCAGTCAGTTGTCTAGTTAGAACAGTTAACAGCCTGTCAATGGAAATCCCACAACACTACCTGGTTTTACTTGAAGGATGTAGCCTGGGCCAAGTTAGAGCTCTTTCATCTGGTCTGATGGTGGCTGCCCAGCGTATTCACCACTAGCCCATGCATAAGTAAGCAGCGTGCCACCTTACCCAAGGTGGTAGTGACCTGCTCAAGACTAACAAGTCGCTTATTCCTTCCGAAGAGGGCCTCTCCAGAGACTGAACTTGTACCTCTCTTCCCCCACCTAGTCCTGCTTAAAAAGCAGGGAAGTAAGGTATTTTGAATCTATTGCCTTGTTTACTGGCAGTTGATCAAGGGGACCAGTTGATGTCCCTCAAAGACTTATGTCTGAGTTCAATCTTATATCCCTAATAAGCTACCTACCTTCCAAGTGGTAGTTATTCTAGAATATTATCCAGCATGTAGGATGTATGTTAAATTTACAGTAAATTAATTTTTTATGAGTTAATGCCCTACCTAATAGACAGGAGAGGTCCTCCCAGCCATCCCCACTATCACCTTAGGGGCTTATCTAAGTTTAGGCAATGAAAAAGATGCTATCACATCACATCTAGACAAGAAAGAAGTAGTGTGTGCCAGCAAATGCACACTGCGACCTATCCTGCTGGTGTTTGCACAGGATGTCTTTTTCTGGCATTTGGAGAGACCAGTCGGCTCTGACTGGAATAGCATATTGTCCATAAGGTAGGGTATTAAGTTGTAAAGATTTAATTCACTTATTAAATTTGCAATTTTCTTTGTACCTGTTATAGTAAGTGTTTCGGTTAAATATGTTGTGCACCAACATTTTGATGTGCTGTGTTCTGGCACATTTTCAAAGCTGTAGCTCCATGGCTGAGTCATAACTTTGACATTTTTTCCACTGAGTAAGTCATTTGTAACTTCAATACTATTGAATTAAGAGGTCTTTGATTAAATATGTTGTTCACCTATTTCATTCATGTTCTGTGGCATGGCAAAGTTTCAGAAATGTAACTTAATAGCTGAGTTATTGGTACTGTGGCATTTTGCCATTGAGTACAAGATAAAGAAATTTGGGGAAAATTTGGAACCCCTGGATACTCAGGACTACACCTGTATGCCTCTGAGAAATTTAGAATTTTCAAAATTTTGGCCGCCATTGTGAAATCTGTCAGAAATGGAAAATGTCTTTTATATTGAAAGCCTTAAGAAATAGATGATTTAGGGCAAAATTTTGAGTACAAAGGACTACTCCTTTATGGCATCTAAAAACTTTTCTGCATAACTTTTGGCCACCATATTGGTCTTTCTTTACCAGATAATACATCTTGCATCTGGCCACAGATGCATCCTGCTTCTAATTGATTTTTTTGTGTCATGGCATATTTTCGCAGCTATAGCTTTATACGTGTATATTATTTAGTGCTTAATGGCTGGCAGTAGATCATACCACTTTGGTGGTAATGTCTTTAAATTATAGAGCAGATATTGATCAAGAATCCCTACAAAATTCTACGCTGGTTCCAGATCTGGATGTTTTTTGAGGAGGACCAAGTCATGGGTAAATTTGACCTTGTGTGAAAATATGACCCCAATGTATAGTTTTCAAGTTAAGCATGCCGGCATACAACAGATGCAGTTACAACACCTAACTCCTGCCTTTCCATGGCAAAAGTAAATGACATCACTTTTTGCCTCATACTTTGGTAACTGTTTATATTTCCAAGATGTGACATGCTGAACTACAGGATAAATTATCTGATAGACTAGTATACTTAAACAGCCCCATAAGATACAGTTGATTAGGTTTAAGTCACACTATGACAATATTCTGACTGCTTTATTTGAATTACTTTATTTTCATTTTGAATTTATATAATGTCACAAAAAAAGCCCTGTCACTGACTTGTTTAGAGTTGGACAAGGCCAGCTCCACTTCCAAGGATGGTCTGGGAGGAGATTGTGGGGAATTCTGGTCCAGGAGCTTGCTTCCAAATGTAGTAAACTTTATCCTCTTTTCAGCCTCTTTTCACAATCTTTGCTGCATACATAATCAACATACTGCTCCATTACTGACCCATTCTGAAGCAGAACCACTACCGGATGAGGGTTAAAAATTGGGGCCAATATGTGAATTTGCTCCATGATGTCCATGCCCCAGGATATACCCGATTACAGCCAAATCACCCTGAACATATTCCCGTATTGTGTAGGAGGTGTAAATGTCCTAAAAATGGTCTATTTCATTCACATAGACAGGCATTGCTGCCAAATCATGACATATACAAGGCTATTCCTGGCCATCCTGGATCATCAAGGACCTCTGTAAATCCTGGATGAATGCAGATGTGTCCCCAAGACTCGTATAAAACTTGGATGTATGGATCCAGTTTTTTTGTTTACCTTTACTAGCATGTAGAGTATACGTCTTGTCGGTCATTACTTGCCCCATCAAAGCAGAGCAGGGTTCTAACCCCAAGGATTCCCCCATGATCCAAGGTTCAAACCTCAAGGCAGCCCATTCAAAGCCAAAGTTTAAACCCGTTGGGGTTCTACATATTGAAGGGTCCTGCATGGAATTACCTGGGGTTTCAGCTTAGGTTTGTCCTTATTGGCGGAATGCTTGGGGTTGCAAAACTTCTCTGCTATGAACGGGCAACTGGGCTGCGGTTTGTTCTTTACCTAAGTGGGTCAGATTTTATGTGTTGTGTAGGAAAGCTGTAAGTAAATTGTTGCATAAAGGGGCACTGGGTGCATGCTGAATATGCTTTACATTTGTACGTGAGACTGGGATTATCTGTTGCTGCATTGGCTGTGGTATCTGCTGAGTCTGCTGCGTCAGCAGAGTGTGCTCCTGCACTCGCTGGTGGACTGGCTGAGTCTGCTGCTGCATTGGCTGAAACATTGCCTGCAATGGCTGAAATGGCTGTTGAAGTGCCTGAGAATGACATGACTCGTGACACATACATACTGAGCTGTGATGGGATGAAGGAAAAGGACCACCCCCGTTTTAGTGCAGGATCAAAATAAAGAACCACTGTAGGGTCCCTCTCTCCCCTTAAGCTCCTGTAGTGCTTATAGAACACACTCTTCCAGATACAACATCAGTGGCCTCACAAAAACATGACAGGTCGCCTTCCCCTATTGAAGACGTGGAAGAGTATCCATCTTACAGGCAAACTTTATCAACAGTACGTACACTGTTAGATTTGACAAGTTCTGAAGAGTTTTCTGAACAACTTCCAGGATTTTTAGTTCAAAGTTGAAGGAAAGTAAGCATAAATCGTCCATTCTCGCTATGGCCATGTATCCAGTAGAAGGGGTGCTGGACAGGTGGAATTTCTACAAGAAATCACCTGGTAATCCACAGCACTACCAGCCTCACATTTTGCAAACAAATCCACTCAACTATGACAACTATTGAACCAATATTTTACAAGTCTTCATCAAGTGAGTTCTCATTCCAACACCACAGATGCCAGGATTCTTTTATATATTCATTTCCTGGGGCAATAGCCTCTTCTATATGTATTCCATTCAAGCAACACGTACATACTCCATGAAACTGTCAACAGGGAACATGTCCAGATACTAACTTGTGTGCACTTTTTCTTAAGCACCATAGAAAAAATGGCCATTAACCTGGAATCTGCCTTGTCGGGTGTAAAGAATTTGACAAAAGAACAATCAGTATTGAAAGAAATGCAGGTTACACTTTCCAACCTACAGTTTAGTTGCCTGGTTCGATTGAGAAAGACTTGGAGAGTGTCACAGATAACTTTGCTTACAATTTGGAACTGGCCATACGTGACACAGTGTTGAAGAGTTTGGCTCCAAATCTCCATTAACACGACTTCAATAGACTTCGCAGGACAGGGTTTATGTCAAATGACCTTTTCAAGCTTGTCCAACAATTTTCACTGAAATTGAGAAGAAAAATCAAAAGTCACCTAAAAGGACCAGAACTAAGAGTAAGTCTTCGTTTCATTACAAAAGACACTTAAACAACAGGGCCTCGAGTGAGCAAAAGAATGCATTCTCTCAAAAGAATTTTTGTGAACAAAGTAGTTTAAGTTACAAGAAAACTTTATACCACTATTCCCAGAATATGAGGAGAGGTGGTAACTGGAGGAAGTGAGTCTTTATTGCCTTCCCAGAATTGTGCAAAGCTTGAGTTTATTGAACAAACCTCCAATTGAATCCACCAATGTCAATGCTACCGATAATTCAAAGTGGTTATAGCCACACAGGAAAAACAATGCCACCCTAAAAGAATGCGACTCGCAAATGCTTCAGAGCGTGATTTATCCACTCAAGAATTGTACAACTCCAGGTTTGTACAGCAGATTATTCCAGAAACAAATGGTGCCCTGTGATAGATTTCAATGTCCTGAACAAATACCTGCTAGTCCCAACTTTCAAAATGGAGACAGAAGAGTTAATCACAAAAGGCAAATGGCTGGTTTCAATAGACCTAAAAGACATGTACTTTCATGTACTGATACACAAAGAATCCCAACATCAACAAGATTGCTTATGTTCCTGATAGGTGTACTAGCGTTTCTAGAAAAGACAAGACCAATGGGCTGGCTTCACATGAGCCCCTTTATGGTATCTGCAAACAAATTAACAATATCTCCAGTCACTACATCTGAAGATTCTTGTTTCGAACCATCTGAAAAAGCATCTTCAGTGGTGGAAAAATCCCCAAAATGTGAAAATAGGTTGTCCTCTATATTTAGAAGAGCACAACACCCATATTTTCACAGATGCGTCAAACCAGGGTTGGGGAGCCCATCTAGAAAACATGACAGTCAGTGGCATTTTGACAGATCAAGAAAAAATTATATGTCAATTGTCCTAGACTTAAAGGCAGTGTTTCTAACTCTAAAAACTTTCAAGACAAAATCCTAAACAACAGAATTCTGATAGCATCAGACAATTCCACTGTAGTCAGTTATCTGAACAAACAAGTGATACACACTCATGGGACGTGTCTTCTAGTTAGCCCCATCTTGACTTACTGCAATCCTTGAAATAATCTCATAAGAGCGAGGCATATTCAGAGTTGCCTAAACATCATAGCCGACAACATCTCCAGAAAGGACAAAGTGATCCAGACAGTGGTCCCTTTATCCTCAAATGTTCAATCTAATTTGCAAAGTTTGGCACAAACCAATGATAGACATGTTTGCCACCAAAATGAATCACAAACTACCACTTCATGTATCACCAGTCCCAGATGCCAATGCACTGAACATAAATGCAATGAACATCTTATGCATGGGAGAGTCTGGACGGCTATGCATTTTGTCCTGTAGCTGTCATTGTAAAAGTCATTAAAAAATTAACACCTACAGGTGCAAGATGATTGTAGTTGCCCCAAGTTGCCCCAAGATGCATTGGTTTTTGATCTAGTGATCAACAAAACACCCATCACAACTACCTCACTGGCTTCATTTGTTGAAATAACCATTCAGTCACAAATACCATCAGAATCTGTTGTATGCAAACCTTCATGTTTGGCACTAGACACCACTCACAATCACTGGAATTATTCTCTGAGCAGGTGGCAAAGAGAATTAAGGCACCTCAAAGACCCTCACCTAGGAGATTATACGAGTCAAGGTAGGCCATTTGTGAACTCTGGTACAAACAGAATAAGGCAGTTATATCAGAGCCTACTATCTCAAAGATAGCAGATTTTTTAATCACTTATTTACTGTCAAAAATCTGAGACCTGCCACAATTGCTGCCTATAAAACTGCCATAGCTGATCATTTGGGACATTTTGGCTAAGAAGTGAACTAGAGTTTAGATTAGAATAGGCTCCTTGCAATTTTACAGGGATAGACCTATTGCTAACAGTGGTAACCTCCCCATGGGATTTGTCTTTGCTCCTGTTCGTTTTGACAAAAGCTCCTTTTGAACCTTTAAAGGGTACAAGCCTTAAAATTTTTACTTTCAAGAATATGTTTCTAACGGCATTAGCATGTGGCAAAAGACAAGGTGAAGTGCATTCTTGGGCTTTTAATTCTCTCAGACACAAGCCTCACTGGGAGGAGGTAACAGTTTAAAAAAATCAGTTGGCCTCTGATGCCCCAGACTTGCTCAGACCAGAGGTCATTCCAGCTCTAAAACCATTCTTGAGATTAGATTTGACTGATGACATGACTCTTTGTCCTGTTAGAGCACTTAGGTACTACTTGGACAGAAACAGTGCTTTGAGAAAGTCGAGAAATCTCCCATTCATATTTTTAAGGAAGGCTTTGATAGAGATATCATAAGATCTACTATCTCTTCCTGGATCAAACAGACTGTATTATTAGCTTATCAGTCCTCCAATTCTCATTCATAGGATCTACAAATTAAGGCACATGATGTAGATTCATATCTGCTTCTTTAGCTTTCAATGGTGGGGTCTAACTCGAACAGATATTAGTTTTCTGTTAATATAGAAGAGCCACAATACTTTTAATACATTCTACTTGAAATATATAGCTTGACAATCCCATGACCAATTCAAATAACAAATTGGGTCCTGTGGTGTCAGCTCAGTTGGTAGTCAGCATTTGAGTATGTATACATGTTCTTCATATGTCATACATATTTCTAATTCTCAATGCCTAATGGTAGTGTGTACTGACATAAGTTTCTTCTTTTGTTTATCTTACAAATGGCCCCATAGCCATAAGTTGTTTGTTTAGCGTGTCAGCTTGGAGGTTTCTTTATCATCAAGTAACAGCATCTTGCCTGAGGGGAAACGAAAACACCTCTTACTACTTGGATGATGGTTACTTAAGAAATGCTGCTACTTGTTTCTGATTTGAAAAACCTACAACTGTGACCACATCAAGGAACTCTGGTTGAGGTTAGCAAAATTACTTATCTTTAATGATATGAGAAGTAATGTATAACCTAAGATGTGGCGTATGTAAGCCTATCGTATTCTCTTATCAAGTGCATTATTTGGTGACCCCTTGCCTAACAATCATCTAACACGGTGAGTGAAACAAATACCCTCCTCCTGTTATGGTTGTATTTAAGCACTCATGAGGATAAGGTAAGGCTATTTTACGCAAAAAAAGTTCAATTCTTACCTTATCACCCTACCTCCCCACATAAATTTGTTTTCTGGGGACCAAAAATATAATGAAGAGTCCTCAACAATTCTCTGTCAACAACAATTTTTTTTAATTTTTAAAAATTTTTTTTTTAATTCCATATTCCAGTACATTAAATATACATTATGAACAAAATAGTTACCTCATTGTTAACACAGGGAAAGTAAAAATAAGGCACATTATTAAAAATTAACATCATAAATAATTTTTTAACTTATTTTCAATTTATCAATATGCTAAACTGAGTATTTTCAATATGTTTCAATACTTCAATATACCTTGATCATAAGACTAGTAACAGAATAAGAAAGAACATCAATGTTTTATTATCATGAAGCTGTATATCTCATTTGCCACTGCTAAATATAATGGTTGCATATTTTGAGATTTTTTTTTAACAGTTAGGAAATTTTAACCCAGATTTTCCATTTTCTTAAGATTGGTTTATGTTACAAAAAATATTTTTCCACACTGTCCATCTCTTTTCAAATTTTTCATGTTGAGAATTTAATTTTGAGAGTGATTCTTGCTCCAAGTATTTATCTTTTACAATCATTTGAAGGTTATAGATGTTCAAGTGCCTCTTATGTCTAGAGCAAGTAGATATGTAATTTCTCACAATTAACAACAAGAAATTAAGAGGCCAAAAGTTTTCGTCATATGTGATATATCCCAAAATTTTTGTTATTCTGTTAAGGTCTAATACATATGAAATTGAATTTTTATCCAGTTTTTAACATTAATCCATAATTCATTAGATACTATACAATCTGAAAATAGATGCATTATACTCTCACTTTGGTTACCACAGAGGCCACACAGGTTTGAATCAGAAATTTTTAATTTATTCAAGTATTCATTGGTACCTAAAATCATATGTAAAATGCGGTACTGAAACCATACAAATGAGTTGTTAGTTAACGTCTGAAAGCAAATTTTGTATAATACTTTCCAATGATGTTTGTGTAAAAGGTAGTCAAACTTATTGTTCCACTTAAATTCGCAAAGGGGTACATCAGATTCTGTTTTATTAAGCTCTAAATAGAATTTTTTACTACAGCTTTCTTTACTAACATCAAAAAGAATGTTGATATGAAATGGTATATACGGTCTTTTAGTTCTAAAGTCATCGCCCCTTCTGTAGCGGTCAATAAATTTTTTAACCAAACCCTTTACTGTGTAGTAATTTAAGATATTAATATTTAAATTATAATTTAATTTTAAATTTTTGTAATCATATATTACACCGTCTGAATCTACTACATCAGCAATTGTATGAATGCCACTGTTAAACCAGTCTGGATAAAATAAATTAGTTTTAGATATTTGACTGTTGTACCATAAAACACTTGATAACATGGCTTGGTTGCAGGAGGCTTTTTGGGTGTGACAGTATAGTTTCCAGTATTGAAAAACAATTTTCCAAAAGGGGTTAACATTTTGAATAAAAGTGGTACAAAACTCACCACCAAGAACAAATATATTTTTTAGTTTCTTTATTGATATTTGCAACAGTTTATACCAATCTGCCTTATCTTGCTTTGCCATACGTTTGATCCAACTCAGTTTTAGAGACTTTTCAAAATTAAAAATGTTGACCATTTTTAATCCACCATCAAAATAATTTGTGCAAATGGTTTTTCTTGAAATTTTATCAGGCTTTCCTTCCCATAGGTAACCATAAATTAAATCATTAATTTTTTTCAAAAACTTGTCTGATACTGGTACTGAGATGAAAAGGTGATTAAATTTGGATAAGATTAGGGTTTTTATTACAGCTATTTTGCCAGTAGGGGTAAGAATGCGATGTTGCCATGATTTTAATATTTTATTAGCTTGGATAAGTATTTTATCATAATTCATTTCTGGTATTTTTTCCAGGTCAGTAGAAAATTCCATACCAAGTAATGTAAAATTGGATACACCCCATTCCAACCTTGCTGTAACATCTAATTTGTCCTTTGAGTGTTTCTTGCAACCAATCCATATTACTTTAGTTTTGTCACTATTCATTCTTAACCCTGAAAAAGATCCAAATATTTCTAAGACATTTAGAGCTGCCCGTAGGGAGCACCTACTACCATCAAGTATGAGTGTAGTGTTGTCTGCTAACTGTGTAATTTTGAAAGAAATTCCTCCAATTGTTATACCTTTAATATTTGTTTCATTTTTTATCAAAATGTTTAATATTTCAGCACCCAGCAGGAAAAGATAGGAGGAAATAGGATCACCTTGTCTGCATCCACGTCTTATTGGAAATGGTTTTGATAAAAATTCGCACTGCAATATATACCCGAAAATATTATTATTAAATAATTTAATCCATCTGATTAAGTTTTGATCAAAGCCAAAGAATTCTAAGGTTTTATACAAAAATGACCATGAAACAGAATCAAAGGCCTTTTCAAAGTCTATTGTCATTAAAAGGCCTGGTATTTTATTAGCTTGAGTGTGGTGCATTAAATCATAGATAAGTCTGGTGCTTTTACCAATATATCTTCCGGTTATAAACCCTGTTTGGTTTCTAGAAATTATTTTATCAAGAAATGGTTTTATTCTTTCGGCCATTGCTGCCGAGGCCAGCTTGTATGTCACACAGAGCAGTGATATAGGGCGCCATTTTTTTATGAATTTCCTCTCCTTATTACCTTTTGGAATACATGTTATTATACTTTGTCTAAGAGAAGTTGAAAGTTGCTCTTTTTCAAAACAACAATTAATTGCATTTGTTACCTTGACCTTTAATTTTCTCCAAAAAACCTTTAGAAATTCAGCTGTTATACCATCTATGCCGGGAGACTTACCATTTTTCATTTTTTTCAGAACATTTCCAATTTCTTTTACAGTTAAAGGGTGACCTAAGTCTGATCGCTGAATTCTCTGATAATTTTTATTGGTTAAAAATTGCTCTATATTTTCCTTATTTAACTCTTGGTCTTTATTTTGGAATAAATTAGCATAAAATTCACTAATTTTTGTTAGAATGTCCTGTTCATTGGTTATATTATTACCATTTGGCATTTGTAGCTTTTTCATGGTTTTTTCTACATAGTGTTTATTTTCTAGCTTACAAAAGAAATTTGATGATTTTTCTCCATCATTAAGCCATTGTAACCGGGCTCTTATCATTTGACCTTTTATTTTTTCTTTTCTTAATTTTTCTAGCTCTAATTTTTTATCTTCCAATAAGTCACCATTCAATGTAAATTTATCATTATTTTTTTCTAAATGTTTAATATCGTCAATAAGATTCTTTTCTTTTTCATTACGCATTTTCTTTTCAAAAGAACTAAATTTTATTGTTTCTCCCCTTATTCTTAATAGCATCATTTCTAGAAAGGTGTCATGATCTATCGTTAGTTAAATGTTATCATTATCTTTGATAAAGTCAAAAGTTTAAACAGGAATTGCATATTTAATTTTTTCATCTTCTATAGCTTGGTTGATTAGATTCAAATATTCTTTATTATACAAAAGACTGTTATTGAACTTCCAAATGCCTTTGCCTACTTTAAAATTGTTTATCAGTATATCCATCTCTAGTATGGAATGATCAGATCTATAACTTGGTAATATGTCACATTTGGTGATAATATCAGTCATATTTCCAGACGTTAAAAAATAATCGAGACGAGCCTGTTTATGAGGGTTTTTCCTTCACCAGGTGTAGCGCTTTACATTTGGGTGTAAGAAACGAAAGGTATCAACCAAATCAATCTCGCTAATAATTTTAAGAACATGATCTAGCCCTAGGGTTGTTAATACTTGGATGATGGTTACTTAAGAAATGCTGCTACTTGTTTCTGATTTGAAAAACCTACAACTGTGACCACATCAAGGAACTCTGGTTGAGGTTAGCAAAATTACTTATCTTTAATGATATGAGAAGTAATGTATAACCTAAGATGTGGCGTATGTAAGCCTATCGTATTCTCTTATCAAGTGCATTATTTGGTGACCCCTTGCCTAACAATCATCTAACACTGTGAGTGAAACAAATACCCTCCTCCTGTTATGGTTGTATTCAAGCACTTATGAGGATAAGGTAAGGCTATTTTACGCAAAAAAAGTAAAAATTGTATTGCAATCTAACTTTTTACAAGTTAAATTCTTACCTTATCACCCTACCTCCCCACATAAATTTGTTTTCTGGGGACCAAAAATATAATGAAGAGTCCTCAACAATTCTCTGTCAACAACAATTACTGTACAAGCATGGACATGCATAGACGGGATCACCTCTCTTGACAAGAATATTTTTTTTAAATTCTTGTCGGTAGATATGTTTTGCTCTACAAAATCAACCAAGCACTTGTGAGGATAAGATAAGTATTTATCTTGTGAAAAGTTAAATTACAATAATTTTTTTTACAGTTTCTACATAAAATGTATGATTTTGTGACATAAAAGTCAATAATGCCAAGTTGAATATTATAAGATGACTACATCACAAAAAATATACACACTGTTGTATTTCCATTTAATCAAGGAGACATTCCTGTTTCTGATCAAGTTACATACGGTGTATAAATAACCTATAGGTCAGTAATATGATAAAAATGTGCATAGCAGTAAATGTGCATGTACACAGAAGAGAATTTTGTCTTGACTGGAATATATTCAGACTCCTGTTTGCATTAATAATCTTGTTTCTTGTAACTAATTACCTGCTTAAGAGTATAATTAAAGAAACTGCACTTTGTCAGTAAGTTTATTTGCCATACACTTACAATGATATATGCATAGTAAAACCATGTAAAGAGTAAGATGGTGAAAATTGCCAAACAAATGTGTAACATGTATCATAAAACTTCACTCACCTTATTAATTGTTGATCACCACATCTATATTGGTGCAGTACAGTGCAGTCACAATATTATTCCTTGCTTATCTTAAAGGAGATAGGAAAAGAAATTAGCTTAAGTATATTTGAAAATATACAGGGAGTTGTGATGAATGCACATAAAAACACCTCCTGACAGGCTCTGTTATGTGTAATGCACAACTTTTTATTCCCCTCTGATAAACAATCCTCTCTACACACAAAACTGGCAACAAGGGGGAAATGACATCACTTTTGTGAGCGTCTTACACACTAGCTGTGAATGGATATAGTGTTACTTAGATTCTAAGGCAATAGTTTCATTTCTTTCATAGTAAAAAGTTACATATCCCATTTAACAACATTTAATGTTTTAATTAGAATTTAAAGTTTTCTAAATTCTATGTAAAAAAATTAGTTTGTAAAGCTGTGCTGAAAATATTTTAAGCTTCATCAATAAAGATGTTCTGTTATTAGAATTAAATGGATAGCAAGTGCAATAGGAGAGAAAACAAGCCTTGAAAATATAGTCTATTTGCTTTCTCATGACTATTTTAGTCCTGTTGCTTTCAATGAAATTTCAGAAGTAATAAGTTCTAGCTCTCATAATTGGCTGCAGCCATTAATAGGCAATAACTTATTTATGAAAAGCATGGGCATATTATCAAATTCAGGGCAGACATCTTCAGTTTAGACGTGTAAAAACTTGCACTTTAGCTTTAATGTTCGTTAAAACAAAAGATAGGGGACTTGTGTAAGTTAGGACTCTGTACTGAAATAAACAGTGCAGCCTCCACTCGACACAGTTTAGCGGAGGTGGGATTTCACACACAAACATGTACATGTTCTCTGCAGCGAGATAAAAAGCAAATTATGTGCTGCATTGTGTACTCTCTTCCAGAAAAAGCTTTATAAATGTGTTTCAATGCACAAAACAAGTTGTGGGGGTATATTACTTTTAGTTTCATAAATTATATTTTCAATACTCCTTTAAATACCACAGTGAATGAATTGTTTTTGCATTTCTGTACAGAATCTGTGTTCAACAACGCACTTGCCAAATCCCATCTTCAAACTCCCACTAGAAAGCACATTGACAGCCACTTAAAATCTGACACTTGCAAAAACATACAGAACCCTCGCTGGAACTGTGCTATGTCACACCAGGATATTTGTCACTCAATCTTGCTTGTGTACAATAGAAAATAGTACAAAATGAAGTGAAATTACTGTTTTATTATCTGTCTGTATCAGCTGCAGTCAAAAAAATTTTTTCCTACACTTAGTGAAATTTTTTTATATAAAATGAACTTGAAATATATTGTGGTAACACACAAATAATGGCCTTATATTTAATAATTGATTACTACAACTAGAATGTAACTTGTTTTCAAAAAAGGGTGAATGTGTATGTAGTTTTGGGTGTAATTATGCAATGTTTAATAGAGTATCAGTTGTATCAGTTTTTAAATGTACTTATAAGCAAGTTCTTCACATATTTCTTGTCTACATTCTCTCAAAGTGTTAAAAATTTTTGGCACTCTTGATTATCCAAACTTCCTATTATCAGAACAGAAAAAGTTACCCCAAGCTTCAATAGTCAATAGTACATTGTATTAGTGTTTTTATTAGTATTCTGTACTAGCTCTCGTTGACCACTGACAACTAACAGTGAAAATTTATAAAACCAGCTGCATGGTCAAAACACACTGTAAAATGCTTAGTGTATTAGCCTCTTTTATTATTCTTCACTGCTGCTAATATTGAATATAAGTAGTCTGAAATGACCAAATTTCTAAGCTAAGGATGTAGAGTTTATATACACTGGAGATCTGAATCACATTCTGACGTTTTATTGACAAAATTTTTTTGTGATTTCTACTTTTAATAACTTTAAACATTAGATTACAGTGTTTATGGAAATGTATACAGAAAGTTTCGTATTTTCAAGTAGTCATAGATAAGAGTAATGTACTTTGTTGAATACAAAACATTTTAATGTCCCTTGGTGGAATTGTATGGAAGAAATAATTAAATTAAAGACTATATTTCAACATTTCTTTCAAACTTTTACAAGGGGGCCACATTGGCGCAGTGGTAACACACTCGCCTCCCACCTCTAAGGGCTGTGATTCAAACCCCAGACCTTATGTCGGAAAGATGGTAGTTGTATAACAATGGTCGGCAGTTTACAGCACATAACCTTGACCACCTCTATGTACTGGTTTCCTTTGCCCATAAAACTTCTCGTCATGATATGACTCTATATACAGAGTTGAAACTGACATTAAAACCCAAATATATAAATAAATAAATAAATAAAAGTTTTATAACTCAAGCCAAAAGAAAAAAAACCTGATTATTTACTAACAACAATTGATATACATTAATAAAGGTATGATTGTAAGCCAGCCAGCTCTTAGAATTACACTATTTTTTGGTTAATATTTTAAATGTTATCTCCACAGAATCCTCATTCTCTTTAACATTGACAGTTTTAGATGGAGTCTCACTGAAAGGTTTTATATTAAATGTTAATTATCATATCAAATTATAAAACTTTTTAAATTAAATTATCCTTATTCAGTTAAACATAAAAAATCCACTTCAAAATACAATTAAATCAGCTACATATTCAATTACATCCAATCCTTCCCAGTGCATTTATAACAAAAGCCATGGCAAATGTACAGTTATGTGCCTTTTGTCACAACTAATCCACACATATTTTCAGGGAGGTTATTGTGCATGTCACTTTTGAGAGGATGTACCTCAGTGGGGATGCTCTTATTGATATGAAATTTTCTTTACTGGGATTGTCTTAATCTCTCAAATAAACATATAAAGGTTTAAAGATTTTTTTTTATTTATGCATTGTGGACTTTAAAATTATAAAAAATACAGGTTTTATTTGCACATCTTAGATTATGCATTTAAAATGTTTCAAATTTGACAGCTTAATTTCAAATGTTTCTATATGCTCAGAGGGTTACTAATAATGGTTACTTTGAATATATCTTTTTAAATTAACAATTGTTTTGTTGAGACATTTTTCAGGATATAACGTTCCTTGTAAACTTGTTTCAGCATTCAGAGCTTAAATGTGTTTGTAGTATACAATTGAATATTCAAAGACTTACCTAAAACTCAGAATCTAGTTGAAACTCCTAATGACAAAATCAACTGAATAGATTTGTCTTTTATATTCCATCCAATATGACAGGGGGCGGGGGGACATTAGTGCTCACAAACATAGAAAGAATCTTTGCTTCAATTGAAAGTTCCAAATCATTAATGATGCATGTGGAACATGCAGGACTATAATATGACTTAGCCAATGATTAACAAAGACTGTCCACGATTAGCAAATCTTTGTTATTTGCTGAATTTGGGAGAAAAAAATTGGGTCATATGGTTTGCCCTGGTTATCACTCGCCACTATCAGCGGTTCTGGCACACTAATGTGGCGCTTTAAGTTGAACTTTTTATTATTACATGACTGTTTTAATATGAAAGGGAAAGATTCATGAAGGTAATTGTACAAACACCTACCACAGAGGTAAGACTGTTGGTGACTGATGAACATTGTGATCAGACAATTAAGACCAATGAAAATGAATTTACAGTTATTCTGGCTCTCATGAAGACAGTACGGGGAACTAATGTATTCGTCTTCATCCATAGTGAAATGTGGTTTATTTTCAGTAATTTTCCTATTGATTATTTCCTACTGACAGATCCCAACATCATTTCCATATCTACAGGCTTGACAGGTTTACTACAGAAGGGAGGGGGGGGGGGGCAATACAAGTATTAATGAAGACAGATACCAGAGGCCAGTTTCATGAACAGACTTAAGCCTTGAGTCAGACTCAAAAGTTGAGACTTTGTCTCAAATTGTGGAAATATTTTGCTGAGTCTGTGAACTCAGACTCAATGCATTTCACAAACAAGCTCAACTTGAGACCTGGATCAGTCACAGGCTCAAATTTGAGCCCATGAAGGAGGTGTCTCAAATTTGAGTCCAAGCTTTGATGCCAAAAAACACATACATAAAGCGATACAATTTGTTCCAAAATGAAGTTAATAAATCTTAAAATCTTCTATTTTCATTTTATTTTGTAATTACAGCCACATATTCAATATTTACTAATAACAAAAGTCAATAGAATTGACATGCTTTGTAGGCTATTATCAAATGACAGGCCTCAAGGGTGGACTCAAAGCCAGACTCAACCTCAGTTGAGTTTCAATCTTATGGATCACTTAGAATAATATATTATCATATAATTTCTTTGTATTATGAATATTAAAGATATTTAAAATGATAATAATCATGAAATATAACTTTTTAAACTAAAAATAAGCCCACTAAATATATGAAATGAGATTAAAAAGTTGAGACCATAACTTGAGACTGGTCTCAGCTGATCCACCCTTTGTGAAATCCATTTGAGCCAAAAACTCAGCCGAGACAAAAGTCTCAGATTTGAGACCCTGACTCAGCCTTGAGTCTGGCTCAGTTTGAGACTTTTCATGACACCGGCCCCAGTGTAACAACTGGCCAAAAAAAATCAACCAGTTAAAAATTGCCACAGTATAACGATATGTGGTAGACAATGGAGTTAAAATAAAGACTTATAAGGAGTTATGCATATTATAGTATCAATGATTAGGCTATCAAAGTCACTGACCAGCATCCCTTAAAATCACCGGAATGTGGGACTTGGACATAACTGAAACAATACAATAAACATAAAATGCATCTTAAGAAGTTGTTCAAAGATAACTGGAGTGAAAATGATTGATAATTTATTATAAAATCTTGTAAGAAATGCCATATCAAAAAGATTATAAAAATTACAAACTGTGAAGGTCTTCAAAAAGAGAAAGTGTGGCTTCTAGTATGGTGAAACCTGTATAATTTAGTATCAACCATTATCACATGACTCTGTCGTCACGTGATTGTATTTATTGACTAAACTTAACTTCCGGAAAGGACGGTCTTGTTTGTGAAATCAAAACTTTACATAATGGTTAGCGCTCTTGTTCCTTTCATTGTGGTCACTGCAGTGTGGGGAATAGTGGGCATTGTTGTCCCATTTATTATCCCAAAGGGACCAAACAGAGGGTAAGTTCCAGAGAATTACAAAGTAGATCTATGTCTCGAGTGGTCTGGTATCACGTGAATTTCGCACCCCCCCCCCCCCCCCCCCCCCCCCCCCCACCAGTGAAATAATTTCTTCAAAATTGAAACTAAACCACGGATAAATGTTATTCTTATATTTCGTTGTTAGTAAATGATTATTTAAGATTTATAGTGTACTGCTCAGCCAGTGAATTTCGTCACCCCAGTGAAGTTTGTCACCTGCCGTAAAAATGCTCAAGGATAGGCAATATTCATATTTAAATAAATGGAATAGCTGCTTTCAGCTACAAGGTATACATGTATGCCGAATATTTAATAATAAAAACTCTTTAATATTGTCATAAAATGCAGGTGACGAACTTCACTGGCTGAGCAGTACAACTATCAATAACTTACAAAATTAAACATAAAGCCAAGTTATACTGCTCAGTAGTGCTGGGAGATCGCTTGGATTTTCCGTGTCGATGTTCGTATCGGACATTTGTAACCAAACTTCGAACATTGCCGATTATGGAGTCGAAGTGTTAAAAAGACAGATAAAATATTAATATTATATTATATGAAGCAAAATACACACAAATTACCACAAATATGACCAAAACATAATCTAAAAGCCATTCACAGACGTCTCCCTCACTAACAGACTATGCTTGATGTATCCTCACTTGTGATTGGCTGATTTTATTATTACCTTGACAACAGTTGGAAAACCCCAAGGTGTTTCTATTTACGTTATTTTTATTGCATTCACGGCTAGTTTTGTGATTTTAACTGATGGATATTTCAGATTTTTACAAAATATTATGAAGGTTAGCATTTTATTGTGACCAAAAGGCTGCAAAGAAATGGATTTAGCAAATATCGGTTTTACTTTAATTTTACCAATCATTGATTGGCAATGAGCCAGCGAGCGATAATACCGAAGTTTGCGAACATCGTCCCAGCACTACTGCTCAGCCAGTGAATTTCGTCACCCAAGTGAAGTTCGTCGCCTGCATTTTATGGTAATATTTAGGAGTTTTTCCTGTTAATTTTCGGCATACATGTATGCCTCGTTGCTGAAAGCAGCTATTCCATTTATTTAGATATGAATATTGCCTATCCGTGAGCATTTTTACGGCAGGTGACGAACTTCACTGGGGTGACGAAAATCACTGGCTGATTAGTATAGCCAATGTACAGGTTTTCGATATATTCATGTTATCGATCATTTAAAATATAAGCTCTCAGCCTCATTTTTGGATGGCATTTTTACAATATTTTAAAATGAATATGCAGTCACATTGAACCAGCGAATTTGAGGTTTTATTATTGTTGTTTTATGTCTGATAATATCGGTTGCTTTGGTTGTGATATTCAGCATTGTCCAAAACCCGTCCATCGTGGAAAGCCATGTCTCCTGCAGGTATTTGCCTGTACTATGTACAGGTATGGTCAAGGCCATTGATGCCATTTCTAAAATATGATTCAGCATCAGGGCTCATTTACCCACTGCGCTGTTCTTTAATAATATAATAATAAATAATAGTTTATTTCTAAGCCAGCAACACATAATAATACAATTGGCATAGTCTGTAAAAATAGTTTACAATATATGTCTGATTTTTATAACAGTTACGAGTACCTACATCTTAACTTTTTGGTGTTTGGTTTGGTATTTTTGGTTCTTTGAGTGTAGACTCTGGAATTTCTGTCATCTTTGATGCCTTATTTTCAGAAATACCATCATCAATTAAATTTAGGGCCTCTTTGTGATTTTCCTCTGAAAAATTATTGTAGCCTCTGATGCTAGTTTTTTGAGGATTTATCTAAAAGAAATACATTTCCCCTTGTTTTTGTTGATTTATACAAATTGTAAATGAATTTGTTTAATATGGTTTCAGTTTAACATTGTTACATTCCAGCAATAAATTTTACATTAAGACAAATGTAAATAATTTGGTTGATCAGCACAGCATATTAAATTTGCGTTTGTTTGCCCTTAATTGAACCATCAGTTCTGTTACATGGGGCAAAACTTTGCAATATTACAGCAGAGCACAATTCTATCCACATGTACTGGAACTTGGAAGTAGGGCTGGGACGGATACAAAGAAACAGCATTGAGTACTTGCCCTCTGACAACCGGCCCAAATTCGAGTAACCGCGAGATTTAGTTCCCACCATTAGAAGTCTTCTGTAAACAAGTAGTCGATTGAAAAATGTCTTCTATTTAACCAGATATTGTAGATTATGGAGTAAATTATACGTTTTCAAGTGAAAACAACAACTTTAATTGATGTTATGTGGCAGAAATGCTGAAATGTGGCATATTTTACACAAACGTTTCATTATGTGGGCAATAGTACAATGCCTCGCGAGTAACCAAGTACTTGAAATGGACTCGAGTACTAGCCAAGATAGACTTGTCTATTGAGGCTCGACTAATTGTTCGCAGCCCTACTTGGAAGTACTTTTTTAAAATTTATTTTTGAAAAAAAAATACAGAGCCATATAAACAAGACAAACACAATGTAAAAAATCAATATATCATGTTAACGTTTTTTAAATAAAAATTTTCACCAGAAAGAAACATTAATATAACTAAGCTTAAACAAGCATGTCATTTATAAGAGCAAACCTGTCACTATAAACCTTAGGCCGACCTGCATGGATGTAGGCCCCTTCTTCAAGTTTAAGTTCCCATTTTAATTCTTTAAAAAATATTTTGAAAAGTAAATTTTTATTATTTTTCTTGCAGTTACGTGTATATAGGATTTTGAAATAAGTACAACATAGTTAACAAGGAAGTATAATTTAGGTTGCAAATTTACAAGGCCAAAAAGCACTCCAAGAACTGTTAAATTTATGTTATGGATTCCAAATTTTACAAAGCATGTACGGATTTGATCCAAGAAATGATATGTATCTGGACAGTAGAAAAAGAAGTGCTTCAAGTTATCAGTTTGACCACAATAGTCACAATTTATTAGGTGTGTTTTTAATTTTCCAAACAGCTTATAATTACATGCAAAAACTCTATGTAAAATTTTATACTATAATACAATCAGATAGGTATCTAAAAGTGATCTAAAAGGCAAGGTATAAATGTACCTCCAATCGAAACCTTCTAGAAGTGGATAAAATTCTATCCATTTACTTGTATTTTGACATATTGGAGTAGAATACAGTTTTGCACTGAAATAAGCATTAACATGTGAACTTTTAACTTTACCTATATCACTTATACATTGAGTGGGTATGTTCATACACTTGAGAATAAAACAATCATTTTTTTTACTTTCAAAAACTTCTTTATTTGAAATACCAAAGCACTGACAATCTGGTTGTAGATAATGTCAGAAATAGTAATTTTGTGATCTTTTTCCAAATCCGATTTATAAATGAATGTGTTTGTAGTATCATTCCTCACAATCAGAAACCTTAAGCATTCCAGCATCAGTCCAGTTATTACTTTTAAGAAATAGTGGATTATCAAAAATATTTTCATCCAAAAGGTCTGGGATGGATCTGACATTTGCATTTATAACGCTAAACCAGTCAGTCAGTAAATCAGCATGAAAGCTAGTTTTTGCTTTCTTTGTGATATCGTTTAACAATTGTTACCCCACAGCCCTTAAGGGCTGTCGGGGTATTGTTTTCACCCATGGTGTCCGGATGGGTAGGCGGGTGGGCGGGCGGCGGCAAATAGTTTGTCCGGGCTGTATCTCAGAAACCGTAAGGTGTAGGAAGTTGATACTTGGTAGGGATATTGGTTAGGGGGTGTAGGTGTGCAACGTCATGGTCTGACCTTGATTTGACCTTTGACCTTGCCGTAGTGACCTTGACCTATAAAATCTTGTCCAGGCTATATATCGGAAACTATAATGTGTAGGAAGTTGATATTTGGCAGGGACATTGGTTAGGGGGTGTAGGTGTGCAACGTCATGGTGTGACCTTGATTTGACCTTTGACCTTGCTGTAGTGACCTTGACCTATAAAATCTTGTCCGGGCTATATCTCGGAAACCGTAAGGTGTAGGAAGTTGATACTTGTGATGGATACTGGTTAAGGGGGTGTAGGTCTGCAACGTCATGGTCTGACCTTGATTTGACCTTTGACCTTGCCGTAGTGGCCTTGACCTATAAAATGTTGTCCGGGCTATATCTCGGAAACCGTATGGTGTAGGAAGTTGACATTTGGTAGGGACATTTGCTAGGGGGTGTAGGTGTGCAGTGTTATGGTCTGACCTTGATTTGACCTTTGACCTTGTCGTAGTGGCCTTAACCCCATAAAATCTTGTCCGGGCTATATCTCGGAAACCGTAAGGTGTAGAAAGTTGATACTTGGTAGGGATATTGGTTAGGGGGTGTAGGTGTGCAATGTCATGGTCTGACCTTGATTTGACCTTTGACCTTGCCGTAGTGACCTTGACCTATAAAATGTTGTCCGGGCTGTATCTCGGAAACCGTAAGGTGTAGGAAGTTGGTACTTGGTAGGGACATTGGTTAGGATGTGTAGGTGTGCAACGTCATGGTCTGACCAGGATTTGACCTTTGACCTTGCCGTAGTGACCTTGAGTTCAATAATCTTGTCTGGGCTATATCTCGGAAACCGTAAGGTGTAGGAAGTTGATACTTGGTAGGGACATTGGTTAGGGGATGTAGTTGTGCAACGTCATGATCTGACCTTGATTTGACCTTTGACCTTGGCGTAGTGACCTTGACCTATAAAATCTTGTCCGGGCTATATCTTGGAAACCGTAAGGTTGAGGAAGTTGATACTTGCTAGGGACATTGGTTAGGGGCTATAGGTGTGTATTATCATGGTGTCACCTTAATTTGACCTTTGACCTTGTCATAGTGACCTTGACCTATAAAATCTTGTTGCACCTTTGGGTCTCTCTTTTGATGCAGATTAAGCACTATTAAAGTCATATTAGAATTTATTAAGAATTTTACTTTCATAACTTCCCATTGTAAGAGATAGAATTTCATCAAGTGAGCCACAGATTTTGCTCCAACACCACACATAAGCATTCATTAAATGTATTACCACTTCTGTATGCATGGTAATATTCAAACCATCTAAACCATAATTCGGGCCTTGCAGATGTAGATAAAGAGGGTTGAATTTTAGTTTGCTGATTAATGCTGTCATCTTGTTATTGAATTATCTTGTTTTAATACTTCATCTTTATATGCATGATCTTTCTTTTAAACATTATTTCTCCATTTAAACATTGTTTGGACCTTTATATAACTGACAGTGCTCTGAAAGTATCCTGAAGTTTGTACTGATACAGTACTTCTGTATCTCATGGTGTTGAAAATATTTCCCTAGGCTGTGGGGTACGGGCATCTCTGATGCTATTTTTTTCTATTTAGAATGCTTTTTTTCAATACCCATCAAATTTAAAGATTTTTTTTTTCCATTTTGCTTCAACACTAATGCAAAACCTTTTAATCCACATAACTTTTGCAGACTCAACAATGCATTTAGTAGATATCATTTTCAAACCACCTAATTCTACTGGTTGAATCAATACATTCTTTGAAATAGTATGCAGTCTATTGCTCCACACAAAGTTGAAAAACGTTGCATCTAAATCGGCAAGTGTTGAACGATTAAATGGAAGAACTGAGGCTAACTGTAGAATGTGAGTAACAATTAGGGATTTTAAGACTTATTTTTCCTTTTAATGTTAAACACCGTGGTTGCCAGGTCTTTAAAGTACTTTGTATAGTGTTAATTTTCTCAGTAAAATTTAATTTATATGTTTCATTTGGATCAAGAGAGTACCACATTCCTAAAGTCTTAAAAGGTTTTGTTAGCCATCTAATACCAATTGTATTGTCCCTATGAAGTTTCACGTTTTCTCCTACTATAATGAAGGCTTCAGTTTTGCATTTATTCAACTTTAAACCTGAATACCTATAAAATTCTTCAAATAGCTCAATGGCAATTTTTACAGACTCTACACTTGATAGAAATAAGGTCATGTCATCAGCTAGTTGGCAAAGCTTTATTTCTGTTTGTCCAACTTTTAAGCCTGAGACTCTATTGGTTTTTTATGTCAGCTGACTTGTCAGTCAGCTGACATTATGTCGTCACTCTGCGGCGTGGGCGTACGCGTACGCGTCCGCGTACGCGTCCGCGTGAACAACTTCTCCTCCAAAACTACAAGGCCTAGAGACGTACTGTTTTTTTTAAAAGATACCTTATCTATCGAGGATGAAAAATTGTTCAAGGCATGCAAATCTGTCTGTTCGTCTGTTTGCTAGAGACATTACAAGGGGGGTACCCCCACCAAAAGTGTAAAAATTTCAACACTTAATCACAATTTTCTCAGTGACTATTGCAGGGATTTCTCTCATATCTTGCATATATGTACTAGGCCACAGGTAGATTCTCTTGTGTGAGTATGAGACCTGGATCTGTCTTACTTTTTTTTTAATAAATTTTTTTAATAATTTTTAATGCATTAAAATTCATGAAATCATGCACAAAATCATTTATAACTTGAAAAGTGTTGCATTTAGAGCATTTTGTTAAAATATGTTATTCAGCTACTTTTTGCATAGCTACAATATGGTGAGTAAGTTGGGTGCCTGTCTCAATAGCTAAGTGAGTAATAGCTACTTTTGGGCTTTTCAGTAACTTCCATCATGAGTAAAATCACTTGTAACTTAAAAACTATTGCATTTAGAGAATTTCGTATAAATATGTTATTCAGCTACTTTTGGGTCAGCTATAACATAGTGAAATTTCAGACCTGTAGCTCATGGCATAGCTGAGTAATAGCTACTTTTAGGTTATCACTGTTGAGTAAATCGCTTATAACTTGAAAACTATTGCATTTAGAGAATTTCGTATAAATATGTTATTCAGCTACTTTTGGGTCAGCTATAACATAGTAAAATTTCAGACCTGTAGCTCATGGCATAGCTGAGTAATAGCTACTTTTAGGTTATCACTGTTGAGTAAATCGCTTATAACTTGGAAACTATTGCATTTAGAGTATTTTGTTTCAATATGTTATTCACCTATTTTGGGATCAGCTATAACATAGTGAAGTTTCAGATCTGTGGCTCATTGCATAGCTGAGTAATAGCTACTTTGAAGTTCTCACTATTGAGTAAATTACTTGTAACTTAAAACCTATTGCATTTAGAGAATTTCGTATAAATATGTTATTCAGCTACTTTTGGGCCAGCTATAACATAGTGAAATTTCAGATCTGTAGGTCATGGCATAGCCGAGTAATAGCTACTTTGAAGTTCTCACTATTGAGTAAATCAGTTGTAATTGGAAAACTATTGCATTTACAGAATTTCGTATAAATATGTTATTCAGCTACTTTTGGGTCAGCTATAACATAGTAAAATTTCAGACCTGTAGCTCATGGCATAGCTGAGTAATAGCTACTTTTAGGTCATCACTATTGAGTAAATCGGTTGTAACTTGAAAACTATTGCATTTACAGTATTTTGCTTAAATATGTTGTTCACCTACTTTTGGGTCAGCTATAACATAGTAAAATTTCAGACCTGTAGCTCATTGCATAGCTGAGTAATAACTACTTTGAGGTTCTCACTATTGAGTAAATCAGTTGTAATTGCAAAAGTATTGCATTTAGAGAATTTCGTATAAATATGTTATTCAGCTACTTTTGGGCCAGCTATAACATAGTGAAATTTCAGACCTGTAGGTCATGGCACAGCTGAGTAATAGCTACTTTGAAGTTCTCACTATTGAGTAAATCAGTTGTAATTGGAAAACTATTGCATTTACAGAATTTCGTATAAATATGTTATTCAGCTACTTTTGGGTCAGCTATAACATAGTAAAATTTCAGACCTGTAGCTCATGGCATAGCTGAGTAATAGCTACTTTTAGGTCATCACTATTGAGTAAATCGGTTGTAACTTGAAAACTATTGCATTTACAGTATTTTGCTTAAATATGTTGTTCACCTACTTTTGGGTCAGCTATAACATAGTAAAATTTCAGACCTGTAGCTCATTGCATAGCTGAGTAATAACTACTTTGAGGTTCTCACTATTGAGTAAATCAGTTGTAATTGCAAAACTATTGCATTTAGAGAATTTCGTATAAATATGTTATTCAGCTACTTTTGGGCCAGCTATAACATAGTGAAATTTCAGATCTGTAGGTCATGGCACAGCTGAGTAATAGCTACTTTGAAGTTCTCACTATTGAGTAAATCAGTTGTAATTGGAAAACTATTGCATTTAGAGAATTTAGTATAAATATGTTATTCAGCTACTTTTGGGTCAGCTATAACATAGTAAAATTTCAGACCTGTAGCTCATGGCATAGCTGAGTAATAGCTACTTTTAGGTCATCACTATTGAGTAAATCGGTTGTAACTTGAAAACTATTGCATTTACAGTATTTTGCTTAAATATGTTGTTCACCTACTTTTGGGTCAGCTATAACATAGTAAAATTTCAGACCTGTAGCTCATTGCATAGCTGAGTAATAACTACTTTGAGGTTCTCACTATTGAGTAAATCAGTTGTAATTGCAAAACTATTGCATTTAGAGAATTTAGTATAAATATGTTATTCAGCTACTTTTGGGTCAGCTATAACATAGTAAAATTTCAGACCTGTAGCTCATGGCATAGCTGAGTAATAGCTACTTTTAGGTCATCACTATTGAGTAAATCAGTTGTAACTTGAAAACTATTGCATGTACAGTATTTTGCTTAATATGTTGTTCACCTACTTTTGGGTCAGCTATAACATAGTAAAATTTCAGACCTGTAGCTCATGGCATAGCTGAGTAATAGCTACTTTGAGGTTATCACTGTTGAGTAAATCGCTTATAACTTGGAAATTATTGCATTTAGAGTATTTTGTTTCAATATGTTATTCACCTATTTTGGGGTCAGCTATAACATAGTGAAGTTCCAGACCTGTGACTCATTGCATAGCTGAGTAATAGCTACTTTGAAGTTCTCAATGTTGAGCAAATCACTTATAATTTGAAAACTATTGCATTTAGAGAATTTAGTATAAATATGTTATTCAGCTACTTTTGGGTCAGCTATAACATAGTAAAATTTCACACCTGTAGCTCATGGCATACCTGAGTAATAGCTACTTTTAGGTTATCACTGTTGAGTAAATCACTTATAACTTGGAAACTATTGCATTTAGAGTATTTTGTTGCAATATGTTATTCACCTATTTTGGGGTCAGCTATAACATAGTGAAGTTCCAGACCTGTGGCTCATTGCATAGCTGAGTAATAGCTACTTTGAAGTTCTTACTGTTGAGTAAATCAGTTGTAATTGGAAAACTATTGCCTTTACAGAATTTTGTTTAAATATGTTATTCAGCTACTTTTGGGTCAGCTATAACATAGTGAAATTACAGACCTGTAGCTCATGGCACAACTGAGCAATAGCTATTCTCAGGCACTGACTGTTGAGTAAATCGGCTATAACTTGAAAAATATTGCATTTGGAGTATTTTGTTAAAATATATTGTTGACCTACTTTTGGGTTAGCTATAACATAGTGAAATTACAGACCTATAGCTCATGGCATAGCGGAGCAATAGCTATTTTCAGGTTCTCACTATTGAGTAAATCAGTTGTAACTTGGAAACTATGGCATTTACAGTATTTTGCTTAAATATGTTGTTCACCTACTTTTAGGTCAGCTATAACAGAGCAAAAATTCAGACATGTAGCTCATTGCATAGCTGAGTAATAGTTACTTTGAGGTTCTCACTCTTGAGTAAATCAGTAGTAACTTGAAAACTATTACATTTAGAGTATTTTGTTAAATATGTTATTCACAGACGTTTTGGTCAGCTATAACATAGTGAAATTGCAGACCTCTATGTCATGGCATAGCTGAGCAATAGCTTCTTTCAGGCTCTCACTGTTGAGTAAATCATTGTATCCAACCTGTAGCAAATCATGGGCTGGGAATCTGTTAATATGGTCCGATTTGACCTTGGAACCCTCCTTCAAGGTCAAATGAGGATAGCCAAACATAAAAGTGCTTATAACTCGCTTATTATTGGTCCTAGAGGTTTGGAATGAAAACCAACCTATAGAAAATCATGAGCTGGGAATTTTTTGGTGTGGTCGGATTTCACCTTGGACCCCTCCTTCAAGGTCAAATGAGGATAGCTAAACTTAAAAGTGCTTATAACTCGCTATTATTGGTCCTAGAGGTTTGGAATGGAAAACCAACCTATAGAAAATCATGGGCTGGGAATCTTTTGGTGTGGTCAGATTTCACCTTAGACCCCTCCTTCCAGGTCAAACGAAGATAGCCAAACTTAAAGTGCTTATAACTCGCGTATTATTGGTCTTGGAGGTTTGGGATGGTAAACCAACATATAGGAAATCATGGGCTGGGATTCTTTTGGTGTGGTCAGATTTGACCTGGGACCCCTCCTTCAAGGTCAATTGAGGATAGCCAAACTTACAATTGCTTAGAACTCGCTTATTATTGGTCCTACAGGTTTGGGATGGTAAACAAGCTACAGGAAATCATGGGCTGGGAATTTTTTTGTGTGGTCGGATTTCACCTTGGACCCCTCCGTCAAGGTCAAACAAGGATAGCCAAACTTAAAAAGTGCCTATGACTCACTTATTATTGGTCCGAGAGGTTTGGGATGGTAAACCATCCTAAATTCTTTGGCTGGGAATCTTTTGCTATGGTCAGATTTGACCTTTGGACCCCTTCTTTATGGTCGAACGAGGATATTGCATTTATAGTATTTCTTTAAATATTTTTAACCTACTTTTTACACTTAAACAATTACCTTGTTACTTTATTTCATAATATCATTTGCAGGGCACAACTTTTTTGTCCTTTTCTTCTGTCAGCTTCGGAATATCTTTCGAACATACTGTTCAGTTACCATTTACTGTATTTCTGTACTGCCCTTTCCCTGATAATTATGCTTTCCTCTCATTATCACCATCACAAATCAAAAACATTCAGTCAGCTGACACAGTGCCCGTTCACGGGCACTCTCATCTTGTCTTAAGACTATTGCGTTTATCTCAACAACAAGCAAAAACAATAAAGCGCTAATAGGACAACCTTGTCTAATTCTATTCTATTCTGTACTTTTATAGCGCTTAATCTCTGCTAGGCAGACTCTAAGGCGCAACACCAAAAATCAAGTTTAAGAAATCATCTGTCCATAGCCGTTGCCAAGTCCAGTACCACGGAGACGCCGGATAGAGTGTAAGCTAAGGTGGGAATGCCTTGTGGAAGAGATATGATTTTAACCTTTTCCTAATACCCCTCGATAATTTAAAAAAATGAGGATGGAACTTGGAAGTACTCATTTGTGGCAGTGAAGTACACTCAAATACACAAGAGGGAATTTGAAAATACAGTAATCTTATATGGGGAGTTTTTTATGCTTATTTTACTGTGATACATTAGTGCATAAGCATTAAAATAATTTTATACGTACCTTTTTAACCTCATTGCTGCTTATAGATGAGTTTCACCTCAAAAACAAGACATTTGTCAAAATATCGTTCATCTACCAACAAACATTTCACTGCCATGGTTACAGTGTAAAAAACAAATGGCTGGTACCTCAAAGTTGTATAAAACAGCCATTGAATATTATCCGCAATGTAGAGGTTTTGGATAGAATAGAATGGAATACGAACATTTATATAGCGCAAAATTGGTGTAACATCATCTTCTGCGCTTGAGGTCAAAAAGGGATATAGTAAAACATGAACAATAATGAAGTAAAATGCAAATGTAAAGGAAACTGAAGGGATGAAAGAAAGATGAAATAATAACGCACCAGGTCCCTATATCAATCCGACTGTATATCCATTATAAAATACTGTTATTTAATTAATTAAATTGCGATTGTAAAGCTCAGTGTTTCCTGTAAAAAAACGTTAATGTACACTGTCACTGACGATTAATCGAGCACACGTCTAATCGCCCACCCACTATCATCCTAGCGTTTTGCATATTTGGCAGTATGGTTTTTTGGGAAAAATTGAGAAGTCTCTGAATTGGACCAGCCTGATGGTGAAACAGGCCCTTTTGTTCCAGGTGTAGTGCCTTTCATATATTCTGCCCGCATTCTTGCTCCAGGGAACAAAGAAAACTGGTTGGGGGGTAACACAGTTGCCCAAAGCATTTCTAATTGCCGTAATTGTGAGAATGTTTTCAAGTTCAGTAAAATATTGTGCCATTTTCTTGGGTTTTGTAGCTTTGGGTCTGAGTGAATCTACACCACTTAGTTTAATGTTTTTGAGATCTGGCCAACATTTAATGAAACCAATAAATCACTGTTTCGGTAATGATTTTGTCTTGGGAAGTTTGTTACAGGAATGGGCATATTGAGAAGCCAGATGTGGTCATCTAGGCTGTCTATCAAGGTAGTCCATGGAACTTAAAATATTTTTGATGCCTTTCTCTTTCTAGCAGATAATTTTTCAGTTTTCATACTTGCCTCTCTTGGGTACATTTCCTATCAGTATAGTTTTACTCGAAATTTTTGGCTTTTTCTTCAAAATAAGCAATGAATTTAATTTATTTTTTATCACCCCACAGCCCTTAAGGGCTGTCAGGGTATTGTTTTCACCCATGGTGTCTAAATGGCTGGGCAGGTGGGTCGGTGGCTGGAAAAAGTTGGCCCAGGCTGTATCTGAGAAACCTCAAGGAGTAGGAACATTAGTTAGGGGGTGTAGGTGTGCAACGTCATGGTGTGACCTTGATTTGACCTTGTCGTAGTGACCTTGACCTTTAAAATTTTGTCCAGGCTATATCTCAAACCATTAGGTGTAGGAAGTTGATACTTGACAGGAACATTGGTTTCGGGTTGTAGGTAGTGTAGGGATTGGTGCTCGATCTTTCAATATCGATCGATCATCCCACAGAACTGCCGATATCGACACATACTACCAGCATTTCAATATCGAAACCACATATAAGAAACAGACAAAAATAAAATAAACAGAGTAATTTTACTGCTTAAATAAATATTTATTATATAAACGCCTTAAAAAGCACATTTACAACCGAAATAAATTGGTTCAAGTCTGGCGCCATCTTTGTTTACATTGTCAGTGACAACTTCCGGTTTCACGGAAGAGAAACAAAACCTGACAGCTAGTAGTACACAAAAAAGCATGAAAACTCTTATTTGATTGGATTTTTGTTCATTTTATTTAATTTTATATTGCAGAAATATATTTTTGGTGCATAAGTAGTATCTTTTGATAATTTCGTGAATTTAGATGTGCACGTTTTCAAATAACCTGTATTATCGCCCACGGCTTACATTAACGGTCCCGATATTGAAATATCGATCGATCCACAACCCTAAATTTTCATTCGATATCGATCCTCAATATGGCTCTCGATCCCTATACTAGTTGTAGGTGTGCTGAAGGTTTGCCATAGTGACATTGACCTTTAAATTTTTTGTCCGGGTAATATCTCTGAAACCATAAAGTGTAGGAAGTTGATATGTGGTAGGGACATTGCTTAGGTGGTGTGGGTGTGCAGCATCATGATGTGATCTTGATTTGACCTTGTCGTAGTGAACACGAGTTTCAATATCTTGTCCTTACTATTTCTTGAATTCTGTAAGATGTAGAAGGTTGACACTTAGTAGTTGCATTGGTTGGGGGGTGTAGGTGTGCATCATGGTGTGACTGTTGTGTTCACATGCCATATTTGAGACACCTTTTTCTTATTACAAAAATATATGGATTACTGCAACTGATAATTATATGCACTTTTACATTTTTACTATTCTCCAATTATTACACTTTTTACTATTCTCCAATTAATAGGTTTTACAGCTTCATAATATTTAACTTACTGATTAATGCTGTCATCTTGCTATTGAATTGTCTCGTTTAAAAAACTTTATCTTTACATACATTTTCTTACTCTTAGACATTATTTTCTCTACTTAAATATTATTTGGACTTTTATATAACTGACACCGCTCTGAAAGTATCCCAATCTTTGTACTGTTTCACTACTTCTATATCTCATGGTTTTGAAAACTATTTCCCCAGTGTGTGGGGTATGGGCATCTCTGATGCTATTTTTAAAAGTTGCAATTTCTTTCATAATGCTAAAACAGATAAAGCTATTTATGTTTATCTGCAGCTTAGAATCTCACTTAATGGAGATTAAAAGTCCGCATTACATTAGATTTTAATCTCAGCAGCCCTGTAAGGTCATATTTCTGCCCTTTAACTACAGTTACAGGATCATTTTAGCAGCCATCTTGCATTCCTGTGTCCGGACAGTAATTTTTAATCCACACCTGTAAAAGGCTGTGTGGGTATAGTTTTACCCTTGTCAGGCATCGACCCCGAAAACAATTTTTTTTCTTGGTTGTGAGACTTATATCACCAAGTTCATGCCAACTCAAGAGATTATTGCTTGTTGATAGTCTGAAATGGTTTAATATATTATTGTCGTAAACTGTTCCTGATGGACTTCCAACTGCTGTCATTGTAAACCCATTGGGAAGTACAGAAATTTCTGTACTATCTGGGTTTAGGATGGCTTTAAGATCATCAAGATATGAAAGATTGACCTTGCGAACAGCAATATTTGGGATTGTAAGTCAATTGCAGGGGAGGATTGTCACAATGGAACAGCCCTGTAAAGTTAAGGAATTTTGTTATATAAAATAATTAGAGCCCTGAAGCAAGATTATTGTTACATCCCCATGTCGTAATATTTTCACTCATTGTTGGCATTTGTTGTTACTTTCAGAATCATACAGACAATGGTGATCATGACCGCTGTGTGCTGTTACCTGTTGTGAGTATAAGCCATGAGAGGAATATGGAAATTGGAAATACAAATAATATTGTCCTAAAGATTATATACTTTTATTTAAAACATCCCAATAATGCAGTTTTAGGCTTTTAATTTAACATTTTACTATTTTCTGAATTATAATATACACAAAGCATTAAAATTGTTAAACATTAGGGATGCATAATGTTGTGGAAAGCTTATTGGGAACTGTAAGAGTTGTGTGTGTAAAGTATATGTGTCAAGTAATTACAGTTACATATGCAAGTACATCTGCTGTATTGTACAGAAGCTCTGGACTGCCAAAGTTTTTTTATTTTACTAACTTGAATATACCAGTTAGTTAACTTGAATATACCAGTTAGTAACTGCAATATAAGCGTTAATAACTGGAATATACCAGTTACTAACTTGAACATACAAGTTAACTAACTTGAATGTACCAGTTAGCTAATTTGAATATACAACTTACATAACTGGAATATACCAGTTAGCTATCTTGTATATACCAGTTAATAACTGGAATATACGAGTTATTAATTTGAATATTCAAGTTACTAACTGGAATATACGACTTACTAACTTGAATATTCCAGTTAACTAACTTGAATATACGAGTTCGCTAACTTGAATATATGAGTTAGTAACTGGAATATACGAGTTAGCTAACTGGAATATACGAGTTAATAACTGGAATATATGAGTTAGTAACTTGAATATTCAAGTTAGCTAACTTGAATATACCAGTTAGCTAACTTGAATATACGAGTTAGCTAACTTGAATATACCAGTTAGTTAACTGGAATATACCAGTTAATAACTGGAAGGTACAAGTTAGCTAACTGGAATATACAAGTTAGTAACTGGAATATTCCAGTTAGCTAACTGGAATATACAAATTACCTAACTTGAATATACTAGTTAGCTAACTTGAATATATGAGTGAGTAATTTGAATATATGAATTAGTAACTGGAATATATGAGTTAAAAGCTGAAATATACCAGTTAGGTAACTGGAAAATACCAGTTAGCTAACTCGTATATTCCAGTTAGTTAACTCGTATATTCAAGTTAGCTAACTCATATGTTCAAGTTAGTTAACTGGTATATTCAAGTTAGTAACTTGTATATTCCAGTTACTAACTCGTATATTCCAGTTAGCCAACTCATATATTCAGGTTAGCTAACTCGTACATACAAGTTAGTTAACTGGCATATTCAGGTTAGGTAACTAGTATTTTCAAGTTAGTAACTTGTACATTCAAGTTACTAACTCAAATATTCCAGTTATTAACTCGAATATTCAAGTTAACTAAGTGGTGTATTCAAGTTAGTAAAATAAAAAAACTTTTGCAGTCCAGAGCTTCCGTAGTATTGTATGTTTTAACATTAATTTATTTTATTAGAAACCTCTGTACATTGTATTATTTCAGCTGGCTGTGTACTTACCTCATGCAACTTAATCCATTGTTTGGACCACAACTAACAAACCTCTCAGTATGGATTATACAGGAAGAATGGAGTGTAAGTAGCTATATGGTCAATTTTCAAGTTTTAAATGTCCTTATAGTTGGAATGCAACCATTAAGGCTCTGTCCCCAGTGTCATTTTTTTTAAATTCAGTATATAGAACTTTAAAAGTGAATGCAGGAAAAAATGTACCAATGTTTTTAAAAAAGTGAAACAAAATTCTGCAGTTCTGAAAAATTTAATTGTATCCACCGGATAGCATCCGGTGGATACTATGGATTACGCGTGAGTACGCCGCCACAGTGTGTAGAGATTTTCTCGTTGCCCCTCTAGAAGCCAGGGTATTGTAGGTAGACTTCTCAAATTTTCAGGTTATATTCATAACCATAAAATCTTGTCTGGGAATATTATTGGCCTCATTTTGAAAAACAAGATGGCAGCCATGGGCGTTTTTCAACTTTCAGCAAGGAGTTTTGTTGGACCTCTAGAACAAAGGGAATTATAGTTAGAGATCTCAAATTCGCAGGATATGTTCATCATTACGAAATCTTGACTGAAAGTATTTTTAGCCTCATTTTGAAAAACAAGATGGCCGCCACGGGCGTTTCTTTTCAGTCATGAAAAGTGCTTATATCTCCCTTATTATTGGTCCTAGAGGTTTGGAATGTCAAACCAACCTATAGGAAATCATGGGCTGCAAATCTTCTGGTGTGGTCGGATTTGACTTTGGGCTGCCCCTTAAAGGTCAAACGAGGATAGGCAAACTTAAAAGTGCTTATAACTCGCTTATTATTGGTCCTAGAGGTTTGGGATGTTAAACCAACATATAGGAAATCATGGGCTGGGAATCTTTTGATGTGGTCAGATTTGACCTTGGACTCCTCCTTCAAGGTCAAACAAGGATAGCCAAACTTAAAAGTGCTTATAACTCGCTTATTATTGGTCCTAGAGGTTTGGGATGGTAAACCAGCCTATAGGAAATCATGAACTGGGAATCTTCTGGTGTGGTCGGATTTGACCTTGGGCCCCTCCTTCAAGGTCAAACGAGGATAGCCAAAGTTAAAAGTACTTCTTACTCGCTTATTATTGGTTCAAGATGTTTGGGATGGTAAACCAACCTATAGGAAATCATAAGCTGGGAATCTTCTGGTGTGGTCGGATTCGACCTTGGGCCCCTCCTTCAATAATACCCTGGCCAAACTTAAAAGTGCTTATAACTTGCTTATTATTGGTCCTAGAGGTTTGGGATGGTAAACCAACTTATAGGAAATCATGGGCTGGGAATCATTTGATGTAGTCAGATTTGACCTTGGACCCCTCCTTCAAGGTCAAACGAGGATAACCAAACTTAAAAGTGCTTATAACTTGCTTATTATTGGTCCTAGAGGTTTGCAATGTGAAACCACCTTCTAGGAAATCATGGGCTGGGAATCTTCTGATGTGGTCAGATTTGACCTTGAGCCTCTCCTTCAAGATCAAACGAGGACAGCCAAACTTAAAAGGGTTTATAACTCATTTATTATTGATCCTAGAGGTTTGCAATGTGAAACCGACTTGCAGGATATTGTGGGCTGGGAATCTTCTGTCAGATTTGACCTTTGGCCCCTCCTTCAAGGTCAAACGATGGTTCACTGGCTTTGGTGAGTTGTCTTTCTGGTGGATACAGATTTGCATCAGTTCTCCGATACATAGGTCTAGTTTATATATTTATTTTAATTATTTTTACAAAATTACACATCCTAAGAAGCATAAATAAGTTAAAAAAACTGAAAGAAAAACTGAAGAAAAAAGCTTTTGGTGTAAACCATAGAATACATTTTGGAGCCAGGCTCTATGTTGTTTGCATACATAAACAGGACATGTTTTATTGCTTGGTCATCTATTTCTCTAATCTCTGCATTTCTTCTTTCCAGTGAAGACATTGAAGAAGTTAGAGCATCATCTAGCTGTACTTTATTCTTTGAGATATTCTGGAAACTGATCAAAAGACTCCTGCATTGTGATCTAGTCAAACTATGGTAGTAAACATGTATTTTTGGTCAGTTTATCCTTTTAAACTCCTACAGATATCTTCTTGTGTTTTTTCAACATTAATGTACTTGATTTGATTTACTGGTGTGTTTCAACATAATAAGGGAAATACTTTTGATCTGGTAATCTAAACAGTAGAAAGAGGTAGTTAGTTGGAAAGTGTTGTACAAGATATAGGGACAAAAATGTGTGTAAGCATGAAAGAATTATCATTCACTAATGACTGGGCAAATTTTATATGAACTAGTTGCTATTATTTAACAGCTGTTGTTTTATAAACGCTACTTATATTTTATGTAACAATGTGTGTTTTCAAATGCATATGTAGTTTTTAACAATCATGCAGTGTTAATATTAGTGAAAAGGAATGTCAAGCTGAGAGAAAAATTTTTATGGCAAAACCAGTTGTTCGGAGGTTTTATTTGGTGTTTAGCATCTGCAAGTGTTGTATACAAGTTAGACCAGGTGTTTGTAGGTATGCCAGCTGTTCTCTTTGGTGAATTAAAGCCTCACATTTGCAGTGAGTGGAATTTTTATCAGTTCAAAATGTTCACAATGTTTTGCTGAGAAAAAAATAATAGCTTATAGAAAATAAATAGTTTATAGAATTAAATCCAGTAGTACCTGTTGTGCAGTTATTTGTACCTTTCTGTAACTACAACATTCCACCTGTTTGAGGCGGATGATCTATGTTTTAAGTTTAAATTGTCAGCAGTGTCAGATGTTGCTTACTGTACCAAAAGTTTAGACCTATATGAATATAATTAAAAGGTACCAAGGTGCCATTACAGTTTCAAAACAATTGCTTTTTAGTGGAATCACAAGAGAACCCAGAAATTAACTGTCAAGGTCAAACTTTGTTCTGGTCTACATGCGTAAACTGCAAAAGAATCAGAAACACGAGTTGTGCAGAATTCCCAAAAGTCCAGAGACAGAAAAAATAAAGAGACCTTAAAGAGACCTTTCGCTTAAAAACACACATCCAATACCAAGATGTCCAACAAAAATAAAGTGAACAAGTTTGACCTATTGTACAAATTGTGGGTGACAATGACTACTGTATCTCTAGATTTTTACCTAAAAATTGTTATATATTTCAGTTAAATTGCTCCAAGAAATAGCAATAGGTGGTAGTTGTCTAATAAATTTAAAACAATTCAATTTTTCAAGTGTATGCAGTTTTGCTTCTTTTTATATGGTAAAATAATGATATTCTCTTCAGATTTTAAGTCTAATGCATTTTTTATGTTTTGCAAATTTGGGCTTCAAAATTATATAATTTAGAATTTTGGAAAAACTTGGGTTTCTTCAAGGACGTGTTAAAGATATGATGCGAATGAGTTTCTAGTGTTTATTGTCAAAACAAGGATGGCTGTTTTTAATACAGGCCAAATATGTAAATAGTGGCAAATTAGTATAATTGGCAGTGTCTGTTGTATATGTCATTATATCAAACTGTTAACATGTATTTAGTAAACATATATTGTTTAAGAAGTGACAAATAAAAGACAAAATAACAATGTTTCATTCTTAGCCTACCAATAGTCTTACATATTGCCATTATTAAAAAGGATGCTTGTTTTCACATCCAGTTTTACATACTGCCAGATTTATGTACCGATTGAACAACTATTTAAGTGTTCATTAATGCCCCTTTCACACTAGAGGCGGTATGTCCCACGGTTACAGGTATTCCTCTGCGGCAGAACCACCTCCCAGGTCGCCCCATTTTGTCCGAGTTGTTCACACTATCGGTGGTGAAATAGGCAGTTATAGGTGTTTGGTGAAATGCCCCCGTCCTTCGACTGTCATTTTGAGATTCGTATGCAACCTTGTGGGACAGTGGTGCAACCTCTATGTATCTCCGCTTGCCTTATGTCGCCATATTACACTGAAACACGAACAAGTCACAACCTTGTATACACCGGGAACCACATCTTCAGTTACCATAGCGAGAAATTCATCTGTACATGCTCAGATTGATCTGCGCATGCTCACGGTACCAGATTCAAAGGCGGAAATTTTATACATTTTAAAACTTCTGTAGGATGCGCAAGGTAAAGGTGTGTGAAAGGGGTAGAAGTTATTCTTGGCAACCATTTGAACTAGAAATAGGACGCCCTGTTAACAGTAGCAGCAACATATGAAAAGAAACAGGATAGCATAGAAGAACACGCATTGTCATGTGTAATGTCCACCCCATGAACCTTTTGCAACAATTGTACAGTAGTCTTACAAGACCCTGTTTCATTTGTAAAATATATCAATGATGCTTAAATATTTATTAGTAGACATGTAAATTATTTCGGCTTCATGCCCTTTTGCATTGGTTCAAAACTTGCGAAAATTTCGACAAAATCGCTCGATCTTGCACGGTTAAGGAGATAGAAGCAAATTTGTGTTTTTCCATTTTTGGCGAAAATTCAAAATGGCCGTCATTTTTAGTGAGCGGAAAAGCTTTTAAAAATTGGCAAGAGTAGATTGCTGAGATACTCTATGGGTCGAAAATTTCGACGAAATCACTCTATCTCGCACGGTTAAGGATATAGAAGCAATTTTATTTCGCTACAACAGCTTACCATCTGTGACTGAATGCTGTTCTCGGATGGCCGCTAGGCCCGGCCAACGTCTAAGAAAAGCAGACATTTATAGTTGGCCGTAGCCTCAGGTTGTCAAGTGACCTACCCCATTTGTCTTCTCCTTTCTCGTTCGCTGTCGCCATGTTGGAATATATTGTGAAGTTTTTCTGCCGTTTTCTACTTATATCTCCGTTCATTTATATTGTTGGATGTCTTTTTTCAGCCATTTTGTTTATTAATTGTCACATATTACATAACTTTCCATCCAGTCGGATAAGTATTTTTTCTTTTATACCTGTTGTGAGTTTTCGCCTCGGCTAGGCTTTTATGTGATTGGGTTTCACCTTTTTTATTGCGTTTGAACATGTCTTCTCACCTATCCAATAGAGATAAACCCCGTGCATCTAAATGCCATCATTTTTGTCATGCGTTCGACACTCCTAATTACTGTTCTACCTGCAGAGAGGCAGGTAAGGGAGATGATCCCTGTGTCACTTTCATCTCACCTTGTGATATTTAAGCGTCCCGCAAGGGACGCTTGTTTGTGTATGGGAGAGCTTCCGGCTCCGCCGGCTCCGCATTTTGTTTTCCTTATAACTCTGTAACCGTTAGGCGGATTCTTTTCAAATTTGGCAGGTTTAGGCAGTAGCCTTGGGGAATTTTTTTGAATATGCTGCAGTGACATTTCAACCAATCAGAGAGGTCACATGACCAAAAATGTCTTTTTTCGATGGGGAAGCTTGTCCGGATGATAACTTGAAAGGAATTTTATCAATTCACCTGAAACTTGGCAAATGCATTCATTCTATTAAAATCTGGAAATCATTAGATTTTGGCATTGATTGGTCAAGAAATGGCCGAGTAATTAATGATTAATTAATCATTACGAATTTTCCAAATAAGGAAAACACAAAAATGCTTATATCTCGAAAACCGTGCTAGATACAGCGATTTCGACGAAATTTTTGACCCGCAGGGTATCTCTGCGGAGTAGTTTTCCCAATTTTCAAAAAATTTTTGTCTCGCCCAAAATGGCGGCCATTTTGAATTTTCGAAATTTTCGCAAAAATTGCAAAACACAAAAATGCTTATATCTCAAAAACCGTGCTAGATAGAGCGATTTCGACAAAATTTTTGACCCGTAGGATATCTCTGCGGAGTAGTTTTCCCAATTTTCAAAAAATATTTGTCTCGCCCAAAATGGCGGCCATTTTGAATTTTCGAAATTTTCGCAAAAATTGCAAAACACAAAAATGCTTATATCTCGAAAACCGTGCTAGATAGAGCGATTTCAAAGAAATTTTTGATCCGCAGGGTATCTCTGCAGAGTAGTTATCCCAATTTTGAAAAAATTTTTGTCTCGCCAAAAATGGCGGCCATTTTGAATTTTCGAATTTTTCGCAAAAATTGCAAAACATAAAAATGCTTATCTCTCGAAAACCCTGCTAGATAGAGCAATTTCGACGAAATTTTTGACCCACAGGGTATATCTGCAGAGTAGCCATGCCAATTTTCAAAAAAATTTTGTCTCGCCAAAAATGGCGGCCATTTTGAATTTTCGAATTTTTCGCAAAAATTGCAAAACATAAAAATGCTTATATCTCAAAAACCCTGCTAGATAGAGCGATTTCGACGAAATTTTTGACCCGCAGGGTATCTCTGCAGAGTAGCCATGCCAATTTTCAAACAAAAAATTTCTCTCAAAAAATGGCGGCCATTTTGAATTTTCGAATTTTTCACAAAATTGCAAAACACAAAAATGCTTATATCTCGAAAACCGTGCTAGATAGAGCGATTTCGACGAAATTTTTGACCCACTGGGTATCTCTGCACAGTAGCCATGCCAATTTTCAAAAAAATTTTATCTTGCCAAAAATGGCGGCCATTTTGAATTTTCGAATTTTTGCGCAAAAATTGCAAAACACAAAAATGCTAATATTTCGAAAACCGTGCTACATAGAGCGATTTCGACGAAATTTTTTATCTTCAGGGTATCTCTGCAGAGCACCTATCCCAAAGAGCTTTCACTTGGTGAAGTTTCAGACCCATAGCTAATTGCTCACCTACTCAAAAAGAGTAAATGCGAATTACCTCTAAAAGTATTGCAGATGGCCAATTTTTCTCAAATAACTCATTCACCTACTTTTGGAAGAGCTTTCACATGGTGAAGTTTCAGACCCATAGCCAATTACTGACCTACTCAAAATGAGTAAATGCGAATTATCTCTAAAAGTATTGCAGATAGCCAATTTTTCTCAAATAACTCATTCACCTATTTTTGGGAGCGCTTTCACATGGTGAAGTTTCAGACCCATAGCTAATTATTTACCTACTCAAAATGAGTAAATGCTAATTATCTGTAAAAGTATTGCGGATACCCAATTTTTATCAAATAACTCATTCATCTACTTGTGGGAGAGCTTTCACATGGTGAAGTTTCAGACCCATAGCTAATTACTCACCTACTCAAAATGAGTAAATGCGAATTATCTCTAAAAGTATTGCAGATAGCCAATTTTTCTCAAATAACTCATTCACCTACTTTTGGGAGAGCTTTCACTTGGTGAAGTTTCAGACCCATAGCTAATTACTCACCTACTCAAAATGAGTAAATGCGAATTATCTCTAAAAGTATTGCAGATAGCCAATTTTTGTCAAATTAATCATTCACCTACTTTTGGGAGAGCTTTCACTTGGTGAAGTTTCAGACCCATAGCTAATTACTCACCTACTCAAAATGAGTAAATGCGAATTATCTCTAAAAGTATTGCAGATAGCCAATTTTTCTCAAATAACTCATTCACCTACTTTTGGGAGAGCTTTCACTCTGTGAAGTTTCAGACCCATAGCTAATTACGCACCTACTCAAAATGAGTAAATGCGAATTATCTCTAAAAGTATTGCAGATAGCCAATTTTTCTCAAATAACTCATTCACCTACTTTTGGCAGAGCTTTCACTTGGTGAAGTTTCAGACCTATAGCTAATTACTCACCTACTGAAAATGAGTAAATGCGAATTATCTCTAAAAGTATTGCAGATAGCCAATTTTTCTCAAATAACTCATTCACCTACTTTTGGGAGAGCTTTCACTTGGTGAAGTTTCAGACCCATAGCTAATTACTCACCTACTCAAAATGAGTAAATGTGAATTATCTCTAAAAGTATTGCAGATAGCCAATTTTTCTCAAATAACTCATTCACCTACTTTTGGGAGAGCTTTCACTTGGTGAAGTTTCAGACCCATAGCTAATTACTCGTCTACTCAAAATGAGTAAATGCGAATTATCTCTAAAAGTATTGCAGATAGCCAATTTTTCTCAAATAACTCATTCACCTAATTTTGGGAGAGCTTTCACTTGGTGAAGTTTCAGACCCATAGCAAATTACTCGTCTACTCAAAATGAGTAAATGCGAATTATCTCTAAAAGTATTGCAGATAGCCAATTTTTCTCAAATAACTCATTCACCTACTTTTGGCAGAGCTTTCACTTGGTGAAGTTTCAGACCCATAGCTAATTATTCACCTACTCAAAATGAGTAAATGTGAATTATCTCTAAAAGTATTGCAGATAGCCAATTTTTCTCAACTCATTTACCTACTTTTGGGAGAGCTTTCACTCTGTGAAGTTTCAGACCCATAGCTATTTATTCACCTACTCAAAATGAGTAAATGCTAATTATCTGTAAAAGTATTGCGGATACCCAATTTTTATCAAATACTCATTCATCTACTTGTGGGAGAGCTTTCACATGGTGAAGTTTCAGACCCATAGCTAATTACTCACCTACTCAAAATGAGTAAATGCGAATTATCTCTAAAAGTATTGCAGATAGCCAATTTTTCTCAAATAACTCATTGACCTACTTTTGGGAGAGCTTTCACTTGGTGAAGTTTCAGACCCATAGATAATTATTCACCTACTCAAAATGAGTAAATGTGAATTATCTCTTAATAGTATTGCAGATAGCCAATTTTTCTCAAATAACTCATTCACCTACTTTTGGGAGAGCTTTCACTCTGTGAAGTTTCAGACCCATAGCTAATTACGCACCTACTCAAAATGAGTAAATGCGAATTATCTCTAAAAGTATTGCAGATAGCCAATTTTTCTCAAATAACTCATTCACCTACTTTTGGCAGAGCTTTCACTTGGTGAAGTTTCAGACCTATAGCTAATTACTCACCTACTGAAAATGAGTAAATGTGAATTATCTCTAAAAGTATTGCAGATAGCCAATTTTTCTCAAATAACTCATTCACCTACTTTTGGGAGAGCTTTCACTTGGTGAAGTTTCAGACCCATAGCTAATTACTCACCTACTCAAAATGAGTAAATGTGAATTATCTCTAAAAGTATTGCAGATAGCCAATTTTTCTCAAATAACTCATTCACCTACTTTTGGGAGAGCTTTCACTTGGTGAAGTTTCAGACCCATAGCTAATTACTCGTCTACTCAAAATGAGTAAATGCGAATTATCTCTAAAAGTATTGCAGATAGCCAATTTTTCTCAAATAACTCATTCACCTAATTTTGGGAGAGCTTTCACTTGGTGAAGTTTCAGACCCATAGCAAATTACTCGTCTACTCAAAATGAGTAAATGCGAATTATCTCTAAAAGTATTGCAGATAGCCAATTTTTCTCAAATAACTCATTCACCTACTTTTGGCAGAGCTTTCACTTGGTGAAGTTTCAGACCCATAGCTAATTATTCACCTACTCAAAATGAGTAAATGTGAATTATCTCTAAAAGTATTGCAGATAGCCAATTTTTCTCAACTCATTTACCTACTTTTGGGAGAGCTTTCACTCTGTGAAGTTTCAGACCCATAGCTATTTATTCACCTACTCAAAATGAGTAAATGCTAATTATCTGTAAAAGTATTGCGGATACCCAATTTTTATCAAATACTCATTCATCTACTTGTGGGAGAGCTTTCACATGGTGAAGTTTCAGACCCATAGCTAATTACTCACCTACTCAAAATGAGTAAATGCGAATTATCTCTAAAAGTATTGCAGATAGCCAATTTTTCTCAAATAACTCATTCACCTACTTTTGGGAGAGCTTTCACTTGGTGAAGTTTCAGACCCATAGATAATTATTCACCTACTCAAAATGAGTAAATGTGAATTATCTCTTAATAGTATTGCAGATAGCCAATTTTTCTCAAATAACTCATTCACCTACTTTTGGAAGACCTTTCACACACGAAAATGAAAAATTGTGAATATCTCGGAAAAGCTATTTCTTCTGCTTTAATGCTCGGCGGGAGATACACACCACGGCAGTGGTCTTGACAAAAATTTTTGTCTCCCCAAAAATGGTGGCCATTTTGAATTTTCAAAGTTTTTGCAAAACACAAAAATGCTTATATCTCGAAAACTGTGCTATATGGAGTGAACTCAACAAAATTTTGGACCTGCTGGGTATCTCTGCAGAGTAGCCATGCCAATTTTCAAAATATTTTTGTCTCGTCAAATATAGCGGACATTTTAAATTTTTTTGTTTTTTGCAAAACACAAAAATGCTTATATCTTGAAAACCATGCTAGATAGAGCAGACTGCGCTGACTTTGGTTGCCACAACAGTATAAGGCTAGAAACGAAGCATTTTCTTAATACTTTAGCACTCACCTTTATATCCTTTTCGGGATGCTTTGTTTTTGCTATGCAAAAACATTATCTTTTTTTTTTGCGAGCGATCCTCTAGTTGTGCTTCCTTCATGGAAGAACAATTAACTAAGATCACTCGTAGGAAGAGACATGTAAAGAAACCTGATAAGAAATCTGACAAAAATGATGAAGAATTAGATTTATTGGGCGATAATTCTGTTGAATCCTTTGCGGGCTCACAAGCAGACCTCGAGAGTGCTGCTGACCATCTTTTTACTTCCTTGTCTCACCGTCAACCTCTTGCCTTCGAGGCTTTATCATTAAAAACTCTAGCTAAAACTGTCCCACCAACACCAGGTACTGCCTTACAGCAGAAATTAGAAACAAAGCTCAAGAAGTCCTTGGGATTTCGGCTAGACATTCAACTAGATCAAAAGATGGGTGCTTTCCAGGAAAATATTTTAGAGGCAAAAAAGTCCCTTCGAGAAGATTTTCAGAAATCTCTCAATAAAACTTCTTCTCAAGTGGAGGTAGATCAGACCTCCACTTCGGCCTCAAAACCTGGCCCATCTAACACTCGTCTGGACCCCCCCCCCCCCCACATGTACTAATCCTGTCAAGTCGTTGGACATTGATTATGGCCCAGCCTTACCTTCACGTCTCGACTCTCATTCTAGTCACGTCAATGACGCCTCGGGTCACAATGTTAGTTCTGTCGAGGAACCCTCGAGGTTGCCCTCAGCCCAACCAAAGAAATCTTCTCACTCTTTCAAACAGTATGATGTTGTCCCGAGCTCTGCCTCGGACCACTAAAATGATCAATCTGACGAACCTTGGCCTGCCCCTAGCAGAGCCAAGAAACATACTGATAAATCAAAACACAAATCTAGGTCCAGATATTTACATTCTTTCTCAGAGGAGGATCAGTCCTCTGAGCTCAGACATAGGTCTCCGAAACCTTCTAGGAAGACCTACACTGATCAAGACCATCCTCAATATAACGGAAGTAGCTCTGTCTGACATCCCCTCTCAGTATGCAGAGGAGGTGGATACCTTCAGGCGTATCCTCAAACTTCCAGACTCTAGGGACTCCTTACCCAGGTCTTCTACTGCGGTCATGGGCCTTGACGATGAGAAAGGCAGGCAGGAGATCAGGCCAAGAGGCCCTTCCTCTATGCTGCCTCTGAACTCGATTATCAAAGACGCCTTTGATAAATTTGACCAAGACTTTCAAGCAGCAAATTTACCTGAGGGTAAATACATCAAAGCTCCTTCCACTGCCAAGTGGTACAAGGTGGGACATCCGTGATACGAAGACAAAATTCAAGAACTAAATACAGACTTTGCCAAGATCTATATTTCTCCTAAGCCCTCTGGGGCCCCTATGGGCAAGGTTCCCCTACGAATTCTCAAAGAATTGGAACACCAGGCGAGACAGAATATCTCCACGCTTAACTTTACTACCACCTTTGCCAAGACTTCTTCTTCTTGCAATTCCACTTTGGAAAAGTGACAGCATAGTTTGAAGTCAACCTTCAAGAAGGTTAAATCTCAAATTAGGAAAGGTGCCGACCCTGAAAAGGCAGCAAAGCGTAGATACGAGGAAGCCTGTGAATACCTAGATCTTTGGAACAAAACACTTCTTATCCAGCACAGGGCCTTGAAATGTCTCTGCAAATCCCTTGCTCATATACTCAAGAGGGAGTTATATTGCATGGGCAACACCGGCTTGCTTAGGCGCGAAGCCGAAATGACCCTGTTACAACCACATTTAGGGGAAACGAGACGTCAGGAACTCAGGAGTGCGTCCTTTGGCTGCCTTCCTTGTTTAAGTCTCAATTAGTCAAGGAAGGTGAACACTTCCTTCTTAAAAAAGGCACCTCAAAAGATTCTCAGGGTTTTTCGGACCCTACCAGAATAAGCCCTTTCGTGGTCCCCACAAGAAAAGAGGCTCCTACAGGAAACATCCGTATGGGGGCAACTCCTCTCAAAACAGTAACCAATCGTTTTCCTCTGGCAGGGGAAAACCAAACTTCAGAGGCTCCAGGGGTCGTTTTCGACCCCATAATAGGGGAAGAGGGTGTGGAAACCCCTCCTCATAATGACTCCTCCTAGAGACTGGCAAACAAACAAATGTTCATCAAACGTGTTAAACATTATCACCAATGGCTACGCACTGCCATTCCTCTCAAAGCCAAGCTTGGTCAGATTTCCTCTGATTCTGTCAGAATACGAGACCCTTCAAAAAGACCAAGCTCTAGCAGATTGTATCCAGTCTCTCCTGTCAAAGAGAAAATGTAAAATCTCCTGGGTTTTACAGTCGCCTGTTTCTAGTCCCCAAGCCTCACCAAAGGTGGAGGCCAGTAATAGACTTAAGCAGGCTCAACACTTTTCTAAATGTAGAAAAGTTCAAAATGGAAACTCCAGAGTCCATCAGGACCTCCCTGGTTCCAGGGGAGTGGGTATCGTTGATAGACCTATCGGACGCTTACCTTCACATCCCCATCCATCCAAACTCAAGGAAATACTTCAGGTGTTGCCACAGGTCACAGGTGTTCCAGTTCACCTCCCTTCCTTTCGGACTAGCCACAGCCCCCCAGGTCTTTACAATAACCGTAAAGGAAGTGAAGCTCATGGCCCTCTCCAGAGGACTCAGACTTCACCAATACCTGGACGACTGGCTGATCAGGTCCCAGTCTCAGGAAGAAGCCCAAGTGAACACTCAGGCAGTGGTAGACCTAACCCAGTCCTTGGGGTGGATAATAAACCAGGAAAAATCAGAACTGATACCTACTCGGGTGTTTTCGTTCGTGGGCTACGAATACCATCTAGATTCAGCCCTTGTAAGACCCACTCAAGAGAGATGGCTCAAACTTCAGGATTTGATCCTACGACTCAAGTCAAAACATGTTTTGACTGCAAGATGTTTGATGTCGCTAATTGGGTTGCTTGCCTCAATGGAGAAGATGGTCCCGGAGGGACGCCTTCACATGAGGCCCTTTCAGTTTCATCTCAAGGAGCATTGGAGATATCCTCAGTCACTGGACAACCTCCTTCCTTGGACAGAAGCCATTGCAGCCCACCTAGATTGGTGGCAGAATCCTGCAAACCAAGGTTGGGTTTTATCCGGATAAAGCTATTTTTTCCGGGACGGTGGAAAAAACTGGATAAAACCCCCTTTTTGCCGGTTTAAACCGGACAATACTGGAAAAAAATGATTTAAATTAAATATAACTATACAAAAATAATATTACATCACATATAAAGTACTTGATACTAATTACAACAATTACATGACAAAACTTATCATTTAAACAATTAAAAAATTCCAAATTTTAATTTTTATAAAATCAATCAGAGCACAAAGGCAGACTGATACTTAAAGGGTGACAAACTTGTAAACTGGGACCTTGCCCATTTGCAGTAAAAATTATTGTCACTATTTTATAGTTATTTTTTACAGTTAAAACACACATTCACTTGCCTTCTGTATTTATGTAATCAAAGTCACTAAAAGTCCAATGGAGCAGGGCATCATTTATGATTGTTAATTCTGTTTTTGTTAATTATATTTACAGTCAATGTGATGGCCATAGGAGAGAATGAGAGATTTGGATGAGACGTGAAAAGGAAAATGAAGTCTCGTTGAATAACAGACGAGAGTTTGGGAATACTATTTATTAGATTCTAACACGTGAGTATATATATAAAGGAAGTAACACACAAGTAAACGAGATTTGACAAAAGCCCAAACCCAGCAAGCATACTATGGTAGTGAATTGGCAAGGCGCTGGAGGGCGAGAGGAAATTGAAGGGAGTGAGATGTATTGTCTGAAATGTAGGACCATATGGCATCGCTTGACCAAAGGCCCTGCATTTTTATTGAGTGGAGTGGTGTGTCTGCATCGAAAGCTAAGGTTGCTCCAGTTCTGCGATAGCTATGAAACCCAAAATGGGGTACTGGGAGACCCAGTGTACGGACAAAAGTGGCTAACCGTTTTCTCAACAAGGATTGTGTCAACAAAGTATAATCATCTAACACAAATAGTGGGTCCTGGCCTGGCAACTTCTTTGTAGCCAAGAGTGGTCGTAACGTGTGGACAGGACACAATATAGGGTCACGGACTTCTGGCAGCTTGATAACGTGGATTTTTTCAGGAGCTTGCACGTTTTTGGCCCCCTTAGCTTTATATGAACTCCCGGGAATTCAAATCGTAAGTCATTCCGGAGCAAATGTCTGGTGGTATCAAACAGACGTGACGATTGTGGTGCCATATTAGAGCTTCTAAACAGGCCATAAAAGGCTATGAGAAAGGCTGCCCTTTGGGTTAATGTACTCTCAAACAGTTCACATAGTGACGATATCTCCCGGATTTGAGGTAACGTGAATATGCCTTTCGGGGTGAGGTTTGGGGTAACCAAATAGTTAACACCCTTCAATAAACGTAGTACCAACGGGTGGGACAAGTTGGCACAGGGCCAGCCGTATCTCCTGAACATATGCTTGAGTGCCCACATGTAGTTTACAATGACACGGTAACTGAGGGTATTGCTAGCCAGAAGTTCGATGAATAGCAAAATTGACTGGAGGGAGTGCACTGACTCCAGCTTTGAATACAACACAAATGCTAAGAATACTTTAAACTGTCTAACATATTGCGCAGTGGTGTGAGGACGCAGACCTAGATCTAGTCGCTTCATGGCAGCCTGCATTAGTGGCTCCACCTGTTGGGGTAAACCTGAAATTATACAAAAAGGACAGGTGACACATTCTCCCATGTGGCATTGCCTGTATCTTTAAACTTATGGCGAGACAAGGCATCTGCGTCTACATTGAGGCTTCCCTGAATATGTTTGACTTGCAAATCCACGTTAAACTGAGCACAGATAAACCACAACTGTCTAATACAGAAGTTTAAGAAAGGGTCCCTAGTTTTGCCTGTATTACATACCCACACTGCACTCTCATCACAACGTATTCGAATGGACTTGTCTTTTCACAGGGGAGACCAAAGCCAAACTGTGACTAGTATATTATACATCTCCACTTGTGTTATACTAATATGGTGAACGAGATTTGGTGGCACCAGCGCAGAGTAAACGCGTGAACCCCATATACCGCCTATTCCCGTGAGGGTTGCATCCACAAAAGCCTTGTGGGCTACAGAGACATTCTTAAAAGTGACAATTCCGTTGAATTGTTTGACGAAATTAATGAACCACAGCAGGTCTTGGTAAAACCCATCATCAGGGCATATGTGGTGGCTATTATGGTGAGCGCGCAACACTGCCAAAATTCTGTTAAGGAAAATCCGGGCACCCTTCACGCACCGAGATATATATAGTAATTTCCCTAACAGACTCTGGAATTCGTGCTTCATGAAACGATGACGAAGCAGTGAGGTTTTGCACAATGTTAAAATCTCATCCAACTTAGCGGGTTCAATACTGAACGTGGCTTCATTTGTATCGACCACAATACCCATGATGGATAAACGAGAAGTGGGTGCAAAAACTTTGCTATGATTAATGGATAGGCCAATATTGCGAATGACATCAAGTAGAGTATCAAAGGCCTTCTGCGCTACATCAACGTGACAACAAGCATATATGTCATCAATATAGTTCCATACTTGGAATCCGTGCTGAGCCATGATGAAACGAATAAAATTACTAACCCGCTCAAAAATTGCTGTGCCATGGACGGCACCGAATGCCAAGTGTTTGTCGATATAAAATTTGTTATTCCACTTAATACCCAGGTGGATAGCGTCCGCAGGGTCAACCGGGATGTTTCTAAAAGCCCTGGAGATATCGACCTTAAATATACGAGCTGAATGGCCTAAATCCCGCAACGCACTAACAAGATTGTCAAGCCCAGGGAGATTGAGAGAATATTGAGATGTATCGTATTTGTTTCTAATGGTCTTATTAACGGAGTGATCTCCAAAGGATAAATCCAGAATTACACGCCGTCCCTGACCTTTAGGGCGTGTCATCAACGGGGCCCAGGTGAAGTTTGGATGTGGTATTTCTTCAAACAAGCCCAATAACGCTCCGTGAGCTAGTTCATCATCAATAAATTGTTGGACCTGTCCCGACCATGCCTTAGCTGAGTGATGGTTATCAGGAGCGTTACTACAAATGGGTAAGCTAGGGTCCAAGCCCAGTGGAAAACCAAACCGCAGGTAATCAACAAGGGCCTTGTCGTGATAATCATGAATATGTTGATACAAATAATCAAAATTGAAACCAGATGGTAGGGGAGCCCTAACACCCACATAGTTTGGCACACCCGAACGGACGACACTCTGAACCAAATCCAAATAAGCACCTTTGTTGGAGGAATCAACTAATGGACTGGCTGGTGAACAAGAAAGACAAGTATTAGGTGTAACGAAACCATTTTACTTTGTGTTCAATGACAGAGGGAGACCTGCTCTCCTGGTGACTACCCCGATTATGTCTCTGTGTGTCATTATAACAAGTAGCACCCGTATGTGTCAATGCTAACAAAGGAATACCAATAAAGTCGACAACTTTACAGTGTAGCAAATTATTAAAAGGTCCATACTAATGCATCTTAACTACACAAGAGTATGTTTTAATTAGAGTTCCACATGAAGACAGCACGAGAGAACCCGCTGGTGACCCACCACCAAATTTTTGTTTATCGTCAACAGGCTGAGATGTGCGGGTGGTAGCCCCCTATTCTGGCACTTTCTTCTTGTTGAAACATTCGCTTTCTACGTGGCCATTACTCCTCTTCAAAAACTTAAAGCAGTAAGCACAAACGTCTTTGAATAGAGTGAGTCCGGTAGTGTCTGTGTGGTCTTGAGAGTGCGGACAAGATCCCTCATTATACCAACGGCATACTACTTTTCTGGTTCCTGATGAAGGTTGAGTGCCTGAGGGTTTCGGAGACATTGTTACTGACCCGCTGAAAACGGCGGCTTGGCTGTACGTCAACCTATTATCAGCCAGTGTGCGTGAATCCTGCCATGTAATCTGTTGATCTAGTTGATGCATGGAGGCGGCAAACGCGCCCCGCGCGATAGTCCACGAGAGATTTTCAGCCAACTTGGCTGTTTCCACTAGCTCAGCAAGCATACGACGAGAAGTGTCCGGATGTGGAGTATCAAGCGCATTCTGAACAAAGCCTACCACAAATTGGCAGAAAGTGAGGTCATCAAACGGGGTCTTCTTCCATGCTGTCCCTGTGAGGCAAGTTTCGTTAGGCCAACACAAGTGGGGAGGGGCTAGTGGTGTGTCTGATGCGTTATAGCGACCACTTTTCTTTCTGTGAGACCCACCTTGTTGTAACTCTTGTTTCATTCTGGTTTCTAACACAGCAACACGTTCTTCGACAAGTTGCTGTATGTACGGATTCATCCTAAGTGAGTCCAGAGTTATGGGTGTTTAGGCGGAGGGGTCAATGGATTTCTCAACTGCAGGTGTATCCTGATGTGTCACAACAGACAAAGGCTCAGCAACCGCGCATACCTGAACTGGGTTACCAAATTGGTCGACATGTCTGTACACGTTATGGTTAAAATCCCTCACTACCTGTTCTTCACTTAAACTCTCGCTCTCAGTCTGTCCAACTATCGTTTGTGTGCACTCCCAGTTTTGTGGAACAACAGGTTCATCAGGTCTCGCAAACGTGGCTACAAAGGCATATTGTGATGCCCTTTTGTGTTATTAAACCCATTCTTTCAGAAGCAGTTTAATTCTGAGGGGTTTATCCAAGGGGTTTATCTACCCCAGAGTTATTTCTAGTAGCTGACACTTGAGGAGCTGAACCCCAGCTACTAAATCTCAGTTGCAATTGTGTGCAGTGTGCCTGTACAATAAAGTTAAGGCAATTGAATAAAAGTTTGTGGGGTTTGGTGTTTACTATATACATGTATTTATAATCCCTTTCCCCTCTCCTTTTATGTTTTAACATTTAGTGTATTGTACACATAGACAAACTTGGAAAAAGATGTGGCTGCATAACTAGAACTGGAATTAAACTTTTTAAAGTTAAGGTGCTTACACCACTGCACATTTTCCACTGTGATTATGTTAATGTACTTCTAAGATTATACACATACAATAGTATATTTCAATAAGAGAATAAAGAATATAGATTCCAATTAAAAATGTCATAATATAAGAGGCATTCTCTTTCATCATTCATCAAAGATATAAGACATAAGCCCTACACTATTAAATGTTAAATAAACAGTTTGAAGCTCAGGTGCAAGTTTGGAGGCATTGCCTTTCATCATTCATCAAAGACACAACAAATAATATTGACTGTTCATTGCTCAACCCTGAGTAGGTCTTGCCCTTTTAATCATTACTTATAAAAGTTCACAGGAAAAAAGTGGAGCAAACTTCTGAATTATTTATGAAGCATATCTATATGAATCCTACACATCCCTATACTTGATTCAATAAGTATTTTTACCATTCTCTATATAAACTTCTCAACCATTGATAAACTACTTAAGAATATAAAGACTTTTTCAGAGAGTAGTGTAGGGCTTTTCAATAGCTTTTTACCTTTTTCCTATACTACTGAATTTTTGGGGTTGTAGGGCTTTTCTCCACGGTTCCAGAGATTAGTGTAGGGCTTTTTTCCACGGTTTGCAAATATAGTGTAGGGCTTTTCTCCACGGGCGTCAAAAACTGTAGGGCTTTTCTCCTATGGGGCTTTTCTCCGTAGAGCTTTTCTCCGTAGTATTCAGTAGTATAGGAAAAAGGTAAAAAGCTATTGAAAAGCCCTACATTAATCTCTGAAAAAGTCTTTATATTCTTAAGTAGTTTATCAATGGTTGAGAAGTTTATACAACCTTAAAAACTCCTATTTATACTGAAAGCTGAGGAGCTTATTTTAATCTTTCCCCTTTAATAAAGAATCATCAAAGACACAAACATAAGCCCTACACTATTAACTGATAAATAAACAGTTTTGTGAGAGGTCATCTTCGCACTGATTGAAATTGAAAATGCATTGGTATAAGGAGGCATTCTCTTTAATCATTCATCAAAGACATAAGCCTCAAGTTTCTAACAGTACAATTGACTATTGGAATTAGAAATTACATTGTTGAACATTTTGGATAGCAATTGGGGCAATTGGAAATCTTGGAAATGGCTTCTGATTATTCTTGATTAGCAGGTTCAAGAGAATAAAGAATATAGATTCCAATTAAAAATGTCATAATATAAGAGGCATTCTCTTTCATCATTCATCAAAGATATAAGACATAAGCCCTACACTATTAAATGTTAAATAAACAGTTTGAAGCTCAGGTGCCGGTTTGGAGGCATTGCCTTTCATCATTCATCAAAGACACAACAAATAATATTGACTGTTCATTGCTCAACCCTGAGTAGGTCTTACCTTTTTAATCATTACTTATAAAAGTTCACAGGAAAAAAGTGGAGCAAACTTCTGAATTATTTATGAAGCATATCTATATGAATCCTACACTATCCCTATACTTGATTCAATAAGTATTTTTACCATTCTCTATATAAACTTCTCAACCATTGATAAACTACTTAAGAATATAAAGACTTTTTCAGAGAGTAGTGTAGGGCTTTTCAATAGCTTTTTACCTTTTTCCTATACTACTGAATTTTTGGGGTTGTAGGGCTTTTCTCCACGGTTCTCCACATTAAATAACCCAGTGTTTAAGTGAAAATGTTGCTGAAATGCATGTATATGTTATGTACATACTGTGTATGCATTTCTGTAAATATAAGTGCATGGGGATACTTAACATATAACATAAAACATATTATAATATAGAATATAATAAAGGTACAAATATGTAATAACTGTATAAGAGCTACTATTCTTGTAACATTTAAATGTAAAAAAATAAATGATTTTGTATGATTCTGGGTTTTCAATTGTTTTTAATTTATGAAGGGTTTTTTTTCCAGTTTTGTCCAAAAGCGGATAAAACCGATTTCTTCCGGGACGGTAAAAACCGGAAAAAACCAGGCGGAAAAACCGCTTTGGAAAAAACTGCCAACCATGCTGCAAAATAGTGCCCTCCTAGATGACTGCCCTCCTAGAAGACTGCTCTCCTTTTGAGAGGGTGGACAACTGCCCCCCTTTTTAAAAACAATATGAATTAATCATAATTTTGAAAAATATTATAAATTTTTCAAATAATATATGTATATATTTTATGATGCATTGTGAAAACACTTTAAAAAGTTTTAGCTTGCATTGTGAAAACAATTTAAAAAGTTTTGTTTTTGCTGCTGTTTGAAGTCTATTCTGTATTATCAAAACATTTTAGCTGCTCAGGCTTTCTTGATTAAAGGTATAGTTTAATGCCCTAGTGTTTGAAGTGTGGTCTTTGAAAATTTGAATAGCTGCTCAAGCTTTCTTGATTAAAGGTGCAGTTCAATCTGCTAGAGTGTTTGAGGTGCCAAATAGCTGCTCAGGCCTTTTTGATTAAAGGTGCAGTTAAATCTGCTAGTGTTAGAAGTGTTTTCTTTGAGAATACCAAGACCTGCTCAGGCTTTAATGATTAAAGGTGCAGTTAAATCTGCTAGTGTTTGAAGTGTGGTCTTTGTGAATTGAAATAGCTTCTTAGGCTTTCATGATTACAGGTGCAATTGCAATTGGTACTTAACTTTGCTGGGCCTATTAGTGTATATAAAGGTGGACAGCTGTGGTAAGTGATCATTGATTTATACGAGTAGCATTAAAGATTATATTTACATCAAATATTCATCATGGAGGAACTAAGCAATATCAGCAGAGGATTGAAAGTTGCTTTTGAGGGCTATCTATACACAACCAACAACCACCAAGGAAAAGAGTCCGCAGAACTACCAAGGATCTCCAGGATCGTCTAAAAAACTTGTGTGTGGCACGATCAAGTGGAGAGAAAACTATTGAAGAGTTCCTAAGAGGTGTTGGACATTGTATTAGACTTTTCTAAGGACACTTTTACTGCTATGCCAATGTTACATTTTTAAAATGCTCACTAAATGTTTGTAAACACTGCTTTGTCTATGTGTCTTCTATGCTACATCTTTAGAGTGCTTAATAAATATTTATAATATTTTTCAAAATTATGATTAATTCATATTGTTTTTAAAAAGGAGGGCAGTTGTCCACCCTCTCAAAAGGAGGGCAGTCTTCTAGGAGGGCAGTCATCTAGGAGGACAGTCATCTAGGAGGGCACTATTCCGTTCCCCCTTTACAGATGCCTCAAACGAAGGTTGGGGCGCTCACTTAGATCAAAGATCTACCAAGGGTCTGTGGTCAGACCAGGAAAAAAGGCTACACATAAACATCCTAGAGTTGAAGGCGGTCTCACTGGCCCTTCGAAATTTCAAGGACCAGTGCCAGGATCAAACAGTTCTAGTTGCAATGGACAACTCGACAGTGGTAGCCTACATAAACAAGGAGGTACTCACTCAGTAGAGATATGCGCCCTCCTGTGGAAGATCATGACTTGGTGCCACCACTATCACATAACTTTAAGGGCCAGACACATTCCAGGGTGTCTGAATGTGATGGCCGACCTATCCAGGTCCAACCAAGTGCAGTCAACAGAATGGTCACTGCATCCACAGGTGTTCAAACAGATCTGCCAGAAATGGTTCACTCCTCATGTGGACCTGTTTGCCACTAATCTGAACCACAAACTCCCTCTGTACATGTCTCCAATCCCAGACCCAAAGGCCTGGGACATAAATGCTCTGAACATGAACTGGACGGGTCTCACTGCTTATGCTTATCCTCCGACGGCTCTCCTTCACAGGGTGATCCAAAAAATCAGGCAATGCCATTGCCTGATCATCGTAATAGCCCCAGGCTGGCCAGGGATGCACTGGTTTTGGGACCTAGTGCAGCTCTCAACAGAGATCCCACTACAAATCCCGGCGTCAACGACTCTACGCAAGCAGTCCCACAAGTACGTGTTCCACAACAATCCGTAACAGCTCAACCTCCACGCCTGGTGTCTAGGAGCGGACAACTCCAAGAACAAGGCTTCTCTGTGGAGGTGGCAGAGAGACTTGCCGCCCCTCAGCGGTCATCAACAAGGACCATCTACAGGTCAAAGTGGGCCTATTTGAAAAATGGTGCGGAGAAAATTCGGTGGATTTCTCCACTCCATCTGTGAAACAAATTTTGAAACAATTTTTTCATGTACCTGTACCAAGACCTAAACAGGCGCCCCTCGACCATTGATGGTTACAGGACTGCCATCGTTGACACTTTGGGCCCAACGGCCCACCATATTGCACATAATGCAGACCTTCATAGGTTACTCTCCAGTTTCCACAGGGATCATCCCAAAAGTTCCAGAAATCTTCCTAAGTGGAACCTTTCTGTTGTTCTCGATGAGCTCGCAAAAGCACCCTTTGAACCTATGAAAGACACAGACCTCAAACATCTTACCCTCAAAACTGCTTTCTTGCTAGCTTTGGCCTCCGGCAAGCGCCGCAGCGAAATCCATGCCTGGGTTGCAAACAAAGTATCCAATCTAGGCGAATGGGAAAAGTTTACCTTGTTCCCTTCTTCTGACTTCATAGACAAAAACCAACTAGCAAGAGAAGGTTCTCAAAGTGTGTCTCCGGTGACTATTCCTGCTTTGACTACCATTGTAGATAGACAATTCAAAGAAGACAGGACCCTGTGTCCGGTGCGGGCCCTGAGGTACTATTTGGATCGGACCAAAGACCTGAGAGGGTCTCGGTCCCTCCTTTTCATCTCCTTCAAGAAAGGACATACCTCAGACATCAGACCCGCTACTCTCTCTTCCTGGTTGAAACAAACCATTCTACTTTGTTATAAACAAGCAGACCAACAAGCCTTGGACTTGGTCCAAGTAAAAGCGCATGACATTAGGGCCTTCGCATCCTGTAACGCTTTCTACGGTGGGGTATCGGTGGACCAGATCATGCAAGCCTGTCACTAGAAGGCTCACAACACATTTACAAATTTCTATCTAAAATACCTTACTTGGTGAGACAACGACAACAATATGTGTCTGGGGCCAGTAGTAGCGGCACAACAGGTCCTAGACCCTTTCCCTCAGAACAGTCATCCTTGGAAAGAAAAGAGGGGGAGGGGGACACATCCGCTACAACCAAGTCTTCAGGAGTCTAATCCCAGGGTCTAGGTATAGGTTTACCTCATCAGGGTGTTTCGGGTAAGGTCTTTATATTCTTCATTTTCTTTTAGCTTTAGCATTAATTGTACAATGTATTAAGGACCTTAAGGTTGTCATTAATCTCTTTTAAGGTGGCAATAATTTTGGTACCTCTGAGTCTTGGGCTGAGACTCCTTCCGTGATGGCCCTTTGAGCTTTACCCCAGCTAAGTGTACTTCGGCTACACCTCTTTCTCCTGTCAAAACACCCAGACAGTTTATTAGCACTGTCAATCATTTTTAGGTTTTTTGGCTTCTTACAGGCCCAACTCTCGGGTTTGGGGCACTGTAAATGGGACTCAGACTGGTATTTTCTAACCTTCATTCTACTTATTCTATCAAAAATCTAAGAAAAACAAACATATCTTCCAGTCTCAGCTGTAATCCCGCCACCGGGCGGTTGCATTCAACATTCAGGCCCACATGATAAGCTATTGTAGCACAATAAAATTGAAAGTTTTAATTACTTAAATGTAGCTGTTTTAAGCTACAAGCTTACCATGTGGAACTGAGAAGAGTCCCACCCGACCTCCCCGCTGTATTACAGCTGAGGGGGTATGGGTTAAAATTTCAATGAGAAAGGAGAAGACAAATGGGGTAGGTCATGTGACGACGACCTGAGGCTACGGCCAACTATAAATGTCTGTTTTTCTTAGACATTGGCCGGGCCTGGCGGCCATCCGAGAACAGTATTCAGTCCCACATGGTAAGCTTGTAGCTTATAAAAGCTACATTTAAGTAATTCAAATTTTCAAATTTGTGTTTTTGCATTTTTGGCAAAAATTTGAAAATTCAAAATGGCCGCCATTTTTGAAGAGAGTAAATTTTTTTTTTTGAAAATTGCAGAGTAGTTTGCTAAGATACCTTTTGAGTCGAAAATATCAACAAAATCTCACACGGTTATGGAGATAGAACCAAATTAGTGTTTTTGCATATTTGGCAAAAATTCAAAATGGCTGCCATTTTTGAAGAGAGTAAAATCTTTTTTAAATGGGCAAGAGTAGATTGCTGAGATAGTGTATGGGTCGAAAATTTTGACGAAATCGCTCTATCTCGCACGGTTACGGAGATAGAAGCAAATTGCCCTTTTTGCATTTTTGGCGAAAATTCAAAATGGCCGCCATTTTTGGGGAGAGGAAAATTTTTTGAAAATTGCCAAGAGTACATTACTTAGATACCCTATGGATTGAAAATTTTGACAAAATCGCTCTATCTCGCACGGTTTAGGAGATAGACATATTTATATTTTTTGCTATGTAGCTATTACTCAGGAGGTTAAAGCTATTACCATCTACAACAATACCAAGCAAGTAATTGACCCTTCACACCAAATTTTACAAAGATGGTTTAAATATGTTTCTTCTAAAAGAGTGAAAACAGAAATGCAATTCAGAGTAGGCTCAAAGTAGCAAAGCAGCTATTACTCAGATAGCTACAAAGCTATCACAACCAAAAGCTATCCTGGCCAAACTATTGATCCAATTATCCTTCATATAAATTTTTGTGAAGACAGAAAACATTTTTTGAGTTTCATTAAAATGTCCAGAAAAAAGTCAACTAAAAATAGCACAATAGGTATACAGCACAGTAGCTATTACTCAGCTTAAAGGTATTATCACCAAAAGCAATCCCAAGCAAGCTACTGATCCAATAATCCTACATCCCAAATTTTGTGAACATAGGTGAAATACTTTTCTTTTAAAATGCTTAAAATAAAAAAGCTACTCAAAGTAGCTAAGTAGCTATTACTCGGTTATATAGCTATTATCACTAAAAGCAATCCCAGGCAAGCTATTGACCTAACTATTGCTGCTACCAAATTTGGTAAAGATATGTCAAATATTTTTTTTAAAATGACTGGAAACAAAAGAAGTACACAAAAGTAGCTAAGTAGCTATTCATCAGTTAGCTATAGAGCTATCTTCACCAAAAGCAATCCCATGCAAGCTATTAACCCAATAAACACCCATACCAAATTTAGTAAAGATAGGATAAATACTTTCCCTTGAAATGACCGGAAACCAAGTGTGACGGATGGCGGACGCCGGAAAAAGCAAAAATGATAGGTTCACTCCCCATTGGGTTGACATAAATATCTGCAATGCTGGTAGCTGCTTGCTGTTGGTCGGCATTTTACAGTATAGAACCTTGACCAACTGTATGCACTGGTTTCCTCTGCCCTTCCTGATATGACCTATACAGCGTTGAAAGTGAGGTAAACCCCAAATAAATAAATCATTTGAAAAAGCAGTAAGAAATTTGAGATACCTGGATATGATCTTTGTCCTGCTTGTATTAATAATTGTATCCCAGACAAAAATGAGATGACAGACAATAAGAATTTTTATTTTTCTGTATAAAGGTTCGGAATGTGAAATTTACAGAAGGTCTATGTTAACAATCTTTTGTGGGATCAGATTTGACTTTGGACGCCTGCCTCAAGATCAGATGAAGGTTTGCCATATTTTGAAAAAAAATTGCGGTAAATCCTGTCTGCAAATCTTTTTGCAGGGTTAAGTTTGACCTGTAAGCTCTGCTTCACGGTCAAATTGGGTGGACTTACAAAAAAGCCAAATATCTCCCTTATTATTGGTCCTGCACCCTCCCCCCTCAAAAAAAAAATCAAAAAAAAAATCATTAGACTGTGCTTCTTTTGGCAATATCACGCTTGATCTGGGATTCTCCTTCCAGATTAAACCAGAACAGTGTGGAACCTTTGTAACTCCGTTTGGGTAATGTATGTGGCTGAATTTGTTCCGTGCAGATATACAACTAGAAATAGGATGCCCTGTTGATAGTAGCTGCGATATATGAATAGAAACAGGATAGCATAGAAGAACACACATTATCATGTGTAATGTCCACCCCATGAACCTTTTGCCAAAATTGTACAGAAGTCTTACAAGACCCTGTTTCATTTGTGAAATATATCAATGATGGTTAAATATTTATTAGTGTACATGTAAATTATTTCAGCTTCATGCCTTTTTGCATTGGTTGGGTCGAAAAAATTTTGATGAAATCGCTCTATATCTCAGACGGTTAAGGAGATAGAAGCAAATTTGTGTTTTGCCATTTTTGGCAAAAATTTGAAAATTCAAAATGGCCGCCATTTTTGGGGAGGGGAAATTTTTTTGAAAATTGCAAAGATTACATTCCTTAGATACCCTGTGGTTCGAAAATTTCGACGAAATCGCTCTATCTGGCACGGTTAAGGAGATAGAAGCAAATTTGTGTTTTGCCATTTTTGGCAAAAATTCGAAAATTCAAAATGGCCGCCATTTTTGGGGAGGGGAAAATTTTTTGAAAATTGCAAAGAGTACATTCCTTAGATACCCTATGGGTCGAAAATTTCAACGAAATCGCTCTATCTTGCACGGTTAAGGAGATAGAAGCAAATTTGTGTTTTGCCATTTTTGGCAAAAATTCGAAAATTCAAAATGGCCGCCATTTTTGGGGAGGGGAAAATTTTTTGAAAATTTTAAAGAGTACATTCCTTAGATACCCTATGGGTCGAAAATTTCAACGAAATCACTCTATCTCGCACAGTTTAGGAGATATGAGCACATTTGCCTTTTTCAGTATTCAAAATAGCCAATTACTCATTTATTTAATTAATTACTCACTCATCTATGAAGCAATTTCCCCCAAAAGCAATCCCATACAAGCTATTAACCCAATGAACCTCCATACCAAATTTCAGAAAGCTAGGCTTAATAGCATTCCTTAAAATGTCTGGAAACCAAAGAGATACTCAAAAGTAGCAAAGTAGCTATTACTCAGTTAGCTATAGAGCTATCATCACCAAGAGCAATCCCATACAAGCTATTACCCCTATAAACCTGCATGCCAAATTTGGTAAAGATAGGATAAGAACTGTTACCTAAAATCTGGAAACCAAGTGGGACGGCGGAAAAAGCAAAAATAATATGGGGGGTGGACATAATGATCATGTCTGAGTACTTTTAGTACTGCAACCTAGATTAATAAAAACATTTACAGAGTATTGAACAAAAAGTCCAAACAACATTTTGAGTGAGACCATCAAAGTTTCCTCACAGTTTTTAAGATGGTGGTCATCTTGCTTTTCAAAGTCAACCCAAATAAATGTCCAGCAAGCTGTAATGAACATTGTTATGCAATAAATCTGATCCACTTTTTGAGATGGCAACCACTTTGGTGTTTGGAATAGAGACCAAAAAAACTAGAAAACGGTTTTTGAAAACAAAAACAGAGCATCCCAATAAATTTGCAAATTTAATAAGTAAATTAATTTTTTATAAGTTAATACCCTATCCAATGGACAATTGCTTTACTGGTCGGCGCGACTGGTCCCGCCAAACGCCAGAAAAAGACGTCCTGTATATAATACTGGCAAGACCGGTCACGAGTGTGCATTCGCTAGGTGGCGCATCATACTTCCTTCCTGTCTAGACAGCATGATGTCATAGCATCTTTTTTGTTGTCTAACCATATTAAGACCCCTAGTAAGCTGATAGTGGGGCCGGATGGGTTGGCCTTGCTGGTCCATTGGATAGGGTATTAACTTATAATAATTTAATTTACTTATTAAATTTGCCATTTTATTGCGTTAATACATCCTATCCAATGGACAATTGCTGGATAACTACCGCTTGGAAGGCGGGTAAGCTGCTAGGGACATACATGAACTCATAAAAGAACAAAAATTGAGAAAGCCCATTTCAACCTAGGGTCAGATGACCCCAAAGGTTGAGGTCGGCTAAGACTAACCGGTCATCCGGAAGTCCAAGGTTGCCCCCTCCCTTTTTCTCAGACCTGCTCTGAGAATAGGAAGAGAGGGTTGAGTTCAGTCCCATAAGAAATAAACTTCCCAAAGGAAGCAAGTCAAAGTTTTTTTGTTTTTTGTTTTGAAATTATATACAAGTGTACAAGCTATGTACATACATACATATTTACATACATGTATCTCCTCATTTTTGGGGTTGGTGGTGGACCTGTTGGGCAGCCACCACTGGCCCTAAATTAAAAAGCTCTGTATCAGCCCAAGCCACATCCTTCAGATAGAATTGTGTGAAGGCGTTATGGGATTTCCAGTGGCAGGCTGAGAGAATCTGCTCTCAGGAGACCCCCATGGGCTTTGACCTGATGCAGTGTGAGGGCCTCCTGGTCAGAGAGCTCATAACAAAGGATCACAGTTTGTTTGATCAATGAGGAGATTGGGGCAGGTGACATGTCCTTATTGAAACCTTTCTTGAAGGAGACAAAGACCAACTCCTTGTTCTGCCTAAGATCTGAGGTCCTGTCCAAGTAATAGCGAAGGGCTCTGACTGGACACAAGGACCTGTCACCCTTGAGCGACTTATCCAGATTGGGAGCACACTATCTGGGCCCTCCTTAGCCAGCTGATTCTTGGATAAAAAGCTGGGTGAGGGGTATAAGGACATCTTAGACCAGTCTGACTGGTGTCTGATGTTCTTATGAAGCCAAGCATGAATCTCACTCCTGCATTTTACAGAACCCAGGGCCAGCAGAAAAACAGTCTTGAAGGTCAAGTGTTTTAGTCAGGCCTATTTTAAAGCTTCAAATGGAGCCATAGTCAGCTGGTGCAAGACCAGAGAAAGGTTCCAGGAGGGTAAACCCCTCCTGCCCTTGGGCCTGTCTCTATGGAAACTATCCAGGAGACAGGTGAGATTCTCATCGTTGCTGACATTAATGGTAGAGTTGCCCAATTTGTCAGCAATGTCCCGAAAAAGGTGTAACAGGAAGTCAGCTATGGCTTTTAGAGGTGGTGCCCTGAAGTCCACCTGATTACTGGGGCACCACTTTGTAAAAATGGTCCACTTTGCCTCATAGATGGATCTGGTTGATCCTCTTTGAGGAGCCTCAATTCGTGCTGTCACTGCCTCAGAGAATCCCTGCTCCTTGATTGCTGTGGCTCTAGGAGCCAGGCATATAGGTTCAGGTTTGACAGGTTCCTGTGCCGGGTCTGGTTGAATGGTTGAGACACCAGATTGGGCAGACACAAGGGGATCTGACTGGACATTGCCACTAGATCCCAGAACCAGGGCATGTTGGGCCACCCTGGTGCAATCAGAATGATCCTGTTGCATGTGTAGTCCTGCAACTTCTCCACCACTTTGGAACCAGGGCATGTTGGGCCACCCTGGTGCAATCAGAATGATCCTGTTGCATGTGTAGCCCTGCAACTTCTCCACCACTTTGCCCAAGATGGCTGCTGGTGGGAAGGCATATGGGTCCAGATCTTTCCATGACAGGCTGAGTGCATCCACTGCCCATGCCTGGGGGTCCGGAACCGGTGACACAAACTGTTGTAGTTTGTTTGTGAATCTGGTGGCAAACAGATCCACTTTTGGTTCGTGCCACCAGGAGCATATCGCTTGGAAAAACCTCTGGGTGAAGGGACCACTCCGTCTGAATGGTCTGGCCAAGTCTGGATAGCTTGTCTGCTATCATGTTCAGCCGGCTGGGGATATGACGTGCCTTGAGAGTTACCTGTTTCCTGGTGCACAGGATTCTCCACTGTAGGGCACACAGGGAGCCCGATTTCATCCCCCCTCTTTGTTGATATAGGCAACCGCTGTTGTGTTGTCTGTGGGTACCAGGACTATGTTGTTTGAACAGAGGTCTTGGAACTCTTTTAGGGCCAGAAAGACCGCTTTTAGCTCCAAGTGGTTTATGTGCAACTTGCTTTCTGGAACGGACCAGGTTCCCCTTGCAGTGCGTTCATTTAAGTAAGCGCCCCACCCTTCTTTTGATGTGTCTGTAAATATCTGCAGAGCATGTTTTAGTGGATGTAATGGTTGACCTGGAAGAACATTGCCTTCCTCCAGCCACCACCTTAAGTGGGGGTGGAGCGACCTGGGAACGAGTATCACCGTTTCTAGTGATTCTGGTACTCTCCAGTTGTTCTTCAAGTGCCACGGTATGGGTCTCATATGCAGTCGACCTAAGTGGACTTGCTTTTCTGTGGCTGTAAGAAGTCCTATGAGGGACATGAACTGCGAACCGGACAGTATTGACAATATCTTGTCTGTTAAGGTCTGCCAACGCTCTGGTGTGGGTCTGACCTTGGCCTTCCTGAGGTCGAACTGGTAACCTACGAAGTTGAAAACCTGTTTTGGATCCAGTTCTGACTTCTGCTCATTCACCAGCCAACCCAGTTCTCAACAGAGAGCTACCAAAGTCTGTATGCTGGAGACAAGTTTGGTAGGATGTGGCTCTCACCAACCAGTCGTCTAGGTACTGGTAGATTCTTATACCCCTCTGTAAAGCCATCAGTTTGACCTCTTTGGCCACCACTATGAACTCCATGGGTGCTGTGGACAGACCAAAGGGTAGGGCTTTGAACTGGTAGGACTGACCCTGGATGTGAAAACGCATGTACTTCCTGGACTGACTGTGAATTTGTATATGGAAGTATGTGTCCTTGAAGTCTATGGAGGTGACCCACTCCCCTAGCTGTAGGGAGGTCCTTATTGTCTCTGGGGTCTCCATTTTGAACGACTCTGTGTTTAGGAAGGTGTTCAAGGTGCTCAGGACCAGGATTGTTGGGTTTGGGTACCAAAAATAGCCGGTTGTAAAAACCCAGTGAGGTTTGGTTTGCTACCGGTTCGACTGCATTTTTGTCAGCTGATACAGTACCTCCAAAAGGTGGGACTGTCTTTGTGGATTGACAGAGTTGCTTATGACTGTTTGTGACCTGGTTAGGTTGGGTCTGAACCGGAAGGGAAGAGTGTAACCCTCTCTCAGTATTGTGACTACTTTTGGACTCGAACCCAGAGCTTCCCACTTCTCCCAAAACTGCTGTGGCCTTTCCCCTACAGGTGGATTTATGACAACAGTTGGGACATTTCTGACTGTATTTGCAGAACTCAAGTGACCTACACAGGAAACATCATTCACATGCTTTATTTCTGTATGATTGTAACAATAATTGGGATTTACGCCTTTCTTTTGTGGCAACCCGGTGACAGAATGAACATGCCGGATACATGTACAGAGTCCTTCAGTCCGGCTACATTTAAAACACAGTAATTTAAAACACAGTAATTGTCGTTTACTCTTCTTTGAACCCTTGGCCAGCTTCTGAGTGAAGTTTGAGGCTTTGCCATGACCTTTCTGTCCCATTTGCTGGTCTCTAATTTGCTTCCAGGCCGGTGTAGTGAGCTTCCAGTCCGGTTGATGCGTTGATCTGCCACTTGAGGAAGCGTATGGGTGAAAACGTCCAGGCTTCCTGTGTGCACTGCCAGAAGAACGCCTCTCCTCACTATGTGAGATTTCATCTTCATTCTTGACCAGTAAACTGTCTGGAAACAGTGAGTGAAGATGGACCGGTGCTGTACGTAAGACAGTCAAAGTATCTGGCTTTACTCCACCACGTATGAACTCTAAATAGCTGTCTCTATGTGCCAGAGTGAGGTTGGCCATGCTGATGAATACTCCCTCTGAGAGATCCTGCATTGTACGCTGCATAGCTTGAGAAATTGACCGGTTGAAGGTCACCAAATATTCAAGTTCTTCAACTGCCTGCTGCGTTCTTTCTGCTGCCTTGCCCTTGGCTGTATCCACCCGGAGTGATCTCAACTGTGTTACCATAGAGTCCTGTACCTTTGTCAGACACCTTGATAGACCAGCAGCCTGGTTACACATCACTGACTGTTCCCGGAACCCTCTCTCTCACAGCTTTAAAGTGTCCTGGCTGAAAGTACGGGAGGCTGGGGCAGAAGGTAAGCTACGTCTGGCCACTCTACTTAACGTGCTTTTTAACTTGGCCGGTTCCGGAGACCACACAGTGGATGAAGCAGAGTCTTTCTTATCTGTGTGCATGTCGTACCACTTTGGTGAACGGGGTGTCTTGACAAACAGCTACATTCACTTTCTCAAATTTTCGACACAGCCATTCATCCACCCGTAACTTCACAGATACTTTACCGGTTGGTTTGACTCTGGAACCGGCAAATAGATTATCATCCAGGAAGGAAGAGACACTGTTGTAATCAGGGATCTGATGCTAGCCCATGAAGGATCTGACCCCTCTGATAGTCTCTCTGTAGTTGGCATCTTCAGAGAGATCCTGGTCAGTTGAATCTTCTGGTAGTTCACCCTGGACGTGGACACTAGCTGGTGAAGCTGGGTCCCCATCCATCTCTGCCTCACTCTCAGATTCACCGGCAAACTCGTCAGGTCGTACACCGGGAAGTGACCGGTTGGCAGCACTTCAGGACCTGCACCGGGAGCCTGTGTAGGCTGGGTGGCTGTCCCTACACCGGGAGCCTGTAAAGGCTGGGTGGCTACATCAGAGGACCCTGAACAGGGCAGGTAGCACTCTTACTCACATCCCTCACAGCATTTGTACCGGGAACCCCCAGCTTCACCGGTGGTCTGGACAAGACTGGAACCGGTACCCTCAGTGACCAAGCCAGTAGACAACATACTGGAAGATGCACCCAGATCAAAGAAGGGATGTTCTCTGGTCACCACAGCAGAAGTGTTGACAGGTCTCACCGGCACAGCAAACGACTTGTTCATGGCATCAAGGGATTTTTGGATCTCAAAATATAGGAATATAGGAAATTACCTAACGAAAATATAGGAGGTTTTGAGCAAATTATAGGAGATCTAATACCCTATTTCACTCATCAATCTGATGAGAAATGCATGTTTTTTAATATTATGGCCTCCTCCACCCCTTACAGCCATCCTTACCTCCTTTTTATTACAACTCTTATGAGATAAACACTTAGATAAACACTGTTCAAGTGCATACTTTTGTGATAAGTTCACGAATTGATAGTTTATTATTGATCATAGAGGTTTGCAATGTGAAACCAACTTGCAGGATATTGTGGGCTGGGAATCTTCTGATGTCAGATTTTGACCTTTGGCCCCTCCTTCAAGGTCAAATGATGGTTCACTGGCTTGGGTGAGTTGTCTTTCCGGTGGATACAGATTTGCATCGGTTCTCCGATGCGTAGGTCTAGTTAAAGTTGCCAATATAAATACAGGACTGATCATTTGTACTGTATTTATGCTGGAAGCAGAGCTAAAGGTAGCACACACTACATGTATGGTATCTTATGGTTAATTCTAACATGACACGGATGTGTCCTCAATTTTGATTGGCTAAACGATGAAATACTTCACCGGTAAAATACAGCGTAACCTTGTAACTCCCTATTATCACCCATTATGGCTGTTGTAACAATGAACGTTTTACAGTAAAATATGCAATAATTATTCATCTTAAAAAAATTTGTCATGTTAGAATAGGAATACCCCCTCCCAAACCACGGTATACACAGAATTTTACCATGGTTTGAGGCACTAAACCCCTCCTTCAGGGTTTATAACCTCAAACCATGGTAAAATTCTGCTTATACCGTGGTTTGGTCAGGGGGTTATTCCTATAATCTAGCTACCAGTATTACATCAGTGAATCATCAAACATGAAGGGAAATATTGGTTAGCAATGAAGTTGAACACAAGACAAGCTATATTATGATCAGATATGCTGCATAGCAGCAAAAATTTTATCTGAAATTGTTGCGGGAGTTGCTGTTTTGACACGGGGATACACAGCTCTAGAAATATAGGAGACAATTCCTTAAAATATAGGAAATACAGGAGAATTTATGCAAAATATAGGAATGTTTTTGCTTCCCTCTAAAATATAGGATGTGAGCCTGAAATACAGGAGAATATAGGAAATATAGAACTAGAGGATCGCTCGCAAAAAAAAAGATAATGTTTTTGCATAGCAAAAACAAAGTGTCCCGAAAAGGATATAAAGGTGAGTGCTAAAGTATTAAGAAAATGCTTCGTTTCTAGCCTTATACTGTTGTGGCAACCAAAGTCAGCGCAGTCTGCTCTATCTAGCACGGTTTTCAAGATATAAGCATTTTTGTGTTTTGCAAAAAATTAAAAAATTCAAAATGTCCGCTATATTTGGCGAGACAAAAATATTTTGAAAATTGGCATGGCTACTCTGCAGAGATACCTAGCAGGTCAAAAATTTTGTTGAGTTCGCTCGATATAGCACGGTTTTCGAGATATAAGCATTTTTGTGTTTAGCAAAAACTTTGAAAATTCAAAATGGCCACCATTTTTGGGGAGACAAAAATTTTTGTCAAGACCACTGCCGCGGTGTGTATCTCCCGCCGAGCATTAAAGCAGAAGAAATAGCTTTTCCGAGATATTCACAATTTTTCATTTTCGTGTGAAAGCTCTTCCAAAAGTAGGTGAATGAGTTATTTGAGAAAAATTGGCTATCTGCAATACTATTAAGAGATAATTCACATTTACTCATTTTGAGTAGGTGAATAATTATCTATGGGTCTGAAACTTCACCAAGTGAAAGCTCTCCCAAAAGTAGGTGAATGATTTATTTGAGAAAAATTGGCTATCTGCAATACTTTTAGAGATAATTCGCATTTACTCATTTTGAGTAGGTGAGTAATTAGCTATGGGTCTGAAACTTCACCAAGTGAAAGCTCTCCCAAAAGTAGGTGAATGATTTATTTGAGAAAAATTGGCTATCTGCAATACTTTTAGAGATAATTCGCATTTACTCATTTTGAGTAGGTGAGTAATTAGCTATGGGTCTGAAACTTCACCATGTGAAAGCTCTCCCACAAGTAGGTGAATGAGTTATTTGATAAAAATTGGGTATCCGCAATACTTTTACAAATAATTAGCATTTACTCATTTTGAGTAGGTAAATAATTAGCTATGGGTCTGAAACTTCACCATGTGAAAGCTCTCCCAAAAGTAGGTGAATGAGTTATTTGAGAAAAATTGGCTATCTGCAATACTTTTAGAGATAATTCGCATTTACTCATTTTGAGTAGGTGAGTAATTAGCTATGGGTCTGAAACTTCACAGAGTGAAAGCTCTCCCAAAAGTAGGTGAATGAGTTATTTGAGAAAAATTGGCTATCTGCAATACTTTTAGAGATAATTCGCATTTACTCATTTTGAGTAGGTGAGTAATTAGCTATGGGTCTGAAACTTCACCATGTGAAAGCTCTCCCACAAGTAGGTGAATGAGTTATTTGATAAAAATTGGGTATCCGCAATACTTTTACAAATAATTAGCATTTACTCATTTTGAGTAGGTAAATAATTAGCTATGGGTCTGAAACTTCACCATGTGAAAGCTCTCCCAAAAGTAGGTGAATGAGTTATTTGAGAAAAATTGGCTATCTGCAATACTTTTAGAGATAATTCGCATTTACTCATTTTGAGTAGGTGAGTAATTAGCTATGGGTCTGAAACTTCACAGAGTGAAAGCTCTCCCAAAAGTAGGTGAATGAGTTATTTGAGAAAAATTGGCTATCTGCAATACTTTTAGAGATAATTCGCATTTACTCATTTTGAGTAGGTGAGTAATTAGCTATGGGTCTGAAACTTCACCAAGTGAAAGCTCTCCCAAAAGTAGGTGAATGATTTATTTGAGAAAAATTGGCTATCTGCAATACTTTTAGAGATAATTCGCATTTACTCATTTTGAGTAGGTGAGTAATTAGCTATGGGTCTGAAACTTCACCATGTGAAAGCTCTCCCACAAGTAGATGAATGAGTTATTTGATAAAAATTGGGTATCCGCAATACTTTTACAGATAATTAGCATTTACTCATTTTGAGTAGGTAAATAATTAGCTATGGGTCTGAAACTTCACCATGTGAAAGCTCTCCCAAAAGTAGATGAATGAGTTATTTGAGAAAAATTGGCTATCTGCAATACTTTTAGAGATAATTCGCATTTACTCATTTTGAGTAGGTGAGTAATTAGCTATGGGTCTGAAACTTCACAGAGTGAAAGCTCTCCCAAAAGTAGGTGAATGAGTTATTTGAGAAAAATTGGCTATCTGCAATACTATTAAGAGATAATTCACATTTACTCATTTTGAGTAGGTGAATAATTATCTATGGGTCTGAAACTTCACCAAGTGAAAGCTCTCCCAAAAGTAGGTGAATGATTTATTTGAGAAAAATTGGCTATCTGCAATACTATTAAGAGATAATTCACATTTACTCATTTTGAGTAGGTGAATAATTATCTATGGGTCTGAAACTTCACCAAGTGAAAGCTCTCCCAAAAGTAGGTGAATGATTTATTTGAGAAAAATTGGCTATCTGCAATACTTTTAGAGATAATTCGCATTTACTCATTTTGAGTAGGTGAGTAATTAGCTATGGGTCTGAAACTTCACCATGTGAAAGCTCTCCCAAAAGTAGGTGAATGATTTATTTGAGAAAAATTGGCTATCTGCAATACTTTTAGAGATAATTCGCATTTACTCATTTTGAGTAGGTGAGTAATTAGCTATGGGTCTGAAACTTCACCATGTGAAAGCTCTCCCACAAGTAGGTGAATGAGTTATTTGATAAAAATTGGGTATCCGCAATACTTTTACAAATAATTAGCATTTACTCATTTTGAGTAGGTAAATAATTAGCTATGGGTCTGAAACTTCACCATGTGAAAGCTCTCCCAAAAGTAGGTGAATGAGTTATTTGAGAAAAATTGGCTATCTGCAATACTTTTAGAGATAATTCGCATTTACTCATTTTGAGTAGGTGAGTAATTAGCTATGGGTCTGAAACTTCACAGAGTGAAAGCTCTCCCAAAAGTAGGTGAATGAGTTATTTGAGAAAAATTGGCTATCTGCAATACTTTTAGAGATAATTCGCATTTACTCATTTTGAGTAGGTGAGTAATTAGCTATGGGTCTGAAACTTCACCAAGTGAAAGCTCTCCCAAAAGTAGGTGAATGATTTATTTGAGAAAAATTGGCTATCTGCAATACTTTTAGAGATAATTCGCATTTACTCATTTTGAGTAGGTGAGTAATTAGCTATGGGTCTGAAACTTCACCATGTGAAAGCTCTCCCACAAGTAGATGAATGAGTTATTTGATAAAAATTGGGTATCCGCAATACTTTTACAGATAATTAGCATTTACTCATTTTGAGTAGGTAAATAATTAGCTATGGGTCTGAAACTTCACCATGTGAAAGCTCTCCCAAAAGTAGATGAATGAGTTATTTGAGAAAAATTGGCTATCTGCAATACTTTTAGAGATAATTCGCATTTACTCATTTTGAGTAGGTGAGTAATTAGCTATGGGTCTGAAACTTCACAGAGTGAAAGCTCTCCCAAAAGTAGGTGAATGAGTTATTTGAGAAAAATTGGCTATCTGCAATACTTTTAGAGATAATTCGCATTTACTCATTTTGAGTAGGTGAGTAATTAGCTATGGGTCTGAAACTTCACCAAGTGAAAGCTCTCCCAAAAGTAGGTGAATGATTTATTTGAGAAAAATTGGCTATCTGCAATACTTTTAGAGATAATTCGCATTTACTCATTTTGAGTAGGTGAGTAATTAGCTATGGGTCTGAAACTTCACCATGTGAAAGCTCTCCCACAAGTAGATGAATGAGTTATTTGATAAAAATTGGGTATCCGCAATACTTTTACAGATAATTAGCATTTACTCATTTTGAGTAGGTAAATAATTAGCTATGGGTCTGAAACTTCACCATGTGAAAGCTCTCCCAAAAGTAGATGAATGAGTTATTTGAGAAAAATTGGCTATCTGCAATACTTTTAGAGGTAATTCGCATTTACTCATTTTGAGTAGGTGAGCAGTTAGATATGGGTCTGAAACTTCACCAAGTGAAAGCTCTTTGGGATAGCTGCTCTGCAGAGATACCCTGAAGATAACAAATTTCGTCGAAATCGCTCTATGTAGCACGGTTTTCGAAATATTAGCATTTTTGTGTTTTGCAATTTTTGCGCAAAAATTCGAAAATTCAAAATGGCCGCCATTTTTGGCAAGAGAAAATTTTTTTGAAAATTGGCATGGCTACTCTGCAGAGATACCCTATGGGTCAAAAATTTCATCGAAATCGCTCTATCTAGTACGGTTTTCGAGATATAAGCATTTTTATGTTTTGCAATTTTGCGAAAAATTCGAAAATTCAAAATGGCCGCCATCTTTTGTGAGAAATTTTTTTTTTGAAAATTGGCATGGCTACGCTGCAGAGATACCCTGTGGGTCAAAAATTTCGTCGAAATCGCTCTATCTAACAGGGTTTTCGAGATATAAGCATTTTTATGTTTTGCAATTTTTGCGAAAAATTCGAAAATTCAAAATGGCCGCCATTTTTGGCGAGACAAAAATTTTTTTGAAAATTGGCATGGCTACTCTGCAGATATACCCTGTGGGTAAAAAATTTCGTCGAAATCGCTCTATCTAGCAGGGTTTTCGAGATGTAAGCATTTTTATGTTTTGCAATTTTGTGAAAAATTCGAAAATTCAAAATGGCCGCCATTTTTGGCGAGACAATTTTTTTTTTAAATAGGCATGGCTACTCTGCAGAGATACCCTGCGGGTCAAAAATTTCGTCGAAATCACTCTATCTAGCACGGTTTTCGAGATATAAGCATTTTTGTGTTTTGCAATTTTTGCGAAAATTTCGAAAATTCAAAATGGCCGCCATTTTTGGCGAGATAAAAATTTTTTGAAAATTGGGAAAACTACTCCGCAGAGATATCCTGCGCGTCAAAAATTTCGTCGAAATTGCTCTATCTAGCACGGTTTTTTGAGATATAAGCATTTTTGTGTTTTGCAATTTTTGCGAAAATTTCGAAAATTCAAAATGGCCGCCATTTTGGGCGAGACAAACATTTTTTGAAAATTGGGAAAACTACTCCGCAGAGATACCCTGCGGGTCAAAAATTTCGTCGAAATCGCTCTATCTAGCAGGGTTTTCGAGATATAAGCATTTTTATGTTTTGCAATTTTTGCGAAAAATTCGAAAATTTAAAATGGCCGCCATTTTTGGCAAGATAAAATTTTTTTTTTTAAATAGGCATGGCTACTCTGCAGAGATACCCTGTGGGTCAAAAATTTCATCGAAATCGCTCTATCTAGTACGGTTTTCGAGATATAAGCATTTTTATGTTTTGCAATTTTTGCGAAAAATTCGAAAATTCAAAATGGCCGCCATTTTTGGCGAGATAAAAATTTTTTCAAAATTGGGAAAACTACTCTGCAGAGATACCCTGTGGGTAAAAAATTTCGTCGAAATCGCTCTATCTAGCACGGTTTTCGAGATATAAGCATTTTTGTGTTTTGCAATTTTTGCGAAAATTTTGAAAATTCAAAATGGCCGCCATTTTTGGCGAGACAAAATTTTTTTGAAAATTGGGAAAACTACTCCGCAGAGATATCCTGCGGCTCAAAAATTTCATCGAAATTGCTCTATCTAGCACGGTTTTTGAGATATAAGCATTTTTGTGTTTTGCAATTTTTGCGAAAATTTCGAAAATTCAAAATGGCCGCCATTTTGGGCGAGACAAACATTTTTTGAAAATTGGGAAAACTACTCCACAAAGATACCCTGCGGGTCAAAAATTTCGTCGAAATCGCTCTATCTAGCACGGTTTTCGAGATATAAGCATTTTTGTGTTTTCCTTATTTGGAAAATTCGTAATGATTAATTAATCATTAATTACTCGGCCATTTCTTGACCAATCAATGCCAAAATCTAATGATTTCCAGATTTTAATAGAATGAATGTATTTGCCAAGTTTCAGGTGAATTGATAAAATTCCTTTCAAGTTATCATCCGGACAAGCTTCCCCATCGAAAAAAGACATTTTTGGTCATGTGACCTCTCTGATTGGTTGAAATGTCACTGCAGCATGTTCAAAAAAATTCCCCAAGGCTACTGCCTAAACCTGCCAAATTTGAAAAGAATCCACCTAACGGTTACAGAGTTATAAGGAAAACAAAATGCGGAGCCGCCGGAGCCGGCGGAGCCTGAAGGTCTCCCATACACAAACATTAATTACCTTGATGCCATGCTTATTAAGAAGCAAAGCTTCAAGTCGTGAAAACCTGTCACTCCACTTGTCATCTAAGGACTTGAGATCATCAGAAGTAGGTTTACTGCTGTGTCTTCATTTGCTGGATTTAGGAGATCCATCAGAACGCTTTTTCTTCTAGGGTGTAGATTTAACAGAAGACGGCTTGTCAGTGCTAACCTGTCCCAACAGAGTGACCTCTGAAGGGTCCACGAGAGTGGGGGTCACGTCACAGGAAAGTTCAGATTTCTTCTGCTCTCCACGTTCTTTCCTGGCCTTGTAGGTCGGGGTGGCCAGCTGTTGCACTTGAGCAGGCGTAAACGCCTTACATATCTGGCAATCAAGTTTCTTAACACAGGGATCGTTTCCTACCCCCTTCTCACGACATCTGCCACATTTCTTGTGGTTGGCGAACAGAGCCATAACGTGCCCGCAAGAACCACGAGACGACATGATGATCAGTAAACTAGTAGAATTAAGTAATACTACTTGAAATAAAATAAAATGGTAGAGTTCGTTGTAAAACTTCAAAAATGTTTCTCTGTTGAAAACACGTCTGCACACTCTTCGCGCCAAAAGAAAAAGATGCTATGACGTCACACTGTCTAGACAGGAAGGAAGTATGATGCGCCACCTGGCGAATGCACACTCTGTGACTGGTCCTGCCGGTATTATATACAGGACATCTTTTTCTGGCGTTTGGTGGGACCGGTCATGCCGACCGGTAAAGCAATTGTCCATTGGATAGGATGTATTAATGCAATAAATGAAAAAATTAAAACATTTCTAAAGGATGGGGAAAAAATAAAGTGTCAAAAATATTCTCATACAGAAATAATCCAGATACACTACTGTAATGTTGGTGTTGAATAGTAAATTGTAGAATAGATATTGCAAAAGGATACATTTGATTATTATGTGGTACTCACTGAGAGCTAAAAAGCATATCTGAGATTTTATTACCCCAATGTGACCCATAAGGGATGAGGGGTGGGGTACATCAATACATTTTAAGGCACTAAATGCAACAGATAAGGCATTCATAGGAGGGTTCTGATGAATTCAAGCATTCCAATTACTACCTGGTATAAAAATGCTCCTAAACTGCTCAAGTTTGGTCCAATTGCTCTCACAATCTTATTAGCTCAAGATTTCAATAATATTAACATAAATGTACAATAACAACCTCCTGCAGTAAATAGTTTTGGCTAAGTGGCGATGACAAACCAGTGTACCCGGAAAAAACCAAACTTATTTTTGATCATGTGACCTTGATAGAGGTCAAACCAAAAAATTTTCCCACACGTAAGGTACTAAGTGCCAAAAATGGTTAGACTCCACCCAGTAACTAGATATTGCATCTCGACCAATGTATCCCCACACGGGACATGGTTGAAGCGTGACATGCAGAGTATTTCCAGCCATATAAGCGAGTTATAAGCACTTTTAAGTTTGGCTATCCTCGTTTGACCTTGAAGGAGAGGCCCAAGGTCAAATCTGTCTACACCAGAAGATTCCCAGCCCATAATTTCCTATATGTTGGTTTACCATCCCAAACCTCTAGGGCCAATAATAAGAGAGTTATAAGCATTTTAAGTTTGGCTATCTTCGTTTGACCATGAAGGGGGGGGGGGGGGGGGGGAGCCAAGGTCAAATCCGACCACACCAGAAGATTCCCAGTCCATGATTTCCTATTTGTTGGTTTACCATCCCAAACATCTAGGACCTAAAATAAGGGAAATATTTTTCAACACCATGAGATATAGAAGTAGTGAAACAGTACACACATTGGGATACTTTCAGAGCACTGCATGTAAAAATTAAGTACTAAAACAAGACAATTCAGTAAACTAAAAGTTATGAAGCTGTAAAATTTCTTAACTGGAGAATAGCTGTCAATAAAAATATCACAATTATGTATGGTCAAATTATGGTTTGAATATTTTGAATATTACCCATACATACAGATGTGGCAATACATGCATATATGTGGAGTTGGGGCAAAATCTGTGACTGACTTGATGCAATACCATCTGTCACAATGGGAAGTTGCAAAAGTAAAACCCTTAATGAATTCTAATATGACTTGAACAGTGCTTAGTCTACATCGAAAGACACCCAAAGGTGCAACAACCAAGATTCAAGAAAAAAGATATGAGAGATATAAGAGAGATAAAATATTACCACATATCCATGTAGAGAGATAAAATAGCATAAGATATGCAAGATCAAAGGTTAAATCCAGGTCACACCATGACGTTGTACACCTATAACCCCCGACCAATGTCCCTACCAAATATCAACTTCCTACACCTTATGGTATTATAGGTCAAGGTCACTACGGCAAGGTCAAATCAAGGTTGCACACCTACACCCCCTAACCAATGTCCCTACCAAGTATCAACTTCCTATACCTTACGGTTTCCGAGATATAGCCCGGACAAGATTTTAGAGGTCAAGGTCACTACATCAAGGTCAAAAATCAAATCAAGGTCACTTCCTACAACTCACGGTTTCTGAGATACAGGGGGGAAAAACTTTTTCCTGCCACCCACCCGCCCATCCGGACACCATGGGTGAAAACAATACCCCGACAACCCTTAAGGGCTGTGGGGTAAAATGGCCTAAAATGGCCTTGGTGAGGTACTTTGGCGGTCTGTGAATGACCTTCAATGAAGAGCTTCAAGGCCAAATTTCTGCATGCTCACAGAGGACATATATATGTGTTATGTATGTTATCTGTGTAACCAGGCATTACGCGTAATGACTGAAATAAAAGGTTCAGTGTTACACAGATTGCCTAAACAAGTATTTGAGATTTCAGGCAATCTGTGTAATCATCTTTTTAAAGTGTCTTTTTGATAGAAAATTGCAAATTTAATAAGTAAATTAAATTTTTATAAGTTAATACCCTATCCAATGGACAATTGCTTTACCGGTCGGCGCGACCGGTCCCGCCAAACGCCAGAAAAAGACGTCCTGTATATACTACCGGCAGGACCGGTCACAGAGTGTGCATTCGCCAGGTGGCGCATCGTACTTCATTTCCTGTTTACCTATTGACGTCATAGCATCTTTTTCGTGTCTAATCCTAGTAAGACCCCTAGTAAGCTGATAGCGGGGCCGGTTGGGTGGGCCTTGCCTGTCCATTGGATAGGGTATTAACTTATAAAAATTTAATTTACTTATTAAATTTGCAATTTTATTGCGTTAATACATCCTATCCAATGGACAATTGCTGAATAACTACCGCTTGGTAGGCGGGTAAGCAGCTAGGGACTTATGTGAACTCATAACAACAATTTTTAACAGGCCCATTTGACCTAGGGTCAGAGAACCCTGAAAGGTCAGGGTCGGTCACTAACTCACCGGTTAACCGGGAGCCTACCGACGTTGCCCCCCCCCCCCTTTTTCTTTCCTTTCAGAGTTGGTCTGAGTTGGAAAGATAGAGAGAGAGAGGGGCTGAGTTCAGTCCCAGAAGAAATAAACTTCCCAAAGGAAGCAAGTCACAGTTTTTTTTTTTTTTTTGAACATATATGTACATTCAACATATTTACATTATGTACATATCTAGCATATTTACAATATGTACATATTTACATATATACAACATCTCCTCACTTCTGGGCCTGGTGGTGCACCTGCTGGGCAGCCACTACAGGTCCCAGATGGAAAAGCTCTGAGTCAGCCCAGGCAACATCCTTCAAATAGAATTGGGTGAAGGTGTTGTGAGATTTCCAGTGGCAGGCTGACAAGATCTGATCTAAGGAGATCCCTGATTGGAAAGCCTTAGAAGCAGCAAAGGCCCTAACATCATGGGCTTTAACCTGATGTAAGGTGAGGGCCTCCTGGTCAGAGAGCTCATAGCACAGAACCACAGTCTGTTTGATCCATGAGGAGATGGTGGCAGGCGAGATGTCTTTATCAAAACCCTTCTTGAAGGAGACAAAGACTAACTCCTTATTCTGCCTGAGGTCTGCAGTCCTGTCCAAGTAGTAACGCAGGGCTCTAACTGGACATAGGGACCTGTCACCCTTGAGTGACCTATCCAGAGATGGTGCCAGGGCTGGGATGACCACTGGTGCCACACTATCTGGACCTTCCTTAGCCAGCTGATTCTTGGATAGGAAGCTGGGTGAGGGGTACAAAGACACCTTAGACCAGTCTGACTGGTGTCTGATGTTCTTATGTAACCAAGCATGGATCTCACTCCTGCGTTTACCTGAACCCAAAGCCAGCAGGAAAACAGTCTTGAAAGTTAAATGTTTCAAGGAGGACTCTTTCAGGGGTTCAAAAGGAGCCTTCGTGAGCTGATGTAAAACCAGTGAAAGGTTCCAGGAGGGGATGCCCCTCCTGCCCTTAGGTGTCTCTATGGAAACTATCCAGGAGACGAGTGAGATTCTCATCTTTGCTGACATTAATGGTGGAATTGCCCAGTTTGTCAGCAATGGCTGATCTGTAGCCATCAATAGTGCCTGGTTGTAACTTCTTGTCCTGGAACAAGTGCAGGAGGAAGTCAGCAATGGCCTTCAGAGGTGGTGCCCTGAAGTCCACCTGATTACTGAGGCACCACTTTGTAAAAATGGTCCACTTTGCCTCATAGACAGATCTGGTTGATCTTCTTTGAGGAGCCTCAATTCGTGCTGCCACTGCCTCAGAGAAGCCTTGCTCCTTGATTGCTGAGGCTCTAGGAGCCAGGCATGTAGGTTCAGATTCGACAGGTTCCTGTGAAGGACCTGGTTGAATGGCTGAGACACAAGGTTTGGTATGCTGGGCAGACAGAGTGGGATCTGGCTTGACATTGCTACCAGGTCCCAAAACCAGGGCATGTTGGGCCACCCTGGGGCAATCAGGATTATTCTGTTGTAGGGGTAGTCCTGGAGCTTCTCCACCACTTTGCCCAAGATGGCTGCCGGTGGGAAGGCGTATGGGTCCAGGTACTCCCAGGAGAGACTGAGTGCATCCACTGCCCAAGCCTGGGGGTCTGGCACCGGTGACACAAACTGAGGTAGTTTGTTGTTGAACCTGGTGGCAAACAGGTCCACTTTTGGCTGGTGCCACCTTGCGCATACAGCTTGGAATACTGCTGGATGAAGTGACCACTCTGTTTGAATGGTCTGGCCAAGTCTGGATAGCTTGTCTGCTATCACGTTCAGCCGGCCGGGGATGTGACGTGCCCTGAGGGTTACCTGTTGTCTGGTGCACCAGGACAGGATTCTCCACAGTAGGGCACACAGTGACCCCGACTTCATCCCCCCTTCTTTGTTGATATAGGCAACCACTGTTGTGTTGTCTGTAGCTATCAACACAGTCTTGTTGCAGACCAGGGTTCGAAACTCCTTTAGAGCTAGAAAAACTGCTTTTAGCTCTAAGTGGTTTATGTGCAACTTGCTTTCTGGAAGGGACCAGGTTCCCCTTGCAGTATGGTCGTCCAAGTGAGCGCCCCACCCTTCGTTTGATGCGTCTGTAAAGATCTGCAGAGCATGTTTTAGAGGGTGTAATGGTTGACCTAGTAGCACATTGCCTTCCTCCAGCCACCACCTTAGATGAGGGTGGAGGGACTTGGGGACCGGTATCACCTTTTCCAGTGACTCTGGGACCCTCCAATTGTTTTTCAAGTGCCACTGTATGGGTCTCATGTGGAGTCGCCCTAAGTGGACTTGTTTTTCTGTTGCTGTGAGGAGACCTATGAGGGACATGAATTTCCGGACCGGACAAACCGGATCCGACATCATTGATCTGATTTTGTCTGTCAAGGCCTGCCAACGGTCTTCTGTTGGTCTGACCTTGCCCTCTTTCAGGTCGAACTGGTAACCTACGAAGTTGAAGACCTGTTTGGGTGCCAGTTCTGACTTTTCCTTGTTCACCAGCCACCCTAGTTCCTGACAAAGAGTGACCAGGGTTTGAGTATGCTGGAGACAGGTGTGGAGGGTAGAGGCCCTCACCAGCCAGTCGTCTAGGTACTGGTGGATTCTTATACCCTGTTGTAAGGCCATGAGCTTGACCTCTTTGGCCACCACTGTGAACTCCATGGGTGCTGTGGAAAGACCAAAGGGCAGGGCCTTGAACTGGTAGGAGTGGCCCTGAATGTGAAAACGCATGTACTTCCTTGACTGACTGTGAATTGGAATGTGGAAGTAAGCGTCTTTGAAGTCTATGGATGTGACCCACTCCCCTGCCTGTAGGGAGGTTCTTATTGTCTCTGGGGTCTCCATCTTGAACGACTCTGTGTTTAAAAAGGTGTTCAAAGTGCTCAGGTCCAAGATAGGTCTCCACCGGTTGTTGGGTTTGGGAACCAAAAATAGCCGGTTGTAAAACCCTAGGGAGGTCTGATTTGTTACCGGTTCTACTGCATTCTTGTTTGTTAGCTGAGTCAGTGCCTCCAAAAGGAAGGCCTGTCTTTGGGGGTTTACATATTTGCTGATGACCATTGGTGACCTGGTTAGGTTGGGTCTGAACCGGAAGGGAAGGGTGTAGCCCTCTCTCAGTATTCTGATAACTTTTGGACTCGCACCCAGAGTTTCCCACTTTTTCCAAAACTGCTGAAGTCTTGCCCCTACAGGAAGATTTGTGACAACAGTTTGGACATTTGTGACAATATTTACAAAACTCAAGTGATCTACACAGGAAACATCTTTCACATGGTTTATTTCTCTGATAGATTGACAATAAACGGGATTTACACCTTTCTTTTGCGGTGACCCGCTGACAAAAGGAACACTTGCAACAAAAGAGTTTACATGTGGAAACACAGTCTCGCTCTTGTTTGTCACTGGTGGTGGTGGGTTCAAGCCCTCCATCTTGTCGGATACATTTACAGAGTTCACCAATCCGACCACATTTGCAAAACAGTGATTGTCATTTATGCTTTTTAAAACCTCTGGCCGGCTTCTGGCTGAAGTTTGAGGCTTTACCACCCCCTTTCTGAGCAGTTTGCCGGTCTCTAATCTGCTTCCATGCCGGAGTAGTGGGCTTCCGGTCCGGCTGGTGAGGGGTTCGATTGGAGGAGACGTATGGATGAAAACGTCCAGGTTTCCTTGGTGTGGTACCAGCAGAACGCCTCTCTTCACTACGTAAGATTTCCTCTTCAGCTTTGACCAGTAAGCTGTCCGGGAAGAGTGATAGTTGGTGAACTGGAGACGTACGTAAGGCAGACAAGGTGTCCGGTTTAATGCCACCACTTATGAACTCTAAATAACTGTCCCGACGGGCCAGGGTGAGATTAGCCATGCTGATAAAGACTCCCTCTGATAAATCCTGCATGGTACGCTGCATAGCCTGTGAAATTGACCGGTTAAACGTAACCAGATATTCCAGTTCTTCAACAGCTTGTTGTTGTTTCTCAGCACTTTTGCCCTTTGAGGAATCGAACCTCAGGGACTTTAACTGGGTGACCATGGAGTCCTGTACTTTGGTGAGGCATCTAGAGAGGCCAGCAGCGTGATTACACATCACTGATTGTTCTCTGAATGACCTCTCCCACCTTCTAAGGGTGTCCTGGCTGAAGGTCCTGGAAGCTGGGGCAGAAGGTAAACTGCGCCTTGCAACTCTAGAAAACATACTGTTAAGCTTTGCCGGTTCCGGAGACCAGTCACCAACAGCCTGGTTAGACGCATCCTTCTTAACAGCTTGCATGTCGTACCACTTGGAAGTACGGGGTGTCTTGACAAATTGATCACGCAGCAGACCACTGGTTTCTGTATTCCTGGAAGGATAACCTTCAGCAATAGTTATATTTAGTTTCTCCAGCTTTTTACAAAGCCATTCATCCACCGGCAATTTTACTGACACTTTACCGGTAGTCTTCACTCTAGAACCGGCAAAGGGATTGTCATCCATAGATGCAGCTGAGGTGTCATAATCCGGGATTTGATGCCAGCCCATGAAACTCCTCACCCCTCTCAATGTTTCCCGGTAATTAGCATCTTCAGAAAGATCCTGGTCAGTGTTAGATTCCGGTACATCACTCTGGTAGTGAACACTAGCCAGTGAAGCCGGTTCCGCATCCACCTCAGCCTCACTGTCAGATTCCCTAGCAACCTCAGAATTCTGGCCAATGGGAGGCGACTGGTTAGACAGCGTAGTTTCATAACCGGAAGGCAGAACCTCAGGACCCGCACCGGGAGCCTGTGGAGGCTGGGTGGCAGTCCCTGCACCGGGAACCAGTAAAGGTTGGGTGGCAACAGTCTCAGAGGTACCGGGGCCCTGAACAGGGTGGGTAGCACTCTTAGTCACTTCCTTCACAGCTTGTGTACCGGGAACCCCCAGCGGAGGTTGGGTAGCCGTCAACTGTGTAGCAACGTCACTAGTGCCCTCAGAAAACATAACACTTGTAGAAGCACCCGGATCAAAGAAGGGGTGTTCTCTGGGCACCACAGAAGCAGAATTCACCGGTCTCACAGGGACAGCAAATGACTGGTTAACCAGCATTGCTTCCAGACGGGAAAATCTCTCACTCCACTTGTCATCAAGGGACTTGAGGTCATCTGAAGTGGGCTTACTGCTGTGCTTCCGTTTACTAGACCTTGGGGAGCCATCAGAACGCTTCTTCTTCTGCTTGGGTGTAGAATCAACAGGAGACTGCGTCCCTGAGTTGACTGGACCCAGCAGTGAAACCTCAGACGGATCAACAAGCTTGGGAGACGTACTTGTCAATTCTTCAGATTTCTTCTGGCTAGAGCGTTCTTTCCGTTCCTTATAGGTGGGGGTTGCTAACTGGTGAATCTGAGCAGGCGTAAACGCCTTACAGATACTACAAGGCAACTTCTTCACACACGGGTCGTCTCCCACCCCCTTGTCACGACAACGCGCGCATTTCTTATGGTTGTCGAAAAGGGCCATAACGTGCCCGCAAGAACCTCGTTTCTGTCCAGGAGACGACATAATGATCAGTAACGTTGTAGAATTACTCCGTACTAATAAAAAACAAGAAACTTGGAAGAGTTCGTTGTAAAACTTCAAAAACGTATCTCTGAAGAAAATCTTCTGCACACTCTTTCGCGCCAAACGAAAAAGATGCTATGACGTCAATAGGTAAACAGGAAATGAAGTACGATGCGCCACCTGGCGAATGCACACTCTGTGACCGGTCCTGCCGGTAGTATATACAGGACGTCTTTTTCTGGCGTTTGGCGGGACCGGTCGCGCCGACCGGTAAAGCAATTGTCCATTGGATAGGATGTATTAACGCAATAAAATGATTATTTTTTGCTATAAGCAATTCATGATGTAGTTTTAAATATATGAAAATTAATGAAGATATATTTGGATATATCTCGTACATTTTTGCATAAATTAGAAAAGAAACAGTTTTACTATATAGTCATTCATAATGATACATTTCATACTTAGTCTCATTTAACTAATAAGAAGGGTACTACATTCAAATCATTTTTTAGTTCTTGGTATATCATCTAATGTTATTATGTGGCTTCTTTAACTATACCAAACACATAAACTTTGGTTTGAGTTTTCAAGCAGTCTGTGTGACTATCTTTTCAAAAATTTTATTGATAGGATCTGTTATTTCTTGCCAATGAATAGAAGCAATTCAAATTGTGGTTTTAACTGTATGACATGTAATTAAGGTACATTTTCATATCTCTTGTACCTTTTTGTAGAATTAAATAAATAAATGAGCAGTTTTCCAATGTGATCAATAATAGTCATATATTCTATAACTCTTTTAGTTTAGTTGTAAGAAGGGCAGAAAGGTCCAGTTCTTTTTATTTTTTTTTTCAAGAGAGTTTGTTTTCTGGTCTTGTTATGTGGGGGTCTTCATTAATTACATGAAACTTTCTGTATATGAGAACTGGACCAAAATGTGAAAAAATGGCCCAAATCTGACCTTGAAATTGAAGGTTAAGGTCACAAAACAATAGCGTTCGTGGCGTAAGGTGTAGGGAGTTAATACTTGGTAGGGACATTAGTTAGGGGGTGTAGGTGTGCAACGTCATGGCATGACCTTTTGACCTTGCCGTAGTGACCTTGACCTATAAAATCTTTACCGTACTGAATCCTAAGTATCCCTGACTTTCGTTCGGGGATACAATAATAAGGGAGATATTATAGCGAGATGATAATGCGTTGGGGGGGGAAACTAGACATGAAACAAATAAGTGCCTTTTCAAGGGACGCTTAATTACAAAGCAGTCTATTAAATACCCAAATGCCCCCCCCACCCCCCCCCCCCCCCCCCCCCACCCCCCCAAAAAAAAAATCTCCTGCATGGGCTTTATGCACTGGACAACAATTCTCCAAAATAACGATCGTTCTCATTTGTGACACCAACTGGTAAAGAGAATCTGTTTTAGCTTTAAAACTATAGTTTTAATAAAAATATTCATACTGTTAAACAATTTATTTGTAACATATGCACACATTACAAATCACCCTTTTATAGCTTAAATTTATTCAATACTGCATTAAACCCGATTTGATTCAGTATAAGTCCAATTACACACAACCATGGGAGAGTTTTTACTACATGTAAAAAGTCCACTTAGTATGGACACTGTAACAAGGAATGTTGAACAGAAAAGCACAATGAACCTGGATTTAAATTCAGAAACTAATGTGAGGAGGACAAAGATTAACAATTCTACTCTTCCTGTATCAAAACAGTTTAATGTAGCATTCAACATAAATCTGAACACATGCTCACAAAACAATCACACACGCCACATACCCTGCATACAAAACCATGGACATATTACTACAACCAATATGTACACATGTAAAAATACTGAGGAATCTATGTATAAATAAATAGAAGAACTGAGGATTCCTGAACCTATTGCTCACAAGCACTTGAGAAATAAGATGGAGAAAAACATTAAGCTTAAACCCTATAAGTACCCCTGTAATTTTGGAGCATGCCAATGATATTCTGGCTTACAAGCATCATACTTCTTCCAATGAGTTGAATTAAAATTCCTCAATAAATTCTCGTGTTAAATCACGCTAAGCAATTAATCACTAAACTTTAAGAAACATGATTTTTTTTCTCCAACCTGATACACAAGATAAATTAACAATGGCTGTAAATAATTCCAAACATATGAAACATACAGGCATACAAATCGTCTGCTTGCAGTACTCCTATATAGGTTTGGCTTCCTTAAACATGCAAAAATCTGTCTCTCGTGTCTCTTTTGTGAAAAGGAAATTTTGAAAGAAATGTAACAAACTGTCTGGTAAAATTCATGCCTCATATTCCTGATACAAAGTCACACTTTCTATCAAAATTACATTTCTTTGAAGCCACTCCACACCTTTATTAGTATTTATCAAAACTGATTGAGTTTATACATAGCAACACATACAGATTTCTCATTCTCTGAGCCCACATAGAACACCTCAGAGGTTCACACATGTCAACACATTTAAATTATTTCACTTTCAATTATGTGTAAAGTCCTGGCAAATCTCAGACTAATACATCAAAACAATGGATGTATCTGACTTTAAAAAAACATTGAAACTTTTAAACATTTATATTGATCATTATGTCAGATATATTAAATATGGATGCAGCACTTGAGATGGCTAACTCGCAATCGGTTTTAAACAGATCTCCAGATCACACACTTCTCTATTCTATCTTAACTGACGATTCCTAATTTCTTTGGTGTTTAAACTGAAGAATATTTGAACAAATTGGTACACAAATTTAATGAAAATTTTACATGCTGTATATATGATACAACATAGCATTGTAAGGGTAATACGCTGAATCATCAGAACAGTTCACTGGTGCCCAACATGTATAATAACTCTGTTAGTTGGATAATTTTACATTATTGTTAATTGGATAATTTTACATTATTGTTACACCCTATTAAGTTAAATATCTAGGATACAAGAATGTACTTCTAGTAGAGAAGAATTACACATAATTGGTTAAATTTCATGAAAAAGTCCCTCTTAAGACCTACTATAAATTTCCAAATAGGAGGTAATTCTATTAAATAGAGTTCTTGGTAAAGGGAGTTTAATAAAAACTGACAGAGAATACATTTGGATAATACTTTGAATTACATCAGAAGTACAAAACTGAAAATGTCCAATACAGATGTTATGATTAACTGAACCAAAGCTACAAGCAATCTTTTCTAGGGAGGGCACAACTAGCCGACGGCAGTTAGAATATTATTTTCAGTATTGTATTTTGAAGTACGCATAACCGCTTAATGTAGTAAAAGATGGTAAAAAGTCTGAATCCTTCAAATACGTGCATATTGTCATATAAAATAAATCAAAATCCCACTACAGCTATGTTTTCTGTATTGTTTATTCATTCATGTGAAACCGAAGTACTATTTACCTCTTATATTGCTCACCTCCAGTCTGATATAAATGAACCGGAAGTTGCAGGAACACGGCAAACTATTAAATTTTACAGATTATGGACATATAATTTCATTTTCACATGCTTATTGTTTCAATTGCCTTTTAGAAAACGAAACTTGAGATTTTTGGTTGTTTTATAAATTTGGCGGTTATTTGTTGTTGACACGACAAAGTACTTGGCGATTAGCCGACATCAAATATTTGGAGTTGTGATTTCCCCAATCTTTTCATGTATCAATATACATATACATGTGTCTGCTTTATCACTGAGATTTTTCATTTTTTTTTTTTTTTTTTAATTAAATCTATCAGAAACATGAATAACAGTTCAAGTATTTGTCTTTCAAAAAGTGATTACTGGAAAGTGAAGAAAGTAAATCTAGTCACTTATGTTACATACTATATATACTTTAGCAATGAGTGAACTTGTGTTCTCAAAAGTACTCTCTACTAATCCCCCCCACACACAGAGAAAACACAGAATCATTACTGCATAAAACTCAGTCTCCACAAAATGCTATCAATTGATGGAAATCCTCTTGACACATCCTAAATGTTCATGTAAAACCTAAAGCAAACTCTGTCCACCTGACATGGAAGAAATGTTTTTATTTATTTTTATGTTTTATTTACTCTGTGATGAAAACACCTCTGAATCTGTTCACCTTTGTGCAATTAATAAGTCAGTGTTGATTCTAGGAATTTCAAAAAGTGGGGGCGATCCCCCACCACTACACAAAATGTGGGGGAGGGGCTAAAAATTCTGGGGGACGACTTTATGATAAGTTTAAACTAATAAAAAATACATTTTCAGTTTATTTAGGCATTTTTAACAGTGGACTTCTATTAATTAGTGGTCAATTTTTATTGTCTTGCCCAATAAAAATAAACTTCAAGGCTAGTGATAGAATTTAAAAAAAATACTGAAAATGGTTATTTACATCAAAGTGGCTCCTGTCATGGCATTATGGTTTTAAGTTTTCATCTGAAGTCATGGCATCACAAATTCAGTCATTACACCATCAATTCATACAAATATGTTGGAAAACCCCACAGAATACCATGACCTCATGAATAGTAATGAGTAGTCCACAAATTCTTCTAGTAAAATATTGTTAAAAAATCCCATGAAATTGTCAATATTTTCTACGAATCTGAGCTGAGCTTTGTGGTCCATCTAGTATTTTATCTTAAAGCAGAAAATATTGTTAAGAAACCTCATTAATATTAATGAGTTGTCCATGAATTTTGATCTTCAAGTAAAATATTTTCTAGACATACATTGTTGGGAAACCCCACAGATACGTAGGGTCAGCACCGGTTTGCCTCTCCTGTTGTGGTAACAATCCAGTCTACTTAAGTTTCGTTTTTCTTGCAGCCATTTTTTATATAATCATCCACTTTCAGCTTAATTTTATATTTTTGGGTATAATATGTCCAAATACTGTCTGTACCTCATAATATATTTGAGTTTGTAAACGATCACGAAACCAAAATCGTCTACAGGCATTATTCGAAGAACGTTTTGACGGAAAAATCAAAACCTCGACAAACTCTCGCTCCAAGTATCGTTTCGATTTCTTTGATCTCTCATCTTTTCGCTTCGTATATATATCCCACATTGCCTTGTGCTGAATGCGTTCTTTTACAATCTTGTCCCCCCATACTTCGATGAAATCCGCGAGCAAAAGCAAATTAATGCGAGATATCGCAGAAAACGCATCCTAGAAGCAACTCTGTAAGTCCACCTAAATTAATAATAAATCATTTCAGTGACAATATTTTCTATTTAATCTATTAAAATAAGAACCCACCAGAAGAAGAAACACATTTTAATGTAAATGTTTCACCAAAACCTGTATGTAATAGAGGTGGAATGTGGGTAAATATCGGTGTTTTGTTCTTTACTCAGCAAAGCAAATAGCCAGATGTACTACCATGACAACCCAAGCTTTCAGATTCACAAAGAAAGATTTGGTTTCGAACTAAAACTCAACTGTGAATAAAAGACTAAATTATGTACTGAACTTTTAATCAATTGACTATACAACTGATTTCAATTAAATATTTTACATGATTCTATTTTATGTAATCCGATATCTTTTTGTACTCTTGTATATTACTTCAAATATAATTGTAGGTCAGTGTAGCACTACAATACATCTTTACACCATATTGGGGATAAGCTATATTTGATTATTTCATGTAGTCAATAATGGGATAATTTAATATCATCATATTATTTTACAAAAATAGCATTGGAGATGGCTGTAGCCCACAGCCTGGGAAAATAGTTTACAACACCATGAGATACAGAAGAAGTGAAACAGTTAAAAGATCAGGAGACTTTCTGAGTAAACAGTGTCAGCATTGTAAAGGTCCAAATAATATTTTAGTAGAGAAAATAATGTTTAAGAGAGACAAAATATATGTGAAGATAAAGTATTAAAATGACAATTCAACACTAAGATGATGGCATTAATCCGTAAACTAAAAATTATAAATCTGTAAAATTTATTAAGTATAGCTGTCAATGGAAATAGCACAATTAAGTAAATGTACATTTAACAATCAGTTGCAACAATCCACATATCTTTGTGATAAGAAAAATATGTCTCAAATATGGCAGGTAAACACACTTTGGTAGAGCCAAGGTTAAAGGTCACACCATGATGATGCACACTCACACACCGAACCAATGTCCCTACCAAGTATCAACTTCCTATGTTTTACATGCAGTTTCCAAAATACACCCCAGACATGGTTTTAAGGGTCAAGGTCACTACAGCAAGGTCAACTCAAGGTCACACCATGTTGTTGCACACCTACACCCCCTAACCAATGTCCATACCAAGCAATGAACTACCAAATCCCTACCAATGACTCTACCAAGTATGAAGTTCCTACACTTTATGGTTTCAGAGATATTTCCCGGACAAGATTTAAAGGTCAAGGTCACTACGGCAAGATCAAAAGTCAAATCAAGATCACACCATGATGTTGCACACCTACACCCCCAATCAATGTCCCTAACAAGTATTAACTTCCCACACCTTACGGTTTCTGAGATATAGATAAACTTTTCCCCGCTGCCCGCCCATCCGGACACCATGGGTGAAAACAATACCCCGACAGGCCTTAAAGGTCATAGGAAACATTTTTCACAAAAATTGTGAAGTTAACTTAATTCAGTAGACAAACAACCTATACGAATGAAAATGTGGTTTAATTTAAGAAACATATGGTACAAGAGCCATAAATAGCATTAGAAAAAATAAATATCACGAAGTGGAGTGAAAAGCCGACATATTGTTTTTCTCGTAGTAGATGATTGATGACATAACAGGTTCATAACAAAGTTCTGTTTAGTTGGAGATATAATGAATATATTTACAAACTGAAGGAAGATAACATGTTTCTTTGCCAGAAAAAAGCTCACTAGCCTTTATTTTTTTCCAGATGCTGTTTCTTTCAAGTCTTACTTAATTTTTAACCATTTACAGTTCTAACAAACACAGATATACTATAAGTAGGCTTGTCTTGGAATGCAGAAAGCGTAAACATCTGTATGAAATATTTCCTTCTCCCATTTTTTTTAGATATTTACATAACACTAAGAATCTGTTGACAAATTCAAAAGTTGTCATTAAAATGTACTGGATACTGTTTTTTGCCTTTAATCACCGGTACTTCTATCAAGATAAGGTATGATGCAAAGTGAAATCAAAATATACAATTTTTCATTTGCATAAATCATTTATAAAAGCATGCTGTTGTACTCAAATTTATTGAATTTATTCTGAAAGAATCCTTAAGTTCTAACTTTTATATTATCAGTTCATGAAATACTTCAGTATATAATGGGTTTTCCTGAAGATATATAGTAGTTCAGTACTTCTTGACGTTAAGTTTGGATAATTTTAAGTTTTGGAAATTTGTTAAGATTTTCTTCTCAATTAAACCTTTGTTGAGACCAAGAAAAAAGAATTGTGTTTGGAGGATCAACAGTATATACTGTAGATGGCTAGACCCCGCATTATGTATACTATGAAAGCAGCATTGTTTACAGTTTCGGTGGGAAAGTTCTGAACTAATTTGGGGAACATATATGATTATCCTTGCTTGAGGCCCAGTTCTAAAGACATTTATGTTGTATTTATTTCATCTCCTAGCAATAATTAATTTTCAAAATTGATAAAATAACTATCAAAACTCATCTCAGAGTTGAACCTGGTTGCATTGTTTGGTGATTTTTATCCAACTTGCTTAATACCTCTCTAAATAATTTTTTATCTGAAACAAATATGAACTATGTTCTCAAGGCTATTTCAGAAACTTACTGTGGCAGAATGATGTCTTATAAACAAATAAACTTCTTAAAAACAGATAATGCAATCTTTTAAATATTTATGTATGTAGTAAAAGGTGTACGAAAATGATAGTTTGTTTACACTGTCATGAACCTATGACGTCAGGGCTAGTACTTTTTACGGGAGTTGTCGAGTGAAAAATAATGGCGACAGTTGTGAAAATCTTAAAAAAACAGCCAGAAAGTGACTGAATATACCATGTAACCTTGTCTAGACGCATCTTATTTTTAAAGAAATTGAACTTTCATATGTATATGCAATTATTGATGAATGATCTGAAAATGCTTCCTATGACCTTTAAGGGCTGTGGGGTAAAAATGATTATTCTATTATGATAAGAAAACCACAATACATTTTAAGACTTTGCAAGGATTTTATTAATGAAAGGCATTTATTGAATGAAAGTCGCAAGTGAACTCAACTTTTGTTTGGAAAGGCATTGTGTATTAGGAATTGAAAATGTAACAGTAATGAGAATAAATAGATAAATTTTGTAATGTGAATATTTCACTGCCTGATGTGACCCTGTTCTAGGGTTTTTCACAAATCTTTACTACAGTGCACTGCACGGTTCATTTATTTATACTGATGTGTTATCTGAGATAAAAAAAAACATTTGTGCGTATAAAACAAGACATATATATTCTAAAATCAATAATAAAAAAATTATGCTGATAACATTACCAATACACCAGTGTCAGTCCTTACACCACTAAAACTGTGTAAACATTCTGTACATTATATTTGGACCTTTTACTTGTAGTACTATAATCATATTTACCATTTAACTGTGGTACATGTTTACTTAAATGCAAATGTATTCATGTTGTGCTCGTTTCTACTATGTCAGTTTCCTTTACACACCCATCACTTAAAAACTAACATTGATGCTTGGTCAACAAGACCTCTTAACATTTTGAAACTTTCATCACTATTATATTCAGCAAATGTCTAATTGTTGACTTTACATTCTATAAAAAGGCTGCATTCCATGAAGAATCACCAATATAACTTAACATAATATAGCATCACAAAATGTTTGGCAACAGCTTGCTATTAAGACAGAAACATTTGGTACTGGTCCATCACTGATTGTATGGCTATCTTATCTCAGATTCAAAGGCAAATCACTTTTAAGCACAGTTAGAATTTTATAGCATCAAAGGATATAAGCTTGACAGAATGTACAGTGATAAAATCTGGCAAATAACATCCCTTTAAACAATAAAAGGAAAGCATTTTTGTTCAATTTTATGCCAAAAAATCTAAACCATTTCAATAACAGTAACATTTTATTGCAAAAATCTGAGTAATAAAGAAGTTTCAATAAAACTGCAGCATGGTGTAAACATTGGTCTATTTATGGCCTACTTCTTGAACAATGTAGTGTCATTTCTTTTCTGAGAAATCTTTATAATGGGTCCATTTCCTTAATATAAGTGGTCCAATTGTCTTTATTTATGTCGAGACTTCTGCAAATGCACCAATTTTGGAGCTATTGTAGGTTTACATGCTTAAAATTTTCCCATATTCGATTCAATGAACAACAAACTTTCCAAATATCAGGGAGACACAAAATATCATTAAAAAGTGAAACTTTTCCAATACTATACCTATGAAAATAGCCTAAAAAACTATAAGCAGACATAACTGCTTTTATAATCACCCATTACGGCATCCATTCAGGAGGGAATTTGGCAGTTTATCCAAAGTTATTACAATGGCAAAAGCACTGTCACATGAAGAAACATTTATGCATGAGATGTGATTTCATAATCAGACATGATATGTTAAATGTTGTCATGCCCCCTGACTACAAAAACACAACATCATCAATCCATACCAAAACTAAGGGGAATGAAAATACAGGTAATCTCTGTCACAACTGAACACACACAAGGGGAGTAACAGTCTGCACAAAGGCTCTCCTATCCATGGAAATATGTCCACCTCATTCTGAATCTTACGTTTTACCATTCTACATGTGTGTTGTAAAAAAAAAAAGAAAAAAAAACCCAGTGAAATACTTCTCACTTTCCCGATGAACTGATTCTTGTAAATAATAAATGTACCACACTATAAAACATATATATCCAGTATTGACCTTCAAAAATACCTAAAAAAAGACTTTACCCTAACATTTCAAAATTTAAAATGCATTCACACACACATATCAACTGTACAATAAATTTGTTTGAAAAATTACATCTGTATCACATGAAAGGAAGCTGTGTGGTGAGAGAGTTCATGACTTAGAGGGCTGTGCGTCTTCCTCTGGCTTGATAATCTGGTATGTGATCAGGTACTCTGGGTAAGCCTGCAAAAACAAACACACATCAGCTGCATTCTGAGAAAACATCTAAATACTTGAAGAAGAATAAAAATAGCTTTATCACAGTAAAGAGGCCTCAGTTTGCTAGTGCCCATGAGTTCACAACCAGCTCATTACAACATATAGCACATAACCCACAACTTTCAGACAAATATCCAACCAATGATCACTCAAACAATAATGTGATTACAATATAGAGTATTTTCATTTTTCTTCAACGTATACTTTTTGTTACAATTCCATTTTTGTCACTGCATCTTTTTACTTAACAGGATATCTGGAAATTAAATTAAAGTGCTACTAAAGCCTGCTGTTTGCAGTATTATGTTAACATTGAGATCCAGTAGTTATATTAAAAGATACATGTTCCACTTTTTGAAGTACCAAAGTCTACCATTTTATGTGATTACTTAATTTTCAAATCTGTGGTACTGACTCTTTTGACAATTGCTGTTGCAAAATCCAATTCTTACATACCAGTCCACATCGATATTCAAAATCTTCATAACTTCTACAGAATGTGTACTGTCTCTGAACTGTATTATTTCTCACAATTTTAAGCAGTTCAAAATCTTTAAGCATTGACCTCACATCAAAACTTTAAGTTATACACTGTCCATACTTGAACATGGACCTGGAGGTTGACTTTCCCTTTAAAACATCCACACAATCTATACTAATGTGACTTGGGCAGTTTTATTAGACACAAACCTGTTTCTGTCTGACATATCAACACAAAACTTTGTACATATGCTACAGATTGTAACAAATTTTATTGTAATTTAACTTTTTGTAAGTTAAATACTTACCTTATCCTCACAAATGCTTACTTGGTTTTGTGGAGGCAAAACGCGGCGACCAACAAGAATATTTAAAAATTATTCTTGTTCGAGAGGTGAACCCTGTAGTTAGTGATAGGTGCGCATGCGCACAACACATTGTCGGTTGGACTTTGTCGAGAGATCCTCATTTAATTTTTGGTCCCCTATGAAAACAAACTTGTGAGGGGAGGAAGGGTGGGTCTGTCCTTGTGAGGATAAGGTAAGTATTTAACTTACAAAAAGTTAAATTACAATAAAATTTGTTACATTTTATTGCGTAAAATAGCCTTACCTTATCCTCACAAATGCTTGATTATAACCATAACAGGAGGAGGGGTTTGTTTTGCAACCTCCCTGTTAATAGATTATGGGGTTCACCATGAAAGCATTTGATGGAGAGGATAAGATAAGCTTAAGTATGCTACAACAGAATTTTCCATTACTGTAAAATATCTGTAAAGATAAGTAATGATAGGTAATCTCATGAATATTCATGATGTACTGTTGTAGTTGACACTTGTCCAATGTAGCATAAAGTTGTCCTATATCTAAACCATCACCCATAACTGTGTGGTCGGGGATGGCTTCCTGGGTCCCTCGAGCTGGGAGCTGTCATCCAGCAAGAAGGCACCCCAAGCTGGCTTCTGTGTTTTACAAAATACAGTCATGAGGCCATCTGCCACAGAAGAAGATATATGTCCATACAAGATACCGGTATGGAAGGAAGAGTAAAGTATGTAAGCCATATGAAATACTCAAGAACATACTCAAAGCCAAAGCAGAGCAGAAACCACTGGGCCTAACTGTAATCTGTGGCTCTTCCAATGGCAGGAGCCTAAAATCTGCTCTAGGGACACCCATCCTTGAATACTAAAGAAGCAGACATGGACCTAACATCATGGGCCTTAACCTGTAGGTCCTGTGTATCAAAATTGGATGACTGATAATCCAATAAGACAGTCTGTCTGATCCAAGAAGAGATAGTAGATCCCATGAGACCTCTGTCAAAGCCTTGCTTAAAGGACATAAACAAGAGATACTTTCCCTTCTTTCAAGCACTAGTTCTGTCTAGATAGTATCTAAGTGCTCTGACAGGGTATAAAGTCATATCCCCAGTCAAGTCTGAACTCAAAAAAAAAGGTTTAAGAGCTGGAATGACCACTGGTTTTAGTGAATCTGGGCAATCAGAAGCCAACTGATTCTTTGCTAAGAAGGCAGGAGAAGGAGAAATAGTGACCTCCTTCCAGTGAGGTTTATGCCTGAGGGAAGAGAATATCCAAGCGTGCACCTCCCCCCTCCTTTTGCCAGATGCCAAAGCCATCAAGAAAACAGTCTTGAAAGTTAAAATCTTAAGACTTGCATCCTTCAAAAATTCAAAAGGAGCCTTAGTCAAAGCCATAAGAACCAAAGATAGGTCCCACGAGGGAATACCCCTATTTAGAATAGGTTTGTCCCTATTAAAGCTTGCAAGAAATCTATTCAAGTGCATGCTCTTGCCTACTTCTAGACCAAAAGGTCCCAAATGGTCAGCAATTGCAGTTCTGTAGCCAGCAATTGTGGCAGGCTTCAAATTTTGACAGTAAACAGATGGTTAAAAAATTCTGCTATGTCTGAGATAGAAGGCTCTGTGCTGACCACCTTATTCTGTTGGCACCAGAGTTCAAAAATGGCCCACCTTGACTCATATAATCTTCTAGATGAGGGTCTTTGAGGTGCCTTAATTCTATCTGCCACCTCCTCAGAGAATGATTCAAGAGATTCTGAGTGGTGTCTAGGTGCCAAACATGCAGATTCAGATACATGAGATTCTGATGGAACTTCTGACTGAACGGTTGTTTTAACAGATGAGGACAGTGAGATAGTTGTAATGGGGGTTTGGTTGACAGATTCACAAGATCCCAAAACCAATGGGATTGGTAGTTTGTGATTCAATTTGGTAGCAAACATGTCCACCATTGGTTTGTGCCAAACTATGCAAATTAGGCTGAATATTTGAGGATGAAGTGACCATTCTGTTTGAATTATTTGTCCTTCCTGGAGAGACTGTCGGCTATGACATTGAGGCAACCCTGAATGTGTCTGGCTCTTATGAGTATGTTTCGAGGATTGCAGTAGGCCAAGATGCACCAAACCAGGAGACACCTGTCCCAAGAGTGTGTTCCCTCTTGTTTGCTCAGATAACGGACTACAGTGGCATTGTCTGTTGCTATCAGAACCCTTTTGTTTGTTTTGAAAGCTCTTTTAAAGCCAGAAACACTGCCTTTAACTCTAGGACATTGATATGAAGCAATTTTCTTGATCTGTCCAATTGCCACTGACTGTCATGTTTTCTAAATGAGCTCCCCAACCTTGATTTGATGCATTTGTGAAAATAAGGGTATTGTGTTCCTGTGGATGAAAAGGATAACCCATTTTTTAGATTTTTTAGATCTTTCCACCACTGAAGATGACTTTTCAGAAAGTTTGAAACAGGAATCTTCAGGTCTAGTGACTGGGGATACTGCCAGTTTGTTTTAGGTACCACTGGAAAGGGCGCATATGTAACCGACCCATTGGTATTGTCTTTTCTAGGGATGCTAGTACACTTATCAGGGACATAAGCAACCTTGGGGTTGTTTGTGATACGATCTCCATGTCCTGAACAGATTTTCCTAGAATTTTCAACTTATTTTCAGTTGGAAAGACTTTTCCCTGTATCAACTCGAAATAGTAACCCAGAAAGTCGATTTTTTTATGTAGTTTCGAGCTCTGATTTTTCTAAATTGATCACAAAGCCGAGTTCTTGAATCGTATGGACAAGTTCTTTTGTCTGGAGCTGACACTGGTGTCTGGTATTTGCTCTTAACAACCAGTCGTCCAGGTATTGGTGAACTCAAATTCCGCGAGACTGAAGAATGAGCTTTGCTACTTTTACAATCCGTGTGAACTATAGGGGTGCAGTCGCCAACCGCAATGGCAGTGCTTTGAAGTGATACGTATGGAAACATAGCCAATGTTATGAATCTGGGTGTATGCGCACGTGAAAGAACGCATCTTTCAGGTCTATCGAAACTAGCCATTCACCTTAAGTGACCGAGTTTCTGGTTATCTCTGCTGTCTCCATCTTAAAAGTTGGAACTAACAGGCATTTGTCCAGGACACTGAGATCTGTCACAGGGTGCTATTTATTGCCGGGTTCTGATACAAGAAATAATCTGCTGTAAAATCTGGAGTTGTGCAATCCTAGAGATGGTAAATTGTGCCTTTTTTGAAGCATTTTTGACACTCTTAGGTAGCCATGTTTTTCCGGTCTGTAACCACTTTAAATTATGGGATGTACAGACATGGGCGGATTCGACTGGAATATTATTCGATAAGCCGTCTCACGATTTGCACAACCCTTGTATTAGGTATGGAGATCTGTCGAAACTGGCCATTAACCTTTTGTGACCGTGTTTGTTAATAAAAATCGTCGACTCCATTTCACAGCTTGGAGAGACGTATGCATATTCAGGACACAGAGATCCCCACTGGCCAATGATATTGTGAGATTAATGCAAAGAAAATGACAGGAATGGTCATTTATCCACTCACTAACCTTGCCCAATGCTGATTAACTTCCTTGAATAGACTAAACTTCTTGTGTAGGCTATCCGTACTATACATTTTATAAAGCACACAACACACCAACGATCCATGTCTTGAAAAAAAAGTAAATGTTTCCATCTAAAACAAGCAGCATTGTGTCATATATGATAGAGGAAACTATTTTACTGAGAAAATCCAGCGACTTGTAGTCATTTACAGAAGAAATTGTGTGTAAATGAAGATAGTAAATGTAACACAATATTTTCAGCAGCATGGTGGATTGTTTCCTGTCTGTAGCACCTGCAGTAGAGCCACATGAAAGGGGAGTTTTGATTGGACGGCTACAAAGCACCCATTCAAAAACTGCACAACTCTGAGATGGCAATGATATTTTCATATAACATAGCTATTTATACGTATTTCTTCTACTACACCAGAATCCCCATTTCATTGAGGATAATGGTGGGAAAACTTATGTGTTATCTTCTCTGTAAAGAACTATGAATAGAAGAACTAGTAAATGGTCCCCAAGCCAGTTGTAGATTTAACACAAGGCAATGGAGGAATGTAACTGTCTTGATGCCTGGTTAATAAGGTGATGGCAAACCTTGATAAAACCTCTGTAGTAGTAGATCTTCTAGGACTGACTGTTTTCCAGGCTACAGAAAAACTGCTAAATACTGTTATGGCAGAGTACTATTGAACTCCACACTATGAAAGCAATTTGTGTTTCTTAGAGGGGAAGATCCTTCAGATAATGAATGTTTTACTGCCGACCTTCTTCATAAACTTCACCACGACTTCAATGAGGGGCTTCCCATTAGAAGCACTGATAAATGTTTTGGAATCGAGATGAATGGTCATCTTCTTTGTTTTCACCAAGTGGAGAAGCTACCAGCCTTCTGGAGGTTTAATTACTGACTACAGAAAACGAATTTAAATCTGCCCAGCTATCAGATCTTAACATCATATGGTGTTGTAGAAGAAACCTGCAGTAGATCTTCTAGTGTTGACAGTTTTTCAGTCGCAGGAGACCTCTTAATACTGTCATTTCAGGAAAATGTGGCCAGTTCAAAGACTTCTGTTGGACATCCCTCATACATGAAGAGGTAGATAGCTTGAACCAAAAAATCGAAGCATCTTCTGCAGTAGATCCTCTACCAAAGACTGTTTTTACAGCCAAGGGGGATCTAAAAATGCTGTCATGGGACTACACAACCCTCAGCATGAAAAATTGTACTTCTGTAGAATAGGAAGTCTAAAACTTCTTTCTTCTTGGTTGGAACTCTATGAATTCCGAAAGAACGCATCTGCCGTTTAAGAAATGGACAGAATGTAAAAGAATTCACGTGTTGCCTCCTCGACGACCAAAAATTGAATGAGGATCTCTCGACAAAGTCCAACCGACAATGTGTTGTGCGCATGCGCACCTATCACTAACTACAGGGTTCACCTCTCGAACAAGAATAATTTTTAAATATTCTTGTTGGTCGCCGCGTTTTGCCTCCACAAAACCAAGTAAGCATTTGTGAGGATAAGGTAAGGCTATTTTACGCAATAAAAGGCCTGTGTTGGATGTAAATTCCATTTAATTTATATTCAAAACATTATAGTCAGTAAAATCTGTACAAGTTTACTTGATTTGGGAAGTCTTATTACACACCTGTTCACCTCTGTAGACCACATACTCGGGGAAGGTGAGTCCACCCACTGACGGTCGACCTATCACACTGTGGTGGCCAGGAGGCGAGTGTGCCATCTTCATTGCACTGAACTGGAGGAACGACTTGCCCAATGTCACTCGGCACATCAATAGCTGCCTGTAAACACAACACACACTATGCTAGCCTTAAGTTGAATTTGATGTTCTGAAAGTGAATCATTGATTTCTAAAAAAACAGTGATATTTGAGTATAAAATTGATGGAAACAGTGTTCATGTTAGGGTAATGGAATGTGGGGTACCTTGTACCCTATGGGGCATCAAAATCACAGTGTGAAAATGGCGTACAAGTAATGTTCTGCATATATTCCTCAATAAATAATGTTTTGATATCTCCAATAACTAAAGTTACTTTATTTTATGGACTCTCATTGTAAAAATAAATCTCTTGATTCTTGTAAAATTCATTTTCAAGTCTTTTGGTTTCTGTACTTCCTATCCAAGAATTTTATTGAGTATTTTGCATTTTAAATAGTTTTTAAAATAATTGCAAAAGATGATTTACCTGTTGGAATCCTCTATCTTACTTGAATTTCTATCTTTGCAATGAAATTACATACACTTATCAGTCATATCTTAATAACTATCCAAACTATATATATGACTTGTATATCATTTTTCAAGCAAATTACAGTATTTTATTACTGCTTTATTGGAGTTAGTTTGGTTGTATATCCAGTTAGATATCTGAAGAAAGCTATAACACCAAGGTAAAGAAAACAGTCAACAAATAAACTTGACTTTGAACTATATTTTTTCTCCCTTATTTTTGGATGAATTTAAATGCAGCAAAACCAAAAAAGCTTGTAGTTTACCTATGACAGACATAGCAGGACTTGTCTTTGTGGGCAGGACAACCAGTTCCTCCACCAATACCATACACATACTGGTTACTCTTGGAGGAATTCTCAGCAAAGTAAATACCTGTGCAAGCAGTAATGTTAAAAGATTATTTGTATGTCACTGCTATTGTCTTCAGCAGGAAGGCATCCACTTTACTACTTTTCCACAAAATACAATACGGAAAGAAACAATTAGTATACAAGGTTTTTGCGTCAGTTCAGCTAATACAGTGCCAAATTTAACATTGATTCTCAAAAGGCTAAGATTACTGTGCGGGTTTTAGTATTTCACAAAATATTTAACTAATAAACTACACGGTTAGGCTTGATTAAGTAAAATGGTCATGATATAAATCATTATTTTCTTTCAGTTGTCGATGCACATTATTTTTAATATGCTTTGTTAAGAGTAACCTGAAATTACGGAAAACGTAAGCTGTAAACTATGCATGGCATGTGCTGCCGTACATACCTGCACCAAACATACCGCCAATGTAGGCATGTCTCTCATCAAAGCCTTTCTGTACAATAGCATTAATGAATGGAGATCCATGGAACAGCAGCCGCTCATTTTCCTGCTGGTGGTTCTCCTCAGCTACTTCCTTCTTCCTGTGGATGTAGCGGCTCCACAGACGCCGGTTGTACACCTTCTGAATCTACACAACAGACAGTACATCAACAGGACTCAGATAACCAATGTATTGTAGCAGCTTTGTGCCAGTTATAACTTTTTGGATATGAGGACACAAACACCATTAATTATACTGCAGAATCAATGTACTAAGCTGTACATCTTCTAGATCTGTAGACAAACTAAGTTGTATATCTTTTGGAGCATACACTATCAACCAAGTTCTGTAAAATCAGTGTACTGATTCAGAGTACAGAAAGAATGTACTTTAGTTTGTAACTTCTGAGTTATAATCAAAACAAACTATACAACTACAGGATCTTGAAAACTGAAAACCAACGACTTAAGAAACAAACTTAATGTACCCACAAAACAGACCAAACAGTAGGGTCTTACATAATATGAAGTTACAAAAACATAGAATGAATGTACAGAAGTGCAACTTTTTAGTGTCCAAAAGACTAAAATAGGATTACATCTTTCTCCAACAACCCATATATATTTTGAATATAAATGTTTTTTATCCAAAAAAATTAAAAATTTCTTGACACTAGAAAGGCCACAACATAGATGTTGCATGTGAAACCTTTGTGTTGAGGGCAGTGTAAGAGTTTTACATCCCATCTTTATACTTATGAGAAGCGGACAGTACACAGAACCCTTACCTTGATGACATTGTATCTCATGAAGACTCCACCACAGTTGTCTTTGTGTTCACGCACAGTGCTCTGAAGTGTCTCCTCTACCTGCTGGTAGTCTGGGTCATCAGCAGACATGTCTGTCAGCACTGTTCCGCTAGTCAGCGCATGTGGGAAGGCAGCAGGGCCTGCAACCAAGAGAATTGCTAGTGAGAGATTGCAGCAGGGCCTAAAATACTACAATACTGACATAATTGATTCAAGGCAACAGAGCCTTCCAAATAAAACCTTCATGTACATGTGGGTCAAGCATAGTGAGGAGTGACAACCACTGATAGGAAATAAATACAAAGTAGTTATTGCAGGTGACAGGAAACACTATGGTATAACACAGTGCTGGGACATCGCCTTAACTTTACCTATCGATGTTCGTATCATATAGTGAAAAGTGTGAACCAAAAAAAACCACCAAAATATAACCTAAAAGCTTTTCACTAATGTGTCCCTCACTACATACCATGCTTGACATATCCTCATGTAATTGGCTCATTTCATGATCATCTTGACAACAGGGGGAAAACCCCAAGGAGTTTTCTGTTTACATTTTTTTACATTTATGGCTAGTTTTAAGATGTTAACTGGGGAATGTACAAAATTTTCACAAACTATAAATTTTATTATGACGAAAAAAAAAAGGCTACAAAGAAATGAGTTAAGCAACTATCAGTTGTATCTAAATTTTACCATCATTGCTCAGCACTGAGCCAGTGACTGATAATACCGAAGTTTGCAAATATTGTCCCAGCACTAGTATAACTTATTTTGAAAGTCAACCTGATACATATCTCAACATCTCACCAACCCTTTAATAAATGTACATACACATGTAATGCCCACCTGTTTGTGTGATCATCTTTTCTACACCTTTGATGATTTTGTGGCGGTGTCCATAGGCATTGATGCCAATGTCTTTGAGCTCCTCGTGACCCATCTCCGCCAGGATGTCCATGGTGATCTGCTCCTTGTCGAATACGTCTCGTAGGTTGGGCAGGCCGATGCTCTCCAGGAAGCTGCTCACGCTCATATTGTCCATGCTACGCTCAATGGATTCGTGTGCTGATTGGTCCACACAACCATCTCCTAGCTGGCTAACTGGGGCGCCACCTGCAGCACCTGCTGGTGCAATGTCAAGGCCACCGCTAAACCTGAAACAGTGAACACCAGTTGTACATGTGATACTTATGTGTCAAGGTTGCTGTATAATGCCAAATTATAATGCTGCATTAACAGATAATTTTTAAATTCCCCGATTTTTCAGAAGATCTACCAAATTTTCAATAAATCATGCATTTGAAATGTTCCTAATAATTATGTGATGCCATTCTTCTAATATTTCCCCTTCACATTTCATTATAATTCTTAATTTTTCGGATCAAATACAGAAGATTAAGAGTACTTTATTCTTAACAGCAGTGCACTCTACATGTTGTCAGAACATGAAATTTGACAGTAACTCAATTTGGCACATGTCTGTCTGGAGACACTAACTCTTTTGACTATATTCACTTACGTCTGATTGGCTGCAGGTGAGGCAGTGGTGGGTGTTTTGGGAGCATTTGTTGGCATTGCATCCTGCAGTAAGGCTCTCACATCATCTGCAGTAGCTAGATCTAGTGAGGTCTGTCCCTCCTGGTTCTTCATGCTGGGGTCTGCTCCATGAGCAAGCTGAAGGAATAGACTTTTACAGATAGAAATGTTCAACATCCCACTCAGGAACCCCCTATTCCATTTTGAATCCTGGTATGTAGAACCTTGATTATGCGAACTCACTGGGGGACATACAATCGGATCGGATAATTGAGGGGTTCGGATATCCGAAATTCAAAATCTATGGGATTACCAAGTGTGAGATAATTGAAGAAAGATCGTTTTTAGGCAATAAATATATATGTGGGGTGGTTATTGATGAAGCTGTTTAAGATATCTGTGTAATACAATAACCAACTAATTGTGACTTATTTGCTTCATTTCTATGGATATTAAATATTACGTGGACTTGAGGACTTACTGACATTTTATTTTTTAATAAAGGTTGTCATGCATTTTGTCAATTGAAAACTCCAGGAGAATATTAAGTACAAAACCCTAATCGAACACATCTTCAGTGATTGGGTATGTTCAGTTCAATACACATTGTCAGTCTGTGAATGAACCTACTCTGGGAGGTTAAAAATTGCAAAATGCAATCGAACATGCTTTTAGTGATTGGCACATTATCAAAGAAGTTGTGTAGTGGGGTCATGTAAATTAATAAATCTCTCCCCAAATTACACAATGGTATTAAAGATCAAAGAAGTTAGGCGTTTTTGCGGACGGTATGTTTAATAAAGCACTACATTTAATTGTTATCGAGAATGTGCAACATCCTGTATTATTAACGCTCGACGATAGGAGAGGGTTATTGTAATCAGTTTGTTTCTGTCAGTCTGTCTGTCTGTCTGTCTGTCTGTCTGTGCACCGTTTTGCCCTTATAACTCAAAAACTCTACCATCAATCGAGCTCAAATTTGGTGGGTAGATATTTCATGGGGTACAGACGGAATCTTCCAAATTTGGTGTAATTTGTTTGAAAATTAAAGTCAGGAGACAGGTTTTTAAATTTTTAATTGGGTATATACAGTGAAACCTACTTGTCTTCAAAAATCAATATCATGATAGGATTTCCTCCTCATAAATTCTTGTCTCATCAGATATCCTCTGTGGCTGTGAGTGTAATGTGTAGAACTTGTAATCTCATGGTTGGGGTTCAATACCAGTCAATTCTAAATTTTTTTTTTTTTTTAAATTTTTTTTTTTAGATTTTTTTAGCAATTTTTTTAAAGGTCTTTTAAAAAGAAAAGAAAAAAACACAGCATCTAAAATTTTACTGTTCAAAAAAAAAACTTTAACCAAGATAAAGTGTTCAACTTGATGGACAATAATAGATCAATTGGGCATATACAGAGAAATCTGATTTTCTTTATTGCATAAGTAAAAAAAATCAATATTTTGCTGTCTGATGATGTCATTACTTAATGATGTCACAATGCAATTGTCATTGTGAGGTCACAAAACCTAGCTTGTGATACGTGTGATATACTTCTTCTCATTAAATTTATGTCTTGAAATTGACATAAATACAATTGAGAGGGAAGTGGTGTATTTGTCATGTTTATTTATTTCTGGGGTTTTTTTTGTTTTTTTTTTGTTTGTTTGTTTCAATTTCTGGACAGTCCATCACAAAAATTTACCCTGAGTAATTTTGACCAAGAAGTGGCTTTTAACCAATATTTTTACCTCTACCAGGAATTTATGTTTGTTGTGTGCTTTTTTTGTCTATTTGTCTGCCTGTTTTTGGTGTTTAGATTACTCCAGAACTAATCAACAGATCTTTATAAAAAATTTGTGAGTAGGACCTGGTGAAAGGAAGAAATTACTAATTTTTGGGAAAGACGTGGATCATATTTTGGATACAAAAAAATCATGAATTTTAATAGGTCCCATTTCAATGTATTTTAATGATTTTAGCTTTCTACTTCATATTTCTTCAAAAGTAATTAATAAATTTTGATGTCAAATTTGAAGTAGGAAAGGACTAGCCATGGGAAGGAGTGATTATAGTTTAGGAAAGATCCAATTAATATATTGGATACCAAGAAGCCTCCAAAATTTCTGGAAATGCCACCATGATGGATGTGTGTTATACTTTATAACACTTGTGAGACTGGTCACATCGAGTCGAGCGTTTTGCTCTCTCTGAGTGCATCTTGTCATTCTTGCTAGACTTTGAAACCTTGCTTCCCTAATATTTTATGCAAAATGACGCCAAAAATATTACCAGGCAAGATTTTATGGTTATGAATATATCCTGCAAATTTGAGAAGGCTAGCTATAATATTTTTTTGTTAGAGCGGTAACAGCCAATAATAAAGGAGGTATATGGCCTCACAGTCTAAGGTACCATTTTGAATCATTTAAGCCGGCCTAAGGTGACCTTGAAAACAATAGCCAAGGTCAACAAACTGGATACTGGTACTCCATCATCTACTGAACCTCCGAAGCCATTTTCAATAGTTTCCATGCAATATAGTCAGCATAAGTGTGAAAATATCTCCAAAAAGGCCAAAAATTGCCTCGGTGAGGTACTTTGGTGGTCAGTGGATGACCTTCAATGAAGAGCTTCAAGGTCAAATTTCTGCATGCTTACAGAGGACATATATGTATTATATATACCAGCCATAGGATGATCTAACTTTCTGTATATGAGGAACTGGGCCAAAATGTGAAACAAGCAATCAGTGCCCGTGAACGGGCTCTGTGTCGGCTGACTGTGTGTCTTGAGTTTTAGAGTAGAAGTGAAGGAAGAAAAGGACACAAAAATAGCATCAGAGATGCCCGTAACCCACAGCCTAGGGAAATATTTTTAACACCATGAAATATAGAAGTAATGTATCAGTACAAAGTTCAGGATACTTTCAGAGCACTGTCAGTTATATAAAGGTCCAAACAATGTTTAAATAGAGAAAATAGTGTCTAAGGGAAAGATAATGCATGTAAAGATAAGTATTAAAACAAAATAATTCAATAACAAGATGACAGCATTAATCAGTAAACTAAAGATTACAACACTCTTTATCTACATCTGCATGGCCGAATTATGGTTTAGATGTTTTGAATATTACCATGCATACGGAAATGGTAATACATTTAATGAATGCTTATGTGTGGTGTTGGAGCAAAATCTGTGGCTCACTTGATGAAATTCCATTGTTACAATGGGAAGTTATAAAAGTAAAATTCTTAATGATTCTAATATGACTTCAACAGTGCTTAATCTGCATCAAAAGCCAGACCCAAAGGTGCAACAAGATTTTAAAGGTCAAGGTCACTACAACAAGGTCAAATCAAAGTCAAACCATGATGTTGCACACCTACACCCCCTAACCAATGTCCCTAGTAAGTATCAACTTCCTACACCTTACAGTTTCTGAGATATAGCCCAGACAAGATTTTAGAAGTCAAGGTCACTATGGCAAGGTCAAAGGTCAAATCCTGGTCAGACCATGACGCTGCACACCTACACCCCCTAACCAATGTCCCTACCAAGTATCAACTTCCTACACCTTACGGTTTTCGAGATATAACCCGGACAAGATTTTGTAGGTCAAGGTCACTACAGCAAGAAAAATCAAGGTCACACCATGACGTTGCACACGTACAACCCCTAACCAATGTCCCTAGTAAGTATCAACTTCCTACACCTTACAGTTTCCGAGATATAGCCCGGACAATATTTTATAGGTCAAGGTTACTATGGCAAGGTCAAAGGTCAAATCAATGTCACACCATGACGTTGCACACCTACAACCCCTAACCAATGTCCCTACCAAATATCAACTTCCTACACCTTACGGTTTCCAAGATATAGCCCGGACAAGATTTTATAGGTCAAGGTCACTACGGCAAGGTCAAATCAAGGTCAGACCATGATGTTGCACACCTACAACTCCTAACTAATGTCCCTGCCAAGTATCAACTTCCTACACCTTATGGTTGCCGAGATATAGCCCGGACAAGATTTTCAAAGTCAAGGTCACTACGGCAAGGTCAAAGGTCACATCAAGGTCAGATCATGACGTTGCACACCTACACCCCCAACCAATGTCCCTGCCAAGTATGAACTTCCTACACCGTACGGTTTCTGAGATACAGCCCGGCCAAACTATTTCCCGCCGCCCATCCGGACACCATGGGTGAAAACAATACCCCGACAGCCCTTAAGGGCTGTGGGGTAAAAATGGGCAAAATCTGACCTTTAAGAGGCCACCAGTGACCTGGAAATTGAAGGTCAAGGTCACAAAACAATAGCATTCGTGGCATTGCCCATATATACCCACATACCAAATTTGAAAGGTCTAACTTAAATATTTTTTAAGTTATCGCGTCTGAAAGGAAATCTCTGCGGCAGCAGCATGACCGTACTGAATCCTAAATATCCCCGACTTTCGTCCGGGGATACAATGACAATCTGGGCACAATACAGATGACAAACCCATATTCTGTTTTGATTCACTCACCAGAAGGGAGCACAGCTGCGTTCTGCCCTTTTGTGCTGCCTCATGTAATGGTGTGAAGCCCCACTTGTCCACAGCATTAACACTGGCATTAAAGGTGATGAGCAGGGCAGCAATGTCCACATGTCCATAGGAGGAAGCATTGTGCAGGGGAATCAGCCCACCTTTGTCCTGAGCATTCACATCAGCGCCATTTTCAAGCAGATACTCTGCTACCTCCACATTGTTGTAACCAGCTTGAATACACAGAAATGGCAACAAAATTGCTAGGATTACATATCCCTTTCAACAGCTAAGGTCATAATCAAGACACAGCCTCACTAAATCTCAAATGTTGCTATGTGTTGGATCTGAATGAGATGAAGGCAAAGTGATCATATGCCACAGAGACATCATACACACTGACATAGGTGTTATCAAATTCATCTCTGACAACTTATACAAAGACACAGCAAATTTATTCAAACATGCAATAAAACTCTAAATTTATGATCTCTGTACTGCCAAAGCTTTAAAAACATAGCCATAGCCAGCTGGCATGATGCAAAGCAATTCAATTTTGTGCTAGTAAATTTTTCAACAAATCTATTACATACTCCAGAAGCTCCAGCAACCCAGTGGTTAACAAATATTGCATTTAATTACTTTGGCTCACAACAGTGTTTATCATTGCAAATCCAGTTCACAGCACTACACAAAATACACTGAGGGCATTTTTATACAGCCTTTGTTGTTGGAAAAGACATAAAAGCTCAATTTTGACCTTTATCAATAAAAAAAAACAAAACAAACTGGAAAATTTAAGAATTAAATTAAATTTTTATAAGATAATATCTTACCTAGTGGACCGGTGCAATAGTCCGGCGCCTAGCCGGTCCCGCCAAACATTAGAAAAAAATGTCCTGAGCTGGGCTCTGGCCTGGACCGGTAGTGTAGTATTCACTCGCCAGGTGTCACCGGACACCCAGCTCCCCTACTGCGCGTGTGCGCGCATGTGCACTTCCTCTTTTTGTTGCCTACCAAGTAAAGTCCCCTTGATTTAAGCGGGGAAGGTAGGGTGGGACTCTCCTTGTCCACTAGGTAAGATATTATCTTATAAAAATTTAATTTAATTCTTAAATTTTCCATTTTATTGCGTTAATATATCTTACCTAGTGGACCGGTGCAGAATAACTACCCATTGGATGGTGGGTAGATCAATCAAAAATTCAGGGGACTCACTATGGGAGATAACTCCCAAACATCATATAGACCAAGGTAACAACCCTAGACCGGTTCCTAACCCTCTCGGTTACATTACATTACCCCCCACCCTTTTTTTTTCTTTCAGAAATCTGACACTCATGAAGAGGGGAGGAGAGAAGAGTCCCAATGAGTCCTGAGGAAGCAATAGGGGAAGTTCCATTTGGTCTCTCATCTATCCTGAGAGGTAAGGTAGACTGCAGAGACATTTTTTTTTTTTTTTACATATTTACAAAGGGGACTCAAAACTTAATCTCTAATCTGTTGAGCTGCTACCACCGGGCCCAGGTGGTATAGCTCAGAGTCTGCCCAGGCTACATCCTTTAGGTAGAACTGGGTGAACCTGAAAAGCTTTGGAAGCCGCGAAAGCCCGGACATCATGGGCCCGAACTTGATGCAAATTTTGAGACTGCTCATCCGAGAGTTGGTAACATAAGCCAATCGTTTGTTTGATCCAGGAAGAGACAGTGGCTGGTAAAATGTCTTTCTTGAAGCTCTTCCTAAAAGAGACGAAAACCAACTCCTTGTCTGACCGAAGGTCCTTGGTTTTGTCTAGATAGTAACGCAAGGATCTCACCGGACACAAGGTCCTGTCCTCCTTAAGAGACTTGTCCAAGGTCGGAGCAAGAGCCGGGATTATAACCGGGGCTACACAACCCGGACCCTCCTTAGCCAGGTGGTTCTTGGAGATGAAACTTGGGGAAGGGTACAGGGAGACATTAGACCAATCCTCCTGATGCCTGATGTTCCTATGTACCCAGGCATGAATCTCACTTCTTCTTTTGCCCGACCCTAAGGCAAGAAGGAAGACCGTCTTAAAGGTAAGGTGTTTAAGGGAAGCCTTCCTAAGAGGTTCAAAGGGAGGTTTCGTGAGCTGATGAAGAACCAAGGAAAGGTTCCAGGAAGGAACACCCCTCCTACCCTTAGGCTTGTCCCTATGGAAACTGTCCAACAGTCTGGTAAGATTCTCATCCTTACCAATGTTTACCTGGCCATTTCCTATCTTGTCGGATATAGCGGTCCTATAGCCATCTATCGTGCTAGGTTGCAGATGTTTCTCCTGAAATAGGTAAAGCAGGAAGTCAGCGATCTGCTTTATAGAAGGAGACCTGAAGTCCACCTTATGTTCCTCACACCATCTGACAAAAACGGACCACTTTGATTCGTAGATGGCTCTGCTTGAACGTATCTGAGGAGCTTCAATTCGTGTTGCCACTTCTTCAGAGAAGCCTGCCTGTTGGATGGCATAGGCCCTAGGAGCCATGCATGCAGATTCAGACTGTGAAGGTCCCTGTGAGGACACTGATTGAAGGGTTGAGTCAATAGGTTCCCTACTCTCGGCAGACTTAGGGGAATCTGTACCGACATGCTGACCAGATCCCAAAACCATGGCATGTTGGGCCACCCTGGTGCAATGAGAATGACTCTGTGGAATCCTTGATCCATCAACTTGGAGACCACCTTCCCTAGGAGAGCCACTGGGGGAAAAACATAGGCATCCAGATTTTGCCAGGGAACGCTTAGAGCATCCACTTTCCAGGCTAGTAGATCCGGAACCCGGGACACAAACCTGGGAAGTTTGCGATTGAACTTGGTCGCAAAAAGGTCCACCTCCGGTCTGTGCCATCTTCTGCAAATCTGGTCGAAGACTTCCTGCAGGAGGGACCATTCCGTTTGTATCACCTGACCGTACCGGGACAACTTGTCCGCAATGACATTGAGGTGACCCGGAATATGCCTTGCTCTTAATACAATCTGCCTCTGGTTGCACCACATCAGCAGCCTCCAGAGGAGAGCACAGAGAGAGCCGGATTTCATACCGCCCTCCATGTTTTTGTAAGAGACCACTGTTGTGTTGTCGGAACACACCAGAATGGTATGGTTCCAACACAACCGCTCGAACCGTTTTAGGGCTAGTAACACAGCCTTGAGTTCCAGCAAGTTTATATGCAAGGCGCCTTCTTGCGTGGACCAGAGGCCTCTTGCTGTGAAGTCGCCTAAGTGAGCACCCCAACCTTCGTTTGAGGCGTCGGTAAACAGTTGAAGAGCGTGTTGCAATGGGTGTAGAGGTTGACCTTTTAGGACGTTGCCTGGGTGCAACCACCACCTCAGGTGTGGATGAAGGGACTGAGGCAGAGGGATAATCTTTTCTAATGATTCCGGGACATGCCAATGCCTCTTCAGATGCCACTGGATAGGGCGCATGTGGAGTCGTCCGGCTACTACCTGTTTCTCTGTGGCTGTTAGTAGTCCTATAAGGGACATGAACTGTCGGACCGAACACACCTGTTGATTGAGGAGGTCGCTGATCTTTTGGGACAGAGCCATCCACCTCTCCTGGGTCGGTTTGACCAGCCCCTGAGAGAGGTCGAAACGGTAACCTACAAAGTTGAATACCTGCTGAGGCACCAACTCCGACTTGGTCATATTGACTACCCACCCTAACCTGTGGTATAGGTCCAAGAGGGTCCGGGTATGAAGTAGGCACGTTTCTGGGCACGGGGCTCTCAGCAACCAGTCGTCGAGGTACTGGTGGATCCTGATACCCCGAGCCTGTGCCATTAACCTGACTTCCTTGGCCACCTTTGTGAACTCCAACGGAGCCGTTGAGAGGCCAAAGGGGAGAGCTGTGAACTGATAAGCTTGACTGTGGAGGAAGAACCTGAGGAATTTCCGCGACCTTTGTCCTATTGGGATATGGAAGTAAGCGTCGCTGAAATCCAGAGACGTCACCCACTCCCCTTTTTGAAGGGAGAGTCGGATGGTCTCTGGTGTCTCCATCTTGAAAGATGAAGTTGCTAGGTAACAGTTCAGTCGACTTAAATCTAGGATGGGCCTCCATTTCCTGTTGGGTTTTGGTACAAGAAACAAGCGGTTGTAAAAGGCCAGGGAGGATGGGGTTGTCACCTTTTCTACCGCCTGTTTCTGAAGGAGTGCCTGTAAAGAGTCCTTTATGTGCTTGTTTTTGACCGGATTTGCGTATCCACTGATAATTACCGGTGACCTTGTCAGGGGAGGTTTCTCTTTGAAGTGTAGGGTGTACCCTTCCTGAAGAATTGAAACTACTCTTGTGTTTGCACCCAGGGAGTGCCAGACCTGCCAAAACCTTTGCAGTCGGACCCCCACAGGTGGATTTTGTACAACATGAGGGATATTTTGAACAGTTGGAACATAAAGACAATGATTTACACAGCAAACAGGCTTCACACACTTTATTTCTCTTTGGGTCTGATTGGGTCTTATGTCTTTGTTTTCCGACAGCCCGGTTACACAAGGTACATGACAGACAACATTTAAGTTTACGGTCTTGATTACATGTTTGTTTAAGTCCAGACACATTGGATCCTCCACACTTGACTTTAACTGAGGATCTACTAAACAATAATTGTCATTTATAAGACTGTTGACGGGACGATCTGGAGAAATGACTGGAATTGCTGCCTCCACGTCCGCGACCCCTTCCTCTATAAGAAAACTGGCGCCAAGGCTGGCTAGACTGATAGGAAGAGTGGCCTGATTGCCTACCATCTTTCTTGTCATACGGCTTGTAACGATATGACTGGTGTTTCCTACCAGAGTGCTGCCCTGTGCCCGGACCGGGACCTTGAGCACTTGGTGTAGACTCAAACGTTGCTATATCCTGTTCCGCTGCAGCTAGGATGTCATCTGGAAACAGGGACGAACTGAACAGCGGAGCATTACGTAATCTGTTCCAAGAATCCGGTTTCAAACCGGGTTTAGCAAACTCAAGATAAGAATCCCTGCGGAGTAAGATGAAGTTAGCTAGTTGAATGAACAAGCCGTCCGCAAGGTGTTGGAGTGAAGTTCCGAGTGCCACAGAGACACTTGAGTGAAAGGAAGACAAGTCTTTGAGATCTCTGATGGCATCTACAACCTCTTTAGGGGCTTTCCTCTTCACAATAACGTCATTAAGCAAACTGATGTGATTGTTCATCTTGTCTTGGATCTCACTGGTGCATCTGTTAAATGCTGCCGCGTGGTTGGTAATGTATGTCCCTTCTCTTGCACACTTTTCCCACCGGCGTAAAATATCCTGTGGTACCGGGCGAGAAGCGGGACCAGACTGAGGATAAGCTGAGGCTTTAGCTACCCTAGAGTACTGAGCATTCAGGCGGGCCTCAGAGTCCGACCAACTAAAGATGGTTCTACCTGGTCTAGAAGAGGATTCTTGTCTAAGCCTATGCTGTCTGTACCATTTGGATTGGCTTTTAGGTGTACGGATGAACTGGTCAACTTTCAAGCCCGCTGATTCCTGTGACCTTGAGGGATAACCCTCAGCGACCCTGCAATTCAACTTCTCCATCTTGTGACAGGGCCAGTCATCTGGGGGAAATTCCACTGAAACCTTGCCTGTCTTTCTAGGTCGTTTGCCTTTCCACGGGTTGTTTGAGGTATCCCCATCCGATACTGAAAGTTCAAAATCTGGGATATGAGTCCATCCTAAAAAGGCCCTGACAGCTCTACACGTTTTGTGATAGTTCATTTCTTCGTTTTGCTCTGTGGCTTCGGAGTCTGATATTTCACCTTCATCAGAGTCCTTGTTAGACTGGTCATGGTTTGATTCAACATCAGAAGCGTCCGGATCAGCAAAGAAGGACTGACCGACACCGGAAGCACCGGTGACCGAAGCCGACAAGGTGGAAGAGCCTGAAAAGGTAGCTGGCTTGGAGATGGAATCACCACCGGAAGAAAGTGACAAAACAGGGCCCGGAACGGGTATGTCCACTTTAGCCGGTTGCTCAGTATTTTGAGTAGGCAGGGAAGTGCTTACAGTGTGTTCCTTCACCGGAGCCGGTGCCTCAGACACAACTGTAGCAGTACGAACAGTCTTTTTCTTTTTCAGCTTCTTTCCCGGGCCCTTATTCTTTGCATCCTTTGGATGTGAAATTTGCCCGTCTGAAGCCGGAGGCCTCACCGGACCGGTGGCTCCAGGCTCAGAGGGATTGAAGAATGGTTGTTCAGAAGTAGTAACCGCAGTATTGGTAACTGGGGCTTTAGGAGTAGAGAAGATGTTTGTTCTAGTAAGTAATGCCTCGAATCGGGCGAATTTTTCCTCTAATTTGTTGTTAAGATTGTCAAAGTCTTGTTTTGAGACAAATTCTTCGGGAGAATGATGGGTAATAGAGAAAACCTCTTGATTACCGGAACCGGAAGCTTGAACCGGAACGTCTTCTTCCTCCAGTTCATCTCCACCCAAATCCTCCTGGGGAACTACACCCACCACGGTAACCTTGGAGGGAGATACCAAAAGTCCGGACTTTTTATCTTTTCTGATTTTATACTGAGGGGTGGAGAGCATAGAACGTTGTTGTTCGGTGAAAGAATTACAAATAGTACATAACTGGTTCTTCACACAAGGGTCATCCCCCAACTTTTTGTCTCTACACCTGGCACACTTTTTATGTCCATCAAATGCCGCCATAATGTGCCCGCAGTTACCTCTACGTTGTCCTGGTGATGCCATGATATATATCAGAACTAATAATCCACGTTTAAACAACCACCAAACAATATGTCACTTGTAAAATAATAAAAAGTTTCTCTTATAACTTTCACGATTTCAAACACAATGGCGCCAAACAAAAAGAGGAAGTGCGCATGCGCGCACACGCGCAGTAGGGGAGCTGGGTGTCCGGTGACACCTGGCGAGTGAATACTACACTACCGGTCCAGGCCAGAGCCCAGCTCAGGATATTTTTTTCTAATGTTTGTCGGGACCGGCTAGGCGCCGGACTATTGCACCGGTCCACTAGGTAAGATATATTAACGCAATAAAAAGTTACATTAAAATCAATTTGAATATCTGTCACTGAATTTTCACTGAATGATAAAAGGACAGAAACCCACAAAACCTATTCTAAATCAGGTGACGGATTTCACTTTTCCCAGTACCTGCTAGGTGCAGAGGAGTGGAGTTACGTCCCTGTGTGTCTCTACAGTTGATGTTTTCTTCTGTCACAAGCTTCTGCACGCGAGCAAGAATTCCCTTCTTTGCAGCTTCCAGAAGAGCTGCATCACCTGATATGACAGACCAGGAATTATTAAATTAACTTAATAGGAGTTTCCTTTTTACCTTTAATTAAGCATTGAAAAAGTACAACAAATTCTTTTACATATTAATACATTACGTTTTTGTCTAGCCTGAGAACACAAAATTGCTTCAATTATCAACAAAGGGTTTGAAATTGGAGGTTAAGTCTATTGTGCATCCAACAAAATAACAAATTGAGTAAAATCAAATATGATAGGTGCATACATGGTCAAACAAACTGTGGCACCTTCTAAATCTACTTGCGAAAAGGTAATGATACTTGGTTTAATATACAGCATGAGTAGTCTTGGCTGCTCCTTACCTCTCAAGAGATCAGCGACATCCACATCCCCTTCTTTCACAAGATCTAGGGGAGTGTGACCATCTCTGTTCTTCTTATTCGCATCCGCCCCATGCTATAAACCACAGAGTAATCAAAAATGCCTTACATAGTATGAATGTGGTGAAAGGTAAGCACATTACTGTATGTTTTTACTTTTACAGATTCCCTAGCTTCAAATGACTAAATTTACACCAAGAAAAGCATTTCAAAATTTATCAATGTTTGAGTGGAAAAGCTACAAATAGAAAACTAGGGACGTCACTACTCCAACTATTTCATGTCGGTTATTTGCCAAGTACTATTTGTGTCGACACTGAATAACCGTGGAATTTATAAAACTACCAAAAAATCTTAAGCTTGATATTCAAAATGGCAATGAAAATGCTAAATATGTGAAATAAATTGAAAATATATGTCCATAATCTGTAAAATTAATTAAATTTGCCATTTTCGTGCGACTTCTGATGAATCTTTTTCTCATACAGGAAGTAGGCAATATAAGAGGTATATGGTAGTTCTGGTTTTACGTGAATGTATAAACAGTAAAGAAAACACGGTTTCTGTTGGATTTTAACTTATTTTGTGTGACAATATGGACATATTTGATGGATTCAGACCTTCTGCCATCTTTTACTACATTGACTATTCATATTTTAAAATATGAAATCGGTATATAGCACCACACCGTTGTCAATTATTTGGCTAGTAGTGACAGCCCTATAGAAAACAGCAATTTTGTGAAATTTCCTTCAACTGGACCAGACATAAAGTGCAAAACATAACACTCCAGCAACTGACCAGTGCCATATCAACTAGAACTATGCATCGGAGAACCGATGCAAATTTGTATCCACTGGAAGGACAACTCACCAAAGCCAGTAAACCGTTTGACCTTGAAGGAGGAGTCCAAGGTCAAATCTGACCACTCCACAAGATTCCCAGCCCATGATTTCCTATAGGTTGGTTTACCATCCCAAACCTCTAGGACCAATAATAAGCGAGTTATAAGCACTTTTAAGCTTGGCTATCCTCGTTTGACCTTGAAGGTGAGTGGCAAGGTCAAATCTGACCACATCAGAAGATTCGTAGCACATTATTTCCTATAGGTTGGTTTCACATTGCAAACCTCTAGGAGATATAGGCACTTTTAAAGTCCACTATGTGGATGACCTTGAATTAAGAGCTTCAAGGTCAAATGTCTGCTAGGTTGTAGACGACATATATATCTGTCATACATATCACCTAAAAAGAGATTCAACCTTTTGCCTATGAGAAACAGCCAGTAGAAAAATGTAGATAATTTTCAAAGAAATGCCCGCAGCAGTCATCTTGTTTTTCAGAATGCGGCTAATTTAAGTCCCAGAGAAGCTTACCCTCCAATGAAGATATCCTGCAAATTTGGTGAACCTAGCTGGTGTAGTTTTCCTCAGAGAGCGTTAACGCCCAAAATCTCTCTACGAGCGGCAGCGGCGGCGTAGTGAACGCTAAACCAAAGTATCCACCGGAGGCATCCAGTGGATACAATTATAAGTTGGCCCAGTAGATTAATGCATAGACTTAATCTTTACCTTCATAAGCAGCTTGCAGATCTCAAACTTGCCCTTGGCTGCAGCTTCATGTAGAGGTGTGAACTTCCAGAGGTCAGCAGCATTCACACACGCACCATGTTCTATGAGCAGCTGTGTCACCTCATAGTGGCCATAGGAACAAGCGTTGTGCAAGGGAACCAGCCCTCTGTGCAAATAACAGAATTGTACACAGAAAACTATACTAAACAGATACTGCAGTAAATTTAACATGAATATGCAAAAGGCAAAAAAAAGCAGTTGGAAAAATAACACAGAATCATGATTGACCCTTTTGTGTTCCCTTTGTTAATCCAGCAGAATTCTAGATTTGGGTTTAACATGGCTCTCAATAAATCTAAAGCCAAGAATTATGTTCATACGTTGATGGATGGTGGAGGAAAGCTGGGTATACTATGTGATAAAGATTTTGTAGTGTGGATCAACAGCCAGGAACTATCAACACTCCTATTTTAGCTCAGGGTCAAGATTTTAATACCCCAGAATTTGAAATGTGCATGACAAGTAAAGACTGTAGCCATACCCTTTGTCCTTGGCATGTACATCTGCGCCATGTTTGAGCAGAAACTCCACCAGACCCACCCGATTGTACCCTGCAGCAAAGTGTAGTGGCGTGGAGTGTCTGCCATCCAGGTCCCGGCAGTTCACTGCATGGGGGTGTGAGGATACCAACTTCTGTTACACAGAGAGGGAAATACAGGACTTGAGCTCTCTTTTTAGGTAGAAATGTTATTTCAGGTATTGTCACATGCTGGATTAAAAATTTAACTTTTGCTGTGTTAACAGTATGAACCAGTAGACTCTAGATAAATAGAACCATTGAAAGTTGAATTAAGGTCAAAATTACTCAGTCTTGAAGTGTTAAGGACTGTAATCCTGTATTATCATGAGCAAAAAAATTGCCCTTCTTACAAGAGTCAAATTATGGGACTATCAGAAATTAAAAGAAACACAGAGTCTATTGTACAATGACCTCTGAATAAGGCCACGCAAAGAGTACTCTTGTCTGCTTCAATCGGCAAGCATACAGGTGACATGAATGTGAAAATATGTTACAATATGTCTCTAATGCCTTATTCAAAAAACAAAGATATACACTAAAGAAATAAGACCTTGATGAGGTCAAGATCCCCAGCCTTTGCAGCCTCTAAGAGTTGAATATCAACATCGGTTCCACCAGCAGGTACATCATCTAAAATACAGTAACAATAAAACTGATATTTTATGTGTTATTGACAAAGTATTCACAAAACAAGGAATATCTGTAACATCACTTACAAATCACATTTCATAAATTTACTTACTTTAAGAGTCATGTACTTTTTGTGTTTACAAACAACTTATTGATTGCAAAGAAATGTACAGTTCTTTATCACAAACAAATGTTTAGTTATCACAAACAAATGTTTAATTATTCCTTGTAAGGTTACAGTAACAAACTGGAATTATAAAACATAAAGAGTATGCATGCATGAGACTCCTCAATCTTACAACAATTTACATCTACTATTATATACATTTAACAGTGTACTTACTTATGTTTTTATAAATTTTGACCTCCTCTGCTGTTTGGGCATGCATGATTCTCAACACAAAATAAACCAACCCTGACCATGGACAACACAAAAATATTTTTCTTAGATTCAAACTTAGAGGCATGACCTGGAAAGCGACAAGGGCCAAGCGCTAATTAGTTTGTAAAGCACTTTATACTAAATCTTCTATAGATACTTACCCACAAGAATCTTTGCAATGTTATCTGGTGCTAGCTGGGCAGCTGTGTAACCCTGCAGAGACACGATGCTTGGATCCACTCCAAAGGTCAGCAGCAAACGACATGCCTGGACATTTCCTTGCTGGGCAACTCGGTGTAAAGCTGTCTGACCAAGGCCATCCAAGGCATTTACCTGTACAAAAAAGAGAGAAGTCAAAATGTAAGAATAGCATCAGAGATGCCCGTACCCCACAGCCTAGGGAAATATTTTTAACACCATGAGATATAGAAGTACTGTACCAGTACAAAGTTCAGGATATTTTCAGAGCACTGTCAGTTATATAAATGTCCAAACAATGTTTAAATAGAGAAAATAATGTCTAAAAGAAAGATAATGCATGTACTCTTTATCTACATCTGGCATGGCCGAATTATGGTTTAGATGTTTTGAATATTACCATGCATACAGAAGTGGTAATACATTTAATGAATGCTTATGTGTGGTGTTGGAGCAAAATCTGTCGCTCACTTGAAGAAATTCCATCTGTTACAATGGAAAGTTGTAAAAATAAAATTCTTAATGTGACTTTAATAGTGCTTAATCTGCATCAAAAGACAGACCCAAAGGTGCAACAAGATTTTAAAGGTCAAAGTCACTACGACTAGGTCAAAGGTCAAATCAAGGTCACACCATGATGCTGCACACCTACAACCCCTAACCAATGTCCCTACTGAGCATCAACTTCCTACACTTTACGGTTTCTGAGATATAGCCCGGACAAGATTTTATAGGTCAAGGTCACTGCGGAAAGGTCATAGGTCAAATCAAGGTCAGACCAGGACGTTGCACACCTACACCCCCTAACCAATGTCCCTACCAAGTATCAACTTCCTACACCATACAGTTTCCGAGATATAGCCCAGACAGGATTTTATAGGTCAAGGTCACTACGGCAAAGTCAAATCAAGGTCAGACCATGATGTTGCACACCTACACATCCTAACCAATGTCCCTACCAAGTATCAACTTCCTACACCTTATGGTTTCTGAGATACAGCCTGGACAAACTTTTTCCCGCCGTCCGCCCGCCCGCCCATACGGACACCATGGGTGAAAACAATACCCCGACAGCCCTTAAGGGCTGTGGGGTAAAAAGTCACATCACAATATATTTAACTCAAGTTTTTATGGCAATATCACTACAACAATTAAATACTAGACTTGCCCAAAGTCTTTGTATTGGTATCCATCATTGACTGAAAGTTAAATTTAAATTGGAAACTTAATACACCACCAGCATTCTGGAGTAAGCAGGAACAATCTCTAAAATAACTTTCATACGCACATAAGCTTCATAACCAAAGTATCCACCGAATGCATCTGGTGCCCAAGGTCAAAGATTTTTTACAAACATCGTGAGCTTGTTGTATACGATATTTACCAAAACTAACTATTGTTTTTTGTCTCCCTGATATCATAAATTTAACCTCCAACAAGGAGGCATATGTAATTGGCTTTGTGTATTTGCTTGCTTGCATAATAACAAAGAAATTTGAAGGAAATGGCTACAGTGACACAAGGAACAAATGATTAAATTTCAGGAATCATCCAGCTCAACATCTTGATCCATAAATTTTTCAAATGATTTTTTAAATTATTTTATGGTTACACTCATTTTAAAGATCAAGGTCACTACAGCAAGGTCAAATCAAGGTCACACAGTGACAATGCACAGCTACAGTCCTTATCAAGTATGAACATCTTACATGTCACTGTTTCTAAGATACAGCTCGGACAAGAAAACAACACACGCACAGCCATTAAAGACTGCGGGGGTAGAAAACGGAACTGCCATATTTCGTTTTCATGAGCTTTACTTTAAGTTAGTGTGCCTATTCGATTGGGGATGTACTAAAATACATCTTTTATCGTAACCCCAGAATTGAAAGAGTTTTTTCATTGGTGTCATATTTTTGACACCAACTCAACCTTAGGATCTAGTTATACACAGGCTTCTGTACTTCAGTGGGTCAACGAATATCCAAGCAGATTACAGGAAAACTTGGTTTACATCCAGTCACTAATCTGTATTAACTTATTTCTTTAAGTGATGCATTTGTGTTCTTGTAGAGACCTTCAAGAGAGAAATATTATACATGCGTTTGTTTGTGTGGATTACCTTACCTTTGCTCCATGCTTAAGTAGGGCATCCATCACATCATAATGAGACTTGTCAGCAGCCATGTGCAGGGGAGTCAGCAATCTACAACATAATATGCTTGTCATAAGGTAGGGCTGTTAAAAGAGTATCCCATTATTAATTAAAACTCAATAGATTATTGGGGGTACAAAATTACAATTAGCAAATAAGTACTTTTTAAAATTTTTATATTTCCCACAAAACTATTGGTAGCTTTCTGAATATCCACATGAAAATTGTCAAAACTGTATATTTTTATCTATGTTATCACCAAAGGAGTGATATTAAAAAAAATGAGAATTCAAGTTGAACATTAATTTAGTAGAAAGCAGGGTCACTTTTCACAGGACCCGATATTTATTTCTACTCAAAGGGAATTCTGCTTATCAGAGTTGTGCTTGACAGGGTTTGATTGCATAGTCTATCACAAAATAGACGATTTCAGCAAGTATTCTTTATTCTTGCTGCTCAAAGATGTAGGGGTGAGATAACAAAACCAGTATCAAGGTCTCGAGACTGTATCTCTGAAATACCAAATCAAAGTTTTATAGCTGGTATATGAACTGCCAGAATATAAAATATTTGAAAGAGTAAAATATTAGAAACAGAAATTATTGTGACGACATTTTAAACCTTTCTCTGATATTTTACATATTTCCTGCTTAATGAGCCACTATGATGAACATATTGTTTCATAAATTCCACTTCCTGTTCATAGACCTAGTCAATTGGGACAACATTAGAACACTTTTTATGGGGGGGGGGGGGGGGTCTACTGGACTCAAAGTTGTTTTGAATTGGCGGAACACCAATTTGGAAACTAGACCTAGCGCATTGGAGAACCGATGCAAATTGTATCCACTGTAAAGACAATGCACCAAAACCTGTAGGACCAATAATAAGCGAGTTATAAGCACTTTTAAGTTTGGCTGTCCTCTTTTGACCTTCAAGGAGGGGCCCAAGGTGAAATCCGACCACGCCAGAAGATTCCCAGCGCATGATTTCCTATATGTTGGTTTACCATCAGAAAACATCTAGGACCAATAATAAGCGAGTCATAGGCACTTTTACCTTTGGCTATCCTCGTTTGACCTTGAAGGAGGGGCCCAAGGTCAAATCCGACCACACCAGAAGATTCCCAGCCCATGATTTCCTATATACTGGTTTACCATCCCCAACCTCTAGGACCAATAAAAAGCGAGTTATAAGCACTTTTAAGTTTGGCTGTCCTCGTTTACTCTTGAAGGAGGGGCCCAAGGTCAAATCCGACCATGCCAGAAGATTCCCAGCCCATGATTTCCTATAGGTTGGTTTACCATCCCAAACCTCTGGGACCAATAATAAGTGAGTTATAAGCACTTTTAAGTTTGGCTGTCCTCATTTGACTTTGAAGGAGGGGCCCAAGGTCAAATCCGACCACACCAGAAGATTCCCAGCGCATGATTTCCTATATGTTGGTTTACCATCCCAAACCTCTAGGACCAATAATAAGTGAGTTATAAGCACTTTTAAGTTTGGCTGTCCTCATTTGATCTTGAACGAGGGGCCCAAGGTCAAATCCGACCACACCAGAAGATTCCCAGCCCATGATTTCCTATAGGTTGGTTTACCATCCCAAACCTCTAGGACCAATAATAAGTGAGTTATAAGCACTTTTAAGTTTGGCTGTCCTCATTTGACCTTGAAGGAGGGACCCAAGGTCAAATCTGACCACACCAGAAGATTCCCAGCCCATGATTTCCTATATGTTGGTTTACCATCCCAAACCTCTAGGACCAATAATAAGCGAGTTATAAGCACTTTTACCTTTGGCTATCCTCATTTGATCTTGAAGGAGGGGCCCAAGGTCAAATCCGACCACACCAGAAGATTCTCAGCCCATGATTTTCTATATGTTGGTTTACCATCCCAAACCTCTAGGACCAATAATAAGCGAGTTATAAGCACTTTTAAGTTTGGCTGTCCTCGTTTGACCTCGAATGAGGGGCCCAAGGTCAAATCCGACCACACCAGAAGATTCCCAGCCCATGATTTTCTATATACTGGTTTACCATCCCAAACCTCTAGGACCAATAATAAGCGAGTTATAAGCACTTTTAAGTTTGGCTGTCCTTGTTTGACCTTGAAGGAGGGGCCCAAGGTCAAATCCGACCATGCCAGAAGATTCCCAGCCCATGATTTCCTATATGTTGGTTTACCATCCCAAACTTCTAGGACCAATAATAAGCGAGTTATAAGCACTTTTAAGTTTGGCTGTCCTCGTTTGACCTCGAATGAGGGGCCCAAGGTCAAATCTGACCACACCAGAAGATTCCCAGCCCATGATTTTCTATATGCTGGTTTACCTTCCCAAACCTCTAGGACCAATAATAAGCGAGTTATAGGCACTTTTAACTTTGGCTATCCTCGTTTGACCTTGAAGGAGGGGCCCAAGGTCAAATCCGACCACGCCAGAAGATTCCCAGCCCATGATTTCCTATATGTTGGTTTACCATCCCAAACCTCTAGGACCAATAATAAGCAAGTTATAAGCACTTTTAAGTTTGGCTGTCCTCATTTGACCTTGAAGGAGGGGCCCAAGGTCAAATCTGACCACACCAGAAGATTCCCAGCCCATGATTTCCTATATGTTGGTTTACCATCCCAAACCTCTAGGATCGATAATAAGCGAGTTATAAGCACTTTTAAGTTTGGCTATCCTCGTTTGACCTTGAAGGAGGGGTCCAAGGTCAAATCTGACCATATCGGAAGATTCGCAGCACATGATTTCCTATAAGTTGGCTTCACATTGCAAACCTCTAGGACCAATAATAAGGGAGATATAGGCACTTTTAAAGTCCGCTATGTGGGTTACTTCGGTACTCCGTGGATGACCTTAGATTAGGAGCTTCAAGGTCAAATGTGTGCAAGGTTGTAGAGGACATGTATATGTGTCATACATATCACCTATGAAGAGATTCAACCTTCAACCTATGAGCAACAGCCAGTAGAAAAATGTAGATTATTTTCAAAGAAATGCCCGTGGCGGCCATCTTGTTTTTCAGAATGAGGCTATTTTCCTTCCCAGAGAAGCTTACCCCCCAATCAAGATATCCTGCAAATTTGGTGAACCTAGCTGCTGTTGTTTTCCTCTTAGAGCGTTAACGCCGAAAATCTCTCTACGCGCGGCGGCGGCGGCGTAGCGAACGCTCAACCAAAGTATCCACCGGATGCTTCCGGTGGATACAAATAGGAGAGCATACATCATCATCCCACCTGGTATACAAAGGCCAAGTAAATTTTTGAAGATACTATTGTGCACTCACTCTTTGTTCTTTGCATTGATATTTGCTCCCTTCCTGATCAGAAGTTCAGTCACTTGTTTTCTCTTGGGTAAAGCTGAGCTGGCAGCACAGTGCTACAATACAAACCCCACACAATTCCTCACCAGTCATGTCATAATCTATGGTCATATTGTCATAATACTTAACATTGAGCCACTGTGACTACAATTACAAATAGTGACATCACGAGCCATATTGTACCAGCCAGATGTGACCTTGCTTCCCATATTTGCAATTCTCACTGCCTCAAACATAAAGTGCCAGATCATCCATGTAGGGAATATCATCAGAATTTAATAAAATATGCCAATTTTTAAAATTTCTTCTTCAATATATCTTCTTGAGTGTTAGTAAACAACATATTTATGTGATATAAATTAATCATTTACCTATTTATAACTTTTAAAGGAGTTTTGGCAGTACTAAAGTTTTAGAAGTGATATACTTGACAGAGACAGACAATGATGTGCATGGAATACCCAAAAGTTGTCTCTTCTCTGAAAATTTTTTCAGCCTAGTATTCTAATATTTTGCAACCAAAACCCACCCGCCTAAGGAATGGTTGAATCCCTGGGCTACTAAAATTTAATATTAGTTGGGCCCTCTTGCAACCAGGTGCCTCTGGCCCATGTGGCCAGAGTAGATTATGCACACTGAACAATTATGATATTCACGGAGTAAAAAGCATCTCAGTTTTATCAAAATGTTTCAATTCTCTTTACTGTTTACTATCACTCATTGCCTGAATGGATAGATTAAAATCACTTGAAAAGTGTGGCCAGGACTAGTACACTAACAAGTTTTCTCAGTGTTAAGCCAACATAATATTTTATAGGTATGTTTAGAAATAAACTTTAGGTTTGCTGCTATTCACTGACCAGTGGAGTGTCTTCAGTGTATGGGTGTTTAAAGGCGACCTGTTCTGGGGAGATGTACTTCTTCACTCTTGTGGCATCAGCCTGTCTGGCACCCTCAAGCAAACAGTGACCTTTGAATTCAGCTAAACAAATAAAGCAAGTTGATTTTATATCACTGATTTCACCGATTACTTGTCTTTTGGACAATACTTCTAAATTCACCAAAATTTTAAAGCCAATATCAAATATTTCAAGTAAACACCTCATTGTAATACAGAAAATGCATGCTTTTTAGCAGTGAATAAGTCACACTAAATTCATATACATCAATGTTAAGACTGATCTGGATACTCACAGCAGTATGAAAACCAAACTTTTTTTTCTCAGAGCTGAAGACCAGGCCCCAAAATAGGGTGTTAAAAGTACAACAATGAACAATTTCAGGAAAATTTGAGCCCATGTCATTCAAATTCTATTGCACATTGAAACTAGAAATAGGATGCACTGTTAAGAGTAGCTGCAACATATAAAAAGAATCAGGATAGCATAGAAGGAAACACATTCACATGTGTAATGTCCACCCCATGAACGTTTTGCAGCAATTGTACAGTAGTCTTACAAGACTCTGTTTTGCTTGTAATATACATCAACAATGCTTAGATATTAATTATGTAAATTATTTCAGCTTCATCCCTTTTTGCATTGGTTCAATATTTGCTCAAAATGACTGTATCTCAAAAGGTTTTTGAGATAATCGACATTTTCAATTTCCGGCAAAATTCAAGAGATCTGCCAGAATTAGAAAAATTACAAGTTTCTCAGCAGCATTTTATTGAGGGTTAATAATTCCCAAAGGCTCCAAAAATATGCTTGAAATCACTCTATCTTTAACAGTTTTTGAGATAAATAACAGTTTCAATTTCTGCCAAAATTCAACATGACAGCTTAAATTCCAGAATTTCAACATTTTTGCAGAGTTTTTTTTTTATGTTATAAGACATCTTAGGGATAGTGCCTCTGCAAAAATAAGTTTTAACAAAAAATGCCTCTGCAAATATAAGTTATAACATTTGAGATAACCACCAACATTTTCGATTTCCGACAAAATTCAAGATGGCGGGGGGGGGGGGGGGGCAATATATCTAAGATCTCTAACATCCAAATGGTCCAAAATTAGCTTAGAATCGCTCTATTCTTTATAGTTTTCCAGATAAATGACATTTTCAATTTCTTCCACATGGTGGACAAAATTTGGGAAATTCAACTTTTTTCACAGGCACTATATCTAAGGCCTCTAGTACTCAAAGGTCCAAACTTTGCTTAAAATCACTCTATCTCTAACGGTTTTAGGGATGAATGACATTTTCAATTTCCGCAAAAAATTCAACGTGACAGCCAAAATTCAAGAAATTCAACATTGACATTTTCAATTTTTCGCCAAAATTCAAGATGGTCCCCGAAACAGATTTTTTTCAGAAAAGTCTCCAGAAGACTCTGCAGATACCCTTTGGGTCAAACATTTGGTCAAAATCACACTATATGGCACCATTTTCAAGATAACTGCATTTTTGCATTTTACGCAGACATTCAAGATGGCCGCCTAAATGGTGGGAAAAACGATTTTTGGGAAAAGTCGCCAATACACTCTGCAGATACCCTGTGGATAAAAAATTTCGTTGAAATCGCTCTATCTCACACTGTTTCTGAGACAAATGCATTTTTGCGTTTTATGCAGAAATTCCAAGATGGCCGCTAAAAATTTCGTGAAAACAACTTTTGGCAAAAGTCGCAGTGAACTGTGGAAATACCCTGGGGATCAAAATTTTTCTCAAAATCACTCTATCTTGCACCATTTCCGAGACAAATGAGTTTTTGCGTTTTACGAAGAAGTTCAAGATGGTCGCCAAAAATGGCAGGAAACAATTTCGGGGAAAAGTCACCAGTAGACTCTGCAAATTCTCTGGGGGCCAAAAATTTCGTCGAAAGTGCTCTTTCTCGCACCATTTCCGAGATATGTGCTTTTGCGTTTTACGCAAAAATCCAAGATGGCGGGAAAGTGATATTTGTAAAAAGTTGCCAGTACATGCGGGTCAAAAATTGTGTGGAAATCGCTCTACCTCACACCGTTTCCGAGATATTAAAGATTTTTCATTTTCAGCGTTAAGAAAAATCATGCCGTTTAGTTAATCGTTAATAAGTCAGCCATATTGTATAGGATCACTTCCAAAAGTTAATGATTTCCAGACATCCATATAACGGACCCACTCGCCAAATTTCATGTCAATAGGTGAAGCGCTTTTTAAGTTACCATACGGACAAGCACACCCCTTTCAAAAACATGTTTTTGGTCATGTGACTTCTCTGATTAGTTGAAATGTCATGACACCACATTCACAAATTTTTCCCAGAGCTACTGCATACATGTAGTAAATTTGAAGAGAATCCGCCCATTGGTTGCTAGCTATAAGCAATAGAAAATGTGGGAGCCGGCGGATCCACTCTCTCTTCCCCTGTCCCTTAAATACAAACAATAAATAAAAAAAAGCTATTTAGCTATTAAGAGCAAAGTGATGGAGCTATAACACCCCAAAACCATAACAGGCAAGTTGTGAACCCTGTAATCCTCCCTACCAAAATTTGGCTATGATATCCCCTTTAATTGAAGAGAAAACTAAATAGTACTTGCAATAGCTAACTACGTAGCTAAATGGCTCTTACTCACTTAGCTAAAGAGCATGACTCCCAAATGCAATATCAAGCAAGCTACTGACCCAATAATCTTCCATACCTAATTTTGTTCAAATATCTTGATTTTTTTTCCTTTAAATGCACTGATACCAATTGCCACTCAAAATAGCTAACTAGCTAGTGCTCAGTTAGCTATAAAGCTATAATAACCGATAGCAATACCAAGCAAGATATTGACCAAATAATCCTGCATAGCAATTTTGGTAAAGATAGCTAAAATACTTTTCCTTACAAGAGGAGAAACTGTGTCAGCTGACTGAATGTTTTTGATTTGTGATGGTGATAATGAGAGGAAAGCATAATTATCAGGGAAAGGGCTGTACAGAAATACAGTAAATGGTAACTGAACAGCATGTTCGAAAGATATTCCGAAGCTGACAGAAGGTAATTGTTTAAGTGTAAAAAGTAAAAGGTTAAAAATATTTAAAGAAATACTATAAATGCAATATCCTCGTTCGACCATGAAGAAGGGGTCCAAAGGTCAAATCTGACCATACCAAAAGATTCCCAGCCAAAGAATTTAGGATGGTTTACCATCCCAAACCTCTCAGACCAATAATAAGTGAGTCATAGGCACTTTTTAAGTTTGGCTATCCTTGTTTGACCTTGAAGGAGGGGGTCCAAGGTCAAATCCGACCACACAAAAAAATTCCCAGCCCATGATTTCCTGTAGCTTGTTTACCATCCCAAACTTGTAGGACCAATAATAAGCGAGTTCTAAGCAATTGTAAGTTTGGCTATCCTCAATTGACCTTGAAGGAGGGGTCCCAGGTCAAATCTGACCACACCAAAAGAATCCCAGCCCATGATTTCCTATATGTTGGTTTACCATCCCAAACCTCTAAGACCAATAATACGCGAGTTATAAGCACTTTTAAGTTTGGCTATCTTCGTTTGACCTGGAAGGAGGGGTCTAAGGTCAAATCCGACCACACCAAAAGATTCCCAGCCCATGATTTTCTATAGGTTGGTTTTCCATTCGAAACCTCTAGGACCAATAATAAGTGAGTTATAAGCACTTTTAAGTTTGGCTATCCTCATTTGACCTTGAAGGAGGGGTCCAAGGTGAAATCTGACCACACCAAAAAATTCCCAGCTCATGATTTTCTATAGGTTGGTTTTCATTCCAACCTCTAGGACCAATAATAAGCGAGTTATAAGCACTTTTATGTTTGGCTATCCTCATTTGACCTTGAAGGAGGGTTCCAAGGTCAAATCGGACCATATTAACAGATTCCCAGGCCATGATTTCCTACAGGTTGGATACAATGATTTACTCAACAGTGAGAACCTGAAAGAAGCTATTGCTCAGCTATGCCATGACATAGAGGTCTGCAATTTCACTATGTTATAGCTGAACAAAACGTCTGTGAATAACATATTTAACAAAATACTCTAAATGTAATAATTTTCAAGTTACAACTGATTTACTCAAGAGTGAGAACCTCAAAGTAACTATTACTCAGCTATGCAATGAGCTACATGTCTAAATTTTTGCTCTGTTGTAGCTGACCTAAAAGTAGGTGAACAACATATTTAAGCAAAATACTGTAAATGCAATAGTTTTCAAGTTACAACTGATTTACTCAATAGTGAGAACCTGAAAATAGCTATTGCTCTGCTATGCCATGAGCTATAGGTCTGTAATTTCACTATGTTATAGCTAACCCAAAAGTAGGTGAACAATATATTTTAACAAAATACTCCAAATGCAATATTTTTCAAGTTATAGCTGATTTACTCAATAGTCAATGCCTGAGAATAGCTATTGCTCAGTTGTGCCATGAGCTACAGGTCTGTAATTTCACTATGTTATAGCTGACCCAAAAGTAGCTGAATAACATATTTGCACAAATTTCTGTAAAGGCAATAGTTTTCCAATTACAACTGATTTACTCAACAGTGAGAACTTCAAAGTAGCTATTACTCAGCTTAGTCAGCTATGCAATGAGCCACAGGTCTGGAACTTCACTATGTTATAGCTGATCCCAAAATAGGTGAATAACATATTGCAACAAAATACTCTAAATGCAATAGTTTTCAAGTTATAAGTGATTTACTCAACAGTGATAACCTAAAAGTAGCTATTACTCAGCTATGCCATGAGCTACAGGTCTGAAATTTTACTATGTTATAGCTGACCTAAAAGTAGCTGAATAACATATTTATACTAAATTCTCTAAATGCAATAGTTTTCAAATTACAAGTGATTTACTCAACATTGAGAACTTCAAAGTAGCTATTACTCAGCTATGCAATGAGTCACAGGTCTGGAACTTCACTATGTTATAGCTGACCCCAAAATAGGTGAATAACATATTGAAACAAAATACTCTAAATGCAATAATTTCCAAGTTATAAGCGATTTAATCAAACAGTGATAACCTAAAAGTAGCTATTACTCAGCTATGCCATGAGCTACAGGTCTGAAATTTTACTATGTTATAGCTCACCCAAAAGTAGGTGAACAACATATTTAAGCAAAATACTGTAAATGCAATAGTTTTCAAGTTACAACTGATTTACTCAATAGTGATGACCTAAAAGTAGCTATTACTCAGCTATGCCATGAGCTACAGGTCTGAAATTTTACTATGTTATAGCTGACCCAAAAGTAGCTGAATAACATATTTATACTAAATTCTCTAAATGCAACAGTTTTGCAATTACAACTGATTTACTCAATAGTGAGAACCTCAAAGTAGTTATTACTCAGCTATGCAATGAGCTACAGGTCTGAAATTTTACTATGTTATAGCTGACCCAAAAGTAGGTGAACAACATATTTATACGAAATTCTCTAAATGCAATAGTTTTCCAATTACAACTGATTTACTCAATAGTGAGAACTTCAAAGTAGCTATTACTCAGCTATGCAATGAGCCACAGATCTGAAACTTCACTATGTTATAGCTGATCCCAAAATAGGTGAATAACATATTGAAACAAAATACTCTAAATGCAATAGTTTCCAAGTTATAAGCGATTTACTCAACAGTGATAACCTAAAAGTAGCTATTACTCAGCTATGCCATGAGCTACAGGTCTGAAATTTTACTATGTTATAGCTGACCCAAAAGTAGCTGAATAACATATTTATACGAAATTCTCTAAATGCAATAGTTTTGAAGTTATAAGCGATTTACTCAACAGTGATAACCTAAAAGTAGCTATTACTCAGCTATGCCATGAGCTACAGGTCTAAAATTTTACTATGTTATAGCTGACCCAAAAGTAGCTGAATAACATATTTATACGAAATTCTCTAAATGCAATAGTTTTTAAGTTACAAGTGATTCTACTCATGATGGAAGTTACTGAAAAGCCCAAAAGTAGCTATTACTCACTTAGCTATTGAGACAGGCACCCAACTTACTCACCATATTGTAGCTATGAAAAAAGTAGCTGAATAACATATTTTAACAAAATGCTCTAGATGCAACAGTTTTCAAGTTATAAATGATTTTGTGCATGATTTCATGAATTTTAATGCATTAAAAATTATTAAAAAAATTTATTAAAAAAAAGTAAGACAGATCCAGGTCTCATACTCACACAAGAGAATCTACCTGTGGCCTAGTACATATACGCAAGATATGAGAGAAATCCCTGCAATAGTCACTGAGAAAATTGTGATTAAGTGTTGAAATTTTCACACTTTTGGTGGGGGTACCCCCCTTGTAATGTCTCTAGCAAACAGACGAACATACAGATTTGCATGCCTTGAACAATTTTTCATCCTCGATAGATAAGGTATCTTTTAAAAAAAACAGCACGTCTCTAGGCCTTGTAGTTTTGGAGGAGAAGTTGTTCACGCGGACTCGTACGCGTGCGTGTACGCCCACGCCGCAGAGTGACGACATAATGTCAGCTGACATAAAAATGAGGAGAAACCAAGTGACACAAAATTGTTAAATATTTACTCAAAATAGCAAATTAGCTATTAATAACATTGCCATGGAGCTATGACATCCCCAAAGCTATACCAAGCAATCTATGGACCCTATAATCCTCTGTACCAAATTTGGTTAAGATATCTAGTGTACTTTTCATTTAATTGAGCAAAAAACTACAGTGTAGTACTCAAAACAGCTAATTAAGTAGCTAAATGGCTATTACTCACTTAGCTATACAGCTATGACTCACAAAAGCAATACCAAGCAAGCTATTAACCCAATAATCTTCCATACCAAATTAGGTTAGAATATCTTGATTCCTTTTCCTTCAAATGCATGGAAACCAAAGAGCTGCTAAAAATAGCTGATAAGCTATTACTCAGTTAGATTCACAGCTAAAGTACCGAAAATTTAGATTTTTCCTTTTTCCCAGAATAATTTTCTATTACCCTTTGGATTGAAAATTTGCTCAAAATTGCTCTATCTGTTATGGTTTCTGAGATATAAGCAAACTACTCAAAAGTAGTATTGAAAATAGACAATAAAGCACCTAAATGGCTATTATTTGCTTACTTACAGAGCTATCAGTCCCAAATGCAATACCAAGCGAGCTATAGACATAACAATCCTGTATTCCCAATTTTAGGAATATATCTTGAATCAGTTTCCCTTAAATGCATGGAAACCAATAGGTCCTGAAAATAGCTATACTTAGGTATCACTCAGTAAGTAAAAGAGCTACAACAGCTGAAAGCAATCCCAAACAAGACACTGACCCAATTATCCTGCACACCAAATTTGGTGAAGATAGCTCTAATACTTTTCCTTAAAATGACCATGTGTGATGCCATACGCTGGACGGCAGAGGCTGGAAAAAGCAAAAATAATATGGCCAACCCACTGGGGAGTGGATATAATACTATAGAAGCTTTAATCATTACCCTGTACGAAGCCTTGGTGATAGTACTTATAGTAATTCTCTGACCTTTGAGCCTGTCCTGCAGTTCAGCCAGTGGGGCCACATCAAGGGCACTCTTGGAGTGGCAGTTCATGAGGTAGGGATCAGCCCCATGTGCTAGTAGCAGAGAGCACACTTCTACGCGGTTTTTAGAAGCAGCTTCATGCAGAGGAGTGAACTGCCAGAGGTCCATGGCATTTACACTTGCCCCAGCCTTCAGCAGTAGCTCTGTCACCTCAAAATGACCATAGGAGCAGGCATTGTGCAAAGGCACCAGCCCACCCTTGTCCTTGGCATGCACATCAGCACCATTCTGCAGCAAGAGCTGCACTGTACGCACACGGTTATAGCCAGCAGCCAGGTGTAGCGGGGTGGACTGTAAATAAATAGAAACAAGTCAAATAGCTTGACCAAAGCTATGGTTACAATAGGGAAACTAAATTACTTGACTATTTGTTAATTTTGTGGCAAAAACCAGGTAAAAGTTTAATATCAGTTGTTGCTGTCTGTATTAAAGATGAGTACTGGTATTCAAGATATCAGCAAAACAGAAAACTGTTTGGAAAAGGCTAACAAGTGTATGAAATACCAAAAATATAAACCATTTTTTGGCATTGTTTGAACAAAAATGATCAAACTGATTATGCTACATACACTTTCACAAATATTTGGAAAGGTTTCCAACTAGATACTAGTTAAAAGAAAAAAAAATAGAAATAGGACGCATTGGCATGCGTAATGTCCACCCAAAGGGAAGCATGAGTTTTGCTGTAAAACTTGGGACAAAACTGGCAAGAGTAGATTGCCGAGATTGAGGGTCGAAAATTTCGACGATATCGCTCTATCTGGCACCGTTAAGTAGATAGAAGCAAATTTTTGTTTTTGCATTTTTGGGGAAAATTCGAATATTCAAAATGGCCGCCATTTTTGGGGGGAGAGGAAATTTTTTTGAAAATTGCAAAGAGTTTTTTGCTGAGATACCCTGTGGGTCGAAAAATTTCAATGAAATCACTCTATCTCGCATGGTTAAGGAGATAGAATCAAATTTGTGCTTTTACATTTTTGGCAAAAATGTGAAAATTCAAAATGGCCGCCATTTTTGGGGGGATGAAAATTTTTGAAAATTGCCTAGAGTACATTAATTAGATACCCTGTGGTCGAAAATTTTGACGAAATCGCTATATCTCGCAGGGTTAAGGAGATAGAAGCAAATTTGTGTTTTTCCATTTTTGGGAAATACTTGAAAATTCAAAATTGCCGCCATTTTTGGAGACAGGAAATTTTTTTTTGAAAATTGCCAAGAGTACATTTCTTAGATACCCTGTGGGTCGAAAATTTCGACGAAATCGCTTTATCTCGCATGGTTTATTAGATAGACATATTTATGTTTTTTACTATGTAGCTATTACTCAGGAGATTAAAGCTATTACCATCAACAACAATACCAAGCAAGCAATTGACACTATAAACCTTTACAACAAATTTTAAAAAGATGAGTTAAATATGTTTCCTTTAAAAGAATGAAAACAGAAATGCGATTCAGAGTAGGCTGAAAGTAGCAAAGCAGCTATTACTCATATAGCTACAAAGCTATCATCAACCAAAAGCTATCCTGGCCAAAGTATTGACCAAATTATCCTTCATATAAATTTTTGTGAAGATAGAAAACAAACATGTTTCATTAAAATGTCCAGAAAAAAAGTCAACTAAAAATAGCACAGTAGATATTACTCAGCTATTTTCCTTTAAAATGCTTAAAGTAAAGAAGCTACTCAAAGTAGCTATTACTCAGTCAGTTATATAGCTATTATCACTAAAAGCAATCCCAAGCAAGCTATTGACCTAACTAGTAACTATTGCTCATACCAAATTTGATAAAGATATGTCAAATATTTTTCCTTAAAATGCCCGGAAACGAAAGAAGTACACAAAAGTAGCTAAGTAGCTATTACTCAGTTAGCTATAGCTACAAAGATATCATTGACCAAAAGCTATCCTGGCCATACTATTGACCCAATTATCCTTTATATAAATCTTTGCGAATATAGAAAACATTGTTTTATTAAAATGTCCAGAAAAAAAAAGTCAACTCAAAATAGCATAATAGCTATATAGCATAGTGGCTATTACTCAGTTAGCTATAAAGTATTATCACAAAAAGCACTCCGAAACAAGCTACTGATCCAATAATCCTCCATCCCAAATTTTGTGAACATAGGTGAAATACTTTTCCTTTAAAATGCTTAAAATAAAAAAGCTACTCCAAGTAGCTATGTAGCTATTACTCAGTCAGTTATACAGTTATTATCACTACATGCAATCCCAAGCAAGCTATTGACCTAACTATTGCTCATACCAAATTTGGTAAACATACGTCAAATATTTTTCCTTAAAATGCCCGGAAACAAAGGGAGTATACAAAAGTAGCTAAGTAGCTATTACTCAGTTAGCTATAGAGCTATCTTCACCAAAAGCACTCCCATGCAAGCTATTAACCCAATAAACACCCATACCAAATTTGGTAAAGATAGGATAAATACTTTTCCTTGAAATGACCGAAAACGAAGTGTGACGACGGACGGTGGATGTTGGAAAAAGCAAAAATAATATGTTACAAATGGTTTTCAAACTAAAATCACCTGTAACTCTTAGCATGTTACAATAGGTGATTTCCAGCTAGAAGGTGTACACCTGGGGACTGCCAATGATAAGAATGTAACCAAGGCAAGTCACTTGAGTAAAGCTGTGGCTATACGATGCAAGTTTAATACATGGCGAATGGAGGAGTTTACACAGTAATGAACAAAAATATTGAGGGGAAAGTTGATTGAAAAATAATCACAGCAATAAATGGATAATATGTCCTATGTTTCTGTGAGTTTAAAACAACAACAAAAATAGCATCAGAGATGCCCATACGCCACAGCCTGGGGAAACAGTTTTCAACACCATGATATATAGAAACAGTGAAACAGTACAAAGATCTGGATACTTTCAGAGCAGTGTCAGTTGTATAAAAGTCCAAATAATGTTTAAGTAGAGAAAATAACATCTAGAGAAAGAAAATGTATGTAAAAATAAAGTATTAAAACAAGACAATTCAATAGCAAGATGACAGCAGTGTTTCCTGAGCCTCTTTTTTCTGGAGGTCAATTGACCCCCTCTTTTAACAAGAGGAGAGTGCCCGTGAACGGGCACTGTGTCAGCTGACTGAATGTTTTTGATTTGTGATGGTGATAATGAGAGGAAAGCATAATTATCAGGGAAAGGGCTGTACAGAAATACAGTAAATGGTAACTGAACAGCATGTTCGAAAGATATTCCGAAGCTGACAGAAAAAAAGGACAAAAAAGTTGTGCCCTGCAAATGGTATTATGAAATAAAGTAACAAGGTAATTGTTTAAGTGTAAAAAGTAGGTTAAAAATATTTAAAGAAATACTATAAATGCAATATCCTCGTTCGACCATGAAGAAGGGGTCCAAAGGTCAAATCTGACCATACCAAAAGATTCCCAGCCAAAGAATTTAGGATGGTTTACCATCCCAAACCTCTCGGACCAATAATAAATCAGTCATAGGCACTTTTTAAGTTTGCCTATCCTTGTTTGACCTTGACGGAGGGGTCCAAGGTCAAATCCGACCACACAAAAAAATTCCCAGCCCATGATTTCCTGTAGCTTGTTTACCATCCCAAACCTGTAGGACCAATAATAAGCGAGTTCTAAGCAATTGTAAGTTTGGCTATCCTCAATTGACCTTGAAGGAGGGGTCCCAGGTCAAATCTGACCACACCAAAAGAATCCCAGCCCATGATTTCCTATATGTTGGTTTACCATCCCAAACCTCCAAGACCAATAATACGCGAGTTATAAGCACTTTAAGTTTGGCTATCTTCGTTTGACCTGGAAGGAGGGGTCTAAGGTGAAATCTGACCACACCAAAAGATTCCCAGCCCATGATTTTCTATAGGTTGGTTTTCCATTCCAAACCTCTAGGACCAATAATAAGCGAGTTATAAGCACTTTTAAGTTTGGCTATCCTCATTTGACCTTGAAGGAGGGGTCCAAGGTGAAATCCGACCACACCAAAAAATTCCCAGCTCATGATTTTCTATAGGTTGGTTTTCATTCCAAACCTGTAGGACCAATAATAAGCGAGTTATAAGCACTTTTATGTTTGGCTATCCTCATTTGACCTTGAAGGAGGGTTCCAAGGTCAAATCGGACCATATTAACAGATTCCCAGCCCATGATTTCCTACAGGTTGGATACAATGATTTACTCAACAGTGAGAACCTGAAAGAAGCTATTGCTCAGCTATGCCATGACATAGAGGTCTGCAATTTCACTATGTTATAGCTGACCAAAACGTCTGTGAAAAACATATTTAACAAAATACTCTAAATGTAATAGTTTTCAAGTTACTACTGATTTACTCAAGAGTGAGAACCTCAAAGTAACTATTACTCAGCTATGCAATGAGCTACATGTCTGAATTTTTGCTCTGTTATAGCTGACCTAAAAGTAGGTGAACAACATATTTAAGCAAAATACTGTAAATGCAATAGTTTTCAAGTTACAACTGATTTACTCAATAGTGAGAACCTGAAAATAGCTATTGCTCCGCTATGCCATGAGCTATAGGTCTGTAATTTCACTATGTTATAGCTAACCCAAAAGTAGGTGAACAATATATTTTAACAAAATACTCCAAATGCAATATTTTTCAAGTTATAGCCGATTTACTCAACAGTCAGTGCCTGAGAATAGCTATTGCTCAGTTGTGCCATGAGCTACAGGTCTGTAATTTCACTATGTTATAGCTGACCCAAAAGTAGCTGAATAACATATTTGCACAAATTTCTGTAAAGGCAATAGTTTTCCAATTACAACTGATTTACTCAACAGTGAGAACTTCAAAGTAGCTATTACTCAGCTATGCAATGAGCCACAGGTCTGGAACTTTACTATGTTATAGCTGACCCCAAAATAGGTGAATAACATATTGCAACAAAATACTCTAAATGCAATAGTTTCCAAGTTATAAGTGATTTACTCAACAGTGATAACCTAAAAGTAGCTATTACTCAGCTATGCCATGAGCTACAGGTCTGAAATTTTACTATGTTATAGCTGACCCAAAAGTAGCTGAATAACATATTTATACTAAATTCTCTAAATGCAATAGCTTTCAAATTATAAGTGATTTGCTCAACATTGAGAACTTCAAAGTAGCTATTACTCGGCTATGCAATGAGTCACAGGTCTGGAACTTCACTATGTTATAGCTGACCCCAAAATAGGTGAATAACATATTGAAACAAAATACTCTAAATGCAATAATTTCCAAGTTATAAGCGATTTACTCAACAGTGATAACCTCAAAGTAACTATTACTCAGCTATGCCATGAGCTACAGGTCTGAAATTTTACTGTGTTATAGCTGACCCAAAAGTAGGTGAACAACATATTTAAGCAAAATACTGTACATGCAATAGTTTTCAAGTTACAACTGATTTACTCAATAGTGATGACCTAAAAGTAGCTATTACTCAGCTATGCCATGAGCTACAGGTCTGAAATTTTACTATGTTATAGCTGACCCAAAAGTAGCTGAATAACATATTTATACTAAATTCTCTAAATGCAATAGTTTTGCAATTACAACTGATTTACTCAATAGTGAGAACCTCAAAGTAGTTATTACTCAGCTATGCAATGAGCTACAGGTCTGAAATTTTACTATGTTATAGCTGGCCCAAAAGTAGGTGAACAACATATTTAAGCAAAATACTGTAAATGCAATAGTTTTCAAGTTACAACTGATTTACTCAATAGTGATGACCTAAAAGTAGCTATTACTCAGCTATGCCATGAGCTACAGGTCTGAAATTTCACTATGTTATAGCTGACCCAAAAGTAGCTGAATAACATATTTATACGAAATTCTGTAAATGCAATAGTTTTCCAATTACAACTGATTTACTCAATAGTGAGAACTTCAAAGTAGCTATTACTCAGCTGTGCCATGACCTACAGATCTGAAATTTCACTATGTTATAGCTGGCCCAAAAGTAGCTGAATAACATATTTATACGAAATTCTCTAAATGCAATAGTTTTGCAATTACAACTGATTTACTCAATAGTGAGAACCTCAAAGTAGTTATTACTCAGCTATGCAATGAGCTACAGGTCTGAAATTTTACTATGTTATAGCTGACCCAAAAGTAGGTGAACAACATATTTAAGCAAAATACTGTAAATGCAATAGTTTTCAAGTTACAACTGATTTACTCAATAGTGATGACCTAAAAGTAGCTATTACTCAGCTATGCCATGACCTACAGATCTGAAATTTCACTATGTTATAGCTGGCCCAAAAGTAGCTGAATAACATATTTATACAAAATTCTCTAAATGCAATAGGTTTTAAGTTACAAGTGATTTACTCAATAGTGAGAACTTCAAAGTAGCTATTACTCAGCTATGCAATGAGCCACAGATCTGAAACTTCACTATGTTATAGCTGATCCCAAAATAGGTGAATAACATATTGAAACAAAATACTGTAAATGCAATAGTTTCCAAGTTATAAGCGATTTACTCAACAGTGATAACCTAAAAGTAGCTATTACTCAGCTATGCCATGAGCTACAGGTCTGAAATTTTACTATGTTATAGCTGACCCAAAAGTAGCTGAATAACATGTTTATACGAAATTCTCTAAATGCAATAGTTTTGAAGTTATAAGCGATTTACTCAACAGTGATAACCTAAAAGTAGCTATTACTCAGCTATGCCATGAGCTACAGGTCTAAAATTTTACTATGTTATAGCTGACCCAAAAGTAGCTGAATAACATATTTATACGAAATTCTCTAAATGCAATAGTTTTTAAGTTACAAGTGATTTTACTCATGATGGAAGTTACTGAAAAGCCCAAAAGTAGCTATTACTCACTTAGCTATTGAGACAGGCACCCAACTTACTCACCATATTGTAGCTATGAAAAAAGTAGCTGAATAACATATTTTAACAAAATGCTCTAAATGCAACACTTTTCAAGTTATAAATGATTTTGTGCATGATTTCATGAATTTTAATGCATTAAAAATTATTAAAAAAATTTATTAAAAAAAAAGTAAGACAGATCCAGGTCTCATACTCACACAAGAGAATCTACCTGTGGCCTAGTACATATATGCAAGATATGAGAGAAATCCCTGCAATAGTCACTGAGAAAATTGTGATTAAGTGTTGAAATTTTCACACTTTTGGTGGGGGTACCCCCCTTGTAATGTCTCTAGCAAACAGACGGACAGATTTGCACGCCTTGAACAATTTTTCATCCTCGATAGATAAGGTATCTTTTAAAAAAAACAGCACGTCTCTAGGCCTTGTAGTTTTGGAGGAGAACGCGTACGCCCACGCCGCAGAGTGACGACATAATGTCAGCTGACTGACAAGTCAGCTGACATAAAAACGGGGGGTCAATGCAAATTTTTGAGGGTCAGTTAGGCTTGACCCACTCTGGTTAAACTGCACGGGTAGACAAACTAGAGGATCGCTTGCAAAAAAAAAGAATGTTTTTGCACAGCAAAAACAAAACGTCCCGAAAAGGATATAACGGTGAGTGCTAAAGTATTAAGCAAATGTTCTGCTTCTAGCCTTATACTGTTTTGGCAACCAAAGTCTATGTAGTGTGCTCTATCTAGCACGGTTTTCGAGATATAACTATTAAGCATTTTTGTGAAAAATTCGAAATTACTCGAAATTCGAAAAATTTTCTTGAAATTACTCTACCTAGCACAGTTTTGTGAGATATAAGCATTTCTGTGTTTTGCAATTTTGCGAAAAATTTGAAAATTCAAAATGGCCGGCATTTTTGGAGAGACAAATATTTTTTGAAAATTGGGATGGCTACTGTGCAGAGATACCCTGTGGGTAAAAAAATTCATCAAAATTGCTCTATCTAGCATGGTTTTCGACATATAAGCATTTTCGTGTTCTGCAATTTTTGCGAAAAATTTGAAAATTCAAAATGGCCGCCATTTTGGGTGAGAGAAAATTTTTTTGAAACGAGGGATGCCTACTCTGCAGAGATACCCTGTGGGTCAAAAATTTTGTCAAAATCGCTCTATCTAGCACAGTTTTCGAGATATAAGCATTTTTGTGTTTTGCAATTATTGAGAAAAATTCAAAATGGCCGCCATTTTGGGTGAGGGAAAATTTTTTGAAACTAGGGATGCCTAACTCTGCAGAGATACCCTGTGGGTCAAAAATTTTGTCAAAATCGCTTTATCTAGCACAGTTTTCGAGATATAAGCATTTTTGTGTTTTGCAATTATTGCGAAAAATTCAAAATGGCCACCATTTTGGGCGAGACAAAAATTTTTTGAAAATTGGGATGGCTACTCTGCAGAGATACAATATGGGTCAAAAATTTCATTGAAATCGCTCTATCTAGCACGGTTTTCGACATATAAGCATTTTTAACGCTCGACGATAGGAGAGGGTTATTATGATCAGTTTGTTTCTGTCTGTCTGGGCAGATACTTCCTGGGGTACAGACGGATTCTTCCAAATTTAGTGTAATTTGTTTGAAAAGTAAAGTTAGGAGAGAGTTTTTCACTGTTCTTGATTCTTGTCTTGATTCTTGTCCTTTGTTAAAGCTATTTCTTCTCATTTTATGTCTCATTTTATTGAAATAAAGATAACCAAGAGAGTGGTGGTGTATTCACCATTTTTATTGATTTCTTTTTTCATTTTCTTTTTTTTTTCTTTTTCTTTCAATTTCTTGACAGTCCATTACAAAAAGTTTACCCTGAGTGATTTTCACCAAGTGGTTTTAACCAATATTTTTACCTCCACCAGGAGTTTGTGTTTTTATGTGTTCATTTGTCTATCTATCTGTGTTTGGTGTTTAGATTACAAAAAACTAATGAACACATCTTTATATTTTTTTTTGTGGGTAGGACCTATCCAAAGAAAAAAGTTATTAATTTGGGGAAAGATCTGGATTACATTTTACATACAAAAAAAAAAAAAAATCATGAATTTTCAGAGGTCCTATTTTCAATGTATTTTTAATGACTTGAGCTTTCTACTTGATATTTCTTCAAAAGTAATAAACAAATTTTGAAGATAATTTTTTAGTACAAAGAAGCTAGCCGAGGGAAGGAGTGATTATATTTTAGGAAAGATCGAGGTAATATTCTGGGTACCAAAAAATTTTCAAAACTTTTGAAATGTCACCATGGTGGACATGTATGCTCAGTGGTTTCTAGTACACTTTATGACCATTTCATCAGTTAACACTTCTAATTATGTCAGCTAGAGGGTGAGTCACACTATTGTGAACTGACTAAATACCCACAAAATATTTATTCAGTGCATGGATGTGCGTGTTCAAGTATGCATGTGTTCCTGAGTGGGGAGAAATCTACTGAAAATTAATTCCTACATAGCTTCAAATACAAACAATAGATGGTCTGTAATACAATACTTTATAACACTTGTGAGGCTGGTTACATCGAGTCGAGCATTTTGCTCTCTCCGAGTGCATCTTGTTGTCTTTTGCAATTATTGCGAAAAATTCGAAAATTCAAAATGGCCATCATTTTGGGTGAGACAAAAACTTTTTGAAAATTGGGGTGGCTACTCTGCAGAGATACTCTGTGGGTCAAAAATTTCTACTAAATCGCTCTATCTAGCACAGTTTTCGAGATATAAGCATTTTGTGTTTTGCTATTATTGCGAAAAATTTGAAAATTCAAAATGGCCGCCATTTTGGGTGAGACAAAATTTTTTGAAAAGTGGGATGGCTACTCTACAGACATACCCTGTGAGTCAAAAATTTCGTCGAAATTGCTCTATCTCGCACAGTTTTCGAGATATAAGCATTTTTGTGTTTTCCTTATTTGCAAAATTCGTAATAATTAATTAATCATTAATTACTCGGCCACTTCTTAACCAATCAATGCCAAAATCTAATGATTTCCTGATTTTAATAGAATGAATCTATCTGCCAAGTTTCTGGTGAACTGATAAAATCCCTTTCAAGTTATCATCCGGACAAGCTTACCCATCGAGAAGAAGACATTTTTGGTCATGTGACCTCTCTGATTGGTCAAAATGACACTGCAGCATATTCAAAAAAATTCCCCAAGGCTACTGCATACACCTGCCAAATTTGAAAAGAATCCACCCAACGGTCACAGAGTTATAAGGAAAACGAAACACGGAGCCGGCGGAGCCTGATTTTCTTCCATATTTAAACAAGCATCCCGCAAGGGACGCTTAATAATACAGATATACCTCGCAAAGCCATTGTTCGCATTAGAGTTGTGAAATGTGGGGTACCATGTACCCCTTGGGCCACTAAAAACTTTGGCTGAGCCAAGGCTAAAGATCACATCATGATGTACACCTACACCCCCTAACCAATGTCCCTACCAAGTGTCAACTTTTTATACCTCATAGAATCCAAGAAATAACCCGGACAAGATTTTAAAACTCATGGTCACTATGACAAGGTCAAAGGTCAAATCAAGATCCCACCATGACATTGCACACCTACACCCCCAACCAATGTCCCTACCAAGTCTCAACTTCCTACACCTTACGGTTTCTGAGATACATCCTGGACAAACTTTTTCTCGCCACCCACCCACCCAAATCACCACCGGACACCATGGGTGAAAACAATACCCTGACAGCCCTTAAGGGCTTTGGTGTAAAAACTTGCTCATATCCCTATATCACCTAGGACCCTCTATTCAAAATGTGACCCAAATAAAATTACTACTTTTTAAGAAATTTAAAATGTTTGATTTCATTTTCACAACTCAAGATCAATGAAGGTGAAAAACCCCTCCTGGATCAAACAAAAATAAATTCTTAACAGCCTGTCCCATGTTGGAATAATTTCACTGTCATACCCACCTTTCTGCCATCACTGGCATGACAGTTGACATTAAGGTTAGTCAAAAGAGACATCATCTTTTCCTCATTACCACTACGTGCTGATTCAAGCAGCTCATCCTTCTTGTATTCACCTGGAAAAAAAATACATAAAAATATGAACAAATAAGAGCACTCGGAGAGCGCAGACCTCTGCCAAGGGAGCTCAATTCCTGGACTATCATCAAAATCCACCCTAAAATTATCTGGCTATAACTTCCTTTAAAAAAAGCCTGGATCCAGATCACTCCCAAAATTTAATCACTTGTTCCTTGTCCCATTTAGAACATTTCCTGAAAATTTCATCAAAATCCATCCATAGCTTTTTGAGTTATCTGTCTTTAAAAATTACATTTCATGGATCCAGAAGATCCAGACAGTGATCCGGATTTTATCACTGCCAAAATTTAATCATTTCTTCCTTTTACCTTTTCAGAAATATCCTGAAAATTTCATCAAAATCTGTCCATTAGTTTTTGAGTTATCTTGTTCACAATTGCTTCTGGCAGCCTGGAAAACATAACCTCCTTGGCAGAGGTAATAAAAGTTGGGGGAGAGGGGTCTTGTTTAAAAAATGACAATAAAACTTTCTCAGAGAAACAGTATGGCAGATATAATATAGATTGCTTTATTATGATACAAAAATCAATTTCATGGTAAATATATGAACTGGCAACTGTAAAGAGTTGCAATAAACTGTTTTCAATTTGATGTTCCAATTTTTCCTGGTAAAAAAGAACACTGGAACATTTTATTAGCTTAAAGGTCATAACAAAAAGCTAAACAGCATATTGTCAGAAAAGAAGATCTTGTCATATATCTTTCTGGCTTACAACTCACAAGATGCTACAACAAATCAGTGACATTCAGGGTAAAAATAGCATTGCCAAAGTTCTAAAATCACATAAATTGACCAATAAACCTACCTGTCAGTACAGATTTGGCTGAAGGATCAGAAAGATCCAAAGCCGATTTTCCATCTGTATTTCTGATGTTTGGATCTGCTCCATGCTGAAGCAAAACTGGAAAAAAAAGAGATAAAACTATGAACATGTACAAGTACACAAGATAATAGTTCTGTGTGTTGAAATAACCTTTGCAGACCGTTTGAGTATGTTTTATCTACTGATACAACATGAAACAATGAACAAATGAGACATCCACAAGGGTTTATCTTTATATGTATGGACATCCTTTTCAAGATATCTACCATGGCAGCCATCTTATTTTTCATACTGGGTCCAAAATAAACTAGAGATTGCGTCTCGACGCAGTGTGTCCCCGGACGGGACATAGTTAAGGCGTGAATATGTCGGTCTTGAGCCTGTTTCCTGGAGCACCAGGTCAGGATTCTCCATAGTACCAGATTACTCTCAAAAGCTAATCACTAGTTCTTTCACTTATATCTGTCTTTAAAAATTACATTTCATGGATCCAGAAGATCCATATAGTGATTCGTATCACTTCCAAAATTCAATCATTTCATCCTTTTACCTTTTCAGACATATTCTAAAAATTTCATCAAAATCCGTCCATAAGTTTTTTAGTTATCTTGTACACAAACACATCTGGCAGCCTGGATCCACATGATCCAGACAGTGATCCAGATTACTCCCAAAACTAATCACTTGTTCTTTGTCCCATTTAAGACATTTCCTGAAAATTTCATAAAAATCCATCCATGACTTTTTGAGCTATTTGTCTTTAAAAATTACATTTCTTGGATCCAGAAGATCCAGATAGTGGTCCAGATCACTCGCAAAATTGTATCATTTCTTCCTTTTACCACTTCTTCCTTTTACCATTTGTAACATATCCTAAAAATATCAAAGTCTGTCCCAAGATTATGTGGCAGCCTGGATCCAGATGATCCAGACAGTGATCCAGATCACTCCAGAAATGTAATCACTTGTGCCTTGTACCATTTAGGCCATTTGCTGAAACAATCCATACATAACTTTTTGCGGTATCTGTCTTTAAAAATTACATTTCATGGATCCAGAAGATCCATATAGTGATCCGGATCAATTCCAAAATTCAATCATTTCATCCTTTTACCTTTTCAGACATATCCTGAAAATTTCATCAAAATCCGTCCATAAGTTTTTGATTTATCTTGTACATAAACACATCTGGCAGCCTGGATCCAGATGATCCAGATCACTCCCAAAATCTAATCACTTGTTCCTTGTCCCATTTAGCACATTTCCTGAAAATTTCATCAAAATCCACCCATGACTTTTTGAGCTATTTGTCTTTAAAATTATATTTCATGGATCCAGAAGATCCAGATAGTGGTCCAGATCACTAGCAAAATTGAATCATTTCTTCCTTTTACCACTTCTTCATTTTACCATTTCTAACATATCCTAAAAATATCATCAAAATTCATCCTAAAATTCTGTTGCAGCCGGGATCCAGATGATCCAGATCACTCCAAAAATGTAATCACTTGTTCTTTGTACCATTTAGGTCATTTGTTGAAAATGTCATCACAATCCATCCATAACTTTTTGAGGTATCTGTCTTTAAAAATTACATTTCATGGATCCAGAAGATCCATATAGTAATCCGGATCACTTCCAAAATTCAGCCATTTCATCCTTTTACCTTTTCAGACATATCCCGAAAATTTCATCAAAATCTGTCCATAAGTTTTTCAGCTACATTGTACACAAAGACATCTGGCAGCCTGGATCCAGATGATCCAGACAGTGATCCAGATCACTCCAAAAATCTAATCACTTGTTCCTCGTACCATTTAGGTCATTTGCTGAAAAATTTTATCAAAATCCATCTGTCAGTTTTTGAGTTATCTTGTTCACAAACAAACAAACAAATAGAGGGCCAAAAATGACCCTCGGTCAGGTACTTTGGCGGTCAGTGGATGACCTTAAATGAAGATCTGTAACCGGTAAGCCTGGATGCTGGTACTCCATCATGTACTCAACCTCCAAAGCCATTTTCAATAGTTTCCATGCAATGTAGTCAGCATTAAGTGTGAAAATATCTCCAAATTTGCCAAAAATGACCCTTGGTCTGGTACTTTGGCGGTCAGTGGATGACCTTAAATGAAGATCTATAACCGGTAAGCCTGGATGCTGGTACTCCATCATGTACTCAACCTCCAAAGCCATTTTCAATTATAGTTTCCATGCAATGTAGTCAGCATTAAGCGTGAAAATATCTCCAAATTTGCCAAAAATGACCCTTGGTCTGGTACTTTGGCGGTCAGTGGATGACCTTAAATGAAGATCTGTAACCAGTAAGCCTGGATGGTACAAGTCCATCATGTACTCAACCTTGAAAGCCATTTTCAATAGTTTCCATGCAATATAGTCAGCATTAAGTGTGAAAATATCTCCAAAAAGGCCAAAAATGACCCTCGGTCAGGTACTTTGGCGGTCAGTGGATGACCTTCAATGAAGAGCTTCAAGGTCAAACTTCTGCATGCTTACAGAGGACATATATATGTATTATATATACTAGCCATAGGATGATCTGACTTTCTGTACAGGAGAACTGGGCCTAAAAGTGAAAAAATGGCCAAAATCTGACCTTTAAGAGGACACCAGTGACCTTGAGATTGAAGGTCAAGGTCACAAAACAATAGCGTTCGTGTCATTGCCCATATATACCCACATACCAAATTTGAAAGTTCTAACTAAAATATTTTTTAAGTTATCGCGTCCAAAAGGAAATCTCTGCAGCTGCGGCGGCGGCATGACCGTACTGAATCCTAAGTATCCCCGACTTTCGTCCGGGGATATAAATACAAGGTTGTTAGCTTAGATCTGTCTAGAACATTGATCATATCTGCAATGGTTTCCTATAAATGAGTGAAACCAGTGTTTGAAGTTGCCATGCACACTGCTTCAGACTTTTTACATCATTTGATTTGAAAAGATAGTGCCTGCTTCTCAAAAATGTGAAAATGCAACAAATTCTGCAAAATCCAAGCTGGAGTTCTTACCGGTAATTTAAAAGTACTTACCAATACAGACATCAATTTTTCCTTTAATAGCAGCTTCATGCAGTGGGGTATAATTCCAGTTATCCCTGGCATTAGGGTCAGCCCCATGCCTCAGTAGTAGCTGTACCACCTCAGCATGCCCAAAGGAGCAGGCATTATGCAAAGGTATGAGTCCACCATCATCACGAGCATGAACATTTCCACCACACTGAAGTAAGTATTCCACCACATCTTTCCTGCCAAAACCTGCCAACATACGATGCACCTCCTCATTACAAACTTTGCTCCTGTATAATGAAAGTATTTTTTCATAAAAAAACACCCTAAGGTATTTTCCTTAGGCCGTAACAAAGAACTGGAAAATAAGAACATTTTGTAACAATACCTAAGGATGTACAAGGACTAATTTTTTTTTTTTTGTGTGTGTTCGAGACTTACGAGTACTCCTTTTACTATTATTGTATTCATTTAACTAGTACTCTTTTAATGATAATGCCGATTAATGGGCAACTTTGCTTTGAGATGCTCTAGAAATTTATTGCTTTATGCCAATTTATATCAACATCAAGAAAACTGCAGCTATTTAAGTAGAAAAGACTATTCTTTTAACTAGATTGGGCCAACTCGGCGCCAACATATCCCCAGACAGGTCATCACTGACGCAACATGTTTTGACTGGGTATTTTCCATGGGACCCTTCTGTGTGATATAATCTTGAGGGAAAACATAATCAACCACTTATATAAGAATTTGAGTAATTCAATCCACAATATTTTTATTTTGCAAGCAAAATGATATCCCCAGATAGATGTGTGCCCAATGCAAACTCTATCCATAGGCACTTTGCCCACAAGGAACTTTGCCCACAACAATCTGACAAGGTAGGATGTTCACCCACAATAGAAATTTTTCTAACCATACAGACAGTTTCATTTTTATCAACCAATCAGTCAATTAATTAATCAATCAATCAATACTCCATTTAGATAACTACTCAGGATATATAGTGTTGAAAGAGATAAACATTAACTGAACTAAAGTTGTACTATATAAAGTATGAAAGTTGATTTCATTAGCATTTAATTCACTGTTGATAGATTACTGTTTACATAGTACTGCAAAATGGAAATAAAAATACCAGAGGTGGCCAAAACCTTTGCAATGAAGAATGCATGTATACAAAAAAGGTTTCAAGAAAGTCCAACAGTCATTGAGAATATTATTACATTGTAACATACATACTTATAATTCAACAACATAATAAGAAGCTGGCCTTTAATATGGTAGACATTGTTCACTTATACTTCAAAAAAACATTAAAAAGCTAACTAGATGAATGCTTTTGCTAACAAGCGAAGCGTCCCTGAGAGTTTAAAATGCCTTGTGGTTTTAATAAGCATGCTGTAAAGCTTAGAATGCACAAAGCTGTACCGTACTGTTACATAAACCAACCCCCTTAGTGATATCATGACAGGGAAAATCCTACAAAGGTCTTCTTTAATTAACATAAACAAGCGTTGTAGACATAGACAAGCTGGAGAAAGTGTTGTACATTGGATCTACAACATTGGATGTAACTTTAGTAAATTTTGTGTAAATGCTACAAAGCATTTCAGTAACGAGTATTGATAACTTCATATATAATCATGTGTGCAAGTATGTATTGCTATTTAGATTGTCCACAGGGTTTTGCAATAGGTTTTAATACATTGTGAAAGCATAAAAGCAACAATAAAGGCAAAAGCTATTTCATGACCCCAGTTTGACCCATACATGGGGGTCAGGAGGTAAAACTAACCGGCTATTTAGACTGTCCACATATGGTTTCCCAATACCTCTTAATACATTCCGAAGCTATAATAGCAACAATGAAGGAGATATCAGGTAAAAACTCCAAAACAGCTATTTTTTACCCCAGTTTGACCCATAGGGGGGCGGGGGGGGCGGGTGTTAAAACTGACCGGCTACTTAGACTCTCCACATATGCTTTCCAATACTTCTTAATACATTCTCAATCTATAAAAGCAACATTAAAGGAGATATAAGACAAAAACTCGAAATCAGCTATTTTATGACCCCAGTTTGACCCATGGGGAGGGGGGGGGGGGGGGGGGGGATCAGGGGATAAAAGTGACCAGCTATTTAGATTCTCCACATATGCTTTCCCAATACCTCTTAATACATTCTGAAGCTATAAAAGCAACGACAAAGGAGATATAAGGCAAAAACTCCAAAGCAGCTATTTATCACCCCAGTTTAGCCTATAAGGGGGGGTTGGGGGGTAAAACTGACTGGCTATTTAGACTCTCCACATATGCTTTCCCAATACCTCTTAATACATTCTGAAGCTATAAAAGCAACAATAAAGGAGATATAAGGCAAAAACTCAAAATCAGCTATTTTATGACCCCAGTTTGACCCATAAGGGGTGTCGGGGGGTAAAACTGACTGGCTATTTAGACTCTCCACATATGCTTTCCCAATACCTCTTAATACATTCTGAAGCTATAAAAGCAACAATAAAGAAGATATAAGGCAAAAACTCAAAATCAGCTATTTCATGACCCCAGTTTGACCCATAAGGGGGGGTCGGGGGGTAAAACTTACCGGCTATTTAGACTCTCCACATATGCTTTCCCAATACCTCTTAATACATTCTGAAGCTATAAAAGCAACAATAAAGGAGATATAAGGCAAAAACTCCAAAGCAGCTATTTTATGACCCCAGTTTGACCCATAAGGAGGGTCGGGAGGTAAAACTGACCGGCTATTTAGACTCTCCATACATGCTTTCCCAATACCTCTTAATACATTCTGAAGCTATAAAAGCAACAATAAAGGAGATATAAGGCAAAAACTCAAAATCAGCTATTTTATGACCCCAGTTTGACCCATAAGGGGGGGCCGTGGGGTAAAACTGACTGGCTATTTAGACTCTCCACATATGCTTCCCAATACCTCGTAATACATTCTGAAGCTATAAAAGCAACAACAAAGGAGATATAAGGCAAAAACTCAAAATCAGCTATTTTATGACCCCAGTTTGACCCATAAGGGGGGGCCGTGGGGAAAACTGACCGGCTATTTAGACTCTCCACATATGGTTTCCTATGACCTCCCAATACATTTTATGGCTCTAAATGCAATACTTAAGAAGATAATAGGGGGGTTGACCTAAATTTAAGGCTCTCAGATTGGAAGGTGTGAGGAAATCACCCATAAATGAGACATTTTTCAAGGGATTGCTCCCAAAATCTAATCAGCTCGCGTTTTCGATAGTATGAACAGGTGTGTCAAAGCATAAGGCTGTATAGCAAGTAGTTTTTCCTGAACTGTGATGACGGGGGTGTGTGTGTGTGTGTGTGTGTGTGGGGGGGGGGGGGTGTACTTAAAAAAATGGTTTTTGATCATGTGACCTTCATAAAGGTCAAATTTGAGCATGCAGAAAAATTTTCCCACGCCTAAGGTATATAAGTGCCAAATATGGTTTGAAACCTTCTAATAATAAGGGAGATATTCAAGGGAGACCATAATGCGGCGGCGAGGAAACTGAGGCGAAAACAAATAAGCGCCCTTTCAGGGACGCTTAATTATGTGGATATTATTTCATATCATTATTTTATGCAACTTCCTCCCCTGTAAAAAATGGTGGGCAAAGTCCTTTGTGGGCAAAGGTCCTGTGGGCAAGAGTCCTTGTGGGCAAAGGTCCACACATAAGTTTATCTGTTTCTATGTTTTAATATATTAGTGGATAGATGAATATTATAAAACAAATATGCAATTAGATTTTGTTTTTTTTTACTTCATAATTTGACATGTATCCTTCCAAGTATTCTACAAAGTAAATTAAAGCTGGTTTCACAGTTTCATTTATAATAAGAAAAGAACATAATAATGTATTCCTAGTTGAGATTTCAGCCCTATCAGTTACATAGTTTAACAGTCACAGGGCTTAAAAGTGGCAAAAAGTCCAAATATTGGGCCTCTGTGGGCCTTTTAGAGACCTCAATGTGACCTTCGGTGTTCGGTAGTACCGTAACGGACGCGCTGTTTTTAAAAATACAAACTCATCGTTTTAAACATATTTTGATACACTTTCATGCAGTTTTAGTTTCCAGTCAATGGGTTTACAACATCTCTTGCTTTCACCCTTGTTTTTTTATCAAAATAAAGTTGTGTTCCTATCTGTTACCTAAAATCGGGTATTATCGCCCACTAACGGGAGTTACTCGCACAATTTGCGGGAGTTACTTGTCAATTCTATCTGGCTGTATATATCATATCATGGTATAGTATCTTGCAAAATGTGGTTTCTAAGATTTTTATGTGTGTTTTTCGGGTTACTTGTGTACAAAAATAGAACACCAAATATTGCTGAGGTCCATTTTGATGTGTACGGACAAGTGGTTCCTCATGTGTGTCCCCACATTTACCCAAGATTCACTATGCATGTGTTTGTTTGCAGCCACAGGGTTTCCTACCGTAAAATGGTTTCTTTTAGCCAACTCAGTTTGATCTTGTTGTCAGGTGACGTGGCAGTTAACCCAGGGCCGCTTAGTTTTGGTTTTGCTAATTGCCGTTCCATCAGAAACAAGGGCCCGTTATTAGCAGATGAAGTCAACAGTGGTAGATACGATGTCTTTGGTCTGACTGAGACCCACATCAAGGCACATGACACAACACTTTTTCTGCAAGAGTTAACCCCTGATGGTTTTTCCTTAGTTCATACTTCAAGATTAAATAAAAGTGGTGGCGGTGTTGGGTTGTTTATCAAAAAAGTGTTTGAATACAAGAACATTGATTGCACTCCTGAGTTTTCATCTTTTGAACAGCATACCATTTCGTTATCATTCCAGGGACATAGTTTGATAATTGGTGTATTGTATAGACCTCCAAGTTCCTCAGTTCAAGTCTTTTTTGAAGATTTCATGTCTTATATTGGTTTTCTGTCGTCCTTATCTCCATCTTTTGTTGTTTGTGGGGACTTTAATATTCATGTAGATTCTGCATCCCCCTCGGTGTCTGAATTCAAGTCCGTGATTGATGCCTGCTTTTTGACCCACCTTCATGGTCATACTCTTGACCTACTTCTTGCTCCCACTGAATTCTCCGGAATATCTGAGGTGCATGGTTCATGCTTCATTAGCGATCACAAAATTATCTCTTGCTCAGTTGATTTTCCGTGTGTGTCTAAACATCATGACAAAATAGTAACCTTTCGTCAATATCACAAGATTAATGTTGAAAGACTCAGAGAAGATCTAGCTGCCTCTGCATTTGTTGCCCATCCATCGGATGACATTGACACACTTTATGAACAATACGTATCTAGTTTGTCTGATCTCCTAGACATTCATGCACCCTTGAAAACAAGGCGCCTCGCTAAACCAGCACCTGGCTGGATAACAAATGAATTCAGAACCGCCAAGTGTTTAAGAAGGCAAGATGAACGAACATGGAGGAGAGACAAAACCCCATTAAACCGTGCTAGTCTTAGACGGCAGATAAATAGATGCAACCACCTTCTGAATAAGAACAAGAAAAATTACTATCAGGAATTAGTCAAAGAAAACAGTAAGGATGGTAAGAAGTTGTGGCGAGTTTTGGGCAAGGTACTGGGCAGGTCCCAGGTCTCTATCCTTCCATCCTGTACTGATGACAAATCACTGGCAAACCGTTTTGGCTCCTTTTTCATAGACAAAATTAATAAAATTAGAAACACTTTTAGAAAATGTACATCAAAGTGTGTTCCTCAAGAAAGGAAGCCTCCCTCTTTCAGCTCTTTTCAGTTGGTCTCAGAACTCGAAGTCCATAAATTCATTAAGGATTCCCCATCAAAAACATGCTCTTTGGACCCTTGGCCAACTTTCCTGGTGAAAAGATGTATAGACATTCTTCTCCCTTCGATTACTAAGCTGGTAAACTTATCTCTTCAAGATGGTGTCTTTCCAGAACCTTTCAAAATTGCCATAGTTACACCTCTCATCAAGAAGACTTCATTGCCAAAGGATGACCTCAAGAATTATCGGCCAGTTTCTGGGCTGAGTTTCTTATCAAAGTTAGTGGAGCGTGTTGTTGCTTCTCAAATAAGGTCTCATATTGATTCTAACAATCTCGGTAACACATTTCAGTCTGCCTATAAAGCTGGACACTCTACTGAAACCGCCCTGTTGTGTATTCAGAATGAGATACACTTGTCATTGTCTAAGGGTATGCCTACGGCCCTAGTCCTCCTCGACCTGTCGGCCGCCTTTGACACGATTGACCATGACACACTCCTCGCCTGTCTATCAACAAGGTTTGGCTTCACTGGTTATGTCCTCAGGTGGTTTACATCATATCTTTTGGATCGTTTTCAATCTGTCAAAATTGGCTCGGTTGTTTCAGAATGTTTCAAATTAAATTTTGGTGTGCCTCAGGGCCCCGTTCTTGGTCCCTTATTGTTCTCCCTCTACACTTCCCCCCTTAGTAATGTAATTGCAAAATTTAAGGATGTCAAATATCACTTTTATGCAGATGACTCCCAGTTGTTCATCCATCTATCTCCTGGAAGTTGTCCCAACTCATTTCACCAGCTAAAGGCCTGCTTGGATGAGATTCGCATGTGGATGTTTGAAAATAAGCTTAAATTAAATCCTGGAAAAACGGAGTTTATAGTCTTTGACTCTATGGATAAGTTTAAATGGCTTAAAGATTCTCTCCCTGTGAACATCTTGGGAAACTGCCTCTCTCCGAATGATGTTGTTCGGAATCTAGGTGTACTTTTTGACGCTAAATTCAGCTTCACAAATCATGTGAATTCTGTTGTTAAATCCTCATTTACCAGCCTTCGAGATCTGCATCGCATCAGACGCTTTCTCTCTTATGATGTGTCAATAATGGTGGCTAATGCATTGGTCAGTAGTCGTCTGGATTATTGTAATTCTCTGTTTCGCAGTTTGTCCTCTAAGAATATCACAAGGCTTCAGAATATCCAAAATTGCTTGGCACGCTTTGTCTCTGGGGTGTCCAGATTTTCTCATGTCTCTCCAATCCTAAAGTCTCTTCACTGGCTTCCTGTTCAACAACGTATCATTTTTAAAACCCTGTTACTCACGTATAAGTTCCTCACTACTGGAAAGCCGAAATACTTTGCCCCATACTTGTCTTTATATACATCTGCTGTTAAGACAAGGCGCAGTAATCCAGAAAAAATGTTCCTCAATGTACCCTTTTACAGTTCCTCAGTTCACAAGTCCAAGGTTCATTTCAATAAGTCATTTTCATATGATGCTCCAAAACTCTGGAATGATTTGCCTCTGGAAATTCGAACTGCTCCAACGCTATCATGTTTCAAAAGGCGACTTAAAACCTACTTGTTTCAGAAGTCTTTCCCTCCTTAGCTTTCTCTCGCTACCGAACACCGATGATCCCCTGGTGACGACATTGCTATGGTTTTCGACATATGATTCTTACATTATGATTGGATGGTGTGCCTTAGAATCCGCGAGCATCGGAGATTAAGCACATGGATACCTGATACCTGATACCTTCAAATTGAAGCTTCAGACTTAAAATCTTTCACAATCAAAGATTATACATAGAATGTATATCTAATACAGTTTGAAACTTCTCAGACTTACCATTTCCAAGTTACAAGGCAAAATATGTGAAAAATGTCTTATAAGGGTCACTCAGGTGGGTGTTTATGATCCTCATACAAAGGTTAAATGTCTATTAAAGGCCTAAATTTTGGGGCACATATAAGAAAACATATCGATATATTCCCAGATGATATTTAACTTAGATTAGAGACATAGTTTGAAAGCTACAGTGCTTGAAAGTGGCAAAAAGTGCATAAATTGGTTCTCTGTGGGCACTTTTGAGACCTTAAGTCGACCGCTTATAGGTAAACCAACAGCCTTTACATTTTTCACAGACAAGGATTACATATGAAAGTTATACCTAGTGCAATTTGAAACTCATCAGAATTACCACTTCCAAACTAGAGGATCGTTCGCAAAAAAAAGATAATGTTTTTGCATAGCAAAAACAAAGCGTCCCGAAAAGGATATAAAGGTGAGTGCTAAAGTATTAAGAAAATGCTTCGTTTCTAGCCTTATACTGTTGTGGCAACCAAAGTCAGCGCAGTCTGCTCTATCTAGCACGGTTTTAAAGATATAAGCATTTTTGTGTTTTGCAAAAAATTAAAAATGTGCGCTATATTTGGCGAGACAAAAATATTTTGAAAATTGGCATGGCTACTCTGCAAAGATACCCAGCAGGTCAAAAATTTTGTTGAGTTCGCTCCATATAGCACGGTTTCCGAGATATAAACATTTTTGTGTTTTGCAAAAACTTTGAAAATTTAAAATGGCCACCATTTTTGGGGAGACAAAAATTTTTGTCAAGACCACTGCCGCGGTGTTTATCTGGCGCCGAGCATTGAAGGAGAAGAAATAGCTTTTCCTAGATATTCACAATTTTTCATTTTTGTGTGTGAAAGCTCTTCCAAAAGTAGGTGAATGAGTTATTTGAGAAAAATTGGCTATCTGCAATACTATTAAGAGATAATTCACATTTACTCATTTTGAGTAGGTGAGTAATTAGCTATGGGTCTGAAACTTCACCATGTGAAAGCTCTCCCACAAGTAGATGAATGAGTATTTGATAAAAATTGGGTATCGGCAATACTTTTACAGATAATTAGCATTTACTCATTTTGAGTAGGTGAATAAATAGCTATGGGTCTGAAACTTCACAGAGTGGAAGCTCTCCCAAAAGTAGGTGAATGAGTTATTTGAGAAAAATTGGCTATCTGCAATACTTTTACAGATAATTCACATTTACTCATTTTGAGTAGGTGAATAATTAGCTATGGGTCTGAAACTTCACGAAGTGAAAGCTCTGCCAAAAGTAGGTGAATGAGTTATTTGAGAAAAATTGGCTCTCTGCAATACTTTTAGAGATAATTCGCATTTACTCATTTTGAGTAGGTGAGTAATTAGCTATGGGTCTGAAACTTCACAGAGTGAAAGCTCTCCCAAAAGTAGGTGAATGAGTTATTTGAGAAAAATTGGCTATCTGCAATACTTTTAGAGATAATTCGCATTTACTCATTTTGAGTAGGTGAGTAATTAGCTATGGTTCTGAAACTTCATCAAGTGAAAGCTCTTCCAAAAGTAGGTGAATGAGTTATTTGAGAAAAATTGGCTATCTGCAATACTTTTAGAGATAATTCGCATTTACTCATTTTGAGTAGGTGAGTAATTAGCTATGGGTCTGAAACTTCACCAAGTGAAAGCTCTCCCAAAAGTAGGTGAATGATTTATTAGAGAAAAATTGGGTATCTGCAATACTTTTAGAGATAATTCACATTTACTCATTTTGAGTAGGTGAATAATTAGCTATGGGTCTGAAACTTCACCAAGTGAAAGCTCTGCCAAAAGTAGGTGAATGAGTTATTTGAGAAAAATTGGCTATCTGCAATACTTTTAGAGATAATTCGCATTTACTCATTTTGAGTAGGTGAGTAATTAGCTATGGGTCTGAAACTTCACAGAGTGAAAGCTCTCCCAAAAGTAGGTGAATGAGTTATTTGAGAAAAATTGGCTATCTGCAATACTTTTACAGATAATTCACATTTACTCATTTTGAGTAGGTGAATAATTAGCTATGGGTCTGAAACTTCACCAAGTGAAAGCTCTGCCAAAAGTAGATGAATGAGTTATTTGAGAAAAATTGACTCTCTGCAATACTTTTAGAGATAATTCGCTTTTACTCATTTTGAGTAGGTGAGTAATTAGCTATGGGTCTGAAACTTCACAGAGTGAAAGCTCTGCCAAAAGTAGGTGAATGAGTTATTTGAGAAAAATTGGCTCTCTGCAATACTTTTAGAGATAATTCGCATTTACTCATTTTGAGTGGGTGAGTAATTAGCTATGGGTCTGTAACTTCACAGAGTGAAAGCTCTCCCAAAAGTAGGTGAATGAGTTATTTGAGAAAAATTGGCTATCTGCAATGCTTTTAGAGATAATTCGCATTTACTCATTTTGAGTAGGTGAATAATTAGCTATGGGTCTGAAACTTCACGAAGTGAAAGCTCTGCCAAAAGTAGGTGAATGAGATATTTGAGAAAAATTGGCTCTCTGCAATACTTTTAGAGATAATTCGCATTTACTCATTTTGAGTAGGTGAGTAATTAGCTACGGGTCTGAAACTTCACCAAGTGAAAGCTCTCCCAAAAGTAGGTGAATGAGTTATTTGAGAAAAATTGGCTATCTGCAATACTTTTAGAGATAATTCACATTTACTCATTTTGAGTAGGTGAATAATTACCTATGGGTCTGAAACTTCACCAAGTGAAAGCTCTGCCAAAAGTAGGTGAATGAGTTATTTGAGAAAAATTGGCTATCTGCAATACTTTTAGAGATAATTCGCATTTACTCATTTTGAGTAGGTGAGTAATTAGCTATGGGTCTGAAACTTCACAGAGTGAAAGCTCTCCCAAAAGTAGGTGAATGAGTTATTTGAGAAAAATTGGCTATCTGTAATACTTTTACAGATAATTCACATTTACTCATTTTGAGTAGGTGAATAATTAGCTATGGGTCTGAAACTTCACCAAGTGAAAGCTCTGCCAAAAGTAGGTGAATGAGTTGAGAAAAATTGGCTATCTGCAATACTTTTAGAGATAATTCGCTTTTACTCATTTTGAGTAGGTGAGTAATTAGCTATGGGTCTGAAACTTCACAGAGTGAAAGCTCTGCCAAAAGTAGGTGAATGAGTTATTTGAGAAAAATTGGCTCTCTGCAATACTTTTAGAGATAATTCACATTTACTCATTTTGAGTAGGTGAGTAATTAGCTATGGGTCTGAAACTTCACAGAGTGAAAGCTCTCCCAAAAGTAGGTGAATGAGTTATTTGAGAAAAATTGGCTATCTGCAATGCTTTTAGAGATAATTCGCATTTACTCATTTTGAGTAGGTGAGTAATTAGCTATGGGTCTGAAACTTCACCAAGTGAAAGCTCTCCCAAAAGTAGGTGAATGATTTATTTGAAAAAAATTGGCTATCTGCAATACTTTTACAGATAATTCGCATTTACTCATTTTGAGTAGGTGAGTAATTAGCTATGGGTCTGAAACTTCACCATGTGAAAGCTCTCCCACAAGTAGATGAATGAGTTATTTGATAAAAACTGGGTATCCGCAATACTTTTACAGATAATTAGCATTTACTCATTTTGAGTAGGTGAATAATTAGCTATGGGTCTGAAACTTCACCATGTGAAAGCTCTCCCAAAAGTAGGTGAATGAGTTATTTGAGAAAAATTGGCTATCTGCAATACTTTTAGAGATAATTCACATTTACTCATTTTGTTTATTTATTTATTTGGGGTTTTACGTCGCTTTCAACACTGTACAGGTCATATCACAACGGGTAGTTGGAAGGGCAGAGGAAACCAGTACATATAGTTCGCTAGGGTTCTGTACTGTAAACTGCCGACCAACGGCAAGCAACTACCAGCTTTCCCACTTACGGCCATGACGGGGATCGAACCCCGGCCGCAGAGGTGGGAGGCGTGAGTGTTACCACTCTGCCACCGTGGCCCCTTTACTCATTTTGAGTAGGTGAGTAATTAGCTATGGGTCTGAAACTTCATCAAGTGAAAGCTCTCCCAAAAGTAGGTGAATGAGTTATTTGAGAAAAATTGGCTATCTGCAATACTTTTAGAGGTAATTCGCATTTACTCATTTTGAGTAGGTGAGCAATTAGCTATGGGTCTGAAACTTCACCAAGTGAAAGCTCTTTGGGATAGCTGCTCTGCAGAGATACCCTAAAGATCAAAAATTTCGTCGAAATCACTCTATGTAGCACGGTTTTCGAAATATTAGCATTTTTCTGCTTTGCAACTTTTGCGCAAAAATTCGAAAATTCAAAATGGCCGCCATTTTTGGCGAGACAAAATTTTTTTGAAAATTGGCATGGCTACTCTACAGATATACCCTGTGGGTCAAAAATTTCGTCGAAATCGCTCTATCTAGCAGGGTTTTCGAGATATAAGCATTTTTATGTTTTGCAATTTTTGCGAAAAATTTGAAAATTCAAAATGGCCCCATTTTTGGCGAGACAAATTTTTTTTAAAAATAGGCATGGCTACTCTGCAGACATACCCTGTGGGTCAAAAATTTCGTCGAAATCGCTCTATCTAGTATGGTTTTCGAGATATAAGCATTTTTATGTTTTGCAATTTTTGCGAAAATTTCGAAAATTCAAAATGGCCGCCATTTTTGGCGAGACAAAATTTTTCTGAATATTGGGAAAACTAATCCGCAGAGATATCCTGTGGGTCAAAAATTTCGTCGAAATCGCTCTATCTAGCACGGTTTTCGAGATATAAGCATTTTTGTGTTTTGCAATTTTTGCGAAAATTTCGAAATTCAAAATGGCCGCCATTTTTGGCAAGATAAAATTTTTTTGAAAATTGGGAAAACTACTCCGCAGAGATACCCTGTGGGTCAAAAATTTCGTCGAAATCGCTCCATCTAGCACGGTTTTCGAGATATAAGCATTTTTGTGTTTTGCAATTTTTGCGAAAAATTTGAAAATTCAAAATGGCCGCCATTTTTGGCGAGATAAAATTTTTTTCAAAATTGGGATAACTACTCTGCAGAGATACCCTGTGGGTCAAAAATTTCGTCGAACTCGCTCTATCTAGCAAGGTTTTCGAGATATAAGCATTTTTGTGTTTTGCAATTTTTGCGAAAATTTCGAAAATTCAAAATGGCCGCCATTTTGGGCGAGATAAAAATTTTTTGAAACTTGGGAAAACTACTCCGCCAAGATACCCAGCAGGTCAAAAATTTCGTCGAAATCGCTCTATCTAGCACGGTTTTCGAGATATAAGCATTTTTGTGTTTTCCTTATTTGGAAAATTCGTAATGATTAATTAATCATTAAGTACTCGGCCATTTCTTGACCAATCAATGCCAAAATCTAATGATTTCCAGATTTTAATAGAATGAATGTATTTGCCAAGTTTCAGGTGAATTGATAAAATTCCTTTCAAGTTATCATCCGGACAAGCTTCCCCATCGAAAAAAGACATTTTTGGTCATGTGACCTCTCTGATTGGTTGAAATGTCACTGCAGCATATTCAAAAAAATTCCCCAAGGCTACTGCCTAAACCTGCCAAATTTGAAAAGAATCCGCCTAACGGTTACAGAGTTATAAGGAACACAAAATGCGGAGCCGCCGGAGCTGGCGGAGCCTGAAGGTCTCCCATACACAAACAAGCGTCCCTTGCGGGACGCTTAATTATAGGGCAAAATATGTGAAAAATGTAAGTAAAAGTCCCTAAGTGGAGTCTATATGGGCCTGAAACACAATTTTCTCCTCAACTTAAAGTCTTGATTTTCGGCACATGTACTAAGAATATATTAATGTGTTCTCAGGTAAAATTTTAGCCAGATGAGCCTTATAGTTTGTGACCTAGAGGGCTCTGAGTGGCCAAAAGTCCAATTTCTGACCTTAAGGTGGCCATAAGTTCTTTATTATTGGGAGTTTAAGGTCACCTTAAAATAGGGATCTTCCTTTGGGCACCCTTAACATGTGTACCAAGTTTGAAAAAAAAATACTAATCCTCTACGTAGTAGTAGCAGTGCAATGTTAACACGCTAGAAGTCATTGGAGTACAAAAATTTGTCTTCTTAATCCCATATCTCTTCTATGAAGACAAGCTTTCACTGGAGCTATCCACACACCAAACTAGGGGTGGGATGGGTGCTAAAATACGGCCCGAGTATTTGCACGCTGAAAAATGACCCAAATTCGAGTAACCACAAGATTTAGTACCTACCATTAGAAATCTTCTGTAAACAAATAGCGACAAAACTTGAAGAAAAAAGTCTACCATAAAATACAAGTTTCTTGTGGCTTTATATTCCTCCTCTTAAAGACACATACATTAACACATTTATTTATTTGGGGTTTTACATCGCTTTCAACACTGTACAGGTCATATCACGACGGGTAGTTAGAAGGGCAGAGGAAACCAGTACATTAGAGCTGTAATCAACAGTGATTTTTGTAGATCGACGCTCGCTTGTTAGATGCGAGTTGAACTCGAGTAAATGACACAAATATAAATAAAATAATAATGTCCAAATATTGTCATCAAGGGATCCGCCATTGACGTATTTAGTACCATTTTATTGCAAGGAAATATATTCTGTTGCCGGTTAAATTGTACAGGTATGTATGACCACATTATGGAACATCCACGTAAATAAGGAAATAAAAAAACGGCCATTGCTCATTGAATTTTTTGTCTTTATGGTTAGATAAATTGTAAAAGTGCTGGTTTTATAACAAGACTAGTATATCATAATTTATTTCTTAAAAACTCGAGTTTAAATTACGTAAATCGATGTGGTCCCAAATATCGCCCACCGAGTTACGACTAGAGTTTCGGTCAACTCGTTACAGCACTACAGTACATACAGTTCGTTAGGGTTCTGTACTGTAAACTTCCGACCAACGGCAAGCAACTACCAGCTTTCCCACTTACGGCCATGACGGGGATCGAACCCCGGCCGCAGAGGTGGGAGGCGAGAGTGTTACCACTCTGCCACCATGGCCCCTCATACATTAACACATACTAACGGGTACAATGTTTATCAATATTGATGATATTTATTGTTTTTGGACAAATATCAACGTCTAAAGACAAATATCAATCTCATCATTTTAAGAAAAACTGTAAGCTTACACTGCAAATGTTTGAAAATAAAAACATGCAGCGCTGAGAGAAGAAGTGAAAGTTAGGCAGAGAGCGTGGAGGTTCATGCAACAACATAAAATAAAATTTTAAGCTTTATTTTGTTTTCTATGGCCATGAATTGCGAAAAGTTAATTTAACTAGATCTTGCAAATTTGTATCCACCGAAAAGAAAACTCACCAAAGCCAGTGAACCATCGTTTGACCTTGAAGGAAGGGCCCAAGGTCAAGCAAGTTATCAGCACTTTTAAGTTTGGCTATCGTCATTTGATCTTAAAGGAAGGGTCCAAGGTCAAATCTGACCACATCAAAAGATTCCTAGCCCATGATTTCCTATAGGTCGGTTTTACTTTGTAAACCTCTAAGACAGATAATAAGCAAGTTATAAGCACTTTTAGATTTCGATATCCTCGTTTAACCTTGAAGGAGGCACCCAAGGTCAAATCCGACCACACTAAAATATTCCCAGCCCATGATTTCCTATAGCTGGTTTACCATCCTAAACCTCTAGGACCAATAATAAGCAAGTTATAAGCACTTTTAAGCTTGGCTATCCTTGCTTGACCTTGAAGGAAGGGTACAAGGTCAAATCTGACCACACCAGAACATTCCCACCCCATGATTTCCTATAAGTTGGTTTACCATCCCAAACCTGTACGACCAATAATAAGCGAGTTATAAGCAGTTTTAAGTTTGGTTATCCTCGTTCGACCTTGAAGGAGGGGTCCAAGGTCAAATCTGACCACACCAGAGGATTCCCACCCCATGATTTCCTGTAGGCTGGTTTACCATTCCAAACCTGAACGACCAATAATAAGTGAGTTATAAGCACTTTTAGGTTTGGCTATTCTCGTTTGACCTTGAAGGAGAGGTCCAAGGTCAAATCAGACCACATCAAAAGATTCACAGCCCATGATTTCCTATATGTTGGTTTACCATCCCAAACCTGTACGACCAATAATAAGCGAGGTATAAGCAGTTTTGAGTTTTGGTATCCTCGTATGACCTTGAAGGAGGGGTCCAATGTGAAATCTGAACACTCCAAAAAATTCCCAGCCCATGATTTCCTAAGTTGGTTTCACATTGCAAACATCTAGGACCAATAATAAGCGATTTATAAGCACTTTTAAGTTTGGTTATCCTCGTTCGACCTTGAAGGAGGGGTCCAAGGTTAAATCTGACCACACCAGAGGATTCCCACCCCATGATTTCCTATAGGTTGGTTTACCATTCCAAACCTGAACGACCAATAATAAGTGAGTTATAAGCACTTTTAGGTTTGGCTATCCTCGATTGACCTTGAAGGAGGGGTCCAAGGTCAAATTTGACCACATCAAAAGATTCCCAGCCCATGATTTCCTATATGTTGGTTTGCCATCCCAAACCTGTACGACCAATAATAAGCGAGGTATAAGCACTTTTAAGTTTGGCTATCCTCGTTTGACCTTGAAGAAGGGGTCCAAGGTCAAATCTGACCACACCAAAAGATTCCCAGCCCATGATTTCCTATAGGTTGGTTTACCATCCCAAAACTCTAGGACCAATAATAAGGGAGATATAAGCACTTTTCACGATTGACAAAGAAACGCCCATGGCGACCATCTTGTTTTTCAAAATGAGGCCAAAAATATTCCCAGTCAAGATTTTGTAATGAGGAACATACCCTGCATCTCTACCTATAATACCCTTTGCTCTAGAGGGCCCACAAAAGTCCTTGCTGAAAGTCGAAAAAACACCCGTGGTGGCCATCTTGTTTTTCAAAATGAGGCCAAAAATATTCCCAGGCAAGATTTTATGGTTATGAATATATCCTGCAAATTTGAGAAGCCTAGCTATAATATTTGTTTGGTTAGAGCGGTAACGGTGAAATCTCTCTACACACCGCGGCGGAGGCGAAATGAAGTGAAATCCATAGTATCCACCTGATGCTATCCGGTGGACACAATAAATGCTATAGTTTGTAAGAAGAGTAGTTTTAAAGGAGATATAAGGCAATAACACAAAATCTGCTCTTTTCTGATCCCAGTTTGACCCATAAGAGCTAAGGGGTGAGGGGGTAATCTAAGCCATCTAGACTCTCCTTATATGAAATCCATTCTAAAGCTGTAAAAGCAATAATAAAGGAGATACAAGGCAAAGGGCTCAAATCTACTATTTTATTAACCCACTTTGACCCATAAAGGAGGGTCGGGGGTAAATCTGACAGGCTTTAGCACTGACCCACGTTTTAGTTATTCCCAACAAAACATGGATGTTTACTCTTCATGATATCACAATAAAACTCCCCAAATGAACCAAATATGAGATAAACGTATACAGTTTCTTCAGATTTCAGGTTTGGTCCCCATAGTTTAAGTTTTCCTTCAATTATATAAATTGACAAGCAACATGTTATAAAGTGTCATAACCAAAACATGGCAGTTCGGTCTGTTCAACGTATTTGCTAGTGTATAAAAGTATGCAAAATATACAAAAATATGGGACAAAATGCTTGTAATTTCTTCAGATTACAGGTATGCTTCCAATATTTTAACCCTTCTTTCCTGAAAACAACATCGCTACAGTATGAAAGTCCCCAAATGAACAAAATATGAGGAAAAATGTGTACAATTCTTCAGATATCTAGTTTATTCACAATATTTTATGTTTTCCTTACATTTTATGTGTTGACAAGCGACAGTGAAGTTACAAAGTGATGTGACAAAAACATGGCATTTATGCTAAACATATCGCTATAAAGGTCTACAAATGCACCAAAATATAGGATAACACTATCATAAAAGTTAATAATTTCTTCTGAGTATGGGTATGGTGGTTTACCATTTCATTTGCCTATAAAGGAAGTCATAAATGTGACGCTAAATGGCAAGTTTCACAATCTTCTATGCACATTTGATTAAAATAAAAGAATGACAGATGCTTAACTTTGATATATGTTTTAATATTTGTTGAAAACAAGATTTCTTGTCCTATTTTACTGCCAAAATACACATAATAGGCCAAAAACATGAGTTGGGCCGAATATACGAGGATGAACTATATATTTCAAATATTCTAACTCTTCCTTGAATTCTATGTGGCTGTTGTAAAATCCTGTCACAGCATTTCAGTAAAATGCTCCCGATACCGAGATATCAGGCTTAAGCAGCTCACTGACCCATCCCTAATTGAAGCACATTATAAAGACTGGAAGTGCGCAGTGAACGAAAACCTGTCTGTGCGCACAGAAACAGCTGGGAGTAAAACATGCGATAACCGCCCGCTGAAAAACAGAAGTGCTGTTTCGAATTGCTCGATTGTATGTTGGTAGTAAAATCGTCTGCTTTTACAAGACCGATCATGCATTCAAAACAATAAGGCGGTGTCCTTGTTTGTGTCACCTCATAAAAATAAAGGGATATTTCTTGAAACCAGGTAGGCCGGTCTTAAAAATAGTAATAAATATGTCCGGCAAAAATTCCCTGATCACACCCTCGCGCCTAACAGCCCTCTGGCATTACTTGGAATTTTTGCCGGGCATATATCCTGTAACCAACGCCCTCCCAATCGGTATTTATTCCTACATTTTATGTTGGCTGCACTAGTAATCATGCTACTTAATAAAAAATATCAATAAACTAGAGGATCGCTCGCAAAAAAAAAAGATAATGTTTTTGCTATGCAAAAACAAAGCGTCCCGAAAAGGCTATAAAGGTGAGTGCTAAAGTATTAAGAAAATGCTTCGTTTCTAGCCTTATACTGTTGTGGCAACCAAAGTCAGCGCAGTCTGCTCTATCTGGCACGGTTTTCAAGATATAAGCATTTTTGTGTTTTGCAAAAAATAAAAAAATTAAAAATGTCCGCTATATTTGGTGAGACAAAAATATTTTGAAAATTGGCATGGCTACTCTGCAGAGATACCCAGCAGGTCCAAAATTTTGTTGATTTCGCTCCATATAGCACGGTTTTCGAGATATAAGCATTTTTGTGTTTTGCAAAAACTTTGAAAATTCAAAATGGCCACCATTTTTGGGGAGACAAAAATTTTTGTCAAGACCACTGCCGCGGTGTGTATCTCCCGCCGAGCATTAAAGCAGAAGAAATAGCTTTTCCGAGATATTCACAATTTTTCATTTTCGTGTGTGAAAGCTCTTCCAAAAGTAGGTGAATGATTTATTTGAGAAAAATTGGCTATCCGCAATACTTTTAGAGATAATTCGCATTTACTCATTTTGAGTAGGTGAGTAATTAGCTATGGGTCTGAAACTTCACCATGTGAAAGCTCTCCCACAAGTAGATGAATGAGTATTTGATAAAAATTGGGTATCCGCAATACTTTTACAGATAATTAGCATTTACTCATTTTGAGTAGGTGAATAAATAGCTATGGGTCTGAAACTTCACAGAGTGAAAGCTCTCCCAAAAGTAGGTGAATGAGTTATTTGAGAAAAATTGGCTATCTGCAATACTTTTAGAGATAATTCGCATTTACTCATTTTGAGTAGGTGAGTAATTAGCTATGGGTCTGAAACTTCACAGAGTGAAAGCTCTCCCAAAAGTAGGTGAATGAGTTATTTGAGAAAAATTGGCTATCCGCAATATTTTTAGAGATAATTCGCATTTACTCATTTTGAGTAGGTGAGTAATTAGCTATGGGTCTGAAACTTCACCAAGTGAGAGCTCTCCCAAAAGTAGGTGAATGAGTTATTTGAGAAAAATTGGCTATCTGCAATACTTTTAGAGATAATTCACATTTACTCATTTTCAGTAGGTGAGTAATTAGTATGGGTCTGAAACTTCACCAAGTGAAAGCTCTGCCAAAAGTAGGTGAATGAGTTATTTGAGAAAAATTGGCTATCTGCAATACTTTTAGAGATAATTCGCATTTACTCATTTTGAGTAGGTGAGTAATTAGCTATGGGTCTGAAACTTCACAGAGTGAAAGCTCTCCCAAAAGTAGGTGAATGAGTTATTTGAGAAAAATTGGCTATCTGCAATACTTTTAGAGATAATTCGCATTTACTCATTTTGAGTAGGTGAGTAATTAGCTATGGGTCTGAAACTTCACCAAGTGAAAGCTCTCCCAAAAGTAGGCGAATGATTAATTTGACAAAAATTGGCTATCTGCAATACTTTTAGAGATAATTCGCATTTACTCATTTTGAGTAGGTGAGTAATTAGCTATGGGTCTGAAACTTCACCAAGTGAAAGCTCTCCCAAAAGTAGGTGAATGAGTTATTTCAGAAAAATTGGCTGTCTGCAATACTTTTAGAGATAATTCGCATTTACTCATTTTGAGTAGGTGAGTAATTAGCTATGGGTCTGAAACTTCACCAAGTGAAAGCTCTCCCAAAAGTAGGTGAATGATTTATTTGAGAAAAATTGGCTATCTGCAATACTTTTAGAGATAATTCGCATTTACTCATTTTGAGTAGGTGAGTAATTAGCTATGGGTCTGAAACTTCACCATGTGAAAGCTCTCCCACAAGTAGATGAATGAGTTATTTGATAAAAATTGGGTATCCGCAATACTTTTACAGATAATTAGCATTTACTCATTTTGAGTAGGTAAATAATTAGCTATGGGTCTGAAACTTCACCGAGTGAAAGCTCTCCCAAAAGTAGGTGAATGAGTTATTTGAGAAAAATTGGCTATCTGCAATACTTTTAGAGATAATTCGCATTTACTCATTTTGAGTAGGTGAGTAATTAGCTATGGGTCTGAAACTTCACCAAATGAAAGCTCTCCCAAAAGTAGGTGAATGATTAATTTGAGAAAAATTGGCTATCTACAATACTTTTAGAGATAATTCGCATTTACTCATTTTGAGTAGGTGAGTAATTAGCTATGGGTCTGAAACTTCACAGAGTGAAAGCTCTCCCAAAAGTAGGTGAATGAGTTATTTGAGAAAAATTGGCTATCTGCAATACTTTTAGAGATAATTCGCATTTACTCATTTTGAGTAGGTGAGTAATTAGCTATGGGTCTGAAACTTCAAGTGAAAGCTCTCCCAAAAGTAGGTGAATGAGTTATTTGAGAAAAATTGGCTATCTGCAATACTTTTAGAGATAATTCGCATTTACTCATTTTGAGTAGGTGAGTAATTAGCTATGGGTGTGAAACTTCACCAAGTGAAAGCTCTCCCAAAAGTAGGTGAATGAGTTATTTGAGAAAAATTGGCTATCTGCAATACTTTTAGAGATAATTCGCATTTACTCATTTTGAGTAGGTGAGTAATTAGCTATGGGTCTGAAACTTCACCAAGTGAAAGCTCTCCCAAAAGTAGGTGAATGATTAATTTGAGAAAAATTGGCTATCTACAATACTTTTAGAGATAATTCGCATTTACTCATTTTGAGTAGGTGAGTAATTAGCTATGGGTCTGAAACTTCACAGAGTGAAAGCTCTCCCAAAAGTAGGTGAATGAGTTATTTGAGAAAAATTGGCTATCCGCAATATTTTTAGAGATAATTCGCATTTACTCATTTTGAGTAGGTGAGTAATTAGCTATGGGTCTGAAACTTCACCAAGTGAGAGCTCTCCCAAAAGTAGGTGAATGAGTTATTTGAGAAAAATTGGCTATCTGCAATACTTTTAGAGATAATTCACATTTACTCATTTTCAGTAGGTGAGTAATTAGTATGGGTCTGAAACTTCACCAAGTGAAAGCTCTGCCAAAAGTAGGTGAATGAGTTATTTGAGAAAAATTGGCTATCTGCAATACTTTTAGAGATAATTCGCATTTACTCATTTTGAGTAGGTGAGTAATTAGCTATGGGTCTGAAACTTCACAGAGTGAAAGCTCTCCCAAAAGTAGGTGAATGAGTTATTTGAGAAAAATTGGCTATCTGCAATACTTTTAGAGATAATTCGCATTTACTCATTTTGAGTAGGTGAGTAATTAGCTATGGGTCTGAAACTTCACCAAGTGAAAGCTCTCCCAAAAGTAGGCGAATGATTAATTTGACAAAAATTGGCTATCTGCAATACTTTTAGAGATAATTCGCATTTACTCATTTTGAGTAGGTGAGTAATTAGCTATGGGTCTGAAACTTCACCAAGTGAAAGCTCTCCCAAAGTAGGTGAATGAGTTATTTGAGAAAAATTGGCTGTCTGCAATACTTTTAGAGATAATTCGCATTTACTCATTTTGAGTAGGTGAGTAATTAGCTATGGGTCTGAAACTTCACCAAGTGAAAGCTCTCCCACAAGTAGATGAATGAGTTATTTGATAAAAATTGGGTATCCGCAATACTTTTACAGATAATTAGCATTTACTCATTTTGAGTAGGTAAATAATTAGCTATGGGTCTGAAACTTCACCATGTGAAAGCTCTCCCAAAAGTAGGTGAATGAGTTATTTGAGAAAAATTGGCTATCTGCAATACTTTTAGAGATAATTCGCATTTACTCATTTTGAGTAGGTGAGTAATTAGCTATGGGTGTGAAACTTCACCATGTGAAAGCTCTTCCAAAAGTAGGTGAATGAGTTATTTGAGAAAAATTGGCTATCTGCAATACTTTTAAGAGATAATTCGCATTTACTCATTTTGAGTAGGTGAGTAAAATGGCCGCCATTTTTGGCAAGATAAAATTTTTTTGAAAATTGGCATGGCTACTCTGCAGATATACCCTGTGGATCAAAAATTTCGTCGAAATCGCTCTATCTTGCAGGGTTTTCGAGATATAAGCATTTTTATGTTTTGCAATTTTTGCGAAAAATTCGAAAATTCAAAATGGCCGCCATTTTTGGCGAGACAAAATTTTTTTCAAAATTGGGATAACTACTCTGCAGAGATACCCTGTGGGTCAAAAATTTCGTCGAAATCGCTCTATCTAGCACGGTTTTTGAGATATAAGCATTTTTGTGTTTTGCAATTTTTACGAAAATTTCGAAAATTCAAAATGGCCGCCATTTTTGGCGAGACAAAAATTTTTTGAAAATTGGGAAAAGTACTCCGCAGAGATACCCTGCGGGTCAAAAATTTTGTCGAAATTGCTCTATCTAGCACAGTTTTTGAGATATAAGCATTTTTGTGTTTTGCAATTTTTGCGAAAATTTCGAAAATTCAAAATGGCCGCCATTTTGGACGAGACAAAATTTTTTTGAAAATTGGGAAAACTACTCCGCAGAGATACCCTGTGGGTCAAAAATTTCGTCGAAATCGCTCTATCTAGCACGGTTTTCGAGATATAAGCATTTTTGTGTTTTGCAATTTTTACGAAAATTTCGAAAATTCAAAATGGCCGCCATTTTTGGCGAGACAAAATTTTTTTGAAAATTGGGAAAAGTACTGCGCAGAGATACCTTGCGGGTCAAAAATTTTGTCGAAATTGCTCTATCTAGCACGGTTTTTGAGATATAAGCATTTTTGTGTTTTGCAATTTTTGCGAAAATTTCGAAAATTCAAAATGGCCGCCATTTTGGACGAGACAAAAAGTTTTTGAAAATTGGGAAAACTACTCCGCAGAGATACCCTGAGGGTCAAAAATTTCGTCGAAATCGCTCTATCTAGCACGGTTTTCGAGATATAAGCATTTTTGTGTTTTCCTTATTTGGAAAATTCGTAATGATTAATTAATCATTAATTACTCGGCCATTTCTTGACCAATCAATGCCAAAATCTAATGATTTCCAGATTTTAATAGAATGAATGTATTTGCCAAGTTTCAGGTGAATTGATAAAATTGCTTTCAAGTTATCATCCGGACAAGCTTCCCCATCGAAAAAAGACATTTTTGGTCATGTGACCTCTCTGATTGGTTGAAATGTCACTGCAGCATATTCAAAAAAATTCCCCAAGGCTACTGCCAAAACCTGCCAAATTTGAAAAGAATCCGCCTAACTGTTACAGAGTTATAAGGAAAACAAAATGCGGAGCCGGCGGAGCCGGCGGAGCCGCCGGAGCCTGAAGCTCTCCCATACACAAACAAGGGACCGCAAGGGACGCTTAATTATGTGATAAAACATAATTTATCTACATTAAGATTTCTGCAACTATAAAATACTCATGGTATTATTTATGCTGAATTATGAGGAAAATATCAACTAAACTGCTGAAAAATATTTGTTTCATTAATTTAATTATGAATGTCAAAGGTTATATGTCACAAAGTTACTGACCTAGTTTTTATGCTATCTGTTGGCTATTTCAGAAACTTTAAAATTTAAATAACTTTCACACTATAACACACAAAAAAGACACAATTGTTAAACTCTGTCCATAATACCCTTTCCAATGGTGTTTTAACTGTAAAATTTCGTTAGGTATTGACAGATTTACAAGCAATTAAAGATTAACAAAATTTCACAGTGAATCGATAAAATTTATTTTGTCACACAAAGTATGGTTTGAACCCAAAATAAGGACCAAAAGAGTTTGACAAGTGATATCCAAGTACAGGAGGGGACAGCATTTCGCACTGATGGAACTGTATAGCATAGAAAAGAGTGCAACATGTCTTGATACTTTTCTAAGATTTCTGAACTGACAGTATGCAGGATTATAAAGATTAATAAAAAAAGTCTATATGTAGTGAAAAATATGATCAACAAACTGCCTTTGACTGATGCAAAGAGCTGTATGTTCTCTAATCTGTGTCTGGGCTCAATATAAGCACTATTTATAAATTGATCATATGCTAAAACACAATGAAAAGAATTGATCTTTAGCTTTAATTATTGCATGCAAAGTGTTTAACAGTCTTTGTAACTTTTTGGGAACAGTATAAAATAATTGGCAAATGCTGTCCACTTTTCTACAGCCCTAATTTAATTGGGCGTGGCTGTGGTGCGGTAAAATCGTTCCGTAGAAATTATGCTACAGCACAGATTGCCGCACTCCAGAACTTTGTCTCAAGTGCAGTTTCGGTAACAACTGTTTTCATTGGTTAATTTAATTAATCATGTTTGCAGACGAAAAGTATGCTGGTTGGGTGGATCTTCTGTTTGTAAAATATGACCAAAAACCTCATCGTGGCCCCATATTTCCTCAAGTCTGTGTGTGTAAATACTTGCACTTGATATTCTATTTGTCAAATATTGCTAGAAAATGTCAACAGCAGATGTGGTAAGAGAAATACTGCCAAGACTTCTGTTTGTAAAATAGTAGACAATCCATTGTAGCCTCATATTTTCTGTGTGTGCACAAGTACTAGCATTTAATATTTTATTTCTAAAATATGGCTAGATTTTCTCTTCCTAAAATATATAGACCCCCCTATCGTGGCCACAGATTTCCTTCACTCCATGAAATGTTTAAGTTATCAGCCTGAACCGCACTCTAGCTAATTTGGTGGAATACGGCAAATGAATGTACTGTCCTGCAGACTTTTTTTTCCAGTGCGGTGATTTACTGCACTCCTGCCATTCGAATTTTATTACCACATGACAAGTTCTATGGATGTATTTGTCCTTATCAGAAAATATATTTTAGGACGCTACCATCATTTTACGGTACAGTTTGAGGAACCTCTTTTCATTGATAACTTTTATATAACCACACTGCATATTTCTTCTCAAGAAACTGATTTTGGAGTTTTTATGGGTGAATCGCTGTCCCCCCTGTACCCGATTCAACTACAGAAATGACAAATGTATCATTTTAAAGACGAACAAGAGGGTCAGAGGTGCCCCAAAAGGCGGGTTGCGCACGCAGGAAACAAGGTTAGCAACTGCTCTCATTAAATTTAGGAACAAGGAAAGAAATGTTAGGTTACCCACTTAAGGTAAATGTGTTCGAGTTAGAGTCCGGAAACGAAAATGTGGACAAACAGACGGATGGACAGACATACGGACGAAAAACGGACAGAATTTCACCAATATCGAAAGGAACCTAGCTATCATGTTGATCTATGTCCCTGTCAAGTTTGAATTTGATTGGTCAAACCGTTTTCAAGTTAGAGTCCGGAAATGGAAAATGTGGACGGACAGACGGACGTCGGACACATCAATCTAATAGGCGGGTTGGTTACACGCAACCCGCCTAAAAACGGACAAATGGACAGAAAAACAAGACAAATGAACGGACGGATTTACACCAATTTCGAAAGGAACCTAGCTATGATGGTGATGTATGTCCCTGTGAAGTTTGAATTAGATTGGAGTAACCGTTTTCGAGTTAGAGTCCGGAAACAAAAATGTGGACGGACAGATGAATGGACAGAAAAACGGACAAAAACGAAGAAACGGACGGAAAAACGGACAAACAAACAGACGGAATTTCACCAATTTCGAAAGGAACCTAGCTATGATGGTGATCTATCTCCCTGTGAAGTTTGAATTTGATTGGTCAAACCGTTTTAAAGTTAGAGTCCGGAAACGAAAATGTGGACAAACAGATGGATGGACAGACAAACGGACGAAAAACGGACAAACGAACACACGGAATTTCACCAATTTCGAAAGGAACCTAGCTATGATGGTGATCTATCTCCCTGTGAAGTTTGAATTTGATTGATCAAACCGTTTTAAAGTTAGAGTCCGGAAACGAAAATGTGGACAAACAGATGGATGGACAGACAAACGGACGAAAAACGGACAAACGAACACACGGAATTTCACCAATTTTGAAAGGAACCTAGCTATGATGGTGATCTATCTCCCTGTGAAGTTTGAATTTGATTGGTCAAACCGTTTTAAAGTTAGAGTCCGGAAACGAAAATGTGGACAAACAGATGGATGGACAGACAAACGGACGAAAAACGGACAAACGAACACACGGAATTTCACCAATTTCGAAAGGAACCTAGCTATGATGGTGATCTATCTCCCTGTGAAGTTTGAATTTGATTGGTCAAACCGTTTTAAAGTTAGAGTCCGGAAACGAAAAATGTGGACGGACAGACGGACAGACAGACGGACAGGCGGACACATCAATCTAATAGGCGGGTTGGTTACACGCAACCCGCCTAATAAAAGCAGATTTTGACAGTTTTCATTTGAAGAAATTTTGTTTTATTTTGGCTTAAATATTGTTTAAAATGTCGAAACACACAAAAACTATTGCTAGCATGAAAACTGGATCATCGACCATACAACTTAATTGCTTAATGGGCCCAAAACACGGTAAACCACCATATATAGCCAATATACAGGTTTTTGATATATTCACGTTTTCGATCACTTAAACTATAAGCTCACAGTCTCACTTTTGGATGACGTTTTTATACTATTTTAGAACAAATATGAAGTGGCACTGAAGTGTGAAGAAAGTGTCAAGAACCTCGGAGTGGTGTTCGACTCCAATTTCACTTTCTCCGACCATGTGTCACAGGTCATCAAGTCCACTAGAGCTCATGCAAGAGACCTCTACAGAATACGCCCCCTTCTAGACCTTAAAACATCAGTTCTTTTAGCCAATTCCTTGGTCAGCAGCAGATTGGACTACTGCAATTCCCTGTTTCTATCACTCACAGACTTTGAGCTAAGAAGATTGCAACTAGTGCAAAACTCACTCTGCAGGGTTGTCACTAGTGTTGGTATTGAATAATAATATGTATATCGATATCAAACCATATTTTTACTTCTGTATCGATCGATATTGAAATATCGGGTCATGGGTGTTTTCCGAGAAAGAACTTCCAAACGCTTTCACGAGTTTTAGAATTTTCCCGAAACGTAAACAAATATGGCGTTTCCGGTTTAGCGGTAAGTGAAATTTGACAAAAAATGATAGGAAAACCAATATATTTCTCAAGTTTTATGATTTATTTACATGGAAAACAGCTTAATTGCGTCTATTTAGTAGTATGTTCCGATATTGATATTGTACCCTACGTTATCGATATCAGTATATTTAGCATGGATCGATAAATATTTCAATTAGTGGTGGGATCGCAAGCTAAACTGGCAGATCGAGCATCAACTGTTGGAAGCGAGTTGAACTCGAGTTAAACTCGAGTAATTTTCGGGATAAATTATTTCGTTTGTTAGCGATTAGTATGTGGAAAATATTTTACATAACCGTACACGAGCCAAAACTTTTACTTGGAAATGGTTTTCGCGATATAATTTATGTGACATCACCATTGATTTATGCCAGAATTAAGTAAAAATGCAATATATTTTTGAAAATATTGGATATTTCCATTGTGTTGGTGAAGTGTCAGCTTTAAATATTAACTTTTTCAAAAACTCGAGTTTCACTTACGCGGATCGATGTCGCCCCTAATTATCGCCCATCGAGTTACGACTCGAGTTTCAGTCAACTCGTCCCAGCACTAATTTCAATATCGATAAACAATACCAGTACTAGTTGTCACCCGTTCCTCAAAATTTTCTCACATCACCCCTCAACTGAAAAAACTCCATTGGCTTCCAGTTAGGTATAGGGTCCAATTCAAAATAGGCCTCATTACATACAAAATCTTCAACCAAGGTCAGCCTGTTTACCTAAGAGAACTAATCCACCCCTACACTTCCTTTAGAAATACTAGACGAAGTTCCCCGAAACTCAAGTTCCTTCATACCCCCACTTTTGACCGTAGAGTTCATAAATCAATAAAACACTTCTCAAATTCTTTTAGTCACTATGCCCCAGTTCTTTGGAACTCTCTCCCCTTCCAAATAAGAAACAGTCCCTCTGTCGCATCTTTCAGGAAACACCTCAAAACCCACCTTTTCAACTCTAGCTTCCCAACTTAAGTCTCCTTCCCTCTCGGTCCCACCCACAAACCTGGAACACTGACCTTGAACGCCCCTCGACTCTCCTTGTAAGAAATGATTTTTGTTAACTAGCGCACTGAGTTCCCCTTAGTGGGGAAGATATTGCGCCTGCAAAGCAGTAGATTAGATTATATTAGATTGAAGCAGACACTTCGTGGACTTAATTTTGTTGTTATATTTCTGATCATTTTGGTTGCGTAAGTTTGGATACTCATCATTCTCCATTTACATTGTCATATCGAAAACCCGTCCATCTAGACCGAGTTCTGTCCCGTCGCCAATTGTTATTGATATGTTGAGGGACACAATGGCGAGGGACAGAGTTCCCATGTACTAGTTTTCTGTGTAAATCTCAAACTGTGGGAAATTTTTTCATTTACTTTAAAAAGTAATTATTATGTCCAAGTCGCTGTATCCGGTTTACAGTACATATGCTGTTTAACTAAACTGCTTTTACAAGCAAAAAAATTTCTTTTATAGATAACTATGTACTATTGACGGTTTGTTTACATTTTAAAACAGGTTGATATACTCTCTCTCTCTCTCTACATGCATGCAAGTTTGTTTGGCATTTAAATATTAGTGCACGGCACATAAATATAAAAAAATAATTCAAATAACACTTTATACTTGTTGTATCCTTGCGTTGCCGGTTTTGGACGGTCTTACGCATTTTAATCCAATTTTGTTTCTTTAATCATTCCCTGATGTATTTTAATCTTAAAATTAGAAAAAAAGTGCTGTTTAATTGACAAAAACAAAAATAATCGATAAATATTTTAAGTTATTTTATTTTTTTATTTGATTCAATTTCGGTACGTATAGTGTTCTTGTTTTACAAATGGTTGTCTGTTATCGACGGTAAAATCAAATCAATATAAATGGTATGCAAAATATATTCTAAACTTTTTATTTTTCATATTGTCCTCTGTAAATTGATAATTTAACATATAAATGGCATAGTTGTTGCCATTATATCATAATAATGTACAAATAACATTGTTTTTGAAGGTGTACAGTGTACACATAAAATTATTTCCCTAGACAATTGTGTCATTAATTTTTAAAGTTCGTTTTGAAGGCTATTTCTTCTTATTTTGTGTCTACAAAAGCACGTGTTTTTATGCTAATGATCATGTGTATGGTTAATTTATTTTATAACCTCCAAAAATAAAAATATTTTATGGCATATTTTCTTATATTTGCTGCTGAACAAACGCATGTTGTCATTAACAATGGATTACATTAAGGTCAATTTAATAAAAATGTATGTGTAGTGTTTTGTAAAACAAATATTATAAATCTTTTTGTCTTTTACAATATACCTTATAATTTCATTTTATGAGGATAAAATTTGCATTATTCACGGAAATTCATGAGCGTTGCCAATGACAACCATATTTTATTTTACTTTAAAAATTGATATAATATTTCATTTAACAAAATCGGGATTTTACTGCATCATGCATTAAGAAACTTTATTTTATCAAACTCAAAACAATATTTGCATTAAAAGCCATGTGATATATTTTAAATAAAGAGTAATGCTGTTATTTATCTAATTTTTACTGAGATGAAGAGCACGTGCACAGAACTACAATATATTAATGCGCAGCCGTCGATAATAGACGACCGTCGATAATTGACGACCCAACGATAATATGTCTAGAAATATGCCGTTCAAAATTTACACAGAAAACAGGTACATGTGAGCTCTGTCCCTCGCCATTGTGTCCATCAATACATCAATAGCAATTGGCGATGGGACAGAAACTCGGTCTACCGTCCATCGAGGATATAGTGGCGGTGGACCAGTTCACGCCCGGGTACCAATTCACGCCCACCCCTAAATTTATCCAAAACAATCACAGTTAAATAAATCACAAATGTATATGATCAATTTAATGATTATCTATGATGTGGTAAACACCATGTCAATAAAAAATTATAAATCTCCAAGAAAATCGAGGGTGGGCGTGAATTGGTCCACCACCACTAAAATGCGCCTTCAAAACTTGATAATGTATCAAAACTGTAATAATCAAAACGATGGTTATAGCTTAAAAGTACTTCAAACACAATTTTATGTACATTTTACAGATTTTTTTTTTCAGACAACTGACAAAGCACACAACCTGCAGCAAAATGAAGGGGTGAACTCTTCCTTCCCGCTGTGTCTTTAGCATTGACATTGTGAGGATTAACCAGTTTCTTTACTTTACTTAAGTCACCATTCCTACATGCTTCAAAAAGCTCGCGCCCAGCGTCATTCAAGTTTATATTTTCACCATGGCCAACTGAGCGGCGACTAGTCGCCATTTTTGAAACTAATCAGGAAATGAACGAAATGAATGTTTATCAAAATTTTGATTGGTCGACATGTACAGACAATAATAAATGAGCGGCCTAATATCGAGAAGAGTTTTAAAGGAAGAGTACAGTGATGTATTACAATTTTCTAAAATTATAATACATGCTTCATTCTAGTATAATCCAAAGTTTTTGGAAAAAAAATAATGTCAGAATCCTAATAGGCATATTCCACAACTTGAGATCTTTGTGATCCAGATCGAGATTGAGATCCTTCAGATCAGTAGAATCTGTGAAATGCAAAAATGGCAGAAATGATGATCTAAGATGGCCACTGAGTACTGGTACACATTTTATGAATCGTCCTGAAGTAGGTTTTAGAGTGCCACATACACATCAATTGAACATTTTTTCGAGAATCTGTGGTTTATATGTGTTGTATTGAATGTGGATAACCATTGAATGTATACATTCAATGAGGCAAGCTATTGAATGTGTACATTCAATGGGTAAATTATTGAGTGTGTACATTCAATGGCTGAGCTGTGGAATGTGTAGATTAAATGGCTAAATTCATTGAATTTGTACATTCAATAAACCCAAGTCATGGAATGTATACATAATTAAATATGAAATGTTGATATTGATTGCAAAGACTTAATTTATAACCTAGATTGGATATTTTCTAGCATAATAATAAGCAATCAACTGGAACAAAGGAGGTACATTTCACAAATTAACATCAGTCTAAGTATCAGTCTACAACATTAAAACTAATAAACATATGTCATGACATAAGTTTCAAACACTTCATCACATTATTTTGTTTGCTATCTTTATATTTTGTAAATCACTTATTATTACAAAATAAGCTTTTGTGGCATCATTCTGCTACTGCATAGAACATTTACCAATTTCTTCACACGAGTCCTTTCTGATCAAAACCATTATGAAAGCTGTATAATAAGCTCTACTTTAATCCACTGTAACCAGGTTCGGTGGATTAGTGTTGAATCGTGAAGTGGATTCAAAAGTCAGTGAATAAGGTTTTAAAGTAAAATGTTTATTTTCCAAATAAAAATAACATGAAATGGAACTTCTTGATTGTATAGTGGATTTTTGATTTCAACAATTTGACAACACGGTTCATTAATTCCCAACTACAAAGTCAACAGACTTATTATGCAATTTTGATCCATATGGATATAATTAAGATGGTTGATTGCCAAAGCTAAAAAACTGGAGAGGCTCTTTAATTCCAAGTGTTGTCTCTACTCCCTCTCTCCCTCTCTGTGCTGTGAAGCATCTGTATTTATACTATTTTTCAACTGCTGACAATGCACAATCTCAAACTTCAAAGAATCCATTAACCTTACTTTTATTATTATTACAATCCATTTCTAAAAAGTTAATGGGTGCTTTATAGCAATTTTATCATAACTAAATGTCCATAAACAAACAGTAATGTCCATAAACCTAAACATTAACCTTGAGGTAGTAGCACCTGGATGACAAATGTATATATGTAACATTTACCACTAAACTCTGTGACACTACATTTAAATTGTTATAAGTGGACCAAGATCATGCATTGAGATGGCATTGTCATTTTAAAGTTTAAAAATGTGACCTTTAACAAAATAATATGGCCACTCACAAAATAAAATACAAATAAAATGGTCAGTAAGAAATGCAAATAGAGATAAATAATACATAAAATAAAATATGACCATTTTACATTCCTTATACCCCAAAAACAAACTCTTGACAGAGAGTTTGTGTACATCAATATACAAAATGTAGTACACAGAAATAAATACACAGTATTTTATCGAGCAAATCAAGATTTAAGTGCTTTTCAGGCACAAATGTTGTCATTAAGGTATAATACACACAGATGAATATACAGGATATTATACACCGAATATTATACTCTTACATTGCTCAATATTAAATGTATCCACCACATTTTAATTAGATACTTCTGGAGCTTCTTCTACTTCTGTTGGTGGTATTCCAACCGCCAACTGACTATCAGTATGACTAACCTCATCCTGTACAGTGTTAACCTGTTCCAGAGAAACCTGTAATTCCTCTGCTTCTATTGAAGGGGCAACATTATATGATACATCTTTTGCAAACTTAACATGTTTAAATCTGCGCTTACAAACACACAAAATAAGAATTACAACCGTACCAAATGTAATCAGTAGGGCTGCAAGTGAAAAGATAACTTTAACAAAGTTATGAGCAGTACTTGTAGCAAAAACCAAGTTTGGTTTGGAAGTATTCTCAACTTCTTGCAATAAGGCTTGCATATGCTTTATGGGAATTGCATCAACATTCGATAACAGTGTGTTTCTTTCAGACAATGAACTATTGAAAACTGACAATTTTTGTAACAAAGGTTGAGTTTGATTCCATATTGACACTTTTAACACATCCAACTTCATCTCCTGAATCAGTTCTACATTTACATCATATGGACTATTACCCTTGACATGTTTTGGTAACTCAAAGTATTTAGAGTACGCAGCACATTCTACTTTTAACTCAACAACTTGAACTCCAATCGGTATATCTCTGCGAATTACTCGTGGAGTTTGTCTGTCACAAGTAATAATGAGTTGGAATGATTTACCAGTTGAAATTAACCAATGACCATCAAACAAATATTTAATTACTGGAAACTCTTTGGTGTTTTCCATTGTTACTTTACAAAATTCCCCAACTTTATCTACCTGATTTTGAAACAATGATGCCATACAAGATGAATAATAACTAGTCTTGTACAAAGGTGAAGACAGATGACATATAGGTGCCTGAGAACACATGCGCACTTCATCAGCATGTAAAAAGGCATATTCTGACTCATCTTTAGAAATTGCTATGTGACTGGATTCTAAGACATGCGATGCTGACAATTCAGCAGAAACTGGTGATGGTACACTAACAGTTCTATAAACATCAAATAGAGAACTTGGGTGAATAAGAGGAATAGCTACAACAATATGAAATTTATCCTCTTCTGGAATGACGATTGGATGTAGATAATTATAGTAACTAAATATATGTTTCGCAATCAATTTAAAAGGTACGTCCAAATCTCCTGTTAAACGACGTTTTACTTGCCTGAGTATTGTTACCAATTCAGATGGTTTAAGTAATCTAAATGACAAAATACCTTGTGTAGATAAATTAACTTGATCCATTAAATTCAAAACTAATAATTGAACATGTATCAAAGCAATTGAAACTTCATGAAATATTGCATGAAGGTGAGTTATCAGCTGAACTTGAGTTAATTCAGGTAAAACAACTTGTGTTATGGCTCTAGTTAAACTATTTACTCGATTTCTAAATAGCAAACTTGTATTAACTAAGAGGTTTATAGCATTCCTGATTTGTTGAATTTCTTCATGACTCTTATTAATAATAGATAAACTATCTTTAACAACATGTGCTATCTTGGCTTGGGAATCAGAAAGACTTATTATTGCTTCTCTTAATTCTGACAAGTCAGAATCTGTAGCAGTACCAAATAAACTCTTAAGAAGGTTTCCAACAAAAGGCAAGAGTGCTCTTTTCCTTCTGGAAGGGTTATACTTATTCACTAAAGAAGTTAGCTCACTAAGCAGATCTTGTATACTTTCATATTCTGCCCGTAACTGAGCTATTCCCTGTGAGAATAAACTCATAGTATCTAACCATATTTTCCTGGTTCTTTGCTGATGTAATGGCAAAGTTTGATTTGTAGCCACTTGGTTTTGTGAACGCAGTGCATTTAGAGCCTGTTCTATTTTCACCATTTCTCTTGCAACAGTGGCTAGATTATCTCTGTATGGTTGTAAGTCTACAGAGAATGTCAGGATCCAACTATTAAAAGTGGTATACACAGTGCCTTCCTTGATGAAATAGGTTTCAGCTGAGGCTTTATAAATACAGTATATGAAGAAAACCTGAACCCACATTTCAAAGGCCATCCTTATGTACCTACAAATAATATACAGGATATACATGTATATACAACATATGCACATTCAAATAGTACATCTTATAACTTCTATCAATTATAAAATATGTACTGCGGAAAATTTACTCGTCAGTAAATCAATAAATCATGGTACCCCAAAAAGATTTACACTGCAGTAAATCAATCAGCAAGTATGTACTACTAATGATTTTCACCACAGTGAACCAATCATTCTAATCAAGTATATTATCTAAAACTTATCACTTTTCTCAAAATCTTTAACGGCTTTCCAAACCAACTTAACCATGGCCCGATGTATGAATCAGTAACATTCACTGATTCTACGAACTTCTGCCTTTTGCCAGAAGAAAAGGCAGTATCATTCTCAGGTATATCAGGAAATGTAATTTCATATTTCCGTTTTTGTGGACCATGTCCAGTTGCAATGTCAGACATCTCAACATCTGATTCACTTGAAGACACCTGGTCCTCAGTTTCTTCCCCTTGAGAATCTTCAAGAGCAACATTCTCAGGTGATATACTCTGTTCTTGAGACTCGTGCAGGTTATTGGTAATCTGCACATCATGGTCTAAGTCATATGTCCCATAGGACAATTTAGCCCTTCTTGGCGGCTGTATACGAGTGGGTGCTTCTGGACGCGAACTATCCATGTCCAGTCTTTCGTACTTATCCCTTGGACTATCCCATACCTGTTCAAGGGAGGCCAAATGAAGATTTTCAGCATGAACAACTTTTGCTTTGCCACTCAGTTGGTCCTTAATAAGATAAGTGACAGGCGATTTTTGTTCAACAATTCTGAAATGTGGCTTCCAAGCTAGAGTTAACTTGGGAGCAACTCCAGTTATTTTTGTGGGATCTAGATAGAAAACAGGATCTCCAGGTTGGAAATTTGGTAATCCTTTGGATCCCTTTTGATTTTCTTTGTTTTTAGTTCTTGCAATTGAAAGGTTTACTTTAGCATCCATGTATGCCTTATGCAGGCGTTCAAGCATAACTGGCACATATTCATCACCCATATACTTTAGTTTTGGCTGGAGCAATGTGTCCATTGGAAGGATGGGATCTCTTCCAAACACCAAAAAGTATGGTGTGAACAAAGTAGAGTCTTGAACTGACGTGCGATAAGCCATTAGCATGGATGGAATGTATTTGTCCCAATTGTACGGCTCATTTCTGATGTACTTTGCAAGAACATCATTCATGTACCTATGGAAACGTTCAGTTTTTCCATTGGTCTGTGGGTGATAACTGGAAGTCTTTATATGGCTAATCTTCATTTTGTTCAGCAGAAGAGAAATCACTTTATTAACAAATTCAGTGCCTCGATCAGACAACATAGTCTGGGGGCATGAATGAGTGGGGATAAAGTGTTCTAGCAGCAAAGAAGCTACTGTTTCTGCTGTTTTGTTTTGCACAGGATAAGCCTCTGGCCAAGAGCTAAAATGATCTACAATAGTGACAATATACTTATTGCCACTAGCAGTCTCAGGGAAAGGTCCACATGTGTCAATACCTATAATTTGAAATGGATACTCTGGAATTAGCATGTCCTGCATTGGATAACTGACCTTTTTCAGTTTCCGTGCCTTGCAAATGCTACAGCTTGACACAAACTGTACCACATCCTTGTACATGTTGTTCCAGTAGTATCGTGCTCTGATTTTATCATAAGTTTTGTCAGAACTGTAGTGTCCTCCTCCATATTCTGCAGAGTGGGCCTGTTCCACTATTCCTTCAGTTAGTGACTGCAAGATCACTAACTGAAGACGCTCAGTCCGATCACGTCTGACAGGATTGGAGAGATGATACAACAGATTATCTTGAATGACATATTCAGGATATCTCGAGGGTTTTCATCTTCATCCTGTAACTGACAAATGTTTTCCTTTAACTTCTGTTGTAAGATTGCTTGAGGATTCATATTCTCACAGCAATCTTCACCACTTAGTTCATCAGTGGCTTTCAAACCACTACTGCTGTCCAGGATGTCTATATTGACATCAGCTGGTTCAGCTAATGGGCTTACGATGCGTGACAACATATCAGCGGGTATGTTCAGTTTTCCACTTTTGTACTTGATGTCACAGCCATATTCTTCTAACATTATAGCCCATCGTTGAATTCTAGCATTCTTCATTTCTGCTGTGAATAATGATCGCAAAGGTTTATGATCAGTAGAAACAGTGAAATGAGAACCTAAGAGAAAGTGGCGTAGTTTATTTATGCTACTTACAATGGCATAAGCCTCTTTTCAATGGCTGGCCATTTTTGTTGTCCAGGAGAAAGTTTCTTTGAAATGTACTGAATTACATTTTCTCCCGCATCAAAGTCTTGAGTCAAAATTGCTCCTACAGCATACAAAGTTGCATCTGTATAAAGCTTGAATGGTCTAGACATGTCTGGGTGTGCCAAGACAGGAGCACAGGATAACTTTTGCTTTAAACTCTCGAAAGCCTGTTGTCTTTCAGGGGTCCAAGCAAAACGAGTATGTTTCTTTGCTAATTCTGTTAATGGTTGAGTGATCTTACTAAACTGGTCAATAAATCTACGGCAATACGAAGCCATTCCGATGATGGAACGAACTTCCCTGACATTAGTGGGAGGACTCAGCTCCTTGATAACCTTTATTTTGTCAGGATCTGGTTCTATACCTTGACCAGAAATTATGTGACCCAAATATTCCACTTTCTCTTTGAAAAAGTCACACTTTGACAACTTTAATTTCAGACCTGCCTTCTCTAATCTACAAAAGATATCGGCAAGATGAGCCAAATGTTCTTCTGCATTCTTGGAAAGAAATGATTATGTCATCTAAATATGCAATTGCATGTTGGTTGATTGCATTTCCCAAAACTTTATTCATTAGTTTCTGAAAAACTGGAGGTGCAGATGCCAGGCCAAATGGTAAAACGTTGAATTCGAAAAGACCCTTGTGACATACAAAAGCAGTCTTTTCTTTTGCATCCTCCTCCATGGCTATTTGATAATAACCACTCTTCAAATCAAGGCAGGAGAAGACACTCATACCTGACATAGAAGATAAGATATCTCCTATATCTAGCAATGGATATGAATTCTTGACAAGAATTCTATTGAAGCGCCGATAGTCAACTACTAAGCGAAAAGTTTCATCCTTCTTAGGGACCATGACCATTGGACTAGCCCAAGGGCTATTTGACTCTTTAATAATGTCAGCCCCAGCAAATCATTCAAATGACTTTCTAAGATTGGCCTTTGAGAAAAGGGCAATCTGTAAGGTTTTTGCTTAATAGGTGGATGATCACCTGTGTCCAATTTCATCTTAACTAGATCAGTGTGTCCAAGATCGACTTCACTGTGTGCAAAGATATGTTCAAATCTCTTTAACAGGGCAGAAAGTGCTTCTCTGTGAGACTGAGGAACATAACTGACATCTTTGTTAAAATCTGTTTGTTCAACTAAAGTTTGTTCCTTTGATGAATGACTACTAATTTCAGAAATGTGCTTTTTATCAACTTTTTCTACAAGCCCAACTACCTGACCTTTTGGAATAGGGAATGTCTTTGTAGTTTCATTTATATAAGGTACCAATGCAGTCCTCTTTCCTTTTACCAAAGTTGGGGGTAAAAGAAGTCCTGGTTCATCATGAAGTAGAGGGGAATTGTCTAAAGGTGATATCCTTTCCTTTGTTTTCTCTGCAAACCTAAATTTACTGCTATCATACCACTACTTAGTGGCCGAATAAGATGTTTTTCTTTTGTCAAAACAAGAGCACAATCTGAACGAATGACAGCTTTGCCAGCTTGTAACAAAATTATTTCTTTTCCTACTGCCAAAGTTTTCTTTTCAAAATCTAGCTTAACCTTATGATTTTCTAGAAAATCAATGCCTAAAATCATTTGTTTTGCCATATCTTTCACTACATGTACTTCATGTTTCACCTGACTGTGTCCTAATCTAAATTTTACAACAACTTTTTCAGATACCTCAAGTTGATGACCTGTAACACCCCATAAACTACATGTTGGTGGTGAATGCTCAAATACATTTTCACTGGGAATTCTGTTAAACACATCCTCACGCATTAAAGAAATTTCAGCCCCAGTATCAATCAAAGCATTTACAAAACAAGTTCCAAAATATATAGGGCAAAATTTTTGATCATTCTGAGTACTTATTTTTACAGACCTCATAGAACCTCTTTTACAATCTAGACCTAATTTCTCGGTTCCACAGAAACTAGGAAAACTGAGTTTTCCCACTTTTGTTTTTCTGCTTCCTTTTTGAAAAACACTTGCTTTGGGTGTGTCCTATCTTACCACAATAATGACAGATGGGTTTGCCATCCTCTGTCCATTTGAATCTGGATTTTCCTCCCTGTTTGCCTTTGGTTTGAGTTTCCTTTTTACTGTTTTTGTCCTTCACTAATAGTTGACCAACAGCATCTACTAATTTATCTAGTCTCTGGGTAATTTCAGAATTACTATCTTCCTGACTGACCAAATTAACATCCATGGGTTGTTCCCTACGGCGAATGTTATAAGCCCTAGTGGCTTGTTGTTCCGCCACAGCTACTGCTACTGCTTTTTCAAATTTATCAGGATTCTCTCTTATTAGTTTCCTAGCCACCCCATTGTCTCGAACTCCATCCACCAAAGTTTCTATCAAAGCAGACTGAATCAATGGATTGTTCGTGTCATGACCTGCATAGGTGTCATCCGCAAGTACCATAATCCTCATTGCAAAATTTTGTATGCTTTCACCAGCATTCTGTGTCAGTCGGCGTAACTTTTGAATGGCCAGTTGTGTATCATTAATGTCGCTATACTGATCATATAAAGCCTGACGTATGCTTGGCCATGTGATATTTGGTTGAACCCTGATCAAGCGTGTGACAAAATCACCTGCTGAACCTCTTAAGGTTTGTAAAACCAAAGACTTGTATCTCTGATCATCGGCATTAAGGGTTATACCGGCTTTTTCAATATCTTTAACCCAGTCATGGAAGTGACGACTTCCTTCTCCAGAATAATCTCGTATCGTTTTTGCTAAAGATTGGACTCTCATTTCTAACTCTAATTGACTTTAAAGTGTTTTGCACTGTATCATCGGATCGGCTGGCTGTGGCCCGGCGACCTTCCTGTGGAGGTGCTGGGTTAGGTTGGTCCGGATTCATTTTGTCTAAATTAATATAGGTCTTTCACAAGAACAATCCTTACAACAGAAATACCTGAACACAAATATCAATGAATACAATTTAAACCAAACAAATAAACAGGTACTCACCACAGTTATGTGAATTAATCAAAATCAATTGCATACAAATACATTTTTAAAATGTTCTGACTGTCCTGATCAAAACTGGAGAGATGAAGAAAAGGCAGCTTCTCTGTTTCTAACGTGGAAATGTAATCTTGATCCTCGTCCCAGAATAGATTAATGACAACTCTTGATGGACCGATGACTGTCACTACGTAGTTGTCTACATCACCTAGAAGAACAACAGCGTCCCCTGGCTGATCTTCTCGCAGTCTCAGAATCTCTATAAGGGCAGTATTTGACTCAGTGTAGGTCACTGAAGGAAGTTGGTAGTCTTCTGGTAGATGCAAGGTATTACTGACCTCCTCTGTATCAATCTCTACTGTTGGAACATCAACACCACCAAAAATGGAATAAATCACTTCTTCTTCTTGATGATTTGTTAACAAGTTCTTCATTGATCCTATTTATCAATGTCCATTCACTGATCACTAATCATCAATGCCAATTCACTGATCACTAATCATCAATGCCAATTCACTGATCACTAATCATCAATGCCAATTCACTGATCACTAATCCTGGTCACGGCACCAAAATATGTAACCAGGTTCGGTGGATTAGTGTTAAATCGTGAAGTGGATTCAAAAGTCAGTGAATAAGGTTTTAAAGTAAAATGTTTATTTTCCAAATAAAAATAACATGAAAGAGAACTTCTTGATCGTATAGTGGATTTTTGATTTCAACAATTTGACAACACGGTTCATTAATTCCCAACTACAAAGTCAACAGACTTATTATGCAATTTTGATCCATATGGATATAATTTAGATGGTTGATTGCCAAAGCTAAAAAACTGGAGAGGCTCTTTAATTCCAAGTGTTGTCTCTACTCTCTCTCTCCCTCTCTGTGCTGTGAAGCATCTGTATTTATACTATTTTTCAACCGCTGACAATGCACAATCTCAAACTTCAAAGAATCCATTAACATTACTTTTATTATTATTACAATCCATTTCTAAAAAGTTAATGGATGCTTTATAACAATTTTATCATAACTAAATGTCCATAAACAAACAGTAATGTCCATAAACCTAAACATTAACCTTGAGGTAGTAGCACCTGGATGACAAATGTATTTATGTAACATTTACCACTAAACTCTGTGACACTACATTTAAATTGTTATAAGTGGACCAAGATCATGCATTGAGATGGCATTGTCATTTTAAAGTTTAAAAATGTGACCTTTAACAAAATAATATGGCCACTCACAAAATAAAATACAAATAAAATGGTCAGTAAGAAATGCAAATAGAGATAAATAATACATAAAATAAAATATGACCATTTTACACCACAAATATTAAAACATTGTGCCTCTCAATCAAAGAATGAAGGAGAAACAGTTCAAGCCTATGTAGTGATTTTATGGTCTTTAAGTGTATGATTCTAAAATGTTACATCAATTGTTCATGTAATTATGTGCGGAATTTGGGGATTTAATTGTAACTAGCCCCATGATAGCACCACTATTATATTAGAGAGGTTTATTTGGACAGTATAATTAGAAAACAGATTAAGATGAACATTTTTTTAGAAAAAAAACAGTGTTTGTTATAAGACACAGCTATGTGTCTTACTGTGAAAGTTTATTTTTAAGCTAACATCAGCAGATGTGGCATTAAGAAAATGACAAAAATAAGTAACATTTTATGCAGTGTCAATTGCTTATTTGATTTGTTAAGTTCATATTCAAATTCAATTACTTTGACTGTTGAATGTTCACATTCAATGGCTGCTTGCTATTGAATGTGTACATTCAATGGGCAAGCCATTGAATCTATACATTCAATGACTAACCCATTGAATGTATACATTCAATGGTTATCTACACTCAATACAACATATATATACCAATTTATAATAGAATAACCAAATCCGGCCCCAGTTTCAGAAATATCAATAATTAAAATTATAAATGAAAATTTCAAATCTTGTGTTTTCTGCCATCTTTACAAAGAATTGTGGGATAGCTCGTAGATCTGATCTCTCGAATCCACCTTTTCATGAGATTACTCAGATCATGATCCGGATCAGTCAGATCAGGTTCTTTTGACATGATCCGTTGATCCATCGAATCTGGATTCTACAGATCACGGATGTGGAATACACCTAATCGTGCCTTGGTATTCAGCATGGAAGCACTAATAGTTTCAGAAATGCTAAGATTGAAACCATCATATAAACAGTACAGCCAATTTATCTTAATGCTCCTATTTTTTTGATGCCATAAAAATAGAGTTGCTGTGAGAGCAATTTAAGTAATAGAGTAGGAGGAACATAACATTACCAGCATAAGCCCCATATTTTATAATAATGAAGTAAATAATAATAGTGTTTTAATTCTACTCACATACAGTAGATTCTGTGGTCCACTGTACACCTCAACAGTTGGGGCTGTGGATCCTCCTCAAACTGTCAGATACTTTGTGATTTTATTCTTTTCACAATATTAGATATGTGTATCCTTTTAAAAATGGGAGTTCAACTAACTACTGTCCTTGAAAATCATGAATCCGCTTCCGTTTTTGTTTCTCCATGGGCATGCTAACATCCACGTCTTTGTAGATTCGTGAAACTCCGCGAATTGCGATACCCGAGAAACTCTGCAAATCACCACATTCCTTCCCCTTCTGTTTTGCTCCTCTTGCCAGGGGCAAGATATGTGTACCCAAGACTGTCTCAAGTACAGATCTACAATTGCTCATTTACGTAGATAGCTGCAAAGCATACAACTTTACAGAATTTTCCAATGTAACTTTTAGCACTTCTTCAGTCGACACTTTCTTCAGGGTGGCCACACGCCAGGCGATCTCTTCAATTCCATAAGGGGTGTTAAAGGGATGATTTTCCTGGATGGGTGCCTGAAGATAAGGGGAGTCTGTTTTTTCAACAATATATTTATCAGGGGCAAAGCTTGTACAACCTGTTCCAGCTCTGGATGACTGCCACTGCGTAACAACAACCTGGTGAAACCAAACATTATGTTAGGAAAAGTATCCCTCCATTTCTTCATTTCATCCAAAGACTCATTGAAACAATGTCGATGAACTTCATACTTCTCCTTCTCCTTGGTAGGTAACTTGCTTCTCATCACTTCCAGGCGTATATTACTGGCCTGGGATTAGCCTGGTTTGTCCCTACAATGAATAACCAACACATATTTATACATAAGGCTGGATTTGTATTCACGAAGAAGATTTTTGAACACCCTGGTCTGATCACTCAATGTCTTTTCAGAATCTCCTGATAGGTCAATCCCCATTTCCCCAATTCCGACATATCGGGAATCAAAGTTGACTTTGGACATTAGAGCCCTTTCGTCCTTTTGAGTAACAGTATGTGCCAAACTTTGGATGATTTCTGTAGCAATAAAATAAACGGTAATATTTCAAGAACAGATCTTTTGCTAGATCAGTTGGCAATCCGTGTCAATAATTCATGATTGCGGCATCGATGGCATTGGCCCTCCCTCATCATGTCAAGATCTTGCGTCCTGCTTACTGCCTGTAATTTGTCGAAGTGCATATGTGAGTCCACAAACTTGCATTTTTTACCCCCAGATGCATACAGGACAGCCTTTATTTTTTCACACTCTGTTCCGACATTAACTTTATGAGCTGAGATTTCCAGATACTCATATTCTGATGCAGTCTCGGTGTCCATTGGTTCCTGAGGCTTGCTTTTAATGTCACTTTTGCTGGACACCTTACCTTTAACATCTTTGATGTATGCCTTACTTTTAACATCTTTGCTTTTAATCTGCACTTCCCCCCTCCTCTAACTCGTTACTCTCACTAGAACTTCCACTTTCACTGTCACTTCAATTCTCACTACTGCTCTCATCCTGACTTTCAGTTGGAGCACTTTTGGCAGGTCCTCACTCAAAGTGTATGTCCTCTTCACCAATAATATTTATTATATTTGAAATCAACCTCCAATGGATTAATGCATCTGTGCAGTTGGGAGGTTTGATGGTCAGAGTTTTCTCGACAATTTCACCGGTGAAGTAATGATTAAACTGATTAAACAGTGAGACATCCTCCTCTGTTACTTCCACATTACTACTCCCCGGATACCACTTTCGTTCAGCGACCATCTGTAGCAAAGCTTCATGATCCTTACACTTAGTGATTGTTTCTATTTGTTTCAATAGTGCCTTGAACGACTCCATTCTGGCAACTAACGGCATGTCAAGCCAGGTAGCAAAACTCCTTGGTAGATGTTTCCCAACTACATGTTTGCAGAGATGAGCTACAACATCCCACAGGAAATTCCTGTTCATACTCTGCTTGACTCCTCAGAGACTGATATGGGCGTTAGAAGGGGCTTCTATGCTTACCTTCCCACCTGTCTGGTCCCTTCATAACATAGCCACTCTTCTTAACTTTACTCACGAAGCCACCCCTCGGAGTATTGTGCCTAATACCAAACTGGCGGTTGTCATAGGGCTTCCCCCTTCTTCCTTGCTGCCCAGTACTTTTACGTTAATATGATACAACAGTCAAATTACTTTTTGAGCTTTCACTTTTTAATGACTGTGTGGCCGATGTTGTACCCTCATTTTCAGCTTGTCCTTTTCTCTCATTGGAACTGGCTGTTACATTTTTGTCCTCAACAACGACTGACCTTGGTGCAGAACAACTTGGTTCTGCTGGCTTGACGCTAACTGATGAACCAGTGACATTGACTACACTGGTAGAAGTTGGTGGTACTCCCAAAGCTGCAGGGACTTTCTGAGCTTGAGCAGCATGCAACGTTCGAGATCTGATATCTCGGCTACACCTTTCCAACAATATACCCTGATTTACTGGTGGCAGTCTATTGCATGGATTGTACACAGAGTCCCTGATCGTGTACGGCCTCACCATTGGGTAAATCTGGATCAATACCAATATTACTGCCTCAGATTCTTCTCTGCTAAGACTCACATTGGAGACTATCTCCCGATGATCTCCAGCAGCTTCACCTGGTCTACTACCATCTTCGAAACTTACAGGATGAAGACGTCACTCTGTGGCTCGGTCCTGACGTTCACTGTAGTGTCTTGAATAACTTCCATGAGGTTGATCCTTGTGCCTCTGGCTATACTCGCGAGAACTGTCATCACGCCTTCCTTCATAATCATGGGAATAGTCATCCAGCCAGCTATATCCACGAGAACAAGTCGCATGCCTCTCATAAGGTTTGGAGTTCCTTGAGACATTTCCTTGATAGGAACCACCCCTACGCCTCCCTCTACTAAATGCTTCTCTATGAGACATCTGAAAAGAAAAAGATAAGCCTCACTTTATTCATTACAGATCTCTGTTGCTGTTAATATAGCCTCTTACCTATTATATGAACGATCTAAGCATTCCCTTAACTAAACTTAAGTATGATAGTCCATCAGATGTTTTGGCTTCCTTCTCCTGCATCAAGCTTGGGAGACATCCTGCGATCCTCTTGAATCTACAATGTTTTCAAAAGAATTATCATGTGAAACAGATTTCATTAGAAGTTTCAGCCAAATCATTGATTTCTCATGTAAAACATCTGATTTTTCAAACAATAGGTCTAGATTCATTGAGTCATCATCAAATACAATGTCTTTAATTTCTATACTATCTGCTTTGCTTAACAAACTATTTCTCTTACACCGCAACCACAACATAGTATACCTATCTTCACAAGGCTTTAACCTGTCATAGTGAAGGATGTATGATTTTTTCCTGGCCACAATTTTGAACAAAACAGCAAACATAACTTCTTCTACAACTAATGGACCCTTCCAAACTTGTTTGAGCAACTTTTTAGTGGTATCTAACCTGTAGTCTAAGTCCACAACTGCATAAGAGTGAATTTTAAGCTTCATGTGATAATCCCTTTTTTGTCACATTTGCATTGAAAGTAATGTTTCACGGGCCAGAGTATGCACTTTTTGCAGCACCTTTCTCAACTTATCAACATACTCAGCATTATTTGTATGGTGTTCTTTATCAACCCCCAACATTAGATCTATTGGTAACAAAACTTCTCTCCCAACATCATCATATTTGGTGTAAACCTTGTACTCCAGTTCACAGTGGAACAAATGGCGCCAGCCAACTATTGTAAGTGCTGATCCCATGACTTTTGATTACCACCACAAAAAATACCTTATGAGTTGTAGTAAAGTCCAATTATGACGTTCCACTTGTCCATTAGAACACAGTCTATAAGGTGTGGTGCGGATTTTAGTAATTTGTAATAATTTGCACACTGAGGTGAATAATATACCATCAAAGTTTTTGCCTTGGTCAGTATGAATTTCCAAAGGACAACTGAAATCTTGAAATAAAACCGTCAACTACACACTTAGCTGTTTCCTCAGCATTTTGTTGGGCAGAGGAAAGCATTTCAACCACTTGATGAATTGGTCAACAATCATTAAAACATACTGGTTACCTTTTGAACTTGGAGTAAATGGCCCGAGTATGTCAATATGAACTCGCTCTAGGGGTGAACCAGCGTGATATTGACCTAATGCAGCTTTGCGTTTAACAGTAGCTTTCTTATTTCTATTACACAAACTACAAGATTTGACAAAAAGCGCTATGTCCTTAGCCATATTATACCATATAAAGAATTGCTAAACATGGGTAATAGTCTTTGCAATACCCATGTGACGAGTTAATGGGAGATCATGATTTTAAGGACATGACTTTCTGTTCAAACTTTCAGGGACTATGAATAATTTCTGATCACAAATGTTCCCTTTCCACATGTAAAAGAGTAAACCTGGTTTTTGTTCAAATAGAAATGTTTCACTGTCGGACTACACAAGGCCAAATCCTTCTGTTCAGGAATTACCCCTGTGGAAATCCAGCTGGTTAACTTTTGTAAACATGGATCAGACAACTGTGCATTGTGCAGTTGTTGTTTTGTAAACTCTTTCAACCAACAGTTTTGACTGCAAGTGAGACTACATCATCAATGTCATCTTCAAACCTGGACCATTGATCATGGGCACGTTGACAATACTTACACCCACCACATGGTAAAGATGATGGATCACGATTTGCTGTGTAACAATCACAAAATGGCACCTCATCTGGTATCCGGGACATTCCATCCGCATTCCCATGTTTCTTACCAGATCTGTGTAACAAAACCATATCAAATTGATTCAGCTCTTCCAACCACCTGGCTAATTGACCTTCAATGCACTTAAACCTTAAAAGCCAAGTCAGACTGTTGTGGTCTGTATACACATAGAGCTGTCTTCCCAGAAGATAATGTCTAGACTGACGGGTAAACCTAACAATAGTAAGAAGCTCCCTATGGGTAACCCAATACCTTCTTTGCTCAGGTGTAAGAATGTAGCTTCCACAACTGATTACTTTTTCTTTGTCATTTTGTATCTGCGACAACACCGCACCAATTGCAGAACCTGATGCATCACTCTTTAAAATAAAAACACCATCTGCACTAGGATAAGGAAGTATAGGAGCATTCATTAACCTGTCTTTTAGAAATTCAAATGCTGTCTGATGTTCCTCATCGAATGTGAATACAGCACGGCTCCTGTCAGCTTATACAGAACTGCGGTATTCCTAGCATAATTTTGGAGTCAAATTATTCATATGATCTTAAAAATCTTTTCCTAGGACAATTACATCATCTAAATAAGCAAGTATTTTATTCCATGTCAAACCACAGAGTTTAACTGTTCAACTGGCTTCTCCTCACTGGTGTTTATAATATGTTTAATCTTCAAAAAACATCCAAGATCATGACTTCCTTTTGAGAATTCAGCACGGCTCCTGTCAGCTTATACAAAACTGCGGTATCCCTAGCATAATTCTGGATATGTTCATGGTGATAATTCAAAAAACTTAAAAACTTCTCAACATCCTTAACAAACTTTGGCACAGGCCAATTCTTTACCTTTTCAACATTTTCAGGATTCACCGAAACTCCTTTAGCACTCACAATTCTGCCTAGAAACAATGTCTCCTTGCTGAACAAACTACTCTTTTTAGGTTTCAATTTAAGATTATATTTCCTGAACCGTTCAAATGTTAGAGTCAAATTATTCATATGATCTTGACCAAAGTCAAAGGTCAAAGTTGGGGTTTTACGTCCCGTTCAACAGCCAGGGTCATATTGGGACAGGTCCTCAGCATTGCCACTTGTGGGACTCGAACCCACACAGAGGTGACAGCCTGTGATTAGATGCCAAACTTGCTAACCACTAGGCCACTGAGGACCTCTCATATGATCTTGAAAATCTTTTCCTAGGACAATTACATCATCTAAATAAGCAAGTATTTTATTCCATGTCAAATCACGGAGTACAAATTGAATGACCCTCTGAAAAGTAATGTGTTTTTTCCTCACCAGTACCGGAGCAGAAGCACAGTCTGAAGATTCTTTTATGACACCAGTCTCAAGTATCTGTTTCAGATTCTCTTCCTCCTCCTTTTCAAACCCAATTGGTGTCCTTCTCATTAACTGTTAAACTGGCTTCTCCTCACCAGTGTTTATAGTATGTTTAATCTTCAAAAAACATCCAACATCATGACTTCCTTTTGAGAATATATCCTGAAAATTGGTCAAAAATAACTTTACCTCTCCCACCTCCTGTTCATTGAGTATCTTGATGGAGCAAAAGTAAAGGTTCTCAAGATGATCTGGTACAATATACTTACGCAAGGTACATGCAGTTACTGAGCTAAGTCCCTCATCCTGTAGAACAATATCAGACTCAACAGCATATCCAAGGACATGACCTCTGTGTTAATGTACAAAGTTATCTTTATCATTAACAATTTGTATATAGGTATAATTTCATCAGCTTTAACCAACATATTTAGAAATATTACACCCTTGTTATCACTACCTGGAACAATGACCATCTCACCTGTTCCTTTAGGTTTCATCAAAGCTCCAGTCTGTACCACACTATTTGGAGGAATTTTAAGTTTCTTCTCAAGTACTACCCGAGAAGCCAAGAACTTACCTCCATCTTCATTTACAAGAACTGATAATTCACACCACTCAGAGTAAAGGTGTAGTTGCTGATATCTAAAATTGCATGAAAATGACACAATAAATCAATACCAATTACAACAGGTTGTTCAATAGATGCAACATAGAAATTCCATTCATACACGTGTTGATCATTGAAGGAAATTTCACTTCATAATCAGCCATGCATATGTATTCATTTCTTTAACCATACCCTCTAGTTTTAATTTTTCAGCTACCTTTGTTATACAGCAAGTTTTTCATAAACATCAAAACTAAGAAGAGAAACCTCAGCACCTGTGTCCAACAATGCAGAGGTTTTAGTTCTACTTACTAAACATGACATTACTGCACCTAACTTGTTTAAATTGTTTTGTCTCAAATGCTGGTATATTCCTCAGAACCAGTCATATGAACATGCATTACCCTAGTTGATTTGTAGAGGGACCAAACATTGGGTTCATGTTTGCCCTCCCTTATGTGTTTAAAGGGGCAAATTTAACAATTGGACTCCCACCCACAAGACCTTTCCGTGGTGGAGTTTCCTGTCTTCTCATATTACTCTTAGGTGAAGTACCTGCTTTATTCTCTTGAGAATTACTACCATCATTCTCAAAATATTCATTTTTAGGGTTGTTACCTCGGGGACCCCAATATGTTTCATTTCTTCTTCGGAAGGTATCTATGCAATAGTTATTTGCTTCCTGACCTGGAACTATTAGACTGATCACTATCAGAGGAACTGGATCATAATGTTTACTGATAGATCTTACTACATTTTTCTTACCAAATATAGCTTTACCACGCTGACCAGAAAGTTTGACGTATTTGTATCTGGATTTTTGTCTCTGGATTTTTATCACATGCTGTCAATGCTACAGCCTTGTTTTGGCAACCTTTAAGAAAAGTATTGTAATGGGTCTGGGGTAGATCAGTTTTTTTTTCTTTTGAATTTAATTAATTCATGACTACAGGAACATATAAAGTTTATCCAAGTTACAGAATAGGTTTTTCTGGTTATTTTTCACCAAACAGTTTTTAAAATGTTGTCTTACAGCCAGGTAGGGGTACACTTTCCTAACTAAGCTGTATAAATACTTGTGACCCAAATAAGGGTTACCACTAAGTAAAGCATTCCTGTAATGAAGGATTTTGAGAGGGGGGAATATTTTAACTCTGTACTCACTTGATTGATTTTCTAGGCTGAACATGCTTTCTTTGGATGTGTGTGTGTGTGTTCAGTTTATCCAATAAATCTCGACCTTTTAGTGGGTTTGTTTCAGTACACACACTTGTGTAGAGTGAGGAATGTATTCTGGGGATAGTTTAGTATAAAACTGAATGTCTTTATTATGTCTCAAAAGTTATTTATACATGTATATAAAATTGTACTTACATATTCTTGATATATTGGGACATGTTTAATAATCTATGGTAATGTAATTTTACTATATTTTGGGGAGAAACTTTGTGCAAATTATTACTCTGAATGTCAGAGTAGAGTCAGAGTATGTCAGAGTAGGCTCAGCCAATCAAACGGCTTCTAGGCATTGTGGGTATCTATGTACTCTAGAAACCAGAATAAGTCAGAGTAGGCCTTATAAATTGAGAGTAAAATAGGTAATTTGTGGTGTTTAGCTCAGAACTGTGTAAACATCTCTCCTGAGAATTTACCAGCAGATTAGTTCACTCCACTCTGATAATTCCACACTTATCCACTGAGGTAATCTACAACCACAACTTGCTAGAAAGCTACCACCCCTCTATTCTTTGTTTATATATTATAATTGGCAGATGGGATTTTCCATATTTGGCTCCAACTTACTACATTGTTGTGACAGCTGTCAGATTGATATAAACTTATAGTATCACAGATATCTTATCAGAATACTGTTGGAAATCACTGTAAGTGCCTTTATTATTTACCCAGTTACTTAATAGGTGATATTAATTATTTTAGAGGGATAATTTTGGTATACTGATATTTATCAGCAGTAATTATAAGGCCAGACAGAGTGCTCATTGATAATTAACAAGCACTAAGAGAAACTTGGCACAAGCTAAAATACCCCTTTGAGTAGGTCACTCTACAGTTTTTCTGGGTGACTCATGAATTTGGCTGAGCGTATTAACAGTACCGGAATATCTGTATGAATAACTGAATAGTACAATTCAATTGGACCATTTAACTCAAGGATTGTTTTTTTTTTCTTGTCATTGTCTAAACTTTACATTGATTCTGCATGGACCGTTATATATATTAAACTGTACATAATATTTTACTGAATACTGTGTATCCTATCTGTACAGATATATAATTTCACCATAGCATAGGTTGCTGTTTTCTTTTTCACTGACTAAACGTTACATTGGTGCTGTATTACACTGTATATAATATTTTACTGAATACTGTGTAACCTGTCTGTACAGATATATAATTTCACCATAGCATAGGTTACTGTTTTCTTTTAATAAACTGACTTTGTAGTTATATATTTGGCTCTTTTCACTACTATCTTGACACTTGCTCATACTTCTATTTAAATAAAATACTGACCAAAGCTGTGGAATCTGCTGAAGAGAAATTACTGTTGTATAAGTACTAGCTAGTACCCCTGACCACATAATACCCTTACACTTTGATATTAAGACTTAGACTGTAATCAAGACCGATCAGAATCTGGTTACTGCGATATTGCATTGAGACAACTCTACTTTGTGACACTCAACCAGATTAAATTCAACTGCATGGTGGCTTCAGAATTGAGACCCCAGTACAGAGATAAAAGCTACAGAGATAAGAGATACAACACTTCCGCTGGGCTGTTTCAAGTGACGTCAGAAGTGGGATCTTCAACTTCATTGAGAGATCCAGTTACCCCTGGAGTGTTACCAAGATGTCACACACACCAAACTAAATGGATAAAGCTAATGAGAAGGGATCTGGAGATATCCAACAGAAAAGGGCTTCCCTGCTAGCTGGTAATCCACACGAAGATGACAATATGGACAGACTTCAAGCTGCTGCTGAATGTTTGCTATACATGCAGAATGATAATGATACTGAACAACGACCTGAGATGGATGTTTTTGGCAGTCGGCCTCCACATCCCGATAGAAATCAGGACAGAGACAACTGGAATGCTGGTTTGCAGCCAGGTAATAATAAAACACCCTGGGTGATGCCGGATCAGTTCAATGGGAATGGATTGTGGCCAGAATTTATCAGTCGCTTTGAAATCTACTCAGATTTGAATGAGTGGAGCAACCACCAAAAAGCTCAGTACCTGAGTGTGAGTTTGAGAGGAGCAGCATGCAAGTTGCTACGGACACTGACCCCAGCAAAACGACTCAATTATCATGAACTTGTGACAGCTCTTGGGCGCAGATTTAATCTAGAAAACCAAACAGAACTGTTCAGAGCAGAATTAAGAAACTGCCAGTGTTTAGCTTCACAAAGTTTGCCAGAATTAGCACAAGAAATACGATGACTGGTCCATCTAGCCTATCCAACCGCATCTCAAGATGTGATGGATGTTCTGGGAAAGGATTACTTTATCGATTCTCTTGATGACAGTGATTTCCGCTGGTGGGTATACCAAGTAAAGCTCAAAAGTCTAGATGATGCAGTTTGTGCTGCAGTAGAAATGGAAGCATACAAGAAGGATGAAAGACAACGAATTCAACCAAGAAAAAGTGTGAGACAGGTCAACCATTACAAATATGAGAATAGCCTATCAACTGCAGCTAATGAAACAATATCATTGGAAAAGATACAACAGCAAATGGAGCAGCTAAAAGAGATGATAGAAAAATTGAAACAGAAACCAAACTTCAGCCAGCAAGGGAGTGGGAAAAAGGAGCGAAAAGACATTAAATGCTGGAACTGTGGCATTAAAGGGCACTACAGATCAGAGTGTAGGAAACCACGACAGTTTCAGAAACCACAGAATTCGTCAAACTGAGCTGGGTTGTGCCTAATGGACAAGGTACAGTCCAAGAAAGGAGACCAAAACAAGTCATAACAATAATAAGGGGATCAGGACTAATAGTGACTGGACAGATTGATGGACTTCCAGTTAAACTTTTGGTGGACACTGGAGCAAGTATAACACTGATATCACAAAAAATTGTAAATTTTGAAGATCACAAGATAGAACCAGTGAATTTTGACATTTCCCGGCAAATGGGGATCCCTTGCCAGTGGTTGGGCAAATTGTTGATGAAATCACACTAGGTCCACTCCAGGTTAGTCATAATATTGTGGGGCAGATATTCATGATGATGCTATATTAGGAATAGACTTCCTTTTTCAACATGACTATAAATTAGACCTACCCAGTCAACAATTGTCCATTCAAGGAACAACTGTAAACATGTGGAAGGAGGATGAGGATTCAGGCTGCTGTAAAGTGTCAGTCAAAGAAAAGACCACAATTCCAGCCAAGCACGAGAAAATAATTCTTGGACGGGTTCACAGAAGAGGCAATGAAAGCCATACAAATGTATTGGAGGGTACGGCAAAGTTCACAGAGAGATATGGTCTTCTGATCGCAAGAGCTCTAGTCGATATTCAACTTGGGCAAGTACTGGCAACTGATGCTATGTGTTACCCAGTTGTTGCATTCGATGAAATGGAGGACAGAACCTATATACGAACATTACAAATGAATAACCTTGAAGTGGAGTCAAGGTCAGATGAAATATCACCTCAAATTCCAGACCACTTAAAAGATATGATAGATCGGAGTTCTGAGCACCTAGATGATACTCAGATTGCTGTGGTGACTGACCTGATGATTGAGTATCAAGACATATTTGCAAAAGATTCTGGTGACCTTGGGCGAACGGACAAGGTAAAACACTGGCGATGCATCACCAATCAAACAGCAACCAAGGCGAATACCACTACATCTGCGTGAGGAAGCTAGGAAGCAAACTCAGGACATGTTGGAACAAGACATCATTGAACCGACAGAGAGTCCATGGTCATCATCGGTAGTGCTGGTCAAAAAGAAGGACAATACTTGGAGATACTGCATAGATTACAGAAAAGTAAATTTTCTGATCAGAAACGATGCTAAAGCTATTCCAGATTACCACAAAGATCTTCCATTTCTGTTAGGAGCAAATTTTTTTCAACTGTTCATTTTCAGTCGGGGTACATAGAGAAAAAACTGCATTCACGACTCCAGATGGAGGACTATATCAGTTTAAAATTCTCCCTTTTGGTTTATGTAATTCTCCTGCCACTTTTGAGCGTTTTATAGAGCATGTATTTAGTGGTCTGCAGTACACTATGCTGTTGATTTATCTTGATGATAACACTCTCGCCTCCCACCTCTGGGGCCCGGGGTTCGATCCCCGTCATGGCCTGAAGTGGGAAAGCTGGTAGTTGCTTGCCGTTGGTCGGCAGTTTACTGTACAGAACCCTAACGAACTGTATGTACTGGTTTCCTCTGCCCTTACAACTACCCGTCGTAATATGACCTGTACAGTGTTGAAAGCGACGTAAAACCCCAAATAAATAAATATCTTGATGCCGTGATTATTTTTGGGTCCTGTTTTGAGGAGAAAATTGAAAGGCTTGCTGCAGTTTTCAACAGAATATGAGATGCCAAATTGAAACTAAAACCCAGTAAATGTGTTTTCTTCCAGAAAGAAGTTTCATATTTGGGCCACTTGGTATCTGAGAAAGGTGTGGCAACTGATCCAGAAAAAGTCGAAGTGGTGAAAAACTGGCCCCGACCAACAAATGTTACAGAAGTGAGAAGCTTGGTTGGACTGTGTTCATACTACCGTCAATTTATAAAAGACTTTGCCATCATTGCAGCACCTTTACATGAGCTCACTAAGAAGAATAAGCAGTTTATATGGACTGAAAAATGTGAGACAGCATTTCAACAGTTGATTAAATCTTTGTCTGAAGCACCCATCTTAGCATATCCTCGACCAGATTGCCAGTTTACCTTGGACACTGATGCCAGTTATACTGGAATTGGTGCAGTTCTATCTCAAATTATTGATGGGGAAGAGCACGTCATTGCTTATCCAAGCCGCAGCTTGTCAAAACCTGAAAGGTGGTACTGTGTCACCAGAAGGGAGCTACTCGTAGTGGTACATTTCGTAAAATATTTCAGACACTTTCTCTATGGCAGCCATTTTGTCATCCGCACTGATCATGGATCTCTGAGATGGCTATACAACTTTAAGGAGCCTGAAAGACAGATAACCCAGTGGATGGAAACTTTGGCTATGTATGACTTCGAAATTCGACACAGACCAGGTAAAATGCATAGTAATGCAGACGCACTTTCCCGGCGACCATGCAGACAGTGTGGTATAGACGACACGCAAATAATGCAGCGAGTAACAGTTCTGACCCAATCTCAAGACAGACAAGATACTGAGCAAGAATACATGAGTGATGAGAACCCAGAAATTCAGTGGATTTCAAGCATTGGGAGTGAAGCACTGTCTCAAGAACAGATGCAAGATAAGGTTATTGGGCAAATACTCAAATGGCGAAGGCGAAGCAGCCATAAAGGCTTATTGGTCTATATGGAATCAATTAGAAATCAAGAATGATGTTCTGTACAAGAGATGGGATGAAGATGTGAGTGGAAAATGCACATGGCAACTGGTGGTACCTGAATGCAGACACCAAAAAGTTTTACAGATGGTTCATGATCATATCACAGCTGGTCACCTTGGAGAACATAAGACATTGGCAAACCTTCGTCTTCGAAAGAAAAGCAAGAAAAGGCGAGGGAAAATGGGACACGTCACAGCAGGCATGCCAATGGAAAAATAGCGTTGGACATAATGGGACCCCTACCTCGAAGCAACCGAGGCAATAGATACCTGCTGGTACTCTCTGATTACTTTACCAAGTGGGTAGAAGCTTATGCAATACCAAATCAAGAGGCCATAACAGTTGCCTGGAAATTTGTAGAAGAGTTTGTCTGCAGATTTGGTGTACCCCTCTTTGTACATACAGATCAAGGAAGACAATTTGAATTAACCCTATTTCAGGAGTTATGTGACATGCTTGATATCGACAAGAGTAGAACAACACCATTTCACCCACAAAGTGACGGTCTGGTTGAACGGATGAATCAAACCTTAGAGAACATGCTGAGTGTTTTTGTGTCTGAACATCAGAAGGATTGGGACAACTACATACCATTCTTACTCCTGGCATATAGATCAACTGTACAGGAAACTACTAATTCTTCTCCGAATTTGCTCATGTTTGGAAGAGAGGTATTCCTTCCAGTTGATGTCATTTTCGGAAAACCACCACAAGAATATCCAGATACAACTGAATATATTGCCGAATTACAAGAAGGACTAGAATCAGCACATGAGTATGTACGTGTGAAAATACAACGCGCCAGTTCAAGACAGAAATGTTACTATGATAGGAAGGCAAATGGGAAGTCATATAATAGTGGAGATTTAGTTTGGTTACATGAACTAATTAGGAAACTAGGTCGGTGCCCAAAACTGCTACTGGAAGGGACCATTTACTGTCATACAAAAGATAAACGACTTGTTGTACCGAATCCAGTGGTCACCAAAAACAAAACCAAAAGTAGTCCACTTTGATAGATTAAAAGAATACAGAAACCGTGGAAGTATAGATGGGGGCGAAAGCCACACCACAAAGGACATTGCTGATGTTAATGAACAGGATAGTTCAATTGTACGAGGAAAGGTAACAGATGCTTCATCAGATGAAGATGAGGGTTACACGAGGGAACCAGATGAAGGTCTCCCAGAGCTTGAAGATATCTCCTCGAGTTTGAGTATTGGAGAAGGCACCCTCCAGAATACTCAAGGACATACAGATGTATTTTGTCTGGCAGGAAGTGGACAAGTAAGTCCTGGAACTTCCTATGAAAATGTAAGAAGTGGACATGATTGTCCTGAAACTTTTGTTGCGAAAAAGACTTCAGAAAGTGGACATGAAAGTCCTGTAACTTTCACAAGAAGTGGAGGAGGTAGTCCTGTAACTACCAAGGAAATCGTCTCTGAAAGAGGCAAGGATCTCCAAGAGGGTTTGAGCAATGGCCCTTTGGAAATCAGTGGTTGTGATGCAGAAACCTTTACTAGAGACAACCCACGAAGATCAAAACGTACATGACAAGTCCCCGACAGACTGACTTAATAGTTAAGTACTGATGTCATTTTGTCATTGCAGATTACCAGAACAGCAAAAACTACAAGATTAGTTAAGAATACCTTATATTAGTCAAGGTGATTACAACATTGATACATTTTTCTCATTCGTCTTGTTCTACAGATGGCTAGACAGTTCCATTGTCAGTGCTGCAATCTGACTTTCAACAGAAAATGGAATTGGGAGAGGCATTTTGACCTGGTCCACAGTTCTCCAGGTGTGACCTTCCAATGCCCTTTCTGCACAGCTAAGAGGAAGAGCAAGGCCGACATGAGGCAACATCTACGGATGTCACATCCAGAGAGGAAAGCCCAAGTCCAGGCTGACCCGAGTTTGATCTGTGAGAAAAGGGTCAAGGACACTCCCAGCCATGTCATCTCTGATACTGCACTCGACACTCCACCAGTAGTAGCTGTCAGATCAGTTGTCCATATTCCTGATCCAAAGAAGAATGGTGAGACACCATCGAGCCTGTGCAGCCGTGGATTTCAACTTCCAGTAGAACTACAGAATCTACTGGACAACAACTGCCAGGATGTCCCACAGACAGCTCCTGCCGCTGCATCTATTACACCTGAGGTAGTTCCAGAGCAGGCATCAATAGTCAAGTTGGTGGCTGTTCCCACTAATGTCCAGAGTACAAGGGTTCATCAAGAAGTATCAGAGAAGCATGATCTGCCAGCCACAGTTACCCATCAGAGACTCTTTCTACCAACAGATATAGATCCAAATATCCCATACATCCCTGAGCGTTGTGCCACCACCACTCAAACTGGTCTCAGCTCTGTGGAGGCTGTACCAAAGTCACCAAAGTATCTTGCACCTACCAAAATTTCACAGAGAAACATCAGCTCCAATGGGAAATTCAAGAGTTGTGGTACCAGTATAGAGGAATCAGAACAACATGAAAAGATGAAACAGGACACTGTGGTAGAGAGATCGCCATCGACGAGAGATGAGACCTGCCCACATGCAGTGAAGTTACCAATATATGAAAGAGTGACATCAACAACAAATGAGGGAAATTCCAGGAAGAGGACAGTGAAGATTTAGTGTATAAAGTGCTGGAGAGGGAGCAACCAGGAAGAAGAGGATGAGGACAGTGATTGGGGGTTTTAGATTTTTACAATAGTTTTTTTTCTTTGCTTTTGTTGTTGTAGGTCAAAGTTGGGGTTTTACGTCCCGTTCAACAGCCAGGGTCATATTGGGACAGGTCCTCAGAATTGCCACTTGTGGGACTCGAACCCACAGAGGTGACAGCCTATGATTAGATGCCAAACTTGCTAACCACTAGGCCACTGAGGACCTCTTGTTGTTGTAGGAACTGAAATTTTAATATATTGTGTGATGAACTGTATTTAGAGTAGCATGGGCCTATTTGTCTGTGACTAAATAGCTGACTTGACCTTAGGAACTATGTTGTAAACTTTTGTTCAGGATTATGTGAGGGCCCTATAATCTTAGGAGGGGGCAATGTAATGGGTCTGGGGTAGATCAGTTTTTTTTCTTTTGAATTTAATTAATTCATGACTACAGGAACATATAAAGTTTATCCAAGTTACAGAATAGGTTTTTCCGGTTATTTTTCACCAAACAGTTTTTAAAATGTTGTCTTACAGCCAGGTAGGGGTACACTTTCCCAACTAAGCTGTATAAATACTTGTGACCCAAATAAGGGTTACCACTAAGTAAAGCATTCCTGTAATCCAGGATTTTGAGAGGGGGGAATATTTTAACTCTGTACTCACTTGATTGATTTTCTAGGCTGAACATGCTTTCTTTGGATGTGTGTGTTCAGTTTATCCAGTAAATCTCGACCTTTTAGTGGGTTTGTTTCAGTACACACAGTTGTGTAGAGTGAGGAATGTTTTCTGGGGATAATTTAGTACAAAACTGAATGTCTTTATTATGTCTCAAAAGTTATTTATACATGTATATAAAATTGTACTTACATATTCTTGATATATTGGGACATGTTTAATAATCTATGGTAATGTAATTTTACTATATTTTGGGGAGAAACTTTGTGCAAATAATTACTCTGAATGTCAGAGTAGAGTCAGAGTATGTCAGAGTAGGCTCAGCCAATCAAACGGCTTCTAGGCATTGTGGGTATCTATGTACTCTGGAAACCAGAATAAGTCAGAGTAGGCCTTATAAATTGAGAGTAAAATAGGTAATTTGTGGAGTTTAGCTCAGAACTCCAGTGTGTAAACATCTCTCCTGAGAATTTACCAGCAGATTAGTTCACTCCACTCTGATAATTCCACACTTATCCACTGAGGTAATCTACAACCACAACTTGCTAGAAAGCTATCACCCCTCTATTCTTTGTTTACATATTATAATTGGCAGATGAGATTTTCCATATTTGGCTCCAACTTACTACATTGTTGTGACAGCTGTCAGATTGATATAAACTTATAGTATCACAGATATCTTATCAGAATACTGTTGGAAATCACTGTAAGTGCCTTTATTATTTTACCCAGTTATTTAATAGGTGATATTAATTATTTTAGAGGGATAATTTTGGTATACTGATATTTATCAGCAGTAATTATAAGGCCAGACAGAGTGCTCATTGATAATTAACAAGCTCTAAGAGAAACTTGGCACAAGCTAAAATACCCCTTTGAGTAGGTCACTCTACAGTTTTTCTGGGTGACTCATAAATTTGGCTGAGCGTATTAACAGTACCGGAATATCTGTATGAATAACTGAATAGTACAATTCAGTTGGACCATTTAACTCAAGGATTGTTTTTTTTTCTTGTCATTGTCTAAACTTTACATTGATTCTGCATGGACCGTTATATATATTACACTGTACATAATATTTTACTGAATACTGTGTCTCCTATCTGTACAGATATATAATTTCACCAAAGCACAGGTTGCTGTTTTCTTTTTCACTGACTAAACGTTACATTGGTGCTGTATTACACTGTATATAATATTTTACTGAATACTGTGTAACCTGTCTGTACAGATATATAATTTCACCATAGCATAGGTTACTGTTTTCTTTTAATAAACTGACTTTGTAGTTATATATTTGGCTCTTTTCACTACTATCTTGACACTTGCTCATACTTCTATTTAAAAACACTGACCAAAGCTGTGGAATCTGCTGAAGAGAAATTACTGTTATATAAGTACTAGCTAGTACCCCTGACCACATAATACCCTTACACTTTGATATTAAGACTTAGACTGTAATCAAGACCGATCAGAATCTGGTTACTGCGATATTGCATTGAGACAACTCTACTTTGTGACACTCAACCAGATTAAATTTAACTCGTGGCTTCAGAATTGAGACCCCAGTACAGAGATAAAAGCTACAGAGATAAGAGATACAACACTTCCGCTGAGCCGTTTCAGTATCAACAAACATTAGATTACTAAGTTTGAGTATCAGGATAAGCCCTAAGCATCATCTTTTGCAAACATGCTAAGTAACGCTCTAAGGTTTCATTTTCACATTTCTCAACAGACAACAATTCCCACCTGACTGAAGAAGGAGGATCCAATTCTTCATAATACTCCTCAAACTTACCTGTCAGCCAAGTAACATCTGTCCACTTCATATCTGGTAGGATGCTATAATACTCAGCTGCTTCTTTCTTCAAGGCAAGAGAGAAAGCATCAAGCTTATCAGCCTCAGACCATGCTAGTCTCTCAGCAACTGTTTCAAAGTGAGTAATAAATCCTTTCCAGGGCTCACCATCAAAAGACAATTTAGTAATCTGAAAGTTTCTGTAGTCACCATGTCTTTCGTGAACCCGACACTCATGTTTATTAACCTCACCTGACACATGATGTTCAGACTGCTGCACCTGATCATCTTTATCAGATGTCACTTCACTGAGCTCAAAATCCAGAAATAGTAAAGTTCCAGTATTCGTTTTACCTCTATTTTGCTTATGTCTGGAACCAACATAACAACCATTTTTAACATTCATGTTCAGAGCAGCTTATAGGCGATTTGTCACTTCATCTACTGCTGGCGTTGAACACTTACTGTGTCTGGATAACTGAGGCCATTTCCTGTTTGGGCAAGTAAACTGTGATTTCCCTTGGGAATATAGCTTTGGCTGACTATATTGCTTCGGATAAGTCTGGTCCTCATCTTCAGTATTACGATTTACTGTGACTTCCTGGACAACCAGAGCCTTCAAATCTAATCCAGTCCATTCAAACCCATCAAGTACACTCTTTATTTATTTATTTATTTGGGGTTTTACGTCACTTGCAACACTGTACAGGTCATATCATGATGGGTAGTTGGAAGGGCAGAGGAAACCAATACATACAGTTGGTCAAGGTTCTGTACAGTAAACTGCCGACCAACGGCAAGCAACTACCAGCTTTTATCATTTGAGGCTGTGCTGGGAACCGAACCCCGGCCTCAGAGGTGGGAGGTGAGAGTGTTACCACTCTGCCACCGTGGCCCCTTAGTACACTCTTGGACATTGAATAATGAATTCCAAACTTACTCTTCATCTTCTCAGCGCTAATTCAAACTTCCTCCAATATTTCTGTGGACATAGTGTCATAGTACTCATCCTGAAAAGCCACTGTCCTTTAGTGTTGTTCTTTGGCTTTCACCAGGAACTTGTCACTTTCTACAGTCATTCTTTGCATTTTATTCCTGTGTTCAGAATCTTGTCTTCTATAAATATTGTTGAATAGAAGATTCCAAATGTTCTTGTACACTGTCGAATTCAGGATATCTATGAAGCTCTAACTTTGGTGGATTTCTCTGCTCTGTCTGTTGAATATGCAGCATTTCTGATTTCATTAAATCCACATCAACAGCTAAAAGCCTCCCTGATAGCACTAAGCTCTTTTAAAAACGACACATTAACAATGTCAACATTATTGGCGAAGGATTCATAAAATGCCAGATCAAACCAAAATTAAACACCCCTTAAAGTTGGTCAATCTTACAGAAATTTTCACAGGAAAATGAGTTTATAGCAGAGAATGAATTTGTATAGGGCTGGCCCAGTCGAGCACCACTTTAAGAATTTCAACTGTCGGGGGTGTGGGGGCCCCAGATATTATCTCACCCAAATATTGTTGTAAAAATAGACAAAAATAGATGTAAATCAGCCCAAACCAGTACCAAATGTTGGTCTATAAGTCTGGAATTTGGCCCAAATATTACTTGCCACACACTAAATCTGATTGCATAGGTTTTAGGATTACATCTGGTATACCAGTGGTGTCATATACGTCATATGTGGTCCAGGAAAGCCAAAATACAGCCACAGATGGCTGTATCAGGAAATGCTGATTTATTCTCAATTAAGGTAGATTCAAGGTTGAAAACCACATTGTTTCCTACAGGAGTCGCCACTAAAATGGATTTTAATAATGTGTTCATTCAGAAATTCATATCTAGCCCAAAGTGCAGGTTCAGGGAGTGTAGTTGGCGAAGGATTCATAAAATGCCAGATCAACCCAAAACACCCCTTAAAGTTGGTCAATCTGGCTGAAATTTTCACAGGAAACTCAGTTTATATCAGAGAATGAATTTGTATAGGGTTGGCCCACTCGAGTGCCACTTTAAGAATTTCAATTTTCGGGGTGAGGGGGCCTATGACCCCCTCAGATTGGAAATTTCAAGTATATCATAATATTGCCAATATGAAGCCCAAATTTTATTGTATGCATATTCTAATAATTAATTAGGATATTTTAAGTGCATTTCGAGCATTACATATCTGATCAGAAACTATTTCACCCAAATATTGTTGTAAAAATAGCCAAAAATAGATGTAAATCAGCCCAAACCAGTACCAAATGTTGGTCTATAAGTCTGGAATTTGGCCCAAATATTACTTGCCACACACTAAATCTGATTGCATAGGTTTTAGGATTACATCTGGTATACCAGTGGTGTCATATACGTCATATGTGGTCCAGGAAAGCCAAAATACAGCCACAGATGGCTGTATCAGGAAATGCTGATTTATTCTCAATTAAAGTAGATTAAAGGTTGAAAAGCATATTGTTTCCTACAGGAGTCGCCACTAAAATGGATTTTAATAGAGTGTTCATTCAGAAATTCATATCTAGCCCAAAGTGCAGGTTCAGGGAGTGTAGTTGGCGAAGGATTCATAAAAAGCCAGATCAACCCAAAACACCCCTTAAAGTTGGTCAATCTGGCTGAAATTTTCACAGGAAACTCAGTTTATATCAGAGAATGAATTTGTATAGGGTTGGCCCACTCGAGTGCCACTTTAAGAATTTCAATTTTCGGGGTGAGGGGGCCTATGACCCCCTCAGATTGGAAATTTCAAGTATATCATAATATTGCCAATATGAAGCCCAAATTTTATTGTATGCATATTCTAATAATTAATTAGGATATTTTAAGTGCATTTCGAGCATTACATATCTGATCAGAAACTATTTCACCCAAATATTGTTGTAAAAATAGCCAAAAATAGATGTAAATCAGCCCAAACCAGTACCAAATGTTGGTCTATAAGTCTGGAATTTGGCCCAAATATTACTTGCCACACACTAAATCTGATTGCATAGGTTTTAGGATTACATCTGGTATACCAGTGGTGTCATATACGTCATATGTAGTCCAGGAAAGCCAAAATACAGCCACAGATGGCTGTATCAGGAAATGCTGATTTATTCTCAATTAAAGTAGATTAAAGGTTGAAAAGCATATTGTTTCCTACAGGAGTCGCCACTAAAATGGATTTTAATAGAGTGTTCATTCAGAAATTCATATCTAGCCCAAAGTGCAGGTTCAGGGAGTGTAGTTGGCGAAGGATTCATAAAAAGCCAGATCAACCCAAAACACCCCTTAAAGTTGGTCAATCTGGCTGAAATTTTCACAGGAAACTCAGTTTATATCAGAGAATGAATTTGTATAGGGTTGGCCCACTCGAGTGCCACTTTAAGAATTTCAATTTTCGGGGTGAGGGGGCCTATGACCCCCTCAGATTGGAAATTTCAAGTATATCATAATACTGCCAATATGAAGCCCAAATTTTATTTTATGCATATTCTAATAATTAATGAGGATATTTTAAGCGCATTTCGAGCATTACATCTCTGATCAGAAACTATTTCACCCAAATATTGTTGTAAAAATAGACAAAAATAGATGTAAATCAGCCCAAACCAGTACCAAATGTTGGTCTATAAGTCTGGAATTTGGCCCAAATATTACTTGCCACACACTAAATCTGATTGCATAGGTTTTAGGATTACATCTGGTATACCAGTGGTGTCATATACGTCATATGTGGTCCAGGAAAGCCAAAATACAGCCACAGATGGCTGTATCAGGAAATGCTGATTTATTCTCAATTAAAGTAGATTAAAGGTTGAAAAGCATATTGTTTCCTACAGGAGTCGCCACTAAAATGGATTTTAATAGAGTGTTCATTCAGAAATTCATATCTAGCCCAAAGTGCAGGTTCAGGGAGTGTAGTTCGCGAAGGATTCATAAAATGCCAGATCAACCCAAAACACCCCTTAAAGTTGGTCAATCTGGCTGAAATTTTCACAGGAAACTCAGTTTATATCAGAGAATGAATTTGTATAGGGTTGGCCCACTCGAGTGCCACTTTAAGAATTTCAATTTTCGGGGTGAGGGGGCCTATGACCCCCTCAGATTGGAAATTTCAAGTATATCATAATATTGCCAATATGAAGCCCAAATTTTATTGTATGCATATTCTAATAATTAATTAGGATATTTTAAGTGCATTTCGAGCATTACATATCTGATCAGAAACTATTTCACCCAAATATTGTTGTAAAAATAGCCAAAAATAGATGTAAATCAGCCCAAACCAGTACCAAATGTTGGTCTATAAGTCTGGAATTTGGCCCAAATATTACTTGCCACACACTAAATCTGATTGCATAGGTTTTAGGATTACATCTGGTATACCAGTGGTGTCATATACGTCATATGTGGTCCAGGAAAGCCAAAATACAGCCACAGATGGCTGTATCAGGAAATGCTGATTTATTCTCAATTAAAGTAGATTAAAGGTTGAAAAGCATATTGTTTCCTACAGGAGTCGCCACCAAAATGGATTTTAATAGAGTGTTCATTCAGAAATTCATATCTAGCCCAAAGTGCAGGTTCAGGGAGTGTAGTTTACGAAGGATTCATAAAATGCCAGATCAACCCAAAACACCCCTTAAAGTTGGTCAATCTGGCTGAAATTTTCACAGGAAACTCAGTTTATATCAGAGAATGAATTTGTATAGGGTTGGCCCACTCGAGTGCCACTTCAAGAATTTCAATTTTCGGGGTGAGGGGGCCTATGACCCCCTCAGATTGGAAATTTCAAGTATATCATAATACTGCCAATATGAAGCCCAAATTTTATTTTATGCATATTCTAATAATTAATGAGGATATTTTAAGCGCATTTCGAGCATTACATCTCTGATCAGAAACTATTTCACCCAAATATTGTTGTAAAAATAGACAAAAATAGATGTAAATCAGCCCAAACCAGTACCAAATGTTGGTCTATAAGTCTGGAATTTGGCCCAAATATTACTTGCCACACACTAAATCTGATTGCATAGGTTTTAGGATTACATCTGGTATACCAGTGGTGTCATATACGTCATATGTGGTCCAGGAAAGCCAAAATACAGCCACAGATGGCTGTATCAGGAAATGCTGATTTATTCTCAATTAAAGTAGATTAAAGGTTGAAAAGCATATTGTTTCCTACAGGAGTCGCCACTAAAATGGATTTTAATAGAGTGTTCATTCAGAAATTCATATCTAGCCCAAAGTGCAGGTTCAGGGAGTGTAGTTTACGAAGGATTCATAAAATGCCAGATCAACCCAAAACACCCCTTAAAGTTGGTCAATCTGGCTGAAATTTTCACAGGAAACTCAGTTTATATCAGAGAATGAATTTGTATAGGGTTGGCCCACTCGAGTGCCACTTTAAGAATTTCAATTTTCGGGGTGAGGGGGCCTATGACCCCCTCAGATTGGAAATTTCAAGTATATCATAATATTGCCAATATGAAGCCCAAATTTTATTGTATGCATATTCTAATAATTAATTAGGATATTTTAAGTGCATTTCGAGCATTACATATCTGATCAGAAACTATTTCACCCAAATATTGTTGTAAAAATAGACAAAAATAGATGTAAATCAGCCCAAACCAGTACCAAATGTTGGTCTATAAGTCTGGAATTTGGCCCAAATATTACTTGCCACACACTAAATCTGATTGCATAGGTTTTAGGATTACATCTGGTATACCAGTGGTGTCATATACGTCATATGTGGTCCAGGAAAGCCAAAATACAGCCACAGATGGCTGTATCAGGAAATGCTGATTTATTCTCAATTAAAGTAGATTAAAGGTTGAAAAGCATATTGTTTCCTACAGGAGTCGCCACTAAAATGGATTTTAATAGAGTGTTCATTCAGAAATTCATATCTAGCCCAAAGTGCAGGTTCAGGGAGTGTAGTTGGCGAAGGATTCATAAAAAGCCAGATCAACCCAAAACACCCCTTAAAGTTGGTCAATCTGGCTGAAATTTTCACAGGAAACTCAGTTTATATCAGAGAATGAATTTGTATAGGGCTGGCCCACTCGAGTGCCACTTTAAGAATTTCAATTTTCGGGGTGAGGGGGCCTATGACCCCCTCAGTTTGGAAATTTCAAGTATATCATAATATTGCCAATATGAAGCCCAAATTTTATTGTATGCATATTCTAATAATTAATTAGGATATTTTAAGTGCATTTCGAGCATTACATATCTGATCAGAAACTATTTCACCCAAATATTGTTGTAAAAATAGCCAAAAATAGATGTAAATCAGCCCAAACCAGTACCAAATGTTGGTCTATAAGTCTGGAATTTGGCCCAAATATTACTTGCCACACACTAAATCTGATTGCATAGGTTTTAGGATTACATCTGGTATACCAGTGGTGTCATATACGTCATATGTGGTCCAGGAAAGCCAAAATACAGCCACAGATGGCTGTATCAGGAAATGCTGATTTATTCTCAATTAAAGTAGATTAAAGGTTGAAAAGCATATTGTTTCCTACAGGAGTCGCCACCAAAATGGATTTTAATAGAGTGTTCATTCAGAAATTCATATCTAGCCCAAAGTGCAGGTTCAGGGAGTGTAGTTTACGAAGGATTCATAAAATGCCAGATCAACCCAAAACACCCCTTAAAGTTGGTCAATCTGGCTGAAATTTTCACAGGAAACTCAGTTTATATCAGAGAATGAATTTGTATAGGGTTGGCCCACTCGAGTGCCACTTCAAGAATTTCAATTTTCGGGGTGAGGGGGCCTATGACCCCCTCAGATTGGAAATTTCAAGTATATCATAATACTGCCAATATGAAGCCCAAATTTTATTTTATGCATATTCTAATAATTAATGAGGATATTTTAAGCGCATTTCGAGCATTACATCTCTGATCAGAAACTATTTCACCCAAATATTGTTGTAAAAATAGACAAAAATAGATGTAAATCAGCCCAAACCAGTACCAAATGTTGGTCTATAAGTCTGGAATTTGGCCCAAATATTACTTGCCACACACTAAATCTGATTGCATAGGTTTTAGGATTACATCTGGTATACCAGTGGTGTCATATACGTCATATGTGGTCCAGGAAAGCCAAAATACAGCCACAGATGGCTGTATCAGGAAATGCTGATTTATTCTCAATTAAAGTAGATTAAAGGTTGAAAAGCATATTGTTTCCTACAGGAGTCGCCACTAAAATGGATTTTAATAGAGTGTTCATTCAGAAATTCATATCTAGCCCAAAGTGCAGGTTCAGGGAGTGTAGTTTACGAAGGATTCATAAAATGCCAGATCAACCCAAAACACCCCTTAAAGTTGGTCAATCTGGCTGAAATTTTCACAGGAAACTCAGTTTATATCAGAGAATGAATTTGTATAGGGTTGGCCTACTCGAGTGCCACTTTAAGAATTTCAATTTTCGGGGTGAGGGGGCCTATGACCCCCTCAGATTGGAAATTTCAAGTATATCATAATATTGCCAATATGAAGCCCAAATTTTATTGTATGCATATTCTAATAATTAATTAGGATATTTTAAGTGCATTTCGAGCATTACATATCTGATCAGAAACTATTTCACCCAAATATTGTTGTAAAAATAGACAAAAATAGATGTAAATCAGCCCAAACCAGTACCAAATGTTGGTCTATAAGTCTGGAATTTGGCCCAAATATTACTTGCCACACACTAAATCTGATTGCATAGGTTTTAGGATTACATCTGGTATACCAGTGGTGTCATATACGTCATATGTGGTCCAGGAAAGCCAAAATACAGCCACAGATGGCTGTATCAGGAAATGCTGATTTATTCTCAATTAAAGTAGATTAAAGGTTGAAAAGCATATTGTTTCCTACAGGAGTCGCCACTAAAATGGATTTTAATAGAGTGTTCATTCAGAAATTCATATCTAGCCCAAAGTGCAGGTTCAGGGAGTGTAGTTGGCGAAGGATTCATAAAAAGCCAGATCAACCCAAAACACCCCTTAAAGTTGGTCAATCTGGCTGAAATTTTCACAGGAAACTCAGTTTATATCAGAGAATGAATTTGTATAGGGTTGGCCCACTCGAGTGCCACTTTAAGAATTTCAATTTTCGGGGTGAGGGGGCCTATGACCCCCTCAGTTTGGAAATTTCAAGTATATCATAATATTGCCAATATGAAGCCCAAATTTTATTGTATGCATATTCTAATAATTAATTAGGATATTTTAAGTGCATTTCGAGCATTACATATCTGATCAGAAACTATTTCACCCAAATATTGTTGTAAAAATAGACAAAAATAGATGTAAATCAGCCCAAACCAGTACCAAATGTTGGTCTATAAGTCTGGAATTTGGCATAAATATTACTTGCCACATACTAAATCTGATTACATAGATTTTAGGATTTCATCTGGTATACCAGTGGTGTCATATACGTCATATGTGGTCCAGGAAAGCCAAAATACAGCCACAGATAGCTGTATCAGGAAATGCTGATTTATTCTCAATTAAAGTAGATTAAAGGTTGAAAAGCATATTGTTTCCTACAGGAGTCGCCACTAAAATGGATTTTAATAGTGTGTTCATTCAGAAATTCATATCTAGCCCAAAGTGCAGGTTCAGGGAGTGTAGTTGGCGAAGGATTCATAAAATGCCAGATCAACCCAAAACACCCCTTAAAGTTGGTCAATCTGGCTGAAATTTTCACAGGAAACTCAGTTTATATCAGAGAATGAATTTGTATAGGGCTGGCCCACTCGAGTGCCACTTTAAGAATTTCAATTTTCGGGGTGAGGGGGCCTATGACCCCCTCAGATTGGAAATTTCAAGTATATCATAATATTGCCAATATGAAGCCCAAATTTTATTTTATGCATATTCTAATAATTAATGAGGATATTTTAAGCGCTTTTCGAGCATTACATCTCTGATCAGAAACTATTTCACCCAAATATTGTTGTAAAAATAGACAAAAATAGATGTAAATCAGCCCAAACCAGTACCAAATGTTGGTCTATAAGTCTGGAATTTGGCCCAAATATTACTTGCCACACACTAAATCTGATTGCATAGGTTTTAGGATTACATCTGGTATACCAGTGGTGTCATATACGTCATATGTGGTCCAGGAAAGCCAAAATACAGCCACAGATGGCTGTATCAGGAAATGCTGATTTATTCTCAATTAAAGTAGATTAAAGGTTGAAAAGCATATTGTTTCCTACAGGAGTCGCCACTAAAATGGATTTTAATAGAGTGTTCATTCAGAAATTCATATCTAGCCCAAAGTGCAGGTTCAGGGAGTGTAGTTTACGAAGGATTCATAAAATGCCAGATCAACCCAAAACACCCCTTAAAGTTGGTCAATCTGGCTGAAATTTTCACAGGAAACTCAGTTTATATCAGAGAATGAATTTGTATAGGGTTGGCCCACTCGAGTGCCACTTCAAGAATTTCAATTTTCGGGGTGAGGGGGCCTATGACCCCCTCAGATTGAAAATTTCAAGTATATCATAATACTGCCAATATGAAGCCCAAATTTTATTTTATGCATATTCTAATAATTAATGAGGATATTTTAAGCGCATTTCGAGCATTACATCTCTGATCAGAAACTATTTCACCCAAATATTGTTGTAAAAATAGACAAAAATAGATGTAAATCAGCCCAAACCAGTACCAAATGTTGGTCTATAAGTCTGGAATTTGGCCCAAATATTACTTGCCACACACTAAATCTGATTGCATAGGTTTTAGGATTACATCTGGTATACCAGTGGTGTCATATACGTCATATGTGGTCCAGGAAAGCCAAAATACAGCCACAGATGGCTGTATCAGGAAATGCTGATTTATTCTCAATTAAAGTAGATTAAAGGTTGAAAAGCATATTGTTTCCTACAGGAGTCGCCACTAAAATGGATTTTAATAGAGTGTTCATTCAGAAATTCATATCTAGCCCAAAGTGCAGGTTCAGGGAGTGTAGTTTACGAAGGATTCATAAAATGCCAGATCAACCCAAAACACCCCTTAAAGTTGGTCAATCTGGCTGAAATTTTCACAGGAAACTCAGTTTATATCAGAGAATGAATTTGTATAGGGTTGGCCCACTCGAGTGCCACTTTAAGAATTTCAATTTTCGGGGTGAGGGGGCCTATGACCCCCTCAGATTGGAAATTTCAAGTATATCATAATATTGCCAATATGAAGCCCAAATTTTATTGTATGCATATTCTAATAATTAATTAGGATATTTTAAGTGCATTTCGAGCATTACATATCTGATCAGAAACTATTTCACCCAAATATTGTTGTAAAAATAGACAAAAATAGATGTAAATCAGCCCAAACCAGTACCAAATGTTGGTCTATAAGTCTGGAATTTGGCCCAAATATTACTTGCCACACACTAAATCTGATTGCATAGGTTTTAGGATTACATCTGGTATACCAGTGGTGTCATATACGTCATATGTGGTCCAGGAAAGCCAAAATACAGCCACAGATGGCTGTATCAGGAAATGCTGATTTATTCTCAATTAAAGTAGATTAAAGGTTGAAAAGCATATTGTTTCCTACAGGAGTCGCCACTAAAATGGATTTTAATAGAGTGTTCATTCAGAAATTCATATCTAGCCCAAAGTGCAGGTTCAGGGAGTGTAGTTGGCGAAGGATTCATAAAAAGCCAGATCAACCCAAAACACCCCTTAAAGTTGGTCAATCTGGCTGAAATTTTCACAGGAAACTCAGTTTATATCAGAGAATGAATTTGTATAGGGTTGGCCCACTCGAGTGCCACTTTAAGAATTTCAATTTTCGGGGTGAGGGGGCCTATGACCCCCTCAGTTTGGAAATTTCAAGTATATCATAATATTGCCAATATGAAGCCCAAATTTTATTGTATGCATATTCTAATAATTAATTAGGATATTTTAAGTGCATTTCGAGCATTACATATCTGATCAGAAACTATTTCACCCAAATATTGTTGTAAAAATAGACAAAAATAGATGTAAATCAGCCCAAACCAGTACCAAATGTTGGTCTATAAGTCTGGAATTTGGCATAAATATTACTTGCCACATACTAAATCTGATTACATAGATTTTAGGATTTCATCTGGTATACCAGTGGTGTCATATACGTCATATGTGGTCCAGGAAAGCCAAAATACAGCCACAGATAGCTGTATCAGGAAATGCTGATTTATTCTCAATTAAAGTAGATTAAAGGTTGAAAAGCATATTGTTTCCTACAGGAGTCGCCACTAAAATGGATTTTAATAGTGTGTTCATTCAGAAATTCATATCTAGCCCAAAGTGCAGGTTCAGGGAGTGTAGTTGGCGAAGGATTAATAAAATGCCAGATCAACCCAAAACACCCCTTAAAGTTGGTCAATCTGGCTGAAATTTTCACAGGAAACTCAGTTTATATCAGAGAATGAATTTGTATAGGGCTGGCCCACTCGAGTGCCACTTTAAGAATTTCAATTTTCGGGGTGAGGGGGCCTATGACCCCCTCAGTTTGGAAATTTCAAGTATATCATAATATTGCCAATATGAAGCCCAAATTTTATTGTATGCATATTCTAATAATTAATTAGGATATTTTAAGTGCATTTCGAGCATTACATATCTGATCAGAAACTATTTCACCCAAATATTGTTGTAAAAATAGCCAAAAATAGATGTAAATCAGCCCAAACCAGTACCAAATGTTGGTCTATAAGTCTGGAATTTGGCCCAAATATTATTTGCCACACACTAAATCTGATTGCATAGCTTTTAGGATTACATCTGGTATACCAGTGGTGTCATATACGTCATATGTGGTCCAGGAAAGCCAAAATACAGCCACAGATGGCTGTATCAGGAAATGCTGATTTATTCTCAATTAAAGTAGATTAAAGGTTGAAAAGCATATTGTTTCCTACAGGAGTCGCCACTAAAATGGATTTTAATAGAGTGTTCATTCAGAAATTCATATCTAGCCCAAAGTGCAGGTTCAGGGAGTGTAGTTGGCGAAGGATTCATAAAAAGCCAGATCAACCCAAAACACCCCTTAAAGTTGGTCAATCTGGCTGAAATTTTCACAGGAAACTCAGTTTATATCAGAGAATGAATTTGTATAGGGCTGGCCCACTCGAGTGCCACTTTAAGAATTTCAATTTTCGGGGTGAGGGGGCCTATGACCCCCTCAGTTTGGAAATTTCAAGTATATCATAATATTGCCAATATGAAGCCCAAATTTTATTGTATGCATATTCTAATAATTAATTAGGATATTTTAAGTGCATTTCGAGCATTACATATCTGATCAGAAACTATTTCACCCAAATATTGTTGTAAAAATAGACAAAAATAGATGTAAATCAGCCCAAACCAGTACCAAATGTTGGTCTATAAGTCTGGAATTTGGCATAAATATTACTTGCCACATACTAAATCTGATTACATAGATTTTAGGATTTCATCTGGTATACCAGTGGTGTCATATACGTCATATGTGGTCCAGGAAAGCCAAAATACAGCCACAGATAGCTGTATCAGGAAATGCTGATTTATTCTCAATTAAAGTAGATTAAAGGTTGAAAAGCATATTGTTTCCTACAGGAGTCGCCACTAAAATGGATTTTAATAGTGTGTTCATTCAGAAATTCATATCTAGCCCAAAGTGCAGGTTCAGGGAGTGTAGTTGGCGAAGGATTAATAAAATGCCAGATCAACCCAAAACACCCCTTAAAGTTGGTCAATCTGGCTGAAATTTTCACAGGAAACTCAGTTTATATCAGAGAATGAATTTGTATAGGGCTGGCCCACTCGAGTGCCACTTTAAGAATTTCAATTTTCGGGGTGAGGGGGCCTATGACCCCCTCAGTTTGGAAATTTCAAGTATATCATAATATTGCCAATATGAAGCCCAAATTTTATTGTATGCATATTCTAATAATTAATTAGGATATTTTAAGTGCATTTCGAGCATTACATATCTGATCAGAAACTATTTCACCCAAATATTGTTGTAAAAATAGCCAAAAATAGATGTAAATCAGCCCAAACCAGTACCAAATGTTGGTCTATAAGTCTGGAATTTGGCCCAAATATTACTTGCCACACACTAAATCTGATTGCATAGGTTTTAGGATTACATCTGGTATACCAGTGGTGTCATATACGTCATATGTGGTCCAGGAAAGCCAAAATACAGCCACAGATGGCTGTATCAGGAAATGCTGATTTATTCTCAATTAAAGTAGATTAAAAGTTGAAAAGCATATTGTTTCCTACAGGAGTCGCCACTAAAATGGATTTTAATAGAGTGTTCATTCAGAAATTCATATCTAGCCCAAAGTGCAGGTTCAGGGAGTGTAGTTGGCGAAGGATTCATAAAAAGCCAGATCAACCCAAAACACCCCTTAAAGTTGGTCAATCTGGCTGAAATTTTCACAGGAAACTCAGTTTATATCAGAGAATGAATTTGTATAGGGTTGGCCCACTCGAGTGCCACTTTAAGAATTTCAATTTTCGGGGTGAGGGGGCCTATGACCCCCTCAGATTGGAAATTTCAAGTATATCATAATATTGCCAATATGAAGCCCAAATTTTATTTTATGTATATTCTAATAATTAATGAGGATATTTTAAGCGCATTTCGAGCATTACATCTCTGATCAGAAACTATTTCACCCAAATATTGTTGTAAAAATAGACAAAAATAGATGTAAATCAGCCCAAACCAGTACCAAATGTTGGTCTATAAGTCTGGAATTTGGCATAAATATTACTTGCCACATACTAAATCTGATTACATAGATTTTAGGATTACATCTGGTATACCAGTGGTGTCATATACGTCATATGTGGTCCAGGAAAGCCAAAATACAGCCACAGATAGCTGTATCAGGAAATGCTGATTTATTCTCAATTAAAGTAGATTAAAGGTTGAAAAGCATATTGTTTCCTACAGGAGTCGCCACTAAAATGGATTTTAATAGTGTGTTCATTCAGAAATTCATATCTAGCCCAAAGTGCAGGTTCAGGGAGTGTAGTTGGCGAAGGATTAATAAAATGCCAGATCAACCCAAAACACCCCTTAAAGTTGGTCAATCTGGCTGAAATTTTCACAGGAAACTCAGTTTATATCAGAGAATGAATTTGTATAGGGCTGGCCCACTCGAGTGCCACTTTAAGAATTTCAATTTTCGGGGTGAGGTGGCCTATGACCCCCTCAGTTTGGAAATTTCAAGTATATCATAATATTGCCAATATAAAGCCCAAATTTTATTGTATGCATATTCTAATAATTAATTAGGATATTTTAAGTGCATTTCGAGCATTACATATCTGATCAGAAACATTTTCACCCAAATATTGTTGTAAAAATAGCCAAAAATAGATGTAAATCAGCCCAAACCAGTACCAAATGTTGGTCTATAAGTCTGGAATTTGGCCCAAATATTACTTGCCACACACTAAATCTGATTGCATAGGTTTTAGGATTACATCTGGTATACCAGTGGTGTCATATACGTCATATGTGGTCCAGGAAAGCCAAAATACAGCCACAGATGGCTGTATCAGGAAATGCTGATTTATTCTCAATTAAAGTAGATTAAAGGTTGAAAAGCATATTGTTTCCTACAGGAGTCGCCACTAAAATGGATTTTAATAGAGTGTTCATTCAGAAATTCATATCTAGCCCAAAGTGCAGGTTCAGGGAGTGTAGTTGGCGAAGGATTCATAAAAAGCCAGATCAACCCAAAACACCCCTTAAAGTTGGTCAATCTGGCTGAAATTATCACAGGAAACTCAGTTTATATCAGAGAATGAATTTGTATAGGGTTGGCCCACTCGAGTGCCACTTTAAGAATTTCAATTTTCGGGGTGAGGGGGCCTATGACCCCCTCAGATTGGAAATTTCAAGTATATCATAATATTGCCAATATGAAGCCCAAATTTTATTTTATGTATATTCTAATAATTAATGAGGATATTTTAAGCGCATTTCGAGCATTACATCTCTGATCAGAAACTATTTCACCCAAATATTGTTGTAAAAATAGCCAAAAATAGATGTAAATCAGCCCAAACCAGTACCAAATGTTGGTCTATAAGTCTGGAATTTGGCCCAAATATTACTTGCCACACACTAAATCTGATTGCATAGGTTTTAGGATTACATCTGGTATACCAGGGGTGTCATATACGTCATATGTGGTCCAGGAAAGCCAAAATACAGCCACAGATGGCTGTATCAGGAAATGCTGATTTATTCTCAATTAAAGTAGATTAAAGGTTGAAAAGCATATTGTTTCCTACAGGAGTCGCCACTAAAATGGATTTTAATAGAGTGTTCATTCAGAAATTAATATCTAGCCCAAAGTGCAGGTTCAGGGAGTGTAGTTGGTGAAGGATTCATAAAAAGCTAGATGAACCCAAAACACCCCTTAAAGTTTGTCAATCTGGCTGAAATTTTCACAGGAAACTCAGTTTATATCAGAGAATGAATTTGTATAGGGTTGGCCCACTCGAGTGCCACTTTAAGAATTTCAATTTTCGGGGTGAGGGGGCCTATGACCCCCTCAGATTGGAAATTTCAAGTATATCATAATATTGCCAATATGAAGCCCAAATTTTATTTTATGCATATTCTAATAATTAATGAGGATATTTTAAGCGCATTTCGAGCATTACATCTCTGATCAGAAACTATTTCACCCAAATATTGTTGTAAAAATAGACAAAAATAGATGTAAATCAGCCCAAACCAGTACCAAATGTTGGTCTATAAGTCTGGAATTTGGCCCAAATATTACTTGCCACACACTAAATCTGATTGCATAGGTTTTAGGATTACATCTGGTATACCAGTGGTGTCATATACGTCATATGTGGTCCAGGAAAGCCAAAATACAGCCACAGATGGCTGTATCAGGAAATGCTGATTTATTCTCAATTAAGGTAGATTAAAGGTTGAAAACCATATTGTTTCCTACAGGAGTCGCCACTAAAATGGATTTTAATAGTGTGTTCATTCAGAAATTCATATCTAGCCCAAAGTGCAGGTTCAGGGAGTGTAGTTGGCGAAGGATTAATAAAATGCCAGATCAACCCAAAACACCCCTTAAAGTTGGTCAATCTGGCTGAAATTTTCACAGGAAACTCAGTTTATATCAGAGAATGAATTTGTATAGGGCTGGCCCACTCGAGTGCCACTTTAAGAATTTCAATTTTCGGGGTGAGGGGGCCTATGACCCCCTCAGTTTGGAAATTTCAAGTATATCATAATATTGCCAATATGAAGCCCAAATTTTATTGTATGCATATTCTAATAATTAATTAGGATATTTTAAGTGCATTTCGAGCATTACATATCTGATCAGAAACTATTTCACCCAAATATTGTTGTAAAAATAGCCAAAAATAGATGTAAATCAGCCCAAACCAGTACCAAATGTTGGTCTATAAGTCTGGAATTTGGCCCAAATATTACTTGCCACACACTAAATCTGATTGCATAGGTTTTAGGATTACATCTGGTATACCAGGGGTGTCATATACGTCATATGTGGTCCAGGAAAGCCAAAATACAGCCACAGATGGCTGTATCAGGAAATGCTGATTTATTCTCAATTAAAGTAGATTAAAGGTTGAAAAGCATATTGTTTCCTACAGGAGTCGCCACTAAAATGGATTTTAATAGAGTGTTCATTCAGAAATTCATATCTAGCCCAAAGTGCAGGTTCAGGGAGTGTAGTTGGTGAAGGATTCATAAAAAGCCAGATCAACCCAAAACACCCCTTAAAGTTGGTCAATCTGGCTGAAATTTTCACAGGAAACTCAGTTTATATCAGAGAATGAATTTGTATAGGGTTGGCCCACTCGAGTGCCACTTTAAGAATTTCAATTTTCGGGGTGAGGGGGCCTATGACCCCCTCAGATTGGAAATTTCAAGTATATCATAATATTGCCAATATGAAGCCCAAATTTTATTTTATGCATATTCTAATAATTAATGAGGATATTTTAAGCGCATTTCGAGCATTACATCTCTGATCAGAAACTATTTCACCCAAATATTGTTGTAAAAATAGACAAAAATAGATGTAAATCAGCCCAAACCAGTACCAAATGTTGGTCTATAGGTCTGGAATTTGGCCCAAATATTACTTGCCACACACTAAATCTGATTGCATAGGTTTTAGGATTACATCTGGTATACCAGTGGTGTCATATACGTCATATGTGGTCCAGGAAAGCCAAAATACAGCCACAGATGGCTGTATCAGGAAATGCTGATTTATTCTCAATTAAAGTAGATTAAAGGTTGAAAAGCATATTGTTTCCTACAGGAGTCGCCACTAAAATGGATTTTAATAGAGTGTTCATTCAGAAATTCATATCTAGCCCAAAGTGCAGGTTCAGGGAGTGTAGTTGGCGAAGGATTCATAAAAAGCCAGATCAACCAAAAACACCCCTTAAAGTTGGTCAATCTGGCTGAAATTTTCACAGGAAACTCAGTTTATATCAGAGAATGAATTTGTATAGGGTTGGCCCACTCGAGTGCCACTTTAAGAATTTCAATTTTCGGGGTGAGGGGGCCTATGACCCCCTCAGATTGGAAATTTCAAGTATATCATAATATTGCCAATATGAAGCCCAAATTTTATTTTATGCATATTCTAATAATTAATGAGGATATTTTAAGCGCATTTCGAGCATTACATCTCTGATCAGAAACTATTTCACCCAAATATTGTTGTAAAAATAGACAAAAATAGATGTAAATCAGCCCAAACCAGTACCAAATGTTGGTCTATAAGTCTGGAATTTGGCACAAATATTACTTGCCACACACTAAATCTGATTGCATAGGTTTTAGGATTACATCTGGTATACCAGTGGTGTCATATACGTCATATGTGGTCCAGGAAAGCCAAAATACAGCCACAGATGGCTGTATCAGGAAATGCTGATTTATTCTCAATTAAGGTAGATTAAAGGTTGAAAACCATATTGTTTCCTACAGGAGTCGCCACTAAAATGGATTTTAATAGTGTGTTCATTCAGAAATTCATATCTAGCCCAAAGTGCAGGTTCAGGGAGTGTAGTTGGCGAAGGATTAATAAAATGCCAGATCAACCCAAAACACCCCTTAAAGTTGGTCAATCTGGCTGAAATTTTCACAGGAAACTCAGTTTATATCAGAGAATGAATTTGTATAGGGCTGGCCCACTCGAGTGTCACTTTAAGAATTTCAATTTTCGGGGTGAGGGGGCCTATGACCCCCTCAGTTTGGAAATTTCAAGTATATCATAATATTGCCAATATGAAGCCCAAATTTTATTGTATGCATATTCTAATAATTAATTAGGATATTTTAAGTGCATTTCGAGCATTACATATCTGATCAGAAACTATTTCACCCAAATATTGTTGTAAAAATAGCCAAAAATAGATGTAAATCAGCCCAAACCAGTACCAAATGTTGGTCTATAAGTCTGGAATTTGGCCCAAATATTACTTGCCACACACTAAATCTGATTGCATAGGTTTTAGGATTACATCTGGTATACCAGGGGTGTCATATACGTCATATGTGGTCCAGGAAAGCCAAAATACAGCCACAGATGGCTGTATCAGGAAATGCTGATTTATTCTCAATTAAAGTAGATTAAAGGTTGAAAAGCATATTGTTTCCTACAGGAGTCGCCACTAAAATGGATTTTAATAGAGTGTTCATTCAGAAATTCATATCTAGCCCAAAGTGCAGGTTCAGGGAGTGTAGTTGGTGAAGGATTCATAAAAAGCCAGATCAACCCAAAACACCCCTTAAAGTTGGTCAATCTGGCTGAAATTTTCACAGGAAACTCAGTTTATATCAGAGAATGAATTTGTATAGGGTTGGCCCACTCGAGTGCCACTTTAAGAATTTCAATTTTCGGGGTGAGGGGGCCTATGACCCCCTCAGATTGGAAATTTCAAGTATATCATAATATTGCCAATATGAAGCCCAAATTTTATTTTATGCATATTCTAATAATTAATGAGGATATTTTAAGCGCATTTCGAGCATTACATCTCTGATCAGAAACTATTTCACCCAAATATTGTTGTAAAAATAGACAAAAATAGATGTAAATCAGCCCAAACCAGTACCAAATGTTGGTCTATAAGTCTGGAATTTGGCACAAATATTACTTGCCACACACTAAATCTGATTGCATAGGTTTTAGGATTACATCTGGTATACCAGTGGTGTCATATACGTCATATGTGGTCCAGGAAAGCCAAAATACAGCCACAGATGGCTGTATCAGGAAATGCTGATTTATTCTCAATTAAGGTAGATTAAAGGTTGAAAACCATATTGTTTCCTACAGGAGTCGCCACTAAAATGGATTTTAATAGTGTGTTCATTCAGAAATTCATATCTAGCCCAAAGTGCAGGTTCAGGGAGTGTAGTTGGCGAAGGATTAATAAAAAGCCAGATCAACCCAAAACACCCCTTAAAGTTGGTCAATCTGGCTGAAATTTTCACAGGAAACTCAGTTTATATCAGAGAATGAATTTGTATAGGGCTGGCCCACTCGAGTGCCACTTTAAGAATTTCAATTTTCGGGGTGAGGGGGCCTATGACCCCCTCAGTTTGGAAATTTCAAGTATATCATAATATTGCCAATATGAAGCCCAAATTTTATTGTATGCATATTCTAATAATTAATTAGGATATTTTAAGTGCATTTCGAGCATTACATATCTGATCAGAAACTATTTCACCCAAATATTGTTGTAAAAATAGCCAAAAATAGATGTAAATCAGTACCAAATGTTGGTCTATAAGTCTGGAATTTGGCCCAAATATTACTTGCCACACACTAAATCTGATTGCATAGGTTTTAGGATTACATCTGGTATACCAGTGGTGTCATATACGTCATATGTGGTCCAGGAAAGCCAAAATACAGCCACAGATGGCTGTATCAGGAAATGCTGATTTATTCTCAATTAAAGTAGATTAAAGGTTGAAAAGCATATTGTTTCCTACAGGAGTCGCCACTAAAATGGATTTTAATAGAGTGTTCATTCAGAAATTCATATCTAGCCCAAAGTGCAGGTTCAGGGAGTGTAGTTGGCGAAGGATTCATAAAAAGCCAGATCAACCCAAAACACCCCTTAAAGTTGGTCAATCTGGCTGAAATTTTCACAGGAAACTCAGTTTATATCAGAGAATGAATTTGTATAGGGTTGGCCCACTCGAGTGCCACTTTAAGAATTTCAATTTTCGGGGTGAGGGGGCCTATGACCCCCTCAGATTGGAAATTTCAAGTATATCATAATATTGCCAATATGAAGCCCAAATTTTATTTTATGCATATTCTAATAATTAATGAGGATATTTTAAGCGCATTTCGAGCATTACATCTCTGATCAGAAACTATTTCACCCAAATATTGTTGTAAAAATAGACAAAAATAGATGTAAATCAGCCCAAACCAGTACCAAATGTTGGTCTATAAGTCTGGAATTTGGCACAAATATTACTTGCCACACACTAAATCTGATTGCATAGGTTTTAGGATTACATCTGGTATACCAGTGGTGTCATATACGTCATATGTGGTCCAGGAAAGCCAAAATACAGCCACAGATGGCTGTATCAGGAAATGCTGATTTATTCTCAATTAAGGTAGATTAAAGGTTGAAAAGCATATTGTTTCCTACAGGAGTCGCCACTAAAATGGATTTTAATAGTGTGTTCATTCAGAAATTCATATCTAGCCCAAAGTGCAGGTTCAGGGAGTGTAGTTGGCGAAGGATTAATAAAATGCCAGATCAACCCAAAACACCCCTTAAAGTTGGTCAATCTGGCTGAAATTTTCACAGGAAACTCAGTTTATATCAGAGAATGAATTTGTATAGGGCTGGCCCACTCGAGTGCCACTTTAAGAATTTCAATTTTCGGGGTGAGGGGGCCTATGACCCCCTCAGTTTGGAAATTTCAAGTATATCATAATATTGCCAATATGAAGCCCAAATTTTATTGTATGCATATTCTAATAATTAATTAGGATATTTTAAGTGCATTTCGAGCATTACATATCTGATCAGAAACTATTTCACCCAAATATTGTTGTAAAAATAGCCAAAAATAGATGTAAATCAGCCCAAACCAGTACCAAATGTTGGTCTATAAGTCTGGAATTTGGCCCAAATATTACTTGCCACACACTAAATCTGATTGCATAGGTTTTAGGATTACATCTGGTATACCAGGGGTGTCATATACGTCATATGTGGTCCAGGAAAGCCAAAATACAGCCACAGATGGCTGTATCAGGAAATGCTGATTTATTCTCAATTAAAGTAGATTAAAGGTTGAAAAGCATATTGTTTCCTACAGGAGTCGCCACTAAAATGGATTTTAATAGAGTGTTCATTCAGAAATTCATATCTAGCCCAAAGTGCAGGTTCAGGGAGTGTAGTTGGTGAAGGATTCATAAAAAGCCAGATCAACCCAAAACACCCCTTAAAGTTGGTCAATCTGGCTGAAATTTTCACAGGAAACTCAGTTTATATCAGAGAATGAATTTGTATAGGGTTGGCCCACTCGAGTGCCACTTTAAGAATTTCAATTTTCGGGGGTGAGGGGGCCTATGACCCCCTCAGATTGGAAATTTCAAGTATATCATAATATTGCCAATATGAAGCCCAAATTTTATTTTATGCATATTCTAATAATTAATGAGGATATTTTAAGCGCATTTCGAGCATTACATCTCTGATCAGAAACTATTTCACCCAAATATTGTTGTAAAAATAGACAAAAATAGATGTAAATCAGCCCAAACCAGTACCAAATGTTGGTCTATAAGTCTGGAATTTGGCCCAAATATTACTTGCCACACACTAAATCTGATTGCATAGGTTTTAGGATTACATCTGGTATACCAGTGGTGTCATATACGTCATATGTGGTCCAGGAAAGCCAAAATACAGCCACAGATGGCTGTATCAGGAAATGCTGATTTATTCTCAATTAAGGTAGATTAAAGGTTGAAAACCATATTGTTTCCTACAGGAGTCGCCACTAAAATGGATTTTAATAGTGTGTTCATTCAGAAATTCATATCTAGCCCAAAGTGCAGGTTCAGGGAGTGTAGTTTACGAAGGATTCATAAAATGCCAGATCAACCCAAAACACCCCTTAAAGTTGGTCAATCTGGCTGAAATTTTCACAGAAAACTCAGTTTATATCAGAGAATGAATTTGTATAGGGTTGGCCTACTCGAGTGCCACTTTAAGAATTTCAATTTTCGGGGTGAGGGGGCCTATGACCCCCTCAGATTGGAAATTTCAAGTATATCATAATATTGCCAATATGAAGCCCAAATTTTATTTTATGCATATTCTAATAATTAATTAGGATATTTTAAGTGCATTTCGAGCATTACATATCTGATCAGAAACTATTTCACCCAAATATTGTTGTAAAAATAGCCAAAAATAGATGTAAATCAGCCCAAACCAGTACCAAATGTTGGTCTATAAGTCTGGAATTTGGCCCAAATATTACTTGCCACACACTAAATCTGATTGCATAGGTTTTAGGATTACATCTGGTATACCAGTGGTGTCATATACGTCATATGTGGTCCAGGAAAGCCAAAATACAGCCACAGATGGCTGTATCAGGAAATGCTGATTTATTCTCAATTAAAGTAGATTAAAGGTTGAAAAGCATATTGTTTCCTACAGGAGTCGCCACTAAAATGGATTTTAATAGAGTGTTCATTCAGCAATTCATATCTAGCCCAAAGTGCAGGTTCAGGGAGTGTAGTTGGTGAAGGATTCATAAAAAGCCAGATCAACCCAAAACACCCCTTAAAGTTGGTCAATCTGGCTGAAATTTTCACAGGAAACTCAGTTTATATCAGAGAATGAATTTGTATAGGGTTGGCCCACTCGAGTGCCACTTTAAGAATTTCAATTTTCGGGGTGAGGGGGCCTATGACCCCCTCAGATTGGAAATTTCAAGTATATCATAATATTGCCAATATGAAGCCCAAATTTTATTTTATGCATATTCTAATAATTAATGAGGATATTTTAAGCGCATTTCGAGCATTACATCTCTGATCAGAAACTATTTCACCCAAATATTGTTGTAAAAATAGACAAAAATAGATGTAAATCAGCCCAAACCAGTACCAAATGTTGGTCTATAAGTCTGGAATTTGGCCCAAATATTACTTGCCACACACTAAATCTGATTGCATAGGTTTTAGGATTACATCTGGTATACCAGTGGTGTCATATACGTCATATGTGGTCCAGGAAAGCCAAAATACAGCCACAGATGGCTGTATCAGGAAATGCTGATTTATTCTCAATTAAAGTAGATTAAAGGTTGAAAAGCATATTGTTTCCTACAGGAGTCGCCACTAAAATGGATTTTAATAGAGTGTTCATTCAGAAATTCATATCTAGCCCAAAGTGCAGGTTCAGGGAGTGTAGTTGGTGAAGGATTCATAAAATGCCAGATCAACCCAAAACACCCCTTAAAGTTGGTCAATCTGGCTGAAATTTTCACAGGAAACTCAGTTTATATCAGAGAATGAATTTGTATAGGGTTGGCCCACTCGAGTGCCACTTTAAGAATTTCAATTTTCGGGGTGAGGGGGCCTATGACCCCCTCAGATTGGAAATTTCAAGTATATCATAATATTGCCAATATGAAGCCCAAATTTTATTTTATGCATATTCTAATAATTAATGAGGATATTTTAAGCGCATTTCGTGCATTACATCTCTGATCAGAAACTATTTCACCCAAATATTGTTGTAAAAATAGACAAAAATAGATGTAAATCAGCCCAAACCAGTACCAAATGTTGGTCTATAAGTCTGGAATTTGGCCCAAATATTACTTGCCACACACTAAATCTGATTGCATAGGTTTTAGGATTACATCTGGTATACCAGTGGTGTCATATACGTCATATGTGGTCCAGGAAAGCCAAAATACAGCCACAGATGGCTGTATCAGGAAATGCTGATTTATTCTCAATTAAAGTAGATTAAAGGTTGAAAAGCATATTGTTTCCTACAGGAGTCGCCACTAAAATGGATTTTAATAGAGTGTTCATTCAGAAATTCATATCTAGCCCAAAGTGCAGGTTCAGGGAGTGTAGTTGGTGAAGGATTCATAAAATGCCAGATCAACCCAAAACACCCCTTAAAGTTGGTCAATCTGGCTGAAATTTTCACAGGAAACTCAGTTTATATCAGAGAATGAATTTGTATAGGGTTGGCCCACTCGAGTGCCACTTTAAGAATTTCAATTTTCGGGGTGAGGGGGCCTATGACCCCCTCAGATTGGAAATTTCAAGTATATCATAATATTGCCAATATGAAGCCCAAATTTTATTTTATGCATATTCTAATAATTAATGAGGATATTTTAAGCGCATTTCGTGCATTACATCTCTGATCAGAAACTATTTCACCCAAATATTGTTGTAAAAATAGACAAAAATAGATGTAAATCAGCCCAAACCAGTACCAAATGTTGGTCTATAAGTCTGGAATTTGGCCCAAATATTACTTGCCACACACTAAATCTGATTGCATAGGTTTTAGGATTACATCTGGTATACCAGTGGTGTCATATACGTCATATGTGGTCCAGGAAAGCCAAAATACAGCCACAGATGGCTGTATCAGGAAATGCTGATTTATTCTCAATTAAAGTAGATTAAAGGTTGAAAAGCATATTGTTTCCTACAGGAGTCGCCACTAAAATGGATTTTAATAGTGTGTTCATTCAGAAATTCATATCTAGCCCAAAGTGCAGGTTCAGGGAGTGTAGTTTACGAAGGATTCATAAAATGCCAGATCAACCCAAAACACCCCTTAAAGTTGGTCAATCTGGCTGAAATTTTCACAGAAAACTCAGTTTATATCAGAGAATGAATTTGTATAGGGTTGGCCCACTCGAGTGCCACTTTAAGAATTTCAATTTTCGGGGTGAGGGGGCCTATGACCCCCTCAGATTGGAAATTTCAAGTATATCATAATATTGCCAATATGAAGCCCAAATTTTATTTTATGCATATTCTAATAATTAATTAGGATATTTTAAGTGCATTTCGAGCATTACATATCTGATCAGAAACTATTTCACCCAAATATTGTTGTAAAAATAGCCAAAAATAGATGTAAATCAGCCCAAACCAGTACCAAATGTTGGTCTATAAGTCTGGAATTTGGCCCAAATATTACTTGCCACACACTAAATCTGATTGCATAGGTTTTAGGATTACATCTGGTATACCAGTGGTGTCATATACGTCATATGTGGTCCAGGAAAGCCAAAATACAGCCACAGATGGCTGTATCAGGAAATGCTGATTTATTCTCAATTAAAGTAGATTAAAGGTTGAAAAGCATATTGTTTCCTACAGGAGTCGCCACTAAAATGGATTTTAATAGAGTGTTCATTCAGAAATTCATATCTAGCCCAAAGTGCAGGTTCAGGGAGTGTAGTTGGTGAAGGATTCATAAAAAGCCAGATCAACCCAAAACACCCCTTAAAGTTGGTCAATCTGGCTGAAATTTTCACAGGAAACTCAGTTTATATCAGAGAATGAATTTGTATAGGGTTGGCCCACTCGAGTGCCACTTTAAGAATTTCAATTTTCGGGGTGAGGGGGCCTATGACCCCCTCAGATTGGAAATTTCAAGTATATCATAATATTGCCAATATGAAGCCCAAATTTTATTTTATGCATATTCTAATAATTAATGAGGATATTTTAAGCGCATTTCGAGCATTACATCTCTGATCAGAAACTATTTCACCCAAATATTGTTGTAAAAATAGACAAAAATAGATGTAAATCAGCCCAAACCAGTACCAAATGTTGGTCTATAAGTCTGGAATTTGGCCCAAATATTACTTGCCACACACTAAATCTGATTGCATAGGTTTTAGGATTACATCTGGTATACCAGTGGTGTCATATACGTCATATGTGGTCCAGGAAAGCCAAAATACAGCCACAGATGGCTGTATCAGGAAATGCTGATTTATTCTCAATTAAGGTAGATTAAAGGTTGAAAAGCATATTGTTTCCTACAGGAGTCGCCACTAAAATGGATTTTAATAGAGTGTTCATTCAGAAATTCATATCTAGCCCAAAGTGCAGGTTCAGGGAGTGTAGTTGGTGAAGGATTCATAAAATGCCAGATCAACCCAAAACACCCCTTAAAGTTGGTCAATCTGGCTGAAATTTTCACAGGAAACTCAGTTTATATCAGAGAATGAATTTGTATAGGGTTGGCCCACTCGAGTGCCACTTTAAGAATTTCAATTTTCGGGGTGAGGGGGCCTATGACCCCCTCAGATTGGAAATTTCAAGTATATCATAATATTGCCAATATGAAGCCCAAATTTTATTTTATGCATATTCTAATAATTAATGAGGATATTTTAAGCGCATTTCGAGCATTACATCTCTGATCAGAAACTATTTCACCCAAATATTGTTGTAAAAATAGACAAAAATAGATGTAAATCAGCCCAAACCAGTACCAAATGTTGGTCTATAAGTCTGGAATTTGGCCCAAATATTACTTGCCACACACTAAATCTGATTGCATAGGTTTTAGGATTACATCTGGTATACCAGTGGTGTCATATACGTCATATGTGGTCCAGGAAAGCCAAAATACAGCCACAGATGGCTGTATCAGGAAATGCTGATTTATTCTCAATTAAGGTAGATTAAAGGTTGAAAACCATATTGTTTCCTACAGGAGTCGCCACTAAAATGGATTTTAATAGTGTGTTCATTCAGAAATTCATATCTAGCCCAAAGTGCAGGTTCAGGGAGTGTAGTTTACGAAGGATTCATAAAATGCCAGATCAACCCAAAACACCCCTTAAAGTTGGTCAATCTGGCTGAAATTTTCACAGAAAACTCAGTTTATATCAGAGAATGAATTTGTATAGGGTTGGCCAACTCGAGTGCCACTTTAAGAATTTCAATTTTCGGGGTGAGGGGGCCTATGACCCCCTCAGATTGGAAATTTCAAGTATATCATAATATTGCCAATATGAAGCCCAAATTTTATTTTATGCATATTCTAATAATTAATTAGGATATTTTAAGTGCATTTCGAGCATTACATATCTGATCAGAAACTATTTCACCCAAATATTGTTGTAAAAATAGCCAAAAATAGATGTAAATCAGCCCAAACCAGTACCAAATGTTGGTCTATAAGTCTGGAATTTGGCCCAAATATTACTTGCCACACACTAAATCTGATTGCATAGGTTTTAGGATTACATCTGGTATACCAGTGGTGTCATATACGTCATATGTGGTCCAGGAAAGCCAAAATACAGCCACAGATGGCTGTATCAGGAAATGCTGATTTATTCTCAATTAAAGTAGATTAAAGGTTGAAAAGCATATTGTTTCCTACAGGAGTCGCCACTAAAATGGATTTTAATAGAGTGTTCATTCAGAAATTCATATCTAGCCCAAAGTGCAGGTTCAGGGAGTGTAGTTGGTGAAGGATTCATAAAAAGCCAGATCAACCCAAAACACCCCTTAAAGTTGGTCAATCTGGCTGAAATTTTCACAGGAAACTCAGTTTATATCAGAGAATGAATTTGTATAGGGTTGGCCCACTCGAGTGCCACTTTAAGAATTTCAATTTTCGGGGTGAGGGGGCCTATGACCCCCTCAGATTGGAAATTTCAAGTATATCATAATATTGCCAATATGAAGCCCAAATTTTATTTTATGCATATTCTAATAATTAATGAGGATATTTTAAGCGCTTTTCGAGCATTACATCTCTGATCAGAAACTATTTCACCCAAATATTGTTGTAAAAATAGACAAAAATAGATGTAAATCAGCCCAAACCAGTACCAAATGTTGGTCTATAAGTCTGGAATTTGGCCCAAATATTACTTGCCACACACTAAATCTGATTGCATAGGTTTTAGGATTACATCTGGTATACCAGTGGTGTCATATACGTCATATGTGGTCCAGGAAAGCCAAAATACAGCCACAGATGGCTGTATCAGGAAATGCTGATTTATTCTCAATTAAAGTAGATTAAAGGTTGAAAAGCATATTGTTTCCTACAGGAGTCGCCACTAAAATGGATTTTAATAGAGTGTTCATTCAGCAATTCATATCTAGCCCAAAGTACAGGTTCAGGGAGTGTAGTTGGTGAAGGATTCATAAAAAGCCAGATCAACCCAAAACACCCCTTAAAGTTGGTCAATCTGGCTGAAATTTTCACAGGAAACTCAGTTTATATCAGAGAATGAATTTGTATAGGGTTGGCCCACTCGAGTGCCACTTTAAGAATTTCAATTTTCGGGGTGAGGGGGCCTATGACCCCCTCAGATTGGAAATTTCAAGTATATCATAATATTGCCAATATGAAGCCCAAATTTTATTTTATGCATATTCTAATAATTAATGAGGATATTTTAAGCGCATTTCGAGCATTACATCTCTGATCAGAAACTATTTCACCCAAATATTGTTGTAAAAATAGACAAAAATAGATGTAAATCAGCCCAAACCAGTACCAAATGTTGGTCTATAAGTCTGGAATTTGGCCCAAATATTACTTGCCACACACTAAATCTGATTGCATAGGTTTTAGGATTACATCTGGTATACCAGTGGTGTCATATACGTCATATGTGGTCCAGGAAAGCCAAAATACAGCCACAGATGGCTGTATCAGGAAATGCTGATTTATTCTCAATTAAGGTAGATTAAAGGTTGAAAAGCATATTGTTTCCTACAGGAGTCGCCACTAAAATGGATTTTAATAGAGTGTTCATTCAGAAATTCATATCTAGCCCAAAGTGCAGGTTCAGGGAGTGTAGTTGGTGAAGGATTCATAAAATGCCAGATCAACCCAAAACACCCCTTAAAGTTGGTCAATCTGGCTGAAATTTTCACAGGAAACTCAGTTTATATCAGAGAATGAATTTGTATAGGGTTGGCCCACTCGAGTGCCACTTTAAGAATTTCAATTTTCGGGGTGAGGGGGCCTATGACCCCCTCAGATTGGAAATTTCAAGTATATCATAATATTGCCAATATGAAGCCCAAATTTTATTTTATGCATATTCTAATAATTAATGAGGATATTTTAAGCGCATTTCGAGCATTACATCTCTGATCAGAAACTATTTCACCCAAATATTGTTGTAAAAATAGACAAAAATAGATGTAAATCAGCCCAAACCAGTACCAAATGTTGGTCTATAAGTCTGGAATTTGGCCCAAATATTACTTGCCACACACTAAATCTGATTGCATAGGTTTTAGGATTACATCTGGTATACCAGTGGTGTCATATACGTCATATGTGGTCCAGGAAAGCCAAAATACAGCCACAGATGGCTGTATCAGGAAATGCTGATTTATTCTCAATTAAGGTAGATTAAAGGTTGAAAACCATATTGTTTCCTACAGGAGTCGCCACTAAAATGGATTTTAATAGTGTGTTCATTCAGAAATTCATATCTAGCCCAAAGTGCAGGTTCAGGGAGTGTAGTTTACGAAGGATTCATAAAATGCCAGATCAACCCAAAACACCCCTTAAAGTTGGTCAATCTGGCTGAAATTTTCACAGAAAACTCAGTTTATATCAGAGAATGAATTTGTATAGGGTTGGCCCACTCGAGTGCCACTTTAAGAATTTCAATTTTCGGGGTGAGGGGGCCTATGACCCCCTCAGATTGGAAATTTCAAGTATATCATAATATTGCCAATATGAAGCCCAAATTTTATTTTATGCATATTCTAATAATTAATTAGGATATTTTAAGTGCATTTCGAGCATTACATATCTGATCAGAAACTATTTCACCCAAATATTGTTGTAAAAATAGCCAAAAATAGATGTAAATCAGCCCAAACCAGTACCAAATGTTGGTCTATAAGTCTGGAATTTGGCCCAAATATTACTTGCCACACACTAAATCTGATTGCATAGGTTTTAGGATTACATCTGGTATACCAGTGGTGTCATATACGTCATATGTGGTCCAGGAAAGCCAAAATACAGCCACAGATGGCTGTATCAGGAAATGCTGATTTATTCTCAATTAAAGTAGATTAAAGGTTGAAAAGCATATTGTTTCCTACAGGAGTCGCCACTAAAATGGATTTTAATAGAGTGTTCATTCAGAAATTCATATCTAGCCCAAAGTGCAGGTTCAGGGAGTGTAGTTGGTGAAGGATTCATAAAAAGCCAGATCAACCCAAAACACCCCTTAAAGTTGGTCAATCTGGCTGAAATTTTCACAGGAAACTCAGTTTATATCAGAGAATGAATTTGTATAGGGTTGGCCCACTCGAGTGCCACTTTAAGAATTTCAATTTTCGGGGTGAGGGGGCCTATGACCCCCTCAGATTGGAAATTTCAAGTATATCATAATATTGCCAATATGAAGCCCAAATTTTATTTTATGCATATTCTAATAATTAATGAGGATATTTTAAGCGCTTTTCGAGCATTACATCTCTGATCAGAAACTATTTCACCCAAATATTGTTGTAAAAATAGACAAAAATAGATGTAAATCAGCCCAAACCAGTACCAAATGTTGGTCTATAAGTCTGGAATTTGGCCCAAATATTACTTGCCACACACTAAATCTGATTGCATAGGTTTTAGGATTACATCTGGTATACCAGTGGTGTCATATACGTCATATGTGGTCCAGGAAAGCCAAAATACAGCCACAGATGGCTGTATCAGGAAATGCTGATTTATTCTCAATTAAGGTAGATTAAAGGTTGAAAACCATATTGTTTCCTACAGGAGTCGCCACTAAAATGGATTTTAATAGTGTGTTCATTCAGAAATTCATATCTAGCCCAAAGTGCAGGTTCAGGGAGTGTAGTTTACGAAGGATTCATAAAATGCCAGATCAACCCAAAACACCCCTTAAAGTTGGTCAATCTGGCTGAAATTTTCACAGAAAACTCAGTTTATATCAGAGAATGAATTTGTATAGGGTTGGCCCACTCGAGTGCCACTTTAAGAATTTCAATTTTCGGGGTGAGGGGGCCTATGACCCCCTCAGATTGGAAATTTCAAGTATATCATAATATTGCCAATATGAAGCCCAAATTTTATTTTATGCATATTCTAATAATTAATTAGGATATTTTAAGTGCATTTCGAGCATTACATATCTGATCAGAAACTATTTCACCCAAATATTGTTGTAAAAATAGCCAAAAATAGATGTAAATCAGCCCAAACCAGTACCAAATGTTGGTCTATAAGTCTGGAATTTGGCCCAAATATTACTTGCCACACACTAAATCTGATTGCATAGGTTTTAGGATTACATCTGGTATACCAGTGGTGTCATATACGTCATATGTGGTCCAGGAAAGCCAAAATACAGCCACAGATGGCTGTATCAGGAAATGCTGATTTATTCTCAATTAAAGTAGATTAAAGGTTGAAAAGCATATTGTTTCCTACAGGAGTCGCCACTAAAATGGATTTTAATAGAGTGTTCATTCAGAAATTCATATCTAGCCCAAAGTGCAGGTTCAGGGAGTGTAGTTGGTGAAGGATTCATAAAAAGCCAGATCAACCCAAAACACCCCTTAAAGTTGGTCAATCTGGCTGAAATTTTCACAGGAAACTCAGTTTATATCAGAGAATGAATTTGTATAGGGTTGGCCCACTCGAGTGCCACTTTAAGAATTTCAATTTTCGGGGTGAGGGGGCCTATGACCCCCTCAGATTGGAAATTTCAAGTATATCATAATATTGCCAATATGAAGCCCAAATTTTATTTTATGCATATTCTAATAATTAATGAGGATATTTTAAGCGCTTTTCGAGCATTACATCTCTGATCAGAAACTATTTCACCCAAATATTGTTGTAAAAATAGACAAAAATAGATGTAAATCAGCCCAAACCAGTACCAAATGTTGGTCTATAAGTCTGGAATTTGGCCCAAATATTACTTGCCACACACTAAATCTGATTGCATAGGTTTTAGGATTACATCTGGTATACCAGTGGTGTCATATACGTCATATGTGGTCCAGGAAAGCCAAAATACAGCCACAGATGGCTGTATCAGGAAATGCTGATTTATTCTCAATTAAGGTAGATTAAAGGTTGAAAAGCATATTGTTTCCTACAGGAGTCGCCACTAAAATGGATTTTAATAGTGTGTTCATTCAGAAATTCATATCTAGCCCAAAGTGCAGGTTCAGGGAGTGTAGTTTACGAAGGATTCATAAAATGCCAGATCAACCCAAAACACCCCTTAAAGTTGGTCAATCTGGCTGAAATTTTCACAGGAAACTCAGTTTATATCAGAGAATGAATTTGTATAGGGTTGGCCCACTCGAGTGCCACTTTAAGAATTTCAATTTTCGGGGTGAGGGGGCCTATGACCCCCTCAGATTGGAAATTTCAAGTATATCATAATATTGCCAATATGAAGCCCAAATTTTATTTTATGCATATTCTAATAATTAATGAGGATATTTTAAGTGCATTTCGAGCATTACATCTCTGATCAGAAACTATTTCACCCAAATATTGTTGTAAAAATAGACAAAAATAGATGTAAATCAGCCCAAACCAGTACCAAATGTTGGTCTATAAGTCTGGAATTTGGCCCAAATATTACTTGCCACACACTAAATCTGATTGCATAGGTTTTAGGATTACATCTGGTATACCAGTGGTGTCATATACGTCATATGTGGTCCAGGAAAGCCAAAATACAGCCACAGATGGCTGTATCAGGAAATGCTGATTTATTCTCAATTAAAGTAGATTAAAGGTTGAAAAGCATATTGTTTCCTACAGGAGTCGCCACTAAAATGGATTTTAATAGAGTGTTCATTCAGAAATTCATATCTAGCCCAAAGTGCAGGTTCAGGGAGTGTAGTTGGTGAAGGATTCATAAAAAGCCAGATCAACCCAAAACACCCCTTAAAGTTGGTCAATCTGGCTGAAATTTTCACAGGAAACTCAGTTTATATCAGAGAATGAATTTGTATAGGGTTGGCCCACTCGAGTGCCACTTTAAGAATTTCAATTTTCGGGGTGAGGGGGCCTATGACCCCCTCAGATTGGAAATTTCAAGTATATCATAATATTGCCAATATGAAGCCCAAATTTTATTTTATGCATATTCTAATAATTAATGAGGATATTTTAAGCGCTTTTCGAGCATTACATCTCTGATCAGAAACTATTTCACCCAAATATTGTTGTAAAAATAGACAAAAATAGATGTAAATCAGCCCAAACCAGTACCAAATGTTGGTCTATAAGTCTGGAATTTGGCCCAAATATTACTTGCCACACACTAAATCTGATTGCATAGGTTTTAGGATTACATCTGGTATACCAGTGGTGTCATATACGTCATATGTGGTCCAGGAAAGCCAAAATACAGCCACAGATGGCTGTATCAGGAAATGCTGATTTATTCTCAATTAAGGTAGATTAAAGGTTGAAAACCATATTGTTTCCTACAGGAGTCGCCACTAAAATGGATTTTAATAGTGTGTTCATTCAGAAATTCATATCTAGCCCAAAGTGCAGGTTCAGGGAGTGTAGTTTACGAAGGATTCATAAAATGCCAGATCAACCCAAAACACCCCTTAAAGTTGGTCAATCTGGCTGAAATTTTCACAGAAAACTCAGTTTATATCAGAGAATGAATTTGTATAGGGTTGGCCCACTCGAGTGCCACTTTAAGAATTTCAATTTTCGGGGTGAGGGGGCCTATGACCCCCTCAGATTGGAAATTTCAAGTATATCATAATATTGCCAATATGAAGCCCAAATTTTATTTTATGCATATTCTAATAATTAATTAGGATATTTTAAGTGCATTTCGAGCATTACATATCTGATCAGAAACTATTTCACCCAAATATTGTTGTAAAAATAGCCAAAAATAGATGTAAATCAGCCCAAACCAGTACCAAATGTTGGTCTATAAGTCTGGAATTTGGCCCAAATATTACTTGCCACACACTAAATCTGATTGCATAGGTTTTAGGATTACATCTGGTATACCAGTGGTGTCATATACGTCATATGTGGTCCAGGAAAGCCAAAATACAGCCACAGATGGCTGTATCAGGAAATGCTGATTTATTCTCAATTAAAGTAGATTAAAGGTTGAAAAGCATATTGTTTCCTACAGGAGTCGCCACTAAAATGGATTTTAATAGAGTGTTCATTCAGAAATTCATATCTAGCCCAAAGTGCAGGTTCAGGGAGTGTAGTTGGTGAAGGATTCATAAAAAGCCAGATCAACCCAAAACACCCCTTAAAGTTGGTCAATCTGGCTGAAATTTTCACAGGAAACTCAGTTTATATCAGAGAATGAATTTGTATAGGGTTGGCCCACTCGAGTGCCACTTTAAGAATTTCAATTTTCGGGGTGAGGGGGCCTATGACCCCCTCAGATTGGAAATTTCAAGTATATCATAATATTGCCAATATGAAGCCCAAATTTTATTTTATGCATATTCTAATAATTAATGAGGATATTTTAAGCGCTTTTCGAGCATTACATCTCTGATCAGAAACTATTTCACCCAAATATTGTTGTAAAAATAGACAAAAATAGATGTAAATCAGCCCAAACCAGTACCAAATGTTGGTCTATAAGTCTGGAATTTGGCCCAAATATTACTTGCCACACACTAAATCTGATTGCATAGGTTTTAGGATTACATCTGGTATACCAGTGGTGTCATATACGTCATATGTGGTCCAGGAAAGCCAAAATACAGCCACAGATGGCTGTATCAGGAAATGCTGATTTATTCTCAATTAAGGTAGATTAAAGGTTGAAAAGCATATTGTTTCCTACAGGAGTCGCCACTAAAATGGATTTTAATAGTGTGTTCATTCAGAAATTCATATCTAGCCCAAAGTGCAGGTTCAGGGAGTGTAGTTTACGAAGGATTCATAAAATGCCAGATCAACCCAAAACACCCCTTAAAGTTGGTCAATCTGGCTGAAATTTTCACAGGAAACTCAGTTTATATCAGAGAATGAATTTGTATAGGGTTGGCCCACTCGAGTGCCACTTTAAGAATTTCAATTTTCGGGGTGAGGGGGCCTATGACCCCCTCAGATTGGAAATTTCAAGTATATCATAATATTGCCAATATGAAGCCCAAATTTTATTTTATGCATATTCTAATAATTAATGAGGATATTTTAAGTGCATTTCGAGCATTACATCTCTGATCAGAAACTATTTCACCCAAATATTGTTGTAAAAATAGCCAAAAATAGATGTAAATCAGCCCAAACCAGTACCAAATGTTGGTCTATAAGTCTGGAATTTGGCCCAAATATTACTTGCCACACACTAAATCTGATTGCATAGGTTTTAGGATTACATCTGGTATACCAGTGGTGTCATATACGTCATATGTGGTCCAGGAAAGCCAAAATACAGCCACAGATGGCTGTATCAGGAAATGCTGATTTATTCTCAATTAAAGTAGATTAAAGGTTGAAAAGCATATTGTTTCCTACAGGAGTCGCCACTAAAATGGATTTTAATAGAGTGTTCATTCAGAAATTCATATCTAGCCCAAAGTGCAGGTTCAGGGAGTGTAGTTGGTGAAGGATTCATAAAAAGCCAGATCAACCCAAAACACCCCTTAAAGTTGGTCAATCTGGCTGAAATTTTCACAGGAAACTCAGTTTATATCAGAGAATGAATTTGTATAGGGTTGGCCCACTCGAGTGCCACTTTAAGAATTTCAATTTTCGGGGTGAGGGGGCCTATGACCCCCTCAGATTGGAAATTTCAAGTATATCATAATATTGCCAATATGAAGCCCAAATTTTATTTTATGCATATTCTAATAATTAATGAGGATATTTTAAGTGCATTTCGAGCATTACATCTCTGATCAGAAACTATTTCACCCAAATATTGTTGTAAAAATAGACAAAAATAGATGTAAATCAGCCCAAACCAGTACCAAATGTTGGTCTATAAGTCTGGAATTTGGCCCAAATATTACTTGCCACACACTAAATCTGATTGCATAGGTTTTAGGATTACATCTGGTATACCAGTGGTGTCATATACGTCATATGTGGTCCAGGAAAGCCAAAATACAGCCACAGATGGCTGTATCAGGAAATGCTGATTTATTCTCAATTAAAGTAGATTAAAGGTTGAAAAGCATATTGTTTCCTACAGGAGTCGCCACTAAAATGGATTTTAATAGTGTGTTCATTCAGAAATTCATATCTAGCCCAAAGTGCAGGTTCAGGGAGTGTAGTTTACGAAGGATTCATAAAATGCCAGATCAACCCAAAACACCCCTTAAAGTTGGTCAATCTGGCTGAAATTTTCACAGGAAACTCAGTTTATATCAGAGAATGAATTTGTATAGGGTTGGCCCACTCGAGTGCCACTTTAAGAATTTCAATTTTCGGGGTGAGGGGGCCTATGACCCCCTCAGATTGGAAATTTCAAGTATATCATAATATTGCCAATATGAAGCCCAAATTTTATTTTATGCATATTCTAATAATTAATGAGGATATTTTAAGCGCATTTCGAGCATTACATCTCTGATCAGAAACTATTTCACCCAAATATTGTTGTAAAAATAGACAAAAATAGATGTAAATCAGCCCAAACCAGTACCAAATGTTGGTCTATAAGTCTGGAATTTGGCCCAAATATTACTTGCCACACACTAAATCTGATTGCATAGGTTTTAGGATTACATCTGGTATACCAGTGGTGTCATATACGTCATATGTGGTCCAGGAAAGCCAAAATACAGCCACAGATGGCTGTATCAGGAAATGCTGATTTATTCTCAATTAAGGTAGATTAAAGGTTGAAAACCATATTGTTTCCTACAGGAGTCGCCACTAAAATGGATTTTAATAGAGTGTTCATTCAGAAATTCATATCTAGCCCAAAGTGCAGGTTCAGGGAGTGTAGTTGGTGAAGGATTCATAAAAAGCCAGATCAACCCAAAACACCCCTTAAAGTTGGTCAATCTGGCTGAAATTTTCACAGGAAACTCAGTTTATATCAGAGAATGAATTTGTATAGGGTTGGCCCACTCGAGTGCCACTTTAAGAATTTCAATTTTCGGGGTGAGGGGGCCTATGACCCCCTCAGATTGGAAATTTCAAGTATATCATAATATTGCCAATATGAAGCCCAAATTTTATTTTATGCATATTCTAATAATTAATGAGGATATTTTAAGTGCATTTCGAGCATTACATCTCTGATCAGAAACTATTTCACCCAAATATTGTTGTAAAAATAGACAAAAATAGATGTAAATCAGCCCAAACCAGTACCAAATGTTGGTCTATAAGTCTGGAATTTGGCCCAAATATTACTTGCCACACACTAAATCTGATTGCATAGGTTTTAGGATTACATCTGGTATACCAGTGGTGTCATATACGTCATATGTGGTCCAGGAAAGCCAAAATACAGCCACAGATGGCTGTATCAGGAAATGCTGATTTATTCTCAATTAAAGTAGATTAAAGGTTGAAAAGCATATTGTTTCCTACAGGAGTCGCCACTAAAATGGATTTTAATAGTGTGTTCATTCAGAAATTCATATCTAGCCCAAAGTGCAGGTTCAGGGAGTGTAGTTTACGAAGGATTCAGAAAATGCCAGATCAACCCAAAACACCCCTTAAAGTTGGTCAATCTGGCTGAAATTTTCACAGGAAACTCAGTTTATATCAGAGAATGAATTTGTATAGGGTTGGCCCACTCGAGTGCCACTTTAAGAATTTCAATTTTCGGGGTGAGGGGGCCTATGACCCCCTCAGATTGGAAATTTCAAGTATATCATAATATTGCCAATATGAAGCCCAAATTTTATTTTATGCATATTCTAATAATTAATGAGGATATTTTAAGCGCATTTCGAGCATTACATCTCTGATCAGAAACTATTTCACCCAAATATTGTTGTAAAAATAGACAAAAATAGATGTAAATCAGCCCAAACCAGTACCAAATGTTGGTCTATAAGTCTGGAATTTGGCCCAAATATTACTTGCCACACACTAAATCTGATTGCATAGGTTTTAGGATTACATCTGGTATACCAGTGGTGTCATATACGTCATATGTGGTCCAGGAAAGCCAAAATACAGCCACAGATGGCTGTATCAGGAAATGCTGATTTATTCTCAATTAAGGTAGATTAAAGGTTGAAAACCATATTGTTTCCTACAGGAGTCGCCACTAAAATGGATTTTAATAGAGTGTTCATTCAGAAATTCATATCTAGCCCAAAGTGCAGGTTCAGGGAGTGTAGTTGGTGAAGGATTCATAAAAAGCCAGATCAACCCAAAACACCCCTTAAAGTTGGTCAATCTGGCTGAAATTTTCACAGGAAACTCAGTTTATATCAGAGAATGAATTTGTATAGGGTTGGCCCACTCGAGTGCCACTTTAAGAATTTCAATTTTCGGGGTGAGGGGGCCTATGACCCCCTCAGATTGGAAATTTCAAGTATATCATAATATTGCCAATATGAAGCCCAAATTTTATTTTATGCATATTCTAATAATTAATGAGGATATTTTAAGTGCATTTCGAGCATTACATCTCTGATCAGAAACTATTTCACCCAAATATTGTTGTAAAAATAGACAAAAATAGATGTAAATCAGCCCAAACCAGTACCAAATGTTGGTCTATAAGTCTGGAATTTGGCCCAAATATTACTTGCCACACACTAAATCTGATTGCATAGGTTTTAGGATTACATCTGGTATACCAGTGGTGTCATATACGTCATATGTGGTCCAGGAAAGCCAAAATACAGCCACAGATGGCTGTATCAGGAAATGCTGATTTATTCTCAATTAAAGTAGATTAAAGGTTGAAAAGCATATTGTTTCCTACAGGAGTCGCCACTAAAATGGATTTTAATAGTGTGTTCATTCAGAAATTCATATCTAGCCCAAAGTGCAGGTTCAGGGAGTGTAGTTTACGAAGGATTCATAAAATGCCAGATCAACCCAAAACACCCCTTAAAGTTGGTCAATCTGGCTGAAATTTTCACAGAAAACTCAGTTTATATCAGAGAATGAATTTGTATAGGGTTGGCCCACTCGAGTGCCACTTTAAGAATTTCAATTTTCGGGGTGAGGGGGCCTATGACCCCCTCAGATTGGAAATTTCAAGTATATCATAATATTGCCAATATGAAGCCCAAATTTTATTTTATGCATATTCTAATAATTAATGAGGATATTTTAAGCGCATTTCGAGCATTACATCTCTGATCAGAAACTATTTCACCCAAATATTGTTGTAAAAATAGACAAAAATAGATGTAAATCAGCCCAAACCAGTACCAAATGTTGGTCTATAAGTCTGGAATTTGGCCCAAATATTACTTGCCACACACTAAATCTGATTGCATAGGTTTTAGGATTACATCTGGTATACCAGTGGTGTCATATACGTCATATGTGGTCCAGGAAAGCCAAAATACAGCCACAGATGGCTGTATCAGGAAATGCTGATTTATTCTCAATTAAGGTAGATTAAAGGTTGAAAACCATATTGTTTCCTACAGGAGTCGCCACTAAAATGGATTTTAATAGAGTGTTCATTCAGAAATTCATATCTAGCCCAAAGTGCAGGTTCAGGGAGTGTAGTTGGTGAAGGATTCATAAAAAGCCAGATCAACCCAAAACACCCCTTAAAGTTGGTCAATCTGGCTGAAATTTTCACAGGAAACTCAGTTTATATCAGAGAATGAATTTGTATAGGGTTGGCCCACTCGAGTGCCACTTTAAGAATTTCAATTTTCGGGGTGAGGGGGCCTATGACCCCCTCAGATTGGAAATTTCAAGTATATCATAATATTGCCAATATGAAGCCCAAATTTTATTTTATGCATATTCTAATAATTAATGAGGATATTTTAAGTGCATTTCGAGCATTACATCTCTGATCAGAAACTATTTCACCCAAATATTGTTGTAAAAATAGACAAAAATAGATGTAAATCAGCCCAAACCAGTACCAAATGTTGGTCTATAAGTCTGGAATTTGGCCCAAATATTACTTGCCACACACTAAATCTGATTGCATAGGTTTTAGGATTACATCTGGTATACCAGTGGTGTCATATACGTCATATGTGGTCCAGGAAAGCCAAAATACAGCCACAGATGGCTGTATCAGGAAATGCTGATTTATTCTCAATTAAAGTAGATTAAAGGTTGAAAAGCATATTGTTTCCTACAGGAGTCGCCACTAAAATGGATTTTAATAGTGTGTTCATTCAGAAATTCATATCTAGCCCAAAGTGCAGGTTCAGGGAGTGTAGTTTACGAAGGATTCAGAAAATGCCAGATCAACCCAAAACACCCCTTAAAGTTGGTCAATCTGGCTGAAATTTTCACAGGAAACTCAGTTTATATCAGAGAATGAATTTGTATAGGGTTGGCCCACTCGAGTGCCACTTTAAGAATTTCAATTTTCGGGGTGAGGGGGCCTATGACCCCCTCAGATTGGAAATTTCAAGTATATCATAATATTGCCAATATGAAGCCCAAATTTTATTTTATGCATATTCTAATAATTAATGAGGATATTTTAAGCGCATTTCGAGCATTACATCTCTGATCAGAAACTATTTCACCCAAATATTGTTGTAAAAATAGACAAAAATAGATGTAAATCAGCCCAAACCAGTACCAAATGTTGGTCTATAAGTCTGGAATTTGGCCCAAATATTACTTGCCACACACTAAATCTGATTGCATAGGTTTTAGGATTACATCTGGTATACCAGTGGTGTCATATACGTCATATGTGGTCCAGGAAAGCCAAAATACAGCCACAGATGGCTGTATCAGGAAATGCTGATTTATTCTCAATTAAGGTAGATTAAAGGTTGAAAACCATATTGTTTCCTACAGGAGTCGCCACTAAAATGGATTTTAATAGAGTGTTCATTCAGAAATTCATATCTAGCCCAAAGTGCAGGTTCAGGGAGTGTAGTTGGTGAAGGATTCATAAAAAGCCAGATCAACCCAAAACACCCCTTAAAGTTGGTCAATCTGGCTGAAATTTTCACAGGAAACTCAGTTTATATCAGAGAATGAATTTGTATAGGGTTGGCCCACTCGAGTGCCACTTTAAGAATTTCAATTTTCGGGGTGAGGGGGCCTATGACCCCCTCAGATTGGAAATTTCAAGTATATCATAATATTGCCAATATGAAGCCCAAATTTTATTTTATGCATATTCTAATAATTAATGAGGATATTTTAAGTGCATTTCGAGCATTACATCTCTGATCAGAAACTATTTCACCCAAATATTGTTGTAAAAATAGACAAAAATAGATGTAAATCAGCCCAAACCAGTACCAAATGTTGGTCTATAAGTCTGGAATTTGGCCCAAATATTACTTGCCACACACTAAATCTGATTGCATAGGTTTTAGGATTACATCTGGTATACCAGTGGTGTCATATACGTCATATGTGGTCCAGGAAAGCCAAAATACAGCCACAGATGGCTGTATCAGGAAATGCTGATTTATTCTCAATTAAAGTAGATTAAAGGTTGAAAAGCATATTGTTTCCTACAGGAGTCGCCACTAAAATGGATTTTAATAGAGTGTTCATTCAGAAATTCATATCTAGCCCAAAGTGCAGGTTCAGGGAGTGTAGTTGGTGAAGGATTCATAAAAAGCCAGATCAACCCAAAACACCCCTTAAAGTTGGTCAATCTGGCTGAAATTTTCACAGGAAACTCAGTTTATATCAGAGAATGAATTTGTATAGGGTTGGCCCACTCGAGTGCCACTTTAAGAATTTCAATTTTCGGGGTGAGGGGGCCTATGACCCCCTCAGATTGGAAATTTCAAGTATATCATAATATTGCCAATATGAAGCCCAAATTTTATTTTATGCATATTCTAATAATTAATGAGGATATTTTAAGCGCTTTTCGAGCATTACATCTCTGATCAGAAACTATTTCACCCAAATATTGTTGTAAAAATAGACAAAAATAGATGTAAATCAGCCCAAACCAGTACCAAATGTTGGTCTATAAGTCTGGAATTTGGCCCAAATATTACTTGCCACACACTAAATCTGATTGCATAGGTTTTAGGATTACATCTGGTATACCAGTGGTGTCATATACGTCATATGTGGTCCAGGAAAGCCAAAATACAGCCACAGATGGCTGTATCAGGAAATGCTGATTTATTCTCAATTAAGGTAGATTAAAGGTTGAAAACCATATTGTTTCCTACAGGAGTCGCCACTAAAATGGATTTTAATAGTGTGTTCATTCAGAAATTCATATCTAGCCCAAAGTGCAGGTTCAGGGAGTGTAGTTTACGAAGGATTCATAAAATGCCAGATCAACCCAAAACACCCCTTAAAGTTGGTCAATCTGGCTGAAATTTTCACAGGAAACTCAGTTTATATCAGAGAATGAATTTGTATAGGGTTGGCCCACTCGAGTGCCACTTTAAGAATTTCAATTTTCGGGGTGAGGGGGCCTATGACCCCCTCAGATTGGAAATTTCAAGTATATCATAATATTGCCAATATGAAGCCCAAATTTTATTTTATGCATATTCTAATAATTAATGAGGATATTTTAAGTGCATTTCGAGCATTACATCTCTGATCAGAAACTATTTCACCCAAATATTGTTGTAAAAATAGACAAAAATAGATGTAAATCAGCCCAAACCAGTACCAAATGTTGGTCTATAAGTCTGGAATTTGGCCCAAATATTACTTGCCACACACTAAATCTGATTGCATAGGTTTTAGGATTACATCTGGTATACCAGTGGTGTCATATACGTCATATGTGGTCCAGGAAAGCCAAAATACAGCCACAGATGGCTGTATCAGGAAATGCTGATTTATTCTCAATTAAAGTAGATTAAAGGTTGAAAAGCATATTGTTTCCTACAGGAGTCGCCACTAAAATGGATTTTAATAGTGTGTTCATTCAGAAATTCATATCTAGCCCAAAGTGCAGGTTCAGGGAGTGTAGTTTACGAAGGATTCATAAAATGCCAGATCAACCCAAAACACCCCTTAAAGTTGGTCAATCTGGCTGAAATTTTCACAGGAAACTCAGTTTATATCAGAGAATGAATTTGTATAGGGTTGGCCCACTCGAGTGCCACTTTAAGAATTTCAATTTTCGGGGTGAGGGGGCCTATGACCCCCTCAGATTGGAAATTTCAAGTATATCATAATATTGCCAATATGAAGCCCAAATTTTATTTTATGCATATTCTAATAATTAATGAGGATATTTTAAGCGCATTTCGAGCATTACATCTCTGATCAGAAACTATTTCACCCAAATATTGTTGTAAAAATAGACAAAAATAGATGTAAATCAGCCCAAACCAGTACCAAATGTTGGTCTATAAGTCTGGAATTTGGCCCAAATATTACTTGCCACACACTAAATCTGATTGCATAGGTTTTAGGATTACATCTGGTATACCAGTGGTGTCATATACGTCATATGTGGTCCAGGAAAGCCAAAATACAGCCACAGATGGCTGTATCAGGAAATGCTGATTTATTCTCAATTAAGGTAGATTAAAGGTTGAAAACCATATTGTTTCCTACAGGAGTCGCCACTAAAATGGATTTTAATAGAGTGTTCATTCAGAAATTCATATCTAGCCCAAAGTGCAGGTTCAGGGAGTGTAGTTGGTGAAGGATTCATAAAAAGCCAGATCAACCCAAAACACCCCTTAAAGTTGGTCAATCTGGCTGAAATTTTCACAGGAAACTCAGTTTATATCAGAGAATGAATTTGTATAGGGTTGGCCCACTCGAGTGCCACTTTAAGAATTTCAATTTTCGGGGTGAGGGGGCCTATGACCCCCTCAGATTGGAAATTTCAAGTATATCATAATATTGCCAATATGAAGCCCAAATTTTATTTTATGCATATTCTAATAATTAATGAGGATATTTTAAGTGCATTTCGAGCATTACATCTCTGATCAGAAACTATTTCACCCAAATATTGTTGTAAAAATAGACAAAAATAGATGTAAATCAGCCCAAACCAGTACCAAATGTTGGTCTATAAGTCTGGAATTTGGCCCAAATATTACTTGCCACACACTAAATCTGATTGCATAGGTTTTAGGATTACATCTGGTATACCAGTGGTGTCATATACGTCATATGTGGTCCAGGAAAGCCAAAATACAGCCACAGATGGCTGTATCAGGAAATGCTGATTTATTCTCAATTAAAGTAGATTAAAGGTTGAAAAGCATATTGTTTCCTACAGGAGTCGCCACTAAAATGGATTTTAATAGTGTGTTCATTCAGAAATTCATATCTAGCCCAAAGTGCAGGTTCAGGGAGTGTAGTTTACGAAGGATTCAGAAAATGCCAGATCAACCCAAAACACCCCTTAAAGTTGGTCAATCTGGCTGAAATTTTCACAGGAAACTCAGTTTATATCAGAGAATGAATTTGTATAGGGTTGGCCCACTCGAGTGCCACTTTAAGAATTTCAATTTTCGGGGTGAGGGGGCCTATGACCCCCTCAGATTGGAAATTTCAAGTATATCATAATATTGCCAATATGAAGCCCAAATTTTATTTTATGCATATTCTAATAATTAATGAGGATATTTTAAGCGCATTTCGAGCATTACATCTCTGATCAGAAACTATTTCACCCAAATATTGTTGTAAAAATAGACAAAAATAGATGTAAATCAGCCCAAACCAGTACCAAATGTTGGTCTATAAGTCTGGAATTTGGCCCAAATATTACTTGCCACACACTAAATCTGATTGCATAGGTTTTAGGATTACATCTGGTATACCAGTGGTGTCATATACGTCATATGTGGTCCAGGAAAGCCAAAATACAGCCACAGATGGCTGTATCAGGAAATGCTGATTTATTCTCAATTAAGGTAGATTAAAGGTTGAAAACCATATTGTTTCCTACAGGAGTCGCCACTAAAATGGATTTTAATAGAGTGTTCATTCAGAAATTCATATCTAGCCCAAAGTGCAGGTTCAGGGAGTGTAGTTGGTGAAGGATTCATAAAAAGCCAGATCAACCCAAAACACCCCTTAAAGTTGGTCAATCTGGCTGAAATTTTCACAGGAAACTCAGTTTATATCAGAGAATGAATTTGTATAGGGTTGGCCCACTCGAGTGCCACTTTAAGAATTTCAATTTTCGGGGTGAGGGGGCCTATGACCCCCTCAGATTGGAAATTTCAAGTATATCATAATATTGCCAATATGAAGCCCAAATTTTATTTTATGCATATTCTAATAATTAATGAGGATATTTTAAGCGCATTTCGAGCATTACATCTCTGATCAGAAACTATTTCACCCAAATATTGTTGTAAAAATAGACAAAAATAGATGTAAATCAGCCCAAACCAGTACCAAATGTTGGTCTATAAGTCTGGAATTTGGCCCAAATATTACTTGCCACACACTAAATCTGATTGCATAGGTTTTAGGATTACATCTGGTATACCAGTGGTGTCATATACGTCATATGTGGTCCAGGAAAGCCAAAATACAGCCACAGATGGCTGTATCAGGAAATGCTGATTTATTCTCAATTAAAGTAGATTAAAGGTTGAAAAGCATATTGTTTCCTACAGGAGTCGCCACTAAAATGGATTTCAATAGAGTGTTCATTCAGAAATTCATATCTAGCCCAAAGTGCAGGTTCAGGGAGTGTAGTTGGTGAAGGATTCATAAAATGCCAGATCAACCCAAAACACCCCTTAAAGTTGGTCAATCTGGCTGAAATTTTCACAGGAAACTCAGTTTATATCAGAGAATGAATTTGTATAGGGTTGGCCCACTCGAGTGCCACTTTAAGAATTTCAATTTTCGGGGTGAGGGGGCCTATGACCCCCTCAGATTGGAAATTTCAAGTATATCATAATATTGCCAATATGAAGCCCAAATTTTATTTTATGCATATTCTAATAATTAATGAGGATATTTTAAGCGCATTTCGAGCATTACATCTCTGATCAGAAACTATTTCACCCAAATATTGTTGTAAAAATAGACAAAAATAGATGTAAATCAGCCCAAACCAGTACCAAATGTTGGTCTATAAGTCTGGAATTTGGCCCAAATATTACTTGCCACACACTAAATCTGATTGCATAGGTTTTAGGATTACATCTGGTATACCAGTGGTGTCATATACGTCATATGTGGTCCAGGAAAGCCAAAATACAGCCACAGATGGCTGTATCAGGAAATGCTGATTTATTCTCAATTAAGGTAGATTAAAGGTTGAAAACCATATTGTTTCCTACAGGAGTCGCCACTAAAATGGATTTTAATAGTGTGTTCATTCAGAAATTCATATCTAGCCCAAAGTGCAGGTTCAGGGAGTGTAGTTTACGAAGGATTCATGAAATGCCAGATCAACCCAAAACACCCCTTAAAGTTGGTCAATCTGGCTGAAATTTTCACAGGAAACTCAGTTTATATCAGAGAATGAATTTGTATAGGGTTGGCCCACTCGAGTGCCACTTTAAGAATTTCAATTTTCGGGGTGAGGGGGCCTATGACCCCCTCAGATTGGAAATTTCAAGTATATCATAATATTGCCAATATGAAGCCCAAATTTTATTTTATGCATATTCTAATAATTAATGAGGATATTTTAAGCGCATTTCGAGCATTACATCTCTGATCAGAAACTATTTCACCCAAATATTGTTGTAAAAATAGACAAAAATAGATGTAAATCAGCCCAAACCAGTACCAAATGTTGGTCTATAAGTCTGGAATTTGGCCCAAATATTACTTGCCACACACTAAATCTGATTGCATAGGTTTTAGGATTACATCTGGTATACCAGTGGTGTCATATACGTCATATGTGGTCCAGGAAAGCCAAAATACAGCCACAGATGGCTGTATCAGGAAATGCTGATTTATTCTCAATTAAGGTAGATTAAAGGTTGAAAACCATATTGTTTCCTACAGGAGTCGCCACTAAAATGGATTTTAATAGTGTGTTCATTCAGAAATTCATATCTAGCCCAAAGTGCAGGTTCAGGGAGTGTAGTTTACGAAGGATTCATAAAATGCCAGATCAACCCAAAACACCCCTTAAAGTTGGTCAATCTGGCTGAAATTTTCACAGAAAACTCAGTTTATATCAGAGAATGAATTTGTATAGGGTTGGCCCACTCGAGTGCCACTTTAAGAATTTCAATTTTCGGGGTGAGGGGGCCTATGACCCCCTCAGATTGGAAATTTCAAGTATATCATAATATTGCCAATATGAAGCCCAAATTTTATTTTATGCATATTCTAATAATTAATTAGGATATTTTAAGTGCATTTCGAGCATTACATATCTGATCAGAAACTATTTCACCCAAATATTGTTGTAAAAATAGCCAAAAATAGATGTAAATCAGCCCAAACCAGTACCAAATGTTGGTCTATAAGTCTGGAATTTGGCCCAAATATTACTTGCCACACACTAAATCTGATTGCATAGGTTTTAGGATTACATCTGGTATACCAGTGGTGTCATATACGTCATATGTGGTCCAGGAAAGCCAAAATACAGCCACAGATGGCTGTATCAGGAAATGCTGATTTATTCTCAATTAAAGTAGATTAAAGGTTGAAAAGCATATTGTTTCCTACAGGAGTCGCCACTAAAATGGATTTTAATAGTGTGTTCATTCAGAAATTCATATCTAGCCCAAAGTGCAGGTTCAGGGAGTGTAGTTTACGAAGGATTCATGAAATGCCAGATCAACCCAAAACACCCCTTAAAGTTGGTCAATCTGGCTGAAATTTTCACAGGAAACTCAGTTTATATCAGAGAATGAATTTGTATAGGGTTGGCCCACTCGAGTGCCACTTTAAGAATTTCAATTTTCGGGGTGAGGGGGCCTATGACCCCCTCAGATTGGAAATTTCAAGTATATCATAATATTGCCAATATGAAGCCCAAATTTTATTTTATGCATATTCTAATAATTAATGAGGATATTTTAAGCGCATTTCGAGCATTACATCTCTGATCAGAAACTATTTCACCCAAATATTGTTGTAAAAATAGACAAAAATAGATGTAAATCAGCCCAAACCAGTACCAAATGTTGGTCTATAAGTCTGGAATTTGGCCCAAATATTACTTGCCACACACTAAATCTGATTGCATAGGTTTTAGGATTACATCTGGTATACCAGTGGTGTCATATACGTCATATGTGGTCCAGGAAAGCCAAAATACAGCCACAGATGGCTGTATCAGGAAATGCTGATTTATTCTCAATTAAGGTAGATTAAAGGTTGAAAACCATATTGTTTCCTACAGGAGTCGCCACTAAAATGGATTTTAATAGTGTGTTCATTCAGAAATTCATATCTAGCCCAAAGTGCAGGTTCAGGGAGTGTAGTTTACGAAGGATTCATAAAATGCCAGATCAACCCAAAACACCCCTTAAAGTTGGTCAATCTGGCTGAAATTTTCACAGAAAACTCAGTTTATATCAGAGAATGAATTTGTATAGGGTTGGCCCACTCGAGTGCCACTTTAAGAATTTCAATTTTCGGGGTGAGGGGGCCTATGACCCCCTCAGATTGGAAATTTCAAGTATATCATAATATTGCCAATATGAAGCCCAAATTTTATTTTATGCATATTCTAATAATTAATGAGGATATTTTAAGCGCATTTCGAGCATTACATCTCTGATCAGAAACTATTTCACCCAAATATTGTTGTAAAAATAGACAAAAATAGATGTAAATCAGCCCAAACCAGTACCAAATGTTGGTCTATAAGTCTGGAATTTGGCCCAAATATTACTTGCCACACACTAAATCTGATTGCATAGGTTTTAGGATTACATCTGGTATACCAGTGGTGTCATATACGTCATATGTGGTCCAGGAAAGCCAAAATACAGCCACAGATGGCTGTATCAGGAAATGCTGATTTATTCTCAATTAAGGTAGATTAAAGGTTGAAAACCATATTGTTTCCTACAGGAGTCGCCACTAAAATGGATTTTAATAGTGTGTTCATTCAGAAATTCATATCTAGCCCAAAGTGCAGGTTCAGGGAGTGTAGTTTACGAAGGATTCATAAAATGCCAGATCAACCCAAAACACCCCTTAAAGTTGGTCAATCTGGCTGAAATTTTCACAGAAAACTCAGTTTATATCAGAGAATGAATTTGTATAGGGTTGGCCCACTCGAGTGCCACTTTAAGAATTTCAATTTTCGGGGTGAGGGGGCCTATGACCCCCTCAGATTGGAAATTTCAAGTATATCATAATATTGCCAATATGAAGCCCAAATTTTATTTTATGCATATTCTAATAATTAATTAGGATATTTTAAGTGCATTTCGAGCATTACATATCTGATCAGAAACTATTTCACCCAAATATTGTTGTAAAAATAGCCAAAAATAGATGTAAATCAGCCCAAACCAGTACCAAATGTTGGTCTATAAGTCTGGAATTTGGCCCAAATATTACTTGCCACACACTAAATCTGATTGCATAGGTTTTAGGATTACATCTGGTATACCAGTGGTGTCATATACGTCATATGTGGTCCAGGAAAGCCAAAATACAGCCACAGATGGCTGTATCAGGAAATGCTGATTTATTCTCAATTAAAGTAGATTAAAGGTTGAAAAGCATATTGTTTCCTACAGGAGTCGCCACTAAAATGGATTTTAATAGTGTGTTCATTCAGAAATTCATATCTAGCCCAAAGTGCAGGTTCAGGGAGTGTAGTTTACGAAGGATTCATGAAATGCCAGATCAACCCAAAACACCCCTTAAAGTTGGTCAATCTGGCTGAAATTTTCACAGGAAACTCAGTTTATATCAGAGAATGAATTTGTATAGGGTTGGCCCACTCGAGTGCCACTTTAAGAATTTCAATTTTCGGGGTGAGGGGGCCTATGACCCCCTCAGATTGGAAATTTCAAGTATATCATAATATTGCCAATATGAAGCCCAAATTTTATTTTATGCATATTCTAATAATTAATGAGGATATTTTAAGCGCATTTCGAGCATTACATCTCTGATCAGAAACTATTTCACCCAAATATTGTTGTAAAAATAGACAAAAATAGATGTAAATCAGCCCAAACCAGTACCAAATGTTGGTCTATAAGTCTGGAATTTGGCCCAAATATTACTTGCCACACACTAAATCTGATTGCATAGGTTTTAGGATTACATCTGGTATACCAGTGGTGTCATATACGTCATATGTGGTCCAGGAAAGCCAAAATACAGCCACAGATGGCTGTATCAGGAAATGCTGATTTATTCTCAATTAAGGTAGATTAAAGGTTGAAAACCATATTGTTTCCTACAGGAGTCGCCACTAAAATGGATTTTAATAGTGTGTTCATTCAGAAATTCATATCTAGCCCAAAGTGCAGGTTCAGGGAGTGTAGTTTACGAAGGATTCATAAAATGCCAGATCAACCCAAAACACCCCTTAAAGTTGGTCAATCTGGCTGAAATTTTCACAGGAAACTCAGTTTATATCAGAGAATGAATTTGTATAGGGTTGGCCCACTCGAGTGCCACTTTAAGAATTTCAATTTTCGGGGTGAGGGGGCCTATGACCCCCTCAGATTGGAAATTTCAAGTATATCATAATATTGCCAATATGAAGCCCAAATTTTATTTTATGTATATTCTAATAATTAATGAGGATATTTTAAGCGCATTTCGAGCATTACATCTCTGATCAGAAACTATTTCACCCAAATATTGTTGTAAAAATAGACAAAAATAGATGTAAATCAGCCCAAACCAGTACCAAATGTTGGTCTATAAGTCTGGAATTTGGCCCAAATATTACTTGCCACACACTAAATCTGATTGCATAGGTTTTAGGATTACATCTGGTATACCAGTGGTGTCATATACGTCATATGTGGTCCAGGAAAGCCAAAATACAGCCACAGATGGCTGTATCAGGAAATGCTGATTTATTCTCAATTAAAGTAGATTAAAGGTTGAAAAGCATATTGTTTCCTACAGGAGTCGCCACTAAAATGGATTTTAATAGTGTGTTCATTCAGAAATTCATATCTAGCCCAAAGTGCAGGTTCAGGGAGTGTAGTTTACGAAGGATTCATAAAATGCCAGATCAACCCAAAACACCCCTTAAAGTTGGTCAATCTGGCTGAAATTTTCACAGGAAACTCAGTTTATATCAGAGAATGAATTTGTATAGGGTTGGCCCACTCGAGTGCCACTTTAAGAATTTCAATTTTCGGGGTGAGGGGGCCTATGACCCCCTCAGATTGGAAATTTCAAGTATATCATAATATTGCCAATATGAAGCCCAAATTTTATTTTATGTATATTCTAATAATTAATGAGGATATTTTAAGCGCATTTCGAGCATTACATCTCTGATCAGAAACTATTTCACCCAAATATTGTTGTAAAAATAGACAAAAATAGATGTAAATCAGCCCAAACCAGTACCAAATGTTGGTCTATAAGTCTGGAATTTGGCCCAAATATTACTTGCCACACACTAAATCTGATTGCATAGGTTTTAGGATTACATCTGGTATACCAGTGGTGTCATATACGTCATATGTGGTCCAGGAAAGCCAAAATACAGCCACAGATGGCTGTATCAGGAAATGCTGATTTATTCTCAATTAAAGTAGATTAAAGGTTGAAAAGCATATTGTTTCCTACAGGAGTCGCCACTAAAATGGATTTTAATAGTGTGTTCATTCAGAAATTCATATCTAACCCAAAGTGCAGGTTCAGGGAGTGTAGTTTACGAAGGATTCATAAAATGCCAGATCAACCCAAAACACCCCTTAAAGTTGGTCAATCTGGCTGAAATTTTCACAGGAAACTCAGTTTATATCAGAGAATGAATTTGTATAGGGTTGGCCCACTCGAGTGCCACTTTAAGAATTTCAATTTTCGGGGTGAGGGGGCCTATGACCCCCTCAGATTGGAAATTTCAAGTATATCATAATATTGCCAATATGAAGCCCAAATTTTATTTTATGCATATTCTAATAATTAATGAGGATATTTTAAGCGCATTTCGAGCATTACATCTCTGATCAGAAACTATTTCACCCAAATATTGTTGTAAAAATAGACAAAAATAGATGTAAATCAGCCCAAACCAGTACCAAATGTTGGTCTATAAGTCTGGAATTTGGCCCAAATATTACTTGCCACACACTAAATCTGATTGCATAGGTTTTAGGATTACATCTGGTATACCAGTGGTGTCATATACGTCATATGTGGTCCAGGAAAGCCAAAATACAGCCACAGATGGCTGTATCAGGAAATGCTGATTTATTCTCAATTAAAGTAGATTAAAGGTTGAAAAGCATATTGTTTCCTACAGGAGTCGCCACTAAAATGGATTTTAATAGAGTGTTCATTCAGAAATTCATATCTAGCCCAAAGTGCAGGTTCAGGGAGTGTAGTTGGTGAAGGAGTCATAAAAAGCCAGATCAACCCAAAACACCCCTTAAAGTTGGTCAATCTGGCTGAAATTTTCACAGGAAACTCAGTTTATATCAGAGAATGAATTTGTATAGGGTTGGCCCACTCGAGTGCCACTTTAAGAATTTCAATTTTCGGGGTGAGGGGGCCTATGACCCCCTCAGATTGGAAATTTCAAGTATATCATAATATTGCCAATATGAAGCCCAAATTTTATTTTATGCATATTCTAATAATTAATGAGGATATTTTAAGCGCATTTCGAGCATTACATCTCTGATCAGAAACTATTTCACCCAAATATTGTTGTAAAAATAGACAAAAATAGATGTAAATCAGCCCAAACCAGTACCAAATGTTGGTCTATAAGTCTGGAATTTGGCCGAAATATTACTTGCCACACACTAAATCTGATTGCATAGGTTTTAGGATTACATCTGGTATACCAGTGGTGTCATATACGTCATATGTGGTCCAGGAAAGCCAAAATACAGCCACAGATGGCTGTATCAGGAAATGCTGATTTAGTCTCAATTAAGGTAGATTAAAGGTTGAAAACCATATTGTTTCCTACAGGAGTCGCCACTAAAATGGATTTTAATAGTGTGTTCATTCAGAAATTCATATCTAGCCCAAAGTGCAGGTTCAGGGAGTGTAGTTTACGAAGGATTCATGAAATGCCAGATCAACCCAAAACACCCCTTAAAGTTGGTCAATCTGGCTGAAATTTTCACAGGAAACTCAGTTTATATCAGAGAATGAATTTGTATAGGGTTGGCCCACTCGAGTGCCACTTTAAGAATTTCAATTTTCGGGGTGAGGGGGCCTATGACCCCCTCAGATTGGAAATTTCAAGTATATCATAATATTGCCAATATGAAGCCCAAATTTTATTTTATGCATATTCTAATAATTAATGAGGATATTTTAAGCGCATTTCGAGCATTACATCTCTGATCAGAAACTATTTCACCCAAATATTGTTGTAAAAATAGACAAAAATAGATGTAAATCAGCCCAAACCAGTACCAAATGTTGGTCTATAAGTCTGGAATTTGGCCCAAATATTACTTGCCACACACTAAATCTGATTGCATAGGTTTTAGGATTACATCTGGTATACCAGTGGTGTCATATACGTCATATGTGGTCCAGGAAAGCCAAAATACAGCCACAGATGGCTGTATCAGGAAATGCTGATTTATTCTCAATTAAGGTAGATTAAAGGTTGAAAACCATATTGTTTCCTACAGGAGTCGCCACTAAAATGGATTTTAATAGTGTGTTCATTCAGAAATTCATATCTAGCCCAAAGTGCAGGTTCAGGGAGTGTAGTTTACGAAGGATTCATAAAATGCCAGATCAACCCAAAACACCCCTTAAAGTTGGTCAATCTGGCTGAAATTTTCACAGAAAACTCAGTTTATATCAGAGAATGAATTTGTATAGGGTTGGCCCACTCGAGTGCCACTTTAAGAATTTCAATTTTCGGGGTGAGGGGGCCTATGACCCCCTCAGATTGGAAATTTCAAGTATATCATAATATTGCCAATATGAAGCCCAAATTTTATTTTATGCATATTCTAATAATTAATTAGGATATTTTAAGTGCATTTCGAGCATTACATATCTGATCAGAAACTATTTCACCCAAATATTGTTGTAAAAATAGCCAAAAATAGATGTAAATCAGCCCAAACCAGTACCAAATGTTGGTCTATAAGTCTGGAATTTGGCCCAAATATTACTTGCCACACACTAAATCTGATTGCATAGGTTTTAGGATTACATCTGGTATACCAGTGGTGTCATATACGTCATATGTGGTCCAGGAAAGCCAAAATACAGCCACAGATGGCTGTATCAGGAAATGCTGATTTATTCTCAATTAAAGTAGATTAAAGGTTGAAAAGCATATTGTTTCCTACAGGAGTCGCCACTAAAATGGATTTTAATAGTGTGTTCATTCAGAAATTCATATCTAGCCCAAAGTGCAGGTTCAGGGAGTGTAGTTTACGAAGGATTCATGAAATGCCAGATCAACCCAAAACACCCCTTAAAGTTGGTCAATCTGGCTGAAATTTTCACAGGAAACTCAGTTTATATCAGAGAATGAATTTGTATAGGGTTGGCCCACTCGAGTGCCACTTTAAGAATTTCAATTTTCGGGGTGAGGGGGCCTATGACCCCCTCAGATTGGAAATTTCAAGTATATCATAATATTGCCAATATGAAGCCCAAATTTTATTTTATGCATATTCTAATAATTAATGAGGATATTTTAAGCGCATTTCGAGCATTACATCTCTGATCAGAAACTATTTCACCCAAATATTGTTGTAAAAATAGACAAAAATAGATGTAAATCAGCCCAAACCAGTACCAAATGTTGGTCTATAAGTCTGGAATTTGGCCCAAATATTACTTGCCACACACTAAATCTGATTGCATAGGTTTTAGGATTACATCTGGTATACCAGTGGTGTCATATACGTCATATGTGGTCCAGGAAAGCCAAAATACAGCCACAGATGGCTGTATCAGGAAATGCTGATTTATTCTCAATTAAGGTAGATTAAAGGTTGAAAACCATATTGTTTCCTACAGGAGTCGCCACTAAAATGGATTTTAATAGTGTGTTCATTCAGAAATTCATATCTAGCCCAAAGTGCAGGTTCAGGGAGTGTAGTTTACGAAGGATTCATAAAATGCCAGATCAACCCAAAACACCCCTTAAAGTTGGTCAATCTGGCTGAAATTTTCACAGAAAACTCAGTTTATATCAGAGAATGAATTTGTATAGGGTTGGCCCACTCGAGTGCCACTTTAAGAATTTCAATTTTCGGGGTGAGGGGGCCTATGACCCCCTCAGATTGGAAATTTCAAGTATATCATAATATTGCCAATATGAAGCCCAAATTTTATTTTATGCATATTCTAATAATTAATTAGGATATTTTAAGTGCATTTCGAGCATTACATATCTGATCAGAAACTATTTCACCCAAATATTGTTGTAAAAATAGCCAAAAATAGATGTAAATCAGCCCAAACCAGTACCAAATGTTGGTCTATAAGTCTGGAATTTGGCCCAAATATTACTTGCCACACACTAAATCTGATTGCATAGGTTTTAGGATTACATCTGGTATACCAGTGGTGTCATATACGTCATATGTGGTCCAGGAAAGCCAAAATACAGCCACAGATGGCTGTATCAGGAAATGCTGATTTATTCTCAATTAAAGTAGATTAAAGGTTGAAAAGCATATTGTTTCCTACAGGAGTCGCCACTAAAATGGATTTTAATAGTGTGTTCATTCAGAAATTCATATCTAGCCCAAAGTGCAGGTTCAGGGAGTGTAGTTTACGAAGGATTCATAAAATGCCAGATCAACCCAAAACACCCCTTAAAGTTGGTCAATCTGGCTGAAATTTTCACAGGAAACTCAGTTTATATCAGAGAATGAATTTGTATAGGGTTGGCCCACTCGAGTGCCACTTTAAGAATTTCAATTTTCGGGGTGAGGGGGCCTATGACCCCCTCAGATTGGAAATTTCAAGTATATCATAATATTGCCAATATGAAGCCCAAATTTTATTTTATGCATATTCTAATAATTAATGAGGATATTTTAAGCGCATTTCGAGCATTACATCTCTGATCAGAAACTATTTCACCCAAATATTGTTGTAAAAATAGACAAAAATAGATGTAAATCAGCCCAAACCAGTACCAAATGTTGGTCTATAAGTCTGGAATTTGGCCCAAATATTACTTGCCACACACTAAATCTGATTGCATAGGTTTTAGGATTACATCTGGTATACCAGTGGTGTCATATACGTCATATGTGGTCCAGGAAAGCCAAAATACAGCCACAGATGGCTGTATCAGGAAATGCTGATTTATTCTCAATTAAGGTAGATTAAAGGTTGAAAACCATATTGTTTCCTACAGGAGTCGCCACTAAAATGGATTTTAATAGTGTGTTCATTCAGAAATTCATATCTAGCCCAAAGTGCAGGTTCAGGGAGTGTAGTTTACGAAGGATTCATAAAATGCCAGATCAACCCAAAACACCCCTTAAAGTTGGTCAATCTGGCTGAAATTTTCACAGGAAACTCAGTTTATATCAGAGAATGAATTTGTATAGGGTTGGCCCACTCGAGTGCCACTTTAAGAATTTCAATTTTCGGGGTGAGGGGGCCTATGACCCCCTCAGATTGGAAATTTCAAGTATATCATAATATTGCCAATATGAAGCCCAAATTTTATTTTATGTATATTCTAATAATTAATGAGGATATTTTAAGCGCATTTCGAGCATTACATCTCTGATCAGAAACTATTTCACCCAAATATTGTTGTAAAAATAGACAAAAATAGATGTAAATCAGCCCAAACCAGTACCAAATGTTGGTCTATAAGTCTGGAATTTGGCCCAAATATTACTTGCCACACACTAAATCTGATTGCATAGGTTTTAGGATTACATCTGGTATACCAGTGGTGTCATATACGTCATATGTGGTCCAGGAAAGCCAAAATACAGCCACAGATGGCTGTATCAGGAAATGCTGATTTATTCTCAATTAAAGTAGATTAAAGGTTGAAAAGCATATTGTTTCCTACAGGAGTCGCCACTAAAATGGATTTTAATAGTGTGTTCATTCAGAAATTCATATCTAACCCAAAGTGCAGGTTCAGGGAGTGTAGTTTACGAAGGATTCATAAAATGCCAGATCAACCCAAAACACCCCTTAAAGTTGGTCAATCTGGCTGAAATTTTCACAGGAAACTCAGTTTATATCAGAGAATGAATTTGTATAGGGTTGGCCCACTCGAGTGCCACTTTAAGAATTTCAATTTTCGGGGTGAGGGGGCCTATGACCCCCTCAGATTGGAAATTTCAAGTATATCATAATATTGCCAATATGAAGCCCAAATTTTATTTTATGCATATTCTAATAATTAATGAGGATATTTTAAGCGCATTTCGAGCATTACATCTCTGATCAGAAACTATTTCACCCAAATATTGTTGTAAAAATAGACAAAAATAGATGTAAATCAGCCCAAACCAGTACCAAATGTTGGTCTATAAGTCTGGAATTTGGCCCAAATATTACTTGCCACACACTAAATCTGATTGCATAGGTTTTAGGATTACATCTGGTATACCAGTGGTGTCATATACGTCATATGTGGTCCAGGAAAGCCAAAATACAGCCACAGATGGCTGTATCAGGAAATGCTGATTTATTCTCAATTAAAGTAGATTAAAGGTTGAAAAGCATATTGTTTCCTACAGGAGTCGCCACTAAAATGGATTTTAATAGAGTGTTCATTCAGAAATTCATATCTAGCCCAAAGTGCAGGTTCAGGGAGTGTAGTTGGTGAAGGATTCATAAAAAGCCAGATCAACCCAAAACACCCCTTAAAGTTGGTCAATCTGGCTGAAATTTTCACAGGAAACTCAGTTTATATCTGAGAATAAATTTGTATAGGGTTGGCCCACTCGAGTGCCACTTTAAGAATTTCAATTTTCGGGGTGAGGGGGCCTATGACCCCCTCAGATTGGAAATTTCAAGTATATCATAATATTGCCAATATGAAGCCCAAATTTTATTTTATGCATATTCTAATAATTAATGAGGATATTTTAAGCGCATTTCGAGCATTACATCTCTGATCAGAAACTATTTCACCCAAATATTGTTGTAAAAATAGACAAAAATAGATGTAAATCAGCCCAAACCAGTACCAAATGTTGGTCTATAAGTCTGGAATTTGGCCCAAATATTACTTGCCACACACTAAATCTGATTGCATAGGTTTTAGGATTACATCTGGTATACCAGTGGTGTCATATACGTCATATGTGGTCCAGGAAAGCCAAAATACAGCCACAGATGGCTGTATCAGGAAATGCTGATTTATTCTCAATTAAAGTAGATTAAAGGTTGAAAAGCATATTGTTTCCTACAGGAGTCGCCACTAAAATGGATTTTAATAGAGTGTTCATTCAGAAATTCATATCTAGCCCAAAGTGCAGGTTCAGGGAGTGTAGTTGGTGAAGGATTCATAAAAAGCCAGATCAACCCAAAACACCCCTTAAAGTTGGTCAATCTGGCTGAAATTTTCACAGGAAACTCAGTTTATATCAGAGAATGAATTTGTATAGGGTTGGCCCACTCGAGTGCCACTTTAAGAATTTCAATTTTCGGGGTGAGGGGGCCTATGACCCCCTCAGATTGGAAATTTCAAGTATATCATAATATTGCCAATATGAAGCCCAAATTTTATTTTATGCATATTCTAATAATTAATGAGGATATTTTAAGCGCATTTCGAACATTACATCTCTGATCAGAAACTATTTCACCCAAATATTGTTGTAAAAATAGACAAAAATAGATGTAAATCAGCCCAAACCAGTACCAAATGTTGGTCTATAAGTCTGGAATTTGGCCCAAATATTACTTGCCACACACTAAATCTGATTGCATAGGTTTTAGGATTACATCTGGTATACCAGTGGTGTCATATACGTCATATGTGGTCCAGGAAAGCCAAAATACAGCCACAGATGGCTGTATCAGGAAATGCTGATTTATTCTCAATTAAAGTAGATTAAAGGTTGAAAAGCATATTGTTTCCTACAGGAGTCGCCACTAAAATGGATTTTAATAGAGTGTTCATTCAGAAATTCATATCTAGCCCAAAGTGCAGGTTCAGGGAGTGTAGTTGGTGAAGGATTCATAAAAAGCCAGATCAACCCAAAACACCCCTTAAAGTTGGTCAATCTGGCTGAAATTTTCACAGGAAACTCAGTTTATATCAGAGAATGAATTTGTATAGGGTTGGCCCACTCGAGTGCCACTTTAAGAATTTCAATTTTCGGGGTGAGGGGGCCTATGACCCCCTCAGATTGGAAATTTCAAGTATATCATAATATTGCCAATATGAAGCCCAAATTTTATTTTATGCATATTCTAATAATTAATGAGGATATTTTAAGCGCATTTCGAGCATTACATCTCTGATCAGAAACTATTTCACCCAAATATTGTTGTAAAAATAGACAAAAATAGATGTAAATCAGCCCAAACCAGTACCAAATGTTGGTCTATAAGTCTGGAATTTGGCCCAAATATTACTTGCCACACACTAAATCTGATTGCATAGGTTTTAGGATTACATCTGGTATACCAGTGGTGTCATATACGTCATATGTGGTCCAGGAAAGCCAAAATACAGCCACAGATGGCTGTATCAGGAAATGCTGATTTATTCTCAATTAAAGTAGATTAAAGGTTGAAAAGCATATTGTTTCCTACAGGAGTCGCCACTAAAATGGATTTTAATAGAGTGTTCATTCAGAAATTCATATCTAGCCCAAAGTGCAGGTTCAGGGAGTGTAGTTGGTGAAGGATTCATAAAAAGCCAGATCAACCCAAAACACCCCTTAAAGTTGGTCAATCTGGCTGAAATTTTCACAGGAAACTCAGTTTATATCAGAGAATGAATTTGTATAGGGTTGGCCCACTCGAGTGCCACTTTAAGAATTTCAATTTTCGGGGTGAGGGGGCCTATGACCCCCTCAGATTGGAAATTTCAAGTATATCATAATATTGCCAATATGAAGCCCAAATTTTATTTTATGCATATTCTAATAATTAATGAGGATATTTTAAGCGCATTTCGAGCATTACATCTCTGATCAGAAACTATTTCACCCAAATATTGTTGTAAAAATAGACAAAAATAGATGTAAATCAGCCCAAACCAGTACCAAATGTTGGTCTATAAGTCTGGAATTTGGCCCAAATATTACTTGCCACACACTAAATCTGATTGCATAGGTTTTAGGATTACATCTGGTATACCAGTGGTGTCATATACGTCATATGTGGTCCAGGAAAGCCAAAATACAGCCACAGATGGCTGTATCAGGAAATGCTGATTTATTCTCAATTAAGGTAGATTAAAGGTTGAAAACCATATTGTTTCCTACAGGAGTCGCCACTAAAATGGATTTTAATAGTGTGTTCATTCAGAAATTCATATCTAGCCCAAAGTGCAGGTTCAGGGAGTGTAGTTTACGAAGGATTCATAAAATGCCAGATCAACCCAAAACACCCCTTAAAGTTGGTCAATCTGGCTGAAATTTTCACAGAAAACTCAGTTTATATCAGAGAATGAATTTGTATAGGGTTGGCCCACTCGAGTGCCACTTTAAGAATTTCAATTTTCGGGGTGAGGGGGCCTATGACCCCCTCAGATTGGAAATTTCAAGTATATCATAATATTGCCAATATGAAGCCCAAATTTTATTTTATGCATATTCTAATAATTAATTAGGATATTTTAAGTGCATTTCGAGCATTACATATCTGATCAGAAACTATTTCACCCAAATATTGTTGTAAAAATAGACAAAAATAGATGTAAATCAGCCCAAACCAGTACCAAATGTTGGTCTATAAGTCTGGAATTTGGCCCAAATATTACTTGCCACACACTAAATCTGATTGCATAGGTTTTAGGATTACATCTGGTATACCAGTGGTGTCATATACGTCATATGTGGTCCAGGAAAGCCAAAATACAGCCACAGATGGCTGTATCAGGAAATGCTGATTTATTCTCAATTAAAGTAGATTAAAGGTTGAAAAGCATATTGTTTCCTACAGGAGTCGCCACTAAAATGGATTTTAATAGAGTGTTCATTCAGAAATTCATATCTAGCCCAAAGTGCAGGTTCAGGGAGTGTAGTTGGTGAAGGATTCATAAAAATGCCAGATCAACCCAAAACACCCCTTAAAGTTGGTCAATCTGGCTGAAATTTTCACAGGAAACTCAGTTTATATCAGAGAATGAATTCGTATAGGGTTGGCCCACTCGAGTGCCACTTTAAGAATTTCAATTTTCGGGGTGAGGGGGCCTATGACCCCCTCAGATTGGAAATTTCAAGTATATCATAATATTGCCAATATGAAGCCCAAATTTTATTTTATGCATATTCTAATAATTAATGAGGATATTTTAAGCGCATTTCGAGCATTACATCTCTGATCAGAAACTATTTCACCCAAATATTGTTGTAAAAATAGACAAAAATAGATGTAAATCAGCCCAAACCAGTACCAAATGTTGGTCTATAAGTCTGGAATTTGGACCAAATATTACTTGCCACACACTAAATCTGATTGCATAGGTTTTAGGATTACATCTGGTATACCAGTGGTGTCATATACGTCATATGTGGTCCAGGAAAGCCAAAATACAGCCACAGATGGCTGTATCAGGAAATGCTGATTTATTCTCAATTAAAGTAGATTAAAGGTTGAAAAGCATATTGTTTCCTACAGGAGTCGCCACTAAAATGGATTTTAATAGTGTGTTCATTCAGAAATTCATATCTAGCCCAAAGTGCAGGTTCAGGGAGTGTAGTTTACGAAGGATTCATAAAATGCCAGATCAACCCAAAACACCCCTTAAAGTTGGTCAATCTGGCTGAAATTTTCACAGAAAACTCAGTTTATATCAGAGAATGAATTTGTATAGGGTTGGCCCACTCGAGTGCCACTTTAAGAATTTCAATTTTCGGGGTGAGGGGGCCTATGACCCCCTCAGATTGGAAATTTCAAGTATATCATAATATTGCCAATATGAAGCCCAAATTTTATTTTATGCATATTCTAATAATTAATTAGGATATTTTAAGTGCATTTCGAGCATTACATATCTGATCAGAAACTATTTCACCCAAATATTGTTGTAAAAATAGACAAAAATAGATGTAAATCAGCCCAAACCAGTACCAAATGTTGGTCTATAAGTCTGGAATTTGGCCCAAATATTACTTGCCACACACTAAATCTGATTGCATAGGTTTTAGGATTACATCTGGTATACCAGTGGTGTCATATACGTCATATGTGGTCCAGGAAAGCCAAAATACAGCCACAGATGGCTGTATCAGGAAATGCTGATTTATTCTCAATTAAAGTAGATTAAAGGTTGAAAAGCATATTGTTTCCTACAGGAGTCGCCACTAAAATGGATTTTAATAGAGTGTTCATTCAGAAATTCATATCTAGCCCAAAGTGCAGGTTCAGGGAGTGTAGTTGGTGAAGGATTCATAAAAAGCCAGATCAACCCAAAACACCCCTTAAAGTTGGTCAATCTGGCTGAAATTTTCACAGGAAACTCAGTTTATATCAGAGAATGAATTTGTATAGGGTTGGCCCACTCGAGTGCCACTTTAAGAATTTCAATTTTCGGGGTGAGGGGGCCTATGACCCCCTCAGATTGGAAATTTCAAGTATATCATAATATTGCCAATATGAAGCCCAAATTTTATTTTATGCATATTCTAATAATTAATGAGGATATTTTAAGCGCATTTCGAGCATTACATCTCTGATCAGAAACTATTTCACCCAAATATTGTTGTAAAAATAGACAAAAATAGATGTAAATCAGCCCAAACCAGTACCAAATGTTGGTCTATAAGTCTGGAATTTGGACCAAATATTACTTGCCACACACTAAATCTGATTGCATAGGTTTTAGGATTACATCTGGTATACCAGTGGTGTCATATACGTCATATGTGGTCCAGGAAAGCCAAAATACAGCCACAGATGGCTGTATCAGGAAATGCTGATTTATTCTCAATTAAAGTAGATTAAAGGTTGAAAAGCATATTGTTTCCTACAGGAGTCGCCACTAAAATGGATTTTAATAGTGTGTTCATTCAGAAATTCATATCTAGCCCAAAGTGCAGGTTCAGGGAGTGTAGTTTACGAAGGATTCATAAAATGCCAGATCAACCCAAAACACCCCTTAAAGTTGGTCAATCTGGCTGAAATTTTCACAGGAAACTCAGTTTATATCAGAGAATGAATTTGTATAGGGTTGGCCCACTCGAGTGCCACTTTAAGAATTTCAATTTTCGGGGTGAGGGGGCCTATGACCCCCTCAGATTGGAAATTTCAAGTATATCATAATATTGCCAATATGAAGCCCAAATTTTATTTTATGCATATTCTAATAATTAATGAGGATATTTTAAGCGCATTTCGAGCATTACATCTCTGATCAGAAACTATTTCACCCAAATATTGTTGTAAAAATAGACAAAAATAGATGTAAATCAGCCCAAACCAGTACCAAATGTTGGTCTATAAGTCTGGAATTTGGCCCAAATATTACTTGCCACACACTAAATCTGATTGCATAGGTTTTAGGATTACATCTGGTATACCAGTGGTGTCATATACGTCATATGTGGTCCAGGAAAGCCAAAATACAGCCACAGATGGCTGTATCGGGAAATGCTGATTTATTCTCAATTAAGGTAGATTAAAGGTTGAAAACCATATTGTTTCCTACAGGAGTCGCCACTAAAATGGATTTTAATAGTGTGTTCATTCAGAAATTCATATCTAGCCCAAAGTGCAGGTTCAGGGAGTGTAGTTTACGAAGGATTCATAAAATGCCAGATCAACCCAAAACACCCCTTAAAGTTGGTCAATCTGGCTGAAATTTTCACAGGAAACTCAGTTTATATCAGAGAATGAATTTGTATAGGGTTGGCCCACTCGAGTGCCACTTTAAGAATTTCAATTTTCGGGGTGAGGGGGCCTATGACCCCCTCAGATTGGAAATTTCAAGTATATCATAATATTGCCAATATGAAGCCCAAATTTTATTTTATGTATATTCTAATAATTAATGAGGATATTTTAAGCGCATTTCGAGCATTACATCTCTGATCAGAAACTATTTCACCCAAATATTGTTGTAAAAATAGACAAAAATAGATGTAAATCAGCCCAAACCAGTACCAAATGTTGGTCTATAAGTCTGGAATTTGGTCCAAATATTACTTGCCACACACTAAATCTGATTGCATAGGTTTTAGGATTACATCTGGTATACCAGTGGTGTCATATACGTCATATGTGGTCCAGGAAAGCCAAAATACAGCCACAGATGGCTGTATCAGGAAATGCTGATTTATTCTCAATTAAAGTAGATTAAAGGTTGAAAAGCATATTGTTTCCTACAGGAGTCGCCACTAAAATGGATTTTAATAGTGTGTTCATTCAGAAATTCATATCTAACCCAAAGTGCAGGTTCAGGGAGTGTAGTTGGTGAAGGATTCATAAAAAGCCAGACCAACCCAAAACACCCCTTAAAGTTGGTCAATCTGGCTGAAATTTTCACAGGAAACTCAGTTTATATCAGAGAATGAATTTGTATAGGGTTGGCCCACTCGAGTGCCACTTTAAGAATTTCAATTTTCGGGGTGAGGGGGCCTATGACCCCCTCAGATTGGAAATTTCAAGTATATCATAATATTGCCAATATGAAGCCCAAATTTTATTTTATGCATATTCTAATAATTAATGAGGATATTTTAAGCGCATTTCGAGCATTACATCTCTGATCAGAAACTATTTCACCCAAATATTGTTGTAAAAATAGACAAAAATAGATGTAAATCAGCCCAAACCAGTACCAAATGTTGGTCTATAAGTCTGGAATTTGGCCCAAATATTACTTGCCACACACTAAATCTGATTGCATAGGTTTTAGGATTACATCTGGTATACCAGTGGTGTCATATACGTCATATGTGGTCCAGGAAAGCCAAAATACAGCCACAGATGGCTGTATCAGGAAATGCTGATTTATTCTCAATTAAGGTAGATTAAAGGTTGAAAACCATATTGTTTCCTACAGGAGTCGCCACTAAAATGGATTTTAATAGTGTGTTCATTCAGAAATTCATATCTAGCCCAAAGTGCAGGTTCAGGGAGTGTAGTTTACGAAGGATTCATAAAATGCCAGATCAACCCAAAACACCCCTTAAAGTTGGTCAATCTGGCTGAAATTTTCACAGAAAACTCAGTTTATATCAGAGAATGAATTTGTATAGGGTTGGCCCACTCGAGTGCCACTTTAAGAATTTCAATTTTCGGGGTGAGGGGGCCTATGACCCCCTCAGATTGGAAATTTCAAGTATATCATAATATTGCCAATATGAAGCCCAAATTTTATTTTATGCATATTCTAATAATTAATTAGGATATTTTAAGTGCATTTCGAGCATTACATATCTGATCAGAAACTATTTCACCCAAATATTGTTGTAAAAATAGCCAAAAATAGATGTAAATCAGCCCAAACCAGTACCAAATGTTGGTCTATAAGTCTGGAATTTGGCCCAAATATTACTTGCCACACACTAAATCTGATTGCATAGGTTTTAGGATTACATCTGGTATACCAGTGGTGTCATATACGTCATATGTGGTCCAGGAAAGCCAAAATACAGCCACAGATGGCTGTATCAGGAAATGCTGATTTATTCTCAATTAAAGTAGATTAAAGGTTGAAAAGCATATTGTTTCCTACAGGAGTCGCCACTAAAATGGATTTTAATAGAGTGTTCATTCAGAAATTCATATCTAGCCCAAAGTGCAGGTTCAGGGAGTGTAGTTGGTGAAGGATTCATAAAAAGCCAGATCAACCCAAAACACCCCTTAAAGTTGGTCAATCTGGCTGAAATTTTCACAGGAAACTCAGTTTATATCAGAGAATGAATTTGTATAGGGTTGGCCCACTCGAGTGCCACTTTAAGAATTTCAATTTTCGGGGTGAGGGGGCCTATGACCCCCTCAGATTGGAAATTTCAAGTATATCATAATATTGCCAATATGAAGCCCAAATTTTATTTTATGCATATTCTAATAATTAATGAGGATATTTTAAGCGCATTTCGAGCATTACATCTCTGATCAGAAACTATTTCACCCAAATATTGTTGTAAAAATAGACAAAAATAGATGTAAATCAGCCCAAACCAGTACCAAATGTTGGTCTATAAGTCTGGAATTTGGCCCAAATATTACTTGCCACACACTAAATCTGATTGCATAGGTTTTACGATTACATCTGGTATACCAGTGGTGTCATATACGTCATATGTGGTCCAGGAAAGCCAAAATACAGCCACAGATGGCTGTATCAGGAAATGCTGATTTATTCTCAATTAAGGTAGATTAAAGGTTGAAAACCATATTGTTTCCTACAGGAGTCGCCACTAAAATGGATTTTAATAGTGTGTTCATTCAGAAATTCATATCTAGCCCAAAGTGCAGGTTCAGGGAGTGTAGTTTACGAAGGATTCATAAAATGCCAGATCAACCCAAAACACCCCTTAAAGTTGGTCAATCTGGCTGAAATTTTCACAGAAAACTCAGTTTATATCAGAGAATGAATTTGTATAGGGTTGGCCCACTCGAGTGCCACTTTAAGAATTTCAATTTTCGGGGTGAGGGGGCCTATGACCCCCTCAGATTGGAAATTTCAAGTATATCATAATATTGCCAATATGAAGCCCAAATTTTATTTTATGTATATTCTAATAATTAATTAGGATATTTTAAGTGCATTTCGAGCATTACATATCTGATCAGAAACTATTTCACCCAAATATTGTTGTAAAAATAGCCAAAAATAGATGTAAATCAGCCCAAACCAGTACCAAATGTTGGTCTATAAGTCTGGAATTTGGCCCAAATATTACTTGCCACACACTAAATCTGATTGCATAGGTTTTAGGATTACATCTGGTATACCAGTGGTGTCATATACGTCATATGTGGTCCAGGAAAGCCAAAATACAGCCACAGATGGCTGTATCAGGAAATGCTGATTTATTCTCAATTAAAGTAGATTAAAGGTTGAAAAGCATATTGTTTCCTACAGGAGTCGCCACTAAAATGGATTTTAATAGAGTGTTCATTCAGAAATTCATATCTAGCCCAAAGTGCAGGTTCAGGGAGTGTAGTTGGTGAAGGATTCATAAAAAGCCAGATCAACCCAAAACACCCCTTAAAGTTGGTCAATCTGGCTGAAATTTTCACAGGAAACTCAGTTTATATCAGAGAATGAATTTGTATAGGGTTGGCCCACTCGAGTGCCACTTTAAGAATTTCAATTTTCGGGGTGAGGGGGCCTATGACCCCCTCAGATTGGAAATTTCAAGTATATCATAATATTGCCAATATGAAGCCCAAATTTTATTTTATGCATATTCTAATAATTAATGAGGATATTTTAAGCGCATTTCGAGCATTACATCTCTGATCAGAAACTATTTCACCCAAATATTGTTGTAAAAATAGACAAAAATAGATGTAAATCAGCCCAAACCAGTACCAAATGTTGGTCTATAAGTCTGGAATTTGGCCCAAATATTACTTGCCACACACTAAATCTGATTGCATAGGTTTTAGGATTACATCTGGTATACCAGTGGTGTCATATACGTCATATGTGGTCCAGGAAAGCCAAAATACAGCCACAGATGGCTGTATCAGGAAATGCTGATTTATTCTCAATTAAGGTAGATTAAAGGTTGAAAACCATATTGTTTCCTACAGGAGTCGCCACTAAAATGGATTTTAATAGTGTGTTCATTCAGAAATTCATATCTAGCCCAAAGTGCAGGTTCAGGGAGTGTAGTTTACGAAGGATTCATAAAATGCCAGATCAACCCAAAACACCCCTTAAAGTTGGTCAATCTGGCTGAAATTTTCACAGAAAACTCAGTTTATATCAGAGAATGAATTTGTATAGGGTTGGCCCACTCGAGTGCCACTTTAAGAATTTCAATTTTCGGGGTGAGGGGGCCTATGACCCCCTCAGATTGGAAATTTCAAGTATATCATAATATTGCCAATATGAAGCCCAAATTTTATTTTATGCATATTCTAATAATTAATTAGGATATTTTAAGTGCATTTCGAGCATTACATATCTGATCAGAAACTATTTCACCCAAATATTGTTGTAAAAATAGCCAAAAATAGATGTAAATCAGCCCAAACCAGTACCAAATGTTGGTCTATAAGTCTGGAATTTGGCCCAAATATTACTTGCCACACACTAAATCTGATTGCATAGGTTTTAGGATTACATCTGGTATACCAGTGGTGTCATATACGTCATATGTGGTCCAGGAAAGCCAAAATACAGCCACAGATGGCTGTATCAGGAAATGCTGATTTATTCTCAATTAAAGTAGATTAAAGGTTGAAAAGCATATTGTTTCCTACAGGAGTCGCCACTAAAATGGATTTTAATAGAGTGTTCATTCAGAAATTCATATCTAGCCCAAAGTGCAGGTTCAGGGAGTGTAGTTGGTGAAGGATTCATAAAAAGCCAGATCAACCCAAAACACCCCTTAAAGTTGGTCAATCTGGCTGAAATTTTCACAGGAAACTCAGTTTATATCAGAGAATGAATTTGTATAGGGTTGGCCCACTCGAGTGCCACTTTAAGAATTTCAATTTTCGGGGTGAGGGGGCCTATGACCCCCTCAGATTGGAAATTTCAAGTATATCATAATATTGCCAATATGAAGCCCAAATTTTATTTTATGCATATTCTAATAATTAATGAGGATATTTTAAGCGCATTTCGAGCATTACATCTCTGATCAGAAACTATTTCACCCAAATATTGTTGTAAAAATAGACAAAAATAGATGTAAATCAGCCCAAACCAGTACCAAATGTTGGTCTATAAGTCTGGAATTTGGCCCAAATATTACTTGCCACACACTAAATCTGATTGCATAGGTTTTACGATTACATCTGGTATACCAGTGGTGTCATATACGTCATATGTGGTCCAGGAAAGCCAAAATACAGCCACAGATGGCTGTATCAGGAAATGCTGATTTATTCTCAATTAAGGTAGATTAAAGGTTGAAAACCATATTGTTTCCTACAGGAGTCGCCACTAAAATGGATTTTAATAGTGTGTTCATTCAGAAATTCATATCTAGCCCAAAGTGCAGGTTCAGGGAGTGTAGTTTACGAAGGATTCATAAAATGCCAGATCAACCCAAAACACCCCTTAAAGTTGGTCAATCTGGCTGAAATTTTCACAGAAAACTCAGTTTATATCAGAGAATGAATTTGTATAGGGTTGGCCCACTCGAGTGCCACTTTAAGAATTTCAATTTTCGGGGTGAGGGGGCCTATGACCCCCTCAGATTGGAAATTTCAAGTATATCATAATATTGCCAATATGAAGCCCAAATTTTATTTTATGTATATTCTAATAATTAATTAGGATATTTTAAGTGCATTTCGAGCATTACATATCTGATCAGAAACTATTTCACCCAAATATTGTTGTAAAAATAGCCAAAAATAGATGTAAATCAGCCCAAACCAGTACCAAATGTTGGTCTATAAGTCTGGAATTTGGCCCAAATATTACTTGCCACACACTAAATCTGATTGCATAGGTTTTAGGATTACATCTGGTATACCAGTGGTGTCATATACGTCATATGTGGTCCAGGAAAGCCAAAATACAGCCACAGATGGCTGTATCAGGAAATGCTGATTTATTCTCAATTAAAGTAGATTAAAGGTTGAAAAGCATATTGTTTCCTACAGGAGTCGCCACTAAAATGGATTTTAATAGAGTGTTCATTCAGAAATTCATATCTAGCCCAAAGTGCAGGTTCAGGGAGTGTAGTTGGTGAAGGATTCATAAAAAGCCAGATCAACCCAAAACACCCCTTAAAGTTGGTCAATCTGGCTGAAATTTTCACAGGAAACTCAGTTTATATCAGAGAATGAATTTGTATAGGGTTGGCCCACTCGAGTGCCACTTTAAGAATTTCAATTTTCGGGGTGAGGGGGCCTATGACCCCCTCAGATTGGAAATTTCAAGTATATCATAATATTGCCAATATGAAGCCCAAATTTTATTTTATGCATATTCTAATAATTAATGAGGATATTTTAAGCGCATTTCGAGCATTACATCTCTGATCAGAAACTATTTCACCCAAATATTGTTGTAAAAATAGACAAAAATAGATGTAAATCAGCCCAAACCAGTACCAAATGTTGGTCTATAAGTCTGGAATTTGGCCCAAATATTACTTGCCACACACTAAATCTGATTGCATAGGTTTTAGGATTACATCTGGTATACCAGTGGTGTCATATACGTCATATGTGGTCCAGGAAAGCCAAAATACAGCCACAGATGGCTGTATCAGGAAATGCTGATTTATTCTCAATTAAGGTAGATTAAAGGTTGAAAACCATATTGTTTCCTACAGGAGTCGCCACTAAAATGGATTTTAATAGTGTGTTCATTCAGAAATTCATATCTAGCCCAAAGTGCAGGTTCAGGGAGTGTAGTTTACGAAGGATTCATAAAATGCCAGATCAACCCAAAACACCCCTTAAAGTTGGTCAATCTGGCTGAAATTTTCACAGGAAACTCAGTTTATATCAGAGAATGAATTTGTATAGGGTTGGCCTACTCGAGTGCCACTTTAAGAATTTCAATTTTCGGGGTGAGGGGGCCTATGACCCCCTCAGATTGGAAATTTCAAGTATATCATAATATTGCCAATATGAAGCCCAAATTTTATTTTATGCATATTCTAATAATTAATGAGGATATTTTAAGCGCATTTCGAGCATTACATCTCTGATCAGAAACTATTTCACCCAAATATTGTTGTAAAAATAGACAAAAATAGATGTAAATCAGCCCAAACCAGTACCAAATGTTGGTCTATAAGTCTGGAATTTGGCCCAAATATTACTTGCCACACACTAAATCTGATTGCATAGGTTTTAGGATTACATCTGGTATACCAGTGGTGTCATATACGTCATATGTGGTCCAGGAAAGCCAAAATACAGCCACAGATGGCTGTATCAGGAAATGCTGATTTATTCTCAATTAAAGTAGATTAAAGGTTGAAAAGCATATTGTTTCCTACAGGAGTCGCCACTAAAATGGATTTTAATAGTGTGTTCATTCAGAAATTCATATCTAGCCCAAAGTGCAGGTTCAGGGAGTGTAGTTTACGAAGGATTCATAAAATGCCAGATCAACCCAAAACACCCCTTAAAGTTGGTCAATCTGGCTGAAATTTTCACAGGAAACTCAGTTTATATCAGAGAATGAATTTGTATAGGGTTGGCCCACTCGAGTGCCACTTTAAGAATTTCAATTTTCGGGGTGAGGGGGCCTATGACCCCCTCAGATTGGAAATTTCAAGTATATCATAATATTGCCAATATGAAGCCCAAATTTTATTTTATGTATATTCTAATAATTAATGAGGATATTTTAAGCGCATTTCGAGCATTACATCTCTGATCAGAAACTATTTCACCCAAATATTGTTGTAAAAATAGACAAAAATAGATGTAAATCAGCCCAAACCAGTACCAAATGTTGGTCTATAAGTCTGGAATTTGGCCCAAATATTACTTGCCACACACTAAATCTGATTGCATAGGTTTTAGGATTACATCTGGTATACCAGTGGTGTCATATACGTCATATGTGGTCCAGGAAAGCCAAAATACAGCCACAGATGGCTGTATCAGGAAATGCTGATTTATTCTCAATTAAAGTAGATTAAAGGTTGAAAAGCATATTGTTTCCTACAGGAGTCGCCACTAAAATGGATTTTAATAGAGTGTTTATTCAGAAATTCATATCTAGCCCAAAGTGCAGGTTCAGGGAGTGTAGTTGGTGAAGGATTCATAAAAAGCCAGATCAACCCAAAACACCCCTTAAAGTTGGTCAATCTGGCTGAAATTTTCACAGGAAACTCAGTTTATATCAGAGAATGAATTTGTATAGGGTTGGCCCACTCGAGTGCCACTTTAAGAATTTCAATTTTCGGGGTGAGGGGGCCTATGACCCCCTCAGATTGGAAATTTCAAGTATATCATAATATTGCCAATATGAAGCCCAAATTTTATTTTATGCATATTCTAATAATTAATGAGGATATTTTAAGCGCATTTCGAGCATTACATCTCTGATCAGAAACTATTTCACCCAAATATTGTTGTAAAAATAGACAAAAATAGATGTAAATCAGCCCAAACCAGTACCAAATGTTGGTCTATAAGTCTGGAATTTGGCCCAAATATTACTTGCCACACACTAAATCTGATTGCATAGGTTTTAGGATTACATCTGGTATACCAGTGGTGTCATATACGTCATATGTGGTCCAGGAAAGCCAAAATACAGCCACAGATGGCTGTATCAGGAAATGCTGATTTATTCTCAATTAAAGTAGATTAAAGGTTGAAAAGCATATTGTTTCCTACAGGAGTCGCCACTAAAATGGATTTTAATAGTGTGTTCATTCAGAAATTCATATCTAGCCCAAAGTGCAGGTTCAGGGAGTGTAGTTTACGAAGGATTCATAAAATGCCAGATCAACCCAAAACACCCCTTAAAGTTGGTCAATCTGGCTGAAATTTTCACAGGAAACTCAGTTTATATCAGAGAATGAATTTGTATAGGGTTGGCCCACTCGAGTGCCACTTTAAGAATTTCAATTTTCGGGGTGAGGGGGCCTATGACCCCCTCAGATTGGAAATTTCAAGTATATCATAATATTGCCAATATGAAGCCCAAATTTTATTTTATGCATATTCTAATAATTAATGAGGATATTTTAAGCGCATTTCGAGCATTACATCTCTGATCAGAAACTATTTCACCCAAATATTGTTGTAAAAATAGACAAAAATAGATGTAAATCAGCCCAAACCAGTACCAAATGTTGGTCTATAAGTCTGGAATTTGGCCCAAATATTACTTGCCACACACTAAATCTGATTGCATAGGTTTTAGGATTACATCTGGTATACCAGTGGTGTCATATACGTCATATGTGGTCCAGGAAAGCCAAAATACAGCCACAGATGGCTGTATCAGGAAATGCTGATTTATTCTCAATTAAAGTAGATTAAAGGTTGAAAAGCATATTGTTTCCTACAGGAGTCGCCACTAAAATGGATTTTAATAGAGTGTTCATTCAGAAATTCATATCTAGCCCAAAGTGCAGGTTCAGGGAGTGTAGTTTACGAAGGATTCATAAAATGCCAGATCAACCCAAAACACCCCTTAAAGTTGGTCAATCTGGCTGAAATTTTCACAGGAAACTCAGTTTATATCAGAGAATGAATTTGTATAGGGTTGGCCCACTCGAGTGCCACTTTAAGAATTTCAATTTTCGGGGTGAGGGGGCCTATGACCCCCTCAGATTGGAAATTTCAAGTATATCATAATATTGCCAATATGAAGCCCAAATTTTATTTTATGCATATTCTAATAATTAATGAGGATATTTTAAGCGCATTTCGAGCATTACATCTCTGATCAGAAACTATTTCACCCAAATATTGTTGTAAAAATAGACAAAAATAGATGTAAATCAGCCCAAACCAGTACCAAATGTTGGTCTATAAGTCTGGAATTTGGCCCAAATATTACTTGCCACACACTAAATCTGATTGCATAGGTTTTAGGATTACATCTGGTATACCAGTGGTGTCATATACGTCATATGTGGTCCAGGAAAGCCAAAATACAGCCACAGATGGCTGTATCAGGAAATGCTGATTTATTCTCAATTAAGGTAGATTAAAGGTTGAAAACCATATTGTTTCCTACAGGAGTCGCCACTAAAATGGATTTTAATAGTGTGTTCATTCAGAAATTCATATCTAGCCCAAAGTGCAGGTTCAGGGAGTGTAGTTTACGAAGGATTCATAAAATGCCAGATCAACCCAAAACACCCCTTAAAGTTGGTCAATCTGGCTGAAATTTTCACAGAAAACTCAGTTTATATCAGAGAATGAATTTGTATAGGGTTGGCCCACTCGAGTGCCACTTTAAGAATTTCAATTTTCGGGGTGAGGGGGCCTATGACCCCCTCAGATTGGAAATTTCAAGTATATCATAATATTGCCAATATGAAGCCCAAATTTTATTTTATGCATATTCTAATAATTAATTAGGATATTTTAAGTGCATTTCGAGCATTACATATCTGATCAGAAACTATTTCACCCAAATATTGTTGTAAAAATAGCCAAAAATAGATGTAAATCAGCCCAAACCAGTACCAAATGTTGGTCTATAAGTCTGGAATTTGGCCCAAATATTACTTGCCACACACTAAATCTGATTGCATAGGTTTTAGGATTACATCTGGTATACCAGTGGTGTCATATACGTCATATGTGGTCCAGGAAAGCCAAAATACAGCCACAGATGGCTGTATCAGGAAATGCTGATTTATTCTCAATTAAAGTAGATTAAAGGTTGAAAAGCATATTGTTTCCTACAGGAGTCGCCACTAAAATGGATTTTAATAGTGTGTTCATTCAGAAATTCATATCTAGCCCAAAGTGCAGGTTCAGGGAGTGTAGTTTACGAAGGATTCATAAAATGCCAGATCAACCCAAAACACCCCTTAAAGTTGGTCAATCTGGCTGAAATTTTCACAGGAAACTCAGTTTATATCAGAGAATGAATTTGTATAGGGTTGGCCCACTCGAGTGCCACCTTAAGAATTTCAATTTTCGGGGTGAGGGGGCCTATGACCCCCTCAGATTGGAAATTTCAAGTATATCATAATATTGCCAATATGAAGCCCAAATTTTATTTTATGTATATTCTAATAATTAATGAGGATATTTTAAGCGCATTTCGAGCATTACATCTCTGATCAGAAACTATTTCACCCAAATATTGTTGTAAAAATAGACAAAAATAGATGTAAATCAGCCCAAACCAGTACCAAATGTTGGTCTATAAGTCTGGAATTTGGCCCAAATATTACTTGCCACACACTAAATCTGATTGCATAGGTTTTAGGATTACATCTGGTATACCAGTGGTGTCATATACGTCATATGTGGTCCAGGAAAGCCAAAATACAGCCACAGATGGCTGTATCAGGAAATGCTGATTTATTCTCAATTAAAGTAGATTAAAGGTTGAAAAGCATATTGTTTCCTACAGGAGTCGCCACTAAAATGGATTTTAATAGAGTGTTCATTCAGAAATTCATATCTAGCCCAAAGTGCAGGTTCAGGGAGTGTAGTTGGTGAAGGATTCATAAAAAGCCAGATCAACCCAAAACACCCCTTAAAGTTGGTCAATCTGGCTGAAATTTTCACAGGAAACTCAGTTTATATCAGAGAATGAATTTGTATAGGGTTGGCCCACTCGAGTGCCACTTTAAGAATTTCAATTTTCGGGGTGAGGGGGCCTATGACCCCCTCAGATTGGAAATTTCAAGTATATCATAATATTGCCAATATGAAGCCCAAATTTTATTTTATGCATATTCTAATAATTAATGAGGATATTTTAAGCGCATTTCGAGCATTACATCTCTGATCAGAAACTATTTCACCCAAATATTGTTGTAAAAATAGACAAAAATAGATGTAAATCAGCCCAAACCAGTACCAAATGTTGGTCTATAAGTCTGGAATTTGGCCCAAATATTACTTGCCACACACTAAATCTGATTGCATAGGTTTTAGGATTACATCTGGTATACCAGTGGTGTCATATACGTCATATGTGGTCCAGGAAAGCCAAAATACAGCCACAGATGGCTGTATCAGGAAATGCTGATTTATTCTCAATTAAGGTAGATTAAAGGTTGAAAACCATATTGTTTCCTACAGGAGTCGCCACTAAAATGGATTTTAATAGTGTGTTCATTCAGAAATTCATATCTAGCCCAAAGTGCAGGTTCAGGGAGTGTAGTTTACGAAGGATTCATAAAATGCCAGATCAACCCAAAACACCCCTTAAAGTTGGTCAATCTGGCTGAAATTTTCACAGAAAACTCAGTTTATATCAGAGAATGAATTTGTATAGGGTTGGCCCACTCGAGTGCCACTTTAAGAATTTCAATTTTCGGGGTGAGGGGGCCTATGACCCCCTCAGATTGGAAATTTCAAGTATATCATAATATTGCCAATATGAAGCCCAAATTTTATTTTATGCATATTCTAATAATTAATGAGGATATTTTAAGCGCATTTCGAGCATTACATCTCTGATCAGAAACTATTTCACCCAAATATTGTTGTAAAAATAGACAAAAATAGATGTAAATCAGCCCAAACCAGTACCAAATGTTGGTCTATAAGTCTGGAATTTGGCCCAAATATTACTTGCCACACACTAAATCTGATTGCATAGGTTTTAGGATTACATCTGGTATACCAGTGGTGTCATATACGTCATATGTGGTCCAGGAAAGCCAAAATACAGCCACAGATGGCTGTATCAGGAAATGCTGATTTATTCTCAATTAAAGTAGATTAAAGGTTGAAAAGCATATTGTTTCCTACAGGAGTCGCCACTAAAATGGATTTTAATAGTGTGTTCATTCAGAAATTCATATCTAGCCCAAAGTGCAGGTTCAGGGAGTGTAGTTTACGAAGGATTCATAAAATGCCAGATCAATCCAAAACACCCCTTAAAGTTGGTCAATCTGGCTGAAATTTTCACAGAAAACTCAGTTTATATCAGAGAATGAATTTGTATAGGGCTGGCCCACTCGAGTGCCACTTTAAGAATTTCAATTTTCGGGGTGAGGGGGCCTATGACCCCCTCAGATTGGAAATTTCAAGTATATCATAATATTGCCAATATGAAGCCCAAATTTTATTTTATGTATATTCTAATAATTAATGAGGATATTTTAAGCGCATTTCGAGCATTACATCTCTGATCAGAAACTATTTCACCCAAATATTGTTGTAAAAATAGACAAAAATAGATGTAAATCAGCCCAAACCAGTACCAAATGTTGGTCTATAAGTCTGGAATTTGGCCCAAATATTACTTGCCACACACTAAATCTGATTGCATAGGTTTTAGGATTACATCTGGTATACCAGTGGTGTCATATACGTCATATGTGGTCCAGGAAAGCCAAAATACAGCCACAGATGGCTGTATCAGGAAATGCTGATTTATTCTCAATTAAAGTAGATTAAAGGTTGAAAAGCATATTGTTTCCTACAGGAGTCGCCACTAAAATGGATTTTAATAGAGTGTTCATTCAGAAATTCATATCTAGCCCAAAGTGCAGGTTCAGGGAGTGTAGTTGGTGAAGGATTCATAAAAAGCCAGATCAACCCAAAACACCCCTTAAAGTTGGTCAATCTGGCTGAAATTTTCACAGGAAACTCAGTTTATATCAGAGAATGAATTTGTATAGGGTTGGCCCACTCGAGTGCCACTTTAAGAATTTCAATTTTCGGGGTGAGGGGGCCTATGACCCCCTCAGATTGGAAATTTCAAGTATATCATAATATTGCCAATATGAAGCCCAAATTTTATTTTATGCATATTCTAATAATTAATGAGGATATTTTAAGCGCATTTCGAGCATTACATCTCTGATCAGAAACTATTTCACCCAAATATTGTTGTAAAAATAGACAAAAATAGATGTAAATCAGCCCAAACCAGTACCAAATGTTGGTCTATAAGTCTGGAATTTGGCCCAAATATTACTTGCCACACACTAAATCTGATTGCATAGGTTTTAGGATTACATCTGGTATACCAGTGGTGTCATATACGTCATATGTGGTCCAGGAAAGCCAAAATACAGCCACAGATGGCTGTATCAGGAAATGCTGATTTATTCTCAATTAAGGTAGATTAAAGGTTGAAAACCATATTGTTTCCTACAGGAGTCGCCACTAAAATGGATTTTAATAGTGTGTTCATTCAGAAATTCATATCTAGCCCAAAGTGCAGGTTCAGGGAGTGTAGTTTACGAAGGATTCATAAAATGCCAGATCAACCCAAAACACCCCTTAAAGTTGGTCAATCTGGCTGAAATTTTCACAGAAAACTCAGTTTATATCAGAGAATGAATTTGTATAGGGTTGGCCCACTCGAGTGCCACTTTAAGAATTTCAATTTTCGGGGTGAGGGGGCCTATGACCCCCTCAGATTGGAAATTTCAAGTATATCATAATATTGCCAATATGAAGCCCAAATTTTATTTTATGCATATTCTAATAATTAATGAGGATATTTTAAGCGCATTTCGAGCATTACATCTCTGATCAGAAACTATTTCACCCAAATATTGTTGTAAAAATAGACAAAAATAGATGTAAATCAGCCCAAACCAGTACCAAATGTTGGTCTATAAGTCTGGAATTTGGCCCAAATATTACTTGCCACACACTAAATCTGATTGCATAGGTTTTAGGATTACATCTGGTATACCAGTGGTGTCATATACGTCATATGTGGTCCAGGAAAGCCAAAATACAGCCACAGATGGCTGTATCAGGAAATGCTGATTTATTCTCAATTAAGGTAGATTAAAGGTTGAAAACCATATTGTTTCCTACAGGAGTCGCCACTAAAATGGATTTTAATAGTGTGTTCATTCAGAAATTCATATCTAGCCCAAAGTGCAGGTTCAGGGAGTGTAGTTTACGAAGGATTCATAAAATGCCAGATCAACCCAAAACACCCCTTAAAGTTGGTCAATCTGGCTGAAATTTTCACAGAAAACTCAGTTTATATCAGAGAATGAATTTGTATAGGGTTGGCCCACTCGAGTGCCACTTTAAGAATTTCAATTTTCGGGGTGAGGGGGCCTATGACCCCCTCAGATTGGAAATTTCAAGTATATCATAATATTGCCAATATGAAGCCCAAATTTTATTTTATGCATATTCTAATAATTAATGAGGATATTTTAAGCGCATTTCGAGCATTACATCTCTGATCAGAAACTATTTCACCCAAATATTGTTGTAAAAATAGACAAAAATAGATGTAAATCAGCCCAAACCAGTACCAAATGTTGGTCTATAAGTCTGGAATTTGGCCCAAATATTACTTGCCACACACTAAATCTGATTGCATAGGTTTTAGGATTACATCTGGTATACCAGTGGTGTCATATACGTCATATGTGGTCCAGGAAAGCCAAAATACAGCCACAGATGGCTGTATCAGGAAATGCTGATTTATTCTCAATTAAAGTAGATTAAAGGTTGAAAAGCATATTGTTTCCTACAGGAGTCGCCACTAAAATGGATTTTAATAGTGTGTTCATTCAGAAATTCATATCTAGCCCAAAGTGCAGGTTCAGGGAGTGTAGTTTACGAAGGATTCATAAAATGCCAGATCAACCCAAAACACCCCTTAAAGTTGGTCAATCTGGCTGAAATTTTCACAGGAAACTCAGTTTATATCAGAGAATGAATTTGTATAGGGTTGGCCCACTCGAGTGCCACTTTAAGAATTTCAATTTTCGGGGTGAGGGGGCCTATGACCCCCTCAGATTGGAAATTTCAAGTATATCATAATATTGCCAATATGAAGCCCAAATTTTATTTTATGTGTATTCTAATAATTAATGAGGATATTTTAAGCGCATTTCGAGCATTACATCTCTGATCAGAAACTATTTCACCCAAATATTGTTGTAAAAATAGACAAAAATAGATGTAAATCAGCCCAAACCAGTACCAAATGTTGGTCTATAAGTCTGGAATTTGGCCCAAATATTACTTGCCACACACTAAATCTGATTGCATAGGTTTTAGGATTACATCTGGTATACCAGTGGTGTCATATACGTCATATGTGGTCCAGGAAAGCCAAAATACAGCCACAGATGGCTGTATCAGGAAATGCTGATTTATTCTCAATTAAAGTAGATTAAAGGTTGAAAAGCATATTGTTTCCTACAGGAGTCGCCACTAAAATGGATTTTAATAGAGTGTTCATTCAGAAATTCATATCTAGCCCAAAGTGCAGGTTCAGGGAGTGTAGTTGGTGAAGGATTCATAAAAAGCCAGATCAACCCAAAACACCCCTTAAAGTTGGTCAATCTGGCTGAAATTTTCACAGGAAACTCAGTTTATATCAGAGAATGAATTTGTATAGGGTTGGCCCACTCGAGTGCCACTTTAAGAATTTCAATTTTCGGGGTGAGGGGGCCTATGACCCCCTCAGATTGGAAATTTCAAGTATATCATAATATTGCCAATATGAAGCCCAAATTTTATTTTATGCATATTCTAATAATTAATGAGGATATTTTAAGCGCATTTCGAGCATTACATCTCTGATCAGAAACTATTTCACCCAAATATTGTTGTAAAAATAGACAAAAATAGATGTAAATCAGCCCAAACCAGTACCAAATGTTGGTCTATAAGTCTGGAATTTGGCCCAAATATTACTTGCCACACACTAAATCTGATTGCATAGGTTTTAGGATTACATCTGGTATACCAGTGGTGTCATATACGTCATATGTGGTCCAGGAAAGCCAAAATACAGCCACAGATGGCTGTATCAGGAAATGCTGATTTATTCTCAATTAAGGTAGATTAAAGGTTGAAAACCATATTGTTTCCTACAGGAGTCGCCACTAAAATGGATTTTAATAGTGTGTTCATTCAGAAATTCATATCTAACCCAAAGTGCAGGTTCAGGGAGTGTAGTTTACGAAGGATTCATAAAATGCCAGATCAACCCAAAACACCCCTTAAAGTTGGTCAATCTGGCTGAAATTTTCACAGAAAACTCAGTTTATATCAGAGAATGAATTTGTATAGGGTTGGCCCACTCGAGTGCCACTTTAAGAATTTCAATTTTCGGGGTGAGGGGGCCTATGACCCCCTCAGATTTGAAATTTCAAGTATATCATAATATTGCCAATATGAAGCCCAAATTTTATTTTATGCATATTCTAATAATTAATTAGGATATTTTAAGTGCATTTCGAGCATTACATATCTGATCAGAAACTATTTCACCCAAATATTGTTGTAAAAATAGCCAAAAATAGATGTAAATCAGCCCAAACCAGTACCAAATGTTGGTCTATAAGTCTGGAATTTGGCCCAAATATTACTTGCCACACACTAAATCTGATTGCATAGGTTTTAGGATTACATCTGGTATACCAGTGGTGTCATATACGTCATATGTGGTCCAGGAAAGCCAAAATACAGCCACAGATGGCTGTATCAGGAAATGCTGATTTATTCTCAATTAAAGTAGATTAAAGGTTGAAAAGCATATTGTTTCCTACAGGAGTCGCCACTAAAATGGATTTTAATAGAGTGTTCATTCAGAAATTCATATCTAGCCCAAAGTGCAGGTTCAGGGAGTGTAGTTGGTGAAGGATTCATAAAATGCCAGATCAACCCAAAACACCCCTTAAAGTTGGTCAATCTGGCTGAAATTTTCACAGGAAACTCAGTTTATATCAGAGAATGAATTTGTATAGGGTTGGCCCACTCGAGTGCCACTTTAAGAATTTCAATTTTCGGGGTGAGGGGGCCTATGACCCTCTCAGATTGGAAATTTCAAGTATATCATAATATTGCCAATATGAAGCCCAAATTTTATTTTATGCATATTCTAATAATTAATGAGGATATTTTAAGCGCATTTCGAGCATTACATCTCTGATCAGAAACTATTTCACCCAAATATTGTTGTAAAAATAGACAAAAATAGATGTAAATCAGCCCAAACCAGTACCAAATGTTGGTCTATAAGTCTGGAATTTGGCCCAAATATTACTTGCCACACACTAAATCTGATTGCATAGGTTTTAGGATTACATCTGGTATACCAGTGGTGTCATATACGTCATATGTGGTCCAGGAAAGCCAAAATACAGCCACAGATGGCTGTATCAGGAAATGCTGATTTATTCTCAATTAAAGTAGATTAAAGGTTGAAAAGCATATTGTTTCCTACAGGAGTCGCCACTAAAATGGATTTTAATAGTGTGTTCATTCAGAAATTCATATCTAGCCCAAAGTGCAGGTTCAGGGAGTGTAGTTTACGAAGGATTCATAAAATGCCAGATCAACCCAAAACACCCCTTAAAGTTGGTCAATCTGGCTGAAATTTTCACAGGAAACTCAGTTTATATCAGAGAATGAATTTGTATAGGGTTGGCCCACTCGAGTGCCACCTTAAGAATTTCAATTTTCAGGGTGAGGGGGCCTATGACCCCCTCAGATTGGAAATTTCAAGTATATCATAATATTGCCAATATGAAGCCCAAATTTTATTTTATGTGTATTCTAATAATTAATGAGGATATTTTAAGCGCATTTCGAGCATTACATCTCTGATCAGAAACTATTTCACCCAAATATTGTTGTAAAAATAGACAAAAATAGATGTAAATCAGCCCAAACCAGTACCAAATGTTGGTCTATAAGTCTGGAATTTGGCCCAAATATTACTTGCCACACACTAAATCTGATTGCATAGGTTTTAGGATTACATCTGGTATACCAGTGGTGTCATATACGTCATATGTGGTCCAGGAAAGCCAAAATACAGCCACAGATGGCTGTATCAGGAAATGCTGATTTATTCTCAATTAAAGTAGATTAAAGGTTGAAAAGCATATTGTTTCCTACAGGAGTCGCCACTAAAATGGATTTTAATAGAGTGTTCATTCAGAAATTCATATCTAGCCCAAAGTGCAGGTTCAGGGAGTGTAGTTGGTGAAGGATTCATAAAAAGCCAGATCAACCCAAAACACCCCTTAAAGTTGGTCAATCTGGCTGAAATTTTCACAGGAAACTCAGTTTATATCAGAGAATGAATTTGTATAGGGTTGGCCCACTCGAGTGCCACTTTAAGAATTTCAATTTTCGGGGTGAGGGGGCCTATGACCCCCTCAGATTGGAAATTTCAAGTATATCATAATATTGCCAATATGAAGCCCAAATTTTATTTTATGCATATTCTAATAATTAATGAGGATATTTTAAGCGCATTTCGAGCATTACATCTCTGATCAGAAACTATTTCACCCAAATATTGTTGTAAAAATAGACAAAAATAGATGTAAATCAGCCCAAACCAGTACCAAATGTTGGTCTATAAGTCTGGAATTTGGCCCAAATATTACTTGCCACACACTAAATCTGATTGCATAGGTTTTAGGATTACATCTGGTATACCAGTGGTGTCATATACGTCATATGTGGTCCAGGAAAGCCAAAATACAGCCACAGATGGCTGTATCAGGAAATGCTGATTTATTCTCAATTAAGGTAGATTAAAGGTTGAAAACCATATTGTTTCCTACAGGAGTCGCCACTAAAATGGATTTTAATAGTGTGTTCATTCAGAAATTCATATCTAACCCAAAGTGCAGGTTCAGGGAGTGTAGTTTACGAAGGATTCATAAAATGCCAGATCAACCCAAAACACCCCTTAAAGTTGGTCAATCTGGCTGAAATTTTCACAGAAAACTCAGTTTATATCAGAGAATGAATTTGTATAGGGTTGGCCCACTCGAGTGCCACTTTAAGAATTTCAATTTTCGGGGTGAGGGGGCCTATGACCCCCTCAGATTGGAAATTTCAAGTATATCATAATATTGCCAATATGAAGCCCAAATTTTATTTTATGCATATTCTAATAATTAATTAGGATATTTTAAGTGCATTTCGAGCATTACATATCTGATCAGAAACTATTTCACCCAAATATTGTTGTAAAAATAGCCAAAAATAGATGTAAATCAGCCCAAACCAGTACCAAATGTTGGTCTATAAGTCTGGAATTTGGCCCAAATATTACTTGCCACACACTAAATCTGATTGCATAGGTTTTAGGATTACATCTGGTATACCAGTGGTGTCATATACGTCATATGTGGTCCAGGAAAGCCAAAATACAGCCACAGATGGCTGTATCAGGAAATGCTGATTTATTCTCAATTAAAGTAGATTAAAGGTTGAAAAGCATATTGTTTCCTACAGGAGTCGCCACTAAAATGGATTTTAATAGAGTGTTCATTCAGAAATTCATATCTAGCCCAAAGTGCAGGTTCAGGGAGTGTAGTTGGTGAAGGATTCATAAAATGCCAGATCAACCCAAAACACCCCTTAAAGTTGGTCAATCTGGCTGAAATTTTCACAGGAAACTCAGTTTATATCAGAGAATGAATTTGTATAGGGTTGGCCCACTCGAGTGCCACTTTAAGAATTTCAATTTTCGGGGTGAGGGGGCCTATGACCCTCTCAGATTGGAAATTTCAAGTATATCATAATATTGCCAATATGAAGCCCAAATTTTATTTTATGCATATTCTAATAATTAATGAGGATATTTTAAGCGCATTTCGAGCATTACATCTCTGATCAGAAACTATTTCACCCAAATATTGTTGTAAAAATAGACAAAAATAGATGTAAATCAGCCCAAACCAGTACCAAATGTTGGTCTATAAGTCTGGAATTTGGCCCAAATATTACTTGCCACACACTAAATCTGATTGCATAGGTTTTAGGATTACATCTGGTATACCAGTGGTGTCATATACGTCATATGTGGTCCAGGAAAGCCAAAATACAGCCACAGATGGCTGTATCAGGAAATGCTGATTTATTCTCAATTAAAGTAGATTAAAGGTTGAAAAGCATATTGTTTCCTACAGGAGTCGCCACTAAAATGGATTTTAATAGTGTGTTCATTCAGAAATTCATATCTAGCCCAAAGTGCAGGTTCAGGGAGTGTAGTTTACGAAGGATTCATAAAATGCCAGATCAACCCAAAACACCCCTTAAAGTTGGTCAATCTGGCTGAAATTTTCACAGGAAACTCAGTTTATATCAGAGAATGAATTTGTATAGGGTTGGCCCACTCGAGTGCCACCTTAAGAATTTCAATTTTCGGGGTGAGGGGGCCTATGACCCCCTCAGATTGGAAATTTCAAGTATATCATAATATTGCCAATATGAAGCCCAAATTTTATTTTATGTATATTCTAATAATTAATGAGGATATTTTAAGCGCATTTCGAGCATTACATCTCTGATCAGAAACTATTTCACCCAAATATTGTTGTAAAAATAGACAAAAATAGATGTAAATCAGCCCAAACCAGTACCAAATGTTGGTCTATAAGTCTGGAATTTGGCCCAAATATTACTTGCCACACACTAAATCTGATTGCATAGGTTTTAGGATTACATCTGGTATACCAGTGGTGTCATATACGTCATATGTGGTCCAGGAAAGCCAAAATACAGCCACAGATGGCTGTATCAGGAAATGCTGATTTATTCTCAATTAAAGTAGATTAAAGGTTGAAAAGCATATTGTTTCCTACAGGAGTCGCCACTAAAATGGATTTTAATAGAGTGTTCATTCAGAAATTCATATCTAGCCCAAAGTGCAGGTTCAGGGAGTGTAGTTGGTGAAGGATTCATAAAAAGCCAGATCAACCCAAAACACCCCTTAAAGTTGGTCAATCTGGCTGAAATTTTCACAGGAAACTCAGTTTATATCAGAGAATGAATTTGTATAGGGTTGGCCCACTCGAGTGCCACTTTAAGAATTTCAATTTTCGGGGTGAGGGGGCCTATGACCCCCTCAGATTGGAAATTTCAAGTATATCATAATATTGCCAATATGAAGCCCAAATTTTATTTTATGCATATTCTAATAATTAATGAGGATATTTTAAGCGCATTTCGAGCATTACATCTCTGATCAGAAACTATTTCACCCAAATATTGTTGTAAAAATAGACAAAAATAGATGTAAATCAGCCCAAACCAGTACCAAATGTTGGTCTATAAGTCTGGAATTTGGCCCAAATATTACTTGCCACACACTAAATCTGATTGCATAGGTTTTAGGATTACATCTGGTATACCAGTGGTGTCATATACGTCATATGTGGTCCAGGAAAGCCAAAATACAGCCACAGATGGCTGTATCAGGAAATGCTGATTTATTCTCAATTAAGGTAGATTAAAGGTTGAAAACCATATTGTTTCCTACAGGAGTCGCCACTAAAATGGATTTTAATAGTGTGTTCATTCAGAAATTCATATCTAGCCCAAAGTGCAGGTTCAGGGAGTGTAGTTTACGAAGGATTCATGAAATGCCAGATCAACCCAAAACACCCCTTAAAGTTGGTCAATCTGGCTGAAATTTTCACAGGAAACTCAGTTTATATCAGAGAATGAATTTGTATAGGGTTGGCTCACTCGAGTGCCACTTTAAGAATTTCAATTTTCGGGGTGAGGGGGCCTATGACCCCCTCAGATTGGAAATTTCAAGTATATCATAATATTGCCAATATGAAGCCCAAATTTTATTTTATGCATATTCTAATAATTAATGAGGATATTTTAAGCGCATTTCGAGCATTACATCTCTGATCAGAAACTATTTCACCCAAATATTGTTGTAAAAATAGACAAAAATAGATGTAAATCAGCCCAAACCAGTACCAAATGTTGGTCTATAAGTCTGGAATTTGGCCCAAATATTACTTGCCACACACTAAATCTGATTGCATAGGTTTTAGGATTACATCTGGTATACCAGTGGTGTCATATACGTCATATGTGGTCCAGGAAAGCCAAAATACAGCCACAGATGGCTGTATCAGGAAATGCTGATTTATTCTCAATTAAGGTAGATTAAAGGTTGAAAACCATATTGTTTCCTACAGGAGTCGCCACTAAAATGGATTTTAATAGTGTGTTCATTCAGAAATTCATATCTAGCCCAAAGTGCAGGTTCAGGGAGTGTAGTTTACGAAGGATTCATAAAATGCCAGATCAACCCAAAACACCCCTTAAAGTTGGTCAATCTGGCTGAAATTTTCACAGAAAACTCAGTTTATATCAGAGAATGAATTTGTATAGGGTTGGCCCACTCGAGTGCCACTTTAAGAATTTCAATTTTCGGGGTGAGGGGGCCTATGACCTCCTCAGATTGGAAATTTCAAGTATATCATAATATTGCCAATATGAAGCCCAAATTTTATTTTATGCATATTCTAATAATTAATGAGGATATTTTAAGCGCATTTCGAGCATTACATCTCTGATCAGAAACTATTTCACCCAAATATTGTTGTAAAAATAGACAAAAATAGATGTAAATCAGCCCAAACCAGTACCAAATGTTGGTCTATAAGTCTGGAATTTGGCCCAAATATTACTTGCCACACACTAAATCTGATTGCATAGGTTTTAGGATTACATCTGGTATACCAGTGGTGTCATATACGTCATATGTGGTCCAGGAAAGCCAAAATACAGCCACAGATGGCTGTATCAGGAAATGCTGATTTATTCTCAATTAAAGTAGATTAAAGGTTGAAAAGCATATTGTTTCCTACAGGAGTCGCCACTAAAATGGATTTTAATAGTGTGTTCATTCAGAAATTCATATCTAGCCCAAAGTGCAGGTTCAGGGAGTGTAGTTTACGAAGGATTCATAAAATGCCAGATCAACCCAAAACACCCCTTAAAGTTGGTCAATCTGGCTGAAATTTTCACAGGAAACTCAGTTTATATCAGAGAATGAATTTGTATAGGGTTGGCCCACTCGAGTGCCACTTTAAGAATTTCAATTTTCGGGGTGAGGGGGCCTATGACCCCCTCAGATTGGAAATTTCAAGTATATCATAATATTGCCAATATGAAGCCCAAATTTTATTTTATGTGTATTCTAATAATTAATGAGGATATTTTAAGCGCATTTCGAGCATTACATCTCTGATCAGAAACTATTTCACCCAAATATTGTTGTAAAAATAGACAAAAATAGATGTAAATCAGCCCAAACCAGTACCAAATGTTGGTCTATAAGTCTGGAATTTGGCCCAAATATTACTTGCCACACGCTAAATCTGATTGCATAGGTTTTAGGATTACATCTGGTATACCAGTGGTGTCATATACGTCATATGTGGTCCAGGAAAGCCAAAATACAGCCACAGATGGCTGTATCAGGAAATGCTGATTTATTCTCAATTAAAGTAGATTAAAGGTTGAAAAGCATATTGTTTCCTACAGGAGTCGCCACTAAAATGGATTTTAATAGAGTGTTCATTCAGAAATTCATATCTAGCCCAAAGTGCAGGTTCAGGGAGTGTAGTTGGTGAAGGATTCATAAAAAGCCAGATCAACCCAAAACACCCCTTAAAGTTGGTCAATCTGGCTGAAATTTTCACAGGAAACTCAGTTTATATCAGAGAATGAATTTGTATAGGGTTGGCCCACTCGAGTGCCACTTTAAGAATTTCAATTTTCGGGGTGAGGGGGCCTATGACCCCCTCAGATTGGAAATTTCAAGTATATCATAATATTGCCAATATGAAGCCCAAATTTTATTTTATGCATATTCTAATAATTAATGAGGATATTTTAAGCGCATTTCGAGCATTACATCTCTGATCAGAAACTATTTCACCCAAATATTGTTGTAAAAATAGACAAAAATAGATGTAAATCAGCCCAAACCAGTACCAAATGTTGGTCTATAAGTCTGGAATTTGGCCCAAATATTACTTGCCACACACTAAATCTGATTGCATAGGTTTTAGGATTACATCTGGTATACCAGTGGTGTCATATACGTCATATGTGCTCCAGGAAAGCCAAAATACAGCCACAGATGGCTGTATCAGGAAATGCTGATTTATTCTCAATTAAGGTAGGTTAAAGGTTGAAAACCATATTGTTTCCTACAGGAGTCGCCACTAAAATGGATTTTAATAGTGTGTTCATTCAGAAATTCATATCTAGCCCAAAGTGCAGGTTCAGGGAGTGTAGTTTACGAAGGATTCATAAAATGCCAGATCAACCCAAAACACCCCTTAAAGTTGGTCAATCTGGCTGAAATTTTCACAGAAAACTCAGTTTATATCAGAGAATGAATTTGTATAGGGTTGGCCCACTCGAGTGCCACTTTAAGAATTTCAATTTTCGGGGTGAGGGGGCCTATGACCCCCTCAGATTGGAAATTTCAAGTATATCATAATATTGCCAAAATGAAGCCCAAATTTTATTTTATGCATATTCTAATAATTAATTAGGATATTTTAAGTGCATTTCGAGCATTACATATCTGATCAGAAACTATTTCACCCACATATTGTTGTAAAAATAGCCAAAAATAGATGTAAATCAGCCCAAACCAGTACCAAATGTTGGTCTATAAGTCTGGAATTTGGCCCAAATATTACTTGCCACACACTAAATCTGATTGCATAGGTTTTAGGATTACATCTGGTATACCAGTGGTGTCATATACGTCATATGTGGTCCAGGAAAGCCAAAATACAGCCACAGATGGCTGTATCAGGAAATGCTGATTTATTCTCAATTAAAGTAGATTAAAGGTTGAAAAGCATATTGTTTCCTACAGGAGTCGCCACTAAAATGGATTTTAATAGAGTGTTCATTCAGAAATTCATATCTAGCCCAAAGTGCAGGTTCAGGGAGTGTAGTTGGTGAAGGATTCATAAAAAGCCAGATCAACCCAAAACACCCCTTAAAGTTGGTCAATCTGGCTGAAATTTTCACAGGAAACTCAGTTTATATCAGAGAATGAATTTGTATAGGGTTGGCCCACTCGAGTGCCACTTTAAGAATTTCAATTTTCGGGGTGAGGGGGCCTATGACCCCCTCAGATTGGAAATTTCAAGTATATCATAATATTGCCAATATGAAGCCCAAATTTTATTTTATGCATATTCTAATAATTAATGAGGATATTTTAAGCGCATTTCGAGCATTACATCTCTGATCAGAAACTATTTCACCCAAATATTGTTGTAAAAATAGACAAAAATAGATGTAAATCAGCCCAAACCAGTACCAAATGTTGGTCTATAAGTCTGGAATTTGGCCCAAATATTACTTGCCACACACTAAATCTGATTGCATAGGTTTTAGGATTACATCTGGTATACCAGTGGTGTCATATACGTCATATGTGGTCCAGGAAAGCCAAAATACAGCCACAGATGGCTGTATCAGGAAATGCTGATTTATTCTCAATTAAAGTAGATTAAAGGTTGAAAAGCATATTGTTTCCTACAGGAGTCGCCACTAAAATGGATTTTAATAGTGTGTTCATTCAGAAATTCATATCTAGCCCAAAGTGCAGGTTCAGGGAGTGTAGTTTACGAAGGATTCATAAAATGCCAGATCAACCCAAAACACCCCTTAAAGTTGGTCAATCTGGCTGAAATTTTCACAGGAAACTCAGTTTATATCAGAGAATGAATTTGTATAGGGTTGGCCCACTCGAGTGCCACTTTAAGAATTTCAATTTTCGGGGTGAGGGGGCCTATGACCCCCTCAGATTGGAAATTTCAAGTATATCATAATATTGCCAATATGAAGCCCAAATTTTATTTTATGTATATTCTAATAATTAATGAGGATATTTTAAGCGCATTTCGAGCATTACATCTCTGATCAGAAACTATTTCACCCAAATATTGTTGTAAAAATAGACAAAAATAGATGTAAATCAGCCCAAACCAGTACCAAATGTTGGTCTATAAGTCTGGAATTTGGCCCAAATATTACTTGCCACACACTAAATCTGATTGCATAGGTTTTAGGATTACATCTGGTATACCAGTGGTGTCATATACGTCATATGTGGTCCAGGAAAGCCAAAATACAGCCACAGATGGCTGTATCAGGAAATGCTGATTTATTCTCAATTAAAGTAGATTAAAGGTTGAAAAGCATATTGTTTCCTACAGGAGTCGCCACTAAAATGGATTTTAATAGAGTGTTCATTCAGAAATTCATATCTAGCCCAAAGTGCAGGTTCAGGGAGTGTAGTTGGTGAAGGATTCATAAAAAGCCAGATCAACCCAAAACACCCCTTAAAGTTGGTCAATCTGGCTGAAATTTTCACAGGAAACTCAGTTTATATCAGAGAATGAATTTGTATAGGGTTGGCCCACTCGAGTGCCACTTTAAGAATTTCAATTTTCGGGGTGAGGGGGCCTATGACCCCCTCAGATTGGAAATTTCAAGTATATCATAATATTGCCAATATGAAGCCCAAATTTTATTTTATGCATATTCTAATAATTAATGAGGATATTTTAAGCGCATTTCGAGCATTACATCTCTGATCAGAAACTATTTCACCCAAATATTGTTGTAAAAATAGACAAAAATAGATGTAAATCAGCCCAAACCAGTACCAAATGTTGGTCTATAAGTCTGGAATTTGGCCCAAATATTACTTGCCACACACTAAATCTGATTGCATAGGTTTTAGGATTACATCTGGTATACCAGTGGTGTCATATACGTCATATGTGGTCCAGGAAAGCCAAAATACAGCCACAGATGGCTGTATCAGGAAATGCTGATTTATTCTCAATTAAGGTAGATTAAAGGTTGAAAACCATATTGTTTCCTACAGGAGTCGCCACTAAAATGGATTTTAATAGTGTGTTCATTCAGAAATTCATATCTAGCCCAAAGTGCAGGTTCAGGGAGTGTAGTTTACGAAGGATTCATAAAATGCCAGATCAACCCAAAACACCCCTTAAAGTTGGTCAATCTGGCTGAAATTTTCACAGAAAACTCAGTTTATATCAGAGAATGAATTTGTATAGGGTTGGCCCACTCGAGTGCCACTTTAAGAATTTCAATTTTCGGGGTGAGGGGGCCTATGACCCCCTCAGATTGGAAATTTCAAGTATATCATAATATTGCCAATATGAAGCCCAAATTTTATTTTATGCATATTCTAATAATTAATTAGGATATTTTAAGTGCATTTCGAGCATTACATATCTGATCAGAAACTATTTCACCCAAATATTGTTGTAAAAATAGCCAAAAATAGATGTAAATCAGCCCAAACCAGTACCAAATGTTGGTCTATAAGTCTGGAATTTGGCCCAAATATTACTTGCCACACACTAAATCTGATTGCATAGGTTTTAGGATTACATCTGGTATACCAGTGGTGTCATATACGTCATATGTGGTCCAGGAAAGCCAAAATACAGCCACAGATGGCTGTATCAGGAAATGCTGATTTATTCTCAATTAAAGTAGATTAAAGGTTGAAAAGCATATTGTTTCCTACAGGAGTCGCCACTAAAATGGATTTTAATAGTGTGTTCATTCAGAAATTCATATCTAGCCCAAAGTGCAGGTTCAGGGAGTGTAGTTTACGAAGGATTCATAAAATGCCAGATCAACCCAAAACACCCCTTAAAGTTGGTCAATCTGGCTGAAATTTTCACAGGAAACTCAGTTTATATCAGAGAATGAATTTGTATAGGGTTGGCCCACTCGAGTGCCACTTTAAGAATTTCAATTTTCGGGGTGAGGGGGCCTATGACCCCCTCAGATTGGAAATTTCAAGTATATCATAATATTGCCAATATGAAGCCCAAATTTTATTTTATGTATATTCTAATAATTAATGAGGATATTTTAAGCGCATTTCGAGCATTACATCTCTGATCAGAAACTATTTCACCCAAATATTGTTGTAAAAATAGACAAAAATAGATGTAAATCAGCCCAAACCAGTACCAAATGTTGGTCTATAAGTCTGGAATTTGGCATAAATATTACTTGCCACATACTAAATCTGATTACATAGATTTTAGGATTACATCTGGTATACCAGTGGTGTCATATACGTCATATGTGGTCCAGGAAAGCCAAAATACAGCCACAGATAGCTGTATCAGGAAATGCTGATTTATTCTCAATTAAAGTAGATTAAAGGTTGAAAAGCATATTGTTTCCTACAGGAGTCGCCACTAAAATGGATTTTAATAGAGTGTTCATTCAGAAATTCATATCTAGCCCAAAGTGCAGGTTCAGGGAGTGTAGTTGGTGAAGGATTCATAAAAAGCCAGATCAACCCAAAACACCCCTTAAAGTTGGTCAATCTGGCTGAAATTTTCACAGGAAACTCAGTTTATATCAGAGAATGAATTTGTATAGGGTTGGCCCACTCGAGTGCCACTTTAAGAATTTCAATTTTCGGGGTGAGGGGGCCTATGACCCCCTCAGATTGGAAATTTCAAGTATATCATAATATTGCCAATATGAAGCCCAAATTTTATTTTATGCATATTCTAATAATTAATGAGGATATTTTAAGCGCATTTCGAGCATTACATCTCTGATCAGAAACTATTTCACCCAAATATTGTTGTAAAAATAGACAAAAATAGATGTAAATCAGCCCAAACCAGTACCAAATGTTGGTCTATAAGTCTGGAATTTGGCCCAAATATTACTTGCCACACACTAAATCTGATTGCATAGGTTTTAGGATTACATCTGGTATACCAGTGGTGTCATATACGTCATATGTGGTCCAGGAAAGCCAAAATACAGCCACAGATGGCTGTATCAGGAAATGCTGATTTATTCTCAATTAAAGTAGATTAAAGGTTGAAAAGCATATTGTTTCCTACAGGAGTCGCCACTAAAATGGATTTTAATAGTGTGTTCATTCAGAAATTCATATCTAGCCCAAAGTGCAGGTTCAGGGAGTGTAGTTTACGAAGGATTCATAAAATGCCAGATCAACCCAAAACACCCCTTAAAGTTGGTCAATCTGGCTGAAATTTTCACAGGAAACTCAGTTTATATCAGAGAATGAATTTGTATAGGGTTGGCCCACTCGAGTGCCACTTTAAGAATTTCAATTTTCGGGGTGAGGGGGCCTATGACCCCCTCAGATTGGAAATTTCAAGTATATCATAATATTGCCAATATGAAGCCCAAATTTTATTTTATGTATATTCTAATAATTAATGAGGATATTTTAAGCGCATTTCGAGCATTACATCTCTGATCAGAAACTATTTCACCCAAATATTGTTGTAAAAATAGACAAAAATAGATGTAAATCAGCCCAAACCAGTACCAAATGTTGGTCTATAAGTCTGGAATTTGGCATAAATATTACTTGCCACATACTAAATCTGATTACATAGATTTTAGGATTACATCTGGTATACCAGTGGTGTCATATACGTCATATGTGGTCCAGGAAAGCCAAAATACAGCCACAGATAGCTGTATCAGGAAATGCTGATTTATTCTCAATTAAAGTAGATTAAAGGTTGAAAAGCATATTGTTTCCTACAGGAGTCGCCACTAAAATGGATTTTAATAGAGTGTTCATTCAGAAATTCATATCTAGCCCAAAGTGCAGGTTCAGGGAGTGTAGTTGGTGAAGGATTCATAAAAAGCCAGATCAACCCAAAACACCCCTTAAAGTTGGTCAATCTGGCTGAAATTTTCACAGGAAACTCAGTTTATATCAGAGAATGAATTTGTATAGGGTTGGCCCACTCGAGTGCCACTTTAAGAATTTCAATTTTCGGGGTGAGGGGGCCTATGACCCCCTCAGATTGGAAATTTCAAGTATATCATAATATTGCCAATATGAAGCCCAAATTTTATTTTATGCATATTCTAATAATTAATGAGGATATTTTAAGCGCATTTCGAGCATTACATCTCTGATCAGAAACTATTTCACCCAAATATTGTTGTAAAAATAGACAAAAATAGATGTAAATCAGCCCAAACCAGTACCAAATGTTGGTCTATAAGTCTGGAATTTGGCCCAAATATTACTTGCCACACACTAAATCTGATTGCATAGGTTTTAGGATTACATCTGGTATACCAGTGGTGTCATATACGTCATATGTGGTCCAGGAAAGCCAAAATACAGCCACAGATGGCTGTATCAGGAAATGCTGATTTATTCTCAATTAAAGTAGATTAAAGGTTGAAAAGCATATTGTTTCCTACAGGAGTCGCCACTAAAATGGATTTTAATAGTGTGTTCATTCAGAAATTCATATCTAGCCCAAAGTGCAGGTTCAGGGAGTGTAGTTTACGAAGGATTCATAAAATGCCAGATCAACCCAAAACACCCCTTAAAGTTGGTCAATCTGGCTGAAATTTTCACAGGAAACTCAGTTTATATCAGAGAATGAATTTGTATAGGGTTGGCCCACTCGAGTGCCACTTTAAGAATTTCAATTTTCGGGGTGAGGGGGCCTATGACCCCCTCAGATTGGAAATTTCAAGTATATCATAATATTGCCAATATGAAGCCCAAATTTTATTTTATGTATATTCTAATAATTAATGAGGATATTTTAAGCGCATTTCGAGCATTACATCTCTGATCAGAAACTATTTCACCCAAATATTGTTGTAAAAATAGACAAAAATAGATGTAAATCAGCCCAAACCAGTACCAAATGTTGGTCTATAAGTCTGGAATTTGGCATAAATATTACTTGCCACATACTAAATCTGATTACATAGATTTTAGGATTACATCTGGTATACCAGTGGTGTCATATACGTCATATGTGGTCCAGGAAAGCCAAAATACAGCCACAGATAGCTGTATCAGGAAATGCTGATTTATTCTCAATTAAAGTAGATTAAAGGTTGAAAAGCATATTGTTTCCTACAGGAGTCGCCACTAAAATGGATTTTAATAGAGTGTTCATTCAGAAATTCATATCTAGCCCAAAGTGCAGGTTCAGGGAGTGTAGTTGGTGAAGGATTCATAAAAAGCCAGATCAACCCAAAACACCCCTTAAAGTTGGTCAATCTGGCTGAAATTTTCACAGGAAACTCAGTTTATATCAGAGAATGAATTTGTATAGGGTTGGCCCACTCGAGTGCCACTTTAAGAATTTCAATTTTCGGGGTGAGGGGGCCTATGACCCCCTCAGATTGGAAATTTCAAGTATATCATAATATTGCCAATATGAAGCCCAAATTTTATTTTATGCATATTCTAATAATTAATGAGGATATTTTAAGCGCATTTCGAGCATTACATCTCTGATCAGAAACTATTTCACCCAAATATTGTTGTAAAAATAGACAAAAATAGATGTAAATCAGCCCAAACCAGTACCAAATGTTGGTCTATAAGTCTGGAATTTGGCACAAATATTACTTGCCACACACTAAATCTGATTGCATAGGTTTTAGGATTACATCTGGTATACCAGTGGTGTCATATACGTCATATGTGGTCCAGGAAAGCCAAAATACAGCCACAGATGGCTGTATCAGGAAATGCTGATTTATTCTCAATTAAGGTAGATTAAAGGTTGAAAAGCATATTGTTTCCTACAGGAGTCGCCACTAAAATGGATTTTAATAGTGTGTTCATTCAGAAATTCATATCTAGCCCAAAGTGCAGGTTCAGGGAGTGTAGTTTACGAAGGATTCATAAAATGCCAGATCAACCCAAAACACCCCTTAAAGTTGGTCAATCTGGCTGAAATTTTCACAGGAAACTCAGTTTATATCAGAGAATGAATTTGTATAGGGTTGGCCCACTCGAGTGCCACTTTAAGAATTTCAATTTTCGGGGTGAGAGGGCCTATGACCCCCTCAGATTGGAAATTTCAAGTATATCATAATATTGCCAATATGAAGCCCAAATTTTATTTTATGCATATTCTAATAATTAATGAGGATATTTTAAGCGCATTTCGAGCATTACATCTCTGATCAGAAACTATTTCACCCAAATATTGTTGTAAAAATAGACAAAAATAGATGTAAATCAGCCCAAACCAGTACCAAATGTTGGTCTATAAGTCTGGAATTTGGCCCAAATATTACTTGCCACACACTAAATCTGATTGCATAGGTTTTAGGATTACATCTGGTATACCAGTGGTGTCATATACGTCATATGTGGTCCAGGAAAGCCAAAATACAGCCACAGATGGCTGTATCAGGAAATGCTGATTTATTCTCAATTAAGGTAGATTAAAGGTTGAAAACCATATTGTTTCCTACAGGAGTCGCCACTAAAATGGATTTTAATAGTGTGTTCATTCAGAAATTCATATCTAGCCCAAAGTGCAGGTTCAGGGAGTGTAGTTTACGAAGGATTCATAAAATGCCAGATCAACCCAAAACACCCCTTAAAGTTGGTCAATCTGGCTGAAATTTTCACAGGAAACTCAGTTTATATCAGAGAATGAATTTGTATAGGGTTGGCCCACTCGAGTGCCACTTTAAGAATTTCAATTTTCGGGGTGAGGGGGCCTATGACCCCCTCAGATTGGAAATTTCAAGTATATCATAATATTGCCAATATGAAGCCCAAATTTTATTTTATGCATATTCTAATAATTAATTAGGATATTTTAAGCGCATTTCGAGCATTACATCTCTGATCAGAAACTATTTCACCCAAATATTGTTGTCAGTCCCCCCCACCCCGGGAACTTGAGCAAATGCGCAACTGCGGAATAAATTTTATTTATATATATATGTTTGTATATGCAATATCATTTAATTAACTTCTTTTATACAGTTCTATTCTAATCATATGTACAGACATTGATTGTTATACATAGTACAATCACACACATACCTTGACTTCCAGCAGACCAGGATTTTAGATGGCTAGGCCCCCCCCATTAAACCAAAAACCCCACTTGAGTAAGTGCAAGTGAATTTGGGTTACGGTCACCTTAGACCCCCATTTGGGTTAAGGTGAGCAAATAAGAGGGTGCTAGGCCTCGAAGATGGAGGGGAGTAATAAGGTATAGAGAAACTGAGGTCCGCCTGAGAGACAGGTTTACAATAATAGTAAATAATTAATACTGTCCATAAACAATGACTACATATATACGCAAAGCAATTCCCTATAGGTAAAACTAAAATAATAAAAGAGTAAAATAGTAAAAACACATAAAATAAAAGTAATGAAATAAAGGGATGGGTGGGCGGGAGCCAAAAGTTTTATATAATGTTCTATTCTTGGCTGCACAATTTAAACTGGGGATTATTCAATATTGCCAATATTGCCTCTGGTCACAACAAGTGGCATCCAATCAGGGCTAATGAGGTCATATCACCATAGCAATGTTTAAGTCCTAAGTGTGGGCACAACTAATTCAATTTTAAGGTGCAGTCACACATAAGTCCCCAGGGTGAGGACTGACCCCCGTGGTGCCTGAACACCACTAATGACAGTCCCCCCCACCCCGGGAACTTGAGCAAATGCGCAACTGCGGAATAAATTTTATTTATATATATATGTTTGTATATGCAATATCATTTAATTAACTTCTTTTATACAGTTCTATTCTAATCATATGTACAGACATTGATTGTTATACATAGTACAATCACACACATACCTTGACTTCCAGCAGACCAGGATTTTAGATGGCTAGGCCCCCCCCATTAAACCAAAAACCCCACTTGAGTAAGTGCAAGTGAATTTGGGTTACGGTCACCTTAGACCCCCATTTGGGTTAAGGTGAGCAAATAAGAGGGTGCTAGGCCTCGAAGATGGAGGGGAGTAATAAGGTATAGAGAAACTGAGGTCCGCCTGAGAGACAGGTTTACAATAATAGTAAATAATTAATACTGTCCATAAACAATGACTACATATATACGCAAAGCAATTCCCTCAAACCCAACGATGAGTAGCTAAGCATTATTTACCACAGTAGCGAAAGTATTAGCAATATCCTCCCCCAGCTTTTGATCTTGCTTTATGTACCTCCACACACAGTCCGACGTCCAGGAGCCATGATGTTGAATTTGATGAATGGGGACATGAGAGTTATAAGCCAAAGTGGCCCCTGAACGCCGGAATGTGTGGAAGGTAAAGAAATTTTTGGGGTAACCCATATGAAGATTTATGGATGAGAGAACCTTTCTGATGCGGGAGTCAATGAGGACTTGCATGCCCTTTGCTGTTTTTATTTGGAACAATGGATCATCAGGGAGGGGATTATATGCAGCAAAAATGTCTTTGAGAGCTGAGTAAGGGCACAGGAGGGGAGTTGCCAATTTAGGCAAGGACAATACATGAATCTTGTCTCGTGTTTGAACAGTTTTGGTCCATTTAATGAGAATCTTTACGTACTTGCTAGTGAAAACAACATCCCCACCACATAAATGCCTTGAGTGATCAAAGGACTGTGTAGAATGAGGTGCCATATTTGACAATCTTAACATTCCAAAATAAGCAACCAAAAACACAGCTTTATACACTAAACCCATCGATATGTCTTTGCATTTTGCTATTAAAACCTTTAAATCTGATATTGACATGACATTCCGCCTAGGGACAGACAGAGGCCTGTTTATTTTCATGGCTTTAATAAAGTATCTGATTTGCGGGTTGTCTAATACCGCATAGTTTAACTGATAGATCACTAGTTTAGCTCTAAGAGCAGATATGTAGTTTGCCACCATATGTACTGATGTGCCTTGCGATGCCAAGTATTCAACAAAGCATAGAACAAGCTGTGTTGAAATGTCATAAAGTGATACTTTCATTATTATACTGAATGCTACAAAAGTCCTGAATAGCAAAGTATAGCACTGGGCAGTTTTCGGTCTAAAAGCTGCTTGCAGACGTTGTGATGCAGCACCAGACAGACTCACCATCGCCCTGTGACCTAAAACAAAGTATAGTATCTGTTAGTTATATATCATTATCAATTTGCAACATGCTTTCAGTAGTGGTGAGCCAACAGGGGTTAGGAACATATTTTAACAGTCTTTGCCAACATAAGTTGGTATTCTTCCATCTTGAAAGGAGGTCTGCAACCTCATTGTTTTTTCCCAATACATGGATATAGGATATGTCTATGTCACACTCTGCAACCCTATGCCAGACATTTCGGGCACATGCTGCCAGAAAGGCGTCACGTGTTCTACCACTGGTCAAGACCTGCACTACGGCTTCATTATCACACTTCACTAGGACCCTAGTTTTGGACCAACACTTGCCAAACAATCTTACAGCTAACAATATGTTTACCATCTCAAGATGGACGATATTTAGATTGTTGTAGCCAAGGGGCAATGCGAGGTGGTACACCAGATTGTCACATCTACCACCTAATCCAGTGAGACAGGCATCAAGTTCAATTACATGTTTGACGGGTGCATGGTCATAAATGGATACACCATTATATGTGTCAAGAAACTTGGTGAACCATCTTAGGTCACGTTGGAATTCAGGGGTTATGCGTATGGTTTGAGAATTGTAATTTGCTCTGAGCAAGTCCAGCATGCGGTTGACAAAGTACCTAGACGGCCTGACACACTTATGCAAATAAATGAGGTGACCCAGTAAGGATTGAAGCTGCCTACGGGTACATGAATGCCACACACTAAATCTGATTGCATAGGTTTTAGGATTACATCTGGTATACCAGTGGTGTCATATACGTCATATGTGGTCCAGGAAAGCCAAAATACAGCCACAGATGGCTGTATCAGGAAATGCTGATTTATTCTCAATTAAAGTAGATTAAAGGTTGAAAAGCATATTGTTTCCTACAGGAGTCGCCACTAAAATGGATTTTAATAGTGTGTTCATTCAGAAATTCATGTCTAGCCCAAAGTGCAGGTTCAGGGAGTGTAGTTTACGAAGGATTCATAAAATGCCAGATCAACCCAAAACACCCCTTAAAGTTGGTCAATCTGGCTGAAATTTTCACAGGAAACTCAGTTTATATCAGAGAATGAATTTGTATAGGGTTGGCCCACTCGAGTGCCACTTTAAGAATTTCAATTTTCGGGGTGAGGGGGCCTATGACCCCCTCAGATTGGAAATTTCAAGTATATCATAATATTGCCAATATGAAGCCCAAATTTTATTTTATGCATATTCTAATAATTAATGAGGATATTTTAAGCGCATTTCGAGCATTACATCTCTGATCAGAAACTATTTCACCCAAATATTGTTGTAAAAATAGACAAAAATAGATGTAAATCAGCCCAAACCAGTACCAAATGTTGGTCTATAAGTCTGGAATTTGGCACAAATATTACTTGCCACACACTAAATCTGATTGCATAGGTTTTAGGATTACATCTGGTATACCAGTGGTGTCATATACGTCATATGTGGTCCAGGAAAGCCAAAATACAGCCACAGATGGCTGTATCAGGAAATGCTGATTTATTCTCAATTAAGGTAGATTAAAGGTTGAAAAGCATATTGTTTCCTACAGGAGTCGCCACTAAAATGGATTTTAATAGTGTGTTCATTCAGAAATTCATATCTAGCCCAAAGTGCAGGTTCAGGGAGTGTAGTTTACGAAGGATTCATAAAATGCCAGATCAACCCAAAACACCCCTTAAAGTTGGTCAATCTGGCTGAAATTTTCACAGGAAACTCAGTTTATATCAGAGAATGAATTTGTATAGGGTTGGCCCACTCGAGTGCCACTTTAAGAATTTCAATTTTCGGGGTGAGGGGGCCTATGACCCCCTCAGATTGGAAATTTCAAGTATATCATAATATTGCCAATATGAAGCCCAAATTTTATTTTATGTATATTCTAATAATTAATGAGGATATTTTAAGCGCATTTCGAGCATTACATCTCTGATCAGAAACTATTTCACCCAAATATTGTTGTAAAAATAGACAAAAATAGATGTAAATCAGCCCAAACCAGTACCAAATGTTGGTCTATAAGTCTGGAATTTGGCATAAATATTACTTGCCACATACTAAATCTGATTACATAGATTTTAGGATTACATCTGGTATACCAGTGGTGTCATATACGTCATATGTGGTCCAGGAAAGCCAAAATACAGCCACAGATAGCTGTATCAGGAAATGCTGATTTATTCTCAATTAAAGTAGATTAAAGGTTGAAAAGCATATTGTTTCCTACAGGAGTCGCCACTAAAATGGATTTTAATAGAGTGTTCATTCAGAAATTCATATCTAGCCCAAAGTGCAGGTTCAGGGAGTGTAGTTGGTGAAGGATTCATAAAAAGCCAGATCAACCCAAAACACCCCTTAAAGTTGGTCAATCTGGCTGAAATTTTCACAGGAAACTCAGTTTATATCAGAGAATGAATTTGTATAGGGTTGGCCCACTCGAGTGCCACTTTAAGAATTTCAATTTTCGGGGTGAGGGGGCCTATGACCCCCTCAGATTGGAAATTTCAAGTATATCATAATATTGCCAATATGAAGCCCAAATTTTATTTTATGCATATTCTAATAATTAATGAGGATATTTTAAGCGCATTTCGAGCATTACATCTCTGATCAGAAACTATTTCACCCAAATATTGTTGTAAAAATAGACAAAAATAGATGTAAATCAGCCCAAACCAGTACCAAATGTTGGTCTATAAGTCTGGAATTTGGCACAAATATTACTTGCCACACACTAAATCTGATTGCATAGGTTTTAGGATTACATCTGGTATACCAGTGGTGTCATATACGTCATATGTGGTCCAGGAAAGCCAAAATACAGCCACAGATGGCTGTATCAGGAAATGCTGATTTATTCTCAATTAAGGTAGATTAAAGGTTGAAAAGCATATTGTTTCCTACAGGAGTCGCCACTAAAATGGATTTTAATAGTGTGTTCATTCAGAAATTCATATCTAGCCCAAAGTGCAGGTTCAGGGAGTGTAGTTTACGAAGGATTCATAAAATGCCAGATCAACCCAAAACACCCCTTAAAGTTGGTCAATCTGGCTGAAATTTTCACAGGAAACTCAGTTTATATCAGAGAATGAATTTGTATAGGGTTGGCCCACTCGAGTGCCACTTTAAGAATTTCAATTTTCGGGGTGAGAGGGCCTATGACCCCCTCAGATTGGAAATTTCAAGTATATCATAATATTGCCAATATGAAGCCCAAATTTTATTTTATGCATATTCTAATAATTAATGAGGATATTTTAAGCGCATTTCGAGCATTACATCTCTGATCAGAAACTATTTCACCCAAATATTGTTGTAAAAATAGACAAAAATAGATGTAAATCAGCCCAAACCAGTACCAAATGTTGGTCTATAAGTCTGGAATTTGGCCCAAATATTACTTGCCACACACTAAATCTGATTGCATAGGTTTTAGGATTACATCTGGTATACCAGTGGTGTCATATACGTCATATGTGGTCCAGGAAAGCCAAAATACAGCCACAGATGGCTGTATCAGGAAATGCTGATTTATTCTCAATTAAGGTAGATTAAAGGTTGAAAACCATATTGTTTCCTACAGGAGTCGCCACTAAAATGGATTTTAATAGTGTGTTCATTCAGAAATTCATATCTAGCCCAAAGTGCAGGTTCAGGGAGTGTAGTTTACGAAGGATTCATAAAATGCCAGATCAACCCAAAACACCCCTTAAAGTTGGTCAATCTGGCTGAAATTTTCACAGGAAACTCAGTTTATATCAGAGAATGAATTTGTATAGGGTTGGCCCACTCGAGTGCCACTTTAAGAATTTCAATTTTCGGGGTGAGGGGGCCTATGACCCCCTCAGATTGGAAATTTCAAGTATATCATAATATTGCCAATATGAAGCCCAAATTTTATTTTATGCATATTCTAATAATTAATTAGGATATTTTAAGCGCATTTCGAGCATTACATCTCTGATCAGAAACTATTTCACCCAAATATTGTTGTCAGTCCCCCCCACCCCGGGAACTTGAGCAAATGCGCAACTGCGGAATAAATTTTATTTATATATATATGTTTGTATATGCAATATCATTTAATTAACTTCTTTTATACAGTTCTATTCTAATCATATGTACAGACATTGATTGTTATACATAGTACAATCACACACATACCTTGACTTCCAGCAGACCAGGATTTTAGATGGCTAGGCCCCCCCCATTAAACCAAAAACCCCACTTGAGTAAGTGCAAGTGAATTTGGGTTACGGTCACCTTAGACCCCCATTTGGGTTAAGGTGAGCAAATAAGAGGGTGCTAGGCCTCGAAGATGGAGGGGAGTAATAAGGTATAGAGAAACTGAGGTCCGCCTGAGAGACAGGTTTACAATAATAGTAAATAATTAATACTGTCCATAAACAATGACTACATATATACGCAAAGCAATTCCCTATAGGTAAAACTAAAATAATAAAAGAGTAAAATAGTAAAAACACATAAAATAAAAGTAATGAAATAAAGGGATGGGTGGGCGGGAGCCAAAAGTTTTATATAATGTTCTATTCTTGGCTGCACAATTTAAACTGGGGATTATTCAATATTGCCAATATTGCCTCTGGTCACAACAAGTGGCATCCAATCAGGGCTAATGAGGTCATATCACCATAGCAATGTTTAAGTCCTAAGTGTGGGCACAACTAATTCAATTTTAAGGTGCAGTCACACATAAGTCCCCAGGGTGAGGACTGACCCCCGTGGTGCCTGAACACCACTAATGACAGTCCCCCCCACCCCGGGAACTTGAGCAAATGCGCAACTGCGGAATAAATTTTATTTATATATATATGTTTGTATATGCAATATCATTTAATTAACTTCTTTTATACAGTTCTATTCTAATCATATGTACAGACATTGATTGTTATACATAGTACAATCACACACATACCTTGACTTCCAGCAGACCAGGATTTTAGATGGCTAGGCCCCCCCCATTAAACCAAAAACCCCACTTGAGTAAGTGCAAGTGAATTTGGGTTACGGTCACCTTAGACCCCCATTTGGGTTAAGGTGAGCAAATAAGAGGGTGCTAGGCCTCGAAGATGGAGGGGAGTAATAAGGTATAGAGAAACTGAGGTCCGCCTGAGAGACAGGTTTACAATAATAGTAAATAATTAATACTGTCCATAAACAATGACTACATATATACGCAAAGCAATTCCCTCAAACCCAACGATGAGTAGCTAAGCATTATTTACCACAGTAGCGAAAGTATTAGCAATATCCTCCCCCAGCTTTTGATCTTGCTTTATGTACCTCCACACACAGTCCGACGTCCAGGAGCCATGATGTTGAATTTGATGAATGGGGACATGAGAGTTATAAGCCAAAGTGGCCCCTGAACGCCGGAATGTGTGGAAGGTAAAGAAATTTTTGGGGTAACCCATATGAAGATTTATGGATGAGAGAACCTTTCTGATGCGGGAGTCAATGAGGACTTGCATGCCCTTTGCTGTTTTTATTTGGAACAATGGATCATCAGGGAGGGGATTATATGCAGCAAAAATGTCTTTGAGAGCTGAGTAAGGGCACAGGAGGGGAGTTGCCAATTTAGGCAAGGACAATACATGAATCTTGTCTCGTGTTTGAACAGTTTTGGTCCATTTAATGAGAATCTTTACGTACTTGCTAGTGAAAACAACATCCCCACCACATAAATGCCTTGAGTGATCAAAGGACTGTGTAGAATGAGGTGCCATATTTGACAATCTTAACATTCCAAAATAAGCAACCAAAAACACAGCTTTATACACTAAACCCATCGATATGTCTTTGCATTTTGCTATTAAAACCTTTAAATCTGATATTGACATGACATTCCGCCTAGGGACAGACAGAGGCCTGTTTATTTTCATGGCTTTAATAAAGTATCTGATTTGCGGGTTGTCTAATACCGCATAGTTTAACTGATAGATCACTAGTTTAGCTCTAAGAGCAGATATGTAGTTTGCCACCATATGTACTGATGTGCCTTGCGATGCCAAGTATTCAACAAAGCATAGAACAAGCTGTGTTGAAATGTCATAAAGTGATACTTTCATTATTATACTGAATGCTACAAAAGTCCTGAATAGCAAAGTATAGCACTGGGCAGTTTTCGGTCTAAAAGCTGCTTGCAGACGTTGTGATGCAGCACCAGACAGACTCACCATCGCCCTGTGACCTAAAACAAAGTATAGTATCTGTTAGTTATATATCATTATCAATTTGCAACATGCTTTCAGTAGTGGTGAGCCAACAGGGGTTAGGAACATATTTTAACAGTCTTTGCCAACATAAGTTGGTATTCTTCCATCTTGAAAGGAGGTCTGCAACCTCATTGTTTTTTCCCAATACATGGATATAGGATATGTCTATGTCACACTCTGCAACCCTATGCCAGACATTTCGGGCACATGCTGCCAGAAAGGCGTCACGTGTTCTACCACTGGTCAAGACCTGCACTACGGCTTCATTATCACACTTCACTAGGACCCTAGTTTTGGACCAACACTTGCCAAACAATCTTACAGCTAACAATATGTTTACCATCTCAAGATGGACGATATTTAGATTGTTGTAGCCAAGGGGCAATGCGAGGTGGTACACCAGATTGTCACATCTACCACCTAATCCAGTGAGACAGGCATCAAGTTCAATTACATGTTTGACGGGTGCATGGTCATAAATGGATACACCATTATATGTGTCAAGAAACTTGGTGAACCATCTTAGGTCACGTTGGAATTCAGGGGTTATGCGTATGGTTTGAGAATTGTAATTTGCTCTGAGCAAGTCCAGCATGCGGTTGACAAAGTACCTAGACGGCCTGACACACTTATGCAAATAAATGAGGTGACCCAGTAAGGATTGAAGCTGCCTACGGGTACATGAATGCCACACACTAAATCTGATTGCATAGGTTTTAGGATTACATCTGGTATACCAGTGGTGTCATATACGTCATATGTGGTCCAGGAAAGCCAAAATACAGCCACAGATGGCTGTATCAGGAAATGCTGATTTATTCTCAATTAAAGTAGATTAAAGGTTGAAAAGCATATTGTTTCCTACAGGAGTCGCCACTAAAATGGATTTTAATAGTGTGTTCATTCAGAAATTCATATCTAGCCCAAAGTGCAGGTTCAGGGAGTGTAGTTTACGAAGGATTCATAAAATGCCAGATCAACCCAAAACACCCCTTAAAGTTGGTCAATCTGGCTGAAATTTTCACAGGAAACTCAGTTTATATCAGAGAATGAATTTGTATAGGGTTGGCCCACTCGAGTGCCACTTTAAGAATTTCAATTTTCGGGGTGAGGGGGCCTATGACCCCCTCAGATTGGAAATTTCAAGTATATCATAATATTGCCAATATGAAGCCCAAATTTTATTTTATGCATATTCTAATAATTAATGAGGATATTTTAAGCGCATTTCGAGCATTACATCTCTGATCAGAAACTATTTCACCCAAATATTGTTGTAAAAATAGACAAAAATAGATGTAAATCAGCCCAAACCAGTACCAAATGTTGGTCTATAAGTCTGGAATTTGGCACAAATATTACTTGCCACACACTAAATCTGATTGCATAGGTTTTAGGATTACATCTGGTATACCAGTGGTGTCATATACGTCATATGTGGTCCAGGAAAGCCAAAATACAGCCACAGATGGCTGTATCAGGAAATGCTGATTTATTCTCAATTAAGGTAGATTAAAGGTTGAAAAGCATATTGTTTCCTACAGGAGTCGCCACTAAAATGGATTTTAATAGTGTGTTCATTCAGAAATTCATATCTAGCCCAAAGTGCAGGTTCAGGGAGTGTAGTTTACGAAGGATTCATAAAATGCCAGATCAACCCAAAACACCCCTTAAAGTTGGTCAATCTGGCTGAAATTTTCACAGGAAACTCAGTTTATATCAGAGAATGAATTTGTATAGGGTTGGCCCACTCGAGTGCCACTTTAAGAATTTCAATTTTCGGGGTGAGGGGGCCTATGACCCCCTCAGATTGGAAATTTCAAGTATATCATAATATTGCCAATATGAAGCCCAAATTTTATTTTATGCATATTCTAATAATTAATTAGGATATTTTAAGCGCATTTCGAGCATTACATCTCTGATCAGAAACTATTTCACCCAAATATTGTTGTAAAAATAGACAAAAATAGATGTAAATCAGCCCAAACCAGTACCAAATGTTGGTCTATAAGTCTGGAATTTGGCACAAATATTACTTGCCACACACTAAATCTGATTGCATAGGTTTTAGGATTACATCTGGTATACCAGTGGTGTCATATACGTCATATGTGGTCCAGGAAAGCCAAAATACAGCCACAGATGGCTGTATCAGGAAATGCTGATTTATTCTCAATTAAGGTAGATTAAAGGTTGAAAAGCATATTGTTTCCTACAGGAGTCGCCACTAAAATGGATTTTAATAGTGTGTTCATTCAGAAATTCATATCTAGCCCAAAGTGCAGGTTCAGGGAGTGTAGTTTACGAAGGATTCATAAAATGCCAGATCAACCCAAAACACCCCTTAAAGTTGGTCAATCTGGCTGAAATTTTCACAGGAAACTCAGTTTATATCAGAGAATGAATTTGTATAGGGTTGGCCCACTCGAGTGCCACTTTAAGAATTTCAATTTTCGGGGTGAGGGGGCCTATGACCCCCTCAGATTGGAAATTTCAAGTATATCATAATATTGCCAATATGAAGCCCAAATTTTATTTTATGCATATTCTAATAATTAATGAGGATATTTTAAGCGCATTTCGAGCATTACATCTCTGATCAGAAACTATTTCACCCAAATATTGTTGTAAAATTAGACAAAAATAGATGTAAATCAGCCCAAACCAGTACCAAATGTTGGTCTATAAGTCTGGAATTTGGCACAAATATTACTTGCCACACACTAAATCTGATTGCATAGGTCTTAGGATTACATCTGGTATACCAGTGGTGTCATATACGTCATATGTGGTCCAGGAAAGCCAAAATACAGCCACAGATGGCTGTATCAGGAAATGCTGATTTATTCTCAATTAAAGTAGATTAAAGGTTGAAAAGCATATTGTTTCCTACAGGAGTCGCCAATAAAATGGATTTTAATAGTGTGTTCATTCAGAAATTCATATCTAGCCCAAAGTGCAGGTTCAGGGAGTGTAGTTTACGAAGGATTCATAAAATGCCAGATCAACCCAAAACACCCCTTAAAGTTGGTCAATCTGGCTGAAATTTTCACAGGAAACTCAGTTTATATCAGAGAATGAATTTGTATAGGGTTGGCCCACTCGAGTGCCACTTTAAGAATTTCAATTTTCGGGGTGAGGGGGCCTATGACCCCCTCAGATTGGAAATTTCAAGTATATCATAATATTGCCAATATGAAGCCCAAATTTTATTTTATGTATATTCTAATAATTAATGAGGATATTTTAAGCGCATTTCGAGCATTACATCTCTGATCAGAAACTATTTCACCCAAATATTGTTGTAAAAATAGACAAAAATAGATGTAAATCAGCCCAAACCAGTACCAAATGTTGGTCTATAAGTCTGGAATTTGGCATAAATATTACTTGCCACATACTAAATCTGATTACATAGATTTTAGGATTACATCTGGTATACCAGTGGTGTCATATACGTCATATGTGGTCCAGGAAAGCCAAAATACAGCCACAGATAGCTGTATCAGGAAATGCTGATTTATTCTCAATTAAAGTAGATTAAAGGTTGAAAAGCATATTGTTTCCTACAGGAGTCGCCACTAAAATGGATTTTAATAGAGTGTTCATTCAGAAATTCATATCTAGCCCAAAGTGCAGGTTCAGGGAGTGTAGTTGGCGAAGGATTCATAAAAAGCCAGATCAACCCAAAACACCCCTTAAAGTTGGTCAATCTGGCTGAAATTTTCACAGGAAACTCAGTTTATATCAGAGAATGAATTTGTATAGGGCTGGCCCACTCGAGTGCCACTTTAAGAATTTCAATTTTCGGGGTGAGGGGGCCTATGACCCCCTCAGTTTGGAAATTTCAAGTATATCATAATATTGCCAATATGAAGCCCAAATTTTATTGTATGCATATTCTAATAATTAATTAGGATATTTTAAGTGCATTTCGAGCATTACATATCTGATCAGAAACTATTTCACCCAAATATTGTTGTAAAAATAACCAAAAATAGATGTAAATCAGCCCAAACCAGTACCAAATGTTGGTCTATAAATCTGGAATTTGGCCCAAATATTACTTGCCACACACTAAATCTGATTGCATAGGTTTTAGGATTACATCTGGTATACCAGTGGTGTCATATACGTCATATGTGGTCCAGGAAAGCCAAAATACAGCCACAGATAGCTGTATCAGGAAATGCTGATTTATTCTCAATTAAAGTAGATTAAAGGTTGAAAAGCATATTGTTTCCTACAGGAGTCGCCACTAAAATGGATTTTAATAGAGTGTTCATTCAGAAATTCATATCTAGCCCAAAGTGCAGGTTCAGGGAGTGTAGTTGGTGAAGGATTCATAAAAAGCCAGATCAACCCAAAACACCCCTTAAAGTTGGTCAATCTGGCTGAAATTTTCACAGGAAACTCAGTTTATATCAGAGAATGAATTTGTATAGGGTTGGCCCACTCGAGTGCCACTTTAAGAATTTCAATTTTCGGGGTGAGGGGGCCTATGACCCCCTCAGATTGGAAATTTCAAGTATATCATAATATTGCCAATATGAAGCCCAAATTTTATTTTATGCATATTCTAATAATTAATGAGGATATTTTAAGCGCATTTCGAGCATTACATCTCTGATCAGAAACTATTTCACCCAAATATTGTTGTAAAAATAGACAAAAATAGATGTAAATCAGCCCAAACCAGTACCAAATGTTGGTCTATAAGTCTGGAATTTGGCACAAATATTACTTGCCACACACTAAATCTGATTGCATAGGTTTTAGGATTACATCTGGTATACCAGTGGTGTCATATACGTCATATGTGGTCCAGGAAAGCCAAAATACAGCCACAGATGGCTGTATCAGGAAATGCTGATTTATTCTCAATTAAGGTAGATTAAAGGTTGAAAAGCATATTGTTTCCTACAGGAGTCGCCACTAAAATGGATTTTAATAGTGTGTTCATTCAGAAATTCATATCTAGCCCAAAGTGCAGGTTCAGGGAGTGTAGTTTACGAAGGATTCATAAAATGCCAGATCAACCCAAAACACCCCTTAAAGTTGGTCAATCTGGCTGAAATTTTCACAGGAAACTCAGTTTATATCAGAGAATGAATTTGTATAGGGTTGGCCCACTCGAGTGCCACTTTAAGAATTTCAATTTTCGGGGTGAGGGGGCCTATGACCCCCTCAGATTGGAAATTTTAAGTATATCATAATATTGCCAATATGAAGCCCAAATTTTATTTTATGCATATTCTAATAATTAATTAGGATATTTTAAGCGCATTTCGAGCATTACATCTCTGATCAGAAACTATTTCACCCAAATATTGTTGTAAAAATAGACAAAAATAGATGTAAATCAGCCCAAACCAGTACCAAATGTTGGTCTATAAGTCTGGAATTTGGCACAAATATTACTTGCCACACACTAAATCTGATTGCATAGGTTTTAGGATTACATCTGGTATACCAGTGGTGTCATATACGTCATATGTGGTCCAGGAAAGCCAAAATACAGCCACAGATGGCTGTATCAGGAAATGCTGATTTATTCTCAATTAAGGTAGATTAAAGGTTGAAAAGCATATTGTTTCCTACAGGAGTCGCCACTAAAATGGATTTTAATAGTGTGTTCATTCAGAAATTCATATCTAGCCCAAAGTGCAGGTTCAGGGAGTGTAGTTTACGAAGGATTCATAAAATGCCAGATCAACCCAAAACACCCCTTAAAGTTGGTCAATCTGGCTGAAATTTTCACAGGAAACTCAGTTTATATCAGAGAATGAATTTGTATAGGGTTGGCCCACTCGAGTGCCACTTTAAGAATTTCAATTTTCGGGGTGAGGGGGCCTATGACCCCCTCAGATTGGAAATTTCAAGTATATCATAATATTGCCAATATGAAGCCCAAATTTTATTTTATGCATATTCTAATAATTAATGAGGATATTTTAAGCGCATTTCGAGTATTACATCTCTGATCAGAAACTATTTCACCCAAATATTGTTGTAAAAATAGACAAAAATAGATGTAAATCAGCCCAAACCAGTACCAAATGTTGGTCTATAAGTCTGGAATTTGGCACAAATATTACTTGCCACACACTAAATCTGATTGCATAGGTTTTAGGATTACATCTGGTATACCAGTGGTGTCATATACGTCATATGTGGTCCAGGAAAGCCAAAATACAGCCACAGATGGCTGTATCAGGAAATGCTGATTTATTCTCAATTAAAGTAGATTAAAGGTTGAAAAGCATATTGTTTCCTACAGGAGTCGCCACTAAAATGGATTTTAATAGTGTGTTCATTCAGAAATTCATATCTAGCCCAAAGTGCAGGTTCAGGGAGTGTAGTTGGTGAAGGATTCATAAAAAGCCAGATCAACCCAAAACACCCCTTAAAGTTGGTCAATCTGGCTGAAATTTTCACAGGAAACTCAGTTTATATCAGAGAATGAATTTGTATAGGGTTGGCCCACTCGAGTGCCACTTTAAGAATTTCAATTTTCGGGGTGAGGGGGCCTATGACCCCCTCAGATTGGAAATTTCAAGTATATCATAATATTGCCAATATGAAGCCCAAATTTTATTTTATGTATATTCTAATAATTAATGAGGATATTTTAAGCGCATTTCGAGCATTACATCTCTGATCAGAAACTATTTCACCCAAATATTGTTGTAAAAATAGACAAAAATAGATGTAAATCAGCCCAAACCAGTACCAAATGTTGGTCTATAAGTCTGGAATTTGGCATAAATATTACTTGCCACATACTAAATCTGATTACATAGATTTTAGGATTACATCTGGTATACCAGTGGTGTCATATACGTCATATGTGGTCCAGGAAAGCCAAAATACAGCCACAGATAGCTGTATCAGGAAATGCTGATTTATTCTCAATTAAAGTAGATTAAAGGTTGAAAAGCATATTGTTTCCTACAGGAGTCGCCACTAAAATGGATTTTAATAGAGTGTTCATTCAGAAATTCATATCTAGCCCAAAGTGCAGGTTCAGGGAGTGTAGTTGGTGAAGGATTCATAAAAAGCCAGATCAACCCAAAACACCCCTTAAAGTTGGTCAATCTGGCTGAAATTTTCACAGGAAACTCAGTTTATATCAGAGAATGAATTTGTATAGGGTTGGCCCACTCGAGTGCCACTTTAAGAATTTCAATTTTCGGGGTGAGGGGGCCTATGACCCCCTCAGATTGGAAATTTCAAGTATATCATAATATTGCCAATATGAAGCCCAAATTTTATTTTATGCATATTCTAATAATTAATGAGGATATTTTAAGCGCATTTCGAGCATTACATCTCTGATCAGAAACTATTTCACCCAAATATTGTTGTAAAAATAGACAAAAATAGATGTAAATCAGCCCAAACCAGTACCAAATGTTGGTCTATAAGTCTGGAATTTGGCACAAATATTACTTGCCACACACTAAATCTGATTGCATAGGTTTTAGGATTACATCTGGTATACCAGTGGTGTCATATACGTCATATGTGGTCCAGGAAAGCCAAAATACAGCCACAGATGGCTGTATCAGGAAATGCTGATTTATTCTCAATTAAAGTAGATTAAAGGTTGAAAAGCATATTGTTTCCTACAGGAGTCGCCACTAAAATGGATTTTAATAGTGTGTTCATTCAGAAATTCATATCTAGCCCAAAGTGCAGGTTCAGGGAGTGTAGTTGGTGAAGGATTCATAAAAAGCCAGATCAACCCAAAACACCCCTTAAAGTTGGTCAATCTGGCTGAAATTTTCACAGGAAACTCAGTTTATATCAGAGAATGAATTTGTATAGGGTTGGCCCACTCGAGTGCCACTTTAAGAATTTCAATTTTCGGGGTGAGGGGGCCTATGACCCCCTCAGATTGGAAATTTCAAGTATATCATAATATTGCCAATATGAAGCCCAAATTTTATTTTATGTATATTCTAATAATTAATGAGGATATTTTAAGCGCATTTCGAGCATTACATCTCTGATCAGAAACTATTTCACCCAAATATTGTTGTAAAAATAGACAAAAATAGATGTAAATCAGCCCAAACCAGTACCAAATGTTGGTCTATAAGTCTGGAATTTGGCACAAATATTACTTGCCACATACTAAATCTGATTACATAGATTTTAGGATTACATCTGGTATACCAGTGGTGTCATATACGTCATATGTGGTCCAGGAAAGCCAAAATACAGCCACAGATAGCTGTATCAGGAAATGCTGATTTATTCTCAATTAAAGTAGATTAAAGGTTGAAAAGCATATTGTTTCCTACAGGAGTCGCCACTAAAATGGATTTTAATAGAGTGTTCATTCAGAAATTCATATCTAGCCCAAAGTGCAGGTTCAGGGAGTGTAGTTGGTGAAGGATTCATAAAAAGCCAGATCAACCCAAAACACCCCTTAAAGTTGGTCAATCTGGCTGAAATTTTCACAGGAAACTCAGTTTATATCAGAGAATGAATTTGTATAGGGTTGGCCCACTCGAGTGCCACTTTAAGAATTTCAATTTTCGGGGTGAGGGGGCCTATGACCCCCTCAGATTGGAAATTTCAAGTATATCATAATATTGCCAATATGAAGCCCAAATTTTATTTTATGCATATTCTAATAATTAATGAGGATATTTTAAGCGCATTTCGAGCATTACATCTCTGATCAGAAACTATTTCACCCAAATATTGTTGTAAAAATAGACAAAAATAGATGTAAATCAGCCCAAACCAGTACCAAATGTTGGTCTATAAGTCTGGAATTTGGCATAAATATTACTTGCCACATACTAAATCTGATTACATAGATTTTAGGATTACATCTGGTATACCAGTGGTGTCATATACGTCATATGTGGTCCAGGAAAGCCAAAATACAGCCACAGATAGCTGTATCAGGAAATGCTGATTTATTCTCAATTAAAGTAGATTAAAGGTTGAAAAGCATATTGTTTCCTACAGGAGTCGCCACTAAAATGGATTTTAATAGAGTGTTCATTCAGAAATTCATATCTAGCCCAAAGTGCAGGTTCAGGGAGTGTAGTTGGTGAAGGATTCATAAAAAGCCAGATCAACCCAAAACACCCCTTAAAGTTGGTCAATCTGGCTGAAATTTTCACAGGAAACTCAGTTTATATCAGAGAATGAATTTGTATAGGGTTGGCCCACTCGAGTGCCACTTTAAGAATTTCAATTTTCGGGGTGAGGGGGCCTATGACCCCCTCAGATTGGAAATTTCAAGTATATCATAATATTGCCAATATGAAGCCCAAATTTTATTTTATGCATATTCTAATAATTAATGAGGATATTTTAAGCGCATTTCGAGCATTACATCTCTGATCAGAAACTATTTCACCCAAATATTGTTGTAAAAATAGACAAAAATAGATGTAAATCAGCCCAAACCAGTACCAAATGTTGGTCTATAAGTCTGGAATTTGGCACAAATATTACTTGCCACACACTAAATCTGATTGCATAGGTTTTAGGATTACATCTGGTATACCAGTGGTGTCATATACGTCATATGTGGTCCAGGAAAGCCAAAATACAGCCACAGATGGCTGTATCAGGAAATGCTGATTTATTCTCAATTAAGGTAGATTAAAGGTTGAAAAGCATATTGTTTCCTACAGGAGTCGCCACTAAAATGGATTTTAATAGTGTGTTCATTCAGAAATTCATATCTAGCCCAAAGTGCAGGTTCAGGGAGTGTAGTTTACGAAGGATTCATAAAATGCCAGATCAACCCAAAACACCCCTTAAAGTTGGTCAATCTGGCTGAAATTTTCACAGGAAACTCAGTTTATATCAGAGAATGAATTTGTATAGGGTTGGCCCACTCGAGTGCCACTTTAAGAATTTCAATTTTCGGGGTGAGGGGGCCTATGACCCCCTCAGATTGGAAATTTCAAGTATATCATAATATTGCCAATATGAAGCCCAAATTTTATTTTATGCATATTCTAATAATTAATTAGGATATTTTAAGCGCATTTCGAGCATTACATCTCTGATCAGAAACTATTTCACCCAAATATTGTTGTAAAAATAGACAAAAATAGATGTAAATCAGCCCAAACCAGTACCAAATGTTGGTCTATAAGTCTGGAATTTGGCACAAATATTACTTGCCACACACTAAATCTGATTGCATAGGTTTTAGGATTACATCTGGTATACCAGTGGTGTCATATACGTCATATGTGGTCCAGGAAAGCCAAAATACAGCCACAGATGGCTGTATCAGGAAATGCTGATTTATTCTCAATTAAGGTAGATTAAAGGTTGAAAAGCATATTGTTTCCTACAGGAGTCGCCACTAAAATGGATTTTAATAGTGTGTTCATTCAGAAATTCATATCTAGCCCAAAGTGCAGGTTCAGGGAGTGTAGTTTACGAAGGATTCATAAAATGCCAGATCAACCCAAAACACCCCTTAAAGTTGGTCAATCTGGCTGAAATTTTCACAGGAAACTCAGTTTATATCAGAGAATGAATTTGTATAGGGTTGGCCCACTCGAGTGCCACTTTAAGAATTTCAATTTTCGGGGTGAGGGGGCCTATGACCCCCTCAGATTGGAAATTTCAAGTATATCATAATATTGCCAATATGAAGCCCAAATTTTATTTTATGCATATTCTAATAATTAATTAGGATATTTTAAGCGCATTTCGAGCATTACATCTCTGATCAGAAACTATTTCACCCAAATATTGTTGTAAAAATAGACAAAAATAGATGTAAATCAGCCCAAACCAGTACCAAATGTTGGTCTATAAGTCTGGAATTTGGCACAAATATTACTTGCCACACACTAAATCTGATTGCATAGGTTTTAGGATTACATCTGGTATACCAGTGGTGTCAGATACGTCATATGTGGTCCAGGAAAGCCAAAATACAGCCACAGATGGCTGTATCAGGAAATGCTGATTTATTCTCAATTAAGGTAGATTAAAGGTTGAAAAGCATATTGTTTCCTACAGGAGTCGCCACTAAAATGGATTTTAATAGTGTGTTCATTCAGAAATTCATATCTAGCCCAAAGTGCAGGTTCAGGGAGTGTAGTTTACGAAGGATTCATAAAATGCCAGATCAACCCAAAACACCCCTTAAAGTTGGTCAATCTGGCTGAAATTTTCACAGGAAACTCAGTTTATATCAGAGAATGAATTTGTATAGGGTTGGCCCACTCGAGTGCCACTTTAAGAATTTCAATTTTCGGGGTGAGGGGGCCTATGACCCCCTCAGATTGGAAATTTCAAGTATATCATAATATTGCCAATATGAAGCCCAAATTTTATTTTATGCATATTCTAATAATTAATGAGGATATTTTAAGCGCATTTCGAGCATTACATCTCTGATCAGAAACTATTTCACCCAAATATTGTTGTAAAAATAGACAAAAATAGATGTAAATCAGCCCAAACCAGTACCAAATGTTGGTCTATAAGTCTGGAATTTGGCACAAATATTACTTGCCACACACTAAATCTGATTGCATAGGTTTTAGGATTACATCTGGTATACCAGTGGTGTCATATACGTCATATGTGGTCCAGGAAAGCCAAAATACAGCCACAGATGGCTGTATCAGGAAATGCTGATTTATTCTCAATTAAAGTAGATTAAAGGTTGAAAAGCATATTGTTTCCTACAGGAGTCGCCACTAAAATGGATTTTAATAGTGTGTTCATTCAGAAATTCATATCTAGCCCAAAGTGCAGGTTCAGGGAGTGTAGTTTACGAAGGATTCATAAAATGCCAGATCAACCCAAAACACCCCTTAAAGTTGGTCAATCTGGCTGAAATTTTCACAGGAAACTCAGTTTATATCAGAGAATGAATTTGTATAGGGTTGGCCCACTCGAGTGCCACTTTAAGAATTTCAATTTTCGGGGTGAGGGGGCCTATGACCCCCTCAGATTGGAAATTTCAAGTATATCATAATATTGCCAATATGAAGCCCAAATTTTATTTTATGTATATTCTAATAATTAATGAGGATATTTTAAGCGCATTTCGAGCATTACATCTCTGATCAGAAACTATTTCACCCAAATATTGTTGTAAAAATAGACAAAAATAGATGTAAATCAGCCCAAACCAGTACCAAATGTTGGTCTATAAGTCTGGAATTTGGCACAAATATTACTTGCCACACACTAAATCTGATTGCATAGGTTTTAGGATTACATCTGGTATACCAGTGGTGTCATATACGTCATATGTGGTCCAGGAAAGCCAAAATACAGCCACAGATGGCTGTATCAGGAAATGCTGATTTATTCTCAATTAAGGTAGATTAAAGGTTGAAAAGCATATTGTTTCCTACAGGAGTCGCCACTAAAATGGATTTTAATAGTGTGTTCATTCAGAAATTCATATCTAGCCCAAAGTGCAGGTTCAGGGAGTGTAGTTTACGAAGGATTCATAAAATGCCAGATCAACCCAAAACACCCCTTAAAGTTGGTCAATCTGGCTGAAATTTTCACAGGAAACTCAGTTTATATCAGAGAATGAATTTGTATAGGGTTGGCCCACTCGAGTGCCACTTTAAGAATTTCAATTTTCGGGGTGAGGGGGCCTATGACCCCCTCAGATTGGAAATTTCAAGTATATCATAATATTGCCAATATGAAGCCCAAATTTTATTTTATGCATATTCTAATAATTAATGAGGATATTTTAAGCGCATTTCGAGCATTACATCTCTGATCAGAAACTATTTCACCCAAATATTGTTGTAAAAATAGACAAAAATAGATGTAAATCAGCCCAAACCAGTACCAAATGTTGGTCTATAAGTCTGGAATTTGGCACAAATATTACTTGCCACACACTAAATCTGATTGCATAGGTTTTAGGATTACATCTGGTATACCAGTGGTGTCATATACGTCATATGTGGTCCAGGAAAGCCAAAATACAGCCACAGATGGCTGTATCAGGAAATGCTGATTTATTCTCAATTAAAGTAGATTAAAGGTTGAAAAGCATATTGTTTCCTACAGGAGTCGCCACTAAAATGGATTTTAATAGTGTGTTCATTCAGAAATTCATATCTAGCCCAAAGTGCAGGTTCAGGGAGTGTAGTTTACGAAGGATTCATAAAATGCCAGATCAACCCAAAACACCCCTTAAAGTTGGTCAATCTGGCTGAAATTTTCACAGGAAACTCAGTTTATATCAGAGAATGAATTTGTATAGGGTTGGCCCACTCGAGTGCCACTTTAAGAATTTCAATTTTCGGGGTGAGGGGGCCTATGACCCCCTCAGATTGGAAATTTCAAGTATATCATAATATTGCCAATATGAAGCCCAAATTTTATTTTATGTATATTCTAATAATTAATGAGGATATTTTAAGCGCATTTCGAGCATTACATCTCTGATCAGAAACTATTTCACCCAAATATTGTTGTAAAAATAGACAAAAATAGATGTAAATCAGCCCAAACCAGTACCAAATGTTGGTCTATAAGTCTGGAATTTGGCATAAATATTACTTGCCACATACTAAATCTGATTACATAGATTTTAGGATTACATCTGGTATACCAGTGGTGTCATATACGTCATATGTGGTCCAGGAAAGCCAAAATACAGCCACAGATAGCTGTATCAGGAAATGCTGATTTATTCTCAATTAAAGTAGATTAAAGGTTGAAAAGCATATTGTTTCCTACAGGAGTCGCCACTAAAATGGATTTTAATAGAGTGTTCATTCAGAAATTCATATCTAGCCCAAAGTGCAGGTTCAGGGAGTGTAGTTGGCGAAGGATTCATAAAAAGCCAGATCAACCCAAAACACCCCTTAAAGTTGGTCAATCTGGCTGAAATTTTCACAGGAAACTCAGTTTATATCAGAGAATGAATTTGTATAGGGCTGGCCCACTCGAGTGCCACTTTAAGAATTTCAATTTTCGGGGTGAGGGGGCCTATGACCCCCTCAGTTTGGAAATTTCAAGTATATCATAATATTGCCAATATGAAGCCCAAATTTTATTGTATGCATATTCTAATAATTAATTAGGATATTTTAAGTGCATTTCGAGCATTACATATCTGATCAGAAACTATTTCACCCAAATATTGTTGTAAAAATAACCAAAAATAGATGTAAATCAGCCCAAACCAGTACCAAATGTTGGTCTATAAGTCTGGAATTTGGCACAAATATTACTTGCCACACACTAAATCTGATTGCATAGGTTTTAGGATTACATCTGGTATACCAGTGGTGTCATATACGTCATATGTGGTCCAGGAAAGCCAAAATACAGCCACAGATGGCTGTATCAGGAAATGCTGATTTATTCTCAATTAAAGTAGATTAAAGGTTGAAAAGCATATTGTTTCCTACAGGAGTCGCCACTAAAATGGATTTTAATAGTGTGTTCATTCAGAAATTCATATCTAGCCCAAAGTGCAGGTTCAGGGAGTGTAGTTTACGAAGGATTCATAAAATGCCAGATCAACCCAAAACACCCCTTAAAGTTGGTCAATCTGGCTGAAATTTTCACAGGAAACTCAGTTTATATCAGAGAATGAATTTGTATAGGGTTGGCCCACTCGAGTGCCACTTTAAGAATTTCAATTTTCGGGGTGAGGGGGCCTATGACCCCCTCAGATTGGAAATTTCAAGTATATCATAATATTGCCAATATGAAGCCCAAATTTTATTTTATGTATATTCTAATAATTAATGAGGATATTTTAAGCGCATTTCGAGCATTACATCTCTGATCAGAAACTATTTCACCCAAATATTGTTGTAAAAATAGACAAAAATAGATGTAAATCAGCCCAAACCAGTACCAAATGTTGGTCTATAAGTCTGGAATTTGGCACAAATATTACTTGCCACACACTAAATCTGATTGCATAGGTTTTAGGATTACATCTGGTATACCAGTGGTGTCATATACGTCATATGTGGTCCAGGAAAGCCAAAATACAGCCACAGATGGCTGTATCAGGAAATGCTGATTTATTCTCAATTAAGGTAGATTAAAGGTTGAAAAGCATATTGTTTCCTACAGGAGTCGCCACTAAAATGGATTTTAATAGTGTGTTCATTCAGAAATTCATATCTAGCCCAAAGTGCAGGTTCAGGGAGTGTAGTTTACGAAGGATTCATAAAATGCCAGATCAACCCAAAACACCCCTTAAAGTTGGTCAATCTGGCTGAAATTTTCACAGGAAACTCAGTTTATATCAGAGAATGAATTTGTATAGGGTTGGCCCACTCGAGTGCCACTTTAAGAATTTCAATTTTCGGGGTGAGGGGGCCTATGACCCCCTCAGATTGGAAATTTCAAGTATATCATAATATTGCCAATATGAAGCCCAAATTTTATTTTATGCATATTCTAATAATTAATGAGGATATTTTAAGCGCATTTCGAGCATTACATCTCTGATCAGAAACTATTTCACCCAAATATTGTTGTAAAAATAGACAAAAATAGATGTAAATCAGCCCAAACCAGTACCAAATGTTGGTCTATAAGTCTGGAATTTGGCACAAATATTACTTGCCACACACTAAATCTGATTGCATAGGTTTTAGGATTACATCTGGTATACCAGTGGTGTCATATACGTCATATGTGGTCCAGGAAAGCCAAAATACAGCCACAGATGGCTGTATCAGGAAATGCTGATTTATTCTCAATTAAAGTAGATTAAAGGTTGAAAAGCATATTGTTTCCTACAGGAGTCGCCACTAAAATGGATTTTAATAGTGTGTTCATTCAGAAATTCATATCTAGCCCAAAGTGCAGGTTCAGGGAGTGTAGTTTACGAAGGATTCATAAAATGCCAGATCAACCCAAAACACCCCTTAAAGTTGGTCAATCTGGCTGAAATTTTCACAGGAAACTCAGTTTATATCAGAGAATGAATTTGTATAGGGTTGGCCCACTCGAGTGCCACTTTAAGAATTTCAATTTTCGGGGTGAGGGGGCCTATGACCCCCTCAGATTGGAAATTTCAAGTATATCATAATATTGCCAATATGAAGCCCAAATTTTATTTTATGTATATTCTAATAATTAATGAGGATATTTTAAGCGCATTTCGAGCATTACATCTCTGATCAGAAACTATTTCACCCAAATATTGTTGTAAAAATAGACAAAAATAGATGTAAATCAGCCCAAACCAGTACCAAATGTTGGTCTATAAGTCTGGAATTTGGCATAAATATTACTTGCCACATACTAAATCTGATTACATAGATTTTAGGATTACATCTGGTATACCAGTGGTGTCATATACGTCATATGTGGTCCAGGAAAGCCAAAATACAGCCACAGATAGCTGTATCAGGAAATGCTGATTTATTCTCAATTAAAGTAGATTAAAGGTTGAAAAGCATATTGTTTCCTACAGGAGTCGCCACTAAAATGGATTTTAATAGAGTGTTCATTCAGAAATTCATATCTAGCCCAAAGTGCAGGTTCAGGGAGTGTAGTTGGCGAAGGATTCATAAAAAGCCAGATCAACCCAAAACACCCCTTAAAGTTGGTCAATCTGGCTGAAATTTTCACAGGAAACTCAGTTTATATCAGAGAATGAATTTGTATAGGGCTGGCCCACTCGAGTGCCACTTTAAGAATTTCAATTTTCGGGGTGAGGGGGCCTATGACCCCCTCAGTTTGGAAATTTCAAGTATATCATAATATTGCCAATATGAAGCCCAAATTTTATTGTATGCATATTCTAATAATTAATTAGGATATTTTAAGTGCATTTCGAGCATTACATATCTGATCAGAAACTATTTCACCCAAATATTGTTGTAAAAATAACCAAAAATAGATGTAAATCAGCCCAAACCAGTACCAAATGTTGGTCTATAAATCTGGAATTTGGCCCAAATATTACTTGCCACACACTAAATCTGATTGCATAGGTTTTAGGATTACATCTGGTATACCAGTGGTGTCATATACGTCATATGTGGTCCAGGAAAGCCAAAATACAGCCACAGATGGCTGTATCAGGAAATGCTGATTTATTCTCAATTAAAGTAGATTAAAGGTTGAAAAGCATATTGTTTCCTACAGGAGTCGCCACTAAAATGGATTTTAATAGAGTGTTCATTCAGAAATTCATATCTAGCCCAAAGTGCAGGTTCAGGGAGTGTAGTTGGTGAAGGATTCATAAAAAGCCAGATCAACCCAAAACACCCCTTAAAGTTGGTCAATCTGGCTGAAATTTTCACAGGAAACTCAGTTTATATCAGAGAATGAATTTGTATAGGGTTGGCCCACTCGAGTGCCACTTTAAGAATTTCAATTTTCGGGGTGAGGGGGCCTATGACCCCCTCAGATTGGAAATTTCAAGTATATCATAATATTGCCAATATGAAGCCCAAATTTTATTTTATGCATATTCTAATAATTAATGAGGATATTTTAAGCGCATTTCGAGCATTACATCTCTGATCAGAAACTATTTCACCCAAATATTGTTGTAAAAATAGACAAAAATAGATGTAAATCAGCCCAAACCAGTACCAAATGTTGGTCTATAAGTCTGGAATTTGGCACAAATATTACTTGCCACACACTAAATCTGATTGCATAGGTTTTAGGATTTCATCTGGTATACCAGTGGTGTCATATACGTCATATGTGGTCCAGGAAAGCCAAAATACAGCCACAGATGGCTGTATCAGGAAATGCTGATTTATTCTCAATTAAGGTAGATTAAAGGTTGAAAACCATATTGTTTCCTACAGGAGTCGCCACTAAAATGGATTTTAATAGTGTGTTCATTCAGAAATTCATATCTAGCCCAAAGTGCAGGTTCAGGGAGTGTAGTTTACGAAGGATTCATAAAATGCCAGATCAACCCAAAACACCCCTTAAAGTTGGTCAATCTGGCTGAAATTTTCACAGGAAACTCAGTTTATATCAGAGAATGAATTTGTATAGGGTTGGCCCACTCGAGTGCCACTTTAAGAATTTCAATTTTCGGGGTGAGGGGGCCTATGACCCCCTCAGATTGGAAATTTCAAGTATATCATAATATTGCCAATATGAAGCCCAAATTTTATTTTATGTATATTCTAATAATTAATGAGGATATTTTAAGCGCATTTCGAGCATTACATCTCTGATCAGAAACTATTTCACCCAAATATTGTTGTAAAAATAGACAAAAATAGATGTAAATCAGCCCAAACCAGTACCAAATGTTGGTCTATAAGTCTGGAATTTGGCATAAATATTACTTGCCACATACTAAATCTGATTACATAGATTTTAGGATTACATCTGGTATACCAGTGGTGTCATATACGTCATATGTGGTCCAGGAAAGCCAAAATACAGCCACAGATAGCTGTATCAGGAAATGCTGATTTATTCTCAATTAAAGTAGATTAAAGGTTGAAAAGCATATTGTTTCCTACAGGAGTCGCCACTAAAATGGATTTTAATAGAGTGTTCATTCAGAAATTCATATCTAGCCCAAAGTGCAGGTTCAGGGAGTGTAGTTGGCGAAGGATTCATAAAAAGCCAGATCAACCCAAAACACCCCTTAAAGTTGGTCAATCTGGCTGAAATTTTCACAGGAAACTCAGTTTATATCAGAGAATGAATTTGTATAGGGCTGGCCCACTCGAGTGCCACTTTAAGAATTTCAATTTTCGGGGTGAGGGGGCCTATGACCCCCTCAGTTTGGAAATTTCAAGTATATCATAATATTGCCAATATGAAGCCCAAATTTTATTGTATGCATATTCTAATAATTAATTAGGATATTTTAAGTGCATTTCGAGCATTACATATCTGATCAGAAACTATTTCACCCAAATATTGTTGTAAAAATAACCAAAAATAGATGTAAATCAGCCCAAACCAGTACCAAATGTTGGTCTATAAATCTGGAATTTGGCCCAAATATTACTTGCCACACACTAAATCTGATTGCATAGGTTTTAGGATTACATCTGGTATACCAGTGGTGTCATATACGTCATATGTGGTCCAGGAAAGCCAAAATACAGCCACAGATGGCTGTATCAGGAAATGCTGATTTATTCTCAATTAAAGTAGATTAAAGGTTGAAAAGCATATTGTTTCCTACAGGAGTCGCCACTAAAATGGATTTTAATAGAGTGTTCATTCAGAAATTCATATCTAGCCCAAAGTGCAGGTTCAGGGAGTGTAGTTGGTGAAGGATTCATAAAAAGCCAGATCAACCCAAAACACCCCTTAAAGTTGGTCAATCTGGCTGAAATTTTCACAGGAAACTCAGTTTATATCAGAGAATGAATTTGTATAGGGTTGGCCCACTCGAGTGCCACTTTAAGAATTTCAATTTTCGGGGTGAGGGGGCCTATGACCCCCTCAGATTGGAAATTTCAAGTATATCATAATATTGCCAATATGAAGCCCAAATTTTATTTTATGCATATTCTAATAATTAATGAGGATATTTTAAGCGCATTTCGAGCATTACATCTCTGATCAGAAACTATTTCACCCAAATATTGTTGTAAAAATAGACAAAAATAGATGTAAATCAGCCCAAACCAGTACCAAATGTTGGTCTATAACTCTGGAATTTGGCACAAATATTACTTGCCACACACTAAATCTGATTGCATAGGTTTTAGGATTTCATCTGGTATACCAGTGGTGTCATATACGTCATATGTGGTCCAGGAAAGCCAAAATACAGCCACAGATGGCTGTATCAGGAAATGCTGATTTATTCTCAATTAAGGTAGATTAAAGGTTGAAAACCATATTGTTTCCTACAGGAGTCGCCACTAAAATGGATTTTAATAGTGTGTTCATTCAGAAATTCATATCTAGCCCAAAGTGCAGGTTCAGGGAGTGTAGTTTACGAAGGATTCATAAAATGCCAGATCAACCCAAAACACCCCTTAAAGTTGGTCAATCTGGCTGAAATTTTCACAGGAAACTCAGTTTATATCAGAGAATGAATTTGTATAGGGTTGGCCCACTCGAGTGCCACTTTAAGAATTTCAATTTTCGGGGTGAGGGGGCCTATGACCCCCTCAGATTGGAAATTTCAAGTATATATCATAATATTGCCAATATGAAGCCCAAATTTTATTTTATGCATATTCTAATAATTAATGAGGATATTTTAAGCGCATTTCGAGCATTACATCTCTGATCAGAAACTATTTCACCCAAATATTGTTGTAAAAATAGACAAAAATAGATGTAAATCAGCCCAAACCAGTACCAAATGTTGGTCTATAAGTCTGGAATTTGGCACAAATATTACTTGCCACACACTAAATCTGATTGCATAGGTTTTAGGATTACATCTGGTATACCAGTGGTGTCATATACGTCATATGTGGTCCAGGAAAGCCAAAATACAGCCACAGATGGCTGTATCAGGAAATGCTGATTTATTCTCAATTAAGGTAGATTAAAGGTTGAAAACCATATTGTTTCCTACAGGAGTCGCCACTAAAATGGGTTTTAATAGTGTTTTCATTCAGAAATTCATATCTAGCCCAAAGTGCAGGTTCAGGGAGTGTAATTGGCGAAGGATTCATAAAATGCCAGATCAACCCAAAACACCCCTTAAAGTTGGTCAATCTGGCTGAAATTTTCACAGGAAACTCAGTTTATATCAGAGAATGAATTTGTATAGGGCTGGCCCACTCGAGTGCCACTTTAAGAATTTCAATTTTCGGGGTGAGGGGGCCTATGACCCCCTCAGATTGGAAATTTCAAGTATATCATAATATTGCCAATATGAAGCCCAAATTTTATTGTATGCATATTCTAATAATTAATTAGGATATTTTAAGTGCATTTCGAGCATTACATCTCTGATCAGAAACTATTTCACCCAAATATTGTTGTAAAAATAGCCAAAAATAGATTGGTCTATAAGTCTGGAATTTGGGCCAAATATTACTTGCCACACACTAAATCTGATTGCATAGGTTTTAGGATTACATCTGGTATACTAGTGGTGTCATATACGTCATATGTGGTCCAGGAAAGCCAATTGCTGATTTATTCTCAATTAAGGTAGATTAAAGGTTGAAAACCATATTGTTTCCTACAGGAGTCGCCACTAAAATGGATTTTAATAGTGTGTTCATTCAGAAATTCATATCTAGCCCAAAGTGCAGGTTCAGGGAGTGTAGTTGACGAAGGATTCATAAAAAGCCAGATCAACCCAAAACACTCCTTAAAGTTGGTCAATCTGGCTGAAATTTTCACAGGAAACTCAGTTTATATCAGAGAATGAATTTGTATAGGGCTGGCCCACTCGAGTGCCACTTTAAGAATTTCAATTTTCGGGGTGAGGGGGCCTATGACCCACTCAGATTGGAAATTTCAAGTATATCATAATATTGCCAATATGAAGCCCAAATTTTATTTTATGTATATTCTAATAATTAATGAGGATATTTTAAGCGTATTTCGAGCCTTACATCTCTGATCAGAAACTATTTCACCCAAATATTGTTGTAAAAATAGACAAAAATAGATGTAAATCAGCCCAAACCAGTACCAAATGTTGGTCTATAAGTCTGGAATTTGGCCCAAATATTACTTGCCACACACTAAATCTGATTGCATAGGTTTTAGGATTACATCTGGTATACCAGTGGTGTCATATACGTCATATGTGGTCCAGGAAAGCCAAAATACAGCCACAGATGGCTGTATCAGGAAATGCTGATTTATTCTCAATTAAAGTAGATTAAAGGTTGAAAAGCATATTGTTTCCTACAGGAGTCGCCACTAAAATGGATTTTAATAGTGTGTTCATTCAGAAATTCATATCTAGCCCAAAGTGCAGGTTCAGGGAGTGTAGTTTACTAAGGATTCATAAAATGCCAGATCAACCCAAAACACCCCTTAAAGTTGGTCAATCTGGCTGAAATTTTCACAGGAAACTCAGTTTATATCAGAGAATGAATTTGTATAGGGTTGGCCCACTCGAGTGCCACTTTAAGAATTTCAATTTTCGGGGTGAGGGGGCCTATGACCCCCTCAGATTGGAAATTTCAAGTATATATCATAATATTGCCAATATGAAGCCCAAATTTTATTTTATGCATATTCTAATAATTAATGAGGATATTTTAAGCGCATTTCGAGCATTACATCTCTGATCAGAAACTATTTCACCCAAATATTGTTGTAAAAATAGACAAAAATAGATGTAAATCAGCCCAAACCAGTACCAAATGTTGGTCTATAAGTCTGGAATTTGGCACAAATATTACTTGCCACACACTAAATCTGATTGCATAGGTTTTAGGATTACATCTGGTATACCAGTGGTGTCATATACGTCATATGTGGTCCAGGAAAGCCAAAATACAGCCACAGATGGCTGTATCAGGAAATGCTGATTTATTCTCAATTAAGGTAGATTAAAGGTTGAAAACCATATTGTTTCCTACAGGAGTCGCCACTAAAATGGATTTTAATAGTGTGTTCATTCAGAAATTCATATCTAGCCCAAAGTGCAGGTTCAGGGAGTGTAGTTGGCGAAGGATTCATAAAAAGCCAGATCAACCCAAAACACTCCTTAAAGTTGGTCAATCTGGCTGAAATTTTCACAGGAAACTCAGTTTATATCAGAGAATGAATTTGTATAGGGCTGGCCCACTCGAGTGCCACTTTAAGAATTTCAATTTTTGGGGTGAGGGGGCCTATGACCCCCTCAGATTGGAAATTTCAAGTATATCATAATATTGCCAATATGAAGCCCAAATTTTATTTTATGTATATTCTAATAATTAATGAGGATATTTTAAGCGCATTTCGAGCCTTACATCTCTGATCAGAAACTATTTTACCCAAATATTGTTGTAAAAATAGACAAAAATAGATGTAAATCAGCCCAAACCAGTACCAAATGTTGGTCCATAAGTCTGGAATTTGGCCCAAATATTACTTGCCACACACTAAATCTGATTGCATAGGTTTTAGGATTACATCTGGTATACCAGTGGTGTCATATACGTCATATGTGGTCCAGGAAAGCCAAAATACAGCCACAGATGGCTGTATCAGGAAATGCTGATTTATTCTCAATTAAAGTAGATTAAAGGTTGAAAAGCATATTGTTTCCTACAGGAGTCGCCACTAAAATGGATTTTAATAGTGTGTTCATTCAGAAATTCATATCTAGTCCAAAGTGCAGGTTCAGGGAGTGTAGTTGGCGAAGGATTCATAAAAAGCCAGATCAACCCAAAACACCCCTTAAAGTTGGTCAATCTGGCTGAAATTTTCACAGGAAACTCAGTTTATATCAGAGAATGAATTTGTATAGGGTTGGCCCACTCGAGTGCCACTTTAAGAATTTCAATTTTCGGGGTGAGGGGGCCTATGACCCCCTCAGATTGGAAATTTCAAGTATATCATAATATTGCCAATATGAAGCCCAAATTTTATTTTATGTATATTCTAATAATTAATGAGGATATTTTAAGCGCATTTCGAGCATTACATCTCTGATCAGAAACTATTTCACCCAAATATTGTTGTAAAAATAGACAAAAATAGATGTAAATCAGCCCAAACCAGTACCAAATGTTGGTCTATAAGTCTGGAATTTGGCACAAATATTACTTGCCACACACTAAATCTGATTGCATAGGTTTTAGGATTACATCTGGTATACTAGTGGTGTCATATACGTCATATGTGGTCCAGGAAAGCCAATTGCTGATTTATTCTCAATTAAGGTAGATTAAAGGTTGAAAACCATATTGTTTCCTACAGGAGTCGCCACTAAAATGGATTTTAATAGTGTGTTCATTCAGAAATTCATATCTAGCCCAAAGTGCAGGTTCAGGGAGTGTAGTTGACGAAGGATTCATAAAAAGCCAGATCAACCCAAAACACTCCTTAAAGTTGGTCAATCTGGCTGAAATTTTCACAGGAAACTCAGTTTATATCAGAGAATGAATTTGTATAGGGCTGGCCCACTCGAGTGCCACTTTAAGAATTTCAATTTTCGGGGTGAGGGGGCCTATGACCCACTCAGATTGGAAATTTCAAGTATATCATAATATTGCCAATATGAAGCCCAAATTTTATTTTATGTATATTCTAATAATTAATGAGGATATTTTAAGCGTATTTCGAGCCTTACATCTCTGATCAGAAACTATTTCACCCAAATATTGTTGTAAAAATAGACAAAAATAGATGTAAATCAGCCCAAACCAGTACCAAATGTTGGTCTATAAGTCTGGAATTTGGCCCAAATATTACTTGCCACACACTAAATCTGATTGCATAGGTTTTAGGATTACATCTGGTATACCAGTGGTGTCATATACGTCATATGTGGTCCAGGAAAGCCAAAATACAGCCACAGATGGCTGTATCAGGAAATGCTGATTTATTCTCAATTAAAGTAGATTAAAGGTTGAAAAGCATATTGTTTCCTACAGGAGTCGCCACTAAAATGGATTTTAATAGTGTGTTCATTCAGAAATTCATATCTAGCCCAAAGTGCAGGTTCAGGGAGTGTAGTTTACTAAGGATTCATAAAATGCCAGATCAACCCAAAACACCCCTTAAAGTTGGTCAATCTGGCTGAAATTTTCACAGGAAACTCAGTTTATATCAGAGAATGAATTTGTATAGGGTTGGCCCACTCGAGTGCCACTTTAAGAATTTCAATTTTCGGGGTGAGGGGGCCTATGACCCCCTCAGATTGGAAATTTCAAGTATATATCATAATATTGCCAATATGAAGCCCAAATTTTATTTTATGCATATTCTAATAATTAATGAGGATATTTTAAGCGCATTTCGAGCATTACATCTCTGATCAGAAACTATTTCACCCAAATATTGTTGTAAAAATAGACAAAAATAGATGTAAATCAGCCCAAACCAGTACCAAATGTTGGTCTATAAGTCTGGAATTTGGCACAAATATTACTTGCCACACACTAAATCTGATTGCATAGGTTTTAGGATTACATCTGGTATACCAGTGGTGTCATATACGTCATATGTGGTCCAGGAAAGCCAAAATACAGCCACAGATGGCTGTATCAGGAAATGCTGATTTATTCTCAATTAAGGTAGATTAAAGGTTGAAAACCATATTGTTTCCTACAGGAGTCGCCACTAAAATGGATTTTAATAGTGTGTTCATTCAGAAATTCATATCTAGCCCAAAGTGCAGGTTCAGGGAGTGTAGTTGGCGAAGGATTCATAAAAAGCCAGATCAACCCAAAACACTCCTTAAAGTTGGTCAATCTGGCTGAAATTTTCACAGGAAACTCAGTTTATATCAGAGAATGAATTTGTATAGGGCTGGCCCACTCGAGTGCCACTTTAAGAATTTCAATTTTTGGGGTGAGGGGGCCTATGACCCCCTCAGATTGGAAATTTCAAGTATATCATAATATTGCCAATATGAAGCCCAAATTTTATTTTATGTATATTCTAATAATTAATGAGGATATTTTAAGCGCATTTCGAGCCTTACATCTCTGATCAGAAACTATTTTACCCAAATATTGTTGTAAAAATAGACAAAAATAGATGTAAATCAGCCCAAACCAGTACCAAATGTTGGTCCATAAGTCTGGAATTTGGCCCAAATATTACTTGCCACACACTAAATCTGATTGCATAGGTTTTAGGATTACATCTGGTATACCAGTGGTGTCATATACGTCATATGTGGTCCAGGAAAGCCAAAATACAGCCACAGATGGCTGTATCAGGAAATGCTGATTTATTCTCAATTAAAGTAGATTAAAGGTTGAAAAGCATATTGTTTCCTACAGGAGTCGCCACTAAAATGGATTTTAATAGTGTGTTCATTCAGAAATTCATATCTAGTCCAAAGTGCAGGTTCAGGGAGTGTAGTTGGCGAAGGATTCATAAAAAGCCAGATCAACCCAAAACACCCCTTAAAGTTGGTCAATCTGGCTGAAATTTTCACAGGAAACTCAGTTTATATCAGAGAATGAATTTGTATAGGGTTGGCCCACTCGAGTGCCACTTTAAGAATTTCAATTTTCGGGGTGAGGGGGCCTATGACCCCCTCAGATTGGAAATTTCAAGTATATCATAATATTGCCAATATGAAGCCCAAATTTTATTTTATGTATATTCTAATAATTAATGAGGATATTTTAAGCGCATTTCGAGCATTACATCTCTGATCAGAAACTATTTCACCCAAATATTGTTGTAAAAATAGACAAAAATAGATGTAAATCAGCCCAAACCAGTACCAAATGTTGGTCTATAAGTCTGGAATTTGGCACAAATATTACTTGCCACACACTAAATCTGATTGCATAGGTTTTAGGATTACATCTGGTATACCAGTGGTGTCATATACGTCATATGTGGTCCAGGAAAGCCAAAATACAGCCACAGATGGCTGTATCAGGAAATGCTGATTTATTCTCAATTAAAGTAGATTAAAGGTTGAAAAGCATATTGTTTCCTACAGGAGTCGCCACTAAAATGGATTTTAATAGTGTGTTCATTCAGAAATTCATATCTAGCCCAAAGTGCAGGTTCAGGGAGTGTAGTTTACGAAGGATTCATAAAATGCCAGATCAACCCAAAACACCCCTTAAAGTTGGTCAATCTGGCTGAAATTTTCACAGGAAACTCAGTTTATATCAGAGAATGAATTTGTATAGGGTTGGCCCACTCGAGTGCCACTTTAAGAATTTCAATTTTCGGGGTGAGGGGGCCTATGACCCCCTCAGATTGGAAATTTCAAGTATATATCATAATATTGCCAATATGAAGCCCAAATTTTATTTTATGCATATTCTAATAATTAATGAGGATATTTTAAGCGCATTTCGAGCATTACATCTCTGATCAGAAACTATTTCACCCAAATATTGTTGTAAAAATAGACAAAAATAGATGTAAATCAGCCCAAACCAGTACCAAATGTTGGTCTATAAGTCTGGAATTTGGCACAAATATTACTTGCCACACACTAAATCTGATTGCATAGGTTTTAGGATTACATCTGGTATACCAGTGGTGTCATATACGTCATATGTGGTCCAGGAAAGCCAAAATACAGCCACAGATGGCTGTATCAGGAAATGCTGATTTATTCTCAATTAAGGTAGATTAAAGGTTGAAAACCATATTGTTTCCTACAGGAGTCGCCACTAAAATGGATTTTAATAGTGTGTTCATTCAGAAATTCATATCTAGCCCAAAGTGCAGGTTCAGGGAGTGTAGTTGGCGAAGGATTCATAAAAAGCCAGATCAACCCAAAACACTCCTTAAAGTTGGTCAATCTGGCTGAAATTTTCACAGGAAACTCAGTTTATATCAGAGAATGAATTTGTATAGGGCTGGCCCACTCGAGTGCCACTTTAAGAATTTCAATTTTTGGGGTGAGGGGGCCTATGACCCCCTCAGATTGGAAATTTCAAGTATATCATAATATTGCCAATATGAAGCCCAAATTTTATTTTATGTATATTCTAATAATTAATGAGGATATTTTAAGCGCATTTCGAGCCTTACATCTCTGATCAGAAACTATTTTACCCAAATATTGTTGTAAAAATAGACAAAAATAGATGTAAATCAGCCCAAACCAGTACCAAATGTTGGTCCATAAGTCTGGAATTTGGCCCAAATATTACTTGCCACACACTAAATCTGATTGCATAGGTTTTAGGATTACATCTGGTATACCAGTGGTGTCATATACGTCATATGTGGTCCAGGAAAGCCAAAATACAGCCACAGATGGCTGTATCAGGAAATGCTGATTTATTCTCAATTAAAGTAGATTAAAGGTTGAAAAGCATATTGTTTCCTACAGGAGTCGCCACTAAAATGGATTTTAATAGTGTGTTCATTCAGAAATTCATATCTAGTCCAAAGTGCAGGTTCAGGGAGTGTAGTTGGCGAAGGATTCATAAAAAGCCAGATCAACCCAAAACACCCCTTAAAGTTGGTCAATCTGGCTGAAATTTTCACAGGAAACTCAGTTTATATCAGAGAATGAATTTGTATAGGGTTGGCCCACTCGAGTGCCACTTTAAGAATTTCAATTTTCGGGGTGAGGGGGCCTATGACCCCCTCAGATTGGAAATTTCAAGTATATCATAATATTGCCAATATGAAGCCCAAATTTTATTTTATGTATATTCTAATAATTAATGAGGATATTTTAAGCGCATTTCGAGCATTACATCTCTGATCAGAAACTATTTCACCCAAATATTGTTGTAAAAATAGACAAAAATAGATGTAAATCAGCCCAAACCAGTACCAAATGTTGGTCTATAAGTCTGGAATTTGGCACAAATATTACTTGCCACACACTAAATCTGATTGCATAGGTTTTAGGATTACATCTGGTATACCAGTGGTGTCATATACGTCATATGTGGTCCAGGAAAGCCAAAATACAGCCACAGATGGCTGTATCAGGAAATGCTGATTTATTCTCAATTAAAGTAGATTAAAGGTTGAAAAGCATATTGTTTCCTACAGGAGTCGCCACTAAAATGGATTTTAATAGTGTGTTCATTCAGAAATTCATATCTAGCCCAAAGTGCAGGTTCAGGGAGTGTAGTTTACGAAGGATTCATAAAATGCCAGATCAACCCAAAACACCCCTTAAAGTTGGTCAATCTGGCTGAAATTTTCACAGGAAACTCAGTTTATATCAGAGAATGAATTTGTATAGGGTTGGCCCACTCGAGTGCCACTTTAAGAATTTCAATTTTCGGGGTGAGGGGGCCTATGACCCCCTCAGATTGGAAATTTCAAGTATATATCATAATATTGCCAATATGAAGCCCAAATTTTATTTTATGCATATTCTAATAATTAATGAGGATATTTTAAGCGCATTTCGAGCATTACATCTCTGATCAGAAACTATTTCACCCAAATATTGTTGTAAAAATAGACAAAAATAGATGTAAATCAGCCCAAACCAGTACCAAATGTTGGTCTATAAGTCTGGAATTTGGCACAAATATTACTTGCCACACACTAAATCTGATTGCATAGGTTTTAGGATTACATCTGGTATACCAGTGGTGTCATATACGTCATATGTGGTCCAGGAAAGCCAAAATACAGCCACAGATGGCTGTATCAGGAAATGCTGATTTATTCTCAATTAAGGTAGATTAAAGGTTGAAAACCATATTGTTTCCTACAGGAGTCGCCACTAAAATGGATTTTAATAGTGTGTTCATTCAGAAATTCATATCTAGCCCAAAGTGCAGGTTCAGGGAGTGTAGTTGGCGAAGGATTCATAAAAAGCCAGATCAACCCAAAACACTCCTTAAAGTTGGTCAATCTGGCTGAAATTTTCACAGGAAACTCAGTTTATATCAGAGAATGAATTTGTATAGGGCTGGCCCACTCGAGTGCCACTTTAAGAATTTCAATTTTCGGGGTGAGGGGGCCTATGACCCCCTCAGATTGGAAATTTCAAGTATATCATAATATTGCCAATATGAAGCCCAAATTTTATTTTATGTATATTCTAATAATTAATGAGGATATTTTAAGCGCATTTCGAGCCTTACATCTCTGATCAGAAACTATTTCACCCAAATATTGTTGTAAAAATAGACAAAAATAGATGTAAATCAGCCCAAACCAGTACCAAATGTTGGTCTATAAGTCTGGAATTTGGCCCAAATATTACTTGCCACACACTAAATCTGATTGCATAGGTTTTAGGATTACATCTGGTATACCAGTGGTGTCATATACGTCATATGTGGTCCAGGAAAGCCAAAATACAGCCACAGATGGCTGTATCAGGAAATGCTGATTTATTCTCAATTAAGGTAGATTAAAGGTTGAAAACCATATTGTTTCCTACAGGAGTCGCCACTAAAATGGATTTTAATAGTGTGTTCATTCAGAAATTCATATCTAGCCCAAAGTGCAGGTTCAGGGAGTGTAGTTGGCGAAGGATTCATAAAAAGCCAGATCAACCCAAAACACTCCTTAAAGTTGGTCAATCTGGCTGAAATTTTCACAGGAAACTCAGTTTATATCAGAGAATGAATTTGTATAGGGCTGGCCCACTCGAGTGCCACTTTAAGAATTTCAATTTTCGGGGTGAGGGGGCCTATGACCCCCTCAGATTGGAAATTTCAAGTATATCATAATATTGCCAATATGAAGCCCAAATTATATTTTATGTATATTCTAATAATTAATGAGGATATTTTAAGCGCATTTCGAGCCTTACATCTCTGATCAGAAACTATTTCATCCAAATATTGTTGTAAAAATAGACAAAAATAGATGTAAATCAGCCCAAACCAGTACCAAATGTTGGTCTATAAGTCTGGAATTTGGCCCAAATATTACTTGCCACACACTAAATCTGATTGCATAGGTTTTAGGATTACATCTGGTATACCAGTGGTGTCATATACGTCATATGTGGTCCAGGAAAGCCAAAATACAGCCACAGATGGCTGTATCAGGAAATGCTGATTTATTCTCAATTAAAGTAGATTAAAGGTTGAAAAGCATATTGTTTCCTACAGGAGTCGCCACTAAAATGGATTTTAATAGTGTGTTCATTCAGAAATTCATATCTAGCCCAAAGTGCAGGTTCAGGGAGTGTAGTTGGCGAAGGATTCATAAAAAGCCAGATCAACCCAAAACACTCCTTAAAGTTGGTCAATCTGGCTGAAATTTTCACAGGAAACTCAGTTTATATCAGAGAATGAATTTGTATAGGGCTGGCCCACTCGAGTGCCACTTTAAGAATTTCAATTTTTGGGGTGAGGGGGCCTATGACCCCCTCAGATTGGAAATTTCAAGTATATCATAATATTGCCAATATGAAGCCCAAATTTTTTTTTATGTATATTCTAATAATTAATGAGGATATTTTAAGCGCATTTCGAGCCTTACATCTCTGATCAGAAACTATTTTACCCAAATATTGTTGTAAAAATAGACAAAAATAGATGTAAATCAGCCCAAACCAGTACCAAATGTTGGTCTATAAGTCTGGAATTTGGCCCAAATATTACTTGCCACACACTAAATCTGATTGCATAGGTTTTAGGATTACATCTGGTATACCAGTGGTGTCATATACGTCATATGTGGTCCAGGAAAGCCAAAATACAGCCACAGATGGCTGTATCAGGAAATGCTGATTTATTCTCAATTAAAGTAGATTAAAGGTTGAAAAGCATATTGTTTCCTACAGGAGTCGCCACTAAAATGGATTTTAATAGTGTGTTCATTCAGAAATTCATATCTAGCCCAAAGTGCAGGTTCAGGGAGTGTAGTTTACGAAGGATTCATAAAATGCCAGATCAACCCAAAACACCCCTTAAAGTTGGTCAATCTGGCTGAAATTTTCACAGGAAACTCAGTTTATATCAGAGAATGAATTTGTATAGGGTTGGCCCACTCGAGTGCCACTTTAAGAATTTCAATTTTCGGGGTGAGGGGGCCTATGACCCCCTCAGATTGGAAATTTCAAGTATATATCATAATATTGCCAATATGAAGCCCAAATTTTATTTTATGCATATTCTAATAATTAATGAGGATATTTTAAGCGCATTTCGAGCATTACATCTCTGATCAGAAACTATTTCACCCAAATATTGTTGTAAAAATAGACAAAAATAGATGTAAATCAGCCCAAACCAGTACCAAATGTTGGTCTATAAGTCTGGAATTTGGCCCAAATATTACTTGCCACACACTAAATCTCATTGCATTGGTTTTAGGATTACATCTGGTATACCAGTGGTGTCATATACGTCATATGTGGTCCAGGAAAGCCAAAATACAGCCAGAGATGGCTGTATCAGGAAATGCTGATTTATTCTCAATTAAGGTAGATTAAAGGTTGAAAACCATATTGTTTCCTACAGGAGTCGCCACTAAAATGGGTTTTAATAGTGTTTTCATTCAGAAATTCATATCTAGCCCAAAGTGCAGGTTCAGGGAGTGTAGTTTGCGAAGGATTCATAAAATGCCAGATCAACCCAAAACACCCCTTAAAGTTGGTCAATCTGGCGGAAATTTTCACAGGAAACTCAGTTTATATCAGAGAATGAATTTGTATAGGGCTGGCCCACTCGAGTGCCACTTTAAGAAATTCAATTTTCGGGGTGAGGGGGCCTATGACCCCCTCAGATTGGAAATTTCAAGTATATCATAATATTGCCAATATGAAGCCCAAATTTTATTTTATGCATATTCTAATAATTAATGAGGATATTTTAAGCGCATTTCGAGCCTTACATCTCTGATCAGAAACTATTTCACCCAAATATTGTTGTAAAAATAGACAAAAATAGATGTAAATCAGCCCAAACCAGTACCAAATGTTGGTCTATAAGTCTGGAATTTGGCCCAAATATTACTTGCCACACAATAAATCTGATTGCATAGGTTTTAGGATTACATCTGGTATACCAGTGGTGTCATATACGTCATATGTGGTCCAGGAAAGCCAAAATGCAGCCACAGATGGCTGTATCAGGAAATGCTGATTTATTCTCAATTAAAGTAGATTAAAGGTTGAAAAGCATATTGTTTCCTACAGGAGTCGCCACTAAAATGGATTTTAATAGTGTGTTCATTCAGAAATTCATATCTAGCCCAAAGTGCAGGTTCAGGGAGTGTAGTTGGCGAAGGATTCATAAAAAGCCAGATCAACCCAAAACACCCCTTAAAGTTGGTCAATCTGGCTGAAATTTTCACAGGAAACTCAGTTTATATCAGAGAATGAATTTGTATAGGGTTGGCCCACTCGAGTGCCACTTTAAGAATTTCAATTTTCGGGGTGAGGGGGCCTATGACCCCCTCAGATTGGAAATTTCAAGTATATATCATAATATTGCCAATATGAAGCCCAAATTTTATTTTATGCATATTCTAATAATTAATGAGGATATTTTAAGCGCATTTCGAGCATTACATCTCTGATCAGAAACTATTTCACCCAAATATTGTTGTAAAAATAGACAAAAATAGATGTAAATCAGCCCAAACCAGTACCAAATGTTGGTCTATAAGTCTGGAATTTGGCACAAATATTACTTGCCACACACTAAATCTGATTGCATAGGTTTTAGGATTACATCTGGTATACCAGTGGTGTCATATACGTCATATGTGGTCCAGGAAAGCCAAAATACAGCCACAGATGGCTGTATCAGGAAATGCTGATTTATTCTCAATTAAGGTAGATTAAAGGTTGAAAACCATATTGTTTCCTACAGGAGTCGCCACTAAAATGGATTTTAATAGTGTGTTCATTCAGAAATTCATATCTAGCCCAAAGTGCAGGTTCAGGGAGTGTAGTTGGCGAAGGATTCATAAAAAGCCAGATCAACCCAAAACACTCCTTAAAGTTGGTCAATCTGGCTGAAATTTTCACAGGAAACTCAGTTTATATCAGAGAATGAATTTGTATAGGGCTGGCCCACTCGAGTGCCACTTTAAGAATTTCAATTTTCGGGGTGAGGGGGCCTATGACCCCCTCAGATTGGAAATTTCAAGTATATCATAATATTGCCAATATGAAGCCCAAATTTTATTTTATGTATATTCTAATAATTAATGAGGATATTTTAAGCGCATTTCGAGCCTTACATCTCTGATCAGAAACTATTTCACCCAAATATTGTTGTAAAAATAGACAAAAATAGATGTAAATCAGCCCAAACCAGTACCAAATGTTGGTCTATAAGTCTGGAATTTGGCCCAAATATTACTTGCCACACACTAAATCTGATTGCATAGGTTTTAGGATTACATCTGGTATACCAGTGGTGTCATATACGTCATATGTGGTCCAGGAAAGCCAAAATACAGCCACAGATGGCTGTATCAGGAAATGCTGATTTATTCTCAATTAAGGTAGATTAAAGGTTGAAAACCATATTGTTTCCTACAGGAGTCGCCACTAAAATGGATTTTAATAGTGTGTTCATTCAGAAATTCATATCTAGCCCAAAGTGCAGGTTCAGGGAGTGTAGTTGGCGAAGGATTCATAAAAAGCCAGATCAACCCAAAACACTCCTTAAAGTTGGTCAATCTGGCTGAAATTTTCACAGGAAACTCAGTTTATATCAGAGAATGAATTTGTATAGGGCTGGCCCACTCGAGTGCCACTTTAAGAATTTCAATTTTCGGGGTGAGGGGGCCTATGACCCCCTCAGATTGGAAATTTCAAGTATATCATAATATTGCCAATATGAAGCCCAAATTATATTTTATGTATATTCTAATAATTAATGAGGATATTTTAAGCGCATTTCGAGCCTTACATCTCTGATCAGAAACTATTTCACCCAAATATTGTTGTAAAAATAGACAAAAATAGATGTAAATCAGCCCAAACCAGTACCAAATGTTGGTCTATAAGTCTGGAATTTGGCCCAAATATTACTTGCCACACAATAAATCTGATTGCATAGGTTTTAGGATTACATCTGGTATACCAGTGGTGTCATATACGTCATATGTGGTCCAGGAAAGCCAAAATGCAGCCACAGATGGCTGTATCAGGAAATGCTGATTTATTCTCAATTAAAGTAGATTAAAGGTTGAAAAGCATATTGTTTCCTACAGGAGTCGCCACTAAAATGGATTTTAATAGTGTGTTCATTCAGAAATTCATATCTAGCCCAAAGTGCAGGTTCAGGGAGTGTAGTTGGCGAAGGATTCATAAAAAGCCAGATCAACCCAAAACACCCCTTAAAGTTGGTCAATCTGGCTGAAATTTTCACAGGAAACTCAGTTTATATCAGAGAATGAATTTGTATAGGGTTGGCCCACTCGAGTGCCACTTTAAGAATTTCAATTTTCGGGGTGAGGGGGCCTATGACCCCCTCAGATTGGAAATTTCAAGTATATATCATAATATTGCCAATATGAAGCCCAAATTTTATTTTATGCATATTCTAATAATTAATGAGGATATTTTAAGCGCATTTCGAGCATTACATCTCTGATCAGAAACTATTTCACCCAAATATTGTTGTAAAAATAGACAAAAATAGATGTAAATCAGCCCAAACCAGTACCAAATGTTGGTCTATAAGTCTGGAATTTGGCACAAATATTACTTGCCACACACTAAATCTGATTGCATAGGTTTTAGGATTACATCTGGTATACCAGTGGTGTCATATACGTCATATGTGGTCCAGGAAAGCCAAAATACAGCCACAGATGGCTGTATCAGGAAATGCTGATTTATTCTCAATTAAGGTAGATTAAAGGTTGAAAACCATATTGTTTCCTACAGGAGTCGCCACTAAAATGGATTTTAATAGTGTGTTCATTCAGAAATTCATATCTAGCCCAAAGTGCAGGTTCAGGGAGTGTAGTTGGCGAAGGATTCATAAAAAGCCAGATCAACCCAAAACACTCCTTAAAGTTGGTCAATCTGGCTGAAATTTTCACAGGAAACTCAGTTTATATCAGAGAATGAATTTGTATAGGGCTGGCCCACTCGAGTGCCACTTTAAGAATTTCAATTTTCGGGGTGAGGGGGCCTATGACCCCCTCAGATTGGAAATTTCAAGTATATCATAATATTGCCAATATGAAGCCCAAATTTTATTTTATGTATATTCTAATAATTAATGAGGATATTTTAAGCGCATTTCGAGCCTTACATCTCTGATCAGAAACTATTTCACCCAAATATTGTTGTAAAAATAGACAAAAATAGATGTAAATCAGCCCAAACCAGTACCAAATGTTGGTCTATAAGTCTGGAATTTGGCCCAAATATTACTTGCCACACACTAAATCTGATTGCATAGGTTTTAGGATTACATCTGGTATACCAGTGGTGTCATATACGTCATATGTGGTCCAGGAAAGCCAAAATACAGCCACAGATGGCTGTATCAGGAAATGCTGATTTATTCTCAATTAAGGTAGATTAAAGGTTGAAAACCATATTGTTTCCTACAGGAGTCGCCACTAAAATGGATTTTAATAGTGTGTTCATTCAGAAATTCATATCTAGCCCAAAGTGCAGGTTCAGGGAGTGTAGTTGGCGAAGGATTCATAAAAAGCCAGATCAACCCAAAACACTCCTTAAAGTTGGTCAATCTGGCTGAAATTTTCACAGGAAACTCAGTTTATATCAGAGAATGAATTTGTATAGGGCTGGCCCACTCGAGTGCCACTTTAAGAATTTCAATTTTCGGGGTGAGGGGGCCTATGACCCCCTCAGATTGGAAATTTCAAGTATATCATAATATTGCCAATATGAAGCCCAAATTATATTTTATGTATATTCTAATAATTAATGAGGATATTTTAAGCGCATTTCGAGCCTTACATCTCTGATCAGAAACTATTTCATCCAAATATTGTTGTAAAAATAGACAAAAATAGATGTAAATCAGCCCAAACCAGTACCAAATGTTGGTCTATAAGTCTGGAATTTGGCCCAAATATTACTTGCCACACACTAAATCTGATTGCATAGGTTTTAGGATTACATCTGGTATACCAGTGGTGTCATATACGTCATATGTGGTCCAGGAAAGCCAAAATACAGCCACAGATGGCTGTATCAGGAAATGCTGATTTATTCTCAATTAAAGTAGATTAAAGGTTGAAAAGCATATTGTTTCCTACAGGAGTCGCCACTAAAATGGATTTTAATAGTGTGTTCATTCAGAAATTCATATCTAGCCCAAAGTGCAGGTTCAGGGAGTGTAGTTGGCGAAGGATTCATAAAAAGCCAGATCAACCCAAAACACTCCTTAAAGTTGGTCAATCTGGCTGAAATTTTCACAGGAAACTCAGTTTATATCAGAGAATGAATTTGTATAGGGCTGGCCCACTCGAGTGCCACTTTAAGAATTTCAATTTTTGGGGTGAGGGGGCCTATGACCCCCTCAGATTGGAAATTTCAAGTATATCATAATATTGCCAATATGAAGCCCAAATTTTTTTTTATGTATATTCTAATAATTAATGAGGATATTTTAAGCGCATTTCGAGCCTTACATCTCTGATCAGAAACTATTTTACCCAAATATTGTTGTAAAAATAGACAAAAATAGATGTAAATCAGCCCAAACCAGTACCAAATGTTGGTCTATAAGTCTGGAATTTGGCCCAAATATTACTTGCCACACACTAAATCTGATTGCATAGGTTTTAGGATTACATCTGGTATACCAGTGGTGTCATATACGTCATATGTGGTCCAGGAAAGCCAAAATACAGCCACAGATGGCTGTATCAGGAAATGCTGATTTATTCTCAATTAAAGTAGATTAAAGGTTGAAAAGCATATTGTTTCCTACAGGAGTCGCCACTAAAATGGATTTTAATAGTGTGTTCATTCAGAAATTCATATCTAGCCCAAAGTGCAGGTTCAGGGAGTGTAGTTGGCGAAGGATTCATAAAAAGCCAGATCAACCCAAAACACCCCTTAAAGTTGGTCAATCTGGCTGAAATTTTCACAGGAAACTCAGTTTATATCAGAGAATGAATTTGTATAGGGTTGGCCCACTCGAGTGCCACTTTAAGAATTTCAATTTTCGGGGTGAGGGGGCCTATGACCCCCTCAGATTGGAAATTTCAAGTATATCATAATATTGCCAATATGAAGCCCAAATTTTATTTTATGTATATTCTAATAATTAATGAGGATATTTTAAGCGCATTTCGAGCATTACATCTCTGATCAGAAACTATTTCACCCAAATATTGTTGTAAAAATAGACAAAAATAGATGTAAATCAGCCCAAACCAGTACCAAATGTTGGTCTATAAGTCTGGAATTTGGCACAAATATTACTTGCCACACACTAAATCTGATTGCATAGGTTTTAGGATTACATCTGGTATACCAGTGGTGTCATATACGTCATATGTGGTCCAGGAAAGCCAAAATACAGCCACAGATGGCTGTATCAGGAAATGCTGATTTATTCTCAATTAAAGTAGATTAAAGGTTGAAAAGCATATTGTTTCCTACAGGAGTCGCCACTAAAATGGATTTTAATAGTGTGTTCATTCAGAAATTCATATCTAGCCCAAAGTGCAGGTTCAGGGAGTGTAGTTTACGAAGGATTCATAAAATGCCAGATCAACCCAAAACACCCCTTAAAGTTGGTCAATCTGGCTGAAATTTTCACAGGAAACTCAGTTTATATCAGAGAATGAATTTGTATAGGGTTGGCCCACTCGAGTGCCACTTTAAGAATTTCAATTTTCGGGGTGAGGGGGCCTATGACCCCCTCAGATTGGAAATTTCAAGTATATATCATAATATTGCCAATATGAAGCCCAAATTTTATTTTATGCATATTCTAATAATTAATGAGGATATTTTAAGCGCATTTCGAGCATTACATCTCTGATCAGAAACTATTTCACCCAAATATTGTTGTAAAAATAGACAAAAATAGATGTAAATCAGCCCAAACCAGTACCAAATGTTGGTCTATAAGTCTGGAATTTGGCCCAAATATTACTTGCCACACACTAAATCTCATTGCATTGGTTTTAGGATTACATCTGGTATACCAGTGGTGTCATATACGTCATATGTGGTCCAGGAAAGCCAAAATACAGCCACAGATGGCTGTATCAGGAAATGCTGATTTATTCTCAATTAAGGTAGATTAAAGGTTGAAAACCATATTGTTTCCTACAGGAGTCGCCACTAAAATGGGTTTTAATAGTGTTTTCATTCAGAAATTCATATCTAGCCCAAAGTGCAGGTTCAGGGAGTGTAGTTTGCGAAGGATTCATAAAATGCCAGATCAACCCAAAACACCCCTTAAAGTTGGTCAATCTGGCGGAAATTTTCACAGGAAACTCAGTTTATATCAGAGAATGAATTTGTATAGGGCTGGCCCACTCGAGTGCCACTTTAAGAAATTCAATTTTCGGGGTGAGGGGGCCTATGACCCCCTCAGATTGGAAATTTCAAGTATATCATAATATTGCCAATATGAAGCCCAAATTTTATTTTATGCATATTCTAATAATTAATGAGGATATTTTAAGCGCATTTCGAGCCTTACATCTCTGATCAGAAACTATTTCACCCAAATATTGTTGTAAAAATAGACAAAAATAGATGTAAATCAGCCCAAACCAGTACCAAATGTTGGTCTATAAGTCTGGAATTTGGCCCAAATATTACTTGCCACACAATAAATCTGATTGCATAGGTTTTAGGATTACATCTGGTATACCAGTGGTGTCATATACGTCATATGTGGTCCAGGAAAGCCAAAATGCAGCCACAGATGGCTGTATCAGGAAATGCTGATTTATTCTCAATTAAAGTAGATTAAAGGTTGAAAAGCATATTGTTTCCTACAGGAGTCGCCACTAAAATGGATTTTAATAGTGTGTTCATTCAGAAATTCATATCTAGCCCAAAGTGCAGGTTCAGGGAGTGTAGTTGGCGAAGGATTCATAAAAAGCCAGATCAACCCAAAACATTCCTTAAAGTTGGTCAATCTGGCTGAAATTATCACAGGAAACTCAGTTTATATCAGAGAATGAATTTGTATAGGGCTGGCCCACTCGAGTGCCACTTTAAGAATTTCAATTTTCGAGGTGAGGGGGCCTATGACCCCCTCAGATTGGAAATTTCAAGTATATCATAATATTGCCAATATGAAGCCCAAATTTTATTTTATGCATATTCTAATAATTAATGAGGATATTTTAAGCGCATTTCGAGCCTTACATCTCTGATCAGAAACTATTTCACCCAAATATTGTTGTAAAAATAGACAAAAATAGATGTAAATCAGCCCAAACCAGTACCAAATGTTGGTCTATAAGTCTGGAATTTGGCCCAAATATTACTTGCCACACACTAAATCTGATTGCATAGGTTTTAGGATTACATCTGGTATACCAGTGGTGTCATATACGTCATATGTGGTCCAGGAAAGCCAAAATACAGCCACAGATGGCTGTATCAGGAAATGCTGATTTATTCTCAATTAAAGTAGATTAAAGGTTGAAAAGCATATTGTTTCCTACAGGAGTCGCCACTAAAATGGATTTTAATAGTGTGTTCATTCAGAAATTCATATCTAGCCCAAAGTGCAGGTTCAGGGAGTGTAGTTGGCGAAGGATTCATAAAAAGCCAGATCAACCCAAAACACTCCTTAAAGTTGGTCAATCTGGCTGAAATTATCACAGGAAACTCAGTTTATATCAGAGAATGAATTTGTATAGGGCTGGCCCACTCGAGTGCCACTTTAAGAATTTCAATTTTCGGGGTGAGGGGGCCTATGACCCCCTCAGATTGGAAATTTCAAGTATATCATAATATTGCCAATATGAAGCCCAAATTTTATTTTATGCATATTCTAATAATTAATGAGGATATTTTAAGCGCATTTCGAGCCTTACATCTCTGATCAGAAACTATTTCACCCAAATATTGTTGTAAAAATAGACAAAAATAGATGTAAATCAGCCCAAACCAGTACCAAATGTTGGTCTATAAGTCTGGAATTTGGCCCAAATATTACTTGCCACACACTAAATCTGATTGCATAGGTTTTAGGATTACATCTGGTATACCAGTGGTGTCATATACGTCATATGTGGTCCAGGAAAGCCAAAATACAGCCACAGATGGCTGTATCAGGAAATGCTGATTTATTCTCAATTAAAGTAGATTAAAGGTTGAAAAGCATATTGTTTCCTACAGGAGTCGCCACTAAAATGGATTTTAATAGTGTGTTCATTCAGAAATTCATATCTAGCCCAAAGTACAGGTTCAGGGAGTGTAGTTGGCGAAGGATTCATAAAAAGCCAGATCAACCCAAAACAGCCCTTAAAGTTGGTCAATCTGGCTGAAATTTTCACAGGAAACTCAGTTTATATCAGAGAATGAATTTGTAGAGGGTTGGCCCACTCGAGTGCCACTTTAAGAATTTCAATTTTCGGGGTGAGGGGGCCTATGACCCCCTCAGATTGGAAATTTCAAGTATATCATAATATTGCCAATATGAAGCCCAAATTTTATTTTATGCATATTCTAATAATTAATGAGGATATTTTAAGCGCATTTCGAGCATTACATCTCTGATCAGAAACTATTTCACCCAAATATTGTTGTAAAAATAGACAAAAATAGATGTAAATCAGCCCAAACCAGTACCAAATGTTGGTCTATAAGTCTGGAATTTGGCCCAAATATTACTTGCCACACACTAAATCTGATTGCATAGGTTTTAGGATTACATCTGGTATACCAGTGGTGTCATATACGTCATATGTGGTCCAGGAAAGCCAAAATACAGCCACAGATGGCTGTATCAGGAAATGCTGATTTATTCTCAATTAAAGTAGATTAAAGGTTGAAAAGCATATTGTTTCCTACAGGAGTCGCCACTAAAATGGATTTTAATAGTGTGTTCATTCAGAAATTCATATCTAGCCCAAAGTGCAGGTTCAGGGAGTGTAGTTGGCGAAGGATTCATAAAAAGCCAGATCAACCCAAAACACTCCTTAAAGTTGGTCAATCTGGCTGAAATTATCACAGGAAACTCAGTTTATATCAGAGAATGAATTTGTATAGGGCTGGCCCACTCGAGTGCCACTTCAAGAATTTCAATTTTCGGGGTGAGGGGGCCTATGACCCCCTCAGATTGGAAATTTCAAGTATATCATAATATTGCCAATATGAAGCCCAAATTTTATTTTATGCATATTCTAATAATTAATGAGGATATTTTAAGCGCATTTCGAGCCTTACATCTCTGATCAGAAACTATTTCACCCAAATATTGTTGTAAAAATAGACAAAAATAGATGTAAATCAGCCCAAACCAGTACCAAATGTTGGTCTATAAGTCTGGAATTTGGCCCAAATATTACTTGCCACACACTAAATCTGATTGCATAGGTTTTAGGATTACATCTGGTATACCAGTGGTGTCATATACGTCATATGTGGTCCAGGAAAGCCAAAATACAGCCACAGATGGCTGTATCAGGAAATGCTGATTTATTCTCAATTAAAGTAGATTAAAGGTTGAAAAGCATATTGTTTCCTACAGGAGTCGCCACTAAAATGGATTTTAATAGTGTGTTCATTCAGAAATTCATATCTAGCCCAAAGTGCAGGTTCAGGGAGTGTAGTTGGCGAAGGATTCATAAAAAGCCAGATCAACCCAAAACACTCCTTAAAGTTGGTCAATCTGGCTGAAATTATCACAGGAAACTCAGTTTATATCAGAGAATGAATTTGTATAGGGCTGGCCCACTCGAGTGCCACTTTAAGAATTTCAATTTTCGGGGTGAGGGGGCCTATGACCCCCTCAGATTGGAAATTTCAAGTATATCATAATATTGCCAATATGAAGCCCAAATTTTATTTTATGCATATTCTAATAATTAATGAGGATATTTTAAGCGCATTTCGAGCCTTACATCTCTGATCAGAAACTATTTCACCCAAATATTGTTGTAAAAATAGACAAAAATAGATGTAAATCAGCCCAAACCAGTACCAAATGTTGGTCTATAAGTCTGGAATTTGGCCCAAATATTACTTGCCACACACTAAATCTGATTGCATAGGTTTTAGGATTACATCTGGTATACCAGTGGTGTCATATACGTCATATGTGGTCCAGGAAAGCCAAAATACAGCCACAGATGGCTGTATCAGGAAATGCTGATTTATTCTCAATTAAAGTAGATTAAAGGTTGAAAAGCATATTGTTTCCTACAGGAGTCGCCACTAAAATGGATTTTAATAGTGTGTTCATTCAGAAATTCATATCTAGCCCAAAGTACAGGTTCAGGGAGTGTAGTTGGCGAAGGATTCATAAAAAGCCAGATCAACCCAAAACAGCCCTTAAAGTTGGTCAATCTGGCTGAAATTTTCACAGGAAACTCAGTTTATATCAGAGAATGAATTTGTAGAGGGTTGGCCCACTCGAGTGCCACTTTAAGAATTTCAATTTTCGGGGTGAGGGGGCCTATGACCCCCTCAGATTGGAAATTTCAAGTATATCATAATATTGCCAATATGAAGCCCAAATTTTATTTTATGCATATTCTAATAATTAATGAGGATATTTTAAGCGCATTTCGAGCATTACATCTCTGATCAGAAACTATTTCACCCAAATATTGTTGTAAAAATAGACAAAAATAGATGTAAATCAGCCCAAACCAGTACCAAATGTTGGTCTATAAGTCTGGAATTTGGCCCAAATATTACTTGCCACACACTAAATCTGATTGCATAGGTTTTAGGATTACATCTGGTATACCAGTGGTGTCATATACGTCATATGTGGTCCAGGAAAGCCAAAATACAGCCACAGATGGCTGTATCAGGAAATGCTGATTTATTCTCAATTAAAGTAGATTAAAGGTTGAAAAGCATATTGTTTCCTACAGGAGTCGCCACTAAAATGGATTTTAATAGTGTGTTCATTCAGAAATTCATATCTAGCCCAAAGTACAGGTTCAGGGAGTGTAGTTGGCGAAGGATTCATAAAAAGCCAGATCAACCCAAAACAGCCCTTAAAGTTGGTCAATCTGGCTGAAATTTTCACAGGAAACTCAGTTTATATCAGAGAATGAATTTGTAGAGGGTTGGCCCACTCGAGTGCCACTTTAAGAATTTCAATTTTCGGGGTGAGGGGGCCTATGACCCCCTCAGATTGGAAATTTCAAGTATATCATAATATTGCCAATATGAAGCCCAAATTTTATTTTATGCATATTCTAATAATTAATGAGGATATTTTAAGCGCATTTCGAGCATTACATCTCTGATCAGAAACTATTTCACCCAAATATTGTTGTAAAAATAGACAAAAATAGATGTAAATCAGCCCAAACCAGTACCAAATGTTGGTCTATAAGTCTGGAATTTGGCCCAAATATTACTTGCCACACACTAAATCTGATTGCATAGGTTTTAGGATTACATCTGGTATACCAGTGGTGTCATATACGTCATATGTGGTCCAGGAAAGCCAAAATACAGCCACAGATGGCTGTATCAGGAAATGCTGATTTATTCTCAATTAAAGTAGATTAAAGGTTGAAAAGCATATTGTTTCCTACAGGAGTCGCCACTAAAATGGATTTTAATAGTGTGTTCATTCAGAAATTCATATCTAGCCCAAAGTGCAGGTTCAGGGAGTGTAGTTGGCGAAGGATTCATAAAAAGCCAGATCAACCCAAAACACTCCTTAAAGTTGGTCAATCTGGCTGAAATTATCACAGGAAACTCAGTTTATATCAGAGAATGAATTTGTATAGGGCTGGCCCACTCGAGTGCCACTTCAAGAATTTCAATTTTCGGGGTGAGGGGGCCTATGACCCCCTCAGATTGGAAATTTCAAGTATATCATAATATTGCCAATATGAAGCCCAAATTTTATTTTATGCATATTCTAATAATTAATGAGGATATTTTAAGCGCATTTCGAGCCTTACATCTCTGATCGGAAACTATTTCACCCAAATATTGTTGTAAAAATAGACAAAAATAGATGTAAATCAGCCCAAACCAGTACCAAATGTTGGTCTATAAGTCTGGAATTTGGCCCAAATATTACTTGCCACACACTAAATCTGATTGCATAGGTTTTAGGATTACATCTGGTATACCAGTGGTGTCATATACGTCATATGTGGTCCAGGAAAGCCAAAATACAGCCACAGATGGCTGTATCAGGAAATGCTGATTTATTCTCAATTAAAGTAGATTAAAGGTTGAAAAGCATATTGTTTCCTACAGGAGTCGCCACTAAAATGGATTTTAATAGTGTGTTCATTCAGAAATTCATATCTAGCCCAAAGTACAGGTTCAGGGAGTGTAGTTGGCGAAGGATTCATAAAAAGCCAGATCAACCCAAAACACCCCTTAAAGTTGGTCAATCTGGCTGAAATTTTCACAGGAAACTCAGTTTATATCAGAGAATGAATTTGTAGAGGGTTGGCCCACTCGAGTGCCACTTTAAGAATTTCAATTTTCGGGGTGAGGGGGCCTATGACCCCCTCAGATTGGAAATTTCAAGTATATCATAATATTGCCAATATGAAGCCCAAATTTTATTTTATGCATATTCTAATAATTAATGAGGATATTTTAAGCGCATTTCGAGCATTACATCTCTGATCAGAAACTATTTCACCCAAATATTGTTGTAAAAATAGACAAAAATAGATGTAAATCAGCCCAAACCAGTACCAAATGTTGGTCTATAAGTCTGGAATTTGGCCCAAATATTACTTGCCACACACTAAATCTGATTGCATAGGTTTTAGGATTACATCTGGTATACCAGTGGTGTCATATACGTCATATGTGGTCCAGGAAAGCCAAAATACAGCCACAGATGGCTGTATCAGGAAATGCTGATTTATTCTCAATTAAAGTAGATTAAAGGTTGAAAAGCATATTGTTTCCTACAGGAGTCGCCACTAAAATGGATTTTAATAGTGTGTTCATTCAGAAATTCATATCTAGCCCAAAGTGCAGGTTCAGGGAGTGTAGTTGGCGAAGGATTCATAAAAAGCCAGATCAACCCAAAACACTCCTTAAAGTTGGTCAATCTGGCTGAAATTATCACAGGAAACTCAGTTTATATCAGAGAATGAATTTGTATAGGGCTGGCCCACTCGAGTGCCACTTCAAGAATTTCAATTTTCGGGGTGAGGGGGCCTATGACCCCCTCAGATTGGAAATTTCAAGTATATCATAATATTGCCAATATGAAGCCCAAATTTTATTTTATGCATATTCTAATAATTAATGAGGATATTTTAAGCGCATTTCGAGCCTTACATCTCTGATCAGAAACTATTTCACCCAAATATTGTTGTAAAAATAGACAAAAATAGATGTAAATCAGCCCAAACCAGTACCAAATGTTGGTCTATAAGTCTGGAATTTGGCCCAAATATTACTTGCCACACACTAAATCTGATTGCATAGGTTTTAGGATTACATCTGGTATACCAGTGGTGTCATATACGTCATATGTGGTCCAGGAAAGCCAAAATACAGCCACAGATGGCTGTATCAGGAAATGCTGATTTATTCTCAATTAAAGTAGATTAAAGGTTGAAAAGCATATTGTTTCCTACAGGAGTCGCCACTAAAATGGATTTTAATAGTGTGTTCATTCAGAAATTCATATCTAGCCCAAAGTACAGGTTCAGGGAGTGTAGTTGGCGAAGGATTCATAAAAAGCCAGATCAACCCAAAACACCCCTTAAAGTTGGTCAATCTGGCTGAAATTTTCACAGGAAACTCAGTTTATATCAGAGAATGAATTTGTATAGGGTTGGCCCACTCGAGTGCCACTTTAAGAATTTCAATTTTCGGGGTGAGGGGGCCTATGACCCCCTCAGATTGGAAATTTCAAGTATATCATAATATTGCCAATATGAAGCCCAAATTTTATTTTATGCATATTCTAATAATTAATGAGGATATTTTAAGCGCATTTCGAGCATTACATCTCTGATCAGAAACTATTTCACCCAAATATTGTTGTAAAAATAGACAAAAATAGATGTAAATCAGCCCAAACCAGTACCGAATGTTGGTCTATAAGTCTGGAATTTGGCCCAAATATTACTTGCCACACACTAAATCTGATTGCATAGGTTTTAGGATTACATCTGGTATACCAGTGGTGTCATATACGTCATATGTGGTCCAGGAAAGCCAAAATACAGCCACAGATGGCTGTATCAGGAAATGCTGATTTATTCTCAATTAAAGTAGATTAAAGGTTGAAAAGCATATTGTTTCCTACAGGAGTCGCCACTAAAATGGATTTTAATAGTGTGTTCATTCAGAAATTCATATCTAGCCCAAAGTGCAGGTTCAGGGAGTGTAGTTGGCGAAGGATTCATAAAAAGCCAGATCAACCCAAAACACTCCTTAAAGTTGGTCAATCTGGCTGAAATTATCACAGGAAACTCAGTTTATATCAGAGAATGAATTTGTATAGGGCTGGCCCACTCGAGTGCCACTTCAAGAATTTCAATTTTCGGGGTGAGGGGGCCTATGACCCCCTCAGATTGGAAATTTCAAGTATATCATAATATTGCCAATATGAAGCCCAAATTTTATTTTATGCATATTCTAATAATTAATGAGGATATTTTAAGCGCATTTCGAGCCTTACATCTCTGATCAGAAACTATTTCACCCAAATATTGTTGTAAAAATAGACAAAAATAGATGTAAATCAGCCCAAACCAGTACCAAATGTTGGTCTATAAGTCTGGAATTTGGCCCAAATATTACTTGCCACACACTAAATCTGATTGCATAGGTTTTAGGATTACATCTGGTATACCAGTGGTGTCATATACGTCATATGTGGTCCAGGAAAGCCAAAATACAGCCACAGATGGCTGTATCAGGAAATGCTGATTTATTCTCAATTAAAGTAGATTAAAGGTTGAAAAGCATATTGTTTCCTACAGGAGTCGCCACTAAAATGGATTTTAATAGTGTGTTCATTCAGAAATTCATATCTAGCCCAAAGTACAGGTTCAGGGAGTGTAGTTGGCGAAGGATTCATAAAAAGCCAGATCAACCCAAAACACCCCTTAAAGTTGGTCAATCTGGCTGAAATTTTCACAGGAAACTCAGTTTATATCAGAGAATGAATTTGTAGAGGGTTGGCCCACTCGAGTGCCACTTTAAGAATTTCAATTTTCGGGGTGAGGGGGCCTATGACCCCCTCAGATTGGAAATTTCAAGTATATCATAATATTGCCAATATGAAGCCCAAATTTTATTTTATGCATATTCTAATAATTAATGAGGATATTTTAAGCGCATTTCGAGCATTACATCTCTGATCAGAAACTATTTCACCCAAATATTGTTGTAAAAATAGACAAAAATAGATGTAAATCAGCCCAAACCAGTACCAAATGTTGGTCTATAAGTCTGGAATTTGGCCCAAATATTACTTGCCACACACTAAATCTGATTGCATAGGTTTTAGGATTACATCTGGTATACCAGTGGTGTCATATACGTCATATGTGGTCCAGGAAAGCCAAAATACAGCCACAGATGGCTGTATCAGGAAATGCTGATTTATTCTCAATTAAAGTAGATTAAAGGTTGAAAAGCATATTGTTTCCTACAGGAGTCGCCACTAAAATGGATTTTAATAGTGTGTTCATTCAGAAATTCATATCTAGCCCAAAGTGCAGGTTCAGGGAGTGTAGTTGGCGAAGGATTCATAAAAAGCCAGATCAACCCAAAACACTCCTTAAAGTTGGTCAATCTGGCTGAAATTATCACAGGAAACTCAGTTTATATCAGAGAATGAATTTGTATAGGGCTGGCCCACTCGAGTGCCACTTCAAGAATTTCAATTTTCGGGGTGAGGGGGCCTATGACCCCCTCAGATTGGAAATTTCAAGTATATCATAATATTGCCAATATGAAGCCCAAATTTTATTTTATGCATATTCTAATAATTAATGAGGATATTTTAAGCGCATTTCGAGCCTTACATCTCTGATCAGAAACTATTTCACCCAAATATTGTTGTAAAAATAGACAAAAATAGATGTAAATCAGCCCAAACCAGTACCAAATGTTGGTCTATAAGTCTGGAATTTGGCCCAAATATTACTTGCCACACACTAAATCTGATTGCATAGGTTTTAGGATTACATCTGGTATACCAGTGGTGTCATATACGTCATATGTGGTCCAGGAAAGCCAAAATACAGCCACAGATGGCTGTATCAGGAAATGCTGATTTATTCTCAATTAAAGTAGATTAAAGGTTGAAAAGCATATTGTTTCCTACAGGAGTCGCCACTAAAATGGATTTTAATAGTGTGTTCATTCAGAAATTCATATCTAGCCCAAAGTACAGGTTCAGGGAGTGTAGTTGGCGAAGGATTCATAAAAAGCCAGATCAACCCAAAACACCCCTTAAAGTTGGTCAATCTGGCTGAAATTTTCACAGGAAACTCAGTTTATATCAGAGAATGAATTTGTATAGGGTTGGCCCACTCGAGTGCCACTTTAAGAATTTCAATTTTCGGGGTGAGGGGGCCTATGACCCCCTCAGATTGGAAATTTCAAGTATATCATAATATTGCCAATATGAAGCCCAAATTTTATTTTATGCATATTCTAATAATTAATGAGGATATTTTAAGCGCATTTCGAGCATTACATCTCTGATCAGAAACTATTTCACCCAAATATTGTTGTAAAAATAGACAAAAATAGATGTAAATCAGCCCAAACCAGTACCGAATGTTGGTCTATAAGTCTGGAATTTGGCCCAAATATTACTTGCCACACACTAAATCTGATTGCATAGGTTTTAGGATTACATCTGGTATACCAGTGGTGTCATATACGTCATATGTGGTCCAGGAAAGCCAAAATACAGCCACAGATGGCTGTATCAGGAAATGCTGATTTATTCTCAATTAAAGTAGATTAAAGGTTGAAAAGCATATTGTTTCCTACAGGAGTCGCCACTAAAATGGATTTTAATAGTGTGTTCATTCAGAAATTCATATCTAGCCCAAAGTGCAGGTTCAGGGAGTGTAGTTGGCGAAGGATTCATAAAAAGCCAGATCAACCCAAAACACTCCTTAAAGTTGGTCAATCTGGCTGAAATTATCACAGGAAACTCAGTTTATATCAGAGAATGAATTTGTATAGGGCTGGCCCACTCGAGTGCCACTTCAAGAATTTCAATTTTCGGGGTGAGGGGGCCTATGACCCCCTCAGATTGGAAATTTCAAGTATATCATAATATTGCCAATATGAAGCCCAAATTTTATTTTATGCATATTCTAATAATTAATGAGGATATTTTAAGCGCATTTCGAGCCTTACATCTCTGATCAGAAACTATTTCACCCAAATATTGTTGTAAAAATAGACAAAAATAGATGTAAATCAGCCCAAACCAGTACCAAATGTTGGTCTATAAGTCTGGAATTTGGCCCAAATATTACTTGCCACACACTAAATCTGATTGCATAGGTTTTAGGATTACATCTGGTATACCAGTGGTGTCATATACGTCATATGTGGTCCAGGAAAGCCAAAATACAGCCACAGATGGCTGTATCAGGAAATGCTGATTTATTCTCAATTAAAGTAGATTAAAGGTTGAAAAGCATATTGTTTCCTACAGGAGTCGCCACTAAAATGGATTTTAATAGTGTGTTCATTCAGAAATTCATATCTAGCCCAAAGTACAGGTTCAGGGAGTGTAGTTGGCGAAGGATTCATAAAAAGCCAGATCAACCCAAAACACCCCTTAAAGTTGGTCAATCTGGCTGAAATTTTCACAGGAAACTCAGTTTATATCAGAGAATGAATTTGTAGAGGGTTGGCCCACTCGAGTGCCACTTTAAGAATTTCAATTTTCGGGGTGAGGGGGCCTATGACCCCCTCAGATTGGAAATTTCAAGTATATCATAATATTGCCAATATGAAGCCCAAATTTTATTTTATGCATATTCTAATAATTAATGAGGATATTTTAAGCGCATTTCGAGCATTACATCTCTGATCAGAAACTATTTCACCCAAATATTGTTGTAAAAATAGACAAAAATAGATGTAAATCAGCCCAAACCAGTACCAAATGTTGGTCTATAAGTCTGGAATTTGGCCCAAATATTACTTGCCACACACTAAATCTGATTGCATAGGTTTTAGGATTACATCTGGTATACCAGTGGTGTCATATACGTCATATGTGGTCCAGGAAAGCCAAAATACAGCCACAGATGGCTGTATCAGGAAATGCTGATTTATTCTCAATTAAAGTAGATTAAAGGTTGAAAAGCATATTGTTTCCTACAGGAGTCGCCACTAAAATGGATTTTAATAGTGTGTTCATTCAGAAATTCATATCTAGCCCAAAGTGCAGGTTCAGGGAGTGTAGTTGGCGAAGGATTCATAAAAAGCCAGATCAACCCAAAACACTCCTTAAAGTTGGTCAATCTGGCTGAAATTATCACAGGAAACTCAGTTTATATCAGAGAATGAATTTGTATAGGGCTGGCCCACTCGAGTGCCACTTCAAGAATTTCAATTTTCGGGGTGAGGGGGCCTATGACCCCCTCAGATTGGAAATTTCAAGTATATCATAATATTGCCAATATGAAGCCCAAATTTTATTTTATGCATATTCTAATAATTAATGAGGATATTTTAAGCGCATTTCGAGCCTTACATCTCTGATCAGAAACTATTTCACCCAAATATTGTTGTAAAAATAGACAAAAATAGATGTAAATCAGCCCAAACCAGTACCAAATGTTGGTCTATAAGTCTGGAATTTGGCCCAAATATTACTTGCCACACACTAAATCTGATTGCATAGGTTTTAGGATTACATCTGGTATACCAGTGGTGTCATATACGTCATATGTGGTCCAGGAAAGCCAAAATACAGCCACAGATGGCTGTATCAGGAAATGCTGATTTATTCTCAATTAAAGTAGATTAAAGGTTGAAAAGCATATTGTTTCCTACAGGAGTCGCCACTAAAATGGATTTTAATAGTGTGTTCATTCAGAAATTCATATCTAGCCCAAAGTACAGGTTCAGGGAGTGTAGTTGGCGAAGGATTCATAAAAAGCCAGATCAACCCAAAACACCCCTTAAAGTTGGTCAATCTGGCTGAAATTTTCACAGGAAACTCAGTTTATATCAGAGAATGAATTTGTATAGGGTTGGCCCACTCGAGTGCCACTTTAAGAATTTCAATTTTCGGGGTGAGGGGGCCTATGACCCCCTCAGATTGGAAATTTCAAGTATATCATAATATTGCCAATATGAAGCCCAAATTTTATTTTATGCATATTCTAATAATTAATGAGGATATTTTAAGCGCATTTCGAGCATTACATCTCTGATCAGAAACTATTTCACCCAAATATTGTTGTAAAAATAGACAAAAATAGATGTAAATCAGCCCAAACCAGTACCAAATGTTGGTCTATAAGTCTGGAATTTGGCCCAAATATTACTTGCCACACACTAAATCTGATTGCATAGGTTTTAGGATTACATCTGGTATACCAGTGGTGTCATATACGTCATATGTGGTCCAGGAAAGCCAAAATACAGCCACAGATGGCTGTATCAGGAAATGCTGATTTATTCTCAATTAAAGTAGATTAAAGGTTGAAAAGCATATTGTTTCCTACAGGAGTCGCCACTAAAATGGATTTTAATAGTGTGTTCATTCAGAAATTCATATCTAGCCCAAAGTGCAGGTTCAGGGAGTGTAGTTGGCGAAGGATTCATAAAAAGCCAGATCAACCCAAAACACTCCTTAAAGTTGGTCAATCTGGCTGAAATTATCACAGGAAACTCAGTTTATATCAGAGAATGAATTTGTATAGGGCTGGCCCACTCGAGTGCCACTTCAAGAATTTCAATTTTCGGGGTGAGGGGGCCTATGACCCCCTCAGATTGGAAATTTCAAGTATATCATAATATTGCCAATATGAAGCCCAAATTTTATTTTATGCATATTCTAATAATTAATGAGGATATTTTAAGCGCATTTCGAGCCTTACATCTCTGATCAGAAACTATTTCACCCAAATATTGTTGTAAAAATAGACAAAAATAGATGTAAATCAGCCCAAACCAGTACCAAATGTTGGTCTATAAGTCTGGAATTTGGCCCAAATATTACTTGCCACACACTAAATCTGATTGCATAGGTTTTAGGATTACATCTGGTATACCAGTGGTGTCATATACGTCATATGTGGTCCAGGAAAGCCAAAATACAGCCACAGATGGCTGTATCAGGAAATGCTGATTTATTCTCAATTAAAGTAGATTAAAGGTTGAAAAGCATATTGTTTCCTACAGGAGTCGCCACTAAAATGGATTTTAATAGTGTGTTCATTCAGAAATTCATATCTAGCCCAAAGTACAGGTTCAGGGAGTGTAGTTGGCGAAGGATTCATAAAAAGCCAGATCAACCCAAAACACCCCTTAAAGTTGGTCAATCTGGCTGAAATTTTCACAGGAAACTCAGTTTATATCAGAGAATGAATTTGTATAGGGTTGGCCCACTCGAGTGCCACTTTAAGAATTTCAATTTTCGGGGTGAGGGGGCCTATGACCCCCTCAGATTGGAAATTTCAAGTATATCATAATATTGCCAATATGAAGCCCAAATTTTATTTTATGCATATTCTAATAATTAATGAGGATATTTTAAGCGCATTTCGAGCATTACATCTCTGATCAGAAACTATTTCACCCAAATATTGTTGTAAAAATAGACAAAAATAGATGTAAATCAGCCCAAACCAGTACCGAATGTTGGTCTATAAGTCTGGAATTTGGCCCAAATATTACTTGCCACACACTAAATCTGATTGCATAGGTTTTAGGATTACATCTGGTATACCAGTGGTGTCATATACGTCATATGTGGTCCAGGAAAGCCAAAATACAGCCACAGATGGCTGTATCAGGAAATGCTGATTTATTCTCAATTAAAGTAGATTAAAGGTTGAAAAGCATATTGTTTCCTACAGGAGTCGCCACTAAAATGGATTTTAATAGTGTGTTCATTCAGAAATTCATATCTAGCCCAAAGTGCAGGTTCAGGGAGTGTAGTTGGCGAAGGATTCATAAAAAGCCAGATCAACCCAAAACACTCCTTAAAGTTGGTCAATCTGGCTGAAATTATCACAGGAAACTCAGTTTATATCAGAGAATGAATTTGTATAGGGCTGGCCCACTCGAGTGCCACTTCAAGAATTTCAATTTTCGGGGTGAGGGGGCCTATGACCCCCTCAGATTGGAAATTTCAAGTATATCATAATATTGCCAATATGAAGCCCAAATTTTATTTTATGCATATTCTAATAATTAATGAGGATATTTTAAGCGCATTTCGAGCCTTACATCTCTAATCGGAAACTATTTCACCCAAATATTGTTGTAAAAATAGACAAAAATAGATGTAAATCAGCCCAAACCAGTACCAAATGTTGGTCTATAAGTCTGGAATTTGGCCCAAATATTACTTGCCACACACTAAATCTGATTGCATAGGTTTTAGGATTACATCTGGTATACCAGTGGTGTCATATACGTCATATGTGGTCCAGGAAAGCCAAAATACAGCCACAGATGGCTGTATCAGGAAATGCTGATTTATTCTCAATTAAAGTAGATTAAAGGTTGAAAAGCATATTGTTTCCTACAGGAGTCGCCACTAAAATGGATTTTAATAGTGTGTTCATTCAGAAATTCATATCTAGCCCAAAGTACAGGTTCAGGGAGTGTAGTTGGCGAAGGATTCATAAAAAGCCAGATCAACCCAAAACACCCCTTAAAGTTGGTCAATCTGGCTGAAATTTTCACAGGAAACTCAGTTTATATCAGAGAATGAATTTGTAGAGGGTTGGCCCACTCGAGTGCCACTTTAAGAATTTCAGTTTTCGGGGTGAGGGGGCCTATGACCCCCTCAGATTGGAAATTTCAAGTATATCATAATATTGCCAATATGAAGCCCAAATTTTATTTTATGCATATTCTAATAATTAATGAGGATATTTTAAGCGCATTTCGAGCATTACATCTCTGATCAGAAACTATTTCACCCAAATATTGTTGTAAAAATAGACAAAAATAGATGTAAATCAGCCCAAACCAGTACCAAATGTTGGTCTATAAGTCTGGAATTTGGCACAAATATTACTTGCCACACACTAAATCTGATTGCATAGGTTTTAGGATTACATCTGGTATACCAGTGGTGTCATATACGTCATATGTGGTCCAGGAAAGCCAAAATACAGCCACAGATGGCTGTATCAGGAAATGCTGATTTATTCTCAATTAAAGTAGATTAAAGGTTGAAAAGCATATTGTTTCCTACAGGAGTCGCCACTAAAATGGATTTTAATAGTGTGTTCATTCAGAAATTCATATCTAGCCCAAAGTGCAGGTTCAGGGAGTGTAGTTGGCGAAGGATTCATAAAAAGCCAGATCAACCCAAAACACTCCTTAAAGTTGGTCAATCTGGCTGAAATTATCACAGGAAACTCAGTTTATATCAGAGAATGAATTTGTATAGGGCTGGCCCACTCGAGTGCCACTTCAAGAATTTCAATTTTCGGGGTGAGGGGGCCTATGACCCCCTCAGATTGGAAATTTCAAGTATATCATAATATTGCCAATATGAAGCCCAAATTTTATTTTATGCATATTCTAATAATTAATGAGGATATTTTAAGCGCATTTCGAGCCTTACATCTCTGATCAGAAACTATTTCACCCAAATATTGTTGTAAAAATAGACAAAAATAGATGTAAATCAGCCCAAACCAGTACCAAATGTTGGTCTATAAGTCTGGAATTTGGCCCAAATATTACTTGCCACACACTAAATCTGATTGCATAGGTTTTAGGATTACATCTGGTATACCAGTGGTGTCATATACGTCATATGTGGTCCAGGAAAGCCAAAATACAGCCACAGATGGCTGTATCAGGAAATGCTGATTTATTCTCAATTAAAGTAGATTAAAGGTTGAAAAGCATATTGTTTCCTACAGGAGTCGCCACTAAAATGGATTTTAATAGTGTGTTCATTCAGAAATTCATATCTAGCCCAAAGTACAGGTTCAGGGAGTGTAGTTGGCGAAGGATTCATAAAAAGCCAGATCAACCCAAAACACCCCTTAAAGTTGGTCAATCTGGCTGAAATTTTCACAGGAAACTCAGTTTATATCAGAGAATGAATTTGTATAGGGTTGGCCCACTCGAGTGCCACTTTAAGAATTTCAATTTTCGGGGTGAGGGGGCCTATGACCCCCTCAGATTGGAAATTTCAAGTATATCATAATATTGCCAATATGAAGCCCAAATTTTATTTTATGCATATTCTAATAATTAATGAGGATATTTTAAGCGCATTTCGAGCATTACATCTCTGATCAGAAACTATTTCACCCAAATATTGTTGTAAAAATAGACAAAAATAGATGTAAATCAGCCCAAACCAGTACCGAATGTTGGTCTATAAGTCTGGAATTTGGCCCAAATATTACTTGCCACACACTAAATCTGATTGCATAGGTTTTAGGATTACATCTGGTATACCAGTGGTGTCATATACGTCATATGTGGTCCAGGAAAGCCAAAATACAGCCACAGATGGCTGTATCAGGAAATGCTGATTTATTCTCAATTAAAGTAGATTAAAGGTTGAAAAGCATATTGTTTCCTACAGGAGTCGCCACTAAAATGGATTTTAATAGTGTGTTCATTCAGAAATTCATATCTAGCCCAAAGTGCAGGTTCAGGGAGTGTAGTTGGCGAAGGATTCATAAAAAGCCAGATCAACCCAAAACACTCCTTAAAGTTGGTCAATCTGGCTGAAATTATCACAGGAAACTCAGTTTATATCAGAGAATGAATTTGTATAGGGCTGGCCCACTCGAGTGCCACTTCAAGAATTTCAATTTTCGGGGTGAGGGGGCCTATGACCCCCTCAGATTGGAAATTTCAAGTATATCATAATATTGCCAATATGAAGCCCAAATTTTATTTTATGCATATTCTAATAATTAATGAGGATATTTTAAGCGCATTTCGAGCCTTACATCTCTGATCAGAAACTATTTCACCCAAATATTGTTGTAAAAATAGACAAAAATAGATGTAAATCAGCCCAAACCAGTACCAAATGTTGGTCTATAAGTCTGGAATTTGGCCCAAATATTACTTGCCACACACTAAATCTGATTGCATAGGTTTTAGGATTACATCTGGTATACCAGTGGTGTCATATACGTCATATGTGGTCCAGGAAAGCCAAAATACAGCCACAGATGGCTGTATCAGGAAATGCTGATTTATTCTCAATTAAAGTAGATTAAAGGTTGAAAAGCATATTGTTTCCTACAGGAGTCGCCACTAAAATGGATTTTAATAGTGTGTTCATTCAGAAATTCATATCTAGCCCAAAGTACAGGTTCAGGGAGTGTAGTTGGCGAAGGATTCATAAAAAGCCAGATCAACCCAAAACACCCCTTAAAGTTGGTCAATCTGGCTGAAATTTTCACAGGAAACTCAGTTTATATCAGAGAATGAATTTGTAGAGGGTTGGCCCACTCGAGTGCCACTTTAAGAATTTCAATTTTCGGGGTGAGGGGGCCTATGACCCCCTCAGATTGGAAATTTCAAGTATATCATAATATTGCCAATATGAAGCCCAAATTTTATTTTATGCATATTCTAATAATTAATGAGGATATTTTAAGCGCATTTCGAGCATTACATCTCTGATCAGAAACTATTTCACCCAAATATTGTTGTAAAAATAGACAAAAATAGATGTAAATCAGCCCAAACCAGTACCAAATGTTGGTCTATAAGTCTGGAATTTGGCCCAAATATTACTTGCCACACACTAAATCTGATTGCATAGGTTTTAGGATTACATCTGGTATACCAGTGGTGTCATATACGTCATATGTGGTCCAGGAAAGCCAAAATACAGCCACAGATGGCTGTATCAGGAAATGCTGATTTATTCTCAATTAAAGTAGATTAAAGGTTGAAAAGCATATTGTTTCCTACAGGAGTCGCCACTAAAATGGATTTTAATAGTGTGTTCATTCAGAAATTCATATCTAGCCCAAAGTGCAGGTTCAGGGAGTGTAGTTGGCGAAGGATTCATAAAAAGCCAGATCAACCCAAAACACTCCTTAAAGTTGGTCAATCTGGCTGAAATTATCACAGGAAACTCAGTTTATATCAGAGAATGAATTTGTATAGGGCTGGCCCACTCGAGTGCCACTTCAAGAATTTCAATTTTCGGGGTGAGGGGGCCTATGACCCCCTCAGATTGGAAATTTCAAGTATATCATAATATTGCCAATATGAAGCCCAAATTTTATTTTATGCATATTCTAATAATTAATGAGGATATTTTAAGCGCATTTCGAGCCTTACATCTCTGATCAGAAACTATTTCACCCAAATATTGTTGTAAAAATAGACAAAAATAGATGTAAATCAGCCCAAACCAGTACCAAATGTTGGTCTATAAGTCTGGAATTTGGCCCAAATATTACTTGCCACACACTAAATCTGATTGCATAGGTTTTAGGATTACATCTGGTATACCAGTGGTGTCATATACGTCATATGTGGTCCAGGAAAGCCAAAATACAGCCACAGATGGCTGTATCAGGAAATGCTGATTTATTCTCAATTAAAGTAGATTAAAGGTTGAAAAGCATATTGTTTCCTACAGGAGTCGCCACTAAAATGGATTTTAATAGTGTGTTCATTCAGAAATTCATATCTAGCCCAAAGTACAGGTTCAGGGAGTGTAGTTGGCGAAGGATTCATAAAAAGCCAGATCAACCCAAAACACCCCTTAAAGTTGGTCAATCTGGCTGAAATTTTCACAGGAAACTCAGTTTATATCAGAGAATGAATTTGTATAGGGTTGGCCCACTCGAGTGCCACTTTAAGAATTTCAATTTTCGGGGTGAGGGGGCCTATGACCCCCTCAGATTGGAAATTTCAAGTATATCATAATATTGCCAATATGAAGCCCAAATTTTATTTTATGCATATTCTAATAATTAATGAGGATATTTTAAGCGCATTTCGAGCATTACATCTCTGATCAGAAACTATTTCACCCAAATATTGTTGTAAAAATAGACAAAAATAGATGTAAATCAGCCCAAACCAGTACCGAATGTTGGTCTATAAGTCTGGAATTTGGCCCAAATATTACTTGCCACACACTAAATCTGATTGCATAGGTTTTAGGATTACATCTGGTATACCAGTGGTGTCATATACGTCATATGTGGTCCAGGAAAGCCAAAATACAGCCACAGATGGCTGTATCAGGAAATGCTGATTTATTCTCAATTAAAGTAGATTAAAGGTTGAAAAGCATATTGTTTCCTACAGGAGTCGCCACTAAAATGGATTTTAATAGTGTGTTCATTCAGAAATTCATATCTAGCCCAAAGTGCAGGTTCAGGGAGTGTAGTTGGCGAAGGATTCATAAAAAGCCAGATCAACCCAAAACACCCCTTAAAGTTGGTCAATCTGGCTGAAATTTTCACAGGAAACTCAGTTTATATCAGAGAATGAATTTGTATAGGGTTGGCCCACTCGAGTGCCACTTTAAGAATTTCAATTTTCGGGGTGAGGGGGCCTATGACCCCCTCAGATTGGAAATTTCAAGTATATCATAATATTGCCAATATGAAGCCCAAATTTTATTTTATGCATATTCTAATAATTAATGAGGATATTTTAAGCGCATTTCGAGCATTACATCTCTGATCAGAAACTATTTCACCCAAATATTGTTGTAAAAATAGACAAAAATAGATGTAAATCAGCCCGAACCAGTAGCAAATGTTGGTCTATAAGTCTGGAATTTGGCCCAAATATTACTTGCCACATACTAAATCTGATTGCATAGATTTTAGGATTACATCTGGTATACCAGTGGTGTCATATACGTCATATGTGGTCCAGGAAAGCCAAAATACAGCCACAGATGGCTGTATCAGGAAATGCTGATTTATTCTCAATTAAAGTAGATTAAAGCAGTGAACTCGTTTACGTCGTCCCCGAGTTGTTAAGGACGCGTGATTGTAGCTGCGGACGAAAGAAAACAAGGGCGACTACGTCCCGGGGACGAAACGACGAATATTCCTGTACTTTTATATAATTAAAATAACAAAACTTGCGGATTTCATCCAATTTGCAATATCCTTTAATATCGCCCACTGCTAATCGCGAGTAAAAAGCTCGCGAGAACTAACCGCGAGATCTCGTTCAATCGCAAGACCTCATTCCTCTCTGTTTTACCGCGATTTTATGCTAGTTTGACACAGTATATACTTGAGTCATACATTTTTCCACGTGAACCATACATTTTATCTCGTTAATCATACATTTTCCAGTGTAAAACATACATTTTTCTCTGCAGTCTGCTGCAATACTGTAATTATGTCAGAATCACCAGCTCTCAAGAAAAAAAAAATTAGACATTATAACCCATCTTGGTTGAATGATTCAACTTTTAAATCCTGGTTATTTGTTGGAAATCAATCACAGGGTGGAGCTGAGGCCAGTGCTTCTGCTTGTAGTTCAGATCCAAAAATGTTTTGTTCTGTATGTCAAAAAGCAGGGAAAAGCAACATTTTTACCCAGGGTTGCCAAGATTATCAAAGGAGTGCACTGCTTTGTCATATAGCCTCCTCAAGCCACCAAGATGGCCTTAAAATTCTTAAAGGAAGGGAGGAATTTCAAAAGGCCAAAGCTAGTCAGGTGCTTAAAACCTCAGATGCACTAGAAAGCCAGCTGAAAACTGCTTATTTCATTGCACAAAGTCATTTGCCCCTGACAATTTTTCCTGAACTGATTGGTCTACAAGTTAGTAATGGTGCTCCAAACATGACTCAAACATACAAATCGTATGATGCAGTATCAGATATGATTGAATCTATTGCTTCTGCATTGGATGGAAATTTGAGAGAAATTATAGGTGGCTCACGATTTGTAGGCTTAATGACTGATGAGTCCATTGATATTGCAGTTTTGAAGAAGCTAGTGATCTATGTCAAGGTGGTTAAAGATGGTAAATCTCAGGTGTACTTTGCTACAAATGTAACAGTCCCAGATGGAAAGGCAGAGACAATAATTAATGCAATAACTGAATGGTTGGCCAGTGAGAGGATAGCTATCCAGAAAGTACTTGGTTTTGGTTCAGACGGTGCTGCCGTCATGATGGGGTCTAGATCAGGAGTAGGTGTTAGACTTAAGGAGCTGACAGGTGGCCTTACTATTCATGTTCATTGCTATGCTCACAGGCTGGCACTGGCTGTTTTACAAGCAGCTAACATAGTAGATCAGATAAAGTCCTATCAAGATACAGTGAACTCGATCTATTTCTACTTCCATAATTCAGCACAAAGGTACAATCATTTACGGGAAATTTATGACCTGCTAGAGGATGATAAATTTGTATCATTGAAACAACCTCACGCAGTGCGCTGGTTGTCCTTAGATCAGGCCGTATATGCAATTAATCACTGTTGGCCAGCATTAGTAATTGCTCTGGGTGAGGCAGCTGCCAATGGTGTTGCAGTTGCCAGAGGACTAGCAGATAAAGTGGAGAAGTACAGCTTCATCGGGATCACTTGTCTTTTGGCCGACATCTTCCAAATTTTTCAAAGATGTCAAAGGTTTTCCAGCGTGAATCTCTAGACTTTGCCATGGCAAGCACAGCCTTAGACACAGTAAAAGCAACTCTGACGACCATGCAGGTACAATTAGAATGCAGACTATATTCCTGAATAATTACCGGTATTTATAAAAGTATGTTAAGCTTAATCTCAATAAAAATTTTAAAACAGGACAAATAAAACTTAACTGAACAAAGAGTAAACTTAACAAAGAGTAAACAAATGAAACTTATCTGATTGGTAACAACATAAAACAGAACTAATACAACTTCTAAACTAAAGATTGAACAAACGTAACAATAATAATGTAACTTATCATAGTAATAACGAGACAAAATAAATTAAATAAACTTAAACTTTAAACAAATTCAAAACTAAAGCACTTTGATGCAATGTCCCTTTTCAGGATGATAATCAGCTTCAGCATGCATTGCCTTCCCTGTTCCAGTTAGATGAGGCACTTGATACAATGGATGACAACCAAAAACGCTTTCGAGACACAGAAGTGAAGTTTGCTACTCAAGGGAAAGTTACACTCAGGACAACCAAAAGTATGTAATTCTATACTGTGTGTTTTACTGTAATACTTACCATGTAGCACATTTAACCAAAAATCAATTTGTGTATAAATTTAAGCAGTCCTTATGACACTATCTCTGCAAAATACAATAGTTAGCTTACTGTTCCCTGTTGCAATTATAGAATATACCTACTACTTCTTTGTGGTCTGCTGCATATAATCACTTGGCTCTCAACTCTGTGGACATGGGTTCAAGTGTAGCTCATGTCAACTTTTGGGAATATTGGAACTTCTGGAAGTCATCCCAATATGACCCTGAATGTTGAATGGGAAACTCCAACTTTGTGTTTTTGCTGGCCTTTTGGTATAGGAGTTTAGCAAATGAACACTTGACTGATGTAAAAAGTTTGATCCCAAATTTGAGGTGACTGATGGTTTGAGTCCAGCATTAACAGGGCTTAATGCGCAGGTGTTGCTCAAGCCCTATCTACGAGTGTACAGCTGAGTGTAACAAATATCAATGTATAGAATATAGTAAAAACTTTGCCTGTATGCCCTCCTGAATCCCGAAATATTCACAGATGGCATCTGATTTCTTTATTTTATTTTCAGCGAGATTCATTCAAGCACTACTGGACAACTTGGAGCAACGTTTCCCTGAAGATGCCCAAGTCACTTTGAAGGCATTAAATATCATTTTAAACCCAAAAGCACTTACAAACAACAATGCTGAAGTTGCTTTGTTTGGACAAAATGAACTTGATTATCTGTTACAGAGGTATGGGCAGGAGAACCAAAATATTGTGAACGCAGCAAGATGCAGACAAGATTTCTTGGCATATAAGCATTTTGTTGGTCTTCATAGAAACAAATCTTTCCCTGAATTTTGTGAGATACTTATCAAAGATCAAAGTGATGTTTTCCCAGATTTTGTTGTTTTTGCAGAGCTAGCTTTGGTAGTGCCTCTGAACTCTGCATCTTGTGAGCGGGGGTTCTCTGCCTAAAACAGAATCAAGTCCAAAAGCAGAAATAGGTTGAGAGATGAACAAGTGGACAGGCTAATGAAAATAACAATAAATGGCCCACACTATGCAGAGTACGATTACACTGCAGCCAAGAACAATTTTCGGGCAATGAAAGACAGGATTCAGTGAACTTACATTGTTTTAGCCAGTTTTAGCTAGTTACAAAGTGTTGAAATTGACATTTAACATTGCAATTGGTTTAAGTAATTTATGTGAAATTGGTTTAAGTAATTTACGTTCAAGGAATTGAATAAAATATTGGGACTCCAAAAATGAAACATAGGACTCATTTTTTTCAAGTCTATTGAGTCCCAGGGACTTAACTTTACCACTTCCGAGTGAGCACGCTGAATTAAAGGTTGAAAAGCATATTGTTTCCTACAGGAGTCGCCACTAAAATGGATTTTAATAGTGTGTTCATTCAGAAATTCATATCTAGCCCAAAGTGCAGGTTCAGGGAGTGTAGTTTACGAAGGATTCATAAAATACCAGATCAACCCAAAACACCCCTTAAAGTTGGTCAATCTGGCTGAAATTTTCACAGGAAACTCAGTTTATATCAGAGAATGAATTTGTATAGGGCTGGCACACTCGAGTGCCACTTTAAAAATTTCAATTTTCGGGGTGAGGCGGCCTGTGACCCCCTCAGATTGGAAATTTCAAGTATATCATAATATTGCCAATATGAAGCCCAAATTTTATTGTATGCATATTCTAATAATTAATGAGGATATTTTAAGTGCATTTCGAGCATTACATCTCTGATCAGAAACTATTTCACCCAAATATTGTTGTAAAAATAGCCAAAAATAGATGTCAATCAGTCCAAACCAGTACCAAATGTTGGTCTATAAGTCTGGAATTTGGCCCAAATATTACTTGCCACACACTAAATCTGACTGCATAGGTTTTAGGATTACATCTGGTATACCAGTGGTGTCATATACGTCATATGTGGTCCAGGAAAGCCAAAATACAGCCACAGATGGCTGTATCAGGAAATGCTGATTTATTCTCAATTAAAGTAGATTAAAGGTTGAAAAGCATATTGTTTCCTACAGGAGTCGCCACTAAAATGGATTTTAATAGTGTGTTCATTCAGAAATTCATATCTAGCCCAAAGTGCAGGTTCAGGGAGTGTAGTTTACGAAGGATTCATAAAATGCCAGATCAACCCAAAACACCCCTTAAAGTTGGTCAATCTGGCTGAAATTTTCACAGGAAACTCAGTTTATATCAGAGAATGAATTTGTATAGGGTTGGCCCACTCGAGTGCCACTTTAAGAATTTCAATTTTCGGGGTGAGGGGGCCTATGACCCCCTCAGATTGGAAATTTCAAGTATATCATAATATTGCCAATATGAAGCCCAAATTTTATTGTATGCATATTCTAATAATTAATGAGGATATTTTAAGCGCATTTCGAGCATTACATCTCTGATCAGAAACTATTTCACCCAAATATTGTTCTAAAAATAGACAAAAATAGATGTAAATCAGCCCAAACCAGTACCAAATGTTGGTCTATAAGTCTGGAATTTGGCCCAAATATTACTTTCCACATACTAAATCTGATTGCATAGATTTTAGGATTACATCTGGTATACCAGTGGTGTCATATACGTCATATGTGGTCCAGGAAAGCCAAAATACAGCCACAGATGGCTGTATCAAGAAATGCTGATTTATTCTCAATTAAAGTAGATTAAAGGTTGAAAAGCATATTGTTTCCTACAGGAGTCGCCACTAAAATGGATTTTAATAGTGTGTTCATTCAGAAATTCATATCTAGCCCAAAGTGCAGGTTCAGGGAGTGTAGTTGGCGAAGGATTCATAAAAAGCCAGATCAACCCAAAACACCCCTTAAAGTTGGTCAATCTGGCTGAAATTTTCACAGGAAACTCAGTTTATATCAGAGAATGAATTTGTATAGGGTTGGCCCACTCGAGTGCCACTTTTAAGAATTTCAATTTTCGGGGTGAGGGGGCCTATGACCCCCTCAGATTGGAAATTTCAAGTATATCATAATATTGCCAATATGAAGCCCAAATTTTATTTTATGCATATTCTAATAATTAATGAGGATATTTTAAGCGCATTTCGAGCATTACATCTCTGATCAGAAACTATTTCACCCAAATATTGTTGTAAAAATAGACAAAAATAGATGTAAATAAGCCCAAACCAGTACCAAATGTTGGTCTATAAGTCTGGAATTTGGCCCAAATATTACTTGCCACATACTAAATCTGATTGCATAGATTTTAGGATTACATCTGGTATACCAGTGGTGTCATATACGTCATATGTGGTCCAGGAAAGCCAAAATACAGCCACAGATGGCTGTATCAGGAAATGCTGATTTATTCTCAATTAAAGTAGATTAAAGGTTGAAAAGCATATTGTTTCCTACAGGAGTCGCCACTAAAATGGATTTTAATAGTGTGTTCATTCAGAAATTCATATCTAGCCCAAAGTGCAGGTTCAGGGAGTGTAGTTGGCGGAGGATTCATAAAAAGCCAGATCAACCCAAAACACCCCTTAAAGTTGGTGAATCTGGCTGAAATTTTCACAGGAAACTCAGTTTATATCAGAGAATGAATTTGTATAGGGTTGGCCCACTCGAGTGCCACTTTAAGAAATTCAATTTTCGGGGTGAGGGGGCCTATGACCCCCTCAGATTGGAAATTTCAAGTATATCATAATATTGCCAATATGAAGCCCAAATTTTATTGTATGCATATTCTAATAATTAATGAGGATATTTTAACTGCATTTCGAGCATTACATCTCTGATCAGAAACTATTTCACCCAAATATTGTTGTAAAAATAGCCAAAAATAGATGTCAATCAGTCCAAACCAGTACCAAATGTTGGTCTATAAGTCTGGAATTTGGCCCAAATATTACTTGCCACACACTAAATCTGACTGCATAGGTTTTAGGATTACATCTGGTATACCAGTGGTGTCATATACGTCATATGTGGTCCAGGAAAGCCAAAATACAGCCACAGATGGCTGTATCAGGAAATGCTGATTTATTCTCAATTAAAGTAGATTAAAGGTTGAAAAGCATATTGTTTCCTACAGGAGTCGCCACTAAAATGGATTTTAATAGTGTGTTCATTCAGAAATTCATATCTAGCCCAAAGTGCAGGTTCAGGGAGTGTAGTTTACGAAGGATTCATAAAATGCCAGATCAACCCAAAACACCCCTTAAAGTTGGTCAATCTGGCTGAAATTTTCACAGGAAACTCAGTTTATATCAGAGAATGAATTTGTATAGGGCTGGCACACTCGAGTGCCACTTTAAAAATTTCAATTTTCGGGGTGAGGCGGCCTGTGACCCCCTCAGATTGGAAATTTCAAGTATATCATAATATTGCCAATATGAAGCCCAAATTTTATTGTATGCATATTCTAATAATTAATGAGGATATTTTAAGTGCATTTCGAGCATTACATCTCTGATCAGAAACTATTTCACCCAAATATTATTGTAAAAATAGCCAAAAATAGATGTCAATCAGTCCAAACCAGTACCAAATGTTGGTCTATAAGTCTGGAATTTGGCCCAAATATTACTTGCCACACACTAAATCTGATTGCATAGGTTTTAGGATTACATCTGGTATACCAGTGGTGTCATATACGTCATATGTGGTCCAGGAAAGCCAAAATACAGCCACAGATGGCTGTATCAGGAAATGCTGATTTATTCTCAATTAAAGTAGATTAAAGGTTGAAAAGCATATTGTTTCCTACAGGAGTCGCCACTAAAATGGATTTTAATAGTGTGTTCATTCAGAAATTCATATCTAGCCCAAAGTGCAGGTTCAGGGAGTGTAGTTGGCGAAGGATTCATAAAAAGCCAGATCAACCCAAAACACCCCTTAAAGTTGGTCAATCTGGCTGAAATTTTCACAGGAAACTCAGTTTATATCAGAGAATGAATTTGTATAGGGTTGGGCCACTCGAGTGCCACTTTAAGAATTTCAATTTTCGGGGTGAGGGGGCCTATGACCCCCTCAGATTGGAAATTTCAAGTATATCATAATATTGCCAATATGAAGCCCAAATTTTATTGTATGCATATTCTAATAATTAATGAGGATATTTTAAGCGCATTTCGAGCATTACATCTCTGATCAGAAACTATTTCACCCAAATATTGTTGTAAAAATAGCCAAAAATAGATATCAATCAGTCCAAACCAGTACCAAATGTTGGTCTATAAGTCTGGAATTTGGCCCAAATATTACTTGCCACACACTAAATCTGATTGCATAGGTTTTAGGATTACATCTGGTATACCAGTGGTGTCATATACGTCATATGTGGTCCAGGAAAGCCAAAATACAGCCACAGATGGCTGTATCAGGAAATGCTGATTTATTCTCAATTAAAGTAGATTAAAGGTTGAAAAGCATATTGTTTCCTACAGGAGTCGCCACTAAAATGGATTTTAATAGTGTGTTCATTCAGAAATTCATATCTAGCCCAAAGTGCAGGTTCAGGGAGTGTAGTTGGCGAAGGATTCATAAAAAGCCAGATCAACCCAAAACACCCCTTAAAGTTGGTCAATCTGGCTGAAATTTTCACAGGAAACTCAGTTTATATCAGAGAATGAATTTGTATAGGGTTGGCCCACTCGAGTGCCACTTTTAAGAATTTCAATTTTCGGGGTGAGGGGGCCTATGACCCCCTCAGATTGGAAATTTCAAGTATATCATAATATTGCCAATATGAAGCCCAAATTTTATTTTATGCATATTCTAATAATTAATGAGGATATTTTAAGCGCATTTCGAGCATTACATCTCTGATCAGAAACTATTTCACCCAAATATTGTTGTAAAAATAGACAAAAATAGATGTAAATCAGCCCAAACCAGTACCAAATGTTGGTCTATAAGTCTGGAATTTGGCCCAAATATTACTTGCCACACACTAAATCTGACTGCATAGGTTTTAGGATTACATCTGGTATACCAGTGGTGTCATATACGTCATATGTGGTCCAGGAAAGCCAAAATACAGCCACAGATGGCTGTATCAGGAAATGCTGATTTATTCTCAATTAAAGTAGATTAAAGGTTGAAAAGCATATTGTTTCCTACAGGAGTCGCCACTAAAATGGATTTTAATAGTGTGTTCATTCAGAAATTCATATCTAGCCCAAAGTGCAGGTTCAGGGAGTGTAGTTTACGAAGGATTCATAAAATGCCAGATCAACCCAAAACACCCCTTAAAGTTGGTCAATCTGGCTGAAATTTTCACAGGAAACTCAGTTTATATCAGAGAATGAATTTGTATAGGGCTGGCACACTCGAGTGCCACTTTAAAAATTTCAATTTTCGGGGTGAGGCGGCCTGTGACCCCCTCAGATTGGAAATTTCAAGTATATCATAATATTGCCAATATGAAGCCCAAATTTTATTGTATGCATATTCTAATAATTAATGAGGATATTTTAAGTGCATTTCGAGCATTACATCTCTGATCAGAAACTATTTCACCCAAATATTGTTGTAAAAATAGACAAAAATAGATGTCAATCAGTCCAAACCAGTACCAAATGTTGGTCTATAAGTCTGGAATTTGGCCCAAATATTACTTGCCACACACTAAATCTGATTGCATAGGTTTTAGGATTACATCTGGTATACCAGTGGTGTCATATACGTCATATGTGGTCCAGGAAAGCCAAAATACAGCCACAGATGGCTGTATCAGGAAATGCTGATTTATTCTCAATTAAAGTAGATTAAAGGTTGAAAAGCATATTGTTTCCTACAGGAGTCGCCACTAAAATGGATTTTAATAGTGTGTTCATTCAGAAATTCATATCTAGCCCAAAGTGCAGGTTCAGGGAGTGTAGTTGGCGAAGGATTCATAAAAAGCCAGATCAACCCAAAACACCCCTTAAAGTTGGTCAATCTGGCTGAAATTTTCACAGGAAACTCAGTTTATATCAGAGAATGAATTTGTATAGGGTTGGCCCACTCGAGTGCCACTTTAAGAATTTCAATTTTCGGGGTGAGGGGGCCTATGACCCCCTCAGATTGGAAATTTCAAGTATATCATAATATTGCCAATATGAAGCCCAAATTTTATTGTATGCATATTCTAATAATTAATGAGGATATTTTAAGCGCATTTTGAGCATTACATCTCTAATCAGAAACTATTTCACCCAAATATTGTTGTAAAAATAGACAAAAATAGATGTAAATCAGCCCAAACCAGTACCAAATGTTGGTCTATAAGTCTGGAATTTGGCCCAAATATTACTTGCCACATACTAAATCTGATTGCATAGATTTTAGGATTACATCTGGTATACCAGTGGTGTCATATACGTCATATGTGGTCCAGGAAAGCCAAAATACAGCCACAGATGGCTGTATCAGGAAATGCTGATTTATTCTCAATTAAAGTAGATTAAAGGTTGAAAAGCATATTGTTTCCTACAGGAGTCGCCACTAAAATGGATTTTAATAGTGTGTTCATTCAGAAATTCATATCTAGCCCAAAGTGCAGGTTCAGGGAGTGTAGTTGGCGAAGGATTCATAAAAAGCCAGATCAACAGAAAACACCCCTTAAAGTTGGTCAATCTGGCTGAAATTTTCACAGGAAACTCAGTTTATATCAGAGAATGAATTTATATAGGGTTGGCCCACTCGAGTGCCACTTTAAGAAATTCAATTTTCGGGGTGAGGGGGCCTATGACCCCCTCAGATTGGAAATTTCAAGTATATCATAATATTGCCAATATGAAGCCCAAATTTTATTGTATGCATATTCTAATAATTAATGAGGATATTTTAAGTGCATTTCGAGCATTACATCTCTGATCAGAAACTATTTCACCCAAATATTGTTGTAAAAATAGCCAAAAATAGATGTCAATCAGTCCAAACCAGTACCAAATGTTGGTCTATAAGTCTGGAATTTGGCCCAAATATTACTTGCCACACACTAAATCTGATTGCATAGGTTTTAGGATTACATCTGGTATACCAGTGGTGTCATATACGTCATATGTGGTCCAGGAAAGCCAAAATACAGCCACAGATGGCTGTATCAGGAAATGCTGATTTATTCTCAATTAAAGTAGATTAAAGGTTGAAAAGCATATTGTTTCCTACAGGAGTCGCCACTAAAATGGATTTTAATAGTGTGTTCATTCAGAAATTCATATCTAGCCCAAAGTGCAGGTTCAGGGAGTGTAGTTGGCGAAGGATTCATAAAAAGCCAGATCAACCCAAAACACCCCTTAAAGTTGGTCAATCTGGCTGAAATTTTCACAGGAAACTCAGTTTATATCAGAGAATGAATTTGTATAGGGTTGGCCCACTCGAGTGCCACTTTTAAGAATTTCAATTTTCGGGGTGAGGGGGCCTATGACCCCCTCAGATTGGAAATTTCAAGTATATCATAATATTGCCAATATGAAGCCCAAATTTTATTTTATGCATATTCTAATAATTAATGAGGATATTTTAAGCGCATTTCGAGCATTACATCTCTGATCAGAAACTATTTCACCCAAATATTGTTGTAAAAATAGACAAAAATAGATGTAAATCAGCCCAAACCAGTACCAAATGTTGGTCTATAAGTCTGGAATTTGGCCCAAATATTACTTGCCACATACTAAATCTGATTGCATAGATTTTAGGATTACATCTGGTATACCAGTGGTGTCATATACGTCATATGTGGTCCAGGAAAGCCAAAATACAGCCACAGATGGCTGTATCAGGAAATGCTGATTTATTCTCAATTAAAGTAGATTAAAGGTTGAAAAGCATATTGTTTCCTACAGGAGTCGCCACTAAAATGGATTTTAATAGTGTGTTCATTCAGAAATTCATATCTAGCCCAAAGTGCAGGTTCAGGGAGTGTAGTTGGCGAAGGATTCATAAAAAGCCAGATCAACCCAAAACACCCCTTAAAGTTGGTCAATCTGGCTGAAATTTTCACAGGAAACTCAGTTTATATCAGAGAATGAATTTGTATAGGGTTGGCCCACTCGAGTGCCACTTTTAAGAATTTCAATTTTCGGGGTGAGGGGGCCTATGACCCCCTCAGATTGGAAATTTCAAGTATATCATAATATTGCCAATATGAAGCCCAAATTTTATTGTATGCATATTCTAATAATTAATGAGGATATTTTAAGCGCATTTCGAGCATTACATCTCTGATCAGAAACTATTTCACCCAAATATTGTTGTAAAAATAGCCAAAAATAGATATCAATCAGTCCAAACCAGTACCAAATGTTGGTCTATAAGTCTGGAATTTGGCCCAAATATTACTTGCCACACACTAAATCTGATTGCATAGGTTTTAGGATTACATCTGGTATACCAGTGGTGTCATATACGTCATATGTGGTCCAGGAAAGCCAAAATACAGCCACAGATGGCTGTATCAGGAAATGCTGATTTATTCTCAATTAAAGTAGATTAAAGGTTGAAAAGCATATTGTTTCCTACAGGAGTCGCCACTAAAATGGATTTTAATAGTGTGTTCATTCAGAAATTCATATCTAGCCCAAAGTGCAGGTTCAGGGAGTGTAGTTGGCGAAGGATTCATAAAAAGCCAGATCAACCCAAAACACCCCTTAAAGTTGGTCAATCTGGCTGAAATTTTCACAGGAAACTCAGTTTATATCAGAGAATGAATTTGTATAGGGTTGGCCCACTCGAGTGCCACTTTTAAGAATTTCAATTTTCGGGGTGAGGGGGCCTATGACCCCCTCAGATTGGAAATTTCAAGTATATCATAATATTGCCAATATGAAGCCCAAATTTTATTTTATGCATATTCTAATAATTAATGAGGATATTTTAAGCGCATTTCGAGCATTACATCTCTGATCAGAAACTATTTCACCCAAATATTGTTGTAAAAATAGACAAAAATAGATGTAAATCAGCCCAAACCAGTACCAAATGTTGGTCTATAAGTCTGGAATTTGGCCCAAATATTACTTGCCACACACTAAATCTGACTGCATAGGTTTTAGGATTACATCTGGTATACCAGTGGTGTCATATACGTCATATGTGGTCCAGGAAAGCCAAAATACAGCCACAGATGGCTGTATCAGGAAATGCTGATTTATTCTCAATTAAAGTAGATTAAAGGTTGAAAAGCATATTGTTTCCTACAGGAGTCGCCACTAAAATGGATTTTAATAGTGTGTTCATTCAGAAATTCATATCTAGCCCAAAGTGCAGGTTCAGGGAGTGTAGTTTACGAAGGATTCATAAAATGCCAGATCAACCCAAAACACCCCTTAAAGTTGGTCAATCTGGCTGAAATTTTCACAGGAAACTCAGTTTATATCAGAGAATGAATTTGTATAGGGCTGGCACACTCGAGTGCCACTTTAAAAATTTCAATTTTCGGGGTGAGGCGGCCTGTGACCCCCTCAGATTGGAAATTTCAAGTATATCATAATATTGCCAATATGAAGCCCAAATTTTATTGTATGCATATTCTAATAATTAATGAGGATATTTTAAGTGCATTTCGAGCATTACATCTCTGATCAGAAACTATTTCACCCAAATATTGTTGTAAAAATAGACAAAAATAGATGTCAATCAGTCCAAACCAGTACCAAATGTTGGTCTATAAGTCTGGAATTTGGCCCAAATATTACTTGCCACACACTAAATCTGATTGCATAGGTTTTAGGATTACATCTGGTATACCAGTGGTGTCATATACGTCATATGTGGTCCAGGAAAGCCAAAATACAGCCACAGATGGCTGTATCAGGAAATGCTGATTTATTCTCAATTAAAGTAGATTAAAGGTTGAAAAGCATATTGTTTCCTACAGGAGTCGCCACTAAAATGGATTTTAATAGTGTGTTCATTCAGAAATTCATATCTAGCCCAAAGTGCAGGTTCAGGGAGTGTAGTTGGCGAAGGATTCATAAAAAGCCAGATCAACAGAAAACACCCCTTAAAGTTGGTCAATCTGGCTGAAATTTTCACAGGAAACTCAGTTTATATCAGAGAATGAATTTATATAGGGTTGGCCCACTCGAGTGCCACTTTAAGAAATTCAATTTTCGGGGTGAGGGGGCCTATGACCCCCTCAGATTGGAAATTTCAAGTATATCATAATATTGCCAATATGAAGCCCAAATTTTATTGTATGCATATTCTAATAATTAATGAGGATATTTTAAGTGCATTTCGAGCATTACATCTCTGATCAGAAACTATTTCACCCAAATATTGTTGTAAAAATAGCCAAAAATAGATGTCAATCAGTCCAAACCAGTACCAAATGTTGGTCTATAAGTCTGGAATTTGGCCCAAATATTACTTGCCACACACTAAATCTGATTGCATAGGTTTTAGGATTACATCTGGTATACCAGTGGTGTCATATACGTCATATGTGGTCCAGGAAAGCCAAAATACAGCCACAGATGGCTGTATCAGGAAATGCTGATTTATTCTCAATTAAAGTAGATTAAAGGTTGAAAAGCATATTGTTTCCTACAGGAGTCGCCACTAAAATGGATTTTAATAGTGTGTTCATTCAGAAATTCATATCTAGCCCAAAGTGCAGGTTCAGGGAGTGTAGTTGGCGAAGGATTCATAAAAAGCCAGATCAACCCAAAACACCCCTTAAAGTTGGTCAATCTGGCTGAAATTTTCACAGGAAACTCAGTTTATATCAGAGAATGAATTTGTATAGGGTTGGCCCACTCGAGTGCCACTTTTAAGAATTTCAATTTTCGGGGTGAGGGGGCCTATGACCCCCTCAGATTGGAAATTTCAAGTATATCATAATATTGCCAATATGAAGCCCAAATTTTATTTTATGCATATTCTAATAATTAATGAGGATATTTTAAGCGCATTTCGAGCATTACATCTCTGATCAGAAACTATTTCACCCAAATATTGTTGTAAAAATAGACAAAAATAGATGTAAATCAGCCCAAACCAGTACCAAATGTTGGTCTATAAGTCTGGAATTTGGCCCAAATATTACTTGCCACATACTAAATCTGATTGCATAGATTTTAGGATTACATCTGGTATACCAGTGGTGTCATATACGTCATATGTGGTCCAGGAAAGCCAAAATACAGCCACAGATGGCTGTATCAGGAAATGCTGATTTATTCTCAATTAAAGTAGATTAAAGGTTGAAAAGCATATTGTTTCCTACAGGAGTCGCCACTAAAATGGATTTTAATAGTGTGTTCATTCAGAAATTCATATCTAGCCCAAAGTGCAGGTTCAGGGAGTGTAGTTGGCGAAGGATTCATAAAAAGCCAGATCAACCCAAAACACCCCTTAAAGTTGGTCAATCTGGCTGAAATTTTCACAGGAAACTCAGTTTATATCAGAGAATGAATTTGTATAGGGTTGGCCCACTCGAGTGCCACTTTTAAGAATTTCAATTTTCGGGGTGAGGGGGCCTATGACCCCCTCAGATTGGAAATTTCAAGTATATCATAATATTGCCAATATGAAGCCCAAATTTTATTTTATGCATATTCTAATAATTAATGAGGATATTTTAAGCGCATTTCGAGCATTACATCTCTGATCAGAAACTATTTCACCCAAATATTGTTGTAAAAATAGCCCAAAATAGATGTCAATCAGTCCAAACAAGTACCAAATGTTGGTCTATAAGTCTGGAATTTGGCCCAAATATTACTTGCCACACACTAAATCTGACTGCATAGGTTTTAGGATTACATCTGGTATACCAGTGGTGTCATATACGTCATATGTGGTCCAGGAAAGCCAAAATACAGCCACAGATGGCTGTATCAGGAAATGCTGATTTATTCTCAATTAAAGTAGATTAAAGGTTGAAAAGCATATTGTTTCCTACAGGAGTCGCCACTAAAATGGATTTTAATAGTGTGTTCATTCAGAAATTCATATCTAGCCCAAAGTGCAGGTTCAGGGAGTGTAGTTTACGAAGGATTCATAAAATGCCAGATCAACCCAAAACACCCCTTAAAGTTGGTCAATCTGGCTGAAATTTTCACAGGAAACTCAGTTTATATCAGAGAATGAATTTGTACAGGGCTGGCACACTCGAGTGCCACTTTAAAAATTTCAATTTTCGGGGTGAGGCGGCCTGTGACCCCCTCAGATTGGAAATTTCAAGTATATCATAATATTGCCAATATGAAGCCCAAATTTTATTGTATGCATATTCTAATAATTAATGAGGATATTTTAAGTGCATTTCGAGCATTACATCTCTGATCAGAAACTATTTCACCCAAATATTGTTGTAAAAATAGCCAAAAATAGATGTCAATCAGTCCAAACCAGTACCAAATGTTGGTCTATAAGTCTAGAATTTGGCCCAAATATTACTTGCCACACACTAAATCTGATTGCATAGGTTTTAGGATTACATCTGGTATACCAGTGGTGTCATATACGTCATATGTGGTCCAGGAAAGCCAAAATACAGCCACAGATGGCTGTATCAGGAAATGCTGATTTATTCTCAATTAAAGTAGATTAAAGGTTGAAAAGCATATTGTTTCCTACAGGAGTCGCCACTAAAATGGATTTTAATAGTGTGTTCATTCAGAAATTCATATCTAGCCCAAAGTGCAGGTTCAGGGAGTGTAGTCGGCGAAGGATTCATAAAAAGCCAGATCAACCCAAAACACCCCTTAAAGTTGGTCAATCTGGCTGAAATTTTCACAGGAAACTCAGTTTATATCAGAGAATGAATTTGTATAGGGTTGGCCCACTCGAGTGCCACTTTAAGAATTTCAATTTTCGGGGTGAGGGGGCCTATGACCCCCTCAGATTGGAAATTTCAAGTATATCATAATATTGCCAATATGAAGCCCAAATTTTATTGTATGCATATTCTAATAATTAATGAGGATATTTTAAGTGCATTTCGAGCATTACATCTCTGATCAGAAACTATTTCACCCAAATATTGTTGTAAAAATAGCCAAAAATAGATGTAAATCAGCCCAAACCAGTACCAAATGTTGGTCTATAAGTCTGGAATTTGGCCCAAATATTACTTTCCACATACTAAATCTGATTGCATAGATTTTAGGATTACATCTGGTATACCAGTGGTGTCATATACGTCATATGTGGTCCAGGAAAGCCAAAATACAGCCACAGATGGCTGTATCAAGAAATGCTGATTTATTCTCAATTAAAGTAGATTAAAGGTTGAAAAGCATATTGTTTCCTACAGGAGTCGCCACTAAAATGGATTTTAATAGTGTGTTCATTCAGAAATTCATATCTAGCCCAAAGTGCAGGTTCAGGGAGTGTAGTTGGCGAAGGATTCATAAAAAGCCAGATCAACCCAAAACACCCCTTAAAGTTGGTCAATCTGGCTGAAATTTTCACAGGAAACTCAGTTTATATCAGAGAATGAATTTGTATAGGGTTGGCCCACTCGAGTGCCACTTTTAAGAATTTCAATTTTCGGGGTGAGGGGGCCTATGACCCCCTCAGATTGGAAATTTCAAGTATATCATAATATTGCCAATATGAAGCCCAAATTTTATTTTATGCATATTCTAATAATTAATGAGGATATTTTAAGCGCATTTCGAGCATTACATCTCTGATCAGAAACTATTTCACCCAAATATTGTTGTAAAAATAGACAAAAATAGATGTAAATAAGCCCAAACCAGTACCAAATGTTGGTCTATAAGTCTGGAATTTGGCCCAAATATTACTTGCCACATACTAAATCTGATTGCATAGATTTTAGGATTACATCTGGTATACCAGTGGTGTCATATACGTCATATGTGGTCCAGGAAAGCCAAAATACAGCCACAGATGGCTGTATCAGGAAATGCTGATTTATTCTCAATTAAAGTAGATTAAAGGTTGAAAAGCATATTGTTTCCTACAGGAGTCGCCACTAAAATGGATTTTAATAGTGTGTTCATTCAGAAATTCATATCTAGCCCAAAGTGCAGGTTCAGGGAGTGTAGTTGGCGGAGGATTCATAAAAAGCCAGATCAACCCAAAACACCCCTTAAAGTTGGTGAATCTGGCTGAAATTTTCACAGGAAACTCAGTTTATATCAGAGAATGAATTTGTATAGGGTTGGCCCACTCGAGTGCCACTTTAAGAAATTCAATTTTCGGGGTGAGGGGGCCTGTGACCCCCTCAGATTGGAAATTTCAAGTATATCATAATATTGCCAATATGAAGCCCAAATTTTATTGTATGCATATTCTAATAATTAATGAGGATATTTTAACTGCATTTCGAGCATTACATCTCTGATCAGAAACTATTTCACCCAAATATTGTTGTAAAAATAGCCAAAAATAGATGTCAATCAGTCCAAACCAGTACCAAATGTTGGTCTATAAGTCTGGAATTTGGCCCAAATATTACTTGCCACACACTAAATCTGACTGCATAGGTTTTAGGATTACATCTGGTATACCAGTGGTGTCATATACGTCATATGTGGTCCAGGAAAGCCAAAATACAGCCACAGATGGCTGTATCAGGAAATGCTGATTTATTCTCAATTAAAGTAGATTAAAGGTTGAAAAGCATATTGTTTCCTACAGGAGTCGCCACTAAAATGGATTTTAATAGTGTGTTCATTCAGAAATTCATATCTAGCCCAAAGTGCAGGTTCAGGGAGTGTAGTTTACGAAGGATTCATAAAATGCCAGATCAACCCAAAACACCCCTTAAAGTTGGTCAATCTGGCTGAAATTTTCACAGGAAACTCAGTTTATATCAGAGAATGAATTTGTATAGGGCTGGCACACTCGAGTGCCACTTTAAAAATTTCAATTTTCGGGGTGAGGCGGCCTGTGACCCCCTCAGATTGGAAATTTCAAGTATATCATAATATTGCCAATATGAAGCCCAAATTTTATTGTATGCATATTCTAATAATTAATGAGGATATTTTAAGTGCATTTCGAGCATTACATCTCTGATCAGAAACTATTTCACCCAAATATTGTTGTAAAAATAGCCAAAAATAGATGTCAATCAGTCCAAACCAGTACCAAATGTTGGTCTATAAGTCTGGAATTTGGCCCAAATATTACTTGCCACACACTAAATCTGATTGCATAGGTTTTAGGATTACATCTGGTATACCAGTGGTGTCATATACGTCATATGTGGTCCAGGAAAGCCAAAATACAGCCACAGATGGCTGTATCAGGAAATGCTGATTTATTCTCAATTAAAGTAGATTAAAGGTTGAAAAGCATATTGTTTCCTACAGGAGTCGCCACTAAAATGGATTTTAATAGTGTGTTCATTCAGAAATTCATATCTAGCCCAAAGTGCAGGTTCAGGGAGTGTAGTTGGCGAAGGATTCATAAAAAGCCAGATCAACCCAAAACACCCCTTAAAGTTGGTCAATCTGGCTGAAATTTTCACAGGAAACTCAGTTTATATCAGAGAATGAATTTGTATAGGGTTGGCCCACTCGAGTGCCACTTTAAGAATTTCAATTTTCGGGGTGAGGGGGCCTATGACCCCCTCAGATTAGAAATTTCAAGTATATCATAATATTGCCAATATGAAGCCCAAATTTTATTGTATGCATATTCTAATAATTAATGAGGATATTTTAAGCGCATTTCGAGCATTACATCTCTGATCAGAAACTATTTCACCCAAATATTGTTGTAAAAATAGCCAAAAATAGATATCAATCAGTCCAAACCAGTACCAAATGTTGGTCTATAAGTCTGGAATTTGGCCCAAATATTACTTGCCACACACTAAATCTGATTGCATAGGTTTTAGGATTACATCTGGTATACCAGTGGTGTCATATACGTCATATGTGGTCCAGGAAAGCCAAAATACAGCCACAGATGGCTGTATCAGGAAATGCTGATTTATTCTCAATTAAAGTAGATTAAAGGTTGAAAAGCATATTGTTTCCTACAGGAGTCGCCACTAAAATGGATTTTAATAGTGTGTTCATTCAGAAATTCATATCTAGCCCAAAGTGCAGGTTCAGGGAGTGTAGTTGGCGAAGGATTCATAAAAAGCCAGATCAACCCAAAACACCCCTTAAAGTTGGTCAATCTGGCTGAAATTTTCACAGGAAACTCAGTTTATATCAGAGAATGAATTTGTATAGGGTTGGCCCACTCGAGTGCCACTTTTAAGAATTTCAATTTTCGGGGTGAGGGGGCCTATGACCCCCTCAGATTGGAAATTTCAAGTATATCATAATATTGCCAATATGAAGCCCAAATTTTATTTTATGCATATTCTAATAATTAATGAGGATATTTTAAGCGCATTTCGAGCATTACATCTCTGATCAGAAACTATTTCACCCAAATATTGTTGTAAAAATAGACAAAAATAGATGTAAATCAGCCCAAACCAGTACCAAATGTTGGTCTATAAGTCTGGAATTTGGCCCAAATATTACTTGCCACACACTAAATCTGACTGCATAGGTTTTAGGATTACATCTGGTATACCAGTGGTGTCATATACGTCATATGTGGTCCAGGAAAGCCAAAATACAGCCACAGATGGCTGTATCAGGAAATGCTGATTTATTCTCAATTAAAGTAGATTAAAGGTTGAAAAGCATATTGTTTCCTACAGGAGTCGCCACTAAAATGGATTTTAATAGTGTGTTCATTCAGAAATTCATATCTAGCCCAAAGTGCAGGTTCAGGGAGTGTAGTTTACGAAGGATTCATAAAATGCCAGATCAACCCAAAACACCCCTTAAAGTTGGTCAATCTGGCTGAAATTTTCACAGGAAACTCAGTTTATATCAGAGAATGAATTTGTATAGGGCTGGCACACTCGAGTGCCACTTTAAAAATTTCAATTTTCGGGGTGAGGCGGCCTGTGACCCCCTCAGATTGGAAATTTCAAGTATATCATAATATTGCCAATATGAAGCCCAAATTTTATTTTATGCATATTCTAATAATTAATGAGGATATTTTAAGTGCATTTCGAGCATTACATCTCTGATCAGAAACTATTTCACCCAAATATTGTTGTAAAAATAGACAAAAATAGATGTCAATCAGTCCAAACCAGTACCAAATGTTGGTCTATAAGTCTGGAATTTGGCCCAAATATTACTTGCCACACACTAAATCTGATTGCATAGGTTTTAGGATTACATCTGGTATACCAGTGGTGTCATATACGTCATATGTGGTCCAGGAAAGCCAAAATACAGCCACAGATGGCTGTATCAGGAAATGCTGATTTATTCTCAATTAAAGTAGATTAAAGGTTGAAAAGCATATTGTTTCCTACAGGAGTCGCCACTAAAATGGATTTTAATAGTGTGTTCATTCAGAAATTCATATCTAGCCCAAAGTGCAGGTTCAGGGAGTGTAGTTGGCGAAGGATTCATAAAAAGCCAGATCAACCCAAAACACCCCTTAAAGTTGGTCAATCTGGCTGAAATTTTCACAGGAAACTCAGTTTATATCAGAGAATGAATTTGTATAGGGTTGGCCCACTCGAGTGCCACTTTAAGAATTTCAATTTTCGGGGTGAGGGGGCCTATGACCCCCTCAGATTGGAAATTTCAAGTATATCATAATATTGCCAATATGAAGCCCAAATTTTATTGTATGCATATTCTAATAATTAATGAGGATATTTTAAGCGCATTTTGAGCATTACATCTCTAATCAGAAACTATTTCACCCAAATATTGTTGTAAAAATAGACAAAAATAGATGTAAATCAGCCCAAACCAGTACCAAATGTTGGTCTATAAGTCTGGAATTTGGCCCAAATATTACTTGCCACATACTAAATCTGATTGCATAGATTTTAGGATTACATCTGGTATACCAGTGGTGTCATATACGTCATATGTGGTCCAGGAAAGCCAAAATACAGCCACAGATGGCTGTATCAGGAAATGCTGATTTATTCTCAATTAAAGTAGATTAAAGGTTGAAAAGCATATTGTTTCCTACAGGAGTCGCCACTAAAATGGATTTTAATAGTGTGTTCATTCAGAAATTCATATCTAGCCCAAAGTGCAGGTTCAGGGAGTGTAGTTGGCGAAGGATTCATAAAAAGCCAGATCAACAGAAAACACCCCTTAAAGTTGGTCAATCTGGCTGAAATTTTCACAGGAAACTCAGTTTATATCAGAGAATGAATTTATATAGGGTTGGCCCACTCGAGTGCCACTTTAAGAAATTCAATTTTCGGGGTGAGGGGGCCTATGACCCCCTCAGATTGGAAATTTCAAGTATATCATAATATTGCCAATATGAAGCCCAAATTTTATTGTATGCATATTCTAATAATTAATGAGGATATTTTAAGTGCATTTCGAGCATTACATCTCTGATCAGAAACTATTTCACCCAAATATTGTTGTAAAAATAGCCAAAAATAGATGTCAATCAGTCCAAACCAGTACCAAATGTTGGTCTATAAGTCTGGAATTTGGCCCAAATATTACTTGCCACACACTAAATCTGATTGCATAGGTTTTAGGATTACATCTGGTATACCAGTGGTGTCATATACGTCATATGTGGTCCAGGAAAGCCAAAATACAGCCACAGATGGCTGTATCAGGAAATGCTGATTTATTCTCAATTAAAGTAGATTAAAGGTTGAAAAGCATATTGTTTCCTACAGGAGTCGCCACTAAAATGGATTTTAATAGTGTGTTCATTCAGAAATTCATATCTAGCCCAAAGTGCAGGTTCAGGGAGTGTAGTTGGCGAAGGATTCATAAAAAGCCAGATCAACCCAAAACACCCCTTAAAGTTGGTCAATCTGGCTGAAATTTTCACAGGAAACTCAGTTTATATCAGAGAATGAATTTGTATAGGGTTGGCCCACTCGAGTGCCACTTTAAGAATTTCAATTTTCGGGGTGAGGGGGCCTATGACCCCCTCAGATTGGAAATTTCAAGTATATCATAATATTGCCAATATGAAGCCCAAATTTTATTGTATGCATATTCTAATAATTAATGAGGATATTTTAAGCGCATTTTGAGCATTACATCTCTAATCAGAAACTATTTCACCCAAATATTGTTGTAAAAATAGACAAAAATAGATGTAAATCAGCCCAAACCAGTACCAAATGTTGGTCTATAAGTCTGGAATTTGGCCCAAATATTACTTGCCACATACTAAATCTGATTGCATAGATTTTAGGATTACATCTGGTATACCAGTGGTGTCATATACGTCATATGTGGTCCAGGAAAGCCAAAATACAGCCACAGATGGCTGTATCAGGAAATGCTGATTTATTCTCAATTAAAGTAGATTAAAGGTTGAAAAGCATATTGTTTCCTACAGGAGTCGCCACTAAAATGGATTTTAATAGTGTGTTCATTCAGAAATTCATATCTAGCCCAAAGTGCAGGTTCAGGGAGTGTAGTTGGCGAAGGATTCATAAAAAGCCAGATCAACAGAAAACACCCCTTAAAGTTGGTCAATCTGGCTGAAATTTTCACAGGAAACTCAGTTTATATCAGAGAATGAATTTATATAGGGTTGGCCCACTCGAGTGCCACTTTAAGAAATTCAATTTTCGGGGTGAGGGGGCCTATGACCCCCTCAGATTGGAAATTTCAAGTATATCATAATATTGCCAATATGAAGCCCAAATTTTATTGTATGCATATTCTAATAATTAATGAGGATATTTTAAGTGCATTTCGAGCATTACATCTCTGATCAGAAACTATTTCACCCAAATATTGTTGTAAAAATAGCCAAAAATAGATGTCAATCAGTCCAAACCAGTACCAAATGTTGGTCTATAAGTCTGGAATTTGGCCCAAATATTACTTGCCACACACTAAATCTGATTGCATAGGTTTTAGGATTACATCTGGTATACCAGTGGTGTCATATACGTCATATGTGGTCCAGGAAAGCCAAAATACAGCCACAGATGGCTGTATCAGGAAATGCTGATTTATTCTCAATTAAAGTAGATTAAAGGTTGAAAAGCATATTGTTTCCTACAGGAGTCGCCACTAAAATGGATTTTAATAGTGTGTTCATTCAGAAATTCATATCTAGCCCAAAGTGCAGGTTCAGGGAGTGTAGTTGGCGAAGGATTCATAAAAAGCCAGATCAACCCAAAACACCCCTTAAAGTTGGTCAATCTGGCTGAAATTTTCACAGGAAACTCAGTTTATATCAGAGAATGAATTTGTATAGGGTTGGCCCACTCGAGTGCCACTTTTAAGAATTTCAATTTTCGGGGTGAGGGGGCCTATGACCCCCTCAGATTGGAAATTTCAAGTATATCATAATATTGCCAATATGAAGCCCAAATTTTATTTTATGCATATTCTAATAATTAATGAGGATATTTTAAGCGCATTTCGAGCATTACATCTCTGATCAGAAACTATTTCACCCAAATATTGTTGTAAAAATAGACAAAAATAGATGTAAATCAGCCCAAACCAGTACCAAATGTTGGTCTATAAGTCTGGAATTTGGCCCAAATATTACTTGCCACATACTAAATCTGATTGCATAGATTTTAGGATTACATCTGGTATACCAGTGGTGTCATATACGTCATATGTGGTCCAGGAAAGCCAAAATACAGCCACAGATGGCTGTATCAGGAAATGCTGATTTATTCTCAATTAAAGTAGATTAAAGGTTGAAAAGCATATTGTTTCCTACAGGAGTCGCCACTAAAATGGATTTTAATAGTGTGTTCATTCAGAAATTCATATCTAGCCCAAAGTGCAGGTTCAGGGAGTGTAGTTGGCGAAGGATTCATAAAAAGCCAGATCAACCCAAAACACCCCTTAAAGTTGGTCAATCTGGCTGAAATTTTCACAGGAAACTCAGTTTATATCAGAGAATGAATTTGTATAGGGTTGGCCCACTCGAGTGCCACTTTTAAGAATTTCAATTTTCGGGGTGAGGGGGCCTATGACCCCCTCAGATTGGAAATTTCAAGTATATCATAATATTGCCAATATGAAGCCCAAATTTTATTGTATGCATATTCTAATAATTAATGAGGATATTTTAAGCGCATTTCGAGCATTACATCTCTGATCAGAAACTATTTCACCCAAATATTGTTGTAAAAATAGCCAAAAATAGATATCAATCAGTCCAAACCAGTACCAAATGTTGGTCTATAAGTCTGGAATTTGGCCCAAATATTACTTGCCACACACTAAATCTGATTGCATAGGTTTTAGGATTACATCTGGTATACCAGTGGTGTCATATACGTCATATGTGGTCCAGGAAAGCCAAAATACAGCCACAGATGGCTGTATCAGGAAATGCTGATTTATTCTCAATTAAAGTAGATTAAAGGTTGAAAAGCATATTGTTTCCTACAGGAGTCGCCACTAAAATGGATTTTAATAGTGTGTTCATTCAGAAATTCATATCTAGCCCAAAGTGCAGGTTCAGGGAGTGTAGTTGGCGAAGGATTCATAAAAAGCCAGATCAACAGAAAACACCCCTTAAAGTTGGTCAATCTGGCTGAAATTTTCACAGGAAACTCAGTTTATATCAGAGAATGAATTTATATAGGGTTGGCCCACTCGAGTGCCACTTTAAGAAATTCAATTTTCGGGGTGAGGGGGCCTATGACCCCCTCAGATTGGAAATTTCAAGTATATCATAATATTGCCAATATGAAGCCCAAATTTTATTGTATGCATATTCTAATAATTAATGAGGATATTTTAAGTGCATTTCGAGCATTACATCTCTGATCAGAAACTATTTCACCCAAATATTGTTGTAAAAATAGCCAAAAATAGATGTCAATCAGTCCAAACCAGTACCAAATGTTGGTCTATAAGTCTGGAATTTGGCCCAAATATTACTTGCCACACACTAAATCTGATTGCATAGGTTTTAGGATTACATCTGGTATACCAGTGGTGTCATATACGTCATATGTGGTCCAGGAAAGCCAAAATACAGCCACAGATGGCTGTATCAGGAAATGCTGATTTATTCTCAATTAAAGTAGATTAAAGGTTGAAAAGCATATTGTTTCCTACAGGAGTCGCCACTAAAATGGATTTTAATAGTGTGTTCATTCAGAAATTCATATCTAGCCCAAAGTGCAGGTTCAGGGAGTGTAGTTGGCGAAGGATTCATAAAAAGCCAGATCAACCCAAAACACCCCTTAAAGTTGGTCAATCTGGCTGAAATTTTCACAGGAAACTCAGTTTATATCAGAGAATGAATTTGTATAGGGTTGGCCCACTCGAGTGCCACTTTTAAGAATTTCAATTTTCGGGGTGAGGGGGCCTATGACCCCCTCAGATTGGAAATTTCAAGTATATCATAATATTGCCAATATGAAGCCCAAATTTTATTTTATGCATATTCTAATAATTAATGAGGATATTTTAAGCGCATTTCGAGCATTACATCTCTGATCAGAAACTATTTCACCCAAATATTGTTGTAAAAATAGACAAAAATAGATGTAAATCAGCCCAAACCAGTACCAAATGTTGGTCTATAAGTCTGGAATTTGGCCCAAATATTACTTGCCACATACTAAATCTGATTGCATAGATTTTAGGATTACATCTGGTATACCAGTGGTGTCATATACGTCATATGTGGTCCAGGAAAGCCAAAATACAGCCACAGATGGCTGTATCAGGAAATGCTGATTTATTCTCAATTAAAGTAGATTAAAGGTTGAAAAGCATATTGTTTCCTACAGGAGTCGCCACTAAAATGGATTTTAATAGTGTGTTCATTCAGAAATTCATATCTAGCCCAAAGTGCAGGTTCAGGGAGTGTAGTTGGCGAAGGATTCATAAAAAGCCAGATCAACCCAAAACACCCCTTAAAGTTGGTCAATCTGGCTGAAATTTTCACAGGAAACTCAGTTTATATCAGAGAATGAATTTGTATAGGGTTGGCCCACTCGAGTGCCACTTTTAAGAATTTCAATTTTCGGGGTGAGGGGGCCTATGACCCCCTCAGATTGGAAATTTCAAGTATATCATAATATTGCCAATATGAAGCCCAAATTTTATTGTATGCATATTCTAATAATTAATGAGGATATTTTAAGCGCATTTCGAGCATTACATCTCTGATCAGAAACTATTTCACCCAAATATTGTTGTAAAAATAGCCAAAAATAGATATCAATCAGTCCAAACCAGTACCAAATGTTGGTCTATAAGTCTGGAATTTGGCCCAAATATTACTTGCCACACACTAAATCTGATTGCATAGGTTTTAGGATTACATCTGGTATACCAGTGGTGTCATATACGTCATATGTGGTCCAGGAAAGCCAAAATACAGCCACAGATGGCTGTATCAGGAAATGCTGATTTATTCTCAATTAAAGTAGATTAAAGGTTGAAAAGCATATTGTTTCCTACAGGAGTCGCCACTAAAATGGATTTTAATAGTGTGTTCATTCAGAAATTCATATCTAGCCCAAAGTGCAGGTTCAGGGAGTGTAGTTGGCGAAGGATTCATAAAAAGCCAGATCAACCCAAAACACCCCTTAAAGTTGGTCAATCTGGCTGAAATTTTCACAGGAAACTCAGTTTATATCAGAGAATGAATTTGTATAGGGTTGGCCCACTCGAGTGCCACTTTTAAGAATTTCAATTTTCGGGGTGAGGGGGCCTATGACCCCCTCAGATTGGAAATTTCAAGTATATCATAATATTGCCAATATGAAGCCCAAATTTTATTTTATGCATATTCTAATAATTAATGAGGATATTTTAAGCGCATTTCGAGCATTACATCTCTGATCAGAAACTATTTCACCCAAATATTGTTGTAAAAATAGACAAAAATAGATGTAAATCAGCCCAAACCAGTACCAAATGTTGGTCTATAAGTCTGGAATTTGGCCCAAATATTACTTGCCACACACTAAATCTGACTGCATAGGTTTTAGGATTACATCTGGTATACCAGTGGTGTCATATACGTCATATGTGGTCCAGGAAAGCCAAAATACAGCCACAGATGGCTGTATCAGGAAATGCTGATTTATTCTCAATTAAAGTAGATTAAAGGTTGAAAAGCATATTGTTTCCTACAGGAGTCGCCACTAAAATGGATTTTAATAGTGTGTTCATTCAGAAATTCATATCTAGCCCAAAGTGCAGGTTCAGGGAGTGTAGTTTACGAAGGATTCATAAAATGCCAGATCAACCCAAAACACCCCTTAAAGTTGGTCAATCTGGCTGAAATTTTCACAGGAAACTCAGTTTATATCAGAGAATGAATTTGTATAGGGCTGGCACACTCGAGTGCCACTTTAAAAATTTCAATTTTCGGGGTGAGGCGGCCTGTGACCCCCTCAGATTGGAAATTTCAAGTATATCATAATATTGCCAATATGAAGCCCAAATTTTATTGTATGCATATTCTAATAATTAATGAGGATATTTTAAGTGCATTTCGAGCATTACATCTCTGATCAGAAACTATTTCACCCAAATATTGTTGTAAAAATAGACAAAAATAGATGTCAATCAGTCCAAACCAGTACCAAATGTTGGTCTATAAGTCTGGAATTTGGCCCAAATATTACTTGCCACACACTAAATCTGATTGCATAGGTTTTAGGATTACATCTGGTATACCAGTGGTGTCATATACGTCATATGTGGTCCAGGAAAGCCAAAATACAGCCACAGATGGCTGTATCAGGAAATGCTGATTTATTCTCAATTAAAGTAGATTAAAGGTTGAAAAGCATATTGTTTCCTACAGGAGTCGCCACTAAAATGGATTTTAATAGTGTGTTCATTCAGAAATTCATATCTAGCCCAAAGTGCAGGTTCAGGGAGTGTAGTTGGCGAAGGATTCATAAAAAGCCAGATCAACAGAAAACACCCCTTAAAGTTGGTCAATCTGGCTGAAATTTTCACAGGAAACTCAGTTTATATCAGAGAATGAATTTATATAGGGTTGGCCCACTCGAGTGCCACTTTAAGAAATTCAATTTTCGGGGTGAGGGGGCCTATGACCCCCTCAGATTGGAAATTTCAAGTATATCATAATATTGCCAATATGAAGCCCAAATTTTATTGTATGCATATTCTAATAATTAATGAGGATATTTTAAGTGCATTTCGAGCATTACATCTCTGATCAGAAACTATTTCACCCAAATATTGTTGTAAAAATAGCCAAAAATAGATGTCAATCAGTCCAAACCAGTACCAAATGTTGGTCTATAAGTCTGGAATTTGGCCCAAATATTACTTGCCACACACTAAATCTGATTGCATAGGTTTTAGGATTACATCTGGTATACCAGTGGTGTCATATACGTCATATGTGGTCCAGGAAAGCCAAAATACAGCCACAGATGGCTGTATCAGGAAATGCTGATTTATTCTCAATTAAAGTAGATTAAAGGTTGAAAAGCATATTGTTTCCTACAGGAGTCGCCACTAAAATGGATTTTAATAGTGTGTTCATTCAGAAATTCATATCTAGCCCAAAGTGCAGGTTCAGGGAGTGTAGTTGGCGAAGGATTCATAAAAAGCCAGATCAACCCAAAACACCCCTTAAAGTTGGTCAATCTGGCTGAAATTTTCACAGGAAACTCAGTTTATATCAGAGAATGAATTTGTATAGGGTTGGCCCACTCGAGTGCCACTTTTAAGAATTTCAATTTTCGGGGTGAGGGGGCCTATGACCCCCTCAGATTGGAAATTTCAAGTATATCATAATATTGCCAATATGAAGCCCAAATTTTATTTTATGCATATTCTAATAATTAATGAGGATATTTTAAGCGCATTTCGAGCATTACATCTCTGATCAGAAACTATTTCACCCAAATATTGTTGTAAAAATAGACAAAAATAGATGTAAATCAGCCCAAACCAGTACCAAATGTTGGTCTATAAGTCTGGAATTTGGCCCAAATATTACTTGCCACATACTAAATCTGATTGCATAGATTTTAGGATTACATCTGGTATACCAGTGGTGTCATATACGTCATATGTGGTCCAGGAAAGCCAAAATACAGCCACAGATGGCTGTATCAGGAAATGCTGATTTATTCTCAATTAAAGTAGATTAAAGGTTGAAAAGCATATTGTTTCCTACAGGAGTCGCCACTAAAATGGATTTTAATAGTGTGTTCATTCAGAAATTCATATCTAGCCCAAAGTGCAGGTTCAGGGAGTGTAGTTGGCGAAGGATTCATAAAAAGCCAGATCAACCCAAAACACCCCTTAAAGTTGGTCAATCTGGCTGAAATTTTCACAGGAAACTCAGTTTATATCAGAGAATGAATTTGTATAGGGTTGGCCCACTCGAGTGCCACTTTTAAGAATTTCAATTTTCGGGGTGAGGGGGCCTATGACCCCCTCAGATTGGAAATTTCAAGTATATCATAATATTGCCAATATGAAGCCCAAATTTTATTTTATGCATATTCTAATAATTAATGAGGATATTTTAAGCGCATTTCGAGCATTACATCTCTGATCAGAAACTATTTCACCCAAATATTGTTGTAAAAATAGCCCAAAATAGATGTCAATCAGTCCAAACAAGTACCAAATGTTGGTCTATAAGTCTGGAATTTGGCCCAAATATTACTTGCCACACACTAAATCTGACTGCATAGGTTTTAGGATTACATCTGGTATACCAGTGGTGTCATATACGTCATATGTGGTCCAGGAAAGCCAAAATACAGCCACAGATGGCTGTATCAGGAAATGCTGATTTATTCTCAATTAAAGTAGATTAAAGGTTGAAAAGCATATTGTTTCCTACAGGAGTCGCCACTAAAATGGATTTTAATAGTGTGTTCATTCAGAAATTCATATCTAGCCCAAAGTGCAGGTTCAGGGAGTGTAGTTTACGAAGGATTCATAAAATGCCAGATCAACCCAAAACACCCCTTAAAGTTGGTCAATCTGGCTGAAATTTTCACAGGAAACTCAGTTTATATCAGAGAATGAATTTGTACAGGGCTGGCACACTCGAGTGCCACTTTAAAAATTTCAATTTTCGGGGTGAGGCGGCCTGTGACCCCCTCAGATTGGAAATTTCAAGTATATCATAATATTGCCAATATGAAGCCCAAATTTTATTGTATGCATATTCTAATAATTAATGAGGATATTTTAAGTGCATTTCGAGCATTACATCTCTGATCAGAAACTATTTCACCCAAATATTGTTGTAAAAATAGCCAAAAATAGATGTCAATCAGTCCAAACCAGTACCAAATGTTGGTCTATAAGTCTGGAATTTGGCCCAAATATTACTTGCCACACACTAAATCTGATTGCATAGGTTTTAGGATTACATCTGGTATACCAGTGGTGTCATATACGTCATATGTGGTCCAGGAAAGCCAAAATACAGCCACAGATGGCTGTATCAGGAAATGCTGATTTATTCTCAATTAAAGTAGATTAAAGGTTGAAAAGCATATTGTTTCCTACAGGAGTCGCCACTAAAATGGATTTTAATAGTGTGTTCATTCAGAAATTCATATCTAGCCCAAAGTGCAGGTTCAGGGAGTGTAGTCGGCGAAGGATTCATAAAAAGCCAGATCAACCCAAAACACCCCTTAAAGTTGGTCAATCTGGCTGAAATTTTCACAGGAAACTCAGTTTATATCAGAGAATGAATTTGTATAGGGTTGGCCCACTCGAGTGCCACTTTAAGAATTTCAATTTTCGGGGTGAGGGGGCCTATGACCCCCTCAGATTGGAAATTTCAAGTATATCATAATATTGCCAATATGAAGCCCAAATTTTATTGTATGCATATTCTAATAATTAATGAGGATATTTTAAGTGCATTTCGAGCATTACATCTCTGATCAGAAACTATTTCACCCAAATATTGTTGTAAAAATAGCCAAAAATAGATGTAAATCAGCCCAAACCAGTACCAAATGTTGGTCTATAAGTCTGGAATTTGGCCCAAATATTACTTGCCACATACTAAATCTGATTGCATAGATTTTAGGATTACATCTGGTATACCAGTGGTGTCATACACGTCATATGTGGTCCAGGAAAGCCAAAATACAGCCACAGATGGCTGTATCAGGAAATGCTGATTTATTGCCACATACTAAATCTGATTGCATAGATTTTAGGATTACATCTGGTATACCAGTGGTGTCATATACGTCATATGTGGTCCAGGAAAGCCAAAATACAGCCACAGATGGCTGTATCAGGAAATGCTGATTTATTCTCAATTAAAGTAGATTAAAGGTTGAAAAGCATATTGTTTCCTACAGGAGTCGCCACTAAAATGGATTTTAATAGTGTGTTCATTCAGAGAAATTCATATCTAGCCCAAAGTGCAGGTTCAGGGAGTGTAGTTGGCGAAGGATTCATAAAAAGTCAGATCAACCCAAAACACCCCTTAAAGTTGGTCAATCTGGCTGAAATTTTCACAGGAAACTCAGTTTATATCAGAGAATGAATTTGTATAGGGTTGGCCCACTCGAGTGCCACTTTAAGAAATTCAATTTTCGGGGTGAGGGGGCCTATGACCCCCTCAGATTGGAAATTTCAAGTATATCATAATATTGCCAATATGAAGCCCAAATTTTATTGTATGCATATTCTAATAATTAATGAGGATATTTTAAGCGCATTTCGAGCATTACATCTCTGATCAGAAACTATTTCACCCAAATATTGTTGTAAAAATAGCCCAAAATAGATGTCAATCAGTCCAAACCAGTACCAAATGTTGGTCTATAAGTCTGGAATTTGGCCCAAATATTACTTGCCACACACTAAATCTGACTGCATAGGTTTTAGGATTACATCTGGTATACCAGTGGTGTCATATACGTCATATGTGGTCCAGGAAAGCCAAAATACAGCCACAGATGGCTGTATCAGGAAATGCTGATTTATTCTCAATTAAAGTAGATTAAAGGTTGAAAAGCATATTGTTTCCTACAGGAGTCGCCACTAAAATGGATTTTAATAGTGTGTTCATTCAGAAATTCATATCTAGCCCAAAGTGCAGGTTCAGGGAGTGTAGTTTACGAAGGATTCATAAAATGCCAGATCAACCCAAAACACCCCTTAAAGTTGGTCAATCTGGCTGAAATTTTCACAGGAAACTCAGTTTATATCAGAGAATGAATTTGTATAGGGCTGGCACACTCGAGTGCCACTTTAAAAATTTCAATTTTCGGGGTGAGGCGGCCTGTGACCCCCTCAGATTGGAAATTTCAAGTATATCATAATATTGCCAATATGAAGCCCAAATTTTATTGTATGCATATTCTAATAATTAATGAGGATATTTTAAGTGCATTTCGAGCATTACATCTCTGATCAGAAACTATTTCACCCAAATATTGTTGTAAAAATAGCCAAAAATAGATGTCAATCAGTCCAAACCAGTACCAAATGTTGGTCTATAAGTCTGGAATTTGGCCCAAATATTACTTGCCACACACTAAATCTGATTGCATAGGTTTTAGGATTACATCTGGTATACCAGTGGTGTCATATACGTCATATGTGGTCCAGGAAAGCCAAAATACAGCCACAGATGGCTGTATCAGGAAATGCTGATTTATTCTCAATTAAAGTAGATTAAAGGTTGAAAAGCATATTGTTTCCTACAGGAGTCGCCACTAAAATGGATTTTAATAGTGTGTTCATTCAGAAATTCATATCTAGCCCAAAGTGCAGGTTCAGGGAGTGTAGTCGGCGAAGGATTCATAAAAAGCCAGATCAACCCAAAACACCCCTTAAAGTTGGTCAATCTGGCTGAAATTTTCACAGGAAACTCAGTTTATATCAGAGAATGAATTTGTATAGGGTTGGCCCACTCGAGTGCCACTTTAAGAATTTCAATTTTCGGGGTGAGGGGGCCTATGACCCCCTCAGATTGGAAATTTCAAGTATATCATAATATTGCCAATATGAAGCCCAAATTTTATTGTATGCATATTCTAATAATTAATGAGGATATTTTAAGTGCATTTCGAGCATTACATCTCTGATCAGAAACTATTTCACCCAAATATTGTTGTAAAAATAGCCAAAAATAGATGTAAATCAGCCCAAACCAGTACCAAATGTTGGTCTATAAGTCTGGAATTTGGCCCAAATATTACTTGCCACATACTAAATCTGATTGCATAGATTTTAGGATTACATCTGGTATACCAGTGGTGTCATACACGTCATATGTGGTCCAGGAAAGCCAAAATACAGCCACAGATGGCTGTATCAGGAAATGCTGATTTATTGCCACATACTAAATCTGATTGCATAGATTTTAGGATTACATCTGGTATACCAGTGGTGTCATATACGTCATATGTGGTCCAGGAAAGCCAAAATACAGCCACAGATGGCTGTATCAGGAAATGCTGATTTATTCTCAATTAAAGTAGATTAAAGGTTGAAAAGCATATTGTTTCCTACAGGAGTCGCCACTAAAATGGATTTTAATAGTGTGTTCATTCAGAGAAATTCATATCTAGCCCAAAGTGCAGGTTCAGGGAGTGTAGTTGGCGAAGGATTCATAAAAAGTCAGATCAACCCAAAACACCCCTTAAAGTTGGTCAATCTGGCTGAAATTTTCACAGGAAACTCAGTTTATATCAGAGAATGAATTTGTATAGGGTTGGCCCACTCGAGTGCCACTTTAAGAAATTCAATTTTCGGGGTGAGGGGGCCTATGACCCCCTCAGATTGGAAATTTCAAGTATATCATAATATTGCCAATATGAAGCCCAAATTTTATTGTATGCATATTCTAATAATTAATGAGGATATTTTAAGCGCATTTCGAGCATTACATCTCTGATCAGAAACTATTTCACCCAAATATTGTTGTAAAAATAGCCCAAAATAGATGTCAATCAGTCCAAACCAGTACCAAATGTTGGTCTATAAGTCTGGAATTTGGCCCAAATATTACTTGCCACACACTAAATCTGACTGCATAGGTTTTAGGATTACATCTGGTATACCAGTGGTGTCATATACGTCATATGTGGTCCAGGAAAGCCAAAATACAGCCACAGATGGCTGTATCAGGAAATGCTGATTTATTCTCAATTAAAGTAGATTAAAGGTTGAAAAGCATATTGTTTCCTACAGGAGTCGCCACTAAAATGGATTTTAATAGTGTGTTCATTCAGAAATTCATATCTAGCCCAAAGTGCAGGTTCAGGGAGTGTAGTTTACGAAGGATTCATAAAATGCCAGATCAACCCAAAACACCCCTTAAAGTTGGTCAATCTGGCTGAAATTTTCACAGGAAACTCAGTTTATATCAGAGAATGAATTTGTATAGGGCTGGCACACTCGAGTGCCACTTTAAAAATTTCAATTTTCGGGGTGAGGCGGCCTGTGACCCCCTCAGATTGGAAATTTCAAGTATATCATAATATTGCCAATATGAAGCCCAAATTTTATTGTATGCATATTCTAATAATTAATGAGGATATTTTAAGTGCATTTCGAGCATTACATCTCTGATCAGAAACTATTTCACCCAAATATTGTTGTAAAAATAGCCAAAAATAGATGTCAATCAGTCCAAACCAGTACCAAATGTTGGTCTATAAGTCTGGAATTTGGCCCAAATATTACTTGCCACACACTAAATCTGATTGCATAGGTTTTAGGATTACATCTGGTATACCAGTGGTGTCATATACGTCATATGTGGTCCAGGAAAGCCAAAATACAGCCACAGATGGCTGTATCAGGAAATGCTGATTTATTCTCAATTAAAGTAGATTAAAGGTTGAAAAGCATATTGTTTCCTACAGGAGTCGCCACTAAAATGGATTTTAATAGTGTGTTCATTCAGAAATTCATATCTAGCCCAAAGTGCAGGTTCAGGGAGTGTAGTTGGCGAAGGATTCATAAAAAGCCAGATCAACCCAAAACACCCCTTAAAGTTGGTCAATCTGGCTGAAATTTTCACAGGAAACTCAGTTTATATCAGAGAATGAATTTGTATAGGGTTGGCCCACTCGAGTGCCACTTTAAGAATTTCAATTTTCGGGGTGAGGGGGCCTATGACCCCCTCAGATTGGAAATTTCAAGTATATCATAATATTGCCAATATGAAGCCCAAATTTTATTGTATGCATATTCTAATAATTAATGAGGATATTTTAAGTGCATTTCGAGCATTACATCTCTGATCAGAAACTATTTCACCCAAATATTGTTGTAAAAATAGCCAAAAATAGATGTAAATCAGCCCAAACCAGTACCAAATGTTGGTCTATAAGTCTGGAATTTGGCCCAAATATTACTTGCCACATACTAAATCTGATTGCATAGATTTTAGGATTACATCTGGTATACCAGTGGTGTCATACACGTCATATGTGGTCCAGGAAAGCCAAAATACAGCCACAGATGGCTGTATCAGGAAATGCTGATTTATTGCCACATACTAAATCTGATTGCATAGATTTTAGGATTACATCTGGTATACCAGTGGTGTCATATACGTCATATGTGGTCCAGGAAAGCCAAAATACAGCCACAGATGGCTGTATCAGGAAATGCTGATTTATTCTCAATTAAAGTAGATTAAAGGTTGAAAAGCATATTGTTTCCTACAGGAGTCGCCACTAAAATGGATTTTAATAGTGTGTTCATTCAGAGAAATTCATATCTAGCCCAAAGTGCAGGTTCAGGGAGTGTAGTTGGCGAAGGATTCATAAAAAGTCAGATCAACCCAAAACACCCCTTAAAGTTGGTCAATCTGGCTGAAATTTTCACAGGAAACTCAGTTTATATCAGAGAATGAATTTGTATAGGGTTGGCCCACTCGAGTGCCACTTTAAGAAATTCAATTTTCGGGGTGAGGGGGCCTATGACCCCCTCAGATTGGAAATTTCAAGTATATCATAATATTGCCAATATGAAGCCCAAATTTTATTGTATGCATATTCTAATAATTAATGAGGATATTTTAAGTGCATTTCGAGCATTACATCTCTGATCAGAAACTATTTCACCCAAATATTGTTGTAAAAATAGCCAAAAATAGATGTCAATCAGTCCAAACCAGTACCAAATGTTGGTCTATAAGTCTGGAATTTGGCCCAAATATTACTTGCCACACACTAAATCTGATTGCATAGGTTTTAGGATTACATCTGGTATACCAGTGGTGTCATATACGTCATATGTGGTCCAGGAAAGCCAAAATACAGCCACAGATGGCTGTATCAGGAAATGCTGATTTATTCTCAATTAAAGTAGATTAAAGGTTGAAAAGCATATTGTTTCCTACAGGAGTCGCCACTAAAATGGATTTTAATAGTGTGTTCATTCAGAAATTCATATCTAGCCCAAAGTGCAGGTTCAGGGAGTGTAGTTGGCGAAGGATTCATAAAAAGCCAGATCAACCCAAAACACCCCTTAAAGTTGGTCAATCTGGCTGAAATTTTCACAGGAAACTCAGTTTATATCAGAGAATGAATTTGTATAGGGTTGGCCCACTCGAGTGCCACTTTAAGAATTTCAATTTTCGGGGTGAGGGGGCCTATGACCCCCTCAGATTGGAAATTTCAAGTATATCATAATATTGCCAATATGAAGCCCAAATTTTATTGTATGCATATTCTAATAATTAATGAGGATATTTTAAGTGCATTTCGAGCATTACATCTCTGATCAGAAACTATTTCACCCAAATATTGTTGTAAAAATAGCCAAAAATAGATGTAAATCAGCCCAAACCAGTACCAAATGTTGGTCTATAAGTCTGGAATTTGGCCCAAATATTACTTGCCACATACTAAATCTGATTGCATAGATTTTAGGATTACATCTGGTATACCAGTGGTGTCATACACGTCATATGTGGTCCAGGAAAGCCAAAATACAGCCACAGATGGCTGTATCAGGAAATGCTGATTTATTGCCACATACTAAATCTGATTGCATAGATTTTAGGATTACATCTGGTATACCAGTGGTGTCATATACGTCATATGTGGTCCAGGAAAGCCAAAATACAGCCACAGATGGCTGTATCAGGAAATGCTGATTTATTCTCAATTAAAGTAGATTAAAGGTTGAAAAGCATATTGTTTCCTACAGGAGTCGCCACTAAAATGGATTTTAATAGTGTGTTCATTCAGAGAAATTCATATCTAGCCCAAAGTGCAGGTTCAGGGAGTGTAGTTGGCGAAGGATTCATAAAAAGTCAGATCAACCCAAAACACCCCTTAAAGTTGGTCAATCTGGCTGAAATTTTCACAGGAAACTCAGTTTATATCAGAGAATGAATTTGTATAGGGTTGGCCCACTCGAGTGCCACTTTAAGAAATTCAATTTTCGGGGTGAGGGGGCCTATGACCCCCTCAGATTGGAAATTTCAAGTATATCATAATATTGCCAATATGAAGCCCAAATTTTATTGTATGCATATTCTAATAATTAATGAGGATATTTTAAGTGCATTTCGAGCATTACATCTCTGATCAGAAACTATTTCACCCAAATATTGTTGTAAAAATAGCCAAAAATAGATGTCAATCAGTCCAAACCAGTACCAAATGTTGGTCTATAAGTCTGGAATTTGGCCCAAATATTACTTGCCACACACTAAATCTGATTGCATAGGTTTTAGGATTACATCTGGTATACCAGTGGTGTCATATACGTCATATGTGGTCCAGGAAAGCCAAAATACAGCCACAGATGGCTGTATCAGGAAATGCTGATTTATTCTCAATTAAAGTAGATTAAAGGTTGAAAAGCATATTGTTTCCTACAGGAGTCGCCACTAAAATGGATTTTAATAGTGTGTTCATTCAGAAATTCATATCTAGCCCAAAGTGCAGGTTCAGGGAGTGTAGTTGGCGAAGGATTCATAAAAAGCCAGATCAACCCAAAACACCCCTTAAAGTTGGTCAATCTGGCTGAAATTTTCACAGGAAACTCAGTTTATATCAGAGAATGAATTTGTATAGGGTTGGCCCACTCGAGTGCCACTTTAAGAAATTCAATTTTCGGGGTGAGGGGGCCTATGACCCCCTCAGATTGGAAATTTCAAGTATATCATAATATTGCCAATATGAAGCCCAAATTTTATTGTATGCATATTCTAATAATTAATGAGGATATTTTAAGCGCATTTCGAGCATTACATCTCTGATCAGAAACTATTTCACCCAAATATTGTTGTAAAAATAGCCCAAAATAGATGTCAATCAGTCCAAACCAGTACCAAATGTTGGTCTATAAGTCTGGAATTTGGCCCAAATATTACTTGCCACACACTAAATCTGACTGCATAGGTTTTAGGATTACATCTGGTATACCAGTGGTGTCATATACGTCATATGTGGTCCAGGAAAGCCAAAATACAGCCACAGATGGCTGTATCAGGAAATGCTGATTTATTCTCAATTAAAGTAGATTAAAGGTTGAAAAGCATATTGTTTCCTACAGGAGTCGCCACTAAAATGGATTTTAATAGTGTGTTCATTCAGAAATTCATATCTAGCCCAAAGTGCAGGTTCAGGGAGTGTAGTTTACGAAGGATTCATAAAATGCCAGATCAACCCAAAACACCCCTTAAAGTTGGTCAATCTGGCTGAAATTTTCACAGGAAACTCAGTTTATATCAGAGAATGAATTTGTATAGGGCTGGCACACTCGAGTGCCACTTTAAAAATTTCAATTTTCGGGGTGAGGCGGCCTGTGACCCCCTCAGATTGGAAATTTCAAGTATATCATAATATTGCCAATATGAAGCCCAAATTTTATTGTATGCATATTCTAATAATTAATGAGGATATTTTAAGTGCATTTCGAGCATTACATCTCTGATCAGAAACTATTTCACCCAAATATTGTTGTAAAAATAGCCAAAAATAGATGTCAATCAGTCCAAACCAGTACCAAATGTTGGTCTATAAGTCTGGAATTTGGCCCAAATATTACTTGCCACACACTAAATCTGATTGCATAGGTTTTAGGATTACATCTGGTATACCAGTGGTGTCATATACGTCATATGTGGTCCAGGAAAGCCAAAATACAGCCACAGATGGCTGTATCAGGAAATGCTGATTTATTCTCAATTAAAGTAGATTAAAGGTTGAAAAGCATATTGTTTCCTACAGGAGTCGCCACTAAAATGGATTTTAATAGTGTGTTCATTCAGAAATTCATATCTAGCCCAAAGTGCAGGTTCAGGGAGTGTAGTTGGCGAAGGATTCATAAAAAGCCAGATCAACCCAAAACACCCCTTAAAGTTGGTCAATCTGGCTGAAATTTTCACAGGAAACTCAGTTTATATCAGAGAATGAATTTGTATAGGGTTGGCCCACTCGAGTGCCACTTTAAGAATTTCAATTTTCGGGGTGAGGGGGCCTATGACCCCCTCAGATTGGAAATTTCAAGTATATCATAATATTGCCAATATGAAGCCCAAATTTTATTGTATGCATATTCTAATAATTAATGAGGATATTTTAAGTGCATTTCGAGCATTACATCTCTGATCAGAAACTATTTCACCCAAATATTGTTGTAAAAATAGACAAAAATAGATGTAAATCAGCCCAAACCAGTACCAAATGTTGGTCTATAAGTCTGGAATTTGGCCCAAATATTACTTGCCACATACTAAATCTGATTGCATAGATTTTAGGATTACATCTGGTATACCAGTGGTGTCATACACGTCATATGTGGTCCAGGAAAGCCAAAATACAGCCACAGATGGCTGTATCAGGAAATGCTGATTTATTGCCACATACTAAATCTGATTGCATAGATTTTAGGATTACATCTGGTATACCAGTGGTGTCATATACGTCATATGTGGTCCAGGAAAGCCAAAATACAGCCACAGATGGCTGTATCAGGAAATGCTGATTTATTCTCAATTAAAGTAGATTAAAGGTTGAAAAGCATATTGTTTCCTACAGGAGTCGCCACTAAAATGGATTTTAATAGTGTGTTCATTCAGAAATTCATATCTAGCCCAAAGTGCAGGTTCAGGGAGTGTAGTTGGCGAAGGATTCATAAAAAGCCAGATCAACCCAAAACACCCCTTAAAGTTGGTCAATCTGGCTGAAATTTTCACAGGAAACTCAGTTTATATCAGAGAATGAATTTGTATAGGGTTGGCCCACTCGAGTGCCACTTTAAGAAATTCATAATATTGCCAATATGAAGCCCAAATTTTATTGTATGCATATTCTAATAATTAATGAGGATATTTTAAGCGCATTTCGAGCATTACATCTCTGATCAGAAACTATTTCACCCAAATATTGTTGTAAAAATAGACAAAAATAGATGTAAATCAGCCCAAACCAGTACCAAATGTTGGTCTATAAGTCTGGAATTTGGCCCAAATATTACTTGCCACACACTAAATCTGATTGCATAGGTTTTAGGATTACATCTGGTATACCAGTGGTGTCATATACGTCATATGTGGTCCAGGAAAGCCAAAATACAGCCACAGATGGCTGTATCAGGAAATGCTGATTTATTCTCAATTAAAGTAGATTAAAGGTTGAAAAGCATATTGTTTCCTACAGGAGTCGCCACTAAAATGGATTTTAATAGTGTGTTCATTCACAAATTCATATCTAGCCCAAAGTGCAGGTTCAGGGAGTGTAGTTGGCGAAGGATTCATAAAAAGCCAGATCAACCCAAAACACCCCTTAAAGTTGGTCAATCTGGCTGAAATTTTCACAGGAAACTCAGTTTATATCAGAGAATGAATTTGTATAGGGTTGGCCCACTCGAGTGCCACTTTAAGAAATTCAATTTTCGGGGTGAGGGGGCCTGTGACCCCCTCAGATTGGAAATTTCAAGTATATCATAATATTGCCAATATGAAGCCCAAATTTTATTGTATGCATATTCTAATAATTAATGAGGATATTTTAAGCGCATTTCGAGCATTACATCTCTGATCAGAAACTATTTTACCCAAATATTGTTGTAAAAATAGACAAAAATAGATGTAAATCAGCCCAAACCAGTACCAAATGTTGGTCTATAAGTCTGGAATTTGGCCCAAATATTACTTGCCACACACTAAATCTGATTGCATAGGTTTTAGGATTACATCTGGTATACCAGTGGTGTCATATACGTCATATGTGGTCCAGGAAAGCCAAAATACAGCCACAGATGGCTGTATCAGGAAATGCTGATTTATTCTCAATTAAAGTAGATTAAAGGTTGAAAAGCATATTGTTTCCTACAGGAGTCGCCACTAAAATGGATTTTAATAGTGTGTTCATTCAGAAATTCATATCTAGCCCAAAGTGCAGGTTCAGGGAGTGTAGTTTGCGAAGGATTCATAAAATGCCAGATCAACCCAAAACACCCCTTAAAGTTGGTCAATCTGGCTGAAATTTTCACAGGAAACTCAGTTTATATCAGAGAATGAATTTGTATAGGGCTGGCACACTCGAGTGCCACTTTAAAAATTTCAATTTTCGGGGTGAGGCGGCCTGTGACCCCCTCAGATTGGAAATTTCAAGCCCAAACCAGTACCAAATGTTGGTCTATAAGTCTGGAATTTGGCCCAAATATTACTTGCCACATACTAAATCTGATTGCATAGATTTTAGGATTACATCTGGTATACCAGTGGTGTCATATACGTCATATGTGGTCCAGGAAAGCCAAAATACAGCCACAGATGGCTGTATCAGGAAATGCTGATTTATTCTCAATTAAAGTAGATTAAAGGTTGAAAAGCATATTGTTTCCTACAGGAGTCGCCACTAAAATGGATTTTAATAGTGTGTTCATTCAGAAATTCATATCTAGCCCAAAGTGCAGGTTCAGGGAGTGTAGTTGGCGAAGGATTCATAAAAAGCCAGATCAACCCAAAACACCCCTTAAAGTTGGTCAATCTGGCTGAAATTTTCACAGGAAACTCAGTTTATATCAGAGAATGAATTTGTATAGGGTTGGCCCACTCGAGTGCCACTTTAAGAAATTCAATTTTCGGGGTGAGGGGGCCTGTGACCCCCTCAGATTGGAAATTTCAAGCCCAAACCAGTACCAAATGTTGGTCTATAAGTCTGGAATTTGGCCCAAATATTACTTGCCACATACTAAATCTGATTGCATAGATTTTAGGATTACATCTGGTATACCAGTGGTGTCATATACGTCATATGTGGTCCAGGAAAGCCAAAATACAGCCACAGATGGCTGTATCAGGAAATGCTGATTTATTCTCAATTAAAGTAGATTAAAGGTTGAAAAGCATATTGTTTCCTACAGGAGTCGCCACTAAAATGGATTTTAATAGTGTGTTCATTCAGAAATTCATATCTAGCCCAAAGTGCAGGTTCAGGGAGTGTAGTTTGCGAAGGATTCATAAAATGCCAGATCAACCCAAAACACCCCTTAAAGTTGGTCAATCTGGCTGAAATTTTCACAGGAAACTCAGTTTATATCAGAGAATGAATTTGTATAGGGCTGGCACACTCGAGTGCCACTTTAAAAATTTCAATTTTCGGGGTGAGGCGGCCTGTGACCCCCTCAGATTGGAAATTTCAAGCCCAAACCAGTACCAAATGTTGGTCTATAAGTCTGGAATTTGGCCCAAATATTACTTGCCACATACTAAATCTGATTGCATAGATTTTAGGATTACATCTGGTATACCAGTGGTGTCATATACGTCATATGTGGTCCAGGAAAGCCAAAATACAGCCACAGATGGCTGTATCAGGAAATGCTGATTTATTCTCAATTAAAGTAGATTAAAGGTTGAAAAGCATATTGTTTCCTACAGGAGTCGCCACTAAAATGGATTTTAATAGTGTGTTCATTCAGAAATTCATATCTAGCCCAAAGTGCAGGTTCAGGGAGTGTAGTTGGCGAAGGATTCATAAAAAGCCAGATCAACCCAAAACACCCCTTAAAGTTGGTCAATCTGGCTGAAATTTTCACAGGAAACTCAGTTTATATCAGAGAATGAATTTGTATAGGGTTGGCCCACTCGAGTGCCACTTTAAGAAATTCAATTTTCGGGGTGAGGGGGCCTGTGACCCCCTCAGATTGGAAATTTCAAGCCCAAACCAGTACCAAATGTTGGTCTATAAGTCTGGAATTTGGCCCAAATATTACTTGCCACGTACTAAATCTGATTGCATAGATTTTAGGATTACATCTGGTATACCAGTGGTGTCATATACGTCATATGTGGTCCAGGAAAGCCAAAATACAGCCACAGATGGCTGTATCAGGAAATGCTGATTTATTCTCAATTAAAGTAGATTAAAGGTTGAAAAGCATATTGTTTCCTACAGGAGTCGCCACTAAAATGGATTTTAATAGTGTGTTCATTCAGAAATTCATATCTAGCCCAAAGTGCAGGTTCAGGGAGTGTAGTTGGCGAAGGATTCATAAAAAGCCAGATCAACCCAAAACACCCCTTAAAGTTGGTCAATCTGGCTGAAATTTTCACAGGAAACTCAGTTTATATCAGAGAATGAATTTGTATAGGGTTGGCCCACTCGAGTGCCACTTTAAGAAATTCAATTTTCGGGGTGAGGGGGCCTATGACCCCCTCAGATTGGAAATTTCAAGTATATCATAATATTGCCAATATGAAGCCCAAATTTTATTGTATGCATATTCTAATAATTAATGAGGATATTTTAAGTGCATTTCGAGCATTACATCTCTGATCAGAAACTATTTTACCCAAATATTGTTGTAAAAATAGACAAAAATAGATGTAAATCAGCCCAAACCAGTATCAAATGTTGGTCTATAAGTCTGGAATTTGGCCCAAATATTACTTGCCACACACTAAATCTGATTGCATAGGTTTTAGGATTACATCTGGTATACCAGTGGTGTCATATACGCCATATGTGGTCCAGGAAAGCCAAAATACAGCCACAGATGGCTGTATCAGGAAATGCTGATTTATTCTCAATTAAAGTAGATTAAAGGTTGAAAAGCATATTGTTTACTACAGGAGTCGCCACTAAAATGGATTTTAATAGTGTGTTCATTCAGAAATTCATATCTAGCCCAAAGTGCAGGTTCAGGGAGTGTAGTTTGTGAAGGATTCATAAAATGCCAGATCAACCCAAAACACCCCTTAAAGTTGGTCAATCTGGCTGAAATTTTCACAGGAAACTCAGTTTATATCAGAGAATGAATTTGTATAGGGCTGGCACACTCGAGTGCCACTTTAAAAATTTCAATTTTCGGGGTGAGGCGGCCTGTGACCCCCTCAGATTGGAAATTTCAAGCCCAAACCAGTACCAAATGTTGGTCTATAAGTCTGGAATTTGGCCCAAATATTACTTGCCACATACTAAATCTGATTGCATAGATTTTAGGATTACATCTGGTATACCAGTGGTGTCATATACGTCATATGTGGTCCAGGAAAGCCAAAATACAGCCACAGATGGCTGTATCAGGAAATGCTGATTTATTCTCAATTAAAGTAGATTAAAGGTTGAAAAGCATATTGTTTCCTACAGGAGTCGCCACTAAAATGGATTTTAATAGTGTGTTCATTCAGAAATTCATATCTAGCCCAAAGTGCAGGTTCAGGGAGTGTAGTTGGCGAAGGATTCATAAAAAGCCAGATCAACCCAAAACACCCCTTAAAGTTGGTCAATCTGGCTGAAATTTTCACAGGAAACTCAGTTTATATCAGAGAATGAATTTGTATAGGGTTGGCCCACTCGAGTGCCACTTTAAGAAATTCAATTTTCGGGGTGAGGGGGCCTGTGACCCCCTCAGATTGGAAATTTCAAGCCCAAACCAGTACCAAATGTTGGTCTATAAGTCTGGAATTTGGCCCAAATATTACTTGCCACATACTAAATCTGATTGCATAGATTTTAGGATTACATCTGGTATACCAGTGGTGTCATATACGTCATATGTGGTCCAGGAAAGCCAAAATACAGCCACAGATGGCTGTATCAGGAAATGCTGATTTATTCTCAATTAAAGTAGATTAAAGGTTGAAAAGCATATTGTTTCCTACAGGAGTCGCCACTAAAATGGATTTTAATAGTGTGTTCATTCAGACATTCATATCTAGCCCAAAGTGCAGGTTCAGGGAGTGTAGTTGGCGAAGGATTCATAAAAAGCCAGATCAACCCAAAACACCCCTTAAAGTTGGTCAATCTGGCTGAAATTTTCACAGGAAACTCAGTTTATATCAGAGAATGAATTTGTATAGGGTTGGCCCACTCGAGTGCCACTTTAAGAAATTCAATTTTCGGGGTGAGGGGGCCTATGACCCCCTCAGATTGGAAATTTCAAGTATATCATAATATTGCCAATATGAAGCCCAAATTTTATTGTATGCATATTCTAATAATTAATGAGGATATTTTAAGTGCATTTCGAGCATTACATCTCTGATCAGAAACTATTTTACCCAAATATTGTTGTAAAAATAGACAAAAATAGATGTAAATCAGCCCAAACCAGTACCAAATGTTGGTCTATAAGTCTGGAATTTGGCCCAAATATTACTTGCCACACACTAAATCTGATTGCATAGGTTTTAGGATTACATCTGGTATACCAGTGGTGTCATATACGTCATATGTGGTCCAGGAAAGCCAAAATACAGCCACAGATGGCTGTATCAGGAAATGCTGATTTATTCTCAATTAAAGTAGATTAAAGGTTGAAAAGCATATTGTTTACTACAGGAGTCGCCACTAAAATGGATTTTAATAGTGTGTTCATTCAGAAATTCATATCTAGCCCAAAGTGCAGGTTCAGGGAGTGTAGTTTGCGAAGGATTCATAAAATGCCAGATCAACCCAAAACACCCCTTAAAGTTGGTCAATCTGGCTGAAATTTTCACAGGAAACTCAGTTTATATCAGAGAATGAATTTGTATAGGGCTGGCACACTCGAGTGCCACTTTAAAAATTTCAATTTTCGGGGTGAGGCGGCCTGTGACCCCCTCAGATTGGAAATTTCAAGCCCAAACCAGTACCAAATGTTGGTCTATAAGTCTGGAATTTGGCCCAAATATTACTTGCCACACACTAAATCTGATTGCATAAGTTTTAGGATTACATCTGGTATACTATTGGTGTCATATACGTCATATGTGGTCCAGGAAAGCCAAAATACAGCCACAGATGGTTGTATCAGGAAATGCTGATTTATTCTCAATTAAGGTAGATTCAACCTTGAAAAGCATATTGTTTCCTACAGGAGTCGCCACTAAAATGAATTTTAATAGTGTGTTAATTCAGAAATTCATATCTAGCCCAAAGTGCAGTTTCAGGGAGTGTAGTTGGTGAAGGATTCATAAAATGCCAGATCAACCCAAAACACCCCTTAAAGTTGGTCAATCTGGCTGAAATTTTCACAGGAAACTCAGTTTATATCAGAGAATGAATTTGTATAGGGCTGGCCCACTCGAGTGCCACTTTAAGAATTTCAATTTTCGGGGTGAGGGCGCCTATAGATGACACCCTCAGATTGGAAATTTCAAGTATATCATAATATTGCCAATATGAAGCCCAAATTTTATTTTATGCATATTGTAATAATTAATGAGGATATTTTAAGCGCATTTCGAGCATTACATCTCTGATCAGAAACTATTTCACCCAAATATTGTTGTAAAAATAGACAAAAATAGATGTAAATCAGCCCAAACCAGTACCAAATGTTGGTCTATAAGTCTGGAATTTGGCCCAAATATTACTTGCCACATACTAAATCTGATTGCATAGATTTTAGGATTACATCTGGTATACCAGTGGTGTCATATACGTCATATGTGGTCCAGGAAAGCCAAAATACAGCCACAGATGGCTGTATCAGGAAATGCTGATTTATTCTCAATTAAAGTAGATTAAAGGTTGAAAAGCATATTGTTTCCTACAGGAGTCGCCACTAAAATGGATTTTAATAGTGTGTTCATTCAGAAATTCATATCTAGCCCAAAGTGCAGGTTCAGGGAGTGTAGTTGGCGAAGGATTCATAAAAAGCCAGATCAACCCAAAACACCCCTTAAAGTTGGTCAATCTGGCTGAAATTTTCACAGGAAACTCAGTTTATATCAGAGAATGAATTTGTATAGGGTTGGCCCACTCGAGTGCCACTTTAAGAAATTCAATTTTCGGGGTGAGGGGGCCTGTGACCCCCTCAGATTGGAAATTTCAAGTATATCATAATATTGCCAATATGAAGCCCAAATTTTATTGTATGCATATTCTAATAATTAATGAGGATATTTTAAGTGCATTTCGAGCATTACATCTCTGATCAGAAACTATTTCACCCAAATATTGTTGTAAAAATAGCCAAAAATAGATGTCAATCAGTCCAAACCAGTACCAAATGTTGGTCTATAAGTCTGGAATTTGGCCCAAATATTACTTGCCACACACTAAATCTGACTGCATAGGTTTTAGGATTACATCTGGTATACCAGTGGTGTCATATACGTCATATGTGGTCCAGGAAAGCCAAAATACAGCCACAGATGGCTGTATCAGGAAATGCTGATTTATTCTCAATTAAAGTAGATTAAAGGTTGAAAAGCATATTGTTTCCTACAGGAGTCGCCACTAAAATGGATTTTAATAGTGTGTTCATTCAGAAATTCATATCTAGCCCAAAGTGCAGGTTCAGGGAGTGTAGTTTACGAAGGATTCATAAAATGCCAGATCAACCCAAAACACCCCTTAAAGTTGGTCAATCTGGCTGAAATTTTCACAGGAAACTCAGTTTATATCAGAGAATGAATTTGTATAGGGCTGGCACACTCGAGTGCCACTTTAAAAATTTCAATTTTCGGGGTGAGGCGGCCTGTGACCCCCTCAGATTGGAAATTTCAAGCCCAAACCAGTACCAAATGTTGGTCTATAAGTCTGGAATTTGGCCCAAATATTACTTGCCACATACTAAATCTGATTGCATAGATTTTAGGATTACATCTGGTATACCAGTGGTGTCATATACGTCATATGTGGTCCAGGAAAGCCAAAATACAGCCACAGATGGCTGTATCAGGAAATGCTGATTTATTCTCAATTAAAGTAGATTAAAGGTTGAAAAGCATATTGTTTCCTACAGGAGTCGCCACTAAAATGGATTTTAATAGTGTGTTCATTCAGAAATTCATATCTAGCCCAAAGTGCAGGTTCAGGGAGTGTAGTTGGCGAAGGATTCATAAAAAGCCAGATCAACCCAAAACACCCCTTAAAGTTGGTCAATCTGGCTGAAATTTTCACAGGAAACTCAGTTTATATCAGAGAATGAATTTGTATAGGGTTGGCCCACTCGAGTGCCACTTTAAGAAATTCAATTTTCGGGGTGAGGGGGCCTGTGACCCCCTCAGATTGGAAATTTCAAGCCCAAACCAGTACCAAATGTTGGTCTATAAGTCTGGAATTTGGCCCAAATATTACTTGCCACATACTAAATCTGATTGCATAGATTTTAGGATTACATCTGGTATACCAGTGGTGTCATATACGTCATATGTGGTCCAGGAAAGCCAAAATACAGCCACAGATGGCTGTATCAGGAAATGCTGATTTATTCTCAATTAAAGTAGATTAAAGGTTGAAAAGCATATTGTTTCCTACAGGAGTCGCCACTAAAATGGATTTTAATAGTGTGTTCATTCAGAAATTCATATCTAGCCCAAAGTGCAGGTTCAGGGAGTGTAGTTGGCGAAGGATTCATAAAAAGCCAGATCAACCCAAAACACCCCTTAAAGTTGGTCAATCTGGCTGAAATTTTCACAGGAAACTCAGTTTATATCAGAGAATGAATTTGTATAGGGTTGGCCCACTCGAGTGCCACTTTAAGAAATTCAATTTTCGGGGTGAGGGGGCCTATGACCCCCTCAGATTGGAAATTTCAAGTATATCATAATATTGCCAATATGAAGCCCAAATTTTATTGTATGCATATTCTAATAATTAATGAGGATATTTTAAGTGCATTTCGAGCATTACATCTCTGATCAGAAACTATTTTACCCAAATATTGTTGTAAAAATAGACAAAAATAGATGTAAATCAGCCCAAACCAGTACCAAATGTTGGTCTATAAGTCTGGAATTTGGCCCAAATATTACTTGCCACACACTAAATCTGATTGCATAGGTTTTAGGATTACATCTGGTATACCAGTGGTGTCATATACGTCATATGTGGTCCAGGAAAGCCAAAATACAGCCACAGATGGCTGTATCAGGAAATGCTGATTTATTCTCAATTAAAGTAGATTAAAGGTTGAAAAGCATATTGTTTACTACAGGAGTCGCCACTAAAATGGATTTTAATAGTGTGTTCATTCAGAAATTCATATCTAGCCCAAAGTGCAGGTTCAGGGAGTGTAGTTTGCGAAGGATTCATAAAAAGCCAGATCAACCCAAAACACCCCTTAAAGTTGGTCAATCTGGCTGAAATTTTCACAGGAAACTCAGTTTATATCAGAGAATGAATTTGTATAGGGCTGGCACACTCGAGTGCCACTTTAAAAATTTCAATTTTCGGGGTGAGGCGGCCTGTGACCCCCTCAGATTGGAAATTTCAAGCCCAAACCAGTACCAAATGTTGGTCTATAAGTCTGGAATTTGGCCCAAATATTACTTGCCACACACTAAATCTGATTGCATAAGTTTTAGGATTACATCTGGTATACTATTGGTGTCATATACGTCATATGTGGTCCAGGAAAGCCAAAATACAGCCACAGATGGTTGTATCAGGAAATGCTGATTTATTCTCAATTAAGGTAGATTCAACGTTGAAAAGCATATTGTTTCCTACAGGAGTCGCCACTAAAATGAATTTTAATAGTGTGTTAATTCAGAAATTCATATCTAGCCCAAAGTGCAGTTTCAGGGAGTGTAGTTGGTGAAGGATTCATAAAATGCCAGATCAACCCAAAACACCCCTTAAAGTTGGTCAATCTGGCTGAAATTTTCACAGGAAACTCAGTTTATATCAGAGAATGAATTTGTATAGGGCTGGCCCACTCGAGTGCCACTTTAAGAATTTCAATTTTCGGGGTGAGGGCGCCTATAGATGACACCCTCAGATTGGAAATTTCAAGTATATCATAATATTGCCAATATGAAGCCCAAATTTTATTTTATGCATATTCTAATAATTAATGAGGATATTTTAAGCGCATTTCGAGCATTACATCTCTGATCAGAAACTATTTCACCCAAATATTGTTGTAAAAATAGACAAAAATAGATGTAAATCAGCCCAAACCAGTACCAAATGTTGGTCTATAAGTCTGGAATTTGGCCCAAATATTACTTGCCACATACTAAATCTGATTGCATAGATTTTAGGATTACATCTGGTATACCAGTGGTGTCATATACGTCATATGTGGTCCAGGAAAGCCAAAATACAGCCACAGATGGCTGTATCAGGAAATGCTGATTTATTCTCAATTAAAGTAGATTAAAGGTTGAAAAGCATATTGTTTCCTACAGGAGTCGCCACTAAAATGGATTTTAATAGTGTGTTCATTCAGAAATTCATATCTAGCCCAAAGTGCAGGTTCAGGGAGTGTAGTTGGCGAAGGATTCATAAAAAGCCAGATCAACCCAAAACACCCCTTAAAGTTGGTCAATCTGGCTGAAATTTTCACAGGAAACTCAGTTTATATCAGAGAATGAATTTGTATAGGGTTGGCCCACTCGAGTGCCACTTTAAGAAATTCAATTTTCGGGGTGAGGGGGCCTGTGACCCCCTCAGATTGGAAATTTCAAGTATATCATAATATTGCCAATATGAAGCCCAAATTTTATTGTATGCATATTCTAATAATTAATGAGGATATTTTAAGTGCATTTCGAGCATTACATCTCTGATCAGAAACTATTTCACCCAAATATTGTTGTAAAAATAGCCAAAAATAGATGTCAATCAGTCCAAACCAGTACCAAATGTTGGTCTATAAGTCTGGAATTTGGCCCAAATATTACTTGCCACACACTAAATCTGACTGCATAGGTTTTAGGATTACATCTGGTATACCAGTGGTGTCATATACGTCATATGTGGTCCAGGAAAGCCAAAATACAGCCACAGATGGCTGTATCAGGAAATGCTGATTTATTCTCAATTAAAGTAGATTAAAGGTTGAAAAGCATATTGTTTCCTACAGGAGTCGCCACTAAAATGGATTTTAATAGTGTGTTCATTCAGAAATTCATATCTAGCCCAAAGTGCAGGTTCAGGGAGTGTAGTTTACGAAGGATTCATAAAATGCCAGATCAACCCAAAACACCCCTTAAAGTTGGTCAATCTGGCTGAAATTTTCACAGGAAACTCAGTTTATATCAGAGAATGAATTTGTATAGGGCTGGCACACTCGAGTGCCACTTTAAAAATTTCAATTTTCGGGGTGAGGCGGCCTGTGACCCCCTCAGATTGGAAATTTCAAGTATATCATAATATTGCCAATATGAAGCCCAAATTTTATTGTATGCATATTCTAATAATTAATGAGGATATTTTAAGTGCATTTCGAGCATTACATCTCTGATCAGAAACTATTTCACCCAAATATTGTTGTAAAAATAGCCAAAAATAGATGTCAATCAGTCCAAACCAGTACCAAATGTTGGTCTATAAGTCTGGAATTTGGCCCAAATATTACTTGCCACACACTAAATCTGATTGCATAGGTTTTAGGATTACATCTGGTATACCAGTGGTGTCATATACGTCATATGTGGTCCAGGAAAGCCAAAATACAGCCACAGATGGTTGTATCAGGAAATGCTGATTTATTCTCAATTAAGGTAGATTCAACGTTGAAAAGCATATTGTTTCCTACAGGAGTCGCCACTAAAATGGATTTTAATAGTGTGTTAATTCAGAAATTCATATCTAGCCCAAAGTGCAGTTTCAGGGAGTGTAGTTGGTGAAGGATTCATAAAATGCCAGATCAACCCAAAACACCCCTTAAAGTTGGTCAATCTGGCTGAAATTTTCACAGGAAACTCAGTTTATATCAGAGAATGAATTTGTATAGGGCTGGCCCACTCGAGTGCCACTTTAAGAATTTCAATTTTCGGGGTGAGGGCGCCTATAGATGACACCCTCAGATTGGAAATTTCAAGTATATCATAATATTGCCAATATGAAGCCCAAATTTTATTTTATGCATATTCTAATAATTAATGAGGATATTTTAAGCGCATTTCGAGCATTACATCTCTGATCAGAAACTATTTCACCCAAATATTGTTGTAAAAATAGACAAAAATAGATGTAAATCAGCCCAAACCAGTACCAAATGTTGGTCTATAAGTCTGGAATTTGGCCCAAATATTACTTGCCACATACTAAATCTGATTGCATAGATTTTAGGATTACATCTGGTATACCAGTGGTGTCATATACGTCATATGTGGTCCAGGAAAGCCAAAATACAGCCACAGATGGCTGTATCAGGAAATGCTGATTTATTCTCAATTAAAGTAGATTAAAGGTTGAAAAGCATATTGTTTCCTACAGGAGTCGCCACTAAAATGGATTTTAATAGTGTGTTCATTCAGAAATTCATATCTAGCCCAAAGTGCAGGTTCAGGGAGTGTAGTTGGCGAAGGATTCATAAAAAGCCAGATCAACCCAAAACACCCCTTAAAGTTGGTCAATCTGGCTGAAATTTTCACAGGAAACTCAGTTTATATCAGAGAATGAATTTGTATAGGGTTGGCCCACTCGAGTGCCACTTTAAGAAATTCAATTTTCGGGGTGAGGGGGCCTGTGACCCCCTCAGATTGGAAATTTCAAGTATATCATAATATTGCCAATATGAAGCCCAAATTTTATTGTATGCATATTCTAATAATTAATGAGGATATTTTAAGTGCATTTCGAGCATTACATCTCTGATCAGAAACTATTTCACCCAAATATTGTTGTAAAAATAGCCAAAAATAGATGTCAATCAGTCCAAACCAGTACCAAATGTTGGTCTATAAGTCTGGAATTTGGCCCAAATATTACTTGCCACACACTAAATCTGACTGCATAGGTTTTAGGATTACATCTGGTATACCAGTGGTGTCATATACGTCATATGTGGTCCAGGAAAGCCAAAATACAGCCACAGATGGCTGTATCAGGAAATGCTGATTTATTCTCAATTAAAGTAGATTAAAGGTTGAAAAGCATATTGTTTCCTACAGGAGTCGCCACTAAAATGGATTTTAATAGTGTGTTCATTCAGAAATTCATATCTAGCCCAAAGTGCAGGTTCAGGGAGTGTAGTTTACGAAGGATTCATAAAATGCCAGATCAACCCAAAACACCCCTTAAAGTTGGTCAATCTGGCTGAAATTTTCACAGGAAACTCAGTTTATATCAGAGAATGAATTTGTATAGGGCTGGCACACTCGAGTGCCACTTTAAAAATTTCAATTTTCGGGGTGAGGCGGCCTGTGACCCCCTCAGATTGGAAATTTCAAGTATATCATAATATTGCCAATATGAAGCCCAAATTTTATTGTATGCATATTCTAATAATTAATGAGGATATTTTAAGTGCATTTCGAGCATTACATCTCTGATCAGAAACTATTTCACCCAAATATTGTTGTAAAAATAGCCAAAAATAGATGTCAATCAGTCCAAACCAGTACCAAATGTTGGTCTATAAGTCTGGAATTTGGCCCAAATATTACTTGCCACACACTAAATCTGATTGCATAGGTTTTAGGATTACATCTGGTATACCAGTGGTGTCATATACGTCATATGTGGTCCAGGAAAGCCAAAATACAGCCACAGATGGCTGTATCAGGAAATGCTGATTTATTCTCAATTAAAGTAGATTAAAGGTTGAAAAGCATATTGTTTCCTACAGGAGTCGCCACTAAAATGGATTTTAATAGTGTGTTCATTCAGAAATTCATATCTAGCCCAAAGTGCAGGTTCAGGGAGTGTAGTTGGCGAAAGATTCATAAAAAGCCAGATCAACCCAAAACACCCCTTAAAGTTGGTCAATCTGGCTGAAATTTTCACAGGAAACTCAGTTTATATCAGAGAATGAATTTGTATAGGGTTGGCCCACTCGAGTGCCACTTTTAAGAATTTCAATTTTCGGGGTGAGGGGGCCTATGACCCCCTCAGATTGGAAATTTCAAGTATATCATAATATTGCCAATATGAAGCCCAAATTTTATTTTATGCATATTCTAATAATTAATGAGGATATTTTAAGCGCATTTCGAGCATTACATCTCTGATCAGAAACTATTTCACCCAAATATTGTTGTAAAAATAGCCAAAAATAGATGTAAATCAGCCCAAACCAGTACCAAATGTTGGTCTATAAGTCTGGAATTTGGCCCAAATATTCCTTGCCACATACTAAATCTGATTGCATAGATTTTAGGATTACATCTGGTATACCAGTGGTGTCATATACGTCATATGTGGTCCAGGAAAGCCAAAATACAGCCACAGATGGCTGTATCAGGAAATGCTGATTTATTCTCAATTAAAGTAGATTAAAGGTTGAAAAGCATATTGTTTCCTACAGGAGTCGCCACTAAAATGGATTTTAATAGTGTGTTCATTCAGAAATTCATATCTAGCCCAAAGTGCAGGTTCAGGGAGTGTAGTTGGCGAAGGATTCATAAAAAGCCAGATCAACCCAAAACACCCCTTAAAGTTGGTCAATCTGGCTGAAATTTTCACAGGAAACTCAGTTTATATCAGAGAATGAATTTGTATAGGGTTGGCCCACTCGAGTGCCACTTTAAGAAATTCAATTTTCGGGGTGAGGGGGCCTATGACCCCCTCAGATTGGAAATTTCAAGTATATCATAATATTGCAATATGAAGCCCAAATTTTATTGTATGCATATTCTAATAATTAATGAGGATATTTTAAGTGCATTTCGAGCATTACATCTCTGATCAGAAACTATTTCACCCAAATATTGTTGTAAAAATAGCCAAAAATAGATGTCAATCAGTCCAAACCAGTACCAAATGTTGGTCTATAAGTCTGGAATTTGGCCCAAATATTACTTGCCACACACTAAATCTGATTGCATAGGTTTTAGGATTACATCTGGTATACCAGTGGTGTCATATACGTCATATGTGGTCCAGGAAAGCCAAAATACAGCCACAGATGGCTGTATCAGGAAATGCTGATTTATTCTCAATTAAAGTAGATTAAAGGTTGAAAAGCATATTGTTTCCTACAGGAGTCGCCACTAAAATGGATTTTAATAGTGTGTTCATTCAGAAATTCATATCTAGCCCAAAGTGCAGGTTCAGGGAGTGTAGTTGGCGAAAGATTCATAAAAAGCCAGATCAACCCAAAACACCCCTTAAAGTTGGTCAATCTGGCTGAAATTTTCACAGGAAACTCAGTTTATATCAGAGAATGAATTTGTATAGGGTTGGCCCACTCGAGTGCCACTTTTAAGAATTTCAATTTTCGGGGTGAGGGGGCCTATGACCCCCTCAGATTGGAAATTTCAAGTATATCATAATATTGCCAATATGAAGCCCAAATTTTATTTTATGCATATTCTAATAATTAATGAGGATATTTTAAGCGCATTTCGAGCATTACATCTCTGATCAGAAACTATTTCACCCAAATATTGTTGTAAAAATAGCCAAAAATAGATGTAAATCAGCCCAAACCAGTACCAAATGTTGGTCTATAAGTCTGGAATTTGGCCCAAATATTCCTTGCCACATACTAAATCTGATTGCATAGATTTTAGGATTACATCTGGTATACCAGTGGTGTCATATACGTCATATGTGGTCCAGGAAAGCCAAAATACAGCCACAGATGGCTGTATCAGGAAATGCTGATTTATTCTCAATTAAAGTAGATTAAAGGTTGAAAAGCATATTGTTTCCTACAGGAGTCGCCACTAAAATGGATTTTAATAGTGTGTTCATTCAGAAATTCATATCTAGCCCAAAGTGCAGGTTCAGGGAGTGTAGTTGGCGAAGGATTCATAAAAAGCCAGATCAACCCAAAACACCCCTTAAAGTTGGTCAATCTGGCTGAAATTTTCACAGGAAACTCAGTTTATATCAGAGAATGAATTTGTATAGGGTTGGCCCACTCGAGTGCCACTTTAAGAAATTCAATTTTCGGGGTGAGGGGGCCTATGACCCCCTCAGATTGGAAATTTCAAGTATATCATAATATTGCAATATGAAGCCCAAATTTTATTGTATGCATATTCTAATAATTAATGAGGATATTTTAAGTGCATTTCGAGCATTACATCTCTGATCAGAAACTATTTCACCCAAATATTGTTGTAAAAATAGCCAAAAATAGATGTCAATCAGTCCAAACCAGTACCAAATGTTGGTCTATAAGTCTGGAATTTGGCCCAAATATTACTTGCCACACACTAAATCTGATTGCATAGGTTTTAGGATTACATCTGGTATACCAGTGGTGTCATATACGTCATATGTGGTCCAGGAAAGCCAAAATACAGCCACAGATGGCTGTATCAGGAAATGCTGATTTATTCTCAATTAAAGTAGATTAAAGGTTGAAAAGCATATTGTTTCCTACAGGAGTCGCCACTAAAATGGATTTTAATAGTGTGTTCATTCAGAAATTCATATCTAGCCCAAAGTGCAGGTTCAGGGAGTGTAGTTTACGAAGGATTCATAAAATGCCAGATCAACCCAAAACACCCCTTAAAGTTGGTCAATCTGGCTGAAATTTTCACAGGAAACTCAGTTTATATCAGAGAATGAATTTGTATAGGGCTGGCACACTCGAGTGCCACTTTAAAAATTTCAATTTTCGGGGTGAGGCGGCCTGTGACCCCCTCAGATTGGAAATTTCAAGTATATCATAATATTGCCAATATGAAGCCCAAATTTTATTGTATGCATATTCTAATAATTAATGAGGATATTTTAAGTGCATTTCGAGCATTACATCTCTGATCAGAAACTATTTCACCCAAATATTGTTGTAAAAATAGCCAAAAATAGATGTCAATCAGTCCAAACCAGTACCAAATGTTGGTCTATAAGTCTGGAATTTGGCCCAAATATTACTTGCCACACACTAAATCTGATTGCATAGGTTTTAGGATTACATCTGGTATACCAGTGGTGTCATATACGTCATATGTGGTCCAGGAAAGCCAAAATACAGCCACAGATGGCTGTATCAGGAAATGCTGATTTATTCTCAATTAAAGTAGATTAAAGGTTGAAAAGCATATTGTTTCCTACAGGAGTCGCCACTAAAATGGATTTTAATAGTGTGTTCATTCAGAAATTCATATCTAGCCCAAAGTGCAGGTTCAGGGAGTGTAGTTGGCGAAAGATTCATAAAAAGCCAGATCAACCCAAAACACCCCTTAAAGTTGGTCAATCTGGCTGAAATTTTCACAGGAAACTCAGTTTATATCAGAGAATGAATTTGTATAGGGTTGGCCCACTCGAGTGCCACTTTTAAGAATTTCAATTTTCGGGGTGAGGGGGCCTATGACCCCCTCAGATTGGAAATTTCAAGTATATCATAATATTGCCAATATGAAGCCCAAATTTTATTTTATGCATATTCTAATAATTAATGAGGATATTTTAAGCGCATTTCGAGCATTACATCTCTGATCAGAAACTATTTCACCCAAATATTGTTGTAAAAATAGCCAAAAATAGATGTAAATCAGCCCAAACCAGTACCAAATGTTGGTCTATAAGTCTGGAATTTGGCCCAAATATTCCTTGCCACATACTAAATCTGATTGCATAGATTTTAGGATTACATCTGGTATACCAGTGGTGTCATATACGTCATATGTGGTCCAGGAAAGCCAAAATACAGCCACAGATGGCTGTATCAGGAAATGCTGATTTATTCTCAATTAAAGTAGATTAAAGGTTGAAAAGCATATTGTTTCCTACAGGAGTCGCCACTAAAATGGATTTTAATAGTGTGTTCATTCAGAAATTCATATCTAGCCCAAAGTGCAGGTTCAGGGAGTGTAGTTTACGAAGGATTCATAAAATGCCAGATCAACCCAAAACACCCCTTAAAGTTGGTCAATCTGGCTGAAATTTTCACAGGAAACTCAGTTTATATCAGAGAATGAATTTGTATAGGGCTGGCACACTCGAGTGCCACTTTAAAAATTTCAATTTTCGGGGTGAGGCGGCCTGTGACCCCCTCAGATTGGAAATTTCAAGTATATCATAATATTGCCAATATGAAGCCCAAATTTTATTGTATGCATATTCTAATAATTAATGAGGATATTTTAAGTGCATTTCGAGCATTACATCTCTGATCAGAAACTATTTCACCCAAATATTGTTGTAAAAATAGCCAAAAATAGATGTCAATCAGTCCAAACCAGTACCAAATGTTGGTCTATAAGTCTGGAATTTGGCCCAAATATTACTTGCCACACACTAAATCTGATTGCATAGGTTTTAGGATTACATCTGGTATACCAGTGGTGTCATATACGTCATATGTGGTCCAGGAAAGCCAAAATACAGCCACAGATGGCTGTATCAGGAAATGCTGATTTATTCTCAATTAAAGTAGATTAAAGGTTGAAAAGCATATTGTTTCCTACAGGAGTCGCCACTAAAATGGATTTTAATAGTGTGTTCATTCAGAAATTCATATCTAGCCCAAAGTGCAGGTTCAGGGAGTGTAGCTGGCGAAAGATTCATAAAAAGCCAGATCAACCCAAAACACCCCTTAAAGTTGGTCAATCTGGCTGAAATTTTCACAGGAAACTCAGTTTATATCAGAGAATGAATTTGTATAGGGTTGGCCCACTCGAGTGCCACTTTTAAGAATTTCAATTTTCGGGGTGAGGGGGCCTATGACCCCCTCAGATTGGAAATTTCAAGTATATCATAATATTGCCAATATGAAGCCCAAATTTTATTTTATGCATATTCTAATAATTAATGAGGATATTTTAAGCGCATTTCGAGCATTACATCTCTGATCAGAAACTATTTCACCCAAATATTGTTGTAAAAATAGCCAAAAATAGATGTAAATCAGCCCAAACCAGTACCAAATGTTGGTCTATAAGTCTGGAATTTGGCCCAAATATTCCTTGCCACATACTAAATCTGATTGCATAGATTTTAGGATTACATCTGGTATACCAGTGGTGTCATATACGTCATATGTGGTCCAGGAAAGCCAAAATACAGCCACAGATGGCTGTATCAGGAAATGCTGATTTATTCTCAATTAAAGTAGATTAAAGGTTGAAAAGCATATTGTTTCCTACAGGAGTCGCCACTAAAATGGATTTTAATAGTGTGTTCATTCAGAAATTCATATCTAGCCCAAAGTGCAGGTTCAGGGAGTGTAGTTGGCGAAAGATTCATAAAAAGCCAGATCAACCCAAAACACCCCTTAAAGTTGGTCAATCTGGCTGAAATTTTCACAGGAAACTCAGTTTATATCAGAGAATGAATTTGTATAGGGTTGGCCCACTCGAGTGCCACTTTTAAGAATTTCAATTTTCGGGGTGAGGGGGCCTATGACCCCCTCAGATTGGAAATTTCAAGTATATCATAATATTGCCAATATGAAGCCCAAATTTTATTTTATGCATATTCTAATAATTAATGAGGATATTTTAAGCGCATTTCGAGCATTACATCTCTGATCAGAAACTATTTCACCCAAATATTGTTGTAAAAATAGCCAAAAATAGATGTAAATCAGCCCAAACCAGTACCAAATGTTGGTCTATAAGTCTGGAATTTGGCCCAAATATTCCTTGCCACATACTAAATCTGATTGCATAGATTTTAGGATTACATCTGGTATACCAGTGGTGTCATATACGTCATATGTGGTCCAGGAAAGCCAAAATACAGCCACAGATGGCTGTATCAGGAAATGCTGATTTATTCTCAATTAAAGTAGATTAAAGGTTGAAAAGCATATTGTTTCCTACAGGAGTCGCCACTAAAATGGATTTTAATAGTGTGTTCATTCAGAAATTCATATCTAGCCCAAAGTGCAGGTTCAGGGAGTGTAGTTGGCGAAGGATTCATAAAAAGCCAGATCAACCCAAAACACCCCTTAAAGTTGGTCAATCTGGCTGAAATTTTCACAGGAAACTCAGTTTATATCAGAGAATGAATTTGTATAGGGTTGGCCCACTCGAGTGCCACTTTAAGAAATTCAATTTTCGGGGTGAGGGGGCCTATGACCCCCTCAGATTGGAAATTTCAAGTATATCATAATATTGCCAATATGAAGCCCAAATTTTATTGTATGCATATTCTAATAATTAATGAGGATATTTTAAGTGCATTTCGAGCATAACATCTCTGATCAGAAACTATTTCACCCAAATATTGTTGTAAAAATAGCCAAAAATAGATGTCAATCAGTCCAAACCAGTACCAAATGTTGGTCTATAAGTCTGGAATTTGGCCCAAATATTACTTGCCACACACTAAATCTGATTGCATAGGTTTTAGGATTACATCTGGTATACCAGTGGTGTCATATACGTCATATGTGGTCCAGGAAAGCCAAAATACAGCCACAGATGGCTGTATCAGGAAATGCTGATTTATTCTCAATTAAAGTAGATTAAAGGTTGAAAAGCATATTGTTTCCTACAGGAGTCGCCACTAAAATGGATTTTAATAGTGTGTTCATTCAGAAATTCATATCTAGCCCAAAGTGCAGGTTCAGGGAGTGTAGTTGGCGAAGGATTCATAAAAAGCCAGATCAACCCAAAACACCCCTTAAAGTTGGTCAATCTGGCTGAAATTTTCACAGGAAACTCAGTTTATATCAGAGAATGAATTTGTATAGGGTTGGCCCACTCGAGTGCCACTTTTGAGAATTTCAATTTTCGGGGTGAGGGGGCCTATGACCCCCTCAGATTGGAAATTTCAAGTATATCATAATATTGCCAATATGAAGCCCAAATTTTATTTTATGCATATTCTAATAATTAATGAGGATATTTTAAGCGCATTTCGAGCATTACATCTCTGATCAGAAACTATTTCACCCAAATATTGTTGTAAAAATAGACAAAAATAGATGTAAATCAGCCCAAACCAGTACCAAATGTTGGTCTATAAGTCTGGAATTTGGCCCAAATATTACTTGCCACATACTAAATCTGATTGCATAGATTTTAGGATTACATCTGGTATACCAGTGGTGTCATATACGTCATATGTGGTCCAGGAAAGCCAAAATACAGCCACAGATGGCTGTATCAGGAAATGCTGATTTATTCTCAATTAAAGTAGATTAAAGGTTGAAAAGCATATTGTTTCCTACAGGAGTCGCCACTAAAATGGATTTTAATAGTGTGTTCATTCAGAAATTCATATCTAGCCCAAAGTGCAGGTTCAGGGAGTGTAGTTGGCGAAGGATTCATAAAAAGCCAGATCAACCCAAAACACCCCTTAAAGTTGGTCAATCTGGCTGAAATTTTCACAGGAAACTCAGTTTATATCAGAGAATGAATTTGTATAGGGTTGGCCCACTCGAGTGCCACTTTAAGAAATTCAATTTTCGGGGTGAGGGGGCCTATGACCCCCTCAGATTGGAAATTTCAAGTATATCATAATATTGCCAATATGAAGCCCAAATTTTATTGTATGCATATTCTAATAATTAATGAGGATATTTTAAGCGCATTTCGAGCATTACATCTCTGATCAGAAACTATTTCACCCAAATATTGTTGTAAAAATAGCCAAAAATAGATGTCAATCAGTCCAAACCAGTACCAAATGTTGGTCTATAAGTCTGGAATTTGGCCCAAATATTACTTGCCACACACTAAATCTGATTGCATAGGTTTTAGGATTACATCTGGTATACCAGTGGTGTCATATACGTCATATGTGGTCCAGGAAAGCCAAAATACAGCCACAGATGGCTGTATCAGGAAATGCTGATTTATTCTCAATTAAAGTAGATTAAAGGTTGAAAAGCATATTGTTTCCTACAGGAGTCGCCACTAAAATGGATTTTAATAGTGTGTTCATTCAGAAATTCATATCTAGCCCAAAGTGCAGGTTCAGGGAGTGTAGTTGGCGAAGGATTCATAAAAAGCCAGATCAACCCAAAACACCCCTTAAAGTTGGTCAATCTGGCTGAAATTTTCACAGGAAACTCAGTTTATATCAGAGAATGAATTTGTATAGGGTTGGCCCACTCGAGTGCCACTTTTAAGAATTTCAATTTTCGGGGTGAGGGGGCCTATGACCCCCTCAGATTGGAAATTTCAAGTATATCATAATATTGCCAATATGAAGCCCAAATTTTATTTTATGCATATTCTAATAATTAATGAGGATATTTTAAGCGCATTTCGAGCATTACATCTCTGATCAGAAACTATTTCACCCAAATATTGTTGTAAAAATAGGCAAAAATAGATGTAAATCAGCCCAAACCAGTACCAAATGTTGGTCTATAAGTCTGGAATTTGGCCCAAATATTACTTGCCACATACTAAATCTGATTGCATAGATTTTAGGATTACATCTGGTATACCAGTGGTGTCATATACGTCATATGTGGTCCAGGAAAGCCAAAATACAGCCACAGATGGCTGTATCAGGAAATGCTGATTTATTCTCAATTAAAGTAGATTAAAGGTTGAAAAGCATATTGTTTCCTACAGGAGTCGCCACTAAAATGGATTTTAATAGTGTGTTCATTCAGAAATTCATATCTAGCCCAAAGTGCAGGTTCAGGGAGTGTAGTTGGCGAAGGATTCATAAAAAGCCAGATCAACCCAAAACACCCCTTAAAGTTGGTCAATCTGGCTGAAATTTTCACAGGAAACTCAGTTTATATCAGAGAATGAATTTGTATAGGGTTGGCCCACTCGAGTGCCACTTTAAGAAATTCAATTTTCGGGGTGAGGGGGCCTATGACCCCCTCAGATTGGAAATTTCAAGTATATCATAATATTGCCAATATGAAGCCCAAATTTTATTGTATGCATATTCTAATAATTAATGAGGATATTTTAAGCGCATTTCGAGCATTACATCTCTGATCAGAAACTATTTCACCCAAATATTGTTGTAAAAATAGCCAAAAATAGATGTCAATCAGTCCAAACCAGTACCAAATGTTGGTCTATAAGTCTGGAATTTGGCCCAAATATTACTTGCCACACACTAAATCTGATTGCATAGGTTTTAGGATTACATCTGGTATACCAGTGGTGTCATATACGTCATATGTGGTCCAGGAAAGCCAAAATACAGCCACAGATGGCTGTATCAGGAAATGCTGATTTATTCTCAATTAAAGTAGATTAAAGGTTGAAAAGCATATTGTTTCCTACAGGAGTCGCCACTAAAATGGATTTTAATAGTGTGTTCATTCAGAAATTCATATCTAGCCCAAAGTGCAGGTTCAGGGAGTGTAGTTGGCGAAGGATTCATAAAAAGCCAGATCAACCCAAAACACCCCTTAAAGTTGGTCAATCTGGCTGAAATTTTCACAGGAAACTCAGTTTATATCAGAGAATGAATTTGTATAGGGTTGGCCCACTCGAGTGCCACTTTTAAGAATTTCAATTTTCGGGGTGAGGGGGCCTATGACCCCCTCAGATTGGAAATTTCAAGTATATCATAATATTGCCAATATGAAGCCCAAATTTTATTTTATGCATATTCTAATAATTAATGAGGATATTTTAAGCGCATTTCGAGCATTACATCTCTGATCAGAAACTATTTCACCCAAATATTGTTGTAAAAATAGGCAAAAATAGATGTAAATCAGCCCAAACCAGTACCAAATGTTGGTCTATAAGTCTGGAATTTGGCCCAAATATTACTTGCCACATACTAAATCTGATTGCATAGATTTTAGGATTACATCTGGTATACCAGTGGTGTCATATACGTCATATGTGGTCCAGGAAAGCCAAAATACAGCCACAGATGGCTGTATCAGGAAATGCTGATTTATTCTCAATTAAAGTAGATTAAAGGTTGAAAAGCATATTGTTTCCTACAGGAGTCGCCACTAAAATGGATTTTAATAGTGTGTTCATTCAGAAATTCATATCTAGCCCAAAGTGCAGGTTCAGGGAGTGTAGTTGGCGAAGGATTCATAAAAAGCCAGATCAACCCAAAACACCCCTTAAAGTTGGTCAATCTGGCTGAAATTTTCACAGGAAACTCAGTTTATATCAGAGAATGAATTTGTATAGGGTTGGCCCACTCGAGTGCCACTTTAAGAAATTCAATTTTCGGGGTGAGGGGGCCTATGACCCCCTCAGATTGGAAATTTCAAGTATATCATAATATTGCCAATATGAAGCCCAAATTTTATTGTATGCATATTCTAATAATTAATGAGGATATTTTAAGCGCATTTCGAGCATTACATCTCTGATCAGAAACTATTTCACCCAAATATTGTTGTAAAAATAGACAAAAATAGATGTAAATCAGCCCAAACCAGTACCAAATGTTGGTCTATAAGTCTGGAATTTGGCCCAAATATTACTTGCCACATACTAAATCTGATTGCATAGGTTTTAGGATTACATCTGGTATACCAGTGGTGTCATATACGTCATATGTGGTCCAGGAAAGCCAAAATACAGCCACAGATGGCTGTATCAGGAAATGCTGATTTATTCTCAATTAAAGTAGATTAAAGGTTGAAAAGCATATTGTTTCCTACAGGAGTCGCCACTAAAATGGATTTTAATAGTGTGTTCATTCAGAAATTCATATCTAGCCCAAAGTGCAGGTTCAGGGAGTGTAGTTGGCGAAGGATTCATAAAAAGCCAGATCAACCCAAAACACCCCTTAAAGTTGGTCAATCTGGCTGAAATTTTCACAGGAAACTCAGTTTATATCAGAGAATGAATTTGTATAGGGTTGGCCCACTCGAGTGCCACTTTAAGAAATTCAATTTTCGGGGTGAGCGGGCCTATGACCCCCTCAGATTGGAAATTTCAAGTATATCATAATATTGCCAATATGAAGCCCAAATTTTATTGTATGCATATTCTAATAATTAATGAGGATATTTTAAGCGCATTTCGAGCATTACATCTCTGATCAGAAACTATTTCACCCAAATATTGTTGTAAAAATAGACAAAAATAGATGTCAATCAGTCCAAACCAGTACCAAATGTTGGTCTATAAGTCTGGAATTTGGCCCAAATATTACTTGCCACACGCTAAATCTGATTGCATAGGTTTTAGGATTACATCTGGTATACCAGTGGTGTCATATACGTCATATGTGGTCCAGGAAAGCCAAAATACAGCCACAGATGGCTGTATCAGGAAATGCTGATTTATTCTCAATTAAAGTAGATTAAAGGTTGAAAAGCATATTGTTTCCTACAGGAGTCGCCACTAAAATGGATTTTAATAGTGTGTTCATTCAGAAATTCATATCTAGCCCAAAGTGCAGGTTCAGGGAGTGTAGTTGGCGAAGGATTCATAAAAAGCCAGATCAACCCAAAACACCCCTTAAAGTTGGTCAATCTGGCTGAAATTTTCACAGGAAACTCAGTTTATATCAGAGAATGAATTTGTATAGGGTTGGCCCACTCGAGTGCCACTTTAAGAAATTCAATTTTCGGGGTGAGCGGGCCTATGACCCCCTCAGATTGGAAATTTCAAGTATATCATAATATTGCCAATATGAAGCCCAAATTTTATTGTATGCATATTCTAATAATTAATGAGGATATTTTAAGTGCATTTCGAGCATTACATCTCTGATCAGAAACTATTTCACCCAAATATTGTTGTAAAAATAGCCAAAAATAGATGTCAATCAGTCCAAACCAGTACCAAATGTTGGTCTATAAGTCTGGAATTTGGCCCAAATATTACTTGCCACACGCTAAATCTGATTGCATAGGTTTTAGGATTACATCTGGTATACCAGTGGTGTCATATACGTCATATGTGGTCCAGGAAAGCCAAAATACAGCCACAGATGGCTGTATCAGGAAATGCTGATTTATTCTCAATTAAAGTAGATTAAAGGTTGAAAAGCATATTGTTTCCTACAGGAGTCGCCACTAAAATGGATTTTAATAGTGTTTTCATTCAGAAATTCATATCTAGCCCAAAGTGCAGGTTCAGGGAGTGTAGTTGGCGAAGGATTCATAAAAAGCCAGATCAACCCAAAACACCCCTTAAAGTTGGTCAATCTGGCTGAAATTTTCACAGGAAACTCAGTTTATATCAGAGAATGAATTTGTATAGGGTTGGCCCACTCGAGTGCCACTTTAAGAAATTCAATTTTCGGGGTGAGGGGGCCTATGACCCCCTCAGATTGGAAATTTCAAGTATATCATAATATTGCCAATATGAAGCCCAAATTTTATTGTATGCATATTCTAATAATTAATGAGGATATTTTAAGTGCATTTCGAGCATTACATCTCTGATCAGAAACTATTTCACCCAAATATTGTTGTAAAAATAGCCAAAAATAGATGTCAATCAGTCCAAACCAGTACCAATGTTGGTCTATAAGTCTGGAATTTGGCCCAAATATTACTTGCCACACACTAAATCTGATTGCATAGGTTTTAGGATTACATCTGGTATACCAGTGGTGTCATATACGTCATATGTGGTCCAGGAAAGCCAAAATACAGCCACAGATGGCTGTATCAGGAAATGCTGATTTATTCTCAATTAAAGTAGATTAAAGGTTGAAAAGCATATTGTTTCCTACAGGAGTCGCCACTAAAATGGATTTTAATAGTGTGTTCATTCAGAAATTCATATCTAGCCCAAAGTGCAGGTTCAGGGAGTGTAGTTGGCGAAGGATTCATAAAAAGCCAGATCAACCCAAAACACCCCTTAAAGTTGGTCAATCTGGCTGAAATTTTCACAGGAAACTCAGTTTATATCAGAGAATGAATTTGTATAGGGTTGGCCCACTCGAGTGCCACTTTTAAGAATTTCAATTTTCGGGGTGAGGGGGCCTATGACCCCCTCAGATTGGAAATTTCAAGTATATCATAATATTGCCAATATGAAGCCCAAATTTTATTTTATGCATATTCTAATAATTAATGAGGATATTTTAAGCGCATTTCGAGCATTACATCTCTGATCAGAAACTATTTCACCCAAATATTGTTGTAAAAATAGACAAAAATAGATGTAAATCAGCCCAAACCAGTACCAAATGTTGGTCTATAAGTCTGGAATTTGGCCCAAATATTACTTGCCACATACTAAATCTGATTGCATAGATTTTAGGATTACATCTGGTATACCAGTGGTGTCATATACGTCATATGTGGTCCAGGAAAGCCAAAATACAGCCACAGATGGCTGTATCAGGAAATGCTGATTTATTCTCAATTAAAGTAGATTAAAGGTTGAAAAGCATATTGTTTCCTACAGGAGTCGCCACTAAAATGGATTTTAATAGTGTGTTCATTCAGAAATTCATATCTAGCCCAAAGTGCAGGTTCAGGGAGTGTAGTTGGCGAAGGATTCATAAAAAGCCAGATCAACCCAAAACACCCCTTAAAGTTGGTCAATCTGGCTGAAATTTTCACAGGAAACTCAGTTTATATCAGAGAATGAATTTGTATAGGGTTGGCCCACTCGAGTGCCACTTTAAGAAATTCAATTTTCGGGGTGAGGGGGCCTATGACCCCCTCAGATTGGAAATTTCAAGTATATCATAATATTGCCAATATGAAGCCCAAATTTTATTGTATGCATATTCTAATAATTAATGAGGATATTTTAAGTGCATTTCGAGCATTACATCTCTGATCAGAAACTATTTCACCCAAATATTGTTGTAAAAATAGCCAAAAATAGATGTCAATCAGTCCAAACCAGTACCAAATGTTGGTCTATAAGTCTGGAATTTGGCCCAAATATTACTTGCCACACACTAAATCTGATTGCATAGGTTTTAGGATTACATCTGGTATACCAGTGGTGTCATATACGTCATATGTGGTCCAGGAAAGCCAAAATACAGCCACAGATGGCTGTATCAGGAAATGCTGATTTATTCTCAATTAAAGTAGATTAAAGGTTGAAAAGCATATTGTTTCCTACAGGAGTCGCCACTAAAATGGATTTTAATAGTGTGTTCATTCAGAAATTCATATCTAGCCCAAAGTGCAGGTTCAGGGAGTGTAGTTTGCGAAGGATTCATAAAATGCCAGATCAACCCAAAACACCCCTTAAAGTTGGTCAATCTGGCTGAAATTTTCACAGGAAACTCAGTTTATATCAGAGAATGAATTTGTATAGGGCTGGCACACTCGAGTGCCACTTTAAAAATTTCAATTTTCGGGGTGAGGCGGCCTGTGACCCCCTCAGATTGGAAATTTCAAGCCCAAACCAGTACCAAATGTTGGTCTATAAGTCTGGAATTTGGCCCAAATATTACTTGCCACATACTAAATCTGATTGCATAGATTTTAGGATTACATCTGGTATACCAGTGGTGTCATATACGTCATATGTGGTCCAGGAAAGCCAAAATACAGCCACAGATGGCTGTATCAGGAAATGCTGATTTATTCTCAATTAAAGTAGATTAAAGGTTGAAAAGCATATTGTTTCCTACAGGAGTCGCCACTAAAATGGATTTTAATAGTGTGTTCATTCAGAAATTCATATCTAGCCCAAAGTGCAGGTTCAGGGAGTGTAGTTGGCGAAGGATTCATAAAAAGCCAGATCAACCCAAAACACCCCTTAAAGTTGGTCAATCTGGCTGAAATTTTCACAGGAAACTCAGTTTATATCAGAGAATGAATTTGTATAGGGTTGGCCCACTCGAGTGCCACTTTAAGAAATTCAATTTTCGGGGTGAGGGGGCCTGTGACCCCCTCAGATTGGAAATTTCAAGTATATCATAATATTGCCAATATGAAGCCCAAATTTTATTGTATGCATATTCTAATAATTAATGAGGATATTTTAAGCGCATTTCGAGCATTACATCTCTGATCAGAAACTATTTTACCCAAATATTGTTGTAAAAATAGACAAAAATAGATGTAAATCAGCCCAAACCAGTACCAAATGTTGGTCTATAAGTCTGGAATTTGGCCTAAATATTACTTGCCACACACTAAATCTGATTGCATAGGTTTTAGGATTACATCTGGTATACCAGTGGTGTCATATACGTCATATGTGGTCCAGGAAAGCCAAAATACAGCCACAGATGGCTGTATCAGGAAATGCTGATTTATTCTCAATTAAAGTAGATTAAAGGTTGAAAAGCATATTGTTTCCTACAGGAGTCGCCACTAAAATGGATTTTAATAGTGTGTTCATTCAGAAATTCATATCTAGCCCAAAGTGCAGGTTCAGGGAGTGTAGTTTGCGAAGGATTCATAAAATGCCAGATCAACCCAAAACACCCCTTAAAGTTGGTCAATCTGGCTGAAATTTTCACAGGAAACTCAGTTTATATCAGAGAATGAATTTGTATAGGGCTGGCACACTCGAGTGCCACTTTAAAAATTTCAATTTTCGGGGTGAGGCGGCCTGTGACCCCCTCAGATTGGAAATTTCAAGCCCAAACCAGTACCAAATGTTGGTCTATAAGTCTGGAATTTGGCCCAAATATTACTTGCCACATACTAAATCTGATTGCATAGATTTTAGGATTACATCTGGTATACCAGTTGTGTCATATACGTCATATGTGGTCCAGGAAAGCCAAAATACAGCCACAGATGGCTGTATCAGGAAATGCTGATTTATTCTCAATTAAAGTAGATTAAAGGTTGAAAAGCATATTGTTTCCTACAGGAGTCGCCACTAAAATGGATTTTAATAGTGTGTTCATTCAGAAATTCATATCTAGCCCAAAGTGCAGGTTCAGGGAGTGTAGTTGGCGAAGGATTCATAAAAAGCCAGATCAACCCAAAACACCCCTTAAAGTTGGTCAATCTGGCTGAAATTTTCACAGGAAACTCAGTTTATATCAGAGAATGAATTTGTATAGGGTTGGCCCACTCGAGTGCCACTTTAAGAAATTCAATTTTCGGGGTGAGGGGGCCTGTGACCCCCTCAGATTGGAAATTTCAAGTATATCATAATATTGCCAATATGAAGCCCAAATTTTATTGTATGCATATTCTAATAATTAATGAGGATATTTTAAGCGCATTTCGAGCATTACATCTCTGTTCAGAAACTATTTTACCCAAATATTGTTGTAAAAATAGACAAAAATAGATGTAAATCAGCCCAAACCAGTACCAAATGTTGGTCTATAAGTCTGGAATTTGGCCCAAATATTACTTGCCACACACTAAATCTGATTGCATAGGTTTTAGGATTACATCTGGTATACCAGTGGTGTCATATACGTCATATGTGGTCCAGGAAAGCCAAAATACAGCCACAGATGGCTGTATCAGGAAATGCTGATTTATTCTCAATTAAAGTAGATTAAAGGTTGAAAAGCATATTGTTTCCTACAGGAGTCGCCACTAAAATGGATTTTAATAGTGTGTTCATTCAGAAATTCATATCTAGCCCAAAGTGCAGGTTCAGGGAGTGTAGTTTGCGAAGGATTCATAAAATGCCAGATCAACCCAAAACACCCCTTAAAGTTGGTCAATCTGGCTGAAATTTTCACAGGAAACTCAGTTTATATCAGAAAATGAATTTGTATAGGGCTGGCACACTCGAGTGCCACTTTAAAAATTTCAATTTTCGGGGTGAGGCGCCCTGTGACCCCCTCAGATTGGAAATTTCAAGCCCAAACCAGTACCAAATGTTGGTCTATAAGTCTGGAATTTGGCCCAAATATTACTTGCCACACACTAAATCTGATTGCATAAGTTTTAGGATTACATCTGGTATACCAGTGGTGTCATATACGTCATATGTGGTCCAGGAAAGCCAAAATACAGCCACAGATGGTTGTATCAGGAAATGCTGATTTATTCTCAATTAAGGTAGATTCAACGTTGAAAAGCATATTGTTTCCTACAGGAGTCGCCACTAAAATGAATTTTAATAGTGTGTTAATTCAGAAATTCATATCTAGCCCAAAGTGCAGTTTCAGGGAGTGTAGTTGGTGAAGGATTCATAAAATGCCAGATCAACCCAAAACACCCCTTAAAGTTGGTCAATCTGGCTGAAATTTTCACAGGAAACTCAGTTTATATCAGAGAATGAATTTGTATAGGGCTGGCCCACTCGAGTGCCACTTTAAGAATTTCAATTTTCGGGGTGAGGGCGCCTATAGATGACACCCTCAGATTGGAAATTTCAAGTATATCATAATATTGCCAATATGAAGCCCAAATTTTATTTTATGCATATTCTAATAATTAATGAGGATATTTTTAGCGCATTTTGAGCATTACATCTCTGATCAGAAAGTATTTCACCCAAATATTGTTGTAAAAATACACAAAAATAGATGTAAATCAGCCCAAACCAGTACCAAATGTTGGTCTATAAGTCTGGAATTTGGCCTAAATATTACTTGCCACACACTAAATCTGATTGCATAGGTTTTAGGATTACATCTGGTATACCAGTGGTGTCATATATGTAATATGTGGTCCAGGAAAGCCAAAATACAGCCACAGATGGCTGTATCAGGAAATGCTGATTTATTCTCAATTATGGTAGATTCAAGGTTGAACACCATATTGTTTCCTACAGGAGTCGCCACTAAAATAGATTTTAATAGTGTGTTCATTCAGAAATTCATATCTAGCCCAAAGTGCAGTTTCAGGGAGTGCATTTGGCGAAGGATTCATAAAATGCCAGATCAACCCAAAGCACCCCTTAAAGTTGGTCAATCTGGCTGAAATTTTCACAGGAAACTCAGTTTATATCAGAGAATGAATTTGTATAGGGCTGGCCCACTCGAGTGCCACTTTAAGAATTTTCGGGGTGAGGGGGCCTATGACCCCTCAGATTGCAAATTTTAAGTATATCATAATATTGCCAATATGAAGCCCAAATTTTATTTTATGCATATTCTAATAAATAATGAGGATATTTTAAGCGCATTTCGAGCATTACATATTTGATCAGAAACTATTTCACCCAAATATTGTTGTAAAAATAGACAAAAATAGATGTAAATCAGAACAAACCAGTACCAAATGTTGCTCTATAAGTCTGGAATTTGGCCCAAATATTACTTGCCACATACTAAATCTGATTGCATAGATTTTAGGATTACATCTGGTATACCAGTGGTGTCATATACGTCATATGTGGTCCAGGAAAGCCAAAATACAGCCACAGATGGCTGTATCAGGAAATGCTGATTTATTCTCAATTAAAGTAGATTAAAGGTTGAAAAGCATATTGTTTCCTACAGGAGTCGCCACTAAAATGGATTTTAATAGTGTGTTCATTCAGAAATTCATATCTAGCCCAAAGTGCAGGTTCAGGGAGTGTAGTTGGCGAAGGATTCATAAAAAGCCAGATCAACCCAAAACACCCCTTAAAGTTGGTCAATCTGGCTGAAATTTTCACAGGAAACTCAGTTTATATCAGAGAATGAATTTGTATAGGGTTGGCCCACTCAAGTGCCACTTTAAGAAATTCAATTTTCGGGGTGAGGGGGCCTATGACCCCCTCAGATTGGAAATTTCAAGTATATCATAATATTGCCAATATGAAGCCCAAATTTTATTGTATGCATATTCTAATAATTAATGAGGATATTTTAAGCGCATTTCGAGCATTACATCTCTGATCAGAAACTATTTCACCCAAATATTGTTGTAAAAATAGACAAAAATAGATGTAAATCAGCCCAAACCAGTACCAAATGTTGGTCTATAAGTCTGGAATTTGGCCCAAATATTACTTGCCACACACTAAATCTGATTGCATAGGTTTTAGGATTACATCTGGTATACCAGTGGTGTCATATACGTCATATGTGGTCCAGGAAAGCCAAAATACAGCCACAGATGGCTGTATCAGGAAATGCTGATTTATTCTCAATTAAAGTAGATTAAAGGTTGAAAAGCATATTGTTTCCTACAGGAGTCGCCACTAAAATGGATTTTAATAGTGTGTTCATTCAGAAATTCATATCTAGCCCAAAGTGCAGGTTCAGGGAGTGTAGTTTGCGAAGGATTCATAAAATGCCAGATCAACCCAAAACACCCCTTAAAGTTGGTCAATCTGGCTGAAATTTTCACAGGAAACTCAGTTTATATCAGAGAATGAATTTGTATAGGGCTGGCACACTCGAGTGCCACTTTAAAAATTTCAATTTTTGGGGTGAGGTGGCCTGTGACCCCCTCAGATTGGAAATTTCAAGCCCAAACCAGTACCAAATGTTGGTCTATAAGTCTGGAATTTGGCCCAAATATTACTTGCCACATACTAAATCTGATTGCATAGATTTTAGGATTACATCTGGTATACCAGTGGTGTCATATACGTCATATGTGGTCCAGGAAAGCCAAAATACAGCCACAGATGGCTGTATCAGGAAATGCTGATTTATTCTCAATTAAAGTAGATTAAAGGTTGAAAAGCATGTTGTTTCCTACAGGAGTCGCCACTTAAATGGATTTTAATAGTGTGTTCATTCAGAAATTCATATCTAGCCCAAAGTGCAGGTTCAGGGAGTGTAGTTGGCGAAGGATTAATAAAAAGCCAGATCAACCCAAAACACCCCTTAAAGTTGGTCAATCTGGCTGAAATTTTCACAGGAAACTCAGTTTATATCAGAGAATGAATTTGTATAGGGTTGGCCCACTCGAGTGCCACTTTAAGAAATTCAATTTTCGGGGTGAGGGGGCCTGTGACCCCCTCAGATTGGAAATTTCAAGTATATCATAATATTGCCAATATGAAGCCCAAATTTTATTGTATGCATATTCTAATAATTAATGAAGATATTTTAAGCGCATTTCGAGCATTACATCTCTGATCAGAAACTATTTTACCCAAATATTGTTGTAAAAATAGACAAAAATAGATGTAAATCAGCCCAAACCAGTACCAAATGTTGGTCTATAAGTCTGGAATTTGGCCCAAATATTACTTGCCACATACTAAATCTGATTGCATAGGTTTTAGGATTACATCTGGTATACCAGTGGTGTCATATACGTCATATGTGGTCCAGGAAAGCCAAAATACAGCCACAGATGGCTGTATCAGGAAATGCTGATTTATTCTCAATTAAAGTAGATTAAAGGTTGAAAAGCATATTGTTTCCTACAGGAGTCGCCACTAAAATGGATTTTAATAGTGTGTTCATTCAGAAATTCATATCTAGCCCAAAGTGCAGGTTCAGGGAGTGTAGTTGGCGAAGGATTCATAAAAAGCCAGATCAACCCAAAACACCCCTTAAAGTTGGTCAATCTGGCTGAAATTTTCACAGGAAACTCAGTTTATATCAGAGAATGAATTTGTATAGGGTTGGCCCACTCGAGTGCCACTTTAAGAAATTCAATTTTCGGGGTGAGGGGGCCTGTGACCCCCTCAGATTGGAAATTTCAAGTATATCATAATATTGCCAATATGAAGCCCAAATTTTATTGTATGCATATTCTAATAATTAATGAGGATATTTTAAGCGCATTTCGAGCATTACATCTCTGATCAGAAACTATTTTACCCAAATATTGTTGTAAAAATAGACAAAAATAGATGTAAATCAGCCCAAACCAGTACCAAATGTTGGTCTATAAGTCTGGAATTTGGCCCAAATATTACTTGCCACACACTAAATCTGATTGCATAGGTTTTAGGATTACATCTGGTATACCAGTGGTGTCATATACGTCATATGTGGTCCAGGAAAGCCAAAATACAGCCACAGATGACTGTATCAGGAAATGCTGATTTATTCTCAATTAAAGTAGATTAAAGGTTGAAAAGCATATTGTTTCCTACAGGAGTCGCCACTAAAATGGATTTTAATAGTGTGTTCATTCAAAAATTCATATCTAGCCCAAAGTGCAGGTTCAGGGAGTGTAGTTTGCGAAGGATTCATAAAATGCCAGATCAACCCAAAACACCCCTTAAAGTTGGTCAATCTGGCTGAAATTTTCACAGGAAACTCAGTTTATATCAGAGAATGAATTTGTATAGGGCTGGCACACTCGAGTGCCACTTTAAAAATTTCAATTTTCGGGGTGAGGCGGCCTGTGACCCCCTCAGATTGGAAATTTCAAGCCCAAACCAGTACCAAATGTTGGTCTATAAGTCTGGAATTTGGCCCAAATATTACTTGCCACATACTAAATCTGATTGCATAGATTTTAGGATTACATCTGGTATACCAGTTGTGTCATATACGTCATATGTGGTCCAGGAAAGCCAAAATACAGCCACAGATGGCTGTATCAGGAAATGCTGATTTATTCTCAATTAAAGTAGATTAAAGGTTGAAAAGCATATTGTTTCCTACAGGAGTCGCCACTAAAATGGATTTTAATAGTGTGTTCATTCAGAAATTCATATCTAGCCCAAAGTGCAGGTTCAGGGAGTGTAGTTGGCGAAGGATTCATAAAAAGCCAGATCAACCCAAAACACCCCTTAAAGTTGGTCAATCTGGCTGAAATTTTCACAGGAAACTCAGTTTATATCAGAGAATGAATTTGTATAGGGTTGGCCCACTCGAGTGCCACTTTAAGAAATTCAATTTTCGGGGTGAGGGGGCCTGTGACCCCCTCAGATTGGAAATTTCAAGTATATCATAATATTGCCAATATGAAGCCCAAATTTTATTGTATGCATATTCTAATAATTAATGAGGATATTTTAAGCGCATTTCGAGCATTACATCTCTGATCAGAAACTATTTTACCCAAATATTGTTGTAAAAATAGACAAAAATAGATGTAAATCAGCCCAAACCAGTACCAAATGTTGGTCTATAAGTCTGGAATTTGGCCCAAATATTACTTGCCACACACTAAATCTGATTGCATAGGTTTTAGGATTACATCTGGTATACCAGTGGTGTCATATACGTCATATGTGGTCCAGGAAAGCCAAAATACAGCCACAGATGGCTGTATCAGGAAATGCTGATTTATTCTCAATTAAAGTAGATTAAAGGTTGAAAAGCATATTGTTTCCTACAGGAGTCGCCACTAAAATGGATTTTAATAGTGTGTTCATTCAGAAATTCATATCTAGCCCAAAGTGCAGGTTCAGGGAGTGTAGTTTGCGAAGGATTCATAAAATGCCAGATCAACCCAAAACACCCCTTAAAGTTGGTCAATCTGGCTGAAATTTTCACAGGAAACTCAGTTTATATCAGAAAATGAATTTGTATAGGGCTGGCACACTCGAGTGCCACTTTAAAAATTTCAATTTTTGGGGTGAGGCGCCCTGTGACCCCCTCAGATTGGAAATTTCAAGCCCAAACCAGTACCAAATGTTGGTCTATAAGTCTGGAATTTGGCCCAAATATTACTTGCCACACACTAAATCTGATTGCATAAGTTTTAGGATTACATCTGGTATACCAGTGGTGTCATATACGTCATATGTGGTCCAGGAAAGCCAAAATACAGCCACAGATGGTTGTATCAGGAAATGCTGATTTATTCTCAATTAAGGTAGATTCAACGTTGAAAAGCATATTGTTTCCTACAGGAGTCGCCACTAAAATGAATTTTAATAGTGTGTTAATTCAGAAATTCATATCTAGCCCAAAGTGCAGTTTCAGGGAGTGTAGTTGGTGAAGGATTCATAAAATGCCAGATCAACCCAAAACACCCCTTAAAGTTGGTCAATCTGGCTGAAATTTTCACAGGAAACTCAGTTTATATCAGAGAATGAATTTGTATAGGGCTGGCCCACTCGAGTGCCACTTTAAGAATTTCAATTTTCGGGGTGAGGGCGCCTATAGATGACACCCTCAGATTGGAAATTTCAAGTATATCATAATATTGCCAATATGAAGCCCAAATTTTATTTTATGCATATTCTAATAATTAATGAGGATATTTTTAGCGCATTTTGAGCATTACATCTCTGATCAGAAAGTATTTCACCCAAATATTGTTGTAAAAATACACAAAAATAGATGTAAATCAGCCCAAACCAGTACCAAATGTTGGTCTATAAGTCTGGAATTTGGCCTAAATATTACTTGCCACACACTAAATCTGATTGCATAGGTTTTAGGATTACATCTGGTATACCAGTGGTGTCATATATGTAATATGTGGTCCAGGAAAGCCAAAATACAGCCACAGATGGCTGTATCAGGAAATGCTGATTTATTCTCAATTATGGTAGATTCAAGGTTGAACACCATATTGTTTCCTACAGGAGTCGCCACTAAAATAGATTTTAATAGTGTGTTCATTCAGAAATTCATATCTAGCCCAAAGTGCAGTTTCAGGGAGTGCATTTGGCGAAGGATTCATAAAATGCCAGATCAACCCAAAGCACCCCTTAAAGTTGGTCAATCTGGCTGAAATTTTCACAGGAAACTCAGTTTATATCAGAGAATGAATTTGTATAGGGCTGGCCCACTCGAGTGCCACTTTAAGAATTTTCGGGGTGAGGGGGCCTATGACCCCTCAGATTGCAAATTTTAAGTATATCATAATATTGCCAATATGAAGCCCAAATTTTATTTTATGCATATTCTAATAAATAATGAGGATATTTTAAGCGCATTTCGAGCATTACATATTTGATCAGAAACTATTTCACCCAAATATTGTTGTAAAAATAGACAAAAATAGATGTAAATCAGAACAAACCAGTACCAAATGTTGCTCTATAAGTCTGGAATTTGGCCCAAATATTACTTGCCACATACTAAATCTGATTGCATAGATTTTAGGATTACATCTGGTATACCAGTGGTGTCATATACGTCATATGTGGTCCAGGAAAGCCAAAATACAGCCACAGATGGCTGTATCAGGAAATGCTGATTTATTCTCAATTAAAGTAGATTAAAGGTTGAAAAGCATATTGTTTCCTACAGGAGTCGCCACTAAAATGGATTTTAATAGTGTGTTCATTCAGAAATTCATATCTAGCCCAAAGTGCAGGTTCAGGGAGTGTAGTTGGCGAAGGATTCATAAAAAGCCAGATCAACCCAAAACACCCCTTAAAGTTGGTCAATCTGGCTGAAATTTTCACAGGAAACTCAGTTTATATCAGAGAATGAATTTGTATAGGGTTGGCCCACTCAAGTGCCACTTTAAGAAATTCAATTTTCGGGGTGAGGGGGCCTATGACCCCCTCAGATTGGAAATTTCAAGTATATCATAATATTGCCAATATGAAGCCCAAATTTTATTGTATGCATATTCTAATAATTAATGAGGATATTTTAAGCGCATTTCGAGCATTACATCTCTGATCAGAAACTATTTCACCCAAATATTGTTGTAAAAATAGACAAAAATAGATGTAAATCAGCCCAAACCAGTACCAAATGTTGGTCTATAAGTCTGGAATTTGGCCCAAATATTACTTGCCACACACTAAATCTGATTGCATAGGTTTTAGGATTACATCTGGTATACCAGTGGTGTCATATACGTCATATGTGGTCCAGGAAAGCCAAAATACAGCCACAGATGGCTGTATCAGGAAATGCTGATTTATTCTCAATTAAAGTAGATTAAAGGTTGAAAAGCATATTGTTTCCTACAGGAGTCGCCACTAAAATGGATTTTAATAGTGTGTTCATTCAGAAATTCATATCTAGCCCAAAGTGCAGGTTCAGGGAGTGTAGTTTGCGAAGGATTCATAAAATGCCAGATCAACCCAAAACACCCCTTAAAGTTGGTCAATCTGGCTGAAATTTTCACAGGAAACTCAGTTTATATCAGAGAATGAATTTGTATAGGGCTGGCACACTCGAGTGCCACTTTAAAAATTTCAATTTTTGGGGTGAGGTGACCTGTGACCCCCTCAGATTGGAAATTTCAAGCCCAAACCAGTACCAAATGTTGGTCTATAAGTCTGGAATTTGGCCCAAATATTACTTGCCACATACTAAATCTGATTGCATAGATTTTAGGATTACATCTGGTATACCAGTGGTGTCATATACGTCATATGTGGTCCAGGAAAGCCAAAATACAGCCACAGATGGCTGTATCAGGAAATGCTGATTTATTCTCAATTAAAGTAGATTAAAGGTTGAAAAGCATGTTGTTTCCTACAGGAGTCGCCACTTAAATGGATTTTAATAGTGTGTTCATTCAGAAATTCATATCTAGCCCAAAGTGCAGGTTCAGGGAGTGTAGTTGGCGAAGGATTAATAAAAAGCCAGATCAACCCAAAACACCCCTTAAAGTTGGTCAATCTGGCTGAAATTTTCACAGGAAACTCAGTTTATATCAGAGAATGAATTTGTATAGGGTTGGCCCACTCGAGTGCCACTTTAAGAAATTCAATTTTCGGGGTGAGGGGGCCTGTGACCCCCTCAGATTGGAAATTTCAAGTATATCATAATATTGCCAATATGAAGCCCAAATTTTATTGTATGCATATTCTAATAATTAATGAAGATATTTTAAGCGCATTTCGAGCATTACATCTCTGATCAGAAACTATTTTACCCAAATATTGTTGTAAAAATAGACAAAAATAGATGTAAATCAGCCCAAACCAGTACCAAATGTTGGTCTATAAGTCTGGAATTTGGCCCAAATATTACTTGCCACATACTAAATCTGATTGCATAGGTTTTAGGATTACATCTGGTATACCAGTGGTGTCATATACGTCATATGTGGTCCAGGAAAGCCAAAATACAGCCACAGATGGCTGTATCAGGAAATGCTGATTTATTCTCAATTAAAGTAGATTAAAGGTTGAAAAGCATATTGTTTCCTACAGGAGTCGCCACTAAAATGGATTTTAATAGTGTGTTCATTCAGAAATTCATATCTAGCCCAAAGTGCAGGTTCAGGGAGTGTAGTTGGCGAAGGATTCATAAAAAGCCAGATCAACCCAAAACACCCCTTAAAGTTGGTCAATCTGGCTGAAATTTTCACAGGAAACTCAGTTTATATCAGAGAATGAATTTGTATAGGGTTGGCCAACTCGAGTGCCACTTTAAGAAATTCAATTTTCGGGGTGAGGGGGCCTGTGACCCCCTCAGATTGGAAATTTCAAGTATATCATAATATTGCCAATATGAAGCCCAAATTTTATTGTATGCATATTCTAATAATTAATGAGGATATTTTAAGCGCATTTCGAGCATTACATCTCTGATCAGAAACTATTTTACCCAAATATTGTTGTAAAAATAGACCAAAATAGATGTAAATCAGCCCAAACCAGTACCAAATGTTGGTCTATAAGTCTGGAATTTGGCCCAAATATTACTTGCCACACACTAAATCTGATTGCATAGGTTTTAGGATTACATCTGGTATACCAGTGGTGTCATATACGTCATATGTGGTCCAGGAAAGCCAAAATACAGCCACAGATGGCTGTATCAGGAAATGCTGATTTATTCTCAATTAAAGTAGATTAAAGGTTGAAAAGCATATTGTTTCCTACAGGAGTCGCCACTAAAATGGATTTTAATAGTGTGTTCATTCAGAAATTCATATCTAGCCTAAAGTGCAGGTTCAGGGAGTGTAGTTTGCGAAGGATTCATAAAATGCCAGATCAACCCAAAACACCCCTTAAAGTTGGTCAATCTGGCTGAAATTTTCACAGGAAACTCAGTTTATATCAGAGAATGAATTTGTATAGGGCTGGCACACTCGAGTGCCACTTTAAAAATTTCAATTTTCGGGGTGAGGCGGCCTGTGACCCCCTCAGATTGGAAATTTCAAGCCCAAACCAGTACCAAATGTTGGTCTATAAGTCTGGAATTTGGCCCAAATATTACTTGCCACATACTAAATCTGATTGCATAGATTTTAGGATTACATCTGGTATACCAGTGGTGTCATATACGTCATATGTGGTCCAGGAAAGCCAAAATACAGCCACAGATGGCTGTATCAGGAAATGCTGATTTATTCTCAATTAAAGTAGATTAAAGGTTGAAAAGCATATTGTTTCCTACAGGAGTCGCCACTAAAATGGATTTTAATAGTGTGTTCATTCAGAAATTCATATCTAGCCCAAAGTGCAGGTTCAGGGAGTGTAGTTGGCGAAGGATTCATAAAATGCCAGATCAACCCAAAACACCCCTTAAAGTTGGTCAATCTGGCTGAAATTTTCACAGGAAACTCAGTTTATATCAGAGAATGAATTTGTATAGGGTTGGCCCACTCGAGTGCCACTTTAAGAAATTCAATTTTCGGGGTGAGGGGCCCTGTGACCCACTCAGATTGGAAATTTCAAGTATATCATAATATTGCCAATATGAAGCCCAAATTTTATTGTATGCATATTCTAATAATTAATGAGGATATTTTAAGCGCATTTCGAGCATTACATCTCTGATCAGAAACTATTTTACCCAAATATTGTTGTAAAAATAGACAAAAATAGATGTAAATCAGTCCAAACCAGTACCAAATGTTGGTCTATAAGTCTGGAATTTGGCCCAAATATTACTTGCCACACACTAAATCTGATTGCATAGGTTTTAGGATTACATCTGGTATACCAGTGGTGTCATATACGTCATATGTGGTCCAGGAAAGCCAAAATACAGCCACAGATGGCTGTATCAGGAAATGCTGATTTATTCTCAATTAAAGTAGATTAAAGGTTGAAAAGCATATTGTTTCCTACAGGAGTCGCCACTAAAATGGATTTTAATAGTGTGTTCATTCAGAAATTCATATCTAGCCCAAAGTGCAGGTTCAGGGAGTGTAGTTGGCGAAGGATTCATAAAATGCCAGATCAACCCAAAACACCCCTTAAAGTTGGTCAATCTGGCTGAAATTTTCACAGGAAACTCAGTTTATATCAGAGAATGAATTTGTATAGGGTTGGCCCACTCGAGTGCCACTTTAAGAAATTCAATTTTCGGGGTGAGGGGCCCTGTGACCCCCTCAGATTGGAAATTTCAAGTATATCATAATATTGCCAATATGAAGCCCAAATTTTATTGTATGCATATTCTAATAATTAATGAGGATATTTTAAGCGCATTTCGAGCATTACATCTCTGATCAGAAACTATTTTACCCAAATATTGTTGTAAAAATAGACAAAAATAGATGTAAATCAGTCCAAACCAGTACCAAATGTTGGTCTATAAGTCTGGAATTTGGCCCAAATATTACTTGCCACACACTAAATCTGATTGCATAGGTTTTAGGATTACATCTGGTATACCAGTGGTGTCATATACGTCATATGTGGTCCAGGAAAGCCAAAATACAGCCACAGATGGCTGTATCAGGAAATGCTGATTTATTCTCAATTAAAGTAGATTAAAGGTTGAAAAGCATATTGTTTCCTACAGGAGTCGCCACTAAAATGGATTTTAATAGTGTGTTCATTCAGAAATTCATATCTAGCCCAAAGTGCAGGTTCAGGGAGTGTAGTTTGCGAAGGATTCATAAAATGCCAGATCAACCCAAAACACCCCTTAAAGTTGGTCAATCTGGCTGAAATTTTCACAGGAAACTCAGTTTATATCAGAGAATGAATTTGTATAGGGCTGGCACACTCGAGTGCCACTTTAAAAATTTCAATTTTCGGGGTGAGGCGGCCTGTGACCCCCTCAGATTGGAAATTTCAAGCCCAAACCAGTACCAAATGTTGGTCTATAAGTCTGGAATTTGGCCCAAATATTACTTGCCACATACTAAATCTGATTGCATAGATTTTAGGATTACATCTGGTATACCAGTGGTGTCATATACGTCATATGTGGTCCAGGAAAGCCAAAATACAGCCACAGATGGCTGTATCAGGAAATGCTGATTTATTCTCAATTAAAGTAGATTAAAGGTTGAAAAGCATATTGTTTCCTACAGGAGTCGCCACTAAAATGGATTTTAATAGTGTGTTCATTCAGAAATTCATATCTAGCCCAAAGTGCAGGTTCAGGGAGTGTAGTTGGCGAAGGATTCATAAAAAGCCAGATCAACCCAAAACACCCCTTAAAGTTGGTCAATCTGGCTGAAATTTTCACAGGAAACTCAGTTTATATCAGAGAATGAATTTGTATAGGGTTGGCCCACTCGAGTGCCACTTTAAGAAATTCAATTTTCGGGGTGAGGGGGCCTGTGACCCCCTCAGATTGGAAATTTCAAGTATATCATAATATTGCCAATATGAAGCCCAAATTTTATTGCATGCATATTCTAATAATTAATGAGGATATTTTAAGCGCATTTCGAGCATTACATCTCTGATCAGAAACTATTTTACCCAAATATTGTTGTAAAAATAGACAAAAATAGATGTAAATCAGTCCAAACCAGTACCAAATGTTGGTCTATAAGTCTGGAATTTGGCCCAAATATTACTTGCCACACACTAAATCTGATTGCATAGGTTTTAGGATTACATCTGGTATACCAGTGGTGTCATATACGTCATATGTGGTCCAGGAAAGCCAAAATACAGCCACAGATGGCTGTATCAGGAAATGCTGATTTATTCTCAATTAAAGTAGATTAAAGGTTGAAAAGCATATTGTTTCCTACAGGAGTCGCCACTAAAATGGATTTTAATAGTGTGTTCATTCAGAAATTCATATCTAGCCCAAAGTGCAGGTTCAGGGAGTGTAGTTTGCGAAGGATTCATAAAATGCCAGATCAACCCAAAACACCCCTTAAAGTTGGTCAATCTGGCTGAAATTTTCACAGGAAACTCAGTTTATATCAGAGAATGAATTTGTATAGGGCTGGCCCACTCGAGTGCCACTTTAAGAATTTTAATTTTCGGTGTGAGGGGGCCTATGACCCCTCAGATTGGAAATTTTAAGTATATCATAATATTGCCAATATGAAGCCCAAATTTTATTTTATGCATATTCTAATAATTAATGAGGATATTTTAAGTGCATTTCGAGCATTACATATTTGATCAGAAACTATTTCACCCAAATATTGTTGTAAAAATACACAAAAATAGATGTAAATCAGCCCAAACCAGTACCAAATGTTGGTCTATAAGTCTGGAATTTGGCCCAAATATTACTTGCCACACACTAAATCTGATTGCATAGGTTTTTGGATTACATCTGGTATACCAGTGGTGTCATATACGTCATATGTGGTCCAGGAAAGCCAAAATTCAGCCACAGATGGCTGTATCAGGAAATGCTGATTTATTCTCAATTAAGGTAGATTCAAGGTTGAAAAGCATATTGTTTCCTACAGGAGTCGCCACTAAAATGGATTTTAATAGTGTGTTCATTCAGAAATTCATATCTAGCCCAAAGTGCAGGTTCAGGGAGTGTAGTTGGTAAAGGAATCATAAAATGCCAGATCAACCCAAAACACCCCTTAAAGTTGATCAATCTGGCTGAAATTTTCACAGAAAACTCAGTTTATATCAGAGAATGAATTTGTAAACGGCTGGCCCACTCGAGTGCCACGTTAAGAATGTCAATTTTCGGGGTGTTTAATTTTCGGGATGAGGGCGCCTATAGATGAGCCCCTGAGATTGGAAATTTCAAGTATATCATAATATTGCCAATATGAAGCCCAAATTTTATTTTATGCATATTCTAATATTTAATGAGGATATTTTAAGCGCATTTCGAGCATTACATCTCTGATCAGAAACTATTTCACCCAAATATTGTTGTAAAAATACACAAAAATAGATGTAAATCAGCCCAAACCAGTACCAAATGTTGGTCTATAAGTCTGGAATTTGGCCCAAATATTACTTGCCACACACTAAATCTGATTGCATAGGTTTTTGGATTATATCTGGTATACCAGTGGTGTCATATACGTCATATGTGGTCCAGGAAAGCCAAAATTCAGCCACAGATGGCTGTATAAGGAAATGCTGATTTATTCTCAATTAAGGTAGATTCAAGGTTGAAAAGCATATTGTTTCCTACAGGAGTCGCCACTAAAATGGATTTTAATAGTGTGTTCATTCAGAAATTCATATCTAGCCCAAAGTGCAGGTTCAGGGAGTGTAGTTGGTAAAGGAATCATAAAATGCCAGATCAACCCAAAACACCCCTTAAAGTTGATCAATCTGGCTGAAATTTTCACAGAAAACTCAGTTTATATCAGAGAATGAATTTGTAAATGGCTGGCCCACTCGAGTGCCACTTTAAGAATGTCAATTTTCGGGGTGTTTAATTTTCGGGATGAGGGCGCCTATAGATGAGCCCCTGAGATTGGAAATTTCAAGTATATCATAATATTGCCAATATGAAGCCCAAATTTTATTTTATGCATATTCTAATAATTAATGAGGATATTTTAAGCGCATTTCGAGCATTACATATCTGATCAGAAACTATTTCAACCAAATATTGTGTAAAAATAGACAAAAATAGATGTAAATCAGAACAAACCAGTACCAAATGTTAGTCTATAAGTCTGGAATTTGGCCCAAATATTACTTGCCACACATTAAATCTGATTGCATAGGTTTTAGGATTACATCTGGTATACCAGTGGTGTCATATACGTCATATGTGGTCCAGGAAAGCCAAAATACAGCCACAGATGGCTGTATCAGGAAATGCTGATTTATTCTCAATTAAGGTAGATTCAAGGTTGAAAAGCATATTGTTTCCTACAGGAGTCGCCACTAAAATGGATTTTAATAGTGTGTTCATTCAGAAATTCATATCTAGCCCAAAGTGCAGGTTCAGGGAGTGTAGTTGGCGAAGGATTCATAAAATGCCAGATCAACCCAAAACACCCCTTAAAGTTGGTCAATCTGGCTGAAATTTTCACAGGAAACTCAGTTTATATCAGAGAATGAATTTGTATACGGCTGGCCCACTCGAGTGCCACTTTAAGAATTTCAATTTTCGGGGTGAGGAGGCCTATCACCCCCTGAGATAGGAAATTTCAAGTATATCATAATGTTGCCAATATGAAGCCCAAATTTTATTTTATGCATACTCTAATAATTAATGAGGATATTTTTGGAAGATGGCATTTGGGTGCCATCGGACTCATTTCGGTTCCCTTCTTTCTCTATTTAGTAACAACCAAAAAATTTGCATATTTATTTTCTATTGGTCAAGACTGACCAGCATGGGACCTCTCTGATTTTGTACATGCAGTGTTTCACTTTAATATTGGCAAGCAGCGAGGACACACACAAAGATTTATGCAGAGCTATATGTTTCAATACTACACGTGGTGACACTTACTGTATGGTTTGCTTTTTATGTTGTTTAGTATTTTAGTATTTTATATTTATACTATTTTATTTAATTTCTGTCCTTGCGTTTATGTTCAATTATACTTTTCCCAATGTTAGTGTATTATTGTATCGTGCTATAATTTGTTGATAGTTACTGAACTGTGATATCGTGTGTAGGTATTAGTATTTTAGTCCATGTCTCGTTATGTACAATCTTAGATCTAGTAGCAAAGAAACGTTTCAATTTCCTGTTCAAATTGAAGTAGCGGATGATCGTAAATTTTTGAATCACTTGTTGAATCATACAGATTCATCAGTCAATGACAGTGTGATGATGTCTGATTCGCATGACAGTTCTGACAGTGAGATTGATTGTGAATCTTTATTAAAACATTCAGATAATGAAAGTCAATCAGGATCTGGTCAGAGTGCTAAATACAGCAATCAAGGTCAAACTTCAAAGCATGAATTGACTGATCTGACTGCGGATTTAAAGGTTCAGTCGGTTATTAATTCTCAGATTTTGCAACAACTGCAACAAATAGGAAAAATATTGGATAAAATTGAAAATGGTGATTGCAAAAAGACTTCTGATAAGAGTAAAATCAAAAGTACAAAATCTAAAACAAAGAAAGTGGTTAACACAAAATTGCATCAACAGTTTGACACTTCCAATGAACAAAAATTGCCTACATTACAGTCGGTGAAAGAAGATGCTTTGATTCAGTTAAAAGTTGAGCAACGATTGCAGGAACTTACTGACCTTGCAAAAACAGGTACGAATTCGAAACTTAAGTCCCAGAGAGGTGGCAATGTAGAAGTCTTGGTAAAAACCAGGGTCAAATGGCCACATGAGTACATACTGTCGCGTCTCAATAAAGAACGCATTTCCTACGACCAACTTTCCATTACACAGTGGGTGGCTGGCTTTGGTCGAACCATGAGGGAGGAAGCTGATCCTGAAGTTCGACAACACATGCTTGATTATATGATCTCCCTCATGGATGATGCAAATGATTTTTCTTGGATTTCGGCCAAAGCCAGCCATGCAGTGTTGTTGTGCCGCATGGAACAAGGCGAGGTTAGGTCATTTGGTGATATTTCGGCCATAGATAGAATTAGAAGAGCCAATGCTGAAAAACATGTCACTGCATCGCAAACTGTGTCCCCTCAAAATTTTAATTCTTACAAGAAATTTGGGAAGACTACCAAATCAATGCCTTGTACATACTTTAATCAGGGCACATGTATTCAGAAAAAATCCCATGAGACCAGGGGGGTGCTTTATAAGCACACCTGTGCTTCTTGTTTTGCAGCAGCAGGGAAAACCTTCCCTCATGCTGAAGTTGACTGTAAGAACAAGCAAAAAGGTCATTCAAAAAACGAATAACCATGGGTGCACACAAGTCGGTGTTCACCCATAGACCTCGAATGTTTGTCAATAAAAATGTATCTTACCATGATGTAAAATCACAATTTTCGACAACACGTCCCCAATGGCACTGTTGGTTTGCCCTTAACAATTCTTTCAATACGACTGTCACAAATAAATCATATGCTCAGGTGCTTAAGGATGGCAAGTCGATTGTTGCACACAAAGAACGCATCCCTGAGCAAACTTTATCAAATAATTCAAAAGAGGACTTCAAAAATGCTTCTCGCAATCCTACACACTACAGTGGGGGCGTTTTGTCAAAATGCGTTCGTTCTAAACGCACTCCAACGCATTATAGCAGTCAAATCCATTCTACTAATTCGCATAGGAAGGTAGGTAGCCATTGTAATTCACTACGCAAGGAATACTTAACTGGGCAGGAACCTAGAATGCAAACTTCCAATAGGTTTCATATTCTTGCTTCAACAGATGACCTTCAGGATGACCATTCTAAAGAAGTGACATGTGAAAATTTTGACTTTACTTTCAGGGGCAATAAAAACAAAACAGGACCAATATTGGGTACATCATGTCATACAAAAAATCCTGATGTGGATGTTTCACAATTTTTGGCAGGCAATAAAAACAAAACTGGGAAAAAATTGGGTGTTACCACTCGGGAATCTCATCATGACTGTCACATTAATCAGAAGGCGTGTTTACAATTCAGGGGCAACAATTGCCTCGTCATGATAAGGATGATGCTGTGCAAATGACTGAACCGACAGTCACAAGTACTTCCCAGCATAATCATAATGAAATGGTCACATATGCGAAAAAAGTAGATGCATGTCATGAAGTATCATCCATGCAAAATACAGATAATGATGACACATGTATGCTGTATGATACGTCCAACCCTGTGTATAAGCGTAAATGCAATATTCCACAGTTTATTCACTGCAATAAACATAATTCAAATGACTACAAAAATTGTATTCAACAAAATGGTAGGCAATTTGGTTTTTTGCCTTTGAATGATTTGATGGTTTATACAGGGGAGGATGTTATGTGGACTGATGTTCCTAATATTATAGATGCTCATAAAATTAAGTCCAATTCGGAGTCATTGGAAAGCTTTAAATTATCCACTGGAATAGACATAGAGGAAGTTAAAAGAGGCATACAATTTAACTTCGACACTCTTGACAGCCTCAAAGTTTTAACTGAAAAAGTTATCAACATTGAATTGGGCCACAACAAGTTAGCATCAAAAGTAGAAGCCTATGAAGAAAAAATTTGCCAATTGGAAGAGAGGTTAATCTCTTTAGAGGGTAGATCTAGACGAAACAATCTCAAATTTTTAAATGTGAAAAACACACCAAATCAGGGGGCCACAGAGAATTGTGAATCTCTGATCATCCAACTGTGCAAGGACAATGGAATTGAGCTCAATCCAAGAAGCATTGAACGTGCTCATAGAGTTGGCTTCAAAGGTCCGAAGGATAGACCAATCATTGCTAAATTCTTTCACTATAAAGACCGCCAAGCAATACTGCAAGCCAAAGAAAAATTTAAGGATATTGGAATTTTGGTATTTGAAGACTTTGTGCCAGAAGTTATCCATCGCCGCAAGATGTTTACACCAGTTCTACATGCTGTCCACGCATCTGGTGGCAAATATAAAGCAAAGCTAAACATGGATAAGCTTATTGTGAACAGTAAGCAGTACGCCACCACAGATTTGGAGAAATTACCTGATGATATCAACCCGTATGTGCTATCAACAGTTAAGAAAGGTGAAACAACAGCTTTTTTTACGCAATTCTCAAAGCTGTCGAACCACTTCCCCTCACAGTTCAAATTGGATGGAGTTAACTTTGCCAGTGTGGAACAGTTTTACATGTATAAAGCAGCAAAGCACTTTGGTGAAGAGGCAACAGCTACATCCATTTTAAGTTCTGTTGATCCAGTTGTAGCAAAGAAGCTAGGATCTAAAGTTTGTACCTCAAACAAGGCAGCCTGGGACAGTGTTCGTGACAAGTACATGCGAGAGGGTCTGATTGTTAAATTTACTCAGAATCATGAACTTGGCGAATTCCTTAAAAGCACTGGAAACTCAACACTGATCGAAGCTAATCCAAAAGATAGATACTGGGGTGTGGGCCTTGCACTACAAGATGAAAATATCTGGATTAAAAACAAATGGGTAGGGCAAAATAAGCTTGGTAAACTGCTTGTGCAAATCAGGCAAACTTTAAAGTAATTATTTTGCAAGAGTAGTTTTAATTGAGCTGTGCTTACCGAGTGGTATAACAGTGTAAGAGCAAACTGTTAATCTGAATATAAATATCATTGTTTTGTTCTACTTCAATGGTTTTATAATTGCTAATTTAAAAATGTATTAAGTTAAATGACATGGGAAAATATCTTAAAATAAATTTGCATATTTCCATGATATTGTAGAAATTACTAATGAGACCTGTGTTTGAGTAGTCCTTATTGTATTTATAATGTTAGACACTAGCACTCTTGTTTGCCTTAAGTTCATTTACTTTGTAGTGTATGGTATTTAACCTAGGAGTATTAAGTTAAATGACATGGAAATAATCTTAATATAAATTTGCATATTTCCATGATATTGTAGAACTTACTAATGAGGCCTGTGTTTGAGTAGTCCTCATTGTATTTATGATGTTAGACGCTAGTACTACTGCATGCCTTAAGTTAATTTACTTTGTAGTGTATGGTATTTAGGAGTATTAAGTTAAACGACATGGAAAAAAAAATCTTAATATAAACTTGCATATTTCGATGATATTGTATAAATTACTAATAAAGAATGTGTTTGAGTTGTCCTTATTGTATTTATGAAGTTAGACGCTAGTACTATTGTATGCCTTAAGTTCATTTACTTTGTAGTGTATGGTATTTAACTTAAGAGTATTAACTTAAATGACATGCAAGAAAAAAAATCTTAATTAAAACTTGCATATTTCCATGATATTGTACAAATTACTAACAAGGAATGTGTTTGAGTGGTCCTCATTGTATTTATGATATTAGATGCTAGTATTATTGTATGCCTTAAGTTAATCTATTTTGGAGTGTATGGTATTTAATACAAGAGTGTAAAGTTAAAGGGCATGGTAAAAAAAAATCCTAATATAAATTTGCATAATTCCTTGATATTGTTCTTATTACCTTTGAGGCCCTTGCTTGAGTAGTCCCCATTGTATATGATGTCAGATGGTAGTATAGGTACTATTGTATGCCTTAAGTTCATTTACTGTGTATGGTATAGTTTAGTGTATGGTCTATAACTCAGAGTGTTAAGATAAATGACATGGGAAAAAATGAAATCTTAATATAAATCTGTATAATTCCTTGATGTTGTTCTTATCATGTATAAAGGCCTGTGTTACATCAGTAACTGTTTGAGGTTAGTACTATTGTATACTTTAAGTTTATTTACTTTGTGATATATGGTATTTTATTTAAGAGTGTTAGGTCAAAGAAAAAAAACAAACAAACCTTAATATGAATTTGCAGAACAACTCATTTGAGAGGAATACAATAAATAATCATGTATAACTGTGTCGAAAGGGGAAAACTTTTTTTTTTTTTTTTTTTTGAATAATTTGTTTCTCAGTTTAATGTAAATAAATGATTGTGAATAAATTATGTCGTAAAGGAAAAATAAAGAAAAAAAAAATAACAAACAAAAAAAAAATTCATGGTTAACTTTTTAGCAAATTAAGTGTATGGCTCTGTGTAATAAAGGTGAACTTGTTAATAAATATTTATATCTTGTTTAAGCTGAGCGCAATCTGGTTGAAGATTGAAATTCTTATTTATAAATATGAGAGCAATTCATTTGGAACTCTTGACTTGAATTCTGATGAATGAGAACTTTATTGAACTCCAATGAATGAGAACCTGATTAATCAATATATTTCATGAAACCTTTTTACAAAGTTTATTTATAGTTAATTCTAAATTTTTATGAAACTTTTTAGTGTTAAAGTTAACTCACCTTTTATTCCAATTTGATAGTGGGTGTACAAGTTTTATATTTAAACTTGAGTAACTTTAATGTAGAAATACAGATTCTGCAATTGTATTTACCTATGTAATATAAATGAGAACATTATTAATAAATGTCTGCAAAGAAAAGTAATGAAAGAGAACATTATTAATAATAAACAGTTACAGGTTTTTCTTTAGTACCAGTGCTCGTTTTTAAACTAGAATAATTATTTAGTTTCCTACCGCCTATAGATACTTAGGTTTATTCATCTACTACAAAAGAATCTAAATTAAATCAAGCTAACTTCCTTGTTGCTTTAAAACTTTTTACCAGGAAAAAAAAACTCTCTCTTTGTTTTGTTCTTTTTTTTATTTTCTAAATTAATTTAATTTACGTATTACGTATTTGTATATTTGTCCTGTATTTTGTTTTGTATTTCAGTCTCTTTTTCATGTTTGTTTTAGTTTCTGTGTAATCAATTTCTGTTGTGGTATATTTAACTCAAATCCAACTGCTATAGTAACAAAATACTATGTAGAAATTCATATGAAACATTTGATCATAGCCTTGCTCTTGTTTGAAAGTGCACCTCAGATTTTCCTATCTGAAGGAAGTATTATACTTTATCAAAAATGGTTGATATAAATATTTTTAGTCTTAATACCAGTTGCAAAAAAATGGCAAATCTGCTTTCTGCAGGAAACTCACTCCACATTGGACACCGAAAAAGATTGGACAAACTGCTGGGAAGGTGAGATTGTATTTTCCCATGGTGCATCAAACAGTCATGGTGTAGCCATCATGATATCGAAAGATCTGGACATCACTATCACCAAAGTAGATAATGATAGGTCTGGTAGATTCATATTGCTAGATTGCATTTTAGACAATAAAAGAATTATTCTTGTAAACATATACGCTCCGACCATAAATAACAAGCATGATCAGAGACTCTTCGGCGAGTACTTGATACAGCATTTAGAACATTATATTGGAGAAAATATAATACTTGCAGGTGACTTGAATATAAACATAGAAAACACTCATAACTGTCAATATTACAAGAGTCTGTTACAACTCATAGAACTTCTTGACCTTACAGATATATGGAGGTTAAAGAATCCGCACACTGTCAGATATACAAGAAGGGAAAAGACACACTATGGGTTTAAGCAGACTAGGATTGATTTCTTTTTGATTTCATATGGTTTAGAATATTATATAAATAAGGTTGATATATTACCAAGCATTAAGTCAGACCATAGCTTGCTACAAATTTCCATACACTTAGAAAATAAACAAAGGCAAGGAAAAGGTTTCTGGAAACTAAATTCGAGTCTATTACAAGATGAAAAGTATATTGCCTTCATGAAATCTGTTATTGAAGAGGCAATCAATGATGCAAAAAAACTGAATGATCAATCCTTAACTTGGGACTTTATTAAATGCAAAATCAGGACAGAAACTATCACTTTTTCTATAAACAATAAGAAAAAAGTCAGTGAACTTAAAGATAGTTTAAATAAAAAGCTACTAGAGCTTGAAAATGTTGTCTGCACAGCACCTTCTTTAGATAAAAATTAATGAATTAAATCAAGTTAAAGAACAGCTTGAAGATATCAGTATGAAAGAAGCCCATGGCTCTTTTATTAGATCAAGATGTAAAGCTATTGATGAATTTGAAAAGCCAACTAAGTACTTTTTAAACTTAGAAAAGAAAAATCATAATACAAAAAGTATCCATTCTCTTGTCCACAATGGACAAAAAATAACCAAATCTGAAGAAATTATAAAAATCCAATATAACCACTTTTCAAGATTATGTTCTTTAAATGAGTTACGGGATTCCGATTTACAAAATCATCTAAATAAAATAAAAATTCCCCAAATATCAGATAATGCTAAAGCAGAATGTGACAAAGCCATAACCATTGATGAGATAACTGAAGCAGTCAGAAGCCTAGCCAATAATAAAACTCCTGGATGTGATGGTATTCCGTGTGAGTTTTATAAGACCTTTTGGCCAGAAATAGGTATACACTTGCATCAAAGTTTTCAGAATTCTTTCCTTCGCGGTGAACTTAGTTCCAGTCAAAAGCAAGGTGTAATTCATCTAATACCAAAAAAGGACAAGGACCTCACAGACCTAAAATCCTGGAGACCTCTCACAATTTTGAATACTGACTATAAAATTATAGCCAAGTTGCTGAGCAAAAGATTAAAAATTGCGTTAAAAGAGATTATAAATCCTAATCAGGTGGGATACATGGAAGGTAGATTCTGTGGGGAAAACATAAGATTAATCTCTGATATAATAGATTACTGCAAATATCATAAAATTCCAGATGTTATACTGCTAGCAGACTTTGAAAAGGCTTTTGACACTGTAAAATGGAAATTCTTAAAATCTGTCTTGAAATGTAATGGTTTTGGTCCAAACTTCAGAGACTGGGTCACACTTTTTTAATAAAAATGCTGAAAGCTGTGTAACAAATAATGGACATATAACGTCATTCTTTAAATTATTTAAAGGTATTCGACAAGGATGCCCCATAAGTGCATTACTGTTTTTGTTAGTTGTTGAAATTGTGGCAATTATGCTGCGGGAAGCACCAGAAGTCCATGGAATAAGTGTAGATCATCACCATATCAAACTGTGCCAGCTTGCTGATGACATGACTTTGTTTTTGGGAAGTACACAAGCTGTAATAGCAAGTGTACATATTTTTGAAGAATTTTATCGCTACGCTGGACTAAAGTTAAATAAAAATAAAACTGAGGTATATGTGATATACAATGACAAATCAATAGTTGAAGAAAAAAGTAGTGGTATTCGTTGGTTAAAGGGACCATTTAAAACTTTAGGTAGTTGGTTTTCTACTGATCCAGAAGAAATGATTAGGCTTAACTGCAATGAAAAACTCAATATTATTGAAACAATTTTAAAGGTCTGGCATGCTAGATCAATGACACTTCGGGGTAAAATTGTTATTATCAAATCACTAGCAATTCCACATCTCTTGCAGTTATCTTCAGCAATATCTCTTAGCGAAAAATTCCTGATTAATTTGGACAGAATGTTCACTAACTTTATTTGGAGTGACAGAAAACATTTAATCTCTAAGAACGTTCTAATCCAGCCAATAGAATTTGGCGGTGTAAAAATGGTTACAGCTAAAAATATACTAGACACATCCAAGATAATGTGGATTAAAAGATTAAGTAACAATATTGATGCCGCATGGAAAATACTAGCTAAAAACTTGATGGGACTAGACATAAAGAATATTTTTAAAAAGCAAATGTATGCTGCGATAAAAAGCAATATTAAAACTCCATTTTACCAAGGTATGTTGAAAACATGGTTCAGATTTCTCACAACAAATATTCGAAACATTAAAGAATTTGCAAATGAAGAGTTGTATGAAAACCCAAACATTTTAATAGATGACAGACCTATAAAACTTCAATATAGAGACTGGAGAAATGCTGGGATCGTCCTTGTTGGTGATATGTTTGATAAAGATACAAGTAAAGTTAAAAGTAAAGCAATATTAGAGAATCAATATGGCATAACCGTGGATGACATGAAATATAACCAAATTACAAGCTGTTTGCTCTCTAAAATAAGCAAATTGCCAAAAATACGAATAGAGTACCAACAAAATAAAAAGATTCTTGAAAAATGCTTGGTAGATATCAGCAAGGTTAAAAGTGCAGACGTAAATGCTTATCTCAACAGATCTCTTGCATCAAATTTCTATAGTCAAGATAAGTGGATAGAATTCTATCCATTTCTGGAGGGTATTGATTGGAAAAATATTTATCAACTGCCTTACAAAATTGTGTTGGACAGTTATTTAATAATTATACAATATAAGATTATGCACAGAGTATTTACATGTAATCTCAACCTCCATAAATGGGGCATAAAACCAACTCCTGACTGTATCTTATGTGGCCAAATAGATAATCTGGAACATTACTTTTATTACTGTAAAGAAGTGAATACTTTCTGGATCCAAATATCTGATTGGCTGAGTACATTATTCAGTATATCCATCAATTTTGCTGTTCTAGATATACTTTTGGGTCTCATTAACTACACCCCAAAGCATTTTTATCTTATCAATTATGTTATACTAATTGGTAAATATTTCATTGCCAAATGCAAGAGGAATGGTATTAACTTATTGTTTAATGAGTATAAGTACACTCTGAAATGGAAACTGACATTAGACAAAAATGTTTACCTCAAACATTGTAAATTACATGTATTCGAGGAAAAATTTGCAATTTTACATGATGCACTTAGACATACGTAAATATAAATACACGTCTCGTAAGTCTCGAGATAACATTATCTTTTTATTGTCAAACCTCTGTGGTGTTCTTTTACACAGAGCAAGCTATGTTCAAAAATAATTGTTGCAAAAGTAGTTTTGTGTTATCAAAAAAAAATTGTATTTCTTTTTTTGTGTTACATACCACTGTATAACCAAAAGAAAAGAAAATATAAAAAAAAAATTATAGATGCTCATAAAATTATTAGGAAATCGGCTGTGCCTAATTTCATGGGAGCTAGAATCCCTGTTAATGGTCAATTTAACATACCTGCCTGGAAGTCGTATTTAAATGAATATTGGGACAAACAAATAGTTGATCTTTTGCAATACGGTTTCCCTTTGGATTTTGACCATTCCAGATGTTTGTACTCTACTTATGACAATCATGCTTTGGCAGTTCAATTTCCTGATCATGTACATAATTATATTACTACAGAAGCAAAGTATGGGGCTATACTAGGTCCTTTTGATAAATACCCCTTGCCATGTCATGTTTCTCCTTTCTTAACGAGGGAAAAGCCTAACTCCACTAATAGGCGTGTTATTTTGGACTTAAGCTTTCCAGTAGGCCAGTCTGTAAATGATGGGGTAGCAAAAGACAAATATTTAAATACTTACTTTCATCTGAATTATCCCTCGGTTGACAGTATAGTCAATAGCTTAAAAAGCCAGGGTCCGGATGCAATGAGTTATAAGATTGATATAAGTCGAGCCTTTAGGCATATCAGGATTGACCCTGGGGACTTAGACCTGTTAGGCCTCCAACATCAGCAGCTTTTTATCGACCGTACACTGCCCTTCGGATTTCGGCACAGTTCCGTATTGTTTCAACGTTGTACAGATGCAGTACGGTTTATTATGAGGGATACATTTAAATTTCCATATCTTTACAATTATATTGATGACCTGGTCTATACTGGTCTACCAGAGCATATTTATGATTCCTACAATACCTTAACTCGATTGCTTCAAGAATTAGGCTTAGAAGTCAGCCAATCGAAGTTGGTGGCTCCTACAAGCTGTGCTGTATGCTTGGGTATTGAAATCAATACAGTTGATAGAACTCTGAAAATACCTCAACAGAAGCTACAAGAAATACATAATATCTGTAAAAAATTTGCTTCTAAGTCAACAGTCACTAAAAATCAGTTGCAGTCATTGCTTGGCTCTCTTCTGTATGTAACCAAATGCATTAAGCCAGCCCATTTCTTCCTTAATAGAATGTTACAGTTGCTAAGGGATAGTACTTCCAAGTCCCGTATCAACCTTAATCACCTTTTTCATAGGGATTTAAACTGGTTTAATACTTTTCTGTGGCAATATAACGGCATCACTTTCTATGACCATCAAAAACCTCACCATATGATACAGCTAGATGCATGTTTAACAGGCTTTGGAGGTTGTTTTGCAAACATGGTATATGCCCTTCCCATTCCTTTGGGCTACAAAAATTATACAATAGTCCATCTAGAAATTCTGAATATTGTTGTAGCATTAAAAATTTGGGGTCATCATTGGCAGGACAAAATTATAGAAATTAAATGCGATAATATGGCTGTAGTTGACGTACTTTGAACTGGTAAAGCGAGGGATGGCATATTGGCTACCTGTGCAAGGAACATTTGGTTGATAACAGCCTTATTTAACATACAGTTATTGGTTAACCACATTCCAGGGATTCATAATGTAACAGCAGACTTGTTGTCCAGATGGCAGGGCACGGACAAGCAGTTGCATCTACTTTCTACCTTAGTTCCAAACTATGAATGGATGCCAGTGCATCTGGATCATACACAACTAAATGCAAATATCTAACATGTATGTTGTATTTTTAGATTCCCATGAAAACTGTTCACGGTTTTCAACATCAGCCTTGCATAGGCTCAAGAGTGGTTTTAGGTCTGCCACATGGGCTCAGTACCATAGAACATTTAGGCAGTTCATAGCTTTTCTTGAGTCAGAAAGCACACAGCTATTGCAGGTGAATACTATTACATTACTTGCATTCATGGAGTTCTGCTACACTAGTGGTATGTTCCAATCTAGCATATGAAATTCTATGTCTGCTATCAGTGCAATGTTTATTGTTTATGCTTTGAACACACAACCTTTCAAAGATGAAAGAATTCCATTTTACATCAAATATTTGAAGATAAATGCAGTTTTCAGACTAAAAACTGTCAAGTTGATTTCTATTGAAGTTCTACAGCAAATTATTATGGTTTGTAATGCCTTACAACACCCAGTACTTTATAAAGCTTTGTACCTTTTCTCTTTCTTCTCTTTCTTGAGACTATCGAATATCCTACCACATTCTGCTGCAGCATTTGATATTACAAGACATCTCACCAGGAGTGATGTAATTTTTGGCAAAAAATTTGCTACCATTATACTCAAATGGTCAAAAACTATGCAAGATAGAAAAGAAACTTCTACCTTCTCCATTCCAATGTTAGGAGAGTCGCCCCTTTGCCCTATTGCAGCTTTACAGCAAATGTTTGCTCATATCCCTGTATCAAAAAATTCTCCACTTTTTGTATTTCACAAGAATGGTGCTACCGTCCCATTGGCTGATTCTACAGCCCAGGAAGCATTTGAAGCTGGTTTCTTCCATATTACAAGTATCTCCACACTTTACTTTCCATTCGTTTCGAAAATCTGCCACTACATGGGCCTTTCAAAATGGGGTCTCCTTGCAAGAAATCATGAAACATGGTACTTGGTCTTCCCAGGAAGTGTGGTCTTACATCAAATCCATCCCTGCTGCCTCCTCTCAGGTTTCTCGTGCTTTTCAGCACCATCTTTTTCTTTAGTTTGGCATTTGGCAGTCTTCTTTTACATACCATTATGTTTTCTACTATAAAGCCATACAAATGCAATACAATTTCGCAATAAGATATACATTGCGTAAAGTTTTAAGTCAATCACTAGTATTGCAGACTTGCTCTGTCACTTGTTAATTGGGTAATTTAACTGTTAAACAAAAATTTTAATTTTCATTGCTTTGGTCGGGTCTGCAACCTTGGTTAGGTACCCAACCCTTGCTTGGGATGTTACATGGAAAATTGGGGTTGTACAACATTTATTCCTGGGATGGTTAACTTACCATATCTTCTTTTCTCATTTGGTGACGGGGTTTTGAAATGTATAACATATATACAGTATCTCATAATGTCTTTGTACATGATGGCCATATTTTAATGGTATAGACTTAAATGTTGTGTCAATGGCCTACTGTCACATTTTACGGGGTTAATGACTAAATTATGAATTATAATTTTCCGCTTTCGGGTTTGCAAAGAATTTTGCGTACCCGAGTTAAGCGTGAGTCATATGGAAACTTGGGTTTATCTTGTGGGAAGTTTTCTTTACTTGCTTCTCTGTTCCTTTAGTGACAGGATTTATATGAGATAAACAACTGCCTATTATGTTTTTAGTATGTAAAACAATGAATCATTAAAATAATAATAATAAATATTATATCCCATATTGCATTTCATTGTCTTGGGGGAAGGGTAGTTGGAAATGAAGCGCATTTCAAGCATTACATATCTGATCAGAAACTATTTCACCCAAATATTGTTGTAAAAATAGACAAAAATAGATGTAAATCAGCCCAAACCAGTACCAAATGTTGGTCTATAAGTCTGGAATTTGGCCCAAATATTACTCCACACACTAAATCTGATTGCATTAGTTTTAGGATTACATCTGGTATACCATTGGTGTCATATACGTCATATGTGGTCTAGGAAAGCCAAAATACAGCCACAGATGGCTGTATCAGGAAATGCTGATTTATTCTCAATTAAGGTAGATTCAAGGTTGAAAAGCATATTGTTTCCTACAGGAGTCACCACTAAAATGGATTTTAATAGTGTGTTCATTCAGAAATTCATATCTAGCCCAAAGTGCAGGTTCAGGGAGTGTAGTTGGCGAAGGATTCATAAAATGCCAGATCAACCCAAAACACCCTTTAAAGTTGGTCAATCTGGCTGAAATTTTCACAGGAAACTCAGTTTATATCAGAGAATGGATTTTCCGGGTGTGGGGACCCATGACCCCCTAAGATTGGAAATGTCAAATACATCATAATATACCTGATAACCTTTACTAAGTGCCACAAACATTATGTGGGAGAAACCGCCAGGACCCTTGATGGGCAAGAAACATCAGTCTCTAAACACTTCAAAAGTGAAGGACACGACCACAAATATATGCAGTTTACTCTGCTAAAGTGGTGTACACCAAAATTTGAGCCATCCATGACTTCCAAATGAAGGCGTATTGAGTTGTCATGGATATTCAGATTACACACTCTAGCCGCCATTGGCATCAACCAAATTTTGTGAATCTTCCTAGCAATGATCCTGATTACTAAACACTCAGTAATCAACCCTTATATTTTCTTAGTCGTATATGGCTAGGAGATCACCAGAATTCACAAAGGAAAAATACATTGAGTTAAATAGCCCATATTCATGTTTTCTAAAAAATGAATAAAATTCACGTTATCGTTAAATAACACAATGAATGAATTAATAAGGTCTATTGTATGTTAGGAAAGCCAATAACCATAATCAAAGGGTGAATAAATCCAATTACTATTCAAAAAACTAAAAAAATTAAAAATGCCAAAAAGAATTTTTTAATTTTTGATGAGACTGAAACATAAAACTATTTTCAGCTCAATGCAATTACAATGAATATGACATAATCACAAAAATTATGTCACCACTCAAAGATGAAATAACAGCTCTATGACATCAGAAAGTTTGTCTCTAAGTCATTTGAGTTGGAAGCTGCATGTAAAACAGTTCAAGTAATATAATGGAGAATCCAAAGTTTCTTTGTGGAGAATGTGGTGCTGGATATAAGAACAAGTGCAGTCTGAGACGCCACATTAACACCATACATAACAATAAAAGATATGTGTGTGGTAAATGTAATAAACAATACAACAGAAATGTGGATTACATTAAACATATTACGAGGTATCATCAGCCTCTGATCATCAACAATCAGCAGATAAAAACAGATAAATACAGATATCAGCAGATATCACCACCACACCAAACAGAAAGTAAATTATATCAGGCAAATAATCACATTATTTACCACTGTCTGCCTATAAGCAGGAATCAGATTTTTTTAGTTTTGGTTATGAAATGTATACATATAGGATATATTTAGTTAAATATTTCCAACAGATAGCTCATCCTTTTCTACTCTATTCCTTTCCAACAAATAATAAATGTTCATGGTATAATATATGTTGACTTACTAATTCAAAATTATATGCATAATCGATGAGTAATTTCTTAGCATTTTATAGTTTTCATCATTCACTTTCATTATTGGCTGATTAAAAAAATTATATTAGTGTCCCAAGGTTTAAACCTGTCTGACAGTTCCCATGGACACACCATTGCTATTGGTCTCTTCATAAATCGCTGTCCTGCTTGTACTTTAACACTTTAACATGTCCAACATGTCCTTTGCAAACTTTCCTCACTTTACCAAAAGTCTAATGTCCTCTTGGAGTGTCTGGATCAAGGATTATCACTATGCCTTCTACCTCTATGTCCTTCTCTTCCTTAAACCACTTTTTCCTTGCATTCAAGGTAATAAGCCATTCTCTTATCAATGGTTTCCAAAAATGGCTAACCAATTCTTGTACACCTCTCCATCTTTGCACAGTGCGATACTGCTCACTGTCAGCCCTATTTGGCAAAAACTGACCTCCGGCTTTAAAAAGTGGTTTGGTGTTAGTGGCACATCATCATGTGGACTGATAGACTGATTTGTCAATGGCCTTGAGTTAATGAGAGCTTCTCCCCCAGTGAATGCTGTAATCAACTCGTCATCTTTGACATCAACATTGTTCAGTATTGCTGTAACTGCTCTCTTTGTTACTATAATCATAGATTAATGAACACCTCCAAAATGAGGGGCTAATGGTGGGTATAAGAACCACTTTACACCTCTGTTTGCCAGTGATTCTCTAACCATTTCACCACCTAAGTTTATATCCAGTTCTTTCAATTATTTGTTTGCACCAACAAAGTTTGTACCATTTGAATGTACTGATCGCATGTAGACCACTGCCCAAAATGCTTTCTCAGAGACATCTGAGAAAACATGAGAGTCTTTACTGTGGCATTTTGATTACGTAGAGTTTGTGGGACTCTAATGCTACTGAATAGATTGAACTGGGCAATCCACTTTCTCAGATTTTCACTTAACTCTGTCAGTAATGGCTCATCCCAGTCAACTCAACACAAATGGGGATGAGAAACCAAGAGGATCAAACACAGCTGCCAACCTCTTTAGGAAACCTCTTTTAGTTACTATTCTGTCCAAGTCACTATTGTCACCTTTAAATGTTAGTACATCTTGCTCTGCTATCCAATATACTCCTTATGTCTATGTTGTGGGCAGTTCATCTGGCAGTTCTAACTCTGTGGCCCTGTCCTCCTGAGGAATGGCACTGAGTACCCTTACGGAATGTGTTATCCATTTTCTTGCTTTCATTCCAAAACTAGACCATAACTGCATCAGTTGATTTTGTGCTTGTTTTTCCTCACTCTATGTTTCCAAGGAGTCACGGCTGTCATCCATAAATGTGCCTTTCAGAACAGTTTCAGCTGCTATTGGAACTTTTTTTGACATCTGCCTTGCATGATGCTGTGTTAGAAATTGGGCCAAGATGGATGATGAGTTGACCCCATAAACTAGGCTAGCAAACTGACATGTGTCAGGCTCTAGTGACTGATCCATCCCCCTCCATAAGAATCTGTGGAAAGGCCGGTCTCCTTCGTCCATGAGTATTTGCATGTACATCTCAGAAATATCTCCTGCCAGAGCTATCGGTTTGTGTCTAAAACATCAAATAGGTTGGAGTGAAGTTTTGAGCCTTGGTGGATGGATTCATTTAGCGATTGATTTCCACTGTATTTGTCCTTTTGTCCACTGTATCTTGTTTTGGTTGTTTCTCTGTCCATTTTCACCACTGGAAAATGTGGAATATAACCTTTCTCAGCCTCTGTCTTGTGGTCTATTTTTGTGATATAACAGTTTTCCAAATATTTGTCTACTATCTCAGTATACATCCTCATCACCTCTGGTGTTTTCTTCAGCTTATTTTCTGTGTTGTTTAGTCTTTAATTTGCAAGATGATATTTGTTTAAGAGCTTTTCCTGGCCAACATCCTTCCATGGAATTTTCACCTTTTTCTTGTCATTCTCCAGAGTTGGTGTATGTTCTACCCTTTTCATTAGTTTAACACCACACTCGTTCACATCTTCCATCTGCCAGAATTTTGGAGTCAGATTTTCAAGTTTGTTGTCCGTAAAATAAGTCCTGGCAAAGTGTGTGCTCTGGGTTACAATGTCCCTCCATGGCATGAAGAGGCTTCATCACAGAGAGTTGTAGGTTGATCTTCACACTACCCCCCTCTTTCAATTGCCTTGTTACTTCATTGGCATACCACTCTGAGAGAAGAGTTGTTTCAAGTAGCCTTTCAAGTCTCCATTGCATGAGACATCTAAAGGTTGTAATTTTCCTGTGCAGTGGCACAAATTCTAAAAGAATGTTGTGTTCTGCATAAAGGGCTTTCACATCTTCTGTCCGGTGAGCTGCAAAGACATCCAGGATTACTAGGGCTGGCTGATCTGCTGGAAGTTCTAAAACTCTGCGCCGTTCCTTAAAGTATGGAACCAAGATGTGATTAATAAAGTCCAAGTTGGTCTGTTCTGTGCTTCAATGGTTGGGAGTGTGGGTGATATGCCAGGTCTCTAGAAAATTGAACACTGCATGAACTTTGTCTGTTTTTCCTTGGTAAATTAGCTGAGGAGGAAGCAACTTTCCACAGGGTGTATTGGCTAACACCATGGTGATTTGCCTCTTATCATCAATCCCAGTAATGGGAACCTGTTTTGAACCTTGAGCATGAAGGGTCTAGTTTGAAGTGGGAACTACATTGACACCAGTTTCATCAAAATTAACCACCATTGATGGGGGAATAGAGTGTTCTGTCACCTTGGTGGCTACTCATTTCAAAAAATCTTCTTTTATTTCTTCAAGATTTGCTGGGACCTTCCTGGCCGCCTTGGTGCCTTTTCTTTTCACCCATCCAATTCTGTTTAGAAGAGACTTAGCCCAGGTCTTGGTGATGTTGACTGAACCCCCATGCTCTGCTAGTAGGCCACTGTTTTGATCCTTCAAGATCCCCCTAGCTGTGGCCATTACAATAGTGGAGTTAATGACCCCTCCCTAATCTCTGATAGCCTGCAAATGTTGAATGACAGCCTGATCAAGGCGCTCTCCTAGAATCAGTGGCCTGCCTCTCTTGCTTGGTGGTATTGCCTCTATCTCCTCAGTTGGCTGCTTCTGTAGCTCCTTCTGATAAGGTTTTACCATCCCACGGACAGTTGATTCATTGATTTTCTTGTCAAGCTCCTTAGTAAAGTGCCTAGCTGCCTTTGTAGCTCCATGAAGGGCCCCATACTTTCCAATCTTCAATCTTAACTCAGATGAGTAAGTATCATATTCCCCCCTCTTTCTCTTTTGACTTTTTGGGTTTGTGACAGATAAAATCTCATTAATAGCAGCAAAACACTGTTGAGCCCTCTCTGGTGCAGCACACTTGTTGGGATCTGGTAAGCCTGGTACAGATGTAAACTCTGTCCTCCTTTTTGCTGTAATCTCAGACTCATTTTGAAATTGATGCAGAAATGTAAATTGTATCTCAAAAGTTGTTTCTCATATGTAGCAACTATGCATAATGACTACTGTGAAATGTTCAGGGGTTTATATACACAAATTTGTCCCTTTGATTTAAATTACTTTCTTTGATTTTCCCCTTAACAATGTTTAATCTTTGAGCAGGTTTTTCATCAAAAACAAAAATTATCTTTGATTTGTGCTCAGGATTGAACCTACTCAGCTACATCAAGGTACTGTCATTTTTGCATAAGTGCAATCATGCGGCTAAGAAAGATTAACATGTAAATGGGAAGTTTTTTACTTCACTTTATGCATGCCGCTAAATTGCACTTACAAATTACAGGGCTGCAAGTCTTCTTTTATGTGATAAACATTTTGTGGGTACTAGTATTTGGATAGGATTACTTAGAAATGTTCATTGGAGTCAATTGTCAGTGTAAGAGTTTGTTGTTATTTTTGGCGATAATAGAACATCTTTCACCGCAAAAATTAATTCTCACGAAACAGGCTTTATGTGTTGATTCGCGAACTTAAGTTCCCGCGAAAATAACCACTTATACAGTACCTTGATGATATAATTATTCCTTGTAAAACTTTTGAACAAGGAATGGAACATTTGACTAAAGTCTTTGAGAGATGGCAAAATGTAGGATTAAAATTAAAACCCAGGAAATGTCACTTATTTCAAACAGAAGTGATTTATCTGGGACACAAAGTGTCTGAAAAGGGAATTGAAACAGACCCTCAGAAGATAGTAGCAATAAAAGAGTCGCCTGTACCAACCAATGTGCATGAAATCCGCAGCTTCATAGGACTTTGTTCTTACTACAGGAAATTTATCCGGGACTGTTCTTACTACAGGAAATTTATCCGGGACTTTTCTAAGATTGGGGAGCCCTTACATAAACTTACTAGGAAGGACCACAAATTTAACTGGACAGATAAATGTCAGTCTTCATTTGAAACATTGAAAGAAAAATTGATTACCTCTCCAATACTGGCATACCCATCTGTGGAAAAGTCATTTATACTGGAAACAGATGCATCTGATTACTCAATTGGTGCTGTATTATCCCAAGTTTTTGATGATCGGGAGAGAGTCATTGCATATGGGAGCAAATCCTTTTCCAAGAGTAAAAGACACTATTGTGTAACACGCAAAGAACTTTTGGCTGTGGTGTATTTTGTGAAATACTTCAGGCACTATCTCTATGGGAAGAAGTTCAAAATAAGGACAGACCATTCTGCACTGAAGTGGCTATTCAATTTCAAAGAACCAGAAGGACAGGTAGCTCGTTGGTTGGAAAGCTTATCAGCTTTTGATTTTGAAATTGAGCACCGGCCAGGACGTCAGCACAAAAATGCAGATGGGTTGTCATGCATTCCATGTAAACAGTGCAAAATCCAAGATTGGGAGGAATTACATGTCTGTGCTGTAACTTCCTCTTGGGATAAAAAACTGAAGAAGGATAAAGAACCTTCAGAGTTTAACGATAGTGATAAACCTTCTGAGCAAAACACTTCTGAATGGAGGAAGGGTCAACTGGAAGACCCCATAATTGGTTGTTTCTTCAAGATGAAACAAAATACAGAATCGAAACCATCATGGAAAGATATATCCCATGAAAGCCAAGAATTCAAAACATACTGGGCATTATGGGATCTGCTGGATGTATGTGATGGAATACTGTACAAAATGCATGAAGACAGTATAACACAAGTGATGGTCAGACAAATAATTGTTCCTTCAGGGATGAGGAAAGATATTTTGCACTTGCTACATGAAGGACCAACCAATGGTCATCTAGGTGTTGCAAAAACTTTGGCAAAGCTCAGAAACAGGTACTACTGGAATAACTGCAGGGAAGATGTGGAGAATCTTTGTTCATTATGTGCATCAAGAAACAACCCAAGAAGAAAGAACAGGGCACCTTTAACCAAATATACAGTGGGGTTACCTCTAGAAAGGATAGGAATTGACATCTTAGGTCCTTTACCAAAATCATGTTCTGGCATGAAATACATTTTGGTAGTTGTTGACTATTTTACCAAATGGGCAGAGGCCTATCCTATGAAGAATCAAGAAGCAGAGACTGTTGTCGAAAAACTGGTGGATGGCTTCATTACAAGATTTGGAGTACCTCGTCAAATTCATACTGACCAAGGGAGACAATTTGAGAGTAAACTATTTCAGGAACTATGCCAATTGTTGGAAATAAATAAAACAAGAACAACAAGATTTCATCCACAATCTGATGGATTAGTGGAAAGATTTAATCGTACCCTAGAAAACATGCTTAGCAAGTTTGTTTCAGAAAGCCAAAGAGACTGGGATGCATTTGTACCTCTACTTACCATGGCTTATAGGGCAACTCCTCAAAGTAGTTTGGTGTAAGTCCAAACATAATGATGCTTGGAAGAGAGGTCAATCTCCCTTTGGATATAATGTATGAAAAGCTGCCTAATCACATTGTTGATCAAGAGGCAGAGTACATTAGAAGTCTGAAGGAAAGAATGACTATGCTAGAACACAGTTGCCAATCGTCAGAAGAAATACTATGACATCAAAAAGCTCTGGAAAAACATTTGACACAGGAGACTTTGTGTGGCTCTTTTGCCCAAGAAAGAAAGTAGGAATTTCCCCTAAATTACAAAGATTTTGGACAGGCCCATATCTAATAGTTGAGAAAATTGGTGATGTCTTGTATCGAATACAGGCATCCAAGAGATCAAAATCCAAAGTTGTACATTTTGATAGGCTCAAAGCTTATCATGGAAATGAAATTCTTGACTGGACTAAGGCTCCGTCTGCTCCAAATAGTCCTAAGAAAGTAAATAGAACACAGGATGAATACCTAAGCCTGGCTGAGAGTGAGGATGAGCTGCAGCATAGTACATTTGATGGAATTGTGGGGATAAATGTACCTTCCCCTTGCTTCATCGAGGAAGATGAAGGGTCCTATTGTGCAGGAGCAACTGTAGCAGGTAAATCTCAGGAGAAATCCTGTGGTACTCAGTTGGGCATAATAGGGAATTGTAAAGATGTTGGTGCATCTTGTAGAATGTGTCACAGAGAGGCAAATGGGACTAGGTTACACCATGTAAATGCCTCTCGCATGTCTGCTGATCAGGGTATTGGGTCCTGTCTGGAACATTTGCGTGTGGCACAGGGCTCTGAAGAATCTGACTTGGGAAGACCTCATGTGAATCCCGACACAAACAGCTGCTCGGGTATTGGGACTCATCAGAATTCTTCAGGGTCAGTTGATGCGGAAAACCCCACAGTAAATTCCCAGCAGCAAGCTGATCTGGGTATTGGGATCCATGGAAATCAACTAGATTTGGCTGAATCTGTGGATTCAGGAAGTGATATTTAAGAAATAGAAGGAAGTGAAGATGATACTGGTATGGCCAACCAGGAACAACTTTTTGCAGAAGGCATTGAGGGGATGCCTTCAATGCTGTTGTGCACAAGAGAAAATATAAAAACTGACGAAAATGAGGTAACTGCAAAACAAAAAGTTTCATTGCAGAGATCAGCAAGGACTCATAGACCTCCACAGCGTCTTAAGTTTTTTTAAGTTTCTCCTTCTGGATAAGTATGAGCTATAAAACCTTACAGAGCTAATACTAAAGGTATACCCTTATGTTTACTTTTAGAAAGTAGAAATGGCATTCAGCAAGACATGTTGGGAATGCGGAAGAGCATTCAATGATCCATCAAATTTTAGAAGGCACATTAAAACTTGTGGCAAAGCCAAAGCAGAAAAAGGTCATTTTAAATGTCCTTACTGCCCAAGTACTTGGGCAAGAAGAGAAGATGTTTCAACAAAACATATTGTGTATAAACACACAGACAACGTAGGAGAAGTTGTCCAGGACAAGAATTCAATATGTTAGTCCGCAACTTCCAAGAAAGCACACTGCTGTTGATGAGGCTGCAGACATTATAGTGTTGGATAAGCTAGACAAAGAGATGAGACCATTTCTAGGTGGCTCAGCCGAAGAGAGGGAAGAACTTAATGCTCAGCTGAAAGAAAAAAATATGAATAATAAACGGATGAGAGTTGTGGGAGCAAGTGAAACATTACTAGAATCCCTGAAGTGTGTACATTTAAGTACAGACTCACAAGAGTTGGATACTCACAATAACACACAAGAGCTGGATACAAGGCTTATCAGACCTTCAGCTACCACACTGGATGCTGAACAAGATGTATCTCCACCATGGGAGGATGAGCTTGTGTCAAACACTGATGATCCGAATGTGGATGAGCCACACCAGACTCCTGGACTTGGAGTATCAGGAGAGCCAGTCAAGAGCATGACACCAGTCCTCGAAACAAACTCGCCATACATACTAGATTGTGAGTCTGCAGCAGCCCAGACAGAAGGAAGGTTTAGCCATGAAGATTTGATAAATGTGTGTCCTCATGGGACACGTCTTCCAGTGCACGAGCATAGGTACAGGATGAAGATATGCCCTGATGGAACCAAGGAAGTGACCAGTGAGACGTTAGTACATTATGCAGCCTGCCCAAGACCATCAATTAAGATTGACTATGGACAGTTTTAATGTGTTTTGCTTCCAGTTGATGTTTTCAAAAAACATTTGATCATTTTCTTTATTTTAAAACTCTTTTTTTTAAATTTTATTTGTTTTGATTTTTACTCACAGGATTCTTTGATTTTATACTTTTATTGCTTGTTTTGTATGTCATGGGGCATGTAGAATTACTGACAATTATACATTTGTGTTTATGGCTTTTGGTTTTAAAATGTGTAAATAGTGGTTGTAATATTGCATTTCTTTGGTAGCTTTAATTTAGGTTGTAGATAACTTGCACATGTGAATCTTTAAAGTAAATTTTATTTGCTGTTTAATGTATATGAGCCATCTTTTCTGGCTGGTAATTTTTTTAGTTATAAGAAATGTATAGTTGTTCAGGATAATAATATGGTCTCTATAATTTGTTTTGTATAGCATGCCAAGGAGTTGATTGAACGGGACGTTTCAATCTTAAGGTGGGGAGAATGTAGGAAATGATAGTTTCCGGGATGACGATTTTTGGGGATTTCTCGGCGATTTCCGAGGTTTAGTAGCCGATCTTTGGTCCGTTTTTGTTGTCTTATCACTAACGAGCGAAATATTTGCATATTTATAGGGTTTTATGTCAAATTTTCTTTATATTTTGAATAATATTAACCCTAATTTGCAAATTCTTCTGTCATTTAATGGTATTAGACAGTATTTTGCTTTATTTTCACAGTTTTAATTGTCTGGTGCTAGCCGCCATATTTGGTTGAAAGTAAGTTATTTACCGCGAATTAATTTTCCCGCTCTAAAGTAAATGTTTAAGGTTACTGGCTTTAAAGTATTGTAATGTAAATTATTTGTGCTAGAAATTGATTAAAGACCAAAAATCAGTATAATAATTTCAACATACAAGGTTAGTAGAAGTTTTATTTGTTGTAATTCTAAATATAGTGCCTGTTGGCGTAGGATCACAGGAGTGATGTGTTCAGAAGTCTATATAAAGAGGTGAGCACAGAGCTCGGTGGATCACTTGTCACAGACAAGGTCCAAGTAAAGAGCCAGAAAAAGCTCTAGAAACCATCAAATGTACTAAACTGTTGAGGTATAACCTGTTTAGAATTAACTAGATTTGTTAAATATACTTCTTGGTTTACTTATTACTTGTATATTTGTTGACTATTATTTAATAAAGTTTGATCTGTTCTCTATCTGCTTGCTTCAGTTGTTATTCCTATTGATGTATAGTTGATTGTGCATAGTTCTATAGAACAGGAATAGAAAATATTCCATAACCAAAAAATCATACCGGTAATATTAATGCCGAGAGTGATAAAGATTATGGTATAGACATATAAAATCATCTACAGTTTAATTTATTTCTTTAACTTTACTTCATAATTAATTTGGTGTGCTTTGGTATACTTTGTATATTTGGGGTATAAAGGTATATATGAACCAGAACCCACAGTACCAGTTGATAAACTGAGAGTGGAGACACTTGGTCTAGAGTAACACAAGGATACACTCACTGAAGTAAGCCCACTTCATTGGGAAGGTGATTGGAGAAGTCTGAAACTTACTTTAAGGTAGTTACAACATCCTGACAGTACTTGTAACTATAACCTGACCGCCCGGTTCGTTACAATATCATAATCACTTTTTTATAAATAAATTGACTAACTATAATTAAAACAAAATGCTTATGTTGGCCCAACATTAGCACACTTTTGATCCGACATTCACAACAAGCATTGGCCCAACAGCATTTTGGCTGGTGAATGCTACATCGGTCTGACATTGGCAAACCACAAGTAGAAATTGTACTACCACCATATAGCACAAGCCAATCAGAACATGTCAATTGTGCCATGACTGTGACATTTTTTATCCCCTATTTTTGCTCAATGTAAAAACTTTTGTACACTATTTTTGTCAACATTCATCATAAAAAAAAGAAAATTCACTTTAAATACAGAGCAGATAAATGAAATCACATAGTCAAAGAAACACTTCAAAAACTAGTTGCGCTTAAATGAAACTACCAAATAAAATACAGGTTGAAATTTCTCCCCTAGAATAAGAGTTAATTGCAAAGTCCATGGGTATACAGATTGATATACACAGATAATACTCGTGAAAATACCATGAAAATAGTTATTTACATGTTTCATTAGATTTTTTGGTAGGCAAATAAAATTAAAAATAAACTTCATCTTTAGACCTCCAGAAACAGTGCATAGGAAATCATAATCCTTGTACATGTGCTAGCTAATATAATGTGTTCATCTTTTATAAATTTGTTTATAAAGTAACAATTAATACACTCACCCTGAAAGATATCTAGTCACAAGTGTTGACGATATGAACATACGTCAAAGTCAGAACTGTAGTTTTTTTCATGCAAATAAAGAGAATATAGTTTGTATTTTATCACAACTACATTACTTTATATAGTAAGTACTAGACTCAACACACACATATTTGCAAATGTATGACAAATGCACACCCATCAGCAATGGAGGCTGCTTGCCATGTGGAAGTGGCTCAGATTTACTACAAAATTGAAAATATTTATATTAACACTGCAGAGGGGCTGGTTTACAAATGGGATTTCTATTATTGTTTATTTTGTCTATCCTATGTGAGAATGTGAGAAGTAGTACATTTTGTGCTACAGCCTCTTTAAGGGAATTTTTCTTTTTTGCCTTAACGATATTCCGCCTTTTAGTAGCAACCGGCTTTTTCCGTGTCACGTGGGTTTTGTTATTATTGGTTTTCGGTTGTTTTTTTTTCATGTTCATGATAATGATAATATACAGTACCATATATACAGCCAACAAAATATGGTATAAGTCATGGCACTATAGAGGATGTTATTGCCAGTTTAGCGCCTCTGTTAAAAATTTGCATAATCGTTGTGAAACTGCATCCGTTTCAGATTACGAAATATCTGAATGACGTCCAACTTTGACCCCTTGTCAGGAGACGTTTGTCAATAGTAGCTACAGTACAGAGATAAATGTGCCACTTCGACTCACAGTTATTTCCAGGAATGCTCATTTATTAAAATTCTTGTGTTCTAGAAAATTATTAAAATGCATAGGACAAGTCGGACCAGAGTGTTGTTGATGCTGATTGCATTTTTGACCATATCTTTTGAATGTGCCCTTTGTGATGAATTAATAGGGGCAGTTATTGAAGGATTTTCTTTTGAATCAAAGGATGGTGCTAGATATGATGGTTCTAAGTTTATTGTCGTATCAGATACTAATGTCAAAATGCGCCTTTTTGGCAGTGGTATAAGGTCTTCCATGCTTGTTTCATTCACATCTCATGTTGGGCAATCGGGTGAGGATTGTGACGATCTCAGGGAAAGTGATGTATTTGAGGTGGAAGAAAGTGAGCAAGATGGCAAATCTGCCGTGGTAACTATAAATCTTAAGTTTAATTCAGAATCAGATATGCAGAGGATTTGTTCAAAATTACCTGAGGGGAATGGTTCAAGTTCCTGGATCCATCAAGGAAATGCTTCCTGGTTGCAGTTTGGTACCGAACAAAAACCCTCAAGGACTACCCTATTCCCACTATGGATACAGATATTGCTTATTGTTGTACTTCTGATATGCTCAGGGCTTTTCAGTGGGTTAAATTTGGGTTTAATGTCTCTTGATAAAACTGAACTAAAAATTCTTGTTAACAGTGGCACTCCAAGAGAAAAATCTTATGCGAAAATTGTTGGATCTGTGAGGAAACATGGAAATTATTTGTTGTGCACCATTTTATTGGGCAATGTCCTTGTAAATAACACACTGGCTATATTTTTAGATGATTTAACTGGCAGTGGAATGATTGCAATTGTTGCATCAACTGGTTTTATTGTTATTTTTGGTGAAATTGTTCCACAAGCAATATGCTCTAGATACGGTTTAGCAATTGGAGCAAGAACTATATGGTTTACAAGGGTATTTATGGTGGCCACATTTCCATTATCATTCCCAATAAGTAAATTACTTGACTGCATTCTGGGAGAAGAGATAGGTAGTGTGTACAACAGAGAACGTTTGCGTGAATTATTGATAGTTACACAAGAAAATATAGATTTGATTAAAGATGAAGTAAATATCATTGCCGGGGCTTTGGAATTGTCAAAGAAGACAGTGAAGGATATCATGACAGAGCTTGATGATGTTTACATGTTGAGCGAAAAGGCTGTTCTTGATTTTGAAACAGTGTCAGAAATAATGAAAACTGGCTACACAAGGATTCCTGTTTATGAAAAAGAAAAGAATAATATTGTGGCCATCCTCAACATAAAAGATTTAGCCTTTGTTGATCCAGATGACAGGACACCTTTGACAACTGTCAACAAATTCTATAATCATCCTCTTCACTTTGTGTATGAAGACACCAAGCTTGATGCCATTCTTTCTGAATTCAAGAAAGGTAAAACTTTTATATGTATTTTGTAGTGTTGTTAACAGTTTTCCGGTATGCGGAATATAGTTTTGTTTTTGTAGAAAAAACGAAATCCACAAACAATATTTGGGAACCGGTTATTGAAAACATTATTATTTTGGGCTTGGCTGATACTTCATAGACATAGAAATGACAAAAAATATACATATTTTGCAAAGTATGGCCCAATTTTACTTTATATTGAGCAAAAATCAATTTTACGTACTTAATAATATCTCACTAAAGCCACTTCCATTTTCAAGTTATCGCTCATGTACGCCTGCAAATAATTTTCAATGTACAAAACCAGCATACAAAATACCGGATTTCGTATCGTTTCAAAGCCCCGATAACCGGTTTGGATTTATGTAAACGATGTCACCACTAATATTTTGTGACTACAAGGGTGTGAATTTACTAATTTTCTTTGTGCAATGCATATAATTAAGTTTATTTTTTGTTTTATTACTATTATTGTTGTGTTTATTGGTTACAGTGTTTCTGTTTATGCACAAATGTGCGTAAATTTACACCAAAATCAGGCGATTTACGCACATATTACTTACAAGGGGGTCAGACTGATGCAGAAATATTTGTAAAAAGAAATATCGATATATGTCATGGTAGAAAGTCCAATCTGGTATAATTATGTCCACCCCGGTGGGGGTGGACATATTATTTTTGCTTTTTCTAGCGTCCGGCGTCACACATCATTTCCGCTCATTTTAAGGAAAAGTATTAGAGCTATCTTCACCAAATTTGGTGTGCAGGATTATTGGGTCAGTGTCTTGCTTAGGCCTTGGGATTGCTTTCAGCTGTTGTCGCTCATTTGCTTGCTGAGTAATACCTAAGTATAGCTATTTTCAGTACCTTTTGGTGTCTGTGCATTTAAGTGAAAATGATTCAAGATATTTTACTAAAATTAGGAATACAAGATTGTTATGTCTATAGGTTACTTGGTATTGCATTTGGGACTGATAGCTCTGTAAGTTAGCGAGTAATAGCCATTTAGGTACTTTACTGTCTATTTGTATCCCCGACGTGAAGCGGGGATACTATGGATTCATCATCGTCCTCATCCGCGTCCGCAGAGATTTCTTGTTAGCGACCTACAGTCCACATTTCTTTCCAGATTTCTTTCATATTTGGCAGGTGGCTTGATATGGTAGAGGACTCGCCACCCTATCTTTTTGGTAGGGTTTATGTGTAAATTAGGCCTGTGGTAGATAAAAATGTCTAAAATGTGGAATATTGCTTGTTAGCGACCTACGGTCCACATTTCTTTCCAGATTTCTTTCATATTTGGCAGGTGGCTTGGTATGCTAGAGGTCTCGCCACCCTATCTTTTTGGTAGGCTTTATGTCTAAATTAGGCCTGTGGTAAACAAAAATGTCTAAAATGCATTAAAATTCATGAAATCATGCACTAAATCACTTATAACTTGAAAAGTATTGCATTTAGAGCATTTTGTTAAAATATGTTATTCAGATACTTTTTTCATAGCTACAACATGGTGAGTAACTTGGGTGTCTGTCTCAATAGCTAAGTGAGTAATAGCTACTTTTGGGCTTTTCACTAACTTTCATCATGAGTAAAATCACTTGTAACTTGAAAACTATTGCATTTACAGAATTTCGTATAAATATGTTATTCAGCTACTTTTGGGTCAGCTATAACATAGTAAATTTTCAGACCCGTAGCTCATGGCATAGCTGAGTAATAGCTACTTTTAGGTTATCACTGTTGAGTAAATTACTTATAACTTCAAAAGTATTGCATTTAGAGTATTTTGTTTCATATGTTATTCACCTATTTCAGAGTCAGCTATAACATAGTGAAGTTCCAGACCTGTGGCTCATTGCATAGCTGAGTAATAGCTACTTTGAAGTTCACACTGTTGAGTAAATCAGTTGTAATTGGAAAACTATTGCACTTACAGAAATTTGTGTAAATATGTTATTCAGCTACTTTTGGGTCAGCTATAACATAGTGAAATTACAGACCTGTAGCTCATGGCACAACTGAGCAATAGCTATTTTCAGGTACTGACTGTTGAGTAAATTGTAACTTGAAAAATATTGCATTTGGAGTATTTTGTTAAAATATGTTGTTCACCTACTTTTGGGTCAGCTATAACATCGTGAAATTACAGACTTATAGCTCATGGCATAGCTGAGCAATAGCTATTTTCAGGTTCTCACTATTGAGTAAATCAGTTGTAACTTGAAAACTATTGCATTTACAGTATTTTGCTTAAATATGTTGTTCACCTACTTTTGGGTCAGCTATAACATAGAAAAAATTCAGACATGTAGTTCATTGCATAGCTGAGTAATAGCTACTTTGAGGTTATCACTGTTGAGTAAATCAGTTATAACATGAAAACTATTACATTTACAGTATTTTGTTGTAACTTGAAAACTTATTGCATTTACAGTATTTTGCTTAAATATGTTGTTCACCTAATTTTGGGTCAGCTATAACATAGAAAAAATTCAGACTTGTAGCTCATTGCATAGCTGAGTAATAGCTACTTTGAGGTTATCACTGTTGAGTAAATCAGTTATAACATGAAAACTATTACATTTACAGTATTTTGTTTAAATATGTTATTCACATAATTTTTGATCAGCTATAACACAGTGAAATTGCAGACCTCTATGTCATGGCATAGCTTACCAGTATCTACTTTCAGGTTCTCACTGTTGAGTAAATCATTGTATCCACTGGATAGCCGTAGTGTGTAGAGAGATTTCACAATTACCGCTCTAATGAAAAAAATATTATAGCTAGCCTTCTCAAGTTTGCAAGGTATATTAGAGGGTGCACCACAGTATTCTATTGGTAGGCTTTATGTCTAAATTAGGCCTCTGGCTAAATTATTTGCCTACTAAAATGGGTGATTTTGCATTTTCTCTAAAAGTAATGCAGATAGCAAATTTTTCTTAAATAACTCATTCACCTACTTTTTGGAGAGCTTTCACATGCTGAAGTTCCAGACCTGTAGGTAATTACTCACCTACTCAGAATGAGTAAATGCGAATTATCTCTAAAAGTATTGCAGATAGCCAATTTTTCTCAATAACTCCTTCACCTACTTTTGGGAGAGCTTTCACTTGGTGAAGTTTCAGACCAGTAGCTAATTACTCATCTATTCAAGATGCGTAAATGCAAATTATCCTAAAAGTATTGCAGATAGCCAATTTTTGTCAAATAACTCCTTCACCTACTTTTGGGAGAGCTTTCACTTGGTGAAGTTTCAGACCTGTAGCTAATTATTCACCTACTCAAAATGAGTAAATGCTAATTATCTCTAAAAGTATTGCAGATATCCAATTTTTCTCAAATAACTCATTCATGTACTTTTGGGAGAGCTTTCACATGGTGAAGTTCCAGACCTGTAGGTAATTACTTACCTACTGAAAATGAGTAAATTCGGATTATCTCTAAAAGTATTGTAGATAGCCAATTTTTCTCAAATAACTCATTCACCTACTTTTGGGAGAGCTTTCACTTGGTGAAGTTTCAGACCTGTAGCTAATTATTCACCTACTCAAAATGAGTAAATGCTAATTATCTCTAAAAGTATTGCAGATATCCAATTCTTATCAAATAACTCTTATTTTTGCTTTTTCCGCCGTCCGGCATCCCACTTGGTTTCCAGACATTTTAGGCAACAGTTCTTATCCTATCTTTACCAAATTTGGCATGCAGGTTTATTGGGTTAATAGCTTGTATGGGATTGCTTTTGGTGATGATAGCTCTATAGCTAACTGAGTAATAGCTACTTTGCTACTTTTGAGTAGCTCTTTGGTTTCCAGACATTTTAAGGAATGCTATTAAGCCTAGCTTTCTGAAATTTGGTATGGAGGTTCATTGGGTTAATAGCTTGTATGGGATTGCTTTTGGGGGGAATTGCTTCATAGAGGAGTGAGTAATTAATTAAATAAATGAGTAATTGGCTATTTTGAATACTGAAAAAGGCAAATGTGCTCATATCTCCTAAACCGTGCGAGATAGAGCGATTTCGTCGAAATTTTCGACCCACAGGGTATCTAAGGAATGTACTCTTTGCAATTTTCAAAAAATTTTCCCCTCCCCAAAAATGGCGGCCATTTTGAATTTTTGCCAAAAATGGCAAAACACAAATTTGCTTTTATCTCCTTAACCGTGTGAGATAGAGCGATTTCGTCGAAATTTTCGACCCACAGGGTATCTGAGCATTGTACTCTTGGCAATTTTCAAAAAATTTTCCCCTCCCCAAAAATGGGGGCCATTTTGAATTTTCGAATTTTTGCCAAAAATGGCAAAACACAAATTTGCTTCTATCTCCTTAACCGTGCGAGATAGAGCGATTTCGTCGAAATTTTCGACGCACAGGGTATCTAAGTAATGTACTCTTTGCAATTTTCAAAAATATTCCCTCCCCAAAAATGGCGGCCATTTTGAATTTTCGAATTTTTGCCAAAAATGGCAAAACACAAATATGCTTCTATCTCCTTAACCGTGCGAGATAGAGCGATTTCGTCAAAATTTTCGACCCACAGGGTATTTGAGCATTGTACTCTTGGCAATTTTCAAAAAATTTTCCCCTCCCCAAAAATGGCGGCCATTTTGAATTTTCGAATTTTTGCCAAAAATAGAAAAACAGGAATTTGCTTCTATTCTCCTTAACCGTGTGAGATAGAGCGATTTCCTGTTTCTATTCGCATCTACTATCAACAGGGTGTCCTATTTCTAGTTATTCACCTACTCAAAATGAGTAATTGTTAATTACCTCTAAAAGTATTGCAGATATCCAATTTTTATCAAATAATTCATTCATCTACTTTTCTGAGAGCTTTCACATGGTGAAGTTCCAGACCTGTAGGTAATTACTCACCTACAGAAAATGAGTAAATTCGAATTATCTCTAAAAGTATTGTAGATAGCCAATTTTTCTCAAATAACTCATTCACCTACTTTCGAGAGAGCTTTCACTTGGTGAAGTTTCGGACCCGTAGCTAATCATTCACCTATTCAAAATGAGTAAATGCGAATTATCTCTAGAAGTATTGCAGATAGCCAGTATTTCACAAATAACTCATTAATATGAAAACAACTTATAGGAAGTCATGGGCTGCGAATCTTTTCATGTGGTCAGATTTGACCTTGGGCCCCTCCTGCTTATTATTGGTCCTAGAGGTTTGCAATGTGAAAACGACTTATAGGAAATCATGGGCTGCGAATCTTTTGATGTGGTCAGACTTCACCTTGGGCCCCTGCTACAGGGTCAAATAAGGGTAGCCAAACTTGAAAGTGCTTTCAGCTTGCTTATTAACGAAAAATGCTGTTTATCTTTTAAACTATGTTACTTGGCCTTTGTCGGTGGATACATCCTGCATCTGGCCACAGATGCGTCCTTGGTCTAGTTTCAATACTGTTTTTGAGTAATTTGCTTATATCTCAGAAACCGTAACAGATGAGTGATTTTGAGCAAATTTTCGATCCAAAGGGTAATGGAAGATTATTCTGGTAAAAAAGAAAAATCAAAATTTTCAGAACTTTAGCTGTGAAGCTAACTGAGTAATAGCTAATTAGCTATTTTAGTAGCTCTTTGGTTTCCATGCAGTTAAAGGAAAATCATTCAAGATATTCAAACCTAATTTGGTATGGAACATTATTAGGTTAATAGCTTGCTTAGTATTGTTTTTGTGAGTCATTGCTGTATAGCTAATTGAGTAATAGCCATTTAGCTACTTAATTAGCAGTTTTGAGTGAGTAGCTTTTTTATTTTAAGCATTTTAAAGGAAAAGTACTTCACCTATGTAGACAAAATATGGGATGGAGGATTATTGGATCAGTAGCTTGCTTGGGGATTGCTTTTGGTGGTAATACCTTCATAGCTAACTGAGTAATATCTACTATGCTATATAGCTGTTATGCTATTTTGAGTTGACTTTTTATCCTTTTATAATTTGCACCATGTGTGCGTGCGTGTGTCACGCAGTTTTCTCTGAAACTACTACAGTTACACATTTTTTGGTAAATTACTTGTCCTAATGAATTTTTACGCTCTTCAATATTTTTTGGGTTTGGTGAACTTTGGCCTACCTTTGAGTGAGTAATAGCATTTTTACCTAATATAATTATATGACTTATAACTCTCAAACTATTGCATTTAGAGTATTTTGTTCCAACATGTTGTTCAGCTACTTTCTCCACAGCTACAACATGGTCAGTAGTTTGGAAGTGTATCTCCATAGCTAAGTGAGTAATAGCTACTTTGCAATTTTTAATGATAACCACAATGAGTAAATGGCTTATATCTTAAATAGGGAAAATTTTTCTGCATGCTTAAATTTAACCTTTGACCTTTATGAAGGTCACATGATCAAAAACAATCTTTTGAAGTACACCCCCCCCCCCTCATCACAGTTCAGGAAAAACTACTTGCTACACAACCTTATAATTTGACACACCTGTTCATACTATCGAAAATGCGAGCTGATTAGATTTTGGGAGCAATCCTTTGAAAAATGTCTCATTTATGAGTGATTTTGTGACACCTTCCAATCTGAAAGCCTTAAAGTTAGGTCAACCCCCCTATTATCTTCTTAAGTATTGCATTTAGAGCCATAAAATGTACTGGGAGGTAATAGGAAACCATATGTGGAGAGTCTAAATAGCCGGTCAGTTGTACCCCATGACCCCCCCCCCCCCCCCCCCCCCCCCCTATGGGTCAAACTGGCGTCATAAAATAGTTGCTTTGGAGTTTTTGCCTTATATCTCCTTTATCATTGCTTTTATAGCTTCAGAATGTATTAAGAGGTATTGGGAAAGCATACGGCGCAGCTTTGTGCATTCTAAGCTTTACAGCATGCTTATTAAAACCACAAAGCATTTTAAACTTTCAGAGATGCTTCGCTTTTGTTAGCAAGTTCAGCAGTTTTGCTTATAAGCCAGAGAACTGTTGAAAGTTGCTAATAAGTTCAGCAGTTTTGCTTATAAGCCAGAGAACTGTTGAGAGTTACTAATTTATTGGAAATTATATGTATCAAATATATTGTTTTTGGGTGCGTTGCGAGCCAGATGTCCGTCTGTCCGTAAAACTTGACAGGGCGGTAGGGCACCAGCTAGGCTAGGTTGCTTTTGAAATTGGTGCCATAGGAAAAACAAAATGGCTGCTATCTTAAATTCCATTTTAGGACTCTAACTCGAACATGCTTCAGCCAATTGATTTGAATCTTAACAGGTTGGTAGGGCACCACCTTAGCTAAATTGCTTTCAAAGTTGGTGCCATGGCCACCATCTTTAAATTCTGTTTCTGGACTCTAAGTCGAAGAAACTTCTGCCAATTGATTTGATACTTAACAGGGTGGTAGGACGTCACCTTGGCTAAATTGCTTTCATAATTCGTGCCATTTGAAAAACAAGATGGTTTGCAGACTGTAACTTGAAGATGCTTCTGCTACTCGATTTCAAACTTGACAAAGTGGAAGGACATATTTGAGCACTATTTTGTTATGTCCAGGACCAGTATCACAGCTATCCAGCTATGTTGCATACATCTGGCATACATCCATCCTGTAGACATTGCATGTACTAATATGTGTTACCATCACTGATACTAATTACACAACCCACCTTTTGGGGTCTAAAACCCCATTTTTTTTTTGTCAGCTGAATTGTTGAGTTAACTCACATTATGGCACCACTCTGCAGCACAACCGCATCCGCGTGACCACCTTTCATCCAAGTTACAAGGCCTACAGACACGCTGTTTGTTTTAAAAGATACCTTATCTATCAAGGATCATGGTAATTCATAAAATGCATGCAGATCTGTTTGTTTTTTTGTTCTCAAGCCATTAGAATTGAGTTACCCCCAACCAAAGTGTGACAACTCCAACACTTTATCACAATTTTCTCATTTAGTATTGGAGGAATATGGTCTCTTATCTTGCATATATGTACTGGGCCACAACACCCACAAGTACATTCCTTGTGTGAGTGTCAGGTCTGGATCTTTCTTAATTTTTTTATAACAAAGTTTTAAAATAACTTTTTCTGCATTAAAATTCATGAAATCATGCACTAAATCATTTATAATTTGGAAAGTATTTAGAGCATTTTGTTGAACATGTTTTTCTCATACTTTTGTGTCAGCTATAACGTAGTAAAATTTCAGACCTGTAGCTCATTGCATAGCAAAGTAATAGCTTTTCAAACAATCCATGCTATCAGTTTACATGCTGATCTGTACAGAGTGACCCCACCACCACTACCACTCTCCTTCACTCCACATAGATGCAGGTGAGAAAAAATTGCCTTTGTGTCGGGGGATGGGGATGTGTGGGTATATGTGAGTGTATGTGTGTGTCACTCCATTTAAGGAAAAAGGGAAAGATTTATATTATATGTGTATGTCTTCTGTGACAGAAGTTCTGTCTTGCATATATGTTGGGTCATTTTACATCCGCTGCTTAGTCAGGTTGCTTCAAAGTTCAGGTGGTTTATCATATTGAAAAGGTCCTTTATCTCCCTTATTATTGCTTCTTGGGCTTTGAACCCAGTTTTTAATGGTCACACCCAGTTTGAGATAAACACCACAACAGTGTTCGTTTTTGCATTTGTTGTTACTACACTGTAATCCATATTGCATTCATCAAGTTCTAAAATATGCCTTCCTGGTATACCTTAGGGGAGTATTCCATCCATGTACATATTCTAAGACAGTAATGTGTCTTCCCAAAACTTGGTTCCTTTAATTACCTACTTTTGACATCAAAGTTTTCAAAACACATACTGGTTTATCATTATTAAATTCTGTCAGTAACTGTGCACCTACTTTTTGAACTCTCTACCTTTGTTAGGAACCTCTTAGGAAGCACCTTAACAGTTAAATTTGTACTTTTACTTCTCAAACCATTTGCAGCACATTTGTTTTCTACTTTCACTTGCACTCTGAAGCTGAAAACACAAAGTCAGCTGATACAGTCAGTTTATTGGCGCTGATTGCTTGTTTTTGTTCTCTTTTTATCAACTATTTCTGCAGGAGTCAACCAACCAAATTATTGTTGGTGTCTCAATGTTCCATATGGTGGCCATTTTTTGATGTGAGAAAGTAACTCAGACAATGATCAACCGTTTTTGCAAATGGTTGTTGGTCAGCAACTTTTGGTCATTGTTGTTTCAAAACCTTAACTTTTTACAGAAATTCCAAACAAATCTGAGCAAGCAAATGTTTCCTCTTCAATCCTGCAAATGCTAGCTTACACATTACCCTATTCTTTCACTTTATTGTTGGTTTTTCACAAAACCAAAATATTTAATGGTAATAAAATATCTGCTGGACATTTCTATCAAATCTCAAAAAAAAAAAAAAAAAAAAATAAGAATCAAGATTTAGTGGGTGACAATAAGCAGCAAGTGTCTGGTGTCTGCTGATAAAAGTGTGATAAAAGGATGAGTAGCCTTAATTTTGACTTTAATATACACATCATGCAAGCTTTGTTTCAAAGAGAGTCATAAACTTTAAATTGATAAAGTTTCCATTGATAAGTAATGTGATTTATTTTTTTCAAGTGATAAAGAAGAACTATCGCTTTAGATTTTAAGAGATATCACTTTATTTCTGATATTATGATTGATTTTTTAGCCTATTTCCAGTAAGCCCATTGCATGAGTCTTCTCTCTCTCTCTCTCTCTCTCTGCACTTTTTTTTACTTAATTGTCTACCACACCAGGATCTCCAATTAACTGAGCCCTCAGTAATGTAATCATAATTTATTTATATTGATAGATTTTTGGCAGGGAACACAGTGGAACAGCCCATACCTCATTGATTATCAAGAGCCTCAAGTCTTCAATAGCCTTGTACTTTATACTGTATTTGTAATCAACTGGATATATATAACAGTTGGTTTTACACTGCTTTAATAGAGTTTTAATATCTCAATTATTCTGCTTTATTGCAGTCATTGAAGGACGCAGAGTAACATGATACATAAATAATGTTTCTTTTGTCTTGTCAAATTAACCATTTTAAATTTGATAAAAATTAGTCGAAATTTAACATGGTTTTGTGGCTAAATATATGCTTCTCTTGTGATAACTATTTAAAAAGTTAAAGCTATGAGTTGCTAACAAACATTTGCAATATATAATGCATTTTGTCAGATCTATGTTTATGGCCTTTTATCTTCCAAATCCTAATCATGTTGAAAATAGTGTATATCTGGTGCATTAGCAGTAATTTGGTACATATGTATCAAACTGATTTGTGTGAATTTTTTTAGTGAGTACTATAATACTTGTATTGTTATCAAGTTGTACTTTAAAGTAAGCAGAAACAGCCACATATGTAAAAACTGTACATGTCTGTATTATATCAATTACACAAAATAACTTTCCTACTCTAACCAGATAACAAAATGCATCAAGTTTGTTTTCATGGCGTGGTTTTCTACATTTCGTAATGACTCCAAATTCCATTCTATTCTGTACCTTTATGGCGCTTACTCTCTGCCAGATGGACTCTAATGTGCAACACCAAAATCCTTTTCAAAAAATCCAAGTCTAATTATTGAATATCATTTAAATGTTAACAGAAGTGAAGTTGCCTTGGAGATGTATCCTTTATACCCCACAGCCTTTAAAAACTGTGCAGGTACTGTTTACAACCATGGTGTCTTGCTTTATGGGTGGGCACGAGAAAAAATCTTTTTTGGCTTCTCCAGAACCGTCATATGGAGAAAGTTTATACCTTGTGGGGATATTGATTAGATTTGTAAGTGTGCAACCTTGATTTGACCTTTGACCTTGCGGTAGTGATGCTGACTTATAAAATGTTGTCTGGGCTATATCTCGGAAACCGTAAAGTGTAGGAAGTTGATACTTGGTAGGGACATTGGTTAGGGGATGTAGGTGTGCAATATCATGGTGTGACCTTGATTTGACCTTTGGCCTTGCCGTTACAAATAAGTACCCTTTACCTTTAAAATCTTGTCAGGGCTATGTCTCTGAAACTCTGAGGTACATGGTATCTGCATTGGATGATTTAGATGTGCAAACTGGTGGTGTGACCTTGGTCTGGCCTTTGACCTTGGCTCTGCCAGAATATTTTGTTCTGGCATATTTGACACATATTTTTCCTATTGCAGAGCTGTATAGATTGCTGCAACTGATTATTATATTGGTTTTACTTAATTGTGCTATCTCCATTGTCAGCTATCTATTTCAAATACTAAATAGATTAATTAATAAATTTTACAGTTTCATAACTTAATTTGATTGTTATTATTCTTGCTGCTTTACATAACTTACACTTTGAAAGACTCACATTTGCACAGAAATAACTCATTATTGTAAGCAAATTATCCCACATCAAACTATGACATATATCCTTCCCTTAAAAGTACTTAACCCTTTCACAAAGAAGAACAGTTTACTGTTCTCTTTATTCCTGGCTGTTTTTCTCGTAGTTCCCTTGAAATATTTTTAGTTATACAATAGACTTTAGTTTAAGGGCATACCTAGACTCTGGGAGACTTTTTGTAGTCAGCTACTTTATGTAAGGTGATCCTAAACTCCAAGCATTACATTTTATGATCAATAGCTTCTTTGAGCTTTTCACTGTTGACTAAATCAGTTGTAACTTAAAAACTATTGCATTTACAGTATTTTGCTTAAATATGTTATTGACCTACTTTTTGGTCAGCTATACCATGGTAAAATTGCCGCCCTTTAACTCATTGCATAGCTAAGCAATAGCTACTTTGAAATTCTCACTGTTGAGTAAATCGGTTGTAACTCAAAATCTATTGCATTTACAGTATTTTTGTGTCCACTGGTGGATACTATTTATTTCACTTTGTCACGTGCCTGCCACAGTGTGTAGAGAGATTTCACTGTTACCGCTCTAACGAAAAAAAACATTATAGCTAGACTTCTCAAGTTTGCAGGATATTTTTATAACCATAAAATCTTGCCTTGGAATATTTTTTGCATCATTTTGAAAAACAAGATGGCCGCCACAGGCGTTTTTTCAACTTTTAGCAAGGAGTTTTGTTGGCCCTCTAGAGCAAAGGATATTATAGGTAGAGATCTCAAATTTGCAGGATATGTTCATCATTACAAAGTCTTGACTGGGAATATTTTTGGCCTCATTTTGAAAAACAAGATGGCCGCAATGGGCATTTCTTTGTCAGTCATTCAAAGTGCTTTTATCTCCCTTATTATAGAGGAAACTATTGAAAATGGCTTTGGAGGTTGAGTACATGATGGAGTACCAGCATCCAGTTTGTTGACCTTGGCTATTGTTTTCAAAGTCACCTTAGGCCTGCTAAAATGACTCAAATGGTACCTTAGACTGTGAGGCCATATACCTCCTTTATTATTGGCTGTTACCGCTCTAACAAAAAAAATATTATAGCTAGCCTTGTCAAATTTGCGGGATATATTCTTTGATGTGGTCGGATTTTACCTTGGGCTCCTCCTTCAAGGTTAAGTGATGGTCGATAGGCTTTGGTGAGTTTTCTTCCTGGTGGATAGTGGATACAATTTGCATCGGTTATCCGATGCACTACGTCAAGTTACATTTGTATCTTTCATTAAGCAAACATTTTGGTTACTTTGTGTCAGTACAAGTTGCTCCCATAAACACTTAGGCCCCCTCCCCACAGGGGTATATTTGTGTCAACCATAATACATGTACTCTGTATGTCACGCTTCAACCGAGTCCTGTGAAGGGATAGAGTAAGAAATCTAAAATTCGCCAGGAATCTAAAATTCGCCACCTCTAAAACCTTAGTTAATTTTATGAAGAAAATGATGATTTTGTCTAAAAATTGGTATTTTTCAGTTCAAAAAGCCTTAATTTACTATACAGTAAACAAATCTCACCACAATTCATTTATTTTATTAGTATTTTCACATGTGGCGAATTTCAGATATGTGGCGAATTTGAGATTTCTTACTCTACACTGCATCGAGACACAATCTCTAGTTAAAAAATGCTGTTTATTTCATAACCATATTAGTTGTCCTTTTACGGTGGATACATCTTACATCTGGTCACAGATGCATCCTTGGTCAAGTTTTAAATATGTTTTCCACCTACATTTTACACCTTATCATATCATTTTCAGGCTGCAACTTTTGTGTCCTTTTCTTCTTTCACTCCTTCTCCGAAAGTCAAAACATGCAGTCATCTGACACAGATTGCAGTGTTTACGGTCACCAATTGCTTGTCAGATTCATGGAAGTTAAGACTTGTGGAAATAATGTCTTGTGAAAAGAGTGCCTTGATTAAATATCTCATGCAACAAGTTCAAAAGTGCAAGATGCATACTTTCTGGGTGGAATTTCTCCACAGGCATTCTTTCTTCCAGCCACAATTTCTCTCCTGCCAACATAATAATATAGCCTTTGTTAGGTTAACTTTGTAAAATATACTACCTTATAAAACATGTTAAAGCTCACATTCTGCTTTCAATCAAACACCGTAACTGCTACAATTTTTAAATGACCCACTTTTCCATCAGAACCACTTCATTTGTGTTAGCAAAATCCTTTTTCTAGTTTGGCTGTAAGTCTATAACTGTAGACTAATTTGAGACTCATTGTTGAAATTTTTTTGCAGAATAACAAAGATGTAAAATAAAAAACTGATATGATCAAAGCCTGTGAATAAGGATAAGCTGCTTCTGTTTGCAGGACAGTGTCACATGGCAATTGTACGGAAAGTGAACAGTGAAGGGCCTGGAGATCCATTTTATGAAAATTTGGGTTTGGTCACACTGGAAGACGTCATTGAAGAAATCATCCAATCAGAGATTGTTGATGAAACAGATACTGTCAGTAAGTATGCAAATATAACACCACTCTATAATCAGTGTTGCTACATGGTAAATGTTTTAATTTCCCACAAGTTTACAATGTGTGTGGCAGATGTGTTGGCCTGACCAATACCATTCCGTGGGGGGTGCTTGGTTGTTGTTTAATTACAACCAGGTTCAACAAGACCACTAATTAGTCAAACTGACCCCAAAGTGGCCCTCCGGCTCGAGCCCCCAGTCAACAGCAGTTGACACAAAATTTCCCATGTCAGATCATTTCTGCAACATGCCCAGGTCCAGTGGTCATCCTAAGTTAATAGGGAGGCTGTGCCTCATATTCATAAGGTAGGGTATTCAGAGACATCAATCAACAGAAATACCATAGTTTAACTATAATTACATTTATTCACCAAAATTACCCATTCCAAACCATACAGTCATTACAGTTGAACAAGATTCAGCCATAGAACAGAATAAATTCATAAAACATTGCAGATACAAAGTTACTTTAAACTGAATGGATACACAATCCCATGTAAGAGTTCAAAATAATGCTTATTAAATTTACAAGAAACTGTTGAACAAGAATGTAATCCCAAAAAATCCACAATTGGTACTAAATTGGTCCACTAGTGAAACTAAGTGAAAGTCAGAATTCACAATATAATCATCTCAAAATCCATAGTAACATCAACAAATCCCTATAATATAAACTTAACTAAATCAAAACAAGGTTAACTTCTCATTCTCATTTGAATGACTGACTAAACTGATAAAACTAGCCTCAGACAGACTAAACATTAAGCTATAAAATTAAATTGACAAATAAATTCTAAACAAAGTGACATTTAACACACTTGTCATACCTTTTGTGCTAAATTAACATATAATACCAGATTTAATTATATAATTACCTTAAACAGCTATCTTCAGGATGAATTTGGCCTGATAAACTATAAAATTACTGATTTAAGGAACCATGATTGACTTACATGATCTCAGGACAACTGCATGTTGTCAGAGTTCCCAGTGAAGGCGACTATATGTCTTTCCCGTGGCTTTATGTTAAGTCAACCCTAGTAACCTTATATGTGAAAATACTTAACCTCAATAAACTGAAGAAGTGACCTGAAATTGATCTAAAGTATCCACTTAACTCAAAGCCTAGCCTGCATGGTCAAGACTCTAAATCAAGCAGATTAATTTTGCCTATATTTGTATACAATATATACAGCCTAGATGACAGTATATACTGTATGTACTGCCTACATGAAATAACACATTTAACAAAGTCAGTATATATTAATGAGCTGCCTGCACAGACACCCCATAATATACCCTTATCATAATAACCTACATTTTAGACAATGCCTACACCTGTATGATAGTACACATTTTTATATACTGTTTAAACTAAGCTTTCAATACAGTTAATAAAGTCATATTGTGTATGAGCTGCCAGCACAGACACCCCATGATTTAGACTTATCTCACTATTTGAACCTATAACATACAGTGTGTACAACCTGAATGAAAGTACACATTGTACATGCTGTTTATTCTAAGTTTACAAAACATTAACAACATCATTGTTTGCATGAGCTGCCTGCACAGACACCCCATAGTTTAGTCCTATCACCTTATTTGAACCTATACTTCATGTACAATGTACACAGCCTGAATGACAGTACACATTGTACACTGAGATTATACTAATCAGACCTTAAACTTGTAAAAGATTATACCATTTAAACTTAAAACAAAAACATGATCAACTACACACAAAACTATATTTACACACATTAACATTGGTAAGCTTACACATTATCTACATATTTACAAGGAACCTTAAGTAAAATGAATATAAATTAAGTAACCATGCTTACCCCTTTTGGTGACTGTCCAATCCAAAAATAGTGAACACTTGCAAAAATGTTGAAACAAAACAGTCTCCAAGAATCTGGATCACAAAACACTCCCTCTCTTGTCAGTCCCAAAAACTCCCTTTTCCCAAGAAACTGCCCCTTTTATACCCAAATTTGACCACCCAAAACTGAAAAATGGATTCCCCAGGCCAAAGGATTACATTTCAAATACTTATATCACTTCAAAAACAAAAGCAGTTACTTATGGATCTGTGTCCTGACACTGATGGGTGGTCAGGTGTCCTTTCTGTGCAAATTAAAAACCGTGCATGCAGCTGTGTGCATCAATACAGAACATTTCACAAAGTTAAAACAATATCACAACTCATTACATGTAGTGGCACTGACATTGTTCAAAAGACAACACAAAAGAGTTTATTTTTGTTATGGTCAACCAGTAAATTTGTAAAATAAATATAATGTTTCATAAAATGAACAAATTAATCAGTATATTTATAGTAGGATTCAAAGCTTTTTGGGTTTTTAAAACTAAGTAAGTTCAATTTAGATGTACATGTGAACTGTTATAGTTTCTGCCAGGTGTGCATTTAATTGAGGGTGAAATGGGAGATGATGAGAATGTACCCAAACAATATCATCAGCTCTATGTCTCTGTGAAAGGTATAGCCAGTGGACATTTTGTAGCCTTGTTCAAGACCTTTAATTCATTAAAGACTTACTTTTGTATGTAATTAATACACAAAATTAATGAATTAATTTAAGAATAATAACAAGGCATTTCCCATGCCGCCACATCACTCCCTCCTTTTTAAAATAAGAAATTACTGGCTATAAGATCAGTTTAATTATGCATAAAATAACCAACATTTGTAAGTTGACCCAAAGAATCATTCTCATTAAGTCACTTAATTCATGTAAACACATAAAAGAAAAATATTTCCAAAATTACACTAAAGACATTGAAATCACTGCCTATAAGAACAGCCTCATAATGAACAAAACATTTAACCCAACATTTGTAAATTGACCCAATTAATTATTCCCATTTTATCTCTTAATTGATGCAAACACATATATACATCCAAGTCTCTATTTGCAAACAACTTTAATAATACCCAAGCAATAATCATAATAAGCTAGTAGAAAATACCACTCACTTGTGATAAACATCAAGATGCAACAGAATGACGTTTAATACAACAAAAATACCCATTGACAAATAATCATAATAAGCTAGTAGAATATACCACTCAGTACGTGATAAACATCAAGATTGAACAGAATGACATTCAAATCGCCATCCACCATTACTTCATTGCAAAACATCTCTCAGAAAAATTAATAAAACATGAAATGAAATCATTGACAATAATCAAAATAAGCTAGTACAAAAACCACTCAATATGGGACAAACAGAATTCAACAGAATTACATTTAAATCACCACCCACCATAACTTCATTGTAATACATCTCTCAGAAATATTTAATAGAACATGAAACATAACCATTGACAATAATCATAATAAGCTAGTAGAATATACCACTCAATATGTGATACACATAAAGATCCAACAGAATGACATTTAAATCGCCATCCACCATTACTTCATTGCAAACATCTCAGAGAAAATTAATAAACCATGAAATATTTGACTATAATCAAAATTGAAGCAAATGAAATGTAGATAACACAATCTTCCAACCAATTAAAATTATTAAATTATACCATCCAGAGAGAGTCAAGTTTTGATACAAATTTTTTTTTTTTTAAACAAATGTTCCGGTGTCATTGTATTAGAGATAACAACAACCTGAGTAGATGGGTTTCCAGGAACTTGTCTGGTCTGGGACATGAGGTGTACTAAACAAGCTTCTACATACTTTCCTTGCCATGAGAAGTTGTGAATATCAGAGGTCACAAAGAGGCTTTGGAACGCTTTGAGACACCAGGAACAGGATGGAGCGCTTTGATACATCTGAAGTAGGACTGTATGTCTTGAGACCTGAGAAGTAGGATGGTGTGCTCTGAGACATCAGGAAAGGATCGATGGCAAAAGGATGGCTGCAATTAGGCTGTAAACACCAGAGGTTGTCGAGGCACACAAGCTTCAGGACATAGCTTCTGACAGCAGATCCTCATTATGGAACAAGAGTATTCTGAATGTTGTACCTTACCATTTACGTGTCAAATTTGCCTACTTTTGAATTTTGGTTTTTTGTAACATTTCAGCAGCTTCTTCCAGTAGGTTTTCAAAATTTTGGCCGAGTTCACAATTTTGATCGGAAATTTGAAATTCATCCCCAAAACTGGGAGTACAAATTTTGATGGGTTCCTTGTCATGAATAGACATGTGTGTAGCCAGGATCTCTTTGTTCAAACAATTGAAGTTACAAATTCCACAGGTCAAAAGTTGTGAGTAGCCCTGTGGAACCTCAAATTTGCAGGACACTACATTGATGTCAGACATGTGTTGTAATTTCAAGTGTTGGACCATGTAACTTTTGTTAAATCTTGTTTCAAAACGACAACACAAGGGGCATTTATAGCCCCATGACTGGAACTCGTGCATTCTCCTCCTGTGGCGAGACAAATCTGTCACTAATTTGCCACACTTAGGGCACAATTTCAGACTCTTTTCCAGATCAGCTAGTTCACTTTGAGTCTTGGCAACCTTCATATCCTGAAAAAAAAAACATCATTTATAATCTGCACAACGGATGACATTTATTATGTATCTGGGATTTTGTGGCCATACCAGTCAGGGGATTTCCTAGTTCTCTGGGGTCTAGTTTGGTTATCCTCATTTGGTCTTAAGTTTTCTTCTAAAATTTCTTCAGCCTCAGAAGGTAGTACCACTTTTGGGACTTGTTGCCTTAAAGTATGGGCCCAAGAAGTATCGACTTCTTTTCTTGTGTGAGCTGGTTTTAACCTATCGTGATTGGCTATAAAAGTTGGGAGTTAATGTTTTCCTGCAGCCTATAAATCCTTTCTGATATCTTTGTTACAACTACAAATGGACCCCTCCATTTATAAAACCTTTCCTTCCCAGAATTTCCTTTGACTGGGTTGTAGTAATATACCAGTGAGCCTACCTTGTAGGAAGTTTCTTTCAGCCGGTTGTTATAACTTTTCTCTTGTCTGATAGATGCTTTTTGGTTTTGACCACGTGCCAAATTATGGGCCTGCTTGAGTTTTGTTTTAAGATTTTGGACATACTCTGAAACATTTTTGTAAGAACTTCTGTTTGTGCTTACAGTTGGACTTGCTAGATCTATTGGTAGAGTTGCTTCCCGGCCATAAACCATGAAATAAGGAGTTTGCCAGTTGATTCTTGTATACTCAAGTTATATACCAAGGTGCAAAGCCTAACAACCTCATCCCAAGCAAATGGATTTTCATATATGGTACAATTTAGGATGTTACAGAGGGTCTGGTTTAGCCTTTCAACAAAACCATCACTCTGTGGTCTCATTGGAGTGGTGCGTGTTTTCTCAATACCCAATAGCCTACATGTCTCAGAGAAAAGTGTTCCATCAAAATTTGACCCTTGATCAGTGTGGATTTCAAGAGGAGAACCAAAATATCCCACCCAGCAGTTATGTGTCCTGGTCATCATAACTGAGTTTGTCATAACATATTAAAATTTAAGAAAGATCCCCAAGTTTCCAAAATAAACAATAGAAAAATGCCACAAACTCTAATAGCACAACCGTAAATTCAAAACAATCCATAAATTCACAATGATTCTTAAAAGTTACAACCTATATCAGAAAGAATTGCATGAATCCCAGCAATTCAATTTAAATACAGTGAATTCATGCAACAAAAGATTGCAAAGTAAGTCACAAAAATTCACCTCAGAAAGAACTCCCAAGAATTCTAACACAAGTTTACCATATTAACTTAACCCATTTGAGTGTATTTTTTTTTAAAGCTCACCAAACATAATAAAAAAAAGTTCATAATTTCTATTGATTCCACAAATTCTATAGAGATTACCCTGTTAGGATACAACCCCAACAGTAACCTTGTAGAATTTATTCTACTTCAAAAGTCCATGAAACTAAGCTCATAGATCATTCATATGAAAAATACCCTTCGATAATAAAAATAGCATTTTAGATCTCATTAGTATGCACTAACATCTTTTTCTTACCTGAATCAGCAGCCATTCATTCCCTGATTGAGTATATATACCTACTGACTGAATTGAACCATCAGCTGATCCTCTATCGTTTCAGCCATGCTGAAAGCTTGAAATCACCTGAAAACTTAGTGCAACACATTTATTATTGTTTTTTTCCACAATACCACATTTGCACGAAGACTTCAGTATAACAATTTTTTTTTTTTGCTTGTCACTTTGTTAAGAAAAACATTTCTTTCCATGTCCCTAAAATCTGACAGAAATAGTTAGCCATTCTGGATACCTTAATGTAAGTTAGAACCACTCAGTGGGGTGTAGGACCTCAACAGATGCCTCGGTGCACACCCCTTACCAAACCAAAGTTGAGCACCGTTTACAGTGTCTTTAGTAACATTCGAGCTTCCTTGCAATTGCTATATTAAGATACTCTTTGTCATATACTAAACTAAGTGAGATGAAATGATAATGAGCATGAAATGATTAAGGCAAGTAAATTAAATCACAAAAGCAATTACTCCCAAATGAACCAAAGGTCACACCTTCTACTAAATGCTCCAATCCAAGATAATCAAAATAAAGCCCAGAGAACAGAATCAAGATTTGAAGTGACACCGGTAATTCTCTATCAAATAATGAAACTATCCCTTAAAGAGTGTGAGTGCTGTTTGAAATATAAGTTTATATCATCCCTCATACTGCTGAGCTCAAGGTACAATAATACAGGATGACGTACCGTTCGACTAGGCACACACACTAAGATCAAGCCTTTTAACAGCTTATAATAAAATTTTGACAGATCAACACAATGGATTCATAACTACATCAGAACTCCAATAATGAGCAAACCATTCAACAGCAAAATAGCAAAACACAAAACAGACCAGTTCTTGAATAATCCAGGATTAAATTCAAGAAAAACTACATACCAATTGGTTAAGCTTACCTTAACTCACAACAAAGCCAAAAGCTCCCAAACAAGTAGCTTTACAGCCATAATAAACAAAACCATCTCAAGCTTAGCCTTGCCCAGGCCTTAAGCTCATGAGACATCTCACCCTAATCACCAGTAACCATAAACACAACATATTTCAAGAGAACCTTACTCTTACAAAAATACATGACATCATCACCTGAATCATAAATAACCTCAAACAACATATTCTAAGAGAACCATACTCTTACAAAATACATGACATCATAACCTTAATCATGTCACCATAAGCACAACATATTTCAAGAGAACCTTACTCTTACAAAATACCTGACATCATTACCTGAATCATAAATAACCTTAAACAACATATTCTAAGAGAACCATACTCTTACAAAATACATGAAATAACATTCTAAGAGGACCCTACTCTTACAAAATACATGACATCCCGGACGAGCCCCCACAAAATGTGGCAGATGTGTTGGCCTGACCAATACCATTCTGTGGGGGGTGCTTGGTTGTTGTTTAATTACAACCAGGTTCAACAAGACCACTAATTAGTCAAACTGACCCCAAAGTGGCCCTCCGGCTCGAGCCCCCAGTCAACAGCAGTTGACACAAAATTTCCCATGTCAGATCATTTCTGCAACATGCCCAGGTCCAGTGGTCATCCTAAGTTAATAGGGAGGCTGTGCCTCATATTCATAAGGTAGGGTATTCAGAGACATCAATCAACAGAAATACCATAGTTTAACTATAATTACATTTATTCACCAAAATTACCCATTCCAAACCATACAGTCATTACAGTTGAACAAGATTCAGCCATAGAACAGAATAAATTCATAAAACATTGCAGATACAAAGTTACTTTAAACTGAATGGATACACAATCCCATGTAAGAGTTCAAAATAATGCTTATTAAATTTACAAGAAACTGTTGAACAAGAATGTAATCCCAAAAAATCCACAATTGGTACTAAATTGGTCCACTAGTGAAACTAAGTGAAAGTCAGAATTCACAATATAATCATCTCAAAATCCATAGTAACATCAACAAATCCCTATAATATAAACTTAACTAAATCAAAACAAGGTTAACTTCTCATTCTCATTTGAATGACTGACCCAAGTATTATTAAGCGGCCCGTCAGGGACGCTTATTTGTTGTCACCGAAGTTCGACTGATCGCCGCCGCCGCCAGATTATGGTATCCCTTGAATAACTTCTTAGCCTTTCAAATTTTTCTTTCCTTCTTATCTTTCTTTAAAACTATAGGGGCGGGAAAATTTTTTGGGATACTTTGCGCAGACCTTAAGTTTTACTTAAGGAAACCTTAAGCATAACTCCAAAACACCCCGTCATCGCGTTTCGGAAAAAACACACTTTAAAATTTATCTGGTACATTCTGGACCAAATTTCCAAGGTCGGAAAGGATTTCCTCATCAATCACACCATAGATATCTGAATGGGAGGCGTTTTATTTTCGTAAGTTTTTTTTAAATGGGTACTTGGTCTGTATCTCAAAAACGGTTAGGATTTCGGCATTTTGTTGGAATAACTTATTCAGCTACTTTTTCATAATCTTTCACATGCTGAAGTTTTAGCCCTGTATCTACAATCCTAAGGTCACCTTAATGTCAAAAAAGGGGGTTTTAGCCCTCCAGTTCACTTAGTTTTTCACTTTTTTCAACCAAACTTGGCACATATATTAAGATTTGCCAAAGGAATATCCTGAATTTATGGTGACCTTAAACTCAAAATGTTAATGGACATATGGCCTGCTTAAAGTCATCAAATTGGAATAAAATCCTCTGGCTCCTTTCTTTTTCCATTTTTTTATATTGAAATTATCACTGGTATTAAAGTAGATAAAAATAATACTTATGGTCACCTTAAACTCTCAGTATGAATGGAGTTGTAGCCACCTTAAAGTGAAATAAGGGGGTTTTCAGTCTCCAAGTATCTTATTGTTCGACTGACCTCAGTTAAACTTTGCACACCTATAAAGCATGGCAAACCAAAGGGTTATCCTGACTTTAAGGTGACCTTAAACTGTTAATATAATTTTGGCCCCCCTAAAGTCATAACATTTGAATAAAGCCGTCTGGCTCTTTTCTTTTTCCATATCTAACATATATTGATATTGAAGGGACATTCACATATTATGGTCACCTTAAAGTCGCAATATGAATGAAGTTATGATCACCTTACAGTGAAAAAGGAAGTTTCAGCCTTCAGCTATCTTATTGTTCAACTGACATGAGCTAAACTTTATGCACTTATAAAGGATGGGAAAAGGGACATTTATATTTTATGGTCACCTTAAAGTCCCAATATGAATGAAGTTATGGCCACCTTGTAGTGAAATTATGGAGTTTTTAATCTCCAGCTATTGTATTGTTCAGCTGACCTCACTTTAATTGTGCACACTTATTAAAGATGAAAATAGGGACAAGTAACATACATAATGCAATAAAGTTCACATTTTCTATTGCTTATGATGCATATGTTGACATCTTTTATGGGTGACTTCTTTTTCATCAGGGCCGCTTCGTTTTTGTCAGTAAAAACATTCTTCTAGTTGGATTGGTTAGTATTGTCACCATAGACCTACAGTTATAGTGGTGAGAAGTTCTGTAAGTTTAGTGTGTAATTGAACTTAAGCTTTAACTGCAGATTTGTATTTGGGTACAGTGTTTGATTGTCATCTTGCTGTGTGGTTGATACATTCACCTTTACAGATGATAAGTGTGGGTATCCTTTCATTTTATAGCGGATAACAGGAGTAAAGTGAAACGAAAGGCTCAGATGAAGGACTTCAGCGTGTTTACAAACAATGATGATGTCATCAACTACCCACGCATGTCTCCGCAACTCACGCTGGCCACATTCCAGTTCTTATCCACAGGTGAAAACAAAATGCCAATAAGTAGACCTCCATAAAGCTGTTTAAGTAGAAATGATTACCAGGTAATACTAAATAAGTGAGACTGGTACTCCTAAATGATTAAAATATTGCTCATTTCCATAAACAACAAGGAAGAAACTCCATTTTAAGTCAGATTTGTCAACCTATTATATTGTAACTTTAAGTACACTCTGTTTTGGAAATACAACTGTTTTTTTTAATGAATGTACATCAAGCAAGTAACAGTTAAACAATATAATATGCCATATGCCTCTGTTTAGCAAATAAATGAAGAACACAATGAGTTCATATTTAAGCTAATCAAAATCACTTGAAAATAAATGTTTACACAAAGTAATTGGTTATGTACTCACCTCTAACTTCTGAGGCTGTGGGTTCGAACTAGAATGAAACCTTTAGGGTGGAAAGCTGGTAGTTGCTTAATGACAATTTACAGTGCAGAATTCTTACTCACTAGTATGCACTACATTCCTATACCCTTCAAGTACCCGTAGTGATGTAACCTACAAAATATGCTAAAAGTAATGTCGAAGACCGAACTTTTTTTCGCAAAATGAAAAATTATTATTTTCTTTCTATAGAAAAGGTGTTAGCTACCAGAACCAACAAACCAAAGAGATTGTTGACTGTTGCAGTATTACATATAATCTATTGGTTACAACAATCAGATGTTACTATCAGCTGGTTACTGTTTTATTCACAGCTGCTGTTTGATCGCATACAAGTCAGATGATATGTATGTTTGCTTTAAATCCAAATCTGTCAAACCAATCCCTCTACTTCTTGTAACTTCTTCTCTTGTGACTTTTTTTTTTGCACGTTTTAGCTGTGACTCCATTCCGACAAGAGTACATTACTGAGGCAGTGCTGCAGCGTCTTATTAAACAGAATGTGTTGGTTTCTGTGAGGGTTAAAGAGACCAGTCCAGAGAAGGCCTTGATTTATCAAAGAAACAAGCCCTGTGACTACTTTGTCTTAATCCTTCAGGTAAATATATTTAGGCAATTAAGGGATTGTTGAAGTGTTCATCTAGTATCTAGTATTTGTGGCCTCAAAATTAAACTTTATTTCTGTATTAGTGCAGGGTTAATATTAATTGCACCAAGTAAGGGTAACAGAAGTTTACAGTAAGAAAAAAATGCTTGCTTCTGTTGTGTGAAATTTGTATGTTTTGGAACTACATAAAATATGTTTAGGAATCTGCTCATATATAGGATAAAATGAAAATACATTTCTCCAATAATCGTGCCATCTGGAGTGATTTCCCCAGACAAGTAACATGTTCTTGAGAAGTCAAGATATTGACCATAGCAACCCTTCAGTAGTGTTTATTATCTCCCGCCGGGCTTTAGCCCGGGAGGGAGATTATGAAATGATGCCTGTGTGTGCATGCGTGCGTGCGTGCGTGTGTGCGTGCGTTAGTTAGTCACGCAGATTCCTCCAAAACTACTACAGCTACAGATTTTTTGTAAATTAATTGTCGCAATGAATTATCACGCCCTCGAAAATTTTTTTGGTTTTATGGACTTAGGCCTAACGATAAGTGAGTAATAGCTATCTTAGCTACTTGGAGTAAAGGGCTCATAACTCAAAAACTATTGCAGAAACAACTTTTTCTTCAAATATGTTGTTCAGCTACTTTGTCCTTAGCTATAAGATGGTACATAGTTTGGGGTCTCATTGCATGCCATAAGTGAGTAATAGCTATTTTCTCATTTGTAGCTAAATAACAAAAGGAGTAAATGTCAAATATCTTCCAAAGTATTAGAGTTACAGAAATCTTTTCAAATATGTTGTTCATCTACTTTTTGGTAAGCTATCACATAGTAAAGTTTCAGACCTGTTGCACCTTGGATAGCTGAGCAATAGCTACTTTGAAATTCTGATTGTTGAGTAAAGCCATTGTAACTCCAAAACCATTGCAGTTAGAGTGTTTCCCTAAAATATGTTGTTCAGCTACTTTTTCCTTAGCTATAAGATGGTACATAGTTTGGGGTTCTATTGCATGCCATTAGTGATTAATAGCTATTTTCTCATTTGTAGCTAAATAACAGAAGAAGTAAATGTCAAATATCTTCAAAAGTATTAAAGTTAGGGAAATCTTTTCAAATATGTTGTTCATCTACTTTTTGGTAAGCTATCACATAGTAAAGTTTCAGACCTGTTGCACCTTGGATAGCTGAGTAATAGCTACTTTGAAATTCTGATTGTTGAGTAAAGCCATTGTAACTCCAAAACCATTGCAGTTAGAGTGTTTCCCTAAAATATGTTGTTCAGCTACTTTGTCCTTAGCTATAAGATGGTACATAGTTTGGGGTTCTATTGCATGCCGTAAGTGAGTAATAGCTATTTTCTCATTTGTAGCTAAATAACAGAAGAAGTAAATGTCAAATATCTTCAAAAGTATTAAAGTTAGGGAAATCTTTTCATATATGTTATTCATCTACTTTTTGGTAAGCTATCACACAGTAAAGTTTCAGACCTGTTGCACCTTGGATAGCTGAGTAATAGCTACTTTGAAATTCTGACTGTTGAGTAAAGCCATTGTAACTCCAAAATTATTGCAGTTAGACTGTTTTCCTAAAATATGTTGTTCAGCTACTTTGTCCTTAGCTGTAAGATGGTACATAGTTTAGGGTTCTATTGCATGCCATAAGTGAGTAATAGCTATTTTCTCATTTGTAGCTAAATAACAGGAGGAGTAAATGTCAAATATCTTTAAAAGTATTAGTTACAGAAATCTTTTCTATATGTTATCCATCTACTTTTTGGTAAGCTATCACATAGTAAAGTTTCAGACCTGTTGCACCTTGGATAGCTGAGTAATAGCTACTTTGAAATTCTGACTGTTGAGTAAAGCCATTGTAACTCCAAAATTATTGCAGTTACAGTGTTTTCCTAAAATATGTTTTTCAGCTACTTTGTCCTTAGCTATAAGATGGTCCATAGTTTGGGGTTCTGGTGCATGCCATAAGTGAGTAATAGCTATTTTCTCGTTTGTAGCTTGAGTAAAGCCATTGTAACTCCAAAATTATTGCAGTTAGAGTGTTTTCCTAAAATATGTTGTTCAGCTACTTTGTCCTTAGCTATAAGATGGTCCATAGTTTGGGGTTCTGTTGCATGCCTTAAGTGAGTAATAACTATTTTCTCATTTGTAGCTAAATAACAGAAGAAGTAAATGTCAAATATCTTCAAAAGTATTAAAGTTAGGGAAATCTTTTCAAATATGTTGTCCATCTACTTTTTGGTAAGCTATCACATAGTAAAGTTTCAAATTTCAAAGTTTACAACTTTTGGTGGCCATCTTGAATTTTTGCGGAAAATGAAAAATGGCAAATATCTCTGAAACTGTCAGAGCGATTTCGAGCAAGTTTTGGACCCACAGTGTAGTAGAAGGGTTTCTGTTAAAACATGAAATTTTCAATTTCACATGGTAAAGTTTCAGACCCATAGCTAATTACTCACCTACTTAAAATGAGTAAATGCTAATTATCTCTAAAAGTATTGCAGAGAGCCAATTTTTCTCAAATACCTCATTCACCTACTTTTGGGAGAGCTTTCACTTGGTAAAGTTTCAGACCCATAGCTAATTATTCACCTACTCAAAATGAGTAAATGCTAATTATCTCTAAAAGTATTGCAGATAGCCAATTTTTCTCAGATAACTCATTCACCTACTTTTAGAAGAGCTTTCACTTGGTGAAGTTTCAGACCCATAGCTTATTACTCACCTACTCAAAATGAGTAAATGCGAATTATCTCTAAAAGTACTGCAGATAGCCAATTTTTCTCAAATACCTCATTCACCTACTTTTGGGAGAGCTTTCACTTGGTGAAGTTTCAGACCCATAGCTAATTACTCACCTACTCAAAATGAGTAAATGTGAATTATATCTAAAAGTACTGCAGATAGCCAATTTTTCTCAAATAACTCATTCACCTACTTTTGGAAGAGCTTTCACTTGGTGAAGTTTCAGACCCATAGCTAATTACTCACCTGCTCAAAATGAGTAAATACGAATTATCTCTAAAAGTACTGCAGATAGCCAATTTTTCTCAACTAACTGATTCACCAACTTTTGGAAGAGCTTTCACATGGTGAATTTCAGACCCATAGCTAATTACTCACCTACTCAAAATGAGTAAATGTGAATTATCTCTAAAAGTATTGCAGATAGCCAATTTTTCTCAAATAACTCATTCACCTACTTTTGGGAGAGCTTTCACTTGGTGAAGTTTCAGACCTGTAGCTAATTACTCACCTAATCAAAATGAGTAAATGCTAATTATCTCTGAAAGTATTGCAGATAGCCAATTTTTCTCAAATAACTCATTCACCTACTTTGGGAAGAGCTTTCACTTGGTGAAGTTTTAGACCCATAGCTAATTACTCACCTACTCAAAAGGAGTAAATATGAATTATCTCTAAAAGTACTGCAGATAGCCAATTTTTCTCAAATAACTCATTCACCTACTTTTGGAAGAGCTTTCACTTGGTAAAGTTTCAGACCCATAGCTTATTACTCACCTGCTCAAAATGAGTAAATGCGAATTATCTCTAAAAGTACTGCAGATAGCCAATTTTTCTCAAATACCTCATTCACCTACTTTTGGGAGAGCTTTCACTTGGTGAAGTTTCAGACCCATAGCTAATTACTCACCTACTCAAAACGAGTAAATGCGAATTATATCTAAAAGTACTGCAGATAGCCAATTTTTTTCAAATAACTCATTCACCTACTTTGGGAAGAGCTTTCACTTGGTAAAGTTTCAGACCCATAGCTAATTACTCACCTGCTCAAAATGAGTAAATACGAATTATCTCTAAAAGTACTGCAGATAGCCAATTTTTCTCAACTAACTGATTCACCAACTTTTGGAAGAGCTTTCACATGGTGAATTTCAGACCCATAGCTAATTACTCACCTACTCAAAATGAGTAAATGTGAATTATCTCTAAAAGTATTGCAGATAGCCAATTTTTCGCAAATAACTCATTCACCTACTTTTGGGAGAGCTTTCACTTGGTGAAGTTTCAGACCTGTAGCTAATTACTCACCTAATCAAAATGAGTAAATGCTAATTATCTCTGAAAGTATTGCAGATAGCCAATTTTTCTCAAATAACTCATTCACCTACTTTTGGGAGAGCTTTCACTTGGTGAAGTTTCAGACCCATAGCTAATTACTCACCTGCTCAAAATGAGTAAATACGAATTATCTCTAAAAGTACTGCAGATAGCCAATTTTTCTCAACTAACTGATTCACCAACTTTTGGAAGAGCTTTCACATGGTGAATTTCAGACCCATAGCTAATTACTCACCTACTCAAAATGAGTAAATGTGAATTATCTCTAAAAGTATTGCAGATAGCCAATTTTTCGCAAATAACTCATTCACCTACTTTTGGGAGAGCTTTCACTTGGTGAAGTTTTAGACCCATAGCTAATTACTCACCTACTCAAAAGAAGTAAATATGAATTATCTCTAAAAGTACTGCAGATAGCCAATTTTTCTCAAATAACTCATTCACCAACTTTTGGAAGAGCTTTCACATGGTGAAGTTTCACACCCATAGCTAATTATTCACCTCAAAATGAGTAAATGCGAATTATCTCTAAAAGTACTGCAGATAGCCAATTTTTCTCAAATAACTCATTCACCTACTTTTGGAAGAGCTTTCACTTGGTGAAGTTTCAGACCCATAGCTAATTACTCACCTACTCAAAATGAGTTAATGCGAATTATCTCTAAAAGTACTGCAGATAGCCAATTTTTCTCAACTAACTCATTCACCTACTTTTGGGAGAGCTTTCACTTGGTGAAGTTTCAGACCTGTAGCTAATTACTCACCTACTCAAAATGAGTAAATATGAATTATCTCTAAAGGTACTGCAGATAGCCAATTTTTCTCAAATGACTCATTCACCAACTTTTGGAAGAGCTTTCACATGGTGAAGTTTCAGACCCATAGCTAATTACTCACCTACTCAAAATGAGTTAATGCGAATTATCTCTAAAAGTACTGCAGATAGCCAATTTTTCTCCACTAACTCATTCACCTTCCTTTGGGAGAGCTTTCGCTTGAAGTTTCAGACCCATAGTTAATTACTCACCTACTCAAAATGAGTACATGCTAATTATGTCTAAAAGTATTGCAGATAGCCAGTATTTCTCAAATAACTCATTCACCTACATTTTGGAGAGCTTTCACATGCTAAAGTTTTTTTATGACTTTTTAAAATAATTTTTTATTCATTAAAAGTAATGAAATCATGCCCTAAATCAATTATAACTTGAAAAGTATTGCATTTAGAGCACTTTGTTAAAATATGTTATTTAGCTACTTTTTCCATAGCTACAGCATGGTGAGTAACTTGGGTGTCTATCTCAATAGCTAAGTGAGTAATAGCTACTTTTGGATTTTTCACTAACTTCCATCATGAGTAAAATCACTTGTAACTTGAAAACTGTTCTATTTACAGAATTTTATGCAAATATGTTATTCATCTACTTTTGGGTCAGCTATAACATAGTAAAATTTCAGACCTGTAGCTCATTGCATAGCTGAGTAATAGCTACGTTTAGGTTATCACTGTTGGGTAAATCACTTATAACTTGAATACTCTTGCATTTACATTATTTAGTTGCAATATGTTATTCACCTATTTTGAAGCAGCTATAACATAGTTAAGTTCCAGACCTGTGGCTCATAGCATAGCTGAGTAATAGCTACTTTGAAGTTCTTACTCAACACTACATCATTTATAACTTGAAAAGTATTGCATTTAGAGCATTTTGTTAAAATATGATATTCACCTACTTTTTCAATAGCAACAACATGGTGAGTAACTTGGGTGTCTATCTCAATAGCTAAGTGAGTAATAGCTACTTTTGGACTTTTTACTAACTTCCATAATGAGTAAAATCAATTGTAACGTGAAAACTATTGGATTTAGAGAATTTTGTGCAAATATATTATTCACCTACTTTTGGGTCAGCTATAACATAATAAAAATTTCAGACTTCTAGCTCATGCTATGGCTGGGTAATAGCTACTTTTGTCTTTGCCGGTGGATACATTTTGCATCTGGCCACAGAAGCGTCATTGGTCTAGTTCTAATAAGTCATTCACATACTTTTGGGTGATCTACCACATACTGAAGTTGCAGAACTGTAGCTCTTTGGATAGCTGAGTAATAGCTACTAAAATGAGTAAATGTCTTTTATCTCGAAAAGTATTACAGGTAGGCAATTCCTTCTAAATAAGTCATTCACCTACTTGTGGGTGATCTACCACATAGTGAAGTTGCAGAACTGTAGCTCTTTGGATAGCTGAGTAATAGCTACTAAAATGAGTACGTCTTTTATCTCTAAAAGTATTACAGGTAGCCAATTCCTTCTAAATAAGTCATTTACCTACTTTTGGGTGATCTACCACATAGTGAAGTTGCAGAACTGTAGCTCTTTGGATAGCTGAGTAATAGCTACTAAAATGAGTAAATGTCTTTTATCTGTAAAAGTATTACAGGTAGGCAATTTCTTCTAAATAAGTCATTCACCTACTTTTGGGTGATCTACTGCATATTAAAGTTGTAGAACTGTAGCTCTTTGGATGGCAGAGTAATAGCTACTAAAATGAATCAATGCCTTTTGTCTTTAAAAGTATTGCAATCAAACATTAAACTTGTCACTTCTACATGTGCCTCCATCTCACAAGAAAATTTATATTCCACTATCTTTAGTACATCTTATTTATACGGCGGGAGATAAATGCATGCGTCAGAATGCTTGTTTTATATACCTTGTTCTACCAAAAATATTAGGTTGTATTGCTGATTAGGAGGAAGTAATAGTTTAACTGTATTAGGTCCTACATGTATTTCATATTTCATATAGCTTTCCTAAACTCAGAACTGAAGTAAGAGGGTTAACAATTTAAATTTTCTTGAATTTCAGTTGCCTTGGTAGTTTGAGTTTTCACCGAGATTTAATGGACACTGTTAGACATATTTGATTGATGAAAGGCATGCTTCCTTCTGTAATTGTTTCTCTACTTTTCTGTATTAAAGTGTCAAATCTGACATAATGTTTTAGAAATAGCCTTAAAAAACCACTGGCAGATGCCACAACGGCAGTTAACAGTGGTCTGTAAGTGTATGTTGTAATTATTCAAAATAAATTATGGTGATAACCTGTTGAAAAAAAAAGCTTCCAGTTTGACAGGAGAATAGAATTACACTGACAGACATGATTGAAACTGTTTACATTGTTTCAACATGCCTCAGCTTTTTTATACCATTGCTTAGAAATAGAATTTCACAAACAAAAAGAAAGAAATTTATGATGACTTGCGGAATGCACTTATCATCTGTGATGTCTGTTGGTTGACAGTTGACACAGTTACGACAACTAGTGAACTTCTCTACATGGTTTGAGCCTCAGTTCATGCACAGTGTCTTACCAACTTGCTGCTTGCAGGACATACTATTTTTACATTCAAAAGGAAGGTTATGTTTTTTGGTGTGTTCATTTGTCTGTTTCATTCTTTTATTCTCTATCACTCCAAATCTACTGACCACATCGTCAGGAGTTGTTTTATGTGACTAGGGCCTGACCAAGGGAAGAACTGCTTCAATTTTATTAAAGATCTGGATAATATTCTAAATACAAAAGTATCCCAAATTATCAACATTCCCAATTTCATTGATTTTAGGTTTGTGGTTGAGATTATTCCAGATCATTCTGAAATTCATTACATTCTGAAAAAGATTTAAATTGTGCATATTGGGCTGCCTTTGTGGAAGTCTGCATTCTACGATTCTGCATTCATCACAAATATATAATAAAAGAAAGCTATAATTTTTACCCCACAGCCCTTAAGGGCTGTTCGGGTATTGTTTTCACCTATGGTGTCTGGATGGGCGGGCTGGTGGGTGGCGGGAAAAAGTTTGTATGGGCTGTATCTCAGAAACTGTAAAGTGTAGGAAGTTGATACTTGGTAGGGACATTGGTTAGGAGGTGTAGGTGTGCAACGTCATGGTCTGACCTTGATTTGACCTTACCATAATGAGCTTAAGTTTGAAAATCTTGTCCGGGCTATATCTGGGAAACCGTAAGGTGTAGGAAGTTGATACTTGGTAGGGACATTAGTTAGGGGGTATCGGTGTACAACGTCATTGACCTTTGACCTTGCCATAGTGATCTTGACCTATAAAATCTTGTCCAGGCTGTATCTCGGAAACTGTGAAGTGTAGGAAGTTGATACTTGGTAGGGACATTGGTTAGGGGATGTAGGTGTGCATCTTCATGGTGTGACCTTGATTTGACCTTTGGTCTTGCCGTAGTGACATTGACCTACAAAATTTTGCCCAGGTTATATCTCAGAAATGGTAAGGTGTAGGAAGTGGATACTTGGTAGGGACATTGGTTAGGGGGTGTAGGTGTGCAGCGTCATGGTGTGACCTTGATTTGACCTTTGACCTTGCTGTAGTGACATTGACATATAAAATCTTGTCTGGGCTATATCTTGGAAACCATAAGGTGTGGGAAGTTGATACTTCGGTTAGGGGCTGTAGGTGTGCAACATCATGGTGTGACCTTGATTTGACCTTTGACCTTGTCAAAGGTTGACACTTTGGTAGAGACATTGGTTATGGGATGTAGGTGTGCATCAGAGTGTGACCTTTTTACTGTGCCAAAGCGTGTTTACCTGCCATATTTGAGACATCCTTGTCTTATAACAAAGATATATGGATTGCTGCAGCTGATTAATATAATGCACTTTTACATAATTATGCTATTTCCATTGACAGCTATTCTCCAATTAATAAATTTTACAGCTTCATTAAGCGTCCCGCAAGGGACGCTTGTTTGTGTATGGGAGAGCTTCAGGCTCCGCCGGCTCCGCCGGCTCCGCATTTTGTTTTCCTTATAACTCTGTAACCGTTAGGCGGATTCTTTTCAAATTTGGCAGGTTTAGGCAGTAGCCTTGGGGAATTTTTTTGAATATGCTGCAGTGACATTTCAACCAATCAGAGAGGTCACATGACCAAAAATGTCTTTTTTCGATGGGGAAGCTTGTCCGGATGATAACTTGAAAGGAATTTTATCAATTCACCTGAAACTTGGCAAATACATTCATTCTATTAAAATCTGGAAATCATTAGATTTTGGCATTGATTGGTCAAGAAATGGCCGAGTAATTAATGATTAATTAATCATTACGAATTTTCCAAATAAGGAAAACACAAAAATGCTTATATCTCGAAAACCGTACTAGATAGAGCGATTTCGACGAAATTTTTGACCCGCAGGGTATCTCTGCGGAGTAGTTTTCCCAATTTTCAAAAAATTTTTGTCTCATCCAAAATGGCGGCCATTTTGAATTTTCGAAATTTTCGTAAAAATTGCAAAACACAAAAATGCTTATATCTCGAAAACCGTGCTAGATAGAGCGATTTCGACGAAATTTTTGACCCACAGGGTATCTCTGCGGAGTAGTTTTCCCATTTTTCAAAAAAATTTTGTCTCGTCCAAAATGGCGGCCATTTTGAATTTTCGAAATTTTCGCAAAAATTGCAAAACACAAAAATGCTTATATCTCAAAAACTGTGCTAGATAGAGCAATTTCGACAAAATTTTTGACCCACAGGGTATCTCTGTGGAGTACTTTTCCCAATTTTCAAAAAAATTTTGTCTCGCCAAAAATGGCGGCCATTTTGAATTTTCGAAATTTTCGTAAAAATTGCAAAACACAAAAATGCTTATATCTCGAAAACTGTGCTAGATAGAGCGATTTCGGCGAAATTTTTGACCCACAGGGTATCTCTGCAGAGTAGTTATCCCAATTTTGAAAAAAATTTTGTCTCGCCAAAAATGGCGGCCATTTTGAATTTTCGAATTTTTCGCAAAAATTGCAAAACATAAAAATGCTTATATCTCGAAAACCCTGCAAGATAGAGCGATTTCGACAAAATTTTTGATCCACAGGGTATATCTGCAGAGTAGCCATGCCAATTTTCAAACAAAAAATTTCTCGCAAAAAATGGCGGCCATTTTGAATTTTCGAATTTTTCGCAAAATTGCAAAACACAAAAATGCTTATATCTCGAAAACCGTGCTAGATAGAGTGATTTCGACGAAATTTTTGACCCACAGGGTATCTCTGCAGAGTAGCCATGCCAATTTTCAAAAAAATTTTATCTTGCCAAAAATGGCGGCCATTTTACTCACCTACTCAAAATGAGTAAATGCGAATTATCTCTTAAAAGTATTGCAGATAGCCAATTTTTCTCAAATAACTCATTCACCTACTTTTGGAAGAGCTTTCACATGGTGAAGTTTCAGACCCATAGCTAATTACTCACCTACTCAAAATGAGTAAATGCGAATTATCTCTAAAAGTATTGCAGATAGCCAATTTTTCTCAAATAACTCATTCACCTACTTTTGGCAGAGCTTTCACTTGGTGAAGTTTCAGACCCATAGCTAATTATTCACCTACTCAAAATGAGTAAATGTGAATTATCTCTAAAAGTATTGCAGATAGCCAATTTTTCTCAAATAATTCATTCACCTACTTTTGGGAGAGCTTTCACTCTGTGAAGTTTCAGACCCATAGCTATTTATTCACCTACTCAAAATGAGTAAATGCTAATTATCTGTAAAAGTATTGCGGATACCCAATTTTTATCAAATACTCATTCATCTACTTGTGGGAGAGCTTTCACATGGTGAAGTTTCAGACCCATAGCTAATTACTCACCTACTCAAAATGAGTAAATGCGAATTATCTCTAAAAGTATTGCAGATAGCCAATTTTTCTCAAATAACTCATTCACCTACTTTTGGGAGAGCTTTCACATGGTGAAGTTCCAGACCCATAGCTAATTATTTACCTACTCAAAATGAGTAAATGCTAATTATCTGTAAAAGTATTGCGGATACCCAATTTTTATCAAATAACTCATTCATCTACTTGTGGGAGAGCTTTCACATGGTGAAGTTTCAGACCCATAGCTAATTACTCACCTACTCAAAATGAGTAAATGCGAATTATCTCTAAAAGTATTGCAGATGGCCAATTTTTCTCAAATAAATCATTCACCTACTTTTGGGAGAGCTTTCACTTGGTGAAGTTTCAGACCCATAGCTAATTACTCACCTACTCAAAATGAGTAAATGCGAATTATCTCTAAAAGTATTGCAGCTAGCCAATTTTTCTCAAATAACTCATTCACCTACTTTTGGGAGAGCTTTCACTTGGTGAAGTTTCAGACCCATAGCTAATTACTCACCTACTCAAAATGAGTAAATGCAAATTATCTCTAAAAGTATTGCAGATAGCCAATTTTTGTCAAATTAATCATTGGCCTACTTTTGGGAGAGCTTTCACTTGGTGAAGTTTCAGACCCATAGCTAATTACTCACCTACTCAAAATGAGTAAATGCGAATTATCTCTAAAAGTATTGCAGATAGCCAATTTTTCTCAAATAACTCATTCACCTACTTTTGGGAGAGCTTTCACTCTGTGAAGTTTCAGACCCATAGCTAATTACTCACCTACTCAAAATGAGTAAATGCGAATTATCTCTAAAAGTATTGCAGATAGCCAATTTTTCTCAAATAACTCATTCACCTACTTTTGGAAGAGCTTTCACATGGTGAAGTTTCAGACCCATAGCTAATTACTCACCTACTCAAAATGAGTAAATGCGAATTATCTCTAAAAGTATTGCAGATAGCCAATTTTTCTCAAATAACTCATTCACCTACTTTTGGGAGAGCTTTCACATGGTGAAGTTCCAGACCCATAGCTAATTATTTACCTACTCAAAATGAGTAAATGCTAATTATCTGTAAAAGTATTGCGGATACCCAATTTTTATCAAATAACTCATTCATCTACTTTTGGGAGAGCTTTCACATGGTGAAGTTCCAGACCCATAGCTAATTATTTACCTACTCAAAATGAGTAAATGCTAATTATCTGTAAAAGTATTGCGGATACCCAATTTTTATCAAATAACTCATTCATCTACTTGTGGGAGAGCTTTCACATGGTGAAGTTTCAGACCCATAGCTAATTACTCACCTACTCAAAATGAGTAAATGCGAATTATCTCTAAAAGTATTGCAGATAGCCAATTTTTGTCAAATTAATCATTGGCCTACTTTTGGGAGAGCTTTCACTTGGTGAAGTTTCAGACCCATAGCTAATTACTCACCTACTCAAAATGAGTAAATGCGAATTATCTCTAAAAGTATTGCAGATAGCCAATTTTTCTCAAATAACTCATTCACCTACTTTTGGGAGAGCTTTCACTTGGTGAAGTTTCAGACCCATAGCTAATTACTCACCTACTCAAAATGAGTAAATGCGAATTATCTCTAAAAGTATTGTAGATAGCCAATTTTTGTCAAATTAATCATTGGCCTACTTTTGGGAGAGCTTTCACTTGGTGAAGTTTCAGACCCATAGCTAATTACTCACCTACTCAAAATGAGTAAATGCGAATTATCTCTAAAAGTATTGCAGATAGCCAATTTTTCTCAAATAACTCATTCACCTACTTTTGGGAGAGCTTTCACTCTGTGAAGTTTCAGACCCATAGCTAATTACTCACCTACTCAAAATGAGTAAATGCGAATTATCTCTTAAAAGTATTGCAGATAGCCAATTTTTCTCAAATAACTCATTCACCTACTTTTGGAAGAGCTTTCACATGGTGAAGTTTCAGACCCATAGCTAATTACTCACCTACTCAAAATGAGTAAATGCGAATTATCTCTAAAAGTATTGCAGATAGCCAATTTTTCTCAAATAACTCATTCACCTACTTTTGGGAGAGCTTTCACATGGTGAAGTTCCAGACCCATAGCTAATTATTTACCTACTCAAAATGAGTAAATGCTAATTATCTGTAAAAGTATTGCGGATACCCAATTTTTATCAAATAACTCATTCATCTACTTGTGGGAGAGCTTTCACATGGTGAAGTTTCAGACCCATAGCTAATTACTCACCTACTCAAAATGAGTAAATGCGAATTATCTCTAAAAGTATTACAGATAGCCAATTTTTCTCAAATAAATCATTCACCTACTTTTGGGAGAGCTTTCACTTGGTGAAGTTTCAGACCCATAGCTAATTACTCACCTACTCAAATTGAGTAAATTCGAATTATCTCTAAAAGTATTGCAGCTAGCCAATTTTTCTCAAATAACTCATTCACCTACTTTTGGGAGAGCTTTCACTTGGTGAAGTTTCAGACCCATAGCTAATTACTCACCTACTCAAAATGAGTAAATGCGAATTATCTCTAAAAGTATTGCAGATAGCCAATTTTTGTCAAATTAATCATTGGCCTACTTTTGGGAGAGCTTTCACTTGGTGAAGTTTCAGACCCATAGCTAATTACTCACCTACTCAAAATGAGTAAATGCGAATTATCTCTAAAAGTATTGCAGATAGCCAATTTTTCTCAAATTAATCATTCATCTACTTTTGGGAGAGCTTTCACTTGGTGAAGTTTCAGACCCATAGCTAATTACTCACCTACTCAAAATGAGTAAATCCGAATTATCTCTAAAAGTATTGCAGATAGCCAATTTTTCTCAAATAACTCATTCACCTACTTTTGGGAGAGCTTTCACTTGGTGAAGTTTCAGACCCATAGCTAATTACTCACCTACTCAAAATGAGTAAATGCGAATTATCTCTAAAAGTATTGCAGATAGCCAATTTTTCTCAAATAACTCATTCACCTACTTTTGGCAGAGCTTTCACTTGGTGAAGTTTCAGACCCATAGCTAATTATTCACCTACTCAAAATGAGTAAATGTGAATTATCTCTAAAAGTATTGCAGATAGCCAATTTTTCTCAAATAATTCATTCACCTACTTTTGGGAGAGCTTTCACTCTGTGAAGTTTCAGACCCATAGCTATTTATTCACCTACTCAAAATGAGTAAATGCTAATTATCTGTAAAAGTATTGCGGATACCCAATTTTTATCAAATACTCATTCATCTACTTGTGGGAGAGCTTTCACATGGTGAAGTTTCAGACCCATAGCTAATTACTCACCTACTCAAAATGAGTAAATGCGAATTATCTCTAAAAGTATTGCAGATAGCCAATTTTTCTCAAATAACTCATTCACCTACTTTTGGGAGAGCTTTCACTTGGTGAAGTTTCAGACCCATAGATAATTATTCACCTACTCAAAATGAGTAAATGTGAATTATCTCTTAATAGTATTGCAGATAGCCAATTTTTCTCAAATAACTCATTCACCTACTTTTGGAAGAGCTTTCACACACGAAAATGAAAAATTGTGAATATCTCGGAAAAGCTATTTCTTCTGCTTTAATGCTCGGCGGGAGATACACACCGCGGCAGTGTTCTTGACAAAAATTTTTGTCTCCCCAAAAATGGTGGCCATTTTGAATTTTCAAAGTTTTTGCAAAACACAAAAATGCTTATATCTCGAAAACTGTGCTATATGGAGCGAACTCAACAAAATTTTGGACCTGCTGGGTATCTCTGTAGAGTAGCCATGCCAATTTTCAAAATATTTTTGTCTCGCCAAATATAGCGGACATTTTTAATTTTTTTATTTTTTGCAAAACACAAAAATGCTTATATCTTGAAAACCGTGCTAGATAGAGCAGACTGCGCTGACTTTGGTTGCCACAACAGTATAAGGCTAGAAACGAAGCATTTTCTTAATACTTTAGCACTCACCTTTATAGCCTTTTCGGGACGCTTTGTTTTTGCTATGCAAAAACATTATCTTTTTTTTTGCGAGCGATCCTCTAGTTTTTTTAGTTTACTGATTAATGCTGTCATATTACTATTGCATTGTTTTGTTTTAGTACTTTGTGTATTTATTTTATAATCAGCGCAATATCTCCATATACTACAGGACTCCGAGCGCTATTTAACCATTCCGACTGCACAAGTACAGTCCCAACTGACAAGTAACTGATATTCCCCTAACTGAAAGACAGAGGCTCAAGGATGACCATTTATCAACATCCTTGAGGTTCTTTAGCCTGCCACTGGGGATAGGACCCAATGACAGACAACCGCCATTTTAAGTGGTCATCCAAGCCACTATGTATCTGCCTGTACGTGGGTTTGAACCCATGTCCTCTGAGTTCCTAGACAAGTGTGTTACCCGCTAGGCCACAGTGGCAGATACTTTATCTATATCTACATTTTCTTTCTCTTAGATGTAATTTGCTCTACTTAATCATTATTTGGACCTTTATACAAGTGATACTGCGCTGAAAGTATCCCGGTCTTTGTACTGTTTCACTACTTCTATATGTCATGGTGTTGAAAACTATTTCCCCAGGCTGTGGGGTACGGGCATCCCTGATGCTATTTTCTATTCAAAGCAATGGATGTATTAGATAATGACTCCTTGATGAAAAAAAATATATATATCAAAATTTTGGGGAGCTTTTTCCCGAAAATTATATCTAGATTCTCTGCTGACACACATCTGAGGAGGTATTCTAGTGCCAAATTTAACTTGGAGTACTTGCTAAACCTTCCTTACTGAACAGGTATTGAGTACTTATTCACAGCCCTATGTTTATGTAAATATCAGGTCCTTACAGGGCATTTTCTATTGAAGAGTTACAGTTATCTGGAATTTCTGCTTAAGTAAAATTATACTTCTGGTCCGTCAAGATGTGATGTAAAGGCAGAAGTTTTTTTTCTTGTTAAATTTCACTTTCGGTGCATGGTGAGGTGTTATCTACAAGAATCTATAAACTGAACCAAATATGTCACCTGTATAGAGTAAGAAATCTAAAATTCGCCACATATCTGAAATTCGCCACATGTGAAAATACTAATAAAATAAATGAATTGTGGTGAGATTTGTTGACTGTATAGTAAATTAAGGCTTTTTGAACTAAAAAAATACCAATTTTTAGACAAAAACATCATTTTCTTCATAAAATTAACTAAGGTTTTAGAGGTGGCGAATTTTAGATTCCTGGCGAATTTTACATTTCTTACTCTAACAGTGAACTCATCTGGGAACTCTTATGTATGTTACAGTAAATATGTGAAATCAGTAAATACGCATATTTATTGAATATTTCAGTAAATACGCATATTTACTGACCAAGTCAGTAAATACACATATTCCCTGAAAATTTCAGTAAATACACGTTTTTATTACGCTACAATAGCTTACCATGTGGGACTTAATGCTGTTCTCGGGTTGCCACACCCGGGGCCAATGTCTTAGAAAAAAAGATCGTTCTTGTTAGCCACCGGATATACTGGTAGTTGTCGTCACGTGATAACTTCTGACCAATCGCCCTACTTTCTCGTTGGCCACGATTGACTGGTAGCAGTTTGTAAATATACAGACATTTTCATTTATTTCTCAGACTTTACTTATTGTTGGAGGCTAATATTTGCATATTTCTTGGAATATATATCATAGATCATTCTGTAAAATTTTAATTTTCACAGGATAAGTATTTCTTTGATTTTCACATGTTTTGAGTTTTCCTCGGTACAGGCAATTATATTGTACGTCTTTTATTGCGTATAAAATGTCGATTCACCAAGCTAATAAACTTTAAGACAAACCGAGAGCTCAGAAATGCTGCCACTTTTGCTTCAGTTTTGATATACACAACTACTGCCCTACCTGTAGGGAGGCTGGCAAGGGAGACGACCCCTGTGTCACCTTTGAAAACCCCTTTCAAATCTGTACGTCTTTTTCAGATGAACAGTTACAAAAAACTCCAGAACAGGAAACGTTATTTAAAAAAGCAAAAAGCGGCAACTAGTTCCAAAGATGATGAACTAGATCTTTTGGGTGAAGGCGACGGGGATTCCTTCACTGGATCAAATGCAGACCTCGAGAGTGCTGCTGATAATCTTTTCACCTCACCCCCCCCGTCCACAACCTCTCGCCTTCAGCTCCCTGTCCTTAAAAACTCCAGCCAAGGCTGTTCCACCCACCCCAGGTACTGCTTTGCAAAATAAAATCCAGAAAAATCTTGAGAAATCCCTGGGTGATTCCTTAAATATACACATACAGCAGCAAATGGGTTCCTTTCAGGCATCCATGTTGGAAGCGTTTCAGTCACTCCGAGAGGAGTTGGCTACACAAAAGAAAGTCGAGGTAGAATCCTCGCTTCTTGCTTCCAAACCTGGCTCGTCCAGTAACAATGCTGCCCATCTGGATTTACCCCCTCCGAGATCTGGTACTAACCTTCCAAGCGAGGCGATGGATGTGGACTACGGTCCAGCACTCCCTCCTCGGCTAGTATCCACCCAAGATTCCTCGGAACAGTACGTTGCCCCCTCTGAAGGTCACCCCGAAGAGGTCTCATACTCTCACAAAAAGCAAAGCCATAGGCAGCCAGTTGACCCAAGCTCTGCCTCGGACCAACTACATGAGGATTCCGATCAACCTCGGATCCCTTCTTCTAGACCAAAAAAACACTCTGACAAGAGCAAACATAAATCAAGGTCTAGATATGTGTCATTCTCTTCAGAGGAAGATCAGTCCCCTGTAGCCAGACACAGGTCTTCTAAGCCCTCTAGGGCTCAGCCCTCAGGAGCAGCTTCTGATCAAGACCTCCCACATGATCCAGACCCTCCTTATTATAGGGAAGTAGCTTGGTCTGACATGCCCTCACAATACTCTGAAGAAGTAGACACCTTCAGGCGTATTCTCTCTCTCCCTGACCCCAGGGAATCTATGCCCAGGTCGTCAACTTCGGTATTAGGTCTGGATGATGAAAAAGGCCGTCAAGAGCTCAGACCTAGAGGTCCTTCCTCTATCCTTCCCCTTAGCTCAGTTATCAAGGACGCCTTTTCATAAATTCCAACATGACTTTAAGGCTGCCAATTTATCTGAGGGAAAATATGTCAAGCCTCCTCCTTCCACTTCCAAGTGGTACAAGGTGGGACAGCCCACTTTTCAGGACAAAGTTCAAGAGTTGAATACGGACTTTGCTAAGATCTGTATTACTCCTAGACCTTCTGGGGCCCCAGTAGCCAGAGTTCCCCTGCCAGTTCTCAAGGAGCTGGAACTTCAGGCTAGACAAAATATCTCAACCCTCAACTTCACCGCTGCATTTGCCAAAACCTCCTCTTCTTGCAATGCTTCATTGGAAAAATGCCAACATAGCATTAAGTCTACTGTCAAGAAGATTAAATCTCAGATTCAGAAAGGTGCCAATCCTGAGAAAGCAGCAAAGCGTGGATATGAGGAAGTAGCTGACTACTTAGATTTTTGGAACAAGACAGTACTTGTCCAACACAGGGCCCTCACTTGTCTCAGCAAATCTCTAGCCCATATTTTGCAGAGGGAGTTATACTCTATGGCTAATACCGGCTTGCTCAGGCGCGAAGCCAAGATGACTCTATTACATCCACAATTAGGAGAAACGAGACGTCAAGAACTCAGGAACTCGTCCTTTTGGGACCCAACTTCAGAGGCTCCAGGGGTCGTTTTCGACCCCACAATAGGGGAAGGGGGCGTGGAAACCCCCCTTCCCAATGACTCCTCCAAAGCCTCACTCAGTCCACCAGTAGGAGGTCGCCTCCGTTCTTTCAGGAGAGACTGGCTAAAAAACAAATGTTCTCAAAACGTGTTAAACATTATCACCAATGGCTACATTCTGCCATTCCGTTCAAAGCCAAACTTGATCAGATTTCCTCTGATTCTATCAGAGTACAAGGCCCAACAAAAAGACCAAGCCTTGGCCACTTGTATCCAGTCTCTCCTGTCAAAGAACGCCATCGAAAGGGTGGAAAATGTAAAATCTCTCGGGTTTTACAGTCGCCTGTTCCTAGTACCCAAGCCTCACCAAAGGTGGAGGCCAGTCATAGACTTAAGCAGGCTCAACACTTTTCTACACGTAGAAAAGTTCAAAATGGAAACTCCAGAGTCAATCAGGACCTCCCTGATTCCAGGGGAGTGGGTATCGTCGATAGATCTGTCGGACGCTTACCTGCACATCCCCGTCCACCCAAACTCAAGGAAACACCTAAGGTTTTGCTACAAGGCTCAGGTGTTCCAGTTTACCTCCCTCCCGTTCAGACTGGCCACAGCCCCCCAGGTCTTTACAATGATCGTAAAGGAAGTGAAACTAATGGCCCTCTCTAGAGGACTCAGAATTCACCAATACCTGGACGACTGGCTGATCAGGTCCCAGTCTCAGGAGGAAGCCCAAGTGAACACACAGGCAGTGGTAGACCTAACTCAGTCCTTGGGGTGGATAATAAATCAGGAAAAATCAGAACTGAAACCTACTCAGGTGTTTTCGTTTGTGGGCTACGAATACCACCTAGATTCAGCCCTTGTAAAACCCACTCAAGAGAGATGGCTCAAACTTCAGGATTTGATCCTACAACTCAAGTCAAAACGTGTTTTGACTGCAAGATGTTTGATGTCTCTAATTGGGTTGCTAGCCTCAACGGAGAAAATGGTCCCGGAGGGACGCCTTCACATGAGGCCCTTTCAGTTTCATCTCAAGGAGCACTGGAGATATCCTCAGTCGCTGGACAACCTCCTTCCCTGGACAGAAGCCATTGCAGCCCACCTAGATTGGTGGCAAAATCCCTCCAATGTGATGAAAGGCGCAGACCTTCATCCCAAAGACCACAGTATCCAACTCTTTACCGACGCCTCAAACGAAGGTTGGGGCGCTCACTTAGACCAAAATTCTACAAAGAGTCTGTGGTCAGATCGGGAAAAAAGGCTACACATAAATGTCCTAGAATTGAAGGCGGTCTGCCTGGCCCTTCGAGACTTCAAGGACCAGTGCCAGAATCAAACAGTGTTAGTTGCGATGGACAACGCAACAGTGGTAGCCTACATCAACAACAAGGAAGAACACACTCAGCAGAGATGTGCGCTCTCCTGTGGAAGATCATGACCTGGTGCCATCACTACCATATAACATTGAAAGCCAGGCACATTCCAGGGTGCCTGAATGTGATGGCCGACCTACTATCCAGGTCCAACCAAGTGCAGTCAACAGAATGGTCTCTGCACCCACAGGTGTTCAAACAGATCTGCCAGAAGTGGTTCACACCTTATGTAGACTTATTTGCCACTCACCTGAACCACAAACTCCCACTATACGTGTCTCCTATCCCAGACCCAAGGGCCTGGGACATAGCTGCTCTGAACATAAACTGGACCAACCTCACGGCCTATGCGTACCCTCCTACAGCCCTCCTTCACAAGGTGATCCATCGTAATAGCCCCAGGCTGGCCAGGGATGCCCTGGTTTTGGGACCTAGTGCAGCTCTCAACAGAGATCCCACTGCAACTCCCAGTGTCAACGACCCTACTCAAACAGTCCCACAAGTTTGTGTTCCACAACAACCCCCAGCACCTGAACCTCCACGCCTGGTGTCTAGGAGCGGACAACTCCAAGAACAAGGCTTCTCTGTGGAGGTGGCAGAGAGAATTGCTGCCCCTCAGTGGTCATCAACAAGGACCATCTACAAGTCAAAGTGGGCCCTATTTGAAAAATGGTGCAGATAAAATTCGGTGGATTTCTCCACTCCATCTGTGAAACAAATCTCAGATTTTTTCATGTACCTGTACCAAGACCTAAACAGGCGCCCCTTGACCATTGATGGTTACAGGACTGCAATCGTTGACACTTTGGGCCCAACGGCCCAACATATTGCACACAATGCAGACCTTCATAGGTTATTCTCCAGTTTTCACAGGGATCGTCCTAAAAGTTCCAGAAATTTACCCAAGTGGAACCTTTCTGTTGTCCTTAACGAGCTCACCAAAGCACCATTTGAGCCCATGAAAGACACAGACCTCAAACATCTTACTCTCAAAACTGCTTTCTTGCTAGCCTTGGCCTCCGGCAAGCGCCGCAGCGAAATCCATGCCTGGGTCGCAAACAAAGTATCTAATCTAGGCCAATGGGAAAAGGTTGCCTTGTTCCCTTCTTCTGATTTCATAGCCAAAAACCAACTAGCAAGAGAAGGTTCTCAAAGTGTGTCACCAGTGACTATCCCTGCTTTGACTACCATTGTAGATAGACAGTTTAAAGAAGACAGGACCCTGTGTCCCGTGCGGGCCCTGAGGTTTTATTTGGACCGAACTAAAGACCTGAGAGGGTCTCGTTCTCTCCTTTTCATCTCCTTTAAGAAAGGACATACCTCAGACATCAGACCCGCTACACTCTCTTCATGGTTGAAACAAACCATCCTACTTTGTTACAAACAAGCAGATCAACAAGCCTTGGACTTGGTCCAAGTCAAAGCGCATGACATCCGGGCCTTCGCGGCCTCTAAGACCTTTTACGGTGGGGTATCGGTGGACCAAATCATGCAAGCCTGTCACTGGAAAGCTCACAACACATTTACAAATTTTTACCTAAAAGACCTTACTTGGTCGTCACCGACAACAATATGTATCTGGGACCCGTGGTGGCGGCACAACAAGTCCTAGATCCTTCCCCTCAGACCAGTTGTCCTCGGAAAGAAAAAAGGGGGGGCACATCCGCTACAACCAAGTCTTCAGGAGTCTTTCCCAGGATCTAGGTATTCCTTTACCTTCAAGATGTTACGGGTAAGGTCATTTTATTCTTTAGTTATCAAAGTAATTTCTATTAAGGACTTATTTAGTTGTCATTAATCTCATATTCAAGGTTAAAAATTTATGAGATACCCAACCACTGGGTTGGTCAGTCACACGTGAAGGGCCCTTAGGGACCCTTAGACCTCGAAGTGAGCACTGCTGCACTTCCGTCCTACAATCAAACATCTAGACAGTTTTTAGCACTGTCTCTCATTTACTTAGGTTTTTGGCTCGTTCAGGCCCGGTCTTCGGGATCGGGGCACTGTAAATGGGACTCAGACTGGTATTTCTGGCACTATTCTATACATATTAATTCAAAATCTTAGAAAAAAATCACATATCTTCCAGTCTCAGCTGTAATCCCGCCACTGGGCGGTTGAATTCAGCATTAAGTCCCACATGGTAAGCTATTGTAGCGTAATAAAATTGAAAATTTTAATTACTTAAATGTAGCTTTTATAAGCTACAAGCTTACCATGTGGGACTTAGGAGAGTCCCACCCTGCCTCCCCGCTGTTTACAGCTGAGGGGTAGGTTTAAAAAATTTCAACGAGAAAGTAGGGCGATTGGTCAGAAGTTATCACGTGACGACAACTACCAGTATATCCGGTGGCTAACAAGAACGATCTTTTTTTCTAAGACGTTGGCCCCGGGTGTGGCAACCCGAGAACAGCATTAAATCCCACATGGTAAGCTTGTAGCTTATAAAAGCTACATTTAAGTAATTAAAATTTTCAAATTTACGGGAATGTAATAAATGAAATTTTATTATTGTTACAGGTAATGTTTATTTAATTTTTAATAAATGATATAACAGATATTCAGATATTATATAAAATTAATACACAAATATTTTTATGATAGTCAGTTCTAATATTATTCAAGTTTTGTACAACTCCAAGTTTTCAGGTGGCCATCTTGAATTTCTGCGTAAATCTCAAAAATGCATTTATCTCGGAAACGGTATAAGATAGAGCGATTTCAGCAAAATTTTTTACCTCCAGGATATCATCAGAGTCATCTGGTAACTTTTCCCAAAATCATTTTCCCATTTTTTGGCGGCCATGTTGAATTTTTGTGTAAAACGCAAAAATGCATTTATCTTGATGCGAGATAGAGGGATTTCAGTGAAAAGTTTTGATACACGGTATTCGCAGAGTGAACTGGCAATTTTTCTTAAAAATTGTTTTCCCACCATTTTTGGCAGCCATCTTGAATTTCTGTGTAAAACGCAAAAATGCACTTAGCTCGGAAACAATAGATTGATTTTGGCAAATTTTTTACCCCCAGGGTATCCTCAGTCATCTGGCGACTTTTCCCAAGAATCGTTTCCTGCCATTTTGGGCGTTCATTTTGAGTTTCTGCGTAAAACGCAAAAACACATTTATCTCGGAAACGGTGCAAGATAGAGTAATTTTGGCAAGATTTCTGATTCCAAAATTCATTTTTTCATCATTTTTGACAGCTATCTTAAATCTCTGTTTAAAAAAATGAATTTATCTCGGAAACCTTGCATTTTTGCATAAATGGAAAAACGCATTGAACAGAGGAACATCATCTAAGTCATTTCAACACAATCATTAATGTTCATTGGGACACTTTGTTTTTGCTGTGCAAAAAAAATTCTTTTTCTCTTGCAAAGCAATACTCTAGTTTTTTCTGCTCCCTTTAGATTCGATGTATAGTGTTATAACTGATTATGTGTCATAACACTTGTATAAATATTGAACAACAAAAAAATATATAATAAAAAAAAACATAAATTAATGGATGACAAAAAAATCTAATAATAAGAAAGCATATATTAACAGATTAAATTTATAAATTAATACATGTGGAGAATGAAACTAGGTGCAAATCACAGAAAGAAGGGTTTATTCAATCATATTTCGTAAAAATTGAAATAATAAAATAATAGAAGTAAAAGATATAAATTACCATTGCAAGTTTTTTTCTTGACAATTATCCAGTCAATCAATATGATAAACAAGATATTGATACTTTTTATTACTGTAGAGGACCATTTGAATTACTTGATGTCATTTTTTGGTTATATTTACTGAGAACACATGATGAATTTCTAGTTTGATGGTTTTGTTGTTCCGCTTTTATGGAACATAATTGCTGAAATTGATTTGGGTTAATATTGGTAGTGGTTTGTAATGATGAATAGTTTTCTGAATGTTAGATTGACAAGAACTTTTTGTTATAGATTTTAGCCATAAACAGTTTGTGATCTTACAGAGTTAAGCCATTGTAAGGGAAAATAAAGCTATTATTAAGTAAATATTAAATAAATTATTGATTAGAATAAATATTTTATTTTTGTTGCTGAAATCAAATGTTATTCAGTCTTAAATCAAATATTAAGCAACACTTTTTCCCTTTATGATGATAATTATGTGATCAAAATACTTGCAATTTAAAATATAGTAGGCAAATGTGGGACAGGGTTTCTTAAAATTATATTTCAAGTAAGGTATTAAACATAGGAATTATGAATGATTGTTGTATGATAATACATGAACTGGTGATGTAATAAACTTGAAACAAGGGTGGGTGTACATTGTGTGGGACACAAGTCTTCCTGTAATCAGGTTGCAGTAAAAATTTCCACTTGTAAAGCATTTGTTGACTGTCATTTCAGTGTCAGATCACATTAATAAAGCTTATCTCAACTAACTGAAGTACTGTCCTGGGCAGCTCAACTTTACAATGATTCTGATATTTGATAAGCATATAAGGAGAGGAAAAGCCCCAACTGGTTTTGACCCTATAATTATTAACTTGGGAATGTGATGATTATATGATCTATTTAATTAAATTCCTCACTTAAGACACAGGATCATATCTTTCGTTGACCATTAAAATAACATACCTGAACCATTAATTTTACACTTTCTAAATTTTTTATTCAAAACAGCTGTTTTATTTTTTTGCCATGCACTCATTCTGTTTTTACATATTCATTTTCATAGCAATTGGTTTATGCATACCTATAAAATAAGTTTGTATGAAATAGAGATGTCCTCACTAGCTATATATACTAGTCAATGATTTCTGAGAAGAGCATTATCATTATTATTATCTATACTTTATGCTGAAGAGAGAGACCTAGTATCATATCAACATTTTTTAAATTTCAAATAATTCATGTACTTGTATATACTATAACCTAATTAAGGGTGACACAACACTAACACTCTGCAAGGTACAAGTGTTATATTACAAAAAAAAGGTGTGGTCTGTAACTCTATAGAATCTACTCACACAAGTGGAGTAGACCCAATCAATAATGACTCACGTCATTATCCCACAGCCTCCACTCTTTCTAATCAGTGTTGCAAATTACTGTCATTTTCATTGCTTTAGTCAGTGAATGTTTCCATGTACACCTTCTGTGATTTATAATAGTTATTTGAGGATAAATTTTTTTTCTTTCGATAGACAGAAACACATATCACAAATTGTTACCATTAAAACTTATACTAAGATTCCTGTTTTGATAAAGCAATCTGTTTTTTTAGCATATAATAATACAAGTAATGTAGTATGGCTTTTCATACACATGAGTATTTACTTCCATATATCAATCTCATATGAGGTGTTTAAAGCCCAAAGTTGAGGGGTCAAAGAGCATTTAAGAGCCTTCATTCCTCTGTCAATTATGATGCTGAAATAAGCAAACTAATGTTGCATGGCAAGTGCATTGTGATATACACCTTTCTCAGATAATTAGCAACTGCTGTGTACAGAAGGACTTATGTGGGAATCTGCTGTTGAAAATTTAAATAAAACTTTAAAACAGTAAAAAAACTGCATCAAGTAACAAAATTCCTTGAGAACTTATGCCGTTTTTTTTAGTCTAGAAGGAAGAGTTTATCAGTGCTGTCAAAGGTGATATGTTATATCCCAGTGGTGTTTGTTGATATTTGTATATAAAGACTTCAAATGTATGATCTTTGTAATTTGAGGAGATTTTCGTCCTGGGTCGAAAACTTTCCCCTTTTTAAGAAGAAACAATTTGAGTTTTTGCAGATGGAATCACTGTCCAAGTGGTGATCTAGTTTAGCATTTTATCACTTGGCTGTATCATCCCTATGGTCATGGGATCAAGTCCAACTTATTGCAACATGAGGATGCATAGAGGGTCTGCCATGGGATGTCCCCAGCCGTTAAAAGGGACATAAACCTCAACTTTGACCTTTTACAGACACAGTATATCCACAATGGAGCACCATCTATCATTTATATTATACACCAGAATCCTATAAACAGCAGAAATGTTACCATCTGGTTCAGTACATAGTAAACAAGGATATTTAAAATTAATTTATAGAAATGAAGTACTATGTAACTCTATGTAACTCTATGTAACTACTACCTCCAGTATCCACAAAAATTGCTTTTAGTTGTGACTCACTTTTACTATATGAAACTCTGTGTAACTACTAACTCTAGGATCTACCAGAAGCGCTTGTAGTTGTGACTAAATTTTACTAGATGAAAAACTAATATAAACTAAAGTATTTTCTAGTTGTGGGACTTCCATAATGGTTTCACTTGAACATAAATTTCACTAAAGCTGTTTATACTTCATACATATACATCAATATACAAGTCAAAAAAGCAATTTGGCCTTAGCTTTGCATACGATGCTCCGAGGATTTGGAATGATCTCCCTGATAACGTACGCTCAGCTAAATCTCTCTCCTCATTCAGGCAGAAGTTGAAAACTTACCTCTTTGAAAAAGCCTACCCACCCTAGTTTTTTCCTGTTTTTATTTCGTCTTTCTCCGTGGTGCCGACCCCTGCAATGTCTCTGATTTAACGACTACGATCTCTGATTTTTGGCTTTATTCGTCTTAGAGTCTGTCAATAGATAGAGATTGAGCACTATAAAAGTACTATTAGAATTAGAATACACAGCTGACTGTACAACTATTGTGACTTCTGCAACACAAAGCTTCAATAATGTGTCGTGCATGATAAAATTTTAAAATCTCAACAAAGATACATGTACATCAAAATCAAATTATTTATATGTTGGGCAAATAATATACAATAATATTTAAAGATCACTTTTTTCCCCACAGCCCTTAAGGGCTGTCGGGGTATTGTTTTCACCGATGGTGTCCGGATGGGTGGGCAGGTGGCGGGAAATAGTTTGTCCGGGCTGTATCTCAGAAACCGTAAGGTGTAGGAAGTTCATACATGGCAGGGACATTAGTTAGGGGTTGTAGGTGTGCAACGTTATGGTCTGACCTTGGTTTGACCTTTGACCTTGCCGTAGTGACCTTGAGTTTGAAAATCTTGTCCGGGCTATATCTCGGAAACCGTAAGGTGTAGGAACTTGATACTTGGTAGGGACATTGGTTAGGGGGTGTAGGTCTGCAATGTCATGGTGTGACCTTGATTTGACCTTTGACCTTGCCGTAGTGACCTTGACCTTTAAAATCTTGTCCGGGCTATATATCGGAAACTGTAAGGTGTAGGAAGTTGATACTTAATAGGGACATTGGTTAGGGGGTGTAGGTGTGCAACGTCATGGTCTGACCTTGATTTGACCTTTGACCTTGCTGTAGTGACCTTGACCTATAAAATCTTGTCCGGGCTATATCTCGGAAACTGTAAGGTGTAGGAAGTTGATACTTGGAAGCGACATTAGTTGGGGGTTGTAGGTGTGCAACATCATGGTCTGACCTTGATTTGACCTTTGACCTTGCTGTAGTGACCTTGACCTATAAAATCTTGTCCTTGCTATATCTCGGTAACTGTAAGATGTAGGAAGTTGATATTTGGTAGGGACATTGGTTGGGGGTTGTAGGTGTGTAACATCATGGTGTAACCTTGATTTTAACCTTTGACCTTGCTGCAGTGACCTTAATCTATAAAATCTTGTCTGGGCTATATCTCAGAAACTCTAAGGTGTAGGAAGTTGATACTTGGTAGGGATATTGGCTGGGGGCTGTAGGTGTGCATCATCATGGTGTAGTCTTGATTTGACCTATGACCTAGTCGTAGTAACCATGAGTTTGAAAATCTTGTCTGGGCTATTTATTGGATTTGGCAAGCTGTAGAAGGTTGACACTTGGTAGGGACATTGGTTAAGGGGTGTCGGTGTTCATCATAGTGTGACCTTTAACTTTGGCTCTGCCAAAGTGTGTTCACCTGCAAGATCTGAGACATGTTTCTCTTTTGATTAGATATTTTGATTGCTGCAACTGATTAGTTTATATACTTTTTGTATATTTTTTATTAAATAATTTTTAGTTTACTGATTAATGCTGTCATCTTGCTATTGAAATGTCTTGATTTAATACTTTATCTTTACATACATTTTCTTTCCTTTAGAAGTTATTTTCTCTACTTAAACATTATTTGAAGCTTTATAACTAGCACTGCTCTGAAAGTATCTAGATCTTTGTGCTTTATCACCACTTCTATATTTCATGGTGTTGAAAATTATTTTCCCAGGCTGTGGGGTACAGACATCTCTGATGCTATTTTACTTAAATTTTATTAAGCGTCCCTCGTGGGACGCTTGTTTGCATATGGGAGGAATTCTCGTGGAAGGGTCCACCGTATCCGCTGGCTCCGCAAGTTTGCCTACCTATAGCGTCTTTACTAGTGGATGGAATTTCTTCAAACTTGGCACATAGATTTAGTAGCCCTGGGAAAATTTTCTGAATTTGGTGCCATGACATTTCAACCAATCAGAGAAGTCACATGACCAAAAACAGGATTTTACTTGTCCGGATGATAACTTAAGAAGCGTTTAAAATATTCGCCTAAAATTTAATATATGGATGCAAGGTATAAAGATCTGGAAATGATTAGATTTTGATTAGATTTTGACTTCCATTAAAAATGGCTAATTAATTAAGCATTAAAGCTTTTATTAACGAGGAAAATACAAATCCCTTACGAGATAGAGCGATTTCGATGAAATTTTTTACCCACAGGGTATCTCTGCTAAGTACTCTGCTCAATTCCAAAAAAATTTCCTCTCTCCACAAATGGCGGCCATTTTGAATTTTATAATTTTTGACAAAAATGGCAAAAATTTAAAGGTCTGCACTCTGATTTGTGGGAACACAATGCACTCATGTAGTGTTCATCTCAAGTAATTCACAAATAATTATTTTGGCAAAATTTTTGGCCCACAGGGTATCTAATCTAATCAAGATACTCGGCAAAGTTTTCAAAAAAAAATTTCCTCTATCCAAAATGGCAGCCATTTTGAATTTTCGAATTTTTGACAAAAAATGGTAAAACTTAAAATTGCTTGTATCTCCTATTGTATTTTGAATTGAGATAGAGCGATTTCGGCAAAATTTGTGGCCCGCATGGTATATATGCAAGATACTCTGCTCAGTTCTCAAAACTTTTTCCTCTTTCCAAAAGTGGTGGCCATTTTGAATTTTCGACAAAAATGGTAAAACTTAAAATTGCTTGTATCTGCTAAACCGTGCGAGATAGAGCGATTTCGGCGGAATATTTGGTCCACTGGGTGTATATGCAAAAATTTCCTCTTTCCAAAAATGCCGGCCATTTTGAATTTTCGAATTTTTGACAAAAATGGTAAAACTTAAAATTGCTTGTACCTCCTAAACCGTGCGAGAGAGAGCGATTTCGGCGAAATTTTTGGCCCACAGGGTATATATGCAAGATACTCTGCTCAATTCTCAAAAAAATTTCCTCTTTCCAAAAATGGCGGTCATTTTGAATTGTCGAATTTTTGACAAAAATGGTAAAACTTAAAATTGCCTGTATCTCCTAAACCACTTCAAATTTTCCAATTTTTTTTCAATATAATTTTAGATTGACAGGGTATCTAGGCAAGATCTTCTTTCTATTATGAGCAGCCAACACCATCTTTCTTTTGGGACGCTTTGTTTTTGCCATGCAAAAACAATTGCTTTGCTTCACTAGCGATCCTCTAGTTCTCATTAATATTAGCGAATTTTAAAGATCTTTAAATACTGGTAATTGTTTATTTGTAAAATAAAGTTCAATATCAGAAAAGTAAAATAAGAAAATATAATAAGGATGAAGTCCTTTATTTCATGTTTCAATATGAAATATATATTGATGCAAATATACAGAACAGGAAAAAAATCATAGTCATAGCCTTCAATGAATTCTTTAAACAAGGTTTGTCTTCTTATGACATGACTAAATTATAATTGTGTAAAACAGGATTTATATTTCAACAAAAACTGTCATAACTGTTTAACTGTAATATAATATCTAATTTGTAGTGAATATTAAGCCCAAAGTGACCGAGCATTTCATAATACAAGTAATATTGTTAAGTCAAGTATTTACTATATATGTCACTTTAATAAATAAATAATAACAAATAAATTTTAATAAAAATGTTTCTTAGATTTAGTCAGGTTATTTCGAACATCCTTTTCATGAATGGTAATATCCTGTGTGTACCAAATGAGTTTCAATTTATTTGACAGGTGATTGAAATCTTTCATAATAAAATTTATGTTTTGTTCAATGTTGTTCCTACACAATAATTTTTAAGCGCGAGTTCTAGTGAAGCTCATGCTTCTAAAGATCACAAAAAAAAAAAAAATAATAAATAAAATACAGGTAATGTGATGTCTAGAAGTGCGAGCCTCGCCAGAGCTCATGCTTAAAAAATGAGATGCCTTGATACCAGTGTTATGTTGTGCAAGTTATATGTATCACACAAAAGTAAAAAACAATGACAAAATGTTGCACAAACTTTACAACTAACTTTACGAATTTTAGAATCAGTGCCATTTCAATTAACTTGACCAGCTTGTAGACTGTTTTCCTCTTGAAAGTCCATTCCAAAATATCTTAACGTAAAGCATGTCTCACATTTTTTCACAGTTGTCTCGCCTTTTCAAGTGAAGGGAGAGAGTCTTGCTCGCATTGAGTTTTGACAAGAGCGAACACTGCTGGGTTCACACTTGCTGAGATTTAGCTATTTTTGAGTTTGTGAGATTTATTCAAAATTTCTAATTTTGTGAACCATCAATCACATGATGACCCATGAGACGTTGACTAATTGTGTTGTAAATATTTTGAATAACAGAAAAAAATCTTTAAATATTCATTCATAAAGAGCTAGTATGATGATTGTAATAACATCTAATATCAGTGATATGATGTAATATATCATTGTTAGGTTATAAGAAAAACCAAACTCATTGTTTATAGTATTCACTCACATGTGTATTGTTTCTTATGTTAAAACTAATTTTGACGCCAATAGAAAGGTCTGTATATTTGAAAGAAGCATTAGCAAAGGTATAAGTTGAAGTATATTCCTTTTTGGGGTAAAATTTATCATTTAACTTACGTAATTACTTGCTGGATTAGTTAGGGCAGACATACAGAAGACTTGAGGTTAGCTTCTTTCTTGTACTTCTTTACGGAAAATATGAAGAATTGGTAATTGTGTCTTTTTTGTGCAGCTGAGAAAGTTAAAGTGTCAGTTCAGACAAGTTGGTTTCAATCATTTGCCTTACATAAACTATGTTATTATTGTAAACATATCTTGCCTGCTGCCTTATGTCTGACATACTCCAAATGTTTAGTGTTGTTCTACAGTGGTCACAAAATATCAAATTAGTGGTTTAAGCACACAGCTGTGTACACTACAGTTATAAATATTTTGAGTTCACTGTCTCCTGGAATTCTACTTTTAAAATGCCTTGCCAAAATTTTTTAATGATAAATGGCAAAATTTAGGGCTTTTTGAGTCAAAAGTTATATAGTTCCCTGATAGAAAATATTGTAATCTTTAATTTGATTCAAAAGGTTAAAGAACATCTGAAAAAAATCAGTAGATAAATAAGAAAAATAAGATATACAATGAAGAAACTTTGATGAGCTTAAATAAAGCAGAGGAAGTGGTGAGATTTAAATATGATAGTGCAAACCTACATTGCTCAGGTTTTGCTCCAGGGTTAATGGTATTGAGGTCATTTTTTTTGCAAAAAAATAAACATTCTTTTATTTGTGATCAAAATAACAACAATTTGAAACATATACATGCACATAAAATGTACAGTGTCATAAAAATGTAAACAGTGGGCCTAGTATGGAGTGGCTTTAGTACACTGGTATAAAAATGAGACGGTTTGTTGTAATTTTACTTCACTAGTCTTTCTAGGCAAAGTATACTTACTTTTCTTTGCCTGATCATTTTTCCGTTTATCTCCAGCCGGGCTTTAGCCTGGGAGGGAGATTATGAAATGCATCTTGTGTTCATACGTGCATCCATACGTCCATGTGTGCGTCTGTTAGTGTGGCAAGCAGATTTCTCTAAAACTACTAGATTTACAATTTTTATGTCAGCTGACATTATGGCATCACTCTGCAGCGTATACGTCCGCGTGAACAACTTTTTCTCCAAAACTACAAGACCCAGAGACGTGGTATTTTTTTAAAAGATACCTTAACTATCGAGGATGATAAATCATAAAATTTATGCAGATCAGTTTGTTCGTCCGTTCCCCAGAGCCATTACAAGTGAGGTACCCCCACCCAAAGTGTGAAAATTTCAACACTTGCTCACAATTTTCTCATTTACTATTGAAGTGATTTTTTTTCTCTTGTATACATTAGAGTCAATCTGTGAAACCAGTCATTACACGTAGTGACTGAAAGTTTCAGTCATTTCACGTAATGACTGAAATATGTGGTTCATTTTTACATAGATTAACTGAATACATTTCAGTCAGTCTGTGTAATTGATTTGGAGTTGTTTTTCATCAAACCCTTTGTATTATTCGAAACCTTTGTACATTGTTCCCCTGCATTATAAACATTTTTGTGCTAGAGAACTGTTAAGGGTATTAAACACTGAACTATTTTATTCAAAGTAATAACTTCAGAATTCTCACATGCTTTCTGAATTTATAGCCAGGATTTTCACACCTAAACTCAGACTTTTGTAATAGACACTGTTGTCAGTTTTCAAAATTTTGTTTAAAATATTGAATGGTTACATGTATTTAATTACTCTTTAAATATTATGTACATTTTAAATTCATATTTGCAGTTTTTAAAACTAAACTCCTTGTCATAGAATCAAAATATTTCTTTGTTATCAATGAAATTTATGTCTTGTTTGAAGACTAATTCTCATTTTATTCATCATAGTTTAAAATACAATTTTGCCTTTTTTGTTATTAATGAAAGACTCAGTTCTATTGTGACAGGTTGTTAGGAAGCAGGAAACTATGAAGCTTTTGAAGTAAATCTTGTCCACTCTTGTCCTGATTGCAATGCAGCTGCCTTTATCCTGTTTTGTTCTTTGGGGTCATGTTACTGTTGTTTGACCTCTCCACACAAAGAGCCTGGTTATCAAAGATGGAGTGACCTTTAATGTGGTAAAATAACAATAGCTATTTTGAGGTTATCACTGTTGAGTAAATTAGTTATAACTGGAAAACTATTGCATTTCAGAAATTGGTGTATAATATGTTATTCAGCTACTTTTGGGTCAGCTATAACATAGTAAAATTGTAGACCTCTAGCTCTTTCCATAGCTGAGTAATAGCTACTTTGATGTTATTACTGTTGAGTAAATCAGTTGTAGCTTGAAAACTATTGCAGTTAGAATATTTTGTTTTCATATGTTATTTACCTACTTTTGGATCAGCTATAACATAGTAAAGTTCCAGACCTGTAGCTTATTTCATAGCTGAGCAATAGCTATTTTGAGCTTCTCACTCTGGAGTAAATCACTGTAACTTGAAAACTATTACATTTACAGTATTTTGTATAAATACGTTATTGAGATACTTTTGGGTCAGCTATAACATAGTAAAATTGCAGACGTGTAGCTCATTGCATAGCTGAGCAATAGCTACTGTGAGGTTTTCACTGTTGAGTAAATTAGTTGTATCTTGAAAAGTATTGCATTTGGAGAACTTTGTTTAAATCTGTTTTTCATCTACTTTTGAATCAGCTATAGCATACTAAAATTGCAGACGTGTAGCTTGTGGCATAGCTGAGCAATAAATATTTTCAAATTCTCACTGTTGAATAAATCAGTTGTAACCCGAATACTATTGCATTTACAGTATTTTGTTTAAATATGTGTTCCACCTACATTTTACTCAAACATGGTACTTTACTTTGGAGTGCCATTTGCAGGGTACAGTTTTTGTGTCCTTTTCTTCCTTCACTTGTACTCTAAAACTCAAGACACACAGTCATCTGATACAGAGCCCGTTCACGGGTACTGATTGCTGTTTTAAAGTTCTTGTCCTAATGTCCTAATGTGTTTTTATGCCCTTCAAATTTTTTTAGTTTTATTTTGGAGTTTGACATAAAGTTAAGTGAGTGCCAGCACTTTTATCTAATTTGAATAAATAGCTTCGAACTCTAAAAATATTTCATTTAGAGTATTTTGTTTAAAAAATTTAGCTACTTTCTCCTTTACCTATAAGATGGTAAGTACTTCGGAGCTCTAGTGCACTATATAACTGAGTTATGCCTCAATCACATTACAGGCGGTACGTCCTGCGGTTGTAAGTTTTATTTGGTGGTGGAACCACCAATAATGTGATTGGGGTATAAGCTATTTCCTTAATTTTAGCTAAGTTATTGAAAGAGTAAATGTCTAATATCTTCAAAAGTACTCCACTTGACCTATTCCTTTCCAGTATGTTGTTCCCCTACTTATGGGTCAGCAATAACGTAGTAAATTGCAAACCTGTAGCTCATTTTAAAGCTTAGCAATAGTTACTTTGAGGTTCTGACTGTTGGATAAATCACTTCTAACTTGAAAACTATTTTGTGTGTACAGTATTTTATTGAAATGTATTATTCACCTACTTTTGGGTTGAAGGTAAGGTGTAGGAAGTTGATACTTGGTAGGGACATTGGTTAGGGGGTGTAAGTATGCAACGTCATGGTCTGACGTTGATTTGACCTTTGACTTTGCCATAGTGACCTTGACCTATAAAATCTTGTCCGGGCTATATCTCAGAAACCATAAGGTGTAGGAAGTTGATACTTACTAGGGACATTGGTTAGGGGGAGTAGGTGTGCGACGTCATGGTGTGACCTTGATTTGACCTTTGGCCTTGACGTAGTGACCTTGACCTATAAAATCTTGTGCGGGCTATATCTCGGAAACCGTAAGGTGTAGGAAGTTGATGCTTGGTAGGGACATTGGTTAGGGGTTGTAGGTGTAGAGCATCATGGTGTGAACTTGATTTGACCTTTGACCTTGCCGTAGTGACCTTGACCTTTAAAATCTTGTTGCACCTTTGGGTCAGTCCTTTGATGCAGATTAAGCACTGTTAAAGTCATATTAGAATTCATTAAGAATTTTACTTTTACAACTTCCCATTGTAACAGATGGAATTTCATCAAGTGACCCACAGATTTTGCTCCAACACCACACATAAGCATTCATTGAATGTATTACCACTTCTGTATGCATGGTAATATTCAAAATATCCAAACCATAATTCGGCCATGCCAAATGTAGATAAAGAGTGTCGTAATGTTTACATGTAGTTTACTGATTAATGCTGTCATCTTGTTATTGAATTATCTTGTTTTAATACTTCATCTTTACATGCATTATCTTTCTCTTAGACATTATTTTCTCTATTTAAATATTGTTTGGACCTTTATATCACTGACAGTGCTCTGAAAGTATCCTGAACTTTGTACTGATACAGTACTTCTATGTCTCATGGTATTAAAAATATTTCCTGAGGCTGTGGGGTACGGGCATCTCTGATGCTATTTTATATTCACTGGTGAATCAATCTATATCACAACCTTTTTGACATTCTTAAACTTTGTACTTATTTTACTTTTTCTGATGCATACAAAATGGTGGTTAAAAATACTGCCTGCTGTTACCCATTGAAAGAGAAGTAAAACTACGACTCTATGGTTTTTGTTTGTGTTCCAGGGTCGTGTCAAGGTGGATGTGGGCAGAGAAAACATGATGTTTGAAGGAGGACCCTTCATGTATTTTGGCACACAGGCTCTGACAGGTGATGTGCTTCTGGTATTTGTTTTGGGTCTACAATAACAGATAATGTCATTGGTAGAAATGAAATAGAAAAACCATTGGCACCTTGATTGTTTTCCAACAGAAATAGAGTCTGTAAGATTTTAATGAATTTTTGTTTTGATTTTGATCATAACTTTTTTTGTGCGAAAAATACTTCAAATATGAGTGGTTGTTTTATTATGCTGAATGTTCTAACATTGTTCTTATTGCATAAACCTGTTAGGTTTTCAATTATGGTACACTTCACAATGTTATTGATTCATGTGTCTTATTCTTACTAAGTTTCAGTGATAGTTCATTTGAACAAGGTTAATGATAATAGACTGTGTAAATGCATCTGATAACCTAGTTGTGTTGATAAAGTCTGCACATTGAACAAGTTTTTCTTCACAGAGCTACAGTTTCTAGGGGACACTAGGCAAATGATAAATGTTGTTCAAATAAAGAATCCATTATGCTATACCACAATTCAGAAAGTACTTAATCAAAAGTTTATCTTTATTAAATACTAGAGACAACATGGGAATGTTTTGAAAATAATTTAAAAGGAACAGACATTTTAGACTGAAGATGTCAAATTTTTGGTGAGATTGTGAAAACAAAATTGTCTTTCTTTCCTTTGGCCATTATCTGTTCATGGAAAATTACAAGTTGTTCTCAGAACAGTAGTGATACTTTTCTATTACTTTAGAATGAGATAGCAAGTCTGAATTATTCTCCTTTTTCTTTTAAACCCTGTTTCTAATCATTTTAATATTTCCCAACTTTCTTAATATTTATGGGAAATAAAATACCTATTGCCAATTCTCGCTGGAGTCTCCTAGATGAAGAAGGATTGACATATGTCCTAAGTTGTACATTGTCACATTTTATTGTTTAATTAAGCAATTTGTTCAGACCTGTTCTTTAAGTAATTAAGTTTGTTATACCTATTGGTCATATGTACCATGTGGACCAAAGAATTTTCATGAAAAATTCCCTATTATGTGTGGAAAAATAAAACAATAATATACTTGAATAATAATATAGACTGAAGATCCAGTAGAAACTAGAAAGCCTAAGAATGGTGCACATAAAATGATTAATCAAGCTGTAAAAAATGCCTTACATAAATCAAACATTTGACAGAAGTCAGTTGTAGTCAACCTTTTTAGAGTAAGATATATAAAATTTGCCACAGTATTTGAAATTTGCCTGTTAGAAAAACCCTCTCTATTTCTTGGACTTGTGTGAAATTCCTCACACATTTTTATGGCACATTATGGCATCACTCGCTTGAATAACTTCTCCTCCAAAACTACAAGGCCTAGAGACATGCTGTTTTTTCAAAACGATACCTTATCTATTGAGGATGAAAACTTGTTCAAGGCATGCAAATCTGTCTGTTCGTCTGTGTGCTAGAGACATTACAAGTGAGGTACCCCCACCAAAAGTGTGAAAATTTCAACACTTTATCACAATTTTCTCAGTGACTATTGTAGGGATTTCTCTCTTATCATGCTTATATGTACTAGGTCACCAGTAGATTCCCTTGTGGGAGTATCAGACCTGGATCTTTTTTAATTATTTTTTATGAATTTTTAAAATAATTTTTAATGCATTAAAATTCATGAAATCATGCACAAAATCACCTATAACTTGAAAAGTATTGCATTTAAAGCATTTTGTTAAAATATGTTATTCAGCTACTTTTTCCATAGCTACAACAAGGTGAGTAACTTGGGTGTCTGTTCCAATAGCTAAGTGAGTAATAGCTACTTTCTGATTTTTCAGTACCTTTCATAATGAGTAAAATCACTTGTAATTCAAAAACTATTGCATTTAGAGAATTTTGTATAAATATATTATTCAGCTACTTTTGGGTCAGCTATAACAGTAAAATTGCAGACCCGTAGCTCATTGCATAGCCAAGTAATAGCTACTTTGAGGTTATCATTGTTGAGTAAATTGCTTGTATCTTCAAAACTTTTGCATTTAGAATATTTTGTTTTATATGTTTTTATGTACTTTTGAGTCAGCTATAACATTGTAAAATTGCAGACCTGTAGCTCATGGCATAGCTGGACAATAGCTATTTTCAGGTTCTCACTGTTGAGTAAATCAGTTGTAACTTGAAAACTATTGCATTTAGAGTATTTTGTTTAAATATGTTGTTCACCAACTTTTGGGTCAGCTGTAACATAGTAAAATTACAGACCTGTATGCCATGGCATAGCTGAGTAATAGCTACTTTCAGGTTCTCACTGTTGAGTTAATCAGTTGTAACTTGAAAACTATTACATTTAGAGTATTTTGTTTAAATATGTTGTTAACCTACTTTTGGGGCAGCTATAACATAGTGAAATTGCAGACCTGTATGTCATGGCATAGCTGAGTAATAGCTACTTTCAGGTTCTCACTGTTGAGTAAATCAGTTGTAACTTGAAAACTATTGCATTTAGAGTATTTTCTTTAAATATGTTATTCATCTACTTTTGATTTAGCTATAACATTGTAAAACTGGAGACGTGTAGCTCATGGCCTAGCTGTGTAATAGTTATTCTCAGGTTCTCACTGTTGATTAAAACAGTTGTAACTTGAAAAGTATTGCATTTAAAGTATTTTCTTTAAATATGTTGTTCACCTACTTTTGGGTCAGCTATAACATAGTGAATTTGCAGACCTGTATGTCATGGCATAGCTGAGCAATAGCTACTTTCAGGTTCTCACTGTTGAGTAAATCAGTTATAACTTGAAAACTATTGCATTTAGAGTATTTTGTTTAAATACGTTGTTCACCTACTTTTGGGTCAGCTATAACATAGTAAAATGGCAGACCTGTAGCTCATCCCATAGCTGAGCAATAGCTACTTTGAGGTTTTCCCTGTTCAGTTAATCAGTTGTAACTCAAAAACTATTGCATTTGCAGTATTTTCTTTAAATTTTTTTAACCTACTTTTTACACCTAAAAGTTACCTTGTTACTTTCCTTCTGAATACCATTTGCAGGGCACAACTTTTGCTTCCTTTTCTTCTGTCACTTCTACTCTAAAACTCAAAACACACAGTCAGCTGACACAGAGCCCGTTCATGGGCACAGATTGCTTGTTTGAATTGTGCCTACTCCTGGGTCCAATCTCCCTTGATTTCAAATTGGCACAAATTATGATGTATTGTCATACTTTTAAAGGGTGCCCCCAGTGGTAAGTCTTTCATACTGTATACTGCATTTGACATTTCCTACTATAAGTAATAAGTAAAATTCCATTTTAAGTGACCAGTGAATATCTGATCCTTGCTGAACCTGTTTCATTGAACTTATCAGCTAAGTAGAAATACTTTTCTTGTTCCTTAAGATTCACCTTTACAGGGTACTACAACTCAATAAAAGCAGCAATTGTAAATGTAGATTTACCTGTTAACAGAGTCCTTTAACATGAAGGAGTGAAAATCTATTATCTGCTTTTGTAAGGCCAAAGTGGACTCATTATTGGCATCTGTATTTTCATGATTAAGTAACAGAGTACAGTTAATGGCAAAAATGTATTACATTAATACTTTGACAAAGTAAATGACACTGGATTTTCGGGGACATAATCATTGTGGCACATTTCGTATCTGATGCCTTTATGGTTTATCAATCAAATATTGGCTTTTTCATGCAATCTTTTGCTTTTCATTTGTGAGACGTACCGAATGATTTCAGATTTCTACAGAATGTTAAATATTTCACAACTGTAGAAACCATTCAAAACACCAAGAGAGATTAACTTTTAAAACTTAGGAACAAAATGTAGTTGACTAAAATTTTAAATCTTAAATGAAGCTTTTATAAAATGCTAAAATTTTCAAATTTAAGTGTATCAATCTGGGTTTGGATTGTTCAGACAAATCTCCAGTCTCCTTCATTCTTGTTCAACCAGAGTAAATGTCATACTTTACTCTGAATGCTAGGAACGTAAGTCATGGGTAGCTACTCCCACTGTTTGGACAGTGATAACAGAAAATAATTAATTGCTGTGTGAACACTAACCTTTAGCCCTCAGAGTGACAATTTCAAGAACTAATTACACACTGCATAGGATTAGTAATGAGTCCAATGACTTAATTAATGTGTGTCATGTGGCTAAGATTAATAGTGCCAGACAAGATACAACTACCCATATAATGCTCAAATATATATATATATCAGTTATACAAGTAAATGGATTGTTTTATAAAAAAAATAACTATTTTTATAAGATTATTATTTTTTTTGTGAAGATTAATGAAGTGATGTCATGACATTCTTCCATCACTTTACAGCATTTGAAAAGATTCATTCTTTCTGTTTTATGACAGTAGTGTACAACTAAACCTTTTAAATAACATTATACAAAGTACCTTAGTGAAACATCAAACCTTAGGCAAGGACTGACCACCCATCTTTTTTTCAGTCATATACAAATATATAATACAGCCATCCACTATAGTAATATGGAAGTGCATTTAATGAATTGTGGCTATCAAAGGTGTTTATTATATCCCCAGACGAAAGTCGGGGATATATTGGATTCAGGTCCGTCGCGCCGCTGCCGCCGCCGCCGCCGCCGTAGAAATTTCCTTGTGGACTCGATAACTCAAAAACAAATTAATATTTTTTTTTCAAACTTGGTACACATGTTAAGGGTGTCCAAAGGAAGATCCCTATTTTAAGGTGACCTTAAACTCCCAATAAAAGAGAACTTATGGCCACCTTAAGGTCAGAAATTGCACTTTTGGCCACTAAGAGCCCTCTAGGTCACAAACTATGATGCTCAGCTGGCTGAAATTTCACCTGAGAACACATTAATATGTTCTTAGTACATGTGCCGAAAATCACGACTTTAAGTTGAGGAGAAAATTGTGTTTGAGGCCCATAAAGACCCCCACTTAGGGATTTTTTGCTATATTTTTCACATATTTTGCCCTATAATTTGGAAGTGGTAACTCTGATGAGTCTCAAACTGCACTAGGTATAACTTTGATATGTAATCCTTGTCTGTAGAAAATTTTAGGGCTGTAGGTTTACCCAAAGGGGTCGACTTAAGGTCTCAAAAGTGCCCACAGAGACCCAATTTATGCACTTTTTGCCACTTTCGAGCACTGTAGCTTTCAAACTATGTCTCTCATCTAAGTTAAATATCATCTGAGAATATATCTATGTGTTTTCTTATATCTGCCCCAAAATTTAGGCCTTTAATAGACATTTAACCTGTGTGTGAGGACCATAAACACCCACCCGAGTGACCCTTATAAGACATTTTTCACATATTTTTCCCTGTAACTTGGAAATGGTAAGTCTGAGAAGTTTCAAACTGTATTAGATATACATTCTATGTGTAACCTTTGAATGTGAAAGATTTTTAGTTTGAAGCTTTGATTTGAAGGTCACATTGAGGTCTCTAAAAGGCCCACAGAGACCCGATATTTTGCCTTTTTGCCACTTTTAAGCCCTGTGACTGTTAAACTATGTTACTGATAGAGCTGAAATCTCACCTGGGAATATATCATTATGTCATTTTTACATGTGCCAGAAATAAAGGCTTTAAGTAGACATTTAACCTGTGTGTGAGGACCATAACACCCACCCGAGTGACCCTTTTTAGACATTTTTCACATATTTTTCCCTGTAACTTGGAAATGGTAAGTCTTGAGAAGTTTCAAACTGTATTAGATATACATTCTATGTGTAACCTTTGATTGTGAAAGATTTTAAATCTGAAGCTTTGATTTAAAGTTCACATTGAGGTCTCTAAAAGGCCCACAGAGACCCAATATTTGGACTTTTTGCCACTTTTAAGCCCTGTGACTGTTAAACTATGTGACTGATAGAGCTGAAATCTCATCTGGGAATATATTATTATGTTCTTTTTACATGTGCTGAACATCAAGGCCTTTAGTAGATATTTAACCTGTGTATGACGACCATAGATACTCACCCGAGTGACCCTTTTTAGACATTTTTTACATATTTTGCCTTGTAACTTGGAATGGTAAGTCTGAGAAGTTTCAAACTATATTAGATATACATTCTATGTATAATCTCTGATTGTGAAAGATTTTAAGTCTGAAGCTTTAATTTGAAGGTCACATTGAGGTCTCTAAAAGGCCCACAGAGACCCAATATTTGGACTTTTTGCCACTTTTCAGCCCTGTGACTGTTAAACTATGTGACTGACAGGGCTGAAATCTCAACTAGGAATACATTATTAAGCGTCTTCTTTTTCCATGTACCGAACATCAAGGCCTGTAGTAGACATTGAACCTGTGTATGACGACCATAGACACTCATCCAAGTGACCTTTTTTGACATTTTCTACTGTATTTTGCCCTGTAATTTGGAAATGCTTAGTGTGACAAGTCTTAAACTGTATTATATCTAATTTTTGTTTGTTATGTATGTCCCCCAAAAAGTTTCAGATCTGTAGTTTAATTGCTAAGGTCTCTTTAACAATTGTAAAATGCCCACAGAAACCCAATTTATGGACATTATGCCACTTTAAAGCCCTGTAACTGTCAAACTATGTGGGTCATAGAGCTGAAATCTTTGAATTTTTAAAAGGAAGTGCCTGTCTCTTTAAATTTTGAATATTAATGATGTTATGGCTATCTTAGTCTTTTAAGAACTTATTTTTGTGTGTTGTACCTCTGCTTGCTGAGTTTTTAACTCTTTAAAATGAAACTGGTTAAACATATTCAAGTAGGCAAAATGGACACTGTTATTTTCTGGTGAGCTTTAAGTCCCAATATTAATAAAAGTATATCCTTATGTAGTAAAACTAGGGGATTTTTAACCCTCAACTAGCCCAGTTTTATTCAACTTGCCTCAGTTAATTTTGACACAGCTCCTACAGTTATGAACTCATTTCAGTTGATAATCACATACTTAAAATTCTCAATTCTTTTTGTATTTGATTACCCCTTTGATATATATCAGATTGTTTGTTTACCATTTATGCTGTAGTCCCAACCCACATCCCCCACCCACCTCTGGGACCTCCAGCTATATTGAGTGACACTAAATAAACAAAGGTATTTAGTGATATCAAATGAGAAACAAAGAACTCAATGGGGTTGCAGATCTTGTGCAATAGTGAGAGAGGTGTGGAGAAGGGGAGAGGGGTGGGGTAGGAGGTGGTGGGCTTCATCATATAACACAAAGGGGAGTCAGAACTGAGATTGTGTCACATATTTAGGTTGCATATATATGGACCACATATATAGGAATAGAGGAAATGAATAACTGAAAACAATTTACAAATTCTATAAATAATATAATAAAATAATAATATAAATAATTTTTTTTTAAATAATATTTTATTTGTGAACAAATATAGAAACAGATATGCGCTTTTGGGATTATGAATTTTAGAATGGACATTCAATCATCAATCATTTAAATACTTTGAAATTAGGTTAAGAGTTATCATTGCAGGAAGATTGAAAAGTATGATGTTGAGTTAAAAATAATATTTTATTTGTCAACAAATATAGAAAGAGATATGCTCTTTTGGGATTATTATTTTAGAATGGACATTCAATCATCAATCATTTATTAATAAATACTTTGAAAATAGGTTTAGAGTTATCATTGCAGGAAGATTGAAAATATAATTTGAGTTATGTATTCGGCGTCTGGGGATACACCATCTTCTTGGGAAGATACAAACAGAGTAGATTGATGTGCTGAAGTTCATATAATAATGGGTAATTATGCTTTAAAAAATTCCCGATCAAAACCTGTGGCGTGAGTGATGACCTGTCTGGGGATATGTTGGCGCCGAGTTGGCCCAATCTAGTTTTTGATAGTGATAGAAAACTTTTATTCTCTGTTTAATTTAAAGTTATCCCAGTAATATAGGCAGTAGTTTGGAAAATATTGACCATTTTTGAGCATTGCCTCCAGTGTCTTACTCAGCTGATGATACATGCACAATCATAATTGGTTAATTATGATAATTTGAATATTATTTTCATGCCAAAGTCATGTCATATGTTTATGCCTAGGCTTATTATTTCGTGACTACTTAACCTCTATAGTGTTATTGCATACCAATATCTTGCTTTTTGTTTTGTGAATAATTTGTTCAAGACCAGCCATTTTGTCAGTAAAAGACCTAGTTATTTTTACTCCAAGACACCATGGCATTGTATAGGGTGTATCATGCATAGGGATACAATTTTATTTGAAAAGTAGCCTTAGCCCTGTCCATTTGTATCTCAAGGGACTGTAAAATACTATACATTACTAGGGATTCCAGGGATGGGATAACCCAACCCTCTACTCTATAAGGTCTTCATTTTTTTCAACTTATACATGTATAGGTTAATTCTGTTCAAGTAAAAAGGGGTTTTGCTAATACAGAACAGCCTTTATTACCTAAACCTATGGGGAAAGTGAGCTTTTGTTTCTTTTGTTTGAATAATTAGGTCATGAATAATAAAAGTTTCAAGTTCTACTTCCAAGTGACAGAATATCCGGATCAAGTGTTCATATTGTCATTCTGAATTACAGGGTACTAAATGCCTCTCAGTACAGGTTCATTTCAAAAATATCTTTAGTTTAACTAAAGTTGCAGGTGCCATTTCCCAGATAGAACAACAAAGTTCCACTTGAAGGGCTGTATAGAATAAGGAATTTAAATTAAAAGTTGAAATTTTCCACCGGTAGGACAGCCTTTTAAAGTAAGACAAAATGGTCAATATATTTGCAAATTTTTCATCAGGAGAGATTAAAGACCCATTGTCATCACAAAAATCACAAATGTGTAAATACTTTCCTAATAAGTCTAGGAAATAGAAGGGCATTTTCTCACTGGAGATTTTCATATACTGTAACAAATTCACATTTTTAGTCTATATTCAGTTCGCTATTACTTTCAGGTCCTGGATCCAAGCCACAGTCTCTGACCAGTCTGAGCAGTGCCTCTGACTCTCTCTACACTTCCAGCACAAAGTACATCCCAGACTTCAGCGTGACAGCTCTCACTGACCTAGAATATTTACAGATTCGCCGCAGTCACTATATTGCAGGGCGCCGAGCCACCGCCATGATGAAGACTCACAATCCTGCTACTGGTGGCAACAACAATCCCCAAGTGGATGAAACCTTCAACAAGGAGTGGCAGCGAGCCATGTCTCACGATCCAGATGCAGAAGGCAGCAAGCTAGAGGTCACTTCTCAGGCTCCAAGTGATGCCTCCTCACTACAACTACAAGTACCAGATTGTGAGGTGAAAGGGGAGGTTTCTTGATATACAGTATATTGAACCTAGTAAATAATATACACACTGGTTCTTTTGTTATTGAAGTTAATACAGAGGAGTATAATATTAAATACACAATTGTAACATATACATTATTATGGATACCAGAGTGAAAAAAAGTGTAGACATTACTCCAGGGCTCAATAGTCAAATTTACCAGACAGAAACTTGATGTACAGTATAGAACCCACTGAAAACTGGAGTTTCTTCTTATCGTTGAACTTGATAGAGTTTTTTGGTGTTGTGTTTTACATTGACTAATGTTAAATGTTATGTGCATCACAAATTTACAATAATTCAGTGTTTTGTAGATGTTTAATGATACATATTAGATTTTATTAACCCCAGTGTTTGCTCTGGTCACAAATTTAAGTGAGACACACCTGTCTCCCTTCACTTGAAAAAGCGAGACAAATGCGAAAAAATGTGGGACATACTTTGCGTCAAGGTATTTTTATGTCGTCACTCTGCAACGTGGGAGTCCGGGTGAACAACTTCTCCAAAACTACAAGGCCTAGAGACATGCTGTTTTTTTTAAAAGATACCTTATCTATCGAGGATGAAAAATTGTTCAAGGCATGCAAATCTGTCTGTTTGTCTGTTTGCTAGAGACATTATAAGGGAGGTACCCCCACCAAAAGTGTGAAAATGTCAACACTTTATCACAATTTTCTCAGTGACTATTGCAGGGATTTCTCTCATATCTTGCATATATGTACTAGGCCAGAGGTAGATTCTCTTGTGTGAGTGTGAGACCTGGATCTGTCTTATTTTTTTTTTAATAAATTTTTTAAATAATTTTTAATGCATTAAAATTCATGAAATCATGCACTAAATCACTTATAACTTGAAAAGTGTTGCATTTAGAGTATTTTGTTAAAATATGTTATTCAGCTACTTTTTTCAGAGCTACAACATGGTGAGTAACTTGGATGTCTGTCTCAATAGCTAAGTGAGTAATAGCTACTTTTGGGCTTTTCAGTAACTTCCATCATGAGTAAAATCACTTGTAACTTGAAAACTATTGCATTTAGAGAATTTCGTATAAATATGTTATTCAGCTACTTTGGGGTCAGCTATAACATAGTAAAATTTCAGACCTGTGGCTCATGGCATAGCTGAGTAACTTTTAGGTTATCACTGTTGAGTAAATCACTTATAACTTGAAAACTATTGCATTTACAGTATTTAGTTTCAATATGTTATTCACCTATTAGTTCCAGACCTGTGGCTCATTGCATAGCTGAGTAATAGCTACTTTGAAGTTCTCACTGTTGCATTTACAGAAATTTGTGTAAATATGTTATTCAGCTACTTTTGGGTCAGCTATAACATAGTGAAATTACAGACCTGTAGCTCATGGCACAACTGAGCAATAGCTATTTTCAGGTACTGACTGTTGAGTAAATCAGTTGTAACTTGAAAAATATTGCATTTGGAGTATTTTGTTAAAATATGTTGTTCACCTACTTTTGGGTCAGCTATAACATAGTGAAATTACAGACCTATAACTCATGGCATAGCTGAGCAATAGCTATTTTCAGGTTCTCACTATTGAGTAAATCAGTTGTAACTTGAAAACTATTACATTTACAGTATTTTGCTTAAATATGTCGTTCACCTACTTTTGGGTCAGCTATAACATAGTAAAAATTCAGACATGAAGCTCATTGCATAGCTGAGTAATAGCTACTTTGAGGTTATCACTATTGAGTAAATCAGTTGTAACTTGAAAACTATTGCATTTAGAGTATTTTGTTTAAATATGTTATTCACGTAATTTTTGGTCAGCTATAACATAGTGAAATTGCAGACCTGTATGTCATGGCATAGCTGAGCAATAGCTACTATCAGGTTCTCACTGTTGAGTAAATCATTGTATCCACTGGATTGCCCGCAGTATGTAGAGAGATTTCACCATTACCGCTCTAATGAAAAAAACATTATAGCTAGCCTTCTCAAGTTTGCAGGATATATTAATAACCATAAAATGTTGCCTGGGAATATTTTTGGCCTCATTTTGAAAAACAAGATGGCCGCCAGGGATGTTTATTCGACTTTAAACAAGGACTTTTGTTGGCCGTCTAGAGCAAAGGGTATTATAGGTAGAGATCTCAAATTCGCAGGATATGTTCCTCATTATAAAATCTTGACTGGGAATATTTTTGGCCTCATTTTGAAAAACAAGATGGCCGCCACAGGTGTTTCTTTGTCCTAGAGGTTTGGGATGGTAAACCAACCTGTAGGAAATCATGGGCTGTGAATCTTTTGGTGTGGTGAGATTTGACCTTTGACCCCTCCTTCAAGGTCAAACAAGGATAGCCAAACTTAAAAGTGCTTATAACTCGCTTATTATTGGTCCTAGAGGTTTGGGATGGTAAACCAACCTACAGGAAATCATGGACTGGGAATGTTTTTGTGTGGTCGGATTTGACCTTGGACCCCTCCTTTAAGGTCAAACAAGGATAGCGAAACTTAAAAGTGCCTATAACTCGCTTATTATTGGTCCTAGAGGTTTGGGATGGTAAACCATCCTATATGAAATCATGGGCTGGGAATCTTTTGGTGTGGTCGGATTTGACCTTGGACCCTGCCTTCAAGGTCAAACGATGATAGCCAAACTTAAAAGTGCTTATAACTTGCTTATTAATGGTCCTAGAAGTTTGGGATGGTAAACCAACATATAGGAAATCATGGGCGGGATTCTTTTGGTGTGGTCAGATTTGACCTTTGGACCCCTCCTTCTAGGTCAAATGAGGACAGCCAAACTTAAAAGTGCTTATAACTCGCGTATTATTGGTCCTAGAGGTTTGGGATGGTAAACCAACCTATAGGAAATCATGGGCTGGGAATGTTTTTGTGTGGTTGGATTTGACCTTGGACCCCTTCTTCAAGGTGGAACAAGGATATTGCATTTGCAGTATTTCTTTAAATATGTTTTAACCTACTTTTTACACTTAAACAGTTACCTTGTTACTTTCCTTCATAATACCATTTGCAGGGCACAACTTTTTTGTCCTTTTCTTCTGTCAGCTTCGGAATTTCTTTCGAACATGCTGTTCAATTACCATTTACTGTACTTCTGTACAGCACTTTCCCTGATAATTATGCTTTCCTCTCATTATCACCTTCACAAATCAAAAACACTCAGTCAGCTAACACAGTGCCCGTTCACGGGCACTCTCCTCTTGTTGAATATTTTGTTCCAATTTTGGATTACATAAATTCCACTTTATTTAAAAAATAAGAAAGTGATGCCAAACTAAAAGTTCTAATTAATTAATTAATGCTGTTTTTATTGGTTTTTAGGCGGGTTACGTGTAACCAACCCGCCTATTAGATTGATGTGTCTGTCTTTCCGTCTGCCATTTTCGTTTCCGGACTCTAACTTAAAAACGCTTTGTCCGATCGAATTCAAACTTGACAGGGAGATAGATCACCATCATAGCTAGGTTGCTTTGAAATTGGTGTAATTCCGTCTGTTTGTCCGTTTTTGTCTGTTTGTCAACATTTTGGGTTTCCGACTCTAACTCGAAAATGCTTTGTCCAATCGAATTCAAACTTGACAGGGAGATAGATCACCATCATAGCTAGGTCGCTTTCAAAATTGGTGTGATTCCATCCCTTCTCTTAAAATTATGAACATATTTTTGTATGTTCATGACCACTTTCACCACCTTCTTCTGCATACATCTACCATACATCGATCCTGTAGCTATGGTAATACTATGTCTTACTTTAATAAATTATCTGTTGTGATTAGGTGCCATGCAATAGTATATTATGGTACCTTAATGCTCTACACTTACTTAGTTTCAGTCCTATATTTAGTATAGCACAGATACAATAATGTAACCTAGATTACAAGTTTTACGTTTCTTAGCACGTCTAACACATTACGTTAACTGGATGACCTAGCGTTTGTTTTGTTGTTCCTAAATTTAGTTACAGCAGTCACTAACCTTATTGCTGCCTGCGCAACCCGCCCTTTTGGGGCATTTCTGACCCTCTTGTGTTTTTTAAAAAATATTACTTCAGAACCAGATCAAAGCCTTAATGGCTGGGTTCTACTATGTTTTGCTACCGTTATCTGGATTCATAAAAATAAAATAAACTGCATTTCTTCTCTTTTCTATGAAGAAATATATATTTGTCTCTTCCGATAACACTTGAATTTATTTGGTCATTAGTTGTTTCGACTGTTTCGCCTGTGAAATTATAAGCAGAAGACAAGTTAAAAAGTCAGATAATAAACAAATTTCTTTGGTCATTAGTTCTTTTGAATGATTCGCCTGTGAAACAAAATGCAGAAGACAAGTTAAAATTCGACAAAAAGCACTGAAATTTCTTGAAAATACCTAAATTCTCGTGTGAATTACTATTAGCTGTATGTATCAAATAAAATAAACCCACTTTCATGTCTTTCTCACCTATTTCTATGAGGAAATATGTACGTCATCGCTTCCGATAATAGACAAATTTCTTTGGTCGGTAGTTGTTTTGACTGTTTCGCCAGAAGACAAGTTAAAAATTGGACAAAAACACTGAAATCTCACGAAAATACCCAATTTCTCGCATGAATTACTATTAGCTGTATGTATCAAATAAAATAAACCCACTTTCATGTTTTTCTCACCTATTTCTATGAGGAAATATGTATGTCACTGCTTCGGATAATAGACGAATTTCTTTGGTCAGTAGTTGTTTTGGATGCAGACGCTTTGATGAGTTTACTTTGCAACAACGCGCCGCAGAGTGTGTACAAACTCGTGAAATCGTGCTCAAGAGCAAGCACTGTAACACTCAAACTTATAGACCAGTCAAAAATGTTTACTTAGTTCAAATCATGTGGTTTACTTCTGAATACTTTAAAGTTGAAATTCCAATAGTTTTTATAGTTAGGAAAAAAATTGCGTCTTGCAGGTACTTGAGTTTACTTCTTGTCAAAAAATTTATGAAAATTTTTACATCAAAGAACCCTCTACACCATTGATGTACAATGGAAACTGTGTTATAGTGTTAGTTGAGTATATTATGTATTATATTTTATTGTATCACCTCATCAACTAAAGCTTCCACACTTAGCATTCTTACCTGTGTTCACACCTATGACCCTAGATTATTGACCTATGTCATCCCTTGACTGTTTCTGTTTTAATTCTTTACTTAATTTGGTGCACTGAGTTTCCCCTTGTGGGGAAGATATTTCACCTGCAAAGCAGTAGATTAGATTGGGTGTACAACTGTAATTGTTATGTGCACTATAATCACAATGTATTGAAATAAAAGCAATATATTGCTGTCTTTTTATGATTTTATCAAGCTGTAAGTCAATATAGAAATGAGTTCAGTGAATAATCTGAAGAACAATGTTGTAATAATGTATTTGTATAACACTGTTTTTTACCAGAGTAATTTTTTATAAAAGAATTTTGTTTAATATTTGTTTTTTTTCCATAATAAGCATGCACAAAAGCTAGCTATCATCGTATGTTGTTAAAATTTTAAAAAATACATTTTATTGCGCTACAATAGCTTACCATGTGGAACTGAATGCTACCTTGGGAGGCCGCAGGCATTGGCCAACGTCCAAGAATAATAGACGTTTAGTACTGGCTGATGCCAAGAATAATAGACGTTTAGTACTGGCTGATGCCTTCAACACTGAAGGTGAACTTCAATTAGTACTTTTATGTGTCAATGTAATACCAACAGGAAGGTGACCATATGAATACCTTTATTGTGATAGTCTTCATTAACATCTGTCATTACATTGGTCTTTTTATGGGTCAATACCAGTCAGAGGGTGACCTTGAAAATATCTTTATAGTTTTCATTATCAGCTGTCACTTTATGGTGTTGGAACATGGATTTTTCATTGTAATTATTTTACAGAAGTTTATGGAAATCTGTACATCATATCAACTTCCTGCACTGGTCCCTTTTCAGAGTAAATTGATTCCAGATCTGTGTATAAGTGACCAAATATTGAGACTTTATAGACAAATTTTGTAGACTGGTGGTTACATCACAAAGTTCTCACACACCCAGCATTGGCCTTTTGATCATTCTTTTTCTTAAATTTTAAACATGTCCAAAATTCTATGAGATGTTCCAACAATCTGCCAATTAAACTCTTCTTAGATTAAAAAAAATTAAAAGATTCCCTATTGAGTTGAAATTTAGTGTTATTGAGGTGTATACCCTCATAAATTGTGTTTTTCTAAGGTGATTTATTGAAAAGATTTAAAAGTTTCCAGAAAAATTACCGGTAGTTATCTTTAGGAGACTATCACATAATAAACAAGATGCACTCAGAGAGAGCAAAACGCTCGACTCCATGTGACCAGTTTCTCAAGTGATATAAAACATTGTAAGGAAGACAATAAAATAAAACCAAACATGTAAATTAATTTTCATAGAAATATCAAGTAGAAAGCTAAAGTCATTAAAAATACATTGAAATGGGACCTCTGAAAAATCATGAATTTTTTGTATCTAAAATAAGATCCTGATCTTTCTTTTAGTAACTTCTTCCTTCAGTCAGGTCCTACTCACAAATTTTTAAATAAAGATCTGTTCATTAGTTTTGGAGTAATCTAAACACGCCCCCCCCCCCCCCCCCCCCCCCCCCCCCCACACACACACACACACACAAAAACAAAAAACAAATAAAACAAACATAAACAATTAACACACAAAAACATAAACTGCTTGTGGAGGTAAAAATTCTGCTTAAAGGTCACTTCTTGGTGAAAATCATGCTTGGTAATTTTTTGTGATGGACTGTCAAGGAATTGAAACAAAAAATAAAAAATAAAACAGAAATAATAATTTATAAAAATGATGAATATACCACCTCCCTCTTTATTATGTTTATGTCAATTTCAAGACATACAATGAGAAGAAATATTTTTACTTAAAGACATCAAGTATCACAAGCTAGGTTTGTGACCTCACAATGGCAGTTACATTGTGACATCACTTATAGTAATGACATCATCAGAAAGCAAAATATTGATTTTTACGTATGTGATGAAGAGAAGCAGTTTCACTGTGTATTCCCAATTAAAATAAGAAAAACTCTCTCCTGGCTTTAATTTTCAATCAAATTAGACCAAATTTGGAAGAATCCGTCTGTACCCCATGAAATACCTGCCCTCCAAATTTGAGCTCGATTGGTGTTATAGTTTTTGAGTTATAAGGGCGAAACGGTGCACAGACAGACAGACAGACAGACTGACAGAAACAAACTGATTACAATAACCCTCTCCTATCGTCGAGCGTTAAAAACAAATAACAATTTATGTATCAGATTTTATCAAGTAATTTGCATCAAGTGTTCACGTATAACAGAGTACAATTGGAGAAAATAAATCAAACCTTGGTGAGGTATATATGTATAAGTTGCTAAGGAAATGTTAAATGTTGCTGTGGTTTTAACTTCATATGTTTTTAGCCCTTTATTTCATCATGAAATGAGTGGCTTGTGTAAATTGAATTGTGATAATTTCATTACTCCTGTATTACGTTTTCTGAAAAATAAATAACACAGTTAGTGTTTTTGTGTGAACTCTTACTTGTTTCATCTTGCAAAAGCCATTCTTGACCTGAGACAGTGAATTTTGTATCATATCATATGTGTTGGTGTAGTATTTGATAGTAGCTTATATACCATTTTCCATTTATTTTAGTAGTTGTTTCCTGCCGGCCAACCAGGAAGGAGATTTTAAAATGCGCCTTGTGGGTTGTTGCTAGAATTACGCAGATTTCTCTAAAATGAGGGACAGTAGAATTTTTTTGCTTGAAAAATGTTTTACTTTCTTATGTCATCAATAATTTCCAAACCTAAGCCCATAGCTCATTGAGAAAAAGCCTTAGCAGATACTTTAAGTAAATTGCTTATAACTCCAAACTGACTGAATTTACAGCATTTTGCTAAAATATGTTGTTCAGCTACTTTCTGTCTACCTACAAGGTGATATATTTTCTATATCTGTCTTATATAGCTAAGTCAGCAAAACCTTTTTGTCATTTCAAACTGAGTAAATGGCTTTTATCTTCATAAATGTTACAGTTACAAAGTTTTTTGTCAAATGTGTTGTTCAGCTACAATGTCACGAAATGTATCATGGAAAATTTTCAGTACTGTAGCTCTAAAGTTAACTGAGCAATAGCTTTTTAGATTATTGACCATTGAGTATCACTTGTAACAGTAAAGGTGTGAATTTGAAACATTTTATTGGCTGGGGTTATAGTCGTCCCCTGCGCTGTCCGGGCGGCGGCGGCGGGCATAAAGCTTGTGGGTGTTCCACAGACTAAACCCCTGCACAGATTTTCACCAAATTTCAGGTGATGTTCACCCCAAGAGGATCTAAAGCTGATTAGGTTTTGGGGGGTATCCGGTAAAAACTGTTGCCATGGCAACACTTTTAAGATTTTTGGGCCTTAAAGATTGTGGGTGTTCCACAGCCTAAACCCCTTCATGGATTTTCATCAAATTTTCAGGATATGTTTACCCCAAGAGGATCTAGAGCTGATTAGGTTTTGAGGGTATCCAGTAATATCTGTTGCCATGACAACATTTTTAAGATTTTCGGGTCAAAAACTTTGTGGGTGTTCCACAGACTAAATCCCTGCACGAATTTTCACCAAATTTTCAGGATATGTTTGCCCCAAGAGGATCTACAGTTGATTAGGTTTTGGGGGGTATCCACCAAAAACTTTTGGGTCTTAAAGTTTGTTCTAAAATCATTAATGTTTTCTTTAACTAAAGCATTGCAGCTAGCTTCATCAGATTTGCACAAAATGCTAATGGATAGGAAAGCTTGCCTTAGAGTAATTGTGTCCTTGCATCCAAAATGGCCGCCATATCACATCTTTAATGCCAAATAGGTGGGTCATCATATCAAAAAGGCCGTATATCTCCCTTATAATTGTTTCTAGGGCTTCAAAATGTGAAAACTACTTGTAAGAGTTCATGGCCAGTGAATCTTTTGTAGAATACTTTGTGGGTTCTGTATACTTCTTACAACAGAAGTTGTTCCTAAGATTTTCCCAAATCTCAATGTTGTTGGCCATTTACCTGTACCTGCGGGCTGGGGTTCTTGTCTGCTGAGGCTGGCTATTTTTGTGAAATATCTTTTTAGCTACTTTTTCTTTGAAGGCTGTACCTGTGGGCTGGGATTCTTGCCTGCTGAGGCTGGCTATTTTTGTGAAATATCTTTTTAGCTACTTTTTCTTTCTACTTTTTAGCTACTTTTTTTTTCTTATCTAATTTTTCCCACATTTCATTATAAATAGAGATTGCATACAAAATAGATTAGTGGCAGTCACTTTCTTGACCTTGGATATTGTTTTCAAAGTCACCAAATATACTCAAACTAGAGGTTTGTGATGTTAAAACAACACCTACTGACTCCTAGCAGATTATTGAGGTGAATCTATTGATGAGGTTAGATTTGAGGTCCATAATACTTATAATATCATTTAGTACTTACTCCCTGGTGGGAGATCATACTGTCACAGTGGTCTTTTTGTTAATGAGATTCTTGGATCAATCAGTGCTATAATTCTTTTTAAATGCTTGATTATAAATAAGTTAAATTGGCAGCAACATCTGACTACACTGAAGAATTGGTACATAGAAGAATTGGTATTATTATTAGTGTTAAGTTATAAGCTATAAAAAACAAAACTTGAATGTCTACGTACGTAGCAGTACCCAGTCCAAACATATTTGGTTATCTTATTGTAAGTGCAAAGTGTGCGAGAGAGATTTAACTCAACACTTTTTTTTCAGTAACATAGAGTATATTATATCCATACTTTAACTCTACAGTAATTTATTTAACCTTTGAGAACTAATAAAAATGCAAAATTAACACAATAGGCCAGTGAACCAGGAGAGTTTACTCATTTTTTGTCTCTTTATAGTAAACTAATTAAAGTAAATTAAATACTGAGAAAAGAAATGCATCATGTTTTGAAATAAACAGAACGGCTATGTATGTTAGTAGTGATTTTGGTCTAGCATACCTAACGGTTGTGTTTGCAAGATTTATATCACCGGTAGTGTACCCAGCGGCTATAACACAAAATCTATATCACTGCTAGTGTACCCATATTTCCATCACTTCTTCCTTAGCTGATTTCTGATATGTCCTTTAAACTTTGTCAAAATGTAACAATAACCAAGTATTCTGCCCAAAAACAGAGCTGTTTCACAGTGCAAACCCATGCCATGCTGAATACTTTTAATCTGAGAGTGACCCTTGGCCCATTTCTGACTACTCTAAAAATTTCCTTAAAACTACTTACTTCACAATGCCTTGGATATGGACCTGTAGATTATGCTGTAAAAGGAACTGATATTGAATGCACAACCACTCAGCACATACTGCTTACTGCCTTGGGTAGTGAGAAATTGGGTATGCTGTAAAAAATTTGGAGTTGTTGGGTATGCGATAGTTGTGTATGTCAGTAGTGCATATACACTGCCGTTGGGTACACTAGCAGTGATCTAAATCTTTGGTGCACAGCTATTGGTTACTGTAGCAGTGATATAGATCTTACATACACAGCCATTGGGTACATTAGCAGTGATATAGACCTTTTGTATGCAGCATTTGGGTATGCTAGACCAACGCCACTTCTAGCGTTGTACACAACCATTGGGTGTGCTTGAAGATATTGATCTAGCATACCCAGCTGTTGGGTAAATATCCTCTACCTTTGATAAAAGTTACCAAATCTGCATCTTTTACCTATTTCCATCGATATTGAGCTGTTTGTAATTTGAGTAGTGTATTAGACTGAGGCATTATCAAATCTGGGTGTGGTTAGAAACTTTGAGAGAGTTACATCTGTGAAAAAGTCATGCTAATAATTTTTTATGCGCTAAATGTATGTTATCCTCAAATGAGTTTTCATGGACACTGTTGCATGGTAGTGAATGTGTCATAAACTTGATAAAATTATAGAGTTGAGGAGTACTTTACCATTTCTTAATACATGTAGTTGTTAGCTGTGTTGTGTTCTTTTATTGCCTTGCAAAAATGTGATTGTTTCTATATGCAATGGACAGGATTCTGAAAACTTGACTATATGTGTGTGTGTGACTCTTTAGCTTCTCTTACATCCCATCGTACGTGTATACACATGTAAGTGTGCTACGAATATAATTGAAAAATATGAGCTTGGCCTGGTAGTAGGGTAACAGAGATTTGCAACTGTAAACAAGGTGCATTCTCCCAGTAAGAGTGTCAATACTTGAATATCCAAGACCAGACTACGACTAGCTACTGGCTGCACAGTGGGTTTATATATGTTACAGTAAATATGTGAAATCAGTAAATATGCATATTTACTGAAATTTTCAGTACCTACAAGACTTGCAAGGAGAATGCACGTGCCAAAGTTTCTCACAAGTTACCCTTGAAACATGAATGTGTTTGTAGCCATACTGCGTGCACACAGAGAATAATGTGCACGCCAATTTTCATTGCGTAGTCTCTGCGACCTTGAAATTCTATTGTAAAATCTCACATGTACCTTAAATGTCCCTTGCACATTGTCCCATTCTTCTCTGTAACCAGGATGTATGTGCATTTACGATGGGATGTAAGCGAGGCTTTTCAGTTGGCCTATATCTCTAGATAGTAGAGCTTCTGAGATCTGCCTTTAAGTTTGTAGATGGAGTATCATGCATTGTACGAATACATCGCTGTAATATCTGCATACAAATAGTGGTGTGTAGTATTTCACTTTTATAACTATAAAAATTGATTTCTTGTACATTTTTATATTTATTCTAACATTGATTTTTGAAAATATTGTTTTTGTAAAAAATCATTTTAAAAAAGTAGATTGTTTTGGACATGTTTAAGCATGTACAAGTGAGAGTACTAATTAACATCTATTCTGCTTCATATCTATGCTGTACGTCTGCGGTTAAGGTTTCCAGTAAGTGAAAGTGCATTGTTCTGTACATTTTCAAATGTACCTGTGTGAATTCTTGTTCTCATCTGATTATATCTATGTCTCAGCCTTCCTAGTGTAGCAGTTTGTGAAAAGTGGATTGTGTTGGACATTAGCAATACATGTTCACATCCATGCAATTTTAGATGTGCATTAACCCGGGAACATGGAATCTACTATTGACCAGCGTCAATGCACTGGCTTTCTTTTCCAGTAAACTACCAATACTGTTGTGCCCTGTATGGAATGTTAGTTAACTCAAATATTTTGTCGTAGAGACATGTTCATTTGTGAAAATGTATTAAAATCTCATTACCTGTACAATACAATATCACATACACAGACAATATATTATACAGTCAAATCTTTTCAGTAGAAATAATTGGGTTTTTTTTCCCTGAAAGGGCCTTTTTCCATAAAATTTTATCCTGTGAAACTCTGAGTTAAATATTTTTCTAGGCTTGTGAAATTCAACTTAACATAATTGATCTCTAATTCAGAAGCAGAAACAAAAGCAGCAAACGGTAAATATTGTGAACATTTTTTTACCAAGTATTTGTCTCAGTAGTACCTTAGTGTTAGACTAAGTGTGAAAGCAAATCATTGATTTTAATATAATATTCTATATGACTACCACTGCAAAATAAATTGCCCAAAATGTGAAATTTGTTACATTGATTGGGAATGCCAATTATGCCATGCATGGAAAAAAAATAATCTAGAACATAAAATGTTTCATCACAGTGCTTTGCCTGTTGCACCAATCATTTACACATGTATTATCTGTCTAAAAAGTCTGGGAAATTATGTGTGAACATCTTGATCTCATTTCAGAAAAAGGTCAGGATATATGTGCAGAGAGGTGAAAAACTTTGTATATCCATGTATCTGTATTATATGTACATTAAACATAACCGCTAATACATTGAAAGTGTTGGAGGAAATTTATTTGACTTGTGAAACAGTTTGCTATGTTTAGATTTTGCAGCTTTTCTTTAAAATTTATTTTGTTTAAATTATCATGATTTTAATTCGGCTGTAATCTTTATGAAGCAGGATCAAAATTTTTGAGATGTAGTCAAATTATTCATGCTCATTTTCTCTATGTTTCCAAAATATTTACTTAAGTTAACTATTTTCTAAGACTAGACATTAATTTGAAACATAAGAAATAGTTTAAGAAATTTTCAACAGGCTTTTATTAGAATCAGGCATTAATTTAAACCTGGGTTTTCATTTTAAAGTACTGTATGTATTTCATTAGTTTTGGCTGTTATAGTTACTGTGTTATTTATCAAGACAGTGCTAGTGTTTTTAGAGACATGTTTGTTGCTGTATAATATAGAAGAATTACACAAAAAAAATTGTAGTGACAGCAGAGTGTGAATTATTGATTTGTTGTGTTCCAAGTTATAGTGTTTGAACTATTTTAAAAGGCATTGTTCACTTGTTTCAGAAAAGAGTATTGGATCATTGTGATAGTGGTTTTCTATGTGGGTGTATTAGACTGGATAGTTGTTCACTTAAGTAGAGTTGTTTATCATAAAAATGTGTATTTGTACAGTGAATGATGGATAGACTCTATTATACTTATCAGTTAGATATACAGAGTATACTTCACAAAGTTTTATGTTGTAATATATGTTTCATCAAAGTTGTTCTTGTGATGTCACATGGTTGATTGCATCTGTAGGGACTTATGTTTAATGTTGCATTGAACTAAAATTTCAATTTTGAAATCAGATTTTAATTTGGCTTTCCATGTCAGTGATGAAATATCATTTATTCCTGTAAAATGCATTACTTTACAACCTCACTCATACACTCGGAACCAATATGTTATGAAATTTTGTGTAATATATTTGAAAAGATCATAACTTTCATAAAACTACAATAAAGCCTTCAGACATCCTATTTAATCTCAAAACAATCATGTAGTCTATAAGGTAAGGATTCTTAAGAGAAGGAGGTGTAAAGTACACAACTAGGTTTTCATTCAGACTCAGAGTGTCTTCAGTACTGAACATCATACAAACATTTTGTTAATTCATTTTGCAAAAAGTCCTTGACAAAAATAATAAATAAGTTTAACTGTTTAAATCCTGTGCATTTTTTCTTTTCAGGATTTTTTTTTGTTCTTTCAAAAAGATAAACATAAGTTAAAGAATGTATACCAATTATTCTTTAAGAATATTCTTGTTCCATTTTATGTTTTTATAATCCTTCATATATTTTAATTTGTGCACACACATGCTTCTTACTGTTGATACTTTTACCTTGGATGTTGGACTTGCTTTCAAGTCTTTGGTTTTTCGAGTTTTTTATAGACCACAAATGAGTGCAAATGATACCAGTCTGGATTCTACACTCTCTCCGAAAGGGAAATATTATCAGAGAGTCATGGTGCACGAAGGCAGGATCTTGCAGTGGGTCTACTCTAGAGGAAAAATAATTCTGAAAATTTATTGTTCATACAAAACCTAATGTTCTTTAACATTGACAGAGGTGTACTGGAATAATGTGATGTGTGCTGACCAAATTTCTTTAGAAGTGTGAGATTTTGATTAATTATTAAATTATTAATGCATTAATTATTTGCTACCTTATTCATTCGTAACACAAACAAATTTGTCACCTAAATAAAGAGAGTCCCATGACAAAAGCATCATTCCCAACTGAAGCTTAAATTAGACATAATCGTGAAAATGAACAACTGAATCTAGATGTCTGTTCTAAAATTGAGTCATTAAATTTCATGTCCATCTTCTCAGAACATCTGCTTTTACAATTTCTGGTGGTTTTCATAATTGTCAATTGAGAATTGTTCATGTTACTACTGTGAAAATGTAGATAAAATACATGTACTAAAATTAACACAGCAAAAAAAGTCAGACTTGGATACTCTTTCAGGAAATAGTTTCTAACAAAAATGTGAAATGGCAAGTATTCAGTCTGGAACACAGTATTACCTCAATTATCCTTACTTCATTTGTCCATGTATGCCATTGTATGAACTCTGTTCCACTCTTTCAAGTTTGAATTTCCCCGTTTCTTTTTAATAATAAATTCCCTGCACTATCTTACCTTACATTATTTTTCAAGAATAATCTTACTTCCACAGTATGGTTAGACAATCTTTGTATGTATTGAAATTTTGCAGTCAGTTGTTAAATTTGAAATCTCCATATACAAATTTTAATTTAGGCAATAATGTTATTGTTAGCTGTGATTTAAAGAGCAAATTTGTTTTGTAATCCTGAATAAATTCTAATTTTGTGACATCTGTGTGTACAGTGTAGTGTTTTGATGTTTGTATTATACTAGTACTTAAGAATGTATGCTACATATTGTAGGTTATCATTCCTGTTCTGAATCAAAATTGTGTTGATTATGCAAGTATCAGATTGGTAATTTAGCAAACTATTGAACTAGAATTCTGAACAATTACAGGATGTTCTTGTTTAAATAAATATTGAATTTTCAGCGAATATACTTATAAATGATTGTTTAATCTGTGTAATTTTATCGCAAAAATTTGATTTTCAGTATTTCATCTCTGGTGTACACATTTTTATCTTAGGGTTGGTCTTTAGGCTGCTTCTAGGACTGTTAGGTGAGAAGGTGGACTTTCACCATGAATTCTCAATACAGTACAGTGATCATTGGTTTGTGTTTTTATTACCATGTTAAATACTTGAAACAAACTTTTTGTGTGCCTGTGATTTCCTTCAGTTTTGTTCATAGAATTCCAATTTTGACAGAAGAATTGACCAAAATTCTTGCAAATTAGACAACCATACAATAATTTTAGTGAATGAGAACAAAAATGTCATTTATCTGTGCAACTACCCTTACATTTTTTCATCAAATAGAAACTATAATCATTTGCCTTCAAAAATGGTATAAATATCATTTGCTATTAATTGTTTTACATATTTTAATTCCCAAGTAATTTTTATCCTAAATTGGTTTCAGCAGGCAACATGGAAGATTTTTTGATTCTGCACTATCCATTATTGTACAGTATACCTATTCACTATTCATTATTATACAGTATACGTATTCACTTGAGCAATATCCAACCCATGTTGTAAAAATAAGTAGTAAAATTTTCAAATGAAACACCATTGAACTTTGTTTTAAATTATGGCAGCATTTGTATAATTTGTATGTTAAAAGTTATTCCGATCTTTTTATCAATTATGAATTGGATATCAAAAATTTGCCTTAGTCATTTTTGAATGTGATGAAATATGTAATTATTTGTTGAGAAATAAATTTGAAATTAGCACTGTTTTCTGTGTTATTAAACATTGATAAAAGAGTTGACCAGTCTCTTCAACTTGTGTAGTGTTGTTGTTTAGAGCTCTGGAATATGCAAGTTATCGTTTAGAGACTGTTTCAGAAGTGATTATTTACAATGGCAATGTGCTACAGTTTCTGTTCTGGATCTAGCAAGATATTTCAGAAGGTACTGACCAAAGTTAAAAATGGTTTGAGGTTATATTATGATCTTGAAAAGGTGAAAATTCATCTTTTTACAGCATGTTTCTAGCTATCGGATAAAATTATCTTCTTTTCTGTAGGTGTTGTAGTTTCAGAGATGATAGTGATGCAATAGGATCATGGTAGTATGAGAGTTTCTCAATGTAAATGCATGGGTGTATTCGTGGCCATTTTTTGTAGTATTTTCTTGCCATTATCAATAAATTGTAGCAACACTCCAAAAGAAGTTGAAACAAATGAGACCCCCCCCCTCCCCCCATCATTTAAAAAACAAACCAAAAGAATGGGGTATATAAGCAACTGGTAAAGATTCTTATGATGGCTAATGAGGTTTTTTTCCTGAAGTATACATTCTAAATAGGTATGTAGCACCAAAATTCATATACATCTATAAATGCACTTGGTCACCCACTGTATTGATCCTAAGACAAAAATGGGTGGTCATTAGGTCATGTAGGGGGATTTAGGATGAGGTGGTGATGATTTCTGAACAGGTCTAAAGCTAAGAGTGTGTGGCAGTGTGTAGGTTATACTTAAAATAATAATTAGTATTATGCTCCTATCCAGTGAAACATTTTGTCAGAGGTAGTTTGCAAAAGTCATAAAGCAGGGAACACTGTTCAAATGAAAATAGCTATCTTTCCCTTAGCTACTTTTGTAAATGTCCAAAACAGGTATATTCTTGTAGGTACAAAGACAGTAGCCAAATAAAATATTTTTTGTGAAATGCTCTAAAAGCAATCATTTTGGAATTATAAGCAATTTACTAAGAGTAAATTAAATCAGAGTACCTACTATAGATACTACACACTTAGGTTTTTACCTACATCTGCAAATGTAGCAAAAATATGGAGGGCATAAGAAGAAAGTAAGCTAAAATTATTTAAAGACCTCAAAGGCCTAGCAGGAGATAAATAGTTACTACTCACATACTTGTGGCAGTTAACCCAAAGACTTGGTTTCGACAATTGCCGTTCCATCAGAAATGAGGGCCCCTTATTAGCAGAGGAAGTCAAAAGTGGTGGATCTGATGTCTTTGGCCTGACTGAGACCCATGTCAAAACACATGACACTCCATTTTTCCTGCAGGGGTTGACCCCTGAGGATTTCACCTTAGTTCACACTCTAAGACTAAATAAAAGCAGTGATGGTGTTGGTTTCTTGATTGTATTCCCGGACGAAAGTCGGGGATAATTCAGATTCATTACAGTCATGCCGCCGCCAGAGATTTCCTTTTAGACGTGTTAACTTAAACAATATTTTAGTTAGACCTTTTAAATTTGGTATGTGGATATATATGGGCAACGCCACGGATGCTATTGTTTTGTGACCTTGACCTGCAATTTCAAGGTCACTGGTGGCCACTTAAGGTCAGATTTTGGCCATTTTTCACATTTTGGCTCAGTTCTTGTATACAGAAAGTTAGATCATCCTATGGTTGGTATATATAATATGTATATGTCCTCTGTAAGCAAGCAGAAATTGGACCTTGAAGCTCTTCATTGAGGGTCATCCACAGACCGCCAAAGTACCTCACCGGGCCCATTTTGGGCCTTTTTATGTCAGCTGACTTGTCAGTCAGCTGACATTATGTCATCACTCTGCGGCGTGGGCGTCCGCGTCCGCGTGAACAACTTCTTCTCCAAAACTACAAGGCCTAGAGACATGCTGTTTTTTTAAAAGATACCTTATCTATCGAGGATGAAAAATTGTTCAAGGCATGCAAATCTGTCTGTTCGTCTGTTTGCTAGAGACATTACAAGGGGGGTACCCCCACCAAAAGTGTGAAAATTTCAACTTTTTATCACAATTTTCTCAGTGACTATTGCAGGGATTTCTCTCATATCTTGCATATATGTACTAGGCCAGAGGTAGATTCTCTTGTATGAGTATGAGACCTGGATCTGTCTTGCTTTTTTTTTAATAAATTTTTTTAATAATTTTTAATGCATTAAAATTCATGAAATCATGCACTAAATCACTTATAACTTCAAAAGTGTTGCATTTACAGCATTTTGTGAAAATATGTTGTTCAGCTACTTTTTTCATAGCTACAATATGGTGAGTAAGTTGGGTGTCTGTCTCAATAGCTAAGTGAGTAATAGCTACTTTTGGGCTTTTCAGTAACTTCCATTATGAGTAAAATCACTTGTAACTTGAAAACTATTACATTTAGAGAATTTCGTATAAATATGTTATTCAGCTACTTTTGGGCCAGCTATAACATAGTAAAATTTCAGACCTGTAGCTCATGGCATAGCTGAGTAATAGCTACTTTTAGGTTATCACTGTTGAGTAAATCACTTATAACTTGAAAACTATTGCATTTAGAGTATTTTGTTTCAATATGTTATTCACCTATTTTGGGGTCAGCTATAACATAGTGAAGTTTCAGACCTGTGGCTCATTTCATAGCTGAGTAATAGCTACTTTGAAGTTTTCACTGTTGAGTAAATCAGTTATAATTGGAAAACTATTGCATTTACAGAAATTTGTGCAAATATGTTATTCAGCTACTTTTGGGTCAGCTATAACATAGTGAAATTATAGACCTATAGCTCATGGCACAACTGAGCAATAGCTATTCTCAGGTACTGACTGTTGAGTAAATCAGCTATAACTTGAAAAATATTGCATTTGGAGTATTTTGTTAAAATATATTGTTCACCTACTTTTGGGTCAGCTATAACATAGTGAAATTACAGACCTATAGCTCATGGCGGAGCAATAGCTATTTTCAGGTTCTCACTATTGAGTAAATCAGTTGTAGCTTGAAAACTATTGCATTTACAGTAGTTTGCTTAAATATGTTGTTCACCTACTTTTGGGTTAGCTATAACATAGTAAAATTTCAGACATGTAGCTCATTGCATAGCTGAGTAATAGTTCCTTTGAGGTTCTCACTGTTGAGTAAATCAGTTGTAACTTGAAAACTATTACATTTAGAGTAATTTGTTAAATATGTTATTCACAGAATTTTTGGGTCAGCTATAACATAGTGAAATTGCAGACCTCTATGTCATGGCATAGCTGAGCAATAGCTACTTTCAGGTTCTCACTGTTGAATAAATCATTGTATCCACTGGATAGCCGCAGTGTGTAGAGAGAGATTTCACCATTACTGCTCTGATGAAAAAAAATATTATAGCTAGCTTTCTTAAGTTTGCAGTATATATTAATAACCATAAAATGTTGTCTGGGAATATTTTTGGCCTCATTTTGAGAAACAAGATGGCCGCCACAGGTGTTTTTTGTCAGTCATGAAAAGTGCTTATATCTCCCTTATTATTGATCCTAGAGGTTTGGGATGATAAACCAACCTGTAGGAAATCATGGGGTGGGAATCTTTTGGTGTGGTCAGATTTGACCTTCCATGACCCCTCCTTCAAGGTCAAACAAGGATAGCCAAACTTAAAAGTGCTTATAACTCGCTTATTATTGGTCCCAGAGGTTTGGGATGGTAAACAGACAGGAAATCATGAGCTGTGAATCTGTTGATATGGTCCGATTTGACCTTGGAACCCTCCTTCAAGGTCAAATGAGGATAGCGAAAATTGAAAGTGCCTACAACTCGCTTATTATTGGTGACAGAGATTTGGGATGGTAAACCATCCCATAGGAAATCATTGGCTCGGAATCTTTTGATATGGTCAGATTTGACCTTTGGACCCCTCCTTGAAGGTCAAATGAGGACAGCCAAGCTTAAAAGTGCTTATAACTCATTTATAATTGGTCCTAGAGGTTTGGAATGGTAAACCATAGGAAATCATGGGCTGGGAATGTATTTGTGTGGTTAGATTTGACCTTGGACCCCTTCTTCAAGGTCGAACGAGGATATTGCATTTGTAGTATTTCTTTAAATATGTTTTAACCTATTTTTTACACTTAAACAATTACCTTGTTATTTTCCTTCATAATACCATTTACAGGGCACAACTTTTTTATCCTTTTCTTCTGTCAGCTTCGGAATTTCTCTCGAACTTGCTGTTCAGTTACCATTTACTGTATTTCTGTACAGCCCTTTTCCTGATAATTATTCTGTCCTCTAATCACCTTCACAAATCAAAAACACTCAGTCAGCTGACACAGTGCCCGTTCACGGGCACTCTCCTCTTGTTGGAGATATTTTCACACTTAATGCTGACTATATTGCATGGAAACTGTTGAAAATGGCTTTGGAGGTTGAGTACATGATGGAGTACCAGCATCCAGTTTGTTGACCTTGGCTATTGTTTTCAAGGTCACCTTAGGCCTGCTAAAATGACTCAAAATGGTACCTTTTACTGCATGCCTATATAAGACTGTGAGGCATAAAGCTTGTGGGTGTTTCACAGCCTAAACCCCTGCACGGATTTTCACCAAATTGTCAGGACATGTTTTCCCCAAGAGGATCTACAGCTGATTAGGTTTTGGTGGGTATCTGGCTACCACTGTTGCCATGGTAACACTTTAAATATTTTCAGGTCTTAAAATTTGTGGGTGTTCCACAGCGTAAACCCCTGTATGCATTTTCACCAAATGTTCAGGATATGTTTACCCCAAGTGGATCTAGAGCTGATTAGGTTTTGAGGGGTATCCAGCTGCCACTGTTGCCATGGCAACACAAGATTTTCGTCGGTTTAAAGTTTGTGGGTGTTCCACAGGTGGGGGAGATGACCATGTGTCACTCGTGATTAAAATAATTCCAGTCGTGTAATTCTTTTCAAAGAACTGTAAATTAAGGAAAACTTGCATGAAAATTATAATATCCAACTTCAACCACATGGGGGTTTTTCTTCAGGCTTCTTTTATGATTTTGTAGTCCTTGTGGGACTAGTTTTAAGATCCATCTCAGATCTGAAGTCTTGTATTGACAATAAACTGACTTGCATTCCATGCTCAGGCCCATTCTCTGGTCTCAACCCTCTTGGGCCCCTAACTTAGGGTCTCGGCCCTCTCAGGTCCCTAACCTCAGGTTTCGGGCCCCTAACCTAGGGTCTTGGCCCTCTCGGGTCTCTAACCACACAAGGTAAAAAAAAAGTACATGGGCCTTGTCTTGCTGCTGCATCTGAAGACTCTTGGATGATATTACGTTTGGACACATTAGAGGAATCCATGTTATCTATGCAAGTCAAAATTCCTCAAAGCCAAAGAGCTTCTTCTGAACAGGTTTTTCAAACCAGTCCCTGTATTTTATAGGGAAGTTGTCTTGTCTGACTTCCCTCAGGACATACTGAGGATTTTTAAGATTAGGCAGTTTTTTTAACCTCCCTGTCCCCAGGGACAGTATGCCTAGGTCTTCTTCCAGTCTAAACTTTGAATGATGTAGCAGGCCAACAAGTGCTTAGGCCCAAGGGCCCTTCAGCTTTTCCTCAACTAAATATGCTCGTTTAAATTTAGAGGATTTGGTGGCTGCTAATAAACCCCCTGGTCCCAATCTTAAGTGGCACTGTTGGGACAAAATTGTCTTTTATCTTGAAGACAAACTACAAGTTTTCAAATCTGTATCTCCCTTGCCCCTCTGGGGCCTCTGTGGGTAGGGCCCCCCTTCTGGTAGTCAAGAGTTTGAGCTTCAGGCTGCTCTTTACTAGGTCTTTTCTGAATGCAACCTGATCAAGGAAATCTGTTAAGACAGTAGCAAGGCTACAGCCAGACGGGGTCAAACTCAATTTAAGGGTGCATATAAGCAATCAAAATGATTATGGGGCATCCAGGGGAGATACCAGATCTTAAGAACTTAAGAGTTCCCCATTCACAATTAGTTTAGGAGGGACAGGAGTTCCTCCTCAAGGCACCCGTAAAAACACTTAAGGTTTACGCCCTATCAAATCAGCCCTTTCATGCTCCCCACAATCTAGAGGCTCCTACAGGAAACACCCCAATGGGGGTCATCCCATTCCAAGCAGTAATCATTATTAACTCAGGTAGGGGGAAATCGAGTAGCAGAGGCTCCAGAGGTCATTTTCGACCACACTCAAGGTGAAAACTCCCCCATAACAGAGTAGCAGAGGCTCCAGAGGTCATTTTCGACCACACTCAAGGTGAAACTCACCCGTAAAAACACTTAAGGTTTAGGCCCTATCAAATCACCCCTTTCACGCTCCCCACAATCTACAGGCTCCTACAGGAAACACCCCAGTGGGGGTCATCCCATTCCAAGCAGTATTCATTGTTTTCCCCAGGTAGGGGGAAATAGAGTAGCAGAGGCTCCAGAGGTCGTTTTCGACCACACTCAAGGTGAAGAGGGTGTGGAAATCCCTCCTTCCACTGACTCCTTCAAAAGCCTCCCTTAGTCCACCAGTAGGAGGTCACCTCCATTTTTTCAGAAGACACTGGCAAACAAACAAATGCTCAAACATTATGTTAAACATTTTTACCATTCACAATTTGCCAGAGTTCCCCTGATTTTCACAGGACCCAAGGCCCATTAAAGGCCCAGCTCTGGCCTCTTATCCAGTCTCTTCTGTCAAAGAGTGCAATAGAAAGGGTGCAAAATGTAAAATCTCTCTCGTTTTTACAATCGCCTGTTCCTAATCCCCAAGCCTCACCAGGGGTGGAGGCCAATGACAGACGAAAGCAGGCTCACCCCTTTTCTACTTGTAGAAATGTTCAAATGGAAACTCCAGTGTCCATCAGGGCCTCTCTGATTCCAGGAGAATGGGTGTCGTCGATAAACCTGTCAGACGCGTACTTTCTCATTCCCATTCTCCAAGCTCAAGGAAGTTCCTGATGCAGTCCTTAGAGTGGATAATAAATCACAAGTCCAAACTCAACCTACTCAGGTGTTTCCGTTCGTGGGCTATGAATTTCACCTAGATTTAGCCCTTGTTAACCACTCAGAGAGATTGATCAATTTTCAGGATTTGATCCTACACTTTAAGTCAAACATGTTTTTGACTTCAGGATATTTCATGTCGCTAATTGGGTTGCTCACCTCAAGGGAGAAAATGGTCCTGGAGGGACACCTTCACATGAGCCACTTTTCAGTTTCACCTTAAGGAGCACAGGAGATATCCTCAGTCATTGTACAGCCTCCTTCCTTGGCCAGAGTCCTTTTCAGCTCACCTAGTGTGGTGGCAAGCTTAAGTCCCTCAAACGTGATGAAATGTGCAGACCTTTATCCCAGGACCACAGGATCCAACTCTTCCCAGACGCCTCAAACGAAGGCTGGGGCTCTCACTTAAGTAAGCCTCTACAAGGGGTCTGTGGCCAGACAGGGAAAAAAGGCTATACATAAATGTTCTAAGTTTGAAGGCGGTTTTCTCTGGTCCTTTCAAGTTTCAAGGTCCAGTGTCAAAACCAAACGGTGTTGGTTACAACGGACAACTGAACAGTGGTAGCATACATCAACAAACAAGAAGGAACCTTCTCGGCGGAGATGTGTGCTCTCCTGTGGAAGATCATGACCTGTGCCATCATTACCAGCTAACCTTAAAAACCAGACACATTCACAGGGTGTCAATGTGATGGCCGACCTTCTGTCCAGGTCAAACCCAGTTCAATCAACAGATTGGTCACTGCATCCGCAGGTGTTCAACAGATCTGTCAAAGTGGTTCACCCCTCATGTAGATCTATTTGCCACTCGTCTGAACCACAAACTTCCACTGTATGTGTCTCCAGTCCCAGACCAAATGCTTGGGACATAGATGCTACAAACATAACTGGTTGTGTCTCACTGCTTATGCTTACCCTCCTACGGCCCTCCTTCACAAGGTGATCCAAAAATCAGGCAATTCATGTGCCTGATCATTGTAATAGCCCCAGGCTGGCCAGGGATGCTCTGGTTTTGGGACCTAGTGCAGCTCTCAACAGAGATCCCACTTCAGCTTCTAGTGTCAACAACTCTTCTCAAACAATCCTACAATTATGTGCCTCACAGCAAGCCACAACATCTCAACCTCAGCGCCTGGTGTCTAGGAGTGGACAGCTCCAAGAACAAGGCTTCTCTGTGGAGGTGGCAGAGACAATTTCTGTCCCTCACAAAGTCATCTACAAGGACCATTTACAAGTCAAAGTGGGCCCTATTTGAGAAATGGTGCAGATAAAAACAAATTGCTATTCAAAGTACTTATCCATTAATCAGCAGTACAGATTGTAACAAATTTTATTGTAATTTAACTTTTTGTAAGTTAAATACTTACCTTATCCTCACAAATGCTTACTTGGTTTTGTGGAGGCAAAACGCGGCGACCAACAAGAATATTTAAAAATTATTCTTGTTCGAGAGGTGAACCCCGTAGTTAGTGATAAGTGCGCATGCGCACAACACATTGTCGGTTGGGCTTTGTCGAGAGATCTTCATTTAATTTTTGGTCCCCTATGAAAACAAACTGTGAGGGGAGCAAGGGTGGATCTATCCTTGTGAGGATAAGGTAAGTATTTAACTTACAAAAAGTTAAATTACAATAAAATTTGTTACATTTTATTGCGTAAAATAGCCTTACCTTATCCTCACAAATGCTTGATTCTAACCATAACAGGAGGAGGGGTTTGTTTTGTAACCTCCCTGTTAATAGACTATGGGGTTCACCATGAAAACATTTGATGGAGAGGATAAGATAAGCTTAAGTACGCTGCATGAAGATTACTCATTACTGTGAAATATCTGTGAAGATAAGTAATGAATGCTAACCTCATAAATATTCATGATGCGCTGTTGTGGTTGACACTTGATTCAATTGGTATGTATTGTCTTACATCTACCCATCACCCATTAACTGAATGGTCGGGGATGGCTTCCTGGGTCCCTCGAGCTAGATGCTGTCATCCACCAGAAAGGCATCCCCAAGCTGACTTCTATGGCTCCTTAAATACAATCATGGGGCCATCTGCAAAAAAGAAGACATATGTCAGTACAAGCTACTGGTATGGCTGAAGACATGTAAGTATGTAGGACATATGAAAAACATAGGGAACATACTCAAAAATTCACCACATGCTGAGCAGAAACCACTGGGCCTAATTTGAAATCTGATTGGTCGGTGGACTGCCAAGCTACATCCTTCAATCTTCAAGTAAAAGGTGGTGAAAGTGTTGTGGCTTTTCCAAAAACATGAGCCTAATACTTGCTCTAATGAGACCCCACCCTTAAAGGCCAAAGAGGCTGACATGGATCTTAGGTCATGAGCCTTCACATGTACATGTTCGGACATAGAATCTGAAGATTGATAGGCTAAAGCAACAGTCTGTTTGATCCAAGATGAAATAGTGGATCTTTGAATATCTTTATCAAAACCCTCCTTAAAGGAGATGAACAAAAGATTCTTGCCCTTTCTCTGTAAGAAGTGCTATCCAAATAATAACGAAGAGCTCTAATCGGACACGGAGTCATATCATCAGACAAATCGGAGCTCAGAAACGGTTTTAGAGCTGGAATAACTACAGGTCTGATCAAATCTGGACCCTCAGAGGCTAACTGGTTCTTAGCCAAGAAGGCAAGAGGAGAGATAGTGACCTCCTTCCAGTGAGGCTTATGTCTGAGAGAAGAGAATGTCCAAGCGTGCACCTACCCCTCCTTTTGCCAGATGCCAAAGCCATCAGGAAAACAGTCTTGAAAGTCAAAATCTTAAGACTTGCATCCTTCAAAGGTTCAAAAGGAGCCTTAGTCAAAGCCATAAGAACAAAGATAGATCCCAAGAGGGAATACCCCTATTTAGAATGGGTTTGTCCCTGTAAAAACTTGCAAGGAGTCTATTCAAGTGCATACTCTTGCCTACTTCCTGGCCAAAAGGTCCCAAATGGTCAGCTATTGCAGTTCTGTAGCCAGCAATTGTGGCAGGCTTCAAATTTTTGACAGTAAACAGATGGTTAAAAAATTCTGCTATGTCTGAGATAGAAGGTTTTGCGCTGACCACCTTGTTCTGTTGGCACCAGAGTTCAAAAATGGACCACCTTGACTCATACAATCTTCTAGATGAGGGTCTTTGAAGTGCCTTAATACTATGTGCCACCTGCTCAGAGAATGATTCAAGTGATTCTGAGTGGTGTCCAGGTGCCAAACATGCAGATTCAGATACATGAGATTCTGATGGAACTTGTGACTGAAAGGTTGTTTTAGTAGATGAGGCCAGTGAGGCAGTTGTAATGGAGGCTTGGTTGACAGATTGACTAGATCCCAAAACCAATGCATCCTGGGCCTCCCTGGTGCTACTACTATCATTCTGCACCTGTAGGTGTTCATTTTCTGTATGACCTTTGGTATGGGCGCTACAGGACAAAAGGCATAGCCGTCCAGACCCTCCCAGGAGATGTTCAATGCATCCATGTTCATAGCATTTGCATCTGGGACTGGTGAGACATAGATTGGTAGTTTGTGATTGAATTTGGTGGCAAACATGTTCACCATTGGTGTGTGCCAAACTTTGCAAATTATGCTGAATATTTGAGGATGAAGAGACCATTCTGTTTGAATTATTTTGTATTTCCTGGAGAGACTGTCGGCTATGACATTGAGGCAACCCTGAATGTGTCTGGCTCTTATGAGAATGTTTCGAGGATTGCAGTAGGCCAAGATGCGCCAAACCAGGAGACACATGTCCCAAGAGTGTGTTCCCCCTTGTTTGTTCAGATAACTGACTACAGTGGCGTTGTCTGTTGCTATCAGAACCCTTTTGTCTAGAAACTGAAACACTGCCTTTAACTCTAGGACATTGATATGAAGTAATTTTTCCTGATCTGTCCAATTGCCACTGACTGTCATGTTTTCTAAATGAGCTCCCCAACCCTGATTTGACGCATCTGTGAAAATAAGGGTATTGTGTTCCTAAGGATGTAAAGGACAACCCTTTCTTAAATTTGTTGGATCTTTCCACCACTGAAGATAACTTTTCAGAAGATTTGAAACCGGAATCTTCAGGTCTAGAGACTGGGGATATTGCCAATGTGTCTTCAGGTACCACTGAAACGGACGCATGTGGAGTCTGCCCATTGGAATTGTCTTTTCTAGAGATGCTAACACACCGATCAGGGACATTAATAGTCTTGGAGTAGTTTGTGATATGACCTCCATGTCCTGAACAGCTTTTTCTAGAATTTTCAACTTCTTTTCGGTTGGAAAGACTTTTCCCTGTATCAAATCGAAATGGTAACCCAGAAAGTCGATTTTTTGTGTAGGTTCGAGCTCTGATTTTTCGAAGTTTATCACAAAGCCGAGATCTTGCACCACCTGAATGAGTTCTTTTGTCTGTACCAGACACTGATGCCGGGTATTTGCTCTTAACAACCAGTCGTCTAGATACTGGTGAACTTGAATTCCGCGAGACTGAAGAACAAGTTTTACTTCTTGTACGATTCGCGTGAACTCTAGGGGTGCTGTCGCCAACCCGAAAGGAAGAGCTTTGAACTGGTATGTTCGCTTGTCTACATGGAAACGAAGCAAGTGTTGAGAATCCAGATGTATGGGAACGTGAAAGTACGCATCCTTCAGATCTATGGACACTAGCCATTCCCCTTTCGTGAGCGAATTTCGGATAATCTCTGCAGGTTCCATTTTGAACGTAGGAACATGCAGAAAACTGTTCAGGACACTGAGGTCTATCACTGGGTGCCATTTTTTGCCGGGTTCTGGTACAAGAAACAACCTGCTGCAGAAACCTAGAGTTGTGCATACCTTGAGAGGATAAATAGCCCCTTTTTTGAGCATGTCTGACACGCAAACTGTTAGAAAGCGATGCCTTTCCGGTGTGCTGTAACCACTGCAAATTGTGGGTAGAACAGACTTGGGAGGATTCGATTGAGGAATTATTTGGTAACCGAACCTCAAGATCTGCACAACTCTTGGATGATAATGAAGAAGCCGCCATACCTGCCAGTACCACTACAAACGGCCTCCATGTAATAGAGGTGGATAGTCACTTGCGTCTGTTGCCCCCACGTCTTGAGGAAGACGACTGGTAGGGCTTCTTGTTGAATTTTTCTTGCTGGCCACGAAAAAACTTGGAGCCAGAAGTGTAAGCGGAAGAAGAACGCCTGTCATCAGAGCGATTATTCAATTGGAAAGACTGACGACTGTCACCCTTCAATCTCTTGGGAGATCTGTCCTGCTTCTTCTGAATTTGGTCAAGGGTTGTGGGACAAAATAAATCTGCAGACTTGAACCCTGTCCTTCGAAACTTGTTAAAGTCGTGCTCCTGCAAGTGTGATGGACAGACTTTAAGAATAGAATCCCTTCTAGCAAGCTGTAAATTGCATGCAGGCCAAAGCAATGGAAACGTCGGTGACAGACTCAAGAGCCTTATCCAGGGAGTTAAGGCAGGCCGACTGCATCTGAAGGTGGGACAACAACTTGTCAGAGTCCCTAAAAACCTCTGAACCCCCTTGCTGAAGTAAATTCTCCATTGAGGTTGATGTCTTGCCAATGGCTTTCATAAACCAATTCACATAAGATCTGGACACATTCTCTCGTCACAGTCTCCATACATGTGTGCTGCCTGATAGGAATATGCACGGAAGAAGGAATTGCTTTACGGAACAGCGACCTGAAAGCATCCTGGCATTTGGGTGCAGAATTTGAAAACTTCACCGTAGACGATCTGTAGAATTTCATAGGCGGTCTGTTATATTGCAAAAAGTTATCAGTATTCACAGGACTGCATTGAAGCCTCTCAGGCTCACCTGTCTTAGGGTTCCCAGACGCCTTGGCCTCGTAGAAATCCCATCTCTGTACTATGCCCTCCAATGGGGGCATGACCATTGGAAGGACCTGTTTTTTCCTGGAGTCTTTATTCTTAGACCCAAAAATTTTGGAGGGTAGATCAGAAGATTCTTCAGGAACCTCAACTTCTAATAAAGTCCTGATAGCAGCCAAAGTTTCCCTGTAGGTAGGATCTTCTTCCACTTCCTCGTGAGAAGGTGACCTCTGCCTCTTGTGAGAGGAAACACTTGTAGATTCATGTACTGAACTAAAATCAGACAAGGCATCTTCACCCGAACCCAAAGCTCTGGAAGCACGAGGCTGGTGGGGAGCAGGCAAAGAGGAAGAGGCAGACGAATTCGCCTTCAAAGACGTTATCTGAGACTGCATGTCTTCTAACCTCTGCAATATTTTCAACAAGGATTCCTCTGCTACAGGCTGAGATTTCTCAGCTGTAGGGGAACGATGAAGGTCAGATTCCTGCCCTAACAGGGAGTCTTCTACTTCCCTAGAAACTACAATGTCCTTAGTTTTCTTCTTAGACTTAGATCGTAGCTTCTTCTTCTGCTCAGAGGTGAACTGCAAGCAGTTGAAACAATCCTCTTCGATGTAACGCATACATCCTGTCCCTTGCCTTTGTCCCTACAAGGGTAACAGAAAAGATGGGAGTCCCAATCATAAGTGGGTGGCCACAACCTGATGCACGCTTCGTAGACTTCAACTGAGATTCAGCCATATTGTACTTCAAAAGAAAAAATGCGCAGCCTCCACGACGACCAAAAATTGAATGAAGATCTCTCGACAAAGTCCAACCGACAATGTGTTGTGTGCATGCGCACTTATCACTAACTACAGGGTTCACCTCTCAAACAAGAATAATTTTTAAATATTCTTGTTGGTCGCCGTGTTTTGCCTCCACAAAACCAAGTAAGCATTTGTGAGGATAAGGTAAGGCTATTTTACGCAATAAAAATAAGAACCAAAAGCAATGCCAAGAAAGCTATTGTTTTAATAATCTTGCATTCCAAAGTTGGTAAAAATAGCTCAAATTTTTTTTGTTATCCTGCAGGTCAAAAATTTGATAGAAATCACTCTGTCTCTTATAGTATCCAAGATATTTGTAAATTACTAATGTTGATAGATGATTAAAGTAAAAACAACTACTGTCACATACCTAGTGATAATTTCTATAACATTGACCACATTATACCTGGGGAGGTAGGTGAGCCTGCGACTATTAATCCACAATAACATGAATAGTTTAAAAAGTGGCAAGATATTTACACAAAATAGCCATGCAGCTTTAACACCCCAAAGCTATACCAAGCAAGCTATTGACCATATAATCTTCCATACCAAATTTGGTTAAGATATCTCCTGCACGTTTCCTTTGAGTGAGTAGAAAAATAAGTGTTAATTAAAGCAGCTAATTAAGCAGCTAAGCGGCTGTTACTCACTTAGCTATAGAGCTATGATTTCAAAAGCAATACTCAAGCAAGCTATAAATATCTTTAATCCTTTTCCTTTAAATGCACAGAAACCAAATTGCTACTCAAAATGGCCAATTAGTGATTTTGCTATACAGCTATAACAAGCAAAAACAAACTATTAACCCAATAATCCTGCATAGCAAATTTGGTAAAGATAGCTAAAATACTTTTTCTTAAAATGAGTGGAGAAGATGGGTCATAGTGGACAGCGAATGTCTGAAAAAAAGCAAAAATAGCATCCGAGATGCCCATATCCCACAGCCCTGGAAACTAGCATTGAACACCACGAAATACCGAAGAGGTAAAACAGTAAAGGTCTGGGGACTTTCAGAATGACATTGTAAGTTTTGTAAAGGTACAGGAGAAAATAACATGTAGGAGGGAAAATATGTATGTAAAGATAAAGTATCAAAACAAGGCAATTCAATAGCAAGAGGACTGCATTAATAACTAAAAGTTATGGAGCTGTAACATGTATTAATTGATATATAGCTGTCGGCTGAGATAGTATAATTAGGTAAAAGTGGGATCATAATCAGTTGCAGCAGCCAGCAATCCATACATCTCTGTGGATAGAAAGTTAGAAACATGCCTCAAATGGCAAACCTTTTGACAAAGCCAAATTTTCCACCAAGTCACACCATGTTCGAGTAAGGAATCTAAAATTCGCCACATATCTGAAATTCGCCACATGCAGAAACACTAATAAAATAAATGAATTGAGGTGAGATTTGTTGGGTGTATAGTAAATTAAGGCTTTTAGAATTGCAAAATACCAAGTTTAAGACAAAACATCTTTTTTGTCATAGATTTAAGGTTTTCAGAGGTGGCGAAATTTAGATTTCTGGCAAATTTTAGATTCCTAACTCTACATGCCTACATTCCCCAATTAATGACACTACTAAGTATCAACTTTCTACGCCTTGTGGTTCCAAGATACACAAGGGACAAGATTTTAAAGGTTAAGGTCAAAATGACGTTAAAGGTCAAATCAAGATCACACCACGATGTTGTACACCTACACCCACAAAACAATGTCCCAACCAAGTATCAACTTTCAACACCTTATGGTTGCAAAATTTAGCCTAGACAAGATTTTAAAGGTCAAGGTCACTATGGCAAGGTCAAAGGCCAAATCAAGATCACACCATAATGTTCCACACTTCCACCACCAATCAATATCCCTATTACATGACAACTTCGTACAACTTACAGTTTCTGAGATACAGGCCAAACAAGATTATGATTTCCACCAGATCACACACCCCGCTGGATGCCATGCACAGTACCTGCACAGCCTTTAAAGGCTGTAAGATAAAATAATATGTCCACACCCTAACGGGGTTAACATCATTCTGAACAATTGTTTGTGGGTTTGATTTTATTGTTTTTTTATTTAGTTTTTTTTTTTTTTTTTGGAAAGGGGGGGGGGGGAAATAACATTCTTAAAAGATGTCAATTTCAAAATTCAATACACATTGTAAGAAAATCTCACATAATGGAGATAACAGAAGTATTCTTCAATTATCATACAAAAGGGCCAGTCAAAAAATCTACTGAATGCTATAAAATTAAGCATAACCTTACCACAATACCTCTTCTAGTGTATCATCGATTGTACGTCACCTTGTACATCACCTTTGTTTTTCTAGTATTGTATAATTCATGTAATAGAAAGAGGAATTTTAAAAAATCTCGCATAAAAAATCAGGATGGTCAGACAAAAAAGTGGCATCTCAAGAAAACAAAACACTACATATTTGATATATTTATTTGTAAAACATAACAAAAAGTTTAGTCTTCTACAACATATCAGCAGCAAATCACTGCTGGAGATTTTGCTACTTTCCCATCACTGTCGCAAGTTAGAGTAAGAAATCTAAAATTCGCCAGGAATCTAAAATTCGCCACCTCTAAAACCTTAGTTAATTTTATGAAGAAAATGATGTTTTTGTCTGTTTTTTTCAGTTCAAAAAGCCTTAATTTACTACACAGTCAACAAATCTCGCCACAATTCATTTATTTTATTAGTATTTTCACCTGTGGCGAATTTCAGATATGTGGCGAATTTTACATTTCTTACTCTACCCTGTTGTAACTTGGTTATTGGTTACTTCAAGCAAATCTGTAAAACTCTAAAACCACAAAACCTAAACATTTAACAACCATCATCACCTTGATCAAACCCAAATGATTGTTCAAAGAATAAACAAAGAAAAAAGTATTTTGATATGAAAGTACAAAAAGAACTAGAGGAATGCTTTTGCTAACAAAAGCGAAGCGTCCCTTAACGTTTAAAATGCTTTGTGGTTTTAATAAGCATGCTGTAAAGCTAAGAATGCACAAAGCTGCACCGTATGCTTTCCCAATACCTCTTAATACATATTGAAGCTATAAAAGCAACGATAAAGGAGATATAAGGCAAAAACTCCAAAGCAGCTATTTATGACCCCAGTTTGGCCCATAAGGAGTGGGGGGTCGGGGGGTAAAACTGACCGGCTATTTAGACTCTCCACATATTCTTTCTCAATACCTCTTAATACATTCTGAAGCTATAGAAGCAACAATAAAGGAGATACAAGGCAAAAACTCAAAATTGTAAATTTTAATTACTTAAATGTAGCTTTTATAAGCTACAAGCTTACCATGTGGGACTTAATGCTGTTCTCGGGTTGCCACACCCGGGGCCAACGTCTTAGAAAAAAAGACAGTTCTTGTTAGCCACCGGATACACTGCTAGTTGTCGTCACGTGATAACCTCTGACCTCTCGCCCTACTTTCTCGTTGAAATTTTCTAAAACCTACCCCTCAGCTGTAAACAGCGGGGAGGCAGGGTGGGACTCTTCTAAGTCCCACATGGTAAGCTTGTAGCTTATAAAAGCTACATTTAAGTAATTAAAATTTACAATTTTATTACGCTACAATAGCTTACCATGTGGGACTTTATGCTGAATTCAACTGCCCGGTGGCGGGATTACAGCTGAGACTGGAAGATATGTCATTTTTTCTAAGATTTTGAATTAATATGTATAGAATAGTGCCAGAAATACCAGTCTGAGTCCCATTTACAGTGCCCCGATCCCGAAGATCGGGCCTGTAACGAGCCAAAAACCTAAATAAAATGAGAGACAGTGCTGAAACTGTCTAGATGTTTGATTGTAGGACGGAAGTGCAGCAGTGCTCACTTCGAGGTCTAAGGGTCCCTGAGGGCCCTTCACTAGTGACTGACCAACCCATGGTTGGACATCTCATAAATTTTTGCAACCTGAATATGAGATTAATGACAACTAAATAAGTCCTTAATAGAAGTTACTTGATAACTGAAAAACAAAAATGACCTTACCCGTAACATCTTGAAGGTAAAGGAATACCTAGATCCTGGGAGAGACTCCTGAAGACTTGGTTGTAGCGGATGTGCCCCCCCCCACTTTTTCTTTCCGAGGACAACTGGTCTGAGGGGAAGGATCTAGGACTTGTTGTGCCACCACTACGGGTCCCAGATACATATTGTTGTCGGTGTCCGACCAAGTAAGGTCTTTTAGGTAAAAATTTGTAAATGTGTTGTGAGCTTTCCAGTGACAGGCTTGCATGATTTGGTCCACCGATACCCCACCATAAAGGGCCTTAGAGGCCGCGAAGGCCCGGATGTCATGCGCTTTGACTTGGACCAAGTCCAAGGCTTGTTGATCTGCTTGTTTGTAACAAAGTAGGATGGTTTGTTTCAACCATGAAGAGAGAGTAGCGGGTCTGATGTCTGAGGTATGTCCTTTCTTAAAGGAGATGAAAAGGAGAGAACGAGACCCTCTCAGGTCTTTGTTCGGTCCAAATAAAACCTCAGGGCCCGCACGGGACACAGGGTCCTGTCTTCTTTAAATTGTCTATCTACAATGGTAGTCAAAGCAGGAATAGTCACCGGAGATACACTTTGAGAACCTTCTCTTGCTAGTTGGTTTTTGGCTATGAAATCAGAAGAAGGGAACAAGGCAACCTTTTCCCATTGGCCTAGATTAGATACTTGTTTGCGACCCAGGCATGGATTTCGCTGCGGCACTTGCCGGAGGCCAAAGCTAGCAAGAAAGCAGTTTTTAGAGTAAGATGTTTGAGGTCTGTGTCTTTGATGGGCTCAAATGGTGCTTTTGTGAGCTCGTTGAGGACAACAGAAAGGTTCCGCTTGGGTAAATTTCTGGAACTTTTGGGACGATCCCTGTGAAAACTGGAGAGTAACCTATGAAGGTCTGCATTGTGTGCAACATGTTGGGCCGTTGGGCCCAAAGTGTCAACGATTGCAGTCCTGTAACCAACAAAGGTCGAGGGGCGCCTGTTTAGGTCTTGGTACAGGTACATGAAAAAATCTGAGATTGTTTCACAGATGGAGTGGAGAAAGCCACCAAATTTTCTCTGCACCATTTTTCAAATAGGGCCCACTTTGACTTGTAGATGGTCCTTGTTGAAGACCGCTGAGGGGCAGCAATTCTCTCTGCCACCTCCACAGAGAAGCCTTGTTCTTGGAGTTGTCTGCTCCTAGACACCAGGTGTGGAGGTTCAGGTGCTGGGGGTTGTTGTGGAACACATACCTGTGGGACTGTTGGGTAGTAGGGAGTAGGGTCGTTGACACTGGGAGTTGTAGTGGGATCTCTGTTGAGAGCTGCACTAGGTCACAAAACCAGGGCATCCCTGGACAGCCTGGGGCTATTACGATGATCAGGCAATAACATTGCCTGATCTTTTGGATCACCTTGTGAAGGAGCCGTAGGAGAGTACGCATAGGCCGTGAGGTTGGTCCAGTTTATGTTTAGAGCATCTATGTCCCAGGCCCTTGGGTCTGGGATAGGAGACACGTACAGTGGCAGCTGGTGGTTCAGGTGAGTGGCAAATAAGTCTACATGAGGTGTGAACCACTTCTGGCAGATCTGTTTGAACACCTGTGGGTGCAGAGACCATTCTGTTGACTGCACTTGGTTGGACCTGGACAGTAGGTCGGCCATCACATTCAGGCACCCTAGAACGTGCCTGGCTTTAAATGTTATGAGGTAGTGATGGACCCAGGTCATGATCTTCCACAGGAGAGCACACATCTCTGCTGAGTGTGTTCCTCCTTGTTGTTGATGTAGGCTACCACTGTTGAGTTGTCCGTCGCAACTAACACTGTTTGATTCTGGCACTGGTCCTTGAAGTCTCGAAGGGCCAGGGAGACCGCCTTCAATTCTAGGACATATATGTGTAGCCTTTTTTTCCCGATCTGACCACAGACCCTTTGTGGAATTTTGGTCTAAGTGAGCGCCCCAACCTTCGTTTGAGGCGTCGGTAAAGAGTTGGATACTGTGGTCTTTGGGATGAAGGTCTGCACCTTTCATCACGTTTGAGGGATTTTGCCACCAATCTAGGTGGGCTGCAATGGCTTCTGTCCAAGGAAGGAGGTTGTCCAGCGACTGAGGATATCTCCAGTGCTCCTTGAGATGAAACTGAAAGGGCCTCATGTGAAGGCGTCCCTCCGGGACCATTTTCTCCGTTGAGGTCAGCAACCCAATTAGAGACATCAAACATCTTGCAGTCAAAACACATTTTGACTTGAGTAGTAGGATCAAATCCTGAAGTTTGAGCCATCTCTCTTGAGTGGGTTTTACAAGGGCTGAATCTAGGTGGAATTCGTAGCCAATGAACGAAAAACACCTGAATAGGTTTCAGTTCTGATTTTTCCTGATTTATTATCCACCCCAAGGACTGAGTTAGGTCTACCACTGCCTGTGTGTTCACTTGGGCTTCCTCCTGAGACTGGGACCTGATCAGCCAGTCGTCCAGGTGTTGGTGAATTCGGAGTCCTCTTGAGAGGGCCATTAGTTTCACTTCCTTTACGATCATTGTAAAGACCTGGGGGGCTGTGGCTAGTCCGAATGGGAGGGAGGTGAATTGGAACACCTGTGACTTGTAGCAAAACCTTAGGTATTTCCTTGAGTTTGGATGGATGGGGATGTGTAGGTAAGTGTCCGACAGATCTATCGACGATACCCACTCCCCTGGAATCAGGGAGGTCCTGATGGACTCTGGAGTTTCCATTTTGAACTTTTCTACGTGTAGAAAAGTGTTGAGCCTGTTTAGGTCTATGACTGGCCTCCACCTTAGGTGAGGCTTGGTACTAGGAACAGGCGACTGTAAAACCCAAGAGATTTTACATTATCCACCCTTTCTATTGCGTTCTTTGACAGAAGAGACTGGATACAGAGGCCAGGACTTGGTCTTTGAAGGGCCTTGTATTCTGACCGGGTCAGGAGTCTGACTGGACTTGGATTGAAAAGAATGACAGGATTTGTTTGCCAGTCTTATCTGAAAGAACGGAGAACTCCTACTGGTGGACTGAGTGAGGCTGGAGGAGTCATTGGGGGGGAAGGGTTTTTATGCCCTCGTCCCCTGGAGTGGGTCGAAAGACCTTGGAGCCTCGGCTACTCGATTCCCCCCTGCCTGGGGAAAATGATGGATACTGCTAGGGATGGAATGACCCCCATTGGGGTGGTTCCTGTAGGAGCCTCTAGATGTGGGGAATTGGAAAGGGTTGATTAATAGGGCCTAAACCCTAAGTGTTATTACAGGTGCTTTGATGAGGGACTCCTGTCCCTCCTAAAGTAGTGTGAATGAAAACTTAAGATCTAAAGATCCAGTATCTCACCTGAGTTCACCATACCCCTTCTGACTACTTATATGCACCATTGAGTTTGACCTGTCTGCAGGTAGCCTTCTTAACATATATCCATAACCAGGTTATATTGAGGAGAACCTAGTGGAGAGCAGCCTAAAGCTCAACTCTAGCTGACCAGAAGGGAGGAGGGGCTTACCCAAGGAGGCCCCTAGGGAGATACAGATTTGAAAACTTGTGTTCAAAACAAGGTTGTTCCAGTTTAAGGGAAAATAACAGCCCAACTTCCTGTTGGCCTAGTAAATCATTCAGAGCCCAGACTGAGGGGAATCAAGGCATAAACTCCCTGGGGGCAGGGAGGTTCAAAACTGCCTAAGTGTCAATGTCCTCCAAAATGGATAGGGTGAAGTCAGGCAACCTACTTCCCTAAAATACAGAGTCAGGACTGAATGAAGGACCTTGTTTAGAAGCCCTCTTGGGCTTTGGACTTGGACCTAAGCCTCCAATAAGTGATATTTACTGCCAGGCTGGTGAAATATAGTCCAAGTGTGTGTTAGGATTGTTCAGAGTTCTGATCTGGAACCATCATCTGAACATCAGATTTAAGATCCGATCATCCGAGGATTAGATCTACATACAATCATCCGAGCATCGGATTTAAGATTAGATCATCCGAGCATTGGAATTTAAAGTAGCCTCGGATCTGATATCTGATCTGATGGACTAGGTGCAACGAAAATCCAAGTATCAAATTATATTCGGATGGATAGAAGTTGGAAATAATGCATCCGATTCTCGGGTGCATTAAAATCTCGGATGAACTAAGATGTTATCTGGCTTCAGATTTAAGCAGGGATCTGATCCACCCTGGAGAAAGAAGTTGGATATTATAATTTTTATGTAAGCTTTCCTTAAAGCAAGCTTCCATGTAAGCTTTGCCTTTCCTTCTTTGAAGGAACTACACAACTGGATTTACGTAAGTAAATCGACAGTGACACAAGGTCACCTGCCCCAACCGCCTCACTGCAGGTAGAGCTAGTTGTGAGATAAGGAAAGCAGTAATTACACAGAATTTTATTAAATAACATAGAATCTAAAAGGCAAGTACAATATTTCTTATATTATAAAACTGGATGAATTAAAATATGATTAAAATAATGGGAAACCAAGGTTACCTTAATTTGGAGAGACACGTAATGTCTAGACGATTAGAAGAAGGATTCTATTCCTGTTTATTTAAGTATGAACATTATAAATGGTCAATAAGACAGGAAAGAAGGGATAAAATATTTCATTTCATTTATTTATAAATTTATTTATTTTATTTTATTGATAAACGTACTGTAAGAAACCCGCGTCTCTCAGCACATGTTGTCTAGACGTGACGTCATCACAGGGGTTTCCCTGAGGATTCCCCCCAGTTAGTTTCGTGCTTTATATCATATTTTAACCCTTAAAATGGACCAATAGAGTCGCAAAACGGGGATAAACCCTTGCAAAATTTATTTTATTTTATTTCAACAGGCATATATTCCTGTATATAAACTACCTAGACGAGACGTGCATATTGCAAGAAATGCTGTCTCGACAAAAAAACGGAACTTGTTTCCGATGATTTCACTCGACCAGAACTCATTTGTGTTACATTTATATATATATAAACCCTAAAAAGGTCCAATAATGAAGCAGATAGGGGTTAAATATTTTATTTTATTTTACTGACAGGCATATATATATATATCCTGTATTAGAAACCACATAAACGAGTCGCTGTGATTTACAACGAGAACCCGGAAGTGGACTTCAGTTGTAAAATAAAGTAAAGATACTTATCTGAACTATGAAAAGACATCGAATTGTGATTCTATGCAATAAAATAAGGAAACTGATGTAGTTTCCAGATCCAACGACAAGTATATCCTTGTAAAAATGAAATAATATTCCTTGTAAAATAAAGCATTGTAATTCGCGTGGCCAACGAGAAAGTAGGGCGAGAGGTCAGAGGTTATCACGTGACGACAACTAGCAGTGTATCCGGTGGCTAACAAGAACTGTCTTTTTTTCTAAGACGTTGGCCCCGGGTGTGGCAACCCGAGAACAGCATTAAGTCCCACATGGTAAGCTATTGTAGCGTAATAAAATCAGCTATTTTATGACCCCAGTTTGACCCATAAGGGGGGGGCCGGGGGGTAAAACTGACTGGCTATTTAGACTCTCCACATATGCTTTCCCAATACCTCTTAATACATTTTGAAGGTATAAAAGCAACAATAAAGGAGATATACGGCAAAACTCCAAAGCAACTATTTTATGACCCCAGTTTGACCCATAAGGGGGGGGTCGGGGGATAAACTGACCAGCTATTTAGATTCTCCACATGTGCTTTCCCAATACCTCTTAATACATTCTGAAGCTATAAAAGCAACAATAAAGGAGATATAAGGCAAAAACTCAAAATCAGCTATTTTATGACCCCAGTTTGACCCATAAGGGGGGGGCCAGGGGGTAAAACTGACCGGCTATTTAGACTCTCCACATATGCTTTCCCAATACCTCTTAATATATTCTGAAGCTATAAAAGCAACAATAAAGGAGATAAAGGCAAAAACTCAAAATCGGCTATTTTATGACCCCAGTTTGACCCATAGGCGGGGTCGGGGGGTAAAACTGACCGGCTATTTAGAGTCTCCATATATGCTTTCCCAATACCTCTTAATACATTCTGAAGCTATAACAGCAACAATAAAGGAGATATAAGGCAAAAACTCCAAATCAGCTATTTTATGACCCCAGATTGACCCATAAGGGGGGGCCGTGGGGTAAAACTGACCGGCTATTTAGACTCTCCACATATGGTTTCCTATTACCTCCCAGTACATTTTATAGCTCTAAATGCAATACTTAAGAAGATAATAGGGGGGTTGGCCTAAATTTAAGACTTTCAGATTGGAAGGTGTCAGAAAATCACTCATAAATGAGACATTTTTCAAGGGATTGCTCCCAAAATCTAATCAGCTCGCGTTTTCGAAAGTATGGACAGGTGTGTCACATTATAAGGCTCTGTAGCAAGTAGTTTTTCCTGAACTGTGATGACGGGGGTGTACTTCAAACAAGAGGAGAGTGCCCGTGAACGGGCACTCTGTCAGCTGACTGAGTGTTTTTGATTTGTGAAGGTAATAATGAGAGGAAAGCATAATTATCAGGGAAAGTGCTGTACAGAAGTACAGTAAATGGTAATTGAACAGCATGTTCAAAGAAATTCTGAACCTGACAGAAGAAAAGGACCAAAAAGTTGTGCCCTGCAAATGGTTTTATGAAGGAAAGTAACAAGGTAACTGTTTAAGTGTAAAGAGTAGGTTAAAACATATTTAAAGAAATACTGCAAATGCAGTATCCTCGTACGACCTTGAAGGGGTCCAAGGTCAAATCTGACCACACAAAAATATTCCCAGCCTATGATTTCCTATAGGTTGATTTACCATCCCAAACCTCTAGGACCAATAATAAGTGAGTTATAAGCACTTTTAAGTTTGGCTGTCCTTATTTGACCTTGAAGGAGGGGTCCAAAGGTCAAATCTGACCACACCAAAAGATTCCCAGCCCATGATTTCCTATAGGATGGTTTACCATCCCAAACTTCTAGAACCAATAAGCGAGTTATAGGCACTTTTAAGTTTCGCTATATTTGTTTGACCTTGAAAAAGGGGTTCAAGGTCAAATCGGACAACATCAACAGATTCCCAGCCCATGATTTCCTATATGTCTGTTTACCATCCCAAACCTCTAGGACCAATAATAAGCGAGTTATAAGCACTTTTAAGTTTGGCTATCCTCGTTTGACCTTGAAGGAGGGGTCAAAGGTCAAATCTGACCACACCAAAAGATTCCCAGCCCATGATTTCCTACAGGTTGGTTTACCATCCCAAACCTCTAGGACCAATAATAAGGGAGATATAAGCTCTTTTCATGACTGACAAAGAAACACCAGTGGCGGCCATCTTGTTTTTCAAAATGAGCCCAAAAATATTCCCAGTCAAGATTTTATAATGAGGAACATATCCTGCGAATATGAGATCTCTACTTATAATACCCTTTGCTCTAGAGGGCCAACAAAAGTCCTTTTTAAAGTCGAATAAACGTCCCTGGCGGTCATCTTGTTTTTCAAACTGAGGCCAAAAATATTCCCAGACATTTTATGGTTATTAATATATTCTGCAAACTTGAGAAGGCTAGCTATAATATTTTTTTCAATAGAGCAGTAATGGTTAAATCTCTCTACACACTGCGGCTATCCAGTGGATACAATGATTTACTCAATAGTGAGAACCTGAAAGTAGCTATTGCTTAGCTATGCCATGACACAGAGGTCTGCAATTTCACTATGATATAACTGACCAAAAATTATGTGAATAACATATTTAAACAAAATACTCTAAATGTAATAGTTTTCAAGTTACAACTGATTTACTCAACAGTGATAACCTCAAAGTAGCTATTACTCAGCTATGCCATGAGCTACAGGTCTGAAATTTTACTACGTTATAGCTGACCCCAAAATAGGTGAATAACATATTGAAACAAAATACTCTAAATGCAATAGTTTTCAAGCTATAAGTGATTTACTCAACAGTGATAACCTAAAAGTAGCTATTACTCAGCTATGCCATGAGCTACAGGTCTGAAATTTTACTATGTTATAGCTGACCCAAAAGTAGGTGAACAACATATTTAAGCAAAATACTCTAAATGCAATAGTTTTCAAGTTACAACTGTTTTACTCAATAGTGAGAAACCTCAAAATAGCTATTGCTCAGCTATGCCATGAGCTATAGGTCTGTAATTTCACTATGTTATAGCTGACCCAAAAGTAGGTGAACCACATATTTTAACAAAATACCCCAAATGCAATATTTTTCAAGTTACAACTGATTTACTCAACAGTTAGTACCTGAAAATAGCTATTGCTCAGTTGTGCCATGAGCTACAGGTCTGTAATTTCACTATGTTATAGCTCACCCAAAAGTAGCTGAATAACATATTTACACAAATTTCTGTAAATGCAATAGTTTTCAAGTTATAAGTGATTTACTCAACAGTGATAACCTCAAAGTAGCTATTACTCAGCTATGCCATGAGCTACACATCTGAAATTTTACTATGTTATAGCTGACCCCAAAATAGGTGAATAACATATTTAAGCAAAATACTGTAAATGCAATAGTTTTCAAGTTACAACTGATTTACTCAATAGTGAGAAACCTCAAAATAGCTATTGCTCAGCTATGCCATGAGCTATAGGTCTGTAATTTCACTATGTTATAGCTGACCCAAAAGTAGGTGAACAAAATATTTTAACATAATACTCCAAATGCAATATTTTTCAAGTTACAACCGATTTACTCAACAGTCAGTACCTGAAAATAGCTATTGCTCAGTTATGCCATCAGCTACAGGTCTGTGATTTCACTATGTTATAGCTGACCCAAAAATAGCTGAATAATGTATTTACACAAATTTCTGTAAATACAATAGTTTTCAAGTTATAAGTGATTTACTCAACGGTGATAAACTCAAAGTAGCTATTACTCAGCTATGCCATGAGCTACATGTCTGAAATTTTACTATGTTATAGCTGACCCAAAATTAGGTGAACAACATATTTAAGCAAAATACTGTAAATGCAATAGTTTTCAAGTTACAACTGATTTACTCAATTGTAAGAACCTCAAAATAGCTATTGCTCAGCTATGCCATGAGCTATAGGTCTGTAATTTCACTATGTTATAGCTGACCCAAAAGTAGGTGAACAACATATTTTAACAAAATACTCCAAATGCAATATTTTTGAAGTTACAACTGATTTACTCAAAATACAGTACCTGAAAATAGCTATTGCTCAGTTGTGCCATGAGCTATAGGTCTGTAATTTCACTATGTTATAGCTGACCCAAAAGTAGCTGAATAACATATTTACACAAATTTCTGTAAATGCAATAGTTTTCAAGTTATAAGTGATTTACTCAACAGTGATAACCTCAAAGTAGCTATTACTCAGCTATGCCACGAGCTACAGATCTGAAATTTTACTATGTTATAGCTGACCCCAAAATAGGTGAATAACATATTGAAACAAAATACTCTAAATGCAATAGTTTTCAAGTTATAAGTGATTTACTCAACAGTGATAACCTAAAAGTAGCTATTATTCAGCTATGCCATGAGCTACAGGTCTGAAATTTTACTATGTTATAGCTGACCCAAAAGTAGCTGAATAACATATTTATACGAAATTCTCTAAATGCAATAGTTTTCAAGTTACAAGTGATTTTACTCAAGATGGTAGTTACTGAAAAGCCCAAAAGTAGCTATTACTCACTTAGCTATTGAAACAGACACCCAAGTTACTCACCATGTTGTAGCTATGAAAAAAGTAGCTGAATAACATATTTTAACAAAATGCTCTAAATGCAACACTTTTCAAGTTATAAGTGATTTAGTGCATGATTTCATGAATTTTAATGCATTAAAAATTATTAAAAAAATTTATTTAAAAAAAAGTAAGACCGATCCAGGTCTCATACTCACACAAGAGAATCTACCTCTGGCCTAGTACATATATGCAAGATATGAGAGAAGTCCCTGCAATAGTCACTGAAAAAATTGTGATAAAGTGTTGAAATTTTCACACTTTTGGTGGGGGTACCTCCCTTGTAACGTCTCTAGCAAACAGACGAACAGACAGATTTTCATGCCTTGAACAGTTTTTCATCCTCGATAGATAAGGTATCTTTTAAAAAAAAACAGCATGTCTCTAGGCCTTGTAGTTTTGGAGAAGAAGTTGTTCACGCGGACGCCCACGCCGCAGAGTGACGACATAATGTCAGCTGACTGACAAGTCAGCTGACATAAAAATTGTTTTTGATCATGTGACCTTCATAAAGGTCAAAGGTCAAATTTAAGCATGCAGAAAAATTTTCCCACACCTAAGGTATATAACTGCCAAATATGGTTTGAAACCTTCTAATAATAAGGGAGATATTCAAGGGAGACCATAATGCGGCGGCGGCGAGGAAACTGAGGCGAAAACAATTAAGCGCCCTTTCAGGGACGCTTAATTAAATACAAATGGTGCATAAACAAAAAGGATAATTATGCATATCAAGTTTTTAATTCTGTTGAAGCATAGGACCACCTATCATTTAACAGTTAAAAACATAAGTTTACATGTGAATTACTAGTAAGTGAAACATAGATTTACAAAAGTATCAAGAGCCTTTTTTCGGTATTAATGAAATCTGGTTTGGTGTTCTCGAACTGTCTTTTGAAGTGACACTCCAATTAATAAATGTATCCCAACTTATTCATGGTAAGCTACTGCCAGAGAAGTAATGGTTTTAACAGGCACTCTTAAACACTTCAGTTAGAAAAAGATAAATTTACTTGCCAATTCACTTGGTAATAAATTATAACAATGCAGTTGAAAAGAATTTTATAAAAATACTTCACATTTGTCTTTTGTTGTCTCAACATCAAGCTGGAATACGCTTTTTTTGTAAATAAAATCAAACCATCCCTAGAGTTGTAGTATGAATAAACTGTGCAGGTACTTTTTAATGAAAAATCCGGGTTCCCTTATAGTTTCTCTGATATAATCCAGCTACTTACTTTAGTACTTAACTATTTTCATGCAAAACTTTACATGTAATAGTAGCTGAATAATGACTATAAAATAACCAACAATTTGATCACATAAAGTTAAGAAAAAAAATTCAATAATGTGAATTCATCACAGGCAAATAACAGCAACAAGGAATGGATAACTAAAACAGTGTAAGTCGAATAAGTGTCAATAAAGCTATTAATAATTTTAATAAATACACACATTTTAATGAATACAAAGTTAGTTCAGTATCAACAAGGGTATTTATAATCTCTATTTCAGTACAAGAGCCAATGAAAGAGTAAGGTAGCTCAACACATTTGGGGGTTTGTTACAAAAACATCAACCAGTTAATATACACACAATTAGTCTTGTCAAAACATTTAATTCAACCAGGAGCTTAGCAATAGCCAAGTTCTTTGAACAACACCAGCTATCGACCTAAGTAATGCTCGTACTAAATTCGGTAAAGATATGTCAAATATTTTTCCTTAAAATGCCGGGAAACAAAAGAAGTACACAAAAGTAGCTAAGTAGCTATTACTCAGCTATAGACCTATCTTCACCAAAACTATTCCCATGCAAGCTATTTACCCTATAAACACCCATACCAAATTTGATAAAGATAGGATAAATACTTTTCCTTCAAATGAGTGGAAACCAAGTGTCCGAACGGCGAACAACGGACGCCAGACGGCGGAAAAAGCAAAAATAATATGTCCACTCCCCAGTGGGGTGGACATAATTACTAGAAAAATCAGCCTCGTACTAGTAAATGTAAATCAACGATTGTGCTGGACCTTTTAAAAAGGCCAGTATCATATATTTATCTACTTGATTTAGAATTTAAAACTCATAACCAAAGTGATATAAGGCTGTATCTGTATTTCATATCCATCACTCTCAAAAGTAAACATGCATTTTAATGAATCCGTGTAACAAAATCAGCTTACAACATGTGAACACAAACTTCAAATACATTTTAGTGAACACATCTAACAAATATAATAAACATAAATACTAAGCATTGATCTCTTAAGTCAGTGTACAAAAAAATCTGCTTGTCTTAAATTTGTCTGCTACGCCAAATGCGGTCTACTTATAATTCTCTTTTTACCTTATTATGTTGGCCTGACTAATTATTTCATACATTAAAACATTGGCAAGTTCTCTGACAACTCAACATCTTGATTCAGACAACACAAGACTAATAGGAAAAGGAAAACCTTTTTAATCTTGATAGATCAAGCGATGAAATGACTCAACATGGATTATGGTTGATTTTACAGAAACCCACCAGAAAACTAGATTGGGCCAACTCGGCGCCAACATATCCCCAGACAGGTCATCACTCACGCCACAGGTTTTGATCGGGAATTTTTTATTTAATCCATTTGTTGTATGCCATAAATATTGGGAAAAGTTATTTGAACTTCAGCACATCAATCTACTAAGTATATATCTTCCCAAGGAAGATGGTGTATCCCCAGACATCGAATACATAACTCAACAGATCATATTTTCAATCTTCCTGCAATGATAACTCTGAACCTATTTTCAAAGTATTTAAATGATTGATGATTGAATGTCCATTCTAAATTAATAATCTCAAAAGAGCATATCTGTTTCTATATTTGTTGACAAATAAAACATTATTTTTAACTCATCATACTTTTCAATCTTCCTGCAAAGGGTAACTCTGAACCTATTTTCAAAGTATTTAAATGATTGATGATTGAATGTCCATTCTAAATTCATAATTCCAAAAGCGTATCTCTGTTTCTATATTTGTTCACAAATAAAATATTATTTAAAACTCATATATTATTTATATTATTATTTTATTATATTATTTTTAGAATTTGCATTGTTTTTCAGTTATTCATTTCCTCAATTCCTATATATGTGGTCCATATATATGCAACCTAAATATGTGACACAATCTCAGTTCTGACTCCCTTTGTCTTAGATAATTAGATAATGAAGCAAACAACACCTCCCACCCCCACCCCACCTCTCTCCCATTCTCCACACCTCTCTCACTATTACAGAAGATCTGTATGCCTTTGTTTATTTAGTGTCAGGCAATAGCTGGAGGTCCCAGAGGTGGGTGGGGGATGGGGGGGGTGGGACTACAAAGAGATGGAGTGCTGCAGCACAAATGGTAAACAAACACTTATGATATAAAAGGGATAATCAAATACAAAAAGCTCAGTTAATCTTATCACTAAAATAAAATCAAATATATAAATAAGGAATGTCCAACAGGAAGATTATATACCTCCAGAATTAAATATAAATTATCAAACGACAAGAACAGATTTATAATAATAATTCAGAATTGAGAATTTTAAGTATGTGATTATCAATTGAAATGAGTTCGTAACTGTAGGAGCTGTGTCAAAATTAAGGCAAGTTGAACTAGAGGATCGCTCGCAAAAAAAAAAGATAATGTTTTTGCATAGCAAAAACAAAGCGTCCCGAAAAGGCTATAAAGGTGAGTGCTAAAGTATTAAGAAAATGCTTCGTTTCTAGCCTTATACTGTTGTGGCAACCAAAGTCAGCGCAGTCTGCTCTATCTGGCACGGTTTTCAAGATATAAGCATTTTTGTGTTTTGCAAAAAATAAAAAAATTAAAAATGTCCGCTATATTTGGTGAGACAAAAATATTTTGAAAATTGGCATGGCTACTCTGCAGAGATACCCAGCAGGTCCAAAATTTTGTTGATTTCGCTCCATATAGCACGGTTTTCGAGATATAAGCATTTTTGTGTTTTGCAAAAACTTTGAAAATTCAAAATGGCCACCATTTTTGGGGAGACAAAAATTTTTGTCAAGACCACTGCCGCGGTGTGTATCTCCCGCCGAGCATTAAAGCAGAAGAAATAGCTTTTCCGAGATATTCACAATTTTTCATTTTCGTGTGTGAAAGCTCTTCCAAAAGTAGGTGAATGAGTTATTTGAGAAAAATTGGCTATCTGCAATACTATTAAGAGATAATTCACATTTACTCATTTTGAGTAGGTGAATAATTATCTATGGGTCTGAAACTTCACCAAGTGAAAGCTCTCCCAAAAGTAGGTGAATGAGTTATTTGAGAAAAATTGGCTATCCGCAATACTTTTAGAGATAATTCGCATTTACTCATTTTGAGTAGGTGAGTAATTAGCTATGGGTCTGAAACTTCACCATGTGAAAGCTCTCCCACAAGTAGATGAATGAGTATTTGATAAAAATTGGGTATCCGCAATACTTTTACAGATAATTAGCATTTACTCATTTTGAGTAGGTGAATAAATAGCTATGGGTCTGAAACTTCACAGAGTGAAAGCTCTCCCAAAAGTAGGTGAATGAGTTATTTGAGAAAAATTGGCTATCTGCAATACTTTTAGAGATAATTCACATTTACTCATTTTGAGTAGGTGAATAATTAGCTATGGGTCTGAAACTTCACCAAGTGAAAGCTCTGCCAAAAGTAGGTGAATGAGTTATTTGAGAAAAATTGGCTATCTGCAATACTTTTAGAGATAATTCGCATTTACTCATTTTGAGTAGGTGAGTAATTAGCTATGGGTCTGAAACATCACAGAGTGAAAGCTCTCCCAAAAGTAGGTGAATGAGTTATTTGAGAAAAATTGGCTATCTGCAATACTTTTAGAGATAATTCGCATTTACTCATTTTGAGTAGGTGAGTAATTAGCTATGGGTGTGAAACTTCACCAAGTGAAAGCTCTCCCAAAAGTAGGTGAATGAGTTATTTGAGAAAAATTGGCTATCTGCAATACTTTTAGAGATAATTCGCATTTACTCATTTTGAGTAGGTGAGTAATTAGCTATGGGTGTGAAACTTCACCAAGTGAAAGCTCTCCCAAAAGTAGGTGAATGAGTTATTTGAGAAAAATTGGCTATCTGCAATACTTTTAGACATAATTCGCATTTACTCATTTTGAGTAGGTGAGTAATTAGCTATGGGTCTGAAACTTCACCAAGTGAAAGCTCTCCCAAAAGTAGGTGAATGATTAATTTGAGAAAAATTGGCTATCTACAATACTTTTAGAGATAATTCGCATTTACTCATTTTGAGTAGGTGAGTAATTAGCTATGGGTCTGAAACTTCACAGAGTGAAAGCTCTCCCAAAAGTAGGTGAATGAGTTATTTGAGAAAAATTGGCTATCTGCAATACTTTTAGAGATAATTCGCATTTACTCATTTTGAGTAGGTGAGTAATTAGCTATGGGTCTGAAACTTCAAGTGAAAGCTCTCCCAAAAGTAGGTGAATGAGTTATTTGAGAAAAATTGGCTATCTGCAATACTTTTAGAGATAATTCGCATTTACTCATTTTGAGTAGGTGAGTAATTAGCTATGGGTGTGAAACTTCACCAAGTGAAAGCTCTCCCAAAAGTAGGTGAATGAGTTATTTGAGAAAAATTGGCTATCTGCAATACTTTTAGAGATAATTCGCATTTACTCATTTTGAGTAGGTGAGTAATTATCTATGGGTCTGAAACTTCACCAAGTGAAAGCTCTCCCAAAAGTAGGTGAATGAGTTATTTGAGAAAAATTGGCTATCTGCAATACTTTTAGAGATAATTCGCATTTACTCATTTTGAGTAGGTGAGTAATTAGCTATGGGTCTGAAACTTCACCATGTGAAAGCTCTCCCACAAGTAGATGAATGAGTATTTGATAAAAATTGGGTATCCGCAATACTTTTACAGATAATTAGCATTTACTCATTTTGAGTAGGTGAATAAATAGCTATGGGTCTGAAACTTCACAGAGTGAAAGCTCTCCCAAAAGTAGGTGAATGAGTTATTTGAGAAAAATTGGCTATCTGCAATACTTTTAGAGATAATTCACATTTACTCATTTTGAGTAGGTGAATAATTAGCTATGGGTCTGAAACTTCACCAAGTGAAAGCTCTGCCAAAAGTAGGTGAATGAGTTATTTGAGAAAAATTGGCTATCTGCAATACTTTTAGAGATAATTCGCATTTACTCATTTTGAGTAGGTGAGTAATTAGCTATGGGTCTGAAACATCACAGAGTGAAAGCTCTCCCAAAAGTAGGTGAATGAGTTATTTGAGAAAAATTGGCTATCTGCAATACTTTTAGAGATAATTCGCATTTACTCATTTTGAGTAGGTGAGTAATTAGCTATGGGTGTGAAACTTCACCAAGTGAAAGCTCTCCCAAAAGTAGGTGAATGAGTTATTTGAGAAAAATTGGCTATCTGCCATACTTTTAGAGATAATTCGCATTTACTCATTTTGAGTAGGTGAGTAATTAGCTATGGGTGTGAAACTTCACCAAGTGAAAGCTCTCCCAAAAGTAGGTGAATGAGTTATTTGAGAAAAATTGGCTATCTGCAATACTTTTAGAGATAATTCGCATTTACTCATTTTGAGTAGGTGAGTAATTAGCTATGGGTCTGAAACTTCACCAAGTGAAAGCTCTCCCAAAAGTAGGTGAATGATTAATTTGAGAAAAATTGGCTATCTACAATACTTTTAGAGATAATTCGCATTTACTCATTTTGAGTAGGTGAGTAATTAGCTATGGGTCTGAAACTTCACAGAGTGAAAGCTCTCCCAAAAGTAGGTGAACGAGTTATTTGAGAAAAATTGGCTATCTGCAATACTTTTAGAGATAATTCGCATTTACTCATTTTGAGTAGGTGAGTAATTAGCTATGGGTCTGAAACTTCAAGTGAAAGCTCTCCCAAAAGTAGGTGAATGAGTTATTTGAGAAAAATTGGCTATCTGCAATACTATTAAGAGATAATTCACATTTACTCATTTTGAGTAGGTGAATAATTATCTATGGGTCTGAAACTTCACCAAGTGAAAGCTCTCCCAAAAGTAGGTGAATGAGTTATTTGAGAAAAATTGGCTATCCGCAATACTTTTAGAGATAATTCGCATTTACTCATTTTGAGTAGGTGAGTAATTAGCTATGGGTCTGAAACTTCACCATGTGAAAGCTCTCCCACAAGTAGATGAATGAGTATTTGATAAAAATTGGGTATCCGCAATACTTTTACAGATAATTAGCATTTACTCATTTTGAGTAGGTGAATAAATAGCTATGGGTCTGAAACTTCACAGAGTGAAAGCTCTCCCAAAAGTAGGTGAATGAGTTATTTGAGAAAAATTGGCTATCTGCAATACTTTTAGAGATAATTCACATTTACTCATTTTGAGTAGGTGAATAATTAGCTATGGGTCTGAAACTTCACCAAGTGAAAGCTCTGCCAAAAGTAGGTGAATGAGTTATTTGAGAAAAATTGGCTATCTGCAATACTTTTAGAGATAATTCGCATTTACTCATTTTGAGTAGGTGAGTAATTAGCTATGGGTCTGAAACATCACAGAGTGAAAGCTCTCCCAAAAGTAGGTGAATGAGTTATTTGAGAAAAATTGGCTATCTGCAATACTTTTAGAGATAATTCGCATTTACTCATTTTGAGTAGGTGAGTAATTAGCTATGGGTGTGAAACTTCACCAAGTGAAAGCTCTCCCAAAAGTAGGTGAATGAGTTATTTGAGAAAAATTGGCTATCTGCAATACTTTTAGAGATAATTCGCATTTACTCATTTTGAGTAGGTGAGTAATTAGCTATGGGTGTGAAACTTCACCAAGTGAAAGCTCTCCCAAAAGTAGGTGAATGAGTTATTTGAGAAAAATTGGCTATCTGCAATACTTTTAGACATAATTCGCATTTACTCATTTTGAGTAGGTGAGTAATTAGCTATGGGTCTGAAACTTCACCAAGTGAAAGCTCTCCCAAAAGTAGGTGAATGAGTTATTTGAGAAAAATTGGCTATCTGCAATACTTTTAGAGATAATTCGCATTTACTCATTTTGAGTAGGTGAGTAATTAGCTATGGGTCTGAAACTTCACCAAGTGAAAGCTCTCCCAAAAGTAGGTGAATGATTAATTTGAGAAAAATTGGCTATCTGCAATACTTTTAGAGATAATTCGCATTTACTCATTTTGAGTAGGTGAGTAATTAGCTATGGGTCTGAAACTTCACAGAGTGAAAGCTCTCCCAAAAGTAGGTGAATGAGTTATTTGAGAAAAATTGGCTATCCGCAATATTTTTAGAGATAATTCGCATTTACTCATTTTGAGTAGGTGAGTAATTAGCTATGGGTCTGAAACTTCACCAAGTGAGAGCTCTCCCAAAAGTAGGTGAATGAGTTATTTGAGAAAAATTGGCTATCTGCAATACTTTTAGAGATAATTCGCATTTACTCATTTTCAGTAGGTGAGTAATTAGCTATGGGTGTGAAACTTCACCAAGTGAAAGCTCTCCCAAAAGTAGGTGAATGAGTTATTTGAGAAAAATTGGCTATCTGCAATACTTTTAGAGATAATTCGCATTTACTCATTTTGAGTAGGTGAGTAATTAGCTATGGGTCTGAAACTTCACCAAGTGAAAGCTCTCCCAAAAGTAGGTGAATGATTAATTTGAGAAAAATTGGCTATCTACAATACTTTTAGAGATAATTCGCATTTACTCATTTTGAGTAGGTGAGTAATTAGCTATGGGTCTGAAACTTCACAGAGTGAAAGCTCTCCCAAAAGTAGGTGAATGAGTTATTTGAGAAAAATTGGCTATCCGCAATATTTTTAGAGATAATTCGCATTTACTCATTTTGAGTAGGTGAGTAATTAGCTATGGGTCTGAAACTTCACCAAGTGAGAGCTCTCCCAAAAGTAGGTGAATGAGTTATTTGAGAAAAATTGGCTATCTGCAATACTTTTAGAGATAATTCACATTTACTCATTTTCAGTAGGTGAGTAATTAGTATGGGTCTGAAACTTCACCAAGTGAAGCTCTGCCAAAAGTAGGTGAATGAGTTATTTGAGAAAAATTGGCTATCTGCAATACTTTTAGAGATAATTCGCATTTACTCATTTTGAGTAGGTGAGTAATTAGCTATGGGTCTGAAACTTCACAGAGTGAAAGCTCTCCCAAAAGTAGGTGAATGAGTTATTTGAGAAAAATTGGCTATCTGCAATACTTTTAGAGATAATTCGCATTTACTCATTTTGAGTAGGTGAGTAATTAGCTATGGGTCTGAAACTTCACCAAGTGAAAGCTCTTCCAAAAGTAGGCGAATGATTAATTTGACAAAAATTGGCTATCTGCAATACTTTTAGAGATAATTCGCATTTACTCATTTTGAGTAGGTGAGTAATTAGCTATGGGTCTGAAACTTCACCAAGTGAAAGCTCTCCCAAAAGTAGGTGAATGAGTTATTTGAGAAAAATTGGCTGTCTGCAATACTTTTAGAGATAATTCGCATTTACTCATTTTGAGTAGGTGAGTAATTAGCTATGGGTCTGAAACTTCACCAAGTGAAAGCTCTCCCAAAAGTAGGTGAATGATTTATTTGAGAAAAATTGGCTATCTGCAATACTTTTAGAGATAATTCGCATTTACTCATTTTGAGTAGGTGAGTAATTAGCTATGGGTCTGAAACTTCACCATGTGAAAGCTCTCCCACAAGTAGATGAATGAGTTATTTGATAAAAATTGGGTATCCGCAATACTTTTACAGATAATTAGCATTTACTCATTTTGAGTAGGTAAATAATTAGCTATGGGTCTGAAACTTCACCATGTGAAAGCTCTCCCAAAAGTAGGTGAATGAGTTATTTGAGAAAAATTGGCTATCTGCAATACTTTTAGAGATAATTCGCATTTACTCATTTTGAGTAGGTGAGTAATTAGCTATGGGTCTGAAACTTCACAGAGTGAAAGCTCTCCCAAAAGTAGGTGAATGAGTTATTTGAGAAAAATTGGCTATCTGCAATACTTTTAGAGATAATTCGCATTTACTCATTTTGAGTAGGTGAGTAATTAGCTATGGGTCTGAAACTTCACCAAGTGAAAGCTCTCCCAAAAGTAGGTGAATGATTAATTTGACAAAAATTGGCTATCTGCAATACTTTTAGAGATAATTCGCATTTACTCATTTTGAGTAGGTAATTAGCTATGGGTCTGAAACTTCACCAAGTGAAAGCTCTCCCAAAAGTAGGTGAATGAGTTATTTGAGAAAAATTGGCTGTCTGCAATACTTTTAGAGATAATTCGCATTTACTCATTTTGAGTAGGTGAGTAATTAGCTATGGGTCTGAAACTTCACCAAGTGAAAGCTCTCCCAAAAGTAGGTGAATGATTTATTTGAGAAAAATTGGCTATCTGCAATACTTTTAGAGATAATTCGCATTTACTCATTTTGAGTAGGTGAGTAATTAGCTATGGGTCTGAAACTTCACCATGTGAAAGCTCTCCCACAAGTAGATGAATGAGTTATTTGATAAAAATTGGGTATCCGCAATACTTTTACAGATAATTAGCATTTACTCATTTTGAGTAGGTAAATAATTAGCTATGGGTCTGAAACTTCACCATGTGAAAGCTCTCCCAAAAGTAGGTGAATGAGTTATTTGAGAAAAATTGGCTATCTGCAATACTTTTAGAGATAATTCGCATTTACTCATTTTGAGTAGGTGAGTAATTAGCTATGGGTGTGAAACTTCACCATGTGAAAGCTCTTCCAAAAGTAGGTGAATGAGTTATTTGAGAAAAATTGGCTATCTGCAATACTTTTAAGAGATAATTCGCATTTACTCATTTTGAGTAGGTGAGTAAAATGGCCGCCATTTTTGGCAAGATAAAATTTTTTTGAAAATTGGCATGGCTACTCTGCAGATATACCCTGTGGATCAAAACTTTCGTCGAAATCGCTCTATCTTGCAGGGTTTTCGAGATATAAGCATTTTTATGTTTTGCAATTTTTGAGAAAAATTCGAAAATTCAAAATGGCCGCCATTTTTGGCGAGACAAAAATTTTTTCAAAATTGGGATAACTACTCTGCAGAGATACCCTGTGGGTCAAAAATTTCGTCGAAATCGCTCTATCTAGCACGGTTTTTGAGATATAAGCATTTTTGTGTTTTGCAATTTTTACGAAAATTTCGAAAATTCAAAATGGCCGCCATTTTTGGCGAGACAAAAATTTTTTGAAAATTGGGAAAAGTACTCCGCAGAGATACCCTGCGGGTCAAAAATTTTGTCGAAATTGCTCTATCTAGCACAGTTTTTGAGATATAAGCATTTTTGTGTTTTGCAATTTTTACGAAAATTTCGAAAATTCAAAATGGCCGCCATTTTTGGCGAGACAAAATTTTTTTGAAAATTGGGAAAAGTACTCCGCAGAGATACCTTGCGGGTCAAAAATTTTGTCGAAATTGCTCTATCTAGCACGGTTTTTGAGATATAAGCATTTTTGTGTTTTGCAATTTTTGCGAAAATTTCGAAAATTCAAAATGGCCGCCATTTTGGACGAGACAAAAATTTTTTGAAAATTGGGAAAACTACTCCGCAGAGATACCCTGAGGGTCAAAAATTTCGTCGAAATCGCTCTATCTAGCACGGTTTTCGAGATATAAGCATTTTTGTGTTTTCCTTATTTGGAAAATTCGTAATGATTAATTAATCATTAATTACTCGGCCATTTCTTGACCAATCAATGCCAAAATCTAATGATTTCCAGATTTTAATAGAATGAATGTATTTGCCAAGTTTCAGGTGAATTGATAAAATTGCTTTCAAGTTATCATCCGGACAAGCTTCCCCATCGAAAAAAGACATTTTTGGTCATGTGACCTCTCTGATTGGTTGAAATGTCACTGCAGCATATTCAAAAAAATTCCCCAAGGCTACTGCCTAAACCTGCCAAATTTGAAAAGAATCCGCCTAAATGTTACAGAGTTATAAGGAAAACAAAATGCGGAGCCGGCGGAGCCGCCGGAGCCGGCGGAGCCGGCGGAGCCGGCGGAGCCTGAAGCTCTCCCATACACAAACAAGCGTCCCTTGCGGGACGCTTAATAAAACTGGGCTAGCTGAGGGTTAAAAATCCCCTATTTTTACTACATAAGGCTATAATTTCATTAGTATTTGGGACTTAAAGCTCACCAGAAAATAACAGTGTCCATTTTGCCTACTTGAATATGTTTAACCAGTTTCATATTAAAAAGTTAAAAACTCAGCAAGCAGAGAGATAACACACAAAAATAAGTTCTTAAAAGCCTAAGATAGCCATAACATTATTAATATTCAAAATTTAAATAGACAGGCACTTTCTTTGAAAAATTCAAAGATTTCAGCTCTATGAGCCACATAGTTTGACAGTTACAGGGCTTTAAAGTGGCATAATATCCATAAATTGGGTCTCTGTGGGCATTTTACAATTGTTAAAGAGACCTTAGCAATTAAACTACAGAACTGAAACTTTTGGGGGGACATACACAACAAACAAAAATTATATATAATACAGTTTAAGACTTGTCACACTAAGCATTTCCAAATAACAGGGCAAAATACAGAAAAAAAATGTCAAAAAAGGTCACTTGGGCAAGTGTCTATGGCCCTCGTACACAGGTTAAATGTCTACTAAAAGCCTTGATTTTCGGCACATGTGAAAAGGACATAATAATGCATGCCCAGATGAGATTTCAGCTCTATCAGTCACATAGTTTAACAGTCATGGGCCTTAAAACTGGCAAAAAGTCCAAATAGTGGGTCTCTATGGGGCCTTTTAGATACCTCAATGTGGCCTTCAAATTAAAGCTTCAGACTTAAAATTTGTCACATACTAAGATTACACATAGAATATGATCTAATACAGTTTAAAACTTCTCAGATTTACCATTTCCAAGTTACAGGGCAAAATATGTGAAAAATGTCTAAAAAGGGTCACTCGGGTGGGGATTTATGGTCCTCAAACACAGGTTAAATGTCTACTTAAGGCCTTGATTTTCAGCACATGTAAAAAGGACATAATAATGCATTCCCAGATGGGATTTCAGCTCCATCAATAACATAGTTTAACAGTCACAGGGCTTAAAGGTGGCAAAAAGTCCATATATTGGGTCTTTGGGAGCCCGTCAGAGACCTCAATTTGACCTTCAAATTAAAGCTTCAGACTTAAAATCTGTTACATACTAACATTACACATAGAATATATATCTAATACAGTTTGAAACTTCTCAGACTTACCATTTCCAAGTTACAGAGCAAAATATGTGAAAAATGTCTTAAAAGGGTCACTCGGGTGGGTGTTTATGGTCCTCATACATGGGTTAAATGTCTATTAAAGGCCTAAATTTTGGAGTACATACAAGAAAAACATATTGCTATATTCTCAGATGATATTTCACTTAGATGAGAGACATAGTTTGAAAGCTACAGTGCTTGAAGATGGCAAAAAGTCCATAAATTGGGTCTCTGTGGGCAATTTTGAGATCTTAAGTCGGCCTAACAGGTAAACCTACAGCCTTTAAATTTTTCACAGACAAGGATTACATATAAGAGTTACATCTAGTGCAGTTTGAGACTCATCAGAATTACCACTTCCAAATTATAGGGCAAAATAAGTTAAAAATATAGGAAAAAAGTCCTAAGTGGGGTCTTTATGGGCCTCAAAGACAATTTTCTCCTCAACTTAAAGTCTTGATTTTCGGCACATGTACTAAGAATATATTAATGTGTTCTCAGGTAAAATTTGAGGCAGATAAGCCTCATAGTTTGTGACCTAGAGGGCTCTAAGTGGCCAAAAGTGCAATTTCTGACCTTAAGGTGGCCATAAGTTCTTTATTATTGGGAGTTTAAGGTCACCTTAAAATAGGGATCTTTCTTTGGGCATCCTTAACATGTGTACCAAGTTTGAAAAAATTAATCCGTTTTTGAGTTATCGCGTCCACAAGGAAATTTCTACGGCGGCGGCGCGACGGACCTGAATCCAATATATCCCCGACTTTCGTCTGGGGATATAATAACATTGATCTTTGCAATATATTTTGTTATACTATTATCCAACTTTTTAACAGGTGATCTAATTCATTGTGTAAGTTACATACAACTATAGCAAGTAATTCCAACAAACAATATAGCAAAAGTATGTAGAACATACACTTAAATAAACCATCACATTTCATAAAATATACCGGGATACAAACAGTTACACAAAAATAGCAGCAAATTATGCATGCAACACCACATGTTAGCAAAGCAAGACACTTATATAACAAGCCACAACTATTCATTTGAAACCACAACTGTTCACTTGTCAGTGTGCAAAACATATTTAAAACAACTTATATGCTGGCAACAAATACTGAAACCCAGCTGTACAAAAGAAGCTATAAAACAATGCCTTTTGTACATCTGTACATATAAAGTTTTTTATTTTGTAGAGAAAGTCACTTTTTACGGAATTCAGTGATATCCGTACATTCACATGTTCATACATAAACAACAATCATTGCCCGTGAACGGGCTCTGTGTCAGCTGACTGTGTGTTTTGAGTTTCAGAGTAGAGGTGACAGAAGAAAAGGACACAAAAGTTGTGCCCTGAAACTGTTTTTGTGTAGTAACGTACAAAGTTAACTATTAAGGTGTAAAAAGTAGGTGAATCACATATCAAAAAAAATACTGTAAATGCAATAGTTCTCAAGTTACAACCAATTTACTCAATAGTGAAAGCCTGAAAATAGCTATTGCTCATCTATGCAATGAGTTACAGGTCTGCAATTTTACTGTATCATAGCTGATCCAAATGTAGGTGAATACCATAATTTATTATTTAAACAAAATACTGTATATGGAATAGTTTTCAGGTTAAAACTGATTTACTCAACAGTGAGAACCTGGAAGTAGCTATTGCTGAGCTATGCAATGAGTTACAGGTCTGCAATTTCACTATGTTATAGAGGAGTGAAAAGTAGGTGCATGACATATTTAAAGAAATTACTGTAAATACAATAGTTTTCAAGTTACAAGTGATTTACTCAACAGTGAGAACCTCACAGTAGCTATTTCTCAGCTAAGCAATGAGCTACAATTCTGCAATTTCACTGTTATAGCTCACTCAAAAGTAGGTGAATTACATATTAAACAAAATCCTCTAAATGCAATATTTTTCAAGTTATAACTGATTTTAATCGACAATGATAACCTCAAAATAGCTATTACTCAGCTATGCAATGAGCTACAGGTCTGCAATTTTACTTTGTTGTAGCTGAGCCAAAAGAAACTGAATAACATATTTATACAAAATTCTCTAAATGCAAGAGTTTTAAAGTTACAAGTGATTTTACTCATTATGGAAGTTACTTAAAAGTCAGAAAGTAGCTATTACTCACTTAGCTATGGGGATAGACACCCAAGTTACTCACCATGTTGAAGCTATTGGAAAAGTAGCTGAATAACATACTTTAGTAAAATGCTCTAAATGCAACACTTTTTCAAGTTATAAGTGATTTAGTGCATGATTTGATGAATTTTAATGCAGGAAAAAAATATTTTAAAACTTCATAAAAAAATAACTAGAGGAATGATTTTGCTAACAAAAGCGAAGCATCCCTGAAAGTTTAAAATGCTTTGTGGTTTTAATAAGCATGCTGTAAGAGCTAAGAATGCACAAAGCTGCGCCGTATGCTTTCCCAATACCTCTTAATACATTCTGAAGCTATAAAAGCAACGATAAAGGAGATATAAGGTTTTGAAATGTTCACACTTTGGATGGGGGTACCTCACTTCTAACAGCTCTAGGGAACAGACTAACAGACACATCTGCATGCATTTTAGAATTTATCATTCTCAATAGATAAGGTATCTTTTAACATTAACAGCAGGTCTCTGGGCCTTGTAGTTTCATCGGAGTAGATGTTCACGTGGACGCAGACACCGCAGAATGACTGACAAGTCAGCTGACATGAAAAAGTACACTGAGCTAGAAAATGAAACATAATTCATTGCACTTAATTTGAATTATAGATTTTTTGTTTATGGAAATGAAGTCAATTAGATTTGATCCTTACTTTGTAATACCCATCTAAAAATTTCCAACTCCTTGAATCCATTCCACTGTCAAATAATTATAGTAGATGCAATGACTCCATCAACACATAAAATTAGGGCTGCGAACGAGTACTCGAACCTCGGTGTACGAGGCGGTCTTGGCTTGTACTCGAGTCCATTTTAAAAACTTGGTTACTCGCGAGGTATTGTATTATCGCCTACGCAAACGCTTGTGTAAAATATGCTACATTTCAGCATTTCCGTCACATAATATCAATTAAAGTTGTTATTTTTGCTTGAAAACATACAATTTACTCCATATTCTATAATATATGGTCAAATAGAAGACGTTTTTCTTCAAAAGTTTCGTTTCCGGAACTGACTATTTGTTTACAGAAGACTTCTAATGGTAGGTACTAAATCTCGCGGTTACTCGAATTCGGGCCAGTTGTCAGTGGGCGAGTACTCGATGCCATTTTTCAGCACCCGTCACAGCCCTACATAAAATACATGTAATACCATTGGCTGTCATTTTGACATGATCATGCTGGTATTATCTGTGAGTATACTACTTAAGAAATGGTGCTCATTTAAAGCTGTAACTCGACACAAACTATACCAACAAATCAGTTTGTTATTGCCATCATTAAATACATTTACAATATAGATTTTGCAAAAAGGCACTTATCCTAAATGGTCCCAGGTCAAGGTTAACTATTTGTTCTTGAATTACCAGAACTTGGTGTTTTTTGCCAATTTTGTCACATGTCTGAGACCAGAGTAATGGAATCACTCAAATTCAAAATGATATTTCAGTAGTTTGTGTATCATAAAGAACAGTAAAATACAGGAAATTTTATGAATTTATGATAGAACAATTTTTTATTATTCAACAAAAGTTACAGGTTAACACATTGGTAAGAGATTGATTTCTGAGGGTGACTCCAGGGTTCTGTGAACACTCAACTTGCTACAGTTTTTGGGTAATTTCTCAAAACTCCTCACCACAATAGCATCAACTCACTCTCTATTCAGGTAATAATCTCGTTGTTAAGCTGAATAAAACAAAACAAAGATAAACCAGAATTAGTGAGTCACACATTACCTGCGTAAGTCATAGTCTTGTTAATATTTCTGACTATTATCAAGTAGATAATGTGTACAGTGATGCTGGAAATATATGTTGCTCTTTACTTAATTTCAGGTTAATATTTATACATTGAAAAACGCCAGGGAGACTAGGTTTACACATCACAACTTTGTCATAGTTTCAGTATTTCTAGTTGGGTCTGACTTGGTGGAGAAAAATAGGGAAGGGTGTTCACACTGCAATGACTGTCCTGTGTGAGAGGACTCACATATTTTGGTACATCTCAACTTGTCAACTAATTCTTGTCAAGAACTAGCAAAGTATACATGAAGCGTGACATAACAAATTTAATAAAACCAAAATGTCGACTATTGGTGAAAATATGGAAAATTATGTTGAAAACAAATTAGGTAAACAAATCTTACTAAAATTAAGTTTCAACCATGTTATTTATGGGAAAAATAACAATATTTAAGTGTTGTACTCTGCATGCCCCCCCCCCCCCCCCCCCCCCCCCCAATTAATTATACTTGACCAATATTTCCATATAAGCGGTTAAACTTCAATGGGGAGGGTTGTCTGAAAACCCTGTATTTATTTTAATTAAAGTAGTTTGTCTGTGGTATCCATACATACTCATCCTTAAAGAGAGACACAAAGATGTAAAGTACCTATTCTAATGGCTCTACTACTTAGTCATAGTGGCCATAACAACAAAAGTTAAATTTTGAAGGACTCTACAAATTTATCTTTAAGTTTTCTGAAACAGGAGGAGAGTGCCCGTGAACGGGCACTGTGTCAGCTGACTGAGTGTTTTTGATTTGTGAAGGTGATTAGAGGACAGAATAATTATCAGGAAAAGGGCTGTACAGAAATACAGTAAATGATAACTGAACAGCAAGTTCGAAAGAAATTCCGAAGCTGACAGAAGGAAAGGATAAAAAAGTTGTGCCCTGTAAATGGTATTATGAAGGAAAATAACAAGGTAATTGTTTAAGTGTAAAAAATAGGTTAAAACATATTTAAAGAAATACTACAAATGCAATATCCTCGTTCGACCTTGAAGAAGGGGTCCAAGGTCAAATCTAACCACCCAAATACATTCCCAGCCCATGATTTCCTATGGTTTACCATTCCAAACCTCTAGGACCAATTATAAAAGAGTTATAAGCACTTTTAAGCTTGGCTGTCCTCATTTGACCTTGAAGGAGGGGTCCAAAGGTCAAATCTGACCATACCAAAAGATTCCGAGCCAATGATTTCCTATGGGATGGTTTACCATCCCAAATCTCTGTCACCAATAATAAGCAAGTTGTAGGCACTTTCAATTTTCGCTATCCTCATTTGACCTTGAAGGAGGGTTCCAAGGTCAAATCGGACCATATCAACAGATTCACAGCCCATGATTTCCTGTCTGTTTACCATCCCAAACCTCTGGGACCAATAATAAGCGAGTTATAAGCACTTTTAAGTTTGGCTATCCTTGTTTGACCTTGAAGGAGGGGTCATTGAAGGTCAAATCTGACCACACCAAAAGATTCCCACCCCATGATTTCCTACAGGTTGGTTTATCATCCCAATCCTCTAGGATCAATAATAAGGGAGATATAAGCACTTTTCATGACTGACAAAAAACACCTGTGGCGGCCATCTTGTTTCTCAAAATGAGGCCAAAAATATTCCCAGACAACATTTTATGGTTATTAATATATACTGCAAACTTAAGAAAGCTAGCTATAATATTTTTTTTCATCAGAGCAGTAATGGTGAAATCTCTCTCTACACACTGCGGCTATCCAGTGGATACAATGATTTACTCAACAGTGAGAACCTGAAAGTAGCTATTGCTCAGCTATGCCATGACATAGAGGTCTGCAATTTCACTATGTTATAGCTGACCAAAAATTCTGTGAATAACATATTTAACAAATTACTCTAAATGTAATAGTTTTCAAGTTACAACTGATTTACTCAACAGTGAGAACCTCAAAGGAACTATTACTCAGCTATGCAATGAGCTACATGTCTGAAATTTTCCTATGTTATAGCTAACCCAAAAGTAGGTGAACAACATATTTAAGCAAACTACTGTAAATGCAATAGTTTTCAAGCTACAACTGATTTACTCAATAGTGAGAACCTGAAAATAGCTATTGCTCTGCTATGCCATGAGCTATAGGTCTGTAATTTCACTATGACTGACAAGTCAGCTGACATAAAAATGGAAAAAGAAAGGAGCCAGAGGATTTTATTCCAATTTGATGACTTTAAGCAGGCCATATGTCCATTAACATTTTGAGTTTAAGGTCACCATAAAGTCAGGATATTCCTTTGGCAAATCTTAATATATGTGCCAAGTTTGGTTGAAAATGTGAACAAGAGGAGAGTGCCCGTGAACGGGCACTGTGTCAGCTGACTGAATGTTTTTGATTTGTGATGGTGATAATGAGAGGAAAGCATAATTATCAGGGAAAGGGCTGTACAGAAATACAGTAAATGGTAACTGAACAGCATGTTCGAAAGATATTCTGAAGCTGACAGAAGAAAAGGACAAAAAGGTTGTGCCCTGCAAATGGTATTATGAAATAAAGTAACAAGGTAATTGTTTAAGTGTAAAAAGTAGGTTAAAAATATTTAAAGAAATACTATAAATGCAATATCCTCGTTCGACCATGAAGAAGGGGTCCAAAGGTCAAATCTGACCATACCAAAAGATTCCCAGCCAAAAAATTTAGGATGGTTTACCATCCCAAACCTCTCGGACCAATAATAAGTGAGTCATAGGCACTTTTTAAGTTTGGCTATCCTTGTTTGACCTTGAAGGAGGGGTCCAAGGTCAAATCCGACCACACAAAAAAATTCCCAGCCCATGATTTCCTGTAGCTTGTTTACCATCCCAAACTTGTAGGACCAATAATAAGCGAGTTCTAAGCAATTGTAAGTTTGGCTATCCTCAATTGACCTTGAAGGAGGGGTCCCAGGTCAAATCCGACCACACCAAAAGATTCCCAGCCCATGATTTTCTATAGGTTGGTTTTCCATTCGAAACCTCTAGGACCAATAATAAGCGAGTTATAAGCACTTTTAAGTTTGGCTATCCTCATTTGACCTTGAAGGAGGGGTCCAAGGTGAAATTCGACCACACCAAAAAATTCCCAGCTCATGATTTTCTATAGGTTGGTTTTCATTCGAACCTCCAGGACCAATAATAAGCGTGTTATAAGCACTTTTATGTTTGGCTATCCTCATTTGACCTTGAAGGAGGGTTCCAAGGTCAAATCGGACCATATTAACAGATTCCCAGCCCATGATTTCCTACAGGTTGGATACAATGATTTACTCAACAGTGAGAACCTGAAAGAAGCTATTGCTCCGCTATGCCATGAGCTATATGTCTGTAATTTCACTATGTTATAGCTAACCCAAAAGTAGGTGAACAATATATTTTAACAAAATACTCCAAATGCAATATTTTTCAAGTTATAGCTGATTTACTCAACAGTCAGTGCCTGAGAATAGCTATTGCTCAGTTGTGCCATGGTTGAGCTACAGGTCTGTAATTTCACTATGTTATAGCTGACCCAAAAGTAGCTGAATAACATATTTGCACAAATTTCTGTAAAGGCAATAGTTTTCCAATTACAACTGATTTACTCAACAGTGAGAACTTCAAAGTAGCTATTACTCAGCTATGCAATGAGCCACAGGTCTGGAACTTCACTATGTTATAGCTGACCCCAAAATAGGTGAATAACATATTGCAACAAAATACTCTAAATGCAATAGTTTTCAAGTTATAAGTGATTTACTCAACAGTGATAACCTAAAAGTAGCTATTACTCAGCTATGCCATGAGCTACAGTTCTGAAATTTTACTATGTTATAGCTGACCCAAAAGTAGCTGAATAACATATTTATACTAAATTCTCTAAATGCAATAGTTTTCAAATTACAAGTGATTTACTCAACATTGAGAACTTCAAAGTAGCTATTACTCAGCTATGCAATGAGTCACAGATCTGGAACTTCACTATGTTATAGCTGACCCCAAAATAGGTGAATAACATATTGCAACAAAATACTCTAAATGCAATAATTTCCAAGTTATAAGCGATTTACTCAACAGTGATAACCTAAAATTAGCTATTACTCAGCTATGCCATGAGCTACAGGTCTGAAATTTTACTATGTTATAGCTGACCCAAAAGTAGGTGAACAACATATTTAAGCAAAATACTGTAAATGCAATAGTTTTCAAGTTACAACTGATTTACTCAATAGTGATGACCTAAAAGTAGCTATTATTCAGCTATGCCATGAGCTACAGGTCTGAAATTTTACTATGTTATAGCTGACCCAAAAGTAGCTGAATAACATATTTATACTAAATTCTCTAAATGCAATAGTTTTGCAATTACAACTGATTTACTCAATAGTGAGAACCTCAAAGTAGTTATTACTCAGCTATGCAATGAGCTACAGGTCTGAAATTTTACTATGTTATAGCTGACCCAAAAGTAGGTGAACAACATATTAAACCAAAATACTGTAAATGCAATAGTTTTCAAGTTACAACTGATTTACTCAATAGTGATGACCTAAAAGTAGCTATTACTCAGCTATGCCATGAGCTACAGGTCTGCAATTTTACTATGTTATAGCTGACCCAAAAGTAGCTGAATAACATATTTACACGAAATTCTCTAAATGCAATAGTTTTCCAATTACAACTGATTTACTCAATAGTGAGAACTTCAAAGTAGCTATTACTCAGCTATGCAATGAGCCACAGATCTGAAACTTCACTATGTTATAGCTGATCCCAAAATAGGTGAATAACATATTGAAACAAAATACTCTAAATGCAATAGTTTCCAAGTTATAAGCGATTTACTCAACAGTGATAACCTAAAAGTAGCTATTACTCAGCTATGCCATGAGCTACAGGTCTGAAATCTTACGATGTTATAGCTGACCCAAAAGTAGCTGAATAACATATTTATACGAAATTCTCTAAATGCAATAGTTTTGTAGTTATAAGCGATTTACTCAACAGTGATAACCTAAAGTAGCTATTACTCAGCTATGCCATGAGCTACAGGTCTAAAACTTTACTATGTTATAGCTGACCCAAAAGTAGCTGAATAACATATTTATACGAAATTCTCTAAATGCAATAGTTTTTAAGTTACAAGTGATTCTACTCATGATGGAAGTTACTGAAAAGCCCAAAAGTAGCTATTACTCACTTAGCTATTGAGACAGGCACCCAACTTACTCACCATATTGTAGCTATGAAAAAAGTAGCTGAATAACATATTTTAACAAAATGCTCTAAATGCAACACTTTTCAAGTTATAAATGATTTTATGCATGATTTCAAATTTCAATTATTAAAAAAATTTATTTAAAAAAAAGTAAGACAGATCCAGGTCTCATACTCACACAAGAGAATCTACCTCTGGCCTAGTACATATATGCAAGATATGAGAGAAATCCCTGCAATAGTCACTGAGAAAATTGTGATTAAGTGTTGAAATTTTCACACTTTTGGTGGGGGTACCCCCCTTGTAATGTCTCTAGCAAACAGACGAACAGACAGATTTGCATGCCTTGAACAATTTTTCATCCTCGATAGATAAGGTATCTTTTAAAAAAACAGCATGTCTCTAGGCCTTGTAGTTTTGGAGGAGAAGTTGTTCACGCGGACACGTACGCGTACGCCCACGCCGCAGAGTGACGACATAAAAAACTGGCCCTCACTTATCTTCCTGTTCACATGGTTCTTCAGGGTTTGCCATCAGAGTATCGCTGTCGACACTGGTTTGGTCCGACTCACTGGTGACATCAGAATCACTGATCAGGTTGCTATGGACATCTGGTGGCATGGCAAGGTGGGAGGCTGGGTAAATATAGTGTTCATTAATCAACTTTTACCATTAACATACAGGAATTTTACGTTGCTTAACCCTACAGGTTACATTTCCTGAATTTATTAATTTAAATAATTCTCATTTGGGACTCTTTTACTGTATCAATAATATATCATAAAAAGTTTTTTTTACCCAGCACGGAAGACTTTATATAAAAGTTGACATTTACAAACCTTTAAAGAACTGATCACGATAGGTAATTTATTGCAAAGTGTCCATATAGTTCAGATAAACTGAATTTTATAAATCCATTTGAAAACAATATGAACTAGAGGATCGCTCGCAAAAAAAAAAGCGTCCCAAAAAGGATATAAAGGTGAGTGCTAAAGTATTAAGAAAATGCTTCGTTTCTAGCCTTATACTGTTGTGGCAACCAAAGTCAGCGCAGTCTGCTCTATCTAGCACGGTTTTCAAGATATAAGCATTTTTGTGTTTTGCAAAAAATAAAAAAATTTAAAATGTCCGCTATATTTGGTGAGACAAAAATATTTTGAAAATTGGCATGGCTACTCTGCAGAGATACCCAGCAGGTCCAAAATTTTGTTGAGTTCGCTCCATATAGCACGGTTTTCGAGAAATAAGCATTTTTGTGTTTTGCAAAAACTTTGAAAATTCAAAATGGCCACCATTTTTGGGGAGACAAAAATTTTTGTCAAGACCACTGCCGCGGTGTGTATCTCCCGCCGAGCATTAAAGGAGAAGAAATAGCTTTTCCGAGATATTCACAATTTTTCATTTTTTGTGTGTGAAAGCTCTTCCAAAAGTAGGTGAATGAGTTATTTGAGAAAAATTGGCTATCTGCAATACTTTTAGAGATAATTCGCATTTACTCATTTTGAGTAGGTGAATAATTAGCTATGGGTCTGAAACTTCACCAAGTGAAAGCTCTCCCAAAAGTAGGTGAATGATTTATTTGAGAAAAATTGGCTATCTGCAATACTTTTAGAGATAATTCGCATTTACTCATTTTGAGTAGGTGAGTAATTAGCTATGGGTCTGAAACTTCACAGAGTGAAAGCTCTCCCAAAAGTAGGTGAATGAGTATTTGATAAAAATTGGCTATCTGCAATACTTTTACAGATAATTAGCATTTACTCATTTTGAGTAGGTAAATAATTAGCTATGGGTCTGAAACTTCACGGAGTGAAAGCTCTCCCAAAAGTAGGTGAATGAGTTATTTGAGAAAAATTGGCTATTTGCAATACTTTTAGAGATAATTCGCATTTACTCATTTTGAGTAGGTGAGTAATTTTTGCGAAAAATTCGAAAATTCAAAATGGCCGCCATTTTTGGCAAGACAAAATTTTTTTGAAAATAGGCATGGCTACTCTGCAGAGATACCCTGTGGGTCAAAAAATTCGTCGAAATCGCTCTATCTAGCACGGTTTTAGAGATATAAGCATTTTTATGTTTTGCAATTTTTGCGAAAAATTCGAAAATTTAAAATGGCCGCCATTTTTGGCGAGACAAAAATTTTTTCAAAATTGGGATAAGTGCTCCGCAGAGATACCCTGCGGGTCAAAAATTTCGTCGAAATCACTCTATCTAGCACGGTTTTCGAGATATAAGCATTTTTGTGTTTTCCTTATTTGGAAAATTCGTAATGATTAATTAATCATTAATTACTCGGCCATTTCTTAACCAATCAATGCCAAAATCTAATGATTTCCAGATTTTAATAGAATGAATGTATTTGCCAAGTTTCAGGTGAATTGATAAAAGTCCTTTCAAGTTATCATCCGGACAAACTTCCCCATCGAAAAAAGACATTTTTGGTCTTGTGACCTCTCTGATTGGTTAAAATGTCACTGCAGCATATTCAAAAAAATTCCCCAAGGCTACTGCCTAAACCTGCCAAATTTGAAAAGAATCCGCCTAACGGTTACAGAGTTATAAGGAAAACAAAATGCGGAGCCGCCGGAGCCGCTGGAGCCTGAAGGTCTCCCATGTACAAATTAGTCATGATGGAGAATTAGCACTTCACGTAATACCCGAGTTCAGATGTGGGACAATATCTAATGTTTTCAACATTTTCTGACAGTATGTCAAAACATAAGGGTGCAGTGAAACTAATAATATAACTGTACCCTTGAGAATCACATAAGCAAACCATTTTAAAACTGTTATCCAGCATTTCATATATACATAGATTTTAATATAACTGAACCAAGTCAAGTTGAATCTCAAAGGACTACAATATTATCTATTACTGACCTCAGAATTCGAACTGATAGCGTAACTTTTAATGGCCAAAAAATGGTCCTTTGAGGACCTCACATTCATCTCTACTTAAAAAGGATTGCTATTTAACAGAGATCTGTATGTCATGTACAAGTTGGGATTTTGTAAATCTTGTACAAGTTATAACTTGTACGGCTGAGTTGTACAAGTTATAACTTGTACAAAATCCCAACTTGTACATGACATGTATATTACAGGGTTCTGTACAGACAATTATGCAAACTAACCTGGCAAATTGACTTGAGTAGTGGGAAGATATGCGAGGTTCTCTGTAGAGTAGGTTGGAGGTGCCCCAACTGCTGGAGGAGCTGGAATATCAGCACCGTCTCCAATCTACATGCAAAGTATAAAGCAGAAAATGTAAGGAGTAGAATATGTCCATCAACTCAAAGCTCTCAGAATTAAAAAAGCTTTATTCGTGTTGAATAAAATAAAATTTAAATGATGGCACTGTCTAAAATTAAACTGAAGTATCCAGAAGTTTACACCTTACTTTACAAACAATATGAACATATGATCAAATGAAGAACATTTTAACATGTTTTAACAGCCTATAACTTCCAGTTAAGACTTAAAATTGAACTTCTGTGCCAGTGAGTGAAGTAAATCTTTTGTTCTTTAAAATACTTTCATTCATATATTCCTCTCGTAAGTCCATACAAGTTGCATATTGAAGAGCTGGGTCTTACATGGCATTCAGCACTTGGAATTAAGGCACCAGTCATACTGGTATGTGAAAACTTTGGCAAACTTGAATACTTTGGTGGCTCCTTGGGTTGATCTATAATATCTTCATAGCTTGGGAGGTAGAAAATCTTTTCTGCAATGAAATACAGTAATGTACAAGCAAACAGATGGAGTTTTTATAAAATAGCATCAGAGATGCCCATACCCCACAGCCTAGGAAAATATTTTTAACACCATGAGAGATAGAAGTAGTGCATCAGTAAAAAGTTCAGGATACTTTCAGAGCACTGTCAGTTATATAAAAGTCCAAATAATGTTTAAATAGAGAAAATAATGTCTAACAGAAAGATAATGCATGTAAAGATGAAGTATTAAAACAAGACAATTCAATAACAAGATGACAGCATTAATCAGTAAGCTAAACATTACGACACTCTTTATCTACATCTGGCACAGCCGAATTATGGTTTGGATGTTTTGAATATTACCATGCATGCAGAAGTGGCAATACATTCAATGAATGCTTATGTGTGGTGTTGGAGCAAAGTCTGTGGCTCACATGATGAAATTCCATCTGTTACAATAGAAAGTTGTAAAAGTAAAATTCTTAATGAATTCTAATATGACTTTAACAGTGCTTAATCTGCATCAAAAGACAGATCCAAAGGTGCAACAAGATTTTAAAGGTCAAAGTCAATACGACAAATTCAAAGGTCAAATCAAGGTCACACCATGATGCTGCACACCTACATCCGCTAACCAATGTCTGTACCAAGCATCAACTTCTTACACCTTACGGTTTCCGAGATATAGCCCGGACAAGATTTTATAGGTCAAGGTCACTACGGCAAGGTCAAAGGTCAAATCAAGGTCCCTACCAAGTATCAACTTCCTACGCCTTATGGTTTCTGAGATATAGCCCGGACAAGATTTATAGGTCAAGGTCACTATGGCAAGGTCAAAGGTCAAATCAAGGTCACACCATGATGTTGCACACCTACACCCCCCTAACCAATGTTCCTACCAAGTATCAACTTCCTACACCTTACGGTTTCTGAGATAGAGCCCGGACAAACTTTTTCCTGCCACCCGCCCGCCCGCCCATCCGGACACCATGGGTGAAAACAATACCCCGACAGCCCTTAAGGGCTGTGGGGTAAAAACTAAACAGTCCAACCCCTTTCAACAATGTCTAGCATAATTCCCTTAAATAGAGTTCCAATACAACACAGCTGTGTTGGTGAATCTGATTGGTTAAAAGGAAAAATCTTTGAATTATAATTCATGTCATAGTCTTCCCATATACAGTGTCATTAAAAAGCATATTTAAACATAATTGAACCCTTATATAAGAATAACAACTAGACAAAAGTTTTTGTACACAAAAACAAAGCATCCCTACAGCTTGTAAAGTCTATGTAAAGTTCTAAAGGAGCACTGTAAAGAGGTAAATGTTATTAGTGAAGAGAAATGCTACTGAAACGATTATGTTAGGGTCATAAGAGCGACCGTAAAACCAAACAAGCAACTAGAAATAGGACGCCCTGTTGCTTGTAGCTGCGACATATGAATAGAAACAGGATAGCATAGAAGAACACACATTATCATGTGTAATGTCCACCCTATCAACCTTTTGTTAAGAAGATAGAAGCAAATTCCTGTTTTTCTATTTTTGGCAAAAATTCGAAAATTCAAAATGGCCGCCATTTTTGGGAAAAGGAAAATTTTTTGAAAATTGCCAAGAGTACATTTCTTAGATACCCTATGGGTCGAAAATTTCAATGAAATAACTCTATTTTGCACGGTTAAGGCCAGTTTGTGTTTTTCCATTTTTGGCAAAAATTCGAAAATTCAAAATGGCCGCCATATGTGGGGAGGGGAAAATTTTTGGAAAATTGCAAAGAGTACATTTCTTAGATACCCCTTGGGTCGAAAATTTCGCCGAAATCGCTCTATCTCGCACGGTTAAGGAGATAGAAGCAAATTTGTGTTTTGCCATTGTTGGCAAAAATGCGAAAATTCAAAATGGCCGCCATTTTTGGGGAGGGGAAAATTTTTTGAAAATTGCAAAGATTACATTCCTTAGATACCCTGTGGGTCGAAAATTTCGACGAAATCGCTCCATCTCGCACGGTTAAGGAGATAGAAGCGAATTTGTGTTTTGCCATTTTTGGCAAAAATTCTAAAATTCAAAATGGCCGCCATTTTTGGGGAGGGGAAAATTTTTGGAAAATTGGAAAGATTACATTCCTTAGATGCCCTGTGGGTCGAAAATTTCGACGAAATCGCTCTATCTCGCACGGTTAAGGAGATAGAAGCAAATTTGTGTTTTGCCATTTTTGGCAAAAATTCTAAAATTCAAAATGGCCGCCATTTTTGGGGAGGGGAAAATTTTTTGAAAATTGTAAAGATTACATTCCTTAGATACCCTGTGGGTCGAAAATTTCGACGAAATCGCTCTATCTCGCACGGTTAAGGAGATAGAAGCAAATTTGTGTTTTGCCATTTTTGGCAAAAATTCGAAAATTCAAAATGGCCGCCATTTTTGGGGAGGGGAAAATTTTTTGAAAATTGCAAAGATTACATTCCTTAAATACCCTGTGGGTCGAAAATTTCGACGAAATCGCTCTATCTCGCACGGTTAAGGAGATAGAAGCAAATTTGTGTTTTGCCATTTTTGGCAAAAATTCAAAATGGCCGCCATTTTTCGGGAGGGGAAAATTTTTGGAAAATTGCAAAGAGTACACTCCTTAGATACCCTGTGGGTTGAAAATTTCGACGTAATCGCTCTATCTCACACAGTTAAGGAGATAGAAGCAAATTTGTGCTTTGCCATTTTTGGCAAAAATTCGAAAATTCAAAATGGCCGCCATTTTTGGGGAGGGGAAAATTTTTGGAAAATTGGAAAGATTGCATTCCTTAGATACCCAGTGGGTCGAAAATTTCGACGAAATCGCTCTATCTCGCACGGTTAAGGAGATAGAAGCAAATTTGTGTTTTGCCATTTTTGGCAAAAGTTCGAAAATTCAAAATGGCCGCCATTTTTGGGGAGGGGAAAATTTTTGAAAATTGCAAAGAGTACATTCCTTAGATACCCTGTGAGTCAAAAATTCTGTCGAAATCGCTCTATCTCTTACGGTTTCTGAGATATTAGCAAATTACTCAAAAGTAGTACTGAAAATACACAATGAAGTACCTAAATGGCTATTACTCATGTACTGACAAAGCTATCAGTCCCAAATGCAATACCAAGCGAGCTATGGACATAACAATCTTGTATTCAAAATTGTAGTAAAATATCTTTAATTACTTTGGCTTAAATGCACGGAAACCAATGGGTACTGAAAATAGCTGTACTTAAGTATTACTCAGTAAGCAAAAGAGGTACAACAGCCAAAAGCAATCCCAAGCAAGCTACTGACCCAATAAGCCTGCATACCAAATTTGGTGACAATAGCTCTAATACTTTTCCTTTAAATGAGCGGAAACCATGCGTGACGCCGGACATCGGACGCCGGACATCGGACATCGGACGCCGGACATCGGACGGCGCAAAAAGCAAAAATAATATATCCACCCCCCAGGGGGGTGGACATAATCAGTGCCCGTGAATGGGTTTTGCATCAGGTGACTGTGGTTTGAGTTACAAAGTAGAAGTGAAAGCATAAAAGGAGACACAAGTTGCCCAGTTATGAAATGAGCTATGGGTCTGCAAATGTAACTATCTTATAGCTGCCTAAAAGTAGGTGCATAATATATTTAAAGAAAATTCTATAAATGAAATAGTTTTGAAGTTACAAGTGATTTACTCAACAGTGAAAACCTGGAAATACTACTGCTCAGCTAGTTAATGAGCTAAAGTTTCACAGAATCACTGCTATAGGTGACCCTAAAGTTGATGAATAACAAATTAAAAAAAAACTCTAAATGTAATAGTTTTCAAGTTACAACCAACTTACTCAAAAGTGAGAACCTGAAAGTAGCTATTGCTCAGCTATGCAATGAGCTACAGGTCTACAATTTAACTGTTGCAGCTCACCCAAAAGTAGGCGATTAACATATTTAAACACAATTCTGTAAATGCAATAGCTTTTAATTTACAAGCGCTTTACTCATTATGGAAGCCACTGAAAAGTCAGGAAGTAGTTAATACTGACTTAGCCATTGGGAAAGGTTCCAAAGTTACTCACCATGTTGTAGGTATGGATAAAGTAGCTAAATAATATACTTTAACAAAATACTGTAAATGCAATACTTTTTAAGTTAGAAGTGATTTAGTGCATGATTTCATGAATTTCAATGCATTAAAAATTATTTTAAAAATTCATTAAAAATAATTAACAAAGATCCGGGCCTCATACTCACGCAAGGGAATCTACTTGCAGGCTAGTACATATATCCAAGGTAAGAGATAAATCCCTTCCATAGTCAATGAGAAAAATTGTAATGAAATGTTGAAATTTTCACACTTTGGATGGGGGTACCTTTCTTGTAATGGCGATGGGGAACAGACGAACAGACCGGTCTGTATGCCTTGAACAATTTGTCATCCTCGACAGACAAGGTATATTTTAAATGTAACAGCATGCCTCTGGGCCATGTACTTATAGAGAAGTTGTTCACAAGGATGTGGATGCGTACCGGACAATGCAGAGTGATACCACTTCGTCAAATGTCCCTTGCTCAACCTCTTTTATGTGTTGAGCAGCTACTTCACTAGCTCTCAGCATGTCAACTGCTGCATTTAGATTGGCTACCTTCTATCTAAACATCTGTGCCCTTGCGGCCTTGTATTTCATCCCCATAACCACTCACTCTCTCAACAAACTGTCAATCATTGCTTCCAAGTTGCAAAACTTTAAAAGTTGTCTTAGTCTGTTAACCCAGTGATCCACATTTTAATTGAGTAGAACTTGTACTGTTTGTAAATCTCATTTTGGGTTGCTTTGAAATAACTTTAGTCATTTGACCTAAAGTGCCTTTATGCACTTTGCTATATCTTTGCATATTTACTAAGATTCTAAAACAATGTCTACCCATAACATAGAGTTTCACCAAGTCCTTTTGTCTTTTATGTAATATATGGGTACTGTATGATCTTTGGAGAAACAACCAGCCCATTTTTTCAGAGACTATCCCTCATACTCGAGAATGCTTGTGCTATAATGAACTCTTGTAAGTGTCCAGTTTAAATTTAACTGTTGTAGTTACTGATGGATATAAATACAAAGACTTGGAGCAAGTCTACCTATAACTGATCTGAAACTTGCAAACCTTACATTCTTTGATTTCTCTCTTAGTCCAGTCGTAACTTTGTAATTTTCCCATTGATCTTTGAAAAATGTCGAATTACTAAGTAAGTCACCTTTTACCTCCATTGGAGCTGGAACAAGGATATTAAAAAAAGCCTTTCTGAATATTTTCATTGTGCTATGTATTATATCAAGTTGTTACTATTTGTATCCTATTATGAGATGTATTCCTCCATAATGTGGTTTTCTTCACAAGATTAAACTACTGCTGTTTACCTTTATAAAAGGATCTTAGAGTTCAAGAGGTGATCATTCCCATAAACTGGATTTACTTTACAACTGTCTTAGCCTTTCCCAAAGTCTCTACTTATAACTGTATAACTCAAAACAGGGCCCAAGGCCAAATCTATCCACATCAGATTATTCCTAGCTATGGTTTCCCATAGGTTGATTTCATATTGCAAACCCTAGGACCAATAATAAGTAAGCTAAAAACACCTTTAACTTTGGCTATCCTCTTTTGACCTTGAAGGAAAGGCCCAAAGTGAAATCTGATCACATCAGAAGATTCCCACCCCATGATTTACTGTACACTGGTTTCACATTGCTAACTTCTAGGACCAATAATAAACGAGTTATAAACACTTTTAAATTAGTCATTACAGGTTAGGATGGTTGATCAAGATTACGGCAAATATAAACCACCAGCAATTAACCTTACTTATTTCAAAAACAGTTTTACAGCTTTAAAAATAAACAAATTATCTGAAAGCTATGTTATCTGTAGATAATGTCAGTAATACATGATATTATTTCTACAATGTACTGTGGTATATTACAGGAAATAAAATGAATATGATGCAATGTCTGTTATTATTGGGACTTGTCAAATATTATTTGTATTCATCTTGGACACATCCATCACCAATATTCCATCAGACAATGCCACAAATTGGTCTTATATTAAAAAGGTGATTAAAATGGTGATTTCAAATGAAACAATCTGTGCACCTGAACAAGGCTACATGTTTTTTTTCCATCCTTGAAGTATACTGCCTTGCTACCAACTATCGCCGGCTACCAATTATCGCCACCAGAAAATAAAACGTTCATATTTCAGTTATGGTTATATATTTTGAAAGCTTTTTGTTGTGTATTTGTTCCACTCACTTTGGTTATAGTTTTACCTTATTTGCTAGGCTTGGGATGCTATTTTGGTGAAGTTATATCCATTTGAATTCTGTCTGGCGATAATTGGTACCCGGCGATAATTGGTAGCAAGGCAGGATATACAACAGTGTCTTTTCTCCAAATTCTCATTGAGTGGAAAAACAGAAGGTTGAATCCACTGTATTAAGTTGGCATGGATGTGTATATCTTTACACAGAAAGAATGTGTCCATATTGTCATGTAAAAGTAATTACATAAAATTACATAAATTACATAAAATACAGTCATCGTTAAAGGCCATAGGAAACGTTTTTCACAAAAATTGTGAGGTTAACTTAATTCAGTAGACAAACACCCAGAATGAAAATGTGGTTTATATTAAGAAATATATGGTACAAGAGGCATAAATAGCATTAGAAATATAAGTGTATATGCATTGAACTACTTCCTTTATTTCTATTTTATTTAGCCGTGCCGCATCACGCCGCGCTAGTGTACAATGAGCTTATTATAATAAGTGGTTAAAAATTATGTAAAACCTGAGAAAAAATACAGCATCTGGAAAAAATAAAGGCTAGTGGGCTTTTTTCTGGCAAAGAAACTTGCTATCTTCCTTCAGTTTGTAAATGTAGATCTTCAACTAAACAGAACTTCCTTATGAGCCTGTGACGTCATCAATCATCTTCTACGAGGAAAAACAATATGTTGGCTTTTTACTCCACCAGTGAAAACCGCTGGGAAAAATCGCCCAAATGTGCAAAGTAAAGAAAATTTGCCTGCTTAGCATGTAGTAAAAATCGTACCGCGCCACGTAAATGTGCAAGGGCCTTAACAGTTCAAACAAACACAGATTTGCTGTAAATGAAATAGGCCTGTCTTGGAATGCAGAAAGCATAAACATTTGTATGAGATATTACCTCCTATTTTTTTCAAGGTTCTTAAACTGTGATGGGAAAGTAGTCTTTCACTAGTGAAATATTTACATAAAACTAAGGATCTGTTGATAAATTCAAAAGTTGTCATAAAAATGTACTGAATACTGTTTTTTTTGCCTTTTATCACCGGTACTTCTATCAAGATAAAGTATGATGTAAAGTGAAATCAAAATATACAATTTGTTTTTACTTGCATAAATAATTTATCAAAGCATGATGTTGTAGTCAAATTTATTAAATTTATTTGAAAGAATCCTTAAAGTTCTAACTTTTAATAAAAGTCTTTTATATTATCAGTTCATGAAACAATTCATTATATAGTGGTCTTTCCTTCAGATAGTAGTTTAGTACTTTTTGACCATAAGTTTGGATAATTTTACGTTTTGGAAATTAGCTGGTTACATTTTTTTTTCTAAATTTTTAAGCCTTTGTTGAGACTGAGAAAATTAAATGTGTTTGATGGAAATTTTTATCAACAGTATACACTATAGTTTGGTAGCCGCATTCTGTGTACTATGATGAAAGCATTGTTTACGGCTTTGGTGGGAAAGTTCTGAACTAATTTGGGGAACATTTGTGATTATCCTTGCTTGAGGCCCAGTTCTAAAGACATTTATGTTGTATTTATTTCATCTCCTAGCAATAATTAGTTTTCAAAATTAAAAAATAACTATCAAAACTCATCTCACAGTTGAACCTGGTTGACTGCATTGTTTTGTGATTTTTATCCAACTTGCTTAAAAACCTCTCTAAATATTTTTTTATCTGAAACAAATATAAAAGATGTTCTCCAGGCTATTTCAGAAACTTACAGCGCCAGAATGATGTCTTATAGACAAATAAAATTCATAAAACCAGATGGCGACAGTTGTGAAAATCTTGAAAAAACAGCCAGAAAGTGACTGAATATACCGTGTAACCTTGTCCAGACGCATCTTATTTTTACAAAAATTGAACTTTCATATGTATATGTTATTGTTGATGAATGATCTGAAAATGTTTCCTATGACCTTTAATCAAAGATTATGAAGTCCTTTTTACAAATACAAACAGAAGAAAACAAAGTAATATATGGTGTTTCTGCAACATCTAGGATCAATAATAAGCGAGTTATAAGCACTTTTAAGTTTGGGTATGCTCGTTGGACCTTGAGCGAGGGGCCCAACGTCAAATGCGACCACACCAGAAGATTCCCAGCACATGATTTCCTATATGTTGGTTTACCATCACAAAGCTGTAGGACCAATAATAAGCGAGTTATAAGCACTTTTAAGTTTGGCTATCCTCGTTTGACCTTGAAGGAGGGGGCCAAGGTCAAATCCGACCACACCAGAAGATTCCTAGCCCATGATTTCCTACATGTTGGTTTACCATCCCAAAGCTCTAGGGCCAATAATAAGCGAGTTATAAGCATTTTTATGTTTGGCTATCCTCTTTGGACCTTGAACGAGGGGCCCAACGTCAAATGCGACCACACCAGAAGATTCCCAGCCCATGATTTCCTATATGTTGGTATACCATCCCAAACCGCTAGGACTAATAATAAGCGAGTTATAAGCACTTTTGAGTTTGGCTATCCTCATTTGACCTTGAAGGAGAGGCCCAAGGTCAAATCTAACCACACCAGAAGATTCCCTGCGCATGATATCCTATATGTTGGTATACCATCCCAAACCTCTAGGGCCAATAATAAGCGAGTTATAAGCACTTTAAACTTTGCCTATCCTCGTTTGACCTTGAAGGAGAGGCCCAAGGTCAAATCTGACCACACCAGAAGATTCCCTGCACATGATTTCCTATATGTTGGTATACCATCACAAACCTCCAGGACCAATAATAAGCGAGTTATAAGCACTTTTAAGTTTCGCTCTCCTCATTTGACCTTGAAGGAGGGGCCCAAGGTCAAATCCGACCACACCAGAAGGTCCCCAGCCCATGATTTCCTATATGTTGGTATACCATCACAAACCTCTAGGACCAATAATAAGCGAGTTATAAGCACTTTTAAGTTTGGCTATGCTTGTTTGACCTTGAAGGAGGGCCCAAGGTCAAATCCCACCACACCAGAAGATTCCTAGCCCATGATTTCCTACATGTTGGTTTACCATCCCAAAGCTCTAGGACCAATAATAAGCGAGTTATAAGCATTTTTATGTTTGGCTATCCTCTTTTGACCTTGAAGGAGAGGCCCAAGGTTAAGTCAGACCACACCAAAAGATTCCCAGCCCATGATTTCCTATATGTTGGCATACCATCCCAAACCTCTAGGACTAATAATAAGCGAGTTATAAGCACTTTTCAGTTTGGCTATCCTCATTTGACCTTGAAGGAGAGGCCCAAGGTCAAATCTAACCACACCAGAAGATTCCCAGCCCATGATTTCCTATATGTTGGTATACCATCCCAAACCGCTAGGACTAATAATAAGCGAGTTATAAGCACTTTTGAGTTTGGCTATCCTCATTTGACCTTGAAGGAGAGGCCCAAGGTCAAATCTAACCACACCAGAAGATTCCCTGCGCATGATATCCTATATGTTGGTATACCATCCCAAACCTCTAGGGCCAATAATAAGCGAGTTATAAGCACTTTAAACTTTGCCTATCCTCGTTTGACCTTGAAGGAGAGGCCCAAGGTCAAATCTGACCACACCAGAAGATTCACAGCACATGATTTCCTATATGTTGGTATACCATCCCAAACCTCTACGACCAATAATAAGCGAGTTCAAGGCTTAATCTTAGCAAAATTTTTATGAACTTATAATCAATCGCCCGTCAATCGGTCAATTATGGCCCGACTGATCCCAATATCGACTGGCGCCTAGATTCTTCCCTCAGGAATGTGCATACCAAATTTGGTTGACCCACACCCAGTACTTTCTGAGGAAATCTAGTGAAAAGGAAGTAAATTTTTTTTAATTTTTGATAATGTGACCTTGATAAAGGTCAAAGGTCAAATTTATGCCTGCCAAAAAATTTCCCCACGCCTATAGAAGAACACAGCCACATATCAATTGGATAGGCCTAATAACAAGGGAAATATTCAAGGGAGACGATAATGCGGCGGCGGCGGTGGCGGCGGCGGCGGCTGACTGAAAACCAGGGGTGAAACCAATAAGCGTCCTCTTTTCAAGGGACGCTTAATAATCCATCACTGGTTGGACATTATGTAGAATTAAGGTCCGATTGACACTGTAGAACCACTCAGGCTTCAATTTGGTGGTACTAAACTATTACTAAAGTAAACGTAAGGTTCCAATTTGACTAATTCATTTAAGATTTGCTGTCAGGTCTAGAAACTCTGGATGAGTAGACGTATTTATCTGATCCCTTAAAATTCTACTGATCAGGGTCCAAATGTAAACAATATAAAAAAGCATGACTGAGTTTGCAGACTGGGTAAAAGCCACAGATAATCATTATCATTTTCATAGGCTCCCCAAAAATTCGTAAACAACTCTTCCCTCACTTCCCTATCAATATTCTGGGAAATCAGGTTTCGCCAGCACAAAGTGTCAGGAACCTCACAGTGGTGTTCAACTCTAATTTCAATTTGACAAACCACGTGTCACAAATCATTAAGTCTACTAGAGTACATGCGAGAAACCTCTACAGAATTTGTCCCCTTCTAGACCTGAATACATCAGTGCTGTTAGCAAATGCTTTGGTGAGCAGCAGGTTGGATTACTACAATTCACTCTTCTTATCGCTCACTGATTTTGAGTTAAGGAGATTGCAGCTAGTCCAAAACTCACTCTGCAGGGTTGTCATCCGTTCCTCTAAATCCTCTCACATTACCCCTCAACTAAAAAAACTTCATTGGCTACCAGTCAAATACAGGGTACAATTTAAAATTGGTCTTATTACATATAAAATTCTCAACCAGGGTCAACCAGTTTATCTAAGAGAATTAATCCACCCCGACACCTCTTCCAGAAATACAAGGCGAAGTACCCCCAAACTCAAGTTTCTTCAAACCCCCACCTTCGTTCACAAATCAATTAAACACTTTTCTAATTCCTTCGGTCACTATGCCCCTGCCCTTTGGAATTCTTTCCCTTTCCATGTAAGAAATAGTGCCTCTGTTGCATCTTTTAGGAAGCACCTCAAAACTCACCTCTTCAGCTCTAGCTTCCTAACTTAGTTTTTCTTCCCTCCCGGTCACACTCACAATACTGGATTACTGACCTCGAACGCCCCTCGACTCTCCCTATGATAATGATTTTGTTTAATTAGCGCACTGAGTTCCCCTTTGTGGGGAAGATATTGCGCTTGCAAAGCAGTAGATTAAATTAGAATAGATTACCTGCATTGCACGGCATCTCTGACCTGTCATGACCATTGTCTAAGTTTCGAGGCTCAGACCGGTGTCTCTGTTGATTGTGTGCTGTGTTACAACCTTGTTCCTGTACATTCTGCATCCTCTTGTGATGGTAAAAGCAGCATATACCCAGCAAACCAAGGACAATCCATATTAACCACACCCCTACGAATACATAGGCAACTAGAGGAATGCTTTTGCTAACAAAAGCGAAGCATCCCTGAAAGTTTAAAATGCTTTGTGGTTTTAATAAGCATGCTGTAAAGCTAAGAATGCACAAAGCTGCGCCGTATCCTTTCCCAATACCTCTTAATACATTCTGAAGCTAGAAAAGCAACGATAAAGGAGATATAAGGCAAAAACTCCAAAGCAGCTATTTATGACCCCAGTTTGGCCCATAAGGGGGGGTCGGGGGGTAAAACTGACCGGTTATTTAGACTCTCCACATATGCTTTCCCAATACCTCTTAATACATTCTGAAGGTATAAAAGCAACAATAAAGGAGATGTAAGGCAAACCTCCAAAGCAACTATTTTATGACCCCAGTTTGACCCATAAGGGGGGGTCGGGGGATAAAACTGACTGGCTATTTAGATTCTCCACATATGCTTTCCCAATACCTCCTAATACATTCTGAAGCTATAAAAGCAACGATAAAGGAGCGTTAAGGCAAAAACTCCAAAGCAGCTATTTATGACCCCAGTTTGGCCCATAAGTGGGGGTCGGGGGGTAAAACTGACTGGCTATTTAGACTCTCCACATATGCTTTCCCAATACCTCTTAATACATTCTGAAGCTATAAAAGCAACAATAAGCGAGATATAAGGCAAAAACTCCAAAGCAGCTATTTATGACCCCAGTTTGGCCCGTAAGGGGGGGTTGGGGGGTAAAACTGACTGGCTATTTAGACTCTCCACATATTGCTTTCCCAATACCTCTTAATACATTTTGAAGCTATAAAAGCAACAATAAAGGAGATATAAGGCAAAAACTCAAAATCAGCTATTTTATGACCCCAGTTTGACCCATAAGGAGGGGCCGTGGGGTAAAACTGACCGGCTATTTAGACTCTCCACTTATGGTTTCCTATTACCCCCCAGTACATTTTATGGCTCTAAATGCAATATTTAAGAAGATAATAGGGGGGTTGACCTAAATTTAAGGCTTTCACATTGGAAGGTGTCAGAAAATCACTCATAAATGAGACATTTTTCAAGGGATTGCTCCCAAAATCTAATCAGCTCGTGTTTTCGATAGTATGAACAGGTGTGTCAAATTATAAGGCTGTGTAGCAAGTAGTTTTTCCTGAACTGCGATGACAGGGTGGGGTGGGGGGGGGTGTGTACTTCAAAAAAATTGTTTTTGATCGTGTGACCTTCATAAAGGTCAAATTTAAGCATGCAGAAAAATTTTCCCACGCCTTAGGTATATAACTGCCAAATATGGTTTGAACCTTCTAATAATAAGGGATATTCAAGGGAGACCATAATGCAGTGGCGAGGGAACTGAGGCGAAAACAAATAGGCGCCTTTTCAGGGATGCTTAATTAGATATAGCCTACAGTATAGCACACCAACATTAAACTAAAATTGAAAATTTTAATTACTTAAATGTCGTTTTTATAAGCTACAAGCTTACCATGTGGAACTGAATGCTATCTTGGGAGGTCGCAGGCATCCGGCCAACGTCCAAGAAAAATAGACGTCTAGTATTGACCGAGTCCCCCTGTGCTGAGAGTGTACCATAACAGTGTAATCCCGCAATTCACCCTTCTTCTCTCGTTGGCCGCGTGACTAGCAAGCGTTTAAAATAAGCTTACTTTATTTCAGTTTTTTCAGGATACACATATTGTTGGATGTTACCATTCAGCCATTTGTTTTATTTTATGTCATAGCTTATTCTGATAAACTTTGAAGTGTGCAGGATAAGTATTTATTTAAATATTTCATTGTTGTGAGAGTTCCAGTGCGTACTCCTTGGATTTATTGCTGCAAAAATATCTTCCCACCAAATGAGTTCTAACAAGCCCAGATCATCCAAATGCAGGCATTTTATATTCATCTCCTCCACGCCTCCAACCCTTACGTTTTGAGTCTTTGTCTTTAAGGACACCTCAAACTGTCCCACCCACCCCAGGTACAGCTTTACAAAATAAGATAGAAAGCAAACTAGAAAAATCCCTGGGCAATTAATTGAACATCCAACCTCAAGAGCAAATTGGGGTCTTTCAAGCGTCCATGCTGGAGGCTATGAAATCTCTTAGAAAGGAAATGCAATCTATGAAAAAAGCCTCCAAAGCGGAGGTAGATAAGACCTCTGCTTCAACTTCAAAAGCTATAACTAGTAAACAGTCTGTTGAATTATCTGACCTGAACATACATCCGAACCCTCGGACTTCCGATCACCCGATCACTCGGATGCTGAGAGTGTACAATAACAGTGTAATCCCACGATTCACCCTTCTCTCATTGTAAATTTAGCCCATACCCCCTCAGGTGGAATACCTCTTCAGTCTTTTCAATTTTATTGTGCTACAATAGCTTACTTGTGGAACTGAATGCTGAATCCAACCGTCAGGTGGAGGGATTACAGCTGAGACTGGAAGTATAGTGAATTTTTCTTGGATTTGAATTGCTAAATAAATAAAATGAATATTTGAAAAACCAGTCTGAGTCCTTCTTACAGAGCCCCAGTTCTGAAAATCGGACCTGTAAGAAGCCAAAAACCAGAAGATTAATGAATGACAGTACCGATACTGTCTGGATGTTTTGATCAAAGGGTTAAGTGCAGCCATGCTCACTTATGTGGGTAGAGCCCCAAGGGCTTCACTGTCATGAATACAAGCCCAGGGCTTGAAATCTCATTTACTACCCTAAAAATGAGATATGGTGCACTGAGTAAAACTTAATACATTGTACAGTTAAATACAGTAATGATAGATAAGAGACCTTACCATAACATCCTGAGGAGGTAACCAATACCTAGACCCTGGGATTAGACTCCTGAAGACTTGGCTGCAGTGGATGTGCCCCCCCTCTCTTTTCTTTCCGAGGATGAGTAGTCTGAGGGGAAGGGTCTATGACTTGTGCCGCTACTACTAGTCTCAGATACATATTGTTGTTGTTGTCTGACCAAGTAAGGTCTTTTAGGTAAAAATTTGTAAATGTGTTGTGAGCTTTCCAGTGACATGCTTGCATGATTTGGTCCACCGAAACCCCACCGTAAAAGGCCTTAGAGGCCGCAAAGACCCTAATGTCATGCGCTTTGACTTGGACCAGGTTCAAGGCTTGTTGATCTGCTTGTTTGTAAAGTAGGATAGTTTGTTTCAGCCAAGAAGAGAGTGTAGCGGGTCTGATGTCTGAGGTATGTCCTTTCTTAAAGGAGATAAAGAGAAGGGATCGAGACCCTCTTAGGTCTTTGGTTCGATTACAATAGTACGTCAGGGCCCGTACTGGACACAAGGTCCTGTCTTCTTTGAATTGTCTATTTACAATGGTAGTTGGAGCTGGAATAGTCACCGGAGACACACTTTGAGAACCTATCTTGCTAGTTGGTTTTTGGCTATGAAATCTGCAGAGGAGAACAAAGCAACCTTTTCCCATTCGCCTAGATTAGATACTTTGTTTGCAACCCAGGCATGAATTTCACTGCAGCGCTTGCCGGAGGCCAAAGCTAGCAAGAAAGCAGTTTTGAGGGTAACATCTTTGAGGTCTGTGTCTTTCATAGGCTCAAAGGGTGCTTTTGTGAGCTCATTAAGCACAACAGAAAGGTTCCATTTTGGAAGATTCCCGGAACTTTTGGGATGATCCCTGTGAAAACTGGAGAGTAACCTGTTAAGGTCTGAACTTTGGGAAATATGGATCCCCGCTTTGCCCAAGGTGTCAACAATGGCTGTCCTATAACCATCAATGGTCGAAGGGCACCTGTTTAGGTCTTGGTACAGGTACATGAAGAAGTCTGAGACTTGCTTCACAGAGGGAGTGGAGAAATGCACTGAATTTTCTCTGCACCATTTCTCAAATAGGGCCCACTTTGACTTGTAGATGGTCCTTGTTGATGACCTCAGGGGCAGCAATTCTCTCTGCCACCTCCACAGAGAAGCCTTGTTCTTGGAGCTGGCCACTCCTAGACACCAGGCGTGGAGGTTGAGATGTTGTTTAGAGCTGCACTAGGTCCCAAAAACTAAATTTAATCAATAAAGTAATCACAGAAGAAAAATTAAAATATGCAGTACCTGTGTATAATTTAGACTATATTAGGGACAATAATGTTACTTTCTCATTTGATGATGATATCTTCTTAGAAACTTTGTTTTTAAGAATACGTGGAGAAACCGTAAAATTTTCCAAGTTCCTTAAAAAAAAGGAAAAGGTACTTGAATCAAATTTGAAAAATGATATAGCCTGGCTGGAATCTAATGTAAATGAAAGTAATATGAAACTATTAGATGACAAGAAAGCTGAATTGGAAAGTATTAGAAAAGAAAAAATTAAGGGGTATATCACTAGAGCTAGAATACAATGGCTTGACCAAGGTGAAAAGCCTACTTCTTTCTTCTGTAAACTAGAAAGTAAACAATTTACAGAAAAGACCATTAGGAAACTGCAGCTTGACAATGGCTCTATTATCAATGACCAAAAGATGATTTTAAAAGAAGTACAGAAATATTATACAAATCTTTTCAAAGAAAACATTTTCTGATTTCAACCTAGCCAAAAATATTACAGGCAATAAAGTAAATCAAAAGAATGATATAGGAAAAAACATTTCTGTCATGGAACTTGGTGCTGTTCTTAAAAAAATGAAAAACAACAAATCTCCTGGGATAGATGGCCTGTCATCAGAATTTTTCAAAGTATTCTGGGGTAAATTAAAGCATTTTACAGCCAATGCGATAAATTCATGTTTTTTCAAAGGCTGCCTTTCAATATCTATGAGGCAGACAGTGATAACATGTCTACCTAAGGGACAAAAAGATAGAAATTTATTAAAGAACTGGCGTCCTATTTCACTGTTATCGGTAGTCTATAAATTGGCATCTGCCACTATAGCTGAAAGGTTGAAATCCACTCTACCGCATATTATTTCAAGTCATCAGTCTGGCTTTCTATCTGGCAGAAGTATAGTAAACTCAACAAGGCTTGTATATGATTTAATGAGCCATACAGAAAAAAATAAAATTCCAGGACTTTTAATGTTGATAGATTTTGAGAAAGCATTCGATTCTGTATCTTGGAGTTTTCTTTACAAAGTGCTAGACTTTTTTGGCTTTGATAATGACTTTATTAATTGGATAAAGCTTTTTAATAATAATGTTATGTTTTTAATAATAATGTTATGTCATTCAATGTGGATTCCTGTCTGACCCGATACCAGTGAAAAGGGGCTGCAGACAAGGAGACCCAATTGCCCCTTATTTATTTCTATTGGTTGCTGAAATTTTGAGTCGTATAATTGAAAATTCTTCATCAATAAAAGGTATTACAATTGGTAAACATAACTACAAGCTTACACAATTTGCAGATGACACAACTATTTTTTGGACGGAAGTACCAAGTCTTTACAGGCAACTCTTAATGTCTTGGAAACCTTTGGGAGCATCTCTGGTTTAAAAATGAACACTGAAAAAACTAAACTCATCGGGATTGGCAGTAAAAAACATTGCAAAGAAAAGTTAAATGTTTCATCTAAACTGCATTGGGGGGATTCTGACTTTAACCTTCTTAGAATTGATTTTTTGATTGAACTAACACAAATGTCAGCTACAGCAGAAAATAAATAAACCACGGAAAAATGAATTAAAATGGTGCTTAGAATTAAACATTGTACAAAATAATGACTTTTGGAAACAAGTTGAAAAGATCTGTTTCTATGCTATAAATGACAATGAATACATTTGGTTTCAATACCGCATACTATATCGTATCCTGGGCATAAATGTGCTATTAGTTAAACTGGAAAATGCAGAGAATGATACGTGTAGGTTATGTCATTGCCATGTGGAGTCGCTAACCCATTTATTTTCTGAGTGTACTGTCACAAATGCGCTATGGAATAATGTTGTGTCCTGGATAGAAACAAAAATATCAATAAAGCTTCATCTGGATAAGATATCAAAAACTCTGGGTTATCTTGAACAGGATAACTTTTTCTGGCCACTAAATTTTTTTAACTGTTACTAGGTATTATATTTTTACTTGTGCATATAAACATCAAGACCCAAACATATACTGCCTTCAGAATACAATGAAACAAAAGTTCTTTGAACAGGAGATGCTCTCAAGGGTCAATAATACAAATGAAAGATTTGAAAAGACTTGGTCTCGTTGGTGTAAAATTCTAAAAAATGACACTCAATAGTTGCATATTTTTCTCTGATGGATACCAGTTGGAAAATGTAGAGCAGTACTTCAGTTTTTACTGAGAACATTAAGATGTAATGCATATTTTTCAAGAAAAAACAAGTAAATGATATAACTTCAGTATTGTACACCAGTTATAAACAGGTTTGTCCTTTCCTTTTAGTGAATACGTCTCTGTCCGTGTCTTTCTTGTTATTGTCCTTAAAATATCAAAAAATATCAATAAAAAAAAAAAAAAAAGGTCCCAAAACCAGGGCATCCCTGGCCAGCCTGGGGCTATTACAATGATCAGACAACTGGATTGCCTGATTTATTGGATCACCCTGTGAAGGACAGCTGTGGGAGGGTAAGCATAAGCAGTGAGACCGAACCAGAGCATCTTATAATGTCCCAAACATTTTGGTCTGGGACTGGAGATACGTATAGTGGAACTTTGTGGTTCAGATGAGTGGCAAATAGATCTACATGAGGAGTGAACCACTTGTGACAGATCTGTTTGAACACCTACGGATGCAGTGACCATGCTGTGGACTGGACTTGGTTCGACATGAACAAATGGTTGGCCATCACATTGAGACACCATGGATTGTGTCTAGCTTTGGTAATGATGGCACCAGGTCATGATCTTCCACAAGACAGCGCACATCTCCACCGAGTGGGTTCCTCCTTGTTTGTTTATGTAGTCTACTACTGTTGAGTTGTCTGTAGCAACCAACACTGTTTGGTTTTGACACTGGTCCTTGAACCTTTGAAGGGCCAGAGAAACCGTTTTCAGCTCTAGAACATTTATGTGTAGTCTTTTTTCCCCGTCTGACCACAGACCCTTTGTAGAGGCTTGCTCTAAGTGAGCGCCCCAGCCTTCGTTTGAGGCGTCTGTAAAGAGTTGGATACTGTGGTCTCTGGGATGAAGGTCTGCACCTTTCATCACGTCTGTGGGATTCTGCCACCACTCGAGGTGTGCTGAAATGGTTTCTGTCCAAGGAAGGAGGCTGTCCAACGACTGAGGATATCTCCAGTGCTCCTTGAGATGAAACTGAAAAGTAAAGGCGTCCCTCCGGGAGGATGAGGATATCTCCAGTGAGGATATATCCAGTGCTCCTTGAGATGAAACTGAAAAGTAAAGGCATCCCTCCGGGACCATTTTCTCTGTTGAGGCAAGCAACCCAATTAGCGACATCAAACATCTTGCAGTCAAAACATGTTTTGACTTGAGTCGTAGGATCAAATCCTGAAGTTTGAGCCATCTCTCTTGAGTGGGTTTTACAAGGGCTGAATCTAGATGGTATTCATAGGCCACGAACAAAAACACTTTAGTAGGTTTTAGTTCGGATTTCTCCTGATTTATTATCCACCCTAAGGACTGGGTCAGATCTACCACTGTCTGAGCGTTCACTTGACTGTGCTTCTTCCTGAGACTGGGCCCTGATAAGCCAGTCGTCCAGGTACTGGTGAAGTCTGATTCCCCTTGTCAGACCATCAGCTTCACTTCTTTTACAATCATTGTAAAGACCTGTGGGGCCGTGGCTAGCCCGAAGGGAAGGGAGATGAACCTGTGACTTGTCGCAAAACCTTAGGTACTTCCTTGAGTTTAGGTGGATGGCGATGTAAAGGTAGGCGTCTGATAAGTCTATCGACGACACCCATTCCCCTGGAATCAGAGAGGCCCTGATGGTCTCTGGTGTTTCCATTTTGAACCTTTCTACGAGTGAGAAGGTGTTGAGCCTGCTTAGGCCTATTACTGGCCTCCACCTTTGGTGAGGCTTGGGGACTAGAAACAAGCGACTGTAAAACCTGAGAGATTTTACATTTTCCACCCTTTTTGTTGCGTTCTTTGACAGAAGAGATTGGATACATGAGGCCAGAGCTTGGTATTTTTGAAGGATCTTGTAACCTGATTGAATCAGGGGAGCTCTGACTTTGGTGATAATGTTCAAGACGTTGTCTGAACATTTGTTTGCTAGCCAGTCTCTTTTGAAAGAACGGAGGAGACCTCCTACTGGTGGACTGAGGGAGGCTTTTAAGGAGTCATTGGGGGGAGGGGTTTCCACGACCACATCCCCTTATTTTGATAGGGTCCAAAATCCTGTGAATCTTTAGGGGTGCCTTTTTTAAAGAGGAAGTCTTCTCTATCCTTGACTAATTGTGACTTGAGCAAAGGAGTAGGCCAGAAAGGCGAATTCCTGAGTTCTTGATATCTAGAATCCCCTAGATGTGGTTGAAGGGGGACCATCTCAGCCTCACGTCTCAGCAGGCCAGTGTTGCCCATGGTATACAGCTCCCGCTGGAGAATTTGGGTTTAGGATTTGCTTAGGCAGGCTATGGCTCTCTGTTGAATAAGGAACCGATTCTCTTATTCAATATCTCAAAATAGTCACAGGCATGTTCATAGCCACGCCTGGCAGCTTTTTCAGGATAGGCAGCCTTCTGAATCTGGCTTTTAACCCTTTTTAAGGTAGCCTTAAGACTGTGCTGACACTTCTCCATAGTAGTGTTACAAGCGGGAACAGTCTTTGCAAAGGTAGCTGTAAACGTGATGGTAGAGAGATTCTGCCTAGCTTGGTGCTCAAGTTCCTTAAGAACTTGCATGGGAACCTTGCCCATAGGAGTACCCGAATCTAAACTTATTTCTGTCAATATCGCCCACATTGGCTGACCAAGTACAGACGTATCTGGACTTCATTAATTCACTTTAAAATGAAACTATTCAATTAAAATGCATAATAATATTGTTTTCTCACCCTTGTACACCGTTTATAGTATTTTATTTGTCTTTTATTTTAGTTGTTTATACATTGTCAAATACCGGAACCCTTTGAAAATCGTCAGCATATTAACACAGTTACTTAATTCCGAGTCCATAAAATGCTGTATACTGGCTATATAGTGACATGCCCTCCTTAAATAAATAAAGAGTACAATATTTTCACACAGTAGTTAATAATTTCATGTTAATAAAATTCAATTATCAACCCGATATAAAAATGAAGTTTCAATTCCGAAACTACATTCGAGCAGTAGTTAATGCTTTTGTGATAGGTCATGTGACTCCATTTTTATATAAACAACCGTGTTTTGAATGTATATAAGTATTTTTTTATTTAACATTTCTTCCGTGCAATTTTGTTTTGAATGCAAAACCGTGGCCAACAAGAAATAATTTAAGCAAATGGTTGCATCCCATTATTTCTGTAGGTTTTAAGTCTGTAAATATGGAGATATTTGTAGTTTCAGCTATTATCGCCCATCGGCGCGGGTACCCGGGTACCCGCCCGCTGAAACCAATGCATACCCGGTCCTACTAAAAAGGGTTTATTGAGAACACTATTTTATATATTACTCCTCAAGTAAATTAGAGGCCAGGAAGTCCTGCTCAAATTTCTCAAAGGCATCTTTGAGATATGGACTTAAAGGGAGCATAGCTGAAGGGCCTCTTGGCCTTAGATCCTGTTGGCCTTTTTCATCGCCCAGGCCCTGCACAGTGGTAGAGGACCTAGGCATAGTTTCCCTGGGGTAAGGCAGATCAAGAATGTGCCTAAAGTCTGAACTTCCTCTGCGTACAGTGAAGGGAGGTCAGACATATCTACCTCCCTGTAAAAGACTGGGTCTGGGTTATCTTGTTGTTGGTCTTGCTCAGAAGGAGCCTTTTGAGGCTTAGCAGACTTTTTAACAAGGACAGAGGACTGATCCTCCTTAAGATGAAGACTGTGAAAAGTATTTTGCCCGAACCTTGTGTTTCTTTTTGCCCAAGTGTTTCTTGGCTTTAGAAGAACACACATTTGAGGTTGTTCCGAGTGTTCGGATTGAGGATCCAAGTGTTCGCACTGATGATCTGAGTGCTTGGAGCCATGATCTGACTGTAAACTTTGGGTGAACCGTGGTGGAAGTGAAGGACCACAGAAGTCAGTTTCCTTAGGTTGAGCATCCGAGTGATCGGAAGTCCCAGGGTTCGGATGTGTATGTTTGGGTCAGATAATTCAACAGACGGTTTGCTAGGTCCAGCTTTTGAAGTTGAAGTGGAGGTCTTATCTACCTCCACTTTGGAGGCTTTTTTCATAGATTGCATTCCCCCTCTGAGAGATTTCATAGCCTCCCGCATGGACACTTGAAAGACCCCAATTTGCTCTTGAGGTTGGATGTTCAACTGATTGCCCAGGGATTTTTCTAGTTTGCTTTCTATCTTATTTTGTAAAGCTGTACCTGGGGTGGGAGGGACAGTTTGAGGTGTCCTTAAAGACAAGGACTCAAAATGTAAGGGTTGGGAGCCTGGAGGAGATAAAAATAAGTTTTCAGCAGCACCCTCAAGGTCTGCTTGAGATCCAGAAAATGCCTCCACGTCATCACCCAACAAGTCCAGATCATCATCTTTTGATGTATTACAGGTATCGGACACTTTTTGTTTTCTAACATATCTATGCCTGTGCTTTATTTTAATAAGCTGTTCTTCATAAAAAGCACAGCAAATATTGCACAGCTTTTCATTGGTAACATAAGGGTCATCCTCTTTGCCAGCTTCTCTGCAAGTTGGGCAGTAATTATGTGTATCAAATAAGAAGCAACAAGAGGGTCAAAGATGCCAAAAAAGGCGGGTTGCGCAGGCAGAAATAAGGTTAACGACTGCTGTAATTACATTTAGAAACAAGGAAAGAAATGTTCGATCACCCAGTTAAGGTGAATGTGTTAGACGTGCTAAAAAATGTAAAACTTGTAATCTAGGTTACATAATAGTATATATGTTATAAACGGACAAATAAAAGGACGGAATTACACCAATTTCGAAAGCAACTTAGCTATGATGGTAATATATCTTCCTGTCAAGTTTGAATTCAATTGGACAAAGCGTTTTCGAGTTAGAGTCCGGAAACGGAAATATTGACGGACAAACGGGCAAACGAATGGACGGAATTACACCAATTTCGAAAGGAACCTAGATACAAGAGGAGAGTGCCCGTGAACAGGCACTGTGTCAGCTGACTGAATGTTTTTGATTTGTGATGGTGATAATGAGAGGAAAGCATAATTATCAGGGAAAGGGCTGTACAGAAATACAGTAAATGGTAACTGAACAGCATGTTCGAAAGATATTCCGAAGCTGACAGAAAAAAAGGACAAAAAAGTTGTGCCCTGCAAATGGTATTATGAAATAAAGTAACAAGGTAATTGTTTAAGTGTAAAAAGTAGGTTAAAAATATTTAAAGAAATACTATAAATGCAATATCCTCGTTCGACCATGAAGAAGGGGTCCAAAGGTCAAATCTGACCATACCAAAAGATTCCCAGCCAAAGAATTTAGGATGGTTTACCATCCCAAACCTCTCGGACCAATAATAAGTGAGTCATAGGCACTTTTTAAGTTTGGCTATCCTTGTTTGACCTTGACGGAGGGGTCCAAGGTCAAATCCGACCACACAAAAAAATTCCCAGCCCATGATTTCCTGTAGCTTGTTTACCATCCCAAACCTGTAGGACCAATAATAAGCGAGTTCTAAGCAATTGTAAGTTTGGCTATCCTCAACTGACCTTGAAGGAGGGGTCCCAGGTCAAATCTGACCACACCAAAAGAATCCCAGCCCATGATTTCCTATATGTTGGTTTACCATCCCAAACCTCCAAGACCAATAATACGCGAGTTATAAGCACTTTAAGTTTGGCTATCTTCGTTTGACCTGGAAGGAGGGGTCTAAGGTGAAATCTGACCACACCAAAAGATTCCCAGCCCATGATTTTCTATATGTTGGTTTTCCATTCCAAACCTCTAGGACCAATAATAAGCGAGTTCTTAGCACTTTTAAGTTTGGCTATCCTCATTTGACCTTGAAGGAGGGGTCCAAGGTCAAATCCGACCACACCAAAAAATTCCCAGCTCATGATTTTCTATAGGTTGGTTTTCATTCCAAACCTCTAGGACCAATAATAAGCGAGTTATAAGCACTTTTATGTTTGGCTATCCTCATTTGACCTTGAAGGAGGGTTCCAAAGTCAAATCGGACCATATTAACAGATTCCCAGCCCATGATTTCCTACAGGTTGGATACAATGATTTACTCAACAGTGAGAACCTGAAAGAAGCTATTGATCAGCTATGCCATGACATAGAGGACTGCAATTTCACTATGTTATAGCTGACCAAAACGTCTGTGAATAACATATTTAACAAAATACTCTAAATGTAATAGTTTTCAAGTTACTACTGATTTACTCAAGAGTGAGAACCTCAAAGTAACTATTACTCAGCTATGCCATGAGCTACATGTCTGAATTTTTGCTCTGTTATAGCTGACCTAAAAGTAGGTGAACAACATATTTAAGCAAAATACTGTAAATCCAATAGTTTTCAAGTTACAACTGATTTACTCAATAGTGAGAACCTGAAAATAGCTATTGCTCCGCTATGCCATGAGCTATAGGTCTGTAATTTCACTATGTTATAGCTAACCCAAAAGTAGGTGAACAATATATTTTAACAAAATACTCCAAATGCAATATTTTTCAAGTTATAGCCAATTTACTCAACAGTCAGTGCCTGAGAATAGCTATTGCTCAGTTGTGCCATGAGCTACAGGTCTGTAATTTCACTATGTTATAGCTGACCCAAAAGTAGCTGAATAACATATTTGCACAAATTTCTGTAAAGGCAATAGTTTTCCAATTACAACTGATTTACTCAATAGTGAGAACTTCAAAGTAGCTATTACTCAGCTATGCAATGAGCCACAGGTCTGGAACTTCACTATGTTATAGCTGACCCCAAAATAGGTGAATAACATATTGCAACAAAATACTCTAAATGCAATAGTTTCCAAGTTATAAGTGATTTACTCAACAGTGATAACCTAAAAGTAGCTATTACTCAGCTATGCCATGAGCTACAGGTCTGAAATTTTACTATGTTATAGCTGACCCAAAAGTAGCTGAATAACATATTTATACCAAATTCTCTAAATGCAATAGTTTTCAAATTATAAGTGATTTGCTCAACATTGAGAACTTCAAAGTAGCTATTACTCAGCTATGCAATGTGTCACAGGTCTGGCACTTCACTATGTGATAGCTAACCCCAAAATAGGTGAATAACATATTGAAACAAAATACTCTAAATGCAATAATTTCCAAGTTATAAGCGATTTACTCAACAGTGATAACCTCAAAGTAGCTATTACTCAGCTATGCCATGAGCTACAGGTCTGAAATTTTACTATGTTATAGCTGACCCAAAAGTAGGTGAACAACATATTTAAGCAAAATACTGTACATGCAATAGTTTTCAAGTTACAACTGATTTACTCAATAGTGATGACCTAAAAGTAGCTATTACTCAGCTATGCCATGAGCTACAGGTCTGAAATTTTACTATGTTATAGCTGACCCAAAAGTAGCTGAATAACATATTTATACTAAATTCTCTAAATGCAATAGTTTTGCAATTACAACTGATTTACTCAATAGTGAGAACCTCAAAGTAGTCATTACTCAGCTATGCAATGAGCTACAGGTCTGAAATTTTACTATGTTATAGCTGACCCAAAAGTAGGTGAACAACATATTTAAGCAAAATACTGTAAATGCAATAGTTTTGAAGTTACAACTGATTTACTCAATAGTGATGACCTAAAAGTAGCTATTACTCAGCTATGCCATGAGCTACAGGTCTGAAATTTTACTATGTTATAGCTGACCCAAAAGTAGCTGAATAACATATTTATACGAAATTCTGTAAATGCAATAGTTTTCCAATTACAACTGATTTACTCAATAGTGAGAACTTCAAAGTAGCTATTACTCAGCTGTGCCATGATCTACAGATCTGAAATTTCACTATGTTATAGCTGGCCCAAAAGTAGCTGAATAACATATTTATACGAAATTCTCTAAATGCAATAGTTTTGCAATTACAACTGATTTACTCAATAGTGAGAACCTCAAAGTAGTTATTACTCAGCTATGCAATGAGCTACAGGTCTGAAATTTTACTATGTTATAGCTGACCCAAAAGTAGGTGAACAACATATTTAAGCAAAACACTGTAAATGCAATAGTTTTCAAGTTACAACTGATTTACTCAATAGTGATGACCTAAAAGTAGCTATTACTCAGCTATGCCATGAGCTACAGGTCTGAAATTTTACTATGTTATAGCTGACCCAAAAGTAGCTGAATAACATATTTATACGAAATACTCTAAATGCAATAGTTTTCCAATTACAACTGATTTACTCAATAGTGAGAACTTTAAAGTAGCTATTACTCAGCTATGCCATGACCTACAGATCTGAAATTTCACTATGTTATAGCTGGCCCAAAAGTAGCTGAATAACATGTTTATACGAAATTCTCTAAATGCAATAGGTTTTAAGTTACAAGTGATTTACTCAATAGTGAGAACTTCAAAGTAGCTATTACTCAGCTATGCAATGAGCCACAGATCTGAAACTTCACTATGTTATAGCTGATCCCAAAATAGGTGAATAACATATTGAAACAAAATACTGTAAATGCAATAGTTTCCAAGTTATAAGCGATTTACTAAACAGTGATAACCTAAAAGTAGCTATTACTCAGCTATGCCATGAGCTACAGGTCAGAAATTTTACTATGTTATAGCTGACCCAAAAGTAGCTGAATAACATATTTATACGAAATTCTGTAAATGCAATAGTTTTCCAATTACAACTGATTTACTCAATAGTGAGAACTTCAAAGTAGCTATTACTCAGCTGTGCCATGACCTACAGATCTGAAATTTCACTATGTTATAGCTGGCCCAAAAGTAGCTGAATAACATATTTATACGAAATTCTGTAAATGCAATAGTTTTCCAATTACAACTGATTTACTCAATAGTGAGAACCTCAAAGTAGTTATTACTCAGCTATGCAATGAGCTACAGGTCTGAAATTTTACTATGTTATAGCTGACCCAAAAGTAGGTGAACAACATATTTAAGCAAAATACTGTAAATGCAATAGTTTTCAAGTTACAACTGATTTACTCAATAGTGATGACCTAAAAGTAGCTATTACTCAGCTATGCCATGAGCTACAGGTCTGAAATTTTACTATGTTATAGTTGACCCAAAAGTAGCTGAATAACATATTATACGAAATACTCTAAATGCAATAGTTTTCCAATTACAACTGATTTACTCAATAGTGAGAACTTTAAAGTAGCTATTACTCAGCTATGCCATGACCTACAGATCTGAAATTTCACTATGTTATAGCTGGCCCAAAAGTAGCTGAATAACATGTTTATACAAAATTCTCTAAATGCAATAGGTTTTAAGTTACAAGTGATTTACTCAATAGTGAGAACTTCAAAGTAGCTATTACTCAGCTATGCAATGAGCCACAGATCTGAAACTTCACTATGTTATAGCTGATCCCAAAATAGGTGAATAACATATTGAAACAAAATACTGTAAATGCAATAGTTTCCAAGTTATAAGCGATTTACTCAACAGTGATAACCTAAAAGTAGCTATTACTCAGCTATGCCATGAGCTACAGGTCAGAAATTTTACTATGTTATAGCTGACCCAAAAGTAGCTGAATAACATATTTATACGAAATTCTGTAAATGCAATAGTTTTCCAATTACAACTGATTTACTCAATAGTGAGAACTTCAAAGTAGCTATTACTCAGCTGTGCCATGACCTACAGATCTGAAATTTCACTATGTTATAGCTGGCCCAAAAGTAGCTGAATAACATATTTATACTAAATTCTCTAAATGCAATAGTTTTGCAATTACAACTGATTTACTCAATAGTGAGAACCTCAAAGCAGTTATTACTCAGCTATGCAATGAGCTACAGGTCTGAAATTTTACTATGTTATAGCTGACCCAAAAGTAGATGAACAACATATTTAAGCAAAATACTGTAAATGCAATAGTTTTCAAGTTACAACTGATTTACTCAATAGTGATGACCTAAAAGTAGCTATTACTCAGCTATGCCATGAGCTACAGGTCTGAAATTTACTATGTTATAGCTGACCCAAAAGTAGCTGAATAACATATTTATACGAAATACTCTAAATGCAATAGTTTTCCAATTACAACTGATTTACTCAATAGTGAGAACTTCAAAGTAGCTATTACTCAGCTATGCCATGACCTACAGATCTGAAATTTCACTATGTTATAGCTGGCCCAAAAGTAGCTGAATAACATGTTTATACAAAATTCTCTAAATGCAATAGGTTTTAAGTTACAAGTGATTTACTCAATAGTGAGAACTTCAAAGTAGCTATTACTCAGCTATGCAATGAGCCACAGATCTGAAACTTCACTATGTTATAGCTGATCCCAAAATAGGTGAATAACATATGAAACAAAATACTGTAAATGCAATAGTTTCCAAGTTATAAGCGATTTACTCAACAGTGATAACCTAAAAGTAGCTATTACTCAGCTATGCCATGAGCTACAGGTCTGAAATTTTACTATATTATAGCTGACCCAAAAGTAGCTGAATAACATATTCATACGAAATTCTCTAAATGCAATAGTTTTGAAGTTATAAGCGATTTACTCAACAGTGATAACCTAAAAGTAGCTATTACTCAGCTATGCCATGAGCTACAGGTCAAAAATTTTACTATGTTATAGCTGACCCAAAAGTAGCTGAATAACATATTTATACGAAATTCTCTAAATGCAATAGTTTTTAAGTTACAAGTGATTTTACTCATGATGGAAGTTACTGAAAAGCCCAAAAGTAGCTATTACTCACTTAGCTATTGAGACAGGCACCCAACTTACTCACCATATTGTAGCTATGAAAAAAGTAGCTGAATAACATATTTTAACAAAATGCTCTAAATGCAACACTTTTCAAGTTATAAATGATTTTGTGCATGATTTCATGAATTTTAATGCATTAAAAATTATTAAAAAAATTTATTAAAAAAAAAGTAAGACAGATCCAGGTCTCATACTAACACAAGAGAATCTAACTCTGGCCTAGTACATATATGCAAGATATGAGAGAAATCCCTGCAATAGTCACTGAGAAAATTGTGATTAAGTGTTGAAATTTTCATACTTTTGGTGGGGGTACCCCCCTTGTAATGTCTCTAGCAAACAGACGAACAGACAGATTTGCATGCCTTGAACAATTTTTCATCCTCGATAGATAAGGTATCTTTTAAAAAAAACAGCACGTCTCTAGACCTTGTAGTTTTGGAGGAGAAGTTGTTCACGCGGACGCGGACGCGTACGCGGACGCGTACGCCCACGCCGCAGAGTGACGACATAATGTCAGCTGACTGACAAGTCAGCTGACATAATGATGGTGATCTATCTCCCTGTCAAGTTTGAATTTGATTGGACACAGCGTTTTCATCTAGCCCGGAAACAGAAATGTTGACAGACAGACAAACGGACAAAAAAACAGACAAACGAATGGACGGAATTATACTACTTTTGAAGGGAACCTAGCTATGATGATGATCTATCTCCCTGTCAAGATTGAATTCGAATGGACAAACCGTTTTCGAGTTAGAGTCCGGAAACAGAAATTTTGACGGACAAACGGACCAAAAACGGACAAATGAACGGACAGAATTACACCAATTTCAAAAGGAACCTAGCTGTGGTGGTGATCTATTTCCCTGTCAAGTTTGAATTCGATTGGACAAAGCGTTTTTGAGTTAGAGTCCGGAAACGAAAATGTGGACGGACAGACAGTCGGACGTCGGACACATCAATCTAATAGGCGGGTTGGTTACACGCATCCCGCCTAAAAATGTCTGCATTTGGATGATCTGGGCTTGTTAGAACTCGTTTGCGGGGAGGACATTTTTACAGCAATAAATCTGAGCAGTACGTACCAGAAACCTCACAACAATGAAATATAAAATAACTAGAGGATCGCTCGCAAAAAAAAAAGATAATGTTTTTGCATAGCAAAAACAAAGCGTCCCGAAAAGGATATAAAGGTGAATGCTAAAGTATTAAGAAAATGCTTCGTTTCTAGCCTTATACTGTTGTGGCAACCAAAGTCAGCGCAGTCTGCTCTATCTAGCACGGTTTTCAAGATATAAGCATTTTTGTGTTTTGCAAAAAATAAAAAAATTAAAAATGTCCGCTATATTTGGCGAGACAAAAATATTTTGAAAATTGGCATGGCTACTCTGCAGAGATACCCAGCAGGTCCAAAATTTTGTTGAGTTCACTCCATATAGCACGGTTTTCGAGATATAAGCATTTTTGTGTTTTGCAAAAACTTTGAAAATTCAAAATGGCCACCATTTTTGGGGAGACAAAAATTTTTGTCAAGACCACTACCGTGGTGTGTATCTCCCGCCGAGCATTAAAGCAGAAGAAATAGCTTTTCCGAGATATTCACAATTTTTCATTTTCGTGTGTGAAAGGTCTTCCAAAAGTAGGTGAATGAGTTATTTGAGAAAAATTGGCTATCTGCAATACTATTAAGAGATAATTCACATTTACTCAATTTGAGTAGGTGAATAATTATCTATGGGTCTGAAACTTCACCAAGTGAAAGCTCTCCCAAAAGTAGGTGAATGAGTTATTTGAGAAAAATTGGCTATCTGCAATACTTTTAGAGATAATTCGCATTTACTCATTTTGAGTAGGTGAGTAATTAGCTATGGGTCTGAAACTTCACCATGTGAAAGCTCTCACACAAGTAGATGAATGAGTATTTGATAAAAATTGGGTATCCGCAATACTTTTACAGATAATTAGCATTTACTCATTTTGAGTAGGTGAATAAATAGCTATGGGTCTGAAACTTCACAGAGTGAAAGCTCTCCCAAAAGTAGGTGAATGAGTTATTTGATAAAAATTGGCTATCTGCAATACTTTTAGAGATAATTCGCATTTACTCATTTTGAGTAGACGAGTAATTAGCTATGGGTCTGAAACTTCACCAAGTGAAAGCTCTGCCAAAAGTAGGTGAATGAGTTATTTGAGAAAAATTGGCTATCTGCAATACTTTTAGAGATAATTCGCATTTACTCATTTTGAGTAGGTGAGTAATTAGCTATGGGTCTGAAACTTCACAGAGTGAAAGCTCTCCCAAAAGTAGGTGAATGAGTTATTTGAGAAAAATTGGCTATCTGCAATACTTTTAGAGATAATTCGCATTTACTCATTTTGAGTAGGTGAGTAATTAGCTATGGGTCTGAAACTTCACAGAGTGAAAGCTCTCCCAAAAGTAGGTGAATGAGTTATTTGAGAAAAATTGGCTATCTGCAATACTTTTAGAGATAATTCGCATTTACTCATTTTGAGTAGGTGAGTAATTAGCTATGGGTCTGAAACTTCACCAAGTGAAAGCTCTCCCAAAAGTAGGTGAATGATTAATTTGACAAAAATTGGCTATCTGCAATACTTTTAGAGATAATTCGCATTTACTCATTTTGAGTAGGTGAGTAATTAGCTATGGGTCTGAAACTTCACCAAGTGAAAGCTCTCCCAAAAGTAGGTGAATGAGTTATTTGAGAAAAATTGGCTATCTGCAATACTTTTAGAGATAATTCGCATTTACTCATTTTGAGTAGGTGAGTAATTAGCTATGGGTCTGAAACTTCACCAAGTGAAAGCTCTCCCAAAAGTAGGTGAATGAGTTATTTGAGAAAAATTGGCTATCTGCAATACTTTTAGAGATAATTCGCATTTACTCATTTTGAGTAGACGAGTAATTAGCTATGGGTCTGAAACTTCACCAAGTGAAAGCTCTGCCAAAAGTAGGTGAATGAGTTATTTGAGAAAAACTGGCTATCTGCAATACTTTTAGAGATAATTCGCATTTACTCATTTTGAGTAGGTGAGTAATTAGCTATGGGTCTGAAACTTCACAGAGTGAAAGCTCTCCCAAAAGTAGGTGAATGAGTTATTTGAGAAAAATTGGCTATCTGCAATACTTTTAGAGATAATTCGCATTTACTCATTTTGAGTAGGTGAGTAATTAGCTATGGGTCTGAAACTTCACCAAGTGAAAGCTCTGCCAAAAGTAGGTGAATGATTAATTTGACAAAAATTGGCTATCTGCAATACTTTTAGAGATAATTCGCATTTACTCATTTTGAGTAGGTGAGTAATTAGCTATGGGTCTGAAACTTCACCAAGTGAAAGCTCTCCCAAAAGTAGGTGAATGAGTTATTTGAGAAAAATTGGCTATCTGCAATACTTTTAGAGATAATTCGCATTTACTCATTTTGAGTAGGTGAGTAATTAGCTATGGGTCTGAAACTTCACCAAGTGAAAGCTCTCCCAAAAGTAGGTGAATGAGTTATTTGAGAAAAATTGGCTATCTGCAATACTTTTAGAGATAATTCGCATTTACTCATTATGAGTAGGTGAGTAATTAGCTATGGGTCTGAAACTTCACCATGTGAAAGCTCTCCCACAAGTAGATGAATGAGTTATTTGAGAAAAATTGGCCATCTGCAATACTTTTAGAGGTAATTCGCATTTACTCTTTTTGAGTAGGTGAGCAATTAGCTATAGGTCTGAAACTTCACCGAGTGAAAGCTCTTTGGGATAGCTGCTCTGCAGAGATACTCTGAAGATCAAAAATTTCGTCGAAATCGCTCTATGTAGCACGGTTTTCGAAATATTAGCATTTTTGTGTTTTGCAATTTTTGCGCAAAAATTCGAAAATTCAAAATGGCCGCCATTTTTGGCAAGACAAAATTTTTTTGAAAATTGGCATGGCTACTCTGCAGAGATACCCAGTGGGTCAAAAATTTCGTCGAAATCGCTCTATCTAGCAGGGTTTTCGAGATATAAGCATTTTTGTGTTTTGCAATTTTGCAAAAAATTCGAAAATTCAAAATGGCCGCCATTTTTTGCGAGACAAAAATTTTTTCAAAATTGGGATAACTATTCTGCAGAGGTACCGTGCGGGTCAAAAATTTCGTCGAAATCGCTCTATCTAGCACGGTTTTCGAGATATAAGCATTTTTGTGTTTTGCAATTTTTGCGAAAATTTCGAAAATTCAAAATGGCCGCCATTTTTGGCGAGACAAAAATTTTTTGAAAATTGGGAAAAGTACTCCACAGAGATATCCTGCGGGTCAAAAATTTTGTCGAAATCGCACTATCTAGCACGGTTTTTGAGATATAAGCATTTTTGTGTTTTGCAATTTTTGCGAAAATTTCGAAAATTCAAAATGGCCGCCATTTTGGGCGAGATAAAAATTTTTTGAAAATTGGGAAAACTACTCCGCAGAGATACCCTGCGGGTCAAAAATTTCATCGAAATCGCTCTATCCAGCACGGTTTTCGAGATATAAGCATTTTTGTGTTTTCCTTATTTGGAAAATTTGTAATGATTAATTAATCATTAATTACTCGGCCATTTCTTGACCAATCAATGCCAAAATCTAATGATTTCCAGATTTTAATAGAATGAATGTATTTGCCAAGTTTCAGGTGAATTGATAAATTTCCTTTCAAGTTATCATCCGGACAAGCTTCCCCATCGAAAAAAGACATTTTTGGTCATGTGACCTCTCTGATTGGTTGAAATGTCACTGCAGCATATTCAAAAAAATTCCCCAAGGCTACTGCCTAAACCTGCCAAATTTGAAAAGAATCCGCCTAACGGTTACAGAGTTATAAGGAAAACAAAATGCGGAGCCGGCGGAGCCGGCAGAGCCAGAAGCTCTCCCATACACAAACAAGCGTCCCGCAAGGGACGCTTAATTACTTATCCTGCACACTTCAAAGTTTATCAGAATAAGCTATGATATAAAATAAAACAAATGGCTGAATGGTAACATCCAACAATACCTATATCCTGAGAAAACAGTGAAATAAAGTAGGCTTATTTTAAACGCTTGCAAGTCAAGTGGCCAACGAGAGAAGAACGGTGAATTGCGGGATTACACTGTTATGGTACACTCTCAGCACAGGAGGATTCGGTCAATACTAGACGTTTATTTTTCTTGGACGTTGGCCGGATACCTGCGGCCTCATGAGATAGTATTCAGATCCACATGGTAAGCTATTGTAGTGCAATAAAACCAATACTTTTATTTCCTCACTGATTAAGACATAATCACTTTATCAGTTATGTTGCAGTACAGCTCACTCTTTTGATTTTGGCAAACATGGCCATTAATATGATATAATAAGTTAAACATGATACAGTACTTCTGGTTACAAACAGGAAAGAGATAAAATTAAGCTTTATCCAAACTAACCAGTCAATGGACAAACCAAACAGGGGAAACTGGATAATTGGCCATGAAATACATAACTACATCCAGTGAACAAACTTAAGACAAATCAAATCCTGGTCAACAGGATCATTAACCATAAAAAGTTACTAGATTGTGAAAATAGTTGTCAGCCTAACAATTAAAAGTGTTTAAACAATACTGATACTATCATTATATCAAATAAATATCTTTATGACTTTTACAGTCTCGAAAAGACCAATTTTAATTTAAGTCAATTTCTGACAATATACATACCATAATGTGGCTTTGAAAGCTACAGTACTAATATACAGACAACTTTTAAACGTTGCTGAACCTGCTTACTAGTCATAGGATTAGGGAATTAAACTTTACACTTGTCTTAGTGCCTGGCATCTAGTTTGGTTAAAATACCTTTAGAAGCAACTAAGAATTAAAACTTCCAAACCACAACTAATCAACAAGGTGTACCTCGCACTTAAATTTAGACTTCTATATTTCATAATACCTATACAGACCAGAAATAACCACCATTTTAGTCCCAAGACAGTCACACCTGAATATTCCACACCCCTCACCATCCATCTCTTGGGGCAATAAGATGATCAACTTATAAAAATAGCATCAGAGATGCCTGTGCCCCACAGCCCAGGAAAATTGTTTTCAAAACCATGAAATATAAAAGAAATGAAACAGTACAAAAATCAGGAGACTTCTACAGCAAACGATGTCAGTTATGTAAAGGTCCAAATAATGTTAGTGGAGAAAATAATGTTTAAGAAAGAAATTATCTCTAATTTATGAAGCTGTAAAATTTATAAATTCAAGTATAGCTACCAATAGAAGAAGCACAATTAAGTAAAAGTACATATAACTGTCCTACGCATCAGAGCATTGATGCAAATTTGTATCCACTGGAAAGACAACTCACCAAAGCCAGTGAACCATTGTTTGACCTTGAAGGAGGAGCCTAAGGTCAAATCTAACAACATCAGAAGATTCCCAGCCCATGATTTCCTATGAGTTGGTTTCACATTCCAAACCTCTAGGATCAATAATAAGGGGGTTTTATCCAGATTTATCCACTGTCCCAGAAAAAATAGCTTTTGTCCGGAAAAAATCCAACCTTGAACAAGGTCAAATCTGACCACACCAAAAGATTCCCAGCCCATGATTTCCTATAGGTTGGTTTACCATCCCAAACCTCTAGGACCAATAATAAGCGAGTTATAAGCACTTTTAAGTTTGGCTATCCTTGTTTGACCTTGAAAGAGGGGCCCAAGGTCAAATCTGACCACAACAAAAGATTCCCAGCCCATGATTTCCTATAGGTTGGTTTACCATCCGAAACCTCTATGACCAATAATAAGCGAGTTATAAGCACTTTTAAGTTTGGCTATCCATGCTTGAGCTTGAAGGAAGGGCCCAAGGTCAAATCCGACCACACCAAAAGATTCCCAGACGATGATTTCCTATGTATTGGTTTACCATCCCGAACTTCTAGGACCCATAATAAGCGAGTTATAAGCACTTTTAAGTTTGGCTATCCTCATTTGACCTTGAAGGAGGGGCCCAAGGTCAAATCCGATCACACCAAAAGATCCCCAGCCCATGATTTCCTATAGGTTGGTTACCATCCCAAACCTCTATGACCAATAATAAGTGAGTTATAAGCACTTTTAAGTTTGGCTATCCTCGTTTGACCTTGAACGAGGGGCACAAGGTCAAATATGACCACAGCAAAAGATTCCCAGCCCATGATTTCCTATAGGTTGGTTTACCATCCCAAACCTCTAGAACCAATAATAAGCGAGGTATAAGCACTTTTAAGTTTGGCTATCCACGCTTGACCTTGAAGGAGGGGCACAAGGTCAAATCCGACCACACCACAAGATCCCCATCCGATGATTTCCTATAGGTTGGTTACCATCCCAAACCTCTATGACCAATAATAAGCGAGTTATAAGCACTTTTAAGTTTGGTTATCCTTGTTTGACCTTAAAAGAGGGGCCCAAGGTCAAATCTGACCACAGCAAAAGATTCCCAGCCCATGATTTCCTACAGGTTGGTTTACCATCCCAAACCTGTAGGACCAATAATAAGCGAGTTATAAGCATTTTAAGTTTGGCTATCCTTGTTTGACCTTCCCAGCCCATGATTTCCTCAGGTCAAAGGTCAATTCAAGATCATGCCATGAAGTTGCACACCTACAACCCCCATCCAATATCCCTACCAAGTAACAACTTCCTACATCTTACGGTTTCTGAGATATAGCCTGGATAATATTTTATAGGTCAAGGTCACTACGGCAAGGTCAAAGGTCAAATTAAGGTCAGACTATGACAATGCACACCCACAACACCTAACCAATGTACCTACCAAGTATCACCTTCCTACACCTTACGATTTCCGAAATATAGATTGGACAAGATTTTATAGGTCAAGGTCATTACGGCAAGATCGAAGGTCAAGTCAAGGGCACATCATGATCTTGTACACCACCAACCAATGCCCCAACCAAGTATCAACTTCTTACACCTTAATGTTTCGAGATATAGCCCGGACAAGATTTTACAGGTCAATGTCACTACAGCAAGGTCAAAGGTCAAATCAAGGTCACACCATGACACTGCACACCTACAGCCCCAAACCAAAGTTCCTACCATGCATCAACTTCCTACACCTTATGGTTTCTGAGATATAGACCGACCAATATTTTATACGTCAAGGTCACTACAGTATAGTCAAAGGTCTAATTAAGGTAACACCATGATATTGCACACCTACACCCCATAGCCAATGTTTCTTATGGTTTCCGAGATATAGCCCGGTAGTGAAGGGATCATATATTGATATTTCAATATCGATTGATATGTCTTTCTAAATTTCAATATCAACACTAAAAGTGAGAATTTCAATATCGTTTCCATCACTCACCAGGAAGAATTTTCAAAATAGTTCTGTAATTTATCAGTCCCCTGTAGTTTGATCATCAATATTTTTTCATTAAAAGGACTTATTGTGAAATTTTTCATGAAATTTAATTGCTTTTAGGTTGCTTGTATTAAATTCATGGTCAGGTTTGTATGTCTTATATGTTAGCAAAATGATTTACGATAACTGAAAAATCAGTAGGTGCAAAATAACAGATTTTACGGCGTGAAATGATATTTCAATATCGATCGATATGCTAAGCCAAAATAGAGTTTGATATAGATATTGAAATTACATTTCAATCCCTACACTATAGCCTGGACAAGTTTTTTAAACTCAAGGTCACTACGCCAAGGTTAAAGAAGGTTACACCATGACGCCGCACACCGACACCCCTCCAACCAATGTCCCTACCAAGTTTTAACTTCCTACACCTTATAGTTTTTGAAATACAGCCTGGACAAACTTTTTCCTACCTCTCGCCTGACCACCCATCTGGACACCTAAGTTAAAACAATACCAGCACAGCCCTTAAAGGCTGTGGGGTAAGAACAGCTAGAAACACTGTGTCTACCATATTTGAATGTCTCAAGAAATATGGCCTTGACAAACCTGCTTTAATGCACATCCTCTTAGAGAAAAACTACACAAGGTAGCCTATTTATCTCTAGCCAGATTTGAATCTTGGATCTTTAATACAATGTTGGTACTAGTGAGAAAGTACTAAGAGGAAAAGCCTATATGGTTTTCCCATTATGCCTAACACAAAAACATATTTTTACAATTCTTAAGCAAACAATAAACACGGGTCACATTGCAATCTGCGGCAATACAATATGTAAAGGGTTCAAATGTGACATACACCAAATGTCATAGTAGTAAGTACAGCATCTTCCACGTCCACAGCAATGACCTTCATGACACAGATATCCGTCAGCACAAATCTGAAGACCCTGGAAATAAAAATAAACTAGAGGATCGCTCGCAAAAAAAAAGATAATGTTTTTGCATAGCAAAAACAAAGCGTCCCGAAAAGGATATAAAGGTGAGTGCTAAAGTATTAAGAAAATGCTTCGTTTCTAGCCTTATACTGTTGAGGCAACCAAAGTCAGCGCTGTCTGCTCTATCTAGCACGGTTTTCAAGATATAAGCATTTTTGTGTTTTGCAAAAAATTAAAAAATTAAAAATGTTCGCTATATTTGGCGAGACAAAAATATTTTGAAAATTGGCATGGCTACTCTGCAGAGATCCCAGCAGGTCAAAAATTTTGTTGAGTTCGCTCCATATAGCACGGTTTTCGAGATATAAGCATTTTTGTGTTTTGCAAAAACTTTGAAAATTCAAAATGGCCACCATTTTTGGGGAGACAAAAATTTTTGTCAAGACCACTGCCGCGGTGTGTATCTCCCGCCGAGCATTAAAGCAGAAGAAATAGCTTTTCCGAGATATTCACAATTTTTCATTTTCGTGTGTGAAAGCTCTTCCAAAAGTAGGTGAATGAGTTATTTGAGAAAAATTGGCTATCTGCAATACTATTAAGAGATAATTCACATTTACTCATTTTGAGTAGGTGAATAATTATCTATGGGTCTGAAACTTCACCAAGTGAAAGCTCTCCCAAAAGTAGGTGAGTTATTTGAGAAAAATTGGCTATCTGCAATACTTTTAGAGATAATTCGCATTTACTCATTTTGAGTAGGTGAGTAATGAGCTATGGGTCTGAAACTTCACCATGTGAAAGCTCTCCCACAAGTAGATGAATGAGTATTTGATAAAAATTGGGTATCCGCAATACTTTTACAGATAATTAGCATTTACTCATTTTGAGTAGGTGAATAACTAGATTGGGCCAACTCGGCGCCAACATATCCCCAGACAGGTCATCACTCACGCCACAGGTTTTGATCGGGAATTTTTTAAAACATAATTACCCATTATTATATGAACTTCAGCACATCAATCTACTCTGTTTATATCTTCCAAGGAAGATGGTGTATCCCCAGACGCCGAATACATAACTCAAATTATATTTTCAATCTTCCTGCAATGATAACTCTAAACCTATTTTCAAAGTATTTAAATGATTGATGATTGAATGTCCATTCTAAAATAATAATCCCAAAAGAGCATATCTGTTTCTATATTTGTTGACAAATAAAATATTATTTTTAACTCAACTCATCATACTTTTCAATCTTCCTTCAAAGTATTTAAATGATTGATGATTCAATGTCCATTCTAAAATTCATAATCCCAAAAGCGCATATCTGTTTCTATATTTGTTCACAAATAAAATATTATTTAAAAAAAAATTATTTATATTATTATTTTATTATATTATTTTTAGAATTTGCAAATTGTTTTCAGTTATTCATTTCCTCTATACCTATATATGTGGTCCATATATATGCAACCTAAATATGTGACACAATCTCAGTTCTGACTCCCCTTTGTGTTATATGTAATGAAGCCCACCACCTCCCACCCCCACCCCTCTCCCCTTCTCCACACCTCTCTCACTATTACACAAGATCTGCAACCCCATTGAGTTCTTTGTTTCTCATCTGATATCATTAAATACCTTTGTTTATTTAGTGTCACTCAATATAGCTGGAGGTCCCAGAGGTGGGTGGGGGGAATCCGGGTGGGGGATGCATAAATGGTAAACAAACAATCTATATAAAAGGGGTACTCAAATACAAAAAGAATTGAGAATTTTAAGTATGTGATTATCAACTGAAATGAGTTCATAACTGTAGGAGCTGTGTCAAAATTAACTGAGGCAAGTTGAATAAAACTGGGCTAGTTGAGGGTTAAAAATCCCCTACTTTTACTACATAAGGATATAATTTCATTAATATTGGGACTTAAAGCTCACTTAAAGTGTCCATTTTGTCTACTTGAATATGTTTAACCAGTTTCATTTTAAAAAGTTAAAAACTCAGCAAGCAGAGGTATAACACACAAAAATAAGTTCTTAAAAGACTAAGATAGCCATAACATTATTAATATTCAAAATTTAAATAGACAGGCATTTCCTTTTAAAAATTCAAAGATTTCAGCTCTATAACCCACATAGTTTGACAGTTACTGGGCTTTAAAGTGGCATAATGTCCATAAATTGGGTTTCTGTGGGCATTTTACAATTGTTAAAGAGACCTTAGCAATTAAACAACAGATCTGAAACTTTTTGGGGGACATACATAACAAACAAAAATTATATATAATACCGTTTAAGACTTGTCACACTAAGCATTTCCAAATAACAGGGCAAAATACGGAAAAAATGTCCAAAAAGGCACTTGGGCGAGTGTCTATGGCCCTCATACACAGGTTAAATGTCTACTAAAAACCTTGATTTTCGGCATATGTAAAAAGGACATAATAATGCATTCCCAGATGGGATTTCAGCTCCATCAATCACATAGTTTAACAGTCACAGGGCTTAAAGGTGGTTAAAAAGTCCAAATATTGGGTCTCTGTGGGCCTTTTAGAGATCTCGATGTGGCTTTCAAATTAAAGCTTCAGACTTAAAATTTGTTACATACTAAGATTACACATAGAATATGTATCTAATAAAGTTTGAAACTTCTCAGACTTACCATTTCCAAGTTACAGAGCAAAATATGTGAAAAATGTCTTAAAAGGGTCACTCAGGTGGGTGTTTAAGGTCCTCATACACAGGTTAAATGTCTACTTGAAGCCTTGATTTTTGGCACATGTAAAAAGAACATAATAATGTATTCCCAGATGAGATTTCAGCTCTATCAGTCACATAGTTTAACAGTCACAGGCCTTAAAATTGGCAAAAAGTCCAAATACTGGGTCTTTATGGGGCCTTCTAGAGACCTAAATGTGGCCTTCAAATTAAAGCCTCAGACTTAAAATTTGTCACATACTAAGATTACACATAGAATATGCATCTAATACAGTTTGAAACTTCTTAGACTTACCATTTCCAAGTTACAGGGAAAAATATGTGAAAAATGTCTAAAAATGGTCACTCCGGTGGGGATTTATGGTCCTCATACACAGGTTAAATGTCTTCTTAAAGCCTTAATTTTTGGCACATATATAAATAACATACTAATATCTTCCCAGATAGGATTTGAGCTCTATCAGTCACATAGTTTGACAGTCACAGGGCTTAAAAGTAGCAAAAAGTCCAAATATTGGGTCTTTGGGAGCCTTTTAGAGACCTCAATTTGACCTTCAAAATTAAAGCTTCAGACTTAAAATCTGTTACATACTAAGATTACACACAGAATATATATCTAATACAGTTTGAAACTTCTCAGACTTACCATTTCCAAGTTACAGGGAAAAAGATGTGAAAAATGTCTTATAAGGGTCACTCGGGTGGGTGTTTATGGTCCTGATACACAGGTTAACTGTCTATTAAAGGCCTAAATGTTGGGGCACATATAAGAAAACACATAGATATATTCCCAGATGATATTTAACTTAGATGAGAGACATAGTTTGAAAGCTACAGTGCTTGAAAGTGGCAAAAAGTGCATAAATTGGGTCTCTGTGGGCACTTTTGAGACCTTAAGTCGACCCCTTTGGGTAAACCTACAGCCCTAAAATTTTCTACAGACAAGGATTACATATCAAAGTTATACCTAGCGCAGTTTGAGACTCATCAGAATTACCACTTCCAAATTATAGGGCAAAATATGTGAAAAGTATAGCAAAAAATCCCCAAGTGGGGGTATTTATGGGCCTCAAACACAATTTTCAGCTCAACTTAAAGTCGTGATTTTCGGCACATGTACTAAGAACATATTAATGTGTTGTCAGGTAAAATTTCAGCCAGCTGAGCATCATAGTTTGTGACCTACAGGGCTCTAAGTGGCCAAAAGTGCAATTTCTGACCTTAAGGTGGCCATAAGTTCTTTTTTACTGGGAGTTTAAGGTCACCTTAAAATAGGGATCTTCCTTTGGGCACCCTTAACATGTGTACCAAGTTTGAAAAAAAAATATTAATTTGTTTTTGAGTTATCGCGTCCACAAGGAAATTTCTACGGCGGCGGCGGCGGCGGCGGCGGCGCGACGGACCTGAATCCAATATATCCCCGACTTTCGTCTGGGGATATAATTAGCTATGGGTCTGAAACTTCACAGAGTGAAAGCTGTCCCAAAAGTAGGTGACTTATTTGAGAAAAATTGGCTATCTGCAATACCTTTAGAGATAATTCACATTTACTCATTTTGAGTAGGTGAATAATTAGCTATGGGTCTGAAACTTCACCAAGTGAAAGCTCTGCCAAAAGTAGATGAATGAGTTATTTGAGAAAAATTGGCTATCTGCAATACTTTTAGAGATAATTCGCATTTACTCATTTTGAGTAGGTGAGTAATTAGCTATGGGTCTGAAACTTCACCAAGTGAAAGCTCTCCCAAAAGTAGGTGAATGAGTTATTTGAGAAAAATTGGCTATCTGCAATACTTTTAGAGATAATTCGCATTTACTCATTTTGAGTAGGTGAGTAATTAGCTATGGGCCTGAAACTTCACCAAGTGAAAGCTCTCCCAAAAGTAGGTGAATGAGTTATTTGAGAAAAATTGGCTATCTGCAATACTTTTAGAGATAATTCACATTTAATCATTTTGAGTAGGTGAGTAATTAGCTATGGGTCTGAAACTTCACCAAGTGAAAGCTCTCCCAAAAGTAGGTGAATGATTTGAGAAAAATTGGCTATCTGCAATACTTTTAGAGATAATTCGCATTTACTCATTTTGAGTAGGTGAGTAATTAGCTATGGGTCTGAAACTTCACCAAGTGAAAGCTCTCCCAAAAGTAGGTGAATGATTTATTTGAGAAAAATTGGCTATCTGCAATACTTTTAGAGATAATTCACATTTACTCATTTTGAGTAGGTGAGTAATTAGCTATGGGTCTGAAACTTCACCATGTGAAAGCTCTCCCACAAGTAGATGAATGATTTATTTGAGAAAAATTGGCTATCTGCAATACTTTTAGAGATAATTCACATTTACTCATTTTGAGTAGGTGAGCAATTAGCTATGGGTCTGAAACTTCACCAAGTGAAAGCTCTTTGGGATAGCTGCTCTGCAGAGATACCCTGAAGATCAAAAATTTCGTCAAAATCGCTCTATGTAGCACGGTTTTCGAAATATTAGCATTTTTGTGTTTTGCAATTTTTGGGCAAAAAATTCGAAAATTCAAAATGGCCGCCATTTTTGGCAAGACAAAATTTTTTTGAAAATTGGCATGGCTACTCTGCACAGATACCCTTGGGTCAAAAATTTCGTCGAAATCGCTCTATCTAGCAGGGTTTTCGAGATATAAGCATTTTTATGTTTTGCAATTTTGCGAAAATTCAAAATGGCCGCCATTTTTTGCGAGCAATTTCTTTTTTGAAAATTGGCATGGCTACTCTGCAGAGATACCCTGTGGGTCAAAAATTTCGTCGAAATCGCTCTATCTAGCAGGGTTTTCAAGATATAAGCATTTTTATGTTTTGCAATTTTTGCGAAAAATTCGAAAATTCAAAATGGCCGCCATTTTTGGCGAGACAAAATTTTTTTGAAAATTGGCATGGCTACTCTGCAGATATACCCTGTGGGTCAAAAATTTCGTAGAAATCGCTCTATCTAGCAGGGTTTTTGAGATATAAGCATTTTTATGTTTTGCAATTTTTGCGAAAAATTCGAAAATTCAAAATGGCCGCCATTTTTGGCTAGACAATTTTTTTTTTTAAATAGGCGTGGCTACTCTGCAGAGATACCCTGTGGGTAGAGCTGTAATCATCAGTGATTTCTGTAGATCGATTCTCGCTTGTTAGATGCGAGTTGAACTCGAGTAAATGACACACATATAAATAAATGACACACATATAAATAAAATAATAATGTCCAAATATTGTCATCAAGGGATCCGCCATTAACGTATTTAGTACCATTTTATTGCAAGGAAATAAATTCTGTTGCCGACAGGTATGTATGAGCACATTATGGAACATCCACGTAAATAAGGAAAAAAAAACAACCGACCATTGCTCATTAAATCTTTTGTCTTTATGGTTAGATAAACTGTAAAAGTGCTGCTTTTATAACAAGACTAGTATATCATAATTTATTTCTTAAAAACTCGAGTTTAAATTACATAAATCGATGTGGTCCCAAATATCGCCCACCGAGTTACGACTCGAGTTTCGGTCAACTCGTTACAGCACTACCTGTGGGTCAAAAATTTCGTCGAAATCGCTCTATCTACTACGGTTTTCCAGATATAAGCATTTTTATGTTTTGCATATAAGCATTTTTATGTTTTGCAATTTTTGCGAAAAATTCGAAAATTCAAAAATGGCCGCCATTTTTGGCGAGACAATTTTTTTTTTTTTTAAATAGGCGTGGCCACTCTGCAGAGATACCCTGTGGGTCAAAAATTTCGTCAAAATCGCTCTATCTAGTACAGTTTTCAAGATATAAGCGTTTTTATGTTTTGCAATTTTTGCGAAAAATTCGAAAATTCAAAATGGCCGCCATTTTTGGCAAGACAAAATTTTTTTCAAAATTGGGATAACCACTCTGCAGAGATACCCTGCAGGTCAAAAATTTCGTCGAAATCGCTCTATCTAGCACGGTTTTTGAGATATAAGCATTTTTGTGTTTTGCAATTTTTGCGAAAATTTCGAAAATTCAAAATGGCCGCCATTTTTGGCGAGACAAAAATTTTTTTGAAAATAGGGATAACTACTCTGCAGAGATACCCTGTGGGTCAAAAATTTCGTCGAAATCGCTCTATCTAGCATGGTTTTCGAGATATAAGCATTTTTGTGTTTTGCTAATTTTGGAAAATTTGTAATGATTAATTAATCATTAATTACTCGGCCATTTCTTAACCAATCAATGCCAAAATCTAATGATTTCCAGATTTTAATAGAATGAATGTATTTGCCAAGTTTCAGGTGAATTGATAAAATTCCTTTCAAGTTATCATCCGGACAAGCTTCCCCATCGAAAAAAGACATTTTTGGTCATGTGACCTCTCTGATTGGTTGAAATGCACTGCAGCATATTCAAAAAAATTCCCCAAGGCTACTGCTTAAACCTGCCAAATTTGAAAAGAATCCGCCTAACGGTTACAGAGTTATAAGGAAAACAAAATGTGGAGCCGGCGGAGCCGGCGGAGCCTGAAGGTCTCCCATACACAAACAAGCGTCCCTTGCGGGACGCTTAATGAATTGGTGTTTGAGGTTTATATATGGGATAAAACCAAAAATCTCCTCCCAAAATCTAGCCCCTCTATGTAGTTTATACTGGTAATTGATGATTTACGTCACTAAATATTTAAGCTTTTCAAATTGGTCAATGAGAAATTAATTTATGTACCATTTACATCATGTACACATTGTATATGCAGATATTTCTTTATTGCAAGTGTGTGACTTGTATTGTAATATACTTATTAGTAATACTTGAGTCAGATTATTTAGTGAAATTTATCAACAGTAAAGTGACTGGATATTAACATTGGTAACTCAGTTTTTCAACACTATGCTAGGCTGTTTTATGAATGGAACTTATTTTTGATGTACGCTGAGGCCCGGCTTCTATTTATCCCAATTATGAAATCAAAGTAATCAAAGTATTTCTGTGTACTGGTACCCTGATTCAACTAAGCTAAACTAATCAAATCTAAAAAATATCTGGACTTTGGTATTCAGTGAGGCCCTCCTTCAACTAACCCCAATATATGCAATCAAAAGAATAACTGCACTTTTTATGTTCACTGAAGCCTTATACTGTTGTGGAAACCAAAGTCAGCGCAGTCTGCTCTATCTAGCACGGTTTTCAAGATATAAGCATTTTTGTGTTTTGAAAAAAAATTTGAAAATTCAAAATCTCCGCTATATTTGGTGAGACAAAAATATTTTGAAAATTGGCATGGCTACTCTGCAGAGATGCCCTGCGGGCTAAAAATTTCATCAAAATCGCTCTATCTAGCACGGTTTTCGAGATATAAGCATTTTTATGTTTTGCAATTTTTGCGAAAAATTCAAAAATTCAAAATGGCCGCCAGTTTTTGCGAGACAAAATTTTTTTGAAAATTGGCATGGCTATTCTGCAGAGATACCCTATAGGTCAAAAATTTCGTCGAAATCGCTCTATCTAGCAGGGTTTTCGAGATATAAGCATTTTTATGTTTTGCAATTTTTGCGAAAAATTCGAAAATTTAAAATGGCCGCCATTTTTGGCGAGACAAAATTTGTTTGAAAATAGGCATGGCTACTCTGCAGAGATACCCTGTGGGTCAAAAATGTCGTCGAAATCGCTCTATCTAGTACAGTTTTCGAGATATAAGCATTTTTATGTTTTGCAATTTTTGCGAATAATTTGAAAATTCAAAATGGCCGCCATTTTTGGCGAGACAAAATTTTTTTGAAAATTGGGATAACTACTCTGCAGAGATACCCTGCGTGTCAAAAATTTCGTCAAAATTGATCTATCTAGCACGGTTTTCGAGATATAAGCATTTTTGTGTTTTCCTTATTTGGAAAATTCATAATGATTAATTAATCATTAATTACTCGGCCATTCCTTAACCAATCAATTATCAGATTTTAATAAAATGAATGTATTTGCCAAGTTTCAGGTGAATTGATAAAATTCCTTTCAAGTTATCATCCGGACAAGCTTCCCCATCGAAAAAAGACATTTTTGGTCATGTGACCTCTCTGGTTGAAATGTCACTGCAGCATATTCAAAAAAATTCCCCAAGGCTACTGCCTAAACCTGCCAAATTTGAAAAAAATCCGCCTAACGGTTACAGAGTTATAAGGAAAACAAAATGCGGAGCCGCCGGAGCCGCCGGAGCCTGAAGGTCTCCCATACACAAACAAGCGTCCCTTGCGGGACGGTTAATTAGTCCTTTACCAAATCGGCAGTCGTCAATTCGGCCCCCAAGATAAAATACCTTAGTCAAATCGACCCCCAGAAAGTTACTGTACTCTCAAAGACAAAAATCATAAAATTATGTGCTAGTGAACAGAAGGGTTGGTTTTACCTGAAATATAATCTAATAAAAACTTTATAGAACTTAATCTTCAGTAAGTCAATTGCACTTTAAAAAAATTCTAACACAAACAAGTGGGTAGAGGAGAGAGGATTAAAGGTATTGATTACAGCAGGTATAGGTTTGATATAGGTTTATTGCACTTTTACTAAATACCACTAAAGTAGTTATCACCAGGGTACGAAATTAAGCCAAAATATTTTCAGGACCACAGGACTGACAACTTGCCGAAGTTACTGGTCCGTCAGAAAGTTTATCAGTCCGATATGAAAACATTTCTGAGAATGAAAAGTCGCTAGGCTATAAAAAATACATTATACATGGCAGCAATAATCACACACTGCAAGTGATGACATTTAAATTAGATTTTAATTTACTTAATGTATATTTAGTGAAAACATCAGAGGACAATATAGAAAGTTTCAAGGATTTTGATGTATTTTTTGTTCAGACCCAGGAACCAGTACATACTAGTTGGTCAAGATTCTGCACTGTAAACCACAGGGCATCGGCAAGTAACCAGCAACTTTGCAACATGAAGTGCCCGTGCTGAGATTTGAACCAGCGACCTCAGAGGTTGAAGGCGAGCACTCTTAACTGCCACACCACTGAGCTGAAACTTTCATGAAAGATTATTTGTACAACTAGGCTGCAAATCTTATGTTTGTAAAAACAACACATGTCTTTAACCAATGAAATGCCAGAAAGGAAGTGAATATTATCCCTAGATGTATGTTACAGTGATTGCAAAGCACCTCTAAAATGGGAGTCCATGGGACTACATGACCGCCATTAAGTCCCAGTAATTTTTGTTTTTTGTTTTTGAGTCCTATGTTACAGATCGCAAGATTTTGGCATTTTAAGTACAGTAGAACCTCTATTATCCTACCTTCTATTATCTTATCCAGATATTGAATTCTCCCACCTCAGACCCACTCTCCCAACTCCATTTAAACCTGTTATTTTATCTCTTCTATTACCCAACCTTTCTATTATCCAAACAATTTGTTACTCCCCCAATAGGGTAGGATAAAAGAGGTTCTACTGTACTGCATTATTCTATTTAAGCTGTGTTACTGTATCACTGTATTGTTTATTGCCTTAGAGCCTGTTGTATAATGGAGATTAAGCACTATAAAGTACTCTTACTGCATTAACATTATATTATTTATAGCTGGGGCCGATTTCCCGAGGGACAAGTTTTTAGTGGACCAATTTGACAAAGGGCCGATCTGTCCAGCTCCCCTCAACAGAAGTGAGGGGGCCCATGTAGAGTGACTGCAGTTTACTGGGGTGAATTCATAAAGTGACAATGTAACCTGGTTCTACGGATGCAGCAGACAATGGGTGCTAATTCTGAATTCTCCCATGCACCACACAACCACACTAGTTGTTGAGTCTTGGTTCTTATTGGTGAAAGTCTCAATGTGGCTGGCCTTATGGTTAATTGCATTCCGAGTTAATATCCAACAAGGGTAAATTGTTTTGAATCCTTCCAACTTATTTCAGCTATCTTGAGGTTAACTTCAGGTTTAAAATAGCATTAACATTCCTGTTATTGCTATCTTTTACCTTATCTAATCATGGGGTGGGTGTAGGGGTGGATTCTTGCAGGAGGGGGTAGTACTACATTCTGGTGGGGTGCATAATCTACTCCCGGGGTATACTTTTAGACTCTACGTCAGGGGTGATTGTGGGCCCCCCCAATGAAGTGTCTGCGTCTAAAATGAGAATTAAGTATACTAGCTGCATGCATATGTAATCTGGGTATAATCACATACAACAATACATCATAAGTGTGTCTCAAGGTAAAAAAAATATATATATATCAGAACTTATAAAATATGTTGTTCAGTGGAGATACACATGATCAGTGTTATATCGTTATCCAAAAGAATACTGATATCAAAGTTAGGTTCAATTCTTACAGTACACTACCAGTACTATACCATACAGTAGCAGCCACTGTTCTAGAAAGTGATTGCTTTGACGTACTGTATACGTAACAAATTTGCAATTATGAAGGTGTAACAGGGATTTAGTTAACATACAAATGATAACTGTGCGCTCATTACATCGTATACACAGACAATCATAACTTTATTTACCTTTGTTCCGTTGATATAAAGCAAATATATCCACAAATATAACAACTTCCAATCAGCTGATACTGCCATTCTTTTTTAATTGTTAGAGATACTTATACTGACGTCCAAAATATTTGCAATAAATATCCCGGAAGGAATGATAACGAATGGAGGTTGGACTGGAAAAAAAATTTAAAAAAAAAACCTTTACAGCTTAAAATGCCAGATAATAACAGTGATGAAAAACACTTTTTGAAGAACAACTATGTGTAGGAAGACCTCTTCATGTGCCTGAACAAAAATTTGCTGCCTCTGTGAAATAAAATATGGGGGTAAATCATTGAAAAATAACTGTTTAAATACAAATAACACTTTTAATACAAATTATCAAAGAAACTGAGATATTATAAATTTGTTGAAAACTAAAAGATATGTTGATCATTGAAAGATATTAAAATTTTTGAAATGATAAACTTGAATAATATGTTTATCATCAGATACGATGAAATTGCTTGGCAAGAATATAAATTTTACAATTAAATATAACTGTTACGTATCTGCATGTTGAGATTTTGTACAAGTTACAACTTGTGCAAGTTTGCTGTACAAGTGGCAACTTGTATAAACCCTTAAGTTTGTACCAGTTGCAACATGAACAATATTTGTATCACAACTTACACAAAACATGAAAAATTCCATAACAAAAAGTAGAATATTTAAGTTTCAGAAATAAAGACTGTATTGTTAGACCAAAGTTTCGAGTCAGACTGAAAACAAATATCTTACCAGATTTACAAAAAAATGAACTTTAATGACACTTTAGTAAATTGAGGCAAAAAGGTTCACAGTCAAACAGGTGGGTTTTTTTTGTCTTAAAATTAACGGGCTTATTTGGTCTTTGGTTAAAAAGCTTTTGATTTTAAAAATTCACAATGTGTACCAATTAGTTAATAATGTATAAATGGCCCATATTTGTTAATAAATCTGTGTGATTCACTTTTGATATGTTTTTTGATTAGATGTTTTGTGTACATCAGTATACCTTAAATCCTATATTCGCAAGAGGACGCTGCTTAACCTACTTTTGCACCAATCAAACTTACTGATGGTTTTTGTTTAATCACGTGACAGTACTTTGACTGAAACGTCATACCAAAACAAAAACATCTTTTCGACAGCTGTGTATATAAATACCAAGTTATTTCACATTTATTTGCAGTATTACCAAGTGTTAAAATGGATTCGTCTTCTCGAGTAGAATCAAAGGGCGATAACCTGAATGGTAAGAGAGTCAGTCGCAGTCACACTGTACTTCAATTTAGTTTCAGAGCTTTTTAAACGTAAAATATGGCGCACACTGATGAGGGGTGCCCATTACCAAACTTTGAATTTCTGTGGGTTCTGTCTTTGTCGTATATATTCTTCCCCTATATCATGTGGTATCTTTATTTTATCTTTATTTATTTGGATTTTGTTTTGTTTGTTTTTTTTTTTTTTTTTTTTTGAAGTAGTGTGTTTGTCGTAGAAGAATAGAATTTTGCAGTTAATTATCATGATACAAATAGTGTATCCTTCGTGAACCAGAGTCCGGTCCATTCCACTTTCCGGTCTAAATGGTTTTAAAATCAGATTTATGTATGTTTTTGTGCCAATATATAAACAGAAGTATGTCAGAAGTTATATCTTCTTAAAATAGAATTGTTTTCAGAGTGTCTTCGGAACCGACAAGGACGGGTCACAATTATTTTAATTTCAGAACCGTCACGTTTATATTATAACTATTTGATGTGTGGCTGTTGAATTAAAGCATGCTGTCGATGAAAATAGATACATAAAACCAGGAAACCAGTCTACTTTTCATCTGCAAACGTGATTAATTTCATTAACCAATGAAATAATTTGTTACTGAAACCTCACTTGAGACCAAGTATAACAAAGTTTGTATATTTTGAAGAAATTTTGCGGTTCCGATTTTGTTATGAAAACATTTATAAAATATATCAAGGGTAAAGACATTTTTCTTTAAAATGGGTCTTAAAGCAAATAATTTGTGAGCCATTTCCATTGGCGGTTCTGAAAGGGATTGTTTTCCGATCCGTCAGTGACTGTTCTGAAGCCACAGTGAATTGTTTTTGTGGAACAGGAAAAGCGCGCTGAAATATTTCAAATGTTACAGCGAAAAAAGACTGCACAATTTTGGTAATAGACTGGAAATACGTACAACAATCATGTAATTATTAAATAAAGTGAAGCTACATGATGACACCTTGATCTATACTGCCACAAATTTAATTCAATTATGCTATTTTTATCACAAGCAATAAAATTAAAAAATACGAAGAGCTTCGATCCACGGCATCGTGGATTTAAGATTTACTATATTTACACGGCATCGTGAGTTTAATGTCATACTTAATTACACGGCCCCAATATAAAGAGACTTAAGTTTAACATTTAACTCGCACCTAAAATTGAAGTATTTGCTCTTTAACCCAAAATCAAAATATTTGCTCTTCAAATGGCACTTTTATTTAGGGCATGGCTGCAGTACGGTAAAACTTTGTCTTGAGTGAGGTTTCTTTCAGTAACAATTGATTTCATTTTTAGTTAATTAAACTAATCACGTTTGCAGACGAAAAGTAGACTGGTTGTCAGGATCTTCTGTTTGTCAAATATGGCTAGAAACCCAGCGTGGCCCCATATTTCCTTAAAGGCCCATTTCCATATGTACGGTATCCAGCATCCGGATACGGCATCCAGATCCGGTATCCGGCATCCGGTTAGTGTGTTTCCATATGTACTGACATAAATTGTTACTTAGCTGAACATTTGAGATTTTCAACCAATTTCCAGTAAGATGGATGGCAGATGTTTATAGTTTGCAAATATTTTTAAAAGTACTTTATCCACATAAAAACAACAAAAGACAAATATCATTAAACTAGTATTTGTACATTGTTTATGCTGCCTTTTTCAAATACATCATTTTTCAACCAAATCCCAACAAGATGGAGTGTCTCAACAAATACCCCTTTCATTAATTTAATTGAAGGAGTGATTTAAAAACATATATAAATGCAATAATAATAGTATATGGTTTCTGTTGGTTATAAGCTTTAAAATGATACATAATTTATCAAAATCAAGCAAGAAATGACATTTTTATGAAGTTTTAACAACAATCTAATCTAATTTTTAAAGCTGTGTGATGTTGTATGGTACACCTAGTACTATAGAGTGACGTCATTCTGATGTAATTTATTGATTTTAGCATGCGGCATGCGGATATTCACAGTACTGAGAGCCTGATGGGTAACGCATGACGGATTAGTACTGCTACCGTGCATCTAAAACGTACATAAGGAAACAGGTCTTATATTTTATTGTAAAGTGAAAATAGCCGCATTCCGCTTGCCGCATACCGCATCACGCATATATGGAAATGGGGCTTAACAGTTGATTTCATTGGTTAATTAAATTAATCACGTTTGCGGACGAAAGTAGACTGGTTGTACGGATCTTCTAAAAAAATCAAGTTTTCCTTGTCTTCTTACTGTTTTGATGCATATTTCTTTGTAATTTGGCTTTTAAAAAGTGAAGTGGGATTATCGCCCACCTTCCTTTACTGGCCGTGAGGTTATGCCTGGTTTTACAATGGTGATTGACCAATCAAAATTGCAGACAGAACCGTGTTATGTTAGAATATTGGGGCCGTGTATTTAAGCGTGACATTAAGTTCACGATGCCGTGTAAATATATATAATATATAATAAAATCAGTGGTATCATGTACAATAAGTATTATAATATACCGATATAACTTCAGTCCAAATGATAGTTCCCAATACTAGAGACAATAATGATAATATTTGAGTACCAGTCTTTAAAGTAATAAGAGTAGAGTAGCTCTTGTGCATATGCATTCCAGTAAATTCGTGGATATCCTGTCATAACAATAGGAAATAACAACTTTTTATAAGGCTGTTAAAAATAAAGAAAATATACCAATTTAAATTAATCAAGATTGTATACATGCATTGGGAATACAAGGATTTAAGAAATATATTTAGAATATTCCATGATTTTAGCCAATTTAAATGGTTTAAAAACTTTTTATCTCTGTGGATACAACAGAGATACACAACAAGTACACAAATGTGCAATACACCAAAGTTGTATGTGCGCCGAAGTTACATAAATAAATGATACATATGTTAGTAACCTAGTGCAAATGTGTTATGTTGACATACTAAGGCATCGGAAGATGGTTACATATTACAGACAAAGTGAATGAAATTCCTAGGATTTTAGTTTTAATTTTGATAAAGTTACAGAACTGACCACTCAATTTTGGGGTGACAATTGACATGTGACATGCGGTTTTCATAGCTAGTTGTAAAAAATTATTTTACTCATTTCTAACTATAATTTCTGACAATATTGGAGACCAGTTTAAATTTTTAACTGTTTAATTGCATCTTAAATTGGGACATAAAGTACTGCATGTATCAAGTTTCTCTGCCATATGATCATTCCCCAATTAACAGGTGCTTGCCTACTGTTGATTATATTGAAAATTCACCAGAAAGACATTTTATGATGATGCATGGGAATAAAAAAGTTAGTACTTGGTCACATTGAAAAACATATTTGGTGGTTATATAAGAATCTGCCACTGTGGCCTAGTAGGTAACACACTTGCCTAGGAACACAGAGGACATGGGTTCAATCCCAGGTACAGACAGTGGCTCGGATGACCACTTAAAATGGCGAGTCATTGGGGCCTATCCCAAGTGGCAGGTTAAAGAACCTCAAGGACATTGATAAATGGTCATCCTTGAGTCTCAGTCTTTCAGGTATTGGAATCTCAATAATTTGAGAGTTGGACTGTACTTGCACAGTCAAATGGGTCATATAGCACTTTGAGTCCTGTATTATATGGAGATATTGCACTGAGTATAAATACACAGCAATGATGATTCATCAAAATTTTTTTAAAAAGCTGTTAATTTCTTATTTTGAAATTTGGTGTAATTGCATATTTACACTAAAATATGAATTAAAAACATCTTTAAAGTGTATTTTTGACAAAAAAAAATTATATTTTTACTGCATTGGACTAACTTAACCATAGGTTAAATAGAATAGAATGATCACTACACCACAAAATCTGCAATTCCATGGAAACAACGTAGACAGCCATACAATATTATCATTACTAACACTACCAAATCAATTAAAGTATCTTTAAATAGCATGAAGGTTTCAAAGTGAAAGGTTTTAGAGTCTGGTTCTGTGTAGTATCTTTTAGTTAATGAGACACTGCAACATAGCTTCAAATATTGTGAAATATTTGCATTTTGTTTCAATCCTATAATATACCTGGTACATAATGCAGGTGTTCCACTGGAGCCGACAGGCTGGTAACTATGCATTTTTGGAGAGTCGGGACCAATGTTTGCATGGTCGGTTAGGGTCGGTGCAAGTCACCGGCCTGTCAGGGAGAGTCGGTGAAATATCAAACATGTTTGATATTTCTACGATCGTTGCCGACCCTTGTATCCGACCATAATTTCAGCCCCCTAGCAACCGGCCTCTCGGTTAACTTAATGGCCTGTCGGTTACACTTCCCGGCTTGTCAGTTAATCAAACAGACCTGTCTGCAACAAGTATCCGGCTTGTCCCAAATATGTACTTCCAGACTGTACATGATGACTCACCGACCGTGCAGGAAGTGTTACAGTACAGTCGGTAACTTTAGCCGGCCTGTCTGTAAGTGTTCCCGACAGGCCTGTAAAGTTTACAGGTCAGTCGGTAACTTTAACCGACTGGGTCCTAGATTTGGGAAAATTTGTAACCGACAGGCCGTAAACTGAAACAGACAAGCCGTAAACAATAACCGAAAGGCCCGTAACATTAACAGACAAGCCGGGAACTTTAACCGACAGGCCGGCAATATTTTTGCATCTTACGGCCTGTCGGTTTCCAAATCTGTGGGTATAAAAAGGTGAGTCGGTAGACAATCTGCATATATTTGGGCTTTGACTAGTCGAGAGACATCTGGTGTGCAGCTTTGATTTTACGTTTTTTATTTTTTGGAAATTCGCTGAAGTTTTGAGCTAGGCTGGACTGGTTCGGAGTGAAATCTGTTCTGTGAGGTTTCACTTTTATTTTAAGTTTTTGTTTTTTAAAACAAGCTGTACAATTGATTGATTGATCAGCATGCCAAGGGGCTTAAGGAGAAAGATTGAAGTACCAACTGACACTCAACCACAGTTTGAGTTAGGAGATACAGCTGCGGATATAGAAAGAAGGAGGAGGGAGAGAGAGGAGAGGGATGAGAGAGAGAGGATTGAACAGGAGGATAGGGACAGAGAGAGGATGGAGAGAGAGAGGGAAGAGAGCCCAGAAAGAGGAGAGAAGAGTGTGCGAACTGACACGGATACTGATGTAGAATCAACTCAGTCCAGATACAAGAAGGGCCAGATGAAGTCCATTTTCTTGAGTGATTCAGACGAAGAAGCCATCGTTGAGTTCGTTAAACAGCACAAGGAACTGTATGACAAGACCAACGACAGTTTCAAAGACAAGCGGAAGAAAGAAAGACTTTGGGAGCAGCTAGCAGCTACCAGAAACTTGCCTGTCAAGACTGTGAAGAAGTGGTTCGATACTCAATGTACCAGATATGGCAAGCTCACTCAGACAAAGTCAGGACAAGCAGCTGAGAAGAGCACAGAACGACAGTCCTGGCTGAAGGACAGTTTCAGTTTTCTATGAGGTCACATCCAAAGGAAGGGTGTTTCCAAGTCTTCTGCATTCAAGTCACCCCAGAGGCCTTCTGCAGCCGCAGCCTCAGCTTCCGTTCCAGATACATCCAAGGACACAGAATCTGAGATGGAAATCAGCATTGCATCAGATGTTACTCATCAGCGTTCGAGCACCAGTCCCAAGCGACGACAGTCTCCAGTCGCGACTACCACCACGTCTGCAGATCCAGTCTTAGATCAGTTCCAACAGATGAGGTGGATGATTTCCACATTTCTGGGTGCACGTCACATACAGTCAAGACCTCCCAGCCAGTCCAGCCAGCAGTCAGCCCAAATCAGCAGATTAGCCCGCACGAGTCACACCAAACCAAAATTGTGTGAATGAATGAGTGAATGTTAAACAAATATTAATGAAGTTCCACCACAAAACAAAAAACAAAAAAAACTTAACAAAAAAAAATTCCTGTAAGAAAAAATAATCCCCTAAGAAATCAAAGTTCAACCAACCCCACCCCCAAACAAAACTCAGTTTTAAATAAACACTCCCCGCCCTCAAGAAACAAAATCCAGACCCCAGTCCACGTCCCCCAAAATCAAGATACAGACTAAAAACCCACATCCCCCAAAATCAAGATACAGACTCAAACCCACATCCCTCCCAAAACCCAACTTGAAATCAAATGCCACACTCACAGACAAACAAACATGAGCCCTAACAAAATATACAAACATATGAGTGTCAATGGACTGACAAACTGAATAAAAAAATATTAAACTGGGACTGCAAACCTGTATAATTTTGTCTTGCAAATTTCCTAGCAATTTTTTTTAATTCTTGCCATAAAATAGTTTCAGGTACTTATTTGCCAATTATTTGCCAATTTTGCCAGTTATTTTTTTGGAGAATTAAGCCAGGTCATGTTGGGGTGGGATGTGAACTTTGTAAATTGAGGACCTGGGTTTAAATCTGTAAGTGATAAAATATATTTTTCTGAACTGAGTTTGGGATGGATTTGTGTTTGTGATGGGGAATGTTTTTGGTGAAATGAAACTTATATAAAAGAGTTAGAAAATTGGGGTTATTTTTGAGGCGACACTTTGCTAAATAAAATTTCTTGGATTATTTGGGTAGTCCTGAGAAGGACTGATACATGACAGCATGTTCTCCCCCTCAGTCTTCATAAACTCTGTCCCCCTGCCCATCCAGTGCCCGCATGTGATTGAAGTAGTCTTTCAGTAGGTCTCGTTGATGTTTGGCCCCCCTCGATGGGTTTCTTAAGTTCTCATGATGTCTCTGTTCCCCCTGGTCCCCCTGTGGTGGTTGTATGTCGTCAGCTGGAGTGGATGGTCAGTCTGCTGCCCCCTGATGGCTTCTCAGCATGTTATGTAGTACCACCCATGTTAACACAATGTCTCTCACAACTTTTGGCCTCTGCTCCATGGTGGTCAACAGCACCCTGAATCGCTTGACAAGTATACCAAACAAGTTCTCGACCACCCTTCTCCCCCTAGATATCCTGTAGTTGGCTATTCTTTCTTCTCTGGTCAGTTGGTGTCTATTGTAAGGCTTGACCAGCCAAGGCATCAGGGCAAAGGCGTCGTCCCCCAGCGGGAAGTAGTGTAGATCTGGCCCCCCAAGTCCAAGTGGTTCATGTGGTGGTAGTCTCAAGGTTCCGTTCTCAATTCTTCTTTTCAGTTTGCTGCGGTTGAAAATCTGTGCATCAGATGATGCCCCACTGGCCCCCACGTTGACCCACAGGAACATGTAATCTGCATCGACTAAAGCCAAAAGTACCAGGCAGAAGTAGCCCTTGTAGTTGAAATATTCACCGCCTGACTTTTGGGCTTCTTGATAGCAATGTGTTTTCCATCTAATGCACCGACTGCATGGGGGGCATTCCATCTGTATCTAAATCTTTCCTCAATTGTCTTCCAGTCTTCAAGATCAGTGGGGTACACCAGATACTCTTTCAAAATGGCTTTGCAGACCTGGGGGACATATTTGCAGATGGTCGTTCTTCCAACCCTCCATTGGTATTGCAGTGAGGTGTAGCTTTCCCCTGTGGATAAGTGTCTCAAAGTAACTGCCAGTTTCAACCTGACTTCCAGTGGAGTCCTGAAGTTGGTGATTCACTTCCTGAGATGGGGGGTGATTCTTTCTTCAATCAAATAAAAAAATGCTCCATCCTGGTTAAATTTCTGTAGCCTGGTATGTCAGTAGTGATTAACTCACCCAAGAGTGTTCTGTAGCAAACTCTATCCTCTCTCTGTAGTATCCAGGGTAGCACCCATGGATTCTGTGGCTTGCTTCTCCTTCTGGGTGGTGGGGGTGATGGTGATGCTGGCTGGGTAGGTGCTGGGTTCTGCTGTCTTCTGTGTCTTGAAAATATCATGTACAATAAAAAATTGAATTCAATAAAAAACAAAAGGACCCTCAAGTGATCTATCAGTTGCTCTTGATGTGTTCCTGTCATCTTTGAAGTGTGAAATGAAAGGCACATCACAGGGGAGGGGGTTTATATATTGTGATATGGATCCCAATTCTGGATCCCGACCAAAAAAACAATCAGTCCTGTCGGGAAGGGTCGGGAACATGTTCCCGGCTTGTCTGCTTGTCTTTACGGCTTGTCTGTTTCTTATCCGGCTTGTCTGTTAGGGGTTTAGGACTTGTCGTAGTACTTCTACGACTGGCCGTGCAAAAAAAGTCCCCGACCCTACGTCTTGTAGGGAAGGTCATTACGGCCTGTCTGTAATTATACCGTCCTGTCGGGGATTTCATAACCGACCCAACATTTTCGCGCTTTTTTCTCATGACTCTACAGCTTTTACAACCGACCCTAGAGTCGTGGGGTCGGTTACAGGGTCGGCTCCAGTGGAACACCTGCATAATATACTTCCATTTCATTAGGATTTCCAGTCAGTCTTTTTTCCAACATAAGTTTGCACCTTTGACCTATTTGTCAGCTATTTGTAGTGCTTTACACCCATTTCAATTTTGTGAAAACCCATTTTGTGTCTTTTGACCAGCCAGTTAAATTTCATTTTCTTTGAAACGTAACATTCAGAAACAATGTCTGATATTCATTTATTTATAACTGTTTATACCCTTCAATAACTATTGTTTACACTTTTGCAGCTGTTGAATTCACATTGTCTTTGTTTCATATTGCAAAGCCATTTGTAGCTGCCTATTAACTGGTTGTTTTTGTATATTATACACATTAAAGATCTATACGCTGATACATATACTACCACAATCAATCTACAAAAATTACACCAAATGGAAATTTTGTTTCCAGACTCTCCCCATGTGCTAGATTTTGTATGTTTCATTGACAGAGTTGGAAATAAACCTTAAAAGTTGAATTGAATCTTTTTTACCCCACAGCCCTTAAGGGCTGTTAGGGTATTGTTTTCACCTTGTCTGTGCTGTATCTCAGAAACCTTAAGGTGTAGGAAGTTGATACTTGGTAGGGACATTGGTTAGGATGTGTAGGTGTGCAACGTTATAGTCTGACCTTGATTTGACATTTGACCTTGGCATAGTGCCCTTGAGTTTGAAAGTCTTGTCCGAGCTATATCTCGGAAACCGTAAGGTGTGGGAAGTTGATACTTGGTACGGACATTGGTTAGGGGGTGTAGGTGTGCAACATCATGGTGTGACCTTCATTTGACCTTTGACCTTGCTGTAGTGACCTTGACCTATAAAATCTTGTCCGGGCTATATCTCAGAAACCGTAAGGTGTAGGAAGTTGATACGTGGTAGGGACATTGGTTAGGGGGTGTAGGTGTGCAACGTCATGGTCTGACCTTGATTTGACCTTGCCGTAGAGACCTTGCCCTGTAAAATCTTGTCCGGGCTATATCTCTTCAACCGTAAGGAGTAGGAAGGTGAGTCTTGGTAGGGACATTGGTTAGGGGGTGTAGGTGTGCAATGTCATGGTGTGACCTTGATTTGACCTTTGACCTTGCTGTAGTGACCTTGACCTATAAACTCTTGTCCGGGCTATATCTCGGAAACTGTAAGGTGTAGGAAGTTGATACATGGTAGGGACATTGGTTAGGGGGTGTAGGTATGCAACGTCATGGTGTGACCTTGATTTGACCTTTGACCTTGCTGTAGTGACCTTGACCTATAAACTCTTGTCCGGGCTATATCTCAGAAACTGTAAGGTGTAGGAAGTTGATACATGGTAGGGACATTGGTTAGGGGGTGTAGGTGTACAACATCATGGTGTGACCTTGATTTGACCTTGCCGTGGTGACCTTGACCTATAAAATCTTGTCCGGGCTATATCTCGGAAACTGTAAGGTGTAGGAAGTTGATACTTGGTAGGGACATTGGTTAGGAGATGTATGTGTGCAACATCATGGTGTGACCTTGATTTGACCTTGCTGTAGTGACCTTGACCTATAAAATATTGTTCAGGCTATATCTCGGAAACTGTAAGGTGTAGGAAGTTGATACTTGGTAGGGACATTGGTTAGGGGGTGTAGGTATGCAACGTCATGGTGTGACCTTGATTTGACCTTGCTGTAGTGACCTTGACCTATAAAATATTGTTCAGGCTATATCTCGGAAACTGTAAGGTGTAGGAAGTTGATACTTGGTAGGGACATTGGTTAGGGGGTGTAGGTGTGCAACGTCATGGTGTGACCTTCATTTGACCTTTGACCTTGCTGTAGTGACCTTGACCTATAAAATCTTGTCCGGGCTATATCTCAGAAACCGTAAGGTGTAGGAAGTTGATACGTGGTAGGGACATTGGTTAGGGGGTGTAGGTGTGCAACGTCATGGTCTGACCTTGATTTGACCTTGCCGTAGAGACCTTGCCCTGTAAAATCTTGTCCGGGCTATATCTCTTCAACCGTAAGGAGTAGGAAGGTGAGTCTTGGTAGGGACATTGGTTAGGGGGTGTAGGTGTGCAATGTCATGGTGTGACCTTGATTTGACCTTTGACCTTGCTGTAGTGACCTTGACCTATAAACTCTTGCCCGGGCTATATCTCGGAAACTGTAAGGTGTAGGAAGTTGATACATGGTAGGGACATTGGTTAGGGGGTGTAGGTGTGCAACGTCATGGTGTGACCTTGATTTGACCTTTGACCTTGCTGTAGTGACCTTGACCTATAAACTCTTGTCCGGGCTATATCTCAGAAACTGTAAGGTGTAGGAAGTTGATACATGGTAGGGACATTGGTTAGGGGGTGTAGGTGTACAACATCATGGTGTGACCTTGATTTGACCTTGCCGTGGTGACCTTGACCTATAAAATCTTGTCCGGGCTATATCTCGGAAACTGTAAGGTGTAGGAAGTTGATACTTGGTAGGGACATTGGTTAGGGGGTGTAGGTGTGCAACGTCATGGTGTGACCTTGATTTGACCTTTGACCTTGCCATAGTGCCCTTGACTTATAAAATCTTGTCTGGGCTATATCTCAGAAACTGTAAGGTGTAGGAAGTTGATACTTGGTAGGGACATTGGTTAGGGGGTGTAGGTGTGCAACGTCATGGTGTGACCTTGATTTGACCTTGCTGTAGTGACCTTGACCTATAAAATATTGTTCAGGCTATATCTCGGCAACTGTAAGGTGTAGGAAGTTGATACTTGGTAGGGACACTGGTTAGGGGGTGTAGGTGTGCAACGTCATGGTGTGACCTTGATTTGACCTTTGACCTTGCCATAGTGCCCTTGACTTATAAAATCTTGTCTGGGCTATATCTCAGAAACTGTAAGGTGTAGGAAGTTGATACTTGGTAGGGACATTGGTTAGGGGGTGTAGGTGTGCAACATCATGGTGTGACCTTGATTTGACCTTGCTGTAGTGACCTTGACCTATAAAATATTGTTCAGGCTATATGTCGGAAACTGTAAGGTGTAGGAAGTTGATACTTGGTAGGGACATTGGTTAGGGGGTGTAGGTGTGCAACGTCATGGTGTGACCTTGATTTGACCTTGCTGTAGTGACCTTGACCTATAAAATATTGTTCAGGCTATATCTCGGAAACTGTAAGGTGTAGGAAGTTGATACTTGGTAGGGACATTGGTTAGGGGGTGTAGGTGTGCAACGTCATGGTGTGACCTTGATTTGACCTTTGACCTTGCCATAGTGCCCTTGACTTATAAAATCTTGTCTGGGCTATATCTCGGAAACTGTAAGGTGTAGGAAGTTGATACTTGGTAGGGACATTGGTTAGGGGGTGTAGGAGTGCAACGTCATGGTGTGACCTTGATTTGACCTTGCTGTAGTGACCTTGACCTATAAAATATTGTTCAGGCTATATCTCGGAAACTGTAAGGTGTAGGAAGTTGATACTTGGTAGGGACATTGGTTAGGGGGTGTAGGTGTGCAACGTCATGGTGTGACCTTAATTTGACCTTGCGATAGTGACCTTGACCTTTAAAATCTTGTCCGGGCTATATCTTGGAAACTGTAAGGTGTAGGAAGTTGATACTTTGTAGGGACATTGGTTGGGAGTTGTAGGTGTGCAGCGTTATGGTGTGACCTGGATTTAACCTTACCATAGTTACCTTGACCTTTAAAATTTTGTCCAGGCAATATCTCTGAAACCGTAAAGTGTAGGAAGTTGACAGTTAGTAGGGGCATTGCTTAGGGTTTGTAGGTGTGCATCATAATTTTTAGTTTACTGATTAATGCTGTCATCTTGCTTTAACTGTCTTGTTTTAATACTTTATCTTTATATACATTTTCTTTCTCTTAGATGTTATTTTCTCTACTTAAACATCATTTTGACTGTAATATAGCTGACACTGCTCTGAAAGTATCCCAATCTTTGTACTGTTTCACTACTTCTATATCTCATGGTGTTGAAAACTATTTCCCCAGGCTGTGGGGTTAGGGCATCTCTGATGCTATTTTATGTATTTTTGTTGTGTTATTTGTTGTTGACAATGGCACATCAATCAGCTGTTAGTAGTTAGTTGTACATGTTTTTATGGTCAAGATCTGATTCACCCTTTAAATTAAAGAGCATTTCCATTTTAACTAAACATATATCTCTATATATGTTTAAACAGTAGTGCTTAAATCATTTAAGTCATATCTCAATCAACCAGAAAATATATTTCTTTTGCATAACTAAGAAATCCAGGTAATGGTGTATATTACAATAGTTTTAATCCATAAAGACCTGATATTTAATTCCATTAAAGTGACATTGAAAATATTCCACATATTTCCAAGTACATGTATACAAGAAAATGTCATTTCTTGGCAGAAACTCGGAAGATATACATTTCTTCTTATTTAATTGCTTGTACCTTTGAGAGTAATTCTAGTTTATGAGACATATATATGATGTGTACAACCTGAGATTTTGTACAAGTTGCAACTCGTACAAAGAGCCTGTACAAGTTGCAACTTGTACACGATTGGCTGTACAAGTTGTAACATGTGCAGAATTTCAATATCAAACAAGGCCACTGCCACAGCAGTTATCTCCCGCCTAAGAATCAGTAATACTTTAAAAATAGGTTCATCATATTTTCACCAAAGATATATGGCTAGGCTTGTTAGCCTGATAGTAATTTGGCCTTGTTTTGAAAACAAAATGGCTGTCATATCACATGTTTAATGTTAAATGGGATTATCCTATCTAAAAGGCCTCATACCTCCCTTATCATTGCTACTAAGGGTTCCAAATGTGAAAACAAATTAAAGGAAGTCATGGCCCGAGACTCATTTCCAATTGCTGACTTTTGCCTTTGACCCCTTCTTCAATGTCAAGTGGGGTTATCTTACTACAAAGGCCTTATATCTCCTTTAGTTCTCCATTATTACTGATTCTAAGGTGGGAGATAACTGCTGCGGCAGTGGCCTTGTTAATGAATGAGATATTAAGGTTTAAGTAAAAACGTGACGAACGGATGCACGGACGGACGGAAGGCGTTTTATAATCTCCCGACCACAGCCTTTGGCCACAGATGGAGATAATAAACGTAACTTGTACAGTACTTTTGTACAAGTTGGATTTAAAAAAAATTTTGGTTAAATTAACAATTTTATTGAAAATATATCTTATTTTATCATGTGTATGAATATCCGAATAAATGTGAGAGTGTCTGAATTTTTAGAAAATCTTTGAAAACTTTGGCCAGTAACATTTAAATACAAAAATAGTTTTTAATATATTAAATTATTAATTTTAATATATTAAGTTGATTGTTTATCACTCAAAAGTCAAGTTATTATTACCAGATACAGGGTTCAGTTAGGCAGGTGTGGCTTCTACTTTTAAAATAATATAAATGTACGCATTCAAAATGTAGTGAATTCATCAGTTTGCTTTTTCATCTAAGATGTATAATTTACAAGTTGCAAACTGTACAGGTCCAAAATTTGTATATGTTGCAACATGTACAAGTTAACCTGTACAAGTTAACTTGTACAAGCTGTTTGTATAAGTTACAACTTGTACAGATTTCTTGTACAAGTTGCATCTTGTACAAAATCTCTACTTGTACATAACATATGTACACTGTTGATCTGTCATAGGTTTTGTGCCTGTAACTGTTACTGGAGTGTAATTTGTAATAAACAAGGTACAATTTTTAACCCACAAGCTTTCAGGGCTGTGCGGGTATTGATTACACCCATGGTTTCCAGATGGGCCATTGTGGTAATGACCTTGAGGTTGAAATCTTGTCCAGACTATATCTCTGAATCTGTAATGTGTGGAAGGTTGATATTTTGTACGGACATTGGTTAGATGGTGTAGGTCTGGAACATCATTATGTGACCTTGGTTTGTCCTTGCTGTTCATAATGACCTTGACCTTTAAAATTTGGTGTCGGCCATATCTCAGAAACTGTAATATGTAGGAAGTCAATTTTTGGATCTGTCATTGGTTGGAGAGAGTAGTCATATTGAGTCATGTTGTGACCTTTAACCTTGCCAAAATATTTTCACCAGTCACATTTGAGGCATATTTCTAGTATCACAAAGATATATGGATTGCTGTAACATGACCATGACATATATATGTCACAGTGGAGACTCCAATTCAGGGGAGCGATTCCACTAGTGGAGATCCCAATCGGAGTTTCCACTCGTGGTTCGATCCATTATTTAAGGGCTGTAATCGCAGTTTCCACTAGGGGAAACTCTGATCTGGCCCTAGGCTTTATAATATCAATACAGTGTGTGGTAATGAGATTTTTGGTCAACAAAATATGAAATGCTAGTTCTGAAGGTTTGCAGAGGCTTTAGCTGATAATGAACTATATACCATTAATAACTTGAGAATAGTAAAATGTGAACTCATTGAAATGTGTTAAACTCTTATATGAAAAAGTGTTGTTGTTTTTAAAACACTTTCTGGAAATCAGATGGTAAATGAAAATAAATGTAGATTAATGCTGTATATTAATGACAAACATGCACCAGCATTGGTGAAATAAAATGCCAGAAATTTAAATTAATTTTTAAATTGTGATACATTTTGGCTGTACACTAAAGCAGTAAAGCCAAATCAATTAAACTAATTCACAAAGTCCTGTAACTGCTGATGACTAGATTGAAATTTTAAAACAAATTTGTAATTTAATTGCCATGGTTAACTTACACCATTCATGCAGTTGGGTTAACTTATAGGTAATGTACATTAGTGTAAGGTTCTTTTCGGATCATGCATATGATTCATGTCTTATCATCTGTGGTATAGTGTCTTGTATGCATCACTTTTTTTGTTAATGAGTTAGCTTGTGCTGATATACTGATATTTAAATAGAAATTTATATCTGTGTTGTTTCAAAAAAATACAGGTGTGTCCAGTTTTGTCAGTTGAATTTGATCCTCAAAAGTTGCCATGCTTATATTTTTAGATTCATGGGTAGATTTGCACTTTCAACAGCAGCAAAAGTGTGGTCAGTCTGAAACCCCAGCATTACTTAGACCACTGAGTATTCACAATGGAGCAATGGAAAAACTTCTCCTGGAAGCACAAAAGGAATCCAGAGAAACCTCACGTACTCAGAGTAATGCAAGTAGCAGGGGAAGTCCTCACAGCAGGTGTGATAATCTGTCTATTCCCCACGCAAAATATCAGTGAAATTCAGTAATTTTACATGTTACATTTTCAGTTGAAAATAAGTCACATAGGAGCACTGTCATAGTGGCCATAAATGGGCCACATCTCAATACATTTAAAATAAAAGTTGCACTGTGTGGTTACCTGTCAAACAACATTTTAAGTGTAACCCCCATGTGTTTGAAGTTAATATTCAAACTCAAGAAATCTCCTTAGGTTAAATAGTCCAACCGAAGGAGTTACTTCTTATGTCAACTGACTTGTCAGTCAGCTGACATTATGGCATCACTCTGCGGCGTCTGTGTACGTGGACGCGTGAACAACTTCTCCTCCAAAACTACAAGGCCCAGAGACATGCTGTTTTTTTAAAAGATAGCTTATATATCTAGGATGAAAAATTGTTCAAGGCATGCAGATCTGTTTGTTCGTGTGTTTGCTAGAGCCATTATAAGTGAGGTACCCCCCACCCTAAGTGTAAAAATTTCAACGCTTTATCACAATTTTCTCATTGACTATTTCAGGGATTTCTCTCATATCTTGCACATATGTACTAGGCCACAAGTGGATTCCCTTGTGTGAGTATCAGACTTGGATCTTTCTTTATTATTTTTTTATGAATTTTTTAAATAATTATATCCCCAGACGAAAGTCGGGGATATATTGGATTCGGGTCCGTCGCGCCGCCGCCGCCGTAGAAATTTCCTTGTGGACGCGATAACTCAAAAACAAATTAATTTTTTTTTTTTCAAACTTGGTACACATGTTAAGGGTGCCCAAAGGAAGATCCCTATTTTAAGGTGACCTTAAACTCCCAGTAAAAAAGAACTTATGGCCACCTTAAGGTCAGAAATTGGACTTTTGGCCACTTAGAGCCCTGTAGGTCACAAACTATGATGCTCAGGTGGCTGAAATTTTACCTGACAACACATTAATATGTTCTTAGTACATGTGCCGAAAATCACGACTTTAAGTTGAGGAGAAAATTGTGTTTGAGGCCCATAAATACCCCCACTTAGGGATTTTTTGCTATACTTTTCACATATTTTGCCCTATAATTTGGAAGTGGTAATTCTGATGAGTCTCAAACTGCGCTAGGTATAACTTTGATATGTAATCCTTGTCTGTAGAAAATTTTAGGGCTGTAGGTTTACCCAAAGGGGTCGACTTAAGGTCTCAAAAGTGCCCACAGAGACCCAATTTATGCACTTTTTGCCACTTTCAAGCACTGTAGCTTTCAAACTATGTCTCTCATCTAAGTTAAATATCATCTGGGAATATATCTATGTGTTTTCTTATATGTGCCCCAACATTTAGGCCTTTAATAGACAGTTAACCTGTGTATCAGGACCATAAACACCCACCCGAGTGACCCTTATAAGACATTTTTCACATCTTTTTCCCTGTAACTTGGAAATGGTAAGTCTGAGAAGTTTCAAACTGTATTAGATATATATTCTGTGTGTAATCTTAGTATGTAACAGATTTTAAGTCTGAAGCTTTAATTTTGAAGGTCAAATTGAGGTCTCTAAAAGGCTCCCAAAGACCCAATATTTGGACTTTTTGCTACTTTTAAGCCCTGTGACTGTCAAACTATGTGACTGATAGAGCTCAAATCCTATCTGGGAAGATATTAGTATGTTATTTATATATGTGCCAAAAATTAAGGCTTTAAGAAGACATTTAACCTGTGTATCAGGACCATAAATCCCCACCCGAGTGACCATTTTTAGACATTTTTCACATATTTTGCCCTGTAACTTGGAAATGGTAAGTCTAAGAAGTTTCAAACTGTATTAGATGCATATTCTATGTGTAATCTTAGTATGTGACAAATTTTAAGTCTGAAGCTTTAATTTGAAGGCCACATTTAGGTCTCTAGAAGGCCCCATAAAGACCCAGTATTTGGACTTTTTGCCAATTTTAAGGCCTGTGACTGTTAAACTATGTGACTGATAGAGCTGAAATCTCATCTGGGAATACATTATTATGTTCTTTTTACATGTGCCAAAAATCAAGGCTTCAAGTAGACATTTAACCTGTGTATGAGGACCTTAAACACCCACCTGAGTGACCCTTTTAAGACATTTTTCACATATTTTGCTCTGTAACTTGGAAATGGTAAGTCTGAGAAGTTTCAAACTTTATTAGATACATATTCTATGTGTAATCTTAGTATGTAACAAATTTTAAGTCTGAAGCTTTAGTTTGAAAGCCACATCGAGATCTCTAAAAGGCCCACAGAGACCCAATATTTGGACTTTTTAACCACCTTTAAGCCCTGTGACTGTTAAACTATGTGATTGATGGAGCTGAAATCCCATCTGGGAATGCATTATTATGTCCTTTTTACATATGCCGAAAATCAAGGTTTTTAGTAGACATTTAACCTGTGTATGAGGGCCATAGACACTCGCCCAAGTGCCTTTTTGGACATTTTTTCCGTATTTTGCCCTGTTATTTGGAAATGCTTAGTGTGACAAGTCTTAAACTGTATTATATATAATTTTTGTTTGTTATGTATGTCCCCCAAAAAGTTTCAGATCTGTAGTTTCATTGCTAAGGTCTCTTTAACAATTGTAAAATGCCCACAGAAACCCAATTTATGGACATTATGCCACTTTAAAGCCCAGTAACTGTCAAACTATGTGGGTTATAGAGCTGAAATCTTTGAATTTTTAAAAGGAAATGCCTGTCTATTTAAATTTTGAATATTAATAATGTTATGGCTATCTTAGTCTTTTAAGAACTTATTTTTGTGTGTTATACCTCTGCTTGCTGAGTTTTTAACTTTTTAAAATGAAACTGGTTAAACATATTCAAGTAGACAAAATGGACACTTTAAGTGAGCTTTAAGTCCCAATATTAATGAAATTATATCCTTATGTAGTAAAACTAGGGGATTTTTAACCCTCAACTAGCCCAGTTTTATTCAACTTGCCTCAGTTAATTTTGACACAGCTCCTACAGTTATGAACTCATTTCAGTTAATAATCACATACTTCAAATTCTCAATTCTTTTTGTATTTGAGTACCCCTTTTATATAGATTGTTTGTTTACCATTTATGCTGTAGCACTCCATCTCTTTGTAGTCCCAACCCACATCCCCCACCCGGATTCCCCCCACCCACCTCTGGGACCTCCAGCTATATTGAGTGACACTAAATAAACAAAGGTATTTAATGATATCAGATGAGAAACAAAGAACTCAGTGGGGTTGCAGATCTTGTGTAATAGTGAGAGAGGTGTGGAGAAGGGGAGACTGGTGGGGGTGGGAGGTGGTGGGCTTCATTACATATAACACAAAGGGGAGTCAGAACTGAGATTGTGTCACATATTTAGGTTGCATATATATGGACCACATATATAGGTATAGAGGAAATGAATAACTGAAAACAATTTGCAAATTCTAAAAATAATATAATAAAATAATAATATAAATAATTTGTTTTAAAATAATATTTTAGTTGTGAACAAATATAGAAACAGATATGCGCTTTTGGGATTATGAATTTTAGAATGGACATTGAATCATCAATCATTTAAATACTTTGAAGGAAGATTGAAAAGTATGATGAGTTGAGTTAAAAATAATATTTTATTTGTCAACAAATATAGAAACAGATATGCTCTTTTGGGATTATTATTTTAGAATGGACATTCAATCATTTAAATACTTTGAAAATAGGTTTAGAGTTATCATTGCAGGAAGATTGAAAATATAATTTGAGTTATGTATTCGGCGTCTGGGGATACACCATCTTCCTTGGGAAGATATAAACAGAGTAGATTAATGTGCTGAAGTTCATATAATAATGGGTAATTATGTTTTAAAAAATTCCCGATCAAAACCTGTGGCGTGAGTGATGACCTGTCTGGGGATATGTTGGTGCCGAGTTGGCCCAATCTAGTTTTTAATGCATTAAAATTCATGAAATCATGTACTGAATCAGTAACTTGAAAAGTATTGCATTTAGAGCATTTTCTTAATATATGTTATTCAGCTACTTTTTCCATAGCTACAACATGGTGAGTAACTTGGGTGTCTATCTAATAGCTAAGTGAGTAATAGCTACTTTTTGACTTTTCAGTAACTTCCATCATGAGTAAAATGACTTGTAACTTGAAAACTATTGCATTTAGAGAATTTCATATAAATATGTTATTCAGCTACTTTTTGGGTCAGCTATAACACAGTAAAATTTCAGACCTGTAGCTCATTGCATAGCTGAGTAATAGCTACTTTGAGGTTATCAGTGTTGAGTAAATCAGTTAGAACTTGAAAACTATTGCATTTAGAGTATCTCGTTAAATATGTTATTCACCTATTTTTGGATCAGCTGTTACAAAGCAAATTTGCAGACATGTAGCTGATTTTATAGATGAGCAATAGCTATTTTGAGGTTATCACTGTTGAGTAAATTAGTTATAACTTGAAAACTATTGCATTTACAGAAATTTGTGTCAATATGTTCTTCAGCTACTTTGGCGTCAGCTATAACATAGTAAAATTGCAGACCTGTAGCTCTTTCCATAGCTGAGTAATAGCTACTTTAATGTTATCACTGTTGAGTAAATCAGTTGTAGCTTCAAAACTATTGCATTTAGAATATTTTGTTTAAATATGTTGTTCACCTACTTTTGGATCAGCTATAACATAGTAAAATTTGCAGACCTGTAGCTTATATTATAGATGAGCAATAGCTAATTTTAGGTTCTCACTGTTGAGTAAATCAGTTGTAACTTGAAACCTATTGCATTTACAGTATTTTGCGTAAATATGTTATTCAGAGACTTTTGGGTCAGCTATAATATAGTAAAATTGCAGACCTGTAGCTCATTGCATAGCTGAGTAATAGCTACTTTGATGTTATCCCTGTTGAGTAAATCAGTTATAACTTGAAAACTATTACGTTTAGAATATTTTCTTTAAATTTGTTATTCACCTACTTTTGGATCAGCTACAGCATAGAAAAATTACAGACCTGTAGCTTATTTCATATCTGAGCAACAGCTATTTTGAGCTTCTCACTTTTGAGTAAATCAGTTGCAACTTGAAAACTATTGCATCTACAATATTTTACTTAAATACATTATTCACCTAACATAGTAAAATTGCAGATTTATAGCTCATTGCATACCTGAGCAATAGCTACTTTGGGGTTTTCACTGTTGAGTAAATTAGTTGTATCTTGTAAAGTATTGCATTTGGAGAATTTTGTTTAAATGTGTTTTCATCTACTTTTGAATCAGCTATAACATAGTAAAATTGCAGACGTGTAGCTCATGGCATAGCTGAGCTATAGCTATTATCAGGTTCTCACTGTTAAATAAATCAGTTGTAACCCAAATACTATTGCATTTACAGTATTTTGTTTCAATATGTTTTCCACCTACATTTTACTCAAACATGGTACTTTACTTTGGAGTGCCATTTGCAGGGTACAATTTTTGTGTCCTTTTCTTCCTTCACTTCTACTCTAAACTCAAGACACACAGTCAGCTGACACAGAGCCCGTTCACGGGCCCTGATTGCTTGTTTTTATACTAACATCTGTTTTTTAGCATTTGACTTAACTTTTTGGTTTCAAGCACCTGAACGTTTTATTCAAATCCTTTTGGCAGTTTACCAGTATATCATTTGTTACAATTATTATGTCCACCCCCCTGGGGGGTGGATATATTATTTTTGCTTTTTTCGCTGTCCGATGTCCGATGTCCGGCGTCCGGCGTCCGATGTCCGGCGTCACGCATGGTTTCCGCTCATTTAAAGGAAAAGTATTAGAGCTATTGTCACCAAATTTGGTATGCAGGCTTATTGGGTCAGTAGCTTGCTTGGGATTGCTTTTGGCTGTTGTACCTCTTTTGCTTACTGAGTAATACTTAAGTACAGCTATTTTCAGTACCCATTGGTTTCCGTGCATTTAAGCCAAAATAATTAAAGATATTTTACTACAATTTTGAATACAAGATTGTTATGTCCATAGCTCGCTTGGTATTGCATTTGGGACTGATAGCTTTGTCAGTACATGAGTAATAGCCATTTAGGTACTTCATTGTGTATTTTCAGTACTACTTTTGAGTAATTTGCTTCTATCTCCTTAACCGTGCGAGATAGAGCGATTTCGGCAAAATTTTCGACCCGCAGGGTATCTGAGGAGTGTACTCTTTGCAATTTTCAAAAAATTTTCCCCTCCCCAAAAATGGCGGCCATTTTGAATTTTCGAATTTTTGCCAAAAATGGCAAAACACAAATTTGCTTCTATCTCCTTAACCGTGCGAGATAGAGCGATTTCGTCGAAATTTTCGACCCACAGGGTATCTAAGGAATGTAATATTTGCAATTTTCCAAAAATTTTCCCCTCCCCAAAAATGGCGGCCATTTTGAATTTTCGAATTTTTGCCAAAAATGGCAAAACACAAATTTGCTTCTATCTCCTTAACCGTGCGAGATAGAGCGATTTCGTCGAAATTTTCGACCCACAGGGTATCTAAGGAATGTAATATTTGCAATTTTCAAAAAAATTTCCCCTCCCCAAAAATGGCGGCCATTTTGAATTTTCGAATTTTTGCCAAAAATGGCAAAACACAAATTTGCTTCTATCTCCTTAACCGTGCGAGATAGAGCGATTTCGGCAAAATTTTCGACCCACAGGGGATCTAAGGAATGCAATCTTTGCAATTTTCCAAAAATTTTCCCCTCCCCAAAAATGGCGGCCATTTTGAATTTTCGAATTTTTGCCAAAAATGGCAAAACACTAATTTGCTTCTATCTCCTTAACCGTGCGAGATAGAGCGATTTCGGCAAAATTTTCGACACACAGGGTATCTAAGCAATGCAATCTTTGCAATTTTCAAAATATTTTCCCCTCCCCAAAAATGGCGGCCATTTTGAATTTTTGCCAAAAATGGCAAAACACAAATTTGCTTCTATCTCCTTAACCGTGCGAGATAGAGCGATTTCGTCGAAATTTTCGACCCACAGGGTATCTAAGGAATGTAATATTTGCAATTTTCAAAAAATTTTCCCCTCCCCAAAAATGGCGGCCATTTTGAATTTTCGAATTTTTGCCAAAAATGGCAAAACACAAATTTGCTTCTATCTCCTTAACCGTGCGAGATAGAGCGATTTCGTCGAAATTTTCGACCCACAGGGTATCTAAGGAATGCAATCTTTGCAATTTTCCAAAAATTTTCCCCTCCCCAAAAATGGCGGCCATTTTGAATTTTCGAATTTTTGCCAAAAATGGCAAAACACAAATTTGCTTCTATCTCCTTAACCGTGCGAGATAGAGCGATTTCGTCGAAATTTTCGACCCACAGGGTATCTAAGGAATGTAATATTTGCAATTTTCAAAAAAATTTCCCCTCCCCAAAAATGGCGGCCATTTTGAATTTTCGAATTTTTGCCAAAAATGGCAAAACACAAATTTGCTTCTATCTCCTTAACCGTGCGAGATAGAGCGATTTCGGCAAAATATTAGACGCACAGGGTATCTAAGCAATGCAATCTTTGCAATTATCAAAATATTTTCCCCTCCCCAAAAATGGCGGCCATTTTGAATTTTCGAATTTTTGCCAAAAATGGCAAAACACAAATTTGCTTCTATCTCCTTAACCGTGCGAGATAGAGCGATTTCGTCGAAATTTTCGACCCACAGGGTATCTAAGGAATGCAATCTTTGCAATTTTCAAAAAATTTTCCCCTCCCCAAAAATGGCGGCCATTTTGAATTTTCGAATTTTTGCCAAAAATGGCAAAACACAAATTTGCTTCTATCTCCTTAACCGTGCGAGATAGAGCGATTTCGTCGAAATTTTCGACCCATAGGGTATCTAAGGAATGCAATCTTTGCAATTTTCCAAAAATTTTCCCCTCCCCAAAAATGGCGGCCATTTTGAATTTTCGAATTTTTGCCAAAAATGGCAAAACACAAATTTGCTTCTATCTCCTTAACCGTGCGAGATAGAGCGATTTCATCGAAATTTTCGACCCACAGGGTATCTAAGGAATGTAATATTTGCAATTTTCAAAAAAATTTCCCCTCCCCAAATATGGCGGCCATTTTGAATTTTCGAATTTTTGCCAAAAATGGCAAAACACAAATTTGCTTCTATCTCCTTAACCGTGCGAGATAGAGCGATTTCGGCAAAATTTTCGACACACAGGGTATCTAACCAATGCAATCTTTGCAATTTTCAAAATATTTTCCCCTCCCCAAAAATGGCGGCCATTTTGAATTTTTGAATTTTTGCCAAAAATGGCAAAACACAAATTTGCTTCTATCTCCTTAACCGTGCGAGATAGAGCGATTTCGTCGAAATTTTCGACCCACAGGGTATCTAAGGAATGCAATCTTTGCAATTTTCCAAAAATTTTCCCCTCCCCAAAAATGGCGGCCATTTTGAATTTTCGAATTTTTGCCAAAAATGGCAAAACACAAATTTGCTTCTATCTCCTTAACCGTGCCAGATAGAGTGATTTCGTCAAAATTTTCGACCCACAGGGTATCTGAGCATTGTACTCTTGGTAATTTCTAAAAAATTTTCCCCTCCCCTAAAATGGCGGCCATTTTGAATTTTCAAATTTTTGCCAAAAATGGCAAAACACAAATTTGCTTCTATCTCCTTAACCATGCGAGATAGAGCGATTTCGTCGAAATTTTCAACCCACAGGGTATCTAAGGAATGTAATCTTTGCAATTTTCAAAAAATTTTCCCCTCCCCAAAAATGGCAGCCATTTTGAATTTTCGAATTTTTGCCCAAAATGGAAAAACACAAACTGGCCTTAACCGTGCAAAATAGAGTTATTTTGTTGAAATTTTCGACCCATAGGGTATCTAAGAAATGTACTCTTGGCAATTTTCAAAAAAATTTCCTTTTCCCAATAATGGCGGCCATTTTGAATTTTCAAATTTTTGCCAAAAATAGAAAAACAGGAATTGGCTTCTATCTTCTTAACCGTGCAAGATAGAGTGATTTCGTCAAAATTTTCAACCCAACCAATGCAAAAAGGCATGAAGCTGAAATAAATTACATCTACACTATCAAATATTTAAGCATCATTGATATATTTTACAAATGAAACAGGGTCTTGTAAGACTACTGTACAATTTGGGCAAAAGGTTCATGGGTGGACATTACACATGATAATGTGTGTTCTTCTATGCTATCCTGTTTCTATTCGCATCTACTATCAACAGGGCGGCCTATTTCTAGTTAAATTGATTGTTTTGGTGTCTTAAGTATTTTGCAGTAAGCTCTTTGTTGATAATATTACCCTTGTTATTTGGACACTAAAGTAGTCCTTGTCTCATTCAGTTATTTCTCTAAAGTTCTGAACATTGTCAAAATCAGATTTTGAAAATTGTAATTCATAAAATTTTGTGTCTGATAGAATTTGAATTTGACATGGAATAGTTTAGATTGGATTGATAACTGTTTGAGGTTTTAAGTGGAGTGAAGATAAATCATGGTGCTCAGTGACTGAGTTATAGCTTCACTATGAATATGAATTAAATAAATGTTTGTATTTTCCAAAGTGACACCTCTGTTTTCGGGCAGTGCATCCATGGCAAAATATTTATGTAAATAAAAATGATGTCATACTTTATATTTATAGTGTAATTATTGTGTTTGTATTCAGATTTACAATGAACATGAAACAAATATGACCATGTAGGCAAGTTGAGTGTTCATAGTAAAGTTAATGAACTAGAATATATCCCATTAAGAGCAAAAACATATTGATTGATACAGAAATACACTAGTCTGTCATGCAAGTCTTATTTTACGTCAGATTTTTGGGGTATGCGATCTAATTAGCTGTAACAGTACGGTTAAAATAATTCTTTCAGTTTTTATTTTCCCTGAACAGGCTAGTCAGGACCTATTTTGAACATTAAATATCTTGCAGGTTTGAAATCTGTTGTATTTTCCTATTTTAGGGATTATCAGTTATAGTCTGAGCAAGCTGAAATATTGATAGATGTAGCCCTTTTTTTTTTTGCATATATTCTAAATAGAAACAGAATTCTTGTGTAAGATATACATTGACATATAATGTAAATTCCAGGTTATATCCATCAATATGTTAATTACTAAGAAAGATACACTTGTTGGTCAAGATTCAGTACTGAGAACCATCAGGCACTGGTGGTTGCTTACCTGTGCCCAGTGCTTTTCAGTGTTAAACCTCTGCTTTAGCAGAATACTTCAATAACCTCTCATACCAAACCATCAGTTGAATGTGACATTAAACCCAACTCAATCAAATAAAAAGACAAAAATACATGTGAGCTTGTATATTTTCCAAACAAATGTGCAAAACAGTTCATAAATGAATTTATATTTGCTTCTCGACTGCATGGTTTTTTGGTGTTGATTCACTGAAAATATTTTGGAGATAACTGCGCTCTAACTTAGACTAAAACAAAATCCAAATAACACTATATTGTTCCTTTCTGTTTTGTTTAACGGACACTAGCTATTTGTTGATAAACAAAAGAAGGTTATCTTTCAAGAAAAACATCAGTAATTGATGTATTGATGTTTTTAATATATGTAAAATATCATGTAGCATTAGTCGATCAATCTATTTTTAAGCGTCCCGCAAGGGACGCTTGTTTGTGTATGGGAGAGCTTCAGGCTCCGCCGGCTCCGCCGGCTCCGGCGGCTCCGCCGGCTCCGCATTTTGTTTTCCTTATAACTCTGTAACCGTTAGGCGGATTCTTTTCAAATTTGGCAGGTTTAGGCAGTAGCCTTGGGGAATTTTTTTGAATATACTGCAGTGACATTTCAACCAATCAGAGAGGTCACATGACCAAAAATGTCTTTTTTCGATGGGGAAGCTTGTCCGGATGATAACTTGAAAGGAATTTTATCAATTCACCTGAAACTTGGCAAATACATTCATTCTATTAAAATCTGGAAATCATTAGATTTTGGCATTGATTGGTCAAGAAATGGCCGAGTAATTAATGATTACTTAATCATTACGAATTTTCCAAATAAGGAAAACACAAAAATGCTTATATCTCGAAAACCGTGCTAGATAGAGCGATTTCGACGAAATTTTTGACCCACAGGGTATCTCTGCAGAGTAGTTTTCCCAATTTTCAAAAAATTTTTCTCTCGCCCAAAATGGCGGCCATTTTGAATTTTCGAAATTTTCGCAAAAATTGCAAAACACAAAAATGCTTATATCTCGAAAACCGTGCTAGATAGAGCGATTTCGACGAAATTTTTGACCCGCAGGGTATCTCTGCAGAGTAGTTATCCCAATTTTGAAAAAATTTTTGTCTCGCCAAAAATGGCGGCCATTTTGAATTTTCGAAATTTTTGCAAAAATTGCAAAACACAAAAATGCTTGTATCTCGAAAACCGTGCTAGATAGAGCGATTTCGACGAAATTTTTGACCCGCAGGGTATCTCTGCAGAGTAGTTATCCCAATTTTGAAAAAAAATTTGTCTCGCCAAAAATGGCGGCCATTTTGAATTTTCGAATTTTCAGACCCATAGCTAATTACTCACCTACTCAAAATGAGTAAATGCGAATTATCTCTAAAAGTATTGCAGATAGCCAATTTTTCTCAAATAAATCATTCACCTACTTTTGGGAGAGCTTTCACTTGGTGAAGTTTCAGACCCATAGCTAATTACTCACCTACTCAAAATGAGTAAATGCGAATTATCTCTAAAAGTATTGCAGATAGCCAATTTTTCTCAAATAACTCATTCACCTACTTTTGGGAGAGCTTTCACTTGGTGAAGTTTCAGACCCATAGCTAATTACTCACCTACTCAAAATGAGTAAATGCGAATTATCTCTAAAAGTATTGCAGATAGCCAATTTTTGTCAAATTAATCATTCATCTACTTTTGGGAGAGCTTTCACTTGGTGAAGTTTCAGACCCATAGCTAATTACTCACCTACTCAAAATGAGTAAATGCGAATTATCTCTAAAAGTATTGCAGATAGCCAATTTTTCTCAAATAACTCATTCACCTACTTTTGGCAGAGCTTTCACTTGGTGAAGTTTCAGACCCATAGCTAATTACTCACCTACTGAAAATGAGTAAATGCGAATTATCTCTAAAAGTATTGCAGATAGCCAATTTTTCTCAAATAACTCATTCACCTACTTTTGGGAGAGCTTTCACTTGGTGAAGTTTCAGACCCATAGCTAATTACTCACCTACTCAAAATGAGTAAATGCGAATTATCTCTAAAAGTATTGCAGATAGCCAATTTTTCTCAAATAACTCATTCACCTACTTTTGGCAGAGCTTTCACTTGGTGAAGTTTCAGACCCATAGCTAATTACTCACCTACTCAAAATGAGTAAATGCCAAATATCTCTAAAAGTATTGCAGATAGCCAATTTTTCTCAAATAACTCATTCACCTACTTTTGGGAGAGCTTTCACTTGGTGAAGTTTCAGACCCATAGCTAATTACTCACCTACTCAAAATGAGTAAATGCGAATTATCTCTAAAAGTATTGCAGATAGCCAATTTTTGTCAAATTAATCATTCACCTACTTTTGGGAGAGCTTTCACTTGGTGAAGTTTCAGACCCATAGCTAATTACTCACCTACTCAAAATGAGTAAATGCGAATTATCTCTAAAAGTATTGCAGATAGCCAATTTTTCTCAAATAACTCATTCACCTACTTTTGGGAGAGCTTTCACTCTGTGAAGTTTCAGACCCATAGCTAATTACTCACCTACTCAAAATGAGTAAATGCGAATTATCTCTAAAAGTATTGCAGATAGCCAATTTTTCTCAAATTAATCATTCACCTACTTTTGGGAGAGCTTTCACTTGGTGAAGTTTCAGACCCATAGCTAATTACTCACCTACTCAAAATGAGTAAATGCGAATTATCTCTAAAAGTATTGCAGATAGCCAATTTTTCTCAAATAACTCATTCACCTACTTTTGGGAGAGCTTTCACTTGGTGAAGTTTCAGACCCATAGCTAATTACTCACCTACTCAAAATGAGTAAATGCGAATTATCTCTAAAAGTATTGCAGATAGCCAATTTTTCTCAAATAACTCATTCACCTACTTTTGGCAGAGCTTTCACTTGGTGAAGTTTCAGACCCATAGCTAATTATTCACCTACTCAAAATGAGTAAATGCGAATTATCTCTAAAAGTATTGCAGATAGCCAATTTTTCTCAAATAACTCATTCACCTACTTTTGGGAGAGCTTTCACTATGTGAAGTTTCAGACCCATAGCTATTTATTCACCTACTCAAAATGAGTAAATGCTAATTATCTGTAAAAGTATTGCGGATACCCAATTTTTATCAAATACTCATTCATCTACTTGTGGGAGAGCTTTCACATGGTGAAGTTTCAGACCCATAGCTAATTACTCACCTACTCAAAATGAGTAAATGCGAATTATCTCTAAAAGTATTGCAGATAGCCAATTTTTCTCAAATAACTCATTCACCTACTTTTGGGAGAGCTTTCACTTGGTGAAGTTTCAGACCCATAGATAATTATTCACCTACTCAAAATGAGTAAATGTGAATTATCTCTTAATAGTATTGCAGATAGCCAATTTTTCTCAAATAACTCATTCACCTACTTTTGGAAGAGCTTTCACACACGAAAATGAAAAATTGTGAATATCTCGGAAAAGCTATTTCTTCTGCTTTAATGCTCGGCGGGAGATACACACCGCGGCAGTGGTCTTGACAAAAATTTTTGTCTCCCCAAAAATGGTGGCCATTTTGAATTTTCAAAGTTTTTGCAAAACACAAAAATGCTTATATCTCGAAAACCGTGCTATATGGAGCGAACTCAACAAAAATTTGGACCTGCTGGGTATCTCCAATTTTCAAAATATTTTTGTCTCGCCAAATATAGTGGACATTTTAAATTTTTTTATTTTTTGCAAAACACAAAAATGCTTATATCTTGAAAACCGTGCTAGATAGAGCAGACTGCGCTGACTTTGGTTGCCACAACAGTATAAGGCTAGAAACGAAGCATTTTCTTAATACTTTAGCACTCACCTTTATATCCTTTTCGGGACGCTTTGTTTTTGCTATGCAAAAACATTATCTTTTTTTTTTGCGAGCGATCCTCTAGTTTATAATTGTTTTTGTGTATTTCAGTCCCAAAGGACCACATAGTCCAAACAGTGAAATTGCATCATCAGTAATATCAGTAAGATTTTCTTTTTTCACTTGACATGTATTATTGTTGTCAGCAATGTATAAACTGTACGTATAACATAATTATGTAAATATATAGACAACTAAATTTCTGTTCAGCAAAACATTGTTTCACACAGAACCAATTCTAGCTCAGAATGCATGACAACTAGTGGATTAGATATTTGCCCAATCAGAATTAAATAATATATAAAAGTTAAATGTGTTATTGTATAAATGCGACACTCTGTACCACTTTAGTTTATGAGCACTATACTTTTTTTGAATATGCTTTATTGTATTATATGTATGTAAAATGTTAGTTTGGATGACCTCATTGGAAGGAGTCCAAGACAATTGGCTACAACCAAAGTAATCTTGCAATATGTTATTTAATCCAAATTTTTGGCACTTATGCATGTTAATTGCAAAGGATGAATTTTGCTTTTGAATAAGTTATTATACAATTTAATATAATTTGATTATAATTATTTGGTAATAAGTAGAATCTGTGTTAAATTAACGTGCTTCAAATTATGTGTGAGCTAATTCTGGTAAACAAAAACAACAGATTTATGTGCAATGACTTATATACATTATCTCCGAAAATATACAACTTTTCTTGCACCTTAGAAGATGTTTACATCAATTTCGGCGCTTTATAAGTGTTTCTTACTACTACTACTATCTATATAAGAGAATCTGCATATATATGCAGACCTTCAATAATATTATAGTATAGTATTATTTGAAAACATTTTCAGTTGAAAAAAAAAAAGCATTCAAAATTTGGGTTCATATATCTTATGGCTGGTGAAAAAGCATTTTGTCATAAGCCAGACAGAGTCATGTGAAATGGCATAATGGAGATATACTTTCATTTTTAGATATATTATATGTCTCAAAGTTTAAAGTGGGTAAAATATGGCTTATTTCTAATAGGACTACAATTAATGACAAAATAAAAAAATAAAATCACATTTTAAAGAAGCAGAATACAGTTGAACTTCATTAAGAAGAACTCTGATTAATAGATTTTTAATTTGACGAATTTTTGGTTCATTTTTATGAATTGAACTTTTCTCCATTTTGTGGAATTCCTTTCAAGTAGAACTATTATTGTGTTACCTTGTGATATAACTTGAACATGTTCAACTGTGAGAAGTTAGTTTTTATTAAATACTATATAATAGGAAAACTTCCCAAATGACGTATTTTCATCAGTGATATATTTTTTCTGTATATGTCTGATGGGGGATGTTTTATGTTTTATTATCCAACATTGTGTGTGATTTTTGTCTAAAATTAATGCATATTTAAAGAGAGAATTTGAAAAAGGCCGTCACATTTGCAAGGGCACCAGTGAATACAAAACTTCAGTTTTTAACTTATGATTTCCTAGCTATCTCTTCACAGTTTTTTCAGCAACACAAACAAGCAGAAGCACTGTAAAAAAGATCATTCTAATGATATATACAATACATATATGTAGGTTACAGAGTTTCTGAGATATTACTGAAAACCGGTCTTTGTCGAAACTAATTATCTATAGTACAAGTGCGCTGTTGTATACAAAAAAAAATCCCACTCTGTATATCCCCCTATACAGGTCAAATACAAATCCTGGTGGATAATAAAATCTGTGTACACTTGTGTTGTGTAGGGGGAGCCACTTACCAGTATTGTTCAGAGAGAGGTTGGGACAGAGTGGATTTGGGACTGGTCAAGTCGACCTGAAGCTCTGCCACCCAGGTTTGTTTCGTTAATTTACCCAGTTTTCAGTATGTTAGAAATATCTCAAGGAATGTTTTTTACTTTCAAGTTTCCTTTGATCGAGTATTAATTTTAACTAGTAGACTTTTATTTTACGTATATCTGGGTTTGTTTAATCTTGTCCAGAAGGTGTGGTATTCACGGTACGTGTTGTAACAGGGTGGGGAAATGGGGGGGGGGGGGGGGGGGGGGGGGAAGTGTGGATATTTTTGTATTTTTAAGTTGTGAGGTCACAATGAGAGCATAGTTTCAAGTAGAACAATAAAAATATGAAACCGAATCACCATCTTGTGGCATAACACAGTAGTAGCATATTACTTCAAGTACATGGATTGTTTTCTGCAGACAGTGGTTTTCTCTTGTATACAGTATAAAATTGTTACTGGTTCAGATTTTGGGTAGTCAACATTTGTTAACACTTATTGTACTAGAGATTTAATGAAAGTGCAGGTTGCTGTTGAAATGTGTTTAATGTTTGGTCTCCAACTCCTGTCTCCAGCAGACTCTGTATGAGTAGAGCCTATATTTTTTAAGTTATTTCTACTAATTTCAAGTAACTGGAACCATAACATGTGAAAATTAAAGGTGTGTGTATAAGAGTTTCATCCATATTTTAAAACAAAGTATCAGGACAATTCTGAGCATTTTAGACATGCAGACAAGTGTCATTCAGTTGAAATAGAAAATAGCTTATATATTTGTTGGCCATATAGTTAGCCATATCAGTTTCCTAGACAAGGTTTTGCAAAGCCTCCTTTTGTCAAGGAGCTCCTTAACTGAAGAAAGATCTATGTCCTGCTTACAGGAAAGCCTACTTTGAAATTCTGTTTCACAAAGCTTTCTACAATTCCCTGTAGGCTTTAGAAAGGAGCAAACTGCCTCCTTTTGTTAAAAGAATGTGTACAAACTTGTGATTTAAGCTGTACAGTCACAATACCTTCAGCGTAATATATTTACTGGTAGTGCAACACAAGAATTCCTTTCAGGATATTTTTGTCAAATTTAAGCCAAGTCCACACTTTCCTTAAGGTTTAAGTAACATTACTTGATATTGCAGAGTACACTTTAAGGAGGAGTCTTTGTTTAGCAGATTTTGGGACCTAAAGAAGTGAGAAATGTGATCGATAACCTTAGATTTATGGTGATGTTTATCTCAAGGAGGAGGTGGAAAAAACTGCTCCGCCAGGCTCCTCCAGATTGGAGGAGCCACTCCTGTGCTCCTGCGGGGCAGAGGACCATTTTGGGCATCTGTGATTTTCTAAAAAACCCAAATTGTTGAAGGTGAAAAATAGCTGTGCAGAAAATATTTAGGTGTAACTAGGGGTGAATGTTTCTCCTTAGGCAAGATTCTCCTTATGAGGAGTGATCTTGGATAAAGAGGAGTTCAAAGTGTGTCAGAGTCATGGTAAGTGATCAATATTAGGATTTGAGGTGATAAAAATGGGTTTAAATGATTTGAAAACCTCATTAATATTTATAATTGGTGAATAAAATATTTAAACATCACTAAAGAGTGTTTTTGTACATTTAACAATAATATTTCTGCCAGTGAATCAATTGGGAGCCATATACAGCCAGCAATCAATAAGTATGAATTCAAAAGTCCCATTTATGGGTATAATAGTTTGAATGTAGTGTGATAACTAAATTATGAGGAGAAGTGAATATTTTATGTTCTACAAGTGTGTAGGAATCACTGACTCTGTCTGTAATAATAATGGTAAGACATACTCAAACAATACACAACTGAAAGCTATTGTGAAATCTTATATACATTCCATCAAGTATTAGTAACAGTTTAAATACAGTAAAACAATATTAATAGATTATAATACAGTATTTAATGATGCAAAAGTGGTTAACATTTGAATGAAAAAAGTGAAACCACTGCTATCGGCTGTGAATTTCAAATCTAGTTTTTCACCAATTTATGTTTTGGGAAAAAACAGCTTTTTAGTCTGGTAATTAAATAGATCCTTAAAATTAAAAAAAATAACTGGTGGGTTAGATCAGAAAATGTCAAAGGGTCAGCCATAGTAGTAATGAACACTAAGGGTTATCTTAGAGAAGGCTATCGCCAACTCAGTGATCCAAACTTTTACTGCAAGCTTGATCATGACCCCACTCCAAAAATTAAGGAGAAAATTGGTGAAACTTTATCTCAAATTTAATGGGGGCTAAAGATCGACTAATCACTGATGACCATTTTGATCACCTCAGCATTGACAGTTACAGTGAAGGTAGATTTTATCTTCTCCCTAAAATTTACAGAAAGGGTGTCCCAGGGAGACTCATTTGCAGTTCTGTCAACCATCCAACAAGCCGAATTAGTAAATTTGTTGATGAGCACATTAAAGGATATGTACCCCACACTAAATCATACATCAGATACACCCAAGATTTTATCACTAAAATAAAATCCTTAGGAAGTGACCCTGAGGGTGCCATATTATGCACCTTAGATGTGTCCTCACTCTACACTAATATTCCGAATCAGGAAGGGATACTAGCTGTAGCTGAAAAATTGAGATCTGACCCTAGTAAAACACCTATTACTAAGTTATTCTGGACTTACTAACATTAGTCCTCCACAATATGAACTTTGAGTTCAATGGGGAACACTTTCTCCAGACTGGTGGAACAGCCATGGGTACCTCTGTAGCCCCTAATTACACGAACCTGTTGATGGACAGGTTTGAAACTAGAGCGTTAGAAGGCTATCACATGAAACCTTTAATTTGGTTAAGGCTTATTAATGACATCTTCATGATATGGACACATGGAGAAGACTCACTTGCAGAATTCATTACTTACATGAATTCTCTACACCAGTCAATTAAATTCACACATGAATCTAGTAAAACTTCCATCAACTTCTTGGACACCACAGTCAAACTCAATGAAAATAGGGAACTAATTACTACCCTATATAATAAACCAACAGATACTCCTCTATATCTTCATTATACTAGTGCTCACCAGGAGAGCATCCTTACCAAGGGACCATTCAGTCAATACTTCAGACTGAGGCGCATATGCTCCTTAGATGAAGACTTTAAGGTGAATGCCAGAAACCTTACTGGATATTACCTCAAAAGAGGATACCCCATCAAATCACTGAAAAAACACTTTCAGAGAGCTAACTCCTACACTCAAGATCAATTGCTAGAGGCTAAAGCCAAATCAGAGTCCACAAGACCTGTGATGGTTACTAACTTCAGTCCCCAAAATCCCTATGTTACCAAACTTATTCGGGACAACTGGAACATTATCCAAAATACAGAGGAATTTAACACCATTTTCCCTGAGACACTAATGTACTTTAGAAGACTCCCCAATTTAAGGGACAAACTCACATCTGCCAAGATCAGATTCCCACCCATAGATAACCCACTCAAACCTAGAGTCATAATCCCTGTCTGCACTAGACTGGGTAAATGCACATACTGTCCAAGAATTAAAAAATTGGACTCTGTCACTAGCTTTTTCAGCAAAAAGACATTCATGTGCAAAAACCTCCCACCAAAATGTCAAATTACATGTGAGATCAGTAATTTGATTTACCTTATCAATTGCTCTAAATGTGGCCTCCAATTCATTGGCGAGACCAAAAGACCACTGAGACAGAGAATGTATAAATATCTCAGAAGTCAGAAGTGTTAAGAATAAGAAACTTCAAAGTTCAACCCCAGTAGCTAGACATTTCTCAAGCCAAGGCCACTCAACTAGGAACATGGAGTTCTCAGTGCTACACAGGATGGGGAGTGAAAGTAACCCAAATTACACTGTAGGTCGCAGAGACCAAGAATTATTTTACATTTGGGCATTCCCCACCCTACACCCAGCAGGCATTAATATATTTGTGTGAGCTGTAGTGTCATCTTAATGCACCACTTACCCAGGTGTCACTTTAATTTTATTTCATAAAATTAAGTATATGGATAATAAAAGGTTGGATATTAGAGGTTCTTCTGTACTTTGTGCAATAGTCTGCGTTCAAAGAAAAGGCTTAAAAGTTAAGAAAAGACATGGAAGCAATGATTTAGATAAGGTTTCAACGCACTTGTTTCCAAACCATGTTCATTTTGAAAACCAGTACACGGGAGTCTCAGAGGAAGTGCGGTTAATGCCTAGACTAACTCTCTTACTTCCCACCTGAATGTGCAATAAAGGTATTGTATTACATGAATCTTGAAACTATAGAAATTACAAAAAAGCAGAGAACCAGACCAGGGTAGTTTATTGAAGGAAATCTTCAGATGCAGTGCCTTAAGTTCAGTTAAATAAAATATCATTGGATCAGTGTGATACTTCCACTGCACTATAGTTTTCAGTTCATGATAAAGTTTAATGGGGAAATGGACTTGATATTTATTTCTACTTTCTTACTTTAACTCTTGTTTATCAGACTTCTACATAAAGTGGTTTAGCTCTTTAAAACAGCTTAATTCATGTTCTTGGCTGACCGTAGGTGTGTCGTCCTTTTCAGCATTCCTTAAACTTCAATATTTCCCAGTCCATTGACAGCTAACTGTGTTGGCTTCTAGCTTTAGTTTCTATGATTTCTAAAATATTTCAGAGACAAAATGGAGACATTGGAATATTGGATAATGAATAGCCCAGTAATTGGCAGATGACAATATTACATTGGGTGGAGTGGGGATCTATAGTCATCAAAGAGTTTTATAATGCTACACTATTACTCAGAAGCCTCAGTATCTCTTTCTTGTGGCATTGTTTCAGGTTACTGACTTGGTGATTGCAGCTGAAGAAAACTCTGTCAATGCCAGTTTCTATTGAGTTCTTGAGGAGCAGGCTTGTTGGAGGCTGAATTCTAGTAATCAATCTCCTGTGACCTCACTCAAGCTAATAACATAGGCTTGAAATCAGTAACTTTCTGTGATCCAATATACACACACTGGCAGGTCTCCAGGAAATCTAAAAAAAAGATTATTGATTTTTATTTGAAAAGGTCATTTCCATTCCATCATTTTTTGTACATAGCATAGATTTATGCAGTATGACAGTATGACTTATTTCAGAGCAAAATATTCCAGAAATGTCTTCAACATTAGAGATAAACTGGTATAATGGGTAAGATGCATCATACTTCACTTGATTTGTTACACATCAGTGCTGTCTTAAAACTCTAGATGAACATTAAAATACTATTTGCCACTGCATTACATCATTAAGTTTAAAGCTAACTTCTTGTGAAATGCTAGTTGGTATATCATGATAACTGAATGACACGCTCATTGGAAAAATTAATATTTCTTAAATAACCATAAGTGGCTTTAAATACAACATTAGAACTATAGAAAACACCTAAAAAGTAAAAACTATGTGCCAATAAAGGAATTTTGGTTTATTTAAGGTATATATACTACAGTGGCTCTCTAAAATAAATCCGTATTTTTAAAGAAATATGGCTTTTGTGGGGTCCTATGTTTGCTTTGTCATATAGCTTCTTAGTTCTATTGTTTACAGGCTTTTCTGTGTGATACATTTTTTGTGATGCCCTTGACACTTTGGGTTTCTTAAAGTTAACATAAAAAATTTATTCTGTTTTTTTTTCTATGTACAATATGAATATGGAAAATAAATTAGCATATAGATAAGAAAAAACGAATGAGAAACATCATTTGTGGACCTTATAATGATGTAAGATAAAATATGCATCAATGTCTGTTCATGCCATTATAAATTTGTGGTTTGTGATTACTAATCATAATTTGGCAAATAAAGTTGTTGATGTTGTTGTCTTGCCATATCAATGATATACATGAAAATAGAGACATATATTATTGTATGCTTACAGCTAGTCTCTCATTTTCTGATACCACCTTAGATTTCACATGAACCTTATAGGGAGAGATGAATCAAATTACTTTACTTTTGATATACATCACCAAAAATAATTTTGTGCAAAATTTTTACCCAACAGCCTTTAACAGGGCTGTGTACTTTCACATACATTAACTTATCTGTCATTTATAGAAATGTTTCTCAAAAAATTATATTAACACTTTAAGTTCTAAGCATATTTTACAATGAAAGTATTCCCACTTTATATTTATTTTAATTAATTGGTAGTATAATCAGTTAATTCAATAGTTACAATTCAAGTAATAGTTAAACAGTAAAAGTAATGTCCATTTGGTTCAGCATGTGATATTGTATAATATCATTGATATGATCCCCATTTTAAGTTTTAATTTAGATTCTATAGAACTCTTTCCGTGCACCCCACAATATATTTGGGAATGGCTAAAGTACTTAACAAAGAGCTTCTTATAATTGTAATATCAAAACATGCTTTTAAAACATATCCTAGCCGTTGTGACCATCACCCTACAGTGATTCTATATCAGTCGACTTGAACCAGTCCTCGATAATGAACTGTTCCTTACCTGTCTCTTCCAATCATTTCCTCTGTTTCCTATAGCCAATCAGCTACCACCTTCCCATATGAGTGGTAGCCTCCTGCCCTTCTTCGCATTTTATTTTGTCTGATGGATTACCTATAAAGAAATTTTACATGCTTTTAAGAACTTTATTTTAGTTTGGTGTTTTTGTGTTAATATGGCTACATTGAGTGTGCCATCTACTTCTGGTGGGAGTAGTAACATTCTGTAATGCAAGAAGTGTGGCATTGACCACAAAAAACCAGTAGGGAATAAATGTGAGTGCATGAAGAATCTTTAGATGAGAAGAAGGACCTTTCTATAGATAATGTTAAACGAACCCACGTGTTAAGCAACTACCAAGAATGTTACCCAGGATAAAGTACCGGATGTTGTTCTCAACACCTGTCGTCATTCATAGAAATTCAATGTCATGGTCTGACCTTGACTTGACCCTTGACCTTGCTGTATTGACATTGACCTTTAAACTCTTGTCCGGGCTATATATCTGAAACAGTAAGTTGTAGGAATTGGATACTGAGGAGGGGTTGGTGTCAAAAAATGTTTCCCCACACTGTTGGGTACAGGCATCTCCGATGCTATTTTTTATATAATTATAAAAGTATGTGGTTTACAGAAATATAACTTTTTAAACAAATAAGCAGACCTTAAGGTTATATTGTGAATCAACTTATTTTGTTGCAACCTCATTTGGCAGTGTCAGCCCTATTATCATGTAAATTATGTGGTGTATCTGCTGTCTGGACATTGATTAAAACATTAAATAATGCTCACATCTGTTTTATTTATTGAAACTGTATGGTATATATCGTTACACTATATGAAAATACAGATTTACTTTTTCAGAAAGGAATGTTGAACTTAGTTTAACAGAATTTTGTGGAACTTAATTTCAACTCCTTGTGCAAATTTTTGTGGAGGTCCTGATAAAGTAGACCTTATGGTGCTGTTTACACGGTTGACATCAACGTTGTAAATGGAAAGCTTGTGTATCTGATCATTGGTTGGTTATAAGCTGGTTATAAACTTTTAAAACTAATTGTTACTTTAAATATTCAAATTGCACTTTTTGGCCAAATATCCTTCAAGATTTTTATCAAATATTTTTATTTTTTCAAGGCTAGCAATTTGATGAAATTCTATATTGTTTGTACATGGCTTGGCTATGTTTTTTTGAAAATTATTATTTAGATTTACTAATTTGATGAACTTATATGCTCATTTATTTGAAGACAATTTTGTATATTTTTGGAAATGTGGATGTAGATTTTCTAGATATCAGGCTCAGCAGATTTTGGAAACCAGCTATTGTTTTGAAAGTTAAACTTTTGCCACTTTATTGTAGGTATTTGTATATATATGTATATAGCTATGTATTTTAGTGAATTCAAGGAGAGGTTGAAGCACCCCAGTCAGATCAAGGTGGCAGCACCAGTCAAGAAAGTGCATCTTTTCAGCCTGGATAACCTGCCTGTCTTGTTACTCACCCATGCCTGTACCTTCTTCTTGGGTGCAGCTGCGTAAGTATTCGCTTTCAGATTTTTATGTCAGCTGACTTGTCAGTCAGCTGACATTATGTCATCACTCTGCGGCGTGGGCGTACGCGTCCGCGTGAACAACTTCTTCTCCAAAACTACAAGGCCTAGAGACATGCTGTTTTTTTTAAAAGATACCTTATCTATCGAGGATGAAAAATTGTTCAAGGCATGCAAATCTGTCTGTTCGTCTGTTTGCTAGAGACATTACAAGGGGGGTACCCCCACCAAAAGTGTGAAAATTTCAACTTTTTATCACAATTTTCTCAGTGACTATTGCAGGGATTTCTCTCATATCTTGCATATATGTACTAGGCTAGAGGTAGATTCTCTTGTGTGAGTATGAGACCTGGATCTGTCTTACTTTTTTTTTAATAAATTTTTTTAATAATTTTTAATGCATTAAAATTCATGAAATCATGCACTAAATCACTTATAACTTCAAAAGTGTTGCATTTAGAGCATTTTGTGAAAATATGTTGTTCAGCTACTTTTTTCATAGCTACAATATGGTGAGTAAGTTGGGTGTCTGTCTCAATAGCTAAGTGAGTAATAGCTACTTTTGGGCTTTTCAGTAACTTCCATTATGAGTAAAATCACTTGTAACTTAAAAACTATTGCATTTAGAGAATTTCGTATAAATATGTTATTCAGCTACTTTTGGGCCAGCTATAACATAGTGAAATTTCAGACCTGTAGCTCATGGCATAGCTGAGTAATAGCTACTTTTAGGTTATCACTGTTGAGTAAATCGCTTATAACTTGAAAACTATTGCATTTAGAGAATTTCGTATAAATATGTTATTCAGCTACTTTTGGGTCAGCTATAACATAGTAAAATTTCAGACCTGTAGCTCATGGCATAGCTGAGTAATAGCTACTTTTAGGTTATCACTGTTGAGTAAATCACTTATAACTTGAAAAGTGTTGCATTTAGAGCATTTTGTTAAAATATGTTATTCAGCTACTTTTTTCATAGCTACAATATGGTGAGTAAGTTGGGTGTCTGTCTCAATAGCTAAGTGAGTAATAGCTACTTTTGGGCTTTTCAGTAACTTCCATCATGAGTAAAATCACTTGTAACTTAAAAACTATTGCATTTAGAGAATTTCGTATAAATATGTTATTCAGCTACTTTTGGGCCAGCTATAACATAGTAAAATTTCAGACCTGTAGCTCATGGCATAGCTGAGTAATAGCTACTTTTAGGTTATCACTGTTGAGTAAATCACTTATAACTTGAAAACTATTGCATTTAGAGTATTTTGTTTCAATATGTTATTCACCTATTTTGGGGTCAGCTATAACATAGTGAAGTTTCAGACCTGTGGCTCATTTCATAGCTGAGTAATAGCTACTTTGAAGTTCTCACTGTTGAGTAAATCAGTTATAATTGGAAAACTATTGCATTTACAGAAATTTGTGCAAATATGTTATTCAGCTACTTTTGGGTCAGCTATAACATAGTGAAATTATAGACCTATAGCTCATGGCACAACTGAGCAATAGCTATTCTCAGGTACTGACTGTTGAGTAAATCAGCTATAACTTGAAAAATATTGCATTTGGAGTATTTTGTTAAAATATATTGTTCACCTACTTTGGGGTCAGCTGTAACATAGTGAAATTACAGACCTATAGCTCTTGGCATAACGGAGCAATAGCTATTTTCAGGTTCTCACTGTTGAGTAAATCAGTTGTAGCTTGAAAATTATTGCATTTACAGTAGTTTGCTTAAATATGTTGTTCACCTACTTTTGGGTTAGCTATAACATAGTAAAATTTCAGACATGTAGCTCATTGCATAGCTGAGTAATAGTTCCTTTGAGGTTCTCACTGTTGAGTAAATCAGTTATAACTTGAAAACTATTACATTTAGAGTAATTTGTTAAATATGTTATTCACAGAATTTTTGGTCAGCTATAACATAGTGAAATTGCAGACCTCTATGCCATGGCATAGCTGAGCAATAGCTACTTTCAGGTTCTCACTGTTGAGTAAATCATTGTATCCACTGGATAGCCGCAGTGTGTAGAGAGAGATTTCACCATTACTGCTCTGATGAAAAAAAATATTATAGCTAGCTTTCTTAAGTTTGCAGTATATATTAATAACCATAAAATGTTGTCTGGGAATATTTTTGGCCTCATTTTGAGAAACAAGATGGCCGCCACAGGTGTTTTTTGTCAGTCATGAAAAGTGCTTATATCTCCCTTATTATTGATCCTAGAGGTTTGGGATGATAAACCAACCTGTAGGAAATCATGGGGTGGGAATCTTTTGGTGTGGTCAGATTTGACCTTCAATTACCCCTCCTTCAAGGTCAAACAAGGATAGCCAAACTTAAAAGTGCTTATAACTCGCTTATTATTGGTCCCAGAGGTTTGGGATGGTAAACAGACAGGAAATCATGGGCTGTGAATCTGTTGATATGGTCCGATTTGACCTTGGAACCCTCCTTCAAGGTCAAATGAGGATAGCGAAAATTGAATGTGCCTACAACTCGCTTATTATTGGTGACAGAGATTTGGGATGGTAAACCATCCCATAGGAAATCATTGGCTCGGAATCTTTTGGTATGGTCAGATTTGACCTTTGGACCCCTCCTTCAAGGTCAAATGAGGACAGCCAAGCTTAAAAGTGCTTATAACTCATTTATAATTGGTCCTAGAGGTTTGGAATGGTAAACCATAGGAAATCATGGGCTGGGAATGTATTTGTGTGGTTAGATTTGACCTTGGACCCCTTCTTCAAGGTCGAACGAGGATATTGCATTTGTAGTATTTCTTTAAATATGTTTTAACCTATTTTTTACGCTTAAACAATTACCTTGTTATTTTCCTTCATAATACCATTTACAGGGCACAACTTTTTTATCCTTTTCTTCTGTCAGCTTCGGAATTTCTTTCGAACTTGCTGTTCAGTTACCATTTACTGTATTTCTGTACAGCCCTTTTCCTGATAATTATTCTGTCCTCTAATCACCTTCACAAATCAAAAATACTCAGTCAGCTGACACAGTGCCCGTTCACGGGCACTCTCCTCTTGTTTATCTCCCGCCGGGCTTTAGCCCGGGAGGGAGATTATGAAATGATGTCTGTGTGTGCGTGCGTGCGTGTGTGCGTGCGTGCGTTAGTTAGTCACGCAGATTTCTCCAAAACTACTACAGCTACAGATTTTTTGTAAATTAATTGTCCCAATGAATTTTCATGCCCTTGCAAATTTTTTTGGTTTTATTGACTTAGGCCTAAAGTTAAGTGAGTAATAGCAATCTTAGCTACTTTGAGTAAAGGGCTCATAACTCAAAAACTATTGCAGTAACAACTTTTTCTTCAAATATCTTGTTCAGCTACTTTGTCCTTAGCTATAAGATGGTACATAGTTTGGGGTCCCATTGCATGCCATAAGTGAGTAATAGCTATTTTCTCATTTGTAGCTAAATAACAGAAGAAGTAAATGTCATATATCTTCAAAAGTATTGAAGTTAGGGAAATCTTTTCAAATATGTTGTCCATCTTCTTTTTGGTAAGCTATCACATACTAAAGTTTCAGACCTGTTGCACCTTGGATAGCTGAGTAATAGCTACTTTGAAATTCTGACTGGTGAGTAAAGCGATTGTAACTCCAAAACTATTGCAGTTAGAGTATTTTCCTAAAATATGTTGGTCAGCTACTTTGTCCTTAACTATAAGATGGTACATATTTTGGGGTTGTATTGCATGCCATAAGTGAGTAATGGCTATTTTATAATTTGTAGCAAAATATCAACATAAGTAAATGTCAAATATCTTCAAGAGTATTAAAGTTAGGGAAATATTTTCAAATATGTTATTCATCTAGTTTTTGATAACCTATCACATAGTAAAGTTTCAGACCTGTTGCACATTGGATAGCCGAGTAATACCTACTTTGAAATTGTGACTGTAGGGTAAATGCATATAGTTTGGGGTTCTATTGCATGCCATAAGTGAGTAATAGCTATTTTCTTATTTGTGGCAAAATAATGACATAATTTTTCTCAAATAACTGCTTCATCTACTTTTGGGAGAGCTTTCACATGGTGAAGTTTCAGACCCGTAGCTAATTATTCACCTACTCAAAATGAGTAAATGTGAATTATCTCTAAAAGTATTGCGGATATCCAATTTTTATCAAATAACTCATTCATCTACTTTTGGGAGGGCTTTCACATGGTGAAGTTCCAGACCCGTAGCTAATTACTCACCTACTCAAAATGAGTAAATGATAATTATCTCTAAAAGTATTGCGGATATCCAATTTTTATCAAATAACTCATTCATCTACTTTTGGGAGAGCTTTCACATGGTGAAGTTCCAGACCCGTAGCTAATTACTCACCTACTCAAAATGAGTAAATGTGAATTATCCCTAAAAGTATTGGGGATATCCAATTTTTCTTAAATAACTCATTCACCTACTTTTGGAAGAGCTTTCACTTGGTGAAGTTTCAGACCCGTAGCTAATTATTCACCTACTCAAAATGAGTAAATGCTAATTATCTCTAAAAGTATTGTGGATATCCAATTTTTATCAAATTACTCGTTCATCTACTTTTGGGACAGCTTTCACATGGTGAAGTTCCAGACCCGTAGCTAATTACTCGCCTACTCAAAATGAGTAAATGTGAATTATCTGTAAAAGTATTGCAGATATCCAATTTTTCTCAAATAACTCATTCACCTACTTTTGGGAGAGCTTTTACTTGGTGAGGTTTCAGACCCATAGCTAATTATTCACCTACTCAAAATGAGTAAATGTGAATTATCTCTAAAAGTATTGCGGATATCCAATTTTTATCAAATAACTCATTCATCTACTTTTGGGAGGGCTTTCACATGGTGAAGTTCCAGACCCGTAGCTAATTACTCACCTACTGAAAATGAGTAAATGTGAATTATCTCTAAAAGTATTGCTGATAGCCAATTTTTATCATATAATTCATTCACCTACTTTTGGGAGAGCTTTCACTTGGTGAATTTTCAGAGCCGTAGCTAATTATTCATCTCCTCAAAATGAGTAAATGCTAATTATCTCTAAAAGTATTGCGGGTATCCAATTTTTATCAAATTACTCGTTCATCTACTTTTGGGACAGCTTTCACATGGTGAAGTTCTAGACCCGTAGCTAATTACTCACCTAATCAAAATGAGTAAATGTGAATTATCTGTAAAAGTATTGCAGATAGCCAATTTTTCTCAAATAACTCATTCACCTACTTTTGGGAGAGCTTTCACTTGGTGAAGTTTCACACCCATAGTTAATTATTCACCTACTCAAAATGAATAAATGCGAATTATCTCTCTCTACAAGTATTGCAGATAGCCAGTATTTCTGAAATAACTCATTCACATACATTTTGGAGAGCTTTCAATTAGTGAATTTTCAGATCCGTAGCTGATTACTCACCTACTCAAAATGAGTAACTGCCTATTATCACTAAAAGTATTGCAGATAGCCAATATTTCTCAAATAACTCATTCACCTACATTTTGGAGAGCTTTCACATGCTAAATTTTTTTAATGAATTTTTTAAGTAATTTTTAATGCATTAAAATTTATGAAATCATGCACTAAATCAATTATAACTTGAAAAGTATTACATTTAGAGCACCTTGTTAAAATATGTTCTCTTTAGTACATCTAATTTATATGGCGGGAGATAAATGCATGCGTCAGAATGCTTGTTTTAATTTAACTGGAATGATAATTATGTATTCATACAATAGTAATATTAATAATAACATTATATCTTTAAAACATGAAGATTGCAACCATTTTTGTGAATCATGGGTAGAGATTTTGACATCCCAGGTCATAAAAAAGGAGTTGCATGACATTTTTATTCTTTTTTTAACTTTGTATCTTCGAAATGACAACATGTTGCTGTGTGAAACCAATGTGTTTTATTTATTTGAGGTATATACATAATCTATATTGTGCATAATCATTATAGAGCGTTTCATGTATTCAGAATTAGCTGTCAAATTGATATACAGACAATTTTTGAACACATTCTTTTGTTTATAAGTTTGATCATTTTTATTCACATATACAGTTGAGAGAGCGATATTTATTTTACCATTTTGATTGAAAAGTTTCATTTTAAGAAGTGTTAATGAAGTCGACAATTCCAGCGTATGTGGTGTCTTTGTACCTTGAAATAATAATGTAAAGACTTTATGCAAATACTAATAATACTAGTACCTTCTCCATGGCCTGGGAGAATCTACACAAATTTAAACCCATGCTTTTGTGACATTTATTAATATTTAAAGCAACGGTAAAAAGACCGCTGTACTTTTTAAGTGCACCTTCCTCCTATATAAGCCTATACATTTTTGTCATGGTTCAAATTAACACAAGGAAACCCTCGAATACTGAAACAATTACTGCAGCATTTATGATACCATAAATTGCATATGTCATGGTACAAAGTCCAATCTGGTAGATTTCAAATTCTGCCGGTAGAAAGTCCAAATGGAGTTTCTGCTAGTAGAAAGTCCAATTGGACTTTCTATGAAGATAAACGTGGTAAAAACTTGAAAGTCCTATTGGACAGTACTAGCAACTTGAAATTCTACCAGATTGGACTTTCTACCATGACACATGTATTTTTGTGCATAAAAATGGTTAACAATGGCATAAATATTCAAGTTATAGTTATTTGCATCTTTACTCAGTCATCTTTAAAAAGATTATGTCATTCATTACTTCCTTGTTACAAATATCTGCAGTATTTCTGCTTTAATAATATACTAACTTCAAATTATGTTCTATTTCTCTCCATGTTACCCCCCCCCCCCTTCCCCTTCTGGTGACATGATATTTTCATGACCTTAACTTGATTGTATTATAAGAATTGTGATTGATTCATTCAGTCACTGAATGCTTGCTGAGAAATGTTGGGTTTCAGTTGTATTTATGAGGTCACAGACACAAATTAATTGATACTGTTGTAAAAGGGAAATATACGTGTATATTTTACACACTCAGTCACATTGTAGCATGTTTTTAAACTTTCTATTTTACAGAATGTTTGTTTACCTCAAGAAGTACTGTTCATGGACCATAGTAAACTCTTCTTCCATGGACTGATGAACAGACGGTGAATGGCATGGACTGATTGACTTGACCGTTTACTGTCTGTCAATATTATTATGCTGTCTTGTCAGCATTTGGACATATTTATTTTAGCACAGATTGGAGACTGGAATAATAACAATATGAATATTGTCAGATTATTGAATATTGTCAGATTTTAAACTGTAAACCAGGGAAGTTAAAGTATAACCTTTATCATCTGAGTATGTTTGTTTGAGTAAATTTTTTGTCTAATAATAGAAACTTCATAAACAGCCAGTTTAGTGTAAAACAGCACGGAATAATACATATGGGAGAGTAGTACATAAAGTCAAATACCGTAAATGACCTATTTAGCGCACAGTGTGCTAAGCAAAGTCTATTTTTATTCAATATTTGGTGGGAAAAAATTACCCTTTTAGCGCACCCATCATGAAACACTTTCCGGGATGAAGTATAGGTCAATCCAGTAGAAAAACGGTGTTTCGACATTTAGATATACCCACTTCCTGTAAATATGGCGGTAGATGAAAACAGACTCGAAAGTCGTGACAAAAAATTCAATTTATTAAGTAAAAATACATACAATATATAAAAATATGTGGATATTGTGTACTGTCACCGACGATATTGCTGGGAAAAAGAGGTAGGGTGCGGTTACAAGGGCGGATGCGCTAAATAGGTCATTTACGGTATATGGACAAAATAAAAGGTCAGGTAATATAGGTTTTATTATTGTTGTAATATGTATATTTTATTGATTATTTGAGAAATAAACAAGCAATGTTTTCTGTTTTGGTATCCTGTTATGTTTAGCAGGCAGTTGTGTTACATGTATGTAATTATAAGACATAAAAAACAAATGCAGTATAAGTGGGTGTTTTCACTGGAATTTAAATTCACAAAAGAAGTGGAAGAATGATTTGTTGCCTGAGTAAAAGTTTGCAAATCCATTTGTTGTTTTGCTTATTGAATTTTCACCCACGCATTAACTTTTAAGGAGATTGATATAATACGCAGGTTTAGTTGCTTATTAGATTAATATTGTTTAGCACAAGGGGGGATTTACTTGTCTATAACATGTTAGTACAATTATATAATCCTCCATTGATTAGGTCAATAGTTTTGTTTTACAACAGTTAAAAATGTAAGAATGACTCAGAAAAAACAATTCTGGGTGTCTTGGTATGTTTTACTTGTATTAACTGTAGGGCAAATTAAGCTGAATAAAAAGCTGTTTCAACTATAAAAACAGGCACATTAAATAGCTGAATTCATAAATAATATAATGTATATAGTTAATTGGATAATAATGGGGATTTGGAGGGCAATGATTGGGATTGTAGCAATTGTACCGTTGTAGTTTTTGGTTAATATTGGTCTAAATGACCACAGTTTCCTCACTTTTGATTTGGATGAGTTTTTCACCATTGTGTTCAGTTCAGTGATATGCATTATCATCTGTACTGTAAGTTTGCAGATCAGTTGGTTTTACAAATGTAGTGAAAATAAATTCCCTATGAAAATAACCACTTGTACAGTATACCTATGATACTTGAGCTGAAGTTTTGTTTAATTGTGTATTTAATGGCTTGAAATCGAAATAAAAGTCTTAGATTGATATTGAGGTTGAAATTACATGGTAACGAAAGGTAATCTTTGTGTTTAGAGTTTTTAAAGTGTATTGTTCTAAAAATCGTGCAATTAAATATTTGGTGATTGGGAAAATGCCTTTAGATGATAGTTAAGGAGACCTTCTACACACAGTCATATGTGTTTTAAAAACCATACACAATATAAATGTAAAACACTGCTATCTGGTATTTTGAAAAACAAGAGAAATTAAATCTAAATGTACAGTATGTCAATAACTTAATTAAATGTTAAATACTTAGTAATTATATGGGTAAAAATGTAACAAGTTTATATACTGTATTTCCGGTATATAGTGTGCCCTCTCAGTAAATTCATGTATTAAGTCATTCTGTTTTGTACATAATGTATCTTTTGTACATGTATTTATTTGTAAAAAATTTGATTAGGAAATAAACTTAAACTTTGTGTAATACCTTGTATGTAAAGAAAGGTTCTTGGGACAATGTATATCAATTCAAATGGTATTAGTACAGTGTACAAAATAATGGATATTTTAGGCACCAGTAATTCTTGTAATTTCAGTTATAATCATCCCAGGGCCATGCATTTTTCCAAAAGGAAGGGGGAGGGGGGCTCAACAACAAAGATTTCATATATTAGGTCTTTTATAAACCCAAAGTTAATAAATACCTTATATATGTCTCTGTCTCTCTCTTTACTATTTTTCTGACTTATCTCCTGTGGATTTGAATGTTTATATGTGTTTTCATTTAAGAGTTTAAGACTTCTATGACATACACGATCCAGACTGTCAAACTGTAAACTTTACCAATCTTCCTAGTGGTTTCTCACTGATACTGTCAGCTTTTATTTGTACCCCTAGGCCACTTGGTACTGTCTTGTTTAAAGTATTGGGGGTGATACATAGACAGGGGGTTTATGACAGTAATCATGCTAGGCAGATAGGTCAGGACAATAGGGGCAGGCAGATACACAAAGTATTAGAATAATACCTGGACTCACTACAATGCTTCTTCAGAAGCAGATGGACAATGTGTGGTTTTACAGCTTTACTAGTGTTAAACTGGAATTTTTGTTAACTCAAAACCTTTGGGAACACAGGTAGTTGTATTGCTACATCTTAGGGGGGTTTTCCAAAAATTAAGACAGTACTTTTACTTCACTGTTTATACCAAAGTATGCTTTTAACCAGTTACTTGGAATGCAAAAAATATTAAGCATTTACAGCAGCCATTATTACAGTGACATACTTTTGAAAATATTGATAACTTACTATAATCAATAATAAAGAAGATATGCTCTTTTAAATAATTGAGTGTTTATTTGTTCCAGTCTTGATTATGTTTCCTCGGTCATTAAGGAGACATGAAAGAGGTTAAGTTTTTCTTTTCGAGACATATTACTGATGTATACTTTTAATGTCTTTCTCTTTGTGTGGATTCCTCAGTGGCTGTGAATGAATAATCTAATTTGTATGTTAATCACATTTATCCCAATAAACACATTGTCTAATCAACCATATTGACAGTGTGTTGATTTTCTAGGAATATTTTTTGTAAAACACTTTTATTTCATTAAAATTCAACATGTTATCTGGAAAACATTATGAGGTGGTGCCTGGGACCTCCATGTCCATCTTTATTGTTGTCATGTCGATCTTGTGGAAAATTACTCTAATTTGATATTTAAAGTAGAACCTCTTAGTTAAATAAAACCAAACTATATTTGAAGAAACCTCATTGTCATCACTAAACCAATTTGTACAAGTGCACATCAAAGTCCAGTTTGTTTTTGTTTTCTTCTGCTTTTTGTCAAGATCATGTGGTAGTTACAAGGAAGCAAAAAATTGTTTTCATTGCGTTAATACATCTTACCTACCAGACGATAGCTATAGCCCGGCGCCAGCCGGTCCCGCCAAACGAAAGAAAAAGACGTCCTGGGTTTCACCCCGGGCAGGACCGGTACACTACACTCCACTCGCCAGGTGGCCTAGTTCCTGCCTCACTCGCCAGAGGGACGTGACGTCATAGCATCTTTTTCGTTTGGCGCGACATTCAAGTTTGAATTTTGTGGAAACACTTTTATTTTTAAATATATCTTAAGTTATATTGGGTGTTACTTTCTCAGATTTGTCTGTTAGTTGGATAAACCACTATGGCATCTCCAGGACAGAGAAAAGGAGCCTGCGGACATATCATGGCTAATTTTGATCCACACTCTCGATGTGCCAGATGTAGGGACAAAGGTTTGGGGGACGACCCTTGCGTCCTCAAATTAAGTTGTGAGTTTTGTGACAATCTTTCTCCCGAACAATTGCTTCAGCTTTCTACTCCGACTTACAAACTCCGTAAAGAGAAGTTAAAGAGTAAGGAATCACTTGTGGATCCCTCTACCGTTACTGTAGTGTCACAGCTCGAAAAACAGGACGTTGCTCCATCTTCCCCTCCTCATGACACTGAAACGGAGTTCACCTTACCTCAACCAAACTTCCGTCAAGATTTAAAAGATCTAGATGAAAAATGGTCTACTCGCATGGCGCGTTTGGAGGCACTCATCACCATGGGCCATCGTCCCTCTCCACAACCTACCTTCACTCCGGTCCAAGCACCGGTCACGCATCAGGCTCCAGCTGGTTCTTTGTCACAAGCACCTTTTCTGCTACCCTCCGTTCCTTCCGGCCAAGCCGGTCCGGCTTATGGCACGGATAGAACAAAGGCAACAGCTACTATCACCAGCTCTATGGATATGACCTCTCCTCTGGAGAATGTTTATCCGCAACCAGACCCGGAACCGGTATTCTCTTCTCAGAGCTCTTCCGGCCCGGTGGCCTCATCTATCATTCAACCACCCCCGGAGCATTCAGAAGAGGGTGAAGTTTCTGATCAAGAAGAAGTACTAGACCCATCTGAACAAGACTCTCCAGACATTGACAAAACCATAAGTGAAGATCAGAATTACAGGGAGACGGTAAGGGGTGTCCGTGCCTTTATGGGCTGGAATCACATTCCGGACCTTGAGTACACTCCCACCTCCAGATCTGACAACCCCTGGGTTGGCCACCGGGCTCAACCGGTTGGAAAAGTTTCCATTGACTTACCACCAGAGGACTGGTTATGCAAAAAATTGGAAAACCTCAATCTAGTACTAATTGAAGGCTACCCGTCAAAATCAACAGAACCAGGCGGTTTACATGTTGATCAATATCTCCGACCACCAAAATCTCAGACAAGATGGTACGGGATACACCCGGCAGAAAACAAAGACATAACTAGGCCTGGTAAATACGTAACTTCCTGGCCCAACGATGCCGCAAAGCTCAATAGTTCCTTTGCCCGGATTGCTAAATCTACTATTGCTTCATCTCAACCTACTTCCCGACCACTGTCTCAGGAAACTCTCCGCAAATGGGAAAAGGCTGCCAAAGAAACAAGCTATATTTGTAACCAGTCAGCTGGTTTCAATAGATGTATAACCAAAGTGCAGGATGCTGTTCAGGAACAGTTAAAAACCCTACAAACAGAACTTGGCAAAGGTAAATCCTCCGCAAAAGCCCAGGGGGCTCTGGACGAACTTCACTTTTTAACAGCATTTAACCAGAATATCAGTTTTGCGGTCGGGAAATCTCTTCAGCACCTTTCGGACTTTACTTTCGTCCAAATGGCTAACTTGACTCTAGTCCGCAGAGATTCCTATCTGGATCACCTGAGGGCAGGAGTGAAACCGGATACCTTTTCCTCGCTCAGGAATTGCCCTCTTCAAACCCGGGCTTTATTCCCAGATGACATCATAAGAAAAGCGGAAGATGAGATAAACAACTTTGAAACACACAAGCGTACCAACCAGCCCGGTCCGGGCCGTGGTGGGTTCGCGGGTGTACAGAAAAAGCAGCATCGCTACCAGCCTTACTCCACTAGTTGGAAGCAAGACGACTCAAGTACCACCGGTGCTTCCGGGAAAGATCTCCCCGCATGGAAATCATTTGGTAGCCGGGGCAGAGCACGCGGCAGAGGCAGGGGTGGTCAACCCGGTCGCGGTTCGCGAGGCTCCAAGGATCCCAAAAATTATAAATGACAATTACTGCAGAATTCCTCCGGAGTTACAAACAAAATTGGAGTATTATGTGTCAGATGTAAAACAGACAGATTTTCATGTGCTTGTCAAGAACTCTGTAAAATGTCAAAGTGTTGCTTGTCTTGTACATTCTGTAACAAAATCAAAAAGTGGGCAGCCGCAAAAGAAAGGCGTAAGACCAATATCAAACATGAAAAATACAATAAAGTCTGTGAAAAGTGCTTCTTTTGTAAATCACTGTGTTTTTGCCCCAAATGTGCCAAATGCCCACAGTGTTGCAAATGCCCAGCCAGTGGGGGGGCGACTACAATTGTTCTGGGAAGTATGGGCACGACTAGGTGCAAACCCAAGAGTAGTGTCCATACTAAAAGAGGGTTATGTTCTCCCATTCAATCTCAGACCTTGCCTAGTGAGGGATCCCCTGATAGTAAGCGGCTATGCCAATCCCATCAGAGACTCCCACTTGAAAGGGGCTCTACAAGCCTTAATCAAGAAGAAGGCAGTAGAGAGGGTCAGGGTTCGAACCTCTCTAGCCTTCTTCAACAGACTATTCATTGTTCCCAAACCGAACCAAAAGTGGCGGCCAGTCTTGGACCTCAGTACTCTAAATCAGTTTTTATGCGTAAAAACATTCAAAATGGAAACCCCGGAGACAATTCGAACCTCCTTACAACAGGGAGAGTGGGTGACATCGCTGGACTTCAGCGACGCCTACTTCCACATTCCAATCCATGTCAACTCCCGAAAATACCTCAGGTTCCACTTCCAGAACCAGTCTTACCAATTTCGGGCTCTTCCCTTTGGCCTGTCAACAGCTCCAATGGAGTTCACTTGTGTAGTCAAAGAGGTAAAACTAATGGCTCAGTCTCGAGGTATAAGGATCCACCAGTACCTAGACGACTGGTTGATTCGAGCCCCTACCAGAGAATCTTGCCACCAGGGAACCCAGTCCCTCCTAGCCCTTTGCCAGGAGTTGGGCTGGATGGTAAACATGCAAAAATCAGAACTAGAACCCCAACAAGTCTTCGATTTTGTAGGCTACCAGTACGACCTATTCAACGGATTGGTCAGACCTACTCAAAACCGTTGGGAAGCCCTTCAACAAAAAGTAATAGGGTTATTACAGAACAGATCTTGCCGAGTGAGAACCTTCATGTCTCTTATAGGTCTACTCACTGCGACAGAGAAACAGGTGCCCCTAGGCAGGCTGCACATGAGACCTATTCAGTGGCACCTCAAGAAACACTGGAGAGTCCCGGAATCTCTGGAAAAGGAGATTCCAATTCCGAGTTCTCTCCATCAGTACCTGCAGTGGTGGACCCAAGAAGAAAATGTCCTAAAGGGTCAACCCTTACACCCCCTACGACACGCAGTGCAAATCTTTACAGACGCCTCAAAAGAAGGCTGGGGTGCTCACTTAGGCGACTTCACAGCAAGCGGTACTTGGTCAGTGCCCGAAAGCAAGTTGCACATAAACTTCTTAGAACTAAAAGCCGTGTTGTTAGCACTAAAAAGATTCCAACAATTAGTGCAAGGAAAGGTCGTCCTGATTGCCACAGACAACACTACAGTTGTGGCATACATCAACAAGGAGGGAGGTATGAGGTCAGGTTCACTCTGTGCCCTTCTTTGGCGGCTCCTATGTTGGTGCAATCTCAGACAAATAGTACTGAAGGCCAGACACATTCCGGGCCGTCTAAATGTAATTGCAGACAAGTTGTCTCGCCAGGGACAGATCATTCAGACGGAGTGGTCTCTCCATCAGGAGATCTTCGACATCCTTTGTCGAACTTGGCATTATCCCTAAGTGGACATGTTTGCAACAAGGTACAACTGCAAACTAGTCCAATTTGTGTCCCCAATTCCAGACCCAAAGGCCTGGTCAGTGGACGCTCTGACAATGTCCTGGGAAGGCCTGGACATGTACCTTTTCCCTCCAGTGTCTCTGATGGGGAAGGTGGTCAGCAAGCTGTCAGATCACTGGTATCACAGAGCAATCCTGATTGCTCCGGGATGGCCCAACATGCCTTGGTTTTGGGACCTAGTAGAGCTGTCAGCGATGGTTCCTCTTTGTCTTCCACACCATCCAGATCTAGTGACCCAACCTTTCAACAAGGCCCGTCACAGGGATCTGGCAAGCCTAAATCTCCATGCCTGGCTCCTAGAGCCCAGACAATCAGGGAGCAAGGGTTCTCTAGCCCAGTGGCGTCAAGAATTGAGGCGCCTCAAAGACGTTCAACCAGAGCAGTCTACGAAGCGAAGTGGGCCCTTTTTGTTAGATGGTGCGAAACAAGTCAGGTGGACTTCAGGAACCCATCTATAAAACAAATAGCAGATTTCCTCCTGCATCTTTTCCAGGAGAAGAATCTCCAGCCCAGCACTATTGATGGGTACAGGTCAGCCATTGCAGACAAACTGGGAAATACCTCGGTTAATGTCGGCAAGGATGACAATTTGACTAGACTGTTAGACAGTTTTCACAGAGATAGACCCAAAGGGCGCTGGGGGGTTCCTGCTTGGAACCTCTCCCTGGTTTTACACCAGCTTACAAAAGCGCCTTTTGAGCCACTCAGAAAGGCGTCTCTGAAACACCTTACTTTCAAAACTGTTTTTCTCCTAGCCCTGGCTTCGGGAAAACGCAGGAGTGAGATTCACGCTTGGTTAAACAAAAATATCAGACACCAAGCTGATTGGTCCAAAGTTTCCCTCTACCCTTCACCAAGCTTCTTGGCGAAAAATCACTTGGCGAAAGAGGGACCAGAGTGCGTGGCCCCTGTGGTCATCCCGGCCTTAGCCCCCACTCTGGATAAGTCTTTAAAGGAAGACAGATCCCTTTGCCCCGTTCGGGCTCTTCGCTACTACCTGGACAAAACGCAGGCCCTAAGAACGGGAAAGGAGTTAGTTTTTGTTTCATTCAAACAAGGTTTTAACAAGGACATCTCTCCTGCCACTATCTCGTCCTGGATCAAACAAACAGTAGTGTTGTGTTATGATCTCTCTGACCAAGATTCCTTGGCCTTACATCAGGTTAAGGCCCATGATGTTAGGGCCTTTGCGGCCTCCAAAGCCTTTCAAGGTGGCATATCCCTGGACCAGATTCTAGCAGCATGCCACTGGAAGTCCCACAACACCTTTACACAGTTTTACCTTAAGGATGTTGCCTGGGCAGATAAGGAGCTTTTTCACTTGGGTCCTGTGGTGGCTGCCCAGCAGATCCACCACTAGTCACCTAAGCTTCTTTGTATATAATTATATATAGTGTACATACTAGTTAGTTTTAGGTGTAGGCTCACTTTTAGCCTAGGCCTTGGCTTCTCAAAGTCTTTTACTTCAGAGTAATCCTCTGGTATAGGACTTTTCCTACTCTTCCAGGTTATCCGTGGGAATCATTGACTTGAACTCTTACTCTCTTCCTCCCCTCAGAGCAGTCAAAAAGGGGGGGGGGGGGGGGCAGGTGGGTCTAGTTACCCTCGAGACTAACATGTCTCCTCAAAGGACTAGAACCTCACACCTAGGTATAATATAAGAGTTCTCTCCAATCCTCAGAAGGCTGCCCTCCTTCCACTGGGTAGTTATTCTAGCTATCGTCTGGTAGGTAAGATGTATTAACGCAATGAAATTGCAAATTTTAATTAGTAAATTAAATTTTTATTAGTTAATACCTTACCTACCAGACGGGAAATTCCCACCCAGCCTTCCCCGCTTTCAGCCTTACAATTCAACCTTGGGGACGAAAAAGATGCTATGACGTCACGTCCCTCTGGCGAGTGAGGCAGGAACTAGGCCACCTGGCGAGTGGAGTGTAGTGTACCGGTCCTGCCCGGGGTGAAACCCAGGACGTCTTTTTCTTTCGTTTGGCGGGACCGGCTGGCGCCGGGCTATAGCTATCGTCTGGTAGGTAAGGTATTAACTAATAAAAATTTAATTTACTAATTAAAATTTGCAATTTTGTGGACAGCGGTTTTCTAATAATTTCATTAGATTTGGACCCCTAGCATCTATTTAAAGCAAAATGTAGCTGACACTGACTCGGAGTCATGTACGAGTCATGTGTAGATCAAGATCTGTAGATATTAACTGTTACTGCAACATATTATATGTGATGCTGCCCTGATATTTAAAGATAGTATTGATTTTATTTTTTTAAGAGTGACTGAGAGTCAGATATTACTCCACTGAATGTAGGTAAAATTGATTTTATTTAGTCATTACGATTGTATATATGTTTGTAAATGTAAATGTGTGTAACTGTATTTTGGTAGATTTTTTTTTTTAAATTACAGAGTAGATAACGTGCATACTGCCCACTTAAAACTGCTCTGAAATTAGGGAATAATATCATGCTGTAGAATTGCATAATTACCCAAGTGGAGCATACTTTTCAATTTTATTATCGGAGATGAAAAGTCATATCAATAGAATTGATGTATTAATTTAAATTGTCTAATTCTTTAATAATACTGTGGTTCTACTGTCAAGAGTTTGCCTCCAGACTGTCCTGATAATGTAGTCAAGAGCGTCATCTTATTCTTCTCACAATTTTTTTTTCAGTGATATAGATCAAGAGCATCATCATTGCGATCGCAAAAGCTTCTCCCTTTTAAGCGAGCATTTCTCTCCCGACTTGTCATGACCAACCATTTATGGGTCACTTATGACATCTTTAGGCTGCTACGACTTATCATTAAACATGTTATGACTTTTTTTGGGTCTGCTACAAATAATTTGGCACAAGTTTTATCAGGGCTCAGCTCTAAGACTTATCTTCATAACAGTCTGGATCAGGTCATAAGACTTTCCTTTTCGATCGTAAGACTTATCTTTTCGATTGTAAGACTTTCCTATCTCAGTTGGGATAACTCATGTGTTTTGTCAGTTATCCCATAGATATAGTCTTACAGCCTCTTGAGTAATAAATCAAGAAGGTCTTATGATAGGTCATGAAAATTGAACTGGGTATCATATAAAAAATCTCAAGAATATAAAAAGCTTAACTTGTAATTTCTCCGTTATTTTTCTGGATTGATTATATTGCATCAAAATAAATAGAAAGTCTGTAAAAAGACCTTTTCAGTAATGTATAATACAAAACATCTTGGTGGGTCCCATAGTTATTAAATATTTGTTAAAAATTAAAATTAACACTTTAGTAAGACTTAGTCGGGATAATAAAGAACCTTTACTCAAATTTGATTCTGGAAACTGTAGTCTTACAAAGTCTACTGTACTACTATATACACTGCTGATGTGCAGTTGACAGGTTTTTGGGTGTTTTTTTTTGGGGGGGGCTTAATTAAAGTTTTTTTCTGTATAAACTATTAAACCATGCTAACTACATGTATTTTTCCTTTCTCAACATAGTGTAGTGCATAACTAAGCAGTACAGCTTGTGTATTTTAATTCACGGTGATGACTATTGTAGTTTTGTGTAAGTTACAGTAAACTTGTCATGAATTCTTGTCTCCTTGTAGTTCATGCAGTTTCTTATTTAAGTCTGTTTGTCATGTATTTCAATTTAACCAAAAGGCAAAAAAAAAAAGTTATTTTCTTACGGTACTGTTTACTTCCATTGATTTGTAATGCTTTCAATATGAAAATATGTTAATTGATGTTTATTCTGCTATTTTGATCGAATATATCATACTGAACAAGTGTCTTCTTTTACTACCAAAAGTAAAGCCTCTATTTTTCTCAAAAGAGGCACAAGATGGTGATAGAAGACAATCTAGATGTGTATGTAATGAGAAAACCCAATGTAATTCAGCCAGGTGCATTTTACACCATGTGAATCATCCTGTGTGACAAAACAAACTAAAGATTTTCAATACTAAAGCCACACTTTGAAATCTGAAATTATTATTTCCTTCTCTAACCATGATATTTATTACCCCACAGACTTTAAGGGCTGATCGGGTATTGTTTTCACCCATGGCATCCGGATGGGCGGGTGGCATGTGGGGATATTAGTTGGGGGCTGTAGGTGTGCAGCGTCATGGTGTGACCTTGATTTGTGTGACCTTGACATTTAAATCCTGTCCGGGTATATCACGGAATGCGTAAGGTGTAGAAGGTTGATATGTAGTGGGGACATTGGTTGGGGGTGTAGGTATGCAATGTCATAGTGTGACCTTGATTTGACCTTTGACCTTGCCATAGTGACCCTGATCCTTAAAATCTTGTCCGAGCTATATCTCTTAAACCGTAAGGTGTATATAGTTGATACTTAGTAGATTCATTGGGTAGAGCATGTAGGTGTGCAACATAATGGTATGACCTTGATTTGACCTTTGACCTTGCTGTAGTGACCTTGACCTTTAAAAACTTGTCCAGGCTATATCTCGGAGTACATAAGGTGTAGAAGGTGATACGTAGTAGGGACATTGGTTAGGGGGTGTAGGTATGCAATGCTATAAAATAAATTTCTTGTTTGGGCTATATCTAGGAAATTGTAAGGTTTAGGGAGTTAATACTTGGTAGGGACATTGGTTGAGGAGTGTAGGTGTGCAACATCATGGGGTTACCTTGACTTGACCTTTGACCTTGCTGTAATGATCTTGAACTTTAAAAACTTGTCTGGTCCATATCTCTGAATCCGTCAGGTGTAGGAAGTTGATTCTTGGTAGATTCATGGTTTGGATAGTGTAGATATGCTAACTCATGGTATGACCTTTAACCATGGCTCTGCCAAAGTGTTTTCACCTGCCATATTTGAGACATATTTCTATTGTCACAAAGATATATGGATTGCTTAAGCTGATTATGATATATACTTTTGCTTAATTGTGCTATATCCTTTGACAGCTGTTCTTCAATTAATACATATTATGGCTTTATAATTTTTAGTTTACTGATTAATGCTACCATCTTACTGCAGAATTGTCTTGTTTTAATACATTATCATTACATATATATTTTCTCAGTTTTATTTTCACTACTTAAACATTATTTGGACCTTTATATAACTGACACTGTTGCTACAAAACTCTGCTGATCTTTTTCTGTTTCACTTCTTCTATATCCCACAGTGTCAAAAGTAGTTTCCTCGGGCTGTAAGGTATGGGCATCATAGATGCTATGTTAAATTTTTGGTGGATGTTTTTGGGCAACATTAACACAGTCAAAGACCTTTCTTATTTAAAACTCTGATAAATAGAAATAAGCATGTAGTCTTTGTAAGATCCTTTGAAATTTATCATTATTTGAAAGTCCTCAAGTAGAAGTTACATAGTTCAACAGTTTTCAACTGTACTGTTGCACTTATCTACAGTCACAAAATGCATTCAAAGCTGCAAGCAGTCCTAATGATAACCGTAAAAAATGTGCTGAATATACAGACATACAATGCGTATTGTCAACAGTGTATTCAAGTCCAAAGCAGTAAATAAACAATTCTCAAAAGGAGCAGTGAAGATAATATTTGACGAATGTTTGAAATCTATGTAAGCCGATAGCAATTGAAAAATAAAGAAGGGCTGTCCCAATATTCAAGTAAAGTACTTTGATGGGCACAGCTGACCTTCTTGTTCCTGTTTTCACCTTGGAGTACAAAATTACTTATTTATTTATTCATTCATTTACGTACAAAAGAGTACAATCAAGTTTGTAAACTAAACATTCAAACAGATGAACACAAACACTGACACAAAAATTAAGACCCAAGTTTTACACTTTATACAAATATACAGTAGCTGTATTTTACGAAGTACATAAATCTGTTAACATGCTCTGAATTTCTTCATAAGAAAAAGCTGTACAATTGTGGTGTCTGAGCTTCAGTAAATCTAATATATTTCCCACATTTTGTTGACAGTCCTCTGATACAATTGTTTTATTACATAACATTTTGTAATGCTCAAAACAGTTCAATATTTCCTGTTTGTTAGTATTATGCTTGAATGCTATATACCCAAGTGTATTACTGGCCTTAGAAAGGCTACCATTTACAACAAGCTTTGTACACAATTTCACTAATGAATTGGTACTGTAAAAAGCATTCTTATAAAATTTAATAGCTCCTCTCCAGATTTGATTTTCAACTGGTAAATCCTCACATATGACCGGCAATAGATTTGAATGTGTCTGATATGGGATATTGAAGATCTTTCTAACACATTTCCTCCACTGAGTAAAAAACCCTTGTGTATGAATACTAGATAAGTCCCAGTGGATTGATCCATACAATGGCATACAATATGTTTTAAAAAGTTTGTATTTAGCTTTGCCTGATAACATTGGAAATGTATTCAATAATGCATTACATGCAATACATAGGTTATCTACATGTGAGACATCTTTGGTTCCAACATTAGGACCTATGATATTATCTAAGTGATTTCCATACTGCTGAGCTCTAACAAAGCTGTTATTGTGGTAAATACCATCTACTGACTCATCATTATTTCTGTAAACTAATAACTGGTACTTGTTAGGATTAAAGTCAACATTGAATTCTCTCCCAAACACATCTGTAATATTCAGTAACATTCTTAAACTCGAGAGAGGACACTGTAGAGACACATCGTCAGCATAACCAATAGCACTGCAGAAAGTATTGCCTATATGGCAGCCAATTCCAGATTTTTTTAGCCTTGTCAATAATACATCTATATAAACAATGAACAATATTGGGGAAAGAATCCCTCCTTGCTTCACACCATTTGAGACATCAACTTGTTTTGATAGGCAGTTGGACCATTTAACTCTAAATTTTTGAGATGTATATAGGTTAATAAGAAATCTAGCGATTAAAGGACACAGACCCTTGTCCAATAACAAAGAAAATAACTTAACATAGTTAACTCTATCAAATGCCGTGCTACAGTTTTGCCTTCACCAAGGAAGTATTATTTTCATGACCATTTGTCTGTTTGTTAGCAGGATTATGCAAATACTACTAATAGTCTTGATTTTCCAATTTACTTATTATTACGTGCCTTGGCAGAGGTATGTGCTGTTGTTGATCACTGATTTAAAGAACTTTGAACATTTCTAATTTATCGGAAAATCTCTGCTTAGTCATGAAATGTCAGGATAGAAAAAAATGGCCTCAGTATATCAGCAAGAGGATATTGTCACAATTAAAAATGGTTACTTCATCTGGCATAGGAAATTATGACAACAGAATATTCATTGAATGCCAGTTTTATCAGAGAATATACCAGTATGTTGTGTAATGTTTTGGCTAACAAGAATGAAGCATCCCCAAAAGCATAATGTAAGGGCATAGAAGAAGCAAAACATGCAGATCAAAGTATACTTTTCAGACACTGTAGACATAACAAGGTAAAATATTTAAATGGTTGACTGTGCATTCCAAAATAGTAAATCCATTTATCTTTCTTCTATGCATTTATTATGTTAGAGTAGAAATTTTGTGAAATAATGAGATAAGATTGAAACAAATGCACTTGTATCTTTTACAGATTTTGGAATGTTTGGGTTTCTAAATAAATAAATGTACATCTGTCCTTTAAATTTGGAAGAACAATGACTATAAACCATGATTTACAAATGGTTTAATTTCTAATGAAAGGTAGCACATCTACATGTGTATATTTATGGAGCAGATTTTCCTCTTATAAAGATGACTCAGTGTAAGCAAAAGATGTATCGGAGTTGTGTGTCTCAGTTTGTGTCTTGGCAAAGAAAATGAAAATAGTTTCTTCAATTTTAATTTTAGGGATTGCATGCAATACTCACCTATCAGTTATGGCCCCATTAACCTGAAATGGACTTGTGATAGACAAGTGATAGACTGTGGTTTATAAACATTTGAAATTTGGTAGAGATATAAATATTGTCTGATAAAAGTTAGATTACAAGCAATAAAACCTTTGCTTCTTGGTGACCTTAATAAATTGAGAAATTCCAACCTTTAGGTGGCCAGTCCTCTGCTAATATTACCCCAAGGACTCTGAAAAGTTCATAGTACACCACGTACAAAACTGTAATGAACAACCTATTTTAAAGAAAGCATTGAAAATTAATACTTTCGAGATATGAGCCCTAAAAAAGTGTCATTAGAACACAACCAGAAACTTGTCAGTCGACTGTCAATTAGAAGGTTTTTTAGCTCAGTCAGCATCAAATTTGGAACAATAGCAGCTAATTTGCCAACAGATACATGTGTCCATTTAAACGGAGCTGTAATTTTGACTAAATCTGACCAGCTATCTAGACTCCCTGTATATGGTTTTCTATTGCCTTACAATACATTTTAAAACTCAAAGCCAAAACAAAAATCTGCAATTTTAAAACTCCAGTTTTACCCATGGGATAGGGGGGGGGGGGCGCACAGCATATATCTTACTGGTTTTCTAGACTGCATATGGTTTCCTATTGCCTCCTAATACAATTTATTTTAAGGTTCTCAGATTTTAGTAGTGCATGTATTAATGTTGAGCAGTGATGAAAAATGGGTGAACCCCAAAAAACTTTTCTTTGATTATGTGACTTTTACAAAGGTCAAATGTAAGCATATGGAAAAAACCAGAAAAAATGTGCCAAAATGGTTTAGAAAGTGGCCACTAACTGAAGGTAGACCATAATGTGGAAGTGAGAAAATTAGACCTCGAAACAAATAAGCACCCTTTTCAAGGGACACTTAACAAGGCACTGTAGTTTCAAAAAGGAGATGCTTATTGGTTTAAAGGTTGAAAACTTTGTTCAAAATTTTCTTCTACAAGTTACAAGTCAAAACATTTTATGTAACAGCGAATACACATTTTTGAGCACGGGCTCTCATGAGGCTCGGGCTTTTAGAGATTACTTTTTATGTCACCTGACATTATGTCATCACTCTGCGGCGTGGGCGTCCGCGTCCGCGTGAACAACTTCTTCTCCAAAACTACAAGGCCTAGAGACATGCTGTTTTTTTTAAAAGATACCTTATCTATCGAGGATGAAAAATTGTTCAAGGCATGCAAATCTGTCTGTTCGTCTGTTTGCTAGAGACATTACAAGGGGGGTACCCCCACCAAAAGTGTGAAAATTTCAACTTTTTATCACAATTTTCTCAGTGACTATTGTAGGGATTTCTCTCATATCTTGCATATATGTACTAGGCCAGAGGTAGATTCTCTTGTGTGAGTATGAGACCTGGATCTGTCTTACTTTTTTTTAAATAAATTTTTTTAATAATTTTTAATGCATTAAAATTCATGAAATCATGCACTAAATCACTTATAACTTCAAAAGTGTTGCATTTACAGCATTTTGTGAAAATATGTTGTTCAGCTACTTTTTTCATAGCTACAATATGGTGAGTAAGTTGGGTGTCTGTCTCAATAGCTAAGTGAGTAATAGCTACTTTTGGGCTTTTCAGTAACTTCCATTATGAGTAAAATCACTTGTAACTTAAAAACTATTGCATTTAGAGAATTTCCTATAAATATGTTATTCAGCTACTTTTGGGCCAGCTATAACATAGTGAAATTTCAGACCTGTAGCTCATGGCATAGCTGAGTAATAGCTACTTTTAGGTTATCACTGTTGAGTAAATCGCTTATAACTTGAAAACTATTGCATTTAGAGAATTTCATATAAATATGTTATTCAGCTACTTTTGGGTCAGCTATAACATAGTAAAATTTCAGACCTGTAGCTCATGGCATAGCTGAGTAATAGCTACTTTTAGGTTATCACTGTTGAGTAAATCACTTATAACTTGAAAAGTGTTGCATTTAGAGCATTTTGTTAAAATATGTTATTCAGCTACTTTTTTCATAGCTACAATATGGTGAGTAAGTTGGGTGTCTGTCTCAATAGCTAAGTGAGTAATAGCTACTTTTGGGCTTTTCAATAACTTCCATCATGAGTAAAATCACTTGTAACTTAAAAACTATTGCATTTAGAGAATTTCGTATAAATATGTTATTCAGCTACTTTTGGGCCAGCTATAACATAGTAAAATTTCAGACCTGTAGCTCATGGCATAGCTGAGTAATAGCTACTTTTAGGTTATCACTGTTGAGTAAATCACTTATAACTTGAAAACTATTGCATTTAGAGTATTTTGTTTCAATATGTTATTCACCTATTTTGGGGTCAGCTATAACATAGTGAAGTTTCAGACCTGTGGCTCATTTCATAGCTGAGTAATAGCTACTTTGAAGTTCTCACTGTTGAGTAAATCAGTTATAATTGGAAAACTATTGCATTTACAGAAATTTGTGCAAATATGTTATTCAGCTACTTTTGGGTCAGCTATAACATAGTGAAATTATAGACCTATAGCTCATGGCACAACTGAGCAATAGCTATTCTCAGGTACTGACTGTTGAGTAAATCAGCTATAACTTGAAAAATATTGCATTTGGAGTATTTTGTTAAAATATATTGTTCACCTACTTTTGGGTCAGCTATAACATAGTGAAATTACAGACCTATAGCTCATGGCATAGCGGAGCAATAGCTATTTTCAGGTTCTCACTATTGAGTAAATCAGTTGTAGCTTGAAAACTATTGCATTTACAGTAGTTTGCTTAAATATGTTATTCACCTACTTTTGGGTTAGCTATAACATAGTAAAATTTCAGACATGTAGCTCATTGCATAGCTGAGTAATAGTTCCTTTGAGGTTCTCACTGTTGAGTAAATCAGTTGTAACTTGAAAACTATTACATTTAGAGTAATTTGTTAAATATGTTATTCACAGAATTTTTGGTCAGCTATAACATAGTGAAATTGCAGACCTCTATGTCATGGCATAGCTGAGCAATAGCTACTTTCAGGTTCTCACTGTTGAGTAAATCATTGTATCCACTGGATAGCCGCAGTGTGTAGAGAGATTTCACCATTACTGCTCTGATGAAAAAAATATTATAGCTAGCTTTCTTAAGTTTGCAGTATATATTAATAACCATAAAATGTTGTCTGGGAATATTTTTGGCCTCATTTTGAGAAACAAGATGGCCGCCACAGGTGTTTTTTTGTCAGTCATGAAAAGTGCTTATATCTCCCTTATTATTGATCCTAGAGGTTTGGGATGATAAACCAACCTGTAGGAAATCATGGGGTGGGAATCTTTTGGTGTGGTCAGATTTGACCTTCAATTACCCCTCCTTCAAGGTCAAACAAGGATAGCCAAACTTAAAAGTGCTTATAACTCGCTTATTATTGGTCCCAGAGGTTTGGGATGGTAAACAGACAGGAAATCATGGGCTGTGAATCTGTTGATATGGTCCGATTTGACCTTGGAACCCTCCTTCAAGGTCAAATGAGGATAGCGAAAATTGAATGTGCCTACAACTCGCTTATTATTGGTGACAGAGATTTGGGATGGTAAACCATCCCATAGGAAATCATTGGCTCGGAATCTTTTGGTATGGTCAGATTTGACCTTTGGACCCCTCCTTCAAGGTCAAATGAGGACAGCCAAGCTTAAAAGTGCTTATAACTCATTTATAATTGGTCCTAGAGGTTTGGAATGGTAAACCATAGGAAATCATAGGCTGGGAATGTATTTGTGTGGTTAGATTTGACCTTGGACCCCTTCTTCAAGGTCGAACGAGGATATTGCATTTGTAGTATTTCTTTAAATATGTTTTAACCTATTTTTTACACTTAAACAATTACCTTGTTATTTTCCTTCATAATACCATTTACAGGGCACAACTTTTTTATCCTTTTCTTCTGTCAGCTTCGGAATTTCTTTTGAACTTGCTGTTCAGTTACCATTTACTGTATTTCTGTACAGCCCTTTTCCTGATAATTATTCTGTCCTCTAATCACCTTCACAAATCAAAAACACTCAGTCAGCTGACACAGTGCCCGTTCACGGGCACTCTCCTCTTGTTTTATATATATGTATATCTCCGGACTTCCATGAATTGTGGTCAAGTGTGATGAGTATCTGTCTGTTCACTGAAGTTAAGCAGCAATGGGTTATGTTAGTACTGGGATGGGTGACCACTTCGGTGCACTACTCCTGTGTCTGATGGCTTTGTGCTCAGCGTTTCAGCCTGGTTTTACAACAAAAGGGTAAGAAACTGCAATGAAATGCCTTCAAAATAGAATACACCGTACTTGTAACCTTGATAGTAACTCATCAGTGAATGTTTTTGAATGCCTAGCAATGGGCAACATTAGTACTGGGATGGGTGACCACTTTGGTGCACTACTCATGTCTCTGATGGCTTTGTGCTCACACTAGTAGACCGAAACACCTTTCAGCCCGGTATTACAATAAAAGGGTAAGAAACTGCAGTGAAATGCCTTCAAAATAGAATATTTGTAACCTTGATAGTAACTCATCAGTGAATGTTTTTGAATGCCTAATGTCAACAGTTGGCTTCAAACATGGCTCATTATTGTTTGTCAATGGTGTCGACAAGATGCTGTCTGTGAGTTATATTGTTGTTGAAGTGCACAAGTACCTATTGAAGTATGAAAGTTTGGTTTACAGCTTTTAAAAGAAACATCATCATGTTAAGGCTACCTGAATATCAGCCAAATCAGATGTCTTTGATATGAGATTTTAAAAATGTCAAATACCTCCTTTATTTTTGGATTTAGAGCTTTAGAATCTATTCAGAGGTCACTGCACCTAGGTGGAAGAGCTCTGAATCAGCCCAAGCAACATACTTCAGGTAGAATTGTGTGAAGGTGTTATTCGACTTCCAATGGCAGGCTGATAAAAGTTGTTCTACAGAAACCTCTGACTGGAAGGCCTTAGAAGCAAAGAAAGCCCTTACATCATAGGTTTTAACCTGATGCAAATTTGTAAAGTGAGGGTTTCCTGATCAGAGTGCTCATAACATAGGATCACTGTCAGCTTGATCTATGCCGAGATAGTGGCAGGGTGGATATCTTTGTTGAAACCTTTCTTGGAGACAAAAACCAGCTCCTTATTCTGTCCTGAGGTCTGAGGTGCTATTCAAATAGTAGCCCAGGGCTCTAACTGGACATGAGACCTATCAGCCTTGAGTGATTTGTCCAGAGCTGGGGCCAGGGCTGGAATAACCACTGGGTCCACACTGTCTGGGCCCTGTATAGCCAGCTGGTTCTTGAAAAGAAAACTCAGTGAGGGGTAAAGAGACACATTGGACCAGTCTGTCTGGTGTTCTTATTTAGCCAAGCATAGATCTCACTCCTGCGTTTGCCAGAACCTATGCTAAGAGGAAGACAGAATTTCCCAGTTTGACTTCTATGGCAGATCTGTAACTTTCTGTCCTGGAACTAATACAGCAGAAGTTGGCTATGGATTTGATAGGGGGTGCCCTGAAATCCACCTGATTACTGCAGCACCACTTGTAAAAATGGTCCACTTCACTTCATAGACTGATCTGGTTGAGACACGTTGCAGAGCCTCAATTTGGCAGCTGAGGTTCTATGAGCTCTTAAGAGCCAAGCATGGAGATTTAGATGCAACAGATTCCTGTGAGGAGTCCGATTGAAAGGCTGGGTTAGCAGATTGGGCAGGTTGGGCAAGCATAGAGGGACTTGGCTTGACAAGGCCACTAGGGTCCAGAACCAGGGCATGTTGGGCCGCCCTGGAGCAATTTGAATGATTCTCCTGTATGGGTAGTCCTGTAACCTGCCACTACTGCATAAGGGTCCAGATCCTCCCAAGACAGACCGAATGGCAAGGGGGTCTGGTACTAGTGACAAAGTGAGTTAGTTTGTTGTTAAACTTCATAGCAAACAGGTCTATCTGAGGTTAGTGCCACCTGGTACATCATCTAAGTATTAGGACTATTCCTTTGGGGGTTCTTTTTGGCTTTTATGAATTTGACCAGTGACCTTGGTTTGTGCGACTTATTAAGGTTATTTTTATCATTTATGCTAAATGGTGTCAGCTCAGGTCATGGTCATAACCTTGGTCATGTTACTCGTCAAGGTCAGTTTATATGTGTATTTCTTAAAGTATTACAGTAATTTCTTAATACTTATACTGTTATGATACTTTTGTATGATTAATTCTAGATGTAAATGTTTATTTTACAATCACTTTTAGTAGAATTAAAATTATACTTATCCCAAACTTTCTGGTCTTATTTTGGTCTTGTCCCTCAGGGGAATATACTTGCAGGCACCTTGGTGCATGCGGGTTCATTCCTGTGGGGGGCCTTAAAAAAATTGATTTCTGTTGTTTAGCATTTAGACCATGCTGTTTTGTAATCTGTAATTTCATTGGTTATTTCTAATTTGAGGCTATAACCTTCCCTTCACTCTTCCATTTGCATTCAGGACTTGGAAGGGGTAGCACCTAGAAAGTTAAATTTTATTTTCCCACCACAGTGTGGGACCACCCTTATTCAATGGAAATGAAATCAGTCTTGTAGTTTCAGATACACCTGGAGGACCTTCTTCAGCCTGCAGTGGCTACAGATCCCCTGGCTGTTTTTAGGAACTTTGATCAGAGACACAATATCATGGTTCTAATACCATGTTATCATTATCTCCATGCCTCACGTATGGCCTGTGTGTGCTCAAGTGTTTTTATCCTGAATGCTTATGTTCTTTAACTATCTATTACAGTCATTTTACATAAAATCTTATCTAGTCATATTTTACCATGTACATATTTCACTGTGCATGTATATTCATATTGCTTATGCCCATAAAGGGCTTGTTGTTGTTTTATTCTGACCTGACGATCTGACCAATATATTTAGCTCAAACCATATCTACATTTTGGTTAGCTGATTATGTGCCATTTCTAGGCACCCACACTTCTCATTGTCTCTAAAAACCCTATTTCACCGTGCTTGTCTTGCACTCAAAGGTAAGGACTGCAAGCCATCCAGGTTATTACATCGTTCGTCTGCATTAGTCGACCTACTTCTCTTGCTCGTTATTTCAAACAATTCCAATCATGCTTATATTGTTGTGCCTTCTCTGCCAGCTGAGTTGTAATGTTGGTGAGGCTGCCAGATTTGACACAACCCCATTGGGATACGCCGTCCGCCTGCGCGGTTACTTCCTTTATAGTTTTAATCTCTCATACATTCACAATTTGCAAAACATTCCAATCATTATCAAATCTTCTGCCTTCTCTAGCAGCTGATTTGTAAAGTCTGTGAGGCTGCCAGATTTTGCAGAAGCCCCCCAATTGTTGGGGGGTAACTGTGTCCGTTCATGTTTTTATGAATTTGGATCATATCTCGGTAGTGTTCTACTATCATTGAAACTTTTTGTTTGACCTGTCTATCTGGCCTTTGCAACTTCATACATGCGTTATGCCTTAATTCCTATAACCAGGTCATATCTTGGTAATCCTTTAACATCCTCAGAGTCAGCAGGTGGGTTTCTCACATCATATCACCACCTACTTTATGCCTGTCACCTTGCTGAATTTGACCTTGCCAGCTCCCATCTTGACCTTGACCTACAAGGTCACATGGCTTAAAATCCAGGGTCACTGGTTGATTATTTCCCCCACTGATCTGGTTGATTCCCCATGGTAACTCCCGCGAAATCCCACTATTGCTTTTTACATGAGGTTACATTTCCCCCTGACATCCGCCACAGTTCTGGTCAACAAAATAACATGGCCTGGTGCATCAGAGGAAACACATTCCCCACCCCATCTCTTTCGCCACCAATGCCACCATTGTCAGCAAGTTCAGCGTGAAACTGTTTCGCCCGCATTGCCAGCATTTCAAGCACATTACAGCACCTGTGGTGTCGGCAAAAAACATTTCTGCCAGCATCGCCAGCACTAAACCCTTTTTCGCCAGCATTGCCAGCATTAAACTCTGTAGCCAGCATTCACAGCATTAAACTTTTTCACCACCATCGCCAACATTACATTTTTCACTAGCATTTTGTCTAGTTCATTTTTCACAAGAGATGGACACAGATTTCCATATTGATACCTTGAAATTTAAAATTAAGTAAGACTTGGGTATTGGTGTATATGAGGGTATATTGTCACACAAACATATTAATGCCCGCTGGGTTGATGCTGGGTATGGCCAAGATGAAACAGAACTATGCCTGTTGATGGTATTTAGGCATACATCCCGACCAGTCCACTGTGTGAAATTAGATCTGAGGGAGGTCATTTTAATTTTCAAAACACAGAATGATATGTACTGGAAGATAAATCACAGAAACATAAAATTGGATTTTCTTCATCAACTTTTATTCAGAAATAAATATGCACGTTCAAATTTCTCAGTAAAGCAACATTTGAGATATAATTAAAATACGAAAATTATTTACACATTGCATATATGTCTAACTTGACTATTTCATACAAGACCAAACTAGTAGTCCCTTTATCACTCACTCTGCAAGATAAGCATATACATGGCCATTTACACTACTCAATAATTGCATAGTAGGAGCTTCATTATCCGACCTATTATCTGAATATTCAATTTTATTGTCCAATTTTACTTCCATACTGTTTTATGTGAAAATACATCTTTTATTTTACAACACCTCTTTTATTCAAATACAATTATACTGTGTCTGATGGTCGGATAACAGAGACTTTACTGTGTGCAACTATGTTTGTACATTTACAGAAAGACAACACACTATGAAATAATACATGTATTGATGGACTTTAACAGCAGTCTGTTTTGTCATAAAGTGATTTCAACATATTAAACTACATCAGGGAAATAAAATTCAGAAAATATAGCACATTGAGGCCTGAACAAATTACAAATAGCAGGCAAATTCAGACTTGAAATCATTGTAGTAAAGCATTAGTAATGTGAAACAATAAATGAAGGGCTTGCACGCAAAATTCACTGGAAAATTTCTTCATGTAATAACTTATACTGTCAGCACGTATAATTGTGGGAGCACCTGAAATATTAGAAACCTTAAATCGGAAGAAATGACAAGCTTTTACGTCATATTTTTGTTAATACAAAGGCATTCTTGATCAAAACTGTCATGTTTTGTTTTGATGAACTTCACTTCCAGTTAATGGTTCTTCAATCTGGGATGTCATTAAAAAGCATCTTTTTTGGAATCCTGGAATCACAAAAGTGGAGGGGAGGTGCATTGAATACGGTTGTTTATACAGATAAATATGGCGACTACTTTTCACAGCCCTGTCTAAAGGGGTCAATGATAGGTTGTCTTAAACAGAGCATATTCTGAACCTATCGGGCAATGATAACCTAACTGCTCTTGCTTATAACATGGCCCCTGCTTGCCCATGGGCACTATGTTCTATCAACTTAAAAAACAAGCCATGAGTAAACCCCACCTTATATGATAATATAAACCAATCTGAAGAAAAGGTGTTGCACTATGAATAAAGATACTGCCAAAAATTACAATTCTGGATTTGTGATCTGGATCCAGTGTCAGGTGAACCCCACCTTCTGTGAAAATATGGGCCAATCAGATATACAGATTTTGTGGAAAGGGCACAAAAACAGACACTATTCAGTTATAAATTAATGATTATTGACAGTTTCGGGTGAATCTTGTCTTATAACCCTCTTACGTCTGATCTCAATTGCCCAGGAAATTATGTACTTGCTATGATGAAAACTCCCTGTACAATTATCACTCTGTACAATTATCACTCCCAACACTTAAATGCAACAACTCTGCATTATAATCAGCCAATACATAGCCAATGCCACACATTGCACCCTCAAATTAAGTTTTAGCAGCTACAAAACCAAAGTGACATCCATCAAGCTGGAAAGCAGATTTTAAATCATATTTACATTTGCTGGCCAATTCAGGCTCTCACTGGTTTCTGGAAAATACCCAAGTGCGAATCAATAAACATTTAATCAATATGTAACAACTACACAAACAACAATACAGCTTTAACAAACATAAATAAAGTAACTGAGAGTTCAATGTGTAAATATATGCAATGCACATGTTAAAATAATCAATACATCACTTAAATATTTCATAAAATTATGTAACATACACAAATTTGTAAAGAAATCAGCATAAACTTTACATAATCATATTTCATACCTTTTATGATTGTCAGTTACACAGTGTAATGACCGGGTATAATAACTTCTGACAATATGTTCTGTTGTCTGTTAATATACTGTCATATAGGTTTAAATCATTTACTGTATTTTTAAGTACAAATAACTATTTTATAACTTTTCACATAATGTACTTTCTACGGCTGAAATGATGAGCATACTTTTGCAGCCAGGTAGCTGTCTGCATTAACCATCGACTAACCTGTACCTGTTTCTGATGTGTTCTATCTTTTAAGACAGGAAATATAGACTCGGAGCCAGACTACTGGAACTACCAACAGGAGACATGCGTATGTCCCCAAGATAGTAACAAACAATATGGTGGATTGCAAGGTGCTAGAAAACTAGAAAATTCATGCAAACTTATTTGCAAATGTCATATTTTTATGCTTTTAACATACTGAAAATAGAGATGAAATGCTTCAATTTGACTATTTTTTAGGTTTTAAGTTAAAACACTGACAATTCTAACGATTGTGTGAAGTTCCATATTAGATGATACACAAAAGAAAACTGTTAAATGATTCAACATTACTGGTGCCAGATAATGCTTGAGTAACCAAATATTCTGTTAGTATGGTTAATTATTTCGCCCTTAATACTTCATACAAAAAAATTGAAGCATTGTGCAGGCATAAGCATACAAATGCTAACTATTGTACCTTCTGAGCCAAAACCTGGACACAGCTAAGATGAGGGCTAGTTTTTACTTTACCGGTACGGGCTTTGGGTGATAATATAATGCCACGTTTTTAATCAATTCCATCCTTTTATTTTTATTATAATACACAGGAATACTGTTTCTGGGGGTTGGGGGCTTGCCCCCATTTATAACTTTTTAAATTCAATTTCATATTTCCTTGACAATTTCCTGCAATTATCAAATATGGTGGATCCCATACCGGTAAAGTAAAATTGCCCCAAGATGAGTAAGATGACACAAGAGAGAGCGAGACGTAATAACAAATTATTCCTGAGATAATCAGATAACTTGCACTTTCTACTTGAAACAAAACCATGCCACCTGGAATATGAGCCCTCCACAAAATTTTGCTTCAAAAAATGCATCCTGCTTAATTAGACACCCTGTTAAAAAGCTTCATGATAAATACTACTTAAGCAAATCGAAACAGAAAATTAAGATTACAGCAATTTTTCACTGACACATGACTGATGAACAATGAAAAGTTAAATATAAACCATAAAAAATAACCTACACTTATGGTTGTCATAGTTAGTCGATACAAGGAATACAATCCTTCACTAGATCAAAGTAAAATTATAACTTTTGCTGTATATGCTAAAAAGGAACACATTATTTAAGTTAGTTTTCCAAAATTACTACAACATTTCACAAGTTAAAATACATGTTACTCTCTTAAAAATCCAAAGTTTTAATCCGGAGACATTTTTACTAAGAGGTCAAACTGTGCAGGATGCTTTTGTTGTACTTGACATTAAAATACAGTACATTCATCTCAAACAGATCTGGATGTTTTACTGTACACTTGACACTTTGATGTAATATCGGAGCATCAAAGTTTGAGACACATGCAGACCTGGGGTGGGCAATGGCACTATACAAGCACACTTTTTGTGTGTATCTCTGCTTTATGCGAAAGCAATTGCTGCATACCAAGTAAAGGGGTACTGAGAAGTTTGTTTTTTTTGGAAGCAGAATATAAAATTACAACACTAGGCATAACAATAATAATCAATTATAGTGTTTCTCACACTATCTGATGGACTAAGATATTAATTGTTTTAACCAATTCCCTTATAAATCATTAATAAGTTTATTATTGAGACCATTGTTTCAATGAATTTGATTCATTTTAATTAAACCATATAAAATCAAACCAGAACCCAAAGAATCTGTTACTGAAAAGTAGAGCTGAAAGGGATATTCGCATTATTCGTTCTCCGGTCTGCACTTTCCGCATTCGACTTTGATCATGAGCAAACAAATATTCGGTATATGTACAGAAATGGGGCATCAAAACGCAATATAGCACAACTAACTATGATTTTTGTCAAATAACATAATAAATCATTAAAATTTAGAGAAATATACCTCGTTTATTTATGTTTTTATGACAACTTTCATGCGGTTGTACCAACAACCGCATTTGGGTATTTCGGCAAAATAAATGGACAGAGCTAAAACACACCAAACGAATATTCGAAAATTTCCGAATTCTGGGATGCGGATATTCGACCACGATTTTTGTCTTCTCTTTCAGCACTACTGAAAAGGGAAACAATTGGGAAAAAGAAATAGCCTGTAAAACTTTAAAAAAAAGATGTTTTGTTACCATTCTTCTCAAAATTCAGCTTGAAAAATGTAGATGGCATCTGTGGTGTTGTCTGTCTTTGTCAAAACAATACACAAAAAGTAATTATTTTCATTTTGATTGACAGGTTCTGTTTATTGGCAAGCTTTTTGCAAGTAATCATCTCTCTTGGTGTAGTTTTATGTACTATGTGAAAGTGGGAGTTTTCAAATGTCATGTGATAGGAGGATAGCTAAACAACAAAAACAAATACATTTGTGCCGTTATTTAGTAAAAGTGTTTATTTGAACAAGGTTTTGGTAAATAGAAATATTGTGAATATGTTGTTTATGCATAGTGCTATCATTCTGAATGAATTTTGATATTTGACAAAAAATTCTGAATATACACCTTTAAGCATAGATCAAAACCTAATTTCTATAGGTGCGGTCCATTGATTTCTCAACAAATCTGGGCATTTCCTGGATTGCTGCCAGCTGAGTCAGCTATCCACATCGGTGTTTATTCAACCATTACATCACATTCCATTTGAAAATATTTCATTCAGCAAACGGCCTTAATACAATTGTACCTCTACAATTGTTGTCTAATTGCAAATAAATATGTTTAAATAATAAAAAAAAACCCAAAAAACCATGAAATTAGTATCAATTTTTCAGAACTGGTTACTGTGATATACAGTATTTGTCTATATTTTAAAGATGGATCTATAATTTTATAAGATGAAGATGGTGCTATGGTATGATTAAAGCACAACCAGGCTCTGTTAAGTGGGTAGATATTCTTTATTACTGAAAAAGGGTGGTTTATGACTTCAACCATGTAGTTATGTTTTTGGGAGCATTAGTTTGTATGTTTGTCTGCCTGTTCAAGATTTTTCTAAAAGTAATGAATCAATATTTCTTAATTTTTGATGTGTGTAGTTTCTGATCAAATAAAAAAGTGAATAAATATTTCTGAAGGTTCTAGATCATATTTTAGACACAAAAACTAATACTCAATTTTTAAAGGTTCCATATTCAATGTATTTTCAATGCCTTTGGCTTTCTGGTAGACATTACTAATAGTAATAGTAACTAGAAATAGGCCGCCCTGTTGATAGTAGATGCGAATAGAAACAGGATAGCATAGAAGAACACACATTATCATGTGTAATGTCCACCCATGAACCTTTTGCCCAAATTGTACAGTAGTCTTACAAGACCCTGTTTCATTTGTAAAATATATCAATGATGCTTAAATATTTGATAGTGTAGATGTAATTTATTTCAGCTTCATGCCTTTTTGCATTGGTTGGGTTGAAAATTTTGACGAAATCACTCTATCTTGCACGGTTAAGAAGATAGAAGCCAATTCCTGTTTTTCTATTTTTGGCAAAAATTTGAAAATTCAAAATGGCCGCCATTATTGGGAAAAGGAAATTTGCCAAGAGTACATTTCTTAGATACCCTATGGGTCGAAAATTTCAACAAAATAACTCTATTTTGCACGGTTAAGGCCAGTTTGTGTTTTTCCATTTTGGGCAAAAATTCGAAAATTCAAAATGGCTGCCATTTTTGGGGAGGGGAAAATTTTTTGAAAATTGCAAAGATTGCATTCCTTAGATACCCTGTGGGTTGAAAATTTCGACGAAATCGCTCTATCTCGCATGGTTAAGGAGATAGAAGCAAATTTGTGTTTTGCCATTTTTGGCAAAAATTTGAAAATTCAAAATGGCCGCCATTTTAGGGGAGGGGAAAATTTTTTAGAAATTACCAAGAGTACAATGCTCAGATACCCTGTGGGTCGAAAATTTTGACGAAATCACTCTATCTGGCACGGTTAAGGAGATAGAAGCAAATTTGTGTTTTGCCATTTTTGGCAAAAATTCGAAAATTCAAAATGGCCGCCATTTTTGGGGAGGGGAAAATTTTTGGAAAATTGCAAAGATTGCATTCCTTAGATACCCTGTGGGTCGAAAATTTCGATGAAATCGCTCTATCTCGCACGGTTAAGGAGATAGAAGCAAATTTGTGTTTTGCCATTTTTGGCAAAAATTCGAAAATTCAAAATGGCCGCCATTTTTGGGGAGGGGAAAATTTTTGGAAAATTGCAAAGATTGCATTCCTTAGATACCCTGTGGGTCGAAAATTTCGACGAAATCGCTCTATCTCGCACGGTTAAGGAGATAGAAGCAAATTTGTGTTTTGCAATTTTTGGCAAAAATTCGAAAATTCAAAATGGCCGCCATTTTTGGGGAGGGGAAAATTTTTTGAAAATTGCAAAGATTACATTCCTTAGATACCCTGTGGGTCGAAAATTTCGACGAAATCGCTCTATCTCGCACGGTTAAGGAGATAGAAGCAAATTTGTGTTTTGCCATTTTTGGCAAAAATTCGAAAATTCAAAATGGCCGCCATTTTTGGGGAGGGGAAAATATTTTGAAAATTGCAAAGATTGCATTGCTTAGATACCCTGTGCGTCGACAATTTTGCCGAAATCGCTCTATCTCGCACGGTTAAGGAGATAGAAGCAAATTAGTGTTTTGCCATTTTTGGCAAAAATTCGAAAATTCAAAATGGCCGCCATTTTTGGGGAGGGGAAAATTTTTGGAAAATTGCAAAGATTGCATTCCTTAGATCCCCTGTGGTTCGAAAATTTTGCCGAAATCGCTCTATCTCGCACGGTTAAGGAGATAGAAGCAAATTTGTGTTTTGCCATTTTTGGCAAAAATTCGAAAATTCAAAATGGCCGCCATTTTTGGGGAGGGGAAATTTTTTTGAAAATTGCAAATATTACATTCCTTAGATACCCTGTGGGTCGAAAATTTCGACGAAATCGCTCTATCTCGCACGGTTAAGGAGATAGAAGCAAATTTGTGTTTTGCCATTTTTGGCAAAAATTCGAAAATTCAAAATGGCCGCCATTTTTGGGGAGGGGAAAATTTTTGGAAAATTGCAAAGATTGCATTCCTTAGATACCCTGTGGGTCGAAAATTTCGACGAAATCGCTCTATCTCGCACGGTTAAGGAGATAGAAGCAAATTTGTGTTTTGCCATTTTTGGCAAAAATTCGAAAATTCAAAATGGCCGCCATTTTTGGGGAGGGGAAAATTTTTTGAAAATTGCAAATATTACATTCCTTAGATACCCTGTGGGTCGAAAATTTCGACGAAATCGCTCTATCTCGCACGGTTAAGGAGATAGAAGCAAATTTGTGTTTTGCCATTTTTGGCAAAAATTCAAAAATTCAAAATGGCCGCCATTTTTGGGGAGGGGAAAATATTTTGAAAATTGCAAAGATTGCATTGGTTAGATACCCTGTGTGTCGAAAATTTTGCCGAAATCGCTCTATCTCGCACGGTTAAGGAGATAGAAGCAAATTTGTGTTTTGCCATTTTTGGCAAAAATTCGAAAATTCAAAATGGCCGCCATTTTTGGGGAGGGGAAATTTTTTTGAAAATTGCAAATATTACATTCCTTAGATACCCTGTGGGTCGAAAATTTCGATGAAATCGCTCTATCTCGCACGGTTAAGGAGATAGAAGCAAATTTGTGTTTTGCCATTTTTGGCAAAAATTCGAAAATTCAAAATGGCCGCCATTTTTGGGGAGGGGAAAATTTTTTGAAAATTGCAAAGATTGCATTCCTTAGATACCCTGTGGGTCGAAAATTTCGACGAAATCGCTCTATCTCGCACGGTTAAGGAGATAGAAGCAAATTTGTGTTTTGCCATTTTTGGCAAAAATTCGAAAATTCAAAATGGCCGCCATTTTTGGGGAGGGGAAAATATTTTGAAAATTGCAAAGATTGCATTGCTTAGATACCCTGTGCGTCTAAAATTTTGCCGAAATCGCTCTATCTCGCACGGTTAAGGAGATAGAAGCAAATTAGTGTTTTGCCATTTTTGGCAAAAATTCGAAAATTCAAAATGGCCGCCATTTTTGGGGAGGGGAAAATTTTTGGAAAATTGCAAAGATTGCATTCCTTAGATCCCCTGTGGGTCGAAAATTTTGCCGAAATCGCTCTATCTCGCACGGTTAAGGAGATAGAAGCAAATTTGTGTTTTGCCATTTTTGGCAAAAATTCGAAAATTCAAAATGGCCGCCATTTTTGGGGAGGGGAAATTTTTTTGAAAATTGCAAATATTACATTCCTTAGATACCCTGTGGGTCGAAAATTTCGACGAAATCGCTCTATCTCGCACGGTTAAGGAGATAGAAGCAAATTTGTGTTTTGCCATTTTTGGCAAAAATTCGAAAATTCAAAATGGCCGCCATTTTTGGGGAGGGGAAAATTTTTGGAAAATTGCAAAGATTGCATTCCTTAGATACCCTGTGGGTCGAAAATTTCGACGAAATCGCTCTATCTCGCACGGTTAAGGAGATAGAAGCAAATTTGTGTTTTGCCATTTTTGGCAAAAATTCGAAAATTCAAAATGGCCGCCATTTTTGGGGAGGGGAAAATTTTTTGAAAATTGCAAATATTACATTCCTTAGATACCCTGTGGGTCGAAAATTTCGACGAAATCGCTCTATCTCGCATGGTTAAGGAGATAGAAGCAAATTTGTGTTTTGCCATTTTTGGCAAAAATTCAAAATGGCCGCCATTTTTGGGGAGGGGAAAATATTTTGAAAATTGCAAAGATTGCATTGCTTAGATACCCTGTGTGTCGAAAATTTTGCCGAAATCGCTCTATCTCGCACGGTTAAGGAGATAGAAGCAAATTAGTGTTTTGCCATTTTTGGCAAAAATTCGAAAATTCAAAATGGCCGCCATTTTTGGGGAGGGGAAAATTTTTGGAAAATTGCAAAGATTGCATTCCTTAGATCCCCTGTGGGTCGAAAATTTTGCCGAAATCGCTCTATCTCGCACGGTTAAGGAGATAGAAGCAAATTTGTGTTTTGCCATTTTTGGCAAAAATTCGAAAATTCAAAATGGCCGCCATTTTTGGGGAGGGGAAATTTTTTTGAAAATTGCAAATATTACATTCCTTAGATACCCTGTGGGTCGAAAATTTCGACGAAATCGCTCTATCTCGCACGGTTAAGGAGATAGAAGCAAATTTGTGTTTTGCCATTTTTGGCAAAAATTCGAAAATTCAAAATGGCCGCCATTTTTGGGGAGGGGAAAATTTTTGGAAAATTGCAAATATTACATTCCTTAGATACCCTGTGGGTCGAAAATTTCGACGAAATCGCTCTATCTCGCACGGTTAAGGAGATAGAAGCAAATTTGTGTTTTGCCATTTTTGGCAAAAATTCGAAAATTCAAAATGGCCGCCATTTTTGGGGAGGGGAAAATTTTTTGAAAATTGCAAAGAGTACACTCCTCAGATACCCTGCGGGTCGAAAATTTTGCCGAAATCGCTCTATCTCGCACGGTTAAGGAGATAGAAGCAAATTACTCAAAAGTAGTACTGAAAATACACAATGAAGTACCTAAATGGCTATTACTCATGTACTGACAAAGCTATCAGTCCCAAATGCAATACCAAGCGAGCTATGGACATAACAATCTTGTATTCAAAATTGTAGTAAAATATCTTTAATTATTTTGGCTTAAATGCACGGAAACCAATGGGTACTGAAAATAGCTGTACTTAAGTATTACTCAGTAAGCAAAAGAGGTACAACAGCCAAAAGCAATCCCAAGCAAGCTACTGACCCAATAAGCCTGCATACCAAATTTGGTGACAATAGCTCTAATACTTTTCCTTTAAATGAGCGGAAACCATGCGTGACGCCGGACATCGGACGCCGGACGCCGGACGCCGGACATCGGACATCGGACATCGGACGGCGAAAAAAGCAAAAATAATATATCCACCCCCCAGGGGGGTGGACATAATGAGTATATCTTTATGACTTTTTATGTGCTTAAGGCCTGGTCAAAAGAAGTGAATACATTTTGGGAAAGATCGGAAACATATTCCGGATGCAAAAAAAAAATCCTGACTTTATGGAAACACATAATGGCGGAGACCTGTGCTGTACGAGTGCTTTCTAGTATGAAGAGTTATTGAAAAGTAACTGCAAGCACTAGTAATTTTTAGTTCTTAAGTACTACAATATGGGTAATTAACTAGAAGTATACTTGTACACACCAAAAGCTTCACGATTTGCAAAAATTTCTATTGTTTGTATAAATATTTATATTTATTTATATTATTTATATAAATATTAAAAATAGTTAATGTAATGTGCTGCAACCGATTATTAAAACTTAATGTCATATCTGAATCTGACAATTCCCTACTTTTCTCTCCACAGCAATACCAATTACACTTAGCTTCATTTATTAAAAATAGCATCAGAGATGCCCGTACCCCACAGCCTGGGGAAATATTTTTAACACCATGAGATATGGAAGTACTGTATCAGCACAAAGTTCAGGATACTTTCACAGCACTGTCAGTTACATAAAGGTCCAAACAATGTTTAAATAGAGAAAATAATGTCTAAGAGAAAGACAATGCATGTACTCTTTATCTACATCTGGCATGGCTGAACTAGATTGGGCCAACTCGGCGCCAACATATCCCCAGACAGGTCATCACTCACGCCACAGGTTTTGATCGGGAATTTTTTAAAACATAATTACCCATTATTATATGAACTTCAGCACATCAATCTACTCTGTTTATATCTTCCAAGGAAGATGGTGTATCCCCAGACGCCGAATACATAACTCAAATTATATTTTCAATCTTCCTGCAATGATAACTCTAAACCTATTTTCAAAGTATTTAAATGATTGATGATTGAATGTCCATTCTAAAATAATAATCCCAAAAGAGCATATCTGTTTCTATATTTGTTGACAAATAAAATATTATTTTTAACTCAACTCATCATACTTTTCAATCTTCCTTCAAAGTATTTAAATGATTGATGATTCAATGTCCATTCTAAAATTCATAATCCCAAAAGCGCATATCTGTTTCTATATTTGTTCACAAATAAAATATTATTTAAAAAAAAATTATTTATATTATTATTTTATTATATTATTTTTAGAATTTGCAAATTGTTTTCAGTTATTCATTTCCTCTATACCTATATATGTGGTCCATATATATGCAACCTAAATATGTGACACAATCTCAGTTCTGACTCCCCTTTGTGTTATATGTAATGAAGCCCACCACCTCCCACCCCCACCCCTCTCCCCTTCTCCACACCTCTCTCACTATTACACAAGATCTGCAACCCCATTGAGTTCTTTGTTTCTCATCTGATATCATTAAATACCTTTGTTTATTTAGTGTCACTCAATATAGCTGGAGGTCCCAGAGGTGGGTGGGGGGAATCCGGGTGGGGGATGCATAAATGGTAAACAAACAATCTATATAAAAGGGGTACTCAAATACAAAAAGAATTGAGAATTTTAAGTATGTGATTATCAACTGAAATGAGTTCATAACTGTAGGAGCTGTGTCAAAATTAACTGAGGCAAGTTGAATAAAACTGGGCTAGTTGAGGGTTAAAAATCCCCTACTTTTACTACATAAGGATATAATTTCATTAATATTGGGACTTAAAGCTCACTTAAAGTGTCCATTTTGTCTACTTGAATATGTTTAACCAGTTTCATTTTAAAAAGTTAAAAACTCAGCAAGCAGAGGTATAACACACAAAAATAAGTTCTTAAAAGACTAAGATAGCCATAACATTATTAATATTCAAAATTTAAATAGACAGGCATTTCCTTTTAAAAATTCAAAGATTTCAGCTCTATAACCCACATAGTTTGACAGTTACTGGGCTTTAAAGTGGCATAATGTCCATAAATTGGGTTTCTGTGGGCATTTTACAATTGTTAAAGAGACCTTAGCAATTAAACAACAGATCTGAAACTTTTTGGGGGACATACATAACCAACAAAAATTATATATAATACAGTTTAAGACTTGTCACACTAAGCATTTCCAAATAACAGGGCAAAATACGGAAAAAATGTCCAAAAAGGCACTTGGGCGAGTGTCTATGGCCCTCATACACAGGTTAAATGTCTACTAAAAACCTTGATTTTCGGCATATGTAAAAAGGACATAATAATGCATTCCCAGATGGGATTTCAGCTCCATCAATCACATAGTTTAACAGTCACAGGGCTTAAAGGTGGTTAAAAAGTCCAAATATTGGGTCTCTGTGGGCCATTTAGAGATCTCGATGTGGCTTTCAAATTAAAGCTTCAGACTTAAAATTTGTTACATACTAAGATTACACATAGAATATGTATCTAATAAAGTTTGAAACTTCTCAGACTTACCATTTCCAAGTTACAGAGCAAAATATGTGAAAAATGTCTTAAAAGGGTCACTCAGGTGGGTGTTTAAGGTCCTCATACACAGGTTAAATGTCTACTTGAAGCCTTGATTTTTGGCACATGTAAAAAGAACATAATAATGTATTCCCAGATGAGATTTCAGCTCTATCAGTCACATAGTTTAACAGTCACAGGCCTTAAAATTGGCAAAAAGTCCAAATACTGGGTCTTTATGGGGCCTTCTAGAGACCTAAATGTGGCCTTCAAATTAAAGCCTCAGACTTAAAATTTGTCACATACTAAGATTACACATAGAATATGCATCTAATACAGTTTGAAACTTCTTAGACTTACCATTTCCAAGTTACAGGGCAAAATATGTGAAAAATGTCTAAAAATGGTCACTCGGGTGGGGATTTATGGTCCTCATACACAGGTTAAATGTCTTCTTAAAGCCTTAATTTTTGGCACATATATAAATAACATACTAATATCTTCCCAGATAGGATTTGAGCTCTATCAGTCACATAGTTTGACAGTCACAGGGCTTAAAAGTAGCAAAAAGTCCAAATATTGGGTCTTTGGGAGCCTTTTAGAGACCTCAATTTGACCTTCAAAATTAAAGCTTCAGACTTAAAATCTGTTACATACTAAGATTACACACAGAATATATATCTAATACAGTTTGAAACTTCTCAGACTTACCATTTCCAAGTTACAGGGAAAAAGATGTGAAAAATGTCTTATAAGGGTCACTCGGGTGGGTGTTTATGGTCCTGATACACAGGTTAACTGTCTATTAAAGGCCTAAATGTTGGGGCACATATAAGAAAACACATAGATATATTCCCAGATGATATTTAACTTAGATGAGAGACATAGTTTGAAAGCTACAGTGCTTGAAAGTGGCAAAAAGTGCATAAATTGGGTCTCTGTGGGCACTTCTGAGACCTTAAGTCGACCCCTTTGGGTAAACCTACAGCCCTAAAATTTTCTACAGACAAGGATTACATATCAAAGTTATACCTAGCGCAGTTTGAGACTCATCAGAATTACCACTTCCAAATTATAGGGCAAAATATGTGAAAAGTATAGCAAAAAATCCCCAAGTGGGGGTATTTATGGGCCTCAAACACAATTTTCTCCTCAACTTAAAGTCGTGATTTTCGGCACATGTACTAAGAACATATTAATGTGTTGTCAGGTAAAATTTCAGCCAGCTGAGCATCATAGTTTGTGACCTACAGGGCTCTAAGTGGCCAAAAGTCCAATTTCTGACCTTAAGGTGGCCATAAGTTCTTTTTTACTGGGAGTTTAAGGTCACCTTAAAATAGGGATCTTCCTTTGGGCACCCTTAACATGTGTACCAAGTTTGAAAAAAAAATATTAATTTGTTTTTGAGTTATCGCGTCCACAAGGAAATTTCTACGGCGGCGGCGGCGGCGCGACGGACCTGAATCCAATATATCCCCGACTTTCGTCTGGGGATATAATTATGGTTTAGATGTTTTGAATATTACCATGCATACAGAAGTGGTAATACATTCAATGAATGCTTATGCGTGGTGTTGGGAGCAAAATCTGTGGCTCACTTGATGAAATTCCATCTCTTACAATGGGAAGTTGTAAAAGTAAAATTCTTAATGAATTCTAATATGACTTTAACAGTGCTTAATCTGCATCAAAAGTCAGACCCAAAGGTGCAACAAGATTTTAAAGGTCAAGGTCACTACAACAAGGTCAAAGGTCAAATCAAGGTCACATCATGATGCTGCACACCTACAACCCCTAACCAATCTCCCTACCAAATATCAACTTCCTACACCTTACGGTTTCCAAGATATAGCGGGGTCAATATTTTATAGGTCAAGGTCACTACGGCAAGGTCAAAGGTCAAATCAAGGTCAGATCATGACGCTGCACACCTACACCCCTAACCAATATCCCTACCAAGTATCAACTTCCTACACCTTACAGTTTCCGAGATATGGCCCGGATAAGATTTTCAAACTCAAGGTCACTGCGGCAAGGTCAAATCAAGGTTGCACACCTACACCCGCTAACCAATGTCCCAACTTCCTACACCTTACAGTTCTTGAGATACAGGCAGGACAAACTTTTCCCGCCACCCGCCCGGACGCCCATCCAGACACCATGGGTGAAAACAATACCCCAACAGCCCTTAAGGGCTGTGGGGTAATAACAATTACTTAAAGCAATAAATCCTATAACTCTTGCTCTACAGAATAACTTCCACTCTATCTTAGTTCACAGTAAACCCTTAACTTCTACTTTCTTATTTCAGCAGTAAACCCTAGAACATTTACACAACACAATACAAAGAATAACTTCAATTTTTTCACTTTTTCTCTTTTTGCAGTGGACAGCTATATAAATTCCACTTCCCACTCAGAAATAAACCCCCAAATTTCCTGTACACTACAGCTGGGATCTAAACCCCCATCTTAAAACATTGCATATCATACTGGTGAAGTGAATTGAACTCAAGTTGGTTTGCTGTAGTGAAAGGTAAAGTAGACCTAGCACATCAAACAACTGATGCAAATTTGTATCCAACAGAAAGACAATTCACTAAAGCCAATGAACCATCGTTTCACCTTGGGGCCCAAGGTCAAATCTGACCACATCGGCAGATTCCCAGCACATGATTTCCTATAACTAAAGTTGGTTTCACATTGCAAACCTCTAGGACCAATAATAAGCGAGTTACAGGCACTTTTAAGTTTGGGTATTCTTGTTTGATCTTGAAGGAGAGGTCCAAGGTCAAATCTGACCACATATAAGATTTACAGCCCATGATTTCACGCAAGTTGGTTTCACATTGCAAACCTCTAGGACAAATAATTCAGGAAATATAGGAACTTTTCAAGTCCGCTACATGGGGTACTTTAGCATTCTGTGGATGACCTTCAAATGTCTGTAAACTTGTGGGGGACATGTATATCTGCTATACATATCACCTATGAAGAGATGCAACCTTCTACTTATGAGAACAATCCAGTAGAAAAAGGAATGTAATTTTCAAAGAAATGCTCATGGCAGCCATCTTCTTTTTCAGAATGAGGCTAATTTCAGTCCCAGAGAAGATTACCTCCTCATGAAGATATCCTGCAAATTTGAAGTTAACTGGTGTAATTTCCCGCTGAGAGCATTAACAGCGAAAATCCCTCTACACGCAGTGGCGGTGTAGCGAACGTTAAACCAAAGTATCTACTGGATAAATCTGGTGGATACAATAAAGGTCAATCATTGTGCATCAAATTTGCAATATAAATTCTTCTTCTTCTATTATTGTTACCATTAAATAATACACTCATATATTATGTGGGGAAAAGTCAATTTTTTGTCTATTACATGAATGTATGATGTAAACTGCTTATTGTACAATATCACAAACTTGAGCTAATCACGTTTCAGAAATGTGTTAAAGTCACACCAATAATTAAAGGTTTGCACAGAAACATGTCTTGGAATTTTTTGTATTTTATTATGGAGGCAATTCTGTTCAGAATATTACAAAGTTGAAATATTTGCTCCAGCCCACTGAGTTGGCACTCAAGTTCCCGTCAACCCATCTCAGCACTAGAGTACATTAAATAACTTGCAATCTCTCACTCTGGTGAACACTATACATCCATAATTTCTATATCCCCATCTTTTCTACCTATTCACCGTAAGTCCTAGGCTATAACTTCTGCTCCTCCTGCTTGTCTGTTACATCTTCCTGTGTTTCCTGCCTCTCAGCCTGTTTCTCAATCTTCTCTTTGATTTTAGTCTGCTTGTTTTCCTGTTCTATTATTTCCTCCTTCCTGAGAAGCTCAGTCACCTGACTCACCTGCTTTGAGCTCAAGTTCACATTGTCCTTCCCAACCAGCTCTATCACCTGTACAAAGAAAATTAAACACACCTTTACACTGTGTTTTTTGTCTCCCTACCAAAAGCTAAGATCATGTAATGATAGGTCCTGAGTGTATCCCTCATTATGGTATCACCTGTACACAGATTTAGCACACCTTTACGCTTGGTGGGTTTTTACCTCCCTCTCAAAAGCTAAGATCATGTCAGGATAGGTACTCAGTGTATCCCTCATGCTGGTATCACCTGGATCCAAACCACACAGGTAAGACATAAGTGATTAAATGCAAAACTTAACCTCACCTATTAGTGATAACACTATCTGACTATCTTTTAGAGGCTGTGGATTAAATTAGACATATTACAAGATAGACACTTGATATCGTCAGGAATTACACCCAATTTTTCTTGATAAAATCAACACTGTGAAGAAGTCTGAATTGTTACGTGCCAAACTTGTTTACCACCAGGTCACTGTGGCTTCCATAGAATTACCATTGTATTTGTTGCAGAAAAGCACATATACATAAATTTATTTTAACTGTAGCTAAATTAAAGTACTCCCTGATCTGAGTTTTACCTTTAGTGCATCTGTAATATCGATCACACCGTCCTTATCAGTGTCCAACACCTGAGCAATTTTCTGAAACTTTGTGTCATCTGGGACCTTCTGGATCCTCTTCATTGCCAGCTGCAGCTCATTAATACTGATCAGGTCCTGCCTGCAAAAAGGACAAGGTCACACTTTCATGATCTCCCATAGTTCTGGTTCAAATGATAATTCACATGCTTGCTGACTTGTATTAACTTATGTACAGTGTCCACCTACTTGTGCTTGCTGACCTGTATTAACTTATGTACAGTGTCCACCTATTTGTGCTTGCTGACCTGTATTAACTTATCAAGTAGAGTGTCCGCCTACTTGTGCTTGCTGATCTGTGTCAACTTATCAAGTACAATATCCACCTAATTCTGCTTGCTCACCGGTATTTATTTATCATGTCTAGTGTCCACCTACTTGTGCTTGCTGACTTGTATCAACTTATCGAGTACAGTGCCCACCTACTTGTGCTTGCTGAGAGGTTATCAACTTATCGAGTACAGTGCCCACCCACTTGTGCTTGCTGACTTGTATCAACTTATCGAGTAGAGTGCCCACCTACTTGTGCTTGCTGAGAGGTTATTAACTTATCGAGTACAGTGCCCACCTACTTGTGCTTGCTGACTTGTATCAACTTATCGAGTATCTTAACATAGATGCCACAGAGGCTAGACATGTTCCACAAGGAGAGATAAAAAGACTGTTTTTGTACTGGAAATATAATGGTATAAGTGAAATAAAATAGAGTATCAATAACAAGAACAAATTGAGATTAGAATGACATAGTTTCTAAGTTACGATTTAGTTGAAAAAGGTACAAATATGAACATTAAATTTTGATATAAAAGTCTATGAAATATGCTTGAAATCACTGGACCATGACTTATGCACACAGCAGAACATTGAACATTGGGTTGACACAACCAAGATTTGGCTGATTAAACTGAACTAACCTGGGATATCAGAATGTACCTAATCAATAGTGAAATGTGTTTCTATTAAATGAAAGAACAGTGTAACTAGTAAAAGACTGAAGCTGACCCTTGATTGTTCAAGATTCATTTATAGTATGTAAACACAATAATTTTATAACCGCACTGATTGACATCTTGAATATTGGATACAACAGAACATAATTTTTCTTAATTGTGTTTTGGCCCCTCACTGAACAGTGACTGATTGCAAAGTGGTGTTAAAGAATTTTTTTTTTTTTTTTTTTTTATGATAACCAGTGAAAAACCCTAAAAGGTTATGAGTCACAAGGATACACCTACATCAAAGCGTCCAAACACAGAAATGGAATTCTCACCCATAGAGTCAACAGTGCCCAAATCCCTAGATGCTGATGTGTTAAAGGCTATTCTTGATGAAAAGCTGACTGATCACATTAGACCACTTAAAACACAGATTGAAAATTTGGAGAAGGCATTGGATAAACAAAAGGTTGTTACAGAGAAAAAGATCAACAGCATAAAAGAGGATTACATAACATTGAAAAATGAAAATCAAATTCTGCGTCAAAAACTTACTAAACTTGAGTTTTTCCAACGTCAAAATAACTTGAAACTAGATTGGGCCAACTCGGCGCCAACATATCCCCAGACAGGTCATCACTCACGCCACAGGTTTTGATCGGGAATTTTTTAAAACATAATTACCCATTATTATATGAACTTCAGCACATCAATCTACTCTGTTTATATCTTCCAAGGAAGATGGTGTATCCCCAGACGCCGAATACATAACTCAAATTATATTTTCAATCTTCCTGCAATGATAACTCTAAACCTATTTTCAAAGTATTTAAATGATTGATGATTGAATGTCCATTCTAAAATAATAATCCCAAAAGAGCATATCTGTTTCTATATTTGTTGACAAATAAAATATTATTTTTAACTCAACTCATCATACTTTTCAATCTTCCTTCAAAGTATTTAAATGATTGATGATTCAATGTCCATTCTAAAATTCATAATCCCAAAAGCGCATATCTGTTTCTATATTTGTTCACAAATAAAATATTATTTAAAAAAAAATTATTTATATTATTATTTTATTATATTATTTTTAGAATTTGCAAATTGTTTTCAGTTATTCATTTCCTCTATACCTATATATGTGGTCCATATATATGCAACCTAAATATGTGACACAATCTCAGTTCTGACTCCCCTTTGTGTTATATGTAATGAAGCCCACCACCTCCCACCCCCACCCCTCTCCCCTTCTCCACACCTCTCTCACTATTACACAAGATCTGCAACCCCATTGAGTTCTTTGTTTCTCATCTGATATCATTAAATACCTTTGTTTATTTAGTGTCACTCAATATAGCTGGAGGTCCCAGAGGTGGGTGGGGGGAATCCGGGTGGGGGATGCATAAATGGTAAACAAACAATCTATATAAAAGGGGTACTCAAATACAAAAAGAATTGAGAATTTTAAGTATGTGATTATCAACTGAAACTAGATTGGGCCAACTCGGCGCCAACATATCCCCAGACAGGTCATCACTCACGCCACAGGTTTTGATCGGGAATTTTTTAAAACATAATTACCCATTATTATATGAACTTCAGCACATCAATCTACTCTGTTTATATCTTCCAAGGAAGATGGTGTATCCCCAGACGCCGAATACATAACTCAAATTATATTTTCAATCTTCCTGCAATGATAACTCTAAACCTATTTTCAAAGTATTTAAATGATTGATGATTGAATGTCCATTCTAAAATAATAATCCCAAAAGAGCATATCTGTTTCTATATTTGTTGACAAATAAAATATTATTTTTAACTCAACTCATCATACTTTTCAATCTTCCTTCAAAGTATTTAAATGATTGATGATTCAATGTCCATTCTAAAATTCATAATCCCAAAAGCGCATATCTGTTTCTATATTTGTTCACAAATAAAATATTATTTAAAAAAAAATTATTTATATTATTATTTTATTATATTATTTTTAGAATTTGCAAATTGTTTTCAGTTATTCATTTCCTCTATACCTATATATGTGGTCCATATATATGCAACCTAAATATGTGACACAATCTCAGTTCTGACTCCCCTTTGTGTTATATGTAATGAAGCCCACCACCTCCCACCCCCACCCCTCTCCCCTTCTCCACACCTCTCTCACTATTACACAAGATCTGCAACCCCATTGAGTTCTTTGTTTCTCATCTGATATCATTAAATACCTTTGTTTATTTAGTGTCACTCAATATAGCTGGAGGTCCCAGAGGTGGGTGGGGGGAATCCGGGTGGGGGATGCATAAATGGTAAACAAACAATCTATATAAAAGGGGTACTCAAATACAAAAAAAAATTGAGAATTTTAAGTATGTGATTATCAACTGAAATGAGTTCATAACTGTAGGAGCTGTGTCAAAATTAACTGAGGCAAGTTGAATAAAACTGGGCTAGTTGAGGGTTAAAAATCCCCTACTTTTACTACATAAGGATATAATTTCATTAATATTGGGACTTAAAGCTCACTTAAAGTGTCCATTTTGTCTACTTGAATATGTTTAACCAGTTTCATTTTAAAAAGTTAAAAACTCAGCAAGCAGAGGTATAACACACAAAAATAAGTTCTTAAAAGACTAAGATAGCCATAACATTATTAATATTCAAAATTTAGACAGGCATTTCCTTTTAAAAATTCAAAGATTTCAGCTCTATAACCCACATAGTTTGGCAGTTACTGGGCTTTAAAGTGGCATAATGTCCATAAATTGGGTTTCTGTGGGCATTTTACAATTGTTAAAGAGACCTTAGCAATTAAACAACAGATCTGAAACGTTTTGGGGGACATACATAACAAACAAAAATTATATATAATACAGTTTAAGACTTGTCACACTAAGCATTTCCAAATAACAGGGCAAAATACGGAAAAAATGTCCAAAAAGGCACTTGGGCGAGTGTCTATGGCCCTCATACACAGGTTAAATGTCTACTAAAAACCTTGATTTTCGGCATATGTAAAAAGGACATAATAATGCATTCCCAGATGGGATTTCAGCTCCATCAATCACATAGTTTAACAGTCACAGGGCTTAAAGGTGGTAAAAAGTCCAAATATTGGGTCTCTGTGGGCCTTTTAGAGATCTCGATGTGGCTTTCAAATTAAAGCTTCAGACTTAAAATTTGTTACATACTAAGATTACACATAGAATATGTATCTAATAAAGTTTGAAACTTCTCAGACTTACCATTTCCAAGTTACAGAGCAAAATATGTGAAAAATGTCTTAAAAGGGTCACTCAGGTGGGTGTTTAAGGTCCTCATACACAGGTTAAATGTCTACTTGAAGCCTTGATTTTTGGTACATGTAAAAAGAACATAATAATGTATTCCTAGATGAGATTTCAGCTCTATCAGTCACATAGTTTAACAGTCACAGGCCTTAAAATTGGCAAAAAGTCCAAATACTGGGTCTTTATGGGGCCTTCTAGAGACCTAAATGTGGCCTTCAAATTATAGCTTCAGACTTAAAATTTGTCACATACTAAGATTACACATAGAATATGCATCTAATACAGTTTGAAACTTCTTAGACTTACCATTTCCAAGTTACAGGGAAAAATATGTGAAAAATGTCTAAAAATGGTCACTCGGGTGGGGATTTATGGTCCTCATACACAGGTTAAATGTCTTCTTAAAGCCTTAATTTTTGGCACATATATAAATAACATACTAATATCTTCCCAGATAGGATTTGAGCTCTATCAGTCACATAGTTTGACAGTCACAGGGCTTAAAAGTAGCAAAAAGTCCAAATATTGGGTCTTTGGGAGCCTTTTAGAGACCTCAATTTGACCTTCAAAATTAAAACTTCAGACTTAAAATCTGTTACATACTAAGATTACACACAGAATATATATCTAATACAGTTTGAAACTTCTCAGACTTACCATTTCCAAGTTACAGGGAAAAAGATGTGAAAAATGTCTTATAAGGGTCACTCGGGTGGGTGTTTATGGTCCTGATACACAGGTTAACTGTCTATTAAAGGCCTAAATGTTGGGGCACATATAAGAAAACACATAGATATATTCCCAGATGATATTTAACTTAGATGAGAGACATAGTTTGAAAGCTACAGTGCTTGAAAGTGGCAAAAAGTGCATAAATTGGGTCTCTGTGGGCACTTTTGAGACCTTAAGTCGACCCCTTTGGGTAAACCTACAGCCCTAAAATTTTCTACAGACAAGGATTACATATCAAAGTTATACCTAGCGCAGTTTGAGACTCATCAGAATTACCACTTCCAAATTATAGGGCAAAATATGTGAAAAGTATAGCAAAAAATCCCCAAGTGGGGGTATTTATGGGCCTCAAACACAATTTTCTCCTCAACTTAAAGTCGTGATTTTCGGCACATGTACTAAGAACATATTAATGTGTTGTCAGGTAAAATTTCAGCCAGCTGAGCATCATAGTTTGTGACCTACAGGGCTCTAAGTGGCCAAAAGTCCAATTTCTGACCTTAAGGTGGCCATAAGTTCTTTTTTACTGGGAGTTTAAGGTCACCTTAAAATAGGGATCTTCCTTTGGGCACCCTTAACATGTGTACCAAGTTTGAAAAAAAAATATTAATTTGTTTTTGAGTTATCGCGTCCACAAGGAAATTTCTACGGCGGCGGCGGCGGCGGCGGCGGCGGCGGCGGCGGCGCGACGGACCTGAATCCAATATATCCCCGACTTTCGTCTGGGGATATAATGAGTTCATAACTGTAGGAGCTGTGTCAAAATTAACTGAGGCAAGTTGAATAAAACTGGGCTAGTTGAGGGTTAAAAATCCCCTACTTTTACTACATAAGGATATAATTTCATTAATATTGGGACTTAAAGCTCACTTAAAGTGTCCATTTTGTCTACTTGAATATGTTTAACCAGTTTCATTTTAAAAAGTTAAAAACTCAGCAAGCAGAGGTATAACACACAAAAATAAGTTCTTAAAAGACTAAGATAGCCATAACATTATTAATATTCAAAATTTAAATAGACAGGCATTTCCTTTTAAAAATTCAAAGATTTCAGCTCTATAACCCACATAGTTTGACAGTTACTGGGCTTTAAAGTGGCATAATGTCCATAAATTGGGTTTCTGTGGGCATTTTACAATTGTTAAAGAGACCTTAGCAATTAAACAACAGATCTGAAACTTTTTGGGGGACATACATAACAAACAAAAATTATATATAATACAGTTTAAGACTTGTCACACTAAGCATTTCCAAATAACAGGGCAAAATACGGAAAAAATGTCCAAAAAGGCACTTGGGCGAGTGTCTATGGCCCTCATACACAGGTTAAATGTCTACTAAAAACCTTGATTTTCGGCATATGTAAAAAGGACATAATAATGCATTCCCAGATGGGATTTCAGCTCCATCAATCACATAGTTTAACAGTCACAGGGCTTAAAGGTGGTTAAAAAGTCCAAATATTGGGTCTCTGTGGGCCATTTAGAGATCTCGATGTGGCTTTCAAATTAAAGCTTCAGACTTAAAATTTGTTACATACTAAGATTACACATAGAATATGTATCTAATAAAGTTTGAAACTTCTCAGACTTACCATTTCCAAGTTACAGAGCAAAATATGTGAAAAATGTCTTAAAAGGGTCACTCAGGTGGGTGTTTAAGGTCCTCATACACAGGTTAAATGTCTACTTGAAGCCTTGATTTTTGGCACATGTAAAAAGAACATAATAATGTATTCCCAGATGAGATTTCAGCTCTATCAGTCACATAGTTTAACAGTCACAGGCCTTAAAATTGGCAAAAAGTCCAAATACTGGGTCTTTATGGGGCCTTCTAGAGACCTAAATGTGGCCTTCAAATTAAAGCCTCAGACTTAAAATTTGTCACATACTAAGATTACACATAGAATATGCATCTAATACAGTTTGAAACTTCTTAGACTTACCATTTCCAAGTTACAGGGCAAAATATGTGAAAAATGTCTAAAAATGGTCACTCGGGTGGGGATTTATGGTCCTCATACACAGGTTAAATGTCTTCTTAAAGCCTTAATTTTTGGCACATATATAAATAACATACTAATATCTTCCCAGATAGGATTTGAGCTCTATCAGTCACATAGTTTGACAGTCACAGGGCTTAAAAGTAGCAAAAAGTCCAAATATTGGGTCTTTGGGAGCCTTTTAGAGACCTCAATTTGACCTTCAAAATTAAAGCTTCAGACTTAAAATCTGTTACATACTAAGATTACACACAGAATATATATCTAATACAGTTTGAAACTTCTCAGACTTACCATTTCCAAGTTACAGGGAAAAAGATGTGAAAAATGTCTTATAAGGGTCACTCGGGTGGGTGTTTATGGTCCTGATACACAGGTTAACTGTCTATTAAAGGCCTAAATGTTGGGGCACATATAAGAAAACACATAGATATATTCCCAGATGATATTTAACTTAGATGAGAGACATAGTTTGAAAGCTACATTGCTTGAAAGTGGCAAAAAGTGCATAAATTGGGTCTCTGTGGGCACTTTTGAGACCTTAAGTCGACCCCTTTGGGTAAACCTACAGCCCTAAAATTTTCTACAGACAAGGATTACATATCAAAGTTATACCTAGCGCAGTTTGAGACTCATCAGAATTACCACTTCCAAATTATAGGGCAAAATATGTGAAAAGTATAGCAAAAAATCCCCAAGTGGGGGTATTTATGGGCCTCAAACACAATTTTCTCCTCAACTTAAAGTCGTGATTTTCGGCACATGTACTAAGAACATATTAATGTGTTGTCAGGTAAAATTTCAGCCAGCTGAGCATCATAGTTTGTGACCTAGAGGGCTCTAAGTGGCCAAAAGTCCAATTTCTGACCTTAAGGTGGCCATAAGTTCTTTTTTACTGGGAATTTAAGGTCACCTTAAAATAGGGATCTTCCTTTGGGCACCCTTAACATGTGTACCAAGTTTGAAAAAAAAATATTAATTTGTTTTTGAGTTATCGCGTCCACAAGGAAATTTCTACGGCGGCGGCGGCGGCGGCGGCGGCGCGACGGACCTGAATCCAATATATCCCCGACTTTCGTCTGGGGATATAAATATATGGAATACCAGAGGAGAGGGGTGAAAATGTTGATGTGAAGATGGTGACATTGTTCAATAAGCACTTGTCCCATTCTGAGTATTTTAACAACCGCACTTTTGAGAAGGCACACCGATTGGGTCGATTTTCTGCAAAAACCTGTAGACCAATAATTGTTAAGTTCTGTCATTACAAAGACAAGCTTGCAGCTTATGATGTGTCACATGCCTTAAGATCAGAGAGTGTTTTTCTGAAGGATGACCTACCAGAAACCATGGAGGACAACAAGAAAGAACTACATCCTGTATTTCTCGCCTTGAAGTCAGCTAGGGATAATTTAGGATGTTCGCAGGTTGAGACTTTGCACAAAAAAAGGGATTCCATTGTTTTAAACGGCAAGGTATATACTGCACAGTTGCTAGACAAACTACCTGACCAGTTGCAGCTTTGTAACTTGTTTACCCCAACTCACAATGGAACTACTGCGTTTTACACAAAGCACAGCCCGCTGTCTAACTTTTATAATGCCCACTTTGAGGTAAATGGTATTTTGTACCACAATATGGAGCAATACCTGTCCTTCCACAAAGCAATGCTGTTTGAGGACCAAAGTGCAGTGACAATTATAAAAAACGAAAAGGATCCAGTTGTTATTAAACAAGTTGCAAACAAGATCAGGGGATTCAAACATGATGTCTGGAAGCAGGAGATTGACACTATTCTTGATGTTGGCTTAGCAGCAAAATTTCAACAAAATGAGTACATTGCCAAATTCCTGATGGATACAGGTACTACTACTATTGTCGAGGCCAACCAGTATGACAAACTGTGTGCGGTGGGTAAATCCTTGTTTGATAAAGAACTTTGGGACAGTACTACTTGGTGTGGGGAAAATAGAATGGGAAAGGCCTTGATGCGTCTTCGAAAAAAACTAAAAAACATGACTGAACAGGGAATATCTCCATTTTAAATATAAATGCTAGACTCTTTCAACATAATTGATATGTAATGTGACACTTATAATTTAAATAATAGCTTTAATTTCATATTTCTTTACATAATCAGGAACTGAATTTTGGACAATATGTTCTGTATGATACTTCTCGATATAGTTTATACATTTTTGAACAGTTAATTTAATATTATAGTCAATATTACACCATCTTGTCGTTATTACAATATCATTTAATGTAATAGTCAACAATGGCCTCAATGTCTTTTGTTTTCTATATGGGTTTTATGTCTTCGATGTGTGCATTATGTATTGTTGTGCAAAAGTTTTTAAATAAGTCTTTACATAATGAAAAACTTAATGTTGAACAATATGTTCTGTATGATACTTCTCGATATATTTTACACAATTTTGGACAATTAATTTAAGATAGCAGTCACTATTACATCATCTTGTGGTTATTACAATATCATGTAATGTAATAGTCAACAATGGTCTCAATGTCTTTTGTGAGGTGACATTTACCACAATAACAGCTCGATTTAGCTTTAAGCTTTATTTGATTCACTTATAACACTTATAGCTGTTATTAAGGGTGACATTTACCACAATAACTGCTCGATTTAGCTTTAAGCTTTATTTGATTCACTTATAACACTTATAGCTGTTATTAATGACTTTTTCTGGTAATTGTTTTAGTCTAATAGTATAATTATTTAGATTTTTCCAGTACCGGACCCTAACTTTGATGGAGTGTCCATTATTAAAAGTGCTTTTCTGTAAATATGTATATATTCTGTTCCTGTTGTTACTTGCCATTTTTTTATACTTTGAATTTCTGCTCAAATGTGTTAAAGACAATCGAATGTTGCTAACAATACTATCTTTGTGCCTTGCATTTATTAAAGTTCTGTTAAAGTTTACTGTAAACTTTGTCATATCAATTGTTCAAAGTCTAAGTATTGATAATGTAAATCTAGATAATCTTGCAGTGTATGGAGCTCATAAAAAAACTATAAATGTTAGTTGACCAGCTAAAAGTATTATCGGCAAATTGTCAAGGTTTAAGGGATAGATCAAAACAAACTGATGTTTTAGACTATATGAAACGATTTAAACCAAACATTATCTGTCTCCAAGACACCCATTTAACCTCAAATGATGGGAACCTATTGAACTTAATATCTGAATGCGAATGCTACATAAATGGATATAAAACAAACTCCAGAGGAGTTGCTGTTCTTTTTAAAAATAACTTTGAATATAAAATAATATATACAGAATTTGACACAACTGGAAACTATATGGTTCTTGATTTCAGCACTACTAATGTCTCCATCAGACTGATTAATGTCTATGCTCCAAATGTGGACTGTCCAAGTTTTTTTGAAAATATAAGAAAATTGGTAGATGAGAATCAACAAGATTATATCCTACTTTGTGGAGATTTAAATTTAATCCTTAACCCTGAGATTGATAGCTATAACTATGTCAACATCAACAATCCACAATCCAGACTTCATTTATTAGAAACTATGCAAATTTATAATTTAAAAGACGCTTACCGCATCATAAACCCAACGCTAAGACGATATACTTGGAGGCGTAAAAACCCTGTTAAACAGGCACATTTAGATTACTTCATCTGTCCGGAATCTCTTCTAGACCTAATTAGTGATTGTAAAATCCATCCTGGTTATCGTTCAGATCATTCCTTATTAGAAATTAACATTCAACTTAGTTCATTCAAGCGTGGTAGAGGATTATGGAAATTTAATTGTAGTTTACTCCAAAATATAGACTATATAAATATAGTAAATCAAACAATTGATGAAGTAAAACTCAGATATTGTTCTCCAGTATATGATCCTGACTTTGTAAAAGAAAATTGTAATTTTGATTTGCAATTTGTAATTGAATATGATCTCTTACTTGAAATGATGCTATTAAAAATTAGGGATATCACAACTAAATTTTCAATCAATCTGAAAAAAGCTGCTACAAGAGAAGAAAGTCAGCTAATTCAGGAAATTGAAAATATAGAATCAAATCCGCATGATGAAAATTATCATGAAAATTTAGAAATAAGACAAATCCAATTGCAAACAAAACGAAAGGTTAAAATGAATGGATCCATGATAAGATCAAAAGCACGATGGCTCCAATCAGGTGAAAAACCAACAAAATATTTTTGTAATCTCAAAAAAAAAAACTTTATCGATAAAACAATAAAAAAGCTTACACTTGAAAATGGTGAAACAGTGTTTGAACAAAATGCCATATTAAACCTTGTGAAGCAATTTTATGCTGATCTTTTTAAATCTAGGGATGATCAGATTGACAATATTGATCTGGAAACTATGTTAGAAAAAACCGATATAGCGAAATTGTCCAGAAAAGAGGCCACTGCTTTGGAAGGTCCATTAACTATTGACGAACTGGGAATTGCCCTAAAAAAAATGAAAAATAACAAGACACCAGGCATTGATGGCTTCCCTTCTGAATTTTTTAAAGTATTTTGGGTAAAGTTAAAATATCTAGTACTCAATGCTCTAAATCATTGCTATGAGAAAGGTATGCTTTCTATCTCAATGCGACAAACAATTATAAATTGTATTCCAAAAGGAGACAAAGCGAGAGACAATATAAAAAACTGGCGTCCTATTTCTCTTCTTAGTGTTCTCTATAAATTAGCGTCTTCCGCAATTGCTGCAAGAATGAATACTGTATTAAATAAATTAATATCACAGGATCAAACTGGCTTTGTTAAGGGTCGATACATCGGTGAAACAACAAGATTAATATATGACATAATGCATTACACTGAAGTAAAGGAACTGGATGGACTGTTGATGTTGATTGATTTTGAAAAAGCGTTTGACTCAATATCATGGAAATTTATGTACAATACTCTCACCTTTTTCGGCTTTGGAACGAGTTTTATTCATTGGATAAAGATGTTCAACAACAATATCAAGGCATGCGTTCTACAAGCTGGGGTAAAATCAGATTTCATTTCAATTGAACGCGGTTGCAAACAGGGAGATCCTATAGCTGCTTATCTCTTTATTTTATGTGGACAAATTTTAAATTACCTTATAAAAAAGAACAAAAAAATCAATGGAATATATGTAGATGAAATAGAAATTAAAATTACGCAATTTGCCGATGATACTACGCTGATTTTGGATGGTAGTCAGAGCTCCTTACAGGCTGCATTGAATACAATTGAAATTTTCGGTTCTTTTTCCGGTCTAAAAATAAATACCAATAAAACTAAACTTGTATGGATAGGAAGGAAAAAGCATTGTAAAGAAAAGTTAAAAGTCACAAATAGACTAGAATGGGGAATAACTAGATTTAAGCTCCTGGGAATATCTTTTTCTGTTGATTTGGAAGAGATTCCAACTTTAAACTACTCATCAGCACTTGAGCAATGTAAAAAATTATTGACAAATTGGAGAAAGAGAAACTTAACTGTCTTTGGTAGAATTACAGTGTTAAAAACTTTTATTGTTCCACAATTTAATCATATTTTCAGTAGTATACCATCCCCAGGTGACCACTTTTTTAAAGATTTGTCAAAATTGATGTATAATTTCATTTGGTTAGGTAAACCAGATAAAATAAAGCGACTTACCATAATTCAAGACTATAGAGAAGGGGGACTAAGGATGGTAGATATTAGAGCTTTTATGAAAGCACTCAAGTTAACATGGATCAAAAAACTCTTCACTCAGTACACTTCTCCGTGGTTAATTCTCTTTCAGAAAACTATTTGTAGTGTCTCAAGTTTAGTTGAGCTTGGAACTGTATGGTGCAAAACTTTGACTCATATTATCAGTAACCAATTTTGGATAGAAGTCCTATCTATATGGGGTGACTTTTCAGAACATGACTTCATAAAAACTAGTTCTGACATACTATCTACACCAATATGGTATAATCCCAAAATATCAAGGTTAACTTTGTACTTGCCCAGGTGGTTTAAAGGAGGAATCAAATATGTGGGTGATATTGTCGATATAAACGGGACCATTATGAGTTTAGTAGAAATTGAAAATACATACAATATTAAAATTAGTAATTTTCTTGAATATCTGAGGGTAAAATCCCTGTGCTATGACTTTGTCAAGACAAACCGAAAAGACAATAACTTTCTGTACAGCCAGCCAACAATCCCAAAGATCATTGCATTGATTTTTAGTAAACCTGGCTCAAAATGGTACTAACATGGTTAACCAGAGTTGCAATTTGGCGTTAAAAGGAAAATGGTCTGATGATCTGAAATTGAATCTGAACGCAAACACTTGGGATCAAATATTTACAATATGCTTTAAGATAGTTACTAACAATAGCCTTGTTTGGTTTCAATATAAAATCCTACATAGAATTTTAGGTACACAAAAGTTACTACATCAAATGGGTAAATCAGAATCAGATTTATGTCTATCTTGTCATATGACAACTGAAACTCTAATGCACCTTTTCTGTTGGTGCTCAAAGGCTGAGAAAATCTGGCAAGACTTAAAAGAGTGGATAAAAGAAAAAACTGGTGTAACCATCCATTTTAATTCTTTAAATGTTATCATGGGGTACTTAAATAGAGATAACCATTTCCTTCCTATCAATACAATAATTATAGTAACTAAGTACTATATCTATTTAAATTCCAGAAAGAAAATTCCATTAAATATACTAGACCTACAAAAGAAAATACAAGAAACATACAATGAACAAATGCTGGTTGCATGGCTCAATTTTTTTGAATCTGATTTTGAAAAAAAATGGTTTTCTTTTAGAAACCTAATAAAATAGCATATTTTAAATTATATTGCGATACAGTTAGGTAAAAGGTATCAATAATTAAGATTAAGGATTTGTTAGAGTTATATTTTATTGTTTGTTTCCAAGACTGGATCACTTATGCCTGGGTGTTTGTAACTCCAGTCACAATGTAAAGGCAAGTCTAAGTGTCTCAATAAAAAAAATTAAAAAAAAAAAAAAAATCGAGTACAGTGCCCACCTACTTGTGCTTGCTGAGAGGTTATCAACTTATCGAGTACAGTGCCCACCTACTTGTGCTTGCTGACTTGTATCAACTTATCGAGTACAGTGCCCACCTAATTGTGCTTGCTAACTTGTATCAACTTATCGAGTACAGTGCCCACCTACTTGTGCTTTCTAATCAGTATGAACTTAGTAAGTACAGTATCCACCTACTTGTGCTTGCTGACCAGTATGAACTTAGTAAGTACAGTATCCACCTACTTGTGCTTGCTGACCAGTATGAACTTAGTAAGTACAGTATCCACCTACTTGTGCTTGCTGACCAGTATGAACTTAGTAAGTACAGTATCCACCTACTTGTGCTTGCTGACCAGTATGAACTTAGTAAGTACAGTATCCACCTACTTGTGCTTGCTGACCAGTATGAACTTAGTAAGTACAGTATCCACCTACTTGTGCTTGCTGACCTGTATGAACTTATTAAGTACTGTATCCACCTACTTGTGCTTGCTAATCTGGTCCATCACTTTCTGCCTCAGCCCTTCATCCTCCTTGAGCTCCGCACTGCGCTTCATCTTGACCTCTTTGACTTCTATGTTTTCCAGCAGCTCCTCTTTCTCTTTGGAAAGGTCACAGAGTATACTGTCCATCTGTACAATCATCCCATTTACCTGCAAAAGATCACCAGGAATGCAACAACAGTTTGATGGAAAATATAAGTTCTGAACCCTTCAGGTGTTACACAATCGAATCCATCAAAATTATCTCAACAATATTAATTGACGGGGCTAGAATTTTATAAGAAAACTCGGTATTCTATTTACAAACATTCAATTAATTAGAACCTATGACACAAGGCTATGAAAAATACAAATATTTACGTATTTCATCAAAATATACAGAAAAACTTATTAGTAAATTTTTTTCGTTGACCAATATGACATTTCCCTGAAATATGGAAAGTTTTAACTTTTATGTGCATACAATTTGTGATTGTAATTTTTAACTCATGGTCTGAAAAAAATTTCATGTACAACCTTTCATATTTTTAATTCTTTCAGTATACAGTTAGTTCCTGTTTATTGATGTGACTTGAGATGTACTATTTATTACTGTATTAATTGCCAGCAAAATTTACAATAATGGAAACACTCCACTGCAAAACATAACTATAAGTTATGTAATTGGGCACATGCTTAAATATTTTTATTTACTGTCTGGCGAAGCCTCTGTGCAGCTTTTGATTCCTCCAGCTTTTCACCATCTCCAGCCAGCACCACAGCCTTCAGCTCCTCTACATTCTGAAAAAATTAAAAATTAATACAGAAATCAATATTAATCAATTAATCCAGACTTTCTTTCATTTGTTCACATTCAGTTCTTTGCAAAACAGATCAGACAAAACCTTTTGGATTGCTATTTTTTACTAAGATAGAGAAGATGTTTACCACACAGGTATTATACAGTTGTCTTTGAGAGTGTATTTAAAGTACAGGATGTAGTCGCTTGGATACTAGGATTAACTTTTAGTTATATGCTCACACTATTGTAATCCTCAGAGACTTGTGCATCTGTTACAAAATAATGCATTTCATTCTATATATTTTCATCCCATGTGACTGTTTTATAAGACATATAACCTCAATGGACTGTGTGACACATTACCCACAAGTGTACTGAATGACACATTACCCACATATACTGGTTGATACATTTCCTCAATGTTTCATATGAAACATTACCCATATTGTATATCTATGGCACATTACCTTCATGCACTGTATGACACATTGTGTACTGTATGACACATTACCGTCATGCACTGTATGACACATTATCTCCATATACTGTATGCCACATTGTGTACTGTATGACACATTACCTTCATGCACTGTATGACACATTACCTTCATCCACTGTGTGACACATTACCTCCATATACTGTATGACACATTGTGTACTGTATGACACATTACCCTCATGCACTGTATGACACATTATCTCCATATACTGTATGCCACATTGTGTACTGTATGACACATTACCTTCATCCACTGTGTGACACATTACCTCCATATACTGTATGACACATTACCTCCATATACTGTATGACACATTGTGTACTGTATGACACATTACCTCAATATACTGTATGACACATTGTGTACTGTATGACACATTATCTCAATATACTGTATGACACATTGTGTACTGTATGACACATTATCTCAATATACTGTATGACACATTGTGTACTGTATGACATATTATCTCAATATACTGTAGGACACATTGTGTACTGTATGACACATTACCTTCATGCACTGTATGACCCATTATCTCCATATACTGTATGACACATTATCTCAATATACTGTAAGGCACATTGTGTACTGTATGACACATTATCTCAATATACTGTATGACACATTGTGTACTGTATGACACATTATCTCAATATACTGTATGACACATTGTGTACTGTATGGCATATTATCTCAATATACTGTAGGACACATTGTGTACTGTATGACACATTACCTTCATGCACTGTATGACCCATTATCTCCATATACTGTATGACACATTATCACAATATACTGTATGGCACATTGTGTACTGTATGACTTATTATCTCAATATACTGTATGACACACTGTGTACTGTATGACCCATTATCTCCATATACTGTATGACACATTATCTCAATATACTGTAAGGCACATTGTGTACTGTATGACACATTATCTCAATATACTGTGTGACACATTGTGTACTGTATGACCCATTATCTCCATATACTGTATGACACATTATCTCAATATACTGTAAGGCACATTGTGTACTGTATGACACATTATCTCAATATACTGTATGACACATTGTGTACTGTATGACATATTATCCCAATATACTGTAGGACACATTGTGTACTGTATGACACATTACCTTCATGCACTGTATGACCCATTATCTCCATATACTGTATGACACATTATCACAATATACTGTATGGCACATTGTGTACTGTATGACTTATTATCTCAATATACTGTATGACACACTGTGTACTGTATGACACATTATCTCAATATACTGTATGACACATGACCCCAATGTATTCTATGACATAATACCTTCATGTTTACTATTTGACACATTACCTCCATGTACTCAGAGACATCCTGTTTCAGTTCTTTCAGATCTTCCTGCTCTATCTTCATCTTGTTCCTCTCCTCTGCGACTGACTCCAGGATATCCTCAATCTCCTCCAGGTCTTCTGTAGTGATATGCTCCTCATCAGCAGCTTCCTGCTCCACCACCTGCTCCAACTCTATAAAACAAACCACTCCAATATCTATACATTGTGAAAACAAGAACTTAAACAACAAGATTTACTCCTCATCAGCAGTCTCCTGCTCCACCACTAACTGTATGGCTATAAAACAATCCACTCCAATATTTATTGCTGTGAAAACATAAGCTTATAAAACGTGAATTACTTCTCATTACTGGCTTTTGTCCCATTAGCAAATGCATAAAAAGTGTAAAACATTCCTCGAATGTACTATCTATGACAAATTATATAAACCATGTGAAACCATGGCACTTACAAACCAATTTACTTATCACCAGTAGCCACTTATTCCAGCACCCACTACACTGTACAAAGACATATCCAAGTCTCTAGTGAGAATTGGCTGATGTTTTTTTCCCCTTCTTTTTTTTTTGTTTACTTTCTCTGTACACATACTTTCTTCCATAAGCTCTGCCTTGTCAGTGAGCACCTCTCCTGGCATCTCTTTGAGTTCTGGAGCCGAGTCCACTATGGAGGGGGTGACCAATGGCTCTGCTGCTTCTTTAGTGATGGCTTCAGCCACATCCTGAGCAAGTAACTCTTCTGCAGCCTGAAGCACAAAAGTCCCTTTCAACTGGTAAGTTCACATCAAGACAGACCCTTAGTGGATCACATTATTATTCAAACACTGAATTACACAGGTAAGGACAAGGTGAATAAATGCCCATCTTAATCACTTGGCCACTCAGCTCTTTTAATACATGTACTGATCACATCATGCCTTTAAAAAGGCCAAAGGTAAAACAGTTTTTTGAAAACAATTAGTTATGTCAAACTAAAGATTCTTTCTTTTTTTAAATATGCAAATTTTTTATTTAAAAAGAACAAAATGATATAAAACAACCAGTCAGAGGTCCCTTCTATCATATGAACTACAGGGCTACTATTTACAAATGGATTCACCCATAAAACAGTCAGGAATAGGCTTGGGAATTAACAGTTTCTTGCAAATTGATTTTTAGCCCAGTTTTCACTGGTCTCTCTTGGGACTACAGCACCAGAATGGGGATGTATGTGAAGCAGCACCTACAGTTTGTACCACTTCTCTCACCTGTAGAGTTTACTTAATTCTAATTTACCTGCATGCAGACATGACCAGAACATGGAAAAATAATAAAAGAATTTAGTTTTCATTCACAAAAAACCATTTTGGTAAGTTAAGATCACACAGAAAGAGTGACCCTGAAATCATAACATTCACACACGCCCAACTGATTGCATACAGTGTCAAACACTTCAGTCAAACACTTCTCTCTTTTCTTCATATACAATATCCACAGATTTACACGCCCTGTTCAAATGTACTGTGAACTTGATTTCACAAAATCCACACACTTATTTCAGCAACACCTCCACATCACATATACAGTCCTCTCACATGCTTAGTGACACCTGACACAGCAATCACACACTGACCAACAAATAGGCACAAGTTCATTATCTGATTTCTACTACTGCATTCATAGCATAACAAAGCACAAAAATTGCAATGTATTTATTCCTATAATAAAAACCAGTTGGACATTATATTACTACAACATTCTAGATATAAACTGTAAATGCTGCTATTAAGGCTGAAACAATTAACTGTACTAACCAATTATTAGGTTACCAAAGCACTGGTCAATGACAATATTGTTGAACTAGTTACCTGTTTTCTTTTTTCTGGTGCAGGTATTAAAAGGAAACTAGAGGATCGCTCGCAAAAAAAAAAGATAATGTTTTTGCATAGCAAAAACAAAGCGTCCCGAAAAGGATATAAAGGTGAGCGCTAAAGTATTAAGAAAATGCTTCGTTTCTAGCCTTATACTGTTGTGGCAACCAAAGTCAGCGCAGTCTGCTCTATCTAGCACGGTTTTCACGATATAAGCATTTTTGTGTTTTGCAAAAAATAAAAAAATTAAAAATGTCCGCTATATTTGGTGAGACAAAAATATTTTGAAAATTGGCATGGCTACTCTGCAGAGATACCCAGCAGGTCCAAAATTTTGTTGAGTTCGCTCCATATAGCACAGTTTTCGAGATATAAGCATTTTTGTGTTTTGCAAAAACTTTGAAAATTCAAAATGGCCACCATTTTTGGGGAGACAAAAATTTTTGTCAAGACCACTGCCGTGGTGTGTATCTCCCGCCGAGCATTAAAGCAGAAGAAATAGCTTTTCCGAGATATTCACAATTTTTCATTTTCGTGTGTGAAAGCTCTTCCAAAAGTAGGTGAATGAGTTATTTGAGAAAAATTGGCTATCTGCAATACTATTAAGAGATAATTCACATTTACTCATTTTGAGTAGGTGAGTAATTAGCTATGGGTCTGAAACTTCACCATGTGAAAGCTCTCCCACAAGTAGATGAATGAGTATTTGATAAAAATTGGGTATCCGCAATACTTTTACAGATAATTACCATTTACTCATTTTGAGTAGGTGAATAAATAGCTATGGGTCTGAAACTTCACAGAGTGAAAGCTCTCCCAAAAGTAGGTGAATGAGTTATTTGAGAAAAATTGGCTATCTGCAATACTTTTAGAGATAATTCACATTTACTCATTTTGAGTAGGTGAATAATTAGCTATGGGTCTGAAACTTCACCAAGTGAAAGCTCTGCCAAAAGTAGGTGAATGAGTTATTTGAGAAAAATTGGCTATCTGCAATACTTTTAGAGATAATTTGCATTTACTCATTTTGAGTAGGTGAGTAATTAGCTATGGGTCTGAAACTTCACCAAGTGAAAGCTCTCCCAAAAGTAGGTGAATGAGTTATTTGAGAAAAATTGGCTATCTGCAATACTTTTAGAGATAATTCGCATTTACTTATTTTGAGTAGGTGAGTAATTAGCTATGGGTCTGAAACTTCACCAAGTGAAAGCTCTCCCAAAAGTAGGTGAATGAGTTATTTGAGAAAAATTGGCTATCTGCAATACTTTTAGAGATAATTCGCATTTACTCATTTTGAGTAGGTGAGTAATTAGCTATGGGTCTGAAACTTCACAGAGTGAAAGCTCTCCCAAAAGTAGGTGAATGAGTTATTTGAGAAAAATTGGCTATCTGCAATACTTTTAGAGATAATTCGCATTTACTCATTTTGAGTAGGTGAGTAATTAGCTATGGGTCTGAAACTTCACCAAGTGAAAGCTCTCCCAAAAGTAGGTGAATGATTAATTTGACAAAAATTGGCTATCTGCAATACTTTATGAGATAATTCGCATTTACTCATTTTGAGTAGGTGAGTAATTAGCTATGGGTCTGAAACTTCACCAAGTGAAAGCTCTCCCAAAAGTAGGTGAATGAGTTATTTGAGAAAAATTGGCTATCTGCAATACTTTTAGAGATAATTCGCATTTACTTATTTTGAGTAGGTGAGTAATTAGCTATGGGTCTGAAACTTCACCAAGTGAAAGCTCTCCCAAAAGTAGGTGAATGAGTTATTTGAGAAAAATTGGCTATCTGCAATACTTTTAGAGATAATTCGCATTTACTCATTTTGAGTAGGTGAGTAATTAGCTATGGGTCTGAAACTTCACCATGTGAAAGCTCTCCCACAAGTAGATGAATGAGTTATTAGATAAAAATTGGGTATCCGCAATACTTTTACAGATAATTAGCATTTACTCATTTTGAGTAGGTAAATAATTAGCTATGGGTCTGAAACTTCACCATGTGAAAGCTCTCCCAAAAGTAGGTGAATGAGTTATTTGAGAAAAATTGGCTATCTGCAATACTTTTAGAAATAATTCGCATTTACTCATTTTGAGTAGGTGAATAATTGGCTATGGGTCTGAAACTTCACCATGTGAAAGCTCTTCCAAAAGTAGGTGAATGAGTTATTTGAGAAAAATTGGCCATCTGCAATACTTTTAGAGGTAATTCGCATTTACTCTTTTTGAGTAGGTGAGCAATTAGCTATGGGTCTGAAACTTCACCAAGTGAAAGCTCTTTGGGATAGCTGCTCTGCAGAGATACCCTGAAGATAAAAAATTTCGTCGAAATCGCTCTATGTAGCACGGTTTTCGAAATATAAGCATTTTTGTGTTTTGCAATTTTCGCGCAAAAATTCGAAAATTCAAAATGGCCGCCATTTTTGGCAAGATAAAATTTTTTTGAAAATTGGCATGGCTACTCTGCAGAGATACCCTGTGGGTCAAAAATTTCGTCGAAATCGCTCTATCTAGCACGGTTTTCGAGATATAAGCATTTTTGTGTTTTGCAATTTTGCGAAAAATTTGAAAATTCAAAATGGCCGCCATTTTTTGCGAGAAATTTTTTGTTTGAAAATTGGCATGGCTACTCTGCAAAGATACCCTGCGGGTCAAAAATTTCGTCGAAATCGCTCTATCTAGCAGGGTTTTTGAGATATATGCATTTTTATGTTTTGCAATTTTTGCAAAAAATTCGAAAATTCAAAATGGCCGCCATTTTTGGCGAGACAAAATTTTTTTGAAAATTGGCATGGCTACTCTGCAGATATACCCTGTGGGTCAAAAATTTCGTCGAAATCGCTCGATCTAGCACGGTTTTCGAGATATAACCATTTTTATGTTTTGCAATTTTTGCGAAAAATTCGAAAATTCAAAATGGCCGCCATTTTTGGCAAGACAAAATTTTTTTGAAAATTGGCATGGCTACTCTGCAGAGATACCCTGTGGGTCAAAAATTTCGTCGAAATCGCTCTATCTAGCACGGTTTTCGAGATATAAGCTTTTTTGTGTTTTGCAATTTTGCGAAAAATTTGAAAATTCAAAATGGCCGCCATTTTTTGCGAGAAATTTTTTGTTTGAAAATTGGCATGGCTACTCTGCAGAGATACCCTGTGGGTCAAAAATTTCGTCGAAATCGCTCTATCTAGCAGGGTTTTTGAGATATAAGCATTTTTATGTTTTGCAATTTTTGCGAAAAATTCGAAAATTCAAAATGGCCGCCATTTTTGGCGAGACAAAATTTTTTTGAAAATTGGCATGGCTACTCTGCAGATATACCCTGTGGGTCAAAAATTTCGTCGAAATCGCTCTATCTAGCAGGGTTTTCGAGATATAACCATTTTTATGTTTTGCAATTTTTGCGAAAAATTCGAAAATTCAAAATGGCCGCCATTTTTGGCGAGACAAAATTTTTTTCAAAATTGGGATAACTACTCTGCAGAGATACCCTGAGGGTCAAAAATTTCGTCGAAATCGCTCTAGCACGGTTTTCGAGATATAAGCATTTTTGTGTTTTGCAATTTTTGCGAAAATTTCGAAAATTCAAAATGGCCGCCATTTTGGGCGAGACAAAAATTTTTTGAAAATTGGGAAAAGTACTCCACAGAAATATCCTGCGGGTCAAAAATTTTGTCGAAATTGCTCTATCTAGCACGCTTTTTGAGATATAAGCATTTTTGTGTTTTGCAATTTTTGCGAAAATTTCGAAAATTCAAAATTACTCGGCCATTTCTTGACCAATCAATGCCAAAATCTAATGATTTCCAGATTTTAATAGAATGAATGTATTTGCCAAGTTTCAGGTGAATTGATAAAATTCCTTTCAAGTTATCATCCGGACAAGCTTCCCCATCGAAAAAAGACATTTTTGGTTATGTGACCTCTCTGATTGGTTGAAATGTCACTGCAGCATATTCAAAAAAATTCCCCAGGACTACTGCCTAAACCTGCCAAATTTGAAAAGAATCCACCTAACGGTTACAGAGTTATAAGGAAAACAAAATGCGGAGCCGGCGGAGCCACCGGAGCCGGCGGAGCCAGAAGCTCTCCCATACACAAACAAGCGTCCCTTGCGGGACGCTTAATTATATACAAACTTTGATATACACAATGTATTTATAACAACAGTCTCTCCAAATATAGTTAAGTTTCGTTTGACCCATAAATTAAAAAAATTTTGTATTTTATTTAATTTTCCATTCTATTTAAGTTCTTCACATTTTTGCCATCTTGGCTATTTCATCAAGTTAACCCCAATATAATATAAACATATGTTGGTTGCCAGGCAATTTTCAACGCGTTAGGTTCACCACTTTACCAGCATGCCTTTACCACTCTATATTTTTCATGGCCACGACTTGTGCACTTGAGGAGTTTATGTTTGTGCACTTCCAGTCTTTATAATCACACCTGAAATGACCTTTTACATTACATTTACACCAATACTCTTGTGATTACAGTGATCAGTGAATTTAACCTAACATCATTCACACACAAACGACCCTAACCTCCTTTCTCTTCCTCTCCTCTTCCTGTTCCTTGGCCTTCTTTTTCTCCTTTTCCTTGAGTTGCTCTTCTTTCTCTGCCTGGATGATACTCTCCTCCTGCTTGATCGTTTCTAACATTGCCTTGTTGTCCACACGGTCACCAGACACATCCGATATCTTCACCTTGGCCTCCTCAGTCTGAACAAATTGGAGACAACATATACCTACCACACAAGTTCTCATCTTTAAATCATCCTCCACAATCCTCTCATACAATGACTTAAAATTTATTTCTTGTAAAATTAATAAATCAAGCAGAAATGTACCATTGAAATTGGGAATTTATTGATATTTTAACTTTATTGCTTGTAAGGGCACCAATCTTATTGTAGATTGAACATTTGTTTCTATCTTTTTCTCTTCTAGACTCATAACATATAGTACTTGAAAATTTTATTAATTTTACCCATAAGAAAACAATGTGATTTTTTATTTCAATTAATCATGACTGACATGCATGAAGTCATTTTCAAAGATACCAAAAAATGATTCACAGATTACTAATCTAGGGAAAGAATAGTATCTTCTTCATAAAATAGCATACCAATTACACAGGAACAATGTAAAAATCTCTCTGTTTAAGGCAATTCCTACATACCGCAGAGCTTGGCAGTTCCGTGATTATAGCTTTGAGCTGGTCAGCTGTGGGCACACTCTCAGGCAGGTAGAGGGTTCTGGATAGCAGTAGTAGTGAGGTGGGGATCTTTGACCTGAGGTGAAGGTCAAGCCACTGACTCAGTTGTGATCTCAATCGCAGGTCTGGCATACCCAGTGACCGCATACCTCGTGCACGGTTTGCTTCTTGCAGCTCCCGTGTGTTCAAGGACTCCAATCCCTCCTTCCAGATCATCTATAAATAGGATGAGCGGGAAAATTTCTCACACAAATGGTATACTTCTGTAGCACTGAAATCAATGTGAGGTATTCTATGTTGTGTTCATCATGATTAGATGGTCAGAGACTGGGGCTGTAAAGATTTATCAGATCAGCAAAAAGTTGGTGAATCATCAGAAAACACTTGTTGCATGTATGCTGTAATTCGGGTGAAATAACATATAATAGTAAAACAGTATATCCACAACAGTTTTCTCCCCAGAGCTTTAATCAAGGAAATATTCAAGCAGGCAGTGGCATAATGATGAATAAACCAATGCATCCAATACATGCTCCTGATTTTCCCTCATTAAGCACAGTTATAAAATCAGAAAATTCTTTATTTCTTAAATTATACGAAATTCCAACTTTCATTGGACATATTAGCAGTCAGCATCAATTAGCTCCTCAATTGTTACATAAAACTTCAAAACTACTTAGAAACCAATTAAAAGACAAGCACAAACCCTGTCATCAGCCTCTAGCTCCCGCATCTTGAGCCTGAGCTGGAATCTGAGTACAGTCTCAGACATGTCCACCACAGAGATATCTATCAGTTTGCACAAAGCCCGTAGCTGTGGGTATTTCAGGTTGTCCAGTGTAATCTCGTCCTCAAACAATTTGGAGTATTTCAAGATCTCATCATTGTCAATTGGCTCCCCAGTGGCACGGATCTGCAAATCAAAGGCACATATACCCAGACTTTATTAGGCAAGTTCACAACCCCTTTTTGAAAGTACTTCAATTGTTTTGGTTAATATCTCTATCGGTAGATTCTACAGGGCTGATGGTCGGTACAGGTGGTGGAAACACTACACAGTTTTTTTAAGATGATTCTATACTGTAAACTGCCAACCATCATCTACAGAGGTGTTTTATATACCAATATTTAGCATTAATATTTGCAAAAGTTCTACTCTGATGCAATTACAAATAAAAGAGCTACTTGGTCCATATCTAGAGATGCAAATTTTAGTCCAGTACTCAGACTGTGTTTAAAATAAATGGTTATGGATGTGTAAAAAAACTTTATTTAAAACATTTTCAACAAGAGGGTCAGAAATGCCCAAAAAAGGCGGGTTGCGCAGGCAGCAATAAGGTTAGCGACTGCAGTAATTAAATTTAGCTATGATGGTGATCTATCTCCCTGTCAAGTTTGAATTCGATTGGACAAAGCGTTTTCGAGTTATTGTCCAGAAACGGAAATGTTGACGGAGAAACAGACAAAAAACAGACAAACGAAAGGATGGAATGACACCAATTTCGAATGGAACCTAGCTATGATGGTGATCTATCGCCCAGTCAAGTGTGAATTCGATTAGATAAAGCATTTTCGAGTTAGAGTCTGGAAACGGAAATTTTGACGGACAAAAACGGACAAACTAACAGACGGAATTACACCAATTTTGAAAGGAACATAGTTGTGATGGTGATCTATCTCCCTGTCAAGTTTGAATTCGATTGGACAAACCGTTTTCGAGTTAAGTCCAGAAACGGAAATTTTGACGGACAGACAAACGGACAAATGAACGGACGGAATTACACCACTTTCGAAAGGAACCTAGCTGTGATAGTGATCTATGTCCCTGTAAAGTTTGAATTCGATTGGACAAAGCGTTTTTGAGTTAGAGTCCAGAAACGAAAATGTGGACGGACAGACGGAGGTCGGACACGTCAATCTAATAGGCGGGTTGGTTACACACAATCCGCCTAAAAACGCACAAACGAACAGACAGAATTACACCAATTTCGAAAGGAAGCTAGCTGTGATGGATGGTGATCTATCTCCCTGTCAAGTTTGAATTCGATTGGACAAAGCATTTTCAAGTTAGAGTCCGGAAACGGAAATGTTGACGGACAGACAAACGGACAAAAAACGGACAAACGGAATTACACCAATTTCGAAAGGAACCTAGCTATGATGGATGGTGATCTATCTCCCTGTCAAGTTTGAATTTGATTGGACAAAGCGTTTTCAAGTTAGAGTCCGGAAACGGAAATGTTGACGGACAGACGGACGTTGGACACATCAATCTAATAGGTGGGTTGGTAACACGCAACCTGCCTAAAAACAAATAAATGGTAAAAGTTCGCTTGATAACTTTTCCGAAAACAAAGCTTAATTAAAATAACAAGAAATTCATACTTTGCAAAATATTAAGAACTCTCCAACATGGTACAAAAAGATACTTTTTTCACCAAATTATAAGACGTATGTTCTACTGAAAATATGGCGAAACTTATGGATAATATGTTACAACCATATTTTTAAAATAATTACAAGATTTTATGGTAAGCTTATACATATTTATTTAGTTTTGAAAAAGTTAGATTATAAACTAGAAAAAAATTCATTAATCTATACAAATACCAAATATTAAACACAAAATTCTAAAAAGTTTCACAATGCTAATAAATAATATTGTACATTTTTGTGATTAAACAGTCTTCTTTTCACATATATCCTCATTTTCAATAGGTTTTTCATCCATAGATAATTGTGGAAATCCAAACAGGGGTTCTTTACACAGGAAACCAGAATGTTATTTTCAATGTCCAAACACAATTTCTGACAAACTGTGATGGAAAAAAAGACCTACCCTTTCCATGAAATGTGCAAACTCTGCCACTTTTTCACCTTTGGCCCCTTTCCTGGTTACTGCAGTCTCCTCCAGTGTGTCTTGTAAAAACTTAGCCATCTCCAGCTTCACCTTCAGCTTCTTACGAATTTTTTCTTGCTGTCAAGCATACAACTTATTGAGATTTCAATATAATTACTCTGTTTACACCCAAAGGATTTTATTTATTTACAGTAACAATATATCTATATATGTTACAGGCAATCTGTGTAACAAGGCATTATGTGAAAGGACTGATCATTTCAGTTATTTTGCGAAATGCCTAAACAGCCTAGGCATTTCACGTAATGACTGAAATATAAGGTTCAGTGTTACACAGATTGTTTAAACACGTATTTGAGATTTCAGGCAGATTCTGAATTGTCAGTTTTTTACACAAGAGATAAAGACACCAAATGAAACGGTATGGTAAATACAAGCCTGATGTACAGATTTTAGTATTTTTTGTATACAAACTCTATCAAATTGAAAATTTTAATTACTTAAATGTAGCTTTTATAAGCTACAAGCTTACCATGTGGGACTGAATGCTTTACTGGTTGCCGCGAGGAACTACGACCAACGTCTAAGAAAAAAAGACATTTATTCTTGGCCGTAGCCTCAGGTTGTCGTCACGTGATCTGCCCCTTATGTTACAACTTTTCTCGTTGAGATTTAAACCCATACCCCTCAGCTGTAATACAGCGGGGAGGCAGGGTGGGACTCTCCTCAGTCCCACATGTAAGCTTGTAGCTTATAAAAGCTACATTTAAGTAACATAACACATGATTTTTATATAGCTCTTATCATGTAGTATGTCTCATGAATGTCTCTAAGCGCTGTAGGGTCTAGACATTGTATGCAAGTCTGAAAAAGTATGTTTTGAGCTGTCTTCTGAAATCTAACAGTGAATTTGAAGATCTAATGCTAACAGGTAGATTGTTCCACAGAGCTGGAGCAGCATGAACAAAAGCCCGTTTTCCATAACTGTTTCTAGGAACCTTGACTGGAAATGCTATATTGAAATTTTTGGATGATCTTGTTAATCTTGCTGGTTGTGCTAACGAAATGAGGTCAGTGATGTATGTTGGTGCTAAGCCATGTAACGCTTTGTACACATCAGTGAGAATACTGAAAGCAATCCGCTGTTGTATTGGAAGCCAGTGAAGTTCTTGCCTTGCTCTACTAATGTGGTCATACTTACTCATTTTGAGGATGACTCGGGCTGCTGAATTTTGTACAATTTGTAGTCTGTGCAAAAAGACTTTATTTACTCCATAAAGCAGGCAGTTGGCATAGTCTAGTTTTGATGTTACCAGGCCTTGAATTATGCAGGAACATGTATCATTTGACAAATATTTACAAATTCTAGCAATTTTATGAAGTTGTAATTGACAGGCTCTGCACTTTTTGATGATAAACTCTTCCATGTTCATCCGTGAATCAAAATAGGCACCTAGGTTGCGAACAGACCTTGTCGGGGTGATTGTACAGTCTCCTACCCTGATAGAAATAGAAGGCATTCCTTCCAAATATTTTCTAGATCCAAAAACAATAACTTCAGTTTTGTCTTCATTCAATTTCAAGATGTTTTGTGACATCCAAGATTTTATACCATCAATGCAAAGTTCCAGATGTTGTAAGGATGCAGCCATTGAGCTTTTGTTGAATTCAACATATAGCTGAGTATCATCTGCTTATAGCATGTGACTCACTCCATGTTTATTTGCAATGTCCGCCACAGGAGCAACATATAAAGTGAAGAGTATTGGTCCAAGGACAGACCCCTGAGGAACACCAAAATTAAGATACATCTTTTCAGATGAGCTGTTATTTATTCTCACTGCCTGGCTTCTGTTGGAGAGGTAGGATCTAAACCAGTCTAGTGTTGTTCCATTAATGCCAAATCTAGTTTCTAGACGATGAAGAAGTTTTTCATGGTCAATAGTATCAAAGGCAGCACTTAAGTCAAGAAGGACCAAGGTGACCATTTTTTTATTGTTCAAGGAAGACAAGATGTCATTTTGGACACAACGAAGTGCAGACTTTGTGGAATGGAAAGGTCTATATGCAGACTGCATTTTGCACCATAATTTATTCACCTCTAAATGTGTTCTGAGATGAGCTGCAACAATTTTTTCAATGACCTTTGATAGGAAAGGCAAGTTTGATACGGGTCTATAGTTTTTCAAAATTTCTTTATCCAAGTTTTTCTTTTTTAGCAGAGGTGTTATATTGGCATGCTTCAAGTTGGATGGAAATACTCCCTCTTCCAAGGATTTGTTGACAACACGGGTAATGACTGGTTATCCTTGATCAATCTGCTGGGGAAAGGGTAATGGATTGCAGAAGCATTAGAACTAGCATTATTATCTTCCTGACTTCATCTTCATCCGCAGGTTTGAAAGACTTTAGAGCGACTTCTAAGTTTGGGTGAATGTACTCTTTGATGTCAACATCTTTCTGAGATAAAGAGTTCTTGATGGTTGATCTAATTTTAAGAATTTTGTCAACGAAGAATTTATTAAATGTCTCGGCCAATAGTTGATTTGAGTCACTTTCAGGAAGTTTGGGTTGCTTAACTTCACCTAGTAATGTTTTAGACAAATCATACAGCTTTTTTATGTCATTCCTACTTTGATTAATTTTGCAGGAATAAAATTCTGTTTTGTATTTTGTCAAAAGTAATTAAAATTTTCAATTTTATTGCGCTACAACAGCTTACCATGTGGGACTGAATGCTGAATCCAACCGTCCGGAGGAGGGATTACAGCTGAGACTGGCAGATAAGTCTGGTTTTTTTTTCTTAGAATTTTGATAATAATAGTAGAATGAAAGATCGAAAGTACCAGTCTGAGTCGCATCTACAAGGCCCCAATCCCGAAGACCGGGCCTGTAGAAGCCAAAACCTGAATGAATGACAGTGCTAAAAAACTGTCAGGATGTTTGACGAGAAGGAGATGTGTACCCTAGATACACAGACGGGGTCAGTCCCAAGGACGATCACGGAAGAACCTGAGCTTAAGGCTCCGGTACTGACTAAAATGACAACCTTAAGGTCCTTCATACAATGTACAACTAGAGGATCGCTCGCAAAAAAAAAAAGATAATGTTTTTGCATAGCAAAAACAAAGCGTCCCGAAAAGGATATAAAGGTGAGTGCTAAAGTATTAAGAAAATGCTTCGTTTCTAGCCTTATACTGTTGTGGCAACCAAAGTCAGCGCAGTCTGCTCTATCTAGCACGGTTTTCAAGATATAAGCATTTTTGTGTTTTGCAAAAAATAAAAAAATTAAAAATGTCCGCTATATTTGGCGAGACAAAAATATTTTGAAAATTGGCATGGCTACTCTGCAGAGATACCCAGCAGGTCCAAAATTTTGTTGAGTTTACTCCATATAGCACGGTTTTCGAGATATAAGCATTTTTGTGTTTTGCAAAAACTTTGAAAATTCAAAATGGCCACCATTTTTGGGGAGACAAAAATTTTTGTCAAGACCACTGCCGTGGTGTGTATCTCCCGCCGAGCATTAAAGCAGAATAAATAGCTTTTCCGAGATATTCACAATTTTTCATTTTCGTGTGTGAAAGGTCTTCCAAAAGTAGGTGAATGAGTTATTTGAGAAAAATTGGCTATCTGCAATACTATTAAGAGATAATTCACATTTACTCATTTTGAGTAGGTGAATAATTATCTATGGGTCTGAAACTTCACCAAGTGAAAGCTCTCCCACAAGTAGGTGAATGAGTTATTTGAGAAAAATTGGCTATCTGCAATACTTTTAGAGATAATTCGCATTTACTCATTTTGAGTAGGTGAGTAATTAGCTATGGGTCTGAAACTTCACCATGTGAAAGCTCTCCCACAAGTAGATGAATGAGTATTTGATAAAAATTGGGTATCCGCAATACTTTTACAGATAATTAGCATTTACTCATTTTGAGTAGGTGAATAAATAGCTATGGGTCTGAAACTTCACAGAGTGAAAGCTCTCCCAAAAGTAGGTGAATGAGTTATTTGAGAAAAGTTGGCTATCTGCAATACTTTTAGAGATAATTCCCATTTACTCATTTTGAGTAGGTGAATAATTAGGTATGGGTCTGAAACTTCACCAAGTGAAAGCTCTGCCAAAAGTAGGTGAAGGATTTATTTGAGAAAAATTGGCTATCTGCAATACTTTTAGAGATAATTCGCATTTACTCATTTTGAGTAGGTGAGTAATTAGCTATGGGTGTGAAACTTCACCAAGTGAAAGCTCTCCCAAAAGTAGGTGAATGATTAATTTGAGAAAAATTGGCTATCTGCAATACTTTTAGAGATAATTCGCATTTACTCATTTTGAGTAGGTGAGTAATTAGCTATGGGTCTGAAACTTCACCAAGTGAAAGCTCTCCCAAAAGTAGGTGAATGAGTTATTTGAGAAAAATTGGCTATCTGCAATACTTTTAGAGATAATTCACATTTACTCATTTTGAGTAGGTGAGTAATTAGCTATGGGTCTGAAACTTCACAGAGTGAAAGCTCTGCCAAAAGTAGGTGAATGAGTTATTTGAGAAAAATTGGCTATCTGCAATACTTTTACAGATAATTCGCATTTACTCATTTTGAGTAGGTGAGTAATTAGCTATGGGTCTGAAACTTCACAGAGTGAAAGCTCTGCCAAAAGTAGGTGAATGAGTTATTTGACAAAAATTGGCTATCTGCAATACTATTAAGAGATAATTCACATTTACTCATTTTGAGTAGGTGAATAATTATCTATGGGTCTGAAACTTCACCAAGTGAAAGCTCTCCCACAAGTAGGTGAATGAGTTATTTGAGAAAAATTGGCTATCTGCAATACTTTTAGAGATAATTCGCATTTACTCATTTTGAGTAGGTGAGTAATTAGCTATGGGTCTGAAACTTCACCATGTGAAAGCTCTCCCACAAGTAGATGAATGAGTATTTGATAAAAATTGGGTATCCGCAATACTTTTACAGATAATTAGCATTTACTCATTTTGAGTAGGTGAATAAATAGCTATGGGTCTGAAACTTCACAAAGTGAAAGCTCTCCCAAAAGTAGGTGAATGAGTTATTTGAGAAAAGTTGGCTATCTGCAATACTTTTAGAGATAATTCCCATTTACTCATTTTGAGTAGGTGAATAATTAGGTATGGGTCTGAAACTTCACCAAGTGAAAGCTCTGCCAAAAGTAGGTGAAGGATTTATTTGAGAAAAATTGGCTATCTGCAATACTTTTAGAGATAATTCGCATTTACTCATTTTGAGTAGGTGAGTAATTAGCTATGGGTGTGAAACTTCACCAAGTGAAAGCTCTCCCAAAAGTAGGTGAATGATTAATTTGAGAAAAATTGGCTATCTGCAATACTTTTAGAGATAATTCGCATTTACTCATTTTGAGTAGGTGAGTAATTAGCTATGGGTCTGAAACTTCACCAAGTGAAAGCTCTCCCAAAAGTAGGTGAATGAGTTATTTGAGAAAAATTGGCTATCTGCAATACTTTTAGAGATAATTCACATTTACTCATTTTGAGTAGGTGAGTAATTAGCTATGGGTCTGAAACTTCACAGAGTGAAAGCTCTGCCAAAAGTAGGTGAATGAGTTATTTGAGAAAAATTGGCTATCTGCAATACTTTTACAGATAATTCGCATTTACTCATTTTGAGTAGGTGAGTAATTAGCTATGGGTCTGAAACTTCACAGAGTGAAAGCTCTCCCAAAAGTAGGTGAATGAGTTATTTGAGAAAAATTGGCTATCTGCAATACTTTTAGAGATAATTCGCATTTACTCATTTTGAGTAGGTGAGTAATTAGCTATGGGTCTGAAACTTCACCAAGTGAAAGCTCTCCCAAAAGTAGGTGAATGAGTTATTTGAGAAAAATTGGCTATCTGCAATACTTTTAGAGATAATTCGCATTTACTCATTTTGAGTAGGTGAGTAATTAGCTATGGGTCTGAAACTTCACCAAGTGAAAGCTCTCCCAAAAGTAGGTGAATGAGTTATTTGAGAAAAATTGGCTATCTGCAATACTTTTAGAGATAATTCGCATTTACTCATTTTGAGTAGGTGAGTAATTAGCTATGGGTCTGAAACTTCACCATGTGAAAGCTCTCCCACAAGTAGATGAATGAGTTATTTGATAAAAATTGGGTATCCGCAATACTTTTACAGATAATTAGCATTTACTCATTTTGAGTAGGTAAATAATTAGCTATGGGTCTGAAACTTCACCATGTGAAAGCTCTCCCAAAAGTAGGTGAAAGAGTTATTTGAGAAAAATTGGCTATCTGCAATACTTTTAGAGATAATTCACATTTACTCATTTTGAGTAGGTGAGTAATTGGCTATGGGTCTGAAACTTCACCATGTGAAAGCTCTTCCAAAAGTAGGTGAATGAGTTATTTGAGAAAAATTGGCCATCTGCAATACTTTTAGAGGTAATTCGCATTTACTCTTTTTGAGTAGGTGAGCAATTAGCTATGGGTCTGAAACTTCACCAAGTGAAAGCTCTTTGGGATAGCTGCTCTGCAGAGATACCCTGAAGATAAAAAATTTTGTTGAAATCGCTCTATGTAGCACGGTTTTCGAAATATTAGCATTTTTGTGTTTTGCAATTTTTGCGCAAAAATTCGAAAATTCAAAATGGCCGCCATTTTTGGCAAGACAAAATTTTTTTGAAAATTGGCATGGCTACTCTGCATAGATACCCTGTGGGTCAAAAATTTCGTCGAAATCGCTCTATCTAGCACGGTTTTCGAGATATAAGCATTTTTGTGTTTTGCAATTTTGCAAAAAATTCGAAAATTCAAAATGGCCGCCATTTTTTGCGAGAAATTTTTTGTTTGAAAATTGGCAGCTACTCTGCAGAGATACCCTGTGGGTCAAAAATTTCGTCGAAATCGCTCTATCTAGCAGGGTTTTCGAGATATAAGCATTTTTATGTTTTGCAATTTTTGCGAAAAATTCGAAAATTCAAAATGGCCGCCATTTTTGGCGAGACAAAAATTTTTTCAAAATTGGGATAACTACTCTGCAGAGATACCCTGTGGGTCAAAAATTTCGTCGAAATCGCTCTATCTAGCACGGTTTTCGAGATATAAGCATTTTTGTGTTTTGCAATTTTTGCGAAAATTTCGAAAATTCAAAATGGCCGCCATTTTTGGCGAGACAAAAATTTTTTGAAAATTGGGAAAAGTACTCCGCAGAGATATCCTGCGGGTCAAAAATTTTGTCGAAATTGCTCTATCTAGCACGGTTTTTGAGATATAAGCATTTTTGTGTTTTGCAATTTTTGCGAAAAATTCGAAAATTCAAAATGGCCGCCATTTTTGGCGAGACAAAAATTTTTTCAAAATTGGGATAACTACTCTGCAGAGATACCCTGTGGGTCAAAAATTTCGTCGAAATCGCTCTATCTAGCACGGTTTTCGAGATATAAGCATTTTTGTGTTTTGCAATTTTTGCGAAAATTTCGAAAATTCAAAATGGCCGCCATTTTGGGCGAGACAAAAATTTTTTGAAAATTGGGAAAACTACTCCGCAGAGATACCCTGTGGGTCAAAAATTTCGTCGAAATCGCTCTATCTAGCACGGTTTTCGAGATATAAGCATTTTTGTGTTTTCCTTATTTGGAAAATTCGTAATGATTAATTAATCATTAATTACTCGGCCATTTCTTGACCAATCAATGCCAAAATCTAATGATTTCCAGATTTTAATAGAATGAATGTATTTGCCAAGTTTCAGGTGAATTGATAAAATTCCTTTCAAGTTATCATCCGGACAAGCTTCCCCATCGAAAAAAGACATTTTTGGTCATGTGACCTCTCTGATTGGTTGAAATGTCACTGCAGCATATTCAAAAAAATTCCCCAAGGCTACTGCCTAAACCTGCCAAATTTGAAAAGAATCCGCCTAACGGTTACAGAGTTATAAGGAAAACAAAATGCGGAGCCGGCGGAGCCGCCGGAGCCGGCGGAGCCGGCGGAGCCAGAAGCTCTCCCATACACAAACAAGCGTCCCTTGCGGGACGCTTAATTATAATGATTAGATAGACCTTACCCGATACACCCTGATGAGGTAGACATATACCTAGACCCTGGGCTTAGACTCCTGAAGACTTGGTTGTAGCGGATGTGCCCCCTCCCCCCCTTCTTTCTTTCCGAGGATGACTGGACTGAGGAGAAGGGCCTAGGACCTGTTGTGCCGCTACTACTGGTCCCAGTTACAGATTGTTGTCATTGTCCGACCAAGTAAGGTCTTTTAGATAAAAATTGGTAAAAGTGTTGTGAGCTTTCCAGTGACAGGCTTGCATGATCTGGTCCACCGATACCCCACCGTAAAACGCCTTAGAGGCTGCAAAGGCCCGAATGTCATGCGCCTTGACTTGGACTAAATCCAAGGCGTGCTGGTCTGCTTGTTTATAACAAAGTAGGATGGTTTGTTTCAACCAAGAAGAGAGAGTAGCGGGTCTGATGTCTGAGGTATGTCCTTTCTTGAAGGAAATGAAAAGGAGGGACCGGGAACCTCTTAGGTCCTTGGTTCGGTCCAGATAGTACCTCAGGGCCCGCACCGGACACAGGGTCCTGTCTTCTTTGAACTGTCTATCCACAATGGTAGTCAAAGCAGGAATAGTCACCGGAGACACACTTTGAGAACCTTCTCTTGCTAGTTGGTTTTTGGCTATGAAGTCAGAAGAAGGGAACAAGGCGACCTTTTCCCATTGGCCTAGAGTAGATACTTTGTTTGCAACCCAGGCATGGATTTCGCTGCAGCGCTTGCCGGAGGCCAAAGCTAGCAAGAAAGCAGTTTTGAGAGTGAGATGTTTGAGGTCTGTGTCTTTCATAGGCTCAAAGGGTGCTTTTGTGAGCTCATTGAGAACAACAGAAAGGTTCCACTTGGGGAGATTTCTGGAGCTTTTGGGGCGATCCCTGTGGAAACTGGAGAGCAACCTATGAAGGTCCTCATTATGAGCAATATGTTGGCCCGATGGGCCCAAGGTGTCAACAATGGCAGTCCTGTAACCATCAATGGTGGAGGGGCGCCTGTTTAGGTCTTGGTACAGATACATGAAGAAATCTGGGATTTGTTTCACAGATGGAGTGGAGAAATCCACCGAATTTTCTCTGCACCATTTTTCAAATAGGGCCCACTTTGATTTGTAGATGGTCCTTGTTGATGACCCCTGAGGTGCAGCAATTCTCTCTGCCACTTCCACAGAGAAGCCTTGTTCTTGGAGTTGTCCACTCCTAGACACCAGGCGTGGAGGTTGAGGTGCTGCGGGTTGCTGTGGAACACGTAGTTGTGGGACTGCTTGAGGAGTGTTGTTGACACCGGGAGCTGCAGTGGGATCTCTGTTGAGAGCTGCACTAGGTCCCAAAACCAGGGCATCCCTGGCCAGCCTGGGGCTATTAGTATGATCAGACAATTGCATTGCCTGATTTTTGGATCACCCTGTGAAGGAGAGCCGTTGGAGGGTAAGCATAGGCAGTGAGACCCGTCCAGTTTATGTTTAGAGCATCTATGTCCCAGGCCTTCGGGTCTGGGATAGGAGACACGTACAGTGGAAGCTTGTGGTTCAGATAAGTGGCGAATAGGTCCACGTGGGGAGTGAACCACCTTTGGCAGATCTGTTTGAACACCTGTGGATGTAGTGACCATTCGGTCGACTGTACCTGATTCGACCTGGAAAGTAGGTCAGCCATCACATTCAGACACCCTGGAATGTGCCTGGCTTTCAATGTGATGTGAGAATGATGGCACCAGGTCATGATTCTCCACAGGAGTGCACACATCTCCGCTGAGTGTGTTGCCCCTTGTTTGTTTATGTAAGCCACCACAGTTGAGTTGTCCGTCGCAACTAGCACTGTTTGGTCCTGACACTGGTCTTTGAAGCGTCTCAGGGCCAGAAAGACAGCTTTTAATTCTAGGACGTTCATGTGAAGCCCTTTTTCCTGGGGAGACCGCAGACCTTGTGTAGAACTTTGTTCTAAGTGAGCGCACCAACCTTCGTTTGAGGTGTCTGTAAAGAGTTGGATACTGTGGTATTTGGGATGAAGGTCTGAGCCTTTCATCACGTTTGCAGGGTTCTGCCACCAGTCTAGGTGTGCAGAGATGGCTTCTGTCCAAGGAAGGAGGCTGTCCAGTGGTTGAGGAAATTTCCAGTGCTCCTTGAGGTGAGACTGAAAGGGCCTCATGTGAAGTCGTCCCTCTGGGATCATTTTCTCCATTGAGGCTAGCAACCCAATTAGAGACATCAAACATCTTGCAGTCAAAACATGTTTTGACTTGAGTTGTAGGATAAAATCCTGAAGTTTGAGCCATCTCTCTTGAGTGGGTTTTACTAGGGCTGAATCCAGGTGGTACTCATAACCCACGAACGAAAACACCTGAGTGGGATTCAGTTCTGATTTCTCCTGATTGATGATCCATCCCAAGGACTGGGTTAGATCTACCACTGCCTGAGTGTTCACGAGGGCTTCCTCCCGCGACTGAGACCTGACCAGCCAGTCGTCCAGGTATTGATAGAGTCTGAGAACTCTGGAGAGGGCCATGAGCTTCACCTCCTTTACGATCATGGTAAAGACCTGGGGGGCTGTGGCCAGTCCGAAAGGTAGGGAGGTGAACTGGAACACCTGAGACCTGTGGCAAAATCTTAGGTATTTCCTTGAGTGAGGATGGATGGGGACGTGATGGTAGGCGTCCGATAGATCTATCGACGCAACCCATTCCCCTGGAATCAGGGAGGTTCTGATGGACTCTGGAGTTTCCATCTTGAACTTTTCTACATGTAGAAAAGTGTTGAGCCTGCTTAGGTCTATTACTGGCCTCCACCTTTGGTGAGGCTTGGGTACTAGAAACAGGCGACTGTAAAACCCGAGAGATTTTACATTTTCCACCCTTTCAATAGCGTTCTTTGACAGCAGAGACTGGATGCAATCGGCTAAGGCTTGGTCTTTTGGAAGGGCCTTGTATTCTGATATTATCAGAGGAAATCTGACCAAGTTTGGTTTTGAGAGGAATGGCAGTACGTAGTCATTGGTGATAATGTTTAACAGGTTGGATGAACAATTGTTTACTTGCCAGTCTCTGCTGAAAGAACGGAGGCGACCTCCTACCGGTGGACTGTTTGAGGCTTTTAAGGAGTCATTGGGAAGAGGGGTTTCCACGCCCTCTTCCCCTATTGTGGGGTCGAAAACGACCCCTGGAGCCTCTGAAGTTTTGTTTTCCCCTATCGGAAGAAAACGATTGGTTACTGCTTTGTGAGGAATTGCAAATTTTGGCAAAGTCTGTATTCAGCTCTTGTATCTTGTCCTCTTAACAAGGCTGGCCTACCTTGTACCACTTGGCAGTGGAGGGAGGTGGTTTGATGTACTTGCCCTCAGGTAAATTGGCTGCCTGGAAGTCCTGATCAAACTTATCGAAGGCATCCTTGATGACTGAATTGAGAGGCAACATGGAGGAAGGACCTCTTGGTCTAAGTTCTTGCCTGCCTTTCTCATCATCAAGGCCCATGACCGCTGTTGATGATCTAGGTAAGGATTCCCTAGGATCTGGTAGTTTCAGGATGCGTCGGAACGTATCCACCTCCTCAGCATATTGGAATGGGATGTCAGACAATGCTACTTCCCTATAATAAGGAGGGTAGGGGTCATGTTGGGGTTTCCTTCACCAACTGTGAATTAGTGGTCCTGATCAGGGTATGACTTCCTGGAGGGTTTAGGGAACCTATGCAAATGTTCAGGGGACTGATCCTCCTCTGAAGATGAGGGTACGAATCTGGCCCTCGACTTGTGTTTGGCTTATCAGAGTGCTTTGGGCCTACTAGGGGCTGATTGAGGGTCATTAGAATACTCCAAGTAGTGGTCCGTGGGAGCTCGGATCTACAGCATATTGTCTAGAAGAGTGTGAATATTGTTTTGGACTGGTCGAGGGAACCTTCGAGGGATCCTCGGCCGAACTACGAACTTGATCCGAGTCGTCTACGAGGCGACTAGAATACGAGTGACTCGATAACACTACTGGATTCAAGGGTTTTTCCAGATCTTTGGAGGGTGCATTCGTTTTGTGAGCAGAAGAAGAGGTCTGATCCACCTCCCTTGCTTTTGTAAAGATTTCTGAAAATCTTTACGAAAATTATTGAACGCCTTCAATATATGTATGTCGACGCGAGAAGACAAAGATTTCTCGAGATTAACTGTGACACACGGATCCTCGACCTTACCTGCCTCTCTGCAGGTAGGAAAGAAATAAATGCATTTGCTGTAGGTATTTTACTAGTTTGGTGAGAAGCCATGCTTTAACGCAATAAAACAAACGCGAGTAGACCTCGAGTCAAAAACTCGCAGAAGAAAAGCCAGTCGATGTGAGTTCACAAAACTTAAAATAAGGACAATTTACAAAAGCGGAAGTGCTGAAAATTGGCCAGAATGGGCTTTATACAATAATAAATGAAATACATAAACGGGAACATTTAACAATAACACTGCACTGAGATATAGAAAGAAAAAGGCAGTAAATACTTCCCAAAGATTGTAAGATGGCGGCGACCAACGAGAAAAGTTGTAACATAAGGGGCAGATCACGTGACGACAACCCGAGGCTATGGCCAAGAATAAATGTCTTTTTTTCTTAGACGTTGGTCGTAGTTCCTCGCGGCAACCAGTAAAGCATTCAGTCCCACATGGTAAGCTATTGTAGCGCAATAAAATGTAAAATTAAATTAAAAATGACCAACATTGGATGCCTTTTCCAATTTTTTTCGCAGAAAACTTCAAATAAAAGTTCATTACTTATTGTACTCTTCATTAATCACTTTAAAACATTACAGAAATTAATTTTCATATTATAATTTTAATATCCTTGTGTATATCAGTGCTGATAATATGCTTTAATCCGACAACCTTGAACTTCGAGGAATTTTGTACTCATGTTTGTATATATGTGTACTGTAAAGGGAGAAGACAATGGAAACCAATCCCAGCAGAGTATATTAATTTATCCACACTGGCATTACCTCTTTATTATCTTCTTTAAATGTACTGGGCAACATGTTTGGGAACAACTTCAAAGCCACTGGCAACAAGAACTCCATGAAAGGTACTATCACAAAGACTGAAAAGGGCACCAATCTGAACATGTCTGAAGTAGTCCGCACAAGCTACAATACAAACAAGCTATCAGTGCCAGTGAACGGGCTCTGTGTCAGCTGACTGTGTGCTTTGAGTTTCAGAGTAGAAGTGACAGAAGAAAAGGACACAAAAGTTGTGCCCTGCAAATGGTATTCAGAAGGAAAGTAACTTAGGTAACTATTTAGGTGTAAAAAGTAGGTTAAAAACATATTTGAAGAAAATACTGCAAATGCAATAGTTTTTCAGTTACAACTGATTTACTCAACAGTGAGAATCTCAAAGCAGCTTTTGCTCAGCTATGCAATCAGTTAAATGGCTGCAATTTGAATATGGTATAGCTAACACAAAAGTAGGTGAATAACATATTTAAAAAAATACTGTAAATGCAATAGTTTTCAAGTTTCAACTGATATACTCAACAGTGAGAACCTGAGAATAGCTAGTACTCAGCTATGCCATGACATACAGGCCTGCAATTTAACTATGTTATAGCTGACCCAAAAGTAGGTGAACAACATATTTAAACAAAATTCTCTAAATGCAATAGTTTTTAAGTTACAACTGATTTACTCAACAGTGAGAACCTGAAAGTAGCTATTGCTCAGCTATGCCATGACATACAGGTCTGCAAATTCACTATGTTACAGCTGACCCAAAAGTAGGTGAACAACGTATTTATAGAAAATATTTTAAATGCAATATTTTTCAAGTGACAACCGATTTACTCAACAGAGAAAACCTCAAAGTAGCTATTGCTCAGCTATGCAATGAGCTACAGGTCTGCAACTTTACTATGTTATAGCTGACCTAAAAGTAGGTGAGCAACATATTTAAACAAAATACTCTAAATGCAATAGTTTGCAGGTTACAACTGATTTACTCAACAGTGAGAACCTCAAAGTAGCTATTGCTGAGCTATGCCATGACATACAGGTCTGCAAATTCACTATGTTATAGCTGACCCCAAAGTACATGAAAAACATATTTTAACAAAATACTCTAAATGCAATAGTTTGACGATACAAACAATTTACTCAACAGTGACAACCTCAAAGTAGATATTACTCAGCTATGAAATAAGCTACGGGTCTGAAATTTTACTATGTTGTAGCTGACCCAAAAGTAGCTGAATAACATATTTATACAAAATTCTCTAAATGCAATAGTTTTTGAGTTACAAGTGATTTTACTCATTATGAAAGGTACTGAAAAATCAGAAAGTAGCTATTACTCACTTAGCTATTGGAATAGACACCCAAGTTACTCACCATGTTGTAGCTATGGAAAAAGTAGCTGAATAACATATTTTTTATCAAAATGCTCTAAATGCAATACTTTTCAAGTTATTGGTGATTTAGTGCATGGTTTCATGAATTTTAATGCATTAAAAATTATTAAAAAAAATTATTTAAAAAAAAGTAAGACAGATCCAGGTCTGATACTCACAGAAGAGAATCTACCTCTGGCCTAGTACATATATGCAAGATATGAGAGAAATCCCTGCAATAGTCATTGAGAAAATTGTGATAAAGTGTTGAAATTTTCACACTTTTGGTGGGGGCTACCTCCCTTGTAACGCCTGTAGCCAACAGACAAACAGACAGATTTGCATGCCTTGAACAATTTTTCATCCTCGATAGATAAGGTATCTTTTAAAAAAACAGCATGGCTCTAGGCCTTGTAGTTTTGGAGAAGAAGTTGTTCACGCGGACGCGGACGCCCACGCCGCAGAGTGACGACATAATGTCAGCTGACTGACAAGTCAGCTGACATAAAAAACACCATGTCTCTAGGCCTTGTAGTTTTGGAGGAGAAGTTGTTCACCCGGACACCGCAGAGTGACAAGTCAGCTGACATAAAAAGGTGGGTGGTCTCTACCGAAGAGGCAATTGGAAAGGATACGATCAACTTGGGGTGACTAGGTTTTTTATGAACAGATAAGCTTTCAGTTTCTTTCTGAATGATAAAAGTTTGCTTTAAAATAAAGAATACTTCTCAAGAAATTCCAGTAATTTAATTTGCTTTTCTGTATTTGAGTGATTGTTTTTATAATTTTTCATTTAATTCTTTCCAATTAAAAAGATAAATTTAACAAGTTGAAGAAGTTTTTAAAATAAAGAAACTTTTAGTAATTCTTATTGTTAATGACGAATCTTTATAAATATAGCACCTAATTTTACTGTCTCACCTGTCTTCTCTCCCTGCGTGTAAGGTTACCACCTCGTAATATCCTCCACACATAACGTATGGCAACCCTGACATCAAAGAACAGTAGTTTAAAGCCATTGTAATAATGCTTCACCTCCGCCACTACCTGCTGACCTAATGACTTCTTCTTGGCCACTGCAGACTTTGAGTCCACTGCTTCTCCAGCAGTTGGCTTCATCACAGACTCCACTTTCACTGACCTTTCACCGACTTTCTTCCCAGCATCCTCTTTGGCCTCATCCTTCAGTGCCTGCACTGTTTTCTCCACCTTAGACTCCTCCTTATAGAACCGACTACTAGTGTGTACAAATCGTGCACTGGCTGAGGTAGTGACAATGTCCACACAATACAATAAAGAAGCACTTCCAAACTCAGTGTGATTACGGTTGAATGGTAACACAGTTCTTGGACACATTGAGGTATTTGTAGATGAAACAAAACTGTGAAAACCTTTTTCTGACAAACACCTTAAATGACCAGGTTCTGGAACATTTGGGGAACTACCATGATAACAGTTTATATCACTCTTATTCTGAGAAGTCTTTGGACTGGATATTTTCTTGCCACACACAACTAATAAAGGAACATTCGTTCCCAAATCTTCATTGTTGCCGCTTGTGGATAAAGGATTTCTACAGAGACTATAACTGTGTTGGTAGTATCTGTAACAAACATTTGATCAAATAAAATAAATGCCTGTCACATTGTACAACTAAGGAGTAGCACTTAAGTACATTTTCAAAATGGGATCTGTACATCATGTTAAGAAAATGTTATTTAAGATTAAGTAAACTTTCAATGTGTTTGTCATATGCTGCAGTCAATTTGTGATAAGTAGTACTAAACATATGTTAATTTTAATGCTGCTATGTTAAAATTTGTAAACAAAACACCCATGTATGGGGGAACAAACTTCTTGGAAATATCAATAAAATATTTTGTTGTATAAGACCTGTAGCTACCACAGTGGAGTTTACAAAAATCATAATTTGTTAATGACCATGTCACACGAAAAACTGTTGATCTTAATAATTTTTCAAATGAAACAAAACTCCTTGATGGATTCTATTTTGCAATACTGCTTGTTCTTGGTGTTGTTATGTCACTGATCTTTACTCAGTGAAGTTAAATTTTGTTTTTGCGATCTTACAATACATACCTTGAACTGTGAAAAAGGTTCAGTCTATTCATTCTTGCCACCAGACACCGTTTACACACACCTAAACATAAGACAAATACTATTTTTGTATATTGCCTCTTATAATAATATTTTTTGAAGGAACAGTGGTTAAAAAGTAAACTCTTAACCAGGATGAAGCATCACTGGTGCTGGAAGTGGAAAGACACATAATACAAAATATCACCAAATTGGGTTTTTTAAACGTAGCCCAGACAAGCATTTATATGTCAAAGTCACAATGGCAAGGTCAAAGGTCAAATCAATGTCAAAACAATAAGACTGCACACACCCCCAACCAATGTCCCTAATCCTCCCTGTCAAGTTTCAACTAAGAAGTAATTATAAAGCGCTGAAATTGATGTAACCATCATCTGATGCCAAAAAGGGATAGTCCAGTTCCAGCAAGAGGTTAAAAAACCACCATTTCATGAACATTTTATGTGGATCTGTTTTCAAAGATTTTGTCTAATTATAGTTACTAAAGTATGTAAGTTATGTGAAAATCACTCACATAAAGTTATCTCTAATACTTTCTTTTTTTTAACCAAATGTTACATTTCTATATAATTTAGATGCTACATAGCACCAGGCATATTTCACAGTTGTAATCCATGGAATCTAGGTTTCTCAGATTAGGTTCATTCTAAAACTCGGACTTCTGTCCAACTTGCAATTCTACTTGGACAAAGCGGCAATGGGGTGGGGGAGTGTGGATTTAAGGGGTGGGGGTATCTCTAAAATATTGCTAGAAACCCCCACCTGGGGTCTCAGTTTCCTCAACAGTACCAGGCAGCAATGACCTGGAAGTGTTTCATTTATACAAGATTGCTTTAATGAAAAAGATTGCTTTAAAAACCCCACCTGGAGCCTCATGTTTCCTCAATAACATTAATTACTTGGATACTGGGCAGCACAACTCCACGATTTTGATGCATTTTATATTCTAAGAAGGTTCCTTTGTGTCCAATGATATTTAGAACACTAATGGTTTATCATTTTTGTCTTTTTTTTTATTTTGAATTCTTATCTCAGAAAATCTGCATTTCACAGATCTAGATAATCCAAAAAATCCAAATCTGAATCTGGATTGCACAGATAATGTCTGTGAAATTCGCAAACTGATAAATCTGATGTATTCTTCCAGTAATGCGTAAAAAGTGACCTACTTTGAAGTACATGGGTGGACACAAATTAAGATACACTTCACACGAAGATAAATAGTATTCAAGTTTGGCTTATCTTAGCCTTATAAATAATTAAATTGCACAAAATCAACAACAAATATCATGATAGGCTTTGTTTAAGTGCATTTTGTTCCTTAGTATGTGCAATTTTGTTGTTTGTACCACCTATATTTAAACAATTTTCTGATAACCGTTTATCTTCATGTCCATTTATCCTTGTGTCCACCCGTGTAGGTCGCATCGGTAGGGTAAAATAAAACTATAGCCAATGTACGGGTTTTCAATATATTCGTGTTTTCGATCATTTAAGCTATAAGCACACAGCCTCATTTTTCGATGACATTTTTATACTTTATATTATATTTTAGAATGCTGTCAGAATGAACCTGAGACTTTGTGGATTTAATTTTGCTGTTATATGTCTGATAATCTTGGTTACGTTGGTTTTAATACACATCACTGTCCATTTATGTTGTCATATCGACAAACCGTCCATCAAAGATAAATAGTTTATTCCCAAATTTATTCCTCTATTTACAGTAATAATTCTTTACAATATATATATATATATATATGTTAATATACAGTACTCACATAAATTAATTTTCGTAATTTCGTGGTTTCTATGTCACAAAGAAAGTTTGTTTTTTACTTAGAAAGAAAAGGTCCCGGAATTGCCGGACAGAAGAATTGGCATTCTCAGGGCCTGTATTCACAAAAGGTCTTAGACTTAGCCAGGTCTTAGGCTTAAATCCAGTCTTAAAGTTAAGACTTTTGTCTCAGCTAAGTGTTGTCTTAAAACCATATTCACAAAGGGTGACTTAGCTAAGTCCAAGATTATTAAATAACCACAGTGGTTTTCTGTGTCATGTGACCTTTCTTTTCTATTCAAACTATACTATTGGCGACATATATCCTTCATTTAATGCATTTTATCTGAGGAAAAGTGCTGTTTTGAAATGGAAAAACTTGTTCCCACATATAAACTTCCCAAAGACTGCTTTAGTGAGGTGTTCTGTATAATTATACTTTATTTACACTTTTATAGCCATTTCAAAGTTTGAAGTGGAGAAAAGTTTATGGCGGCCATATTTAAGTCCTCTTTACAAAATTTAGTGCTAGTGGGCTTAGTCCACTACCAACCAGTCTTAAAGTTGAGCCCTTGGCTAAGCCTAAGACCAGTCTTAAATGCTTTGTGAATGCCACTAAGCCTAAGACAAAAGTCTTGGCCAGAAAATTGAGACAAAAGTCTCAACTTTACTGCTACCCTGCATAAATTGGCCACAGACATAAGTTGGCCCTGGCTCATCTACAGGCGCCAGAAAAACAAATAGGTTATTGTACACCAATGAAAACTGTTGCATATAATAAGTTTAACAATAATACATGATTTCAGAGTTAGTAGGCCACTAGCTCATGTTAAAGCCCTGTGAAGGTGTGGTGAGGGCGGCCAACTTATGCAGGGTAGCAGTATTCTTCTGTCCGGTAACGCGTCAAAAGTGACCTACTTCAAAGTACACGGGTGGTCACTGAGATAAACTGTCATAGAGATAAACGGTCCTCAGAAATACTCACATAAAAACAGTTAAAAGGTTTAAACAACAATATAACACAAACCAAAATCATGGAAAGCATTGTTTAAGTCTGTTTTATTGTTTAGTTTCTGCGATTTTGCTATTTACACTATTTATATTTGAAAATTTGAAGACCGTTTATTTCTGTGACCGTTTATCTTAATGACCACCCGTGTAGGTCAAATTTTTAAAGAAAAACAGGGGCAAGTGAAGATAGAGGCGCCGCTCGGCAAACCGACGGAAGATCTCCCCCCTCGACCCATGTTTTAGTGGCGTTTCGACTGAATGCGCCTCTTTCTTCACTTGATCCGCCGGAAGGATTGCAGAATTCCCCTCCCGGAAGTAGAAAGGCGTAGGAATATTACTGAATATTATTTTCTGCAATGATACTGCCTTGCCACCAATTATGGTCAGTGTACCAATTATGGTCACCCCCAGCCGGTCAAATAAAAGTAAATGCCATGGTGAGGAAAACATGAAGTAATTGTAAACAGCTAGAGTAATCCTATTCTAAATAACAAAAGATTATTAAAATATATTTTTAAAGGCTAAACAGTAAGTTATATTTGCAGAGCACCACAGATCAAGCATTATTTTCTGTTATATCAGTGGCTAAAATAATGGGGTGACCATAATTGGTATGAAGAAATTCCAGTTGTTTGGGTGATAATAGGGCATTTTTGGTGCAATGTACATGTACAGAGGAAATTGATTGTGCTGAAACGAAGGCAAAACTTTTGATTAGTAAAATAAACACACACTAATTAATATCTGTAGTGTTATTTTCATTTATTGAAGCACAGGAATTAATTTTCCTACACAGACGTGACCATAATTGGTGGCCAGGCAGTATAGTTCCTAAGTAAATGGAAAATAAGATACGTGGACAGGTAGACAAGTAGGCAGGCAGACAAGTAGGCAGGTAGACAAGTAGTCAGGTAGACATGTAGGCAGGTAGACAGGTTGGCAAGTAGGCAGGTCGGCTGGTAGGCAGGTCGGCGGGTCGGCGGGTCGGCAGGTCACCAGAACAAATATCCACACCTTTATGGCAGTATAATGCATGGTTTTTTTTGGTCTGATTAACCAATCAGAAACTTTGTTACATTGTTCCTTTATTTTATAATCTCCAAATATAAAATTATTTTTTGTCAATTTCTTTTATTATTTTATTTTATAATTTTTATAATATCTGTCGACCTGTCTACCTGCCGACCCGCCGACCTGTCTACCAGCCGACCTGTCTACCTGTCTACCAGCCGACTTGTCTACATGTCTACCTGACTACTTGTCTACCTGCCTACTTGTCTACCTGCCTGCACGTCTACTTAATAATCCATATATTTATTAATTTGTACTATTTTATTTCATTTTATTTATTTTTATTGGATATATATATATATATATGACGGAACTACTTTCAGCTATATCCGGGAGGGGAATTCTGCAATTTAGCCAATTTTCGTAATTTCCTAGTTTGTCTGTAGCAGAAATGGTTGAAATTTGGTTTGTTTTCAGTTACTTTGGAAAGGTCCCGGATTTGCCGGACAGAAGAATGCCTCCCTGGCCCAGGACGATAACAAAAGAAGGAACATGTACTGTCAGATATCATGGGCCCAAATTAAATCAACATACCCGTAAGGATACCTGGTAGCGTTGAATTAAAAGCTCTTATCTGTCCTGCCATCACAGTGTATCAAGGAAAGTAACATAACTTGCCGCAACAACATAGATAACCTTGACCTTTGCATAAGTGAAAAGATTTGGTTCAAGTCGCTGCTAAACAAAATTCGCCCTATCAGATGACTCGCCCCCCACCCCGTTTTCGCTTCAGATGAAACTCTCACATAGATAGATGATAGACTTACATATACATTAGAAATATGATATGCTATTGAACACTTAATTACAGCACACTGTAGAACTGTAGATATTCTTTCAAAAGAATGTATTGTTAATTCTTTTTTTTTTTTTGTAATTCTTTTTTTTTTTTGGCGGGGGGGGAGTGGGGGGGGTTACCGATTTTCAACATTAATATCAAAGAAATATACTTTGCATGCCTAGTAAAATCCAGTCCATCACATCCAATCAGAAGGAGCTAATTTTCCTCACTTATCAAAACCTTTAACATTATCCTCTCCATTTGTGGTAAATTAAAAAAAACTTGTATTTTAGTCTGTGCTGTGTTAGAATATGTTAGTTTGAAATTTTAATTCGTGCATGTACATTAATGGATAAATGGTAAATTTTGTCATAATTTTTGCAACAGCAAAAGAATACATGACTGAAAAAAAATACCTGTAGGTAACAAATAACTATATATGCAGCTTACAATGATTCTAATAAGAAACAAAATATTTTTGTTTATTATCTACTCATTGGTTGCAATATGTCTTTCTTTTTTAAAAAAACAAAAAACCCCCCAAAAAAACAATTTTTATTTCTATACATAAAATACACACCACAATCACAGTGTACAATTTTATAAGAAAACAAGAACTTTAACAACATATTACGACATCAAGCTGGGTATCACTAAACATATTTCCATTTTAAAATGTTACACAACTTTCAACAAGTAAATAATGCAGTAAAGTTACTCCAAATATTTGTAAATTTACCATGTTTGAATTCCAATTTAGCAGCATATTCCTGCTCAGGATATATTTTATTAAGATAATCATAGAAATTCCAAATGGGCAAGATACCAGCTGACCGTGAGATTTTGAAAATAAAAAAAAAACGTTGCTGTTAGATAGATAACATTGATTGGAATAGTCGATATATTATTTAAAAGATCTCCAAAACTTGTGCTACATGCATTGACAGGCAAGTTTTACCCAATTTTTGAAGTTACTTTAGACCAGAACCTTCTTACACAAACACATTCACCTAAAAGATGTATCATAGTTTCATTTTTCTGTTTGCAAAAGTTACAGATATATCATGCATCAATAAGTCACTTAATTTTGAATAGAAAATCATTAGTTCCTAGAATTCTGTATAACACTCTATATTGTATCCATATGATGTCATTATTCCTTATAGGTTTGAAACAGATCCTGAATATTAGTTTTCATGCATAAGTCTTTTGATATTTTTTTATGCAAAGTTTCTTCCTAAAACGAGTAATTCGAAATAGGATTCCCAGAACCATCCTTAATGAGGATTTTATAGAAATCTTTTCTTTGCCTTATTTAAAACCTTAACCTGATTTGGAAGGAATGGCGTTTGGTGCATTTTAAATTTCTCTTTCAGTTTTGCCAAATATATATTCACACAAGTAGTAACTCAGTGATATTCCAAAAATATTGATTGATATTGTAAGCTTTTTCATGGTATTTTGAGGCAGAAAGTCGCCATTTTCATAAGTTAAGTCACCAATTGATATTATGCCTTTGTTGAACCAATCTGGTAGAACAACTTGAACATTTGACACTTTACAATTATTCCAGAGGGAATCACTAAAGGCATCATTTGTATTATTAATTGGAATATTGACAATCAGGCGACTCCGATAGTTTAGAGTTTGAGCCCAGAATCTATTATTAATTTGCTTAGATAAATATGAAGAATGGCTTGATCCAAGCAAAAGAAGTTTGTTTACTGATCCAAGATTGTGTTACGCAAACTTCAACTAGGGTGTGTTGGAGCCTAAATAGATTCTGTGTGTCAAAGTTATTTTTAGTGCACAGTCAAAGTTATTTAATTTTATTATATTTAACCCACCATCGCAGCACTACATGATTTGTCCTTTTCACTTTATCTGGCTTACCATTCCTAATGAATTTATAAAATAAAGTTTCTAATTTTTTGAAAATATCTTTTCTTGCTGATGATATTGACAGAAAGAGATAAATTAGCTTTGACAAAGCTAATATTTTTATGATTGCTATTTTTCCAAATGGTGTAAGGTGTCTTTTGCTCCAAACATAAAAAGTCGTTCCTGGCTTTGAATCACTAGTGTATAATTTAAGTCAACAATAGAACTGAGATCTACTGAAAAATTAAGACCCAGGAGAGTGGAGGTAGTGGATCCCCAGTCCAAATTCTTTTTAGTGTCAATTTTGTTGCCAGAGTATTTTTTTATCAATCCATATAAGCTTGGTTTTTGTCAGTATTTATCCAAAGTCCAGTTTTAGAACAAAAGATCTCAAAGACATTTAAGGAAGCTATTAGGAAATCTTTACTTCTATCTAAGATTGAAGGTGTATCATTGGCAAACTGTGTGATCTTATGTTCTTTTGCCATTTACTAAGATACCTTTCATTTTTGTTTTCATTTATTGCTAATAGAAACATAATTTTGGCACAGATGATAAATAAATACCATGATATTAGATCACCCTGTCTGCATCCACATTCAATATCAAAGAAGTCCGAACGTACACCACATTGAAGAACAGCAGCTTTTTACACTGGTGTTAATAACTTTAACCCATTGACAAAAGCTTTCTTTGAATCCAGATAAATTTAAGGCAGAATGTAGAAACTTCCAAGAACAGAATCAAAAGCGTTATGAAAGTCAATTATCATTAAAAGGCTAAGGATCATTTCCTGCTTTGTATAATGTATTGTTATAAATTAGTCTAATATTTTCACCAATAAAGCGACCACACATAAATCCTGATTGTGTGCTTGAAATGATTTTGTCTAGCTAGAACCATTTGTAATCTTGAAGTAACAGCTGAAGATGCAATCTTATACATGACTGATAGCAAGGATATTGGTCTCCAATACTTTAAAAATTGCCCTGGCTTGTCACCTTCAGGGAGACAAGAAATCATACATTGCCTTAATGAGATTGACATTTGTCCAGATGAATATCCAGAGTTCAACAATCACAAGACAAAATATTTTACTTTTATCCAAAATATTTTTTGTCATCTGACGGAAGGTTTATATGTTAGCTATAAATACAAGTTATAAATTTATAATTATATGATGCACAAGCCAATATGATAAAATACATTAATAATACCTGCAAACATTTTCCCCCAAGATAATTGGTATTTAATAAATTTCATATTGTGCACAGAACATGTGAAAACATTTTCAAATTCTGATCCATTAACAGCCATTGACATAGCAAGAAACTATACTTTTAGTAACTGCAATGAACTGGGTTAATCCCATCAAGTTACTATTTTAACTAGCTTCCCTCTTGAAGTAAGATAATGACAAATATTTGTCTGTGATTACATTATTGGATCTGATTTTTTTGTCAGTATAGCTAATTAAATATCTAGTTTTCTCCAAAAGTCTTAATTATTCCATAATTTTTCCTTCATAATTATGTTCCTTGTCTTTTACCAGGATAAGCTACTACTAATATAGTAGTAGTACAAGGACCCCGACATCCTGCTACTTTTTATCTTTTTTGAGCGATTTGATTGGTCGAGAGGGGTCGCGTGGCGTCACCATGCGCATGCGCGCGCTACTTTTTATTCCGCGCATGCGCACGGACAATTTTTGTTCGCGCATGCGCGCACTAGATCTTATCCCGAGCATGCGCATGCTAATTTTTAGGCAAAGAGGCTGTAGTTTGGGTTTTTCGGCCATATCTCTGCGAATATTGGGCGGATTTTTAAAAGTAAGATATCGTTGGATTCGTCATGAAGAGATCTTTCCAACCATATAAATATTGTTAGGGTATGTTTTTTAGGAAATGTTACAACTTTAAACACAGCATTGATATTATATTCACAATATTCAAACTATCCCACCCATAATTTGCAAACTATGTAAACATATATAACACAAACATGACTCCTGTTTTGTTTTAAAGAGAAGTTGATATTCCTCCTCCTTTAAAGAAAAACTTATGTATTCCTATTAAGCGATCTGATTGGTCGAGAGGGGTCACGTGACGTAGGTGATGTTGCCACAGTCGCCATAGCAACGGAAGTGACGTCACTTCATTTCCAATTTTTTACATGCGCATGTGCACGCTAGATTTTATCCTGCACATGCGCTCACTCTAAAATTTAAACTCTGCCCTAATCTTTTGCCCGCGCATGCGCACTCCCCTAATCTTTTGCACGCACATGTGCACTCCCCTAATCTTTTGCACACGCATGTGCACTCCCCTAATCTTTTGTACGCGCATGCGCACTCTACATTTTTATTCACGCACATGCGCATGCTACATGTTTATTCGCTCATGCCAGGCAAAGAGGTAAGTACTGCTTTTTGTAAGCGGTTTGTGAGCCACTTCTCTGCAAATATTTGGCGGATTTTTAAAAGTAAGATATTGCTGGATTCGTCTTGAAAGGGTCATTCCATCCATATAGCTTTAAACACAGCATTGATATTCTTTGTATTCACAATATTCAAACTATCCTACCCATAATTTGCAAACTATGTAAACATATAACACATACATGGCTACTGTTTATTTAAAAGAGATGGATGACCGAAAGTGCCCTTTTTGCTTCAAGATATTCTCGCACAAAGGCAATTGTCAACGTCATCAAAAGATTTGTAAACTAAGAGGCAGCCAACCCCCACCAGAAAAGAAACCAAGACTAGAGACGCACAGTCAGCCTCAGAGGTTACAAGGTTATTGCTGCAGACATTGTGGACAAATTTGTGCCAGTAGACGACAACTGCATTACCATAGAAACCTACAGCACGGAGGTGGGCTACAACAGGCTCCATGGACAGATATTGGAGATACAGCTTTGAGGGAGGTGATAGAGGGAAATAGCAGTATAATTTTGGCCCCTGAAAGAGTGGATAGAGGGAGACACATTCTTTACAATGTACCAACAGATGGATTGAGAGAAGGAATAAACACAATGATTGAAAGAATTAGAGATATTTATGAGCAGCAAACAACGGCATTTAAACTCAATATTTCACTGGGATTTATACTGAGAAACATTGAGACTGGAGAATATAGATACTTTGCCCCCAGCACGAACCAAACCATGTGGACACTCCCCCACTTAATCAGCTCGCGCCAGTCACTGAACATGGTGGAAAACAGACTGAGGGACATGAATGTGTTGGAACATTTGCAGGCTTCCAAACCCAACAGCCAGTGGAAACCATTTCTGGTGACTAACATGGTATTCGATGTTACCCCCACACAATTTCCCCTGGGAAATGGGGAGCTGCCTGATTACGTGGTCAACTGCAAGGGATTGTTAACCATGCATAAAAACACCAAGAGGCATCTGTATCGAGACAACTTATGTTTCTTCCGTTGTTTAGTTTACCCCAACTTGAAGAAAACCAAAGAAGCCTTAAGACAGTGGGAACAATTCATGGGAGAAGTCACCCCAGTCAGTTTACAAGTAATGCCTGACTTAGAACAATGCTTTAAGAAGAATCTTTATGTGTATGAGCTGCAAGAAAATGGAACGGTGGTGCCCATCTATCAAAGTTTCAACCATTTTGAAGAGGAATTAAAATTAAATCTACACAACCACCATTTAAGCCTCATTACAGATTTTCAATGCTATGCCAAGAAATATACCTGCCAGCACTGCCAGAAACTGTTTGATCACAGAGGAGATTAGAAACAACACCAAAAGAATTGCACAGGAATCAAAAAGCTTCAATATGTGGGAGGTATCTATACTCCACCATGCAGTTTTTCTGAAGAAATGTACCAGAGGACAGGAGAACGTCCATTTTTCCCCTGGTTTATCGTGTATGATTTTGAATCTCTGCTCTTGCCTGTGAATACAATTCAGCAAACCATTCATTGGAAAACCAAACACCACCCCATCAGTGTCAGTGTCTGTAGCAATGTACCTGGCTATGACTCCCCCACCTGTTTTGTGAGTCCTGATCTCAAAGTCTTGTTAAAGGACATGGTGGACTACATGACCGAGATAGCCACTCACATTTATGACTTGGCCAGTGAGATGTTTGATGCACCCTTAGCAGCAGATCTAGAAAAGAAGCTCGAAAAATATAAGCGAGAAGTAGCAGTGCTAGGTTTCAATAGTGCCAAATACGACATCAACCTCATCAAAGTGGAGCTTACTAAAACATTAAAGCTGCACAAAACCAACGATTATTTGGTGGTCAAGAAAAACAATCAATACATGTGCATTGCCAATCCAGAATTTAGGTTCCTGGACATTTCAAACTATTTGGCGCCTGGTTATAGTTATGCAAAATTTTTGAAAGCCTATCAGACAGAAGAATCTAAATTTTATTTCCCTTATGAATGGTTTGATGATGAAAGAAAATTGGAAGTCACCAGCTTACCTCCTCCAGAAGCTTTTTACTCTACGTTAAATCAAAAGAACACCCTGGGAGAAGGAGAGGGCCTCGTACACAATTATGAAATGTTGCAGCAAGTGTGGAAAAGGCAGGGCATGGAAACCTTTCAAGATTTTTTGGAATACTACAACAATTTAGACGTGAAACCTTTTGTGGAAGCAGTAGAAAAAATGCAAGTGTTTTATAAAGACATTGGAATCGATTTTTTGAAAGAATGTTTGAGTATCCCGGGTGTAGCCAGAAAATTTTTATTTCAAGACAGACACACCTTTTCCTTATTTGGACTGGAAGATGTTGATCTTTACAAGACCATCAAGAAAAATATTGTGGGCGGACCCAGCATCATTTTCACCAGATACCATGAGGCTGGGAAAACTCGAATCAGAAACAACAAACTGTGTCAGAATATTGTGGGGTATGACTGTAATGCTTTGTATCTGTGGGCCATAGGAGAAGATATGCCAGGGGGTTATTTTGTGAGAAGACAAGGTCCAGACTTTAAACCCAAAGTCAACAAAAAGTATCTGCACATGTTTGCCTGGATGGACAAAGAGACTGAATCCAAAGGCATTCAAATTCAACACCTAATGAATACAGGCCAAGAATACCGCATAGGTCCCTATTTTTGTGATGGGTATGACCACGTCAACAAAACTGTGTATGAATTCGATGGGTGCTGGTACCATGGACACAAATGTAGACTCACTAACAAGGCCTGGGAAAAATTTCCAAAATTGATGACCAAGAGGCAAAAGATGACACAGGATAAAGAGACATATTTGAAAGAACAAGGTTTTAAAGTAGTCAAGATGAAAGAATGTCAGTACCAGCCTTTACCACTGATTAAATATTTACCGCCTTATTATCAAAGCCATAAGAAAGCATTAACACAAGACCAAATACTAAAGGATGTAGTTGATGAAAAATTGTTTGGTATGGTAGAAGTCGATATTCAAGTCCCAGAACATTTGAAACTTATTTTGAAGAAATGAGCCCCATCTTTTGTACTTGTGATGTGCCAGTCAGTGCCATGGGTTCCCTGATGCAAGACCACATCACCAAATACAACATGTCCACCAAGCCTAGGAGAATGTTGATAGGAGGCATGAAAGCGAAAAAGATCTTGCTGTTAACCCCACTACTCAAATGGTACATAGACCATGGTTTGGAAGTGACAGAAGTCTATCAAGTCATTGAGTTTTCTCCCCAAGCCTCTTTTAAAGAGTTCAGAGAGAAAGTCAGTGAAGACGCAAAGGAGACGTCTCACCAGACCACTTGCTTTTGGGGGACACTATGAAATTGCTGGGCAACTCGGCTTATGGGTCCATGATCATGGACCAGGAAAAACATCAAAAAGTTGAATACGTCAAAGGAAACAGGGATATTGCACTGAAAGTAAACCTGCCCACTTTCAAGAAAATAGAAGATCTTGGAGACGATTTTGCAGAAATAGAATTGATGAAATCCCACCAAAAATTAAACCTCCCTATTCAGATTGGATTTGCCATCTTACAATACGCTAAATTAAAAATGCTAATATGGTATTATGACTTTTTACTAGAATACGTTGACAAGTCCGATTTTGAATACATAGAAATGGACACAGATTCGGCCTACTCTGCTATTACTGCCCCTACCCTGAGAGATGTGATAAAGCCTAAAAAACGACAAGATTTTGAAAACAAGTTATTCCACAGTTGTCACTTAGATCGAGTGCAACCTATCCTTTTTGGTTCCCGAGAGAGTGTTGTGCCAAACATAAAGCCTACGACAGGAGACAAGCTGGGCTTTTTAAGTTGGAAAAAGAAGGGACAGTGATGGTGGCCTTGTGTTCCAAAACCTACGTCCTAAAGGATGCGAAAGGGGAAGAAAACACTGCACTGAAAGGTATCAACAAAAACTTTGTACAGAATGCTCTTGCCACCAGCCAAAAAGTGCTAGAAACTGGAATTCCATTAACATCTACCAATAAAAGCTTCAGGGTGCACAATAACACCATTTTTACCTATGAACAAGAAAAGACCGGGTTTAGCCAATTTTATTGTAAACGTGAACTGGTGGACAACATCCATACCAAACCCTTAGATTTAGTGTTAAGTCCATGGCCTTCCAAAGAAGCATTTAGTTTTGATGAGAAGCATATTTTATCACCTGTCAGCGATCAATCTCATCCCTCCATCTTTGAATATTTACTCACTTTGGATAATTGCACAATTAGCGAAAGAGAAGAGATTGCCCTAGCTTATATCAAAGAAAGACGTTTGCATGATTATTATTTCGACCAAGCCTTACAAGCCTTGAAAGATTTCAATTTTGTGTTTGTACACATGCATCCATTTTGGGGTTGTGGGCAAACCCAAGAGCAGTATGACACGAGTGAAGACTATCCTGGTGCCAATATGTGGGGATATTGTTTAAATAAAATTGTAAAAAGTTGTACATAAACTTGAATGTGTTTTTTTAAAAATAAAATGTATATGGTTGTACATAAACTTGTTGTAAAGTTTTGTTGTTATACATATGTTGTTGAATATTATTGTAAATAAAATACATTTTGTTGATATAACTTTCTTTATTTTGTTCTCACCACCACCACCACATTCCACCACCACCACCACATATATTCTGCCACACCACTTGTACAGTAAAACAATGGTTAAGTTTTATGTCATTTATTTGGGAAATAGCCATGGTAATTGTAATTAAACAATTTTATATCCTTTTCTTTGATAAAATCTCTCTTCATCTTTCAAGATGTTGGCCCTCAATCTCAAATATTCTGGCGTCTCTTGTTTCAAGTCCATAAAAAGATAACTGTAGGGTCTCAGAGACATAACTCTGTCATAGACATCCACCAAGTACAATGGATCTTGGGGGTACATCTGTCTGGCCAAATGTTGAATCTGACTGGCATCTCTGGGATTTTTAAACAACACCACATAATGGGTGTTCAAACTCATGGTGCGTTGGTATTTACTTTGGTGAAACATATTCTGCATCACTGCAATCATGGACACATCTCTGTGGTGACTACCTCTGGTAAACACTTCTGCCACTTCACTCCCCAGTTGGCTCATCATATCGTCTAAAATAAGGAGACATGATTCTAACTCTTCTACCTCTGGCAATCCCTGATGAAAGTCGACCCCTTCCATGGAGGCATAAAGAGGCTGCCACTGAGTGTAGCACCATATCACTTTGGAGGGGACATTGAAGATCTTGTCATCTTTGAGTTCTAATAGTTTCTTTAAAAATGTTGATTTCCCACAACCCGTAGGGCCAGCCACCAGACAAGTAAATGGGTGAATCATTTTTGGCAGAGCTATCACTGTATAACCATCTTGGTCTTCCCTCGGGATTGGATAGAATTCTTGGTCTTTCGGGCGTTCACTTGTGCAGTCTTCATTCTTTAGTACTATTTGGCCCTTGCTATTGTCTACTGTGTAACCATGAATAGACTTGATATGTCTTTGGAGACTATCCTTTCTGGTAAAGGCCTTGGAGCACTCAGGACACACCTGCATCTTGACACATGGACATTCAGATGCAAAATGAACCTGAGTGATGGAATGTGACCATTTATATAGATATAAATATATGACGACACAAAAAATAAAAACACATAAAAAGACTTTTTCTATTTTTTTTATTTGAACAAAAACTTAATTATGAACACTTTATACAATATATACATATACAATTTTAAGGCAGTGTTTTAAAGACTGTTTAATTTTCTCAAAAAGATTCTTTTAATGTCTGCATCCGTATAAGGTTCCAGTTTCCAAACAATCTGTTCCATACTGTATCCAGCAAACATATATCGAGCAAACAGTACACAATAATGTCCACACACAGTAGAAAATGGTTCTTGCAACTGTACATCGTTGTACACATGGTTTTTGAGAAATTGTCTAAATTCACTGTACATTGGAGGCAGTCCATAAGCATCAAAGTACAGTCTTTCTCCTTTCCCATTAATGCAGGGAACAACCCAGTGACTTCCAGGTTTGTGAGAGCTGTCTGTGTTGCAGATATACAAACACTTTTTATTTGGTGGTGGTTTAGGGATCTCATCTGTAGCAAACACACCCACCTTCCATGCTCTTGGAGAGGTTGCTGACAAGATATCTCGTAGTTCTGAAGTGTTCATTTCAGTTTAAAGAGTGTAGTCACACAACACTTCTCTGAAACGGTCAATTTCAACCAGGTTGTCAAACTCTCCGTATACCACAATATTGATGGCTTGGGTGGTGGCTGCCTTAAAGTGGACTTCCACACTCACCACACCGTTTTTAATGAGATTTGTTTGCCCTCCTGCTTCTTCTAAGTCTGGTGTTAAATTAAACGCCACCAGAGAATACCCATTCTTATATTCTTCTCGACTGATAGCATTACCTTTATCCTGATGGAAGGCGTTCACCCCTGTAACTAGTGACAGGTAGCAGTTGATGAAATCTCCACTGGCAAAGTCGACCTTTAATGGTTTCATGGGGACCTGTTTTCCATCTACAGTGAGTCCGATGTGTTGCAATCCAAAATGTTGAAAGTGGAAAGGGTTTTCATTAAAAGCCCCATTCAGGGCATTGTTTGTGACAAATCCCACCACAATGCGCTTGGGTAGTTGCCCATTGTATAAGTTTTCCTCTGTAGAACTCCTGGTCCCAGTACTGATGAGAATGGTTTTACACTCGCCTCTGGTCACTGGGTATTTAGCATTGCTCACCTCTAAGGCTTTGGCATGTGCTTCTTGAATCACAGGGCTGATTTGTACTTTTCTCAACATAAATTTCACATCTAGTAATTGGACTTTAAAAGATGCTGCAACAGTAGGGCTGTCAAGACAGAATACATCTTTACTTCTGGTCAGCCTCAGTTTCATGGGCACTTGATTTAAAATATATCTGTCTTGAAACATCATGTCCACGTGCAACTTCCCAGCCATATCGATCATACTACTGATGGCTGCCATTGCTTTCCTTTTCACAAATTCCCCATTCTGAAAATTGTCTCCATCTTTGTACCACAATGCGGCTGTGAGTTGACTGTCTTTGGCTTCTTCTCCAAAACTCAGCAGAGTTTCGATGTAGGCTTTGTAGGGGTAGGTGTTGTTTGAGGTGGTTACCACTGTGTTTTTCATGGAAAAATCTACTTGACTGAACAGAGCGTGCAGAAAAAGGTTTGTGGGGGCCACATTGTCAGCTGGAGGGTCGGCATTTGTAGTGGGTGGTCCAGTCAGTGCATCTCCACTAGCTTTCACCACTTTGGCTTTCACTCGTATATAACAGCTGCTCAGGTCTATGTACTCGGAAACAGAGGCAGGGATGTTAAATTCAATCGTGTCTGAATCATTAGCAACTGGAGTAATAGGACCCATTTCCAACCACCTCCCCTCTTCAATGCTAGTTTGTGTAGACGGAACAGAAAAAAGGTCCAGCTCATTTTTAACACAGTCTGATGACAAAGGGTGGATGAGAGCCATGCTTTTTTTTGGAAGTATTGTTGATAACTAGAAAATATCCTTCTTTGGTCTCTTGTGAGATGTTGTTCGTTTGACGACTGAACTGGAACTGACACGTTTTCTTGGATGCGGTGATCTTTTATTCCCCTCCAGTGCACTCAACCCCGTCCTCAGAGCCGTTTTCCCAAGTTCGACAGCTCCTTTCTTAAGCAGAGGTGTGGCCAAACGCAACAATCCTTTAAACATTCCACCAAGTCTGTGTCCTCTTTGAAAGCGTGTCCCCTGAAATCCTGGCAACCCGTGTCTGGCTTGCTCTTTGTAATAGTTCATGTATTGCCTTTTTGTGGCTTCGTCGCAACAGTATTTTTCTTTTCTCATTTTTGACTTCTTCTAAAGTGAAGTGTTACAATGGACTTCCCAGTGTTAAATGGAACGGTTTTGTTTGTGTCACTCTTTATATGCACTTGGATGGAGTGAATGATTTCTCTAGAGAGAGGGTGATAGAAAATGTTGTTATAACTCTTAGTGATGATATGTCCCTCTTCCACTGGCACAATCCTCAACAGGGGTACTTTAGTATGTCCTATGAGATTGGGTTGAACAATGTCGCAATACACAAAAAGGTTGTAAAGACCACTCATGATGTCTGCAGGATAGGTTGATTTGTATTCAGCTATCTCATATGGACCAGTTTTCTGAAATCCAAGCATATCACTCAAAAATGGAAATAGAGTCACACTGTCTTCAGGATGAATTTCGTTGTCTTCTAGAGCAGTAACTTCCTCTCTTACTTTTAACCTCGTTTTCTTAGTGAATGAGAAAGTGCTAAACCGAATGGTGGGTGGTGGTCTATCTCTGCTAAAAGTTCCTTGATCTTTAGCTCGCATCTTCTCTTCGAATTTCTTGAGTTGGAAGTTGAGCTCTGTAGTCAATACTTCTAATGTAGGATAGAATCCTTCAGATATTTCCACTTCTTTTGGTCCCACTTTGATGACCTGCTCATCCGGGATGTTAAACCATGATTTTGTGTACTGAATTTCTGCCATGCCCACCTCCCACCCCTCTCCCACTGGAAGGTGAATAGGGTGGGGTAGAGGAACAGTAAATTCTCCAGGGGTGTTTTTTGGAAAGTCTTTCAGACTGGAATTACTTGGTAGTGTGATATAGAAGCTCATGATTCAACCTCTGGTTTGACACTGATGATTAAGAGGAGAGTGTCACCCTTTTTATAGTCTGTCCCACTGTCCACTCCACTCATCTTTGATTTTTTCTTCACCAACATCATCGTCATCACCCTCCTCATCCATGTCCTGTTCAACTTTAAATTGAGGTCCTGACCCTAGTAATATCTCTGGGACATTGGCTTCTTCCATTCTTTGAAGAAAATAGGTCCATCCTTTTGGCCAGTGTTTTGGTTTTCCATGCACACGAACAGCAGTATGAATCAAATCTGTGATGTTTGTCCCTGGAATAGACTTGCCATGCTCAGATAAAATTTCACCCCTATTGTTCCATTCTAATGAGGTCTTCAATTTTCTTAACAGAGCACTGCCTTTTGTCTTAAGAGTCGGGGGTAATGACGAACTTATGTCTTCTTCTTCTTCTGCCACCAAAGCATCCATCTGGGATTCTTGTTGCTGTGGTGGTGGTGGTAGATGGGGTGGGACTATGGTTGATAGTCTTGGTTTGGGGAGTTGTTGATCATAGGTGAGGAGACGGTCTATAGATTGGTTGTAGACTTTGATTTTTCTTCTTGTTTTAAGACGGGGTTCTCCAAGACTTCATACATCTCAGTCTTTGTATTTTTTGCAATACCGGGGACTCCTCTCCCGCTGGGATGTTGATGACACTGAAGGGAAGACTTGGGAATCACAATTTTTTCAATATATCGACTCATTTTAATATTTTTGACACTAGAGGTGCAACAACTGACGTGAGAATGGGTGCTAACAATGCTGGTAAGAAACCTCCTTTTTGCAATGCCTTCTTCTTGTCTTTCTCCTTGCTACTCTTTTTTCTGAGCAGTTTTAATTCTTTCTTGTATTTTTTCAACTTTCTCTTCTGTATCACACCGAGCGGGACGTTTCCCTGTAAGATGTTGTGGGCACACTCGGATAAACAGGTCAACAGGTGTTTGTCGGCTCCTTTTAGCACAATGATGGTGGTGGTTTTATCTCCCTCAGATAAAGCTTTTAAGACATGTCTATATTTCTGCAGACACATGTTCACTCTTCTACCGCCATGAGTTAAATGGTGAAGATGACTTAGGCAACGAGACTTTTATAATCTCGCAGGTGACTTTCTGGAATCCAACCGTCGTACTTTGGTGGCCAGTGCAACCATCGCACTAAGAGTTCTTTGGGGTGACCACGTCTGTGACGACGCTTTAACACTTTTTCCACCCTATAAAATTCGTTAGGAATAACCTTCTGTAATTCTTCTTCATAAAATGTTCCTTCCAATGTATCAGCAGCATAATCATGCAAGGTGGAGGTGGGATGCTCTTGTTTCCAACATCTGTCCACAACTTTAAATAGTTCCCCTGTCCACCGTTGATCGTATTCTCTGCTGAAAGCCTTTTTGGTGTGTGAAATTCTCACATAGTCACCAATCTCAAGTTTGTATTTCTTCTTTTTTCTCAATGATTGTTTTGATGGTTTCATGAAGTGTGGTAAGTTTTTTTCTGTCACTTTCGCGGGAGCCATGCCAATACACTCCTGCATCTTAGTCCCTCAGTCGCTGGAACACTCTCCCCCTTTCTTATCACACTCATCTACATAAAACCACAGGCTACAGATAACAACTCCATTGGATTGTTTATATTGCATGCCCCATCATGCAAAACATCTGGGAAGAGGTTTTATTTCAAATTGATGGAAAAAACACTCTCTCTTTTTCACTTATAAAAATCACTTTTTCATGCACTGTTGTAAAGAAAAGAAAAAAATGTGCAAAAAATATTAATTAATGCACAAATGAAGTCAATACTTTCAACAAAGTCATTTTATTCCTCCTCCATGTAAATGTTTATTAGTTTCGACATTAGTCCAATGTCAGTTGATACAATATACTTTATCACAGTATGACTGCCTTGAAGTATCAATGTAAAACTTCTGTAAAGAAATTTAATTTTTTAAATGATCCTAAACCCTCTCCTCAAATTGAAGGGAGCTGAAAAGATCCACTGCCAATAAATTCCTGTTTAATCATATTTTAAAGGGTGTGGTGTGTGATTACAATTACAACAAGAGCACTCAGAGAGTGCACACCTCTGCCAAGGCCCAACAACTCCAATATTGCTTATGAGTGCAATGATTAAAAAATCATTTCCTGTGGTCAGACATCAAAATCTGATCATCTGTTCCTTTTACCATTGCTGACATTTAGTTTATAAATTCATAGTGTCAATTTGCTATTGAATTGTTTTGGTTTAGTACCTTGTCGTTACATAAATTTTCTCTCTCTTTAATATTACTTCTCCTGCACCTTTGTTTAACCTATGGGGCTGTTCCACATTAGCAGTTGGATTGTAAATATAGGACTGAAACTAAGTAAGTGTACAGGATTAATTTACCATTTATTTTCACAAGAAATTGCAATACCCGCAGATGATCTAGTTGTAAGGTTTCTGTTAGAGTTAGAGTCCGGAAATGGAAATGTTGAAGGACAGACAAATGGACAAAAAATAGACAAAGAAAGTGACGGAATTACATAAATTTTGAAAGCAGCCTAGCTATGATAGTGATCTATCTGCCTGTCAAGTTTGAATTCGATTGGACAAAGCATTTTTGAGGTAGGGTCAGTAAAATAGAAATGTTGACGGACAGACAGACACACATCAATCTAATAGGCGGGTTGGTCACACGCAACCCGCCTAAAAAGTATGGGTTGGTTTCACATTGCAAACCTCTAGGACCAAGTATATATGAGTTATAAGCACTTGTAAGTTTTGCTATTCTTTTTTGACCTTGAAGGAGGGGCCCAAGATCAAATCTGAACATATCAGAAGATTTCTAGCCCATGATTTCCTATAGGTGGGTTTCATATTGCGAAACTCTAGGACAAAGAATAAGCAGCACTGTTAAATTTGGCTATCCTCATTTGACCTTGAAAGAGGGGCCCAAGGTCATATTTGATCGCATCAGAAGATTCCTAGTCCATGATTTCCTATAAGTTGGTTTCACATTGCAAACCTCTAAGACCAATAATAAGGGAGATATAGGCACTTCTTTTAAAGTCTTCTGCATGGGGTACTTTGGCTCTCCATGGATGACCTTGAATGAAGAGCTTCAGGTCAAATGTCTGTATGCTTGTACAGAACATATATTTGTTATACATGTGCCCTATGAAGAGGTTCAACCTTCTAGTTACGAGAACCAGCCAGTAGAAGAAAGTAGATAATTTTCAAAGAAATGCCCAGGGAGTTCATCTTGTCTTTCAGAATGAGGTTAATTTCAGTCGCAGTGAAACTTCCCTCCCAATGAAGATATCCTGCAAATTTGCTGAAGCTAGCTAGTGTAGCTTTCCACTGAGAGTGTTAGCGTCGAAAATGTTTATGCGCGACAGCAGTGGGGGCAGCATAGCGAACACTAAACACTAAGTATCCACCGGTTTTATCCAGTGAATACAATTAAACTATAATATTACATTTTATTTTGTCATTTCACTCTTAAACTTGTCTTATTAGCATAAAAATGTATTTTATGCCATTTCTCATTAACATAAAAGTATACACTGTGTTGGAAAAGCATGCGCAATATGCATGTATACTGCTAAGAAAGTAAAAGTATGTCCATGGAGTGTACAGTTTCATTCTAATTGGTGTAATCAGTTTATCACACCAGATCCCAGGTAGTGTTTATTTAAAAAACCACAGACTGATAGATTTATTGGTCATATAGGATACATGAAAGGATTTCTGAATCCCCCCTCACTAACCAAGAGTGAGCAGATCTGGGGACTAAGATGCAGGAGTGAATAGATCTGTGGACACTGTTGTTATAGGCACCAGTAACATCTTGCAAAATATCTATGTAGCGGTGAGTTTGTTTGTGTGTAAAAAACTTGTAAATTCTCCCCTTAATGGTTTTGATGGCTCTCTCTGCATAATTCGCCTTCACCTCATTCTGAGTCACAAAGTGATGCACCCCAAAGTTTTTAAACACCCTCTAAACTTTCTGTCCTATAAACTCTGTGCCTTTATCAGAACGGATACGTTTCGGTACGCTGTCTTGAAAGATAGAAATAAAGGCTTTGCTCACTTCCTCTCCAGATTTATTTTTTAACGGATAGGTCCATACATAACGAGAAAAAATATTGATGCAGAGAAGGACAAAGTGAAAGCCGTCATTATCACTAGCAATTCTTGTCATATCCATCAAGTCCACATCCCATTGTTGATTGATTTCTTTCACAAACACACTGTTCCTTTTAATGCGCCTTCTCACAGGTTTGTGCAAGCCATAAGCTTTTTTCCCACTTAACCAGGACTGGACATCCTTTAATGAAAGTGAAGGGTATACTTTCCTCACAAAGTGATAGAGTTTCTGCGGTCCGGAAAAACTGACTGGGTGTGCTGGATCAAAATAAATAGTGTCCATCCATGCTTCAATCTTTGAGTTCATTCCTGCTTTTTACACTGGGATTTGGTAGAATGTAGCCCAGAGAAGATGATAGCAAAGTCAACCAAATGTCTTTTAAAACGTGATTTCTAGTTAAGTTTACAATACAGGCACAAATGACACAGACCAGAATAATCATCTGACACGTGTATTTTATGAGAGACTTTTGACAAAATTGATCCATGTGCCTTCTTCAATGACAAAACGTCAAATGAATACAGTTTGACCTCATCACACCATTATATACATAATTATTGAAACAGAATTAAAATTTTGTTTGATGCATGCTGCTCCTTTCTTCACCATATTTTATGTCACACAGGCTAAAATCAGTATCTTACAGATGATCTTGACAAGATATCTTTCAGGAGACGTATCCATGTGAAACAAACAAACAAACAAAGTGCATGAATGTTACAAAAACACACATATTTATATGATTTATTTTACTCTATCACTAAATCAATGAACATTGGATTTTCCACACCAATATTTGATGTTTGGTATGGGTGGTGGAAACACTTGCATTTTTTCTACCACTTCCACAAAAGATATGCTGTGACTGTCACTTCCGATAAATTAAGAGCCCTGCGCATGCGTGGAAAAAAATTTAGCATGCACGGAAAATAATTTAGGGGAATTGCGCATGCGTGGAAAAAAAATCTAGCGTGCGCGAGATAAAAATTAGCATGCGCATATGCGAGATAAAATTTAGCGTGCGCATGCACGAGATAAAATCTAGTGTGTGCATGATGACGTCACTTCCGTCACCATGGCCACCGTGATGACATCACCTACGTCTCGACCAATCAGATTTTTTTCATTTCCGTCACCATGGTCACCATGATGACATCACTTCTGGCGTCATGGAAGCCATGATGACATCACCTACATCATGTGACCCCTCTCGACCAATCAGATCCCTCAAACATGACGTCACTTACATCGCCATGGTGACCATGATGACACATGACCCTCTTGACCAATCAGATCCCTCAAACATGATGTCACTTCCATCGCCATGGAAACCATGATGACGTCAATTACATATCGACCAATCAGATCCCTCAAAAATGACATCACTTCTGTCGCCATGGTGACCATGATGTCATGTGACCCCTCTCGACCAATCAAATCGCTCGAAAAAGATAAAAAGTAGCAGGATGTCGGGGTCCTTATACTACTTATAGATGAATTAAATAAATATCAATATACATGTATATATGTTTGTAGAGAATCATTAAGACTGGTGCCTAATGTTTCGAATATTTTAATCCCCAACTACATCAAGCCCATTGTAACTATGTTATTGTTCCACATTTTTTGAGTTATCATAAGACCTACCCAATTGTCAAATTGGGACCTTGACATGAATGATCCTGACACAAATGGTGGGAAAACTGTGTGGTCCTAATTAAACACAAGATGCATTACATAAGTTGTGTGATATGCCCACAGTGAAAAAAGTGGTCAGATAGATCAGCCCTATTGACTTACGATGATCATGATTCAAAAAGATAACACTAAACAGCCACTCACATTCTAAAATAATCTGTAACCTTGCTTCAAGTAACGAGATTGCACAATGGTTAGCCTTTTGATTTAACCCGGTAGGTCAGATTTGATAATCATGGAAGTACACTATTTGGCAACAAGGTGACACAAGGATTCAAAGGACCAAAAATGATACTTTTATCCAACATAATTATATCCAACAAGAATTCTGCTGGGAAACCATGTACCTCAGGACACTTCTGATTCTTCATAGATTTCAATGCCTTAGTTATTTCTTTGATTGTAAGACAACCTTCTAGAAGGCTTGATTCATTTTAGACAGCTTGGATAGACCAGTTATATTATTCAAATCCCTCACACAGTAATAGAGAATTTTAGTATCTCTCCTACAGAATTTTTAAGGCTGAAGTAAATTTTATAGTTTCACTTCTTACTTGTAGCAGTAATGTTTCAAGGAATGGGTATCAGAAATAGTTAAATTAATCAACGAACAATGAATTTGCATAAACAAGTCTGGATTATAGACAGCCACTGCATACTTTAATCAAGTATTTTAACATATTTCAACAATACTCGAAATGAAATAGAATTTACAAGTGATTTATTCAATAGTGAGAATCTCAAATCACTATTTCTCAGTTGTGCAATGAGCTACAACTCTGGAATCTTATGATGTTATAGCTAACCACAAAATAACTCAATGGCATACTTAACAAAGTCCTCGAAATGCAATGGTTTTTTTTAGTTATAAGCGATACAGTGATTTACTCAACAGGGAGCTACTGGTCTCTAATTTCACTATGCTATACCGCTAACACAAAAGTATATGGAGAATATGTTAAAACAAACACTTTAAATGCACCAATTTTCAACTTACAAGTGATTTACTCAACAGTGAGAACCTGAAAGTAGCTATAGCTCAGCTATGCATTGAGCTACAGGTCCGCAATTTGGCTATGTTACTGCTGACCTAAAAGTAGGTGAATAGCATATGAAAAGATATAGGCTAATTACAGTACTAATGAAGTTATTGCACATTTTGCTGTTTCAATATTTAGCTAAAACGTATTTCAACAAAAAAATCTAAATGTGATAGTGTCAGAGTTAGAAGCCAATTACTCAAATTTGCAAAAAGTACTATTACTCACTAAGCTTTAGGCCAAAAACCTAAAAAAAATTTGAAGGGCATAAAAGACCGTTGGGATAAGTGTTTAACCAAAAATATGTAAGTTCAGTAGATTAAGAGAAATCTACTTGACACATTTCATTAAAGGATGCACACATGCATGCACACAAACATGAGATGCATTTCATACTCCCCCTCCTGGGCTAAAGCCCAGCAGGAGATAATAAACACTTTAACTGTCAATATTTTAAATTAACTCTTGACTGAATAGTCAAATTCATTTATATTTCTTAGAAAAAAAGAGTAATATCTTAGCATCATTAAATTTTATACTTTTTTGATGCATTTTAGATCATCATGCTGGTTAAACTTGAAAGCAAACTCACATCATGGTTGTTTTTGCCATCTTCTACAATTTCTGGTTGTCTAGCCCCTTGATGGGATATGACACAGCCTTCATTCTGCATGATTGAGTGCATGATAGCACTTGCAGTTTTTTCATCATTGAAGTATAGTGCTTTCTTCTGCATGTAATACTGTTCAGCACACAACTTATTAGTGTTGTCCTCTTGGAATGGACTTGGAAGGTGGTTGCTGGAAGTGAACTGCTATCAATGAAGAATGTAGAATCGCATTCCTTTACATAGCTCTCTCCCTTCATTGTACGTCTTAACCTTTGTGGCAGACTATGTTGGTCGTCTGCTTTATATTTTTCCAACCAATAAGATTGTCAGCCTTCAAAAACTATTGCTTTATAGACGGATCCTTTCTGGCAGCTTTGAAGCAAGGAAGCAAATTTTTTCTGTTTTCTCTCACAGTCATTCAGGAAAGTCTTTCCTCACATAATAGGTCTTGTCCTTCAGCCTCCGGCTTACTAACCATATCTCTTCTCTGTCAGGACAGTACTAGAATTGAACTGTAACTGTTCTAGGTCTCCTTTTACCATAGGAGATCTGGGGGTAATGTACCTATCCTGTGGACTCTTGATATCAATATTTCATTACTCCTGTTGATCTTCAATGATTCCTTAAATAACATCTTCATTTGGTGACTCAGGAGAATGCTTCTGCATACTATTCTGGAGCTATTTCTTTCACTTTCATTATTACTGAATTTCTATCAATGTCAGTTAGTCCTTCAATCCTTGTTTGGAGACAACTTGGTATCCATTCTTTTAACTACTGATTAACTATTTTAACTATTGCTAGCTGCCCACTCATACATAACGATGCATCAGTAAAGTGCAAAATAACACATACGATACACAATCTCAACAAATTACCAAATCACATAAGTTGTGAAGTGAGTGACATAGTATACCTAATCACCTGTAAAAAGTGTGGAAAATACTATGTTGGTGAAACTGGGTGTGCATTCAGATCAAGGATATATGAACACACTATAAGGGGCATTCAGTCAAAGATCTGCAGTTCTCAATTCTGGAATGGTGTTCTCTAAAATACAACACACCTACACCTGAGCACAGAAAAAGGCATAAAAGGTGGTGGACGTGGAATATTGTAACAATACATCCAGTAGGAATTAACCAATTTATTTAAGTGGTTTCCATTTTATAGCATTGCTCCACACTCAGTTTTTTATTCTCATTTGTTCTTGAATGGTAAAACTTGTGTTGAACTTTAACATTGGGAGCAAATGTTTTCATATATCAAATACAAATTATTCTGCAATTATATATATGCTTTGCTTTTATTATATATCACGTTGTTCAGAAATGTTAAGAACTGTTTATGAAGCTTTGCTTTTATAGTGATGCCATCCAGTAACATCCACAAGATTGACTTCGACTTAATAACTGTCTGAAACTAACTCACTCTCCATGCTGTAATAAATGTTTCAACTGAAACACTCTTATATTCCTACAAGGGGCAATCCACGAGCCTTTATGGCAATGACAGGACTAGAAAAACACAAGTTTTGAGCACATTTAATTTCATTGACACTTTACACTTATTGAGTTATTGCATTATTTTCAACTTTATTATAAGAGGCTGGTATATATGGCTGTTCAACAGTAATTCGTGTTATAAATTATAACAAGAATTGGGGTGATGCAATGTTGTATGATTTTCGGGCGAGTTTGTCCACTTGCATTAGTGTGTCCCATTGTAAATAAACAACATGGCGACAAAAGTTATGAAAAGTACTAATGATCCAAATTCCATAGACAAAGAAGTTTTGATTCATATCTTACCACATAAATTGAGTTCACATAGATTTAAAAAGTTTATAGAAAAGTGTAAGAAGAATAGACTTCCCTTATCCGAAAAATATACGTAAGTCTTTTATTATCGCTCATTTATAAAGTGGTGGAGCCATTAACGCCCACGCCCTCCCCTAAATTAATTAAAGATGATCACAGTTACACAATAAATTACCAATGTATATGATCACTTTCATATCAGAGTGTCTTTGAAACCATCAAGGACGGGTCATCCTCTTGATTTCAGAACCGTCACGTTTTTAAAGTCAAAGTTGGGGTTTTACGTCCTGTTCAACAGGTAGACCGAGTTTCTGTCCCGTCGCCAATTGCTATTGATATACTGATAGACACAATGGCGAGGGACAGAGCTCACATGTACTTGTTTTCTGTGTAAATTTTGAATGGCATATTTGTACACATAATTTCTGAAGTGTAACCTGTTATTTACATTCTTTGAGCTATGTATATGTGCCGTTCACTAATATTTAATGCCTATCCTACTGGTATGTGTATAGTTCAACCTATTTTTAAAATGTAAACAAACCTTTAACAGTGCACTGCTATCTGCAAAAAAGAAATTCCTGGCTTGTAAAAGCAGTTTAGTGTAACAACATACGTATTGTAACCTAGATACAGCTAGTATCAGTGAACTCAATTTAATTTCAATGTTTAAAAGTACTTTTCTAAAGTAATAAGTTAAAAATATTTTATCTTATTGACTAACAGCTAGGATATTCCTAATATTATAAACATGCCTCTTTGTTGATATTTAGCTGATAAAGAAACATTATATCAAAGACTGTTTTCTTAAAGTGATATTGGAATTATCATGAATAAGTCTAAAACCAATTCACTGCCCTGCTTACACAAAAACAGATAACAAGTGGCAGTCCCATCATTGTGGACTTGTGTAAAAATACATAAACACAAAAACAAACATTCAGCAAAAGGTTACTGGGAAGATTCAAGATGTCAGGAATGATTAAACCTAATGCATGTTAGACAACCCTTTTCTGTTATGAATCTCCCTGATGAAAAAGTAAGTATTATGTGAGGTGCAAGAATTGTTCTACTGAACTCAGTGGCTCGATAAAAGGCAACCACTAATCCCCTTACTTGAAAGTTAAAATTTTAAGCATTTCTTATAAATGTTACTGGAATGTAAAGTTCATTGCTTCATAAAGAAATTACTTTATTAAAAATAAATATCTTAGAAGTTCATGAAATAATTTTAAAATACAATCAATGAGGCTGAATTTGGATTATTATTTTTTTTAACATCCATATTCTAATTTTCTAAATATTTTATTGTACACTTAGCTTATATTGGCTGCTGAGCTAACACATGCTTTTAGTGAAAATAGATTGAAAGAAAGATCAGTAATTAAATAGATTATGTTTTATTTTTTTAAATAAATGTCACAAATCTTTCTGTCTTTTACAAAAATATTTAATCACTTTATTTAAAAAAATTATAATTTATATATTTTATGGAAATTCATGAGCATTGCCAATGACAACCATATTTTATTTGGCTTTCAAAATCCATATATTATTTCACATAACAAAATCGCGATTTGTTATTTATTTACACTGAACTAACACAAATCATGCATATTTAGTATTTAAATATGTAAAGACATCAAGGTGAAGTGCTTTTTGTTTATGGCGGCCGGGTGTTAAAGCAAATAATTTGTAAAATGTTTCCATGAATGGTTCCGCTTGTTTTCTGATCCATCAGTGACTGTTCTGAAACCATGCTGATTTCATAATTACTAGTATCTATAAAGTTAAAAACGGATTTTCTATCAAAAAATTTAATTCTTTAAGAAAGGTGAGGGTGGGCATGAATAGGTATATGGGCATGAATTAGTCCACCATCACTTTGTGTATAATTATTTAACAGTTTACCAAAAATATTACCAGCAGTGTGTCATTATTACTTTTCAAAAAAATATTAAAATACTTTTTAGATGATTATACATAGCCAATGTACATGTTTTTGATATATTCACATTTTTAATCACTTAAACTAAAAGCTCAAAGTCTCGTTTTTGGATGAGATTTTTATAATATTGTAGCAACCTTCCAGTCAGGTCACTGGGTCAGATTGTATGGCCAGTTTAAAAATGTATAAGTCTCGTGTTGTGTTCAGAAATTCAAAACGTGAACCAGGCTCAAATGACTTCAAAATAAGAGCCACTAACAATGAGGGTTGATATCAAAAGGACTCCTATATCAATTTAGTATTCAGTTGCAACAGAAAAATATGACTTAAAAATCAACAATGTAATTTATTTAATAAATTACACACACCAATATTAAAACTGGTTAAAATATATTTACAATAAAAATATACCAGTTCACTAAAACCCAAAAATAACAATTTATCTTTAAAAAGAAAAGAAAATCACCATTTCTGACTCTTTGGTTACAAATTTTACTACCCAGTTATCCCCATTTAAAAGAACGAAGTAGTAAGATTACCAAATAAGGAATGATGAGGTCAAAGCCACTTCAAAATCAATATCATTTACTGCAAATCAACCAGTAACTGTCTTTCCTTGGCAAAACTCTTTCTAATGATTGTCCAGATTCAGTTAAAAAATATAACCAAATACAAACTCAAACAATTAGGTTTGACATGGTTTAAACCAGCTGTTTGTTCCTTTGTCATGGTTGTCAGGCAACCAACTTGACTCCGTAAATCTCCGAATTTACATGAATATATAGACGTTCAACATATCCCACAATGCTTTGCGAAAGCACCAGAGTACACCGTACATCACCGTATTACACAGAAAAGTGTGACGTCACCCTCAAGCTGGTGACCAAATGACAAACAAAGCTTATATTGTAAAATCTCGCCGAATAACATGAATCTCTGTTTCTAACATCTTAAACCCAATATTCTGCAATATTTTATTGTAAAATTGCTTTACACCATCTTAAAAACGTCTTCTATCGTGAGCGATTTTCCAAACCCCACAACATATTACATGGGATTGAAATAAATATTATTTCAGAAGTTACCAAATTACCTCCATCTACTCAAAATGCAGTATTGTAAATCAAACTCTTTGTATTTACAAGGCTACATATGCAAAAGATTAAAAACAAATATAACTGGCAGTAAGAATTATATTCATACTGGTAATAACGTTTTATATTAACATTAGACTAGAGATGTCCATTTAATGAACAATACCAGAAAAGTGGTGTAACATGTGTAAATATAACAACCAATAATAATAACATATTATATTGATATACTTGCTAAAATGTAAGTACTTGCCATGTTTAATAACCAAACTGACACATTAATAACACAACTTATCATTCGGTACATATTCAGACTAAAATTTAACAAAAGAAATTGGTACTGTCAATTAATTCGTAAAAGTCCATCTGCCCTGGGATAATTGTCTTTTCCTGTAATTGTCTCATTCTACTTTCAATGTCCTTTCTTGCATCCCTTTCTCCCTTTAATTGTATCCACCGGAAGCATCCGGTGGATACTTTGGTTTAGTGTTCGCTACGCCGCGTGTAGAGAGATTTTCGGCATTAACGCTCTAAGAGACAAAAAACAGCAGCTAGGTTCACCAAATTTGCAGGATATCTTCATTGGGAGGTAAGCTTCTCTGGGAAGGAAAATAGCCTCATTCTGAAAAACAAGAGGGCCGCCACGGGCATTTCTTTGAAAATAATCAACATTTTTCTACTGGCTGTTTCTCATAGGTAGAAGGTTGAATCTCTTCATAGGTGATATGTATAACAGATATACATGTCCTCTACAACCTTGCACACATTTGACCTTGAAGCTCTTAATTCAAGGTTATCCACGGAGTGCCGAAGTAACCCACATAGCGGACTTTAAAAGTGCCTATATCTCCCTTATTATTGGTCCTAGAGGTTTGCAATGTGAAACCAACCCATAGGAAATCATGTGCTGCGAATCTTCTGATGTTGTCAGAATTGACCTTGGACCTTGGACTTAAAAGTGCTTATAACTCGCTTATTATTGATCCTAGAGGTTTGGGATGGTAAACCAACATATAGGAAATGATGGGCTGGGAATCTTCTGGCGTGGTCGGATTTGACCTTGGGCCCCTCCTTCAAGGTCAAACGAGGATAGCCAAAGTTAAAAGTGCTTATAACTCGCTTATTATTGGTCCTAGAGGTTTGGGATGGTAAACCAACAGATAGGAAATCATGGGCTGGGAATCTTTCTGTGTGGTCGGATTTGACCTTGGGCCCCTCCTTCAAGGTCAAACGAGGATAGCCAAAGTTAAAAGTGCTTATAACTCGCTTATTATTGATCCTAGAGGTTTGGGATGGTAAACCAACATATAGAAAATCATGGGCTGGGAATCTTTTCGTGTGGTCGGATTTGACCTTGGGCCCCTCCTTCAAGGTAAAACGAGGATAGTCAAAGTTAAAAATGCTTATAACTCGCTTATTATTGGTCCTAGAGGTTTGGGATGATAAACCAACATATAGGAAATCATGAGCTGGGAATTTTCTGGTGTGGTCGGATTTGACCTTGGGCCCCTCCTTCAAGGTCAAATGAGGACAGCAAAACTTAAAACTGCTTATAACTCACTTATTATTGATCCTAGAGGTTTGGGATGGTAAACCAACATATAGGAAATCATGGGCTAGGAATCTTTTGGTGTGGTCGGATTTGACCTTAGACCCCTCGTTCAAGGTCAAACAAGGATAGCCAAACTTAAAAGTGCTTATAACTCACTTATTATTGGTCCTAGAGGTTTGGGATGGTTAACCAACATATAGGAAATCATGGGCTGAGAATCTTCTGGTGTGGTCGGATTTGACCTTGGGCCCCTTCTTCAAGGTCAAATGAGGACAGCCAAAGTTAAAAGTGCTTATAACTCGCTTATTATTGGTCCTAGAAGTTTGGGATGGTAAACCAACCTATAGAAAATCATGGGCTGGGAATCTTCTGGCGTGGTCGGATTTGACCTTGGGCCCCTTCTTCAAGGTCAAACGAGGATAGCCAAACTTAAAAGTGCTTGTAACTCGCTTATTATTGATCCTAGAAGTTTGGGATGGTAAACCAACATATAGGAAATGATGGGCTGGGAATCTTCTGGTGTGGTCGGATTTGACCTTGGGCCCCTCCTTCAAGGTAAAACGAGGATAGTCAAAGTTAAAAATGCTTATAACTCGCTTATTATTGGTCCTAGAGGTTTGGGATGATAAACCAACATATAGGAAATCATGGGCTGGGAATTTTCTGGTGTGGTCGGATTTGACCTTGGGCCCCTCCTTCAAGGTCAAATGAGGACAGCAAAACTTAAAACTGCTTATAACTCACTTATTATTGATCCTAGAGGTTTGGGATGGTAAACCAACATATAGGAAATCATGGGCTGGGAATCTTTTGGTGTGGTCGGATTTGACCTTAGACCCCTCGTTCAAGGTCAAACAAGGATAGCCAAACTTAAAAGTGCTTATAACTCACTTATTATTGGTCCTAGAGGTTTGGGATGGTAAACCAGCATATAGGAAATCATTGGCTGGGAATCTTATGGTGTGGACGGAATTGACCTTGGGCCCCTCCTTCAAGGTCAAATGAGGATAGCCAAAGTTAAAAGTGCTTATAACTCGCTTATTATTGGTCCTAGAGGTTTGGGATGGTTAACCAACATATAGGAAATCATGGGCTGAGAATCTTCTGGTGTGGTCGGATTTGACTTTGGGCCCCTTCTTCAAGGTCAAATGAGGACAGCCAAAGTTAAAAGTGCTTATAACTCGCTTATTATTGGTCCTAGAAGTTTGGGATGGTAAACCAACCTATAGAAAATCATGGGCTGGGAATCTTCTGGCGTGGTCGGATCTGACCTTGGGCCCCTTCTTCAAGGTCAAACGAGGATAGCCAAACTTAAAAGTGCTTGTAACTCGCTTATTATTGATCCTAGAAGTTTACAGTACGAAACCAACTCATACGAAATCTTGGGCTAGGAATTTTCTGATGTTAGATTTGACTTTGGGCCCCTCCTTCAAGGTCAAACAGTGGTTCACTGGCTTTGGTGAGTTGTCTTTTCAGTGGATAGAAATTTGCATCGGTCTCCGATGCCTAGGTCTAGTTGCTTCTCCAACTCGATGATCCTCTGTTGTTCCTTTATCCAGTTGGATCTCCTCAGGGCCTCCTTCTGTGCCTTTTCCTCTCTCAGCTCCATCTCTAACTGCTTTAACTTTGCCTCCTCCTGCTGGCGGTCAAACTGGCGTAGAACCTCCTTTGCCTCGGCCTCTTTCGTTGTCCATAGTCGGACATTGCGTTTAGCCTCCAAGACTTCTTGGACCAGCATGCCTTGGGATGTTGGCAAAGGATCGCAGGATGATTGTATGACTGCTGTACATATACTGGAACTGGAGGATACCTCACTGAGCTCCTGGAACTCTGGCAATCTGTGATGTTGCTGGCTGAAAGTGGTTGCTACTTAGCATCATACACACTGTCCTGGAAGGTTTAGGTGAAGATAATCCCATTGACAAAGGTCTTTTTCTGTCAGGAATGGGGTTATTGTTTGCAGGTCTGGGTGGTGATGACCCCATTGACAAAGGCCTTGTCCTGTCAAAACTGGGGTTACTGTTAGTCATTAACTGACTAACTGACCTCCCTTGCATCTGCCTCGCTAAATTATGGGTTGGCATTTGAGCTCCTTGAGGGTCTACAAAAAAATTTGTTATCCCTCACAACTGACTTTGATCCCATTTTTTTCTTGAGAAATTTCAATGACTGCCTCTTCGCATCAGATAGTCTTCTGAAGACTCTTTGGCATGCATTGCACTCCTGCAATTTCACTGTTGCACCTTCAAGCAAATTCATTGTAAAGTAAAGGCCTTTTTGAAGGTCTTGTTCATGCACTCTTGTACTGGATAGTGAAGAACATTTTCCTTCTCGCTATCACATATTTTTCCATGCTCTGGTTCAGAGTCCCACACTATCTCGCCCATGTCCCTCATCAGATCTTCCAGTATGTTTTCACCCACTCTGTAAAATATAATGTAGCCCTTATTTAGGACTTGCAACTACCAATTTCACAGTACATACATACTTCTACACTACCTGTACATTATAGTACAATCTTAGAATTCTAACTAATTTAATTATGACAGCTTTTGGTGTCTCCTATAAATGTAATAATTACAAAATTACATATTTGTTTGCACCCACACATCACATTTAAGCTCATTCAATCAACAGGGTGGTATCTCATGCTCAAATGCTTTGATATGGTCCATGTCCAATGTAATTTTTCGAGACTGTTGGGTTTCCTGTACCCTGTAATTCAAATCCCCTATTTTCTCAACCACTAAATAAGGACCATCCTTGTCCAAATTTTTGTTTATCACTAGGCATATGGTACACCCAAACCCAGTCACCTATTTTGAAGCTACGAGATTCAGTATTACGATCATAAGACCGTTTTTGCCTGACTGCACTCGCTTTAACAGCTTCTCTAACTTTTTCAAAGGCATTTGTCATGTAATATCTTATCCATTGGACATATTCTATGGGACAATTTGTTACATTCCTTTCATTTACAACACCATACATTATGTCTACACTCTACAGGCAGTTTTATTTCTTGGCCAAACATTAACAGATTACACCTGGTACTCTCCTGAACTGTGGTCTTATATGCCATCATGACATAAGGAAGGTGATTATCCCAATCTGATTTTTCGGAATCGCAAAATGATTTCAACGTTGATTTCAACGTCCGATTATATCGCTCCACTAGACCATCTGTTTGAGGTCTATAATGTGATGTGCGAATCTTCTTCATGTCTAACAGTTTACATATTTCTTGCAGGGTTAGCGAAGTACCTCTAAAATATGGAGTCCAATGGACTACATGTCCTCCGAAAAATGGAGTCCCAATCATTTTTTCCTGAGTCCAGTGTTTGCGTTAGTGTTATGAAATGTCAGGTACCTTATGGCTCATCAAAAAGGGGTACCACTGTATGAAAATTGAGTGCAAGTAATAATTTTTCTCCTGTAATTCGGGTACATTTAAATATATAGAAGCACCATCCAATTTCCTTTATATTGATAAATAATATGCATCTGTACATAAATAAATGTTAAAAATATTTTAAAAAGCTGAACCCCAGTCAACAAACTTCATTTTAGTCCAATTAGATTGAAATTTATTTTGTATGATTATTTTATTTAAGCTACAAATATGGCATTGATACTGTTTGAAAGATAAAAATTTGTAGTTTTCCTTGCTTTTTGTCTGACAAAAATTCATTGGGTAGTCCCAGAGATATAGTTTTTTTGTTACATCCCCTGTAAATATTTTCGAATTTTACAGCTTTTATTTTCCGGGCAACTTTCCGGGTTAAATAACAGGAGTTTCCGAGATTTGTTAGAATAGTTTGTCTCCCACGAAATTCACCGTTCTGGCTTGTCGTTTCGACTGTTTCCGTGCAGAGATCAGGCTTTCTTTCGATATATAACGTTTTGAGTAGATATGCTAGTGTACGAAATATCTCGCTTTACAATGGTGGACGTAAAGAACTTGCCAGGAAATCGCTCAAAACCATTTAATTTTAAAATATAAAGCTTATTTTCAGTGTTATATATATTGCTTGCATATCTACGCTTCCTGACACCGAAATTCGCTTCTAAAGCAGAAATATTTCCTTCATAAAAATCGTGTCCCGATGGACGCACTGACAAATGAAATTTGCGTCCAAATCTGAAATACCGCGTATTTAATATACTCGGACGGCGTAATCGCGAACCCTGTCTTGGAATAATCTAGACTCCAAATTCCTACCCTGATCAGACAAAATTTTTAAAGGTACCCCATTCCTACAAATCCATTTAGTCATACCAGTGTGAATTCGGTGTTTGACTAAGTTAGTTCACCCAAGTTGCCCATCAGGACTCTTAAAAATATGTCCTGATATTTGTACAATAATTGGGTCAAATTAGTCAACTCAGTTCCTCATAATGTTTCCGACAATTGTTCAATCAATGGTTTCAGATACTCAGGTAATTCAGGTAAACAACCGTCTTCCATTTTAGTCACACTACCAATGATTTTTGTCAACTGGTTGAGATTCTCAAATTTGCAAATCTCTTTCACAGGTTCAAGCGTAGCCACTGTACTACCCTTGTTAACTTTGATTGGATCAGGTCCAAAATTAGCTACTCTGATGGGTACAGTATTATGTTCAACCCTCACTAAAGATTTTGTAACTAACAGTCCTGTATTGTCAGTCAGTGTGGTCTTGGGCTCGATCAAACCTACTTTAAAGTTTGAAACCCAATGATTTGACATTCACAGTACCACTTATGATCATTTCATGTTTTGCTGGAACAAAAATTGTTTCCCTAGCTTGTATACGAGCACATCTAGTGCTGCCTTTCTTATGCATGTGTATCAAGTGTCCATTAAATTTCATGGTACCCTTTGCTACATTCAAAGTACATGCTTGCTCTTCCATGAAATCTAAACCCAAAATTGTACTTTTATCACCCAGTGATGCCACCTTCACTTGTACATTCAAACATTGACCTTGGACTTCAAGTTCCATACAAGTTTGACCAAGTACATTCATGACCTCACCATTTGCATTTTTCAAACGGTGGTCATTTTGACTCAGGAATTCTGTCAAAAAACAAACTATCTGCAAATGGTGTATGTTGATTCAGTGTCAACCAGAAACTCAGTTTTGATCCCCATCGCGCTCCCTTCTACATACCAACATGATGAAGTGATAGTTTCTAAAACACCTTCAAGTGGCCCTTCAAAATTTTCTGCTGAGAATGTGGGCCCAGTCCCAGCATTTCCTGATTTAACTTTTTGTTTGGGGCTGAACCACCACTGGATTTTCCACTGGTGGTTGGATTCTTTGGACAATCTTTAGAATACTGACCTTTTTCATGACACTGATAACATTCAACATCTTTCAAATTGTGACCTTTGTTTGATGTTTTCTTGTTTTGACAATCAGATTGTTTTTAGCTTTTGATGGTTTTCAAGTCGTCAGCTAGCTTATTTATCTGATTGTTGTTTTTCTTTAGATTGGACAAGATTCCAAGCCCATTTACAACTTGGTCAAGAACCCATTGTTTCTGTGCATTCAAACTAATGGTTGGAAAAGCCTTAGAAGCCAACCTTCGCAATGCATACCCATATTGCATTGGGGTCTCATTGTCCTTGGTTCTATTTCTAAACTCAGTTTTAAAGGTGGCCTCTCTTTCAGCTGGATTAAACCTATTTTCTAACTCATTAGATTAGAGCACCATAATCTTGAGTGATGTACGGTGTAATCCAGTGCTATCGCAAAGCATTGTGGGATAAGTTGAACGTCTATATATTCACGTAAATCCGGAGATTTATGGAGTCAAGTTGGTTGCCTGACAACTGTGACAAAGGAACAAACAGCTGGTTTAAACCATGGCAAACCTAATTGTTTGAGTTTGAATTTGGTTATATTTTTTAATTGAATCTGGACAATCATTAGAAAGAGTTTTGCCAAGGAAAGGTGATTATTTTACACTTTACAGTTACTGGTTAATTTGCGGTAAATGATATTGATTTTGAAGTGGCCTTCACCTCATCATTCCTTATTTGGCAATCTTACTACTTTGATTTTTAAATGGGGATAACTGGGTAGTAAAATTTGTAACCAGAGAGTCAGAAGGGGTGATTTTCTTTTCTTTTAAGAGATAAATTGTAATGTTGGGTTTTTAGTGAACCAGTATATTTTTATTGTAAATATATTTTAACCAATTTTAATATTGGTGTGTGTAATTTATTAAATAAATTACATTGTTGATTTTAACTCATATTTTTTGTTGCAACTGAATACTAAACTGATATAGTACTCCTTTTGATATCAAGTCTCATTGTTAGTGGCTTTTATTTTGAAGCCTTTTGAGCCTGGTTCACGTTTTGAATTTCTGAACACAGTACGAGATTTATACATTTTTGGAACTAGCCATACAATCTGACTCAGCGACCTGACTGGAAGGTCGCCACAATATTTTAGAATGAATGTGCAATTATATTGAACCAGAGACTTTGGGGATTTAATTTTGTTGATATTCTGCTTGGCATTGTAACATTGCTCTAATGTCGTCTTGGCATAATCCGGAAGATTAAATATTTTAATAACAGTTGTTTCATCGCCCAAACTCATGAACTTTTGCACACCAAATAAGGAAGTAGAAGTAACGACAGCAATAGATTAATTAACTTCGGTACTTTCTGTATGCAAAGTTGGGGTGCTGATTTCTTGTAGAATTTATATTATCACCCATTAAAAATGATTCTACCATGTTTATTGTTTGACTGTATGTTAGTAACATACATTTATAACCTGCGCTTGTGTCAATGTATGTTTTAATAAACAGAATTCCACAAAACTACGCTTAAAACAAGAATAAAATGACATTAATATATTAAAGAATATGAATGAGTTGTACAAGTCCTCTCATGAATTTGAAGAATTTGATCTTCAAGCAGCATATTTATTAAAATATTGTTAGGATTCCTAACTTAGGAAACCGCACAGAATTCCTCACCTCGCAGATATTCAATGCATACATGAATATTAATGAGTTGTAGAAGTCTATTCATGAATTTGAAGTATTTTAATTAAAACTTCCGTGACCTCACAGGTATTCTACACACATATTAATATTAATGAATTGTCCAGTTCTGTTCTCGAATTAGAAGTATTTCGTCTTTAAGCATCATTTTTATTAAAACATTGTTAGGAAATCCCACAGTTCCCAAGACATCATATATTTTCTATGCTTGCATGAATATTAATGAGCAACATGCATTGGGAATACCAGCTTGAGTTGGAAATGATGTGCAAAAACAAGTTTTGCAAATCCACTGAACAATAGTTGGGCAGGAAAAAGTTTGTCCAGGCTGTATCTCAGAAACCCATTTTGGAACCATCTTTGAATTTTGCTAATTTATGACTTGAATTTATTGATCTGAAAGTATGTGGTAAATTTGGGTACTTTATTCTTGTCTCATTTATGAAGTAGTTCAGATGATTCTGTGGTTAATATAAATGTGCCGTGAAGGATTACTTTTACTTGCTTACTTGACTTTTGACATTTTTTTCCAGTGTTATTTCTTGACATCTTTTTAAGGTGGAGTGAGATTGCCTTTGCATCAACTCTCATTTTATGTGCAGATATTGAGTGATTTAACAATCCAATTCAAATTAGGACATCAAATAAAATTTGTATTTCAAAGTTTTATAATACAGTAGACATCTGTTGAACATTCCTAACAAGTGCTGTATTTTGTATTTTTTTCCAACGCTGATTAAACTGTTGTAGTATTTTTTCTTGACTTTGTGTCCTAGGAGTAAAGTGACACATATTGTATCAGAATTAGACTCTGTTGATGATGTGGTCAACAGACTGGGTCTTAAGAGCTGTGAGATAGCAGGACTAACTGGACAAAAGCTCTTCCTGAAAACACAGTATCTGTCAGATTGTTTGCGGAGTGGCACACTTGTAAAAGTGTGTGCTGAACATACTTTACTCCAACAGAACAAGGTATATTATCTGATCTAGTAGTGTTAAATGTGCAAGACAAGTAGTTAGGTGATAGTAGTAAATCGTATGAAGTAGTGAAAAATGCTAAAGACTATATTCTTTGGGACAAAGTCTCAAATGAATTTCTCACTCAAGTGTCTTGAATCAGATAGACAAAACTAACATGACTACTAGCACCTAAAATACTGGCCTATTGTGTTTTAGAATACCAGACATCTAATCAGAACTAGATGATTTTTATTTATCTTAATATTTAAACTTTGTTTTTACCCATTCAAATTTTAATATATTTAATATCATATCTTTCAGGGCTATTGTCTTTTACCTTGAAAATCAAGAAAAATGGTGTGTATTCATGTTCAGTAAGGTGAATGTTTATTAAAGTTGCAGTTTGTACTCCTTATCTATTTGGGAAATAATTCTTTGCATTTGTTTATGTCCATTAGGAGTATTAGGAGCTCTTAAAAATTTCTGTTGATTACATGTCTCAATGTCTTAAACAAAATAACATGTTGTAAAGTCCATTGTTTTAAATGCAAGCAGTCAGATGGGGAATCTTCAGAATGTACAAATGATAGTAGCATGCCAGACTGGGCTTGTATGAGAAGTTCTCCACTGAGGCATCACAATCAAAAACTCACAGTAGGTTACACTTTCAAGTTTTTGTTATCCACAAAGCCTTTGTGTATATTTATGCAATAAATAGCTTTTGGTAAATATTTTTTGTAATGTAAATGATATCTGACTATTAGATTAGATACTGCTAGTTTTATACTAGACTCTGTAAAGCAGACCCATTGTAAATTGAATATTGGTATCTGTGATTAAGAGAGGTTCTAATAAACAATGTTCACTTTACTATGTAGGATGCTATAGAGGTGTTGGAGAAAGAGGCAGATCTGAGTGGAGATGAACTTAACTACTCTCGGTCTTTGGCGTTCCGTCGATGTATTGCTGTCTTAAAGGCATACCCGAGTGAAATTAAGAGGCTCAGTGAAATTAAGAAACTACCACATGTTGGGGGACACTGCCAGAAAGTCATCAAGGTGAACAGTCATATGAGTTATACAGCTTGTTTGTGGGTTTTATTGTGGCTCAGTATCATTTTGTTACAGTTATTCTATTATCCACTCTGGTTCTTAATTTTAAGACCTACCATTGATGAAACAATTCAAAAGATGTCATTTTCTGCATTTATTGAGCATGGTAAATATGTACCTGCCTTGCCTTATAGATAAAAACGGAGCTTCATATTTTAATGATAAGTCTGTGTAAATAAATAGATTTATACATAATAGTACTCAGAGAAACTGCAGAGTGCAGACTATCACAAAGAACCTTAAATATCTTCAAATATGTTGCACAAAAAGTTACAAAAAGGTTTTTTATTTTCTCTTAATTGACACAAACTGGGGGAGTTTTTTGCTTTAGCATGAACAACTTCTCCTCCAAAACTACAAGTCCTAGAGACATGCTGTTTTTTTTAAAAGATACCTTATCTTTCGAGGATAAAAAAGTGTTCAAGGCATGCAAATCTGTCTCTTCGTCTGTTTGCTAGAGACATAACAAGGGAGGTACCCCCACCAAAAGTGTGAAAATTTCAACACTTTATCACAATTTTCTCAGTGACTATTGCAGGGATTTCTCTTATATCTTGCATATATGTACTAGGCCACAGGTAGATTCTCTTGTGTGAGTATGAGACCTGGATCTGTCTTAATTTTTTTTTTCATGAATTTTTTTAGTAATATTGAATGCATTAAAATTCATGAAATCATGCACTAAATCACTTATTTTCTCATTCACTATTGCAGGGATTTCTCTGGTATCTTGGTTATATGTACTAAGCCACTAGTAGGTTCCCTTGTGTGAGTATCAGGCCTGGATCATTTTAAATTATTTTTTTACGAATTTTTTAAATAATTTTAATGCATTAAAATTCATGAAACCATGCACTAAATCGCCAATAACTTGGAAAAGTATTGCATTTAGAGCATTTTGTTAAAATATGTTATTCAGCTACTTTTTCCATAGCTACAACTTCAGTAGCTACTTTCAGGTTCTCACTGTTGAGTAAATCAGTTGTAACTTGAAAACTATTGCATTTAGAGTATTTTGTTTATATAAGTTGTTCACCTACTTTTGGGTCAGCTATAACATAGTAAAATTGCAGACCTGTATGTCATGGTATAGCTGAGTAATAGCTATTCTCAGGTTCTCACTGTTGAGTAAATAAGTTGTAACTTGAAAACTATTGCATTTAGAGTATTTTCCTTAAATATGTTGTTTACCTACTTTTAGGTCAGCTATAGGGGCCACGGTGGCAGAGTGGTAACACTCTTGCCTCCTACCTCTGAGGCCGGGGTTCGGTTCCCGGCACGGCCTCAAGTGGGAAAGCTGGTAGTTGCTTGCCATTGGTCAGCAGTTTACAGTACAGAACCATGACGAAATGTATGTACTGGTTTCCTCTGCCCTTCCAACTACCTGTTGTGATATGACCTGTACAGTGTTGAAAGCGACGTAAAATCCCAAATAAATAAATTTAGGTCTAACATGGTAAAGTTGCAGACCTGTAGCTCATTGCATAGCTCAGCAATAGCTACTTTGAGGTTTTCTCTGTTGAGTAAATCAGTTGTAACTTGAAAACTATTGCATTTAGAGAATTCTGTTTACATATTTTTGCAGACCTGTATGTCATGGCATAGCTGAGCAAGAGCTACTTTGAGATTTTCTCTGTTGAGTAAATCAGTTGTAACTTGAAAACTATTGCATTTAGAGAATTTTCTTTAAATATCGTATTCATTCACTTTTGAATTACTTTTGATTGGCTATAACACAGTGAAATTGCAGACCTGTATGTCATGGCATAGCTGAGCAATAGCTACTTTTAGACTTTTACTGTTGAGTTAATCAGTTGTAACTTGAAAATATTAGAGAATTTTGTTTAAATATGTTGTTCATCTACTTTTGGGTCAGCTATAAAATAGTAAAATTGCAGACCTGTAGCTCCTTGCATGGCACAGTAATAGCTACTTTCAGGTTCTCACTGTTGAGTATATCAGTTGTAACTTGAAAACTATTTCATTTACAGTATTTTTTCAAATATGTTATTCACCTACTTTTGTGGGAGCTATACCATATTAAAATTGCAGCCCTTTAATTGATTGCATAGCTGAGCAAAAGCTACTTTGAGATTCTCACTGTTGAGTAAATCAGTTGTATTTAAAAAAAAACTCGAAAACTATTGCATTCGCAGTATTTGTATTTTTATTATCCACAGCGCATCGTATTTGACCCGTATAGAAGGATATACGGCACGGGATATATTTTATTTGTATACAACGGCGTCTCCGTACCATGGATAACTTGTGTAAATAACTTCCATTTTTTTACTAATATCTCGGAAACTATGTAACCTACAAATATGTATTATATATCATTAGAAAGGTCGTTTTACAGCGCTTCTGCACGTGTGAGTTGCATAACAATCCATGCAGAAATAAAAGAGCTATTGCAAGTAAAAGATTGATATTTTATATTCGCTGTTGCTTGTGCATTTTGACAGCCTTTTCACATTCTCTCTTTAAATGTTCATGTTATTTAACTCATAAATCATACAAAATGGTGGATAATAAAAGTAAAACATCCCTCATTTGACATGTACAGAAAAAATATATCACTTATGAAGATTACCAATATAATACTCATGATGCTGCGCACTCGTATAATATTGTTATCTTTATTTGTGGTATATTTTTTCTGTATACATCACTCGGGAAGTTTTCCTATTGTTTTTGCAGGGCACAACTTTCTGTCACTTTACTCTGAAACTCAAAACACACAGTCAGCTGACACAGAGCCTGTTCACGGGCACTGATTGCTTGTTAATATTCCTCTTAATGTACAACTTGCCTAACGAGGAGTAATATTCTTTCTGGAAATTAGACTATCTCTTTTGGACTTCAGTGTCTTAGAGGATCTCTACCTGAATTCAGTGCTTTACAAATGCTTCCTTATTATTATTATATTTCAGGAAATTTTAGAAGATGGAGAGTCAGATGAAATCCTCAAAATCACTGAATCTGAATATTATCAAAAGATGAAGGTATTTTTCACCTGATTTTAAATAATTGATTATTTATAAGTTTAAAAATATATTGGCTCTCTTTGCTCTCTGTAAATTTGTGTTTTTGTTATGTGATTTGGTGAAAATTTAAAAGGTTATCATTTGAGTCTGAACCACAACATTTACTTGACTATAGCTTTCTTCTTAATTCAGACATATAAGTTTCCAGCAACGATTGGCGTGCAATATTTTGATAACTGTCTTGAAAGAGAAAATCTGCTTTATTTTTATAATTAAGACACACAACAGGACCCAAGAACTTGGCTGTTTTTTGTCTCAAACATAAAGCATTTATTTTGGCCGAGTTATTACTAAAATTAAAATTTCACATTTATACAATGAAATATTACCATGGACTAAAATAAAAGTGTGTTTTTATTTTTTTAATCAGCATTTTGTGAGATTGTCATATAATCTTTTTGCCAAATAGGAAAGAAGCTGAATTCAAGCTCATAGTGGTCTTATACCCAATATTTACCCTAAAATTTCAGTCAGAACTCAGTCACAGACATGTAATGAATGCCCACCAGGAAAAAGTATCAATCCTTGAGAAAAAGAACACTCCTATTTGAGTCATAATTTTAGTTTTAGAACTTTTGCAAATCTGGCCCTGTGTTGTGGGGCATCTCTATCTTCTCTTCCAGCTATTTACCAGTGTGTTTGGGATTGGAGTGGCTACAGCCAGAAAGTGGATTGATTATGGCCTGAATGAAATTGCTGAAGCAATGAACCACCCTCTTACTGCCAACATTCATGATCAGCGAGTTATATATGGTATGTTTTCATGTTATTGGTGAAACATTGAATGTCCATCTGTTGATTTTATGTAATATTTGCCTTTCTCTTAACTAGTATAATGAAGTATTTGTTGTAGCAACATTACCTGGTTGTGATACCGCATAAATCTCTTTTGCCATTCATATTTATTGTGACTATAGTTGAGCATATTATAATAGAAATCTGTTAAGTAAAATATGTTACTTCCAACTAGAAATAAACATCTGGGCCCAGTTTCACAAAGGCCTACTAAATATAGAAGATAATATGCTATTAATTATCTAAGTAGGCCCTTAGTAGCCACTACTAAAGTGTTCCACTAAGTTGATAGTAGGGAACTTTTAAGTTCCAGAGATAGCAGGGATTCTAGTGATGAGAGCCTACTAATTACCAAAATGAATACCATCTCAGTAGTATAGGTTTAGTATAGGCTAGTATAGGTTTAGTAGACTACTAGCACTTTGTGGCCTACTAAGGAGATGGTATGCCTTTGTGAAACTGGGCCCAGGTCCTCAGGATACAAATTCAGGTAAAGTTTACTATGTTATCCTGAAATCCTTACTGGAAGTAACAGTATTTTTGTGGTCCATTGAGATTGAAATTTAAAAATTTGTAGTAAAGCTCAATGGATCTTCACACTAGTTGAATGTCAGTTTAAAATTTAATGTCCATTTGAAGTAAGATTATAGTTGCCCAGTACCTTATTGATTCCTCTATAGTGCTTACCCATAATTTCTGGTTTAACAAAGCCTAAAGGCCATAGGGCATCCCCCACATGCTGTAAAACTGGGTGACGGCCATCTTAAAACAAGATGGCAGACACAAATTTCTCTTTGAAAAGTTGTTCCCCTTGACCTAAAATAAACTCTAATGGTTTAGCTGTAATGACGTGCTATAGAATTGACAAGTGCTCATCGGCAAATTTATAAATTTATTACAACACATTTTTTTTAATATGGCAAAAATGTTCTATATGGTGGTAATACATGTGGGAAAAACACAATGGGAACATTTTTGAGACATTTAGACTAAGCTTTCTGGTATTTGGCGGCCATGTTTTTTATTATCTCCCGCCGGGCAGCCCGGGAGATTATAAAATGTATCTTGTGTGTGGGTATGTGCGTGTGTGCATGCGTGCATTAGTGTGTCACGCAGATATCTCCAAAACTACTACAGCTACAGATTTTTTGTAAATTAAATGTCCTAATGAATTTTCACGCCCTTGAAAAATTTTTTGATTTTATGGACTTAGGCCTAAAGGTAGGTGAGTAATACCCATTTTAGCTACTTTGAGTAAAGGACTCGTAGCTCAAAACCTATTGCAGTTAGAGCTTTTCTTCAAATATGTTGTTCAGCTACTTTGTCCTTAGCTATAAGATGGTACATAGTTTGGGGTTCCATTGCATGCCATAATTGAGTAATAGATATTTTCTTATTTGTAGCAAAATAATGACAGAAGGAAATGTCAAATATCTTCAAAAGTTTTAAAGTTTGGGAATTCCTTTCAAATATGTTATCTAATTTTTGATAAGCTATCACATGGAAAAAGTTTTAGACCTGTTGTACATTGGATAGCTGAGTAATAGCTACTTTGAAATTCTTACTGTTGAGTAAATCCATTGTAACTCGTAGACTATTGCAGTTAGAGTATTTTCCTAAAATATGTTGTTCAGCTACTTTGTCCTTAACTATAAGATGGTACATACTTTTGGGTTCCATTGCATGCCATAAGTGAGTAATAGCTATTTTCTTATTTGTAGCAAAATAATGACAGAAGGAAATTCAGATATCTTCAAAAGTTTTAAAGTTTGGGAATTCTTTTCAAATATGTTATCTAGTTTTTGATAAGCTATCACATGGAAAAAAGTTTTAGACCTGTTGTACATTGGATAGCTGAGTAATAGCTACTTTGAAATTCTTACTGTTGAGTAAATCCATTGTAACTCCTAAACGATTGCAGTTAGAGTATTTTCCTACAATATGTTGTTCAGTTACTTTGTCCTTAACTATAAAATGGTATATACTTTTGGGTTCCATTGCATGCCATAAGTGAGTAATAGCTATTTTCATATTTGTAGCCAAATAATGACAGAAGTAAATGTCAGATATCTTAAAAAGTATTAAAGTTAAGCAAATCTATTCAAATATGTTATTCATCTAGTTTTTGATAAGCTATCACATGGAAAAAGTTTTCGACCTGTTGTACATTGGATGGCTGAGTAATAGCTACTTTAAAATTATGACTATTGAGTAAATCCATTGTAACTCCAAAACGATTGCAGTAAGAGTATTTTCCTAAAATATGTTTTTTATTGCGTTAATACATCCTATCCAATGGACAATTGCTTTACCGGTCGGCACGACCGGTCCCGCCAAACGACAGAAAAAGTCATTCTGTATAAAATACCGGCAGGACCGGTCACAGAGTGTACATTCGCCAGGTGTCGCCTCGTGCATACTTCTTGTCTAGACAGAATGACGTCACGGCGTCTTTTTCGTTTGGCGCGAGAGTGTACGGACGTGTTTTTTGCAGTGTGTGTGTAACACGAAGTTTTTCAAAGACAACCATAAACTTTTACTTTATTTTATTCTGCAAAGAATTCTTATTGCTTCTGGAGTTGTTATGGCGTCCCCTGGACAGAAGAGAGGGTCGTGTGGCCATGTTATGGCTCTGTTTGACTCACATCTTAAATGTGCACGCTGTCGTGATAAGGGTATTGGTGACGACCCTTGTGTTAAGAAGAAACAGTGCCAGATTTGTGACAATCTTTCTGAACAACAGAAGCTACAGTTGGCCACCCCTACCTACAGGGTGAGAAAAGAACTTCAGAAGAAATCTAGCTCTCCCTCCCTTTCCGTCGATCTAGCTGACGTTAATGTCATACAGAAGGTTGAGAGCAAGGGTGACGTTAGTGATAGAGGCGAAACTCCCAGTAAAAAGGCCAAAAAGTCCCCTACCAAGAAGAAACCCAGCAAAACGCCTGTTGATTTCCAAGCTGACCTGAAATGTATGGATGATAAGTGGTCAGAGCGTTTTGCCCGCCTAGAAGCCTTGTTCCTTGCAAAGAGCTTCCAAGTTCCGGTTGAACCGGTCAAGAGTACAGAGGTGGTTGTTTCTGATAGACCTTTCATCCCACCGACTGACCAGTCTACTAGTGTTACCGGTGAGAAGCAGTCTTCCGGTGCAGCCAGCAAGAAGGATGTTGTTAAAGCCACCTGACCTGTTGAGGTCCCCGGTGCTGTGCTGGCCACCCAGCCTGTTGAGGCTCCCGGTGCTGCACCCATTCATCTGACTGATCAGACATCTGATCTCCCTGCAGTAGTGCACAGACCCGAGGTCCAGCCCCCAGGTCCTGCTGCCCAACCGGTTACATCTTTCTCTCAACAATCCAGCTCTCTACCCGGTGCTACAGTTCCCCTTGAGGAACCGGAAATGCTTGCAGATCATCTCAGTGACCGGGCTTCCAGCCTGGCTGATGAGGGTGAAGTCTCTGACTTGGGTTCTACAGGTCCAGATCATGAGGAATTGTCTGAGGTAGATCAAGAGCTTACTGCGGAGCAGAATTATAGGGAAACATTGAGAGGTGTTAGGTCTTTCATGGCCTGGAATGACATTCCGGAATTTGATTCCTCCTCTGGTTCACAGGACGACAACCCCTTTACCGGGTCTAAAGTGTCTCACACCGGAAAAGTGTCTGTCAAAGTACCAGTTGATGAATGGTTGTGTGGAAAAATGGAGAAGCTTAACGTAACTGTTCAAGAAGGCTATCCATCCCGTACTTCTGAGAATGCCGGACTGTCTAGAGACCAGTTTGTTAAACCACCCAAAACTCTGAGATGGTACAACATGCATTGTGAAAAGAAAGAGTTTTCCTGGTCAAAAGTTTATACTTGGACTAATGAACCGGCCAGACTAAACAGTACCTTCTCCAGGATAGCAAACAGATCTCTACCCTCTGCACCGGCTTCTAGACCCGTATCCCAGGACATATTAAGGAAGTGGGAATGGGCTGCACGTGATCAATCTTACATGTGTAATCAGGCTGCAGCATTTAGCCGGTGTCTCACCAAAGTTCAGGACAATATGGTTTCTCAGTTAAAGTTAATCCAAAGTGTCACTTCCAAGGGGAAATTTGCTTCAAAGATCACCCAAGCTGCTGAAGAATTGGACTTCTTAGTGACCTTCAATCGCAGCATCACACAAGCAATGGCCCGCACCATGCAAGACCTATCAGAGGGGGTTTTTGTTAACGTAGCTAATTTAATGCTTGCAAGACATGACAGCTATCTGGATTTTCTTAAGACTGGCATCAAACAGGACACTTTAACTTCTCTCAGAACTGCACCACTTCATCTCAGTGCTTTGTTTCCCGACCACATTATATCCAAGGCTGAAGAGGAAATCAGGCATTTTGAAGACAAACGTACTGCAGGCCCCTCTGAGAGGAAACCTCAACGTTTTCACCCTTACCCCGAGCCTCAGAAACAACAGCAAGATATAGACCGGAAACAGGGTCTACCAGCTTGGAAACAACTGGGAAACAGAAGACGTGGTCAGAGATCCCACCGGGGCAGGGGTGTCTCTTCCTTTGTACAGCGACCTGCCAAGACACAGAAACAATATAAATGACAATTATTGTGCTCAGCCTGTGACCGGAATATCAGTTCCAACTTATCTAACCGGTCAGATACAAGCTTCTGTGTCAAGTGTAGTGAGAGAACAGGAATTAAAAGTGACCGGAAAGGACTGTTTTTCAAGGACAAGAACTCAGTTACCTGTATCTTATCATGTTGTTTCTCATGTACCTTTTGCAGGAGGGTCGCCGCAAAGAAAGGCGTAATTCCCGAGCATCAAATATCAATAAAATCTGTGAAAGGTGTTTCCTGTGTAAATCAATTGAGTTCTGTACAAAATGTCACAAATGTCCCACTTGTTGTACCAAATCCTCCTGTAGGGTCAAGATTGCACAAGTTTTGGGAAAAATGGGCAGTCCTAGGCGTCAACCCCAAGGTGGTTTCAGTCCTCAGAGAGGGTTACGTCCTACCCTTCCGGTCCAGACCTTATCTGACAAGAGAACCTACAATAACAAGCTGTTATGTAGATCCCCACAGGAACAGCTACCTGTTGGAGGCATTGCATCAGCTGTTAAACAAAAACGCTGTAGAGCTGGTCCAAAATCCACAATCCCTGGGGTTTTACAACCAGTTGTTCCTTGTACCAATGCCCAACAGCCGGTGGCGCCCCATCTTGGATCTGAGCAAATTAAACAACTTTCTGAAAACACAAACTTTCAAAATGGAGACTCCAGAGACAATACGGACCTCTCTCCAGACAGGGGAGTGGGTGACCTCCATAGACTTCAAAGACGCGTACTTCCATGTCCCAATAAACAGTCAATCCATGCGCTTTCATATCCAAGGCAAGACCTATCAATTCAAAGCACTACCCTTTGGCCTGTCCACGGCTCCCATGGAGTTCACAGTGATAGCCAAGGAGGTCAAGTGGCTAGCCATGAGACAGGGTATAAGGATCCACCAGTACCTAGACGACTGGTTGGTCAGGGCCAGGTCCCTCCAGGTTTGTCGTCAACAGACACAAAGCCTAGTCACACTTTGCAAGGACCTGGGATGGCTAGTGAATCAAGAAAAATCAGAAGTGGAACCAAAACAAATTTTCAATTTCGTAGGTTACCAGTTCGACTTGAAAGAGGGCAGGGTCAGACCCACCCAAGAACGTTGGCAGAGCCTACAGGTCAAGATACGGGAGATATTAACCTCTCCAGTGTGCCCGGTCCGGAACTTCATGTCCCTGATCGGTTTACTGACTGCCACAGAAAAGCAGGTTCATATGGGCAGATTACACATGAGGCCCATAGAGTGGCACCTCGAGAACAACTGGAGAATACCGGAAACTTTAGAGAAGACCATCCCCATTCCAAGATCACTCCACCCACATCTGAGATGGTGGCTGGAGGAGGACAATGTTATCACAGGTCAACCCTTACACCCTTTAGCACATGCTCTGCAAATCTTTACAGACGCATCAAAAGAAGGGTGGGGCGCTCACTTAAACAAGCTTATGGCAAGGGGAAGTTGGTCACTCCCAGAAAGCAAACTGCACATAAACTACCTAGAGTTGAAGGCAGTTCTCGTGGCACTAAAGGAGTTCCAAGCTCTCTGTACAAACAAGGTAGTTCTCATAGCTACCGACAACACTACTGTGGTAGCCTATATAAACAAGGAAGGGGGAATGAAGTCAGGCCCTCTGTGTGCCCTACTATGGAGAATACTGACCTGGTGTTCCAGAAATCAAGTAACCCTCAAAGCTCGACATATCCCCGGTCGTCTAAATGTCATAGCCGACAAACTATCCAGACTGGGTCAGACCATTCAAACAGAATGGTCCCTCAATCCAGAGGTATTCAAAGCAATATGCAACCGGTGGCACAGACCCCAAGTGGACCTTTTTGCCACCAGGTTCAACAACAAGCTTCCACAATTCGTCTCCCCAGTCCCAGACCCCCAGGCTTGGGCAGAGGATGCTCTCAGTCTGTCTTGGGAGGAACTGGACCCTTACGCCTTCCCACCAGCAGCCATCTTGGGCAAAGTGGTGGAGAAGTTACAGGACTATCCGTGCAACAGAATAATTCTGATTGCCCCAGGGTGGCCCAACATGCCCTGGTTCTGAGATCTAGTGGCAATGTCCAGCCAAATTCCACTGTGCCTGCCCAACATACCAGACTTGGTGTCTCAGCCTTTCAATCAGGTCCTTCACAGGAACCTCTCGAATCTGAATCTACATGCCTGGCTCCTAGAGCCTCAGCAATCAAGGAGCAAGGCTTCTCTGAGGCAGTGGCAGCACGAATTGAGGCTCCTCAAAGACGATCAACCAGATCTGTCTATGAGGCAAAGTGGGCCATTTTTACAAAGTGGTGCCTCAGTAATCAGGTGGACTTCAGGGCACCACCTCTAAAGGCTGTAGCTGATTTCCTACTGTACTTGTTTCAGGACAGGAAATTACAACCAGGCACAATAGATGGTTATAGATCAGCCATTGCTGACAAGTTGGGTAATGTACCAATAAATGTCAGCAAAGATGAAAATCTCACCCGTCTCCTGGACAGTTTCCATAGAGACAGACCCAAGGGTAGGAGGGGTATACCCTCCTGGAATTTGTCCCTGGTTTTGCACCAGCTGACAAAAGCACCTTTTGAACCGCTGAAAGAGGCCTCTTTAAAACACTTGACTTTCAAGACTGTTTTTCTACTGGCCCTAGGTTCTGGTAAACGCAGGGGTGAGATCCATGCCTGGCTCCATAAGAACATCAGGCACCAGTCAGACTGGTCTAAGGTGTCTTTGTATCCTTCACCCAGCTTTCTGTCCAAGAATCAGCTGGCCAAGGAGGGTCCAGAAACTGTGGCCCCAGTGGTTATTCCAGCCCAGGCCCCTACTCTGGATAAATCACTCAAGGGTGACAGGTCACTATGTCCAGTTAGAGCCCTGCGCTACTATTTGGACAGGACCTCAGATCTCAGGCAGAGCAAAAAGTTAGTTTTTGTCTCCTTCAAGAAAGGCTTTGACAAGGACACCTCTCTCTCAACTGTGACATGCTTCCTTTGGGAGGTTTTTTACTTCTTGAGATTGAACTCATCCCTCTCTTCCCCCCACTCAGAGCAGTAATGCTTAAAAAAGAGGGGGGGAGCAGTGTCGGTTAGTCCATCCGGTTAACCGGTTTTCTGGATACCGACTTAGGCCCTATTGGGTTACCTGGATTAGGACTACCCAGGCCTGGAAACTTTGTTAGTTTTTGAGTTCATTCAAGTCTCCTAGTAACTTACCCGCCGACCAAGCGGTAGTTATTCAGCAATTGTCCATTGGATAGGATGTATTAACGCAATAAAATTGCAAATTTAATAAGTAAATTAAATTTTTATAAGTTAATACCCTATCCAATGGACAGACAAGGCCCTCCCAACCGGCCCCGCTATCAGCTTACTAGGGGTCTAATAGGTTTAGACAATGAAAAAGACACTGTGATATCATTCTGTCTAGACAGGAGGTATGTACGAGGCGACACCTGGCGAATGTACACTCTGTGACCGGTCCTGCCGGTATTTTATATAGAATGACTTTTTCTGTCGTTTGGCGGGACCGGTCGCGACGACTGGTAAAGCAATTGTCCATTGGATTAACTTAGGGTATTAACTTATAAAAATTTAATTTACTTATTAAATTTGCAAGTGTACTACTTTGCTCTGAACTACCACATGGTGCATAGTTTGGAGCTCCATTGCATATAATAAATGAGTAATAGCTATTTTCTCATTTGTAGCTAAATCACAGAAGAAGTAAATGTCAAATATCTTTAAAAGTTTTTTAGTTAGGCCAATCTTTTCAAATATATTATTCATTGAGTTTTTAATAAGATATCATATACTACGTTTACATTATTCTATGTACCAGAGCTATACTCATTTTGCCAATGAGTAACTCACTTGTAACTTGAAAAGTATTTAATTTATAGGTTTTTTCTCAAATATGTTGTTCAGCTCCAAAGCTAACTTGGTAATAGTTGCTTTGCATTTTGCTAATGAGTAAATCGCTTGTAACTTCAAAAGTATTAAATTTAGAGGCTTTTTATCAAATATGTGTAAACTGAGTAATAGCTGCTTTGACATTATGCCACTGTGTAAGTCCCTTTTAAGTTCATGAGTATTCAGTTTAGAGGTTTGCTATAAAATATGTTATCCTTAGGGTACCAAGGACTACTCCTGTAGGACATCTGAAAAATTTAGACTTTCCAAATTTTAGCCGCCATCTTCAATTTTGACAGAAATGGAAAATATTGTTTATCTCAAAATCTGTAAGAGATAGAGCGATTTCGGGCCAATTTTGGACCCCCAGGGTATTAACTATAACTCCTCTAGCACCTCTGAAAAATTTAGACTTTTCTGATTTTCGGCCGCCATCTTGAATTTTGGCGGAAATGGAAAATGTCATTTATCTCGAAAACCGTAACAGGTAGAGAGATTTTGGGCAAATTTTGGATCCCCAGGGTACCAAAGACTACTCCTCTAGCACATCTGAAAAATTTTGACTTTTCTGAATTTCAGCCACCATCTTGAATTTTGGCAGAAATGAAAAATGATATTTTAGGCAAATTTTGGACCCCCAGGGTACCAAGCAGGGTTGGGGTCAAGTACATTGAAATGTACTTAAGTACAAGTACTTTGTTAATTTTCAAGTACAAGTACAAATACAAGTCCGTTTTTCCTCAAAGTACTTAAGTACAAGTACTTTTCAAAGTACTTAAGTACAAGTACTTTTCATCCGTGAATGACAAAGTAAATTTTAAAAAAAAAACACCAAGTTTTTTCAAACATTTATACAAAAATTACAATTATACACTAATTGGTTGTTATCCACTTATTACTATCTTTATAATATTAAAAGGCCCACTATTATTGTCTATTCTATTTTAGTGACTACAGATATTTCACAAAACAACAGATACAACATATAAAAAATACCCAGCCTGCTATTGGGCTTATAAGTCACTTTGAGTTAGAAATTAATTAAGTGTTGTGATGGTACTACCAAGAGACTACTTCTCTAGGACATCTGAAAAATTTTAACTTTTCCGATTTTCAGCCGCCATCTTGAATTTGGTGGAAATAGAAAATATTGTTTATCTCAAAAACCATAAGAGATAGAGCAATTTCGGGCAAATTTTGGACCCCCAGGGTACTTAGTACTGCTTCTCTAGCACCTCTGAAAAAATGAGACTTTTCCGATCTTTTGCCACCATCTTGAATTTTGCTAGAAATGGAAAATGTTGTTTATCTCAAAAACCATAAGAGATAGAGCGATTTCGGGCAAATTTTGGACCCCCAGGGTACCAAAGACTACTCCTCTTAGACAACTGAAATATTTTGAATTTTCTGAATTTCAGCCGCCATCTTGAATTTTGGCGGAAATGGAAAATATTGTTTATCTCAAAAACCGTAAGAGATAGAGCGATTTCAACCAAATTTTGGACCCCCAGGATACTAAGTACTACTCCTCTAGCACCTCTGAAAAATTTAGACTTTTCTGATCTTTTGCCACCATTAAATATGTTGTTTATCTACTTTTTAATATTCTGTGTCATGACAAATTTTTAGAGCTCTAGCTATAATGCTAACTGAGTTATAGATACTTTGGTATTTTGTCAATGAGTAAGTCACTTCTAACTTTAAAGTATTCAGTTTATACATTTATAAAATATGTTATCCTTAGGGTACTAAGGACTACCCTTGCAATGTTGAATAATAATGTAGAATTTTCTTAATTATTTATCGTGAAAAGGCTGTTTTCACAACAGTGTTAGCTGTCCTTTTTCCGGTGGATGCATCTTTCATCTGGCCATAGATGCATCCTTAATATAGTGTTCCAATATATTTTAGAATATAAATCCACAATTGCACAACAATTCTTTTAACCAAAATACTTTCCACAATATCTCAAGCAATGTCAGGGCATCAATTACCACTCTTAATAGTCATAATCATTGTCTATCATTCAACAAACTAAGATTGCCAGAGTAACAACAAAATTAACAATTATGATTAATAACTTACAACAAGGTTATAAAATCTGTTTGAACAAAATCTCTCCACTTTAAAAAACTGGCACTACTTAGTCCCCAATAAATTGATATGTCAACACCATATCAAGATACCACATTAAAAAGAATAATAAAATGTGCATTTTTGTGGTAACGTTTGTAATGTATTACCTACAGCACCATTGTATACATTTTACGGTGGGAGATAAATGACCTGGTCAGAGATATTGTTTTTAGCAAATTTGTCCAAAATCAATAGGGTTCCTCTAATAAGTAATATCAAATGAACGTGGCAAATTACCACTTCGACTTCAATATAGCATGTCTTAACTTGTGCATGACGTTCCTTGTTGTGACTTTGAATGGTCAGAATATGGTAACTAAGGTGATTTTAAGTATGGTTCCACTGTATCTGGTAACTAAGGTGATTTTGAGTATGGTTCCACTGTATCTGGTAACTAAGGTAATTTTGAGCATGGTTCCACTGTATCTGTATATAAATTAATGAGCAATAACCATCCAACCTTTCATTCATTATATCTTTAACTGGAAAAAAAGGGGGAGGGGGGGTAGTCAGTTTTTTCCAGTTTCTGCATTTTTTTTTTCAGGATGTAAGTGACATACAAAAACTTTTTAACATATATCTGTAGGTGTGGCATACTACAGTGACCTTAGCCAGCCTGTCCTCCGAACTGAAGCAAATTTTGTTGTACAGTTGGTGGTAGAAGAAGTTAAAGAACTACTTCCTGGAGCCACAGTTGTACTTGCAGGAGGCTTCAGAAGGTATCTTAGATCATAAGAGATGCTTGAGATACATTCCAGAGACTTATTTAAGATTTAAAATCTGTTAAACATGGTCCATAAATTTTTCAAAACTGCATTTGGGGGTGAGTTGATCACTCTGCTTTCAATCTGAATAATACAGTACATTCAGCTCTGCTGATTGGTCAGAACATAAGTTGGCCAAACTTATGATCTCGCTTTTATTTGACCGTTATCTAAAGCTTTAATTGCATCAACCCATTTTCTCCTTTTTTCATGTTTTATACAAAAATGGTTCTTCGTATCATATAAACTTTCTATTGTATCTTTGTGTGGTAATGTTCTGATATTTTCAGATCAATGATGTACAAGAAAATTATAATTTGTATTTTCAAAAATAGGAAATTTTCTTTCGTTGATATATAATAATCCTGCTCCTTATTTCAGAGGTAAAGAAGAAGGCCATGACATAGATATATTGATCTCCCATCCAGAGGAGGGTCGGGAAGTGGGACTCTTACCAAAGTTGTTGCAACGACTGAATGCCAACAACTTGATATTGTATGGCAAGTACGACAAACGAAGTGATACAAATGACAAGCTCAAACATGTTCCTAAAGGACAGTATCTGAAAAGCTCACATGATGAGTTTGAAAAGTGGTATGGGATACTCAAGTTACACAAAGACCTCACAGGAAAAAGAGAATCTACATATGATCAAGTCAAAACCAAACCCATGCACCAAAACCATAGTAATAATGATAGGGAATGCACTGCATCTACAAACTATAAATCTCTACAAGGTTCTTCCAGCAGTTGTACAGACAAACAAACTCTTGCAAGAAAGTCATCTGACTGGAGCTTTACCGGTAAGAATAGTTATGGTAAGAGAGACTGGGGTAGTATAGATCAGTCTGTAGACAATGAAATGCCACCAGAGAAGTTGATGCGTCAATTAGCGCATGATAATGAGGGTCATACGGGGTATGATGTGGGGCATCAAACAGGGCCTGGCACAGAGTATCAAAGAGGGAGTGATATTGAGCATCAGTTGACAGTTGATACAGGGCGTCAAACAGAGCATAATGCACATATGGAACACCAGGCAGAGCTAAATACTGGGCATCAAACAGTACATGAAATGGAGCATCAAATTAGATGTCACGCAGGGCAGCAGCCACTTAGCAAAGTGGTGCAGGAGGCATCGGTGGAGAGGTGGTGGAAAGCATGCAGAGTGGATCTGGTTGTGTGCCCTGCATCTCAGTACTACTACGCACTGGTGGGCTGGACTGGGAGCAAGTTCTTTAACAGGTTAGTTCACTGAATATTATACAGTAGTCTCTGTATAAGAGGAACAAGTGTAAATAAAATTTATGTGTAAGTGGAACAAGTTACAAAGTTGTAGCTGCATTCATAATTTTAACTCCCTTTTCAGGAAATATTTTATGATTGTGTGACAAAGGATGTTTTTGTGAGCTGATTAACAAGTCAATAAATCAATGCATTTTTAACCTGCATGTATTGCAAAGACAGCAATAGGCAGGCATGGTTTTGCCAGGGCTGCACCAGGTGAATGGAACAGGCTTCCATTAATTCTTAGATCCCAATAGACCATCTCCAGTTTCAGGAGCCAACTTAAGACATACCTACCACCATAGACATCCCTCCTTGGTGAGCACTAGCTAGGTTATGACCTCTGCCTGGTTTAGACTGCCTTGTTTATTCCAGCACATTAGAGGATCTCTATTAAGGGGCCACTGTGGTCCAGTGATAACACACTTGCCTCCCACCTATGGGGTCGGTGGTTCAAACCCCGGACCTTATGTGGGAAAGTTTGCGGTTGCTTACCTATGGTCAGCAGTTTACAGTACAGAACCTTGACCAACTGTATGTACTGGTTTCCTCTCACACAAAACTACCTATTGTGATATGGCATGTACAGTGTTGAAAAATTGATTCTTAAAGTGCATGGACACATTTGTACCCCATAATGTGTGGAAAAGTGGGTGTAAAAAATTAAAAATAGATTTTTAGCAGATTTTGGGATAAATATTGGGTAAATACAAACACTGTTTGGATGCTACCAATCCATTTCCTGTGTATGACATGTACATATAAAACAGTTAAATGTCTTACAAATTCGATATGTATACTGGCTGTTTTTTACAGGGATTTGCGGCTTTATGCACAAAGAAAACTGGGGATGAAACTGAGCAGTCATGCCCTTTGGGACTCCAAAAATGTGAGATATTTTACCCTTTTTTCTCAGTTTTGGAAATAGTGGTATTTAACCAGGAATTCAAGATAAGAGGTGAAGTTGAATGGAAACAGCTATCTAAAGACTGGATGTTAAGTTCTGTGTGAAACAAAATTGTGCTAACCCACTTTAAGGAGCATAACTGTACATAACTGTACTTTAACACACAACAGAAGCCCAGGTTTTGCTTAAACCCAGTTGTAGCTGCTTTACATATGTGGCAATGTTCAGCTTATGGCAGCTTTGCTTCAATCAAGTCTGTATTTTTTTATAAAACAAACCAGAGCAAACTACAAAACTAATATATCTGGTAAATATCCTTCATATAGAAGTCTGATTAGTAACATTCTATTTTATATAGCAGTAAATGTGAGGTCGTGTAAAGGTCCTATTACTGAAATCCATCCTATTGTATATAGAAATTGTACTTGTGCTTTGAGAAGTGATTCAACGGTGGATAATTGTGTAAAACTGTTTTCACCCATGGTGTCCGGATGGGCGGGCGGCGGGAAATAGTTTGTCTGGGCTGTATCTCAGAAACCGTAAGGTGTAGGAAGTTGATACTTGGTAGGGACATTGGTTAGGAGGTGTAGGTGTGCAACGTCATGGTCTGACCTTGATTTGACCTTTGACCTTGCCGTAGTGACCTTGAGTTTGAAAATCTTGTCCGGGCTATATCTCGGAAACCGTAAGGTGTAGGAAGTTGATACTTGGTAGGGACATTGGTTAGGGGGTGTAGTTGTGCAACGTCATGGTCTGACCTTGATTTGACCTTTGACCTTGCCGTAGTGACCTTGACCTATAAAATCTTGTCCGGGCTATGTCTCGGAAACCGTAAGGTGTAGGAAGTTGATACTTGGTAGGACTATTGGTTAGGGGGTGTAGGTGTACAACGTCATGGTCTGACCTTGATTTGACCTTTGACCTTGCCGTAGTGACCTTGAGTTTGAAAATCTTGTCTGGGCTATATCTCGGAAACCGTAAGGTGTAGGAAATTGATACTTGGTAGGGATATTGGTTTAGGGGGTGTAGGTGTGCAACGTCATGGTGTGACCTTGATTTGACCTTTGACCTTGCCGTAGTGACCTTGACCTATAAAATCTTGTCCGGGCTATATCTCGGAAACTGTAAGGTGTAGGAAGTTGATACTTGGTAGGACTATTGGTTAGGGGGTGTAGGTGTGCAACGTCATGATCTGACCTTGATTTGACCTTTGACCTTGCCATAGTGACCTTGACCTATAAAATCTTGTCCGGGCTATATCTCGGAAACTGTAAGGTGTAGGAAGTTGATACTTGGTAGGGATATTGGTTTAGGGGGTGTAGGTGTGCAACGTCATGGTGTGACCTTGATTTGACCTTTGACCTTGCCGTAGTGACCTTGACCTATAAAATCTTGTCTGGGCTATATCTCGGAAACTGTAAGGTGTAGGAAGTTGATATTTAGTAGGGACATTGGTTAGGGGGTGTAGGTGTGCAATGTCATGGTGTGACCTTGATTTGACCTTTGACCTTGCCGTAGTGACCTTGACCTATAAAATCTTGTCCGGGCTATATCTCAGAAACCGTAAGGTGTAGGAAGTTGATACTGTGTAGGGATATTGGTTAGGGGGTGTAGGTGTGCAACGTCATAGTCTGACCTTGATTTGACCTTTGTCCTTGCCGTAGTGGCCTTGACCTATAAAATCTTGTCCAAGTTATATCTCAGAAACCGTAAGGTGTAGGAAGTTGATACTGTGTAGGGATATTAGTTAGGGGGTGTAGGTGTGCAATGTCATGGTCTGACCTTGATTTGACCTTTGACCTTGCCGTAGTGACCTTGACCTATAAAATGTTGTCCGGGCTATATCTCGGAAACCATAAGGTGTAGGAAGTTGGTACTTGGTAGGGACATTGGTTAGGGTGTGTAGGTGTGCAACATCATGGTCTGACCAGGATTTGACCTTTGACCTTGCCGTAGTGACCTTGAGTTCAAAAATCTTGTCCGGGCTATATCTCGGAAACCGTAAGGTGTAGGAAGTTGATACTTGGTAGGGACATTGGTGTTGTGCAACGTCATGATCTGACTTTAATTTGACCTTTGACCTTGCCGTAGTGACCTTGACCTATAAAATCTTGTCCGGGCTATATCTTGGAAACCGTAAGGTTGAGGAAGTTGATACTTGGTAGGGACATTGGTTAGGGGCTATAGGTGTGTATTATCATGGTGTCACCTTAATTTGACCTTTGACCTTGTCGTTGTGACCTTTGACATATAAAATCTTGTTGCACCTTTGGGTCTGTCTTTTGATGCAGATTAAGCACTGTTAAAGTCATATTAGAATTTATTAAGAATTTTACTTTCATAACTTCCCATTGTAAGAGATAGAATTTCATCAAGTGAGCCACAGATTTTGCTCCAACACCACACATAAGGATTCATTAAATGTATTACCACTTCTGTATGCATGGTAATATTCAAATCATCTAAACCATAATTCAGCCATGCAGATGTAGATAAAGAGTGTTGAATTTTAGTTTGCTGATTAATGCTGTCATCTTGTTATTAAATTATCTTGTTTTAATACTTCATCTTTATATGCATGATCTTTCTTTTAAACATTATTTCTCCTTTCAAACATTGTTTGGACCTTTATATAACTGACAGTGCTCTGAAAGTATCCTGAAGTTTGTACTGGTACAGTACTTCTGTATCTCATGGCGTTGAAAATATTTCCCTAGGCTGTGGGGTAAGGGCATCTCTGATGCTATTTTTTTAATCATGAGCTCTAGCGAGGCTGGTGTCTTCTAGGAATCACTTTTTTTGTGTCTGGAATTTCATGAATTGTGGCGCAGTGTGATGAGTATCTGTCTCTTCACTGAAGATAAGTGGCAATGGTCTATGTTAGTACTGGGATGGGTGACCGCTTCAGTGCACTACTGCTGTCTCTGATGGCTTTGCGGCTCATGCTAGTAGGACGAAACCCCTTTCGGCCTTGTTTTAATCTAATCCTCAGAAACTCTGTGTGTGTCACTAACAAAATAATTGACAAACAGGATAGATTAGGAACATTCTTGGTCAGTAATCCAGGATTGTGGGTGTAAATTAAAGGCAGATACTAAGTGGGAAAGCTAGAATTGAAGGAGTGAATTGTAAGCTGTTTCCTGTAGGGTATTTCTGGGGAACTGTTTCTTAAAAAAGTTCCTAAAAATTGATCTATAATTACTAAAGGTCTCTAAAACATTTTAGTGGGATTTGTAGACTTTATTTTTGCAAGAAGGGACTTGAAGGAACAAAGAATTTTGGGCAGCTGTGTCTGGGTGATGTGTATGGTGTAGGAATAAATACCGATTGTGAGGGCATTTTATTGCGAAAAATACACTTACCATTTCCTGACCATTACTATATGTTGGTGCCATCCAACTCACTGGCCAACGTCGAGAAACGTTTTAAGAAACCTTAAGAGGCCAGTGAGTGAGTGTGAACTAGCATGTCCCCCTAGTGGTCATGTGACCACGCTAGTAAACAACCTTCATTATTTTTGTTGGCCATCCTAGAGAGTGGATGTTTATTTTCTTTTCGGATTTTTATTAAGTTTTTTGGACTTTTGGTGGATTTGAGTTCTGTTATAAGACATCTGTGTTGACTATGTCTTCTCAGGACAAAATTAAGAGGAAAAGCACAGAGGAAAAGTGTTTTTGTGGACATTTCTTCACAGATTGATTACCATTTTGTAAAATGGCGACAGGAATGTTTGTCGTTGGATGAAGATCTTCTGCTGCTCAGAATGCATGTTTTTCTTCATAAATCTCGTATTACATCATATGGGAGAAGTTATGTTTTAGTGTTTTATGCAATTACCTTTTTCTTGAAGATTTACTTCATTTTTTAACACTGAAACTGTCGGCAGTCATACTAGCTCCGGCAGGGACAGTTTACATGTTGCTAGGCGACAAAGGAAACGATGGAGACAATTTGATTGTCTCAAAGCTTATCACACGTTGGGTTCGTATAGCCAGGCGTTTGGTAGCAAAGATCTCACCACTTCATGCTCTGCCGAATAGGTTCCGGTTGGAATCCCCTATGGTGGCAGACATTATTGATTTTCTTGGAGGCTACATCGTGGGCAAGTTCCGGATGCAGAGTTGATCTTTTACAGCGTTTATTTCCTCCGGTGAGGTTCAGTCGGAACTTTTCACGGAGGAAAATACCTGCATGACGTCATCCAAAGACAAGCGAGTTTCCATACCTCCCAAAAGGTCAGAAATCGGTTTGTCAGATTCCCGGAGCGGTGATTCATCTCAGTAATTGGCATTTGTTTCTGTGGTTTCTTACCGGTTTTTCGGCTGCTCTCAGACCGGCACCGGTACATATGAACTAGTAACCATTGTCAATTTATTATTCAGGAGTACAGGTTCTCTGGGTTTCTGCTGCAGAGAGCATGTTAAAGCCTGGATAATTTTTTGAAGTGGTCTAACAGGACCTCTGGCAGGACATCTTCAAGGAGCTAAGGATTACAGAATCTCACAGAGTTTCTTTTATGCCTTGGGCTGTGTGCAGAGTTTTTGCAATTACAGCCTCAGTAGTCAGGAATTTTTTGTTGGGCAGTGCTGGGATCAGTCTTCAACTTGTTACTCATCAGGAGTGTTACAAGTCTTACTTTTCTCTATCTTATCTCTTAGATGATTTTGGTAGAATAAAACTGCATTTTTCACTCTTAATGAGGTTTTCTCCTGCTGAACTTTTGGTCAGATGTCCAGGAAAACTTCATTTTGTGATCTCGGGTATAGTGTTTCTTCTGTCTGGGAAGGAGCAAACTCCTACTCATGGCTAGAAAGGGGATTAGTGCCCCAGGGCAGTTTTGTTCCCATTATGATAATTAATCCTCCAACTCTGTTTCAAACTCTCTTCCTCTGTAAGACTTAGAGGGGTTAGGAGTAATCTTTAGGAGTGTTTGTCCACTAGTGGCAGATATTCTACACCTTACATCTCAACATAGTAAGAGGATAATTTTCAAACATACTTTGCCTTTCACAGAGGCAACAGTACCAGGAAGGATTACTTATTCATGTTCCTAAAGCAGTTGTGGACATGTGTGTTAAGAATAAATGAATAAAATGCGGGAGACATCAGTTGCATAAAAGCTGTTTATGAAATGATCGACAAAAGGGCGATAACACCAGTGAGATGGTGATATCGCTACAATTTTACACTTTATCGGTTGTGATAAGCTGGGAAGAGATGGCTACCACTAATGGTTGAGGTCAGGTAATAAACCTTTACATGTACCTTAATTTCACACAGTTGGGTTTTTCGCAATTGTTACTAGTAAGTGAATGGGTGTGTCAACTCGTTTCCTTACAGTTGCATTCTTTCGTAGCCGGATTCACACAAAACTTTTATCTTCACTTCCCTGTTGATGACAGTTTACACCGGTTCACTGTCTGTTTGCTATGTTAGTCCATGGTGAGACTGTGGGATCAATAAGAACGCATCATGCTTTACCAGTATATAGACCATTTCATTGCTTTACTCTTGGAAATGGTTTATTTTCGACTTTACTATTGTATCAATGGATAGTGAACCTGATGGCTGCAGTAGAAGGCATTGGGTGTCACCAGCTTATATACATTGGAAAAAAAAAACAAACATCTTGTCTAAAGCACCAGGATGCAGATTCCACCTTAGGGTACATCTTTACTCATAGCAAAGCATTTTCTACAGCTAATAGTTTCTAAGGAAGCCATTTCTTCGGTGGCGGTATGGCTTCATAGGAGATAACAGTGCCATTGGGTCATTTGTTTATCAGGTAACCCCAAGGCTATCTGCTAATGTACCACAGATACCACACATAATACACAGATAATGTACCAGTTTTCTGTTCTCAGGTTCTCAGGGATCATCTTCAGTGGTGGAACGACTTTTCAAATTTGCAGGAGCTCCCATTACTTCATCAGAAGGAGCACAATCTCCTTTTGTTATTAGATGCTTTCTTTAAGGGTTGGGATGCACAATTATGGCATCAAACAGCCAGTGGTCTGTTGTATCATGAGGGGTCAAGACTCCACATTAACAGGGCTACTACCTTTAGAATCATTTGGAGGTCTGATTCGGATTCTGAATCTGTTGATTTCCCCAGATATTTCTTCAGTGGTTTCCTATCTGAACAGGTAGGGAGGTACCCACTTTCAGGAATGTGTTTCCTTATCTGAAGAATCATTCCTTGGACGAATGCCATGGGTTCACATTCAGGCATATCACTTCCCAGGGTATACAAATATTCTTTGTTCATGAGAGTCAAGATGATTCAAATTGAATGTGTTTTTGGATGACTTTTGAATCTTCTATTCTGATTCAGGTGTTCAATCAAATCTGTCTTTGATTACAATCACCATTGATGGATTTGTTTTGCAACTAGTTTGAACGACAAGCTTGTCTTTTTCAACTTTTCTTGGGTTGGATTGGACAGTTTGTTTGGTCCTGTGACCTTGATTCTTCAGGTGATGCAGGTGAATCATTTGGCTTCTAAGGCTCCTTTGATTTTCAACCTGTAGTCATTCCTGCTTTGAAACCTTCTTTAGATTATGCTTTGGTGCCAGATAAGTTTCTTTGTCCAGTGAGAGCCTTGAGAGGTTATCTTGATAAGTCAAAGATCTCAGGAAAGGCAAGAAAATTCTTTTTGTAGCTGTTAAGAAGGGCTACTCCAAGATTTAGGTGCAGAATCATCTTGATTGCATCAGAGTGGCTAGGGATGTCTTATTTTTGGGATCTGGTGGATCTGTTCCACAAAGGTTCCTTTTAGGGCTTCCCTTGCAGGTGAGTTCAATCATTCTGCCATTGGTATCCAACAACCTGAATCTTAAGCTTCCAGTGTATGTGTTTCCTTTCTTAGACTGTGGGGCTTGGGGAACAGATGCATTACTCATTTCTTGGGAGGATCTGGACAGCTTTGGGTTTGTTCCAGTGGCTCTCATTCCTCAGGTGATTCAAGATGATCACCTACAGGTGCAGAATCATCATGGTTGCACCAGGATAGCCAAGGATTCTTCCGGTGATTTAGAAGATGCCCACCTTCAGGTGCAGATTCATCATGATTGAATCATGATGGTCATGGTGGATGTTCTTGGTTGTGGGACCTGGTAGATCTATGCACAAACCTCCATCTGAGGCTTCTTTGTGGTGAACTTCTCAGATACTACTTTTCTAGATGTAGCAAATTTCCTTAATTATTTCTTTAAGGAAAAGAATCTTAAGCCATCTACTATTGCTGGTTACAGAATAGCAATGGTAGATTGCTTTCCTTGAAGGGGAATAAGTCTCTAGAACTCTTCAGCTGTATAGATTGTTGACATATTTCTATAGAGACAATCCAGTAGCCAATAGGTTAAGCCTTCTTTACCTTTTGTCTCTGGTCTTGTTTGGTCTCACCAGTCTTTTGAGCCTTTGGGGAAGATTTCTTGGAGGTTATTAACTTTCAAGACGGTCTTTCTTTTGACTTTGGCATTAGGCAAAGGAAGAAGGGTAATTCTCGTTAGCATTGTCTTCCCTTACTTTAAATGAGTATTGCTCACAAGTGGCTCTGGCCATTTATTAGCCAAGAATCAGTTGGCTTCGGATGGGCCTACTTCAGTTAAGCCGGTCGATATGCCAGCTCTCAATTACTGGGACAGCAGTTTTACTCAAGATAGATCTCTTTGTCTTGTGAGGTTTTGAAATACTTTTACTTGGGACAAAGGATTCAATGAGGAATTATTATGTCTTGTCTGTGCCTAGTTAGGAAGGCTCTACAGCAGATATTTTCAGGTCAACTATCTTATCTTGCTGTAGGCAGACTATCATTTTGACTGAGGAGGAGTCAAATTCTGACTCTCAACAGCAGCGAGTCAAAGCAAGAATCTTTAGGTTTTAGGTTAGTGTTTCTGTATATGAATTTTTAGATGCATGTTACTGGAAACCATAACTTTTTTACCAATTTTCAGTCTCACCTGCTTGGTTTGCTTGTGGTCAGACTTTGATATTGTGTCCTGCAGTTTGTTATCTTATAAGTATATGCGTGATACTTATATTGATACTTTAGTATGCATTTGCAGCTGTATGTCTGTCATACTATCTGTATTTATATTAGGCAGATTTGTTGACTTCATTCAGACTTGGAATTACACAATATGCTGATGACACTTCCAATATTTGTGTCACCTGTGTGGGTGTTGGATGTTTGTCTAGATACAGCATTCAACTGTGGCAATAACTGTCAATTTGTAAGAACTTCAACTACATACTATGATTTAGGGGATCTGTATGGTATGTGGTGACTGTTGGAAGTTTATATGTTGATTGTATGCATGTAAATTTCAATGTAAACTTCTCATAATGTTTTAGTTGTAGGCTAGGTAGTGAGTCTCTGTAATGATTACTTACTTCCTACAACAACAACAACAACAACAAGACTGTGTTGTTTTGTAGTGCTCAACAGTTCCACTGCCTCATCTGGGAGGTGAGTTTGGATCTGAATGCCTATAGGATTGTGCTGTGTATGATAGCTGTGCAGAGTGGTGTACTGGGTCTTTAAATTCTAGTACTGCCCTCCTTCCATGAAGGCTGCATTCAGCAATGGTCAGGAAATGGTAAGTGTATTTTTCGCAATAAAATTGAAAAATTTTGTTGTAATTTTAATTTTTAATAGATAAATACTTACCATTTCCTGACCAGGATAGTCCCCCCCTACCTCCCCGCAGATTCAGTACTAGGGGAGTATTTTCTGCAACAAAAATAATGAAGGTTGTTTACTAGCGTGGTCACATGACCACTAGGGGGACATGCTAGTTCACACTCACTCACTGGCCTCTTAAGGTTTCTTAAAACGTTTCTCAACGTTGGCCAGTGAGTTGGATGGCACCAACATATAGCAATGGTCAGGAAATGGTAAGTATTTATCTAATAAAAATGAAAATTACAACAAAATTTTTCAATTTGTTACAGGATATACGCCTGGCAAAAATTCCAAATAATGCCAGAGCGCCGTTAGGTGTGAGGGCATTATTAAGGAATTTTTGCCGGGCGTATATCCTGTAACAAATGCCCGAGCATGAGGTATTTATTACTATTATAAAGACTGGCCTACCTAGTTTCAAGAAATATCCCTTTATTTTTATGAGGTGACACAAACAAGGACACCGCCAATATTGTTTTGAATGCATGATCCCTCTTGTAAAAGCAGACAATTTTACTACCAACATACAATCGAACAGTTCGAAACAGCACTTCCATTTTTCAGCTGGCGGTTATCACATGTTTTACTCCCAGCTGATTCTATGCGCACAGACGGGTTTTGGTTCACTGCGCACTTCCGGTCTTTATAATTAAAGTTTTCACTGAAGTATACTGAATTTTGTATGTGATCGGCCATATTTTGAACTGTACCCTGTACTTTACTGGGAGCCAATTTCATTTTTTTTACTTGTGGGTGATGTGGGAAAACATTTTGTTTATAAGAAATTCTGCCTGTGAAGTATATGTACTAATGTATAAATGATGCTTTCCTTTCTGTATGTTGACAGAGCCAATTCCTCCCAGCTAGAAGTGAAGAGGAGGTCTTTCAGAATTTGCATATCCAGTACAAGGAGCCATGGCAACGGAATGCATAAACAACCAATACCAAATCAGATTTTTGGGGCCAGATCCACAAAAGGTCTGGGGCAGTTTTCAAGAAAGGTCTTAATCTTAGTTTCATCTTAGGCTTAAACCAGTCTCAATTGTAAGATTTTTGACCCAGCTAAGAATGGTCATAAACAGCCATTCACAAAGCAAGTCATAGCTGAGACTGTTGTTATAACTTCTCTGAGTCATAAGCATCATAATGTCGTCAGATTTTGAATAATCACTGAGATTTCATCATGAGAAGCAAATCGTCTGCTACAAATTGGAAGTGGAAATACCAACAATGGAAGCTGCAGTGGTGTTGAAGAAATATCAGGAAATAACTCCCAGGGGAACAACACCAGAGTGCAAGGTACTGAGGGAGTGTTGTCTGCACAACTATAGTATTAATGTAAGAAATCTAAAATTTGCCACCTCTAAAACCTTAGTTAATTCTATGAAAAAAGTGATGCTTTGTCTCTAACTTGGTAGTTTTCAGTTCAAAAAGACTTGATTTTTATACGTTCACCAAATCTCACCTCAATTCATTTATTTTATTGGTGTTTCCACATGTGGCAAATTTCAGATATGTGGCAGATTTTAATAAAACAAATTATTCTCAGGAATTAAAACTTGAAAGGGGGAACCATGGTCATTATATTTGCAAGTGATTTATTATATTGAATAGTATTACAAATGAAATGTGCAATTATTATTCTGTAATAATAACTACTTTTTTCTGTGCACAAGTAATATTTATTTTCTATTTAATAAATATGTTACTCACTTTGAATTATTTTTGTTTTTGTGTAATTTTAACCATTTCATGATAGTAGCCTACTTTGTGCCCATGATGAATTAAAGCCATACCTTCAGTAAATGGATTTACGACTTTTCCTTGATATGTAAATGTATCTTGTTTCATGACCAACTTGTTAATTCTTGAAGCTTCAAACTCTTGCTGCAAATCATAATTTTAACCTGTTGTAACCAATAACTAGGGCTGTGAGTAAGTAACCAGGTACCAGACCATGGTCTGATTTTGCTGAGAAACCAAGAAAACACTAGTGAATCTTGTACTTGGTAAACTAATAAAATTTTTGTTTATATCCACAAATAACATTGTGGAAAACCTGATGTTCAGTCTGATTAGTCTATCTAACTTTATCTCATAATTTTCCTTATATTTAACTTTTTTACTTACACCAAAGTGATTTATATCAACTGCCATGTTTACTTTACTAATGTTTTAAGTTGCTCACCATTCAAACATGGATACTCAGATTCTGATACTGGCCAGGTTATATTTTTCAAATTTGCAATTCCAGTAATTTAGATCCATCTCACCTGTACCAGGTAAAAGTCTGTAATTACCACAAAACAAAGGCTGACCTGTGAAACATTAATTCATGAATGTGTAAACCCAGCATTATTTTTGCACTTTGCAAATATATTTCCAATATTGTTGGATGACGTATAACGTAAATTCAATCTGCCATTCATCACATTGCTGCTTCCCAGTGATGGTTGATAATTCACACTGTTCACATACAATCCTAGATATGTGAAAAGTTCAGATAGATGAATGCATCTTTATTTTCATGTGTTATCATATTAAACGATATCCATTATTTTGCCCCTTACAGGAAGCAGTGAATAATATTACGCCTTTAAATTATCACATTTTATTTATCAAAAAAAAAAAAAAAATCTTTGAATCAGGCAAGAATTCCAGCAGTCCTTTAAATTCATGTTAAAGCATTGGAAAGTTCCATAAAAAGTCAATAAACACAAATACAACATACATCAAAAGATTAAAACAGTATTTATGTGTACCTGCAAAGGCTGTACATATGTCTGTAATCTCAAGTAAAATCAGTCAAGTGTCACATAATTATGTATTTTTTTAATATTTTAAATTGACAGAATAAAACTAAAGCTTTTACAACTAGTTCAATAAAATGGATATATCAGTGGCAGCAAAGATACGCTTTGAACAAAGTCAAAGTTGAGGTTTTACATCCTATTCAACAGCCAGGGTCATATAGGGACAGGTCCTCAGCATTGTCGCTTGTGGAAGTCGAACCCACACAGAGGTGACAGCCTGTGACGGGATGCCAAACTTGCTAACCCACTAGGCCACCTTGGACCTAAGATACACTTTGAATATCTCTTGATAACAGTCAATTGCACTGATTATTCAGATTAATTACTGTTATGGGATTTTCCACTGGAGCCGACCCTACAGCCAACCCTACGACTCTAGGGTCGGCTGCAAAAGTCATGGGATGGGGACAAAAATCCACAAAAAAGGGCGGGAAAATACTGGGTCGGTTGCACCTCCCCCACAGGACATGATGCATCCAGGCTTGTCTGTATCTAGAGGCCGACCTGCCTTGGGGTCTGGATGTTTTTTACAGGACTGGTCTGGAAACTACCAGGACAAGCCCTAAACCCCTAACAGACAAGCTGTAGCAGGTCCCGACAAGCCGTACTGACAAACAGACAGGACTGGAGAAACATACAGAACCTCAGAACCAGACTTGCTGTCGGTATTGTCATTACACTTTTTGATGAATTTTTGGGAAAAAAGAGGATCAAGTGTCGACCAATAAACAAATCTGAAACTAGGTCAAGGCTGTTTCTATCACGTGACCTTAACGTCCAGCTTTAACTTTTTTGTTATTTTAATTATAGTTTTCAGGTTTTTGCTTTAGTATTATATAAGAAATAAAATCAATGTATGCCTGCTTCAATTTATGAACGAAAAAGTCATTTAAAATATAAAATTGTCATTAAAAATGTTATATCCTGTGGAAAGAAGCAGTGAGAGATGTGCTTCTAACAATATCTCATGTGACAATGAAACCCTCTTGCTTGTTGCTGCTTTTATAGGCCTTTAGGTTAACCGACAGGCCTGTTGCTAGGTGGATGAAATTTGGGTCTGTTACAAGGGTCAGCAACGGTCGTAGAAATATCATCATGTTTGATATTTCACCGACTCTCCCCGACAGGCCTGGAAACTACAACCGACCTTGTAAACATTGGTCCCAACTCTCAAAAAAAACATTGTTACTGACCGCTCGACTCCAGTGGAACAACCCCATTAATAATTCAACATGTAATATCCTGTATATGGACTCCATTAGCACTGGACCTTCTGGGGAAGTCCAACATGTCTGGGGAAGCTCCGCATGTTAAACAGCCAGTATTCCATTTATTTGTATGAGTGGAGTAATCAGAATGCACTGGATCCCTAGCAGAGGTAGGTTAATAAATTTAAATGGTGAAGAGGCTGGGTTCTTACATATTATTATTTGCTTTGCTATTTTATTGGAAATATAATTAAAATATAATACTTCATGTTTCAATGTTCTATTAGTCATGATATCATTATGGAGACATGAATAAGGCAAAGCAATAACAAAATCAGAATAAAATATAAGAATACTACTTGGCAAATAAATACATCCACATAGAGGGGAGATATTGGGTCTCAATATCGATGCCAAAAGTGTTTATTTCAATATCCTTTCTTACACCTCATGAGGTAGTATTTTCCAACTGTGGTACCTTATAAATATTTTATATTTTGGTAATCAGTATTCATATGTTGGAAGATTTACTTTGAGATATTTAAGCAATTTAATTACTTGAACAGCAGACTTATGTTGAACTTACAATCTTTCTTAAATATTTTATATTTTTGGGGTAAATGAGACACTAGTGGCTGTGAAATTATGCATATTCCAGTTTCAAAATCAATTGTTACACTAAGTCAAATTACAGTTTGATAATGATATTGAAATTGCACTTGAGTTTCTGCACTATCCACACGATATGAACACTTTTGACTATGTGAGGACCACTCCTTTGAACACACAGGGTCCATCCAGGCCTTCCAGTAGAGATGGCCACATGACCATTTTGATGATGTTTGAGTCTGCATCAGAGGCATGAAACCTTGTGTGTATGTTGTCAACAAAAATAGGAGAGTCATACTTGATGACGTAAGTTGGTCTCTGTACAGAGAGTGCCCAAGCAATCCGTACACAGTCCTCGATGTACTGCTTTAGGCCAGAGCAGTTTTTCAGGCTTGGGTAGTCAAACAGTGTGGAGAAAACCTGGCCACTCACCTCCTACAAAGTATCACACAATATGATGCACAGTATGTAGTTCAAAAACATCTAGAAAAAGGTTTTTGCTCAGGCAAATATGGCGTCCCACAGCAGAAACTCAATTATGGTAAAAACTAGTAAAGTTAAAGGCTTGTAAAATACATGAATGGAGTTGTTATATTAACAAATATATAAAATATGCTTCGGCTGTGTATATTATCATCAGAAAATCAATATTTTGCTCCTGTAAATAAAAACAGTTATAGGCATTTATATTTTCCGTTTATAACATGTAATCCATTTTCAATACAAAAATACAAAGACCATAATATTTATTCAGGCAAACCAGATCCATCCACCTATTCACAACATGATGCACAGTGTGTAGTTTTAACAAAACTATTATTACAATGAAGTTCAAATAATAAGCCATCCTATGAGTAGGAAGCCATTTGAAAGATAGCTACCATGTCATCTATCTTCAGATGATTTTTAGAATGGCCTCTCTCATATTCTCTGAATGCAGATTTTTCACAAGTCATCATAAATTTTTGATTTTTGGCTATGTCTCTGGAATAATGATTATTGAATTGGTTTCTGGTGTTGCGCCTTAAAGTCTCCCTTGGGACAGATTATGTGCTATAAAAGTCTAGAATTGAATAGAATATTGTAGGCACATTATCCGCATATAGGGCAGATCTCCCTTTAAAATTATCACAACTTGTTTATTTCTGGTTTTATTTCAAAAACTTTTTCACTACATTCTCCAGCTAAGAGAGGTTGTATGAGGTCTGGTTGTATTGTATCAGACATGCCCACCGTTAACATTCAAATTCTCCACGTAAAGCTCATGAAGTACCTATAATCTACACACAATGGACTTTACTGTGACATTCAAGTTTTTGATATTACTTGAATATTAACGTCAACCTAATTTTACTGGTGTACCTCAATATTTGATGACATATCGTAAGTGTCCACAGTTTTCATCAGGTAAGCTGTGATAGCATCTTGTAGCTCTTGACTTGGAGTGTGGTGTGATATCTCCTCCTCCTCTTCTGGTAAACATAATAAGTGCTTCAGCTGAGTCTGTAGTTTGGACAGAGATTGTGTCACTGATCTGAAGGCTAGCTATGAAAATAGAGAACACACAAAACTTCATTCCTTGTTAAAAATATGCTTCTTCTCTTTCACCAAGCGTGCAATGTAATAGTGTGTATTTTTGTATGTCTGTAAAGCAATTCCCTACTCCTGCTACAGGTGGTATTCCTTTGTTTATAAGCATTTTGTTAAATGCCTGTATTTACTTATACACTTAGAACTGTCTGTGAACTTGAGAAATTCTGAATTTCCCTGCTTCACCTGTCAATACATGTGGAAGGTTTGAAATGTTCAAAATTTCCTCCTTTACGATTTTCAGGGGTTTTGGACGCCTATCAATGTACCATATTTATTTCTATAAACGCTCCGGGGGTGATGCACTTCCAACCTTAATCTTGCTTACCAGCATGTATAATGGCAATAGGGCTTAAAATATTGGAAACAACCTTAAATCTGAAGAAAGTATAAAGTTTTATCTCATATTTTTGCAGATTTCAATACGTCTATCCTCAAAACTTCCATGTTTTGTTCTGATTTTCTTTATTTCTCGTTAGCGGTATTCGATTGGGGAAGTACTAAAATGCATTTTTTTTCGGAATCACGGAATCCCAAAAGTGTTAGCTGTTGAGAGGGATGTAAAACCCCAAAATATGAACTTGCAAAGTTACAGAGGAGGAGGGGGGGGCGATTAATAGGGAGGGGGCATTTATACGGATAAATACGGTAGGTAATAAGGCCTGTAGTGTGAGTGGGGTATAAGGTAATTTTTTTCTGGTAGACACATATACTTTTGTTTATTTTCTCTTCTTATAAAGTGAAACCCTGTTAAATAAAATTTCAACTCATCAGAAGATTTCTTGGCTGAATTGCAGAATTCCCGTCCCAGAAATAAATGAAAGTAGTTCCATCTATCTACAGTTTTATTATTAAATTTCAACGGATCAGAAGAATTCTTGGCTGAACTGCAGAATTCCCCTCCCAGAAATAAGTGAAAGTAGTTCCATCTATCTATAGTTTTATTATAAGTTTTTTGTTATATATCATACCGTACTGTATGAGTTGAAATTTTCACTATGCATTAATTTTAACTATTTTACCTAATAAGCTTAGATAGTGAAAATTAATTCCTAGTGAAATTTAAATCAAAATTAATATCTCAAGTAGTATGAATGACCCATGTGTTTACTTACAACAATGACAGAGAAGAGCAGTTTTCCTTTCAAATCATCAAAGTCTTTGATTTCTGGCAGATCATCCAGGGCATCATAGGCATCTAGTCTGGCTTCTGAGTACAGATTGCCATAGTGCCGAATCAACTGAGTGGGTCTTTTCTCACCAAGGCTTAGATCTTCAAACTTTGAGGAAACCTTCATTTGTTTCTGTGCTTGCTCCGATAACCTTTAAATTATGAAAATATCACACAGTAGGAGAAACAGTAACTTTAACTAATTTTTTCCTATCTTATCCACTCATAAGTTTGAAATCATTCCATCTCATACCTTTGAAAAGTAAATTAAACTAGAGTATTGCTTTACAAGAGAAAAAGAAACTGTTTTTGCACAACAAAAACAAAGTGTCCCGGTGAGCATTAATGATTTTGCTGAAATGACTATCTTGGTCTGTTTAATATGTTTTTCCATTTATACAAAAGTTCAACTTGTGTAAAAAAAATGGTGGGAAAATGCTTTCTTGAAACTGTGCCAGATGCCTCTCTGTTTTACGTTTTGTGCAGAAATTGAAATGTCTCTCAAAAATGCCAGGAAAATGATTTTTTCGCAAAAAGTGGCAGATAATTCTGCTTTTACCCTGAGGGTGAAAAATTTGGTCAAAATCGCTATCTTGCACTCTTTCTGAGATAAGTGTGTTTTTGGATTTTACACAAAAATTCAAGATGGCCGCCAAAAATGGCGGGAAAACAATTTTTGGCAAAAAGTGGCAGATGACTAGGCAGATAACATGCAGGTAAAAATTTCGTTGAAATTGCTCTCTGAATATTTGCTACTACCACCAAGATCTGCACCCGCGGCGGCTCGTACTCTTTCCGAGATAAATGCTTTTATGTGTTTTATGCAGATATTCAAGATGGTCACCAGAAATGGCTGTAAAATGATTTTTGGCAAAAAGTGACAGATGACTCTGCATCTAACCTGACGGTAAAAACTATCGTCAAAATTACTCCATCTTGCACTGTTTCTGAGATAAATATGTTTTTGTGTTTTACACTCTATCTCAAACCATTTGTGAGATATGAAAGCTTTTTCATTTTCATTGCTAACAAAAATTGTTATGTTTAGGTTAAAAAGTCATGCAATTTTTATTGAATCATCTTCAAATATAACAAACCTAATTGCCAAATTTCATATGAATGGGTGAAGGGCTTTTCAAGTTATCCCTACAAGGATATCCCTTTCAAAAACATGTTTTTGGGCATGTGACTTCTCTAATTGGTTGAAATGTCATTACACCATATTCAGAAAATTTTCCCAGTGATAATAAACACATGCCAAATTTGACAAGGTAAATTACAGGCTGGATGAGGCACATAGTTTGTGACCTGTAGGCCTTAAAGTGACCAAAGGTCCTTTTCTAACCATAAGCTGGGCTTTAAGGTGGGCCTGTTTCATATGAGGAGTTTAAGGTCATCTGAAAACAGGTTTCTTAATCAGAACATCTTCATGGACCAACTTTTAAAAGAAAATGTTGCATTTTTTTAGTTTTCACACACACAAGGAAATTTCTATGGTGCCACACAAAATACCTGAAGTAAGTATATCTTAGAACTTTCTTCTACTGGGGATATAACTACGCATTCATGTATATGTTGTGGCAGAACTTCAAATTTAACAGAATTTGAAATTGACAGAATTTCAAATTCTTTTGACAGAACTTCCAATCCTGATAGTTACTAAAATTCCTGACCTCAGAGCAATCCCCCTACTACTTGGAATGGAAGGTTTGATATTCACTTTGTCACTTGTATTTAATTCCTCTGTAACCGTACTTTTTATCATTAAAGTTCTCTGTCTATCCTCTTCTCTTTCTGATCTATTCAATCACTTCATTATTATTTTTAATCTTTTTGATTGTGCCACTGGTGATGCAGTTACTATCAAAATTCACAATGCAGGCATCCATGGGAGCAACTAAGTACACTAATGTATGATGTAAAGATCTGTTGACAGAACTTCAAATTACCTCAAACCAATTATTGGAAGTTCTGAAATTTGAAATTCTGTCAGATTGGAAGTTCTCTCATGACACATATATCAAATTTGGTGATGATTAAATATGCGATGGTTATGATTTGAATGAAAGAAAACCATTTTCAAGATGGCAACTTCTGCAGGGCTGGATGCGAATTAAATATGTACGAGCACTTAAGGTTTATACCTCTCTTTGAGAACTTTCTCCCGCTGCTGTAGTTTTTGAATGGTTTCTTTACACTGCTGTAGTTCTTGTCTCAACACATGAGATTCTCTCCTCAGCTTCTGCAGCTCTTCTTTATTCTGTAATGTCTGCTGCAAGTCACAGAAGCAGGTGCTTTTACAGGAGATATGCAGTAAAGCCATTTTGAGTAAACTTCTGTCCAGTGGAATTCTGGCCAAAGTTAAGAGGTCAAAGAACTTTACAATCACCGATTCCTCTGTCAGATGTGATGATAAAATAAACACAGTAATTTAAGCATAGCAATTTCTTTAAAATTTACACCAATTTACCAATTTCAAACAAGCCAACTCATGTGTACAGATGTGCTTATAAAGACTGTTAAATATTTAAATACCCAAATTTGTGTTAGATTACAATATTACAATATATATTTAAATGTGAAATTTGCCAATTTGAAAAGAAGGATCAGTCACCTGTACAGATGCAGGAAGATCTGTAAAACTTTTGCTGATTGTAGAGATTGCATGGCCATTTAGGTCAGCCATTGGGCCCTTCTCCAGCCCGGTGTTTGCAACGGGTGTAATAGGCAGCGGCACTAGAAACAGACAAGCAGATTGTGTACAGAACCAGTGAAGTTTAATTGATGCATTCTACCTTGTTCCACTGACGTGACCTTTCCTACAACATAGCCAATTTGGAACTTATGGACATGTCACAGACAAAAAAGGTGGGAAAATGTTAGGTCCCAATTAAATTTGTTTTGCATGACCACCTAAAAAGGCTAAAACGTAAGTACTGTGACATAGTGGATAATTATATCTTCCGGCATGCTTGTGATTGTAATACTTCATTAAGGTAACACCAAGCCCCAAGCACTTTTGGTAGATTTATATAACTTCTCTCAGGACAAGATCAGTTGCCTCCACCTTTCTTAGAAGATAAGTCTTATCAAGAAAAAAGTGGTCAAAATAGGTTGTATCACAGAAATAGATATGTTGTATGGCAGTTATCACTGTAAATGCCCGTTCATAAAGGTTTTCAAACATGCATTGATTCCAGAACAAGATGAAATGTATTAAACACATAAAATATAATACCAATTGGTGTTTCAGACTCACTTTAGGTCACAAGCTAATTCCTCATACTGAAGGTGAAGGAAAGAGCTCCCTCACAGTGACAAGCCTTCCACTACCAGGTAAAGCCCAAAAATGAGGTCATCCAGTACTCATCATTTTTGTGGTGAATTATTTGTTGATTTATAGGTAATCAAACTGAAGTGTTTATACGCATCGTGCTCAAAATTCAAAGCTGGAGCTTTACATCCCATTCAACAGCCAGTGTCATATTATGACAGGCCATCAACATTTGCCCTGTATATATATAGCGCTGTCTCCCTGCCTATATTACAGAAATTATCAGCAGTTTACATTTCAACACACATCCTTTATGTATTAAAATGTCCAAAATATTTTTTATTGCTGTGAATTAGTTTTATCTTGAGAAACTCTGAATATTTACAGAAGATTGTGACTGCTATGGCATGTATATCTATTATGTGGTACTTTCTATGCAGATTTTTACTTTAACTTGCTTGACATTTAACAAAAATAATGAGTGCTTCTGGATGGTGCCGAAACCCATTCACTATGAGCATTAACTTGATGTTTTACCAGTGGCTGTGTCTGAGTTGTGGATAGTCAGTGAAGCTGGCTTGGTCTGGTGTGTAGTCACTGGAACTGGGAGGGGAGCGGTGTCAGAGGGGACTGCACTGGAATCTGTGAATACACAAAACATAACCCATATCAATATGACACCAGACATAATGTCATGGAATTTCTGAGACGCAGTCCATATTTCTCTCATATCTTGTAAAAATACAGTAAAACCCTACCGAGTCACATCTCAAGGAAGCAGAAAAATGTTTCTTTTTAGCCAGGATAGGAATTCCAGATAACAGTAAATTGCAATGGAACAACTTTTAGGTTTGGCTGTCCTCATTTCGCCTTGAAGGAGGGGCCCAAGGTCAAATCTGACCACATCAGAAGATTCCCAGCCCATGATTTCCTGTAAGTTGGTTTCACATTGCAAACCTTTAGGACCAATAATAAGCAAGTTATAAGCGCTTTTAACTTTGGCTGTCCTTGTTTGACCTTGAAGGAGGGGCCCAAGGTCAAATCTGACCACATCAGAAGATTCCCAGCCCATGATTTCTTATAAGTTGGTTTCACATTGCAAACCTCTAGGACCAATAATAAGTGAGTTATAAGCACTTTTAAGTTTGGCTGTCTTCATTTGACCTTGAAGGAGAAGCCCAAGGTCAAATCTGATCACATCAAAAGATTCCTAGCCCATGATTTCCTGCAAGTTGGTTTCAAATTGCAAACCTCTAGGACCAATAATAAGGGAGATATAGGCACTTTTAAAGTCCGCTACTTGGGTACTTTGGCACTCTGTGGATGACCTTGAATGAAGAGCTTCAAGGTCAAATGTCTGCAATGTTGTAGAGGACACGTATATCTGTTATACATATCACCTATAAAGAGACTCAACCTTCTCCTTATGAGAACCAACCAGTAGAAAAAGGTAGATAATTTCCAAAGAAATGCCTGCAGCGGCCAACTTGTTTTTCAGAATGAGGCTAATTTCAGTCCCAGAGAAGCTTACGTCCCAATGAAGATATCCTGCAAATTTGGTGAAGCTAGCTAGTCTAGTTTTCCACTGACAGTGTTAACATCGAAAATCTCCTATGCGCGGCGGGAGGCAGTGGTGGCATAGCGATCGCTAAACCAAAGTATCCACCGGATGTATCCCGTGGATACAATTAAACACTTACCTAAAAGGTATACAAACCAGTGTACCTGTAGTTGGTCAACAGTTCTGTCTGTAACATATCAACCATTCTCAGTACAAACTTACCAAATGCAAGTAAAAGAACTGAACCACAGACCAGGTGAGGCAAGATAATCATCATTGCCATGCTTAATTTCTTGTGGCAGTTTAAATTTACCAGATAGTGTCAAAGCCATCAAATGTCATGGCAAAACCTTAAATTTCATTGTACCTAAATGAGCAAACTACCATAGGTTATTATTATGAATGTGACCTTAACAAACCTATCAATAATTTATTATAATTTACAGGTAAAATGTACATTCAGATACCGCGCTTTAATAGACACTTAGTGGTATGACAATGACCATATCTGGTCAGATTCAAAGCCATCTGTAACTGAAAGTCTACCATAATCTATTTTATTACCACAGCTTGTAGTGTGACACTGTCAATTTGGAGTCTTGACCCTTTGAATGCAGTAAAATTGGATATCACAGCCAATGTTATAAATGGGCTGTTTAATAACACAATTTTGTCTAAAACAGCCCACTCAACTTGTTATACAATATCTGGTAAAAAAAAACATTTATTATTTTCAGTTCAATGTCAAACAAAACTTACTCTGACTGTTAGGTACAGCATGAATCCTTGTAGATGTCTTCTTACACAAACAAGCAAAACACATACATCTATACATGTTTAGATTCATACACAAACAACAGATACCAGGTATTTTGATCTTTGGAATATAATAAATTATATGACTGTGTTTATTTGTAGTCTCTATAAACAGCCAGTATTACAAATGTAAATGATGTATAGAAGGAAATATTCATCTTACAAACACCTACTTCTGTTTCATTTCATAAATCAAAACTTCCATGCCAAGTTGGTGATAACTGTATCACATGATAAGGCTGCCCTATGGCAATGCAATCCTTCACCATGAGGCATTTAATTCCATTTACAATATTAATAAATCATGTTTGAGGTTATATTGTTTGTTTCTTCTTGAATTTAATTTTGGGAATTTCATGAAATAAATAATATGTAGGTATGTACATAGCTCATCCACAATAATCATAATGTGATCATTTGGTTACCAAGGTGATCTATTTTCCCACTATGGCACAATGTAGGTGAATGTTAAATGACAAGTTATATATGATTTGTATGAATAACCACTTATGGAAGTGCTTGATATATAACTGCTTTTAGTATTCAAGACATAGTTTGGCCTTTTGGAATCTCAAGATGAAGCTAAGAATTGTCTAGTGTTTGATGTAAAACTACAAAAAAAGTAGAGAATAAGGTTTTCATGGATGCCTACCATATTTTTACCTTGGATGAGAACTGAAAGTTACATATCCAGACTGGTTTAAAGCTAGGGGCCGATTTCACCAAGGGACTTAGACTTAGCCAAGTTTTTGGCTAAGTCAGGGATTTAAATCTAAGACTTTGGTCTTAGCTAGGTCTGGGACTTAAATAGATTTCACAAAGGATGACTTAGCTTAGTCTAAGCTTATCAAATAACCACAGTGGTTTTCTGTGTCATGTGACCTTTTATATCCTTCATTTGATGCATTTTATCAAAGGATAAACTTGTGCTGTTTTGAAATGGAAATCCTTGTTACTACATATAAACTGCCCAAAGGCTACTTTAGGGAGATGTTCTTTATAATGATACTTTATTTACAGCCATCACAAATTTTAAAGTGGAGGAAAGTTCATGACGGCCATATTTAAGTCCTAATTAACAAAATATAAACCCACTAATTACCAGACTTAAAGTTAAGTGTCACTGACTTAGCAATTTCATTGACTTAACAGCTTTGTGCAATCCACTTAGTCTAAGACCAAGGACTTAACATTCTGTTGACAAAATTTAATACCAAAGTCTTAAATTTAAGTCTGAGTCTGGGCTTAAGTCCCTTTGTGAAATTGGCCCCTGAAGTCAAAGAGTTTAAAGGGCATTCAGAATCACTTATTCCTCTACCAGATGTAATGCTACAGTACATATCCTAACACATGGCAAGTACCATATAATTTTAATATACAAATCAAAACAGCAATACAACTGTGAAGAGAAAGATTGATAGAGCATATACATATGATATATAATACCTCAACAACCACTTTGTTTAGTTTTTGTAGATAACTACTCTACACATATGTACACCAAAATAAAATTAGGGATTTCATTCAAGAAATTTTTTCTTTCAAGAAATATTTCTACATTTTTCGCCTTTTTGTCACATACAAATCTATTATCTTGTAGATAATATATCCTGGAGTTGCTAAAAATGAAATCATCTTCTTGCATTTTAAAGTTCCGTGAAGGATTCAAGAGTACAGTAATGCACCTGAAAGGCCACTGTAAATGTTCACTGCCGTTTTGACCCCCAAGCCGTTTTAAATGGCGGGGTCCGCCCTTTTAAATGGCAGGCCCTGCCATTTACATCCACTAGGTTTAAATAAGGGGTTGTAAATGGCTGAGCCGTTTAAAATGGCGAACTCCAGGTCCCAGCCATTTTAACCTTATCAGCTCAACTTAAGTAATAAATGCAAGAATGTTTCTTGTGCTGAATATAATATAAACTATTTACAAGGAAAGTATTTTTTATGAAAAATGTTACATTAACATAGATAAACTTAACAGACCCTTATATAGAAGTACTTTGTACTTCTTTTTAATTTTATATAAATATGTTAATCTTATCTCACCTCAACAAAAAGTGTTTAATAATCTAAAATGAATTGTGTTTCCCGATGTCTTTATAGACATTAAAAGGATCCTTTGATGTTGATTTCATTGGAATAATTTCTTAATTGGATTTGTGCCTATTGTTTCAACATTCTATTGATGTTGATTTGTTTCACTTGGGTGGGTGAAGTACACAATAAGGAATACCCCAAATCATAAAGTGAAACAAATCAACAAAATCTACATCAAACACATAGTCAAACAAATAAACTTAAAAGGAATGTTGAAACAATAGATATATCATGGTCTAATCCAGTTGCCCAATCACTAGCCACAAGTGAAACAAATCAAGTTGAAAGCAGTGGTTGAACAATAGACACCTTATTACTTAATGACCTTCCCATTGTCAGATTAACTGAGACAGAGTCTTGCAGCAATAAAGGAATTGAGACTAATCCTATCAATACATAATCGGGTAAAGAAAAATAAGCAGAAATATAAGTAAACAATATCATTTCAAAAATAAAAACTATGTGTGCAAATTATCAGTTGTGCTAATATATGTTATCAAATCTTCAGATAAGATATGCACAACAAATCTTAAATAATATTTCACAAAGATATACTGTACAATTGAAATTTCATTATTTAAATAAACTAGCATGGTTACATTCAATTTCATGATTAAAACCCTCCAACAGGCATACTTCAAACACCAGAGTATGTATACTTCAAACACCAGAGTAGGCATACTTCAAACACCCTTGTAATTTTCAACTTGCTCAAAAATGCTTATGAATAAACTAATGTCAATCATTTTGGTTGTTAACAAAAATATATGTATTCTGAAAATAATATTTCACATCTGTACTAAATGTGAAACATAAAACATAATAAACTAATGTCTGATGTTGACTTTGTTTCTATCATCTAGTTGGCTGAGCCGTTTAAAACGGCAGCTTGCCATTTAAAACGGCGGCCCGCCGTTTAAAATGGCAGACTGCCGTTTAAAATGGCAGATGGGGTCAAAATGGCATGTAACATAAACACCAAATGTTTATTGCTGTAACATTACATAAGAAAATTCTGCAAGAAATACTGTGTATAAATCTCCTTAAGCAAATTGGTATATTGACATACAGTCAAATACCTTAAGTAAAACTCTGTAAGGAAGAATTCCTGTTTAAGTGGAAGTATGTATCAGAGGGGGATAATATCAGAGGCCTTGTTTCATTCCAGCTTACCCTGTCATCTGGTTTAGTACTTTTTTGGTCAGTGAGATTTGAATTGATTGACTGTTCAACTGTACATGCTTTTACACCTATTTTAGAACCTAAATCTCACAATTAAAGGTAAATGTGACAAAACAAAAGCCTTTTCAATTAATATTATATATATCTTCTCAATTTAAAGTCTCCAAAGTAAATTTTTAGACATTCTTTTCATCAGGCCATCCACCCCATGTACATGTATTGCAAACAATGTCCTTTTGAACCACGATCTAGTGCTTGATTCAAATCCTGTAATTCCAAGAAGCTAACACAATACTGAAACAGAAAGTGACTGAATTATGGAAAATATTAACAAGCTCTGTCATACAATTTCTAGTATCAGCTTCAAAATATATATGAACATGAAGTTCAAGAAAAAGGAAAAACATTTTACTTTACTAGAATTTCTGGATCCCAGGACAGATTTCAATGGAAATGTCCTCCTCTGAACCTGAACCTAGAATTCTACTTATCAGTGGTCTTATTAAAAAAGATATGCGTGTATTTTGCTGAAAAGTGGCTAAAAATTTTTTTAAAAATTTGATTTTTTTTCCTCATAAATTTTAAAATTAGTGATCTTGAATGACTTATACATGATTAGCTTGGAAAACCAAGGTAATTATCTTTACAGAAAAGTGTGAAAACAAAAAAATGTCAACACACAGTTCAAGATATATTTTTTTTATGTTTTATCATTGTTTATGTGATAAATCCACCCTGATACTTACTGTTTCCCATTGTTGAAAGTACACGTATACTAAATCCTCATAAAAACAACCAGATCATTGTTTTTCTGTGAATCCAGACAAGTTCTTGTACACATTTTACACAAAAATAAGACCTACATCCAGAGTTGAGGCAAATTCTGACACTTTTACATTTGATATTTATCAGGAAGAGAACTATTTATCCCCTGCTGTACAGTGGGAAGAACTTTCTCTATAAATTATGACCTGCTTTACTGTGTACTTGATGTGCTTCTGAAAAGTAATACTAGGAGCTAAATACTGAAAAATATCTGTGAAATAACTTTTAATATGATAATTATACCCTCTTTCCAGATGTTTCCACACAAATCTAGATATACACTGAGATATATACAGTTTAACTTGTATGGTTTGAAAAAAAATACTGAATTTGGTTTTTAATTTCATACAGCAGTAATATAATGACGACCAAGGAATGAACTGAATGTTCATTTCCCAATTATGCTTTAATGATATAAAGATTTACAAACCTTTTACTTGTTAGAACTTTCATCTGTATCATATCCTGCTTAAAACATAATACTTTCCTTCAAGGAACAAAGTTTGGTTCAAGTCTAGTACATAACTACATAACTATTACACTGTTTATCTGACTCATGCAGTCTAATTTTCTTGCCAGTCAAGGAGCTTTACAGCACAGCTTGAAATCATGAATTTTGAAGTAAGAATGCAAATCAGCTCAGAGTTACCAAGTCCCAAATAACATGGTGAACTGCAGTGTGTGACTTCACATAAGTTTAAGATTTAAAGAATATATTTCAGTGGATATACGTTTTAGTTACTTTTCTGTAATGCAATACAGTTTGATTGGCAGGAACACTGAAAATTGTCACTTAAAATTGAAACACAATAGATACATGGAAATATTTCACCAACCACAGTATGTGTAAATCTGCATGTGATTTAAACTACTGAATGCCCACTACCTAAGTTTGAGGTGACCTTAATTTATTTGATGTTTCTCTGTATATACATTCACAAACTGAGCTTTGTGAGTGTTTGGAAAATCCTACTGTGCAGGTGAGCAGTTTTGAAACACTTCATCTGACTCCTGGTTTTCCCCCCAGATTGCTTCATTGTCTGGTAGAAACAAAACATATTAGGTGGATTTTCTGTAACACACCTCTGTGCAACTTGTACCCAGAAGTCTGTACTTAGCCTGGTCAAGTCTCCCACTTGGGCCTATTACATATTTAGAAGCAATACTTCCTTAGAAATGTGAAAAGTATTTTGAGAGCTTAGAGAACACATACTCAAAATTAAAATGACCAAAAAGAAACCATAACATTCTGATTCATAAAGACTTGAAACACAACTTGTCAGTTTTCAGAAGAAAATGTATTGTTCTTAGTTTTCATGATCAATCAGTGAATAATTATCTTTTAGCAATAATGGTTTCCCACATTAATGTATACAGTATAATTTCTATTCTGCAAACAAGTTGGGAGAGTTATATTTTGTTTGGATAATAGAAGATTTATCAAAAAAGAAGAAAAGTCTGAATATAAAGCAATACCATAACATAAATATGGAAGAGTTGAAATGAGGTCAAAATTCAAGTATTAGGATAAATATAATTGGAAAATAGAGATATAAATAAAGCACCAATAAGTTCAAGATGTTTTTATACACGGAGTCTGTAAAGGCTAGTGATTTGTGATTATCATGGCATTGACTGATGGAGTCTGGCAGCCAGCACACTTGTGCAGGAAGTAAAATACTTTCTCTAGTCTTTCTGCTTGCATTTTAAGTCTTTTTAAATAGATTGGTTAGATCATTCCACTTTATTCATATATTCAATGTGGCATTTATAGGATCCGTTGTATAACATCTTTCTTATCAAATCACATTCAAAGCTTTTAGCAAAGTTTAAACAATGCTCCTGTAATCATTACATTTATCAATAGTCATAATATCTGTGTATTTGGTTTATAATTTTAAGATTTTAGTAGCCTTGTCTGCGGCTTAAATTTGTGTCAACAACTTTTTCTATTCTGAATAGAAAGTAATGCTATTCATAATGCACATAGTGTCTAGAAGAGCATATAACAAGTATTCTCAGTCCAGAAAAACACTGATAAATATTTTTTTGCACCCGACATTGATACCTTTTGTTCAGAGGCTCTGTTTTGTTTTCAAGGGTGTGGAATAGTTTGAGTTTGCACACTTTTTTTCAGAGAAAATAAATTCATCCATCCGAACAAGATTCAATGTCAATTTTACTTTGTTCATGAATCTTAAACAATAAAATTTCTCAGACACAAGATAACTGTAAATGCTCTTGCACATATACACAGCACAGTATGGCGTGTAGACTTGCTCCAAGTCTTTGTATTTCTCATTCCAGCAAATCTGACATACATGAAAAAAGTCATACAGTCCTCATATAATACCTTAGTAGACAAAAGGACTTGAAGAAAGTCTATATGGCGTGGTACAATTTTTTTACTACATTTTTACAAACAAGACCCTTGACAAGTGTGTAATTGCAATCCTCATTCAGTTAAACCCTTTTATGTGTCTATATTGACACAAAATATTTTGTCATATCTCTCCTAGCAGTTAATCCCTTCACAATGAACATGTGTGTTTTGCATTTTGTGTTCTAATTAATATATTTTTGTTCAGTTCAGTGATAAACTGTCATTTTTAACATGCGGGAAACCACATATCAATGAAAACTTGGGGAAAACAGTAAAAAAACCATGCAGTTTTGACAAAATTAGCAAATTTTCTAAAAAGAAAAATCTGCACCACACCCCTAGATGCCACACCCCACATATGTGTAAGTAGTGAACTATTTCCTTCATTTCTGTATTATTTAGCCGTGCCGCACTGCAGCGTTAGTGTACACTGGCCTTAAGGTTGTACACTTCTTCCTTGCAATGCAATTTCTCCATTAGAAATCACTTCCTTGATGTTCTAGTTAGGTCAGCAAGTTTGGCATCTACTCACAGGCTGACACCTCTGTGAGGGTTCGATTCCCATAAGTGGCATATGCTGAGGATGTGTCCCAATATGACCCTGGTTGTTGAATGCGACATAAAACCTCAACTCTGACTTTAGAAAACACTGCAAAAATCACTATAATTTGAGGTTGTGCTCAGGACGTATATTCATATATTGTATGAATATTGCCATGAGAATAGATTATGCAGTTTTGCATGTATCTTGTTACTCCTGAAATGCTTTTTCTACCAAATCACAATGGTTATTCTGTTGCAGCTTTTTTGTTGCTTTTTCTGAGAAACACGATACTTTGCAGATTGGTTATGTTCTGCTTCTAGTTTACAATGTTTTTTGCTGGTGTTTTGGGTTTTGTGTGCTGGGCAATTGCGGTCCCCTCCACACACTGGAACAATGTAGTTTCTTGTATATCTTGTTACATTATTAAGTGAAACTGTTAACACGTATTGATTGTATAGAGAGACACTTTTAAAACTCTATCATAGCTTTATAAAGTGACTGTGGACTAATCTGTGGACCTATAATTATAACTCCTCTTATATTGGTTGAACAATACTTTTACTGTACTCTAGCAATATTTTAATTTTTATATGAGTATTTGCTTTATTGGTCAATGTTTGGTTTTACACTTTCATTCACCGAAATGACATGAAGGAAGTCATGATATTACATTTAAATTTGGTAAGAAAATATGTCTCATTCTTTTTTATGAAATACATACCAAGCAATATACTTGACTTAGTAATACAATAGGTCATACATTTTGGCAGATGAAACATTCAAAATCTGCATCTGAAATAGTTTCAAACTGCAAAAACTTTAAACAAAGAAAGGCTTGAAGCTTATAAGAAAGTTTATTTCACTTCTCATTCACTTAACTTTCATTATTTTGCAGTATTTGCTTCCACGTCTGAAATTTAGGGTTACCTTTTTTGAGGAGGTATGTCCATAGGTATGAATTCAATTTGCTGGAGTCAATTAGCAAATGTGGTTTTTTTTCACTTGAGGAGCAAAATAATGTCAGAAAACAAAACTTTTTTTATGTCCATGCCATATTTGGTTAAAGTTTATTGATAAGAAGGAGATATACTGTTTATTATTGTAAAAGTTATGCAAAAATATAGGGAAAGATAATACATTGCACTTGTAAACATTCTAACAAACATTTAGCCACCTGGCATTCCCAGGGTATAAGAAATTTACTTTTCTTATAGCTATAGGAACCTGGAATACTAATTTTTCCTCTGGAAACTTAAAAAGTAACTAACAATACCGATATTAACAATGTGACTGGACAGACTTATGCTATGCTTCCATGCTATGTTTCCTGAACATCAGCTAACCCTTTTCTTTCCACACACTACATAATAAAAGACTAAACTTTTAATCTCCCACCTGTGGCTGAAGGAGAATATAAAGACCTTCCGTTCATGCATCTGTGTAACACTTTCACCAGAAAATTTCTCTCATTCTTTGCAAAAACTAAAGAACTGCCTAAATGACATTCAGAATTTCATGTTTGCAAATAAATCAAAACTTAATCCAGACAAAACCGAGTTCATTCTCATAGGCTCCCAAAACGATTGTAACCAACTCCTCCCTCACTTCCCCAACTCCTCCCTCACTCAATATTCTGGGAAATCAGGCCTCGCCAGCACAATGTGTCAGGAACCTCGGAGAGGTGTTCGACTCTATTTCAATTTCTCAAACCATGTGTCACAGGTCATTGTCCACTAGAGTACATGCGAGAGACCTCTACAGAATTCGTCCCCTTCTACACCTGAATACATCAGTGCTGTTAGCGAATGCTTTGGTGAGCAGCAGGCTGGACTACTGCAATTCACTCTTCTTATCCCTCACTGATTTTGAGTTAACAAGATTGCAGCTAGTCAAAAACTCACTCTGCAGGGTTGTCACCCGTTCCTCTAAATTCTCTCACATTACCCCCTCAACTAAAAAACTCCATTGGCTGACTGGTTCCATTGGCTACCAGTCAGATAAAGGGTACAATTTAAAATTGGTCTTATTACATATAATATTCTCAACCAGGGTCAACCAGTTTACCTAAGAGAATTAATCCACCCCTACTCCTCTTCCAGAAACACAAGGCGAAGTACCCCCAAACTCAAGTTCCTTTAAACCCCCACTTTTGATCGCAGAGTTTACAAATCAATTAAACACTTTTCTAATTCCTTCAGTCACTATGCCCCTGCCATTTGGAACTTTTTCCCTTTCCATGTAAGAAATAGTCCCTCTGTTGCATCTTTTAGGAAGCACCTCAAAACTCACCTCTTCAGCTCTAGCTTCCCAACCTAGTTTTTCTTCCCTCCCGGTCACACCCACAATCCTGGATTACCGACCTTGAACGCCCCTCGACTTCCCTACGATAATGATTTTGTCTAATTAGCGCACTGAGTTCCCCTCTGTGGGGAAGATATTGCACTTGCAAAGCAGTAGATTAGATTAGATCTGTGTGTCTGTGCATGCGTCCCTTTCAATCACGTTTTTACATAAACTTTAATATTTCATTCATTTATATAAAGATATCTTCACCATATTTGCAGGGTATGTTTATGGCTATAAAAACATGTCTGCAAAATTTTGGCCTCATTTTGAAAAAGAAAATGGCCGCAATAGCCTATGCTTTAAAATCATAAAGATGCTTTAAATCTTGAAATAATGCAGCTAGCATCATCAAATTTGCACAAAAGATATATAGCTAGGAAAGCTAGCCTGATAGTAATTTTGGCCTAGTTTTGAAAACAAAATGGCCACCATATCACATTTAATGTCAAATGGGGATATCCTATTAAAAAGGCCTTATATCTCCTTTACCATTGCTCCTACAGGTTTGGGATGTGAAAACAATTTGTAGGAACTCAAGGCCCTGGAATCTTTCCCAGGTGTTGAATTTGACCTTTGACCCCAGCTTCAGGGATAAATGGGGTCATCATACTAAAATGTCCTTATATCTCGCTTGTTAATTGTGCTGGGGCTTCAGAATATAAAAACAGCCCATAGGAAGTACTGGTCTGCAAATATTTCGCCTGTGAACAATTTTGGCCTCATATTGAAAAACAAAATGGCCGTCATAGCCAACTATTTGAAATCATTAAGATGCTGTAAAGCTTGAAATATTGCAGCTAGATTCATCAAATTTGCACAAAAAGATAAGTGGCTAGAAAATTTAGCCTGATAGTAATTTTGGTCTAGTTTTGAAAACAAAATGGCCGCCATATCACATTTAATGTCAAATGGGATTATCTTGTTAAAAGTGTTATAGATTGTAAAATAGGAGTAAATATATTTTATCTATATGTCTGCTATTAGTTCATCTACACTTGGAAAATAGGATATTTTCCAGGATAGTTTATTATGGTGTTGGAATATATAGAAATAAATGTCATCTTAAATGTAAACAGGAAATATTTGTGTTAATGTTTATGTTTTACATATGTATGTAGGTTTTTAGCAAATATTTGTAACAGGTAAAATAGAAAACATATTGACCAAGTATTCTATGTAACAAATGTTTTCATATCCTTTGATAGACATATTATGTACATGTATCTCCCATCTGTCATTATATGTAATTAACCATTTTCAAGCAAAGGTTCTAGCAGAAACTTTAAAGACACTTTTATAACATAATTACAAGTCATTTACATACCAGCTATTGTATATGATTGTATGTCTTGTCCATTTTATTGTATGGAATTGTATGTGGTGTCCAACTCTATTGTATATGTGTCAGTGATGCTCACATTGGACACACAGCTGTCTAGCTGGGACTTAAAGGTGTCATATGTTGTTGTTTCTCATCACTTATAATTACCTGAGCACTCTTTGATGCACAGTAGCCATTCTCCCCTAATGTCCTAGCCAGTAACAAACATCTTTCATTATTCATCCTATAAGTTTAGCACTATGTTTATGACACAGATGTAGGACATTGTTATGCAAATTACTCCTAGCTCCCCCAACTCACTCATTGGTTAAACACCCTTGACCCAATCAAAATAACATATTTTGTAACAGATACATCTATTGGTCAAATGTTATACAATAGCCAACTGGTCTATATAACCTGTACATTTCTCACTAACCATACACTTGCTCTGTGAAAGTTATGACACTAGTGGACCAGAAAGTACAGCAATGTTCTTCAACAATTAGTTATGTTAAGTAAAGAGACAGAACACAGGAAATAACAGAGCAAGAGAATTAAACTATAAATTGGTGATTAAGGATTTACATAAACAACAGCATCTAATAGTGAATATCAATAAATGTGTTAACTGCACATATGGTTATTAAAGATTAACAGTGTTTAAAGGAAGTAAAGTGTTATTGTTATTGTGTGTTATGTGTAATGTGATATAATAAAGGATAATAAGTAACATTCATAGTTTAAACTCTGCCACTTCATCAAGATCCCGAACACAACAAAAGACCAGGGGTTTGGAATGTGAAAACAACTTATAAGAAGTCATGGCCTGGGATTTTTTTCCAATTGCTTACTTTGACCTTTGACCCCTTCTTCAGTGTCAAGTGGGGTCATCTTACTTATAACAAAGGCCTTTTATCTCCCTTAGTTCTTGTATATCACTGATCCTAATGCGGGCGATAACTGCTGCAGCAGTGGCCTTGTTAGGTATCAAGGCAAATCAGAGGAGATCAGAGGTGATTATGTGAAAGTACTTCCAATATGTCAAGGAAACAGAAGGGTACTTTTCATCAGAGAATTTCACATACTGTGACAAGCTTCATCTACTATAGCAGGGTTCCGTCTGGAGCTGGAAGGATTATGGTTACATTCCATTCCAATCTAAATCACAATCTACTCCCGAAGTTCTTGGACCATTCCCAAAGTCCATACAAATGTAAAGACTATTGGGGATAGGTCATTTGAATGCATCTTTATGCAGTGGAAGATAATGAATGCTGGCCTGTTTGACTTACAACTGACCTAGTTGCCAAAAATCATCACTATGAACTTAACAAGAATTTCTCTTAAAAATAGTCCCAGATTGCTGTGGTCTTCCAATCATCTGTGTCCATTCAGGGCATTTGGGCCTGTATGATGTGATAAGAGTTGCAATTATTTCTATCCTAATACAAATATATCCATTAGTTGTGCATGCCTTTCTGTTATGCTACCTAGTTGGAGGGTGCACGCAATCCAGATGATGCTGTATGTGGGTCAGACCATGGAGGAACAATCGGATCAGATCGACTGATACGGCTGACACCAATTACATGTCTCTGATGGCTTTGCAGCTTGTGCATGTAGACCAAAAAACTTTTCGGCCTTGTTTATACTTAGTACAATATCTTCTTTACTACAGTATTCAAAGTGCTATTTGACTGGACGGCACAAGTACAGCTCCAGCTTTTGTTATTTACATTCCCTAACTGAAAGAGAATCTCAGGGATGAACATGTATCAATGTCTCTGGGGTTCTTTAGCCTGCCACTAGGTATAGTACCCATGAAAGATGATCATAATTTTAAGTGGCCATCTAAGCCATTATATATTGGTCTTTACCTAGGTTTGAACCCAGGTCCTCTGTGTTGCTAGAAAAGTGAGTTACCCACTAGACCACTATGACAGATGCTATTCAGCAAAGTAGAACGCGTCTATAATACTATTTATAAATTCCTTTAGACATATGATCTGACTAAATTAATTAGATATTTTTCAGTCACTTAGAATGAGATTTCCCACATAAACTTTTTTAAAAGACCCGCCACTGTTTTATCCTCCACATTCCTTCAGTTGTCAATAAAAATGTTTCAATTTTTAACAAAAAAGAAGCAAGAATGAGTACATTTAATGGTGAAACTTCCCATAAGGCAGAAAGTCACTTTTCTGTTCTTTCAACAGTGAAACAGATTTAAAGAAGTTTATGTTCTTCTTTGAAGGAACTGTTTGTATACCTGATTCTAGGCATACAAAACCCTTGAACCGCCATCCAAATTCAAAAATTAAAATTTGAAATATAGTATTCCCAGAATTTCAAATAGACTATTTGGTATTCCAAAGACAAATTTGGGATACCTGTTGCATATTCAACAATTGTTTCTAGACATACAAACTCAAAACAAAAATCTGGATCACCATCCCAGATAACGGTCCACTGGTGGGCCACCGTCTTTTTATCCGTTGGGCCAATGTTGGCCCAATGGTGGCAAAATATGCCAACCATACGCCGGTGGGCCACCAGTGGAATGTTATCTGGGATCTGGACACAAAAAATATCAAAGATCACGATTTTCCCATTTATTTATTATTATTATTATGTGCCTTGGCAGAGGTCTGCACTCTCTATATAATTGCTCTTGTTTTACATATATTTCCTTGTAAAAATTATAAAATCCATTTTGTATCATTATAAGCTAATTATGTGAAATTTCCCATCAACATTTCCTCATCTTAAGATGGGCTGGCATAGGCCAATCTTAAGACTGGTAGCCAAACTTATGATCTTAAGTTGGCTCAAACATATCCATTGGTTCAAACATATCCATTGGCAAAATTGATGCTAATTTACATTAAGACATTTCATTGGACAATAAAATAAACTCCAACAGAGCAAAAAGGAAGTGACCTACCCACATGGTAAGGAGAGCAGGAGAGTAGAGTCTCGAGTATGTCCTCCACTGACATGTGTTGACCCATCACAGTGACCAGTAGCAAAACCATTAAACTCACAAAAGCCAGCACTGAGCAGAACAAGTATCCAGCATAGTCCAGTGCAACTACCACTGTATCTGGAAGCATTCCTCCTCTCACCCAGCCAGACTACTTACGCTCAGACTACTAGTATTTTTAATCATGGCTTAATAACATAAGCACCCAGAGTTTCCAAAAACTCTTAGTACAGGCTTGTACACCTGCGATTTGGCGAATGTTACACCTTACCATGTTACATAAGAAGTTTGCTTCACACTCAAAACATTTTGTTTGATACCATTACGAGCTTTATTGAAATCTAATCCACATTTCTATGCAGATACAAATTAATTTATGTCCAATATTGACTGACAAAGGGAAAAACAATCAATTTAACAAAACGCAAAAATTGAAAGTGATTTTTATTTGCTGGCCAATTTCTTTTCTGACACATTCACAGTATCCAAAACTAGTATCTACTATATTCTAAAGGCACAAGGAAACACAAGTCTGATAAGTCAAGCTTCTCTCCCACTATAAATGCTCAATTATACATTTATTTTTCCAATAGCAACTATTGTACTATCAGGTATAAACTCATGAGGTCTCTGTTGATGGAAGATGTGTGAGTACAGTTCTTTTTATCCATCAGTTTATTATTCTTGCTATTACATATGATTGACAGGTTATTGTATTTTTATGTGGAGTGCTGAGTAAGAAAAGCAAAATATCACCCAGTATTGCTGTGATTATGAGATGCTGATGATGACAAAAATTTGATTTAAGACAAACAATATTCAATACAGTACATAGCCATTATAATATAGTTGTCCAGATGAAGTGGATTTCAAACACATATGATTATATAATAAGAGAGAAAATATTTTAATATTTAAGTAAAAATAGTGGACTTATGCAAGCATTGTCAATGTAAGACAGAGCAATATGTTGCCAAAATTTACCAATACATTTAAATATCAAACACCCTTGTTCATAAAGTAAGAACTTAAACACAGCACTTACAAGCAACAAAACTCAGTTCAACATCTCACCATAATCTCACACTGCCCAGCAGGCACAGGTCCAATTCTTGACATCATGTTTTGGTCATGTTAGTATATGACATCAAGTAACTATCACGCGGACATGATTTAAGGTGGTCACGTCATCTGACACAAATCTGACATCCAGTTTATGTGACATGACATGACTTTATGTCAATAACATACCTACAATATCAACTAGATGACAAAATGATAACCAGACCTAATGTGATTGTATTATCCTATTCAATGACATAAAATTGACACCATCCCAACATGACTTTTTGTAGTCATGTCAAATGATGAAAATATGATGTTCGAATAATATGATGTGACCTGATATTCTACTCGGGCATTGTTTCTGACATTTTAGTGATATTAATATGATGTCACTTTGTTAAAACATTTCAAGTGGAGTATCATCATATCATTTGAGATCAGATAAACATTAGTATTCTATAAAATTATATCATTTTTAGGAATATTACAAATGCATCGTATGGATGTCTAAGTGATATTTAAGTCTGAATAATTTATCTAGTCTGTGTTAAGTCAAAGTTGGATTTTGCATCCTGTACACCAGCCAGGGTCATATTAGGACAGGCCCTCAGCTTTTTCACATGAGTAGGGGCAAACCTAGGCAGAGGTGACAACCTGTGATTAGATGCTGAACCTACTAACTAACTTGGCCTCTAGTCTCTGTGATGTTGCTTTGACAAAAATAATTAAGTTTTGGTACAGACAAAACAATTATGTTTAAAATTGTAACTAAAATGCTGTGTGACAGCAAAAATTTACAAGTAATATGTTGATTTGTAAACAAATGTATACTTTAGTGTTTGCAACCAACCCAAAGATTGAATAAATAAAGATAAAAGTTCAGAAAAAGGGCTTCTAATATTCAAACTTTTGTACCCATAATTTGTATCTTTACAAATGGTATAAATTTTTGAACTGGTTGCCACAGAACATTAATCATTTTCTCCCATGGAATAATCTTTATAGTACATGGAAATCACTTAAGGCTGTGTCAGGTAAGTGTACATAAATGGTAGTTAAAGCAACGTAATGTGATATTAACTGTGAATACAAAATGTTATTAACCAAAGTTTTTATTATTGAAAATTGGTTTCAGCACTTGTGAAATGATGTCAATCAGATTTTTAAATCAGTACATCAAATTGATGTCAGTTTCTGATGTCAAATAGACACGATGTCAGTCCAAATTGGGTGATCATATTGATGTCTTATGCTGTTATCAAATTTATATCGGCTACTAGATGTCATTTTTATGGCTTTTGGAGATGTCAAATAGACTAGGCTACTAAAGATCTATTTGACATTTAACATATGATGTCATTTCGAATTTCAAATAAGCATCAGTTTCTGATGTCTTGCCCAGTGTCTTTTTGATTTCTTTTTGATATCCTATTGCCTGCTGGGTGGGCCCTATGACAAATGTATAAATGGCAAAATATGATTTATGATGCTGTTTTTACTTTACTGCTGCAAGCGAGCATTAGCCAAAACATTTACTGAGAAAGTCTGACTGGTTTAGGTGACTGAGAAAAAGGATTGTCTTTTTTTCAGTAAAAAAATTGTTGCTTGTAATCCATCATAAATTTCTGATTCTTTGCCTGCACAATAATGTGCAAATATTGACACCCAGGTATTCTATCTGTTATTTTTGTAAATAATCTTTTATTCTTTTCTTTAATCACTCAGATAATTGCCCGGTCTTGCAACAAGTGATGCAAAAAATAGTAACAATGATAAAAGACTTGTTTTGCACATTCTGAATTCTTTTCTAACCGCATAAAGGTAGATTCATAAAGCATAATCTATTTAAAATACATGTATATGAAACCAGATCACTGATATTTCAATTACAGACAGCAGAAAATCTGGATGCATTTAAGTCAAATGCTGTTAAAATCAGTAATCATATTGTTAAACTTTAGAAATTAATCAAGATTTGACTGGAATTACTTTTCAGCTATCAAAATATCATAAATTTAGCTATTAGTTTATTTAACTTGCAATTACTTTAAAGACTTTAGAAATACCAGTTATACTTTGGTGTACATGAAATCATATTAACAATTACTTGATTGTTGTATATTTAGTATCGCCAGTGCTAGATTTTATTGACAATGCTACAATTCTAGAGTTTCAATTGTGTTTGCCATTTCTTTGTAAATGTGCAAGAAGATATTTATACTTCTTGTAGTGACCAGCAAAGTGTCGAGGTTGTGTACTTGGGCAATATAAAGTAAAAGCAATGTAATCAAATCAAAAGTCCCTGTATGAGGCCAAGGGCCTTGATTCTGATAAATTAAAAGATTTTCCTACAAACAACCTATGAAGGTGAAGATTGCTGTGACTCTAGCTTAGGAATTTCATATAAGGTGGTTGCTGGTCTAAAAGTATGACCAGTGAGTATACGAGCAATGAAATATGAAAAAATCCCCTATATGAAGCCACCAGCTATAGATAGGCAACATTGTAACTTTTGTCAGTTATTTATTTGAGGAAAATTGACAGTTGAGGTTTATAACATTCTATTCTGTTCTTATGACATTAAACCTCTGCATTCAGGCAGACCCTAAGGTACAACAACCATAAGCCACATTCCAATTCATCAGTCCATGGCAAGGGCATAGACATTGTTATTTGCACAGAGACACCAAGTAAGTCAAAAACTATGGTGGAAAGGCCTTGGGGAAACAAATATGATTTGAGTTTCTTGCTGAAGGAGGCAAAAGAAGAAGTAGTGAAAAAACAATTCATTCCACACAGTGGGATCATCAAAGGCAAAACTATGACCAAATTGCCTCTTAGATTTATGCAAGGATGGGACAAAGCAGAGTTATCTCTTGGAACCTTCTATCCTGTGTTCCTTGTCTTGTGTTGTATTTGCTGCTATATTGGAGTAGAAATGGACTGAAGTAACTAGGATGACTACTTCTAAGAAGCTTGTAGAGGAGTATAGTCATCTTGAACATACAGCAATATCTCCCTGGCAACCTATGAAGACTCTTTAGGATCAAGTATACTTATAGCTGGTGACACAGCCAATATATCTTAATACACAATTCTCATCAATCAATGGTATTTTTCAAGTGAATTCTGATATAAAGTCTTGCAAATATAGGATATTGATATTCAGACATATCAGTATGAATTTAGCTATCAGACTAAATTCATTTTTATTCAGTTGCTGTCAACAATTTGGGAGATTCAGCTGGAAGGTTTGGACAAAATTAGAAAAAACAATCCATGTAAATTTTATATCGACTAAGTACATAAATAATAAATGTTAAAACAGATTCATCATCTGTATGAATTATCTCATTCCCGATCCATATTCAGGCTCTGTAAATCCTGAATCTATTTGTTGACGTAAGTTTGGAGGATGAAAAGCCAGTATCAAAGTTGAGATTTTATGTCCTTTTCAACCGTAATGGTTAAATCAGGACGGGTACTCAGTAAATCCCACATGTTGCCACAAGCTGGGTTCAAACACAAAGCCACCCACATCAAGCCTTATTGAATTAACAAGTCACTGGAATCAAATAGAAATCCTGTTGCTGAGAACAGGTATTTTTAATGCATACTAAAATATAATTAGTCTTGACTTTTGATACTTATAAATATCACTTTTAGTTGAAGTTCTGAACTTAATGTTGAGGTTTCTAACATGTATGACCATGGAGGTTTATAAAGAAGATTGAAAATGAGCAAGCCCATTTGCTGATGTTCAAAACATGAGAAGCACTGAAACAGCTTTATGCAAGAGTAGGCCTGCAGAAAGCCTATAACCATGTGTACACAGAAAGCTCCAAAACATAACACTGATTATTTATGAAGGTGAAAGGAACAGTTGGTAATGTGTTGCAGCAGTGATTTGCAAGGTTACTTTTACTGTACAGGAAGAAAAGGAAAAAATGTGTGGGAGTGACCTCCCAACTTAGCTGTCTTGAAAGGATAATATTTAGTCAAAATCAAATTTGGGGCTTTATGTCTCTTTTTGGGGGCCTTAGTCTTTCTCACCCCCTGGCATTCTGTGTGGTGCTTGACCTCTTTTCTGTCCCTGGATACTGAAATAGGTTGACTGTTTTGGTTTTGTTGTACCTTAGAGTCCCCTTTGAATAGGGAGATTAAGCACTGTTAAAGTTCAATTAGAATTAGAAGAATTTCACTTGATCATTTCAGGACATATCCCACATATTTCATGAGATTGACTTGAACCCATGACCACAGAAGTGGGAGCCAAGGTACTTAAATGGTAAACTTGTTAACCACTTAGCCAGAGAGACAAGCTTGAAAGAATTAAACAAGAAATATTATTATATGGAAGAACATTATTACATCATATCTTACTTTCTCAAACATTTTAACTACCTATGATATCCTTTTAAGATGTTGTGGACTATTGTGGATAGATAATGACTTTAAGCATGCAAGAATCTTGTTTTATTCTATTATGAATGGGCCAAATATGACCTCCCTAGAGATTTCCACAAGTTGTTCTTGTCTCATGCATCTTTTAACCAAAGCAAAAAAAGCTGTTTATCTCACAATTAGCTTTTGATTTATTCAGGTTTAACATTGATTTTAACATAGTGCATAGGTGATATTTAAATTCTCAAATGTTTATGTCTAAACCTTTTAGACACAGCCAACCACAAGATTTTGCAAAAGTGACACTGGACAAAGTTAATACTGAGTCACTGTTACATTTTTTTTAACTTTGTGCTAATCACTTAACTACCAAGTATATAGAGTGACGACATCTAGTAAAACTTTCTGCGTAAAAACTTCTGAAAGAGATATCCTGTTTAATTAATACAGAGTTAGAAGGTTTGGTTTTCAATAACATTTTACAACTACACTCCTAAACGCAGCACTTCTGCCACAGCTTTACACATGATGCTCCAACTTCGTGGAATGAGCTTCCTGGTGATTTCCAAAATGGTTTTTGATCATCTTTTCTGCAATCAGTCTTCTATGTCTCCGAGATCTGAATTATTTTTCCTTCTCTCTTTGTGTGTCTAGTTCCTTAGAGTCTGTCATATGACCAATTGCATTACATTTCAAGGGAGATTAAATTTCAGTGAACAAGGCCCTGTAAGGCCGGCTTGATATATATTTGTGTCTACTGAATTAAACTATGCATAGTTCTACTTAAAGGGTTGTGACTATAAAGTGAGAACTGGCTTCATACTATGGTGTTACTGTAAAAAGAGTCCAATTGAGTTGAAAAGTGAAATAACAATCATTTCAACAAAGAGTTGCATGCTTTAATGACAAATCAAGTAAAAATGTTGTAGAAAGTTTAATCTTACCTTCTAGAAGCAGACTATCTGCTCTGCCACCTTTTATCCACTTCTGCATTTTTGTCAGTACAGATTGTAATTAACATGAATTGAGGAATTCCAATTTAAGCTTTGTAATTATAAAACTCGGGAACATTCCATATTGTCACATTTTGTATCACTTGTTTTATTGTATCATCTTTATATGTGTAATAACCAACAGAAAAATTGCAGGTTTACATTCAGTTATTTTACTAAAATCAATGCTTCCATTCTTTGTCATAAGTCTTTAAAAAATTTGCACATATAGATTTCACGCTCAAAAATAATATGTTAATTTCTTATTTTGGTCTGATATACGTTATATGTTATATCACACCTCACATAATCATCATCACCTTGTTGATGTATGTTATTATCACAGTTTGCTAAGGATAATCTTGAAAAAGTGCCAAAGCCTCACAGTCATACTTGCTTGTACAAAACCTTTGGTAAAGACTAATATGTGCTACTTCATAACCCACAACATATATTTACAGTGACCTTCCCAGTTATCATACTGCATGAAATATTCCATGTTCTAATCAATGTTTGTCACCGTGTCCATATGCAGTAGTAATTTACCAGTACAGTTAGCCCAGTGGTTTTAATGAAGTGCATTATGTGTGGTCACAAGAGCTGTGTGCTTTCAGTGAATGCTCAGGTACACCACACCTATGTGATAATTAAGATAAATTATCTGCAGTAAAAACTGCATGACTTCTGTGAATATATATATGATGCATCTAGTGCTGGCACTCCTTAATTATACCTTGATGATGCATATTTTCAAACATGCTGTTATAATAATGAACAGTTTCTTGTCATTGATCTTTCAATAAATAAATCTTTTGGCCAAAGATAGATACATCAACATACAAACTATAAATAAAACAAAGAAATACTGAAGAACCTCCTGGTAACACTGGTATATTAACTTCTTCCTACTTTCTAATGAAAGTGAAAATATGCACACAATGCCTAGACTAAAACATTTTTCTTTTAAATTCCACAACAATTTATCTGACTAAATTCTTTTTTTCTTCAACTAACCTAAAAGTTGAAAGAAAAATAGCAGTCTACAGTTCACAGGTGATTCAGTTCCACTGGGGAATTCACGGTTTGATTGAGCCATCAATCAAACTGGCCTGTCTTTCTGGAAAACCAGGAAAAGTTTCTCTTTTTCAGAATGTAGGTAGGGTAATTGATCTCTTTTATCAGTTCTTGTGAAGGCTGATTAGTTTCAAATTTCCAGACCAGATGGATATTCAAGAAATATGTTTAATTACTCACCCTGGTAGCATTGAAATGTAAAAATACAGAATTGCTGAAAAGGTGGATTCCCACAGACATGATCAGGTTGCAGATACAGACACATGTAAAATCCCCAAATGGATCATTATATTTTCAATTCACACACATACAGAAATCTGTCTTTTGATAAATATACAAGTGCCATCACATCTATTTCTGAGTCACAACATAAGCTACTCCTGGTTGAACAATTTTAAAATGTACTGCCTCTCTCTCAATTTATATTCAACAAGGCCACTGCCGCAGCGGTTATCTCCTGCCTTAGAATCAGTAATAATGGAGAACTAAAGGGGATATACGGCCTTTGTAGTAAGATAACCCCACTTGACATTGAAGAAGGGGTCAAACTTTCCTAGCCATATATATTTTGTGCATATTTGATGAACCTAGCTGCAATATTTCAAGTTTTAGAGCATCTTAATGATTTTTAAATAATTGGCTATGGCGGCCATTTTGTTTTTCAAAATAAGGACAAAATTTTTCTCAAGCAAAACATTTGAAGCCCAGGACTTTTGATGGTCTGTCTTTATATTCTCAAGCCATAGCACCAATAATAAGGGTGAAATAAGGACATTTTAGTGTGACGATCCCATTTAACCTTGAAGCAGGGGTCAAAGGACAAATTCAACACCTGGAAAAGATTCCCAGGCCATGATGTCCTACAAGTTGTTTTCACATTCTGAACCTGTAAGAGCAATATTAGGGGAGATAGAAGGCCTTTTTAATAGAATGACCCTGTTTGACCTTAAACATGTGATATGGCGGCCATTTCCCTTTTAGAACTAGGTCAAAATTACTATCAGGCTAGCTTTTCTAGCCATATATCTTATATATCTCTAGCTAGTTGGAATATTTCGAGATTTAGAACAACTTTATGACTTTTAAACAGTTGGATGGCGGCCATTTTGTTTTTCAAAATGAGGCCAAAATTTTCCAGAGACAGGTTTTCGTAGTCATAAACATTCCCTGCAAATGTGATGAAGATATCTTTATAAATGAATGAGATGTTAAGGTTTATGTTAAAACCTGACAAAGGGATGCACGGACGGATGCACAAACAGACACACGTATGGAAGGTGTTTACAATCTCTCGACCACAACCTATGCTTTTCAGGGTCTGTGTTTACAATCTGAAGCCATAGCACCAATAATAAGGGAGAAACAAGGACGTTTTAATGTGACCTCATTTAACCTTGAAGCAGGGGTCAAAGGTGAAATTCAACACCTGGAAAAGATCCCAGGCCATGACTTCCTACAAGTTGTTTTCACATTCCATACTCTAGGAGCAATATTTGAGGAGATATAAGGCCTTTTTAATAGGATAACCCTGTTTGACATTAAACATGTGATATGGTGGCCATTTTGTTTTTTGAACTAAGCCAAAATTACTATCAGGCTAGCTTTTCTAGCCATATAGCTTTTGTACAAATTTGATGAAGCTAGCTGGAATATTTCAAGATTTAGAGCACCTTTACGATTTTCAAACAATTAGCCATGGTGGCGATTTTGTTTTTCAAAATGAGGCTAAGATTTTTCAGATTCCCAGGCTATGACTTCCTACAGGTTGTTTGCACATTCCGAACCTCTAGGAGCAATATTTGAGGAGATATAAGGCCTTTTTAATAGGATAACCCCGTTTGACATTAAACATGTGATATGGCGGCCATTTTGTTTTTTGAACTAGGCCAAAAATACTATCAGGGTAGCTTTTCTAGTCATATAGCTTTTGTGCAAATTTGATGAAGCTAGCTGGAATATTTCAAGATTTAGAGCACCTTTACGATTTTCAAACAATTAGCTATGGCGGCCATTTTGTTTTTCAAAATGAGGCTAAAATTTTTCTGAGACAGGTTTTCATAGCCATAGACATTCCCTGTAAATTTGGTGAAGATATCTTCATAAATGAATGATATATTACGGTTTATGCAAAAACGTGACGAACGGATGGACGGACGGACAGATGGACAGAAGGTGTTTTATAATCTCCCGACCACGGCCTTTGGCCGCGGGCAGGAGATAATAAGTCGAGCAACCAAAAAATTGCAATTATGTCTTAATTAGAAAAAAAGCATAATCCCTGATGAATATTAAATTAAGGATTGTTTTCTTTGATGTTAACAGCTTGCTCAATTAAAGAATAGAAAAATTAATTATCCATTCTGGTAGTTTTTTGGAAAACACATTTCAATAAAGCAAAACCTTAAGTAGAAATATAGCAAATGGCTTTATTGCGAGTGTATCCCCAAACATAGCAAACCTGTAGAAGCAATAATGAAAGTGATGGAGGCTGAAGATTCCTAGCCCATGATTTCCTACAGGTTGGTTTGACAAAGCTAGTTACAAGTACTTTTAAGTTTCCCTATCCTCGTTTGACCTTGAAGGAGGGGCCCAAGGTCAAATCTGACCACATCAGAAGATTTCTAGTCCATGATTTCCTATATGTTGGTTTCACATTACAAACATCTAAGACCAATAATAAGCAATTTATAAGCACTTTTAAGTTTTGCTATCCTCGTTTGAACTTGAAGGAGGGGCCCAAGGTCAAATCTGACCATATCAGAAGATTCTCAGCCGATGATTTCCTAAAGGTTGTTTTGACATTGCAAACCTCTAGGACCAATAATAAGCGAATTATAAGCACTTTTAACTTTGGCTATCCTTGTTTCACCTTGAAGGAGGGGGCCCAAGGTCAAATCTGACCACATCAGAACATTCGCAGCCCATGATTTCCTATGGGTTGGTTTCATATTGCAAATCTCTAGGATCAATAATAAGCGAGTTATAAGCAATTTTAACTTTAGCTATCCTTGTTTGACATTGAAGGAGGGACCCAAGGTCAAATCTGGCCACACACATCAAAAGATTCCTAACCCATGATTTCCTTTAGGTTGGTTTCACATTTCAAACCGCTAGGACCAATAATAAGTGAGTTATAAGCACTTTTGCAATAGTTTTCAAGTTACAACTTATTTACTCAACAATGAAAACCTCAAAGTAGCTATTACTCATCTATGCAATGAGCTACAGGTCTGCAATTTTCCTATGTTATAGCTGATCCAAAAGTAGCTGAATAACATATTTAAACAAAATTCTCTAAATACAACAGTTTTCAAGTTACAAGTCAAAATTTTTGATGTTTTTGACTCCCCAGAGCGTAATTTTGACTCCTGGGCTTAAATAGCTATTACTCGCTTGATTTTGAACCCAGGCCTATAAAAAAGATATGGTGGCGAGATGTCATACCCACCAATTCATGCACTAAATATAAAATAAATCTGAAAGAAACTGTGGCCTACAGCTTGAACAGAAGAACTAATCAAAATTTTTGACGTTTTTGTCTCCCCAGGGAATAACTTTGACTCCTGGGCTACAAAAGAATAGGGTGGCCAGATCTCTGCCATAGAAAGCCACTTGCGAAGTTTAAAAGAAATCCCAAAAGAAATGTGGCTTCTAGGTTGAACCTAAACGATAACCGTGCATGATCCATAGTATCCCCACTTTTCGGGGATACAATTACATTTAGATATAATTATGCACCAGGTCAGATTACTTTCATTTTGAGTCATTATATTTTGCTTTTGGGTTTCTGCCCACAAAATCTGAATGAAATTAGACTGGGTAAATTTATCCAAAAAAGATATACAGATCCAGACCTGTGGTCTGAAAAAATGGTCCCACTAATAATGTTTTATTTCTAAAACATTCAGGTTTTTTTAGATGGCAATCTGAATATTTACAGAGTGAATAAAGTTTTTAAGTCAATAAAATATTGTTCAAGTGCCATTACATTTGGAAGTAATATATTGCTTTAAAGAAACTATTTTCAATAAATTAATATCAGATTGACAAAATTTAGACTACTTTATATTCTATTTAACATCCACAGAACATGTTCGTCAGCATTTTATTCTCATGTTTTTATTCCAAGAACTTTTTTCAGAAAATAGGTGTTTCAGAGATAATGTCCTGAGACTACAAATAAATTTGAGAATAAGAATATTTTAAACTTACTATTATATAGTTTTTTTGACAACAATACCTTTATGCTGATTAACAATGAAATACTAATGCCGTCTAATTTCTACAGAGCTATTGTATTCAGTTTTTCATTTATCTTCTTCAGAATTTTAAAAGTTTTAAGGAATGCATTTGTATTACAATGGGGCTGAGTCAATCTGTTCAATGGATCTCCAGATGAAGATTAGAAGGGTTCGAATACTTGGGCTCGAGGTTCAATCTGCTTCAGTCTGGATCTTTTTGAGTGAATTCGTAAGTGTGAACGCTCAGGATAAACAATGGTTAGTATTGAAAAGATGTAGTCTCCTGGGGCCGTATTCACAAAGCAGATAAAGTTAAGAGAACACTTAGCTTAACTTTTACAGAAAATGGCTTAGCTATATCTTTGGATTAAATCAGTATTCACAAAGTTAAGCTAATTTTTGGATTAAGTGCAGCAGATTAAGCTATATTTAATCCAAAAGTTAATCCATTCTGTTGGGTGGATTAAGGTTAATCCAAAAATTAGCTTATGTTCTCTGTGAATATGAATGTTAATCCTAATCCAATTTCTGGATTAACTTAAGTTAATTTTTCGCTGAACTTTTGCTAATCTCTTTTGTGAATATCGGCCCTAGAATATTACTTTATGTGACCATTTTAATGGTTATAAATGTATGAACTGTTGACATGTTCATTTGGCTAAGAAATCTGCAAATATGGCCAATTCAGACACATTGTCAATGATTTTATGAATAGCAAAAACCAAAACCCAATTGCGGTACAAACCAAAATGGAATAGGTTTGGGTACAGCAAATTTAGATCACATCTGATTACCTTTTTGTATGGTACTTTAGGGCTATGTCACTGCCAAATATTCCATGTTTTATTCTGGAAAGAGAGGCTTTCTCTTATGTAAGAACTATGTAAAAACTATGTTGGATTGTGAATCCAAAACATAAAAAAACAAGCAAATAACATTATTATATAACGTTTGATGTGCCCTATTTAGTCAGATTTGTTTTAAGAAGGGTTCCATTTGTCCGGCCACAATGTAAAAGCTCACTTTATAATTTCCACATTAAAATCACAATGACCTTCGCTAAAGTCAAGGTTATTTATCAAAGCAATTGGTGAAATGAAGGTTAAACTTCTTTGTCTGTATTTTACAAAATCAAATGTACAAAGTGTTTCTAGATAAAAAAGGATAAAACTACAAGTTTAGATTGTCGTAACTTTATCACAGTTTATACCAATACAAAGAAACACTGGATTTCTTACATAAGACTCATGAGATGAAATTATTACCATGATGATAAAACAAGGGTTGTTGAAGTTGAAAATGAGATTATATTGACAGATTGGCCTATGTGGCCTAATTTGCAGTATATTGGACTTCAGGACAGAGAGGGCCTGAGTTTGACTCCACATGGGTCATTAAGATTGTACAGTTGCACAAATATATCTTCATGTATCTTCACCCACAGTTATAATATATATTTAGGAGCATAAATGTGTACTAGCATAAGTTCAGAAAAGTAGATGTGCTATGAGCCTATGAGTCACCTCATGCCACAGAAATACACAATGAGCACAAGTGAATTGGGGCCATCAGGCCTAAAGAATGACTACATAAACAAACGTCAACTGCTCACATATAATTATCAAAGAAATAAAATTTTAATCGTCTATTTCATACTCTTTATCATTTAAGGTCACTAAACACAGTTAGGTCTACTGCATCATACCATAAGCTATATTTGACTGCCATCATGAAACAAGATACATAGTATTTATCACTGCCACCTACCTGGTACATTTCTCTGTGGGTTTTGCAATTCAGCTTTGGGCTCTTGTGGAGCTTCAGGAGTTGTGTCGTTATTCCTGCTTGCATCCTCACTATGCTTTGAAGAATTGTCTACTTCTCTCGGCACAGCTGGAATGCCATACTTCTCTGGTGTCTCAGTTTGTAAGCTAGAGCTTGTTTTTGCATCATTTTTGAGGTTGGGCTCATCTCTCACTTGACATTTGGCTTTAGGTTTTTCTCTCTTCTCACTTTGTATATTTCTATCTTCATTCTGCACTGCTTGTGCTTCAGTAGCTACTCTGTCCTCGTAATCATTCTGGCATGTCTCACTTAATGCATCCTCACTGCTTAATGTACATTCTTGTTCTACATCTACTCTTCCCACAGGCCACATTTCGTCTCCGTACACAAGCTTTACACCTTCAGTTACACCTGTATCACTGCAAACAATTTCAGTAGGTATAATGGCAACACTCAATAACTTTTCTGTGTCACAAGGAATGTTTTTTGTCACTCTTTTCTCCAAGCAAAGATCACTTTTACTTTGTTCATTTAACTTACTACTAGAACTTGATAAATTGTTTGTTAAAATATTGTTTTCACTTTTCTCTGAGGACAACACATCTATAGTGCTACTTGTCTCATGAAGAATTGTGTTATTCAAGTTATTTTCCAGTTTGACTACATTCTCTCCTCTCTGCAATTCCCCCTTGTCTGGGTTCTGTAAGACTGCTGAGTCATTATCAACTTGCAGTAAATCTTCCACTTTAATTTTTTCTGGTGAGCCATCATCCAAACTGGTTAAGCTGCTGTCAGTCACACATTTATCCATCATGTCATCACAATCTGGAATATTGTGATCTAGAAGTGCAGGTGTCAATGGATATTCATTTTTAGAACAATATTTTCCTTGTACTGTGTCAGAGCTGTCACCATCCCAGTTCCAAGTGTTGGTGTCATTGTCAACAGACAGATCTTTTGTATTTGTAGGTTTACCACTGAGAGTTGTTGGTTCAGAATCCATTATGTTGTAACAAAAAATAATTTGGCAACATATATAACTTTCGGCAAAAACATTACCAGTAACTTATTAAAATATGCACAACTTAAACATTTTAAAGCTATACAATTTCCACTGGAAGAGTTTGTTATCCTGTTTATTATTTACATTTTAGCTTATAGCTAGCTGTTTCATGTTGTTGTTACTGAGGGTAGCATTCTTTTAGCTAGTTTTCTCCACCTTTCTTATCACTTTTTTGGCAAGTACTTGAGAGGAAAGCACACAGACTTATTGCATATCTTTATGGGTGCTGCTATTTCTCGTTGAAAGCTGTACATTATCACTATTATAGCCTTCATCAAAAATGAATCATCCAGGTTTATTAGACCATAATTTTCTGACATTTTATACACATATGATCAACTTTCTTCAGTTAAGCGAAATATGTATGAGTTTTAATCCAACAAATAGCACTTCTTCATCAAGTATTAAGCCATTTTGTAAAATCCTGGTTCTCTGAAAATAAAACAGAAAACACACTTGCCCATTACACAGATGTATTTTAATATCAAATGTTTTTATTTCTAAGAAAAACAATAATAACTGACTCTGCAAAAAACATTATTAGACAGGAACATAAAAGGTTTTCTTTCATTAGCCAACATTCATAAAATAAATAAATTGTAGCAGTTAAATTGTTTTAGCATAAAAATATATAAAACCATCACAAAATATTGATTTACATCTTACTTTTTGACTAGCATCTCAAGGGGCCAGACAAATATTCTACTGGAGTATGATTTCCAGGGGAAAAAGAAGTTACAGCAGCATTGACAATATCAGTGTACAAGGACTCTGTTCAGACACAGTGCGAGTTGAGAAGAATTGAGGTTAAAGCAAATTAAACCACTCATCTCAATCCAGGTTGAGTGCCAATGCAACACAATGTAATCTGGTACAGTATAACCTTTGGAGGTTCAACAAAGTATCAACATAGATTTATATAAACAACAGTGTAAGTTACACAATTGCTTCTGGACAATAACTCAGTTGATTACAGTACCTGAATACATGAAACCCTGGCCACCCCGATTCAGAGGGTTCACACTACAAACAGGTTTAATTGCTTTAATTTGCCTCCTTCCACCTGTTGAGCAGGGTTAATATATTTACCCTGATAGACAAAAAGATTTGCAAATTCAATAAGTAAATTAAATTTTTATAAGTTAATACCCTATCCAATGGACAATTGCTAAACCGGTCGGCGAGACCTATAGGCCTAGGCCTGGGTTGACCTTAAGGTCAGGAAACCCTGTAAGACCATGGTCGGTTGCCAGCAGCCGGTTACCCGGGGCTATACCGCCGTCGCCGCCCCCCCTTTTTGCAGACCTGCTCTGAGGTAGGGAAGAGAGGGATGAGTTCAGTCCCAGAATGCAAATAAACCTCCCGGAGGAAGCACGCCACTTTATTACTATGTACATGAATATACAAATCTCCTCAATCTAAGGGCCACTTGTGGTTCTGCTGAGCAGCCACTACTGAGCCCAATTGGTAAAGCTCTGAATAAGCCCAAGCCACGCCCTTCAGATAGAACTGTGTGAAGGTATGATGTGACTTCAGTGGCAGGCTGACATGATTGGATCTAAGGAGACTCCCGACTGGAAGACCTTAGAAGCAGCAAAGGCCCTGACATCATGGGCTTTAGCCTGATGTAAAGTGTGGGCCTCCTGGTCAGAGAGCTCATAACATAGGACCACAATCTGCTTGATCCAAGAGGAGATAGTGGTAGGTGAGATGGCTTTGTCCAAACCTTTCTTAAAGGAGACAAAAACCACCTCCTTATTCTGCCTGAGGCCCTGTCCAAATAGTAGCGCAATGCTCTGACCGGACAGAGGGAACTGTCAGACTTGAGGGATCTATCCAGAGTTGGGGCCAGGGTTGTTAAAACCCCTGGGGCCACACTGTCTGGACGCTCTTTGGCCAGCTGATTCTTGGAGAGAAAGCTGGGTGATGGGTACAGGGACACCTTTGACCAGTCGGATTGGTGTCTAATATTTCTGTTTTGCCAAGCATGTATCTCACTTTTACGCTTGCCTGACCCCAGGGCCAAGAGGTAAACTGTCCTGAAGGTCAAATGCTTCAAGGAGGCCTCTTTAATTGGTTCAAAATGAACCTTGTCAGCTGGTGCAAAACCAGAGAGAGGTTCCATTAGGGGATTCCCCTCCGGCCTTGGGTCTGTTTCAGTGGAAACTATCCAGGAGACGAGTGAGATTTTCCTCCTTACTGATATTGATGGGCAAATTTCCCAGTCTATCAGCAATGGCTGACCTGTAACCATCAATGGTGCTGGGTTGCAACTTCCTGTCCTGAAACAGGTACATAAGGAAGTCAGCAACTGATTTTACAGGGGGGGTGCGCCGAAGTCCACCTGATGAGTGATACATCACTTTGTAAAAATGGCCCACTTGCCTCATAGACTGATCTGATTGATCCCCTTTGAGGAGCCTCAATTCTTGCTTTCACTGCCTCAGACAAGCCCTGCTCTTCGATTGCTGAGGCTCTAGGAGCCATGCATGGAGACTAAAATTTCTGTCAGGGATCTGATTGAATGGGTGTCAACAGATTGGGCAGGCTCAGTGGGATTTGGCTGGACATGGCCACTAGATCCCAAAACTAAGGCATGTTGGGCCACCCCGGAGCAATCAGAATGATTCTCTTGCATGGGGAGTCTTGCAACTTCTCCACCACTTTGCCCAATATGGCTGATGGTGGGAAGGTGTATACTTTCCGATCCTACCATGGCAGACTGAGCGCATCCACTGCTGTGGCCAGGGGATCCGGTACCGGTGACACAAACAGAGGCAACTTGTTGTTGAACCTCGTGGCAAATAAGTCTATTTTGGGCTGGTGCCACCTGCTGGATATTGAATGGAAGGCCTCTGGAAGGAGAAAACCACTCTGTTTGGGTGGTCTGACCTAGCCTGGATAGCTTGGCTGCTACCACGTTCAGCTGGCCTGGAATGTGACGGGCTTTAGAGTCACTTGTTTCCTGGTACACCAGGTCAAGATTCTCCATAGTAAGGCACAAAGTGGGCCCGACCTCATGCCTCCTTCCTTGTTTACATATGACACTGCTGTGTTGTTGTCGGTTGCTACAAGTACTATCTTGTTTGGGCAAAGGTCTTGGAACTCTTTTAAAGCCAGAAAGACTGCTGGAAGTCCTAGATAGTTTATATGCAGCTTGCTTCCCGGAAAGGACCAGGTTCCCCTTGCAGTGTGCTCATCTAAGGAGCGCCCCACCATCCTATTGATGTGTCTGTAAATATTTGCAGAGTATGGTTTATTAGGTGTAATGGTTGGCCTGTAAATATATTGTCTTCCTTCAGCCACCATTGTAAATGGGGTGCAGGGACCTGGGGATTTGGATCACCTTTTCTAGTGATTCTGGTACCCTCCAGTTGTTTTTGAGATGCCACTGAATGGGTCTCATATGAAGTCGGCCTAGATGAACTTGCTTTTCTGTAGCTGTTAGTAATCTATCAAGGACATGAATTCCCGGACCAGGCAAGCCGGTAGGGATAGCAGTTTTAGCATATTTTCCTGAAGGTTCTGCCACCGGTCCGGAGTCAATCAGGACCCATCAGACCTGAGGTTGAACTGGTAGCCTACAAAATTGAAGTCTTGTTTGGGCTCCATCTCTGGTTTCTCTAAGTTCACCAGACAACCCAGTTGCTGACACATTATTTACTAGTTCCTGTGTATATTGGAGACAAGCCTGGTGGGATCTGGCTCTCACCAACCAGTTGCCTAGGTACTGGTGGATTCTTAAATCCTTGTGTATGGCCATCAGTTTCACCTCCTTTGGTATCATGGTGAACTCCACCGAATGGCAGGGCCTTGAACTGGTATGCCCGACCTTGGGTGTGAAATCTCAGGTATTTTCTCGATTGTTCTTGTATAGGTATATGGAAGTAGGTAACTTGAAATCCAATGAGGTAACCCACTCCCCTTGTTAGAGGGAGGTCCTGATGGTCTCCGAAAGGTTTGGTTTGCTTAGATCTAGAAGAGGTCTCCAACGGCTGTCTGGTTTTGGAACCAAAAAAGGGTCGGTTGAAGAAGCCCAGAGATTTTGAACTGGCTCGACTGCATCTTTGTCCATAAGCTGATGTAATGCCTCTAACCAATATTGGTTCTTGTGAGAATGTACATAGCAGTTGATGATTTTTGTGACCTTTTTGTGAAGTTTGGGCTTGACTAGAAAGGGAGAGTGCAGCCCTCCTTCAACATTTGTACTACCTAGGGTCCAGCCCCCAAGGCTTCCGAAGTTCCTAAAACGGATTTAGTCTGGACCCTAAAGGCAGATTGTGTGCCACATTTGGGACATTTGGTAATCTGACAAACATTTTCTGTCCCTCCGGACACTGGTCTGGCCTGGTGACAATGAAAACAGTTAACAGTCCTTCTATTATTGCTGTGGTCAGTCCGGTGGGGCTGACACAACTCTTCACATTTTACAGACTCCTGGCCCCGGGTCAGCCCTCTTGAAGGTGGAGCATGTACACATTGTCAGTTGTATGACGGCTGACCCCTGAACGGACACAATGAAGGCTTGTTTGAGTGTGGACCACCCGTTCTCTTGCTGTTCAAAAGACCCATTTATTTTCTCTGTAACCAGCAACTTTTGGCCACAGTAAATCTCTGTAGCCTGTGATACTCTGTAACCAGTAAAACTGGTAGGTTAGGCTGACCACTGAATTTAGTTACTAGTCTACTAACCAGGTGATCCCCAGGTGGGTCTGCCGGTCGGTTCCGGTCCTCTGAAACCAGTATTGAAAAAAGGGGCAAGACAGTAATTGCACCTGATAGGTCAGTAGTCTCTGTAACCAGCTGGTGTGAAGCAAAACTGCCCAGTGAAAACTGTATAGCTGGTAACCGGTTGGTGAACTCTAACCGGGTGAAGCAGTTTCTGTGTAGGAAAAAACTTCCTGTCAGGGACTACACATTATTATGCCTGTCATCAGTCCTAGGCTGGTGAATAGGCTGCTGATGAGGAATGGCCAGATGGTAGAAGACCTTGGAGTAGGTGATTCTTGGTGCCGGTTGGTAATAGGCAGGAAGGCTCTGTAACCGGCTAATATGAAGCAAGCCGTTCAGTGAAGGTTGTGTAGCTGGTACCCGGTCAGTACACTCTGTAACCAGTTGTTGAAACAACTGTACAAGGCTGTGTAGCCGGTACCCTGTCGGTATACTGTAACCAATTGTTGAGGTAACTGTACAGGGCTGTGTAGCCAGTCGGTACACTGTAATCAGTTGTTGAAGCAACTGTACAAGGCTGTGTAACCGGTACACAGTCGTTACACTCTGTAACCAGTTACTGAAGGAAGTTTACAACTATTGTTTGTGTTGAATTCAATTTACTGTACATTTCCTTTATTAATTAAGCGGCCCGTCAGGGACGCTTATTTGTTTTCACCGAAGTTCGACTGATCACCGCCGCCGCCAGATTATGGTCTCCCTTGAAAAACTTCTTAGCCTTTCAAATATTTCTTTCCTTATCTTTCTTTAAAACTATAGGGGCGGGAAAAATTTTTGGGATACTTTGCGCAGACCTTAAGCTTAAGCATAACTCCAAAACACCCCGTCATCGCGTTTCGGAAAAAAACACACATACCTGTGCTATAAAATTTATCTGGTACATTCTAGACTAAATTTCCAAGGTCGGAAAGGATTTTCTCATCAATCGCACCATAGATACCTGAATGGGAGGCGTTTTATTTTTGTAAATTTTTTAAAAATGGGTACTTGGTCTGTATCTCAAAAACGGTTAGGATTTGGGCGTTTTGTTGGAATAACTTATTCAGCTACTTTTTGATAATCTTTCACATGCCGAAATTTTAGCCCTGTATCTGCAATCTTAAGGTCACCTTAATGTCAAAAAACAGGGTTTTAGCCCTCCAGTTCACTTAGTTTTTCACTTTTTTCAATCAAACTTGGCACATATATTAAGATTTGCCAAAGGAATATCCTGACTTTATGGTGACCTTAAACTCAAAATGTTAATGGACATATGGCCTGCTTAAAGTCATCAAATTGGAATAAAATCCTCTGGCTCCTTTCTTTTTCCATTTTTTATATTGAAATTATCACTGGTATTAAACTAGATAAAAATAATACTTATGGTCACCTTAAACCCTCAGTATGAATGAGTTGTAGCCACCTTAAAGTGAAATAAGGGGGTTTTCAGCCTCCAAGTATCTTATTGTTCGACTGACCTCAGTTAAACTTTGCACACCTATAAAGGATGGCAAACCAAAGGGTTATCCTGACTTTAAGGTGACCTTAAACTGTTAATATAATTTTGGCCCCCCCTAAAGTCATAACATTTGAATAAAGCCGTCTGGCTCTTTTCTTTTTCCATATCTAACATATATTGATATTGAAGGGACATTCTCATATTATGGTCACCTTGAAGTCGCAATATGAATGAAGTTATGGTCACCTTACAGTGAAAAAGGAAGTTTCAGCCTTCAGCTATCTTATTGTTCAACTGACATGAGCTAAACTTTATGCACTTATAAAGGATGAGAAAAGGGACATTCATATTTTATGGTCACCTTAAAGTCCCAATATGAATGAAGTTATGGCCACCTTGCAGTGAAATTATGGAGTTTTTAATCTCCACCTATTGTATTGTTCAGCTGACCTCACTTTAATTGTGCACACTTATTAAAGATGAAAATAGGGACAAGTAACATACACAATGCAATAAAGTTCACAGTTTCTATTGCTTATGATGCATATGTTGACATCTTTTATGGGTGACTTCTTTTTCATCAGGGCCGCTTCGTTTTTGTCAGCAAAAACATTCTTCTAGTTATTATTATAATTAAGTATTTCTTTTAAGCGCACGTCTTATTTGTAGATTTGACAGTTGCTGGGAAAGCCCTTGTGAGCTATATTTAGAAGCAATTGTTGGTCGGCGTGTCACGTGACCAGCTTGCTGGTCAGAAGGACACGCGATTGGCTGATTGAAGACGACATCAGTGGTCGCGTTCTTTTTTGTGATACTTAAGCAGGCAAATGCACAGTATTCTGCTAATCCACAAACCCCACTACCGACAACAAAGGCCGGGTCCATGAGAGAGGGACTGGTATCACAGTAGACGAGAGCAGAAAGAATGCACTTCTGACCTTCTTGTTCAGTGAATCACGTGATTAGCTTCGTGACCTGGTTGGTGAATGACGTGACCAGCTTCGTGTAGAATATGACGTCAGAGGTCGCGTTCGTTTGAGCTGGCCGGTCGGCTGATGCTTTAAAGCAGAGAAGCCTGGACCAGTGCGCTCTGAAGATGCGGTGCCGGTCTGAAGTCGGTTCTTCTCAGCCGGCTGTGCACTCAAACCAGTGTCCTGGCCATCCAGTGCCCTTATTACCGACATAGGGTGGGACTGAGAGTGACTGAAGATGAAATTCCTTCTATGTCGTAGATATGAAGTTCTGATGAAAAACACTAAATACTCAAGCTAGGCTGGTGTGACTGATGCTTTATAGCAGAGAAGTCGGTACCAGTGCGCTCGGAAGAAATCTGAAGAATGCACCTCTTGCTTCTGTTGACAGACACTAAATACTCGAGCTGGCTGGGGTGACTGATGCTTACAGCAGAGAAGTCTGTACCAGTGCGCTCTGAAGAGATTTAAAGAATGCATCTCATGTTCTGTTAGGGAATTCCTTCTACTTATAGCATAAAAACTGACTTTTCTTTGTGATTGTAGCCGGAAGCTTACAGAAGATACATTCAAAACAAAAGACACGGATAAAAATACCTTGTAAGTAGTATATCCATTTCTTTCTATATATTGTCGATGTGTCCCTAACAACACAATTGTTGACTGGGAGGAAACTAGAAAATGTCTGCCTTCATATTTCTCGTTGATTACTGCCCTATCATCAACACTAAATTGAGTCAACTAGGGAGCATTTCCAGCAGATTTTATAAAGTATATCCGTGTTTGATATGTAGATAACACTTCTAAACTAAAATATTTACAAATAAGGATGAAAATCCGTCATAATCCACACTTTCCTTAAAATATCTGGAGATTGTTGAAAACACGTCTGCACAGTACACACGCCAAACGAAAAAGATGCTATGATGTCATGTTGTCTAGACAGGAAGTAAATACCATGCGCCACCTGGCGAATGCACAGTACTGGGACCGGCCAGCCGGTGGAAACACAGGACGTCTTTTTCTGGCGTTTGGCAGGCCGGTCTGCGCCGACCGGTTTAGCAATTGTCCATTGGATAGGATGTATTAACGCAATAAAATGAGAAAGTTCACACTTATTTCCTATCTGCTTCAATTCGAGTCTACATAACTAAATTTTAAAATGTGAATGCCTGGATAGTTTGGCATGTTGATCCTTGGAGGGTGCCTATGTATTACCTTAATTTTAACTTGAACTGTTATGCAACTGTGAGGAGTCTGCTTATAAACTTACATTTCCATTTCTTAGACTCAAGATGAGACATTGCAATTTATATCTTGAAATCCTTATACAACTGATCCTATTTAAAAAGTTGCTAAAACTGACCAATGATATTGTCCAGAGTGAAAAGATGAAGGTCTTACAACCTGTTCCAGCCTACAATGACTCATAAAGTTGTAGTACCTAGCCCTTCTGTGTATTAATTGGTAGACTCATAATCCCATGGCACAAGACTACACTGTTCCATTTTTACACAGTGGATGCTTAGAAAAAGACAGTTCAGTCACAAACTTTAAGGCTTCTGCACATGTTTAAAGAATGGGACAAGTATCTGCAATTTCCATGATTATGCTGCCAACCTCTGTGACACATGCAATGTTTCAAAGAATCTTAAATGCATGTTTAGATTCTCTGTAAATTATTTTTGCTTACTGCAGAAATTTATGAGATATTTATGTTTGTAAATAATTGAAAAATTAGGTTTATTTAAATTCACTAAGATGACCAGACCACCGCAATGGTATGATATCCTGTGAAGGAGTAAATACTCAATGATATAAAATCATGCTAGTCAAAGTGAAGAGTGTAATGGCTGAATTATAGTTGCAAAATTCCAACTAGAAAACTTTTAAAAAGCATCAGATGTGCCCATACCCCACAGACTGAGGAAATAGGATGGGAAATCATAAAATACAAAAGATATGAAAAAGTAGAGAAAGAAGGAATCTTTCAAAACACTTATCATAACCTAAGGTGCAAGAAAAATAACACCAAAGAAAAGAAAAATGTATGTAATGACAGAATATCAAGACATCAATGTGCAAAATAAAAGCTATGAAGCTGTAAAATTTACTAATTGATAGCACAATTGGGTAGAAGTACATATAACAATGCATAAAAGTTTTTCGATCTACAGCCATGAGTCGCAATGTCATCAGTAGGGCACTGACATCAGAGCTTGGAAACTATCAGGGACACGTGTAGTGCACTAGATTTTATGAAAATCTGGTGACAAAAACATATTCTGGAGTCATATACATCCTATTCCTGGCCTAGAACTCAGATGGTCACCCATCTAAGTACGAACATAGTCCATTGCTGCTTAACTTCAGTGATGAGACAGGTACTCATCACACTATGCAACAAGTTTTCAAGTTACAATGGTTTACTCAACAGCGAGAATCTCAAAGTAGCTTTTTGCTCAGCTATGCAATGAGCTACAAGTCAGAATTTTACTGTTATAGCTGCCCCAAAAGAAGGTGAACAACATATTTAAACAAACTTTTCTAAATGCAATAGTTTTCAAGTTAGAAGTGATTTACTCAACAGTGAAAACCTGAAAGTAGCTATTGATCAGCTGTGTAATGCACTACAGGTCTGAAATTTCACTATGTTATAACTGACCCAAAAGTAGGTGACTAATATTTAAACAAAATACTGTAAATGCAATAGTATTCGAGTTACAATTGATTTACTCAACAGTGAGAACCTGAAAGTAGTTATTGCTCAGCTGTGCAAGGAGTTTCAGGTCTGCAATCTTATGGTATGTTATAGCTAAAACCCAAAGTAGGTGACCAATATATTTAAACAAAATACTGCAAATTTGCAAATTTAATAAATAAATTAAATTTTTATAAGTTAATATCCATTGGACAATTGCTTTACCGGTCGGCGCGACCGTTCCTGCCAAACGCCAGAAAAAACATCCTGTATATAATACCGGCAGGACCGGTCAGTATTGTGCATTCGCTAGGTGGCGCATCATACTTGCTTCTTGTCCAGACAGAGTGACGTCAGTTCATCTTTTTTGTTGTCTAAACAGATTTAGACCCCTAGTAAGCTGGTAGCGGGGTCCATTGGATAGGGTATTAACTTATAAAAATTTAATTTACTTATTAAATTTGCAATTTTATTGCGTTAATACATCCTATCCAATGGACAATTTCTGAAGAACTACCGCTTGGTCGGAGGGTAAGTTACTAGGGACTTATGTGAACTCATAAAAGATAAGAAAATTCCCTCTGGCCTAGATTAACTTTAAGTCAGGAAACCTGTAGGCCTATGGTCGGATACCAGTGCCCGGTTGCCGGGGCGTATACAGATGTTGCCCCCCCTCCCTTTTAACAGACCTGCTCTGAGGTAGGGGAAGAGAGGGATGAGTTTGGTCCCAGAAGGCAATAACCTCCCGAAGGAAGGCATGTAGTTAGTTCCAAGAACTATTAACACTACATATATACAAATCTCAGTATATATGGGCCAATTGTGGATCTGCTGAGCAGCCACCACTGGGCCCAATTGAAGGGGCTCTGAACCAGCCCAAGCCACATCCTTCAAATAGAACTGTGTGAAGGTGTTATGTTACTTCCAGTGGCTGGCTGAAAAATTGTTCTAAGGAGACTCCCAACTGGAATGCCTTAGAAGCAGCAAGGGGCCTGACAACATGGGGTTTAACCTGATGTAGGGTGAGGGCTTCCTGACCAGAGAGCTCATAACATAGGATCACAGTTGCTTGATCCATGAGATAGTGGCAGGAGAGAGGTCTTGTCAAAAACCTTTCTAAAGGGAGACAGACTAACTCATTGTTCTGTTTGAGATCCTGTCCCAATACGAAGCACAGTGCTCTGGACACAGGACCTATCAGACTCAAGGGACTTACCCAGAGTTGGGGCCAGGGTTCGTATAACCACTGGGGCCACACTGTCCGGACTCTCCTTGGCCAGCTGTTTCTTGGAAAAGAAGGCTGGGTGCTGGGTACAAAGACACCTTTGACCAGTCTAACTGGTGCCTGATGTGTTTCTTTTACCAAGAAAGAATCTCACTCCTGTGTTTGCCAGAACCCAGGGTCAAGAGGAAAACAGTCTTGAAGGTCAATGCTTCAAAGAGGCCTCTTTAAGGGGTTCCAATGGAGCCCTGCCAATTGGTGCAACACCAGGGGGAGGTTCCAGGACGGGATGCCCCTCCGACCCTTAGGTCTGTCTCTGTAAGCTGTCCAAGAGACAAGCAAGATTCTCATTGTGCTGAAATTGGTGACATACCCAGTTGTCATCAATGACTGATCTGGTTGATCCTCTTTGAGCCTCAATTCCTGCTGCCACTGCTTTAGAGAAGCCCTGCTCCTTGATTGCTGAGGCTCTAGGAGCCAAGCATGCAGATCTAATTTTGACAGATTCCTGTGAGCAGTCTGACTAGATGGTTGAGAGAGCAGGTTGGACAGGTACCATGGAATCTGACCTGACATGACCAGGAGATTCCAGAACCAGGCATGTTGGGCCACTTGGAGCAATCAGAGTGATTCCCCTGCATGGGTAGTGCTGCAACTTCTCCACCACTTGCCCAAGATGGCTACCAGTGAGAAGGCATATGGGTCCAGATCCTCACATGGCAGACTGATCATATAATTGTCCATATTGGGGGATCTGTCCCCAGTGATGCAAATTGAGACAGTTTGTTGTTGAGCCAGGTGGCAAAAACAGGCCAATTAGGCCTAGTGCCACCAGAAGCATATTGCTTGGAAAAACTCTGACAGGAGGGACCATTCTGTCTGCTCTGTCTAGTTGCGTGAGAGTGGATAGCTTGTGTGCTATGTGATTCAGCCGCCTGGAATGTGTCGGGCTACAGTCACCTGTTTCCTGGAATACCAGGTCAGGGTTCCCCATAGAAGGGCACAAGGAGGGCCTGACTTCATTCCCCCCCCTCTTCCTTCATACAGGCAACCACGGTTGTGTTGTCTGTAGTTATGACAGCAATATTGTTCAACCAGATGTCTTGGAATTCTTAAAGGGCCAAATGACCACCTTAGTTCCAGATAGTTCAATGTGTAACATGCTTCTGGAAGGGACCATGGTTCCCCTTGCAGTGTTCTTCTAAGTGAGAACCCCACCCTTCTTGATGCATCTGTAAGGATTGAAGAGCATATTTAGCGGGTGTAATGGTTGACCCTGAAGCACATTGTCTTCCTGCAGCCACCATTTAAGATGGGGGTAGAGGGAACTGGGGTCACCTTTTCTAGTGATTCTGGTACCCTCCAGCTGTTCTTCTAGTGCCACTTTATCAGCCTCATATGGAGGTGAGCTAGGTGCACTTGCTTCTCTATGACTGTCAGTAATCCTATCAGGGGCATCAGGTGCCAGACCGGGCATGAAGGTCCGGGGAGAAGCTTCTGGATAAGCATTCAAGGTCTACCCACGCTCTAGACCTTACGCTCTTCCAAGCTAACTGGAAGCCTACTAAGTCGAAGACTTGCTCAAGGTCCAGTTCTAATTTTTCATGTTTACCATTCAACTAACTCCTGACAGAGCTCCTAGAGAATGTGTATGCTGGAGACAGGCATGGTGGGAACTGGCTTTGACCAACCAGTTGTACCGGTGGATTGTGGTACTTTGTAATGACATAGTTAGACCTCCTTCGCCACCACTGAGAGAAGACTCCCATTGTACTGTGAACAGACCAAAGGGAAGTAACTGAACTGGTGGGGAAGACCCTGGACATGAAAAAACTGCTCCAGCCTGGAGATCTGATCAAGGCGGTCAGTTCCGGAAGGTGAGGGTGTAGCCTTCCTGGGAGATTTCTTTGGAACTTGGGCTAGCCCCTAGGACGGCCCAAGTTTTGAGCAGGCATAGTTAGCCAAAAAACAGTGTCAACACTGGTGACAGGCTAGACCTGACTCATCCACATAGCCATTTATAACATCGGTGACCCCTGGTCTGATTAACAGATATTTTTCCCATTGCTTGAGTTTTGAAAACTGGCAAAACGGGTTCTAGTCTTGAGGGGAAAGCTGAGCTTGCAAACTCAGGACCCCTTGAGGCAGCTGACACTGGTCACAGGTTGAGTAAAAAGACAAACTGGGTGGCCAGTCTACAAGGTGAGGTCTGATAAGGGGAGGTTGACTGGTAGTTGGACAAGCCTTGCTTGACAGTCTCCCTCTTATCTATAGCCACTGTCTGACCAGCTAGGTCCTAAAAGGGTAGGCTGGCTGACTAGTCCGGTAGATTGACAGACATTTCATCGGAACCAGTGACTGGGCCAAGAATTCCTCTGTAACCAGTTCCTTAGGCTGCCACTGGTTGGCCTAAACAGCTGCTTGGGCCTTTAAAGAACTTCTGCTGGTCTGTTATTCAGTCCTGGACACCTGCCCAGTACCAGGCCCTAAACGGTTATACGTGAAGCAATGCTCTGTAACCAGTTCCTGGTGGCTCCACAATTCTGTATAAACTCACCGGAGGTGGCAGAACTGGGTGAACTGAACTACTTCTTAGCAGGGATAGGCTCATATGAAGCTGCCTTCTTCCTGTCCACAGTGGTGGTTCAGCAGCTTTTCTCTGCAACCAACAAGCTCTCTAATCGGTCAAACCGGTAGGCTGGTGCCTCTCTGTAACCAAAAATTTGGGGCAGCACAGATCTGTACCTGATTACTTCACCAGTATCTCTAGCTCTTGTGAAGCAACTGTCACTGAAGGTTGTGTAAACCGGAACTCGGTTGGTAGGCTCTGTAACCAGTTGGTTAAAGGAATTTTACTGAAGAAACTTCCTGTCCAACTAACTTGTCACCCTCAATTCTCTGTAACTGAGAAACCTCTGTAACCGGTGAACCTGTTGTCAGCACTGGATTTGAGGCTGGTTCCTTGCCAGTAATGATGGGAACAGCAGATTTCTCTGTAACCAGCAGCACTCCGGTTCCGGAACCGGTAATTCTCTGTAACCAGTAGCCCTGCTGTATTTCACCACCAGCAACTCTGCGTAACCGGTAATCCTGAGTAACCGGTAGCCCTTGCTGGATTTCTGTAACCACAACCGGCAGTCTGAGCAGAACTGGTGCTGGTATCCCTCATCACAGGCTGGCTAGTGACCCTACCGGTAGCCTGAACAGGACTGGTAACAGTCCAAAAATCTGCACTGGGGAGATAAGGGTCTCAATGGTCACAGCAACTTCTGGTAGGTGAACCCTCTGAGCAGCCTCACCGGTGGTCTGAACAAGACTGGAACCGGTACCCCCAACAGTCACATCAGTGGAAAGGCCTCTGGTGGAGGTTCCAGTATCAAAAAAGGGCTCATCACTGGAAACCACTGAAGGGGGTTTCTTGACAGGCTTCACAGGAACATGACTGGAACCGGTACCCCAACCTTCACACCAGTGGAAAGGCCTCTGGTGGAGGTTCCAGAATCAAAAAAGGGCTCATCACTGGAAACCACTGAAGAGGGTTTCTTGACAGGCTTCACAGGAACATGACTGGAAACGGTACCCCAACCTTCACACCAGTGGAAAGGCCTCTGGTTAGGTTCCAGGATCAAAAAGGCTGATCACTGGTAACCACTGAAGGGGGTTTTTCCACAGGAACAGCACCCACCGGTAGTCTGTACAGACTGGTACTGGTAAAACTCATCACTAGTGCTCCCCACCGGTAGTCTGAACAGAACTGGTACCGGTAAAAATTATCATCACTTCTTGACAGCTGAACCAGTCACGCTTGGGGATTTGCTTGCTGGTAGCTGTGTTGAGATCTGTGAAGTCACATGACCGGTATCGGCAAAAACTTGCAGATTCAATGACCACTTGTCATCTAAATTCTTCAGGCCAACAGACGAGTTTGCTGGATTTCTTCTTGCCAGTTAAAAGTGGGTGTGGAGTACACATCGTCGTCTTCTTCTCAGAAACTTCTGTTGAAAAACATGATTCCTCCATTGTTGAATGCGTATCACGTGACCAGGTCCGTGTCACGTGACAAGCATAAGCTGGAAGTGATGACGTCAGACGATGCATTCTTCCTTTCTTCTAATTTCTTCTCGTCAACATACACTCCATGTTACTCGACTAAGTAGAATTAAATGGAGGGTGAATCGTGGTAAATACACGCTTCTGATCAGAAGAAGGAATGCTGCAGGGACGATACACGAGCTCTCACCCACGACTCGTCTCGACGACAAGTACACAGAAATTCTTTGAACTGGCTAATAAAAAACTGGATAATGCCTCGTTTAAGTCCTGGAGAGGCCCTGATATGTATGTAACACAATATTGCAAATTCAATAAGTAAATTAAATTTTTATAAGTTAATACCCTATCCAATGGACAATTGCTTTACCGGTCGGCGCGACCGGTCCCGCCAAACATCAGAAAAAGACGTCCTGTATATACTACCGGCAGGACCGGTCACAGAGTGTGCATTCGCCAGGTGGCGCATCATACTTCATTTCCTGTTTACCTCTTGACGTCATAGCATCTTTTTCGTGTCTAATCCTAGTAAGACCCCTAGTAAGCTGATAGCGGGGCCGGTTGGGTGGGCCTTGCCTGTCCATTGTATAGGGTATTAACTTATAAAAATTTAATTTACTTATTAAATTTGCAATTTTATTGCGTTAATACATCCTATCCAATGGACAATTGCTGAATAACTACCGCTTGGCAGGCGGGTAAGCAGCTAGGGACTTCTGTGAACTCATAACAAACAAAATAGTACAGGCCCATTTGACCTAGGGTCAGAGAACCCTGACAGGTCAAGGTCGGCCACCAACTCACCGGTTAACCGGGAGTCTACCGACGTTGCCCCCCCCTTTTTCTTCCCTTCCAGAGTCGGTTTGAGAAGGGAAAGATAGAGAGAGAGAGGGGCTGAGTTCAGTCCCAGAAGAAATAAACTTCCCAAGGGAAGCAAGTCACAGTTTTTTGTTTTTGAAAATATATGTACATTCAACATATTTACACTATGTACATATCTAACATATTTACAATATTACAATATGTACATATTTACATATATACAACATCCCCTCAATTCTGGGCCTGGTGGTGCACCTGCTGGGCAGCCACTACAGGTCCCAGGTGGAAAAGCTCCGAGTCAGCCCAGGCAACATCCTTCAAATAGAATTGGGTGAAGGTGTTGTGAGATTTCCAGTGGCAGGCTGACAAGATCTGATCTAAGGAAATCCCTGATTGGAAAGCCTTAGAGGCAGCAAAGGCCCTAACATCATGGGCTTTAACCTGATGTAAGGTGAGGACCTCCTGGTCAGAGAGCTCATAGCACAGAACCACAGTCTGTTTGATCCATGAGGAGATGGTGGCAGGTGAGATGTCTTTATCAAACCCCTTCTTGAAGGACTAACTTAAAGACTAACTCCTTATTCTGCCTGAGGTCTGCAGTCCTGTCCCAAGTAGTAGCGCAGGGCTCTAACTGGACATAGGGACCTGTCACCCTTGAGTGACCTATCCAGAGATGGTGCCAGGGCTGGGATGACCACTGGAGCCACACTATCTGGACCTTCCTTAGCCAGCTGGTTCTTGGATAGGAAGCTGGGTGAGGGGTATAAAGACACCTTAGACCAGTCTGACTGGTGTCTGATGTTCTTATGTAACCAAGCATGGATCTCACTCCTGTGTTTACCTGAACCCAAAGCCAGCAAGAAAACAGTCTTGAAAGTTAAATGTTTCAAGGAGGCCTCTTTCAGGGGTTCAAAGGGAGCCTTTGTGAGCTGATGTAAAACCAGTGAAAGGTTCCAGGAGGGGATGCCCCTCCTGCCCTTAGGTCTGTCTCTATGGAAACTATCCAGGAGACGAGTGAGATTCTCATCTTTGCTGACATTAATGGTGGAATTGCCCAGTTTGTCAGTAATGGCTGATCTGTAGCCATCAATAGTGCCTGGTTGTAACTTCTTGTCCTGAAACAAGTGCAGGAGGAAGTCAGCAATGGCTTTCAGAGGTGGTGCCCTAAAGTCCACCTGATTACTGAGGCACCACTTTGTAAAAATGGTCCACTTTGCCTCATAGACAGATCTGGTTGATCTTCTTTGAGGAGCCTCAATTCGTGCTGCCACTGCCTCAGAGAAGCCTTGCTCCTTGATTGCTGAGGCTCTAGGAGCCAGGCATGTAGGTTCAGATTCGACAGGTTCCTGTGAAGGACCTGGATGAATGGCTGAGACACTAGGTTGTGTATGCTGGGCAGACACAGTGGGATCTGGCTTGACATTGCTACCAGGTCCCAAAACCAGAGCATGTTGGGCCACCCTGGAGCAATCAGAATTATTCTGTTGCAGGGGTAGTCCTGGAGCTTCTCCACCACTTTGCCCAAGATGGCTGCCGGTGGGAAGGCGTATGGGTCCAGGTCCTCCCAGGAGAGGCTGAGTGCATCCACTGCCCAAGCCTGGGGTCTGGTACCGGTGATACAAACTGTGGTAGTTTGTTGTTGAACCTGGTGGCAAACAGGTCCATTTGTGGCTGATGCCACCTTGAGCATACAGCTTAGAACACTTCTGGATGAAGTGACCACTCTGTTTGAATGGTCTGGCCAAGCCTGGATAGCTTGTCTGCGATCACGTTCAGCCGGCCGGGGATGTGACGTGCCCTGAGGGCTACTTGCTGCCTGGTGCACCAGGACAGTATTCTCCACAGTAGGGCACACAGAGAGCCCGATTTTATCCCCCCCCTCTTTGTTGATATAGACAGCCACTTTTGTGTTATCTGTAGCTACCAACACTGTCTTGTTGAAGACTAGGGTTCGAAACTCTTTTAGAGCTAGAAATACTGCTTTCAGCTCTAAGTGGTTTATGTGTAACTTGCTCTCTGGTAGTGACCACTGTCCCCTTGCAGTGTGCTCATCTAAGTGAGCGCCCCACCCTTCTTTTGATGCGTCTGTAAAGATTTGCAGAGCATGTTTTAGAGGGTGTAATGGTTGACCTATAAGCCCATTGCTTTCCTCCAGCCACCACCTTAGATGGGGGTGGAGGGATTTGGGGACCGGGATCACCTTTTCCAGTGACTCTGGGACCCTCCAGTTGTTTTTCAAGTGCCACTGTATGGGTCTCATGTGTAGTCGACCTAAGTGGACTTGTTTTTCTGTTGCTGTGAGTAGACCTATGAGGGACATGAATTTTCGGACCGGGCATACCGGATCCGAAAGTATTGATCTGATCTTGTCTGTCAAGGTCTGCCAACGTTCCTCTGTTGGTCTGACCCTGCCCTCCTTCAGGTCGAACTGGTAACCTACGAAGTTGAAGACCTGCTGTGGGACCAGTTCTGATTTTTCCCTGTTCACCAGCCACCCTAGCTCCTGGCACAGTGTGACTAGGGTTTGAGTATGCTGGAGACAGGTGTCGTGGGTAGAGGCTCTCACCAGCCAGTCGTCTAGGTACTGGTAGATCCTTATACCCTTTTGAAGTGCCATGAGTTTGACCTCTTTGGTGACCACTGTGAACTCCATGGGGGCTGTGGACAGGCCAAAGGGAAGGGCTTTGAACTGGTAGGACCGACCCTGGAGGTGAAAACGCATGTACTTCCTGGACTGACTGTGAATTGGTATGTGGAAGTATGCGTCTTTGAAATCTATGGATGTGACCCACTCCCCTGTCTGTAGGGAGGTTCTTATTGTCTCTGGGGTCTCCATCTTGAAAGACCCCGTGTTTAAAAAGGTGTTTAAGGTGCTCAGGTCTAGGATCGGTCTCCACCGGTTGTTGGGTTTGGGTACCAAAAATAGCCGGTTGTAAAACCCCAGTGAGTTTGGATTTTCCACCGGTTCGACTGCATTTCTGTTTATCAGCTGATACAGTGCCTCTAAAAGGAAGGACTGTTTGGTTGGATTGTGGTAGTTGCTTATTACAGTCAGTGACCTTGTCAAGTGGGGTCTGAACCGGAAGGGGAGTGTGTAACCCTCCCTCAGAATGTTTACCACTTTTGGACTTGAACCCAGGGTTTCCCAGTTCTCCCAACACTGGTTTAACCTCGCCCCTACAGGAGGATCTAAAACAACATGTTGGGCATTGGTGACAAGATTTACAGAAGGCAAGTGACCTACACAAGAAACATTTTTCACACGTTTTATTTCTGTGTACAGTTGACAAAAGGTGGGATTTACGCCTTTCCTTTTGCGGCAACCCGGTGACAATATGAGCATTTGCAACTGAGAGTCTACATTGAAAGTCACTTTGCTGTTCTTCTGGTCTGTCACTGGTGGTGGGTTCAAACCCTCCATCTTGTCGGATACAATTACAGAGTCCTTCAATCCGACCACATTTGAAACACAATAATTGTCATTTATGCTTCTTAAACCCTTTGGCCGGCTTTTGGTTTAAGTTTGAGGCTTTACCTCCACCTTTCTGACCAGTTTGCCGGTCTCTGATTTGTTTCCAAGCTGGTGTAGTGGGCTTCCGGTCCGGCTGGTGTGAAGGTCTAGTACTGGAGGGAACGTACGGATGAGAACGTCCGGGTTTCCTCTGTGTGTTACCCATAGAACGCCTCTCCTCACTATGTGAAATCTCATCTTCTGCCTTGACCAGTCAGCTGTCGGGGAATAATGAGAGTAGATGTACTGGAGAGGTGCATAATGCAGATAAGGTATCAGGTTTAACTCCACCACGTATAAACTCCAGATAGCTATCCCGATGTGCCAGAGTGAGGTTGGCCATGCTGATGAATACTCCCTCTGAGAGATCCTGCATGGTGCGCTGCATAGCTTGAGAAATTGACCTGTTGAAGGTCACCAGATATTCAAGCTCCTCAACAGCCTGCTGTGTTCTTTCAGCACTCTTGCCCTTTGATGAATCTGACCGGAGAGACTTCAGCTGGGTAACCATTGAATCCTGTACTTTAGTAAGGCATCTAGATAGACCAGCAGCATGATTACACATCACGGATTGCTCCCTGAACGCCTTCTCCCACCTTCTAAGGGTATCCTGGCTGAATGTACGGGAAGCTGGAGCAGAAGGTAAACTTCTTCTTGCGACCCTAGAGAACATGCTGTTCAGCTTTGCCGGTTCCGGAGACCAGTGGGATACAGCCTGGGTAGACCCGTCTCCCTTCTTAACTGCTTGCATATCGTACCACTTGGAAGAGCGTGGAGTCTTTACAAACTGGTCACGTAGCAGTCCACTGGTTTCAGAATTTCTAGCAGGATAACCTTCAGCAATAGTTACATTAAGTTTCTCCAGTTTTTTGCAGAGCCATTCATCGACCGGCAATTTAACTGACACTTTACTGGTAGTCTTCACTCTTGAACCGGCAAAAGGATTATCATCCATAGAGGCAGCTGAGTTGTCATAATACGGGATGTGATGCCAGTTCATGAAACTTCTCACCCCTCTAATAGTTTCCCTGTAATTGGCGTCTTCAGAGAGGTCCTGATCTGTAGCCATGTCCGGTAAATCACCCTGGCAGTGAACACTAGCCGGTGATGCCGGTTCCACATCCAACTCAGCCTCACTATCAGATTCCCTAGCAACCTCAAAATTCTGGCCAATGGGAGGCGACTGGTTATGCAGCGTAGTTTCAACACCGGCAGGCAGAACCTCATGACCCGCACCAGTAGCCTGTGAAGGCTGGGTGGCCGTCCCTGCACCGGGAACCAGTAAAGGTTGGGTGGCTAACACTGCAGAGGTACCGGGGCCCTGAACAGGGTGGGTAGCACTCTCAACTCCATCTCTCCCAGCCTCAGTACCGGGAACCCCCAGCGGAGGTTGGGTAGCCGTCAACTGCGTAGCAACGTCACCAGTGCCCTCAGAAGACATAACATTTGTAGAAGCACCCGGATCAAAGAAAGGGTGTTCTCTGGGCACCACAGAGGCAGAGTTCACCGGTCTCACCGGAACAGCAAAAGATTGGTTTACCAGCATAGCTTCCAGACGTGAGAATCTCTCACTCCACTTGTCATCAAGGGACTTGAGGTCGTCTGAAGTAGGTTTGCTGGTGTGTTTCCATTTACTAGACCTTGGGGAACCATCAGAACGCTTCTTCTTGTGCTTTGGAGTAGAATCAACAGAGGGCGACTTGTCACAGCTAACCCGTCCCAACAGTGTAACTTCTGAAGGGTCCACTAGAGTGGGGGTCGTGCTTGCATTACAGACTTACAGATCTGGCAATCCAACTTCTTGACACAGGGGTCATCTCCCACCCCCTTGTCACGACAACGCGCGCATTTCTGATGGTTGTCGAAAAGGGCCATAACGTGCCCGCAAGAACCTCGTTTCTGTCCAGGAGACGACATAATGATCAGTAAGGTTGTATAAATAGTCCGTACTAATAAAAAACACGAAACTTGGAGGAGTTCGTTGTAAAACTTCAAAAACGTATCTCTGAAGAAATTCTTCTGCACACTCTTTCACGCCAAACGAAAAAGATGCTATGACGTCAAGAGGTAAACAGGAAATGAAGTACGATGCGCCACCTGGCGAATGCACACTCTGTGACCGGTCCTGCCAGTAGTATATACAGGACGTCTTGTTCTGACGCTTGGCGGGACCGGCCGCGCCGACCGGTAAAGCAATTGTCCATGGGATAGGATGTATTAACGCAATAAAATATATATTTTCAGATGAAAATAAGCTTTAAATTCGTAGAATAAACCGCGTTTTCTTCAAACTTGGAGATAACTTCAAAACGCGTCTGCACACTACACGCGCCAAATGAAAAAGATGATGCGCCACCTAGTGAATGCACACTACTGACCGGTCCTGCTGGTATTATATACAGGACGTCTTTTTCTGGTGTTTGGCGGGACTGGTCGCGCCGACCGGTAAAGCAATTGTCCATTGGATAGGATGTATTAACGCAATAAAATCAATAGTTTTCAAGTTAGAACTGATTTACTTTCTAATTCTAATTCTAATTGGACTTTTATAGCGCTTAATCTCCCCAAACAAGAGGACTCTAAGGCGCAACAAAACAAAAAGCAGTCAACAAAATTCTGTGTCCAGGGACATAACAGGGGTCGAACACCACGGAGAACGCCAGGAGGATGATTCAGGCTAGGGTGGATATGCTTTGGTGTACAGGTAGGTTTTAAGCTGTTTTCTGAAGGAGGCCAGGGATGGAGAGGCACGAATCACATCAGGGAGAGTATTCCACACAGTAGGAGCATCAAACGCAAAACTATTACCAAACTGTTTGACAGATTTATGAACAGAGGGGCAGAACTTTGGAATAACTAGGAAATTACCACCACTTTCACTGCGCCTGGTACTATAAGAACTGCTGTAGGAAGAAAGATGTGGTGAAAAATACCTGGGAAAACCTGTGTGAAGATACTTATAAACAAGTGTGACTGTCTTGAACACAATGCGCTGTTCAACAGGAAGCCAATGCAGTTTCTTTAGCACAGGAGTTATGCTGGTGTATCGACTGGTGTTTGATACAATTCTAGCTGCACTATTTTGGATGCACTGTAATTTGCGTAGATTGAACTTGGACAGGCTCCTGAAAAGTGAGTTGCAGTAATCCAACCGACTACTAACAAGAGCGTTGGCTACAAGCACAGAAACATCACGAGTAAGAAACCGCCTGACATGTCTGAAGTCACGGAGTTTAACAAAACAACTTTTGCAGATATTCTGAACATGCTTGGACAAAGAGAAATCTGAATCAAGCCACACACCCAGATTTTTTACTGAATCTGCAGGGCAGAGTGAGTTGCCCAGGATATCAATTGGAAAACATGCTTTCAACTTATCCCTTTGTCTCTTCGAACCAAAGATGATAAACTCAGTCTTATCAGGATTCAGTTTGAGCTTACTAGTTGTCATCCACTCTTTAACATCATTTAGGCACTTATTTAGCTTTTCAAAGGCAGCAGATGCATTCTTCTGGGATAAATGTATATAAAGTTGGCTATCATCTGCATAGAAATGAAACTTTATTCCATTATGTTTACTGATAATGGAACTGAGGGGGGTAGTGTACAATGAGAACAACAAAGGACCCAGGACAGAACCTTGGGGAACACCAAATAGGAGTTTACAAACATCTGACAAAGTAGAACCAATTTTTACTGATTGGTAACGGTCCATTAGGTAGGATGTGAACCATTTCAGAACGGAGCCACTGACCCCAAACCAGTTTTGGAGGCAACCCAGAAGAGTAGAGTGATCAATGGTGTTGAAGGCAGCAGACAAGTCAAGCAATACCAAGGCAGTGGATTCACCTCTTGACAATGATAAGTGAACCTCATTTTTTATGTAGAGAAGAGCAGTCTCAGTTGAATGGCCCGCCTTATATGCCGACTGGTACGGGTTGTCTAAGTTATTGGCATTAATATGTTCTAACAGCTGCTTAGCAACCACACGTTCTACCAATTTAGATATAAAACTGAGACCTGATACAGGGCGATAATTCTTAAGGTCATTTGAGGGAAGATTTGGCTTTTTAATAAGTGGAGTGACCACAGCAGATTTGAAGGCATCAGGAACGCATCCCTCCATGAGTGAGCAGTTGACCAGCTTTGTAAGGGATGGTAGCAATATATCAATGCATTCCTTAATCAGGAATGTCGGCAGAGGGTCCAACAGGCATGATTTTGTTGGTGATGCTTTAATTATTTTATCAACAGCATCTTCAGAAACTTGCCTAAAGACAGTAATTTGGGGAGGATCTGAAGGAGGGTTAACATCATAATCAGTGCCAGAAGAAGCAAAATTATCTCTAATCTTCTTGATTTTGTTGGTGAAGAAGGAGGCAAACTGGTCAGCCAATGACTTTTCGGACTCATGAGATGGAAGTGTGGCATCAGAAACCCTGTTCAGGGTCTTATGCAGCTCACGCCAAAGTTTTCGAGAGTCCTGACTATTGTCTGAGATCAGTTTGCTATAGTAGTCTGATTTATCTTTATTTACAAGTGCATTGCACCGAGCAATCTGGCGACGAAGCCTACTCCTGTTAAGTGTACTTTTAGCCCTACGCCAGGTTCTCTCAAATTGGCGCCTAAGGGACTTTGCACGTCGATAGTCATCAGACATCCAATCGGCGGACTCCTTTTTCGTCAATTTAGATATAAGAGGTGCATGCCTATCCAGAACATCACTCAAATCATGTACATATTGATCATACAGATCGACAACAGCATCAGCTGGAGACTTGATGAAGGACGTAGTTTTGAGATCTGAGCGGAAGTCAGACATATTGATACGGTGGAACCTTCTATATTGAACTACATTTGGAGTATGAGACACTTGACAAGGGAAGGCAACTGAACATTTGACTAATGCGTGATCGGAAAGAGTGAAAACCTGAAAGTTGCTACTGCTCAGCTATGCAATGAGCTACAGGTCTGCAATTTTACTATGTTATAACTCAAATGAGACATTAACAGTCTCTGAGGGACATCAGCTGGTCCCATTGGTCTGTTGCTGGTTAACAGGTTACCGGATCCAACTGACCTTGCTCCTCTCCCCGTTGTTAACAGGCCTCCTCTGAGGTGGGGGAAGAGAGGTATGAATTCGGTCCCTGGTGACTTCTTGCAGTCTGGAGTAGGCCACTGCCACCTTGATGACCCTTGGGTAAGGTGACAGGTTGTTTACTTAAGTATGCTGAGCAGCCACCACCGGGCCCAGATGAAAGAGCTCTGAATCAGTCTAAGCCACATCCTTGCTCTTCTGTATCTAAATCCACAGAACCTAAGACAGTAACTTCTTTGGGTGAAACAAGGCCACCTGCTTTCTTTTCCTTATGAATCTTGTACTGTGGAGTAGAAAGCATTTCTTTTTGACTTGCTGTGAATCACTCACAAATTGAACAAATGGCACCATCCATAATGCAAGCATCAGTGCCTAACCCCTTGAAATGACATCTGTCGCATTTATCAAAAAAGTCAAATCTTGCCATTAAGTGGCCACATGAGCCGCAATGTTGACCAAGAGAGGCCATAGTAACAATCCTAATCTTCTATCACACAAAAATCATGTAACACACTTTAAAAACACAAATAATTTAATAAAAGTTTATCTTAAAATCCAGACTTTCTTCACACCTTCAGGCTGAACAAAAAAAGAGGAAGTGCACATGCTCAGCAAGTGAGAGCTAGGCGTGACACACCCACCTGGCGAATGAACAGGACACTACTGGTCCCGGAGCCAAGCTAAGGACGTTTTTTCCCCAATGTTTGGGTGAGACTGGCAACTCGCCAGTCGAATGCATTTGTCCACTAGATGAGAAAAGTAAGGCAATAACAAGAGGGTCAAAGATGCCCCAAAAGGTGGGTTGCGCAGGCAGCAATAAGGTTAGCGACTGCTGTAATTACATTTAGAAACAAGGAAAGAAATGTTAGGTCACCCAGTTAAGGTGAATGTATTAGACGTACTAAGAATGTAGTATATGAATGAATGACGTCTATGGAAGAAGTAAAACAGTACAAAGATCAGGATACTTTCAAAGCAGTGTTAGTTATATCAGTTCCAAAAAATATTTAAATAGAGAAAAGTTGTCTCGGAGAAAGAAAATTAGTATTAAAAGTATTAAAACAAGACAATTCTATAGCAAGATGACAGCATTAATCAGTAAACTAAAAAATATGATACTGTAAAATTTATAAACTGGAGAATAGATGTCAATGGAAATAGCACAATTATGAAAAAGTACATATAACTAGAGGATCGCTCGCAAAAAAAAAAGATAATGTTTTTGCATAGCAAAAACAAAGCGTCCCAAAAAGGATATAAAGGTGAGTGCTAAAATATTAAGAAAATGCTTCGGTTCTAGCCTTATACTGTTGTGGCAACCAAAGTCGGTGCAGTCTGCTCTATCTAGCACGGTTTTCAAGATATAAGCATTTTTGTGTTTTGCAAAAAATTAAAAATGTCCGCTATATTTGGCGAGACAAAAATATTTTGAAAATTGGCCTGGCTACTCTGCAGAGATACCCAGCAGGTCAAAAATTTTGTTGAGTTCGCTAGATATAGCACGGTTTTCGAGATATAAGCATTTTTGTGTTTTGCAAAAACTTTGAAAATTCAAAATGGCCACCATTTTTGGGGAAACAAAAATTTTTGACAAGACCACTGCCGCGGTGTGTATCTCCCGCCGAGCATTAAAGCAGAAGAAATAGCTTTTCAGAGATATTCACAATTTTTCATTTTCGTGTGTAAAAGCTCTTCCAAAAGTAGGTGAATGAGTTATTTGAGAAAAATTGGCTATCTGGAATACTATTAAGAGATAATTCGCATTTACTCATTTTGAGTAGGTGAGTAATTAGCTATGGGTCTGAAACTTCACCATGTGAAAGCTCTCCAACAAGTAGATGAATGAGTATTTGATAAAAATTGGGTATCCGCAATACTTTTACAGATAATTAGCATTTACTCATTTTGAGTAGGTGAATAAATAGCTATGGGTCTGAAACTTCACAGAGTGAAAGCTCTCCCAAAAGTAGGTGAATCAGTTATTTGAGAAAAATTGGCTATCTGCAATACTTTTAGAGATAATTCACATTTACTCATTTTGAGTAGGTGACTAATTAGCTATGGGTCTGAAACTTCACCAAGTGAAAGCTCTGCCAAAAGTAGGTGAATCAGTTATTTGAGAAAAATTGGCTATCTGCAATACTTTTAGAGATAATTCGCATTTACTCATTTTGAGTAGGTGAGTAATTAGCTATGGGTCTGAAACTTCACAGAGTGAAAGCTCTCCCAAAAGTAGGTGAATGAGTTATTTGAGAAAAATTGGCTATCTGCAATACTTTTAGAGATAATTCGCATTTACTCATTTTGAGTAGGTGAGTAATTAGCTATGGGTCTGAAACTTCACCAAGTGAAAGCTCTCCCAAAAGTAGGTGAATAATTTATTTGAGAAAAATTGGCTATCTGCAGTACTTTTAGATATAATTCGCATTTACTCATTTTGAGTAGGTGAGTAATTAGCTATGGGTCTGAAACTTCACCAAGTGAAAGCTCTCCCAAAAGTAGGTGAATGATTTATTTGAGAAAAATTGGCTATCTGCAATACTTTTAGAGATAATTAGCATTTACTTATTTTGAGTAGGTAAATAATTAGCTATGGGTCTGAAACTTCACCATGTGAAAGCTCTCCCAAAAGTAGGTGAATGAGTTATTTGAGAAAAATTGGCTACCTGCAATACTTTTACAGATAATTCGCATTTACTCATTTTGAGTAGGTGAGTAATTAGCTATGGGTCTGAAACTTCACCATATGAAAGCTCTTCCAAAAGTAGGTGAATGAGTTATTTGAGAAAAATTGGCTATCTGCAATACTTTTAAGAGATAATTTGCATTTACTCATTTTGAGTAGGTGAGTAATCATCTACGGGTCTGAAACTTCACCATGTGAAAGCTCTCCCAAAAGTACATGAATGAGTTATTTGATAAAAATTGGGTATCCCCAATAGTTTTTCAGATAATTAGCATTTACTCATTTTGAGTAGGTGAGTAATTAGCTACGGGTCTGAAACTTCACCAAGTGAAAGCTCTTCCAAAAGTAGGTGAATGAGTTATTTGAGAAAAAATGGCTATCTGCAATACTTTTAGAGGTAATTCGCATTTACTCATTTTGAGTAGGTGAGCAATTAGCTATGGGTCTGAAACTTCACCATTGAAAGCTCTTTGGGATAGCTCCTCTGCAGAGATACCCTGAAGATCAAAAATTTCGTTGAAATTGCTCTATGTAGCACGGTTTTAAAAATATTAGCATTTTTGTGTTTTGCAATTTTTGCGCAAAAATTCGAAAATTCAAAATGGCCGCCATTTTTGGCAAGAGAAAATTTTTTTGAAAATTGGCATGGCTACTCTGCAGAGATACCCTGTGGGTCAAAAATTTCGTCGAAATCGCTCTATCTAGCACGGTTTTCGAGATATAAGCATTTTTATGTTTTGCAATTTTGCGAAAAATTCGAAAATTCAAAATGGCAGCCATTTTTTGCGAGAAATTTTTTTTTTGAAAATTGGCATGGCTACTCTGCAGAGATACCCTGTGGATCAAAAATTTCGTCAAAATCGCTCTATCTAGCAGGGTTTTCGAGATATAAGCATGTTTATGTTTTGCAATTTTTGCGAAAAATTCGAAAATTCAAAATGGCCGCCATTTTTGGCGAGACAAAATTTTTTTGAAAATTGGCATGGCTACTCTGCAGATATACCCTGTGGGTCAAAAATTTCGTCGAAATCGCTCTATCTAGCAGGGTTTTCGAGATATCAGCATTTTTATGTTTTGCAATTTTTGCGAAAAATTCGAAAATTCAAAATGGCCGCCATTTTTGGCGAGAGAAAATTTTTTTCAAAATTGGGATAACTACTCTGCAGATATACCCTGTGGGTCAAAAATTTCGTCGAAATCGCTCTATCTAGCACGGTTTTCGAGATATAAGCATTTTTGTGTTTTCCTTATTTGGAAAATTCGTAATGATTAATTAATCATTAATTACTCGGCCATTTCTTGACCAATCAATGCCAAAATCTAATGATTTCCAGATTTTAATAGAATGAATGTATTTGCCAAGTTTCAGGTGAATTGATAAAATTCCTTTCAAGTTATCATCCGGACAAGCTTCCCCATCGAAAAAAGACATTTTTGGTCATGTGACCTCTCTGATTAGTTGAAATGTCACTGCAGCATATTCAAAAAAATTCCCCATGGCTACTGCCTAAACCTGCCAAATTTGAAAAGAATCCGCCTAACGGTTACAGAGTTATAAGGAAAACAAAATGTGGAGCCGGCGGAGCCTGAAGGTCTCCCATACACAAACAAGCGTCCCGCAAGGGACGCTTAATAATCAGTTGCAGCAATCCATATATCTTTGTAATAAGAGAAATGTGTTTCAAATATGGCAGGTGAGCACACTTTGGCAGAGCCAAAGTTAAAGGTCACACTATGATGCACACCTACATCCCATAACCAATGTCCCTACCAAGGGTCTACCTTCAACACCTTACAGAATTCAAGAGCCCAGACAAGATTTTATAGGTCAAAGTCACTACAGCAAGGTCAAAGATCAATTTAAGGTCACACCATGACGTTGCACACCTACAACCCTTAACTAATGTCCCTACTAAGTTTCAACTTCCTACACCTTCTGGTTGCTGAGATATAGCCCGGAGAAGATTTTCAAACTCAAGGTCACTGTGGCAAGGTCAAATCAAGGTCACACCATGACATTGCACACCTACACCCCCTAACCAATGTCCCTACCAATAACAACTTCCTACACCTTACGGTTTCTGAGATATAGCCTTGACAAACTTTTTTTCTGCTGCCCACCCATCCGGACACCATGGGTGAAAACAATACCCCGACAGCCCTTAAGGGCTGTGGGGTAAAAAGTTAATGATTTCCAGATATAAATAACCTACTTGCCATTTCAGGTGAATAGGTGAAGCGCTTTTTAAGTTGTCATTCAGACAAACACACCCCTTAAACGAATGTTTTTGGTCATGTGATTTCTCTGATTGGTTGAAATATCATGACACCATATTCAGAATACTTTCCCAGGGCCACTGCATATATGTGCCAAATTTGAAAAGAATTTGTCCAGTGGTTGCCAAGATATAAGCAATAGAAAATCAGGTAGCCGGCAGCCCCTTCCACATGAATATCTCCTGTATACAAACAAGCGTCCCATTTACAGAATATCGGTCATTAATTGATATTGAAATTGTACTGCTGGTTAACATATATCTGGTATATTGAAACTGTACTGCTGGTTAACAAGTATCTGGTACCTGCCTCTCAGTTGTGGCAATTGTCTTGACTTGTTTTTTCCTTGTGATGAAGCTTTAAAATATACACCACTCAGGGTAAGATTCTTATCAGATGTAAAACATGTAACAGCTAGACCAAAGGTTTCTGTACACAAAAACAGAGCAAGGTCCAATCTTACCACATCAGAAGACTCCCAGCCCATGATTACCTATTGGTTGGTTTAACATCCCACACCAATAATAGCAAGTTATAAGCACTATTTTAGTATCGTTTACTATATATATTTTTTTAACCAAACAATAATCAATCGACTGTCAATCAGTTAATTATGGCCCCATTGATCTTAAAATTGATTGGGATCTGATGAATATGCTTACTAAATTTTGTTGACCCAGTCTTAAAATCTGGTGAAACAGAAGTGCAAGAAAAAAATGTTCTTGATCATGTGACCTTGATAAAGGTCAAATTTATACCCGTCAAAAATTTTCCCACACCTATAGAAGACAAGATTGGGCCAACTCGGCGCCAACATATCCCCAGACAGGTCATCACTCACGCCACAGGTTTTGATCCGGAATTTTTTAAAACATAATTACCCATTATTATATGAACTTCAGCACATCAATCTACTCTGTTTATATCTTCCCAAGGAAGATGGTGCATCCCCAGACGCCGAATACATAACTCAAATTATATTTTCAATCTTCCTGCAATGATAACTCTAAACCTATTTTCAAAGTATTTAAATGATTGATGATTGAATGTCCATTCTAAAATAATAATCCCAAAAGAGCATATCTGTTTCTATATTTGTTGACAAATAAAATATTATTTTTAACTCAACTCATCATACTTTTCAATCTTCCTTCAAAGTATTTAAATGATTGATGATTCAATGTCCATTCTAAAATTCATAATCCCAAAAGCGCATATCTGTTTCTATATTTGTTCACAACTAAAATATTATTTAAAAAAAAATTATTTATATTATTATTTTATTATATTATTTTTAGAATTTGCAAATTGTTTTCAGTTATTCATTTCCTCTATACCTATATATGTGGTCCATATATATGCAACCTAAATATGTGACACAATCTCAGTTCTGACTCCCCTTTGTGTTATATGTAATGAAGCTCACCACCTCCCACCCCCACCCCTCTCCCCTTCTCCACACCTCTCTCACTATTACACAAGATCTGCTTTCTCATCTGATATCATTAAATACCTTTGTTTATTTAGTGTCACTCAATATAGCTGGAGGTCCCAGAGGTGGGTGGGGGGAATCCGGGTGGGGGATGTGGGTTGGGACTACAAAGAGATGGAGTGCTACAGCATAAATGGTAAACAAACAATCTATATAAAAGGGGTACTCAAATACAAAAAGAATTGAGAATTTTAAGTATGTGATTATCAACTGAAATGAGTTCATAACTGTAGGAGCTGTGTCAAAATTAACTGAGGCAAGTTGAATAAAACTGGGCTAGTTGAGGGTTAAAAATCCCCTAGTTTTACTACATAAGGATATAATTTCATTAATATTGGGACTTAAAGCTCACTTAAAGTGTCCATTTTGAATACTTGAATATGTTTAACCAGTTTCATTTTAAAAAGTTAAAAACTCAGCAAGCAGAGGTATAACACACAAAAATAAGTTCTTAAAAGACTAAGATAGCCATAACATTATTAATATTCAAAATTTAAATAGACAGGCATTTCCTTTTAAAAATTCAAAGATTTCAGCTCTATAACCCACATAGTTTGACAGTTACTGGGCTTTAAAGTGGCATAATGTCCATAAATTGGGTTTCTGTGGGCATTTTACAATTGTTAGAGACCTTAGCAATTAAACTACAGATCTGAAACTTTTTGGGGGACATACATAACAAACAAAAATTATATATAATACAGTTTAAGACTTGTCACACTAAGCATTTCCAAATAACAGGGCAAAATACGGAAAAAATGTCCAAAAAGGCACTTGGGCGAGTGTCTATGGCCCTCATACACAGGTTAAATGTCTACTAAAAACCTTGATTTTCGGCATATGTAAAAAGGACATAATAATGCATTCCCAGATGGGATTTCAGCTCCATCAATCACATAGTTTAACAGTCACAGGGCTTAAAGGTGGCAAAAAGTCCATATATTGGGTCTTTGGGAGCCCGTCAGAGACCTCAATTTGACCTTCAAATTAAAGCTTCAGACTTAAAATCTGTTACATACTAAGATTACACATAGAATATGTATCTAATAAAGTTTGAAACTTCTCAGACTTACCATTTCCAAGTTACAGAGCAAAATATGTGAAAAATGTCTTAAAAGGGTCACTCAGGTGGGTGTTTAAGGTCCTCATACACAGGTTAAATGTCTACTTGAAGCCTTAATTTTTGGCACATGTAAAAAGAACATAATAATGTATTCCCAGATGAGATTTCAGCTCTATCAGTCACATAGTTTAACAGTCACAGGCCTTAAAATTGGCAAAAAGTCCAAATACTGTGTCTTTATGGGGCCTTCTAGAGACCTAAATGTGGCCTTCAAATTAAAGCTTCAGACTTAAAATTTGTCACATACTAAGATTACACATAGAATATGCATCTAATACAGTTTGAAACTTCTTAGACTTACTATTTCCAAGTTACAGGGCAAAATATGTGAAAAATGTCTAAAAATGGTCACTCGGGTGGGGATTTATGGTCCTTATACACAGGTTAAATGTCTTCTTAAAGCCTTAATTTTTGGCACATATATAAATAACATACTAATATCTTCCCAGATAGGATTTGAGCTCTATCAGTCACATAGTTTGACAGTCACAAGGCTTAAAAGTAGCAAAAAGTCCAAATATTGGGTCTTTGGGAGCCTTTTAGAGACCTCAATTTGACCTTCAAAATTAAAGCTTCAGACTTAAAATCTGTTACATACTAAGATTACACACGTAATATATATCTAATACAGTTTGAAACTTCTCAGACTTACCATTTCCAAGTTACAGGGAAAAAGATGTGAAAAATGTCTTATAAGGGTCACTCGGGTGGGTGTTTATGGTCCTGATACACAGGTTAACTGTCTATTAAAGGCCTAAATGTTGGGGCACATATAAGAAAACACATAGATATATTCCCAGATGATATTTAACTTAGATGAGAGACATAGTTTGAAAGCTACAGTGCTTGAAAGTGGCAAAAAGTGCATAAATTGGGTCTCTGTGGGCACTTTTGAGACCTCAAGTCGAACCCTTTGGGTAAACCTACAGCCCTAAAATTTTCTACAGACAAGGATTACATATCAAAGTTATACCTAGCGCAGTTTGAGACTCATCAGAATTACCACTTCCAAATTATAGGGCAAAATATGTGAAAAGTATAGCAAAAAATCCCTAAGTGGGGGTATTTATGGGCCTCAAACACAATTTTCTCCTCAACTTAAAGTCGTGATTTTCGGCACATGTACTAAGAACATATTAATGTGTTGTCGGGTAAAATTTCAGCCAGCTGAGCATCATAGTTTGTGACCTACAGGGCTCTAAGTGGCCAAAAGTCCAATTTCTGACCTTAAGGTGGCCATAAGTTCTTTTTTACTGGGAGTTTAAGGTCACCTTAAAATAGGGATCTTCCTTTGGGCACCCTTAACATGTGTACCAAGTTTGAAAAAAAAAAATTAATTTGTTTTTGAGTTATCGCGTCCACAAGGAAATTTCTACGGCGGCGCGACGGACCTGAATCCACTATATCCCCGACTTTCGTCTGGGGATATAATAACTGCCAAATATCATTCCAATAGGGCTAATATCAAGGAGATACTCAAGGAAGATGATAATGCAGCAGGCGGTGGCTGTCTTAAAACTGGGGGTGAAAACATTAAGTGCCCCCTTTTCAAGGGATGTTTAATTATTTAATCAGGCGCAGTGAAAAAGCCATATTAAATCTACATTTTATTTCACACTCATACACACAATATATAATGCATAATATTTACTCGGCTAGTTATCTCAAGTCTTAGATTTGTATATGTAACATAATCATCTAATTCACAAGATATAAATACACTTTTAATGTGAATATACAATAATGTAGAACCATACACGTGAAAAAAAAAAATTTTTTTTTTCAAGAAATCTTGGGAAAGACTTAGTTTTTAAAGTGTGGCATGAGGCACGGCGGGTCAGTCAAAAGATAAAGCTTACAACCATCGCATAAGTCACAGAATTAAGAACACATCATTTTTAATTAAATTTATTGTGTTGTAGAAACAGAAACTTTTTCTACGAATCTCATTCCTGGAAAAGATGAACACTGATTTGCGTTGATACCATAGATGTTCTACCATGAAGCATTAAGTTATACCGGCAAGTCTGTCTTTTCTAAAGGCCAACCACCAAATGACCAATTGCTGACCACCAGACAAATCGCTGACTGCAAAAGTTACTGTTCCCATACATAAGATATTAAAAGCAGGAGCCTTTGCCACATTTTCTTCTGGCTTATTTTTCATTTTTTCTTTCATTAATCTCCTCCAATTTTGAAACCAAATATGGACACATATAAAGTTAAACAGAAATTAAGTCATTTCACCTTTTGTCATTTTCAAACTCCCCAACTGTTGATGTACACCATATGTAGGGCAGACTGGGATCAGTATCAGCATCAAGCCATCGCAACTCACACCGGTTATTAGGAAATACTTCATATAAAATTACCAGTTGCTGGTAAGGAAACAGAGACACATGACTTACTTTGGGGTTAACAGTTGGCCAGAAAGAAGTGCTATAGCTCTCCTTATAGGATCCATTAAATGACGGGATTCACCTTTAACCTGGACTGACATTAAATAACATTTACTCACTTTTTTTGACTCAATACAAACATTAATAGTGCTGCGACTCGGTCCGCAGAAACCACTCGATTATCGCCCACATGTGATCGATGCATCGAATGATGCATCGGCAGACATTAAAATCATACAAAATTTACAGAGTAAATAACTAATCCACACTTTCATGTAATATTTTTGTACATTTCAACAATTCTAAGGTGATTTCTTTGGGACAAAAACTGCTCCATGTTTATTTTACGCAAAATCACTTCCTCTTTTGTTTGATTTGACTGGAAACATACTAGAACTCAACCATTTTTCGGCATCCCGAATTTTGGCTTTTTTGATCGATGCATTGGAAGTGATGCCGTCATCGATCAATGCATCAAATGGACCACTAATCGGCGCAGCACTAAACATTAATATTACTAAGTAGAATATAGCCTTATGACTGTAAATATACCATATTTTTCACAGTATTGCAGGAAGTTTAGCATACTTATTGTCTGATTATGATGGTTTATTTCATTTTAACCCATCAGGAATATATTTCTCAAGACTGTTAGAGAACAAATGAAATACAGAAAAAATAAATAACTAAAATCGGATTGTTGAATAAAAACCATCCACATATTTTATTTCCCACAATTGTTGTACAAGTATTCTGAAATGGAAAGCTACTTTAACTATAGCCAGTCACTACTCACACCGCCATAAATACATACAAATATATATATGAAAAAAAAAACAATATAGAAAAGCAATATGAACACTTAAATATATAATGCTATGAAGAGTAAATGCGCTTTATCACACGCTTACAATGTTCAGTGAAATGGACTTTTTACCGAAAGAATTGAGATCATACAGTTAGTTAAGAGAATTAATGACATAATAAACAAAATCCTGTGTTAATTGAGACATGTGTTATAACTCAGGTGTTTTATAGGTAATCACAGTTCCAACATGTTAACTATTAAATGATGGAACAAATTTTTTTTTCCCGTCAGTTGTACTTCGTTTTTTTTTTCAGAAATAAGTTATGCTCTAGTAACTTTACACTGACCAATGGACATCAAAATACAAACAGGGCTTCTATTATCTAAACTGTCATCACATTACATAATTTTCAGTGAAAAAAAAAATGTTACTAATTCAAGTTTCCTTTTGTTTTATACCAACAGAGGTCTTCCAGTTGATGCACCTTCTACTTTCAAGATACAATTTACTCTCCAAACAGGAAAAAAAAAGATTCTTTTGTACATTTATATTGTCACTATGATCACACCTTTACGTTCTTCATATCATTGTAATAGAGCACATGTACAAGTTACCAAGTAAACAAGAGGAGAGTGCCCGTGAACGGGCACTGTGTCAGCTGACTGAATGTTTTTGATTTGTGATGGTGATAATGAGAGGAAAGCATAATTATCAGGGAAAGGGCTGTACAGAAATACAGTAAATGGTAACTGAACACATGTTCGAAAGATATTCCGAAGCTGACAGAAGAAAACGACAAAAAAGTTGTGCCCTGCAAATGGTATTATGAAATAAAGTAACAAGGTAATTGTTTAAGGGTAAAAAGTAGGTTAAAAATATTTAAAGAAATACTATAAATGCAATATCCTCGTTCCACCATGAAGAAGGGGTCCAAAGGTCAAATCTCACCATACCAAAAGATTCCCAGCCAAAGAATTTAGGATGGTTTACCATCCCAAACCTCTCGGACCAATAATAAGTGAGTTATAGGCACTTTTTAAGTTTGGCTCTCCTTGTTTGACCTTGAAGGAGGGGGTCCAAGGTCAAATCCGACCACACAAAAAAATTCCCAGCCCATGATTTCCTGTAGCTTGTTTACCATCCCAAACTTGTAGGACCAATAATAAGCGAGTTCTAAGCAATTGTAAGTTTGGCTATCTTCAACTGCCCTTGAAGGAGGGGTCCCAGGTCAAATCTGACCACACCAAAAGAATCCCAGCCCATGATTTCCTATATGTTGGTTTACCATCCCAAACCTCCAAGACCAATAATACGCGAGTTATAAGCACTTTAAGTTTGGCTATCTTCGTTTGACCTGGAAGGAGGGGGTCCAAGGTCAAATCCGACCACACAAAAAAATTCCCAGCCCATGATTTCCTGTAGCTTGTTTATCATCCCAAACTTGTAGGACCAATAATAAGCGAGTTCTAAGCAATTGTAAGTTTGGCTATCCTCAACTGCCCTTGAAGGAGGGGTCCCAGGTCAAATCCGACCACACCAAAAGATTCCCAGCCCATGATTTTCTATAGGTTGGTTTTCCATTCGAAACCTCTAGGACCAATAATAAGTGAGTTATAAGCACTTTTAAGTTTGGCTATCCTCATTTGACCTTGAAGGAGGGGTCCAAGGTGAAATCCGACCACACCAAAAAATTCCCAGCTCATGATTTTCTATAGGTTGGTTTTCATTCCAACCTCTGGGACCAATAATAAGCGAGTTATAAGCACTTTTATGTTTGGCTATCCTCATTTGACCTTGAAGGAGGGTTCCAAGGTCAAATCGGACCATATTAACAGATTCCCAGCCCATGATTTCCTACAGGTTGGATACAATGATTTACTCAACAGTGAGAACCTGAAAGAAGCTATTGCTCAGCTATCCCATGACATAGAGGTCTGCAATTTCACTATGTTATAGCTGACCAAAACGTCTGTGAATAACATATTTAACAAAATACTCTAAATGTAATAATTTTCAAGTTACAACTGATTTACTCAAGAGTGAGAACCTCAAACTAACTATTACTCAGCTATGCAATGAGCTACATGTCTGAATTTTTGCTCTGTTATAGCTGACCTAAAAGTAGCTGAACAACATATTTAAGCAAAATACTGTAAATGCAATAGTTTTCAAGTTACAACTGATTTACTCAATAGTGAGAACCAGAAAATAGCTATTGCTCCGCTATGCCATGAGCTATAGGTCTGTAATTTCACTATGTTATAGCTAACCCAAAAGTAGGTGAACAATATATTTTAACAAAATACTCCAAATGCAATATTTTTCAAGTTATAGCTGATTTACTCAACAGTCAGTGCCTGAGAACAGCTATTGCTCAGTTGTGCCATGAGCTACAGGTTTGCAAATTTTAATTAGTAAATTAAATTTTTATTAGTTAATACCTTACCTAACAGACGATAGCTATTGTCCGGCGCCAGCCGGTCCCGCCAAACGCCAGAAAAAGACGTCCTGAGTTTCACCTCCGGCCGGACCGGTACACTCCAATCCACTCGCCAGGTGGCCTAGTTCCTGCTTTACTCGCCAGAGGGACGTGACGTCATAGCATCTTTTTCGTCCCCAAATTAGGTAATGGAAGCTGAAAAGCGGGGAAGGCCGGGTGGGAATCTCCCGTCTGTTAGGTAAGGTATTAACTAATAAAAATTTAATTTACTAATTAAAATTTGCAATTTCATTGCGTTAATACATCTTACCTAACAGACGATAGCTAGAATAACTACCCAGTGGAAGGAGGGCAGCTTCCTCAGGACTAGAAGGAACTCTATAAATAGGCACGTAACCTCTGGCCCGGATAATAAAGAAGCTCAAAAACTGCTCCTTAAGTTACCGAGCAGTGCCACTTCTCCCCCCCCCCTTTTTCTACTCTGAGAGGAGGAAGAGAGAAGAGTTCAGTCCTAGAGATTCCATTGAGACCGTAAGAGTGGAATAAAGGTTTCATACTCATTGCCTCAGGCAACCTAGTAAAAAACCTTAACTATTATGTACATTATTTACAAAATAGGAGCCTAGAAGGTTCATTGGTGGATCTGCTGTGCAGCCACCACTGGACCTAGATGAAAAAGCTCCGAATCTGCCCACGCCACATCTTTAAGATAGAATTGAGTAAAGGTGTTGTGGGATTTCCAGTGGCATGCAGCTAAGATCTGGTCTAGCGAAATGCCACCCTGAAAGGCTTTTGAAGCCGCGAAGGCTCTAACGTCATGCGCCTTCACCTGATGAAGGGTTAGAGACTCCTGATCTGATAGATCGTAGCAAAGGGTAACCGTCTGCTTGATCCAAGATGAGATCGTAGCAGGAGAAATATCTTTCATGAAACCCTTTTTGAAGGAGACGAAAACCAGCTCCTTTCCTTGTCTGAGATCTTGAGTCTTGTCCAGATAGTAGCGCAAAGCTCTGACTGGGCAGAGTGACCTGTCTTCTTTCAAGGATTTGTCCAGAGTAGGAGCCAGGGCTGGTATAACCACTGGAGCCACGCACTCTGGACCCTCTTTTGCTAAGTGATTTTTAGCCAAAAAACTTGGTGAAGGGTAAAGGGACACCTTGGACCAGTCAGCTTGGTGTCTAATATTTTTGTTCAGCCACGCGTGTATTTCACTCCTACGCTTTCCAGAACCCAGAGCGAGGAGGAACACCGTCTTAAAGGTCAGATGTTTTAACGAGGCCTTTCTGAGAGGCTCAAAAGGAGCTTTTGTGAGCTGATGTAAGACCAGAGAAAGATTCCATGAAGGAATTCCTCGTCTACCCTTTGGTCTATCTCTATGAAAACTGTCCAAAAGGCGGGTTAAGTTTTCATCTTTACTCACATTCAAAGAAGAATTGCCCAATTTGTCTGCAATGGCTGATCTGTAACCATCAATGGTACTGGGTTGGAGATTCTTCTCCTGGAAAAGATGCAGGAGAAAATCTGCTATCTGTTTGACAGATGGAGACCTGAAGTCCACCTGACTTGATTCACACCATCTGACAAAAACGGCCCACTTTGCCTCATAGACTGTTCTGGTTGAACTTCTTTGAGGAGCCTCAATTCGTGACGCCACTGGGCTAGAGAACCCTTGCTCTTTGATAGCCGCGGCTCTAGGAGCCAGGCGTGTAGGTTTAGGTTGGTCAGATTCCTGTGACGTGCCTTGTTGAACGGCTGTGTCACTAGGTCGGGATGGTTGGGTAGGCAAAGAGGGATCTGAGACGACAGTTCCACCAGGTCCCAGAACCATGGCATGTTGGGCCAACCCGGAGCTATTAGGATCACTCTCTTGTAAAGATGGTCCGACAGTTTGCTGACCACCTTGCCCAGTAACGATACTGGGGGGAAGATATACATGTCCAGGTTTTCCCAAGAGACTGTCAGGGCGTCCACTGCCCAAGCCCTGGGGTCCGGCACTGGAGACACATACTGGGCTAGTTTGCAATTGTACTTTGTTGCAAACATGTCCACCTGGGGACGGTGCCAGGTCTGAGTCAGGAGGTCGAAGACCTCCTGGTGAAGGGACCATTCTGTCTGAATGACTTGGCCTTGACGAGACAATTTGTCTGCAATCACATTCAGACGACCAGGGATGTGCCTGGCCCTTAGGACTACCTGTCTCAGATTGCACCAACACAGGAGTCGCCATAGAAGGGCACAAAGTGAGCCTGACCTCATACCTCCTTCCTTGTTGATGTATGCCACAACCGTGGTGTTGTCTGTGGCAACTAGAACTACTTTGCCTTGTACCAAGGACTGGAATCTTTTCAAGGCTAGTAGGACCGCTTTTAGTTCCAGGAAATTTATGTGAAGATGACTTTCTGGAACTGACCAATCGCCTCTTGCTGTGACGTCTCCTAAATGAGCACCCCAGCCTTCTTTTGAGGCGTCGGTAAAGATCTGAACGGCATGACTCAAGGGATGTAAAGGTTGCCCTGTCAAGACATTTGCCTCCTTGGTCCACCATAGAAGGTGCGGGTGAAGTGACCTTGGCACAGGAATCTCCTTTTCCAGGGATTCCGGAACTCTCCAATGTCGTTTTAGGTGCCACTGGATGGGTCTCATGTGGAGTCTCCCCAGTGGAACCTGTTTTTCCGTCGCTGTAAGCAGGCCTATCAGGGACATAAATTTCCTGACTCGGCAACTTGGCTTGGATAGGATGGATTCCAACTTTTGGAGGATCGACTCCCAACGGTTCTGAGTCGGTAAGACCAGTCCTTGGAAGAGATCGTACTTGTAACCCACGAACTCGAAAGTCTGTTTGGGTTCTAGTTCTGACTTTGGGAGGTTGACTATCCAACCCAACTCCTGGCAAAGGGCGAGGAGGGATTGAGTGCCCTGGTGGCAGGATTCTTTGGTAGGGGCTCGAATCAACCAGTCGTCTAGGTACTGGTGGATCCTTATACCCCGGGATTGAGCCATTAACTTGACCTCTTTGACCACACAAGTGAACTCCATTGGAGCTGTGGCGAGGCCAAAGGGAAGGGCCCGGAACTGATAGGACTGATTTTGGAAATGGAACCTGAGATATTTCCGGGATGTCACATGGACTGGAATGTGGAAATAGGCGTCGCTGAAATCCAGCGATGTCACCCATTCCCCTTGTTGCAGGGACAACCGAATTGTTTCTGGGGTTTCCATTTTGAATGTTTTTACGCTCAAAAATTTGTTTAGAGCACTGAGGTCCAAGATTGGTCGCCATTTCTGGTTTGGTTTTGGAACTATGAACAGTCGGTTGAAGAAGGCTAGAGATGTTCGAACCCTCACCATCTCTACTGCCTCCTTTTGCAGTAAGGCCTGCAAGGCCTGTTTCAGGTAGAGGTTCCTGAGGGGGTTTGCATAGCCGCTGACTATCAACGGATCTCTGACTAGATTTGGTCTGACCTTGAATGGGAGAATGTAGCCGTCCTTCAAAATGGACACTACTCTCGGATTTGCACCCAGGAGGGACCACCTTTGCCAAAACTTTTGGAGGCGTCCCCCTATCTGATGAACATTGACAACATTGAGGGCATTTGGAACAACCGGGGCAAAAACGCAATGATCTACAGAAAAAGCATCTTTGACAAACTTTATTTCTTGTTTCATTTTTAATGAGGGACTTGTGTCTTTCTTTTGTGACTGCCCTCTCACACTTAAGACAAAAGGTACAGGACTGGCAACAGGACATAACACAGCTTGTTGAACAGACACAGAAAAGTTTTGTCTTTCCACACTTAACACAATTTTGTTTGGCTGGACTACTGCCACCGGACTGAGAACACAATAATTGTCATTTATACTGCCCCTGATCCCTAGGAGGGCGGGTACCGCGTCCGGGCTGACCTCCCCTGCCTCTGCCTCTTGCTCTACCGCGTCCTCCAAATGACTTCCAAGCCGGCATGTCTTTTCCGGTGGGGTTTCCGGTATGAGAGGTATCTTGACCTGGTTTCCAGCTAGTAGAGTAAGGTTGGTATCTGGCTTGTTGTCGTTTTTGATTTCCGGCGAACCCACCACGGCCCGGACCGGGCTGGTGAGTACGCTTAACAGTTTCAAACTGAGCAATTTCATCTTCTGCTTTGCGGATTACCGCATCCGGGAACAGAGCATGGGTATTCAAAGGACAATTCCGCAGGGCGGAAAAGGTGTCTGGTTTTATACCTAGCTTCAAATGATCCAGATAAGAGTCTCGACGCACTAGGGTGAGATTGGCCATCTGAACAAAGGTAAAGTCAGAAAGATGTTGGAGGGATTTTCCGACCGCAAAACTCACATTCTGATTGAATGATGTTAGATAGTGAAGTTCGTCCAACGCGGCCTGAGCCTTGGGAGATGATTTGCCCTTTCCAAGTTCACTCTGTAAAACTTTTAACTGTTCCTGGACACTGTCCTGTATTTTAGTAATACAACGGTTGAATCCTGCAGATTGGTTGCATATATAGCTAGTCTCTTTGGCAGCCTTTTCCCATTTCCTGAGCGTGTCCTGAGCAATGGGCCGGGAAGAAGGTTGAGAAGTAGTAGCACAGGGTTTTGCAATGCGGGCAAAAGCACTATTAAGTTTCGCCGCATCATTCGGCCAAGTTGTAACATATTTTCCAGGTCTGGAGATGTCCTTGGGCTCTGCCGGATGTATCCCATACCACCTAGCTTGTGATTTAGGGGGACGGAGATAGTGGTCCATATGTAGACCCCCGGGTTCTGCAGATTTTGAAGGGTAGCCTTCAATGAGTACCAGATTCAAATTCTCCAACTTTTTACATAACCAATCCTCCGGAGGGAGGTTGACGGATACCTTTCCTACTGGCTGTGATCTATGACCTATCCACGGATTATCAGCTCTGGAAGAAGGAGAATATTCTAAATCCGGGATGTGTGACCATCCCATAAAGGCGCGGACGCCTCTCACTGTCTCCCTGTAGTTTTGGTCCTCGCTCATAGCGCGGTCACTTTCAACACTTTCAACGTTGTCTTGATCTGGCTGATCCTCCAGTTCTGACAATTCGCCCTCTTCAACATGAGTAGGTGGTGAAACATTCCGGGCAGAAACTGACAGAGGTTCAACACCTTGGTCATAAGACACCGGGCCGGAAGAAGTAGGTCCAGCAAAAACCGGTTCCGGGTCAGGGTCCTGGTATAACTGTTCCAGAGGAGACACCATATCCATATTAGAAGCACTTTGAGTTCTATCCGGACCAGAAGCCGGGGCGGCTTGGCCGGAAGGAACTGAAGTCAAGAGGCTTGAGAAATTGATCCGGCAGGTGCTTGATGAGAAACCGGTGCTTTCACCGGAGAGAAAGATGGCTGAGAAGCTGGACGATGTCCTAGAGTTAATAGAGCTTCTAGACGAGCCATGCGAACTGACCACTTTTCATCCAGTTCTTGGAGGTCTTTCCGGAAGGATGGTTGTGGTAAAGCAAGGTCAGAAGAAGGTTCATGAGTAGAAACAGAAGGCTCTACGTCCTGCGAATCTACTTGGCCAACAACCGTAACAGAAGCTGGGTCTATTAGAGTTTCTTTACTTTTGCCTTTTCCTTTCGCAGTTTATATGTTGGAGTAGCCAACTGAATCACCTGCTCCGGAGTTAACAAATCGCAGTACTCACAGGGTAACTTAGCCACACACGGATCCTCACCCATGCCTTTGTCCCTGCAACGTGCACAGCGAGAGTGGGTGTCAAAAGAGGCCATTATATGGCCGCACGCCCCTTTCCTTTGTCCTGGAGATGCCATGATGAATTAAGATTCCAACTGACAAAGCTCAAGTACACACAAAAAGGATTGATATAATTATCCACAAAATAGAAAGTTTTAGAGAAAACACAACTTCAAAACTCGCGCCAAACGAAAAAGATGCTATGACGTCACGTCCCTCTGGCGAGTAAAGCAGGAACTAGGCCACCTGGCGAGTGGATTGGAGTGTACCGGTCCGGCCGGAGGTGAAACTCAGGACGTCTTTTTCTGGCGTTTGGCGGGACCGGCTGGCGCCGGACAATAGCTATCGTCTGTTAGGTAAGATGTATTAACGCAATGAAACTGTAATTTCACTATGTTATAGCTGACCCAAAAGTAGCTGAATAACATATTTGCACAAATTTCTGTAAAGGCAATAGTTTTCCAATTACAACTGATTTACTCAACAGTGAGAACTTTAAAGTAGCTATTACTCAGCTATGCAATGAGCCACAGGTCTGGAACTTCACTATGTTATAGCTGACCCCAAAATAGGTGAATAACATATTGAAACAAAATACTCTGAATGCAATAGTTTTCAAGTTATAAGTGATTTACTCAACAGTGATAGCCTAAAAGTAGCTATTACTCAGCTATGCCATGAGCTACAGGTCTGAAATTTTACTATGTTATAGCTGACCCAAAAGTAGCTGAATAACATATTTATACTAAATTCTCTAAATGCAATAGTTTTCAAATTACAAGTGATTTACTCAACATTGAGAACTTCAAAGTAGCTATTACTCAGCTATGCAATGAGTCACGGGTCTGGAACTTCACTATGTTATAGCTGACCCCAAAATAGGTGAATAACATATTGAAACAAAATACTCTAAATGCAATAATTTCCAAGTTATAAGCGATTTACTCAACAGTGATAACCTAAAAGTAGCTATTACTCAGCTATGCCATGAGCTACAGGTCTGAAATTTTACTATGTTATAGTTGACCCAAAAGTAGCTGAATAACATATTTATACTAAATTCTCTAAATGCAATAGTTTTCCAATTACAACTGATTTACTCAATAGTGAGAACCTCAAAGTAGTTATTACTCAGCTATGCAATGAGCTACAGGTCTGAAATTTCACTATGTTATAGCTGACCCAAAAGTAGGTGAACAACATATTAAAGCAAAATACTGTAAATGCAATAGTTTTCAAGTTACAACTGATTTACTCAATAGTGATGACCTAAAAGTAGCTATTACTCAGCTATGCCATGAGCTACAGGTCTGAAATTTTACTATGTTATAGCTGACCCAAAAGTAGGTGAACAACATATTTAAGCAAAATACTGTAAATGCAATAGTTTTCAAGTTACAACTGATTTACTCAATAGTGATGACCTAAAAGTAGCTATTACTCAGCTATGCCATGAGCTACAGGTCTGTAATTTCACTATGTTATAGCTGACCCAAAAGTAGCTGAATAACATATTTATACGAAATTCTCTAAATGCAATAGTTTTCCAATTACAACTGATTTACTCAATAGTGAGAACTTCAAAGTAGCTATTACTCAGCTATGCAAGGAGCCACAGATCTGAAACTTCACTATGTTATAGCTGATCCCAAAATAGGTGAATAACATATTGAAACAAAATACTCTAAATGCAATAGTTTCCAAGTTATAAGCGATTTACTCAACAGTGATAACCTAAAAGTAGCTATTACTCAGCTATGCAATGAGTCACGGGTCTGGAACTTCACTATGTTATAGCTGACCCCAAAATAGGTGAATAACATATTGAAACAAAATACTCTAAATGCAATAATTTCCAAGTTATAAGCGATTTACTCAACAGTGATAACCTAAAAGTAGCTATTACTCAGCTATGCCATGAGCTACACGTCTGAAATTTTACCATGTTATAGCTGACCCAAAAGTAGGTGAACAACATATTTAAGCAAAATACTGTAAATGCAATAGTTTTCAAGTTACAACTGATTTACTCAATAGTGATGACCTAAAAGTAGCTATTACTCAGCTATGCCATGAGCTACAGGTCTGAAATTTTACTATGTTATAGCTGACCCAAAAGTAGGTGAACAACATATTTAAGCAAAATACTGTAAATGCAATAGTTTTCAAGTTACAACTGATTTACTCAATAATGATGACCTAAAAGTAGCTATTACTCAGCTATGCCATGAGCTACAGGTCTGAAATTTTACTATGTTATAGTTGACCCAAAAGTAGCTGAATAACATATTGATACTAAATTCTCTAAATGCAATAATTTTCCAATTACAACTGATTTACTCAATAGTGAGAACCTCAAAGTAGTTATTACTCAGCTATGCAATGAGCTACAGGTCTGAAATTTTACTATGTTATAGCTGACCCAAAAGTAGGTGAACAACATATTAAAGCAAAATACTGTAAATGCAATAGTTTTCAAGTTACAACTGATTTACTCAATAGTGATGACCTCAAAGTAGCTATTACTCAGCTATGCCATGAGCTACAGGTCTGAAATTTTACTATGTTATAGCTGACCCAAAAGTAGGTGAACAACATATTTAAGCAAAATACTGTAAATGCAATAGTTTTCAAGTTACAACTGATTTACTCAATAGTGATGACCTAAAAGTAGCTATTACTCAGCTATGCCATGAGCTACAGGTCTGAAATTTTACTATGTTATAGCTGACCCAAAAGTAGCTGAATAACATATTTATACGAAATTCTCTAAATGCAATACTTTTCCAATTACAACTGATTTACTCAATAGTGAGAACTTCAAAGTAGCTATTACTCAGCTATGCAATGAGCCACAGATCTGAAACTTCACTATGTTATAGCTGATCCCAAAATAGGTGAATAACATATTGAAACAAAATACTCTAAATGCAATAGTTTCCAAGTTATAAGCGATTTACTCAACAGTGATAACCTAAAAGTAGCTATTACTCAGCTATGCCATGAGCTACAGGTCTGAAATTTTACTATGTTATAGCAGACCCAAAAGTAGCTGAATAACATATTTATACAAAATTCTCTAAATGCAATAGTTTTGAAGTTATAAGCAATTTACTCAACAGTGATAACCTAAAAGTAGCTATTACTCAGCTATGCCATGAGCTACAGGTCTAAAATTTTACTATGTTATAGCTGACCCAAAAGTAGCTGAATAACATATTTATACGAAATTCTCTAAATGCAATAGTTTTTAAGTTACAAGTGATTCTACTCATGATGGAAGTTACTGAAAAGCCCAAAAGTAGCTATTACTCACTTAGCTATTGAGACAGACACCCAACTTACTCACCATATTGTAGCTATGAAAAAAGTAGCTGAATAACATATTTTAACAAAATGCTCTAGATGCAACAGTTTTCAAGTTATAAATGATTTTGTGCATGATTTCATGAATGTTAATGCATTAAAAATTATTAAAAAAATTTATTAAAAAAAAAGTAAGAGAGATCCAGGTCTCATACTCACACAAGAGAATCTACCTCTGGCCTAGTACATATATGCAAGATATGAGAGAAATCCCTGCAATAGTCACTGAGAAAATTGTGATAAAAAGTTGAAATTTTCACACTTTTGGTGGGGGTACCCCCCTTGTAATGTCTCTAGCAAACAGACGAACAGACAGATTTGCATGCCTTGAACAATTTTTCATCCTCGATAGATAAGGTATCTTTTAAAAAAAACAGCACGTCTCTAGGCCTTGTAGTTTTGGAGGAGAAGTTGTTCACGCGGACGCGTACGCGGACGCCCACGCCGCAGAGTGACGACATAATGCCAGCTGACTGACAAGTCAGCTGACATAAAAAAGCACCTGCATATATATACCATGAACACCACTCAATAACTCAACATCCAACATATTTGCTGGTAACTATTCTGATCAGTAATAAAGAGAGACATTACAAACACTGTGAAACACTCAAAAAGTAAACACTAGCTGTAGTGAAAGCTGTTCTGCCTTGTATAATGTTGGCACTTTTTGTACATATGTTATCTTATAGAATAAACAAGATGGACTGGGGTTGAAGTTGAGGCTTAAAGTGATCCCATATGTTGACATGAACTGGATTCCAACTCACGACTGTAGATCTTAAAGCCAGGGACCGATTTCTAAGACCACAGACTTACCATTCTGTTGGAAAAATTTAAGACGTTGAAGTCTAAGTCTGGGCTTAAATCCCTTTGTGAAATCGGCCCCAGATGACTAAATACCAAAATTAGAGAGCCACTCGACCAATGATGTATTAGTCTATTACCCCGGTTCCACTGTCACTGAATTTGTCTCCCAACAGCCCCATAATATACTGCTGTCATCTTACTAGTCATATGACTTATCATGAGTTGTCTACTGTAGTCTTGTAAATCTTATAAGTTCTAGGACTTACATTTTCAGCTGTAAAGATTAGGAGCATTTTGAAGCAATCCTAAATGCTTGTCCAAAATATTAGTCATATACAAAACCTTGGAGACTGAACATTTCTGTGGCAAGCACTCACAAAAGGTTTTTCGTTAAGTTACAACTTATCTTGCTGTGACATTCTTAATTGGAGCTACGCCGAATCTTGTTATCTTCGCAAGACTGAGTAGTTGGAAGCAGATCATAACACTAATCATTTTGGTCACATGACTCATCTGTTCTTTCAAGCCAAAACACATTGTTTGTCAAGTTTTCTCCGCCCCTATTCACAAAATCAGTCATAACAGCCCTGAGTTTAAAAAACAGCAAAGTCTCACAACAACTCGTCAAGGTTGAACAATCGTTTAAACTTGATGGAAGTCACAAGATGGAGTACTGTACAAAAAGTAGTTGAACTGACAAGTCCAACTGTATTTTGCACATACATATCTTACAAAACACTAATATCATAAAATATATTTATCAACACCAACTACATTAAGCTACAATAAACTAACGAGATATTTAATTCTAAAGTACAAGTGCTGCCAGTTAGTGGTAAACTGATAATCCACACATAAAAAGTACATCATTCTGCTGACACTCAAACTCAACTCTTAATGAACACATCGACTGAATGAAGAAAGTGGGCGGAATAATCAACAAAACACCTGAATTGGAATGAGTACAACCTCCAGTTTCAACAAGGCATTTTAATGTTATAACCAAGTTCAAGTGTAAGTCAATTAAGGATGGTGAAGCTTCAGTGTTGATTCTAGAAATTTTGAAATGTGGGGGGCAGTTCCCCCCCATGTCCGAAAAATGTGGGGGCTTGGTCAATAAAAATGGGAACTTCTACATCCGCCAAAGAGGGATTAATTTCGGAAGCATTTGTCTGTCTGTAAGTTTGTTAGCAGGATTACACAAATGCTACTGTATGGATCTTCGTGAAAAAAATTGAAGATGGAAACTGATCCAACTTAGATCACATTAATTTTTATTATCTGGATCAGTGCTTGGATAAAAAAAATATTAAAAATATTAAAGACCTGGGGCCATATTCTACAACAATACTTTTCTAGCAATACTTTATAAATAGAAGCGCCTCGATGAAAGACCAAATGCTTTAAACTGGGGAATTCATGGCCATAGCACCCAAGTCATTAATATTCATGAGATGATATGAGGTCATAGATTCCTGATTTCCATTGGGGTTTTCTAGCAATATTTTATAAAATGGAACCCTCAACAAAGATCTAACACTTTAAACTTGAGAACTCACGGCCATAGCTCCCAACTCATTAATATTCATGAGAAGATATGAGGTAACACACATGCTGTATGATCAAAACTGGTTCAACAGTACAGTATTGTTGTTACGTAGTATCTGACATTTGCATCATCCACTTTCAAACTGTAGTATCCATTTTGTTTTCATATGAAATAACAATTTTCACTGAAAAAACGACCAAATATAGCCTTTATGATGATAAAATTAAAGGATTCTGGCGAAACGATCGGTGCCCTCCATTTTGTAAACATGCGGGATCGCGTCTTCTACCGAACGCGCCGAACATACCGAATTGCGGTCTAGTACTAAAACTCGCGAGATATCGCGTATCCCGCGCTCTAGAAGCATCACTGAGCTTAATTCAGAGTCAGCAATTTAGTTATTCTGCAAGCCTAATGGGTGATATAGTCAGTACTTACTTTTGTTTCTGTTGCACGAGGCAACTTAGCAGCATTTTCAATGGCTATGACAGAAAATAAATCTGTGGCAGTTTTACCTTCCTAACTTGTGTTAGTACTGTATGATACTGGGAATATATGGGACATATGTGTTAAACCCCTTGTTTAAGTATACAATCATCAGGACTGGGATGAGGACGAAACCCAAGACTTTCCTGTTCAAAGTCCAGTAGGAGAACCAAGAAGACCACAGAGATGACAATTACACAAAGTAGTTAGGACATAAATTCCAACCTAGAAACTAGGGTTATGACGGGTTGTCAGGTACTCAAAATGGCCTTACAGCGACGAGAAACATACCACAATATATCAAACCAGGTTATACAGTATAACTTCTATTATCCGACCCTCTTGGGAGAGGAACAGTTGGTTCAGATAATAGAAGGGTCAGATAATAGCGTGGCCAAAATAACAGGTTTAAATGGAGTTGTGAGATAGGGTTTTAGGTTGGATAATTGAAAAATTGTATATTAGAAGGTTGGATAATAGAGGTTCTACTGTATTAAAACAATTCAAATACTGTTTTCTTTTCATAAAAAAGTGAGATTTGTGTACTTTTAATTTTTTGTTTTCAGAGAACTTTTGCTCTTTTCACAGATGTCATGATACTTTATTATAGATAAATTTATTTACATCAGCCGCCATACTTATGCTGGCGCCAGGGAAAATTTCTTTGCCACTAGACAAATTTTGCTTGTTTATTTATGCCCACTGTGTATTCAAATATGTCTATTCCGACTTGAAAGCTACTAATATATTACAATCACAAGACTTCTGATAGAGGAACTAAACTAGTCTCCATCCAACATATGAACTACTGGAAAAACTTTTCAGCACAGAGAAATAAAATAGGCTTCAAACTGAAACTTGGGTTACACAAAACTTGCCAAAGTTAATACCAGTAACTACTGTGATAGTAATTATCAGTAATTTGAAATTAATTGCTACCAATACAACACAATGAATATCTATAAGAGTCAACGGTTAATCTCACATGTAACAATGATCAGATCAGAAAACATAATGAAAGAAGCACATAACAAACTGGGTGAGCTCTGAGCGAGTGTAATATTTCTGCAAGAGACAAGACGTCGGTTTGATTACCAAATCAACTTACGGGTCCTCCCATTGTAATCACAGTTCTCAGAACAGTTTGGATAAAATAACCAAAATAAAAAATGACAGTGTCAGAAACAAAATCAAAACAACAAAGCACATTATTGAAGCTCAAAATGTACTACTTTTTCCTTAGATATTCAGTTGTTTACATGTGTTACAAAAGTTAATCTTGAAGCTTAATCGGAGAGCTGCTTGCTCCAATAACCACATTTTCACTGAGTTTTTTCCTATCTTGAACAAGATTTTAAGGCAAATGTTTCATGACAAAGTTTATGCCCACATACACCTTAACTCCTACTTAGCAAAACATCAGAAAGCAAAACTTAATTCAACAAAATATATTATATATGTACTACAAATTCTGTTAAACCAAAACAAAGAAGAAGAGGCAAGTTTGCTTTCAAGTTTCCTTAAAAATAATAAAAAAAATTTCTAGATTAACATTATATACAAAATATCTATTACAACCTCTTATGGCACATACGTGAAAACTGTGCAAGCAAAAAAAAGTTTGTACACATTACATTACAGCTGACATCTCACTGGGATCAGAGAACACTTTGACTTTTATATTGGTTGATTTGGGTTTAGTTTCACTTTCAATACAATGTACAGATAATATTATTAAGACTGGTTAATGAGATAGAGGAAAGCAACACATATTGTCTACAGTGATAACCATTGGGCGACAGCATGCAACTGATACAAGATTTCCATATAAGCTTCTAACTTAAGAAAGTAAAGGTGTCCTGGGGATGTAATATTTACTTCTAATTTAAGGACAATTTTACTAACTATGGGATTAGCCTATACGACAGCTACAAAAACTTTTTGTATGGCTAAAATACAAATCTTATGTAGTTTCTGGTTTTTGTGTTCTCCAAAGGTTAAAATATTTAGATATAAACATTTACATCTAAGAATACAGTAACATAAGTTATTATCGTATTTAAATTCAAAACTACACACACACAAAAAAGAAAACCAAAGGAAGTCTTAGGTGTTGGTTTTTGTACTAGAATAACCTGTACATGTAATCTTTGATTTAGCTTAACCTGAATATTAACTGATATTCTGCAAATAACTAACTCTACAGAAGACAAGAATACTGTATAAGCTGAAATTCAGCAGAAGTTTTACTTTTAATTTTTTTTTTTCAAAAATCTAGTAGAATGCATTTACTACGCATGACAATAGTACAGATTAAAATTTTGATAAAGGATTTGCTTTTCACCATTTAAGGTCATACAGTAAAATTAATGCCTAAGGAATAAGTTAAACTAATACACTTACTATAACCATGATAATAATACATTTATCACTGAGATGAGAGAAGATATACAGATAGTACACTGTAGGCAGGGTCTGAGGATACCTTAGAATCCAGGCAATATAATATTTAAGTAGGTAAATTTTAAAATAATGGCATTAAGCCTTCATATTGTCATTAAAGTAATGAAGTTTTTGAGAATTTCCTTTGAAATATTTATCATCCTACCACTTTCTTGTACGTTTGATCAAACACTTTGGGGTAAAGTTTCAGCCAAAATATTTTAATAATTTACAGTGTCAAAAATGTTCTGTATTACAATATCCCAATTCATCTTAAAGTTTATCATAATATCATAATTTATTGTTCATACACATGTACATTTATAATAAGTTGATGAACCAAATATAGATATCAACACTTGAATAAATCTTTTGAAATTCACTACAGGGAGTCATAAATATTCCTTTGGGTAATTATTATTCAGCCTAGTGTTAGATCCAAGCTTGATCAGCTTTGCCACACTTACGGCAATGCAGGTGTGTACTACAGTCTTGTGTACTGTGAAGGCTGGTCCACAGGGCACAACTAAACCTCATACATCTCATCACATACATTACATTGAAGATATTAAGATATAAGGTGTTAAAACCTTCTGTGCTAGAAAATGTAAACAATACAATATTATTGAGGCCTTGCAGATACACAAAGTTAACACGGGAATATCTGCAAAAGCAAATAGAAAGCGAACTTTTCTACCCAATTTTGTCCCCCAAATAGTTTATTTCTCTATTCTTTTCACAAAAATGAATACATCAATACAGCTATATTTAAGAATACATTAACAATAATAACATACACTTAACTTGCAGAATTTCAAAAATTTGCACATTTTTTCTGCTTAAATACCAGAATCTCTATTTTCATCACAACAAAAGGTACAATGGGCACCAAATGTGTTGGGGGTCAAAGTACACAAAAAAATTACATCAGGATTACTGTACGGGATACCTTATCATCTTAACCTGAACAGACAATTTGTGTCCTCAGGGATTTTTTTGGCTACACTCATGAAATATGTGGTTATTCTGCAAAAATCCCTGATATCACAAATTTCCCGTGACACACACACCAGCCTTGAGACTTTGAACCTTGTAATGCACAGCAGTATTCAGACTTCGCACCTTGTGTCCAAGCAAATCCCTCGGAGTACTACAACTCACCAGCACTATAACATGTGGAGTTCTGTGCAAGCATGGTGGAATTACTGACCACACCTTCTGCACCAGGAGGTACATTCTCAATCAGGAAGATGGCAAAGAATGAGAAGCAGATACCAGAGAAGATGCCAAAGATCAGGAAGAAAGCTGCCATCATGCCTGCAGTACCCTTGTGCTTGTCCTCCACACAGCTGCAATGCAAAGAACAAAGTTACAAGTAACGGTCAAAGGTTTAGGTAAGAAATAACAGAAATATACAGCAATCATGCCCATAATGCCCTATTTGTCCTCTTCAGAGCTATAAATCAAAAGATAAAAACTACAAGTAACAGTCACGGTTATAAGTAGCAGAAAAATACAGTAATCACACACACAGTGATCGTCTGTTTTTTTCCTCTGCTTAGCTGTAATCCAAATGTTAAAGTTATAAGTAACCATCAAAGGTCAAGGTTAAATGTAATGAAAAATTCACTGTGTCTGCAGTGGCACTGAGTTTGTCCTCCATACAGCTGTAACTATAAGGTCAAGGTTACAAGGAAAAAACTGCCATCCTGCCCATGGTAACCTTGTCCTTAGCCTACACACAACTCAGAATTCCAATTTTATAACAAACTTTACTACACCACAAAGATCTATTCTTCAAAACCAGACAGACTACACAATAGAGAAAGACAACAACTGTTGATTGTTTACTTAGTTCAACACTGAATTACAGAAAACTTGGCTAGTTGTAAGAGATAATACCTTTTATTTTGACATACCTGTTAACCCATTGTCTGAATATATTCATATATTCTAGACTGTATCGATTACAGTTGACACTGTAAATATCATTGCTTAATTTACAGGTGTCTTTCACCTTAGGTGATACATTTTCTTGATATAAAAGGTGATTATTTGGTTACTTCTACTGAGGTGGTTAAAAGGTTACTTCTACTGAGAAGGTTGTTGTTATGGTTACTCTATTGAGGAGGTGGTTAAAAGAGGATGTTGTTAATATGGCTACTTCTACTGAGGAGGTGGTTAAAAGGTTACTTCTACTGCGGAGGTTGTTATTGGTTACTTCTACTAAGGTGGTTATACGGTTACTTCTACTGAGGAGGTGGTTACATGATTTGTCTACTGAGGAGGTTGTTACATGCATACTTCTACTGAGGAGGTTATGTTTTTGGTGGCATGAATTTGTCAGGCCAGAATAGTGACAAGTGTTATACAGGACTTACCCTGGAGCATACATCATGCCAAGGCTGCTGAAGTACCCGCTTGTGAAAGCCATGATGATACCTGCCACCACATACACATAGTCATTGGCGATGATGACAGGCATGTTACGAGTGTCAGGATTGAAGTTGCAGAACATGAAGAATGGGATGAAGAGTCCTCGCACTAGGACGGGCAGCCACACGAACCGAGGGCCCGGCTGTAAACAAAGTGTACTGTGAGATAAAACAAACGCTTTCATATGGAACTCTGTGAAGTAAAACTCCTTTTTAAGTTAATATTACATCATTGAAAAGATTTTTCTTCAAGTTATTTTCCTTTTTTGTCTCCTGGGCTTTAACTTAACATGAGTAAAAAATACATGAACAATCTGATTTACAGACTGTGCAAGAAATCATTTCTCCACTGGACATGGCTCATTAACAATCAAATGTAGAGATATCTACATGGTCAAACATCTGAATTGTTCTTCAAACTTTTCTAACAATGAGGGAATATCCTTATAAAAAAAGCCAAAGTTGAGGTTTAACATCTCTTTCAACAGCTAAGAATCCGGACATGCATAACAAAGCATGCCCTCAGTGAATCTAGTATGTTGGAAACAGACTTGAACCCATGACCACAGGTAGGGGTGTGATGAGTGCAAATATTTTGGGTCGATTGGGATGAAAATTCGGCTCAACATCGAGCCCTCGCGATGTTTAGTATGCACCTAGACAGGAAACAACATAAATATGGCGGCTCCCATTAACGAAAAAAAATACAAAGATAAAAGCCTTGAATCACTGGTATTAGATGATGTTACCATATATAATAGTGAATGTTGTGTTTAAAATGGAGCAATGTGTGATTTAATGCAAGTAACATGTATAATTTATGTTTTACTAAATAAAACATAACCAGTTCAACATTATATTTTATATATACGCGCAAGCAGTTGACCTCATAACATTGGGATTGACTTTTGATGAAATTTGCCTTGTTTTGCGACCCTCGACTACTCGTTCGCATCCCTAACCACAGGGATCAGTTAAATTAGTATTGTTAACTTCTAGGACACCACTAAGTCAAAGTTGCGGTTTTACGTCCCATTCAACAGCCAGGGTCACATTGGGACAGGTCCTCAGCATTGTCACTTGAGGGAGTTGAACCCACACAGGTGACAACCTGTGATTAGATGCCAAAAACCTGCTAACACTCTAGGCCACCGAGGACCTAGGGACACCAACAAGGACTTGGGATCTTTACAACTGAAGGCTTACCACTTTGACAAATTCCGTTACAACATTTCCAAGCATGGCAAAGGCATTGAAGAACAGGAAGCAGGCTACAGGCGTGTAATATTTATCTGAAAGGCACAAGAAAAATGTGTACAGTACAGATGCTAACCACTTTTTTTCAGGTTGACCAAATCAATAAATTTTCGCACAAATTCATTAGATATAATTTGACTTGATATTTCACAGAAAATGTCTCCAATTTTCATAATCTTTTTATGAATGCAATAAATAGTGTCCAAGTTTCGTGTTTCTCTTGGACTCTAGAGAAGAGTCTGCACAAAAAATTGATATCATAATATCACCAAATTTAATAGGATTTTAGCTTTAGTACCCTATTAACTAGAAATAAAATGGCTGTACAGCAATTAAATTTTTTGTGAAGATCTATATGCAAACAGTTAAAGTGTTCTTGCACTCATAATGTCAATGCGTGGTAGTGGTGTGAACAGTAAACCAACATTTGGTTTTTTTTTTGCTTCATTGTTGTAGGAATCAGTCACTGGAAATTGAAAATTTTAATTACTTAAATGTAGCTTTTATAAGCTACAAGCTTACCATGTGGGACTTAATGCTGAATTCAACCGCCCGGTGGCGGGATTACAGCTGAGACTGGAAGATATGTCATTTTTTCTAAGATTTGAATTAATATATACAGAATAGTGCCAGAAATGCCAGTCTGAGTCCCTTTTACAGAGCCCGATCCCGAAGATCGGGCCTGTAACGAGCCAAAAACCTAAGTAAAAAGGGACAGTGCTAAAACTGTCCAGATGTTTGGTAGTAGGACGGAAGTGCAGCGGTGCTCACTTCGAGGTCTAAGGGTCCCTAGTAGACCTTCACGTGTGACTGACCAACCCAGTGGTTGGGCATCTCATGAAATTTTTAACCTGAAATATGAGATTAACGACAACTGACTAAGTCCTTAATAGAAACTAGAAATAGGCCGCCCTGTTGATAGTAGATGCGAATAGAAACAGGATAGCATAGAAGAACACACATTATCATGTGTAATGTCCACCCATGAACCTTTAGCCCAAATTGTACAGTAGTCTTACAAGACCCTGTTTCATTTGTAAAATATATCAATGATGCTTAAATATTTGTTAGTGTAGATGTAAATTATTTCAGCTTCATGCCTTTTTGCATTGGTTGGGTTGAAAATTTTGACGAAATCACTCTATCTTGCACGGTTAAGAAGATAGAAGCAAATTCCTGTTTTTCTATTTTTGGCAAAAATTTGAAAATTCAAAATGGCCGCCATTTTTGGGAAAAGGAAATTTTTTTGAAAATGGCCAAGAGTACACTCCTCAGATACCCTGTGGGTCGAAAATTTCGACGAAATCGCTCTATCTCGCACGGTTAAGGAGATAGAAACAAATTTGTGTTTTGCCATTTTTGGCAAAAATTCGAAAATTCAAAATGGCCGCCATTTTTGGGGAGGGGAAAATTTTTTGAAAATTGCAAAGAGTACACTCCTTAGATACCCTGTGGGTTGAAAATTTCGACGAAATCGCTCTATCTCACACGGTTAAGGAGATAGAAGGAAATTTGTGTTTTGCCATTTTTGGCAAAAATTCGAAAATTCAAAATGGCCGCCATTTTTGGGGAGGAGAAAATTTTTTGAAAATTGCAAATATTACATTCCTTAGATACCCTGTGGGTCGAAAATTTCCACGAAATCGCTCTATCTCGCACGGTTAAGGAGATAGAAGCAAATTTGTGTTTTGCCATTTTTGGCAAAAATTCGAAAATTCAAAATGGCCGCCATTTTTGGGGAGGGGAAAATTTTTGGAAAATTGCAAAGATTGCATTCCTTAGATACCCTGTAGGTCGAAAATTTCGACGAAATCACTCTATCTCGCACGGTTAAGGAGATAGAAGCAAATTTGTGTTTTGCCATTTTTGGCAAAAATTCGAAAATTTAAAATGGCCGCCATTTTTGGGGAGGGGAAAATTTTTGAAAATTGCAAATATTACATTCCTTAGATACCCTGTGGGTCGAAAATTTCCACGAAATCACTCTATCTCGCACGGTTAAGGAGATAGAAGCAAATTTGTGTTTTGCCATTTTTGGCAAAAATTCGAAAATTCAAAATGGCCGCCATTTTTGGGGAGGGGAAAATTTTTTGAAAATTGCAAAGATTGCATTCCTTAGATACCCTGTGGGTCGAAAATTTCGACGAAATCACTCTATCTCGCACGGTTAAGGAGATAGAAGCAAATTTGTGTTTTGCCATTTTTGGCAAAAATTCGAAAATTTAAAATGGCCGCCATTTTTGGGGAGGGGAAAATTTTTTGAAAATTGCAAATATTACATTCCTTAGATACCCTGTGGGTCGAAAATTTCGACGAAATCGCTCTATCTCGCACGGTTAAGGAGATAGAAGCAAATTTGTGTTTTGCCATTTTTGGCAAAAATTCTAAAATTCAAAATGGCCGCCATTTTTGGGGAGGGGAAAATTTTTTGAAAATTGCAAAGAGTACACTCCTTAGATACCCTGTGGGTCGAAAATTTCGACGAAATCGCTCTATCTCACACGGTTAAGGAGATAGAAGGAAATTTGTGTTTTGCCATTTTTGGCAAAAATTCTAAAATTCAAAATGGCCGCCATTTTTGGGGAGGGGAAAATTTTTTGAAAATTGCAAAGAGTACACTCCTTAGATACCCTGTGGGTCGAAAATTTTGCCGAAATCGCTCTATCTCGCACGGTTAAGGAGATAGAAGCAAATTAGTGTTTTGCCATTTTTGGCAAAAATTCTAAAATTCAAAATGGCCGCCATTTTTGGGGAGGGGAAAATTTTTTGAAAATTGCAAAGAGTACACTTGTCAGATACCCTGTAGGTCGAAAATTTTGACGAAATCGCTCTATCTCGCACGGTTAAGGAGATAGAAGCAAATTTGTGTTTTGCCATTTTTGGCAAAAATTCGAAAATTTAAAATGGCCGCCATTTTTGGGGAGGGGAAAATTTTTTGAAAATTGCAAATATTACATTCCTTAGATACCCTGTGGGTCGAAAATTTCGACGAAATCGCTCTATCTCGCACGGTTAAGGAGATAGAAGCAAATTTGTGTTTTGCCATTTTTGGGAAAAATTCGAAAATTCAAAATGGCCGCCATTTTTGGGGAGGGGAAAATTTTTTGAAAATTGCAAAGAGTACACTCCTCAGATACCCTGTGGGTCGAAAATTTTGCCGAAATCGCTCTATCTCGCACGGTTAAGGAGATAGAAGCAAATTAGTGTTTTGCCATTTTTGGCAAAAATTCGAAAATTCAAAATGGCCGCCATTTTTGGGGAGGGGAAAATTTTTTGAAAATTGCAAAGAGTACACTCCTCAGATACCCTGTGGGTCAAAAATTTTGCCGAAATCGCTCTATCTCGCACGGTTAAGGAGATAGGAGCAAATTACTCAAAAGTAGTACTGAAAATACACAATGAAGTACCTAAATGGCTATTACTCATGTACTGACAAAGCTATCAGTCCCAAATGCAATACCAAGCGAGCTATGGACATAACAATCTTGTATTCAAAATTGTAGTAAAATATCTTTAATTATTTTGGCTTAAATGCACGGAAACCAATGGGTACTGAAAATAGCTGTACTTAAGTATTACTCAGTAAGCAAAAGAGGTACAACAGCCAAAAGCAATCCCAAGCAAGCTACTGACCCAATAAGCCTGCATAACAAATTTGGTGACAATAGCTCTAATACTTTTCCTTTAAATGAGCGGAAACCATGCGTGACGCCGGACATCGGACGCCGGACATCGGACGGCGAAAAAAGCAAAAATAATATATCCACCCCCCAGGGGGGTGGACATAATTACCTGATAATTAAAAATAAAATGACCTTACCCGTAACATCTTGAAGGTAAAGGAATACCTAGATCCTGGGAGAGACTCCTGAAGACTTGGTTGTAGCGGATGTGCCGCCCGCCCCCCCCCCCCCCCCCCTTTTTCTTTCCGAGGACAACTGGTCTGAGGGGAAGGATCTAGGACTTGTTATGCTGCCACCACGGGTCCCAGATACATATTGTTGTCGGTGTCCGACCAAGTAAGGTCTTTTAGGTAAAAATTTGTGAATGTGTTGTGAGCTTTCCAGTGACAGGCTTGCATGCTTTGGTCCACCGATACTCCACCGTAAAAGGCCTTAGAGGCCGCGAAGGCCCGGATGTCATGCGCTTTGACTTGGACCAAGTCCAAGGCTTGTTGATCTGCTTGTTTGTAACAAAGTAGAATGGTTTGTTTCAACCATGAGGAGAGTGTAGCGGGTCTGATGTCTGAGGTATGTCCTTTCTTAAAGGAGATGAAAAGGAGAGAACGAGACCCTCTCAGGTCTTTAGTTCGGTCCAAATAGAACCTCAGGGCCCGCACAGGACACAGGGTCCTGTCTTCCTTAAACTGTCTATCTACAATGGTAGTCAAAGCAGGGATAGTCACTGGTGACACACTTTGAGAACCTTCTCTTGCTAGTTGGTTTTTGGCTATGAAATCAGAAGAAGGGAACAAGGCTACCTTTTCCCATTGGCCTAAATTCGCTACTTTGTTAGCGACCCAGGCATGGATTTCGCTGCGGCGCTTGCCGGAGGCCAAGGCTAGCAAGAAAGCAGTTTTGAGAGTAAGATGTTTGAGGTCTGAGTCTTTCATGGGCTCAAATGGTGCTTTGGTGAGCTCGTTAAGGACAACAGAAAGGTTCCACTTGGGTAAATTTCTGGAACTTTTAGGACGATCCCTGTGAAAACTGGAGAGTAACCTATGAAGGTCTGCATTGTGCGCAATGTGTTGGGCCGTTGGGCCCAAAGTGTCAACGATAGCAGTCCTGTAACCATCAATGGTCGAGGGGCGCCTGTTTAAGTCTTGGTACAGGTACATGAAAAAATCTGAGATTTGTTTCACAGATGGAGTGGAGAAATCCACCGAATTTTCTCTGCACCATTTTTCAAATAGGGCCCACTTTGACCTGTAGATGGTCCTTGTTGATGACCGCTGAGGGGCAGCAATTCTCTCTGCCACCTCCACAGAGAAGCCTTGTTCTTGGAGTTGTCCGCTCCTAGACACCAGGTGTGGAGGTTCAGCTGTTGTGGATTGTTGTGGAACACATAGTTGTGGGACTGTTTGAGTAGGGTCGTTGACACTGGGAGTTGTAGTGGGATCTCTGTTGAGAGCTGCACTAGGTCCCAAAACCAGGGCATCCCTGGCCAGCCTGGGGCTATCACGATGATCAGGCAATGGCATTGCTTGATCTTTTGGATCACCTTGTGAAGGAGAGCCGTAGGAGGGTAGGCGTAGGCCGTGAGGTTGGTCCAGTTTATGTTCAGAGCATCTATGTTCCAGGCCCTTGGGTCTGGGATAGGAGACACATATAGAGGGAGTTTGTGATTCAGGTGAGTGGCGAATAAGTCTACATGAGGGGTGAATCACTTCCGGCAGATTTGCTTGAAGACCTGAGGGTGCAGGGTGCATTCTGTTGACTGCACTTGGTTGGACCTGGATAGGAGGTCGGCCATCACATTCAGACAACCTGGAATGTGCCTGGCTTTCAATGTTATACGGTAGTGATGGCACCAGGTCATGATTTTCCACAGGAGAGCGCACATCTCTGCTGAGTGAGTTCCCCCTTGCTTGTTGATGTAGGCTACCACTGTTAAGTTGTCCGTCGCAACTAACACTGTTTGATTCTGGCACTGGTCCTTGAAGTCTCGAAGGGCCAGGGAGACTGCCTTCAATTCTAGGACATTTATGTGTAGCCTTTTTTCCCGCTCTGACCACAGCCCTTTTGTAGAATTTTGATCTAAGTGAGCGCCCCAACCTTCGTTTGAGGCGTCGGTAAAGAGTTGGATACTGTGGTCCTTGGGATGAAGGTCTGCGCCTTTCATCACATTTGTGGGGTTTTGCCACCAATCTAGGTGGGCTACAATGGCTTTTGTCCAAGGAAGGAGGTTGTCCAGCGACTGAGGATATCTCCAGTGCTCCTTGAGATGAAACTGAAAGGGCCTCATGTGAAGGCGTCCCTCCGGGACCATTTTCTCCGTTGAGGCTAGCAACCCAATTAGAGACATCAAACATCTTGCAGTCAAAACACGTTTTGACTTGAGTCGTAGGATCAAATCCTGAAGTTTGAGCCATCTCTCGTGAGTGGGTCTTACAAGGGCTGAATCTAGGTGGTATTCGTAGCCCACGAACGAAAACACCTGAGTAGGTTTCAGTTCTGATTTTTCCTGGTTGATTATCCAACCCAAGGATTGGGTTAGGTCTACCACTGCCTGTGTGTCCCTTTGAGATTCCTCCTGAGACTGGGACCTGATCAGCCAGTCGTCCAGGTATTGGTGAATTCTGAGTCCTCTTGAGAGGGCCATTAGTTTCACTTCCTTTACGATCATCGTAAAGACCTGGGGGGCTGTGGCCAGTCCGAAAGGTAGGGAGGTGAACTGGAACACCTGGGCCTTGTAGCAAAACCTTAGGTACTTCCTTGAGTTTGGATGGATGGGGATGTGACAGGTCTATCGACGATGCCCACTCCCCTGGGACCAGGAAAGTCCTGATGGACTCCGGGGTTTCCATTTTGAACTTTTCTACATGTAGAAAAGTGTTGAGCCTGCTTAAGTCTATGACTGGCCTCCACCTTTGGTGAGGCTTGGGTACTAGGAACAGGCGACTGTAAAACCCGAGAGATTTTACGTTTTCCACCCTTTCGATGGCATTCTTTTACAAGAGAGACTGGATACAAGTAGCCAAGGCTTGGTCTTTTTGTTGGGCCTTGTACTCTGATAGAATCAGAGGAAATCTGATCAAGTTTGGCTTTGAACGGAATGGCAGAACGTAGCCATTGGTGATAATGTTTAACACGTTTTGAGAACATTTGTTTATTAGCCAGTCTCTCTTGGAAGAACGGAGGCGACTTCCTACTGGTGGACTGAATGAGGCTTTGGAGGAGTCATTGAGAAGGGGGGTTTCCACGCCCCCTTCCCCTATTGTGGGGTCGAAAACGACCCCTGGAGCCTCTGAAGTTGGATTTTCCTCTTCCCGAGGGAAAGGATTGGTTACTGCTTTGAGAGGTATTGCCCCCATAGGGGCTTTTCCTGTAGGAGCCTCTTTTCTTGTGGGGGCCACGAAAGGGCTTATTCTGGTAGGGTGCAAAACCCTGAGAATCTTTTGAGGTGCCTTTTTTGAGAAGGAAGTCCTCACCTTCCTTTACAAGTTGAGACTCGAACAAAGAGGAGTCCCAGAAGGACGAGTTCCTAAGTTCTTGGCGTCTCGTTTCCCCTAGCTGGGGATGCAATAGAGTCATTTCGGCTTCGCGCCTAAGCAAGCCGGTATTAGCCATGGAATATAATTCCCTCTGGAGAATATGGGCTAGCGATTTGCTGAGACAGATAAGTGCTCTATGTTGAACAAGAACCGTCTTGTTCCAAAAATCCAAGTACTCAGCAACTTCCTCATATCCGCGCTTTGCTGCTTTCTCAGGATTGGCACCTTTCTGGATCTGAGACTTTATCTTCTTGACAGTTGACTTGATGCTATGTTGGCACTTTTCCAAGGAAGCATTGCAAGAAGAAGAGGTTTTGGCAAAGGCAGCGGTGAAATTGAGGGTTGAAATATTTTGTCTAGCCTGATGTTCCAGCTCCTTAAGGACTGGCAGAGGGACTTTGGCTACTGGTGCCCCAGGAGGTCTAGGAGTAATACAGATCTTGGCAAAGTCCGTATTCAACTCCTGGATTTTGTCTTGAAAAGTGGGCTGTCCAACCTTATACCACTTAGAAGTGGATGGAGGAGGCTTGACATATTTTCCCTCAGATAAATTGGCAGCTTTGAAATCATGTTGAAATTTATCAAAGGCGTCCTTGATAACTGAGCTAAGTGGTAGGATAGAGGAAGGACCTCTAGGTCTGAGCTCTTGACGGCCTTTTTCGTCATCCAGACCCAACACTGAAGTTGAAGACCTAGGCATAGAGTCCCTGGGGTCAGGGAGAGAAAGAATGCGCCTGAAGGTGTCTACCTCTTCAGAGTATTGGGAGGGAATGTCAGACAGGGCTACTTCCCTGTAATAAGGGGGGTCTGGATCATGTTGTGGGAGGTCTTGATCAGAAGCTGCGCCTGAGGGCTGAGCCCTAGAGGGCTTAGAAGACCTATGTCTGGCCACAGGGGAGTGATCTTCCTCTGAAGATGACACATATCTGGACCTAGATTTATGCTTGCTCTTGTCAGAGTGTTTCTTAGGTCTAGGATGGATCCGAGGTTCGTCGGAATCCTCATCCAGTTGATCCGAGGCAGAGCTCGGTGCTACTGTTTGCCTGTGGCTTTGTTTTTTGTGTGAGTACGAGGAATCCTTCGGTATAGCTTCAGAAGGGGCAACGTACTGATCCGAGGAAGTTTGGTTAAGTACTAGTCGAGGAGGGAGTGCTGGACCAACGTCCACATCCATTGCCTCGGACTGTGCATTAGTACTTGACCTCGGAGGGGGTAGGTCCAGATGAGCAGCAGAGTTGCTGGATGGACCAGCTTTTGAAGCATGAGGCGAGGGATCAACCTCGGCAGGCTTTTTAACTGCCAACTCCTCTCGGAGTGATTGAAATGCTTCTAACATGGATGCCTGGAAGGAACCCATTTGCTGCTGGATATGTATATTTAAGGAATCACCCAGGGATTTCTCTAGATTTCTTTGAATTTTGTTTTGCAAAACAGTACCTGGGGTGGGTGGAACAGCTTTGGCTGGGGTCTTTAATGATAAAGAACTGAAGGCGAGAGGTTGAGGACGGGGGGGTGAGGTAAAGAGGTTATCGGCAGCACTCTCGAGGTCTGCATTAGAACCAGTAAAAGAGTCCCCATCGCCTTCACCCAAGAGATCTAGTTCATCTTTGGAACTAGTTTCCGCTTTTTGCTTTTTTAAATACCGCTTCCTGTTTTGAATTTTTTGCAATTGTTCATCAGTGAGAGACATGCAAATATGGCAGGGTGCTTCAAAAGTGACACAGGGGTCATCTCCCTTGCCAGCCTCCCTACAGGTAGGGCAGTAATTATGATTATCAAAACTGAAGCAAAAATGGCGGCATTTCTGAGCTCTCGGTTTGTCTTTGTTTGCTTGATGGAGAGACATTTTAACGCAATAAAAAGACGTACAATTGAAATTGCCTGAACCGAGAAAACTCAAAACACGCGGATTGTAAGGAAAATACTTAAGTTGTGAAATTAAAAATTTTACAGTATAATCTATGAAATATATATAAAGAAATATCCAAATATTAGCCTCCAACAATACGTGAATACTGAGAAATAAATGAAAATGTCTGTATATATACAAACTGCTACCAGTCAATCGTGGCCAACGAGAAAGTAGGACGATTGGTCAGAAGTTATCATGTGACGACAACTACCAGTATATCCGGTGGCTAACAAGAACGATCTTTTTTTTCTAAGAAGTTGGCCCCGGGTGTGGCAACCCGAGAACAGCATTAAGTCCCACATGGTAAGCTATTGTAGCGTAATAAAATGTTATTATTTTAGGATTTCTAAAGGCTGATATCTCGCCGAAATAATAAAAGCCTATAAATCTGGTGAAACATCTTACATTATTATTTTATACTGGGTAAGAATGACGTTTATTCACTTCAAAATATCTTGTGAAAGCTATTTTCACTAATAAGTTATGGATCACGTACCTTTGCGGTTAATATTCTCAACTTATTGGTGATGGGTGCATAAAACACTGGATTTGGTTCATTTTAAAGAAAACCGATTTTGGTAACCGATTTTGATATTTGTTAACGGTCCCACCACTAATTTGAGGATTGGTTAAAGTGTATTTAAAAAAAATCGTGATTTTGGAATTTCAATCATTACACAAACACTTAAATTTCAAGTGCCTTGTATGACATTACAAATATTGAGATTAGGGAATATATCACTGTGGAAATTTCATTCCTAAGTTTTACAATACTGATTAGGGGCCACGGTGGCAGAGTGGTAACACTCTCGCCTCCCACCTCTGAGGCCGGGGTTTGATCCCCGCATGGGCTCAAGTGGGAAAGCTGGTAGTTGCTTGCCGTTGGTCGGCAGTTTACAGTACACAACCCTAGCGACCTCTATGTACTGGTTTCCTCTGCCCTTCCAACTACCCGTCGTGATATGACCTGTACAGTGTTGAAAGCGATGTAAAACCCCAAATAAACAAATACAACACTGATTGCAATGCTTCTACGAGTGACAGCTACTAATTGCAGATCAGTTTTTTGGGGCTATCTTAGCCATTCAGGAATATTTTGAGTTTTCATGATACCATGAATTCAACCTCTTAATCAGGATACTTAAATTTAAAGTAAAGGTCATCAAGGTCATGAGGATATTGTGACTGATGGCATGACTACTTCAAACTTTGAAATATTGAGGTGATTTTGTTTGAAAATAACCCTGAATATAACCGTCAACAATAATTGTTCGAAACATTCTTGTAAACTTGAAAATCTTCATCGTGTTGAACTCTTGTTCAGAACGCTGCAGTGTTTTTACGAAAAAAAGTTTAAAACTTGATCTTTTCACTTGCTAACATCTCCTGCACAACCAAAAAGTCAATACTTTCTCCACCCAACTACTAAGGTGAAATCTGCATTTGTAACAAGAAACACGTAATCCAGCAAGACACTTGTTCTACAAACAACACTGCTGCTATGCTTACCACTCAGAGGGAAAGATGGAGAGCTTTTCTTGATGTTTGCTTGTATGGCTGGGAAACAGGTTAAAGTCACAAAGAACACAAACCACACGCTCAAGTGCTGCACGTAACACTGTAATACAACAAGTTACACAAAATGATGTGTGCATTTAAAAACATGCCCGCTGGAACAATATGAAAAAAACAAAATAGAGCTCATAACAGGAAGCTGTATTTTACATACAAAATCAGCTGGGATAGGTCCCCAGCATTGTCACTTGCGGGAGTCAAACCCACACAGAGGTGACAGGGCTGTGATTAGATGCCAAGCTTGCTAAGCACTAGGTCACTGAGGACCTGTATTTCACATACAAATGTAGAAACAGTGATCCCGTGATAGTATTTTCCACTTAAAAAACAAGCATTCTGACGCATGCATTTATCTCCCGCCGTATAAATTAGATGTCCTAAAGATAGTGGAATATAAATTTTCCTGCGAGATGGAGGCACATGTAGAAGTGACAACTTTAATGTTTGATTGCAATACTTTTAAAGACAAAAGGTATTTACTCATTTTAGTAGCTATTACTTTGCCATCCAAAGAGCTACAGTTCTGCCACTTCATTATGCAGATCAACTCAAAGTAGGAAAGCACGTCTTTAGAAGAAATAGCCTATCTGTACTACTTTTAGAGATACAAGACATTTACTTATTTTAGTGGCTATTACTCTGCCATCTAAAGAGCTACAGTTCTGCAACTTCACTATGTGGTAGATCACCCAAAAGTAGGTGAATGACTTATTTAGAAGAAATTGCCCACCTGTAGTACTTTTAGAGACTAGACCAAGGATGCATCTGTGGCCAGATGCAAAATGTATCCACCGGCAAAGGCAAAAGTAGCTATTACTCAGCTATGGCACGAGCTAGAGGTCTGAAATTTTAGTATGTTATAGCTGACCCAAAAGTAGGTGAATAACATATTTGCACAAAATTCTCTAAATGCAATAGTTTTCAAGTTACAAGTGATTTTACTCATGATGGAAGTTAGTGAAAAGCCCAAAAGTAGCTATTACTCACTTAGCTATTCAGATAGACACCCAAGTTACTCACCATGTTGTTGCTATGGAAAAAATAGGTGAATGACATATTTTAACAAAATGCTCTAAATGTAATACTTTTCAAGTTATAAATGATTTAGTGTTGAGTAAGAACTTCAAAGTAGCTATTACTCCGCTATGCAATGAGCCACAGGTCTGGAATTTTACTATGTTATAGCTGCCTCAAAATAGGTGAATAACATACTGAAACTAAATAATGTAAATGCAAAAGTTTTCAAGTTATAAGTGATTTACCCAACAGTGATAACCTAAAAGTAGTTATTATTCAGCTATGCCATGAGCTACAGGTCTGAAATTTTACTATGTTATAGCTGACCCAAAAGTAGCTGCATAACATATTTGCACAAAGTGCTCTAAATGCAGTACTTTTCAAGTTATAATTGATTTAGTGCATGATTTAATTAATTTTAATGTATTAAAATTTATTTAAAAAATTCATAAAAAAACTTAAGCATGTGAAACTTCTCCAAAATGTAGGTGAATGAGTTATTTGAGAAATACTGGCTATCCGCAATACTTTTAGTGATAATAGGCATTTACTTATTTTGAGTAGGTGAGTAATTAGCTACAGGTCTGAAACTTCACCAAGTGAAAGCTGTCCCAAAAGTAGGTGAATGACTTATTTGAGAAAAATTGGCTATCTGCAATACTTTTAGAGATAATTAGCATTTACTCATTTTGAGTAGGTGAGTAATTACCTACGGGTCTGGAACTTCACCATGTGAAGGCTATCCGCAATACTTCTAGGGATAATTAGCATTTACTCATTTTGAGTAGGTGAATAATTAGCTACGGGTCTGAAACTTCACCAAGTGATGGCTCTCCCAATAGTAGATGAATGAGTTATTTGAGAAAAATTGGCTATCTGCAATACTTTTAGAGATAATTAGCATTTACTCATTTTGAGCAGGTGAGTAATTAGCTATGGGGCTGAAACTTCACCATGTGAAAGCTCTCCCAAAAGTAGGTGAATGAGTTATTTGAGAAAAATTGGCTATCTGCAATACTTTTAGAGATAATTAGCATTTACTCATTTTGAGCAGGTGAGTAATTAGCTATGGGTCTGAAACTTCACCAAGTGAAAGCTCTCCTAAAAGTAGGTGAATGAGTTATTTGACAAAAAATGGCTATCTGCAATCCTTTTAGAGATAATTAGCATTTACTCATTTTGAGTAGGTGAGTAATTAGCTACAGGTCTGAAACTTCACCAAGTGAAAGCTTTCCCAAAAGTAGGTGAATGAGTTATATGAGAAAAATTGGCTATCCGCAATACTTTTAGAGATAATTAGCATTTACTCATTTTGAGTAGGTGAACAATTAGCTACGGGTCTGAAACTTCACCAAGTGAAAGCTCTCCCAATAGTAGGTGAATGAGTTATTTGAGAAAAATTGGTTATCTGCAATACTTTTAGAGATAATTAGCATTTACTCATTTTGAGTAGGTGAGTAATTAGCTATGGGTCTGAAATTTCACCATGTGAAAGCTCTCCCAAAAGTAGGTGAATGAGTTATCTGAGAAAATTGGCTATCTGCAATACTTTTAGAGATAATTCGTATTTACTCATTTTGAGTAGGTGAGTAATTAGCTACGGATCTGAAACTTGACCATGTGAAAGCTCTTCCAAAAGTATGTGAAGGAGTTATTTGAGAAAAATTGGCTACCTGCAATACTTTTAGAGATAATTAGCATTTACTCATTTTCAGCAGGTGAATAATTAGCTACAGGTCTGAAACTTTACCAAGTGAAAGCTCTCCCAAAAGTAGATGAACGAGTTATTTGAGAAAAGTTGTCTATCTGCAATAATTTTAGAGATAATTCGCATTTACTCATTTTGAGTAGGTGAGTAATTAGCTACGGATCTGAAACTTCACCATGTGAAAGCTCTTCCAAAAGTACCTGAAGGAGTTATTTGAGAAAAATTGGCTACCTGCAATACTTTTAGAGATAATTAGCATTTACTCATTTTCACCAGGTGAATAATTAGCTACAGGTCTGAAACTTTACCAAGTGAAAGCTCTCCCAAAAGTAGATGAACGAGTTATTTGAGAAAAGTTGTCTATCTGCAATAATTTTAGAGATAATTCGCATTTACTCATTTTGAGTAGGTGAGTAATTAGCTACGGATCTGAAACTTCACCATGTGAAAGCTCTTCCAAAAGTACCTGAAGGAGTTATTTGAGAAAAATTGGCTACCTGCAATACTTTTAGAGATAATTAGCATTTACTCATTTTCACCAGGTGAATAATTAGCTACAGGTCTGAAACTTTACCAAGTGAAAGCTCTCCCAAAAGTAGATGAACGAGTTATTTGAGAAAAGTTGTCTATCTGCAATAATTTTAGAGATAATTCGCATTTACTCATTTTGAGTAGGTGAGTAATTAGCTACGGATCTGAAACTTCACCATGTGAAAGCTCTTCCAAAAGTACCTGAAGGAGTTATTTGAGAAAAATTGGCTACCTGCAATACTTTTAGAGATAATTAGCATTTACTCATTTTCAGCAGGTGAATAATTAGCTACAGGTCTGAAACTTCACGAAGTGAAAGCTCTCTCAAAAGTAGGTGAATGAGTTATTTGAGAAAAATTGGCTATCTGCAATACTTTTAGAGATAATTAGCATTTACTCATTTTGAGTAGGTGAATAATTAGCTACAGGTCTGAAACTTCACCAAGTGAAAGCTCTCTCAAAAGTAGGTGAATGAGTTATTTGAGAAAAATTGGCTATCTGCAATACTTTTAGAGATGATTCGCATTTACTCATTTTGAGCAGGTGAGTAATTAGCTACGGGTCTGAAACTTCACCAAGTGAAAGCTCTTCCAAAAGTAGGTGAATGAGTTACTTGAGAAAAATTGGCTATCTGCAATACTTTTACAGATAATTTGCATTTACTCATTTTGAGTAGGTGAATAATTAGCTACAGGTCTGAAACTTCACCAAGTGAAAGCTCTCTCAAAAGTAGGTGAATGAGTTATTTGAGAAAAAAATTGGCTATCTGCAATACTTTTAGAGATAATTAGCATTTACTCATTTTGAGTAATTAGCTACGGGTCTGAAACTTGACCATGTGAAAGCTCTTCCAAAAGTAGGTGAATGAGTTGAGAAAAATTGGCTATCTGCAATACTTTTAGAGATAATTCGCATTTACTCATTTTGAGTAGGTGAGTAATTAGCTAAGGGTCTGAAACTTCACCAAGTGAAAGCTCTCAATTAGCTACAAATGAGAAAATAGCTATTACTCACTTATGGCATGCAATAGAACCCCAAACTATGTACCATCTTATAGCTAAGGACAAAGTAGCTGAGCAACATATTTTAGGCAAACACTCTAACTGCAATAGTTTTGGAGTTACAATGGCTTTACTCAACAATCAGAATTTCAAAGTAGCTATTACTCAGCTATCAAAGATTCAACAGGTCTGAAACTTTACTATGTGATAGCTTTCCAAAAAGTAGATGGACAACATATTTGAAAAGATTTCCCTAACTTTAATACTTTTGAAGATATTTGACATTTACTTCTTTTGTTATTTAGCTACAAATGAGAAAATAGCTATTACTCACTTATGGCACGCAACAGAACCCCAAACTATGTACCATCTTATAGCTAAGGACAAAGTAGCTGAACAACATATTTTAGGAAAACACTCTAACTGCAATAGTTTTGGAGATACAATGGCTTTACTCAACAGTCGGAATTTGAAAGTAGCTATGACTCAGCTATCAAAGGTTCAACAGGTCTGAAACTTTACTATGTAATAGCTTACCAAAAAGTAGATGGACAACATATTTGAAAAGATTTCCCTAACTTTAATACTTTTGAAGATATTTGACATTTACTTCTTTTGTTATTTAGCTACAAATGAGAAAATAGCTATTACTCACTTATGGCATGCAATAGAACCCCAAACTATGTACCATCTTATAGCTAAGGACAAAGTAGCTGAACAACATATTTTAGGAAAACACTCTAACTGCAATAGTTTTGGAGTTACAATGGCTTTACTCAACCGTCGGAATTTGAAAGTAGCTATTACTCAGCTATCAAAGGTTCAACAGGTCTGAAACTTTACTATGTGATAGCTTACCAAAAAGTAGATGGACAACATATTTGAAAAGATTTCACTAACTTTAATACTTTTGAAGATATTTGACATTTACTTCTTTTGTTATTTAGCTACAAATGAGAAAATAGCTATTACTCACTTATGGCATGCAATAGAACCCCAAACTATGTACCATCTTATAGCTAAGGACAAAGTAGCTGAACAACATATTTTAGGAAAACACTGTAACTGCAATAGTTTTGGAGATACAATGGCTTTACTCAACAGTCGGAATTTGAAAGTAGCTATTACTCAGCTATCCATGGTGCAACAGGTCTGAAACTTAACTATGTGATAGCTTACCCAAAAGTAGATGAATAACATATTTGAAAAGATTTCTGTAACTCTAATACTTTTGAAGATATTTGGCATTTACTTCTTTTGTTATTTAGCTACAAATGAGAAAATAGCTATTACTCACTTATGGCATGCAATAGAACCCCAAACTATGTACCATCTTATAGCTAAGGACAAAGTAGCTGAACAACATATTTTAGGAAAACACTCTAACTGCAATAGTTTTGGAGATACAATGGCTTTACTCAACAGTCGGAATTTGAAAGTAGCTATTACTCAGCTATCCACGGTGCAACAGGTCTGAAACTTTATTATGTGATAGCTTACCCAAAAGTAGATGAATAACATATTTGAAAAGATTTCTGTAACTGTAATACTTTTGAAGATACTTGGCATTTACTTCTTTTGTTATTTAGCTACAAATGAGAAAATAGCTATTACTCACTTATGGCATGCAATAGAACCCCAAACTATGTACCATCTTATAGCTAAGGACAAAGTAGCTGAACAACATATTTTAGGAAAACACTCTAACTGCAATAGTTTTGGAGTTACAATGGCTTTACTCAACAGTCAGAATTTCAAAGTAGCTATTACTCAGCTATCCAAGGTGCATCAGGTCTGAAACTTTACTATGTGATAGCTTACCAAAAAGTAGATGAACAACATATTTGAAAAGATTTCTGTAACTCTAATACTTTTGAAGATATTTGACATTTACTCCTTTTGTTATTTAGCTACAAATGAGAAAATAGCTATTACTCACTTATGGCATGCAATGGGGCCCCAAACTATGTACCATCTTATAGCTAAGGACAAAGTAGCTGAACAACATATTTGAAGAAAAAGTTGTAACTGCAATAGTTTTTGAGTTATGAGCCCTTTACTCCAAGTAGCTAAGATAGCTATTACTCAGTTATCTTCAGGCCTAAGTCCATAAAACCCAAAAAATTTTCGAGGGCGTGAAAATTCATTGGGACAATTAATTTACAAAAAATCTGTAGCTGTAGTAGTTATGGAGGAATCTGCGTGACTAACTAACGCACGCACGCACACACGCACGCACACACAGGCATCATTTCATAATCTCCCTCCCGGGCTAAAGCCCGGCGGGAGATAATAAATCCAGTCATCTGGAAATAAAGGAAGAGATCGGTAGCCCCGGTGTCTTTGTATCAACAGAATCTTAATGAAATACTCTGAAAAAATTTTACAACCGCATCTCACTTGTCGACACATATAATGGAAGGAAAATGTAAAATATTGGAAATTGGCCCCAAATATGAAGAAATTGCCAAGTTTTGCCCCATATTTTTGTACATTAGTGAACTGTCAATGCAATTTCATTTAGAAGAATCTACACTGTTTTGATTTCATGAGTCTCACTTCCTGTAAGTAGCCTATTTGATCTGGGATGTACTACAGCGCAGAACTGGGAGTATTTCTCTAAGGACAAAATACATTACCTTTTACATGAACACCAGAAATACTACTTTGACATGTCAACAGGTCAGAAACTTGGGAAACAAAGTCCTTGCCATAAACAGTATGTGTGATGTTGTACTCCACAAAAAATTGGAGAGTTTGGTTCCATTCAAATAAAAGAAGGTTCATTACAAACTTTGCTGAATGAAGAAGATTTCATAAAACTGATTATTTGAAAATTAAAAGGTGATAAATGAAAGGTTTAATGACTTATATAGTGTCTCTGACCTTTTTGAAGATCTCTATGAATGGAGGTCTGGTGGGCATCGTCTCCTGACTGCTCACCATTGTAGACTCGAATGCCTTCTGCTTGTAATGCCGGTAGAATGCCTGCATTAAATACATCAATATCAGTGTGATGATAGTTTAAATTTTCTTTAAGGGCGGGTTCTAGCAAGGCTCCGGCTTCTAGAAATCACTTTTTGTCTCCGGACTTACATCAATTGTGGTGTAGTGTGATGAGTATGTCTCTGCATTGAAGTTAAGTGGCAATGGGCTAGGTTAGTACTTGAATGGGTGACCGCTTCAGTGCACTATTGCTGTCTCTGATGCCTTTGCAGCTCATGCTAGTAGACCGAAAACCCTTTCGGATCTTGTTTGGAACCAATTTCCCACAAAATAAATCATGTGTAACAGTTTTCAATGAAAAGACAAACCGTCACAGGAACCATGAGGAACTGTGGGAGAAACGGTGAACAATTTACAAGTATTTCTTTCACAATTGAAAGATGGTGCATATCCTTTCAAAAGTACTATCCTGGATATTCAAACTGCACTCACTAGAACCATGTGCCATCAACCAATTGGTTTGATTCTATGGATCTTAGTGTTGTGGCTGATTGCATATTTCAGAACTGCTTGTTTAAGAATTTTTCCAAGAAAAAAACTTGACGGACCTATAAAATACTGTAAAATACTTTGTTTAATATGTTGATAAAGTTATGACATAGTGAATGTGAGGAAACTGGTTACATGCAAATGGAAGGCAGTCGGATAATTTTGTTTCAGACAGTAAATAGGTTTCCAGTTCACTGTCTTATAAACTGACAGATATATTTTGTTAGCACTCAGTCAAAGTCCTATATAAATTTTATCTCTAAAGTATTGCTTATGTTTTTTTTTAGAATTTTTTTATGTATACTTTCTGGGCAATTGCCATCAGGGAAGATAGAGAGGTGTATAGGTGGGCAATGTGTATGAGACCTTGTGAGATTGTACTTTCTATTTGAAAGACGATGCAATATTATAAACCTGGCTATAAATCATGTGTACATGTACACATACAAGTATCATTAACTATATTTTGCTATGACCTGAGATGGGTTGCTTAATTTAATTACAATGCATTTTCACAAAATTCTCTGAAATACAGAAATACAGATCCTTGTAAACATAGAAATCTTGAAATACATTTGTGATCCCAATGATCAATACAAGTAAAATTTACTGTATGTTTTCTCAAAATTTTGGTTTTAATCTGTTAATAAGCACAAGTATTAGCTATATGAAGTGGACTTACCGACAGGGGAAGGACATAGTATGCATCAAAAGCCAACAAAAGCACCAAGATGGCCGCCAAAAAATAGTAGATAGCTGCAGTTCTAGGGTCAGGGGCCACTGAAACACAACATGCACATTTGACTCAGCACAAAGTCAAGTAAAAATCTTCATACTTCTTTTACACACAAAATCGTCTGTCACTCTTTCAGATTTATGTAATGAAAAAAAAGTTAGTGAAACACTATTACATATTTGAGGAAAACCTACATATCATTAACTTTCTACAAACTAATGCCTCTTTTAACAAAGAATTTTTTTCTGAATTTCTGTGACATGTGGTAGACTTTGGATTCATATCTACACACTGAAGAAATAAAAACAAACACCTAGCCTTCAATACTATATAGTCACAATCTGGTAGCAAAAAGAAAGAAAAGCAACATAATTATGAAATCAGAATATGGTTAAATTTTACTTTTAAACACAACAATTCTTATAAGCTTTTTCAAATGCAAAAGTTATATAGGATAAATCTCACAGCATATAAACCAAATCTTATTCACCCAGCAGGTCAAATAATAGGATATAATTCAATTACATTTACTTACAGGGCAATTATAGTTAGTGACTCAAATAAGTCAAATGCCTATAAGGTGTCTATTTTCTATTACCATGTGTTACCATTAGGCATGTGCTAGGGTTACCGGATTGAAAACAGTCTGAGATTGCTGATCACTTCGTAAATTCATTAAAATATTACTTTAAAATATCTTCCCCAAAAGGGGAACTCCGTGCACTAACTTAACAAAATCATTTATCATAAGGAGGGTCGAGGGACGTTCAAGGTCAGTAATCCGGGGTTGTGGGTGTGACCAGGACGGATGGAGACTAAGTTGGGAAACTGGAATTGAAAAGGTGGGTTTTGAGGTGTTTCCTGAAAGATGCGACAGAGGGGCTATTTTTTATTTGGAAGGGTAAGTAGTTCCAAAGAACCGGGGCATAGTGACTAAAAGAATTGGAAAAGTGTTTGATTTTATACAAACAACACGGGGTGATAACTTGAGTTTTAAGTCAAGATTTGTCTTCATAATTTTGGTATTTTTCTCCCATATAATTTCATTTTTATTTGCACAAATATTTAAGACACAATTTCCGATCAACTTGCTTTCACCAACTGTGATATATTTCCTTTTTATTGGTACTTTTAACTGATTCATACTGAACCATTCTGGTTGTTTATACAAAACAAACAGCCAACACAATATTCACTCTGAGCCATATGCCTAGTAATAACAAGATCACAGTAAATGGAAGTTAACTCCTGCAATGTCTTCCTATAACCTTCATTCTTAAGGTGCAGGTATAAACACATACCAAACAGGAAATACAGTCATTTTTGAATATAAGCTATTACAGTGGTAACCTTAAGTTGCTTTAATACAATAAAAAAGGTTGCTGTAATATTATGGGATTTTAATTTACCATAAAGTCGACTTTTCTGGCAGCTTAGTACACCCACCTAACATATACTGACAAAATCCACAATGCAGTTTTGAAGTAACTGTCCGCATAAAAAGCACGAGATGCACCTACATAAAGTAAGGCTGAAATGATTAGTTAGCCGGCAAGTCGCTTGCATTAACCGTCAACTAACCAAACTGTTTCCGAGGTTTAGCAAGTTTGAGTAAGTACCAAAAATGTCACATGGACATGTGTTCTTGATGCAAACAAACAATATGAAAAGTAAAAAAGTTACACAGGATTGTTGGGTAATTAGCTAATAATATAATATTTTGATATTTTAAATGTAAAATACAGATAAAAAATACTTTAACTTGAGACCTTTCAGAAATCTTAACTCGAAATATTCATAGTTTTAACGATCATCATATAAAATTCCATATGGGATGATATACATGTTTAAGACAGTTCACTGGTTTGGCAATATTGGTATCGAATAGTGCTTTGATAACCTAATAACCGATTAGTATGTTAATTATTTCAGCTTTAACATACACAGGCTTCATTTTAGAATAACAAAAATAAAACTCCACACACAGCTTGACAAGTACAACTTACTCCAAATACTCAAGATGTTCAGGATTGAAGTGATTGTCCCACTCATATTCTGTAAAATACAACAACGTACCAAATACACAAAGCACACATAAATGTCACCTTCAAGTTTCAAGCATTGATTAAGGGGCCATTATGATGCCACTCAAATGTGCTTGATTTCAATCATAATTATTATTATTTTCTGAAGTTAATTCATGATAGTGGTTTTATACAAGCATTGTTAACTTAGCTAAAATAGAATAAAAAAATGGCTAAAATCATAGAGTATCTTGGTATGTAGCTTTAAGGTTTCTTTAATATTTAGGAAAAATACTCATTATCTCAACATTTCATTCCCTGGGCTCTTGAACTTGTTTTTAAAATTAACAGAATGAGAGCACTGTATCAGACTCTATTTTTTTACACAGCAGATTCTGCATAAGTAAAAAATTCCATATCTATTGGACTGGGTACCAGTAATGTTTACTTTCCAGTTGTGCATTTGGAAATGCCATATTTTCTTACATTGGAAGCTTAAACCTTTTTCCACTTATACTGTTAATCAGCTTGTTCTAGACCTACTAATGCAAAGTCTACTGTTGTAGGAACTTACAGATCCCAGAACTACGGCATTGGTGTACTTCATGGGCAAACAAGCCGCTGTACCATAAATGCTGTTCTGATACACACCATTTGCCACTAAAATAATAGAAAACATGAATTACTTCACCGAACATCTACAAACAGGGAACAGAATTTATAAAGTGACCCATTTCTCTGATCAAAGTCAGGTTTAGGTAGTGTATATATGTAATGAACACTCTTCCTTCAAAATACAACTTAAACGACCACTTCGATATTTTCTATAATACGTTTAAACATTTAATAATGTCATGAACTTTTGATTCACTATGAACTTTTATCATCACAATTTGTTTCTTCCAAAATACCTATTTAGGTAACAAGACTGATAATTTACCAGCCATCTGGGAAAAGTGGTATATGAGGCTACATGACATTGTTTTTCATTAAATTTGAAAGCTTAATTAAGGTAATCTAATCTGGACTTTTATAGCGCTTAATCTCCATCAGTTGACAGATTCTAAAAAATAGCATCAGAGATGCCCGTACCCCACAGCCTAGGGAAATATTTTCAACACCATGAGATACAGAAGTACTGTACCAGTACAAAGTTCAGGATACTTTCAGAGCACTGTCAGTTATATAATCGTCTAAACAATGTTTAAATGGAGAAATAATGTTTAAAAGAAAGATAATGCATATAAAGATGAAGTATTGAAACAAGATAATTCAATAACAAGGTGACAGCATTAATCAGCAAACTAAAATTCAACACTCTTTATCTACATCTGCATGGCCGAATTATGGTTTAGATGGTTTGAATATTACCATGCATACAGAAGTGGTAATACATTTAATGAATGCTTATGTGTGGTGTTGGAGCAAAATCTGTGGCTCACTTGATGAAATTCTATCTCTTACAATGGGAAGTTATGAAAGTAAAATTCTTAATAAATTCTAATATGACTTTAACAGTGCTTAATCTTCATCAAAACACAGACCCAAAGGTGCAACAAGATTTTAAAGGTCAAGGTCACTACGACAAGGTCAGGAAGGTCAAATTAAGGTGACACCATGATAATACACACCTATAGCCCCTAACCAATGTCCCTACCAAGTATCAACTTCCTACACCTTACGGTTTCCGAGATATAGCCCGAACAAGATTTTATAGGTCAAGGTCACTACGGCAAGGTCAAAGGTCAAATCAAGGTCAGATCATGACGTTGCACAACTACACCCCCTAATCAATGTGCCTACCAAGTATCAACTTCCTCCACCTTACGGTTTCCGAGATATAGCCCAAACAAGATTTTATAGGTCAAGGTTACTACGGCAAGGTCAAAGGTCAAATCAAGGTCAGACCATGACGTTGCAAACCTAACCCCCCTAACCAATGTCCCTACCAAATATTAACTTTCTACACCTTACGGTTTCTGAGATATATCCCGGACAAGATTTTCAAACTCAAGGTCACTACGGCAAGGTCAAAGGTCAAATCAAGGTCACACCATGACGTTGCACACCTACACCCCCTAACCAATGTCCCTACCAAATATCAACTTCCTACACCTTACAGTTTCCGAGATATAGCCTGGACAAGATTTTATAGGTCAAGGTCACTACAGCAAGGTCAAAGGTCAAATCAAGGTCAGACCATGACGTTGCACACCTACACCCCCTAACCAATATCCCTACCAAGTATCAACTTCCTACACCTTACGGTTTCCGAGATATAGCCCGGACAAGATTTTATAGGTCAAGGTCACTACGGCAAGGTCAAAGGTCAAATCAAGGTCATACCATGACGTTGCACACCTACACCCCCTAACCAATGCCCCTACCAAGTATCAACTTCCTATACCTTACGGTTCCAGAGATATAGCCCGGACAAGATTTTCAAACTCAAGGTCACTACGGCAAGGTCAAAGGTCAAATCAAGGTCACACCATGACGTTGCACACCTACACCCCCTAACCAATGTCCCTACCAAGTATCAACTTCCTACACATTACGGTTTCTGAGATACAGCCCGGACAAACTTTTTACCGCCGCCCGCCCGCCCGCCCATCTGGACACCATGGGTGAAAACAATACCCCGACAGCCTTAAGGGCTGTGGGGTAAAAATTGATCATGAGAATGTAACCTCCTAAAAAACTTCAACATTCTACCTTTGTAACACCTGTCAATGACTCTGTCAGAAGTTGCTATATAACATCCTACCTTGTCACACTTGTCAATGAGTCTGTTTGTTATAAGCTACATAGCAGATGAGAAAATCTGATCAAATGAATTTGTAGCACATGACTGTTGTTACACCCACAGACATCTAACTGATGCAGCCAAGTTTTGAAGTACCGTAAATTTCCAAAATAATGCCCAGGTTCAAATAAACGCCTGGTTCAAATTAACACCTGGTACCAAGCACACTGTTTACAATTTATAACACTGTTTTTGTATTTCAAAAGAACACCTGGTTCAATTTAACGCCTGGTCTGATGCCATTTGAAAATAATTAACGCCCAGGCCATATTTTGGAAAAATAAGGTATATGTATGATGAATAACACAGCTACATGAATATTAAGTGATAAACAAGTACCAGGTGTGAGCAATTAACATCCTAAATACCTACTGTTAATGATAACAACTGTGACCATGGTAATCCAGAAGAAAGCAGCTGCCCCTGAAAAATAAAACACACACAAATGAAACATCAGCTCAAAAACCCCAATTAGCAATCCCAGAGGGAATCAATGCATCAGCTGATTTGCACACATAATTACTTCAAATCTTGTCTGATACATTAAAATCTAAATCTCAAGTAATATTTGGGTACACACATATTATTACATACCTTTTTAATAAGTCTGGCATAAATGACATATACTTGTTCACATGTTAACTTAAAAAGTCTAATACTAGACACATACTTTGCATTCAGACTGATGATGTAACTTGGGTTAACATAGATTGAAGCAGATCAGGGATTAGGTGTGAACTCTCACAATCTAGGTTGAAAAGGATAAATCTCAACCCCACTCAAGAGGTGGATTGAAACAGATTGGTGCAACCCCCTAATACTACTGTGTCAATGTAACTTCCTAAATCCGGTGTTAGCACGAGGTACTAACTGAAATAATTGCCACCCAAACTGATTGTTGTGTGATTTCTGCTTGATTCCAATTTGGCAATATAGATTTATAAATATAACATGATAACTAAACAAGCTGATGTATTATCAACAACTGCAATAAATCAATTGTTAAACATTAAACACTCTGAAAAAATATATGCATTTGATTGATTAAAATTATTTAATAAACTAGATTGCACTGACTATCCCCAGACAGGCCATCTCTCACACCACAAGCATTCACTGGGTATTTTCTGCAACACCCATTTTGTGTGATTCACAATTATTATAAACTTTTTTTTTTTTTTTTTTTTTTTTTAAATTCCTCTGAGTGGATCATTCATGGGTCTCACACACATGTTAAATGTCTACTTAAAGCCTTGGTTTTTGGCACATGAAAAAACAACATATTAATATATTCCCAGATGAGATTTCAGCTGTATCAGGCGCATACTGTGACAGTTTTAGGGCTTAAAAGTGGTAAAATGTCAATAAATTGGAGGTCTGTGGGCATTTGAGAGAACTTAAGGTGACCTTAAAATTAAAGTTAGAGACTTAAATTTTTTGACAAAGATTTCATGTAGAAGTTATTTATATCTACTACAGTGAGTGACTTGTCAGACTTAACATTTCCAGGTTACAGGATCAAATATGTTGAAAATGTCGTAAAAGGGTCACTTGGGTGGGTGTTTATGGTCCTCATACACAGGTTAAACATCTATTTAAAGCCTTAATTTTTCTCACATGTAAACAGAACATATTGCAAATTTAATAAGTAAATTAAATTTTTATAAGTTAATACCCTATCCAATGGACAATTGCTAATTCGGTCGGCGCAGACCGGCCCGCCAAACGCCAGAAAAAGACGTCCTGTGTTACCACTGGCTAGCCGGTCCGTAGTACTGTGCACTCCCCAGATGGCGCCTCGTACTTCCTTCCTGTCTAGACAACCTGACGTCATAGCATCTTTTTCGTTGTCTAAACCTCTTAGACCCCTAGTAAGCTGATAGCAGGGTCGGTGGGAGGGTCTTGTGTGTCCATTGGATAGGGTATTAACTTATAAAAATTTAATTTACTTATTAAATTTGCAATTTTATTGCGTTAATACATCCTATCCAATGGACAATTGCTGAATAACTACCGCTTGGTCGGCGCGTAAGTTACTAGGGACTTATGTGAACTCACAAGTAATAGCAAATTTTAACCTACGGTCTAGGCTGACTTTGTCAGGAGACCTATAGGTCCAGGCCTGGGTTGACTTTAAGGTCAGGAAACCCTGCAAGGCCATGGACGGTTGCCAGCAGCCGGTTACCCGGGGCTATACCGCCGTCGCCCCCCCCCCCCCCCCCTTTTTTTTTGCAGACCTGCTCTGAGGTAGGGGAAGAGAGGGATGAGTTCAGTCCCAGAATGCAAATAAACCTCCCAAAGGAAGCACGCCACACTTAATTCTTATGTACATGAAGAACTGTTATGCACATATACAAATCTCCTCAATCTAAGGGCCACTTGTGGATCTGCTGAGCAGCCACTACCTAGCCCAATTTGTAAAGCTCTGAATCAGCCCAAGCCCCGCCCTTCATATAGAACTGTGTGAAGGTATTGTGACTTCAGTGGCGGGCTGACAAGATTGGATCTAAGGAGACTCCCGACTGGAAGACCTTAGAAGCAGCAAAGGCCCTGACATCATGGGCTTTAACCTGATGTTAAAAGTGGGCCTCCTGGTCAGAGAGCTCACAACATAGGATCACAGTCTGCTTGATCCAAGAGGAGATAGTGGCAGGTGAGATGTCTTTGTTGAAACCTTTCTTAAAGGAGACAAAAACCACCTCCTTATTCTGCCTGATGTCTGAGGTCCTGTCCAAATAGTAGCACAATGCTTTGACCGGACAGAGGGACCTGTCAGACTTGAGGATCTATCCCGAGTCGGGGCCAGGGCTGTTATAACCCCAGGGGCCACACTGGACACTCTATGGCCAGCTGATTCTAGGATAGAAAGCTGGGTGATGGATACAGGGACACCTTTGACCAATCGGATTGGTGTCCATTATATCATTTTTGCCAGGCATGAATCTCACTTTTGCACTTGCCCGACCCAAGGGCCAAGAGGAATACCGTCTTGAAGGTCAAATGCTTCAAGGGGGCCTCCTTGATTGGATCAAATGGAGTCTTAGCTGGTGCACGGCCAGTAAGAAGTTCCAGGAGGGTATGCCACTCCTGCCTTTGGGTCTGTCTCCGAGGAAACTATCCAGGAGACGAGCGAGATTTCCGTCCTTACTGATGTTGAAGGGTGAATTTCCCAGTTTATCAACAATGGGTGACCTATAACCATCAATGGTGCTGGGCTGTTTGCCAAGCATGTATCTCACTTCTTCGCTTGCCCGAACCCAGGGCCAAGAGGAAAACTGCCTTGAAGGTCAAATGCTTCAAGGAGGCCTTTAATTGGTTCAAAACGAACCTTGTCAGCTGGTGCAAAAACCAGGGAGAGGTTCCAGGAGGGGGTTCCCCTCCGGCCTTTGGGTCTGTCTCAGTGGAAGCTATCCAGGAGACGAGTGAGATTTTCATCCTTACCAACATTGATGGGCAAATTTTCCAGACTATCAGCAATGGCTGACCTGTAACCATCAATGGTACTGGGTTGCAACTTCCTGTCCTGAAGCAGGTACCTAAGGAAGTCAGCAACTGACTTTACAGGTGGTGCCCGAAGTCCACCTGATGAATGATACATCACTTGGTAAAAAAGACCCATTTGCCTCATAGACTGATCTGATTGACCCCCCTTTGAGGAGCCTCAATTCTTGCTGCCACTGCCTCAGACAAGTCCTGCTCCTCGATTGCTGAGGCTCTAGGAGCCCTGCATGGAGATTAAGATTGTCAGATTTCTGTGAGGGATCTGATAGAATGGCTGTGAACAGGCTGGGCAGATTGGGCAGGCTCAGCGGGATGTGGCTGGACATGGCCACTAGATCCCAAAACCAAGGCATGTTGGGCCAACCCGGAGCAATCAGAATGATTCTCTTACATGGGGAGTCTTGCAAATTCTCCACCACTTTGCCCAATATGGCTGATGGTGAGAAGGTGTATCCTTTTAGATCCTACCATGGCCGACTGAGCACATCCACTGCTGTGGCCAGGGGATCCGGTACCGGTGACACAAAACAGAGGTGACTTGTTGTTGAACCTCGTGGCAAATAAGTCTATTTTGGGCCGGTGCCACCTACTGCATAGAGTGGAAGACCTCTGGAAGGAGAAACCACTGTTTGGATGGTCTGGCCTAGCCTGGACAGCCTGTCTGCTACCACATTAGGCCGGCCTGGAATGTGTCGTGCTTTAGAGTCACTTGTTTCCTGGTACACCAGGTCAAGATTCTCCATAGTAGGGCACAAAGTGGGCCCGACCTCATTCCTCCTTCCTTTATGTATGACACTACTGTGGTGTTGTCAGTTGCTACAAGTACTATCTTGTTTCAGCAAATGTCTTAGAACTCTTAAAGTCAGAAAACTGCTTAAAGTTCTAGATAGTTTATATACAACTTGCTTCCTGGAGGGGACCAGGTTGCTCTTGCAAAGTGCTCATCTAAGTGAACGCCCCACCCTTCTATTTGCAGAGCATGTTTTATTGGGTGTAATGGTTGGCCTGTAAGTGCATTGTCTTCCTTCAGCCACCATTGTAAATGGGGGTGCAGGGACCTGGGGACTTGGATCACCTTTTCCAGTGATTCTGGTACCCTCCAGTTGTTTTTGAGATGCCACTGTATGGGTCTCATATGAAGTCTGCCTAGATTAACATGCTTTTCTGTAGATGTTAGTAACCTATCAAGGACATGAATTCCCGGACCGGGCAAGCCGGTAGGGATAGCAGTTTTAACAGTCTCTTGAAGGCTCTGTCACCAGTCCAGAGTCGGTCGGAACCGATCAGACCCGAAGACGAACTGGTAGCCTACAAAATCGAAGTCTTGTTTGGGCTCCAGCTCTGATTTCTCTGAGTTCATCAGCCAACCCAGTTGCTGACACATTATTTACTAGTTCCTGTGTATGTTGGAGACAAGCCTGGTGGGATCTGGCTCTCACCAACCAGTCGTCTAGGTACTGGTGGCTTCTTAAATCCTTGTGTATGGCCATCAATTTCACCTGCTTTGGTATCACGGTGAACTCCAAAGGTGCTGTGGACAAACCGAATGGCAGGGCCTTGAACTGGTATGCCTTGGATGTGAAATCTCAGGCATTTCCTGGATTGTTCTTGTATAGGTATATGGACATAGGTATCCCTCCTTCAACAGTTGTACTACTTAGGGTCCAGCCCCCAAGGCTTCCTACGTTCCCAAAAAGGGCTTAGTCTGGACCCTATAGGCAGATTGTGTGGGACATTTGGTATTCTGACAAACATTTTCCGTCCCTCCGGACACTGGTCCGGTCTGGTGACAATGATCCAGGTTAACAGTCTCCCTGTTATTGTGGTCCGGTGGGGCTGACACAACTTTTCACATTAATAGACTCTTCGCCCCGGGCCAGCAGCCTGCAAGGTGCAGCATTTACAGAGCAATTGGCATTTGTGAGATGTCTGACCCCTGGCCGGACATGATGACAAAAATTATTATCTCTCCAGTCAAGTCCAGCACCGATAACAGGTTGTTGAGAGGTGTGATAAGGGACACTGTCATATCCCTGCCATATCACCAAGACCACTGACCGGTCTAAGAATTCTCTGTAACCAAATAAACCTGAGGTAACTCTGTCCGGTACCCGGGCTCCATACTCGGTACTTTACTGTAACTAGTAATTCTCTGCAACAAAAAACTAGCAGGCTGGGGTCATCCATGAATTTTGACAGCTACTGGTCTATATTTAGCCAGCTTTTTTTTTTTTTTTTTTATGTAACCAGTTGGGTTGAAGCACTGAACAGTAAGGACTGTGTAGCCAACACCCTGTTAGTAGACTTTGTAACCAGTAGGTTGAAGCAAGTGTACAAGACTGTGTAGCCAGTACCAGTCGGTACACTCTGTAACCAGTTGTTAAAGCAAGTGTACAAGGCTGTGTAACCAGCACCAGTCGGTACACTCTGTAACCAGTTGTTGGAGCAAGTGTACAAGGCTGTGCAGTCAGTACCAGCCGGTACACTCTGTAACCAGTTGTTGAAGCAAGTGTACACGGCTGTGTAGCCAGTACCAGTCGGTACACTCTGTAACCAGTTGTTGAAGTGTACAAAACTGTGTTACCAGTCAGTACACTCTGTACACAGTAGCTTGCTGTAGGTTTCCTCCATTAATTAAAATATTTCTTTAATCGCACGTCTTATTTGTAGATTTGACAGTTTCTGGGAAAGCCCTTGTGAACTATTTTTAGAAACACTTGGTGTTCGGTGTGTCACGTGACCAGCTTGCTGGTCGGAAGACACGCGATTGGCTGATTGGAGCTCGTCAGTTGTGACGTTCTTTTGTGATACTTAAACATGCAAATGCGCAGTATTCTGCTCATCCACAAACCCTACTACCGACAACGAAGCCGGGTCTGCAAGGCAGGGACTGGAATCACAGAAGACGTGAGTTCTGAAGAACGCACTTCCGACCTTCCTGGTCGGTGAAAACACGTGACCTGCTTCGTGATTGTTCGGAAGGACACGCGATTGGCTGACTGGGGATGACGTCAGTATTCGCGTTCTTTGTGTGATGCTTTACCGGCAACTTTACAGTCCACAAAACCCCACTACCGACAACCAGGCCGGGTCTGTAAAGCAGGGACTGTAGTCACAGTAGACGTGAGTTCTGAAGAACGCACTTCCGACCTTCCTGGTCGGTGAAAACACGTGACCAGCTTCGTGAGTTGGAAGAAAGGAACGCGATTGGCTGACTGGATATGACATCAGAGGTCGCGTTCTTTTAAGCTGGCCGGCCGGCTGATGCTTTAAAAGCAGGGGAGCCTGGACCAGTGCGCTCTGAAGATTTGTAGATGAAATTCCTTCTTTCTTTCGTGATAAAACCAGTGAACTGGCCATCCACAACCCTCACTACCGACAACAAAGCCGGGTCCGCAAGGGAGGGACTGATATCACAATAGACGTGTGTTCAACCTTCATGCTCTTCTGATGGATGCCTTCTATGTAGATATATATAAGCTTGCCGGTCGACTAATGCTTTGCAGCAAAGATGTCTGGACCAGTGCGCTCTGAAGAAATCTGAAGAATTCATCTATTGCTTCTGATGAAAAAATACTTGAGCTAGGCTGGTGTGACTGATGCTTTACAGCAGAGAAGTCTGTACCAGTGTGCTCTGATGAAGAATGCACCTTCCATAGGGGAATTCCCTCTAAATGCAGTGTTCAAAACTACGTAGACTGAAGATTTCCAGGATTGGCACATGTAGTACTAGAAAGACGTTTCTATGGTAACAGTAGCTGGAAGGTTACAGAAGGTTCATTCAAACAAAAGACACGGATAAAAATACCTGTAAGAAGTATATCCATAATTCCTCCATATTGTCGATCTGCCCCTAAACAACACAATGGTTGAATGGGAGGAAACTAGCAAAATGGCTGCCTTCATATTTCTCGTCGATTACTGCCCTATCATCAAAATTAAATTGAGTCAACTAGGGAGCGTTTCCAGCAGATTTCTAAATGTATATCCGTGCTTGATTAGTAGATAACACTTCTACACTGAAAATATCCACATTTCTTTAAAAAATCGGGAGATTGTAGAAACTACGTCTGCACAGTACACGCGCCAAACGAAAAAGATGCTATGACGTCAGGTTGTCTAGACAGGAAGGAAGTACGAGGCGCCATCTGGGGAGTGCACAGTACTACGGACCGGCTAGCCAGTGGTAACACAGGACGTCTTTTTCTGGCGTTTGGCGGGCCGGTCTGCGCCGACCGAATTAGCAATTGTCCATTGGATAGGATGTATTAACGCAATAAAATTATATATTCCCAGATGAGATTTCAGCTGGATCAGTCACATCGTTTGACAGCTATAGGCCTTCAAAGTGGCAAAAAATCCTTAAATTGGGTCTCTGGGCAATTTAGAGACTTTAAAATATTATTAATTAATTGTATGATAAACAATATGAAATTAGAATCTTTCATACCATTGTGATCACTGAAAAATAACTGTCATTAAGGAATTTTTACATGCATTCCATAACGTAAATTTTGGAGGCTTTACTTTACTTAGGTTTTGAGACTTTTCAATCCAGATTAAACTCTGTAGTGTGGACACTTATACTCCAATAAAAATTTGAGTATAAAGTAATCCATTAGTAATTTTCTTGGACTCCTTTATGTCTACCAAATAAGAATCATTAAAAGAATGGAATAATGATGAAAGAAAGGTCCAGTGCAAATTAACCAAATGACTACTGGTGGTTGCACTTCTTATCACATCTGTTTTATTTTTGGCAATGTATGTACCAAGTGGAATAATGGTTTTCAGGTATACAGCTAGTATCTGGGACAAAGTGAACTGATAACCAGTTACTTACAGCCAGAGGAGTTCAGCATTGCCAGGATCACAGTGATAATAAACATAGCAACCACTATGATAATGCTCACTGTTATTCTGATGGCCAGGTTCCCTCCTCTGGAAAAACAAAACAAACAGAACAGTTACTGTAAGTGTTCACCTGCTAATCTCCAATAAAAGAAAGAAGTGAGTACATTGCAACAGTAATTAAATTTATACTAGACTAGATGACAACTGATTTACCCGACTTTTGTAAAACAGTAAAAGTTACGAAAATATTATAACTTGGTTATGCAAATGAACTGGACCAGAACTCGCAACCATAGGCGAGATCCAAGAGAATAAATGTGCAACTTGTTAACCACTGAACCACTGAGGCCATGTGTCAGTCAGATCCATTGAGTAACTAGTCAACAGAGTAAAAACACTTATAGCTATGGTAACTAATAACCATTAACCTGTAACTAATGGATATAATGACAAACTTAAGTAATATTAATGTTTTAATAAAATAAACTTGTTGCCATTAAACATGGTCTTCTATGTGTTTCCAAACTGAGGCTGCCTTAAAGCATAAAGTTGGGGAATTAAAAAGCATTCAGACCACTCATTCCTCTGTGATGTGATAATAAAAGTAAAAATCCCAACATATACATGCTAAGTGCCACATAATTAATGGTTATGTATATATCAAAGCAGTATTACTCCTATGAATAATATAGAGGCTTTCATTTTCCAAAAGACAATTTTTAAAACCTTAGCACAAACAAAGTTAGCAGTCAGTTGGGTTTGCTGTATTTTTTATGAGAAATGCCTTCAAAATCATCAAAAGTAAAACCTTCCCCTTCAGGAGAAAACAGAATGGGGGATAAAGTAAAGAGTTTGGCAAAACACAGCAGTTTTAGTGTTTGACCATTATGATAACTCAATACTGCAAACCTGCAATTATTATGCCCCCTCTAGCTAAAATACACCTAACTTTAATTAGATTTTACTTTATACCAACTCATAAACTGTCCAATAATGATTACAATGTGAATACCATTTCTGGTTACTTTTTTAAATTTTTTTTTTTTTGCATTTTATTTAGTCTTATATAGGGATGTCATCGTGTACCGTGATATCATCATATCGCCGATGTTTCAAGTCTGCACACGATATCGAGCTTTGTAATCATAGCCCGATTTCCGGGGTTTAGTTACTGCATTAATGAAAAGTAAATACGTGTGTGTACATGAGCCTGAACTCGCAACTGGAAATGGGTCCCAGTTTTTTCTAAAATGAAGATTCTTGGTTTTTACCCTTAATAAAGTAAAAATCATTGTTATTTCGGAGAATTTACAGGGTTTATAATGTTTTAAATTAAAAAAAAATGTAATGTTAAAATGTAGATATTAACTTAGCGATAAATACCGCGATATCGCCCACTGTTTTGTTCACGGTATCGAGACAGCAAACTTCCCAACAATGACGTCCCTAGTCTTATACATCTCCCTAAATACCTCTGTGTCAGTTGTATTATGACTGAAGGGCAGTTAGAAAGACAGAGGAAACTAGAACACACAGTTGGTCAATGGCCCCTATTTCTGGTGATTCAGTTCTTTACTTATTTTTTATACTAATAAAGTAATAATTGCATTAAAAGGGCTGACAAATTTATGAACCAGCATGTAATTTTTCAAAAAAAAAAATTGTACAAAAGAAATTGTACAGAAGGCCAATATAACTGCAAATAACAATATCCTGACTTACAACAAACAATAGGAAAATACAAACTGCAAGTGACAAAGTATCATTAAAAACAAGATTTGTCTTGTAATAGGTTTGAGACAAGTTTTGACCTGACTGTGTCACAAAGGATGCAATAAATTGCTATTGATTAGCTCCAGTAATGACACATGTCATACTATACAGCAAATCTGTGAAATGTACAACAATTTCACCTGCACTTTGATAGTTAAAATAGACAGTTGTTTATACAGCTGTGTTAATTTAAAGATAATGGTAATAAGCATAGTTCAATAAGCAAAATATATCAGATTTATAAAGACTACAGGGAAATATGACTGTAATTTATTTCACTTGGTAAAGGCCTTGGCTAAAAAAAAGAAAAGAAGAGAACATGACATACTTGTCCTAGTTATTGGACAAAACAGAAGTGAAAGTAAATGTAGAAAGAAAATTTATTTGTGTTGGTTTTGAATTGAAATTTTCTGTATCATATTTTAATTTTGGTTGCTACATAGACTGATACTGAATCAGAAATATCATTTCTCTGTTAAATGCAGTACATATCATGTTAGTTTGTCAATATACACTGTCTTTAGTGATCATTGCACCTTTCATAAAGCAGTACTTGTATAGGTTGTATAGATTGTATACTACAAAGCTGTATTTCAAATATTCATGTGTAATTAATGGTTTTGTAAACTAGATATTGTGTCTCGATGCAGTGTATCCCTGGATGGGACATGGTTGAAGCGTGACATACAGAGTATTATGGTTGACACAAATATACCCCTGTGGGGAGGGCTCCTAAGTGTTTATGGGAGCAAACCTGTACTGACACTAAAGTAAATAAAATGTTTGCTTTATGAAAGATACAAATGTAACTAGACCTAGCACATCAGAGAACCGATGCAAATTGTATCCACCAGAAAAAAAACTCACCAAAGCCAATCAAGCATCACTTAACCTTGAAGGAGGAGCCCAAGGTGAAATCTGACCACATCAAAATATTCTTAGCCCATGATTTTCAATAGGTTGGTGTGACATTGCAAACCTCTAGGAACACAAATAAGTGAGTTATAAGCACTTTTAATTCTGGCTATCCTCATTTGACCTTGAAGGAGGGGCCCTCGGTCAAATCTGATCACATCAAAAGATTCCTAGTGCATGATTTCCTACAGGATGGTTTCACATTACAAACCTCTAGAACCCCAAAAAAGTGAGTTATAAGCACTTTTAGATTTTGCTATCCTCGTTTGACCTCGAAGGAAGGGCTCAAAGTCAAATCTGACCACATCAAAAGATTCCCAGCCCATGATTTTCCATAGGTTGGTTTCACACTGCAAACCTCTAGGACCAATAACAAGTGAGCTATAAGCAATTTTGGGTATCCTTGTTTGACCTTGAAGGAGGGGTCCAAGGTTAAATCTGACCACATAAAAAGATTCCCAGCCCATGATTTCCTATAAGTTGGTTTCACATTGCAAACCTTTGAGACCAATAATAATTGAGTTTTAAGCACTTTCAGGTTTGGCTATCCTCATTTGACCTTGAAGGAGGGATCCAAGGTCAAATCTGACCACACCGGAAGATTCTCAGTCCATGATTTCCTATAAGTTGGTTTACCATCCCAAACCCGTATGACCAATAATAAGCAAGTTATAAGCACTTTTAGTTTGGCTTACAGTCTTATATGGGCATATATAGGCAGTAAATGGTACCATTCTGAGTCGTTTTAGCAGGCCTAAGGTGACCTTGAAAACAATAGCCAAGGTCAACAAACTGGATGCTGGTACTCCATCGTGTACTCAACCTCCAAAGCCATTTTCAATAGTTTCCATGCAATATAGTCCGCATTAAGTATGAAAATATATCTCCAAATAGGCCAAACAATGGTCTTGGTGAGGTACTTTGGCGTTCTGTGGATGACCTTCAATGAAGAGCTTCAAGGTCAAATTTCTGCATGCTTACAGAGGACATATATATGTATTATATATACCACCCATAGGATGATCTAACTTTCTGTATATGAGAACTGGGCTAAAATGTGAAAAAATGGCCAAAATCTGACCTTTAAGAGGCTATCAGTGACCTTAAAATAGAAGGTCAAGTAACTCAAGTTCACAAAACAATAGTGTTTGTGGCATTGCCTACATATACCCACATACCAAATTTGAAAGGTTTAACTAAAATATTTTTAAGTTATCGCGTCCGAAAGGAAATCTCTGCAGCGGCGGCAGCAGCGTGACCGTACTGAATCCTAAGTATCCCTGACTTTCATCCGGGGGATACAATTACTGTTGTTGAAAAAATTACTTACTACCCATAATTTCTTGGAAATGACATTCAAATTGACACTTTTTTTGATGGATATTACAACTCAAACCCTTTGTGATCATGTTTGTGATATAAAACACACGATATCAACAGTAATGTTTTTCCAATAACTCAAATAGAATAGCTATGATATTAAATTTCAATTTTGCATTTATATGTGTTGTCTATAAGACTTAATCCATAAAACTGGCTTTGTAGGTGTTGCATTGTAATATGATCTGTGTGAAAGTGGAATCTTCTCTAAATCTATCTATGCACAGCAGTTGTAGTGCTTTGATATGTTTTAATTGCAAGACACATGTCAAAATATAAGTATCATTATAAACGTGCTGTTACAAAGTTTCGCTCTTTATTTATTGCATGAAAAGCAATGCAGATACAAGGGAGAAATCACAAGCTATAAACTTTAAGTAAAGGTTGTTTCACAACTCAGGAACCTTCATATCTGCAAAATAATCATTGATAATCATTTAAACTTGAGTAAACAGATTTAACAGTCCTCATGTTTGGCATTGTTATCAGAGCAACATTTAAAGTTGCCATTTTGATTTATTGCTATGCATGATAAATAACCTTTCTGGAATATGAGGGCTGTATCCTCATCATGCATATCCTTGATTAAAGTAACTAGTAACTACTGGTTGATTTATATAAGGATCAAATGTGTTTCTATCTTGTTAGGATGAACTGTCCATGTGACAACAGTCGAGGATTAATTTGTTTGGATTTTATTGTCTCTTTCAACACTGTATAGGTCATATTACGATGGGTAGTTTTATGGGCAGAGGAAACCAGTGCATACAGTTGTTCCAGGTTCTGTAAACTGCCAACCATCAACACCTACAACCCCTAACCAATATCCCTACCAATTATAAACTTCCTACACCTTACGGTTTTCAAGATATAGCCTGGACAAGATTTTAAAGGTCAAAGTCACTACAGCCAGGTCAAAGGTGAAATCAAGGTCACACCATAACAATGGACACCCACAACCCCGAACCAATGTCCCTACGAAGTATCAACTTCCTACAACTACAGTTTCTGAGATATAGTCCAGAAGAGATTTTAAAGGTCAAATCAAGGTCACACGATGACACTGCACACCTACACTCCAAGCAATATCCCTACCAAGTATCATCACCTTATAGTTTCTGAGATAGAGCTGCAACCTTTTTCCCGCTGCCCACCAACATGCCCATCCGGACACCATGGGTGAAAAAAATACCCTGACAGTCCTTCAGGGCTGTGGGCTAAAAATCCAAACAATTCTTGCAAAAATATTGGGATGGTTTTACTGAAGCACCGTGACAAACATTTTGTTTTTCGGCTTACATAATTATGGGAAAATGAGAAATTTTAGAAACTTCCCCAGTGAATCTTGAGAAATTAAAAACTTTTATCCCATATTTTTTTTTGTACACTTTAAGACTGTAAGTGCAATTTCTTGGAGATATGTTTTTGCTTTCATGATCTTCACTTCCTGTTGGAGGGCCTATTCAATGGGGGATACATTCTAACAACTTTTTTCAGTATCCCGGAATCAGAGGGCTTTTGTACTAACGAAACATCTATACAAAAAATATGCAGCTGACTTATCCCTTCAAAAATGTCAAAACAACTTGTCTACATGTATCCCTCACACTAGCTCTTCCTCATACGTACTTTTTCATGAGGTCACTAAAAATATAGAATAAAATACGTCTTGAAATATGAAAGTTCAGAGTTGAGTTTTTACATCCCTTTCCACAGCTGGGGGTCATTAGCCTTGCTGAAGGCTCAAGTTTCTTTGCAGTTAGGGAAAGTTTTCAGCTCATATAATGGATTTTCAGTTTCTGTAATGTATTCATACATGAACCGACTTTTACAGCAGCATACAGCTGTCTGATACAGTTCTATCTCTTAACACGTATGAGTGCTTTATGAAGACCAAATATCTGTGTGCATGTTTGAAAAGATATCATACAAATTTGAGCCTTATGCAAGGCTAGGGGGTCATATCAGGACAGTCACACACCCTTCAGTAAATTCCCTGTTGCCTAGGAGATAGGTTCCAAGTCCTCGCCACAGAGGTGACCTAAATGCCAAACTTGTTAACAAGTGTGCCACCTTGATCTCTTTAAAATATGACACATAGTATCACAGATGAGATTTTATGGAAAGAGCAAATATAAATGAAATTATCACAATTAACATGTTCCATTTAACAGTTTAGTAGTACAAATAATGTGACCAGCAAAGAATGATGTTGTACATAATATTCTATCAATTATTTCAGGAATTAGTAATTTGCATACATATGAAATATTCAACAAAATTCAACAACAAAGAGCAAATGAGGATAATAACTAATAATGAGAGATTGTGAGTTAACCATCAAGAACAGCAGTAATGACAGTCCCAACTGACACTTGAAAATGAAATATGATACAAAGGGGATGTAGGAAATTTGTGCTTCAAACCAGATTCTTCTTTCAAGTGTGAGAGCATCAGTGAACAAAGCAACTTATGATTTGGTAACAGTGCACCTTACTTCACCTGGATATTTTAAAATGTTAAAAACTTTCATGAATGCAAACCTGTAATGCAGCTACTTTTTGACAGTTTTACAATTTACATCTGTATTGTCACATAAGGGTCATGTTTCTAGACTTGCCTATAATTTCAAGGATTTCATCTGTTACTGCTTTCAGTAATTTAGTGAAAGAATATATTCAGAAAATATTCCATAGACCAGAAAACCATGAATCAAAAATAAACCCTGCTTTTACTTTAACCACAGTACACAGGTGGACACAAAGATAAACAGACACGAATATAAACGGTCTCAAGAACTTTTCAAATATAAGTGGTGTAAACAACACAATTGCACAAAAAAGAAACAGAATAGACTTAAACAAAGCTTGTTAAGACATTTGTTATTTATTTTGTTCAATTTAATTATTTATACCACTAAAATGAGCTAAGTTCTAAAACCGTTTATCTTCGTGTCCAGTTTATCTTGTGTCCACCCGTGTGTAATAGGTGGTAATTTCATGACAAGACCAAAATTGTTACAAAGACAGCGACCTGCACAATAAATACAATCTGTGCTCTAAAAATTCAATCTTTTTATCTTGATTTGTAATATTATACATCCAACTCATGCTAATCTACTGGCAATCAAGGTCAATGTGTCAGAAAGGCAGATGTCATAACATTACACAAGTACAACCAATTTATTTTGATAACATCACATCGGTGCAACAACCCTTTTGGTATTTTAAGTGTCATGTAGACTTAGTGATGACAAAACGTGCACGGAGTACCATTTTGAATGCAGAAAAACTTGGTACATTATGCCATAATTTAAAGTGTATCCATCATATCACGTTTTTCAACTTATAGCCAATGTAGATCATTATTATTAAGTGTCTTAGGGTAGCATCATTCTCTAAAGTATTGAAGTTTTACATTTAAGTTTCTGTCTCAGTTTAATGCAGTGTTTCCACTGGAGGCCAACCCTACGACTCTGTATTATTATAAGGTCGGCTGCAAAAGTCGGGGTGTCGGGGACAAAAATCCACAAAAAAACGCTGGAAATTTTTGAGTCGGCTTCAACTCCCCGACAGGATGTGAAACATACAGTCTTGTCTGGATTTAGAGGCTGACCTGCCGTAGGGTCGGGATGTTTTCTACAAGACTGGTCTGGAAACTATCAGGACAAGCCTTAAACCTGTAACAGACGAGCCGTATCAAGTCCCGACAAGCCATACTGAGAAACAGACAGGACTGGAGAAACATACAGAACCCCATGACCAGACTTGAAGTCGGTATTGTAACAACAGTTTTTGATGAATTTTTGGGAAAAAAGAGGGTCAAGTGTGGAGCAATAAACAATTCTTATACTAGGTCAAGGCTGAATATTTTGATTCCATCACATGACCAAAATGTCCAAATTTCTGTTTTTGTAGTTTCAATTACAGTTTCCATGTTTTTGTTTTAATATACATAAAATCAATGTATGTCTGCTTCAGTTTATGAACGAAAAAGTCATTTAAAGTATAAAATTTGACCTTTTCTATCTCTTTAACTTTGAAATTATGATCACTTGCACTGTTTTGAGTCATTCTTGACATAATTTTTGCTTGTACTTTTACTTCACATCATGCTGCAAATGGACTGCAAATGAGAAGTACCTAATAAACTAGAAAAATGTTTTTGCTGACAAAAACGAAGCGGCCCTGATGAAAAAGTGTGAAGTAATCTATAAAAGATATCAAGATATGCATGATAAGGAATAGAAAATGTAAAGTTTATTGCACTGTGCATGTTACTATATTTAACAAATTAAAGAACGAGCACAGCTTGGCAGAAGAGAAATTGTAGGTATGAAATTTACTTCTCAAAAGAATGTATGTCCGATGCGCGGGAAAAAATGCCTCCTGGAAAAAATGCCTCCTAGAAAATGTCTCCTAGGAAATATACCTCCTAGAAAGAATGCCTCCTGAATATTTTGTGACCAGGAAAAATACCTCCTACGAAAAAAAAGTTCTTTCAGGTATCATAACACTACAGGTTCACATTACAACTTCAGAGGCATCTTAATTTTTTGACTGATATTATACGTTATAGGTTTCATATGTAACATGTTTACAAGTTGAAATAACATTTTTTCTCAGGAGGCATTTTTTCCAAGTCACAAAATATGCAGGAGGCATTCTTTCTAGGAGGCAATTTTTTTCCAGGAGGCATTTTTTTATGAGGCATTTTGTCCAGGAGGCATTTTTCCCCCAGATTCTGTATATCCTACATTCTTTGGGAGTGTTCTCGGAGAAGAGGTCTCAAGTGTAAGGGTACATTGAGCACAGACATTTCTGTTCAAAATGTCATTAGTATCAGACTTAAGTATAAAACACTAATTGAATGCAGTGGACTAAGATCCTCAAGAACTATTTTTTAAAATTACTGATTGTGCTTCAACTAAAAACTTAACAAAAACACTAATAAAATCCAGTGAACCAAAGTGCTTAAGACTTTTTGTTCAAAAGTTAATGATTTTGCTTCAGAGTTATTGCTTACAAGAAAAATCAAGTTACAAACAAGTCAAGCTTATAGGGCTAGAAAAATGTTACTGGATTTATTGGAAAGAAAAGTACAAGTTTTTATATATTGCAATATTTATGAATGATTTAGCAATTGAAATTAAAAATCTAGGCTTAGGAATAAGAGTAGGAGATCATGATCCATTCCACAGTTCAATAAAGCAGAAAATTAAGACCAAACAAGTTACTGAACTTGTTGTAGCTGTGGAAAAAGTAGCCTAAGAACATATTTTAACAAAATGCTGTGAACGCAATAATTTTCAAGTTATAAGTGATTTAGTGCATGACTTCAGGAATTTGAATGCATTAAACTTTCAAAACTTCATTTCCCACTTGAGCAAAAATTAATTAAATGTAGAAGTTTAAGTGAAATGGAAGAAAGTAAAAGAAAACAATATACATTCGAAAGAACAGCATAAATATTCCACTTTTTTTTTGCTCCACTTTTGTTTCACACACACATAAATATTTCTATCTATCATCAATGCCACACAAAACACTCTCTCCCTCCATCCGCCCCCTCCCTACCCCCACTGATTGCCTTTTATGTGCACTAAAGGGGAGTTGGGGGAGGGTGTTGTTTCTGCATAGAAAAGACTTTCCATGAATTTGATGGATATCACACAAAAGCAAATACAGAGTTGGGAGAGGAAGAAGAAAAGGATAAGTCATTCATTTCCACTCAGCTGGAGATACATAAAATGCTGTACAAGAAAAACTGTTTATGAGAAAGAGGTTTTTTTCAGTTATCTTATATTGTGAAAGAAGTCAGGTCTATACATTTGACCAATTTACATAGTCTATGTGAACAAGTAGCTAGATCATCAACTCCTTCTGCAAAACAAAAGTTGAATCAATTGAAGCTTTTTTTCCAAAAAGGAAAAGTTATATCCCCACAATTTCAAAAGAATGGAATCAGAAGAATGTGTTTTTTTAATCTGCCTAAAATTGGGAATTTATATTATGTGAACACTGATCAGTTGCAATATGTTAATAACCACATCAGTGCATCATAAATACCTCACTTTTTTCTTTGAAAATGTCATAACTTCATAAACACTAGGAGATTAGGTTTGCCAGAAAGCATAAATATTTTTAAGTATACATATGTCAGGTGTGGTTTTAAAAAGTGTTAAAATAAATGAGGAGGGAGCAAGAAGTATATATTTATCATGTTAAGATGGCCAAAGCCTCTTAAGTACAGGAATTTTAAGTGAAATGTTATACAAAATGTTACTTAATTTTAATCAATATCAAGTTAAACTGATGTTACTGAACAGTAAATCAGTTAGGGGCTGAAAACCCTCATTTTCACGTCAAGATGGCCATGACTGTACTTGTATTGGAACTCCAAGGTGGAAAGAAAATAAGAATGTCCCTATTGTCATGTTTAAAAGTGTACAAAATTTAACTGAGCTCTGCTGAACAATACTATAGGTGGAGATTAAAAACTCCATAATTTCACTGCAAGGTGACCATAACTTCATCCATATTGGGACTTTAAGGTGACCATAAAATGAGCATGTCCCTTTTGTCATCTTTTATAAGTGTACAAAGTTTAGCTGAGGTCAGTTGAACAATAAGATAGCTGTAGGCCGAAAACTTCCTTTTTTCACTGAAAGGTGACCATAACTTCATTCAGATTGGGACTTTAATGTGACAATAAAATCTGAATGTCCTTTCTGCCAACCTTCATAAATGTCGCAAGTTTTATTTGAAAAATATACACATTGACTAAGCTTAGGGCTGAAAAACTCTACGTTTCAAGTTTAAGATGGCCCTAACATTATTAATATTTGAATCATAAGGTAGTAAGAGTGTTCTTTTGATGTACCTCAATATCAATATATGTTAGATTTTTAAAAAGATGGAAAAATAAAGGGGCCAGACAGTTTTATTCCAATTTGATGACTTTAGGTGGGCCATAGCCCCAATAATATTAACAGTTTAAGGTCACCATAAAGTCAAGATAATCCTTTGGTAAATCATAATATATATGCCAAGTTTGGTTGAAAAAAGTGGAAAACTAAGTGAACTGGAGGGTTAAAACCCCCATTTTGGTCATTAAGGTGACCTTAAGTTTGCAGATACAGAGCTAAAACTTTGGTATGTGAAAGATTATCAAAAAGTAGCTGAATAAGTTATTCCAACAAAACCCCGAAATCCTGACCGTTTTTTGAGATACAGATCAACTACCCATTTTTTAAAAATTTACGAAAATACAACGCCTCCAGTTCAGGCATCTATGGTCCGATTGATGAGAAAATCCTTTCCGACCTTGGAAATTTGGTCTAGAATGTACTTGATAAATTTTATAGCACAGGTGTGTGTGGTTTTTTCCGAAACGCGATGACGGGGTGTTTTTGAGTGATGCTTAAGGTTACCTTAAGTAAAGCTTAAGGTGTGCGCAAAGTGTCCCAAAATTTTTTCCCGCCCCTATTAGTGGTGGGACGATTAGACCAACGTTCGATCAATCGTCGGTGTCATGGTAGAATTGCGTTCGGTCACTGACAACTTCTAGAAATCGATTAAATCTCACCCTTCTTTATGTCTCTCAATATCCACATATTTTTTATATTTTAGGCAGTTTCCAGAACTCTCCTTCAATAAATGAACAGATTTCTTGCGAATTTTGAGTTTGTTTACAAACTACCGCCATATTTACCGGAAGTGGGTACTTTTGGTAGCTTCTATAAGTCGGAAACACTGTTATTCTTACCAGATTGAAATACATTTTATCCCGGAAAGTGTTTCATGAGAATGGAGTAAAAAAGTTGATTATGGGTCGATCATCGGTCGGAAAAATGGACGAATAATCGACCAGTAAAATTGAGGCGATTCCACTCACTAGCCCCTATAGTTTTTAAGAAAGATAAGAAGGAAAAAAATATTTGAAAGGCCAAGAAGTTATTCAAGCGAGACCATAATCCTGCGGCAGCGGTGATCAGTCGAACTTCGGTGAAAACAAATAAGCGTCCCTGAAGGATTACAGACAAGCCTGGAAGTGTAACCGACAGGCTCTTAAGTTAACCGACAGGCCTGTTGCTAGGGGGGCTGAAATTAGGGTCGGGAACAAGAGTCGGGGAAGGTCGGGGAAATATCAAACATGTTTGATATTTCACCGACTCTCCTCGACAGGCCGGAATTTGCAACCGATCCTAACCGGTAGTGCTGGGACGATGTTTGCAAACTTCGGTATTATCGCTCGCTGGCTCACTGCCGATCAATGACCGGTAAAATTTAAGTACAACCGATGTTTGCTAAATTCATTTCTTTGTAGCCTTTTGGTCACAATAAAACACCAACCGTATTAGTATTTTGTAAAAATATGAAATATTCATCAGTTAAAATGACAAAACTAGCCGTGAATGCAATAAATCTAACGTAAATGGAAACACCTTGGGCGTTTCCCCCTGTTGTCAAGGTAATCATAAAATTAGCCAATCACAAGTGGAGATACATCAAGCATGGTCTGTTCGTGAGGGAGACTTCTGTGAATGGCTTTTATATTATATTTTGGTTATATTTGTGGTAATTTGTGTGTACTTTACTTGTTATTATTTAATATTTGATTTTTTCTGTCTGGTATTCAATTTCTACTCCATGATCAGAAATGTTCAAACTTTGTTCACAAATTTCCGATACGAACATCGACAGGTAAAGTCATGGCGATCTCCCAGCACTACTAACCGGCCATGTAAAGATTGGTCCCGACTCTCCAACAAGAGGAGAGTGCCCGTGAACGGGCACTGTGTCAGCTGACTGAATGTTTTTGATTTGTGATGGTGATAATGAGAGGGAAGCATAATTATCAGGGAAAGGGCTGTACAGAAATACAGTAAATGGTAACTGAACAGCATGTTCGAAAGATATTCCAAAGCTGACAGAAGAAAAGGACAAAAAAGTTGTGCCCTGCAAATGGTATTATGAAATAAAGTAACAAGGTAATTGTTTAAGTGTAAAAAGTAGGTTAAAAATATTTAAAGAAATACTATAAATGCAATATCCTCGTTCGACCATGAAGAAGGGGTCCAAAGGTCAAATCTGACCATACCAAAAGATTCCCAGCCAAAGAATTTAGGATGGTTTACCATCCCAAACCTCTCGGACCAATAATAAGTGAGTCATAGGCACTTTTTAAGTTTGGCTATCCTTGTTTGACCTTGAAGGAGGGAGTCCAAGGTCAAATCCGACCACACAAAAAAATTCCCAGCCCATGATTTCCTGTAGCTTGTTTACCATCCCAAACTTGTAGGACAAATAATAAGCGAGTTCTAAGCAATTGTAAGTTTGGCTATCCTCAATTGACCTTGAAGGAGGGGTCCCAGGTCAAATCTGACCACACCAAAAGAATCCCAGCCCATGATTTCCTATATGTTGGTTTACCATCCCAAACCTCCAAGACCAATAATACGCGAGTTATAAGCACTTTAAGTTTGGCTATCTTCGTTTGACCTGGAAGGAGGGGTCTAAGGTCAAATCCGACCACACCAAAAGATTCCCAGCCCATGATTTTCTATAGGTTGGTTTTCCATTCGAAACCTCTAGGACCAATAATAAGTGAGTTATAAGCACTTTTAAGTTTGGCTATCCTCATTTGACCTTGAAGGAGGGGTCCAAGGTGAAATCCGACCACACCAAAAAATTCCCAGCTCATGATTTCCTATAGGTTGGTTTTCATTCCAACCTCTAGGACCAATAATAAGTGAGTTATAAGCACTTTTAAGTTTGACTATCCTCATTTGACCTTGAAGGAGGGTTCCAAGGTCAAATCGGACCATATTAACAGATTCCCAGCCCATGATTTCCTACAGGTTGGATACAATGATTTACTCAACAGTGAGAACCTGAAAGAAGCTATTGCTCAGCTATGCCATGACATAGAGGTCTGCAATTTCACTATGTTATAGCTGACCAAAACGTCTGTGAATAACATATTTAACAAAATACTCTAAATGTAATAATTTTCAAGTTACAACTGATTTACTCAAGAGTGAGAACCTCAAAGTAACTATTACTCAGCTATGCAATGAGCTACATGTCTGAATTTTTGCTCTGTTATAGCTGACCTAAAAGTAGGTGAACAACATATTTAAGCAAAATACTGTAAATGCAATAGTTTTCCAGTTACAACTGATTTACTCAATAGTGAGAACCTGAAAATAGCTATTGCTCCGCTATACCATGAGCTATAGGTCTGTAATTTCACTATGTTATAGCTAACCCAAAAGTAGGTGAACAATATATTTTAACAAAATACTCCAAATGCAATATTTTTCAAGTTATAGCTGATTTACTCAACAGTCAGTGCCTGAGAATAGCTATTGCTCAGTTGTGCCATGAGCTACAGGTCTGTAATTTCACTATGTTATAGCTGACCCAAAAGTAGCTGAATAACATATTTGCACAAATTTCTGTAAAGGCAATAGTTTTCCAATTACAACTGATTTACTCAACAGTGAGAACTTCAAAGTAGCTATTACTCAGCTATGCAATGAGCCACAGGTCTGGAACTTCACTATGTTATAGCTGACCCCAAAATAGGTGAATAACATATTGCAACAAAATACTCTAAATGCAATAGTTTTCAAGTTACAACTGATTTACTCAACAGTGATAACCTAAAAGTAGCTATTACTCAGCTATGCCATGAGCTACAGGTCTGAAATTTTACTATGTTATAGCTGACCCAAAAGTAGCTGAATAACATATTTTTACTAAATTCTCTAAATGCAATAGTTTTCAAATTACAAGTGATTTACTCAACATGGAGAACTTCAAAGTAGCTATTACTCAGCTATGCAATGAGTCACAGGTCTGGAACTTCACTATGTTATAGCTGACCCCAAAATAGGTGAATAACATATTGCAACAAAATACTCTAAATGCAATAATTTCCAAGTTATAAGCGATTTACTCAACAGTGATAACCTAAAAGTAGCTATTACTCAGCTATGCCATGAGCTACAGGTCTGAAATTTTACTATGTTATAGCTGACCCAAAAGTAGGTGAACAACATATTTAAGCAAAATACTGTAAATGCAATAGTTTTCAAGTTACAACTGATTTACTCAATAGTGATGACCTAAAAGTAGCTATTACTCAGCTATGCCATGAGCTACAGGTCTGAAATTTTACTATGTTATAGCTGACCCAAAAGTAGCTGAATAACATATTTATACGAAATTCTCTAAATGCAATAGTTTTCCAATTACAACTGATTTACTCAATAGTGAGAACTTCAAAGTAGCTATTACTCAGCTATGCAATGAGCCACAGATCTAAAACTTCACTATGTTATAGCTGATCCCAAAATAGGTGAATAACATATGAAACAAAATACTCTAAATGCAATAGTTTCCAAGTTATAAGCGATTTACTCAATAGTGATAACCTAAAAGTAGCTATTACTCAGCTATGCCATGAGCTACAGGTCTGAAATTTTACTATGTTATAGCTGACCCAAAAGTAGCTGAATAACATATTTATACGAAATTCTCTAAATGCAATAGTTTTCAAGTTATAAGCGATTTACTCAACAGTGATAACCTAAAAGTAGCTATTACTCAGCTATGCCATGAGCTACAGGTCTAAAATTTTACTATGTTATAGCTGACCCAAGAGTAGCTGAATAACATATTTATACGAAATTCTCTAAATGCAATAGTTTTTAAGTTACAAGTGATTCTACTCTTGATGGAAGTTACTGAAAAGCCCAAAAGTAGCTATTACTCACTTAGCTATTGAGACAGGCACCCAACTTACTCACCATATTGTAGCTATGAAAAAAGTAGCTGAATAACATATTTTAACAAAATGCTCTAGATGCAACAGTTTTCAAGTTATAAATGATTTTGTGCATGATTTCATGAATTTTAATGCATTAAAAATTAATAAAAAAATTTATTAAAAAAAAAGTAAGACAGATCCAGGTCTCATACTCACACAAGAGAATCTACCTCTGGCCTAGTACATATATGCAAGATATGAGAGAAATCCCTGCAATAGTCACTGAGAAAATTGTGATTAAGTGTTGAAATTTTCACACTTTTGGTGGGGGTACCCCCCTTGTAATGTCTCTAGCAAACAGACGAACAGACAGATTTGCATGCCTTGAACAATTTTTCATCCTCGATAGATAAGGTATCTTTTAAAAAAAACAGCACGTCTCTAGGCCTTGTAGTTTTGGAGGAGAAGTTGTTCCCGCGGACGCGGACGCGTACGCCCACGCCGCAGAGTGACGACATAATGTCAGCTGACTGACAAGTCAGCTGACATAAAAATGCATAGTTACCGGCCTGTAGGTTCCAGTGGAAACACTGCAAAAGAGTATTCTACATAAAGTAAAAGTGATTATCAAAATTTCAATGTCAACTAGAGGAATGCTTTTGCTAACAAAAGCGAAGCATCCCTGAAAGTTTAAAATGCTTTGTGGTTTTAATAAGCATGCTGTAAAGCTAAGAATGCACAAAGCTGCGCCGTATGCTTTCCCAATACCTCTTAATACATTCTGAAGCTATAAAAGCAACGATAAAGGAGATATAAGGCAAAAACTCCAAAGCAGCTATTTATGACCCCAGTTTGGCCCATAAGGGGGGGGTCGGGGGGTAAAACTGACGGGCTATTTAGACTCTCCACATATGCTTTCCCAATACCTCTTAATACATTCTGAAGCTATAAAAGCAACAATAAAGGAGATATAAGGCAAAAACTCAAAATTAGCTATTTTATGACCCCAATTTGACCCATAAGGGGGGGCCGTGGGGTAAAACTGACGGGCTATTTAGACTCTCCACATATGGTTTCCTTTACCTCCCAGTACATTTTATGGCTCTAAATGCAATACTTAAGAAGATAATAGGGGGGTTGACCTAAATTTAAGGCTTTCCGATTGGAAGGTGTCAGAAAATCACTCATAAATGAGACATTTTTCAAGGGATTGCTGCCAAAATCTAATCAGCTCGCATTTTCAATAGTATGAACAGGTGTGTCAAATTATAAGGCTGTGTAGCAAGTAGTTTTTCCTGAACTGCGATGAAGGGTGTGTGTGTGTGTGTGTGGGGGGGGGTGTGTGTGTGTGTGTGTGTGTGTACTTCAAAAAAATTGTTTTTGATCATGTGACCTTCATAAAGGTCAAAGGTCAAATTTAAGCATGCAGAAAAATTTTCCCACGCCTAAGGTATATAACTGCCAAATATGGTTTGAAACCTAATAATAAGGTAGATATTCAAGGGAGACCATAATGCGGCGGCGGCGAGGAAACTGAGGCAAAAACAAATAAGCGCCCTTTCAGGGACGCTTAATTAGGGTAGTCCTGTGAGCCTACATCAGGCTGGGTTTGCAACTTTACTTAATTATTGTGTGTTTTACACCATTGTGTATCACTATATTATGGGCAAACCGGGCACTCTAATAAAAGACACTCTCTCTCCCGAGAATCAACTTCCTGGGCCGGGATTCACAAAAGGTCTTAAGTCTTCGACATTTTTTTTTGCTTAGACCAGTCTTAAAGTTATGACTTTTGTCTTAGCTAAGATTTCTCTTAAATTGGGATTCACAAAAAGTACTTTTATAGGAAGTATAGATGCCCAAAGTATATTTTTTGTTGGCATAACAAAGGGTAAAATGTAAATACATGCAATGGAATATTTAAAAAATGACTTAAGTCTGCCCTGCAGTGGTCTTAAAGTTATGACAAAATCTAAGACAAATTTTTGTCTAAGACCTTTTGTGAATCCCATTTTGTCTAAGCAAAAAAAGTCTTAACTTTATGACAAAATTCTTGCACAGTTAAGACTTCCCTCTTAAAGTTAAGACAATTTTTTGTGAATCCCAGCCCTGTTTGCTTTAACTTCCTATTCAGCCTTACTTTGATATTCACTTCCTGTTTCTGCCCTGTGAGACATGTAAACAATAAACTTACAGGGTTCGCGAAGTACCTCTAAAATATGGAGTCCAACGGACTACATGACCTCCAAACAAGAGGAGAGTGCCCGTGAAGGGGCACTGTGTCAGCTGACTGAGTGTTTTTGATTTGTGAAGGTGATTAGAGGACAGAATAATTATCAGGAAAAGGGCTGTACAGAAATACAGTAAATGGTAACTGAACAGCAAGTTCGAAAGAAATTCCGAAGCTGACAGAAGAAAAGGATAAAAAAGTTGTGCCCTGTAAATGGTATTATGAAGGAAAATAACAAGGTAATTGTTTAAGTGTAAAAAATAGGTTAAAACATATTTAAAGAAATACTACAAATGCAATATCCTCGTTCGACCTTGAAGAAGGGGTCCAAGGTCAAATCTAACCACACAAATACATTCCCAGCCCATGATTTCCTATGGTTTACCATTCCAAACCTCTAGGACCAATTATAAATGAGTTATAAGCACTTTTAAGCTTGGCTGTCCTCATTTGACCTTGAAGGAGGGGTCCAAAGGTCAAATCTGACCATACCAAAAGATTCCGAGCCAATGATTTCCTATGGGATGGTGTCACCAATAATAAGCGAGTTGTAGGCACTTTCAATTTTCGCTATCCTCATTTGACCTTGAAGGAGGGTTCCAAGGTCAAATCGGACCATATCAACAGATTCACAGCCCATGATTTCCTGTCTGTTTACCATCCCAAACCTCTGGGACCAATAATAAGCGAGTTATAAGCACTTTTAAGTTTGGCTATCCTTGTTTGACCTTGAAGGAGGGGTCATTGAAGGTCAAATCTGACCACACCAAAAGATTCCCACCCCATGATTTCCTACAGGTTGGTTTATCATCCCAAACCTCTAGGATCAATAATAAGGGAGATATAAGCACTTTTCATGACTGACAAAAAACACCTGTGGCGGCCATCTTGTTTCTCAAAATGAGGCCAAAAATATTCCCAGACAACATTTTATGGTTATTAATATATACTGCAAACTTAAGAAAGCTAGCTATAACATTTTTTTTCATCAGAGCAGTAATGGTGAAATCTCTCTCTACACACTGCGGCTATCCAGTGGATACAATGATTTACTCAACAGTGAGAACCTGAAAGTAGCTATTGCTCAGCTATGCCATGACATAGAGGTCTGCAATTTCACTATGTTATAGCTGACCAAAAATTCTGTGAATAACATATTTAACAAATTACTCTAAATGTAATAGTTTTCAAGTTACAACTGATTTACTCAACAGTGAGAACCTCAAAGGAACTATTACTCAGCTATGCAATGAGCTACATGTCTGAAATTTTACTATGTTATAGCTAACCCAAAAGTAGGTGAACAACATATTTAAGCAAACTACTGTAAATGCAATAGTTTTCAAGCTACAACTGATTTACTCAATAGTGAGAACTTGAAAATAGCTATTGCTCCGCTATGCCATGAGCTATAGGTCTGTAATTTCACTATGTTATAGCTGACCCAAAAGTAGGTGAACAATATATTTTAACAAAATACTCCAAATGCAATATTTTTCAAGTTATAGCTGATTTACTCAACAGTCAGTACCTGAGAATAGCTATTGCTCAGTTGTGCCATGAGCTATAGGTCTATAATTTCACTATGTTATAGCTGACCCAAAAGTAGCTGAATAACATATTTGCACAAATTTCTGTAAATGCAATAGTTTTCCAATTATAACTGATTTATTCAACAGTGAGAACTTCAAAGTAGCTATTACTCAGCTATGAAATGAGCCACAGGTCTGAAACTTCACTATGTTATAGCTGACCCCAAAATAGGTGAATAACATATTGAAACAAAATACTCTAAATTAGTATAGGGATTGGTGCTCGATCTTTCAATATCGATCGATCATCCCACGAAACTGCCGATATCGACACATACTACCAGTATTTCAATATCGAAATAACATACACCAAAAAGACAAATTTTTTTTAAAAATGCTAATTTTACAGCTTAAACATATATTTATTGCATAAAATCTTTAAAAGACACAGTTTCTACTAAAACAAAACGGGGTCAAGTCTGTCGCCATCTTTGTTTACATTGTCAGTTCACGGAAGACATACAAAACCTGACAGGAAAGGATAAAACTCTTGATTTTAGGTAACTTTTGTTACTTTTCTTTATATTTTCTATTGCAGAATGTATTTTTGGTGGATAAATACCATGTTTTAATTATTTCTTGAATTAATATGTGCACGTTTTCAAATAACTTGTATTATCGCCCACGGCTTATGTTAACGGTCCCGATATTGAAATATCGATCGATCCACTACCCTAAATTTTCATTCGATATCGATCCTCAACATGGCACTCGATCCCTACACTACTCTAAATGCAATAGTTTTCAAGTTATAAGTGATTTACTCAACAGTGATAACCTAAAAGTAGCTATTACTCAGCTATGCCATGAGCTACAGGTCTTAAATTTTACTATGTTATAGCTGGCCCAAAAGTAGCTGAATAACATATTTATACAAAATTCTCTAAATGCAATAGTTTTTAAGTTACAAGTGATTTTACTCATGATGGAAGTTACTGAAAAGCCCAAAAGTAGCTATTACTCACTTAGCTATTGAGACAGACACCCAACTTACTCACCATATTGTAGCTATGAAGAAAGTAGCTGAATAACATATTTTAACAAAATGCTCTAAATGCAACACTTTTCAAGTTATAAGTGATTTACTCAACAGTGATAACCTAAAAGTAGCTATTACTCAGCTATGCCATGAGCTACAGGTCTGAAATTTTACTATGTTATAGCTGACCCAAAAGTAGCTGAATAACATATTTATACGAAATTCTCTAAATGCAATAGTTTTCAAGTTATAAGCGATTTACTCAACAGTGATAACCTAAAAGTAGCTATTACTCAGCTATGCCATGAGCTACAGGTCTGAAATTTCACTATGTTATAGCTGGCCCAAAAGTAGCTGAATAACATATTTATACGAAATTCTCTAAATGCAATAGTTTTTAAGTTACAAGTGATTTTACTCATAATGGAAGTTACGGAAAAGCCCAAAAGTAGCTATTACTCACTTAGCTATTGAGACAGACACCCAACTTACTCACCATATTGTAGCTATGAAAAAAGTAGCTGAACAACATATTTTCACAAAATGCTGTAAATGCAACAATTTTGAAGTTATAAGTGATTTAGTGCATGATTTCATGAATTATAATGCATTAAAAATTATTAAAAAAATTTATTTAAAAAACAGTAAGACAGATCCAGGTCTCATACTCACACAAGAGAATCTACCTTTGGCCTAGTACATACATGCAAGATATGAGAGAAATCCCTGCAATAGTCACTGAGAAAATTGTGATAAAAAGTTGAAATTTTCACACTTTTGGTGGGGGTACCCCCCTTGTAATGTCTCTAGCAAACAGAAGAACAGACAGATTTGCATGCCTTGAACAATTTTTCATCCTCGATAGATAAGGTATCTTTTAAAAAAAACAGCATGTCTCTAGGCCTTGTAGTTTTGGAGAAGAAGTTGTTCACGCGGACGCCCACGCCGCAGAGTGATGACATAATGTCAGCTGACTGACAAGTCAGCTGACATAAAAATGAAGTCCCAATCAATTTTTCTGAGTCCAGTGTTTGAGTTAGGGTAATGAAATGTTGGGTACCTTGTATCTTATGGCATATCAAAAATGGGGTACCATTGTGTGAAAATGGGTGCAAATAATATTTTTTCTCCCTTAATTCTGGATACATTTAAATACATAGAATCACTGTTCAATTTCCTTTCTACTGACAAATAAAATGTATTTGTCGATAAATCAATTTAAAAAATATTTTAAAAAGCTATTTGTAGTTTCTGTTGCTTTTTTTTGATAAAAATTCATTGGGTAGTTCCAGAGATATAGTTCTTTTGTTGCAATCCCTATTATCCCTATTGAATACTTGTTACAGCTTTTATTTTCCGATGGACTTTCCGGGGTTAAATATTAAGAGTTTCCGAGATTTAGTATAGTTTGTCTCTCACGAAAGTTCACCGTCCTGGCTTGTTGTTTTGATTCTTTCAGTGCAGAGAGATCAGGCTTTCTTTCGATATATAACATTTTGAGTAGATTTGCTAGTGTACGACACCAGCACTCACTGGCTGTTTTGGAAGGATCTCGTCACGCAGGAAATCTCATTTAACAATGGTGGCCATAAACAACTTGCCAGGAAATCGCTCAAAACCATTTAATTTTAAAATATAAAGCTTACCTTCAGTGTTATATACCGATATATTGCGTGCATATCTATGCTTCCTGTCAACCGAAATTCACTTCTAAAGCAGAAATATTTTCTACATAAAAATCGCGTCCGTCACAACCGAAATTTGTGTCTAAATCTGAAATAAAATGTGTTTAACATACTCGGACGGCGTAATCACAAACCCTGTAAACTTGTTTACAGACAAAGAGATGCATTTTGTCAAATAATTGCTGTTTTTATTCTTCTATTCTGATAATTTCAATTATTTATCAAATATGGTCCCATCCCTGATGTCAATTGACATAGCTTCCTGGATTGCAATACACAAAGTAGTAATTCCAATCGCTTCCAATACAGTTTACAGTAGTATTTCAGAACATTGTTGTCTTTCATGACTAGTCTCCTATTTTGTCTATCATAAAAATTCATTAATACTCACAAGATGAGAGATCTACTCTGAGATTATTTCAAGAATCTGATTACCTGGACAGCAGTCTGGTCTTTTATTGTTAGGGGTGTAACGAGTACAAATAATTGAAGTCAATTGCTCACAGATGAAATTTCAGTTCGACATTGAGCCCTCGTGAAGTTTAGTATGCACCTTGAAAGGAAACCACATCCAACATTGTGGCTCACGTAAACAAAAAAACAAAAAAAAACTAGAACCAATAATAACCAAGTTACAAGCACTTTTATGTTTGGCTGTAATCATTGGACCTTGAAGGAGGGGCTCAAGGTCAAATCAGACCACATCAAAAGATTCCCAACCCATGATTTCCTATAACTTGGTTTCACATTGCAAATCTCTAGGACCAATAATAAGCGAATTATAAGCACTTCTAAGTTTGAGTATCCTCATTTGACCTTGAAGGAGGGGTCCAAGGTCAAGTCTGACCACATCAGAAGATTCCCAGCCCATGATTTCCAATAAGTTGGTTTCACATTGCAAACCGCTAGGACCAATAATAAGGGAGATATAGGCACATTTAAAGTCTGCTACGTGGGGTAATTTGGCACTCCATGGATGACCTTAAATTAAGAGCTTCCAGGTCAAATGTCTACAAGGTTGTAGAGGACATGTATATCTGTTATACATATCACCTATGAAGAGATTCAGCCTTTTACCTATAAGGACCAGCCAGTAGAAAAAGGTGGACAATGTTCAAAGAAATGCCCATGGCGGCCATCTTGTTTTTTAGAATGAGGCTAATTTCAGTCACAGAGAAGCTTACCCCCAATTAAGATATCCTGCAAATTTGGAGGACCAAACTGGTGTAGTTTTCCTCTGAGTGTTAACGCCGAAAATCTCTACGCGCGGGGCGGTGACAGTGTAGCGAACACTAAACCAAAGTATCCACTGATACAGATAAAAGCCTGGAATTGTTTGAATTAGCTGATTTCACAAAAAATATTTACTGTTATGTTAAAAATGGTGATTTATGAGATTTAATATAAGGTATGTAATAAATGTTTTACTACAGGAAAATGTACCCAATTAGATGGCAGTTTATAAATATGCAAGCTATCAAGTCTTAAAATTGAGATCAAATTAAAATGAAATTTTGCTCTATTATTGAGTGTCTGTTTACTCGGTCGCACCTCTACTTAATATCTTTCTTAAATATCGTGTGTGTCATTGGATAAATGAGGCTCTAATAGCTAACAAATAATGCAATTTATAGTGTGAAAATTTTTTTTCAATACTGACTGATTAGCAGTCAAATGAGTTTGATAAATATTGCTCTAAAGTCTATTCTAAACTTCAAATTTCTTTATATTACAGCCTGACAGACTTAACATATTCACTGGTCACAAGGAAAGAGGATTTTCATTTGAGCATTTAAATATTCAAGTTCCTGCAATATATTTATTCCTATTTTCCTTTTGAACACTGAAATGCTTTATATGTGACACAAGTGTATCCTGATTTATTATCTCCTGCCAGCAGCCATATATCTCCCCTAATATTGCTCCGAGAGGTCCAGAATATGAAAACAACTTGTAAGAATTCAGGGCCTATGAATCTTTTCCAGGCGTTGAATTTGACTTTTGACCTCTCCTTCAAGGTTAAATGGGGTCATCACACTAAAACGTCCTTATTTCTCCCTTAATATTGGTGCTATGGCTTCAGAATGTAAAGACTGACCATGAAAAGTCCTGGCCTGCAAATGTTTTGCCTGAAAACAATTTTGGCCTCATTTTGGAAAACAAAATGAGCGACATAGCCAATTATCTCAAAATCATTAAGATGCTCTAACACTTGAAATATTGCAGCTACGTTCATTAAATTTGCACAAAAGATATACAGCTAGGAAAATTAGCCTGATAGTAATTTGGCCTAGTTTCGAAAACAAAATGGCCGTCATATCACATGTTTAATTTCAAGTGGGATTATCCTATTACAAAGACCTTATATCTCCCTTAACATTGCTATTAGGGGTCCCAAATGTGAAAACAACTCTTAAGAAGTCATGACCTGAGACTCTTTTTCAATTGCTGACTTTTACCTTTGACCCCTTCTTCAATGTCAAGTGGGGTTATCTTACTACAAAGGCCTTATATCTTCTTTACTTCTCCATTGTTACTGATCCTAAGGCAGGAGATAACCACTGTGGCAGTAGCCTTGTTATTATTGGTTTCCTTCATTGTACAAAGTTTACTAGAAAACTTACCAGGTCCACTGGACCTGCAAGTCAAAAGTCTTATAGGTCTGTAGCAAAAGTAGCCAGTCTTTATTTCAATGTACGTTTAATGAATATTGAGTTTCAAAACTGACCAAGTGGCAAGTGCTACAGAATAAATGGTTAAATGTTATTTTCTGTAAAAAAAATGTCTGTAGTGGTTCACCTTGTAGCAGAATTTGCAATTGGAAAAAAAAAACATAAATAGTTTTCTTAAGTAACAGCATATCTAGATTTGTATCTCTAGACAGATACACATCTGTAGTTATAGATACCAGTCTAGGAAAGGTGGGGTAGGTGTTAATTTTGTATATGGTTTCCTTTCTGTCAGATCTGGTAAAATCTGTAGATACAGATATATTAATAAAACACTCAAATCTATTAACAACTCTGTGAAGTTTGTAAGAGAAACAGATGATCCACAATACAATCAGATACAACATAAAGTATAGAAGAAAGAACTGATATCCTTCCAGAAAGGTACTTGACACTGATAACTGAATTACTTTATCTCAGGGGTGATTATAGTAAGATCTTGAGAGGACACTGGCTGCTTTATTAGTTGTATCAATGACATCTTGCGAGGACACTGCCCAGTCTAATCATAGTATTAAAGATTAAAGAAAGTACCATTCATAGAATTATCTTCTGGAGAGACTATCTCTTATCACATTCACATAAAAAACAGTTTCATTACAATGTTTTATTATAGAGGTTTCAGATAGTCTGGAATGAGATTAACGTATAGTTTGTGTTTCTTTCTTTCCAATTAGACTTTATTCTCATTTTGGCAATTTGCTGAATGTCTAATGTTTTGATTAGATTTTCATTTCAGATATAACACTACTAGATGGGTAATTTTTACCTCCGAAAAAGAGTTTATGTTTTCGCCTGGGTTTGTCTGTCCGTCTGTTTGTTTGTGAACACGATAACTTAAAAACTTACAGACGGATTTTGATAAAATTTTCAGGATATGTCCAAAATGGTAAATGGAAGACGTGATTAGATTTTGGGAGTGATTCGGATCACTGTCTGGATCTTCCAAGATAGCTCAAAAACTTATGGAGGGATTTTGATAAAATTTTCAGGATATGTCCAAAATGGGACAAGGAACAAGTAATTAGATTTTGGGAGTGATCTGGATCACTGTCTGGATCCATGAAAAATAAATTGGGAGTGATCCGGATAACTATTGGCAAAAATGTGAAATAGAGGGGGAAATATCAGTGCTAATGATAGGTTTTGAAAGTCCAGGAATTGAGCTCCCGTGGCGGAGGTCTGCGCTCTCCGAGTGCTCTTGTGTTTTCACTTTGTCCAACTGATAAAAAATTTCCACTGGATTTTTTTTGATTCAGCACTGTTTCAAATAGCCCGAGTCTCAGCCTCACTGTGCAGTATTTTCAATTTATTTTTGTCACAAATAATGTCTTGGTCTTTACAAGATTAATATGGATTTTCCAAAAGATTTATCTTTAAATATTTGATAAAATATATGTGGTTTATAGCAATGTTGCCTTAATCCATCATAAACTATTATGTACTTTTTGCACATCAATATATGGTTTTGGAAAATTAATTTTTTCTTGCTACCAAATGGTGCCGTAACGTTTCAGTATCAAACAATATGTTAATCAAAACTGCACTTGGGTGGCAATATTACAATTTATAATATACTTTATTCCTAACTCTGTCCAATGCCCATCTATGAGATGGTATATGAAGTATATTTTTAATAGATTACGAAACACATGACATCCTACACACCAACATGTTTCAAATCAAGGACTCGTTCAAATAAATGTCGTGTGCAGAACACCTTGAATACAATGTTTTAAACTGCTTATCTATTGTAAAGACCTTCCTCAAAATATAGCACCACTGACCAGCTACTGCAATTGGCACATTGGTCATATCTGAGTGGAGGTTTTAATTTAAAATGGGAAACCACAACAAGGTGGTTACTATAGATCGCTGCACTGTACACCACCAAACTTTAATGTATACAGTTATCTTATCCTACACACAAGCAGTGGCTTAGATTTGTTAAGTCAATACAAAGGCTTGGGAGTGTTACAACATTGCCACAAAGTCATGCGGTGAATGATTGGCATGTAGTTAGCAAAGTACGAGTTGAAACACAAAATAAAAGTCAACCAAAAAGTCTGATTCAATTTTGCCACAACACTTCACTCAGAAATTCATAATATTCCCCACGAGGTCTGTTGATGTACATAAGGAACTTAGGCATTGGATGGGCCATGGGAGAAGACACTAAACCAAATGTCTCCAATAAACACAAAAGACATGAATTGCTTTACATCTGGTATTTCCCCACCCTCCATCCTACAGGTATCAACATATTTGTGTGAGCATTAGTGCTGGGAATCGCCTCCAATTTTGATGGTCGATTATTCGTCCATTTTTCCGAGCGATGATTGACCCATAATCGATTATTTTACTCCATTATTGTTTATTATTTAAGAAACACTTTCCGGGATAAAGTATAGATCAATCCGGTAAGAATAACGGTGTTTCGACATTTAGAACCTACCGAAAGAACCCACTTCCTGTAAATATGGCGGTAAACATAAACAAACTCGAAATGCATGACCAATCTGTTGATTTAGTAAGTAAAAATTGGTAAACTAAATGGAAAATATGTGGATATTGATATAAATCAGGAAATTAAGATATAAGCTTAATAATCAATCATTAGAAAACGCCAGTGACCGACCGCGATTCTACACTGTCACCAATCACCACACCACTAGTGAGCATAAGCCCCCTTATTGCACTCCTTACCCAAGTGTTTATGTCCATATAATAAAACATCATAGATTTGAGACTGTATACTTTTAACAGTTATATAATTCAAATTAAGTCTTCACAACCATGCATATTGATTATTTACATTTACACAACAAGCTGGTTTAAAGGATAATGCAAAACGTACCCTCCACACTGGAAGAAGACATTGATGAGGTTTAGAAGAACATTGGGGATCTGAGCGACAAACCCAAGTGAGCTGAGAAAGTATTTTCTGTACGAGTCGCTTACATTTTCTCCACACAGCTTGTAATCCACGAAGTACTGAAAACACAGGAACGTACAAGTGTACACAAACCATGACAAGGGTAACACTTAGTGTACACTGTACAATATGGTAAACCAGAAACCTATTTGCCGACCGAAAGACCCCAACCTGGCTACCTTGTACTTTCTCGTAATCAAAACTGGTTTCCTGATGCATTCCCTTTTTAAACAAAACTTTACCCAAATATTCAATGACAAAAAGTATTTCACAGTATTTTATTATATTCCATCAATATATCTGACACAGCACATTCTGGTTCATATTTATATGAGAGCTCATGTATGCATTTGAAAACTTTTGTCATGGCATTTACTGAATCAAACATACCTGGTTTTTCATCAAATTTACGTTTTCGGTAACCAGTTCTATAACTTTAATACAAGTACAACACCTATAACACTCGAGCTAACGTGAACCTAATTTACTCTTAACCACAGCTTGTAACCCACGACATAATGAAATCAGAAAACTGACTTTTTTACCTTCAAAACACAATTTTGATATTTTTTACAATATCTGTCCAATATTTATTAATCTAGGGGAGATTTGCTGTTAAATTATTTGCATATGTGGACTAACTACATTATCAATCTTGGATGCAAATAGAAGGGATCACATATTGATTTTTAATAGATTCATAGTGACTAGGATTTCAATATTGATAATAAAAATGTCAATTTCAATATTAAATCCAATAACCTGCCATGCAGTATTTTCAAAATATTATTATCTTTTTTTATCTTTAACATCAATATTCATGATATATGATTTAACTATCAGATATTTTACACCATTTATATATCTTTAATGCAACCTTGTGTTAAAGTAATGACAATTAAGTGCTTTTTGGAAGTGTCTGCACCATGGGACTACTTTTTTGGTAAATTTTGAATCCATAGCTGTCATCAGTGTTATGTGATTGACTTTATGATGAAATGATGTTTCAATATCAATCAATGTGCATTATTTATGAAAATTATGGAAATATAGGGATATGCGGACATCTCACACAACAACTATATAAACACAGATGTCAGATAACTGTGTATAAATACACACAGGTATAAACAAACAAGCTCAATTAGATGTAACAAGACCACTGCCGTGGTGTGTATCTCCCGCCGAGCATTAAATAGCCCAGACAAGCTTTTATAGGTCAAGGTCACTAAGGCCAGGTCAAGGGTCAAATCAAAGTCAGACCATGACGTTGCACACCTACATCCCCTAACCAATGTCCCTACCAAGTATCAACTTCCTACACCTTACGGTTTTCGAGATATAGCTTGGACAATATCTTCAAACTCAAGGTCACTGCGGCAAGGTCAAATCAGGGTCAGACCATGACGTTGCACACCTACACATCCTAATGAATGTCCTTACCTAGTACCAACTCCCTACACCTTACGGTTGTGAGATACAGTCTAGACAAACTCCCCCCCCCCCCTTGCCGGCCCATCCGGACACCATGGGTGGTCGGGTAAAAAATAGATGAACAACATGGGTCAAAAATTCGCTCGAAATTGCTCTATCTCTTACAGTTTGCGAGGTGATTACTCACTTGTACACTGGGCAACAGTTGTGAAACTTAAATATGTTACAGTTCACAAAAAAAGTAGATGAACAACATATTTGAGAAAAATTGTGTAGCCACAATAATTTTGAAGATATAAGCCATTTACTGATTACCGTTATCATTAAAAATTGACAAAGTAGCTATTACTCACTTAGCTATGGAGATACACTTCCAAACTACTGACCAAGTTGTAGCTGTGGAGAAAGTAGTTGAACAACATATTGGAACAAAAAACTCTAAATGCAATAGTTTGAGAGTTATAAGCCATATAATTATATTAGGTAAAAGTGCTATTACTCAGTCAAAAGTAGGCCAAAGTTCACCAAACCCAATAGCATAGGATACAGTTGTACTACCCTTTGGCTCAAAAGTTCGCTCTAAATTGCTCTATCTCTTATGGTTTGTGAGGTATTTGTGATTTTTCACCTTTTCACAAAACGTAGCATATATAATTAGCTACGGGTCTGAAACTTCACCAAGTGCAAGCTCTCCCAAAAGTAGGTGAATGAGTTATTTGAGAAAAATTGGCTATGTGCAATACTTTTAAGAGATAATTCGTATTTACTCATTTTGAGTAGGTGAGTAATTACCTACAGGTCTGAAACTTCACCATGTGAAAGCTCTCCCAAAAGTAGATGAGTTATTTGATAAAAATTGGGTATCCGCAAGCATTTACTCATTTTGAGTAGGTGAATAATTAACTACGGGCCTGAAACTTCACCAAGTGAAAGCTCTCCCAAAAGTAGATGAATGAGTTATTTGAGAAAAAGTGGCTATCTGCAATACTTTTAGAGATAATTCGCATTTACTCATTTGAGTAGGTGAGTAATTATCTGCAGGTCTGAAACTTCACCATGTGAAAGCTCTCTCAAAAATAGATGAATGAGTTATTTGATAAAATTGGGTTTTCGCAATAGTTTTAGAGATAATTAGCATTTACCCATTTTGAGTAGGTGAATAATTAGCTACGGATCTGAAACTTCACCAAGTGAAAGCTCTCCCAAAAGTAGGTGAATGAGTCATTCGAGAAAAATTGGCTATCTGCAATACTTTTAAGAGATAATTTTCATTTACTCATTTTGAGTAGGTGAGTAATTATCTACGGGTCTGGAACTTCACCATGTGAAAGCTCTCCCAAAAGTAGATGAATGAGTTATTTGAGAGAAGTTGGCTATCTGCAATACTTTTAGAGATAATTAGCATTTACTCATTTTGAGTAGGTGAGTAATTAGCTATGGGTCTGAAACTTCACCATGTGAAAGCTCTTCCAAAAGTAGGTGAATGAGTTATTTGAGAAAAATTGGGCATCTGCAATACTTTTAAGAGATAATTCGCATTTACTAATTTTGAGTAGGTGAGTAATTATCTACAGGTCTGAAACTTCACCATGTGACAGCTCTCTCAAAAATAGATGAATGGGTTATTTGATAAAAATTGGGTCTCCGCAATAGTTTTAGAGATAATTAGCATTTACTCATTTTGAGTAGGTGAATAATTAGCTACGGGTCTGAAACTTCAAGTGAAAGCTCTCCCAAAAGTAGGTGAATGAGTTATTTGAGAAAACTTGGCTATCTGCAGCACTTTTAGAGATAATTCGCATTTACTCATTTTGAGTAGGCGAGTAATTAGCTATGGGTCTGAAACTTCACCATGTGAAAGCTGTTCCAAAAGTAGGTGAATGAGTTACTGAGAAAATTTGGCTATCTGCAATATTTTTAAGAGATAATTCGCATTTACTCATTTGAGTAGGTGAGTAATTATCTACGGGTCTACGGCGAGCCGGGCGGGAGATAATAACTTAAATATGCAAGCTTAATTTAATAGATGGCAGACACTTCTGTTAAGTTTTACAACAGATTAAGTGACAAAAAAACACTGAGTTGCTTTCACAAGAAAACATTAAAAAAAAATTTAAAATGTGGACTTCCTGGTATGTTTTCGCACACTCTTTCGTGTTTTTCTTACAGAACAAGACAGACTGCTGGCAGTCGGTCATAAGAAAAATAAGTTTCAAATCAAAAGCTGCATTTAAGACACCAGGATATATATGCTGATAGTTTTAGATGAACACAAATGACATTAATTTGCTAAAATTGACACACATGCATGTGTTACTGTAAAATCCACAAAACATTTGAAATTTAATTGCTGATCTCTTTTACAGACAAAAGTTCCACCATGCATTCTTGAATGATGGGTTGAGCAGGCAAGAGTAATGAAACCTAGTACAGGGCTGAAATAAAAGCACTCCAATACTCTGAACTATTCAGTGTACAAAATTATGCAAGAAAAAATATAATTTTCTTAGAATTTTTAGTATCAGCAATTTTATCAATATTTTACTGAACTGACCTCATAAGGTTCGCACTGATCAATTTTTAGAACTTTTACATTTTTATGAAAATCGAGCCTTGCCTAAGGCTCAAATTTGCATATCTTTTCAAACATGCACACAGATATTTGGAATTCATAAAGCACTCATACATGCATCAGAACTGCATCAGACTTTCTCTATGCTGTTTGCGGCTTTAAAAGTCAGTACATGTATGAGTACCTTATAGAAACTGAATCTCCATTATCTGAACTGAAAACTTTCCTGAACTGCAAAGAAACTTGAGCCTTCAGCAAGGCTAATGAAAATCATATTAACTGGGGCTATTTCACTGTTACATTACTGTCACCATAAACAGTAATGGTGAAACAGTAATGAAGTCAGAAAATCATTTCTTGTTGTAGGTTATAGCACTGCAGTAAAGTAGTGATTATAGAAAAATATATATACACGTTCTTTATAGTCTTACACAATTAAATTAATAAAACTGAATTGAACTTTACAGTTTACTAAGTTTCATTTCACTTATGTTATTTCAATGCTGTCTGAAATTGGAATACAATACTGTACTGTCATTACTGGGAACTGAACTATTTTGTCACCTTTATGGGGTTTATTTTACCAGCAGAACAAAACCAGCGCAAATTTATCTTTACAATACCAGGGTCTTTTTATTCACAATATCTCTTCCAGACACAATTTAACAGAGCTAACGTTTGTTTGTGCAATGATCTGTTTGTACTCGGTTACACCCTGCATATAAATGAGCTGTTTTTGGTCCAGTTATTATTGTTAACACTGTGTTTCTGTTGAAATCCTGTCTGAATAAACACATGTGGGTAGATGTATAGTTTCCATGCTACAGATATATTCATAATACAGTTACTCACACAGAGTAGTAGGTAAACACAAGCAAATGAAATGCACCTTCAATTATTGTGTGCTATTACTGGAATTACCTTTTTTCGTGAATATTTTGAATATGAGCAAAATAAAACTACATCGAACAAACAGTACTGTGAAACTCCTTTATTGAGGAACTCCCCTGTAGAAGCCCTTCAGAGGACCCACTTTAATAAAATAGCATCAGAGATGCCCGTACCCCACAGCCTTGGGAAATATTTTCAACATCATGAGATATAGAAGTACTGTACCAGTACAAACTTCAGGATACTTTCAGAGCACTGTCAGTTATATAAAGGTCCAAACAATGTTTAAATGGAGAAATAATGTTTGAAAGAAAGATAATGCGTATAAAGATGAAGTATTAAAACAAGATAATTCAATGACGAGATGACAGCATTAATCAGTAAACTAAAATTCAACACTCTTTATACACATCTGCATTTCCGAATTATGGTTTAGATGGTTTGAATATTACCATGCATACAGAAGTGGTAATACATTTAATGAATGCTTGTGTGGTGTTGGAGTAAAATCTGCGGCTCACTTGATGAAATTCTATCTCTTACAATGGGAAGTTATGAAAGTAAAATTCTTAATAAATTCTAATATGACTTTTGCTTAATCTGCATCAAAAGACAGACCCAAAGGTGCAACAAGATTTTAAAGGTCAAGGTCACTACGGCAAGGTAAAAGGTCAAATTAAGGTCACACCATGATAATACACACCTATAGCCAATAACCAATGTCCCTACCAAGTATCAACTTCCTACACCTTACGGTTTCCGAGATACAGCCCTGACGATTTTATAGGTCAAGGTCACTATGGCAAGGTCAAAGGTCAAATCAAGGTCACACCATGATGCTGCACACCTACACCCCCTAGCCAATGTCTCTACCAAATATCAACTTCCTACACCTAACAGTTTCCGAGATAAAGCCCGGACAATATTTTATAGGTCAAGGTCACTTCAGCAAGGTTAAAGGTCAAATCAAGGTCAGACCATGACGTTGCACACCTACACCCCCTAATCAATATCCTTACCAAGTATCAACTTCCTACACCTTACGGTTTCTGAGATATAGCCCAGACAACATTTTATAGGTCAAGGTCACTACGGCAAGGTCAAAGGTCAAATCAAGGTCAGACCATGACGCTGCACACCTACACCCCCTAAGCAATATCCCTACCAAGTATCAACTTCCTACACCTTACGGTTTCTGAGATATAGCCTGGACAAGATTTTATAGGTCAAGGCCACTACGGCAAGGTCACAGGTCAAATCAAGGTCACACCATGACGTTGCACACCTACACCCCCTAACCAATATCCGTACCACGTATCAACTTCCTACACCTTACGGTTTCTGAGATATAGCCCGGACAACATTTTATAGGTCAAGGTCACTACGGCAAGGTCAAAGGTCAAATCAAGGTCACACCATGACGCTGCACACCTACACCCCCTAACCAATGTCCCTACCAAATATCAACTTCCCAAGCCTTACAGTTTCCGAGATATAGCCCAGACAACATTTTATAGGTCAAGGTCACTACGGCAAGGTCAAAGGTCAAATCAAGGTCAGACCATGACGTTGCACACCTACACCCCCTAACCAATATCCCTACCAAGTATCAACTTCCTACACCTTACGGTTTCCGAGATATAGCTCGGACAAGATTTTATAGGTCAAGGTCACTACGGCAAGGTAAAAGGTCAAATCAAGGTCAGACTATGACGTTGCACAACTACACCCCCTAACCAATGTCCCTACCAAGTATCAACTTCCTACACCTTATGGTTTCCGAGATATAGCCCGGACAAACTATTTCCCGCCGCCCGCCCGCCCGACCATCCGGACACCATGGGTGAAAACAATACCCCAACAGCCATTAAGGGCCGTGGGGTAAAAATTAGCCATCGCCTATAATTAGGGCAGGGTCGGTAGCAGATTTTTCATTTTGGTATCCCTCCACTGTAAAACCGTACCAATTCGGAATATGGAAAGAAATTGCATTTTAGCATATCCTCAATTAAATAGGCCCACCAACCGGAAGTAAGATTCGCAAAAAGAAAACATTGAAGTTCTGAAAGAAATCACTAGAAAAGTGATAAAATGTATGAAAATATTCGATAAAGTTTGTTATTTCTTCAGATTTGAGGTTTGTTTCTTATACTTTACGTTTTCTCAATATTATAATACTGACATTCGAAATACCGGCTGTAAAGTGTCACCACGGTGTTGAAGTAAATTGGTCTCGATACCGAGATACCGGTCTTACCGACCCTGCCCTACCTATAATTCCTCATACAAGTATTTTTCAGGTCCCCAGAGTTTTCCTTAAAAGAGAAGATTGACCATAATTCAATATGATGCAAAGATTTCCATCAAAGGTCCTCACAATGTTTACGGTGATTACTTCATATTACAAAAATAGCATCAGAGATGCCCGTACCCCACAGCCTAGGGAAATATTTTTAACACCATGAGATATAGAAGTACAGTATCAGTACAAAGTTCAGGATACTTTCAGAGCACTGTCAGTTATATAAAGGTCCAAACAATGACTAAATAGAGACAATAATGTCTAAGAGAAAAATAATGCATGTACTCCTTATCTACATCTGGCATGGCCGAATTATGGTTAGGTGTTTTGAATATTACCATGGATACAGAATTGGTAATACATTCAATGAATGCTTGTGTGTAGTGTTGGAGCAAATTCTGTGGCTCACTTGATAAAATTCCATCTGTTACAATGGGAAGTTGCAAAAGTAAATTCTTAATGAATTCTAATATGACTTTAACAGTACTTAATCTGTATCAAAAGACAGACCCAAAGGTGCAACAAGATTTTAACGGTCAAGGTCACTACGACAAGGTTAAATCAAGGTCACACCATGATGCTGCACACCTACAATCACTAACCAATGTCCCTACCAAGCATCAACTTCCTACACCTTACGGTTTCCGAGATATAGCCCGGAAAAGATTTTATAGGTCAAGGTCACTACAGCAAGGTCAAACTAGACCTAGCGCATCGGAAAATTGTATCGCACCGATGCAAATTGTATCCACTGTAAAGACAATGCACCAAAACCTCTAGGACCAATAATAAGCAAGTTATAAGCACTTTTAAGTTTGGCTGTCCTCATCTGACCTTCAAGGAGGGGCCCAAGGTCAAATCCGACCACGTCAGAAGATTCCCAGCCCATGATTTCCTATATGTTGGTTTACCATCCCAAACATCTAGGACCAATAATAAGCGAGTTATAAGCACTTTTAAGTTTGGCTGTCCTCATTTGACCTTGAAGGAGGGGCCCAAGGTCAAATCCGACCACACCAGAAGATTCCCAGCCCATGATTTTATATACGTTGGTTTACCATCCCAAAGCTCTAGGACCAATAATAAGCGAGTTATAGGCACTTTTACCTTTGGCTATCCTCGTTTGACCTTGAAGGAGGGGCCCAAGGTCAAATCCGACGACACCAGAAGATTCCCAGCCCATGATTTCCTATATGCTGGTTTACCATCCCAAACCTCTAGGACCAATAATAAGTGAGTTATAAGCACTTTTTAAGTTTGGCTGTCCTCATTTGACCTTGAAGGAGGGGCCCAAGGTCAAATCCGACCACACCAGAAGATTCCCAGCCCATGATTTCCTATATGTTGGTTTACCATCCCAAACCTCTAGGATCGATAATAAGCGAGTTATAAGCACTTGAAGGAGGGGTCCAAGGTCAAATCTGGCTTGGCTTCACATTGCAAACCTCTAGGACCAATAATAAGGGAGATATAGGCACTTTTAAAGTCCTCTATGTGGGTTACTTCGGCACTCCATGGATGACCTTGAGGTCAAATCTGACCACACCAGAAGATTCCCAGCCCATGATTTCCTATATGTTGGTTTACCATCCCAAACCTCTAGGATCGATAATAAGCGAGTTATAAGCACTTTTAAGTTTGGCTATCCTCGTTTGACCTTGAAGGAGGGGTCCAAGGTCAAATCTGGCTTGGCTTCACATTGCAAACCTCTAGGACCAATAATAAGGGCGATATAACCACTTTTAAAGTCCTCTATGTGGGTTACTTCGGCACTCCATGGATGACCTTGAGTTAGGAGCTTCAAGGTCAAATGTGTGCACGGTTGTAGAGGACATGTATATGTGTCATACATATCACCTATGAAGAGATTCAGCCTTCTACCTATGAGGAACAGCCAGTAGAAAAATGTAGATTATTTTCAAAGAAATGCCCGTGGTGGCCATCTTGTTTTTCAGAATGAGGCTATTTTCCTTCCCAGAGAAGCTTACCCCCCAATGAAGATATCCTGCAAATTTGGTGAACCTAGCTGCTGTTGTTTTCCTCTTAGAGCGTTAACGCCGAAAATCTCTCGGCGGCGGCGTAGCGAACGCTAAACCAAAGTATCCACCGGATGCTTCCGGTGGATACAATCAAGGTCAGACCATGACGTTGCACACCTACACCCCCAAACCAATGTCCCTACCAAGTATCAACTTCCTACACCTTACGGTTTTCGAGACATAGCTCGGACAAGATTTTATAGGTCAAGGTCAATACAACAAGGTCAAAGGTCAAATCAAGATCACACCATGACGTTGCACACCTATACCCCTAACCAATGTCCCTACAACCCCTAACCAATGTCTCTACCAAGTATCAACTTCCTACACCTTACAGTTTCTGAGATATAGCCCGGACAAGATTTTATAGGTCAAGGTGACTACGGCAAGGTCAAAGGCCAAATCAAGGTCACACCATGACGTCGCACACATACAACCCCGAACCAATGTCCTTACCAAGTATCAACTTCCTACACCTTACGGTTTCCGAGATATAGCCCGGACAAGATTTTCAAACTCAAGGTCACTGCGGCAAGGTTAAATCAAGCCCACACCATGACGTTGCACACCTACACCGCCTAACCAATGTCCTTACCAAGTATCAACTTCCTACACCTTACGGTTGCTGAGATATAGCCCGGAAAAGATTTTCAAACTCAAGGTCACTGCGGCAAGGTCAAATCAAGGTCGCACCATGACACTGCACACCTACACCCCCTAACCAATGTCCCTACCAAGTATCAACTTCCTACACCTTACAGTTCCTGAGATACAGGCCGGATAAACTTTTACCGCTGCCCGCCCGCCCATCCGGACAGCATGGGTGAAAACAATACCCTGACAGCCCTTAAGCGCTGTGGGGTAAAAATCTTAAGACTACCAGCAGAACAACAGTTACTGGAAATCCACCAAACTGGGTAGTCTTGAAATTATCAGAATACTGTTTATATTTCCAAAAATAACATGGATCAAACTTAACTAGAGTGTTGCTTCGCAAGAGACAAAGAAATCGATTTTGCACAGCAAAAACAAAGCGTCCCGATGAGTATTATTAATTTTGTAGAAATAGCTATCTTCCTGTGTTTACTATGTTTTTCAATTTATGCCAAAATGGAAGGTTACTTAGGTGAATGTTTTTTCTTTCTTTTTTCTTTCTTTTGTTTCATGTAGAAATTCAAGATGGCCACCAAAAAATGAAAAGAACTCTGTGGATACCCTGGTGGTAAAAAAATTTCATCAAATTGTCTCTATGTTGCACCATTTCCGAAATAAATGTGCTTTTGCATTTTACGCAGAAATTCAAGATGGCCACCAAAAATGGCAGGAAAACGAATTTTGAGAAAAGTCACCAGTTGACTCTACAGATACCTTAGAGTCAACATTTTTTTCAATATGGCTCTATCTCGCATTGTTTGAGAGATAAATGTGTTTTTGCATTTTACAATTCAAGATGGCCCCCAAAAGTGGCGGGAATACATATTATTGGGAAAAGTTGCCCGCTGACTCTGTGAATACCCTGTGGGTCAAAAGTTTCGTTGAAAATCGCTCTATCTCGCACCGTTTCTGAGATATGAAAAGCTTTTCATTTTTAGGTTTAAGAAAAATCGTCGCATTTAGTTAATTGTTAATAAGTCGGCCATTTTGTATTGGATCACTTCCAAAAGTTAATGATTTCCAGACATCTACAAAACAAACCTACTTGCCAAATATCATGTGAATAGGTAAAGCGCTTTTTAAGTTACCATCCGGAAAAGCACACCCCTTTGAAAAACATGTTTTGGGTCATGTGACTTCTCTGATTGGTTGAAATGTCATGACACCATATTCAGAAAATTTTCCCAGGGCTATTGCATGCATGTGCTAAATTTGAAAAGAATCCGTCCAGTGGTTGCCGAGCTATAAGCAATGGAAAATATGGGAGCCGGCAGACCCACTCTCACTCCTTTCCCCTAAATACAAACAAGTGTCTAAGGCTGCAACGATTCTTCAGTTACTCGGAAACGAAACGATTCAGTTTAATACTTAGTCAAGAAAAGTGAACTGGGTCTTCAAAAACCACTAAATAGACGCAAAAATTACTACAAAATTTGAATCCTCGAATCCGAGCCGGTTCTTCCAAAACAAAGCGCATTTTCGGGCTCGCTTGGAGCACACAAGGGTCGCTTGATTACCAAGCAAATTTGTGTTCCTGATATTGTTTTAACATAATTTTTGCGATTTTAACAAATAGTTAAAATATGTCGAAATATGTACCATTTTTACTTCATATTAAGCAAAAATAATGTTTATGTAACTAATAAAATCTTGCGAAAGCCACTTCAAGTACCAGAACAAAATCTGGTACTTTGTACGGTTGTTACTGTACAATGAAAATAAATTGCAAGCATGCATGAGCCTTAACTTACAACTGGAAGTGGCTTTTGCAAGATTTTATCATTGTGTAAACATTATATTTGCTTAATATAAAATAAAAATGCTAAATATTTCACCAAATGTATATATATTTCTAAACGTCTTGATGATGTATCAGCCATTTAAACGCCTATTGCTTCCTAAAAGAATGAGAAATTGGTTTTTTTTCCATGGCAAAACCAAGCATCCCAATGAGCAGATGATTTCGCAAAAATGACTGCATCTTTCTCTGTTTAAGATTTATGTTTTTTCCATTTATGCAATTCATCCTTGATGCTAAAAACTGGTGGGAAAATGCTTAGAGATGCCCGTACCCTACAGCCTGAGGAAATAGTTTTCAACACCATGAGATACAGAAGTAGTGAAAAAGTACACAGAATGGATACTTTCAGAGCAGTGTCTAAATAATGTTTAAGTACAGAAAATAACATCTAAGAGAAAGAAACTGCATGTAAAGATTAAGTATTAAAACAAGACAATTCAGTAAACTAAAGATTATGAAGCTGTAAAATTTATTAACTGGAGAATAGCTATCAATGGAAATATCACAATTATGTAAAAGTACATATAATAATCAGTTGCAGCAATCCATATCCTTATGTTTGCCAAGATATGCCTGGACAATACATTTGTATATTATAGGTCAAATCAAGGCAGGGTTCGAAATTAGCGCCGATCCATCAGTCCGCAACCAACAGAAATGCTACTGGGTTGAAAAGATTAAGGTCCTGCCAGTCTGTTTGTCCTAGAAGTTGTAAGACGATTATACATGCACAATTTGCACAGTTGAATTATGATTTGCATGTTTTTGATATTGTTCAACCATACCAAAGTATATTTGTGTGAACATTTCAGTCCTTTCCCATTTTAATATTTGTTTTGCATGGTCAAATTATGGCTTGAATGTTTTGAATATTATCCATACATACAGATGTGGCAATACATGCTTATGTGTGGTATTGGGGCAAAACCTGTGGCTCACTTGATGAAATACCATCTGTTACAATGGGAAGTTGCAAAAGTAAAACCCTTAATGAATTATAATATGACTTTAACAGTGCTTAATCTACATCAAAAGATACCCAAAGGTGCAATAACCAAGATTCAAGTAAAAAGATTTAAGATAGATATAAGAGATAAAATAGTATCAGATATCCCTGTAGATATCAACTTCCTACACCTTATGGTTTCCGAGATATAGCACGGACAAGGCATTATGGGTCAAGGTGACTACAGCAAGGTCAAATCAAGGTAACACAATGACGTTGCACACCTACACCTCCTAGCCAATGTCCCTTCGAAATATCAACTTCCTACACCTTATGGTTTCCGAGATATAGTCCGGACAAGATTCAACAACTCAAGGTCACTACAGCAAGGTCAAAGGTCAAATCAGGGTCACACCATGACGTTGCACACCTACACCCCCAAACCAATGTTCCTACCAAGTATCAACTTCCTACACCTAACTGTTTCTGAGATACAAACTGTAAGAATTTTATCCCGCCTCCCACCCGCCCATCCGGACACCATGGATGAAAACTACCCCGACAGCCATTAAGGGCTGTGTTAAAAACGTGGTAGATAGCTCTGCTACAAACTGCTCTATTTTGCACCGTTTCCGACATACATGCATTTTTTAATTTTACGCAGAAATTCATGATGGCTGGCAAAAATGGCTAGAAGACTATATTTGGAAAAACCTGGCAGATTACTCTGCAGATACCCTGAAATTGCTCTATCTCGCACAATTTCCAAGATGAATATATTACTGCCTTTTACACAGAAATTCAAGATGGGCCATATGTCATTACACCATATTCAGAAAGTTTTTCCAGGGTTACTGCATACATGTGCAAAATCTGAACAACCAAGTGGTTGCTGAGCCAAGAGATTCCAGGAGTTGGCGGCCACGTCGTCGTGAATTTCTCCTGTATACAAACAAGCGTCCCGCAAGGGAGAAGAAAGAATAAATTTATGAAATTTATGCATCAAAGGGATGCTGAAAGTGCCATAAGGGACGCTTTATGACATTTTCAATAACTGGTTCCAAAATATTCTTTGCAGATTTCATTAATTATACCACTAACTGCTCCCCGCTGTAACTTGGCACAACCTGGACACAAAAACCTGATTTTTGATTGTTTTATGTGTAGTTTTGTGGATTTCTTTTTTATTAAAATATGTATTAACAGAAGCGCAGGTTATAAAAGTATTTTACGGACATTAAGTCAAAACAATAAACCTGTTGGAATAGTTTTTAATGGGCGATAATTTCACCAAGAAGTACCTAATGAAAAACTGCATACATATCATTCACACCACTAGTTTTCCAGAAAATTAAGTGCTAATGCAAGCAGCTACTCTGTGACTAAATTATGTTAATAGTTCCAGCAGTCAGCAGTCAGTGTTGAAAACACCACTAAAGATATTTTACATTATCAAGGGGATAAGTTAGTTGGTGTGAGATCATTTTTAAAATATAAAAAAAATATATAAACTTACTGCGTTAGCATTGATGAACATATTCCATGGCATCAAAGTTCCGATTCCATGGATCACCATTATAATGTACACCAAATAAAATCTGCAGTAAATAGGATAAAACAAGCAATCAGTGCCCCTGAACGGGCTCTGTGTCAGCTGACTGTGTGTTTTGAGTTTCAGAGTAAAAGTGACAGAAGAAAAGGACTCAAAAGTTGTGCCCTGCAAACGGTATTCAGAAGGAGTGTAACAAGGTAACTGTTTAGGTGTAAAAAGTTGATTAAAAACATATTTAAAGAAATACTGCAAATGCAATAGTTTTTGAGTTACAACTGATTAACTCAACAGAGAAAACCTCAAAATAGCTATAGCTCACCTATGGGATGAGCTACAGGTCTGCAATTTTACTATGTTTTAGCATACCCAAAAGTAGGTGAACAACATATTTAAACAAAATACTCTAAATGCAATAGTTTTCAAGTTACAACTGATTTATTCAACAGTGAGAGCCTGAAAGTAGCTATTGCTCAGCTATGCCATGACATACAGGTCTGCAAATTCACTATGTTATAACTGATCCAAAAGTAGGTGAACAATATATTTAAACAAAATACTCTAAATACAGTGCTTTTCAAGTTACAACTGATTCACTCAACAGTGGGAATCTAAGAATATCTATTATACAACTATGCCATGAGCTACAAGTCTCCAATTTTTACAATGTTATAGCTAATTTAAAAGTAGATGAATAACAAGTTAAACAAAATTCTTTAAATGCAATAGTTTTCAAGTTACAACTGATTGACTCAACAGAGAAAACCTCAAAGTAGTTATAGCTCACCTATGGGATGAGCAACAGGCCTGCAATTTTACTATGTTATAGCTGACCCAAAAGTAGGTGAACAATGTATTTAAACAAAATACCGTAAATGCAATAATTTTCAAGTTAAAACTGATTTACTCAATAGTGAGAACCTGAGAATAGCTATTGAACAGCTATCCCATGAGCTACACATCTCCATTTTTACAGTTATTTCAAAAGTAGATGAATAACTCAACAGTGAGTACCTGAAAGTAGCTATTACTCAGCTATGCCATGACATACAGGTCTGCAATTTTACAATGTTATAGCTGACCCAAAAGTACCTAAAAACATACAAAAACAAAACACTCTAAATGCAAGTTTTGAAGATACAAGGTATCTTTTAAAAAAAACAGCATGTCTCTAGGCCTTGTAGTTTTGGAGAAGTTGTTCACACGGATGCTTATGCAGACGCCGCAGAGTGATGCCATAATGTCAGCTGACATAAGAATAGCATCAGAGACTCCTTTACCCCACACCTCTGGGCAATAGTTTCTGACACCATGAGATACATAAGTGAAATAGTATAAAGAGTAGGAGACTTATTCAGTTACTTAAAGGTCCAAATATTGTGCAAGTAGAAAAAACAATGTTTAAGAGGGAGAAAATGTATATAAAGTTTAAAAGCTTAATAAAATTAAGTAACCGAAATATAGCTCTCAATGGACATATATATGTATCTATCCAGGCCCAGACAAAAGTTGAAAGGTCAAGGTCACTACGGCAAACACAAAGGTCAAATTAAAGTCATGTCATGATATTGGTAAACAGACACCCTCTGACCAATGTTCATACCAAGTATCAACGTCAATATATCTTGTAGCTTCAGAGATATAGCATTGACAGGATTTTAAATCTCAAAGTTATGACGGCAAAATCAAAGATCAAATCACGTTCACACCAAGACATTGCACACCTACACCCCCTAGCCAATGTACCTACCAAGTATTACCTCCTACACCTTACAATTTTCAAGGTATAGCCTGGACAAGATTTTCAAACTTAAGACAAGGTCTAAGGTAAAATCAAGGTCACAGAATGATGTTGCACACCTACAACTCCCGACCAATGTCCTCAACAAGTATTAACTTCCTACACCTTACGGTATCCAAAATATAGCCCAGACAAGATTTTATAGGTCAAGGTCACTACAGCAAGGTCAAAGGTCAAATCAAGGTCACACCATGATGCTGCACACCTACACCTCCTAACCAATCTCCCTACCAAATATCAACTTTCTACACCTGACAGTTTTCGAGACATATATACCGGACAAGATTTTACAGGTCAAGGTCACTATGGCAAGGCCAAAGGTCAAATCAAGGTCACACCATGACGTTGCAAACCTACACTCCCCTATGAATGTCCCTACCAAGTATCAACTTTCTACACCTTACAGTTTCTGAGATATAGCCCGGACAAACTTTTTCCTGCTGCCCGCCCATCCGGACACCATGGGTGGAAACAATACCCATACAGCCCTTAAAGGCTGTGGGGTAAAAAGTAAACTCAGCAAAATGTACCATAAATCTTATCTTTTTTTTAATATACAGATATAATGGAAGCTTTTTTTTAAAAAAAACAAACCTTTAGTCATAAACATCTGACAAAAAGTTTTTGTAGTTTAAATTTTACATTCAACAGTCATTTATGTGTTGAATGTGAACTGTTAAACCTCCCATTACCAAAATTTTGACTTTTGCTACCAGTTAGACTCAAAGTTGCAAGCATTTACATCCACAAAAATTGGCAATCATAATTAAGGTTGGTGGCACAAAAGACACCAGGTCAGTATTAACTACAGAAGTACAGTAGCTTATACTAGCACACTCTGTCAGTACCTGTCAAGTGGTGCAGAGGCCTCAGCTTCCATAGACGCCAAGACTTCCTTCTGTGGAGCCACCTCCACTGCAGGTAAAAAAGGTTCTTTCTCTGCTCCTGAGCCATCTGAAAAAATGCAGTGACCACAGTCCAGGGTTCGCGAAGTACGTCTAAAATATGAGTCCAACAGACTAAATGACCTCCATAAAATGGAGTCCCAATCAGTCCAGTGTTTACGTTAGGGTAATGAAATGTTGGGTACCTTGTATCTTATTATCAAAAATAGCATCAGAGATGCCCGTACCCCACAGCTTGGGGAAATATTTTTCAACACCATGAGATATTGTAGTGTAACAGTACAAAGTTCAAGATACTTTCAGAGCAGTGTTAGTTATATTAAGGTCCAAATAATGCTTAAGTAGAGAAAATAATATCTACGGAAAAGAAATGTATGTAAAGGTGAAGTATTAAAACAAGATAATTCAATAATAAAATGACAGCATTTATCAGTAAACCAAAAATGGCCGAATTATGGTTTCGATGTTTTGAATATTACCCATGCATACAGAAGTGGCAATACATTCCATGAATGCTTATGTGTGGTATTGGAGAAAAGCCTGTGGCTCACTTGATGAAATTCAATCTGTTACAACGGGAACTTGCAAAAGGAAATTCTTAATAAATTCTAATATGAATTCTAACAGTGCTTAATCTGCATCAACAGACAGACCCAAAGGTGCAACAAGATTTTAAAGGTCAATACAGCAAGGTCAAAGGTCAATCAGTGTCACACCATGACGTGGCACACCTAAAACCCTCAAGCAATGTCCCTACCAAGTATAAACTTCCTACACCTTACAGTTTCTGAGATATAGCCTGGACAAAATTTTACAGGTCAAGTTCACTACAGCAAGGTCAAACGTCAAATCAAGGTCACACCATGACGTTCCACACCTACTACTGCCAACCAATGTCCTCGCCAAGTATCAGCTTCCTACACCTTACAGTTTCCGAAATATAGCCCAGACAAGATTTTACAGGTCAAGGTCACTACGGCAAAGGTCAAATCTAGGTCACATTATGACGTTGCACATCTACACCCCTTAACCAATGTCCCTACCAAGTATCAACTTCCTACACCTTACAGTTGCTGAGATATAGCCCGGAGAAGGTTTTATAGGTCAAGGTCACTACGACAAGGTCAAAGGTCAAATCAAGGTCAGACCATGATGTTGCACACCTACAACTCCTAACCTATGTTCCTACCACGTATCAACTTCCTACACCTTACGGTTTCCGAGATATAGCCTGGACAAGATTTTATAGGTCAAGGTCACTACAGCAAGATCAAAGGTAAAATCAAGGTCAGACCATGACATTGCACACCTACACCCCCTAACCAATGTCCCTACCAAGTATCAACTTCCTACACCTTACGGTTTCCGAGATATAGCCCGGACAAGATTTTATAGGTCAAGGTCACTACGGCAAGGTCAAAGGTTAAATCAAGGTCACACCATGACGTTGCACACCTACAACCCCTAATTAATGTCCCTGCCAAGTATCAACTTCCTACACCTTATGGTTGCTATAGCCCGGACAAGATTTTCAAACTCAAGGTCACTGTGGCAAGGTCAAATGTCAAATCAAGGTCAGACCTAGTGCTGGGAGATCGCCATGATATTACGTGTCGATGTTCGTATCGGAAATTCGTGAACAAACTTCGAACATCTCCGATTATGGAGTCAAAAGTGTAAACCAGACAGAAAAATCAAATATTAAATAACAACAAGCAAAAAACACACAAATTATCACAAATATAACAAAAATATAACCTAAAAGCCATTCACAGACGTCTCCCTCACTAACAGACCATGCTGGATGTATCTTCACTTGTGATTGGCTCATCTTATGATTACCTTGACAGCAGTGGGAAAACCCCAAAGTGTTTCTATTTAGTAGTATTTACGTTATTTTTATTGCATTCACAGCTACTTTTGACATTTTAAGTGATAAATATTTCAAATTTTTACAAAATATTATTCCGGTTAGTGTTTTATTGTGACCAAAAGGCTACAAAGAAATGAGTTTAGCAAATATCGGTTGTACTTAAAGTTTACCGGTCATTAATCGGCAATGAGCCAGCGAGCGATAATACCAAAGTTTGCAAACATCGTCCCAGCACTAGTCAGACCATGACGTTGCACACCTACACCCCCAACCAATGTCCCTGCCAAGTATGAACTTCCTACACCTTACGGTTTCTGAGATACAGCCCGGACAAACTATTTCCCGACGCCCGTCCGCCCATCTGGACACCATGGGTGAAAACAATACCCCGACAGCCCTTAAGGGCTGTGGGGTAAAAATGGGGTACCATTGATACATTTAAGTGTATAGAAGCACTGTTCAATTTTCTTTCTACTGATAAATAATATGTATTTGTCGATAAGTCAATTTTAAATATATTTTAAAAAGCTGAACTCCAGTCAACAAACTTCATTTTTTGTACAATTAGAGTGAAATTGTTTTGTTTTTTTTCGTTTGTTTGTATGATTATTTTATTTTAGCTACAAATATGGTATTTATACTGTTTGAAAGAAAAATATTTGTAGTTTCTGTTGCTTTTTGTTTGATAAAAATTCATTGGGTAGTTCCAGTGACATAGTTCTTTTGTTGCAATCCCTATTGAATATTTGTTACAGCTTTTATCTTGCGCTGGACTTTCTGGGGTTAAATATCAAGAGTTTCTGAGATTTATTATTGTTCGTCTCCCACGAAAATTCACTGTCCTGGCTTGTTGTTCCGATTGTTTCAGTGCAGAGATCAGGCTTTCTTTCGATATATAATGTTTTGAGTAGATTTGCTAGTGTACGACACCAGCACTCACTGGCTGTTTTGGAAGGATCTCGTCATGCAGGAAATCTTGCTTAACAATGGTGGACGTAAAAACTTGCCAGGAAATCGTTCAAAACCATTTAATTTTAAAATATAAAGCTTATCTTCAGTGTTATATATATTGCGTGCAGATCTACGCTTCCTGCCAACCGAAATTCACTTCTAAAGCAGAAATATTTTCTACATAAAAATCGTGTCCGTCACAACTGAAATTTGCGTCCAAATCTGAAATACTGTGTGTTTAACATACTCGGACGGCGTAATCGTGAACTCTGATTAGTTTTGGGGGCAGAATCTAACAGAATCATATTTTAGTAGCCATTACTATACAGGCTCCGACAGGGTCCCAGAATACTTAAAAATGGGTTTTTGATGCAGAGAAACCGAATGCAAATTGTCAGATAAGTTAACTTGTGAACCAGATAGCCATATATTTCCTTTTTCCCATAAATGAGTGAAATACAACATACAATCAGATTTGTCAATCCAATACTTGCTTTAACAATTTTCCTTATTTTCACAAGGGACGGGTTGGCAAGCCCACTGTCTCGGTATTGAGAGTATTTTTCAAACATACTGCCATGATTTGGTTACATATTTTGACACTCTGTAACCTCAATCTCTGTAACCAACAAAATTTGACTTCAAATAATAATTTTAACCTTAGATCTGAAAGGATTTTAATGCAGTAAAAATAGCATCAGAGATGCTCATACCCCACAGCGTGGGGAAATAGTTTTCAACACAATGAGATACAGAAGTAGTGAAACAGTACAAAGACCAGGATACTTTTACAGTAGTGTCACTTATACTAAGGTCCAAATGATGTTTAAGTAGAGAAAATAACATCCAAGAGAAACAAAATGTATGTAAAGATAAAGTATTAAAACAAGACAATTTAAAAGCAAGATGACAGCATTAATCAGTAAACTTAAAAACTATGATGCACACCTACAACTCCTAAGCAATGTCCCTACCAACTATCAACCTCCTACACTTTACAGTTTCAGAGATATTGCCTGGGCAAAATTTTAAAGGTCCAGGTCACTACAACAAGGGCAAATGTCAAATCAAGGTAACACCATGACGTTGCACACCTACACCCCCTAACTAATGTCCCTACAAACTATCAACTTCCTACACCTTACGGTTTCCGAGATATAGCCCGACAAGATTTTCAAACTCAAGGTCACTACGGCAAGGTCAAAGGTCAAATCAAGGTCACACCATAATGTTGCACACCTACACCCCCTAACCAATGTCCCTACCAAATATCAACTTCCTACACATTACAGTTTGAGAAATAGCCCGGACAAGCTTTTATAGGTCAAGATCACTACAGCAAGGTCAAAGCTCAAATCAAAGTCACATCATGACGTTGCACACCTGCAACCCCTAACCAATGTCCCTACCAAGTATCAACTTTCTACACCTTACGCTTTTAAAGATATAGCCCAGACATGATTTTACAGGTCAGTCACTACGGCAAGGTCAAAGGTCAAATCAAGGTCACACCATGACGTTGCAACACCCACAACCCCTAACCAATGTCCCTACCAAGTATCAACTTCCTACATCTTACCGTTTCCAAGATGTAGCCCAGACAAGATTTTATAGGTCAAGGTCACTAAGGCAAGGTCAAATCAAGGTCAGACCATGACGTTGCACACCTACACCCCCTAACCAATGTCCCTACCAAGTATCAACATCCTACACCTTATGGTTTCCGAAATATAGCCCGGACAAGACTTTATAATTCAAGGTCACTGTGGCAAGGTCAAAGGTCAAATCAAGGTCACACTGACATTGCACACCTACACCCCCTAACCACTTTCCCTACTAAGTATCAACTTTCTACACTTTAAGGTTTCCGAGATATAGCCCGGACAAGATTTTCAAACTCAAGGTCACTGTGGCAAGGTCAAAGGTCAAATCAAGGTCACACCATGAGGTTGCACACCTACACCCCCTAACTAATTTCCCTACAAAGTATCAACTTCCTACACCTCACAGTTTCTTAGATACAGGCCGGACAAACTTTTCCTGCCGCCCACCCACCCGGACACCATGAGTGAAAACAATACCCCGACAGCCCTTAAGGGCTGTGGGGTAAAAAGGGACTGCAGCATTGTTCTAATACCTTTCTAATGATATACTAGACCAAGGACACATCTGTGGCTAGATCCAAGATGGTTTTAAAGATAAAAAGCATTTTAATAATTGAGATATAAGCACTTTTGACTATCCTCGTTTGACCTTGAAGGAGGGGCCCAAGGTCAAATCTGACCACATCAGAAGATTCCTAGCCCATGATTTCCTGTAGGCTGGTTTCACACCCCAAACCTCTAGGACCAATAAGCGAATTATAAGCACTTTTAAGTTTCCTTATCATTTTCATTTGACTTGGATTTATTTATTTATTTGGGGTTTTACGTCACTTTCAACACTGTAAGGTCATATCACGACGGGTAGTTGGAAGGGCAGAGGAAACCAGTACATACAGTTCATTAGTGTTCTGTATTGTAAACTGCCGACCAATGGCAAGCAACTACCAGCTTTCCCACTTGAGGCCATGCTGGGAATCGAACCCCGGCCTCAGAGGTGGGAGGCGAGAGTGTTACCACTCTGCCCCCATGGCCCCTCATTTGACTTTGAAGGAGGGGCCCAAAGTCAAATCTGACCACATCAGAAGATTTCTAGCCCATGATTTCCTATAGGTAGGTTTCACGTTGCAAACCTCTAGGACCAATAATAAGGGAGTTATAAGCACTTTTCAGTTTGGCTACCCTCACTTGACCATGAAAAGGGGTCCAAGGTCATATCTGACCGCATCAGAAGATTCTCAGCCCATAATTTTCTATATGTTTGCTTCACATACCAAACCTCTAGGACCAATAATGAGGAAGATATAAGCATTTTTCATGACTGACAAAGAAATGCCTGTGACGGCCATCTGTTTTTCAAAATGAGGCCAAAAATATTCCCAGTCAAGATCTTGAAATGATGAACACATCCTACAAATTTGAGATCTCTACCTATAATAACCTTTGCTCTAAAGGCCAACAAAACTCCTTGGTGAAAGTCGAAAAAACGCCCGTGGCAGCAATCTTGTTTGTCAAAATGAGGCCAAAAATATTCCCAGGTAAGATTTTTATGGCTATGAATATATCCAGCAAATTTGAGAAGTCTAGCTATAATATTTTTCTCGTTAGAGCGTAACAGCGAAATCTCTCTACACACTACACTGGCGTAACAAAGCGAAATACATAGTATCCAGTGGATAGCATGCGGTGTATACAATAATTATATATGCATGTGTGTACCTTAACTAGTTTTTACAATATTCAGAAAAAGTGAGCGGCTATCAACAAATTTTATTGTTTGCAAAATGTGTCAGCAAGATGCTGTAGGCAAGTTGTTTTGTCAGCAAAGTGCAGGTGATTTGTTTGTCTGCAGACATGACTCAAAACTATACATCAGTATTATTGGATTCGTGTCATTTTCACACAAGGTTGGATATACCTGTGGCTCAAAGATGACCCCGTTGCTTTTTTTTTTTTTAATTTATTAACGAATACCTGCATGCACAACTCATAAACTATTCATCAAATCTGGATTACATTCTCACAAGGTAGGCTCTACATTAGAGTAATAATCTAAAATTTGCCAGAAATCTAAAATTTGCCACCTCTAAAACCTTACATATATGCTAGTTAATTCTATGAAGAGAATGATGCTTTGTTTTAAACTTGGTATATTTCAGTTCAAAAGGCCTTGATTTTGCTATACATTCAACAAATCTCACCTCAATTCATTATTATTTTTATTAGTATTTCCACACGTGGTGAATTTCAGATATATGGCGAATTTTAGATTTCTTACTGTATCCACAGGCGAGGGTTTGCGCACACTGCTTGTTGGTGATATTTTAGAAAGTTTAGGCTTTTCTCATTTTGATAAAGAATCAGTTTACCTTTAACAGAAACATCTTTTCCATTAAGTTTGGATAAACTTCCATTTGGCTCCTTTTTCTCCATCATTTGTCCTTCGGTGGATTCTGTTGAATGAAAAGAATTGCACATTCAATACACTTTTTCACTGAAAAACAAAATCAGTTTTACAATGACTGAACCTTAATCATTGATGGGAAAATCAAGTGGTATAGGCATGCAACAATGTTTCAGTATTAATCAAAAATAGCATCAGAGATGCCCGTACCCCACAGCCTAGGGAAATATTTTCAACACCATGAGATATAGAATTTTATATTACCTTTTATGGTGCTTTTATATTGTAGAAATTATTGACTTCCCTTGTATTCTTTGTACACTGTTTAAATAAAGACAATTTGAAAATATTAATAATTTTTTATCATTATCACAGGTGGGGGGGGGGTAAATTTTCATGGCGGGGGGGACTATTTTCTAGAAAATTTTGCCCCCCAGGGGGGGAGATTTTACGGGGGGGAAGATTTACTTTTACAACGGTACCAGTACAAACTTCAGGATACTTTCAGAGCACTGTCAGTTATATAAAGATCCAAACAATGTTTAAATGGAGAAATAATGTTTGAAAGAAAGATAATGCGTATAAAGATGAAGTATTAAAGCAAGATAATTCAATAACAAGATGACAGCATTAATCAGTAAACTAAAATTCAACACTCTTTACCTACATCTGCATGGCCGAATTGTGGTTTAGATGGTTTGAATATTACCATGCATACAGAAGTGGTAATACATTTAATGAACGCTTATGTGGTGTTGGAGCAAAATCTGTGGCTCACTTGATGAAATTCTATCTCTTACAATGGGAAGTTATTAAAATTCTTAATAAATTCTAATATGACTTTTGCTTAATCTGCATCAAAAGACAGACCCAAAGGTCCATGAAGATTTTAAAGGTCAAGGTCACTACGGCAAGGTAAAAGGTCAAATTAAGGTCAGACCATGATAATACACACCTATAGCCCCCAACCAACGTCCCTACTAAGTATCAACTTCCTACACCTTACGGTTTCCGAGATATAGCCGACAAGATTTTATAGGTCAAGGTCACTATGGTAAGGTCAAATCAAGGTCACGCCATGACGTTCCAAACCTACTCCCCCTAACCAATGTCTCTACCAAGTGTCAACTTCCTACACCTTACAGTATCCGAGATATAGTCCGGACAAGATTTTATAGGTCAAGGTCATTACGACAAGGTCAAATCAAAGTCAGACCATGACGTTGCACACCTACACCCCCTAACCTATGTCCCTACCAAGTATCAACTTCCTACACCTTACGGTTTCTGAGATATAGCCAGGGCAAGATTTTCAAACTCAAGGTCACTACAGCAAGGTCAAATCAAGGTCAGACCATGACATTGCACACCTACATCTCCTAACCAATGTCCCTACCAAGTATCAACTTCCTACACCTTACGGTTTCTGAGATACAGCCTGGACAAACTTTTTCCAGCCGCTGGTACACCCATCCGGACACCATGGGTGAAAACAATACCCCGACAGCCCTTAAGGGCAGTGGGGTCAAAATGCCTTCCGTACATGCGTCTGTCCGTTTGTCACATTTTTACATAAACCTTAATATCACATTCATTTATAAAGATATCTTCACCAAATTTGCAGGGAACGTTTATGGCTATGAAAACCTGTCTGTGTACAATTTTGCCTTATTTTGAAAAACAAAATGGCTGCCACAGCTGATTGTTTGAAAATCATAAAGGTGCTCTAAATCTTGAAATATTCAAGCTAGCTTCATCAAATTTGCACAAAAGCTATGTGGCTAGAAAAGGCTAGCCTGATAGTTATTTTGGCCTAGTTCAAAAAACAAATGGCTGCCATATCACATGTTTAATGTCAAATGGGGTTATCCTATTAAAAAGACCTTATATTGCCCCTAATATTACTCGTAGAGTTTCGGAATGTGAAAACAAATTGTAGGAAGTCATGGCCAGGGAATCTTTTCCAGGTGTTGAATTTCACCTTTGAACTCTGCTTCAAGGTTAAATGGGATCATAACACTAAAACATCCTTATTTCTTCCTTAGTATTTGTGCTTGGCTTCAGAATCTAAAGACAGGCCATGAAAAGTCCTGACCTACAAATGTTTTACCTGAGAAAAATTTTGGCCTTATTTTGAAAAACAAAATGGCTACATCAAATTTCTACAAAATATATATGGCTAGGAAAGTTAGTCTGATAGTAATTTGGCCTAGTGTCGAAAACAAAGTGGCTGACATTTCACCTGTTTAATGTTAAATCAGATTATCCTATTACAAAGGCCATAAATCTCCCTTATCATTGCTACTGGGGGTTCCAAATGTGAAAACAACCTAAAGGAAGTCATGGCCCGAGACTTTTTTCCAATTGCTTTTACCATTGACCCCTTCTTCAATGTCAAGTGGGGTTATCTTACTACGAAGACCTTATATCGCCTTTAGTTCTCCATTATTACTGATTCTAAGATAGGAGATAACAGCTGCAGCAGTGGCCTTGTTGCTTGTAAATCTGTCAATATACAACCAATTTTTACAATTAAAACATCATTGGAAAGGTTATTAAGTACAGACTTTATAAATTATGTCTTTTGTATATTTTATGAAAATAATTAAAATCTTAAAGTTTCTGAAATAGCCAACAGATAGCATAAAACTAGATCAGTAATCCTGTGACATATAACCTTTGACTAAATGAATGAAACAAATATTTTTCAGCAATTTAGTTGATAATTTCCTCATAATTCAGCATAAATAATGTCTTAAGTATTTTATAGTTGTGAACAACTTAATGGAGAAATGTTTTATATAACTTATTGATACTTTGATTAAGTAGCACAATTACTATTGCAGCCGATATAATTAATCCAGCCGCTGGTGATGTCTGAAATATTTGCTAAATATGGTGTTCCTACGTAACTTCAGTGTACTAAGCAGCTTATGATGTATATATAAAAAAAACTGCATGAATATTAAATAAAACGACACTACATAATGACACCCAATGTCTTCCCACATGTATTCTACCAAATGATGCTACTTTTATCACAAGCCATAAAAATAAAGTCAGTGGTATCACATCCAATACTTGTTTAAAACACTGATATAACTTCAGCGCAAATGATGGTTCCCAATACTAGATACACTAATGATAAAAATTAGGGCTGAGAACGAGTACTCGAGCCTCGATAGACGAGTCGATCTTGGCTAGTACTCGAGTCCATTTTAAGTACTCGGTTACTCGCGAGGCATTGTATTATCATCCATGTAATGCAACGTTTGTGTAAAATATGCTGCATTTCAGCATTACCGTCACATAACATCAATTAAAGTTGTTGTTTTCGCTTGAAAACCTATAACTTACTCCATAATCTATAATATCTGGTTAAATGGGAGACATTTTTCTTCAAAAGTTTCGTTTCCGGAATCAACTATTTGTTTACAGAAGACTTCTAATGGTGGGAACTAAATCTCGCGGTTACTCAAATTCGGGCCGGTTTTCAGAGGGGGAGTACTCGATGTCGTTTTTTTTGTACCCGCCACTAAAGCTGAAACGATTATTCGTACTAGTCGATTAGTAGGTTATCAAAGCACTAGTCGACGCCAATGTTATGAAGTCGGTTAATTGTTTTCCTTATATATCACCATATAGCGGATTTTACGCAATCGTTGTAACCATGGGTATCTCGAGTTAAGACCTTAAAACGTATCAAATTAAAGCATTTTATGTGCATTTTATTTTTAAAATATCAAAATATTACATTTTTGGCCAATTATCCAATAATCTGGTGAATTCTTTGGTTTTAAGCATCTCGCGATCCGCCATTTTGTTTGTTTACATCGGGAACCATCCGGAACACACGTTTTCGATATTTCTCATACATGCTAAACGTCAGAAACAATTAATCGATTAGTCGACGGTTAATGCAAGCGACTACCCGGCCACCAAAATTTGCTAATCGTTTCAGCCTTACCCGCCACAGCCCTAATAAAAATTGAGTACCAGTCTTTATAGTAACAAGAGTGGAATTGCTCTTGCTCATATACATTCCAATAAAATTATAGATTTCCTGCCATAACAACCAGAATAAGAACCTAAAAAGAGACTATCAAACATTAAAGGAAATATTACCAACTTAATTAATATTATCTGAACACAATATCTGAGCACATTGGAATCACAAAGATTTATCAAATATGTTTAGCATATTTTGTGATGTTTTGCCACCATAAATGATTTCAAAACGTTTTTATTTCTTTGGATACAACAGAAGTACACAAATGTGCAATACGTCAAAGTTGTATGTGCGCTGAAGTTACATAAAACTATTCATGCTACTGAGTATAATTTGTTTCACGTAGATGTAGACCGATTAATCTCTCAGCCAATATTTAAAAGATGGATGTATTGACGAGAGACAGATGGCATAAGTATGCAAAAAACATAAATGTCCTGAAGGGCAACAAATGGCACACATCCTGACATTAAACATGTACTAGGCTACCACCTGAGTATCAAGGATGTACCCCGCATTAAAAGAAATAAACTTTTTGCATAGTTAATGGATATATTTACCAAAATTTATTTCACTTGCAAAATTTCATCATCGTTTATACAAACAGGAAGTGCAGAAAAAGTGTCTATATTACTGCAAACACTGAAAATTGTGTTTCCTGCATCTAATTGCTTTATACTGTTAATACACTTAAGTATTGACAGTTTAATTGCACTGTCTACTATAGGTTTAAATCTACAAAGTGGCTGGTAGTGGTGTCATAATGAGCAGCGATATCGCAGATTCACCGGTGATGAAAAAAATGGACGATAATCGAGGATTAATGATCATCCGCGATGCATCTCATGAACATATTCAACCATTAACTTTAGCTTATTTTCGAAGGGATTTAATAAAAATATGGTGAAATATTCATCTAATTTCTACTTTTATGCGGTTTTGTTTTCATTTGTGATGTAACCATGGTGATGACCCTTTCCACTTCCTACAGGAAGTAAAAAAACGTAAGTTTTGTTTACTTTTTACTGCTTCAAATATCCACCATTTTAACAACTAACAGCACAAATTAACCATAAAAAAAATCTATTTTATTTCAGTATTAGTTGTCAATGCACATTATATAAAGAGCAAATTTAGGTTTAATTTGTGAAACGATGACAGCGCGTCATCGCTCACTGTTTTGTTCATGGTATCGAGACATCATATACCCAGACGATGACACCACTAGTGGCTGGAGTACGGTAAATCACCGCACTCGAGAAGAAATTCCACAGTACGGTAACATTCATTTGCCGTATTCCAGTAAATTAACAGGAGTGCGGTTCAAGCTGTTATCCTAATAACCTCATGGAGTGAAGGAAATATGAGACCATGATGGGTTTTTTTTTTAAATACAGAAAATCTAGCCAACCAGTCTATTTTTCGTCTGCAAAGGTGATTAATTTTAATTAACCAATGAAAACAATTGTTGCTGAAACCTGATATAAAACCTCACCCGAGACAAATATTTTACTCTTATCGCAACTACTGTTGAAGTTTTCTAGCAATATTTTACAAATAGAATATCAAATGGTAGTACTTCCACACACAGACTTAAGGAAATATGAGGTTAAGATGGGTATTTCTAGCCATATTCTACAAATGGAAGATATAGCCAACCAATCTATTTTTCATCTGCAAACGTGATTAATTCAATTAATCAATGAAAACAATTGTTACTGAAACTGCACTCGAGACAATTTCTGGAGTGTGGCAATCCGTACTGCAGCATATTTTCTACGAAGTGGCTAACGAACGGGGACCCGGTCAATAGATGTTACAAACGAACGGGTCCTGTTATATTCTGTGTACAAATCTGTATGTAAGCCTGCCTCAAATAGCCTTTTATTTTGATGGTCCATTATCTCATTGGTTAATTAGTTGGTACTAATTGATGAAATTGTCCGTGTGGCTAGCCTGACTTTGTCAGTTGCAAGATCTCATGTAGGTATGTTTCAATTAGTCTTTTAATTTGATTGGCTGATTATCTGGATTGGTTTAATAGTTGCTATGCTAAATGATAAATTGTCTGGTGTAACTTAAACTCCCCTCTCAGGTGATTGCTAAGGGGTGTAATTAAATTCAGATTTGAAACTTTTCTGACATGATTACTGATTGCCAACCTGAGTAAACAATCAAATTATCGAAACTCTTCTGCAGTTATTAATTTATGTCATAATAAATTAACATCACATACATGCACTCACTTGTAAAATATGATGGGACCCAATCGATAGCTAACGTTTCTAACGAACGGGGACCCGATCAATAGACTCTTGCTATTTTCTAGGGAAGCGCTCTTAAATCTACCCAAATTATGTAGGTACATTCTTCCCAGAATTGTCTATTTCTTCAACACAAGAAATGTGCATTTCTCATGTACAAGAAACGACGCCTGTAAGTTCAGTTGATCCCCAAAATGCCATCCATCAGTTTTAAAAAGGCATATTTTGGGACAGAAAACTCGGTCTAACATAGATGTAGCTCAAAGAAAAAAAGTGAAATTGGACAAGATTACAGATATCAGCCATTCCAGATTTACACAGAAAACAAATACCGTAAATTTCCAAAATAACGCCCAGGTTCAAATAAACGCCTGGTTCAATTTAACGCCTGGTACCAGGCACACTGTTTACAATTTATTACATTGTTTTTTGTATTTCAAAAGAACGCCTGGTTCAATTTAACGCCTGGTCTGATGCCATTTGAAAATAATTAATGCCTGGGCCATATTTTGGAAAAATACGGTACATGCGAACTCTGTCCCTCGCCAATGCGTACCATCAGTTTATCAATAACAATTTGCGACAGGACAAAAACTCGGTCTACTGCTCAGCCAGTGAATTTCGTCACCCCAGTGAAGTTTGTCACAAGGTATACATGTATGCCGAAAGTTTACAGGAAAAACTCTTTAATATTGCCACAAAATGGAGGTGAGGAACTTCACTGGGGTGACGAAATTCACTGGCTGAGCAGTAACGTTATCCTTTTAATGAAAGGGTCCAAGTTTTTATAGAATTGGCCTGAGTTGGCTGAGGTCCGAGTTGACCAGTTTCCCTGGATACCATGTGGGGAAACTTGACGGAGAAGAATTGGACCGATTGTCAGTGGGGCTATCCAGTCCTCGGTCCTCAAACGGTGATTATCCGCTCCCGCCAAAATAATAAATTCTGAACCAGTCTCCTGGAATATACTTATCGTACACATTCACTTGAACAAGTAATTGTAAATCGTATATACGTACTTTAACTGAAAATGGTTACTCAGATATCCCAAGTAAGAACTTGCCTGTTTCGAGAACAAAAGGATTACTGAACAGCGTGACAAGTGTTTACCACAAACTCTAGCCGAAAATAAATATCGACCATCCGTTGAAGTAAAAAATAAATAAATAAATGAACTACATGTACATCATAAACTACTTCTTGAAAAGGAAGGAAGAGGCTCAAATAGAAATACTTTTTTCTATCCTAAAATAATAATGTTTCTTTATAAAGCCGTAACAGTTGTTCATTTTATAATGTCTCCCAAATGATCATACAATCTTATCTAATCCAATATGTTGCTTTGCAGGGGCAATATCATCCCCACAAGATGGAACTCAGTGCACTAAATCAACAAAAGAATGAGAAAAGGGTTATAATGAAGGAACGTTTTACATCAGTTATCCAGATTTGTAAGTGTGAATGAGGGAAATACGATGAGGGAAGTAAAAAATTGTTTGTGTGATTTTGTGACCATTCTTGTAAAAAAGGAGACCCCAAAAGCTCAAAAGCTTTATTTTGGGCAGTTCATCTGGTATTTCCAGAGGACAGGATGGAGCAGCTTTTCACTAAAGTAAATTTATATACTGCATGTTTGTCATGTTTTACAATTTTGTAGTATGTGATAAACCCAATTTTGAATTGCAAACTGTTACATGCAGGGAGCCCCTGAAGAGTTTATTGTTGTGGGGTTATGTGTAAAAACCTTGAGGATAGAGTGAATATCTTGCACAGTGAATCATGAACACATTGAAGGCCTCTGAACTAAAATGCTGTGAGTGAGACAGATGGGGGAAGAGCGAAAATAAATGTATATGACCAAAAACAGAAGCCTTGGGGATGCCAAATTTAACCTGAAAGGAGTTTACATAATATTAAGTACCCAGGCTGACAAGGAGCTGCCCAACAAGTATGATCTGAATCAGCCATGTCTAGATCACTTATGCCATAGCATTGATGCAACCTGTCAACTGAATGGTGTGGTAATTGGTGTCAAAGATGGGAGAAAGATGAAAAAGAAGTTTGAGCCGTTATGTTCCCTATATAGCTGCATGTTGGGAAGAAGATCATATTTTATGTTAAAGAGGGCATTCTACATGCAGGCTAATAGAAAGCCAGTAAAACATGCCTCATCTTAGCTAGCTATTTTGAGAATGAGATGCTAGAGCTCTCCACTAAGAACTCTTGAACATTTTTTTTTTTTGTTGAGGGTTGATGAGTGAGTTCCAAAGGAGAAGTTGACTATAGTGAAAAGCTTTGCGTTTGGCTGTTGAAAAAGAGAAGTACCTGATTAGGCGACCTCCCTGAGATAAGCCCAGGTAAAAATAGATTTAATCTAGTTTTCCGACTTGGTAAACACTTCAAGTGCTGTTATCCAAACTGAACTTTGAAATTGATGGGTGTACATGTTTCTTAGAGATGGAGAAAACACTGATGTGGGAGAAATTTGAGGAATTTTATTTTTTAATTAAAGAAACTCCCACATGGTAAGTTGGTATACTGGTAAACTTAAACAAGTGAAAGTCCTACATGGTAAGTTTGCAAGTTGGTATACTGGTATTATCTACCCAAGGTAGTCATTAAAAGAAAACAACTTAAGCAACAGAACCTTATGGTTACACAGCTCTTCTCAGGGCTTCCACAGTAGCAGTTCTCATGAACTCCTGTGGTGGAAGAAAGAAGATGAAGAAGAAGATGCCCTCTCTTCCTCCTGGAAACAAGTTAAGACATCTGACAACAAAAAAAATACCTGAAACCCGCACATGCAGCAAGTGGATACCATGTCAAGAAATACAAAGGAAACAAGGCAGGCAAAAAACACCTTCCTAGGGATGTCAGACCTAATCTGCCTGTGGTGGATATCATACATCAGGAGTCAGAAATCAGAATTAAATTCCACTGGACACACTTAGAAGAAAGAAGCAAGGTAAAGCACCACTGACCTAAGTATTCATGTAGAATTGAATACACAGAGGGGGCTCCAGGAGCAGGGGGAGCATCTTGCTCCAGGAGTTGCTCCCGGGAGCAGCAAATAATCACTGATAATGACTCAGAATTGAGCTATCAGGTGAACAACAGCTGATGCTCCTGAAGCACTCCAAAACCCTGAGACCCTTCCACATTATCATCACAATGAATTCAATACAGCTTTAAAACCCAAGAGCCATAATCTAACCAAGTCTCCCTGAGCAGATGATTTATTTGCTCCTGGAGCAACAGGAGTGGGCTCCCAGAGCAGGAAGAAATTGTGCTCCCAGAGCAGAGTGAAACCATGTGCTCCCAGAGCAGGAGGACCTTTTTTCCCGGAGCAGGGCCTTGCTCCCAGAGCTACTGCAAAATCAGTGACCTCTAGAGCTGCTCCTTCCATAAGCCCACAGTTGCTCCCGGAGCAGCAACATCCTATTATCCCTTATTGACACCCCTCCTATACTAAACACCACCTTCTCCCAGCTATTATTTGCTATGAATAAATGTTAATGGTATAAAATCTGCATATTGTTTTCTTTAAAATCAAATGAACTATTTCGCTGTTTCCATATTTCCCATGTTTTCTTTGTTATGAAATACTTTAGAAAGACCCAAGGTGTTTTTTACAAACACATCAGAGCAGTTCAGAGCTCAGACCATGCAAGAATGCCAGCTGGAAGTGAAGAGTAGATAAGCTCCTTCATTGCAGATGACTGAATAGCCAGCTGAAATTGTAGATTACTTAAGCTTCTCCCCAAACAGGCTACAGGTGTGCCACCAGGATGTGAAGAGTAGATAAGCTTCTTCATTGCCGATGACCAGCTTGAGCTTTAGCTGTGTAGAGTAGATAATCTTCTTGTTGTAGGGACAGCATCAGCTGAAGGACTGATCTTCATGCAGATAACTGGCAAGTCAGAGAGTACTCACATGGAGAAAACCATAGATAAGGTGTTTACTTCTCAATCAGTCTGTTGAACAAACTTACTCTGTGTGCTAAAGTGTTCAGGGAGAATTCAGAAGTAAATTCCCTCATTTCAATCACCCATAATTTGCATCCATATTCATCCTTGGAGGAGACTGGCCCTCTCCCTTATATCATTGAAAGATTTGTCAGCGGGAATAATGATGCCCGTTTATTGTATGGGGACTGGTTACTCCCCAGATCCGGAGTGCTGCTGTGAAATGTTTGCAAAGTGGTGGTACTGCCAGTTGATAGCCATGGAGGCTATTGTGAAGAAAACCCCTGTTCATGCATGTCCAGGTGAAGTTTGATTGGTGACACCTGAGGTCAGCGATTCACCATGCATGATTGCAGGTACATTATTTGTGTTTATTATATTAATTTTTCTAAACAGAGTTACAATCTGTTATTGCTTTTTCTGAACAGAGTTACAATCTGTTAAAGAAACAAAATAAATAAAATTCCCATTGCCAGAGTTAAAATTACGATATTCAAAAGTACAATATAATATATGACTTTGTTTTACACATTTTTTTATGTATACATGTACAGGATCTCATAAGCCTTGGGTATGAAGTTTAATTTATATAAGATGTGAAAAATCTTTGCTGTTTAAACCTTGTTTATTTATATTATTTATCACCTGCTTACCTACAGTAAACTACGTATAGAAGAGCAATGCTGGCTTAAATATATATATCACAACATGTGGTGGCATTATGGAGTGGCATTTTGCGGTGGCGTTATGGTTTGGTGGCGTTCTGACTGGTTTCCTTTTAAAGTCGTCGGGAACCAGACTAAGTAAATTCCGAGCTTTGTAGTGTCGCCCAGACTCGAACTTGTTTTCTTGATTTTTACGGTTCCCCGCAGATAGATCTAGTATCATGTAAGTATCAGTATGTAGCATAGATGGTCATTAAATGCCCAAGAGTTATTTGTCGCTTGCCATTGTGTCATTTCATTGACGAATAGACCAAGTTTCGGATTCATGTCCAATATTTTGCTAACTTTGCAAACTCTGTGCTTCGTCAGCAGACCAAGCAATGAATCAGGCATGCAGCGTCATCATATTTGTGTGCTGTGTTGTATATAATAGACAGATTAACTGTTTGTGTTCAATTGAAGATCTTGAAGTTGTCCATGCATTTGGCTTTCCAGTTGTTTTGTTAATTTATTTTGTAAATTTTAATTTCAGTGTGGACCTGTGGCAGCCATGGATTCTGATAACATGGATGTTTCTGGACAGTCTGAAATTCCACAGTCATCAAAGCTTGATGAGAAGCAAGTCTGTAACAGTGCTGGTGGATTTGTGTACAAAGTTAATGACATGAATCGACTTCGAAGGTTTCTGTGTCTTGGGAGTGAAGGTGGTAGCTATTACATTAGTGAAAAAGCATTGGGCTTAGAAAATGCAATGACAATTCAAAAAATGATTAATGATGGAAAAGGTGCCAGTGTTGTGGATGAGGTGGTCAACTTCAGTGTAGAAGGCAGAGCAGCCAAGCAAAACCAGATTTTATTTGCCCTTGCAATGTGTGCCAGACAGGAAAAGGACAAGAAGGTAAAGCGGCTGGCATATGAATCTTTACCAAAGGTGTGCAGGATTCCTACACATTTATTCAGTTTCATTGAATACAGTGAGAAGCTAAGCAAGGGAACAGGCTGGGGCAGAGCTCATAGGAGAGCCATTGGAAACTGGTACCTTCAGCATAGAGATCAACCACTAAAACTAGCGATGCATGTCACCAAGTACAAAAATCGCAATGGCTGGTCACATAAAGATGTTTTGCGACTAGCACATCCAAAACCTGACAGTGATGGAGTTGCAGCTGTTGTGAAGTATATCATTAAGGGAATAGATGTTGCTAAAGACAACTTCATTAAGCCAGATGTTGACCCAAGTATGGAAAAAATGTTTGCATTTCTTCAGGCTACAGAGGATATAAAGAAAAAGAAGGATGCTGATGAAATTGTGACAATGATACAAGAGTATGGTCTGGTGCGGGAGCATATTCCAACAGATATGCTGAAGAATAAGCAGGTGTGGCAAGCACTGTTGGAGAAGATGCCAATGACAGCTATGATAAGAAATCTGGGCAAAATGTCTTCTATTCAGTTACTAGCAGAAGGCAGTGATGAAGCAGAACTTGTATGTCAGAAATTGAGCAACACTGATTCACTGAAAGCTGCCAGGATTCACCCTTTTAATCTGCTTGTAGCACTTCATACATACAAAAAGGGGAGAGGGGACAAGGGAAAGCTTAAGTGGATGCCAAATCCCAAGATAGTCACTGCTCTTGATTCAGCATTCTACCAGTCATTTAAGTTTGTAGAGGCTACTGGACTACGTTTTCTACTTGCTCTTGATGTTAGTGGGTCAATGTCATGGGGAGAAGTAAATGGAAGCAGTGCAGTTAATCCACGTGAAGCATCTGCAGCCTTGTCTATGGTCACAGCCAGGACTGAAAACATCTGTGATTTTGTGGGCTTCTCTACAGGAATTGTCCCCATTCCCATTAATAAATCAATGGATCTGACAACTGTGATATCTACAGTAGAAAGAGTACCTATGGGAGGAACTGATTGTGCCCAGCCGATGCTCTGGGCAATGGAAAAGGGGAAGATGTATGATGTTTTTATAGTTTTCACTGATTGTGAAACATGGGCGGGCAAAATCCACCCCGCAGAAGCATTGAGAAAGTACAGGGCCAAAAGTGGCATTTGGAATGCCAAGCTGATTGTTTGTGCCATGACCAGCAATGGGTTTACATTGGCTGACCCTGAAGATCCAGGGATGTTAGATATGGCTGGATTTGACTCTAATGGTCCAGAAATCATGAGAAACTTTGTGTTGGGATTAATCTAGGTTTTTACATCTGTATTGTGTATGTTAAATAGAATTTCTGTGCATGTTAATTGTTCACTGATAAATCCAAACTGTGATTTTTGTATAGATCTATCAAGTGTACACATTGCATTGTCGGAATTCATTCTTTATTAGTGCAATCGCTTTACATTGATGGTTATAATGTTCTATTAACATGTATTATTTTTCATGATTATTTTAATTTGTTAGGTCTCAGCTGGCATTAATTGTCATAAACGCCCATCCCCAACTTTTAATTTTGCAAATATTTGGTCACGCGGCCCATGGGCGCTGTATAGCGTTGTTACAGTATATCTCATTTTTCCAAATAGCCTTAGCTGTTTGACTGACAATCACATAATAATATGATGTTAACATCTATGAGTTGATTATGTTTGTTAATAGAATGACATATCTGTTCAACAGGTATTTTTGTTCCATTCTGTTAATAATTTTAACCTGTTCTAAATAAGGGATGGGTTGATGGCCCTGATATCACAGTATCAAATGCATTTTACTGAAATACTGTCATGACTTCTTACAACTACTGACTTGTCAACACATAATTGAAGGAAAACTTAGAATATGGAAACAAACCCAAAGTCTGAAGGAATTGCACACTTTTATCCCATATTATCTCCTGCCCGGCTCGCTGGCGGGAGATTATAATTTGCACCATGTGTGTGCGTGCGTGGGTCACGCAGTTTTCTCTGAAACTACTACAGTTACACATTTTTGGTAAATAAATTTTTACGCTCTTCAAAATTTTTTTGGTATGGTGAACTTTGGCCTACTTTTGAAGTTTTGAGTGAGTAATAGCACTTTTACCTAATACAATTATATGGCTTGTAACTCTCAAACTATTGCATTTAGAGTATTTTGTTGCAATATGTTGTTCAGCTACTTTCTCTACAGCTACAACATGGTCAGTAGTTTGGAAGTGTATCTCCATAGAGCAAGTGATGTAAATTCGCCAGTGGATGTAAATTCGCCACTTTTTGGTTTTTGTCAATTGTACAGCACAAATATGGAAAACATGTCATAATTATGTTACATATACATAGAAAAAATACTTATCGATTCCCCTACAAGATTTCATAGTTCAACATTTTATCTTTTTACAGTATTAAGTAGTGCTGGGACGATGTTTGCAAACTTCGGTATTATCGCTCGCTGGCTCACTGCCGATCAATGACCGGTAAAATTTAAGTAGAAACGATGTTTGCTAAATTCATTTCTTTGTAGCTTTTTGGTCACAATAAAACACCAACTGTATTTATATTTGGTAAAAATATGAAATATTCATCAGTTAAAATGACAAAACAAGCCGTGATGCAATAAATCTAACGTAAATGGAAACACCTTGGGGTTTTCCCACTGTTGTCGGGGTAATCATAAAATTAGCCAATCACAAGTGGAGATACATAAAGCATGGTCTGTTAGTGAGGGAGACGTCTGTGAATGGCTTTTATATTATATTTTGGTTATTGTATTTTTATCATTTGACAATTGAAACACAACAAAAAGGAAATAGAATGATGTTCTTTACTTTATTTCTGTATTGTGTTAAACTTAAATATATGCTTTACTTACATAATTTATTTTTTACGTAGCTTATAGTTTGGGGTCTTTTCATCACAAAGAAGATATAAAACAAAGACACATAAAACTCAATTCTTGGTTTATAAAGTCACAAGAAAACAGAGAATATAGGCAGGTGTCCACTCATCCATCAACTTCTGTTGGTGAAATAACTACACATATTTGAGAGAAACAGTGTTAGCCTTTCTAAACACGTAATACATTTGAACTAGGAAATACTGAAACTTATATAATATTTACAGATAACACATACAACTTCAAGTAAGTAAAGTATCGCACAGCAACATACACAGAATTATACATCATGTGACTGCATTTAACTTGGACAAGACTGTGTTGTAGACTTAGCCTTCTACACTCCCCCCATCAGGCTACTGCAGTGTAGCATGATAACTGAAATTTAATTAAAAAAAAAAAAAAAAGTCAATTTTCTCAATCAATTAGTAACCCTTTTAAAATCCAAATGTCCTGTAAATATGGCTTTTCTACATGCACAACTATAAATTTTAAATGAATATGTACACATACTATTATATACAGTAAACAGAACTATTTGGCACTCTCTAACAGTGCTAGTTTAGTAATTGGTCGAACCTTTAAGCCATTTTTGTCTTTAATTGTCACCTTTCTGACATTACCATCAATGTCTTTTGATACTTCAACCTTTGCAAGGGGCCAGCATCCACGTGGATATCCCTCACCAAACATAAGTACCAAATCCCCAACCTTAAGATTTTGTTTTGGCAAAAGCCATTTTTGGCACAGTTGCAATGATGGGACATACTTTTTTAGCCATCGTTTCCAGAAAAGATCAGCCAAAAACTGTGCCTGTCTATGGTAGGCCTTTGGTACATTTTCCGCCTCATACAGTGGTTTACAAACATTACCCCGAAGCAACAGGATAAGATTTGGGGTGAGTGGTGTCTGGTCGTCCGGGTCATCTGACACCTTTGTCAGTGGCCTGTCATTTAGAATTTTTTTCAGCCTCACAGAAAAAGGTGTTTAAATTGTCCTCCCTCATTTCTTGTTCGGTTGTCACACCAAGAAGCGTCTCACAAATGCTTCTAATAAGTCTTTCATAGTGACCACCATGGTGTGATCCAAGGGGAGGATGGAAATGCCAAATAAATCCTTTGCTTTGTGCATAACTACCAGCTGGGCCATCTAAAGAAGTTACTGCATTTTGAATCTCCTCTTGAGCACCCTTGAAATTTGTTCCGTTGTCACTAAATCTTTTCTGGTTTACCACGTCTGGCAATAAACCTCGAGAGGGCACACAAGAATGCAGATGCTTCCAAAGAATTGACACATTCAATATGAATAGCTCTTGTGGCCAAACACACAAAAACACAACCATACCGTTTGAAACGTTGCCGGCGAACTTTACAGTAGAAAGGACCAAAGTAGTCAAGTCCAACATACTGAAAGGGAAATGATGGAGTTCCTCTTTCTTCTGGAAGGGGACACATCACTTGTTGAAGTGGCCTTGCATTTTTCTCCTTGCAGAGTCTACATTTAGAAATCACATTTCTAACAGCACTTCTTCCACCAATAACCCAAAACTTTGCCCTAAGTCGGGTTAGAACATAATCTGGGCCCATGTGAGCTGATAACTTGTGTTCTTGCCAAATAATCAGTTTTGTGAGGCTTGACCCTTTGGGAAGTATGATGGAAAATCTCTCATCATAAGAAAGATGGTCCACATTTGAAAGTCTGCCATTCACACGGTAAATACCTTGCTGATCAAGGAAGGGCCTGAGCCGTTTCAAGTGATCTACAGGAAATGAATGTTGCTCATGCCGAATTAAGGCCAACATTGCTTCTTTCTCATTGGAAACTTTATTGTTATCTTTGCTTGTTAAATCTTGTCTGTGTCTGAGAACACTCTTGGAGAAAAGCATTAACCTCACAGTAACATTGAGTAATCTTGGGAGCTCTGAATAATGTTCTGTGAGTCTCGTCAGCAAACATAGATGCTTTTAAGTTGCAGGATGTGGTGTTTCAATATCAGTCAAGAATATAGGACTGGAACATTTCACATCAGATTGTTCCGGCCATCTTTCAGGTGGGAGAGTCAAGAATGCTGGGCCCGTGACCCAAGTTTGAATCTTTTTGGAAAAATCCTTTGGATGAATTCCACGTGAACCAATGTCAGCTGGGTTGCATTTTGTTGGGACATATCGCCATTGTTGACTGTCTGACATTCCCAGAATTACTGCCAATCTGTTTGTCCAGTAAACTGGGAATCTCTTATCAGTTGCAAACAGACAGCTCAAAACAGCCTGACTGTCACACCAGTAGAAAGTGTCATCAATTTGAATATTAATACACTTTTTCACCTTATCCACAAGCTTTGTCAACAATGCTGCAGCATTGAGTTCTAATTTAGGAATAGTCGCAGCAGAATTATGACCCTTGAGCTTTGGGGCGACTCTAGACTTGCCAATCACAAAGGAAGAAGCAACTTGTCCACTAGTGGACACTTGCCGAAGGTAAACAACAGAAGAATAACCAATATTGCTGGCATCACTGAATCCAGGAATAGAAATGTGTTTTGGCCTATCAAAGGAGTCTGAATCAGGTTTGTAGCAGCGCAACAGCGAAAACTGGGAAATGAGTTGAAGCCCAGACATGAATTCGTGTAAGCATTTTGCAATGTCTGGATCAGGATCATCCCAACCTACTGTGGTTTTCTCTTGGAGCATTGCCTTCACTGGACGTAGAACAGGAGAAACTATTTCCAGTGGATCATATACCTTGGCAGCCACTGACAATAATGACCGCCGAGTAGGAACTTGAAAATCATCTGGGATTGAGCAGGGTATACCTAGCTCATCTGTTTCAACATTCCAACTTAGGCCAAGGATTGAATGATTGACTTCAGACTGACCTAGACCTTGGTCTCCCTCAGGAATTGCATCAACTTCATTCTTTGAGTTTGACACAAACTTTGTAAGATGGAAACCACCTTCACTCAATAAGGCAGAGAGACCAGAAACAAGGGAAATGGCTTCACCTTCATACTGAACTGATGAAGCTTGATCATCAACATAAAGGTCTTTTGTCAATACATCTGAAAGCACTGAATCTTCAGTTCTGTTTGCCAGGTCATGAACACAAAGATTGGCAATGAAGCCAGAAGACTTTGCCCCATATATGTGGACTGCAGCTCAATACTCTGTTGGAGCTTTGGATATCTCATCATCAGGCCACCATAAGATTCTGAGTGCACCTCTATCTTTGGGAGGGACCTTGACATTCAAATACATCTTACGAATGTCTGAAGTGACAGCATACCTGTATCTACGGAATCTGATGAGAACATCAGTCAACTGGTTCAAGAGATCAGGTCCTTCATAAATGAAGTCATTTAGAGAAACAGCACAGTCCCAAACAATTCTCAAGGTACCCTTTCTTGGGTGCCAAACTGGATGATGGGGTATGAAATGACACAAATCAGAATCATCTGACCTACCTGGTTCAATGAAGCCAGAATCTATGAATTTTTTCATCTCATTTGAATAAGCAGTAAAAAGCTTTTGATCTTTCTGAAATCTCTTTGCGAGGCCATTCAAACGCCTTAAAGCGACTTCTGTTTGAAGGTAGATTGATAGGGTTTTGTTTCCATGGAATACCAACACAAAACTTTCCATCTGTGATGGTCATTGAAGATTTGGCCAAATCTAAAGCATGATTATCCTCAATGGATGGACCTACCTTTGAACTGAATAATGAGCAATCTTTGAAGTCATGACCAAAAACCCCTTCTAAGTAAAATTGGGATTGTGTCAGTGTTGTTGGGGGAATGGTCAATTAGAAATACATTTGGCTCAGTCAGCACCCCACAGAATTGCCCACTTTCACCTACCGCCTTGGGACCCACTAAATCCCAACCAAGTGTAAGGCGAACAGCATAAATTTGCCCATCTGCACCTTTTCTTTGCTCATATTGGTGAAAAGCTTTAGGAACACCAGAACCTATGAGTAAATCAATCTGATCTGAATTTGTACAGCTTGGGATTTCTATCCCTTTGAGATGTTCCATACCATGAATGTCTGACTCTTTGAACACTGAATTCATTGATACAGGTATTTGTTTGACAGTTAATACATCATTCACTTGAACACTGTTTTGCATATCTTGAGAATACACCTTAGTTCCAGAAAGCTTGCTACCTTCAACAACATAATTTCCTGTAGCAACATTGAATGTGGTTTTGTATCGCGTACCAGGCAAACCTAATCTCTTTGCCAACCTTTCAGAGCACAAATTGACACATGACTTTTGATCTACAATGGCCTTACATTTATACAATGCATCTGAACCTTCAACAAACACATTCACACAAAAAATACCAGCAATGCTGTTTGACTCATCATTCTTTGTAACATTCAACACTGTATCTGAACTAGAAACCACATTACTAGCATTTTGAATGCACTGACATGCTGTTTTGAAATCATGGTCATGCAAAACATTATTGTGTTTGCCTGCACATTGCCTGCACATGCTTTTACGCTTACATTTACTTGCAATATGTCCTGGATGAAGACAATTTCTACATAAGCTCTTTTGAGACACAAGGTCATACCTAGATTTCAGGCTCAACTGGAGAAATTCAGGGCACTGATTCAAGTAATGATCATTTTTACAAAGCACACACTCTACTGATCCAGTACTTATTGAATAAACTGGTTTTGAAATCTTCTTGTCTTTTTGAGAGTTCGCAGGATAGTTGGCAGCACTTGCAGTTGCATACTCATTGTCTCTGGATCGAATGTAAGATTCTACTATCTTGCACATGTGTGAGACACTTGGCCTTTGATCCTTCTCTTGCAGTTCAAAAAGTTTGTCACTCCATTTACCTTGTATGGGTCTTGGCAATCTTTTGTAGACCCTAACCAGTTTCTCCGTTGCTACCAGTTCTTCTGATGATCCATATTCAGTGAGTGTTGTCTCAGCCTTCCTCATGCTAATAACCAAACTCCTCAGGTTGTTGAAGTCACCTGGTGTGATGTTTGGTCCATTTGTACACTCATCCATTACAGCTCGCACAGTCTGGTGTTTTCGTCCAAACATTTCTCTCAATACGTCTGGCTGCATGATAGGCTTCCGATGCATTTGAACATTGCAGTAAGTAGGCTATGGAATCTCGCGCTTTGCCTGTGCATGTATCCACTAGAAGAGCAAGGCACTGTTTGGCATCAGAAACATTTGGTTCAACATATGTTTCAACATATGACATATACTCTGCAAATGTGCTGGGATCACCATCAAACTTTTTGGTTTCATGGTCAAAGAAACTTTAAAGGACTTGATAAGTTCTTCAGTCTTTTCATGACCATCTGTATGAGTAGAATCACTTGTCTTGGGTTTTGTTCTCATAACCCTGGAACGTATGTCATTTACCATGTCATATTTATCTGTGAGAAGATCTTCCACTATGGGATCTGGTTCACTGGACATTGAAATAGCTTCACATCGTTCCTCAAGCACTTTATATTTTGCTTCCAGTTCTTCAATTGTTTTATTGAGAGCAGCACTGGGACTTCCAGAGTCAAGTAGTTTGCATAGGCTATTGAATGTCCTGGTGAATGAAGACTGTGCAATGATCTTATCTTATTCAATTCTTCTGCAGAAGCTAATTCTGCAGTTTGTGTTGAACCACTGGAACCTTCTGTGTCTGTCATGATGATCTTTAGATGCCTGAACTGAACACTGAATGAATAAATATCCTTGAAGTGTGAAGCAATAATATACTGCTGATCAAGTTAGAGTACACTTTCGAATGAATTACAAAAAGAGAATAACATCAAGATCCCAGTATCCTAATGAACAGAACATAGAGAATTGTTGGCACAGTCTTTTAGAATAAATCCTTTGTTCCACAAGTGAAGCATATGGAGATTGAATTATGCAGTTATATTCCCCTATAAGCTACTGTATTTTTATCATTTGAGAATTGAAACACAACAAAAAGGAAATAGAATGATGTTCTTTACTTTATTTCTGTATTGTGTTAATCTTGAATATATGCTTTACTTACATAATTAAGCGTCCCGCAAGGGACGCTTGTTTGTGTATGGGAGACCTTCAGGCTCCGCCGGCTCCGCATTTTGTTTTCCTTATAACTCTGTAACCGTTAGGCGGATTCTTTTCAAATTTGGCAGGTTTAGGCAGTAGCCTTGGGGAATTTTTTTGAATATGCTGCAGTGACATTTCAACCAATCAGAGAGGTCACATGACCAAAAATGTCTTTTTCGATGGGGAAGCTTGTCCAGATGATAACTTGAAAGGAATTTTATCAATTCACCTGAAACTTGGCAAATACATTCATTCTATTAAAATCTGGAAATCATTAGATTTTGGCATTGATTGGTCAAGAAATGGCCGAGTAATTAATGATTAATTAATCATTACGAATTTTCCAAATAAGGAAAACACAAAAATGCTTATATCTCGAAAACCGTGCTAGATAGAGCGATTTCGACGAAATTTTTGACCCGCAGGGTATCTCTGCGGAGTAGTTCTCCCAATTTTCAAAAAAATTTTGTCTCGCCCCCAAAAAAATTTTTATCTCGCCAAAAATGGCGGCCATTTTGAATTTTCGCAAAAATTGCAAAACACAAAAATGCTTATATCTCGAAAACCGTGCTAGATAGAGCGATTTCGACGAAATTTTGGACCCACAGGGTATCTCTGCAGAGTAGTTATCCCAATTTTGAAAAAAATTTTATCTTGCCAAAAATGGCGGCCATTTTGAATTTTCGAATTTTTCGCAAAATTGCAAAACATAAAAATGCTTATATCTCGAAAACCGTACTAGATAGAGCGATTTCGACGAAATTTTGGACCCACAGGGTATCTCTGCAGAGTAGCCATGCCTATTTTAAAAAAAAAAAATTTGTCTCGCCAAAAATGGCGGCCATTTTGAATTTTCGAATTTTTCGCAAAAATTGCAAAACATAAAAATGCTTATATCTCGAAAACCCTGCTAGATAGAGCGATTTCGACAAAATTTTTGACCCACAGGGTATATCTGCAGAGTAGCCATGCCAATTTTCAAAAAAATTTTATCTCGCCAAAAATGGCGGCCATTTTGAATTTTCGAATTTTTCGCAAAAAATTGCAAAACATAAAAATGCTTATATCTCGAAAACTCTGCTAGATAGAGCGATTTCGACAAAATTTTTGTCCCTTAGGGTATCTCTGCAGAGTAGCCATGCCAATTTAAAAAAAAAAAAATTTGTCTCGCCAAAAATGGCGGCCATTTTGAATTTTCGAATTTTTCGCAAAAATTGCAAAACATAAAAATGCTTATATCTCGAAAACCCTGCTAGATAGAGCGATTTCGACAAAATTTTTGACCCACAGGGTATATCTGCAGAGTAGCCATGCCAATTTTCAAAAAAATTTTATCTCGCCAAAAATGGCGGCCATTTTGAATTTTCGAATTTTTCGCAAAAATTGCAAAACATAAAAATGCTTATATCTCGAAAACCCTGCTAGATAGAGCGATTTCGACAAAATTTTTGACCCACAGGGTATATCTGCAGAGTAGCCATGCCAATTTTCAAAAAAATTTTATCTCGCCAAAAATGGCGGCCATTTTGAATTTTCGAATTTTTCGCAAAAAATTGCAAAACATAAAAATGCTTATATCTCGAAAACTCTGCTAGATAGAGCGATTTCGACAAAATTTTTGTACCTTAGGGTATCTCTGCAGAGTAGCCATGCCAATTTTCAAAAAAAATTTGTCTCGCCAAAAATGGCGGCCATTTTGAATTTTCGAATTTTTCGCAAAAATTGCAAAACATAAAAATGTTTATATCTTGAAAACCCTGCTAGATAGAGTGATTTCGACGAAATTTTTGACCCACAGGGTATCTCTGCAGAGTAGCCATGCCAATTTTCAAAAAAAAATTTCTCGCAAAAAATGGCGGCCATTTTGAATTTTCGAATTTTTCGCAAAATTGCAAAACATAAAAATGCTTATATCTCGAAAACCGTGCTAGATAGAGCGATTTCGACGAAATTTTTGACCCACAGGGTATCTCTGCAGAGTAGCCATGCCTCCACCTACTCAAAATGAGTAAATGTGAATTATCTCTAAAAGTATTGCAGATAGCCAATTTTTCTCAAATAACTCATTCACCTACTTTTGGGAGAGCTTTCACTCTGTGAAGTTTCAGACCCATAGCTAATTACTCACCTACTCAAAATGAGTAAATGCGAATTATCTCTAAAAGTATTGCAGATAGCCAATTTTTCTCAAATAACTCATTCACCTACTTTTGGCAGAGCTTTCACTTGGTGAAGTTTCAGACCCATAGCTATTTATTCACCTACTCAAAATGAGTAAATGCTAATTATCTGTAAAAGTATTGCGGATACCCAATTTTTATCGAATACTCATTCATCTACTTGTGGGAGAGCTTTCACATGGTGAAGTTTCAGACCCATAGCTAATTACTCACCTACTCAAAATGAGTTAATGCGAATTATCTCTAAAAGTATTGCAGATAGCCAATTTTTCTCAAATAACTCATTCACCTACTTTTGGGAGAGCTTTCACTTGGTGAAGTTTCAGACCCATAGATAATTATTCATCTACTCAAAATGAGTAAATGTGAATTATCTCTTAATAGTATTGCAGATAGCCAATTTTTCTCAAATAACTCATTCACCTACTTTTGGAAGAGCTTTCACACACGAAAATGAAAAATTGTGAATGTCTCGGAAAAGCTATTTCTTCTGCTTTAATGCTCGGCGGGAGATACACACCGCGGCAGTGGTCTTGACAAAATTTTTTGTCTCCCCAAACATGGTGGCCATTTTGAATTTTCAAAGTTTTTGCAAAACACAAAAATGCTTATATCTCGAAAACCGTGCTATATGGAGCGAACTCAACAAAATTTTGGACCTGCTGGGTATCTCTGCAGAGTAGCCATGCCAATTTTCAAAATATTTTTGTCTCGCCAAATATAGCGGACATTTTGAATTTTTAAATTTTTTGTAAAACACAAAATGCTTATATCTTGAAAACCGTGCTTGATAGAGCAGACTGCGCTGACTTTGGTTGCCACAACAGTATAAGGCTAGAAACGAAGCATTTTCTTAATACTTTAGCACTCACCTTTATATCCTTTTCGGGACGCTTTGTTTATGCAAAAACATTATCTTTTTTTTTGCGAGCGATCCTCTAGTTTATTTTTTACGTAGCTTATAGTTTGGGGTCTTTTCATCACAAAGAAGATATAAAACAAAGACACATAAAACTCAATTCTTGGTTTATAAAGTCACAAGAAAACAGGGAATATAGGCAGGTGTCCACTCATCCATCAACTTCTGTTGGTGAAATAACTACACATATTTGAGTGAAACAGTGTTAGCCTTTCTAAACACGTAATACATTTGAACTAGGAAATACTGAAACTTAGATAATATTTACAGATAACACATACAACTTCAAGTAAGTAAAGCATCACACAGCAACATACACAGAATTATACATCATGTGACTGCATTTAACTTGGACAAGACTGTGTTGTAGACTTAGCCTTCTACAGTTATATTTGTGGTAATTTGTGTGTATTTCACCTGTTATTATGGTATCCACCGGAAGCATCCGGTGGATACTTTGGTTTAGCGTCCGCTACGCCGCCGCCGCGCGTAGAGAGATTTTCGGCGTTAACGCTCTAAGAGGAAAACAACAGCAGCTAGGTTCACCAAATTTGCAGGATATCTTCATTGGGGGGTAAGCTTCCCTGGGAAGGAAAATAGCCTCATTCTGAAATACAAGATGGCCGCCAGGGGCATTTCTTTGAAAATAATCTACATTTTTCTACTGGCTGTTCCTCATAGGTAGAAGGTTGAATCTCTTCATAGGTGATATGTATGACACATATACATGTCCTCTACAACCTTGCACACATTTGACGTTGAAGCTCCTAATTCAAGGTCATCCACGGAGTGCCCAAGTAACCCACATAGCGGACTTTAAAAGTGCTTATAACTCGCTTATTATCGGTCCTAGAGGTTTGGGATGGTAAACCAACATATAGGAAATCATGGGCTGGGAATCTTCTGGCATGGTTGGATTTGACCTTGGGCCCCTCCTTCAAGGTCAAACGAGGACAGCCAAACTTAAAAGTGCTTATAACTCGCTTATTATTGGTCATAGAGGTTTGGGATGATAAACCAACATATAGGAAATCATGTTCTGGGAATCTTCTGGTGTGGTCAGATTTGACCTTGGGCCCCTCCTTCAAGGTCAAACGAGGATAGCCAAAGGTAAAAGTGCCTATAACTCTCTTATTATTGGTCCTAGAGGTTTGGGATGGTAAACCAACATATAGAAAATCATGGGCTGGGAATCTTCTGGTGAGGTCGGATTTGACCTTGGGCCCCTCATTCAAGGTCAAACGAGGACAGCCAAACTTAAAAGTGCTTATAACTCGCTTATTATTGGTCCTAGATGTTTGGGATGGTAAACCAACATATAGGAAATCATGGGCTGGGAATCTTCTGGTGTGGTCGGATTTGACCTTGGGATCCTCCTTCAAGGTCAAACGAGGACAGCGAAACTTAAAAGTGCTTATAACTCGCTTATTATTGGTCCTAGAGGTTTGGGATGGTAAACCAACATATAGGAAACCATGGACTGGGAATCTTCTGGTGTGGTCGGATTTGACCTTGGGCCCCTCATTCAAGGTCCAACGAGGACAACCAAACTTAAAAGTGCTTATAACTCGCTTATTATTGGTCCTAGAGGTTTGGGATGGTAAATCAACATATAAGAAATCATTGGCGGGGAATGTTCTGTCATGGTCGGATTTGATCTTTGGCCCCTTCTTCAAGGTCAAACGAGGACAGCCAAACTTAAAAGTGCTTATAACTCGCTTATTATTGGTCCTAGAGGTTTGGGATGGTAAACCAGCATATAGAAAATCATGGGCTGGGAATCTTCTGGTGTGGTCGGATTTGACCTTGGGCCCCTCCTTCAAGGTCAAATGAGGACAGCCAAACTTAAAAGTGCTTATAACTCGCTTATTATTGATCCTAGTGGTTTGGGATGGTAAACCAACATACAGGAAATCATGGGTGGGGAATCTTCTGTCATGGTCAGATTTGACCTTGGGCCCCTCCTTCAAGGTCAAGTGTGAGGACAGCCAAACTAAAAAGTGCTTATAACTCGCTTATTATTGGTCCTAGATGTTTGGGATAGTAAACCAACATAGGAAATCATGTTCTGGGAATCTTCTGGTGTGGTCGGATTTGACCTTGGGCCCCTCCTTGAAGGTCAAATGAGGACAGCCAAACTTAAAAGTGCTTATAACTCGCTTATTATTGGTCCTAGAGGTTTTGGTGCATTGTCTTTACGGTGGATACAATTTGCATCGGTTCTCCGATGCGCTAGGTCTAGTTTAATATTTGATTTTTCTGTCTGGTTTTCAATTTCTACTCCATGATCGGAAATGTTCGAAGTTTGCTCACAAATTTCCGATACGAACATCGACAGGTAAAGTCATGGCGATCTCCCAGCACTAGTATTAAGTATATTTTTGAATAATATTTTTTTACAAATGACTTTCGAGAGTGTAAATTATGCAATTTTTAACAAATACCAACCAACATTATAAACTTCTCTGGGACAAACTTTTGAAAATTTAAATGTACCGTATGTTAATAATAATTTTTGGCTAGAAAAGATGTAAAATAATTATTTAGCTTAAATTTTCCACAGTATGGTAGGTGTTATGCTTGAAAAACAGTTTTTTCAAATAACGGCGAATTTAGATCCATTTTCATAAATAATAGATATTTTTGAATGAAATAATAACAGCTCTCTAAGTGAACCTATGTCCCAGTGATATAATTTTTTTTCCGGGTTTGGATAATGCAGGGATGGGCCATATTTATTAAAACAAAAAACTGAAAAAAAAAATTGTGATTTGATGTAGTAGAACCAAAAGTGCAAAAAAACTGGCGAATGTACATCACTCAAAAGTGTTGCAGCTACACAATTTCTCTCAAATATGTTGTTCATCTACTTTTTTGTGAACTGTAACATATTGAAGTTTCACAACTGTTGCTCAGGTAAGTAATGGCTACTTTATTGCTACTTTTAGTGAAAATGTGAAAAATCAAAAATATCTCACAAACCAAAAAAGCAAAATGAGTAAATGCTAATTATCTGTAAAAGTATTGCGGATACCCAATTTTTATCAAATAACTCATTCATCTACTTTTGGGAGAGCTTTCACATGGTGAAGTTTCAGACCCGTAGATAAGTACTCTCCTACTCAAAATGAGTAAATGCGAATTATCTCTTAAAAGTATTGCAGATAACCAATTTTTCTCAAGAACTCATTCACCTACTTTTGGAACAGCTTTCACATGGTGAAGTTTCAGACCCATAGCTAATTACTCACCTGCTCAAAATGAGTACATGCGAATTATCTCTAAAAGTATTGCAGATGGCCAATTTTTGTCAAATAACTCATTCACCTACATAAAAGTATTGCGGATACCCAATTTTTATCTAATAACTCATTCATCTACTTTTGGGAGAGCTTTCACATGGTGAAGTTTCAGACCCGTAGATAATTACTCACCTACTCAAAATGAGTAAATGCAAATTATCTCTTAAAAGTATTGCAGAATGCAGATGGCCAATTTTTCTCAAATAACTCAATCACCTACTTTTCGAAGAGCTTTCAGATGGTGAAGTTTCAGACCTATGGCTAATTACTCACCTACTCAAAATGAGTAAATGTGAATTATCTCTAAAAGTATTGCAGATAGCCAATTTTTCTCGGATAACTCATTCACCTACTTTTGGGAGAGCTTTCACTTGAAGTTTCAGACCCATAGCTAATTATTCACCTGCTCAAAATGAGTAAATGCAAATTATCTCTAAAAGTATTGCGGATACCCAATTTTTCTCAAATAACTCATTCATCTACTTTTGGGAGAGCTTTCACATGGTGAAGTTCCAGACCCGTAGGTAATTACTCACCTACTCAAAATGAGTAAAATGCAAATTATCTCTAAAAGTATTGCAGATAGCCACTTTTTCTCAAATATTTCATTCATCTAGTTTTTCGGGCTATATCTCTGAAACTGTAAGGTGTAGGAAGTTGATACTTGGTAGGGACATTGGTTAGGGGATGTAGGTGTGCAACGTCATGGTCTGACCTTGATTTGACCCTTGACCTGGCCGTAGTGACCTTGACCTATAAAATCTTGTCTGGGCTATATCTCGGAAACCGTAAGGTGTAGGAAGTTGATACTTGGTAGGGACATTGGTTAGTGGGTGTAGGTGTGCAACGTCATGGTCTGACCTTCATTTGATCTTTGACCTTGCTGTAGCGACCTTGACCTAAAAAATCTTGTCTGGCTATATCTCGGAAACTGTAAGGTGTAGGAAGTTGATAGTTGGTAGGGACATTGGTTGGGGGGTGAAGGTGTGCGACATCATGGTCTGACCTTGATTTGACCTTTGACCTTGCTGTAGTGACCTCGGCCTGTAAAATCTTGTCCGGGCTATATCTCGGAAACTGTAAGGTGTAGGAAGTTGATACTTGGTAGGGACATTGGTTAGTGGGTGTAGGTGTGCGATGTCATGGTCTGACCTTGATTTGACCATTGCCCTTGCTGTAGTGACCTTTACCTATAAAATCATTGTGAATATCTCGGAAAAGGTATTTCTTCCCCTTTAGTGCTCGGCGGGAGATACACACCGCGGCAGTGGTCTTGTTTTTGTATAATTTGGGACTTTGTTATTAGGAAACTGCAATGTTCTGGTTTCTTGAGTCCTATTTCTTGTCATTTGCCTAATTGAATGGGGTTTACTAAAATGCATCTCTGTTTAGAATCCTGGGATCAGAACAGTCTTTACATTGGCAGCCTCCTGATCAAACCATTTTTGCCCCACAGCCCTTAAGGCCTGTCGGGATATTGTTTTCACCCATGCTGTCTGATGGGTGGGTGGGCGGCGGGAAAAAGTTTGTCCGGGCTGTATCTCAGAAACCGTAAGGTGTAGGAACTTGATATGTGGTAGAGGCATTGGTTAGGGGGTGTAGGTGTGCAACGTCATGGTGTGACCTTTGACCTTGCCGCAGTGACCTTGAGTTTAAAAATCTTGTCCGGGCTATATCTCTGAAACCATAAGGTGTAGGAAATTAATACTTGGTAGGGACATTGGTTGGGGGTTGTAGGTAGGCAACGTTATGATGTGACCTTAATTTGACCTTTGACCTTGCCATAGTGACCTTGACCTTTAAAATCTTGTCCGGGCTATATCTCGGAAACTGTAAGGTGTAGGAAGTTGATACTTGGTAGGGACATTGGCTAGGGGGTGTAGGTGTGCATGGTGTTACCTTGATTTGACCTTTGACCTTGCTGTAGTGACCTTGACCTATAAAATCTTGTTTGGGATATATCTTGGAAAGCGTAAGGTGTAGGAAGTTGATACTTGGCAGGGACATTGGCTAGGGGGTGTAGGTCTGCATGGTGGGACCTTGATTTGACCTTTGACCTTGCTGTAGTGACCTTGACCTATAAAATCTTGTTTGGGATATATCTCGGAAAGCGTAAGGTGTAGGAAGTTGATACTTGGCAGGGACATTGGTTGGGGGTTGTATGTGTGCAACGTCATGGTGTGACCTTGATGTGACCTTTGACCTTGCTGTAGTGACCTTGACCTTTAAAATTTTGTCCAGACAATATCTTTGAAACCGTAAAGTGTAGGAAGTTGGTAGTTGGTAGGGGCATTGGTTAGGGGTTGTAGGTGTGCATCATAATTTTTAGTTTACTGATTAATGCTGTCATCTTGCTATTGAATTGTCTTGTTTTAATACTTTCTCTTTACATACATTTTCCTGCTCTTAGATTTTATTTTCTCTACTTAAACATCATTTCGACCTTAATATAACTGACACTGCTCTGGAAGTATCCCGATCTTTGTACTATTTCACTACTTCTATATCTCATGATGTTGAAAACTATTTCCCCAGGCTGTGGGGTACGGGCATTTCTGATGCTATTTTTGATATTGACCCACCCCTATTCAAAATACTCCTACAATTCCATGGGTGCAGTATCCAGTATAACTTGAATGATAGATATCCTGAAACTATACACAGGTTTTAACCAGTAAAAAATGCTCAAGAAGTTCTGTGTGAAGTACCAGTATACCACAAAATCCTTCCCCCTAAAAATCCAGCAGGGGGATGACTCCCTTGAAAATTCTTCTCATAGAAGATCTGCTTGGGAGTATCACACCTGAGGGAGGGGGAGGGGAAGATCTTCCATTAAAATTCCCACCCACTGGGAACATCACACCCCCACACTGGTGGGGGGGGGGGGGTTTACTAGGAGTATTCCCCCACCTCAAGATATCTAATTGAAATAATCTGAGCTTCAGATGACTTTGAACAGGTTTAGACAATTGTAGGTATAAATTAAGATCGAGATGTAAATAAAATAAATGAGGTTATGGGAATGACCTTTTCTTCAACTCTTAAATGTTTACAGAAGGTAAAATGAAGTAGTTGTATCTCAAAAACTAAGCTATATACATGTGCCTTTATAAATGTGTTTGTGAATATCCAATAAAATAGAAATATATTTTTATTATATCTTTATGTTTTAGTTTACTCTAATTCTAACAGTCAAAAAACTATTCCTAACAGGTATCAGCCAAAATATTTGAAGGGATATTGTAAGAAATTCAATTTCAATATTATTATTCTTTTGCTTTTTGTATCCACCGGAAGCATCCGGTAGATACTTTGGTTTAGCTACGCCACCGCCGCGCGTAGAGACTTTCGGCGTTGACATTCTAAGAGGAAAACTACACCAGGTGGGTTCACCAAATTTGCAGGATATCTTCATTGGGGGGTAAGCTTCTCTGGGAAGGAAATTAGCCTCATTCTGAAAAACAAGATGGCTGCTGCGGGCATTTTTTTGAAAATTATCTACATTTTTCTACTGGCCGTTTCTCATAGGTAGAAGGTTGAATGTCTTCATAGGTGATATGTATAACAGATATATATGTCCTCTACAACCTTGCAGACATTTGACCTTGAAGCTCTTAATTCAAGGTCATCCACGGAGTGCCCAAGTAACCCACATAGCGGACTTTAAAAGTGCTTATATCTCCCTTATTATTGGTCCTAGAGGTTTGCAATGTGAAACCAACCTATAGGAAATCATGTGCTGCGAATCTTTTGATGTGCTCAGATTTGACCTTGGACCCCTCAAACGAGGATAGCCAAACTTAAAAGTGCTTATAACTCACTTATTATTGGTCCAAGACACTCGGGATGGTAAACCAGCCTATTTGAAATCATGAACTGGGAATCTTCTGGTATGGTCGGATTTGACCTTGAACCCTCCTTCAAGGTCATATGAGGATAGACGAACTTAAAAGTGGTTATAACCCGTTTAATATTGGTTCTGGAGGTTTGGGATGGTAAACCAACCTATAGGAAATCATGGGCTGGCAATCTTCTGGTGTGGTCGGATTTGACCGAGGGCCCCTCCTTCAAGGTCAAACGAGGATAGCCAAAGTGAAAAGTGCTTAGAACTCTCTTATTATTGGTCCAAGACACTCGGGATTGTAAACCAGCCAATATGAAATCATGGACTGGGAATCTTGTGGTGTTGTCAGATTTGACCTTCGGCCCCTCCTTCAAGGTCAAACGAAGATAGCCAAAGTTAACAGTTCTTATAACTTGCTTATTATTGGTCCTGGAGGTTTGGGATGGTAAACCAGCCTATAGGAAATCATGGGCTGGGAATCTTCTGGTGTGGTCGGATTTGGCCTTGAACCCCTCCTTCAAGGTCAAACGAGGATAGCCATAGTTAAAAGTGCTTATAACTCGCTTATTATTGGTTGTAGAGGTTTGGGATGGTAAACCAACTTATAGGAAATCATGGGCTGAGAATCTTTTGATGTGGTCAGATTTGACCTTGGACCCCTCCTTCAAGGTCATACGAGGATAGCCAAACTTAAAAGTGCTTATAACTTGTTTATTATTGGTTCTAGAGGTTTACAATGTGAAACCACCTTGTATGAAATCATGGGCTGGGAATCTTCTGATGTGGTCAGATTTGACCTTGAGCCCCTGCTTCAAGGTCAAACGAGGACAGCCAAACTTAAAAGGGTTTATAGCTCATTTATTATTGATCTGAGAGGTTTGCAATGTGAAGCCAACTTGCAGGATATTGTGGGCTGGGAATCTTCTGATGTTAGATTTGACCTTTGGCCCCTCCTTTAAGGTCAAATGATGGTTCACTGGCTTTGGTGAGTTGTCTTTCCGGTGGATACAGATATGCATTGGTTCTCGGATGCGTAGGTCTAGTTTATATTTAGATTTCTGAAATTTATTCCTTGATATTGTTGATGTTAATATTGATGCTAATTTTTGATGACTTAAAACCTTTTCTTTGACAAAGGTATACTTGGCCTTTGGTCTTCAAAGTGGGCCTGACTACTGTTTTCCACTATTTTTGATGCTTTTCAAGTGAATTAACAAATGTCTTGCACAATCTATCTGCGTAGCCCTTTAAAAGATACTCATGCTAGTTGAAAGAGCAACCAACTCTGCAACCAACTGAGCAACCAACATTGGGATATTTCTTTTCCAAATACATGTTTATCACTCACAGGCCTCCTAACATTTCAACCATGGGATAGATTTAGCTGGGAAGTTTATTTTTTTTGCAACAATTCTTATTCATTTCTAGGAAAAAGACCTAAGTAGAGTGCAACTTTTGATACCCAACCTTTTGTTTTTACCCCACAATGTTTAAGGGCTCTGTTGGTATTGTTTTCATGCATAGCATCTGGATGGGTGGTTGCTGGGACAATTTTGTTCATCCTCTATCTCTGCAACTGTAAGTTGTAGGAAGTTTATATATGGTTGGGAAAGTAGTTAGGGGAAAAGGTGTGCAGCATCATGGTGTGACCTTGATTTGGCCTTTGACCTTCCCTAGTGACCTTGAGTTTAAACATCTTGCAGGGGCTATAATGCAGAAGCCGTAAGGTGTAGGAACTTGATACTTGTCAGGCACATTGGTTGGAGGTGTTGCTATGTAAGTGTGCATCTTTATAGTGTGACCTTAATTTAGTGACCTTGGCTTCAAAACCTTGTCTGGGCTGTATCTCGGAAACTAAGGTATAGCAAATTGATACTTGGTTGAAACATTGGTTGGGGGTGTAGATGTGCAATATCATGGTGTGACCTTGATTTGACCTTGTCACAGTGATCTTGACCTTTAAATTCTTGTCCTGGCTATATCTTGGAAACTGTAAGATGTAGGAAATTGATACTTGGTAGGGAGTCTAGGGACATAGTTGGGATGTGTATGTGTGCTTTGTCATAGTGTGACCTTTAAGCTTGTCTCTGCCAAAGTGTTTTCAACTGCCATATTTGAGACAGATTTCTCTTATCACAAAGATATACAGATTGCTGCAACTGATTATGAAATGTACTTTTACTTAACTGTACTATTTCCATTGACAGATATACATCCATTAATAAATTTTACAGCCTCATAATTTTTAGTTTACTGATTAATGCTGTCATCTTACTATTGAATTGTCTTGTTTTAATACTTTACATTCATTTACTCTTAGACAGGTATTGAAAACTGTTTCTCCAGTCTGTGGATTATGGGCATCTGCGATGCTATTTTTAGCAAAAATAATTTTCTGGTTCGAAGGATGATCCCTTTACCTTAAAATTCACAGCTCTTTGGAATTCCTTGCTGAACAAAAGTGTCTTTCTAGTGCCTAGCATTGAGAAAGTAGAGGGCCAAAAGTGGCATTTGGAATGCCAAGCTGATTGTTTGTGTCATGACCAGCAATAGGTTTACATTGGCTGACCCTGAAGAACCAGGGATGTTAGATATGGCTGGACTCTAATTGTCCAGAAATCATGAGAAACTTTGTGTTAGGATTAATCTAGGTTCTGCTTCAGCCATCTGTACATTATTGTGTATGTTAAATAGAATTTCTATGCATGGTAACTGATAAATCCACACTGTGATTGTATAGATCAATCAAATGTAGCAATAAATTTCATATATTTTTTGTCGGCTGACTTGTCAGTCAGCTGACATTATGCCATCACTCTTTGGCGTCCGTGTCTGCATGAACAACTTCTCTTCCAAAAGGAAAAGGCCCAGAGACTTGCCGTTACATTTAAACGATACCTTATCTATCGAGGATGAAAATTTTTTTAAGGCACGCAGATCTGTTTGTTCGTCTGTTCCCCAGAGCCATTACAGGTGAATTACCCCCACCCAAAGTGTGAAAATTTCAACACTTATCACAATTTTATCATTGACTTTTGAAGGGATTTCTCTCTTATCTCACATATGTGTACTAGACCACAAGTAGATTCCCTTATGAGAGTATCAGGCCTGGATCTTTCTTAATTATTTAATGAATAATTGACATAATTTGCACCATGTGTGTGCATACGTGCGTGCGTGCATGGGTCACGCAGTTTTCTCTAAAACTGCTACAATTACACATTTTTGGTAAATTACTTTTCCTAATGAATTTTTACGCTCTTCAATATTTTTGGGGTTTGGTGAACTGTGGCCTACTTTTGAGTGAGTAATAGCACTTTTACCTAATATAATTATATGGCTTATAACTCTCAAACTATGGCATTTAGAGTATTTTGTTCCAATATGTTGTTCAGCTACTTTCTCCACAGCTACAACATGGTCAGTAGTTTGGAAGTGTATCTCCATAGCTAAGTGAGTAATAGCTACTTTGTCAATTTTTAATTATAACCATAATGAGTAAATGGCTTATATCTTCAAAAGTATTGCAGCTACACAATTTCTCTCAAATATGTTGTTCATCTACTTTTTTTGTGAACTGTAACTTAAGTTTCACAACTGTTGCTCAATGTACAAGTGAGTAATAGCTACTTTATTGCTACTTTTAGTGAAAATGTGAAAAATCACAAATATCTCGCCAACCGTAAAAGATAGAGCAATTTCGAGCAAATTTTTGAACCACAGGGTGGTACAACAGTGTCCTATGCTAAGGGGATTGGTGAACTTTGGCCTACTTTTGAGTGATTAAGATCAATTTTACCTAATATAATTATATGGCTTATAACTCTCAAACTATTGCATTTAGAGTATTTTGTTCCAATAATTTGTTCAGCTACTTTCTCCATAGCTACAACATGGTCAGTAGTTTGGAAGTGTATCTCCATAGCTAAGTGAGTAATAGCTACTTTGTCAATTTTTAGTGATAACCATTATGGGTAAATGGCTTTACTTTTTTGTGAACTGTAACATATTAAAGTTTCACAACTGTTGCTCAATGTACAAGTGAGTAATGGCTACTTTATTGCTACTTTTAGTGAAAATGTGAAAAATCACAAGTATCTCGCAAACTGTAAGAGATAGAGCAATTTCGGGCGAACTTTTGACCCACAGGGTAGGACAAGAATATCCTATGCTAAGGGGAAAAATTTCAATTTTCGCCACTTTTGGTGGCCATCTTGGATTTTTGCGGAAAATGAAAAATTGTGAATATCTCACAAAGCAGTTTCGAGCGAATTTTTTACCCACAGGGTAGTACAAGAATATCCTATGCTAAGGGGAAAAATTTCAATTTTCGCCACTTTTGGTGGCCATCTTGGATTTTTGCGGAAAATGAAAAATTGTGAATATCTCACAAAGCAGTTTCGAGCGAATTTTTTACCCACAGGGTAGTACAAGAGTATCCTATGTAAAGGGTAAAAATTTCAATTTTGCCACTTTTGGCGGCCATCTTGGATTTTTGCGGAAAATTAAAAGTGTGAATATCTTGAAAACCGTACGAGATAGAGCGATTTTGAGTGAATTTCTGACCCACAGGGTAGTACAAGAGGGTCCTATACAAAGGGGAAAAATTTCAATTTTTGCCACTTTTGGCGGCCATCTTGGATTTTAGCGGAAAATGAAAAATTGTGAATATCTCGGAAAAGGTATTTCTTCCCCTGTAATGCTTGGCGGGAGATATGTACCGCAGCAGTGGTCTTGTTTTTAATGCATTAAATTCATAAAATCATGCACTAAATCAATTGTAACTTGAAAATTATTGCATTTAGAGCATTTTGTTAAAATATGTTATTCAGCTACTTTTTTCATAGCTACAACATGGTGAGTTGGGCATCTATCCCAATAGCTAAGTAACTAGTAGCTACTTTCTGACTTCAGTGAATGAGTAAAATCACTTGTTACTTGAAAACTATTGCATTTAGAGAATTTTGTATAAATATGTTATTCAGCTACTTTTGGGTCTATAACAGTAAAAAGGTTGAACTGTAGCTCAAAATTGATGAGGATCTTCAAATGTGCTGGAATCCAATAAGAGGGAGTCCTTAAACCTAGAAAAGTCGTAACCCAGTAAGTGGCCACCAAGGGAGGATGATTAAGGTGGTGTGTAAGCTTGTCTGAACAGATAAGTCTTCAGTTGGCTTCTAAAGTGGTCTGTTGTGATCTGACACTTAAGTGGGAGCCTGTTCCATTCCACTGAAACCACGCCTGCTTATGGCCTTTCTGGGATGGACTGAAGAAGGTGATAACTATTTTTATGTTTCAGACTACTAGACTTGATCAGAGATGACAAGTAGGGGGGTTGGGAGAAATTTATGGCTTTAAAAATGAGGTTTGACTTGAAAAGGATACAATATGAAGCAGGAAGACAATGGACTATTCTAGATATGTGTGTATTTACTCATATTAAGTAACTTGCACAGATTCACTATGTTTTTGAAGCAGTGTACTAGCTGGCTATGTCCGTGAAGAACAAACTTTTTCCTTCCCAATCACGGACATGAATGACTACACTGTTTTATAGCAAAATATCTTGGGTATCACGGGTATGGGCAATAAAGGACACGGGTACGGGTGATGAAAAAAGGATAGATGAAGTTCCTACAATAATCCCCCCCCCCCCCCCCCCCCACTGCATGGTCAACATGGGGTTATATTTTCTTATTTTTAGACATACAAAACACCTGTGCAAAAGATAGTTAATGAATGTTTTTGTATTTTACTACCTGTAGTCTTAAATTTCTTTCTTACCATTACACACTTTATTTACTGAGGAAAACTTTGCATTCGCATAAGTAAAAACAGTTGTCCAGTGTAACTTGCATTAGCATCACTCTAACAGCAAAGATCATCCATAGATGACTTAAATATGTCTCCGGTACCATGTGAGTCTTGAGAATATTTTATTCTTGCAACTAACTAGTAACTAGTGTGTATTCACACAAATCATAAAGAATACAAAAGAGCTAGGTACTGCAGACAGTTTTGGAAGATAAAATAATGTGTTTTATGAATATACGCCAGAGAAAGTTTTAGTATTGATGCTCCTTTGCTGGCTCAATACACACCATTTAGTTCATGTCACCAAGGTCCAATTTGCTGAGTAAAGAAACTCAACAAAGACCTGTCCAATAATATATTTAGACTAGTGTTCTTGAATTGAAGGAATCTATCCAAAATGTGGCATTCTGTAGATGGCCAATATCTATATGTAGTTTCACTTACATTGGCTGGTAATAGTACCCTCTTCAAACAAACCTGGAAAAGTGATCCATAATTTAATAGTTTAGTGAGCCATTAAAAGTATTGGTGAAATATGATATTTATTATTTGTAAAAATACTGTGGAAAAGGAAAAACCTTTCAAAAGTGCAAAACATTTATTGATGAGAGTCTAGAATTTTACACATGATCATTTAAACTGAACACAGACATGATTTACTTCAAAAGTTCATGATATATTAATTGTTAATAATTTGGATATTACTGGCATACATGGAGGAGAAACACACAGATAGTGATCAAACTGAAACCACTGGTTCTGAAGCAGCTTTTAAATTGGCGCAGAATTTAGGAAAAAGTTTTGAATTGAACTCTGGAATGTCTGCAGTCAGTTTTATGACAGGTAATGTTTCTATGAATTAGACTTAATAAAAAATTTGACCAAAGTCCAGGTAATTATGCTCAACAAAATTCCTAAAGTTACCTTCCTGTGAATATTAAAATACTCCAGCAATTAATATATCTAACATATGTTTCAGTAACTTTTTAAAACAATTTATTGCCATTTAAATCTTTTAAAACAGTGACAATCAGTGTAATAAGAATTATAATTAACGCTCGACGATAGGAGAGGGTTATTGTAATCAGTTTGTTTCTGTCTGTCTGTCTGTCAGTCTGTCTGTGCACCGTTGTGCCCTTATAACTCAAAAACTATAACATCAATCAATCTCAAATTTGGTTGGGAGGTATTTGATGGGGTACAGACAGATTCTTCCAAATTTGGTGCAATTTGTTTGAAAATTAAAGTCAGGAGAGAGTTTTTCTTATTTCTAATTGGGAATACACAGTGAAACTGCTTCTCTTCATCCCATACGTAAAAAATCAATACTTTGCTCTTGATGATGTCATTACTCAGTGATGTCACAACACAATTGTCATTGTGAGGTCACAAACCTAGGTTGTGATACTTGCTGTCTTTAAGTAAAAATATTTCTTCTCATTTTATGTCTTGAAATTGACATAAAGATAATAGAGAGGGAGGTGGTATATTCATCATTTTATTAATTATTATTTTTGTTTTTATTTTCTGTTTTTTTTCTTCTTTCAATTCCTTGACAAAAAATTACCATGCATGATTTTCACCAAGAAGTGATCTTTAAGCAATATTTTTATCTCCACCAGCAGTTGCAGTTTATGTTTTTGTTTGCTAATTGTTTGTTTCTTTGTCTGATTTTTTTTTTGTGTGTGTGTTTAGATTATTCCAGAAGTAATGAACAGATCTTTATTAAAAATTGGTGGATAGGACCTGGCCAAAGGAAGAACTTACTAAAAGAAGGATCTGGATCTTCTTTTGGATACAAAAAAAAAAATCATGAATTTTCAGAGGTTCCATTTCAATGTATTTTTAATGACTTTGGCTTTCTACTTGATATTTCTATGAAGATTAATTTACATGTTTGGTTTTATTTTATTGTCTTCCTTACAATACTTTCTGTCACTTGAGAGACTGGTCACATGGAGAGGGTTATTGTGATCAGTTTGTTTCTGTCTGTCTGTCTGTCCGTCTGTCTGTGCACCGTTTTGCCGTTATGACTCAAAAACTATAACACCAATGGAGCTCAAATTTGGTGGACAGGTATTTCATGGGGTGCAGACGGATTCTTCTAAATTTGGTGTAATTTGTGTGAAAATTAAAGCCAGGAGAGAATTTTTCTTATTTTCAATTGGGAATACACAGTGAAACTGCTTCTCTTCATCACATATGTAAAAAATCAATATTTTGCTTTCTGATGATGTCATTACTCAGTGATGTCACAATGCAATTGTCAGTGAGAGGTCACAAACCTATAGCTTGTGATACTTGCTGTCTTTAAGTAAAAATATTTCTTCTCATTTTATGTCTTGAAATTGACATAAAGATAATAAAGAGGGAGGTGGTATATTTATCATTTTTATTAATTATTATTTCTGTTTTATTTTCTCTTATTCCTTTCAATTCCTTGACAGTCCATCACAAAAAATTACCATGCATGATTTTCACCAAGAAGTGACCTTTAAGCAATAGTTTTACCTCCACCAGCAGTTTATGTTTTTGTGTGCTAATTGTGTGTCTATGTGTCTGGGTTTTTTTTTCGGTATTTTTTTCTGTGTGTTTAGATTACTCTAGAACTAATGAACAGATCTTAATTAAAAAAATTATGGGTTAGGACCTGACCGAATTAAGAAGTTACTAAAAAAAGATCTGGATCTTATTTTGGATACAAAAAAAATCATGAATTTCCAGAGATCCCCTTTCAATGTATTTCTAATGACTTTGGATTTCTACTTGATATTTCTATGAAGATTAATTTACATGTTTGGTTTTATTTTATTGTCTCCCTTAAAATACTTTATATCACTTGTGAGACTGGTCACATGGAGGCGAGCGTTTTGCTCTCTCTGAGTGCATCTTGTTTTCTTTGTAAATGTTAGCTATGTAATAGTTAAAGTGATTTGGTTAAATATGTTGCTCACCTTTTTTTTGATGTTCAGTATCCTGGCATATTTCAGAGGCAGATACAGGATTTCCCGAAATGGGGGGGGGCGTGGGTTGTCACGGGTATGGATATTTCATACTTGGACTTTCTGTAGTGGGACATATCACGCGGTGCACGGACAAAATGTCGGTGGACAAAATACTGGGGGACCAAACGCCAGTCAAAATTGCAAGGGGGGGGGGGGGACAAAATGCTGTCCATTTTATGGGACAGGGAGGGCAAAATGCCTATCTTAACAAAACACTTTATATTTGATACTGATGGTCAAGCAAACTGAAAAAACTACTAGCAGAAAAAAGCCTCTGAAAAAGCCTACAGTAGAAAATACCTCAGTATAAAAGCCCACTAACTAAATGGTACATAGCACACAAGTCCTGCCAAGTAGTGTACATCATGTAACAAAGGTTTGGGTATTTTCTACTGGGGTTATTTGTTTATACACTAGTTTTCTACAGTTTCTGTAGTGTTATTTTTCTATTGGCTTTTTCTACACTCAATTGTCAGACACTTACAGCAGTTTACCTAAAATAAACTTCAAAGGGGTTTCCCCTTCCCATAATAAACAATGGTATAACTGCAGAAAAGATGGAGGGAAACATACTTGAATCTAAATTTATTTGCCACAATGTTTCTTCAACTTTTTATTTTAAAATAACTTATTCTTTCATTGTTTTTCTTTAAAAACATGTAAACCAATTGATTAAATTTGATGAAACATTTTTTGAATTTAACCTTTTTTGCAATTTAATCTTATCATAGCTACTGAAGTAAATTAGAACTGAAATATAGAAGTGCAGTAATAAATTATTAATTGGGGTGAGTGATTCCAGTTTTGTAAAGTGTGTATCTCGTGCTTTAACATATACTGGTAAACAAAAGTTTATAAATAAAGTCATCCACAAAAGATGTAATCCTCTGTTTGAGGATGAGACCTAACATAGTACACACACAAAAGAACCTAATCCCCTTTGATACCGGACAGTGACACAGGTATAATGACTGTCACTTTAAACAGGTACTAGTATATTACCCTAGTAAAGACAGATCTTGGGGTGGGGGATTGGAGGGGGGTGTGGACAGTAGCAAAAAGCCCCATGACTAAAGGTTGAAACTCTGAAAGGGGGGGCGTGCGCCCTTCACGCCCCCCCCCTAGATCTGCCTCTGTATTTTCAGAGCTCTAGCTCCATAGCTAACTGAGTAATAACTACTTTGACATTTTGCCAATGAGTAAATCACTTGTAATTTCAATACTATTGAATTAAGAGGTTTTTAATGGAATATATTGTTCACCTAGTTTTTGATGTTCTGTGTCGTGGTGAATTTGCAAAACTGTAGCTCCATAGCTGACTGAGTAATAGCTACTTTGACATTTTTGCCAATGAACAAATCACTTGTAACTTCAATACTATTGAGTTAATTGTTCACCTACTTTTGATTATCTGTGTCATGGCGAATTTTCAAAGCTGTAGCTACATAGCCGACTGGTTAATAGCTACTTTGACATTTTTACCAATGAGTAAATCACTTGTTACTTCAATACTGTTGCATTTTGAATTTTTTTATGAAATAAGTTGTTCACTTACTTTTTGATGACCATAAGAAACAGAGCGATTTTGTTCAAATTTTGCAGAGAACTGAGTTCTAAGTTTCACTCCCTTATGGCCTCTGAAAAGGTGAAAGTTTTCTGAATTTCAGCCTGCCATCTTTGAAATTTGTTCTTGAAAATCATAACAGATAGAGTTGTTTCAGGCAAATTTTGGATCCCCCTGAGTACTAAGGAGTGCTTTTTTAATGGCCTCTGACAAATAGAGAAAAATACATCTTGTATCTGGCCACAGATACATCCTAGGTCTAGTTGATGTTCTGTGTTGTGGCATATTTTCATACCTATAGCTTCTTATTTGTGTATCATTTAGTGTTTAATCTCTGGCAGGAGATCACTGAGATGATCTTGTTGTTACTTCTTTAGGTTCATCAAAATGAATTATCAATTTATACTGAACAATTATTTGATGCAAAGATTGGTAAAATTACCACCATACATAAGGGTAATAAGCATGTACAACATCATAAATTCTTGTTTCAGGCTTAAAAGTAATTCTACAAAAGTATAAAGCATGAAGACAAGTTAGCAGTTGAATTGTGGATTCAATATATTATACAATACACGAATATATATTATTGATTTATTCAAGATATAGTTATATTGTACATTATTGCTTAAATGGAATTCTACTCGGCTTACTGAGTAAAGTGATATGTCTGCATCTTTTTATGAATAATACATAGACATGATATTACTGCAGAGGTTGAAACAGCATTCTCTGTAGTAGACTGCCAAGGGGATGGTACCATCAATCAGAGGAAGCTGTTTCAGGCCATGACATCAATGGGTAAAAATCCTACAGAGGCTGAGGTACAGGACCTCATTAATGCTGCAGATGAAGATGGTAGGAACAGATAAATTTTTAGAACAAACTCAGAGATACACAATGGATGATTTGGTCAAAGTTCAAATTTGAGTACAATGTATTTTAAATAATCTTCCAACTGCCACTGAACATGACCACTAACATTAATTACCTCTGCAAAGGAGGTATTATATTCATGACCGTTTTGTTTCTTTGTTAGCAGGATTATGCAAACCTGCTTGTTGGATCTTCATGAAAAAAAATGCTCTATAGATCACCGTCTGGGGGCCACGGTGGCAGAGTGGTAGCACTCTCGCCTCCCACCTCTGAGGCCGGGGTTCGATCCCCGTGACGGCCTTAAGTGGGAAAGCTGGTAGTTGCTTGCCGTTGGTCGGCAGTTTACAGTACACACCCCTAGTGAACTATATGTACTGGTTTCCTCTGCCCTTCCAACTACCCGTCGTGATATGACCTGTACAGTGTTGAAAGCGATGTAAAACCCCAAATAAATAAATAAAAGATCACCATCTGGATACAAAAAATATCAAAGATCTGGATTTCCCCATTAACTTATTATTATGTGCTTTGGCGAAGGTATGGGTTCTCCGAGTGCTCTTGTTTGGATTACTATAACACCAAGAGAAATATTCAAAGGAAACCATAATATGGAATTTCAATAGTAATTTAACTGTACACAGTAGTATAGGGCTACATATTGGAAGAAACCAAATATTGTTCACTAACACCCAACTTGATATTCACGTTGATCATTTATAGATCCAACGGTGCAAAAAATGAGAGGCCATCAACGTAACTGGACTATTTCTATGATATTAAAAATATACAGTGGTGTAATACCATGTACTCCTTTTGCAATGTAAATACCTGGTACACATGTACTGGTATTGGAATTTGTTCATATTAGTTGATACTTGAAGCATTAAAAACTTGACTGTTTTTTATTTTCAAGGGAATGGAACAATTGAGATGGATGAATTTGTAAAGCTTATGTCAAGCCAGTCATTGAATATAGGACAAACAAACTCAGAACTAATGGAAGCATTCCAGGTACATTTTGTTGATTATTAAAACTAATATTTTATCAGAGTACTGGAGTTGTACAGGTTAACTTTATCTTTAAGCAATGTATTTCATATTTCCATTAAGATTTAGAAATTACCTCTTATTTTACATTGATTACAACAGAAATATTTTGTCATTTCTTGTTGGTCCTTCATTGATTCTACATTTTTACCCAACAGCCTTTAAAGGCTCTGTATTATTTTCACCCATGGTTTCCAGCTGGGTGGCCTGCCGGTTAGGTAGCAAGATTTTTGTCGAAGTTATATCTCAGAAACCATAGGCTGTCAGACAGACATTAGTTAGGGGTGTAGGTGTATGCATTATCATTGTGTGACAATGTATCTGCCACTGTGGCCTAGCGGGTAACACACTTGTCTAGGAACTCAGAGGACGTGGGTTCAATCCCAGGTATAGGCAGATACATAGTGGCTCGGATGACCACTTAAAATGGCGGTCCTCTGTCATTGGGTCCTATCCCCAGTGGCAGGTTAAAGAACCTCAAGGACGTTGATAAATGATCATCCTTGAGCCTCTATCTTCCAGTTAGGGGAATGTCAGTTACTTGTCAGTTAGGGCTGTACCTGTACAGTTGGATAGGTTAAATAGCGCTTTGAGTTCTGTAGTATATGGAGATATTGCGCTGAGTATAAATACATAATAATAATGACATTGTAAGGCTTAGGAAGTTAATACTTGGGAAGGACATTGGTTGGGGGTGTAGATGTACAATGTCATGGCTGTGACCTCGACTCTTGGCTCTGACAGAATATTTCTACTGCCATATTTGAGATATGTTTCTCCTTTCACAAAGATATATGGATTGCTGCAACTGATTATTATACATGTATGTACTTTTACCTTATTGTGCTATCTCCATTGAAAGGTTCAATTACTTCAGTTAGTAAATTTATAGCTACATAGCTTTTAATTTAGTGCTGTCAAGTTCCTATTGAATTGCCTTGTTTAATAGTTATCTTTACATAGGTTTTCTCTTTCTTTATTGCTCACCTGAGACCAACAAGTGTACTTGTACTACTAGCTCATACCTGTTCAACTTCCCATTGGCTTTGGATGTCATCTGAACTGATTTAGATAAAGGCTTAAATCTTGTTTCCTGTACAGACACTTTTTTGTCCTAATACCACTTGGTTGGCAGAATCTCCATAGTAAATTATCCATACTTTTCTACGGTTGTTTGATGGCTCTTGGATTCTACTTGTAGACAAGGATTAAGCACTACAGACTATGAATAACTAGACCTACGCATCGGAGAACTGATGCATATCTGTATCCACCAGAAAGACAGCTCACCAAAGCCAGTGAACCATCGTTTGACCTTGAAGGAGGGGCCAAATGTCAAATCTGACCACATCAGAAGATTCCCAACCCATGCTTTCCTATAAGGTGGTTTCACATTGCAAACCTCTAGGACCAATAATAAGCAAGTCATAAGCACTTTTAAGTTTGGCTATCCTTGTATGACCTTGAAGGGGGATCCAAGGTCAAATCTGACTACATCAAAATATTCCCAGCCCATGATTTCCTATAAGTTAGTTTACCATCCCAACCTCTTGAACCAATAATAAACGAGTTATAAGCACTTTTAAGTTTGGCTATCCTCGTTTGACCTTGAAGAAGGGGCCCAAGGTCAAATCCGACCACACCAGAAGATTCCCAGCCCATGATTTCCTATGGGATGGTTTACCACCCCAAACCTCTAGGACCAATCTGACCACATCAGAAGATTCCCAACCCATGCTTTCCTATAAGGTGGTTTCACATTGCAAACCTCTAGGACCAATAATAAGCAAGTCATAAGCACTTTTAAGTTTGGTTATCCTTGTATGACCTTGAAGGGGGATCCAAGGTCAAATCTGACTACATCAAAATATTCCCAGCCCATGATTTCCTATAAGTTAGTTTACCATCCCAACCTCTTGAACCAATAATAAACGAGTTATAAGCACTTTTAAGTTTGGCTATCCTCGTTTGACCTTGAAGAAGGGGCCCAAGGTCAAATCCGACCACACCAGAAGATTCCCAGCCCATGATTTCCTATGGGATGGTTTACCACCCCAAACCTCTAGGACCAATAATAAGTGAGTTATAAGCACTTTTAAGTTTGGCTATCCTTGTATGACCTTGAAGGGGGGATCCAAGGTCAAATCTGACTACATCAAAATATTCCCAGCCCATGATTTCCTATAAGTTAGTTTACCATCCCAACCTCTTGAACCAATAATAAGCGAGTTATAAGCACTTTTAAGTTTGGCTATCCTTGTTTAACCTTAAAGGAGGGGTCCAAGGTCAAATCTGACCACGTCAAGAGATTCACAGCACATGATTTCCTATAGGTTGGTTTCACATTGTAAACCTCTAGGACCAATAATAAGGGAGATATAACCACTCTTATAGTCCACTATGTGGGTTACTTTGGCACTCAGTGGATGACCTTGAATTAAGAGCTTCAAGGTCAATTGTGTGCAAGGTTGTAGAGGACATATATATCTGTTATACATATCACCTATGAAGACATTCAACCTTCTATCTATGAGAAACAGCCAGTAGAAAAATGTAGATTATTTTCAAAGAAATGCCTGCGGTGGCCATCTTGTTTTTCAGAATGAGGCTAATTTCCTTCCCAGAGAAGCTTACCCCCCAATGAAGATATCCTGCAAATTTGGTGAACCTAGCTGATGTAGTTTTCCTCTTACAGCGTTAACGCCAAAAATCTCTCTACGCGCGACGGTGGCGGCATAGCGAACGTTAAACCAATGTATCCACCGGATGCCTCCGGTGGATACAATTAAGCATCCCAGAAAAGGGCGCTTATTTGTTTTCGCTTCAGTTTCCTCTTAAGCGTCCCTGAAAAGGGCGCTTATTTTTTTCGCGTCAGTTTCCTCGCCACCGCCACATTATGGTCTCCCTTGAATATCTCCCTTATTATTGGAAGCTTTTAAACCATATTTGGCAGTTATATACCTTAGGCGTGGGAAAATTTTTCCACATGCTTAAATTTGACCTTTGATCTGTATCAAGGTCACATGATCAAAAAATAGTGTTTTGGGTACACCCGCGCATCATTGCCACTCAGCAAAATCTGCTGACCTTAGAGGCTTGTAATTTTACACATATGTTCATACTATCAAAAACGCGAGCTGATTAGATTTTGGGAGTGATCCGATTAAAATAGACTGATTTATGAGCGATTTTCTCACAGGTACCAACCAGAAAGCTTAAAATTCATGTGAACCCTCTATTATCTTCTTAAGTGTTGCATTTAGAGCCCTAAAATGTATTGGGAGGTAGTTGGAAACTATATGTGGAGAGTCTAGGAAGCAAGTCAAATTTCCCCCTGACCCCCTGTAGGGGTCAAACTGGGGTCCTAAAATAGCCGATTTTGACATTTTGCCTTATATCTCCTTTATTCTTGCTTTTAGAGCTTTGGAATGTGTTAAGAAGTATTAGGAAACCATATGTGAAGAGTCTAGATAGCTGGTCAGATTTACCCCCGATCCCCCCTTATGGGTCAAAAATTTTGACTCAAAATGGGGTCATAAAATAGCTGATTTTGTGCTTTTGCCTTATATCTCCTTTATTAATGCTTTAGAATGTATTAAGAGGTATTGGAAAACCATATGTGGAGAGTCTATATAGCCGGTCAGATTTGTCCCTGACCCCCCCCCCCCTCCCCCCACTTATGGGTCAAACTGGGGTCATAATAGCCAATTTTCTGTTTTTGTCTTATATCTCCTTTGTTCTTGCTTTTAGAGTTTTAGAATGTATTAAGAAGTATTGGGAAACCTTATGTGAAGAGTCTAGATAGCCGGTTAGATTTACCCCATGATCCCCCCCCCCCCTTATGTTACGCCGTGACCCCTCCTCCTTATGGGTCAAACTGGGGTCATAAAATAGATGATTTTGTGCTTTTGCCTTATATCTCCTTTATTAATGCTTTGACAGCTTTAGAACGTATTACGAGATATTGAAAAACCATATGTTGAGAGTCTATATAGCCAGTCAGATTTACCCCCTGACCCCCCCCCCCCTTTATGGGTCAAACTGGGGTCATAAAATAGCAGATTTTGTCCTTTTGCCTTATATCTCCTTTATCATTGTTTTTACAGCTTTAGAATGTATTAAGAGGTATTAGGAAATCATATGTGGAGAGTCTAATTAGCCGGTCAGATTTACCCCCTGATCTCTCATTATGGGTCAAACTGGGGTCATAAAATAGCAGATTTGATCCTTTTGCCTTGTATTTCCTTTATTGCTTTTACAGTTTTATAATGGATTTCATATAAGGAGAGTCTAGATAGCCAGTTAGATTTACCCCCTGACCCCCCTTATGGGTCAAACTAGGGTCATAAAAGAGCAGATTTTGTGTTTTTGCCTTAGGTCTCCTTTAAAACTACTCTTTTTACAAACTATAGCATTTATTAAATTAACTTTTTACAATTTATGACCACAAAAAACAAAATAAAGCTTAAAATTTTCTTTGATGTTAATGCATAAACCTCCACACAGTCTGGTTAACTTTCACTTCTTCTCTCAGCACTGCATGTTTTTATTTTCAAAAATCTCTTTCAACTTTATATTATATTGCATTTAACCTTTGGGGACGCTTTGTTTTTGTTACCAAAAATTATTTTCAGTTAGATTTGACTTCACATATTAATTTATGTTACTATGAAAAGATCACTCACACCCTTTGTTGATGTCTGCAGGCCTTTGACAGAGATCATGATGGCTACATCGACACTGATGACCTGACCTCATTTGTGAAGAGGCTTGGCCTTGAACTCTCTGAAAGTGACTGTGAGGATGTGGTCGCAGAAAAGTCTGTTAGTCAGAGGGGACTCTGTTTCGAAGGTTTATACTTTTCAACTTACTTTATATCCCAGTTCTACTGTCATGTGTTTGCCTCCCAACTGTAGAACTGGGGCTTAATGATAAGTGCAAAGTGTGACATGGTGAATGTGGACACACATACAATCAAAAATATTCAACATGTTTAAAACCTATCTTGTCCACTCTTTCAATGGTGTAACCAGTCTTCCCCTAAAAATGTATCCAAGTGATCTATTTCTAACTGAAAATAATTCATATCAGCTGATGAAACTTCTTTTAAAGAGTGATCAGGACTCGATGTTAAGAGTAATCCTTATAAACTGGGGTAGGGGCCACGGTGGCAGACTGATAACACTTTCGCCTCCCACCTCTGAGGCCGGGGTTCAGTTCCCGGCATGGCCTCATGTGGGAAAGCTGGTAGTTGCTTGCCGTTGGTCGTCAGTTTACAGTACAGAACCCTGATGAACTGTATGTACTGGTTTCCTTTACCCTTCCAACTACCCGTCGTGATATGACCTGTACAGTGTTGAAAGTGATGTAAAACCCCAAATAAATAAATAAACTGGGGTAGTCGGGAGAAGACCATAAGGCCCATCATTTTCGTTGATCTTTGCAGTTATGATAAATCTTGTATTTTTACTCCATCCAATTTTACCACAAGAACAAACGTATATCTGTTGCTTAATTATTGACACTGCAATGTGGATACAGTATTTCCTGTAGTTATTGTATTTGTTGCTTGTTAAAATTTCTTATTTTATTTCAGATTTTGTCAATATCTACAAGACAGAAGAGAGCTGAGCTTATGATAAGAAGCTTTCACAATGATGTATTGTACACAAGAAGTTTCTGGATGTTTTTACACCAACTTTTCACAAGACACAAGATTAACGGGTCATAGATCACTCGCACATTGCCTTAAACCTTTCATAATCACACTCAAGTTTTACTCTGGTGCCATGGTAAATGCTTATTTTTACTGAATTTTCTTGCATACAACACAATATTACAATACCTTTAAAGGTGTAAAACTGACTCTCAGTGTCTTTGGATAGGTGATAGATTACTGAGGAGCCTTTCAAAACATATATCACTACACAACAGAGGATTGTATATATTTTATTGAAAGACTAGATTCAGCATAAAAGTGCTTTTACAACAGAAAAATCTGCTTATGTTTGATATGGCCTATCATAGACTGTGAGGGGTGAAGCAACATGTGTTCTAGGCACCTTTTTTGGACACTGTATAATGTACTGATCTAAATGTTCACAGGTATTTGATGAATTGATTTGGCTGTAACATCGCTTTCAACACATTGTCCAGGTCATAACAGGTAGTTGAGGGGAAGGAGGAAACCAGGCCACAATTAGGAGTAAGAAGTGTGAAATTCGCCACATGTGGAAACACTAATAAAAAAATGAATTGAGGTGAGATTTGATGAATGTACAGTAAATTGAGGCTTTTAGAACTGAAAAATACTAAGTTTAAGACAAAACATCTCTTTTTTTTCATAGAATTAAGTAAGGTTTTTAAGAGGTGGCGAAATTGAGATTTCTGGTGAATTTTAGATTCCGTACTCTGGTCTGTGGTCTCCCAAATCTATCAGATATAATGATATTCTATTGTCACAAAAGTCTTGGGAATTTGTGTAATGATCTGAATCTATCTTTATTGTAGAAGTTTGGCCTTTCTACAAATTTATGTATGTACAGGTTTTCACATATAACTGATTAACTCTAGTGATCTAGACTGTTGGATGTTATCTTGTACCAAATGCTTTATGTATGTATTTTCCCAGATAATACAAAACAATATTTACAAAGTGATAAGATAGTGTTTGTTGTGTATTATGTCATGAAGAGCACTTCACTTGTTTCCAAGAGTAACTTGTAATTGTAGTGCAAGTTTAACCTTGCTAATGGCTCAAGTTTCTGTGTAATAAGAGAACCTTTCAGTTTACACAATAATGTTTCAGTTTATATAATGTATTCTTACATGTACTGACTTTTACACCAGCATACTGATGAGCTAATATCTCCTAACATGCACAAGTGCTTTATGAATACCAAATATTTGAGTATATGTATGAAAAATATGGTACAAATATGAGTCAGTACGCAAGGCTAATGTATGGTACGAAACTCTACTTAACATAAGAACAGTGTTTTGGATATTTTAAGTAATCAGTTTTCTTCTATTTTAATTCACTATTATGAAAGCACTCTGTCAGAATTGTGACGTCTAAAAGTACAATAAAATTTCAGTCATTTATTCATTGCTGTAATCTGTGTTGTGTATTCAAAAGTATAATTTGCTACAGAAAAATTAAAATTCAGTTTTATATTTGCCAAAGTAGCCCTTTTGCATTGGTTTAATGCACTGACTTACCTTGGACATTTTCACTTGATAAATTCTGTTTCTGTCATAGAAAATCATAGAGTAAGAAATCTAAAATTTACCAAGAATCTAAAGCTTTCCACCTCTAAAACCTCAGGTAATTTTACGAATTTTAAAATGGTAATTTTCAGTTCCAAAAGCCTTAATTTTTTACTATACATTCAACAAATATTTCAGTTCATTTATTTTATTAGTATTTCCACATGTGGTGAATTTTAGATTTCTTACTCTACAACCTTTGAGGTATATTTATCACTTTACATTCATAGATTTTTATAAATTACAACTATAGTTGAACCTTGTTCAGTTAAATCACCTGGCCTAAAAGATATTACTGAAATTTCCTGATATCAGGGTAAATTTCACTGTAAAAGACCATCTGAAGAACTGATACTTACTTCAACTTAAAGGGATTTCTACTAAACAACTGATAAAATTGCCTCAAAATCCTGACATAAACACAAAAAAGAGATATACACACAAAAAACTGTAATTTCTGGACATTTCTCCTTACTACATGATAACTTTTAACATTTTTAGAAAAGTTTTGGTTATTCTTGAATGATTCATTCATAGAAAACTGAAGCTATTATATGTTTAAATTGATAAATGTATTTGAAAGTTGGCCAACAATTCATCATCCATGGAACTGTTTAAGGGGAGCATTAGTTTTGAGAGAATAGCCCCTCTGATGACCATATTGACTAACATATTTCTGCCTGGAATTATTGTGAATCTTATAATTTTCTCTAAAAGTAACAATTTCCCCTTTTCAGAATAAGCAAAATGTCTAACAATAAGAATTTGTAAATTATTAAAATTGTGACATAAAAGCTGAATAGGAAAAAGATAGCACGATTATTTTAGTTGTTGATGAGCTTGAAGCAATTATTTATGGTAAAACTAAGCAGAGAGAAAAACACTCTTTTGGGAAAAATTTAGAAATTTTTTTTTTGTAGAGAATTTTTTCCTTTTTCTAAGGAAATTCTAAGAAGAAATATATTCCACGAAAAAGAATTTTAGTGAATATGGGGACTGCCACATATTTCCACTTAAAGTGAAATGTACTTCACAGAATTCCAGTTGGGGGGGGGGGGGGGGGGGGGGGGGGGGGGGTCATTTGTAATTTAAAGATTTAGTTACCATACTTCACTGTATAAATGACCCCTACTTATTAACCCCCATTTAGTTTGCGATTCTGAAGAATTTGAGTTTAAACACTTTCCCAATCAAATAACCGCTAACAGGTTGTAAAATGTCTATGTATTACCCATTGACACCAGACTTGGACTATATACTGGGTAATTTAGAAGAGTAGGAAGTGGGTGTTTGTGTGAGCATGGACGAATATTTTTTAACACAAATGAATATTTATTGCAACAGTTAACTATGAGAAGACAGGTATTTAGTTTGACTCTACCTTTATACTGAGTTCATGCACTTTAAGAGAAGCTGACAACTGAAAATATGTATGAAAAATTCTTCAACCTGGAATTTGCATTTTGTTGGGAAAGGTGGGTTATTTACGCATATTTCAAGTTTTGCAGTAAGAGTAATTATATGAGGATGGGCATTACTGTTAGACAATTTCTGCATTTCGTTCAAACTTTTAATAACTTTCATATCTGTAAGCATAATTACTTACACTTAAATTTTCAAGAATTCATATTTGGTTGTTACTTGTTTCTCTTTGCACTTAACACTCTTCTAAGAGGACAAGATTCACATAGTCACGGGTACTGTCAAAATGTTATGTGAGCAAAAACCTGAAATATTCAACACATTCTCAAATCCATTCATAGGATGAGCAATAATATGAATTTAGTCAGTTCAAGTAAAACAATTTTAATTCATCTAAAACCATTTTGAATAGTATCTCCTTTCAACATCAAAATATTTGTTTTGCAAATTATATCTCAGTTACTTATGATGTTCAGTTCTGTTGTAAAAAAATAATTTAACTAAGAAACATAAATGAATATCAATAACGCTAATAGTTTAACCAGTATGAATTAATTTCTTCATAGTAAAGCTTTTAAAAATGTATTTCTGCCAGAAATTATGGAGACCAACATAAAAGATCTAATTGAAATTGCAACGGAGAAAGATTTTTATACAGAATGGATTCTCAGATCCTGATTTTAGAGCTGTGTGAATAGTCTCACCTTTTGTCTTAACCTAATAGAAAGATACAGCTAGTGTCAAATTGACCTGCAGTGTGTCGACACTTTTTAAAATTAAAATACAAACCAAAGATATCAATATAGAATACAATTTCAAAATCTAAAGTTTTAAAAACATTTAATTTAAATTAGTTATAGTTCTATCCAACTGTAAGAATATACTGATTCATTATTATGTGCTAAACACTCGTATCCATATACTTCAATTATACTGTCGTATAATACAGTCAACAGGAGTCTTCTAATATACTAACACTATACAAGGTCTATCACTGAACAAATATCACATGTAAAAGCTAGAAGTAGGTGGTGACTGACATGCCACTGTGTAGATTCCTCCGAGTCATAGGAGGGGTGCCGTGGGCTCCAATGCCTTTCTCTAGGGAGCTGTGAATGTTTGGTTCCTCTCCGTCTTTTGCTGCCAGGTGCTGGTACTGTGAGAAAGCCACACTCCCCCCTCCCCCTAAGCCCATGGACCTGTTTGAGACACTGGAGCTCGTGCTATGATTTCTCACTCCATCTTTACGCCTCTCTATGGCAGCCTGCTTTGCTGCAAGTATATCTTTCTCTCTGCGGGACGCTGGAGATTTCTGTAGGCTGGGGTCCATATTCTGTACCTCCTTAAGGCGGGGTGACTGAAGTGGTGGAGCTGATTGGTCTTCAGCTTTATCTTCAGCTTCTTTATCAAAAGCAAGGTTACTGACTCCCTCAGTGGATGCCCTGCCAGAAATGGATGGAGGTATACAGATATGTAAATATAATTGTGTAATCTCTGAATAAGATCCAGTTTTCTATAACATTTCTAGACATGTAGAAAATCTAATTATTTCAATCTTAGCATGCTTTGTTCTGCTCTTAATCTTTGTATGGTAGATTCTAAGGTCCAGAGATATAATCATAGTTGAAAGCTCATTATGCGACTTGACCTGCATGGCTATTAAACCAGAGATGCTAGAAACCAAGAAATAATTAAGGTTGAAAAGCCCTGATGAAGAAGTAGGCTTTAAGCCCTTTTATTGAAACATGGTAATAAGGAAGCACTAAATATATCAGGCAGGAGTTCATTCTGGAGACTAGGAGCATTGTAGGAAACTGTTATTGAAATGATTTTGGGACTCATGAATTGAAGGTTGAAAATCAGGAAGGTGTTACTTGGTCTACTATGGCTGGTGTTAAATTTACTTGTACACAAAGTACAAAAAATACTCTGGCCAACTTGAATCAATAAATTTACAGACCAGACTGGCTCCTGTAAATACTGATCTTTATTTGATGGGATATCACATTAAAGTTTTCAAGGCTTTGAGTTTCAATTATTTTCAAAACTTTTGTGTGACATTAAATTTACTGATTTTTGATTTAAAGATGGCAACAACATTAAATTTCTCAACCTTACAACCAATAAATAGGAAAAAAATACTTAAAATGTAAGTTTAAACATGACACTAGATTAAGGCGTTACATGAGACCTTGGAGTGGTGTGTTAATATTTTTACCTCTGTATTCCTATTCTAACACTTAGAGCAGCCATGTCACTACATTGACCAGGCAAAAAGGTATTAGCAATTGTTTTTCTGACCTCATTATTCACTGTGGCTGTCACAGGTGAACAGACATGACTGATAGAATTTATCATAGACAAAATTTGATTGCATACTACTGAACATGTTCTTCAAGAACATAAAATAGAAATTTGATGATAATTAAGGTTGAGCATTTATTACTAAAATCGGGCACTTACTTATTCTCTGTTTTGGGTTTCTCTGGACTATCTGTTGTATCAAATTCATCTAAATCTTCTTCATCATAATTCCTACCCTTTCTGAAATACACAACATGATGTAAGTATATATCGTTATCAATTCTTTCCACATTGCAAGAAGTATATTATGTTATTTCAGAAAGTACTAGAAACCACTCATACAGTGCATATCTCCACTTTGGCAATTTCTCAAAATTCAGATTTTTTTGTATTCCTTTGGCCAGCTCCTACCCACATAAAAAAATTCGTTAAAATCTGCTGATTATTTTTGAAGTAATGTCTACCAGAAAGCTAAAATCATTGAAAACACATTGAAAATAAAACCCTTTGAAAATTTCTTTTTTTTCCTATCTAGAATATGATCTGGAATTTTCCCCACAATTAATTACTTCTTCCTTTGGTCAGGTCATTCCTGCATAAATTTTGTTTAGAAACATCTGTTCATTTCTTTTAGAGTTACCATGAACACTAGACTTTCACCAAGTCATTTTGTCTTTTGTGTAATATATGGGTACTGTATGACTTTTGGAGAAACAACCAGCCCCGACAAAAGTTTGTTTTTTTCAGAGCCTATCCCCCATACTCCAGATTGCTTGTGGTATAATGAACTCCTGTAAGTTTCCAATTTAAATTTAACTGTTCTGGTTACTGATGGATACAAATACAAAGACTTGGAGCAAGTCTACATGAACACAGACAAACAGACAAATGACCGCACCCAAAAACATAACCCCCAGCTGAGGGTAAATATGGGATACACATTACGTATATTATCTTACTTTAACCATGTTTTCCAAACATCAGCTGTTATCTGGGGTTTCTCAACAATGAACTTAATACATATTTTCAATATTCCCATTTACCAAATACCCTGGTCACTGTGGGACTTCAATTGTGAGTAGATGAGTTTACATTTGGAAAACTCACTTTAGAATTAAGGTATGACTAAATTTACCCATAGTGGATGAGTTAACACTTATTTTCTGAGTTCACACTAAGTGATTGAGTTTACCCTTATTCTCTGAATAAACATTTATTGACTGAGTTAACACTGTCTGGCTGAGCTTACACATACTTTCTGGATCTGAGTAAGAACATAAAACTGAGCAGTACACACTGAGGGTTGTCATGTCATTGTGCAAACAACTAAGATACAGTTACATGACTTTGATATAGCTGAGTTAATAGTGAATGGCTGAGATTAGACTAACTTTTTGGATCTGAAGAACAGTATGACACTAAGCAGTACAATAAGAGTTGTCACTCATAAGGCATACCACTAAGATACAGTTACTGTTTGACTTTGATATGGCTGAGTTTACAGTGAATGACTGAGTTTACACATACTTTTTCAATGTGAGGAAGAGGTAGTTTAACACTGAGCAGTACAATAACAACAGTGAGTATGAAGACTACTAACTTGAAGATACAGTGACCGTTACACACTGATATGGCTGAATTCATAGTGAATGGCTGAGTTTACATTTAATGGCCGAGTTTTCACACACTTTATGGACCTGAGGAAGAGTGTGGCTGTGCACAGTGCAATGTGAGTATGCAGATCATTATGATACAGATAGTGTTGTGCTTTGATATATCTGAGTTTACATTTATTGGTTGAGCTTTTGCAAACTCTTTGGATCTGAGGAAACGTATGACTGTAAGCAGCACAATGAGAGTTGTGAGTTTGTAGACCACTATGATACAGTTAATGTTGATAACTTTGATATGGCTGAGATTGCAGTTATTGACGGAGTTTTCACATACTTTTTTGATCTGAAGAAGAGTATGACTGTGAGCAGTACAATGAGAGCTGTGAGTATGCAGGCCACTGAGATGCGGATGATGAGATCTCTCTCTGCCTTCTCTTCCTCATCCAGCTTCTCCTCTCTCTTCTTCTGACAAGTGTCATCTGAAGCACAACAACCACACAGTTACACCTCTACTGACATCGTTCAATCTTTAACCCATCTTTTTATATTGGTTTATCCCACTCTCTATAGTCTCTTAGTGACAACGATGCTATTTCTTTCATTCATAATTATTAGACCTCCCTAGGTATGGATAGTGTGTGAAGAGTAATCAAACTTTCATTATTTTAAATCTTTGTCCCACTACTTTGAATTGTAAATTGTAATGAATACTAATCTAATACAATTATATTTACTGATATATAGGCAAATGGTCTCACCTTATAAGAACAAGTACCTTATATTCAAATAAACAGAAAATTACGATGCTGTTTTGGTAACTATTCTTTTACTTGGAATTTGGACCACTCATGTTTGGACATAAGTACATCAAAAAATGTTCTCATTACTTTGAAGTATAATAATGCACAGCCTGAACAATTGAACATGTACTATATAACTAAATCATACTTGCATAGGCAGTATTGTATATCTCAACCATAAAAGATTTATTGCTCAAAATGTGTCCATTGTGTTTCTATATAAGCTATACTTGAAAGATAAATTTGAGACCTAATTGTTAGTAGTTTTGGTGCAAAGTAAAATTTTTGCTCTTTATTGACATGATTCGAAGCCTAAAAGTGGACACGTCACATAAAAGGAAGAACAATACTCAGATATTTAAAGTTTTATTTAAAATAAAACCTTAAAAAATTAAACCTAACATTAATTAAACCAGTGTCAAAACTGATTTTTTAAAGAAACTCAGTAAAATAAAAAAAATTCTACAATGTGTGTCAGAGTCAATAATGTAAACATTAAAGCTTACACATCTACAACACGGTTTGTTACAGGTATATAGTTGTGATTGTTAGGAGGTAGGGTGCCATTGCTCCAGCAGTTTTTTTTTCAAACTAAATTTTCAATGTGACTGGTGATTTAAGTGAAGGTAATACATGAGAGATTAATTGCCATGTACATTGTACTCTGTACAAGTAAAACTTGAAAAAGTGAACCATAGATAAAAAGTAAAACCAGGTTTGAGATACCAACATCACAAATGTAGTATTTTTGTCTTTTTCCAAAAGTCTAAGTTGACCACTATTAGAACCAAATTCTGTAGGGTTTGGAGATTATACAGAATCATGGGTTTATAATTTTCAATATTCAAAATGTATTGAGTGTGGATACTAAGCTGAGTTTTATGATTGTGTATAAGTCAATCTTGGCAAATTACCTGTAAACCAAGTCCACTCGTGTTGTGCCTCTGTACCATTACAGTACTGGCACTCCTCATCTGGATTCACATCTGAACTGGCATAACAGTCCTCTTCAATGATGCAGTGATTTCGTGTCTGTTTTTCAAAAAAATATTAAGTAGTAAACAAGAAACTTCATACACTAATAAGGTCTTAGTTATTGATACAAATATGGAACCATCCTGCAAACACAGTTGAATGTACATTATCTTAATAGTGTTTTTGGTGATTACACAATGATTTCATAACCATCACAGTGCAGTGACGTCACAGTCCAATGACATCACAGTCATTCTACTTATGACTGCTTACCAATGAAAATGTTTAATTTTGTTGGACCATGGGAAAATCAGCTGAGATAGTTGTATTTATGATCCAATGTAGATAACTTAAATATGGTTAGCAAAGTAATACAGACATGTATTGGAAATATGCAGGAATCTTGGAAAGAGTTTAGCCACATTTTATATGAATAAATATTATGCAGAATGATGAGTACCATACATCACAATTGGTTGGAACATTGCTGTTTGTTCAATTATATTGGGGGCCACGGTGGCAGAGTGGTAACACTCTCGCCTCTCACCTCTGAGGCCGGGGTTCGATTCCCGGCACGGCCTCAAGTGGGAAAGCTGGTAGTTGCTTGCCGTTGGTCGGCAGTTTACAGTACAGAACCCTAACGAACTGTATGTACTGGTTTCCTCTGCCCTTCCAACTACCCGTCGTGATATGACCTGTACAGTGTTGAAAGCGACGTAAAACCCCAAATACATAAATAAATTGTTCAATTATTATGTTATTTGTACAAATTTACATTTTATGCTACATTGCAATCATGAAGAAATCACATCAGATTCAATTTTGGCAGCAATTACTTTGATTAGTTCCTCTTGCTAATAAAAGGATAAAAGCGAATACATGGACACATTGGTATTAGGTTAAGTAATTACTTCAAGGCAATAAGTCAATTGTTTTCAGTACCAATGCAGTCAATGCTGGTCAACCTGTACTGACAAGGCTCACACTACACAGGGTTGAACCTGTCTGCTTCAACCTGCTTTAATCCACCTCTTGAGCAGGGTTAAGGTTAATCATTGTCAACCTAGACTGAAAGCGTTTACACCTAATTCACTGTCTCCTTCAGTCTGTGTCAACCCAAGTTAAATCACTAGTCTGACCGCCAGGATATAAAGTGCTATTATATTAATAAACCAACATACCTCCCTTTCATCACAGGACTGGGTGTTGATGTCACAGGTGTAGCATGCAGAGTCATATGCCATAAAGATAAAATTACTGGCATAGGGCTGTGGAGAGCTGTGGGTGACAGACAGGGGTTCGCCGGAATGTTCCAGAGTAACCTTATAACTTTGGCTGCGAGGTAAGGAACACACCACTTGGTATGGACTGATGTACAAAATATCAACATCTGACTCATCCCCAGTGGCTGCGAATGTTCCATCACTTCTGTCAACCTGAGCATAAATTTCTCTCCAATCACCACCAGTGATATCATGTGATATGATAATAATCAATATTTTAGGAATCCCCTTTGAGCAACAACATCTCATACAAAGTCACATAAAACATTATATAACCTCATGTGACAGCATATTATGTCACTTATCTTCACCAAGATATGCTTTAACCCAATCCACTATGCTTGGAAAAGATTGTATTGGCCACAACCACTATATGTCAATCAAAAACCAGATCATATTCTGGACAAAAAATAATCCAGAACTTTTAATGGTCACATTTTTAATGTATTTTGAATGACTTTGGCTTTCTTGTTAATATTTTATCTGAAAAGTAATTGGCAGATCTTCATGAAATTTTTAATGTGGATATCTAGTATTTAGAGTATTAGACATTTCAGCAATTCCTACCCAGACAGTGAAGGTAGTACCTTTGGACAAGGAACATTTCATATATATGTCATTTCATTTTTTTGCAAGTACAAATTCTAAACTGCCAAGACAAGGTCACAATAATATTATTTAATAATAAATCAACATCAAAAGGAGATACTTAACCTCAGGTCAGCTGAGAGCAGAAGAGCACTACTGGGGATATATTTAGTTAAAATGGCCTCTCTTTGGCTAGGAGTACAAAAGAATACTGGCAGTGGATGAAGATGTAAATCGTCAACAGACTCTCATCCTCATCAAAGGAGTGAAAATATTCAAGATTAACTTCATTTAACAGAAACCAGAAGTAAAGTCTGGCCATAAGTGTGACTAAGTCTGACAAATGCTACATACCTCTGCCTGTTGTACTTTGCAGGTGAGTGAGTCATCTGAAGGGAAGTACCTGCCATACACAGTGGCAAACTGACAGTCTTCATGCCTCTTGTCACATTTACTGCTACTATCCATCACAACTACTGGCTGGCGATCAGACAACAGACTGCAATCACCCCCAGTGTAAGTGGGCTCACAGTCACAAGACCCTAAAATAATGGGCAAAATATATAGATCCCAAGAAACAATAAATAGAACCAAAAAATAGCCAGCCTCGGTGGGCAAGAACCCCAGCTCGCTGGTATATCTAAATGGGCATGTTGTAAGACGTATAAAGAATCCATGAAATTTTGTCAGATGTAAGATTCACAGGCCATGATTTCTTACAAGTTGTTTTCATATTTTGATGCCCTAGAACCAATTATAAGGGAGATATAAAGCCCCTTTAGCATGTTGACACTACAACAGTTGTTTCTGGATACCCCTCAAAACCTAACCAGATCTAGACCCTCTTGGGGTAAACATACCCTGAAACTTTGGTAATAATCCATGCAGGGGATTAGGCTATGGAACACCCAAAAGCTTTAAGACCAAATAATCTTTAAAGTGTTGCCATGGCAACAGTTGTTACCGGATACCTCTCAAAACCTAATCAGCTCTAGATTATCTTAGGGTAAACATACCCTGAAAATTTGGTGAAAATCCATGTAGGGGTTTGGGCTGTGGAACACCCACAAAGTTTAGAAACCAAAAAATCTTAAAAGTGTTGCCATTGCAACAGTTGTTGCAAATACCCCCCAAAACCTAATCAGTTCTAGATCCTCTTGGGGTAAATATACCCTGAAAATTTGGTGAAGATCCGTGCATGAGTTTAGACTGTGGAACACCCACAAGCTTTATGCCCGCCGCTGCCGCCTGGACGGTGCAGGTGACAACTATAATCCCAGCCTTTATGGGCTGGGGTTAAAAACCAAACAGGGGTGTGTCAGTGACTTGTAATGTAAATGGCCTCATTAAATGAAATTATGGCACATTATAAAATGGAGACCTGCACAGTCAATGAATATGCATTTCTGTGCATTTTGTGGGAGTACTTAATAGAGAGACTAATGTCCACTGTTACAAATTTTGAACATGGGGAGGATATAATCTTGAAAATAAATTTTTAAAAGGTTAAAACAACCAATAATCAGAAACCTTTGTGGAAAAAACATAATCAACATTTTATAATACAAATAAACTACTTATGCTTGGACCTTATGGATGATTCAATCATAAAAATATCCTCTAAATAAAGGACTCGTAGTTTATTTCTACAATACAGACAACAAACATGAACAGTGACCAGAGTGCAATACATCCAGTAACTGTTGTAAAGAGGTTCACAGTCAGAGTGACATTAAATACAGTGCAATCCCTTTTATATGAACATTTAAATATTCCCATTTTATAAACTCTTTTCCACTCTCCTGGTGTTTTAGGGTAAGTGTTAATGGAAAAAGCTTTCCAACAATCATATGTTTATTTTTACTGAAAGGAAATTTACTGAACAGATGTCTAAATAAAGAGGTTAACTGTAATACATTGGGTATTTTGCAATTCTATAGTTCCCATATGTAAGGTGTGTCACACTGTCTCAGTCACAGACATATATTGTTCAGTTTCATGCAATCAATAATAGACATAATATTGGACATCCATCCTAGTGTTTGGGGCATACTGACCACTGGAACATTTGTTCTCTTACTGTCCATACAGTTAAAAGTCCAACATGTTTCAAATGCCCACCCCAATCTCGCATTACTGGCCACAAATTGCTAACATGTTGTTCTGAGCTAAATTAACTCTGTTAAAACTTAATATTAGGTCAAACGTGATTACCTAATATTTGCTGTTGTAACAGCCCATCTCTAACTTTAGCAAACCTTTGGGTATATCTCCCCCTGCGTGATGCAGAGAGTAGATAATGTATATTGTTCATGCTGAATTCCTACTGGATTCTATAACAAAAACTTTATGAGTGATCCTAGATCAAAGTATCCACTTCTATAACTATCAGTCAGTTTGAGTAGACTAGGCATTGTATTAACCAAGATGGAATGTGGAGGCTGATCAATTATATAATAATAATAACAATAATAGAAGGATTTATACAAAATTGATACAGATCCTCTAATGCACTTAAGTCCAAGAGGGATAGTCCAGGGACAGACATGGGTCAATATCCAAAAAGCACCAGATACAGTTGAATGCTCTTAGGACAAATCTGATTGGACCAGTAATGTTCTCAGTCAATATTTCTAGAGAGAATTTCATGAGATGTAATATACATCATTACAATAATGGGTTCTTCTATAAGGAGTTCAACCCTATATATATATGGCCTACTGATTTAGTTACTCACCACTGTTACAGGTGCCTCTGCCATTACAGTTGTTGGGACAGAGATTTTGAATGGTAGTGTATGTGTCATTGGCCATGTCAATTTCCCTCTGATAGCTGCTGACACAAGACTTTTTGATAGATTCCACTGCAGCCCATTGCCAGGTGTTACTGTCAGTTATCTAAGAAACAGACACAATGAATACACATGTAAATGTGATTTTTACTTATTTTTCTCAAAAGAAATAGATCTTTAGCGAGTGTAGATCTTCAATATACATGTATATGTTACAGTTAATATGTGAAATCAGTAAACACACATATTTACTGAATATTTTAGTAAATATGCGGATTTACTGATTTGGTCACGAAATATGTGTATTCCCTAAAATTGTCAGTAAATACACAAATTTACTGATTTATGACCTGTGTTATTTCACAAATTTACTGGTTTGACTTTCTGTAAATATGTGAAATGAAACTTTGATGTTTACTGGTTCTAAATATATAATTTTAAACAGTAAACCAAAGTGTACATTATATTAGAACATTTCACTCTATTATGATGACTATTAGCACATACTAAGCATACTTCATTTTAGAGTACACTATATGCAAATATTATCTTGAAAAATAGCACTAAACTTTTAAAAATTTATGTTTAAAACTTTAAGTACATGCTTTCTGCAGATATTTAATTTAAGCTTATATTATTTTCAATGCCACAGTTACTAAGGGGGACCTATGACATCCCTACAAATGATTAAAGATCATTTAACTTTTCACTATTTTTATATGACTGATACATAAAAAGTGTTTTTATTGGAAATAAATTAAAGTTTTAGAAATTAATTTAAATTTTCAAAATTTTAACATATTTTAACTATACTTTCATTCAACAGAAATATTACCTTATCATTTAGGACAAAATGATTTACACCCAAACAAATCTGCATGTATTCTTTTAGAATCTCTTGTTAACCAGAGGTTATCAGTAAGTGGTTTCTTTATTTTATTTCAATCAAGGCTTAATATTTTGGCATTTTCTGGTAGATATGTGACTTTAATGTAGGTACTGGCTACTTAATCAAAGAATTGTTGTTAGAAACAATGAAAAGGCCAGCTAGTCCCTAATTGGATTTCATCATAGTCTTTCAGAGGGACAACAAGCAATATCAGTGAAATATATCAACCTCTCCTTTAGAAAAAGAAAATGAATAAAAATTAAAAGGAAGAAAAAACACATAAAGTTTCCATTGACCCAATTTTCCTTATCTTACTTTGAAAGGATAAAATAGAAAACAAACTTCAGGTACATCTATTCATCTTTGTCGATCTTGTTTTAACAAAATATATATAAAAAGTTTAACATACAAGGATTGTCTTTTTCTCTCAAATTACTGTACAAATTACGACTGTAGGAAAGTCATCTTCTGTGTACTTTAAAACTAAATGTTAGCAGACTTCACAAAATCATGATGTGAGCAACAAAAAGTTACAAGTCAAGGCAGTGGACCTGTGTGACAGTAGTTTACCAGGCAATGCTTAAATGGAATTGCTATCCAATGGACTCCCAGTAGTTTAGTCGGAAGTATGAACATGTTACTTGCATGTAGTAAACGTACCAGGCAATTGTCTCTAAACGGCTGTAAAGTTAGTAGACCCATGCAGGATGATGAGATCTAACACAACGTACCACAAATCAAAACCAACTAAAATGGTTAGTCTTATAGGAACTGATGGGCATTGATTCCCAGCAGAAATCCAGTAATTTACAGAAGTCATTGGTTATACACAGCAAGTAGATTTGTACTCACAGCAATGTCATCCACACAGTGCCAGTAAGCCATGTCTTTTTGTGGGTTACGAATAGCTCTGTCATCGGAACAGGATATCACAAATTCATCACTGTCTATGAAAGCTTCACACCAACTGTTTGCATAGGTCTCATTCCACACCTTGTTGTCATTGAAACTGATCTCCTGGAAGAAGTTTTAATTATAAAGTTAACAAAAAAATCTGACTCAAAGAAAGCCCTTCTTCATTTTTTTGTGATGAATTTAATATTCTGGCTTTGACTCCTCCCTATTTTCTCTTCAGAAAGATTTTGACATTGGGCAAAACTTTGACATTATTACTTTTCTGATAATTACTACTTCTTTTTAACTTCCCTATAGATGGTTATCTAATCTAATCCAATGTGGAATTTTATAGTGCTTAATCTCCACCACTGATGGACTCTAAGGTGCATCTGAACATAAAGCAAGGCAGTTAACGTTTATTGAAGGACATAGCCAGGTCATACCAAAGAGACGTAGGGGTGATTGGGGAGGCTATAGCGGATAGGCTTTTGCAAACAGGTAAGTTTTGAGCTTCTTTCTGAAGGAGGCAACTGATGTCGCACTGCGCACATCAATGTTCAGTCATATTTTTATAATACTCTCTTTTGTTGAAACTCAAGAAACCTGAGAAAATATGTATTATTTTAACAACTTGTGACAGAATATATGCAAATTTAAAATCTTCAAATTTGAAAAAAAAAAACATTTTTTTATTTAACCACTGCTTGCTAAATATCTACTAAATCAGTGTGACAAGAAACTGAAACAGCCTTGATTAACTTTCTGTTTATTTGACAATTAAATTCAGAAAAATAATAATAGGAAAACTTATATTATTGTTTTATGTTTAATTTTGCGTGGTTTAATCCGGAGGTTTAGAAATACAGAGAGGAATTTGTGGGGTTTGATCCTCACCCAAGTAATAGAGAATGTAAAATATGGTAAACTAAATATAACTCATTTTTTTATAATTCATCTTTTTGGGTTATATACAATCACGTAGACACCAATACATATCACAAATACAAACTACAGAGATTGAAACTATTCCTTCTATGTTCCTCCTTCCACTTTATGTAAGAGATGGTCCAAGTATTTCGAAAGACTAATCTTTACCAAACTTTTGCTTTCAGATCTATTTGTTTGTCAGGTGCCTTATATTAAACTTAGAAGCCTTTTTAACAACATTTTGTTGTTTCATAAATAACAGAATTCAATTACTTTTCTCTTGCTATGTGGTCAGAAAACATTAGCCGAAAAGTATCTCAAAGTAATGTGTTTTTCAACCCCAAATTAGACTGTAAATTGTGACAAATCTTAGCCCAAGAATTAATAAAATCATATATACTGCACATAGTTTTTGCCTTACTTCTTGTAATTGAAAGTGAAAAAGTGTGTACCTCAGTCAAGTTAAAATAATGCTTGAGATTTTTTCCAAATTATTTGAGACAAAAGTAAATCTGTCATAAGTTTGAGACCAAATCTGATAAATTTGCACTACTTTTATGAACAGACAAATTAGTCTGAGACCAAAACATAGTTTCCGACTTGAGCCCAAATTGTAAGACATGAGATGAAATTTTGTCTCAACAAGTTTTATGAATATGGTACCAGGGTGCAAAGACTCTGAAGTTACAGCCAACATGTATCACATCCATAAAGCGAGTAACATTCACAATAAAAACACTTGGTCTTACTGGAGGTTCAAAGTTTTCATCCCAGTCAATGTCATCCATGTCAACATCATGAGAGTTCTGTAGACTCTTCTCACTTCTTCGCATCAGGGCACTAAGATTTGCCACCTCATCATCTGAAAGACATGACACGTTCAGCTTATACTCCAATTCCACATCCTAAATTATTGTGTGAGCTATGGATTTCTAGTGTGAGAGGCTGTAATGACTATTCCTCTTTATACCTATATGATGGGAAGTAGAAGTCATATGATCAAAAAAAGAAAAGACATATGATGGAAAAGATAAACCATATGATTGAAAAGATAAGTCATACGATGGAAAATATAAGTCATATGTTCAAAAAGATAAATCATATGATGGAAAAGATAAGTCATATCATCAAAAAGATACAAAACAAGATTATTTGGCTCCAATTTCAGAGAAGAGTGTTTGTTCTAGATTAGTCACAACACAACAAAGATAAGTCACAACACTATATAGAGAAATAGTAGCACCTCAAAGTTAAGTCATAAGAGACTTACCATTGAAGAGGCTGATCATGACTACTTGGGATAGAAGTACTCGCTTGCAAAGGTTTTTAAATGTGTTTGAAAAATGGGACAAGGATAAGTCATACAACCGATAAGATTACACTTGGTCCCACATTAACTGGGTGGTTGGGACGCAAACTCATGACAGTAGGATAGGGGTATTATAACTAACATAATACAACATTACTACCTCTATTATCTATTAAAATGCAGAAACCAATAACAACATAGATACTAATAAGAGATTAAGTATAGACTTGAAAAATAGCCTGCCTCGGCACGCAAGAACCCTAGCCCGCAGGTACAACTAATCTGGCAACAACATTGAGATTTGTGAAAATCTTAGGAACAATCTTAATTGTAAGAATTATACAGAATACAAGAAATGTTGTCAGATGTAAGATTCACAGGCCATAATTTCTTAGAAGATGTTTTCATATTTTGCCCTAGAACCAATTATAACGGAGATATAAGGCCCCTTTAGCATGATGACTCATGACCTTGAAGCAGAGGTCAAAGGTCAAATTTGACAATTGCAAAAGATTTGCAGACCACGATTTCCAAGAAGTTGTTTTCTCTTTTCAAACCCCTAGGACCAATGATAAGGGTGATGTTAGGGCTTTTTGATATGCCCCCCCCCCCCCCATTTGACATAAAAGATGTGATATGGCAGCCACTTTGTTTTCAAAACAAGGCTAAAATTACTCTCAGGCAAACTTTCCTAGCCATTCACATTTTGTCAGATCTGACACAACTAGCTGCAATATTTTAGAACATATCAATGATTTTCAAGCAATCGGCTATGGTTGCCATGTTGTTTTTTAAAATGAGTACCATAATTTTTTACAGACATGTTTTAACAGCCATAAACATTCTCTGCCAATTTGGAGAAGATATCTTAAAATTGAACGAAATATAAAGCTTGATTAAAAAATGTGACAAATGCACACATACATGCACACACACGCATGCATGCATGGAAGGCATTTCATAATCTCCCAACTCCGGCCTTGGCCGGCGGGAGATTAAAATACAACTATGGTAAAAAGGTTTAATAGCACCCATTTTTCAATTAAGAAGTTTAAGACCAAAAAGTATTCAAAGCGTTGCCATGGCATCAGGTGTTGTAGATACCCTCCCAAACCTACTCAGTTGTAGATCCTGTTTTGGTTAACATATCCTGAAAATTTGGTGAAAATCCACCCACAAACATTAAAACCCAAAAATATTCAAAGGTTGCCATGGCAACAGTTGTTACTAGAAACCCCCAAAAACTAATCAGCTCTAGATCCACTCAGGGTTAACATATCCTGAAAATTTGGTCAAAATTCATGCATGGGTTTAGATTGTGGAACACCCACCAAGTTTAAGACCCCAAAATCATGGCAACAGTTGTTACCGGATACCCCCCAAAAAACTACTCAGTTCTAGATCCTTTTGGGGTAAACATACCATGAAATTTAGTAAAAATCTGTGCATGGGTTTAGGCTGTGGAATACCAACAAGCTTTATGCATGCTGCCACCCAGACGCAGCAGGGGACGACTATAACCCCAGCCTTTATAGGCTACTATAATGTATTACCGGTATTTTATTTGAAACTTTTTTGTAATTTTCTTCTTTTGTTTTACTTTCTTCTCCCTTTGTTAGTTCTCAAATAAATGAATAAATAAACAAAACACTGAGTGAACATGTCAACACAGCCCGGTCCATTCTATATGAGATTGTATTGCACTGACCTGTGTTGATGTCACAGGTCTCCACCAATTCTCCCCCTCCACACGTACACTGCACCCCCTTTAAAAGCACATGGTTACACCTACAGAAAGGGGCAGAGGAATTGCCATTGGAAGCTTCAGCTGCAGAACCTGTCAAGATCCTCTCAGATTCAGGAACCCTAAATATCATGTAATATTACAAGCCACTAATAATAAATAAATTAATAACTAATGTATAAATATATGTATTTATTTTTTGCATCAAAAATTTACTTATTTTACATTATTTATTTGGTAAAATTGTGCTCAGGGCATGCATAGAACAAAAATACACAGAAATGACAATTTCTTATCAGTGGGTATATCTAGAGAGGTAATTTCACTATATGTGCATAAGAAATAAGTTGAATTCAGACATTTACTTTGTGTAATATTGCCTTGATTTCATCTTTACTGAATGCAGTATAGTTTTATATTTATTGTTCTTAAATAGACTGAAGCCAACAATGACAACAATAACAAAACCATATTACAAAACAGTGTACAGGGCTACATTAATTTGACAGGTCATTTACATAGGCACAATACTTGTTTGATATCAGCACACAATAACACACCCCACTGGTAATGGTCGTATTCGGTTATATGTTTGCACTACAAACTAATAGTCTGGATTCGGTTAGAGACAAGCATCCAATTTCTGTTAAAACGAAAGGTAGAATCTGGTATAGCTGATAGGTATGACTGTTCATTAAAGATATGCTTTAATGTTTAACTGAAGCACATTAAAACTGGGTTTACAAGTCTCTTTATTCCCCCTGTGGGTCCGGGGAAGTAGAATAGGCCCAACGTGTCCTCCTGCGTGTCGTAAGAGGCGACTAATTGGAGGAGACACAAATCTTGACTGGATTTTACACAATAAATTTTTATTTTGTTTTTTGATCATTTGTATATTTTACACTTTTTAAGTCTAGTCTTGGTGACTATTATACTGTGATAGTTTTATACTTTGTCTCTTATTTTATATTTGTATTTTGTTTTCTTTGTTGTTTATTGCTGTTTTTCACTTTGCTTATTCTAGTCATTTCTTATGATGTTGTTTTCTTGGTCTTTTTGGCTACTTGTTAATTGTATTATTTGTTGTTATATGTATATATAATTTTGCTTATTATTGTAAATATTAGTTAATGTATTTATTGTGTTTTTTAATAGTGCAGTATAACACGTAAGTGTTTTTGCACTTTAATTTTAAATTACTTACTTACTTACAAGTCTCTTTATGACATTTAAGGATATAAGATTTTGTTATAAGTATTAAAAGGGTTATAAATCTAACATCTTTATTCAAAGCAGCAGGCTTGCCTATTTCATGAAACAGGCAATTTATCCAGTATTCACTTGCCCATTTCATTAAATGGATTTAATTTGAGTTTTCCATTTCACAAAATGGGCAATTTCACTGATTGAGCCTAATATATGCAGCTAAAACATTTTTTTGCACAGAGTAGGAAACATAAATACATCATGACTGAACATCCCATTTCTTGACAAATAACAGTGGCATTTTTACCAACATATTAATATAAATCATGTAGGTCTGACTTTGTTGGTGCAGGTTTTGAGTTTGTTATTATGTGACTGAAGAATGCAGGGCTGATTTGTAATTGTGGGTCAGATTTGGTGGAGTTCTTAAAATTAGAATAAGCTATATTTTTTGGAGGTACATGTATGAGAGGAATTTAGTGCTCACACTAGAACTAACTCTTGTGGATATTGGCAGATTTTAGTTATACAGTCAACTACATTCAAGTAGTGTTTCCATATTCTTGACTGCTGCCCCAATTCTTGCCGATTTTAAAGTTGTGACCAACATTTTTATAAATGTATGTCAAAAAGTTTGCGAAAATATTAAACAATTGCTTGAAATTTTTTTAAAAGTTGGTAATTTTTCTTCCAAACTCCCAAAATTGAGATATTAGTCCGACTTATCTTAATGACAGTAAATCAAATCATGGGGGTTGGGAACTACTCCAGTCATATTCCATCTCCAGCATGTCAAATATTCATCACTGTTAACTGAATTGAAATCATATAGGCTGGTGACTTACTTCCTCTAACTAGAACCAAAATTATGAAATATAGAGTGCTACAAGCTTGCTATCTACTGACTATAATTTTATGACCAATTAATTGGATGGGTTGTGAATCAGAAGTGTCATATTCTATCACCAATATGTCTTACTGTATTGAAATTGTATTAAAGCAGTATAGGTTAAGGTCAGATGTCCTGGTTACTCCAGCATCAGTAGGTTCCAGGTTAAACCTGGTAGTTCCTAGTCTAATCTCATGGGTTGAATTGCATTTAAATTTCCCCTCCTGTTTTTTTTCAAAATTTTGACACTTTTCTACCCTGATCTATCCCGACTTTAAAGCCTCTGTCAATCCCAATAACTTTGAACCAGGCCTTTACATACTGTCTGTTTTTGCTGACATAAAGTGTGTATGTTGAATTATTAAGCCAAGAAGTACAATATAATGCTAATTTTAAGGGTTACTGATACTAATTTAAAGAGCTACTTGTATTAATTTCAAGGGCCTATGATTAGTCGCAAGGATAGGACATTCACAAGTTCTGCTGGCCACCTGTACCATAACAATTTGTGCCCTTGGTTTTAATGTTATCACATTACCTCCATGCTTTAGAAAACTCCCTTGGTTGTTCCCTAACTCCACTACCTGGTCCAGTGTACACAGTACCATCAGGCATTGTGAGATCATTGGTCACATCCCCATCAAACACACCACACAGGCCTGAAAACAGACGCACAACTTGCATTACATTTCCATGTGTGTCTGCCATATGGCAGATTTGTGGTGATCATTGATGTTTCATAAATGGACCATCCATTTCAGTAGAAAACAAGATGAAAATACAAATTTGGAATATTTGGAAATGTGATAATAAAACTGAATATTCAGACAATAGGATAACTCATATCAGAGCTTTTTTTTAAAGTCTGACATGTAATCATTTGGCTCATTAGTCATTTGTTCCCATCCACCTCAAGGCATCAATGGGCTGGATTCATGGAGTATTTTCCTTTTTAAGCGCGAGCTCTAGCAAGGCTCGCGCTTCTAGAGATCACATTTTTAATTTTTTTTTTTTTTGGTCACCAGACTTTCACGAATTGTGGTGTAGTGTGATGAGTACCTCTCATATCAATGAAGTTAAGCAGCAATGGGCTGCATCAGTACTCGGATGGGTGACCGCCTGAGTGCACTACTCGTGTCTGTGATGGCTTTGCAGCTCATGCTAATAGACCAAAACCTCTTTCAGCCTTGTTGATCTTAAATATTGAAAAGGACAGTAAACTCAAACTTTGATCCTTGACTTGTGTAAGTCTAAAAGGTCTAACTTCTCAAACTATAGCCACACTAGTCGATCAATAATCCACAAATGTCAGTTACACAGCACTGTAATAAAGTGAGAAATGGGAAATTTACATTCACCAGTGAGGATACCCCATCCGTAGCCTTAAGTTGTGTTAAACTCTTTAAGTATTTGTCATGTTACATTAGTTTACTATGAAAGGCTACATACTTTAGATAATTTTTCTCTCATCTTTTGCTAATCCCTTTTGTGAATATGGGCTCCAATATCTTCTGATGCAAAACTGATACAAATTAGATTATTTTGTTCATTCTTGTAATTTAGGGCGCTCCCTGAATTTCACACACTGTGGTTAGTTTCAAATGTTCTTATAACTGTGTAACTGTATTAAAACTCTAAAAGTCTGACTTGCTATACACACACCACAAAAACTTGTAGAAAATACAAAGTACAACACAAAATGGCTGACTACTAACACCTCATAGTTGTACATAACCCCCATAGCTTGTGTCAGTTAGTAGATCACACAGATTTGTACACAAAGGACAAACCATTTTAAGAAGAACTCTGTCAAGTTTCACTTTCATTATAGTAATATAAAATTTTTTTGCCTCCACTTCATCAATATCCTCTACCCAGGGATAGTGATGTCATGATGATGTCATCAGTGACATTATCTTTTATTTAGTGGACCCAACTCAGTGACATCACTGACCAGTGACCACCCTTAGTTATGTCTATTTGCCAGCCATTTTCTTTGAAAAGATTGGTCAGACAAGCATCTGTATATTGGTTTTCAACAATGACATATCCAATGTCATTCAACACATGGTCAGGCATCTGATAAGATGTGTTTACAGAGTCACAACAATCATTTGCCATGTTATACAGTAATATGAAATATTAGGCCTGCAGAGGTCTTTTCCTATTGATTTACCCTGATATTTTAAGTACCTGATTAAGAAGATGAATTTTTGTGTTGATTCAGTTTAACATTAGATAAGATTTCATTTGACAGGGTACAATTTTGACCTTGTAGACACAATAAAGTTAGTTATTATTATACGACTGAGATTTATCATTGAACAGATCCTCTGACATAATGTACTAAAAACTAAAATGCAAGAAGAAGTGACTAAATTTTTCATCACTTACCTTCAGAATTTCCCAAATCATATGTTGATGGGGTGAGATAGACATTCAAAAAACCATTATTCAGGACAATATCAACCCTCGCACCAGTCGGAAGAATTACCTAAAACAGATTGTAATTGGACCACAATTAACCAACTGAAACTTTCTGCACTACCTATGACCACATTAAACCATGACAATGGTCATAAATGGCTGTGAATATTTTTTGTACCACCCTTATTACCTCAGTATATTTCAGCCACAGAACACCAGATGTGAAACAAAGCCGAAAATCCTTCCAAAAAAGCTATCAGTAGGGCACTGACATCAGAGGTTGGAAGGCATCAGTGACACGAATAGTGCACTGGAATTTATGGAAGTCCGGCAACAAAAACAAATTCTGGGTCAGATAGATGCCATACCAGAACTCAGATAGTCACCCATAAAAGTACTTAAACATAGCCTGCTTAACTTCAGTGATGAGACAGGTACTTATCAGGCTATGCCACAATTCATGAAAGTCTGAAGTTTTCAAATATAATAAACAAGTTATGCAATATTTGCAGTCACACCCCTGAAAAAAAGAACTGAGATTTTCCATTTAATTGCACATTAATATCACATCAACAGAGAAATCCTTGTTAAGTGCTTAGAAGGCTAAAAATGATCAACAAAATCACCATTCAAATATGTGGTGATAATATTTGGCGAATATTTAAATATCTGATATCAGTTTTAAAGTTTATGTAACTCAGCTGGTTTCTTATACAAAAACATATTTTCTTCCCCAAAACTCAGAAATTGTTCATGAAACATAAAAATTTGACATACATATCATTTGCTACAAGAATGAGAACTCAGTTTTACTTTCACTTACAACTGATATTTAGGCCTTAAACTAAAAAAGATAGAAACAACTGGTATACATCCATGAAATTTTTATAAATACAAAGTTGAAATTTGCTTCTATAAAACATTTTCAAGACTGTCATCAAAGATACACAAATTTTACAAATAAAAAATTAACAAAAATATTTTTTTGTCAAATGATATTCAAATAGTATTACTGGTGAAGGAATAGTGACTATCTGGTATTTGGCTTGTAGCCAAATTAAATAAAAGTATATTTGTAGTCCCCTATGATGGTTTAACTACCTATCTGGCATGTTTAGGTTTCTCTGTTATTTTAACTTCTATGAGTACCTCAAAGCGTATGCCTTCATCCTTGATAAACACCCTTGTCCCTGGGGTGAGATCACCATTGATATAGAGCACTGTCTTCAGGATGGGGTCTTCTGTACTGTCCAGTCCTCTACACTTGGACACAGTAAATACATCATCCCCTGACTTCACAGACACAGCACATGTACAGGATGCATTGCCTCCAGGAGTGCATCTCTGGTACACCACTTGAACCTGAAATGTGCAGCAGATATTTGTCAACTTATCTTAGTTGTCTAGTCTTCATATGGTAATGGCAGTGATAGAATTGGACCACTGATCAAAAAATCCATTTTTTTGAGTGTATAATCTGTGAAAATGTTGCAGGTCAGCTTGCCACATGTCTGCAGACTGTAAATTGCATGTTGTATATATTGAAATATAAAAGTACACATTACTGGTAGGTGCTAGTGTTATGATATCAGACAGTGCATACAGTTATTATATATAGCATTCATGTACTTCTTCCCAATTACATGATAGTTCAATGGCTTTAAAATATAAATTTCATCATTTGTCGAAGAATATTGTCAATTATCAGGAAATATGCAAATACACAAATTCCATATTAAACTGGACAAAATTTAATTCTACTGAACAGAACTTCAAACTGATTTTATTTTATATGATATATTAACAGTAGATAATAACATACAAGAAGTAATGAACAGTAAATGTGATTTAGCCCATCATTCCATGTATATAATGACAAATTTAGAGTATGAAATATGAAATTTGCCATAATGTGTGAAAGTCACTGCTGCAGGGTTTAAACCCTTGAAAAGTAAAGACAAAGTAATGAAAAGTGTACCAGGGGGGAGATAAGAGACCTGATATACTTAATACAAGTCACAAATATGTGAAGAATATCCAACAAGTCAAGGCAATAGAAAGGGGGCTTCCTCACTTGTGAATTGCATGTTTCTAATATTCCACATATTTATGTTACTATGATTCCAGAATATTGCCTTTGTCATAGCTGAGTAATTAATGAACTTTACTTCTCACTTCTCCTTTTGTAAAGCTATAAATACGTATCAAAAGGAAAACTCCATCTCCATGAGATTCATCAATCGTAAAAGAGAGGCTTACCAAAATAAAAACTCTCATACATAATTCTTGCATATAACATGTCATACCTGATACGGCAACTCCTTATGTCGATAGAGGTAAAAATAGCCATCATAGAGGTTGTTATAGTAGCTGTAAAAAGAAAAGAAACACAGAATGAAGCAGAGCCAACACTGTCAAAAATAAACAATATGATGTAACACAACATAATTCAATTTGAACTGGATGAAAGAGACAAGCCACAGTCCATTTGACACTAAAAGGTGGTTAGAAGGTAAAACAAAACATCTTAAAAAGAGATTGTAACGATGATTGAAGCTTTGATAGTGAAATAATTACTTGAGAATAGCCAACAGTTGCTGACTAAATAGGAATTTGTAGTTTATTATCATTTTATGAAATTCCCCCTCATAAAGCAATGGGAAAATCTAAAAAAGTGAATTTATAAAACTGAATATACATATAATCAACGTCATCAGGGCATGACCATTTGCTACATGTAATATACTATCACTGCAACTTTGGCAAGCTAGCTATTTCAAAAACTGATTTTTTGTCTGCACAATGACATTCATCATCTATATACATATATGTTTCCAAGCACTTACTGTGACGATTGTGCTTGATGCTTGTGTACTAATGGCTGTGCGGATAACAGAAGGTTGAATAATAGAGGTTCTCCTGTACTTACTGGCCATCAAAGGTGATGAGGTGAGGGTCACCAGTGGACTGACACAGACTCACAAGCTGCCCTGGATCTTTGTCTTCTATCATGATCTAAAACAAAGTAGAGAAAATGCAGTCCCTATATTGCCCCTTTCACACTACAGGCGGTATGTCCTGCGGTTACAGGTGTTCCTCAGTGAAACACCTCTGTCCTTCAACTACCCTCCCGATTTGTTCCTATATGCGACCTTGTGTCACAGTTGCGAAACGTCCATGTACCTCCCTCGCCTTATGTTGCCATATTACATCGAAAGACGACTGAATCACAACCTTATGTACACCGTGGACCAGACCTTCAGTTACCTTATGCTCATGGTACCAAATTTGAGGAGGAAATTTTAAACATTTCAAAACTTCCGTAGGATGCACAAGGTAATGGAAGGTTTGCCACTGATTCGCAAGTTTGCAAACGGATGTCAGGCAGTGATCAAAGGACAGGGACGTTTCACCAAACATGGTTTACCACAGGTGATAGCACCTGTATCCACCACATTCCTTAATTAACAAGCAAAGTAATTAAATATATTTACACAAAATTACATAAAACCTATCCATAGTAAGGACACCAGTGAATTTTAAAAACTTCATTTTCAACTTCAGATATGTCAGTCTGTATGTCCCAGGATTAACCATTCACATGCAAGTTATACAGATATATTCATTGCTATGCCTGACTTACTGGTACTTTCTTGTTGTATTTCACCGAACCATCTACCACCAATTTGAGTGTGAAGGTTGTGCTGACATTGCCATCCTCTTTAAGGTCAATTGATGGCCAAATGGGTACAGAGTGCGAGGTGTTCCAGTTCTCCATGGTCACATTGATGATACAAGTCTCTGTCCCCGAAGCCCACTCATGGTTACCAATTACAGCCTGGCGGATAGCCACTCTGTTATCATGGCATCTGTCAGATACAAGACACACTTATCATATGTTTGCATGTATATGCTCTGTAAAACATTTTGTTTCCTTCTTTTAATTTGAGAGCAGGTGATCTTCCCCCACCCTCCCACTCTGTTCCTAAAGTCATTACCATAGCATGAAAACATGTATTATGTATATATCTCCACAATATCATTGATTTTTATTGATATGAGGGAATATGCCTGTTTATTATTGCTATAAAGTTGCAGGAACTTTTTTGTGCATGCAATATTAAATCACAAAACACTGTCATAATAACATATATTGTAACACGGAAACATAAACCCTTGAAAAATGTATCATAAGTGCATAATAATCAATGAATGTGGCCAGTTGGGTATTTTGTACCATTTACCAAACTTAATAGTATGCTTCTGTAGTTGTTCCTTGACATATAGATAATTCATCAGGAGACTGATTTTTGTATTTCTATCTTTTAAAATAGTAATGATGTGTTAATATATTTAGTTCTATTAAATAGTACAGTGCCAATGTTAAAGTTAAAAAAATTGATGGATTCTAAAATGTTCTACTCTTTGCCCGTGGTTTAAAACATGACTTCAGAATTCATTCACTTTATATTTGATTCTTCCATTGACATATTTATTACTCAAATAAACAAATGTCAACTGATGACACAGAAGTATACATCTACTTTAGTTTTCACTTATTTCACTTGTCAAAATGTTGCCAGTCAAAGTGATCGACTATTTGGATAATAAAATATTAATTCCACTCTAACAAAAACACTGACTGACTTAACTGCATATTGAATGAAAGTCAAATGATTCACTAAATAAACTTTTACTTTGGTCTTCCGATAGTAGGAATAACTGGCCGGTCAACATGTGGAATCAAATCATCCCAGAGGTTCTGCATAGACATCTGGATCTGAACATTGCACTCTGGAGAATTGCCAAGCAGAAGACCTAGCAAACTGCCAATTGCTCCTACAAGTATAAACCAGCACATATAAAATATATAGGTATAGAAAACTTTGCAGACTGCAAGTGTGAAATAAGTACAAGGATGTCTCATGTCAACAGAAAATTTTGAACAAGCAGAATACCCCCTTCGAACTGTTTGACTTGGGTGCCGCCATATATTCTCCATGGAAATCTTATATAAAAGTGTGAATGTATCACTGAACATTAAGTGTGTCGTCATGATAGACATAGCTCCATTTGCGAGGCCATTATAGATGTTTATAACCAAGTAAGACCAAAAATACACAAACAGGACAGTTTTTGATTCCAGTAAATGTCTAGACTGTTAACTCCTGGTAATTCAGGACTATGTGACTTTTATATGATGTTCCCATTTTCAGTGAGTATGTGTATAGTAATAATGTCTATCACATGAACACCCTTATCTATTCATTCTTACTCTCAATGATTTTTACACCATGACAAATGGCTTAGAATGGTTCCTATATCATACCAAAACCATCTCAGATAGACTGGAAACACAATTCTTACCTTGGGACCATTATTTAGTTCTTTAATATTCAAGCAGGTATCCAGGGGTGTTGGTGAGAAGTAAATCTTATATACTCAATCTCATATTTATTACTCTAGACTTACTGAACATGGCCAGAGGATCACTGAGTCCCTTGAAGTCTACACACAGGGCTCCAGGAGGCATGTACGTGTAGAATTCCACCACAGTTGGATCTCCCCCCTCAGTCAGTGTCAGGTTGTCTGGAGTCTCAACCTGTGTAACATATGGGTCAAAGATCAGAGGTCAATGATCTGACAATCTACATCCTGAGACAAAGTTCACAGTTGAGGTTTTACATCTCTTTTAATAGCTCAAGTCATATCAGAACAAGTCCTCAGTTCATCCAGCACATGTTGGCATGAGCAGGATTTAAACCCATGACCACAGATGTGAAAGTCAAGTTAAATAAACACAAAATTTGTTAACCACTAGGTCTAATGGTTACAAGGGTGGACAGTCTTATGGAGAGGACAGTACAACAGATGTATGGTGAAACTAATTGTGTCCTTTATGACTGTCCTGTCTGTATGACTGCCCCCCCCCCCCCCCCCTGTGGTATAGGCACACTAGTCTCATTAATCAATTAGCATGAAGTTACTGTCAAATGTTCCTGCAGTAAGATTCGTTCAACTGGACATAAAGATGAAACCATAGTAACTATGAGCCCTTTATATTGACATTCATTCTGAAATGCTGGTTACAGCAAATAGGACAATGTATGCACTCGTATAATCTTGTCATCTTCATTAGTGATATATATTTTTTCTGCATATGTCTAATGAGGGATGTTTTCCTTTTATTATCCACCATTTTGTATGATTTGTTGAATAAATCCATATTTAAAGAGAAAATGTTAAAAAGACTGTCATATATGAAGGGGCAACAATGAATATTACTGCCACTGCATGTGGCCTAGCGGGTAACACACTTGTCTAGGAACTCAGAGGACGTGGGTTCAGTCCCAGGTACAGGCAGATACATAGTGGCTCGGATGACCACTTAAAATGGCGGTCCTCTGTCATTGGGTCCTATCCCCAGTGGCAGGTTAAAGAACCTCAAGGACGTTGATAAATGGTCATCCTTGAGCCTCTATCTTAAAGTTAGGGGAATGTCAGTTACTTGTGAGTTGGGGCTGTACCTGTACAGTCGGATTGGTTAAATAACGCTTTGAGTCCTGTAGTATATGGAGATATTGCGCTGAGTATAAATACATAATAATAATAATAATATAAAAACCTCAATATTTAACTTATGATTTCTCAGCTATGTATTTTTATGTAACAAAATTAGCAGAATCACTGTAAAAATACCTTTCTAATGATATATAATACATATTTGTATATTACAGTTTACAAGATATTAATGTAAAATAGCATCAAAGATGCCCGTACCCCACAGCCTGGGGAAACAATTTTTCCAATCATGGTCACACCTTGACGCTGCAGACCTACACCCCACAACCAATGTCCCTACCAAATATCAACTTCCTACACCTTAAAGTTTATGAGATACAACACAGACAAACTTTCTTCTCGCCATCCGTCTGCCCATCTGGAAGCCATGGGTAAAGAGAGAGAGAGACAGAGAATTTCATTTATTTAAGTGCCACTTACACACAATTAACAAAAACATACATTAACAAGTTAACATACAGCAGCCAGCCCTAAACATCAGGGCTTATAAGGCACTGTTGATACATAAATGACATTGTAACAGATGATATTAGATGTCTTAAAATATATTTGAATTAACAAAACACACATCAATATGAAAAATAGGATTTACATTTAGCTAAAATGTTTCACAGGAAGTTTGCAAAAATCAGAATATTTTCCTTTTGCATACAAATTCCAAATTTTTCTAAGCATGAGAGTGTCTTCCAGTTTCTTTGTATACTGTACATGTTATTTTCAAAATTGTATCTTTCTTCGTTATACCCACTACAATAAAAGACCAGATGGCTTTTGTCTTCTACACCTGTGTGGCAGATTTGACAAACTTGATCTTCAAACTTTATATTTTGCCATCGCCCAATTTCAACTTGAAGAGGTAAAATACCAAATTCCAATTTTGAAAGTAGAGACCTATCATGTCTATTTTTAATTTTATATACATATGGTTCCAAGCAATACCCGCACAGTCCTTAAAGGCTGTGAGGTAAACTGGGACTTGTTTACACTATTTATCCAAGGTAAGGAGGAGCCACTGTATATAAAAAATTTTGTATCCCACTCTGTGTATCTGGTCCCTTGTTATATATTCTTTTTAGGGGTGACCAGAAGAAAGAGACTTAAGCACATAAAAGTTTGGGAATGATTCCAAGGAATTGTGTTTATCATATCCACTACAACTGGCATATGTTTCTGCTCTGTTTTATGTTACAAATTTTATACCCTGTTTTCAAAATATTTTATTCAAACAATATTATACTGAAGTTTTAATCCTTTAATTCTTTATTTGAGAGTATATGTTAAAAATAAAACATTTTCGTATGTGGGCGCTGTATGACTAGGATGACTAAAACACAGTTCTTATGCATTTGAAACAACAAAGATTGAAAGAATACACTAGGGTTATAATTCAATTAGTAAAGCTTAGTATAAGTTCACTTATGCAGACATATCAAGATCGATTTGATGCAATGGATTAGTAATAACATGCAACACACTGTTATGTGTTATGAGACAGATCCTAAGAACTAATGATAACCACAACTGCTGGCTTGTAGGAATTCCCCCAATAGTTCATCTAGTAATTTTAAGTGGTTGGCTGTTGGTTTTAGTCTCCTGGAAACCTTGCTCTGTGATATTTGACTACCAATGTGAGGTAACTAGTGACTAGTTTGTGAGGCTGGATTAATCACACTGTGGAGAGCCAGTGGTGCTAGTTACTGTGAACCAAAGGGAGCAAGTCAGCTTTCATTAGTGGAAGGGAGAATGTAACAGAAGCATGCATTACTAGTTTGGCTTGTGGGACTTTCCCTAATAAGTCACATGCTGGAGTGACGAGAATGAGAGATTGTGTGGCCAAAACCCCTGGGCTGTGTCCTGTAGCATGTGTATCCTCAAAATAATACCTTGGACTTGTTACCTTCTGCAATGCATATATGGATTAAACTTTTATTGCTGTGTCTGTGCAAAACAGAAGCATCAAATGTAGATTAGATTCACAATCTCAGGCTAATTCCAAAAAGACTATTGGCTGACCCAGAACTGTACCCAGTGGAATACTTTTGGTAATCCTTACTTTAGCCCAGGGCTGATCTGGGCTAGCATACTTTGACCCCAGGGTTAATATTGATTGGGTGGTTACTCTGGATTTTTACGCTGGCATTTAAACCAGGCTAAGCCATAGTAGCTAATTTACAAGTATCACCATGCTACTCACATGAACCAGACAAGTGTCACTGAGGCCTGTAAAGTCAGCAAAGCCACGGATTATGAGATCTGACATGATAGACCACTGTCCACACTGACTGAAGTGTTCAGTCATACATGAACTGATTGGGATCAGGTCTCTGCAAATAAAGACAAATCACATTTAATCTAAAGCTTGCAAAATAAAAAAAAAATTACTTGATCTAAATGTGGCTGAAATTGGTCGAAGTTAACAGAATTTTATTAAAATTCTTCCATGTGACCTGTGTGCTTGTGTACCAGTTTTAAGGCCTTAAATACTGGTGAAGCTGCCTTTTCTGTAATATATCATGCGGAAACCAACTATTTTGATTGTGCATCTACCAGTTTAAAAAACAGCCAGACACATTTACCAAACTGCTACTCTCTGAGTGAAGTATATGCAGTTAGTTTACAAGCAAAGAATCTGATTTTTTGAACAAACTCAAGACCTATCTTCTCAGACTTGCCTTTCCACTATCTTTGCAACTCACAATCTATGTGGATGACCTACTAGTACCTCAGAGGATGTATATCTTTGTGGAGCCACATAAATTGTTCTGTAACAAAAGTACCAAATAATAATATGGGATTAAAATAAAAAAATCACAACATATCAGTCAGGCTGAAGTAAATCAATTTAAATATGTTTTCTCTTTGTAAATTGATCAACAGACACACACTGACAGTTTACTGACACAAAAGTTGGGACATGCTCACTCACAAAGGTTTTGTACATGTTCAAGAAATGGGGCAAGGATGTAAAATCTTGATTACACTCACTACCTTTAAGAATGTAAAGATAGGTGGTACAACCAATAAGATTATGAGAGACTTCATTATTTGGGCAGCCGGGGAGGCAAACTTGTGACAATGGAATTGGACTATTCCTTTATCATATACTGTTAATCACTTTAGATGTATTTTAAACAGTACAGTAAAATTTAAAGACTTACTCGCAGTTGAAGAAGCACTTTGTCCATCTTATATTGTCTTCAAAGTCTTCAGGAGTGAACTCATCGAGACAGTCGATGAGAGTTGGTAGTTGGTTTGTCACCTGAAGGCATGCATCGCACAGGGCAGAGGGAAACTGGCAAAGTGACTGACATAGATCCTGATTGGTCACTTCTGTGTCAGTAAAGGTCATGAAATGTGAGGCATGATGGCTCAGTTGAGGAGCTATATGATTCATGATATCCACAATATACTCGTAGATTATATCCTGAAAATTGATATGCTTTAGTTTTTCTATGGCCAAAACCTCCAATTCCTTATTCACAAAAGCTTTTCCAATGTCATAGAGTTTATCGAGCATTTTGTGGTGTGACTTAGTCATTCTCTTTGTTATAGATGGCATAATAAAGTTATATCTAATAACATTGTCTTTTGGTTCATGAAAAGTAAATGTGTTTTGTTCTGCAGAAAATCCTTTGTCAGAGTAAGAAAGAGGAGTCTGTTGAAAAGGCAAAATACCCTCAAACTTGCTTGCAAAGCATTCCACCACACCCTCTGTGAAAGCGTTGTCTGTGCACTCTGAAATGGATAAATGTATACCTCCATAGAACAACTACGACTTGCGGTAATGATCATGAAGGCACTGTGTTAGGAAAAATATGTTTTAAAATGAAACCTAAAAAGGAATAACAATATCTTTATGATCAACTGTTTTAACTACAAGTCCAAAAATCTATTTTTCTGTATTTTATATGATGATATTACCATAACGTGCTAGAATACTTGTTAAAATTATTTTGCCATTGGTGCTGTATTACTTGTTATAGCATATATACAATACTGCAAAATAAGTAATGGTTAAAACAACACATACATTTTTTAACTTTGACATATAAGTACATATTCACATGTGGCAAATTTAGCACCTTGGTAGTGTAGTAACATCATAACAAATGACAGCATTCATTAACTATAGTAGATGGTATAAAATTGACCATGCAGTCTATCTGAAAAACTAAAATTCTAACAACACTGTTCCTAAAGTTCACAAATTACTATTTTATGGTCATGACTTTGAAGCCTCTAACTGGCTGTTGAAAGGGACATAAAACCCCAACTTTAAACTTGGTGTTTCCCTCAAGGACTACACCAAATTTAATAAAACACACAGATTTAAATCCTTTTGCCCATATTTGGTCAATGTGTATATTTATTTGAGATTTTCTGGCCATATCACGACGGGTAGTTGGAAGGGCAGAGGAATCCAGTATATACGGTTCGTTAGGGTTCTGTACTGTAAACTGCCGACCAACGGCAAGCAACTACCAGCTTTCCCACTTGAGGCCATGCCGGGAATAGAACCCCGGCCTCAGAGGTGGGAGGCGAGAGTGTTACCACTCTGCCACCGTGGCCCCTGTTAATTATTGTAAAAATTCAACTAAAATGTTGAGTACATGGAGAAATACAACATCACAAATCACTATGGAAAACTGGAGGCAGTAAATTGCCTACATGAAAACATGGACATAGTCAGAATTTGTTTTCCCCATCACACATACACTTACCCTGCAATGTGTCTGACACAGCAGCCTCACCATTTTCTTTGATCATAATCAGTATAAAGATGTACATCAGATTTATCCCTGTTTTGCCCATTTTTGCTGACTTGTTGAATTGCTCAATCTGTGCTATTACTATTCCTTTGTTATTGTGTGATATTTTTCAGTCATTTAACCCCGAATGTTCATACAATATGATACACTGATTGATACCTAAAATGATAATTTAAATTGCAAAATTTTCCACCCAGTTGTGTTGCCAAATAAATCAAAAAAAGATTGTCAGTTTACGCGTTCATTTTGTCTTCCAATGTTTGACAAAATGCTTTATTACATTGCATAAGCATGACCGATGTCAATAAAAAGACCTTGATTTTACAAAAACTAAGATCTTAAGTATTTCTGATAGCGTGAAACATCACCTGATTTCTATTTTATAACAACACAGTCTGGTATCAGCAACTGAAATGTGGAGTTTGGACATAAGGTGAGATAACATGTCACTTGCATTGTTAAAAACAGGACCTAATATCAGAGATATGTACATTGATCATTATTATGATTAATAAAAACTGACACTGAAATATATCTATTCAGTGGTCAATAAATCTTAAATTTTAAAGAACTTAGTTAAATAAGTATAGCAGTAGCTTCAATGGATCAATAGAAGCAAGTGCTGACAACAAATGTTTTCTTCTGGGGAAAACTAGTCAGGTGAAAGAAAGTACCATCAAAATATCAACATCATTGAAAAGTCCAAGTAGAGTTCCCACTAACAGAGGTCTGAAATTTAAAGACACAGTGACCTAATGAATTCACAATATTGTAATAAAGTACCATGTATAACAGTGCACTCTCAGTCAAAAAATCATAAAGTGTGCCACACATTACACAAACGCCAAGTTGATTGTCTCCTACTTGTTAAAACTGTATACAAAATTCTTTATGAAATTTGCGTTGTGATGTCACCTTATTTATTAACAGTGCAGAGAGTCCAAACTCACATTTCCAATTATTTCTTGAAAGTATTTTCCAAGCAGAAACATTCTACAAAGTAGAAAGCACTCCTAAAGCACAGCCCTCCACCAGGAGGGGCGGTTTCAGTAAATTTTTTGCAACAAGAATATGATCCGGATGTAATCAACTCTTCCTTTGGGCAGGCATTTCCCTAAAGAAAATTTCATGAGGCACTACTCATTGCCTTTAGAGTAATGTTAATCAGATTATCAGTGTCATTGAAATTACATAGAAAGTGGGATATTTGAAAATTTGAGATTTTTTTTGTATCCAGAATATATGATCTGGATCTTTTCCAAAATTTAATCACGTCTTTCTCTGGTCAGGCCTTACCCACCAAAAACGAAAAAAAGCACCTGTTGATGACTTTTTGGGTTATCACAAAAACAAAGATAAGCAAACAAATGCACACAAAATACACAAAAGGTTATCCCACTGTATGTCATAAATAAAACAAAAAGATTACCCCAATATGTCATAAATAAAACAAATGCTATATTAAGTTTATGTTATTTCATTCTTCTGTTTTTCAACAGCAGAAAGTATCAATTCGTAATCAATTAACATTATGGTTTGATGCCGAGCTTTTCAAACACATGGCACTGGTGGAGCTGGTGGGTTATCAAAGTCAAGATCCCTTTCAAATCTCGGTGGAAGTTCATCATCAAAAGTCAGAATAGTCAAGGCACTTGCTGGACTGGAACCTTCCTGCTCAAATGTGACATCAAGGTCCAAAAACCAAAACGGCTCCCTTCCCGAACCAGTAAAATCATCTTCATTGTCTGCATCTTGTGTCAAATCCCATGTCCAGTTATCTCTTCCATATCTCAAGACCAGGTCATTGGTTTCTGTATTGATGTCCACAGTAACAGTTCCATAAGCAAAATTTCCATACACCCCAACATAATTTTCTACCATGTTCTGTTTTACATCATCATCCAATCTATTTTTGACCTCATTCCTCCTCAGTATCTGTGTGGTTCTATTGTTCCTTCTTTGAATTTCTTTTGAATTCATGACATCACAAACTGTGTCAATATTAAGCCATGGCTGAACACCTGTAGCAAAGGAAAACATAACGTGAAAATGACAGACTTTGAAAATTGTACTTAAATGTTATTTATCAATTAATAGAGTGCGAAGGTAATTACTGAATGGCTCTAGACTGGGGAAAGCAGTAAGTATATATGTTGTGCACAAACTTAAGATCGGTAAAATCTTAAGATTTGCTTGCTCAAACTTAGGATCCTAAGTTTAGGCAAAAATCTTAAATTAACTTACCTGACAGTGTGTCCAACAAATACATAGAAATCACATCTCTGGCAAAATAATCAGGTGATTTATTGATGCCTATGAATAAACCATGGTCTAAATCAGGAAGCACTGCCACTAATGAGTGGAACCCACCACTGCTTCCAGTATGAGTGAAAAGCTCTAGCCCTGTAACATAAGATGAGAAGGATATCACCACAAATGTAGATGACATACAACAGACTGAAAGATTGTGGCAATATCAAGTATAAAATTACATTTTCCATGCATTTTGTTGGTAAAACAAAAACACGTTTCAAGAGATTGTTCCTCAAAAGGCATAATTTAGTTTTCAAGTCTCTCGCAATAGCAGAAGTCCTTTCAGGTCAGACTGTCAGTACATTTGATGTGTTACTCTGAGGTGGATTTGAGCCCAGGATCACAGAGGTAAGAGCCAAGTAATAGTAAATCATTATGCCAGTAATGCACCAATATGGGTATCATGGTGAAATGATTGAAACCTTACCAAACATGTAATGTCTGTTTTTATGTGTGAGCTCTAGTAAGGCTCACACTTCTAGAGATCACTTTTTTCGTCACCAGACTTTCATGAATTGTGGTGCAGCATGATCATTCCCCTGACATCACTGAAGTTAAACAGCAATGGGCTATGTTAGTACTTGGATGGGTGACCATCTGATTTCTAGGCCGGGTATGGGACGTATCTGACTCAGAATTTGTTTTTGTAACCAGACTTTCATAAATATTAGTGAAATACTTGTGTCTCTGATGGCCTTGTAGCTCGCGCATATAGACCAAAAGACTTTTCCACCTTGTTGTTAATGTAACTTAGAGATACACACAAAATGTCCTTACCTCTGTAGATAGTTTCTTGCCATCCCAGTGAATACCGTGAAGGTGGTGCATATGTAACAGGATCATCTGGTCTTTGAAAGTCAGGGTTTGCTGTTCTCTGTATCAAAGATCTGTGTGTCTCCTACAATAAAAAACCTTTAACGCCAATTTACTTAATTGTACACAGAATATGTGAACACAATTTGATTCAATAAATTAAAGCTATGATCATAGATTCTCTTTAAATACTCACATACATCAGAGAAAATCATCACAAAACTTGAAGTATATTTTATTATCTATGTTAAAAATAAATCAATAAAATCTTTTTTAAAAAGCAAGACAACAACATTGTAGATCTAATAAAGGGAAAGTTTTTCAAAACACACTAGCTTTTGTCATAATGATTTTGCGTATCTTAGATATAAGAATCATAGATAAATATATTAAACCAAAAATTTGTTATCAATTGATATTCAAAAAGTAATAGTGTCAAATGAATAATAAACATGTGGTACATATTGTACTTAAATGACAATTTAACTTATCATGCAATGTAATCATACTTTTAAGATCTGAATTAACATGCTGGAAGATGCTAGAAGAGATGTAAACATACTGTGAAATCAGAAGACGGTAAGAGGACTGTGCCATCCTCCAACTCCCCTCGATTGATCTGGAATTTGAGCCACTGGATCATATCAGTAGCTGTGCTTGCAATAGAACCAGATGTAGGTGCCACACTCATATATGCCCTGTTGAAAAATTGGTTGCAATAAGTAAAATGTATATCTCTTATAAAATAAAACAAAATGAAGCTGCAAATTGTTGTTGTGTTGTTGCAATAATATAACTTGAATTTTATTCTGAGTATTGTGGCAATGCCTGCTTTCCTTCACATATGCAATACTTCTTATATTTGTAGCTTACTCGTATTTCGTCCAACATTTCTTATAATTAAGATTTGGAAGCTCATTACAACAATTATCAGTGCATTACAACAATCATCAGTGCATGAAGCTTTGTAAAAGCTTTTTACATTGTCAGACTTTAAAACAAATTTATTTCCACTGTGATAGTTTTACACTCAGACAACTCTATAATTTCATTTATATAAGCAGATCATCAGTGTTACACATACTGAAGCAACTCTATAACCTTAGTTACAGGATATGGACAGAAAACCATTGTTCCAATTACTCTGGCAACTCTATCATGCTAGTCATAGTAGCAAATCAATGATGTTGCACTTGCTCAGGCAACTCTATAACTCCAGTGAGAGGAGCAACTTACCAGTATCACACTTACACAGGCAACTCACAAACTCTAGTGATAGAGACAATTCACCAAAGTAACAGTTACTCAGGCAACTCTATCATGCTAGTTATAGTAGGAATTACCAATGTATTACACTTGCTTAGACAACTCTAAAGCTCTGCTTACAGGAACATATAACCTGTGTTTACTTAGGCTACTCTAGAATCGAGTGAAAGGAGCAGATAGCTAGTGTGGCACTTCTTCAGATATCTCTATAATACTTATGACAGGAGTAGATTGCCAGTATTACATGTACTGAGACAAATCTGTAATTCTGGTGATAGGAGCAGTGTTACACTTACTCAGGTACCTCCAAACTAACAGCTCTGTTGTCCCCATTGTTATTTTCATAATAAGCAGTAGCAAAGTCAGACCATCTCTCCCGGTTTAGGATAAAGGTACTGGTTGACATACCGAGGGGCTGTAACATACTAGTATGTGAACATATACACTAAGAATAATTTCCTTTATGCAGTGCATTCCTGCAGTCATTCTGCACAGCTGAACATAAAACCATTATTTGTGCTGGTTTAATGCAAAGTTGAGTATTTCATTTTATTAAAAAGTATGCATCAACACAAGTGTGAATTATAGATATATTGAACTTAAAATGCCCAATTCAGCGAACAACCTATGATGGTAAACTTTATTAATGCACAAGTCTTGCATCAATAATCTTAATTAGTTAATGGTTGAAAATATTGTTTAAGTAATAAGTCACAGAAGATTTTTAAAATATACAACTGTAAAATATGACTCACATGACAACATTTTAAATAATTTGTGAATTAAGATGTAAACATTGTATAGTTAATACATATTAACCGCAAATATTTCTTCCTGAACATAGTCAGTCCAATTTCTGCCATCAATGGTCTCAGCAGCCAGAGCAGCAATGCTATATAAGATGCTGTTGTAACGATACCTGTCTCTGAAGTCGTATGTGTAATCCAAGTACTGAAGGCGTCTGCAAACATCAAAAAGGTTTTGATCTGTGTGGATGAATTCCATTTAACAAAAACACAACTTGAAAGACAACTTATTCCTGCTTCACACTTCACAAACTTAATCCATTTAACACAAATAAACTTGAAAGTAACTTATGTTTAGTTCACACTGTTCCAATTTATTCTATATAACACATCTGGTCTGTCATCCGGTCTGTCATCCCAGATGTAATGGTGACACTCTCAGTCTACAACAACCCCTTTCTAAAGAGAGTAAATCTGACAATCATGCATAAGGTCTGCAGTTTATGATTTGATAGTGTATCTAGTTACATCTATTTAAAAATATGTTGCTGCAGCGTCATTTTTTTACTGTCCAGAGTCTTAGTTCGGGGGTGAAGTGCAGACAAAAGCCACTACCAGTCCCTACCCCCTACCTCTCCACCAAAGAAAAAAATTCTATAGTTGTACACAATGCAGTGGTATACACCATCACATTTTAGTGTTTATTCGTCATCATTCTTGTGTAATTTTAGATGTAATTTTGTGTTTTTGTTGAGGTTTTACCCTTAAGAAATTTCTCAGTTCACAGATTTTGTGTTTATAACTTAATGGGTGGTGTAGGGGTGGGGGCATGTGTGCTTTGGTCACCCCATCCTGGACCATTGTAGTGGGGGCTTTTATATGGGGAGAGTATTTGTCTATAAAAATTATAACACCATCTATTATTGTTACTTATATGTATATATAATAAATCTGTAGGGGTCATATAAAAACATGTCCAAATATTGAAATGAAAAGTCCAAATTTGGAGTTACGCATCCCCTAGGCAGGATATTGTGTAATAAGATAGTGGGAATTGAGTCATTGCATATATGAATGGTAATGTATCAGAGTGTTTTTGCTACTAGATAAATTTTCAAGAAGATATAAGATCCCTTTAAAGCTATACATGACCACTTCAAAAGATTCAGGGCATATGATAATCTGTAAATGTCTAAGGTCAAAAATCGATGAACCAATGATTCGTGACATATAATTTTCTATATGGCACATGTTCTTCACATCCCAATCTTCTAAGATCAATAATAAAGGAAATAAGAGCAGTGTAATTATCAAGGACCACATTTGACCTTGGAAGAAAGGTCCAAAGTCAAATTTGACTACACCAACATATTTGGGCCACATGACTTCTTGTAAGTGGTCTTCACATCCGAAACTTCTTGGACCAATAATAAACTAGATATAGGGCATTAAAAGTACCCAGCTTAATGTAGCCTCTCTAGGTGACAACTGTCACAACAAGGATGACGCTGAAGAGATTCAAGATAAAACATCTACATATTTATCGAGATGATGCATGTTTGTTATATCAACCATAAAGCTGTATCACCAATAATAAAAAAGGAGGCTTATTGACACATCTACAGTAACTCGAAATTTTTTACTTTTATGTCAAAATACTGACTTTGTTATCTCAACAGACCTGTCCTATACTGTTACTATCTTGTCGGGAAACACTTGCTGGACTATCATATTCAAGTACAAAGACATCAATTCACCACATGCCATGAACAATACCGACTCGGTACTTGAAAGAAAACCAGCCTGTCATAAGCAACCAAGACCTGACTTGATCACTTCCCATCAAGATGGGAAGATTCCAAGTCTTTCGTCACAGGGTCTGTAACATCACAGCAGAACAAAATGGAACCACAGCAATACAAGCTGTAAAAGGAAACGGACAAGGTGGTTACAGCAACAGACAAGCTGGGAACCATGTAGGACAGGCCGGCTTCATTTGACCGACTCACGGCTTGTTGGTTATGGGATCTGTGTCTATAAAAGACGAATCAGCTCTTGGAATTCAACATCTGGATATTCGACACTGATAGATTACAACTGGTAATGTTGAGGATGTTGCTTTTTTTGGGAAATAAACTTTTTGGGAAATAAACTTCAGATTTAGTGCACAGATATAACTTTTGCTGGCTACGTTTTATTTTTTTATAAATGCTGCCTTGATTTGATGGACAAGATGGACAAAAAAGGCAAGAAAGAATGTGAGGATGATAGAAGTCCCCATAGACACAGCTACAGAGTTTGAGTTGGGAGGTACAGCTGCTGACATACAGAGGAGGGAGGAGAGAGAACAGAGAGAGAGAGAGGGAGGAGGCAGAGAAATAACAGAGGGAGGAGAGGGAGATGGAGGAACCTAGGAGGGCAGAACTCCACAGGAGCAAACTTCACAGATGGAGGAGGCAGTGGCCGAAAAAAGACCAAAAACTGGGAGGAGTGAAAGTGAAATGGACACAGAGGGTGGCAGAGAGGCCTGCCACACATCTACTCAGTTTTAATCCAAGTGAGAAAGGACATATGATGAACATTCATTTAAGACTCAGATGAGGAAGCTATAGTAGACTTTGTCAAGGATCATGAGGAGCTTTGTTGAAAAACTAATGAGCATTTTAAGGACAAAGACTGGAAGGATTGACAGTGGGAAAGATCCACAAGCATTCACAACCTCTCAGTGAAAGTGCTTAAGACTTCATTCAAATCCCAAAGGACTTGCTATGGAAAATTAACCTAGTCCAAGTCGGACCAGGCTCCTAAAGAAATAATAGTGGCAGAACTGGATTCAGGATAAGTTCAAATTTTTGAAGAGCCACATCAGAAGGAATGGCGTAAGTAAGTCTTTTTGATTTAGGTTACCACAGAGAGGAGCCAGTGCAAGTGTAGCCTCAGCCCATGACATTTCACGAGGATCCACAGATACTGACAGTATGGAGACCAGCAGCTGCTCTGACACAACACATAAGCCATCCATTTACAGCAATGTCTGTACAAGTGTTGTGTCCCAGCCTTCATCAGTTGACCACCGGGTCATGGATCAATTTGCTCAGATGAAGATTAAGTTGACATCTTTCCTCGGCCCTAGACAGGAGGAGACCCCTGGAACAGCCTTCTACAACTATCTCGCATCTGAAGTAGAAACTTTGAGGAGAGAGACTTTCACACTTTTTAAAATGAGGTAGTTAAAACTTTTAAGTGAGATACAGTGCAGGGAAGAGGAATCAGCAACAGCAATCTACATTTTCTAGGAGCTCCAGTGCCACTTCCATATGTGTGCCACCAACTTATCAGCAGCCGTAGCAGCCAGCAGCCATTTTGCCAGGGAATACATCTTGATTATTCCAGAAACCAAGATGGCAGTAAGCTATGCCATATAACCAGGTCAACAAAGCCAGGTGGTGTCAAGAGAACAACAGCCCAGAAGACAGCAAATGTCATAATTAATTGTCGACGATCAACAACCTGGGAATTCAAGACAGCTACATTTCCCCATCAGCCCTACCAAGAGTTTGAACCCACCTTCGATAGAACATTGTTCATACAACATCTCAGGCCTCTCTAGCCATTTTGTGAATAAAGTCAGTCATGAGCTACCAGCAGATGGATAAACCTCAATGGTTTACACCAAGTGACCTGCATCAAAACCCTGTCTCTCCTCCAATCACCCAGTAGCAAGAGCCTCCTCAGCAGCCAGCACAGCTCCCCCAGCAGTCATCAGAGCCCAGGCAGCAGCAGTAGACTTACTACACCTACCTACAAGGCTTTTTCAAGACCACTACTGTAAAATGTCCTCTATACCACCCAAATCTTCCCAAAACAATTAATAAGCTCCATATTTGAAAAAAAACTCAAACACAAAACATTTTCCACCCCACACCAAACACATGACCCCAAAACACAAGAAACAACATGAGTGAACGAATGAGTGATTGGAAATTTGAAGTTAAAAAAACTACTTTATGTTGACCCTTGAAAAATTTTTGAAACTTTTTAAAAACACTTTAATCTTAAGAAACCTGGAAATTTTTATAAATATTTTGACCGTTTAGAAATTTCTTAGATTTGAAAAACACTTGGGACCTTACAACAACTTTGACAAATTTTAAGTGGGTTTGAACTTTGAGAGATTTCTTTAAATTGGCAAAAAGACTACAGTTACTTTGAGAAATTTTGATAATTTTCAAATGATTTTGACCTTTGCATTTTACTTTGAGTTTTGACCTTTGGGAAACTTTTAAAGTTATTTCTTTAAATTGGCAAAAAGACTACAGTTACTTTGAGAAACTTTGATAATTTTCAAATGATTTTGACCTTTGGATTTTACTTTGAGTTTTGACCTTTGGGAAACTTTTAAAGTTATGACAAGATTTTGACACTTTACAAAAAGTTTTAAAGTTAGAAATATTTGAAAATTAAAAAAAAATTCATTTTTGTAACCTTTTAAACTTAAATTGTGTTCAAAAGAAGAACAAAAAAATCTGCAGGTGTACAAATTTTGACATTTGTTGGAATTTGTTGGAAATTTTGGGGGGCACTGGTGCAATACTAGATTAAATAAAAGTTCTTGGAATAATTGCACAGTCTCAAAAAGGACTGATAGATGCCAGCTTCTTTTCTCCCTGTACAAAGGGCAGGTCTTGGTCACATCTCAGATCCTGTCCTTCTGCCCAGCCAATGTACAAAGCTGACTGAAGTAATCCTTCAGCAGGTCTCGCTGATGCTTTGCCTCCGTCAAAGGATTCCCACAGTGTTCATCAGGTTCATTTGCTATGGCTGCTATGTCATCTGGTGTTGTGGGTGCCCTGAGTACTCCACCTTGGTGTGTCCTCAGCATGTTGTGCACCACAACACATGTCAAAACAATGTGTCTGACAACCTTTTGGCTTTTCTTCCAGTGTGCCTAGAAGGACCTGAATCTGCTTACTAGGATTCCAAATGCATTCTCCACTACCCTCCTGCCTTTGTAGATCTTGTTGCTATTCTCTGTCCCTTTGTGAGTTGTCTTCTGTTTTATCGTTTAACAAGCCATGGCATCAAGGTGAAGACATCGTCATCCAACAAAAAATAGTGCAAATCTGGCCCTCCCTCCTCCAGGGGTTCAGGTGCACCTGTGATACAGGAAGCCCAAAGGAGACATTCTTGATCTTTTTCTTCAACTTGCTGAGGTTAAATATTTGTGCATCTGATGAAGATCCACTTGACCCAATATTTAGCCAGAGGAATCTGTAGTCTTTGTCGACCAGGGCTAGCAGTTCCAGGGAAGAGAAGTCCTTATAATTGTAAAACCGGAGTTTATCAGTTTGTAATAAGTTGGCCAGGAGGTTGCTATGGCATTCGTTTTCTTCTCTTTGGTGGATCCATGGCATAACCCAGGGGTTTTGTGACTTCCTTCTTCACCTAGGTGGTAGTTAGGGATATGGTGAAGGTGTTGGGTGTATCGCAAATGCAGGTCCTGGATTCAGATGTGTCCTTTTTTATCTTCAAATCAGAATGAAAATCAAAATGTTCAAGTCAACAAAAAACAACAGGGTCCCAAGCATCTGAAGAAAGTCTCTCTGATGTGTGGCTTTGCAGTGATAAATGATGAGTAACAGCAGCAACAAGGAGTGTATATATTGTTGTTTTGATCCCGATTTGTGATCCTGAATTAGTCGGAGTGGATCAGGACACGGCTCCAGCCTTGTCAGTTTGTCACTACGGCTTGTCGTTACTTGATACAACTTGTCAGTAAGGGCCTTACAAGTTGTCCTGATAGTTTCCTCTTTCATTGTGCAGATAAACTTTCTGATGCCAAGTCATGGCAGGATCTGGATCCAGACAAGATGGGATGTACTTCGTCCTGTTGGTGAGGGTAAACCAACCCCGATTTTTCACATGCTTTTTTGTATAGATTTTGTCCCCAATCAGCTACTCAGCTAACTGACCCTACTGCTACCCTGCATAAGTTGGCCACAGTCATAAGTTGGCCGCGGCTCATCTACAGGCTCCAGAAAGACAAATAGGTTATTGTACACCAATGAAAACTGTTGCATATGATAAGTTTAACAATAATAAATGGTTTCAGAGTGTAGTAGGCCACTCATGTTAAAGCCCTGTGAAGCTGTGGTGAGGGTGGCCAACTTTTGACTGCGGCAAACTTATGCAGGGAAGCAGTAGAGTGGGTAAGGTTCCAGTGGGACACCCCCATTATTGACTCTGTTGAGTGTTTTTGTCTGATGAAAACCAATGTTCTTCTTAAGTTATCCTATTGATTGAATATTGATCACCCGAAAAAGGCTTGGCAATAGAAATACAAGCAATTAAAACTTACTGTATGTTAATGTCTAACTTTCTTGAAAAGAAACTATGAAATGTACATGTTTTTTTTAAAGTATTTGGTCATGAGTAAACGTGGAGCAGAAGATCTGCTTGTATCACCTGAACCAGAGGAATTAAAAGGTAAAAAGATGGATTTAAAACTTACACCCACAAAAGAAGATGAAGGTGATCAGTGTATGCATGTTACAGATGATGCAGTTGTGACCAAAATCAAGGCAAAAGCTCCAGAGTGGTTTGGTGAGGCCTTCACCTATATAATAAGTACAATTAAAGAACAAACTCACTCCACAAGTGTGATCCAGAAACATCTGGAATCAAAAGTAGAATTACTGGAAAAAAGGATTTCCAACTTGGAAAAAGTCAATAAAGAACAGGAATCTGTAATAACAAAGCTGAAAGAAAACATGGACAACTTGGAAGCATACTCGAGGAGGGACAATCTAGTGATAGAGGGAATCATGGAATCTCCAAATGAAAATATAAGAAATAAAGTGACTGAGTTTTTGAAAACCAAGCTGTGCTTGACTGATGCCTCTGAAATAAAGCTGTCGCGTGTACATAGAATTGGAGTACCACCACACCTTAAACCTCATGCCTCTGTTCGTCCAAGACCAACTATTGTTAGATTCCAAAACTATATAGACAGGGAAAGAGCCTGGAGGTCTAGCTGGAATCTGCATGAGAAGCATCTCTTTGTCAGAGAAGACTACACTGAAGCAATGAAACAGAGGAGGAACAAGCTACTACCAGTCCTAAAAGCTGCAAAACGGGATCCATCTGTCAAGAAATGCACATTACGTGGAGACAAGCTCATAATAGATGGAAAGAGATATACAACTCAAGAGTTTGACAAAATTCCAGAACATCTAAGATGGACCATCAAAGGTGAGCGATACTTCCCCCTGTGCAACTCTACGTTTTTTTGGAAAAGACTGCTACTTGAGCAATCACCATATAAGTCCCTTTCAAGATAGCGGGACTGGATATATTTGTGCTGAACAATTCTATTTCAGAGAAAAGTCTCTGTTCTTCGATGATACAGAAACAGCCAACAAAATCATGAAGGTGACAGATCCTGGACAAATGAAGCGTTTATCACACAACATAAGGGGAGTAGATGAGCACAAATGGAGACCTCAAGCAAGGAAAGCAATGGAGAAGGCCTGTTGGCTAAAGTTTTCACAAAATGATCACTTAAAGAATCAGCTACTAGCTAGCCAGGGATCACTTGTGGAAGCCAGCCGATGGGACATGTTCTTCTCTTGTGGCCTGTCTTTATCCAATCCAAACATTCTGGACAGAAACAAGTGGGAAGGTGAGAATGTTCTAGGGCAGATACTGACCTCTCTGCGAGAAACTTTTAAAAACTTGAAACAGAGTTAACTCAATGTAAAACATATTTAATGAAAAAGACTTTAAAATATTGTCAAGTATACAATTGAGTTATTGTCAAATTCTGTCTCAATTAAACAGACTTCACTATGTAAATAGAGGTGACAAACTCATATTAAAAGTAAATAAAATATATAAAATTATTTTTATGAAATACTTTAAAAGAACCTATTATCAGGAACAGACTTGCTGAAAAGAAACCCAGTTTGTTGGTTGAACTATTCAATGCTCTTCAGTGTAACAATAGTTCTTAAGCTATATTACTATCAATTCTTCAGTTAGGTCTCAATTTGCCATTTGTTGTTACTACTGGCTGTTTATTAAAATAAACATCGTTCTGCTAATTGATAAAAATCCCTACTCTGGATTGATGAAAACTGATAGCCAGACCAAGATACTTAAGACGTAAATCTATTCATGTGTTAAAAGTTGAAAGATAAAACTGAGGTAGGGACTGTCCATTGTGCCCTGGAACCTAAAAACATATTCTTACGTGTATGCAGTAATATAGCATATTTTCTATCCTCTCATTACTCTTTTGAATATACATACTTTGATAAGTATGAAAAGCTGGTTAATTATGTTCTATGTTTTTGTGTTGTGTGACTTTGTACCTTATATGTTAAATTTCTGTCATTATTCCAAAATCTGTCTACTACGAGCACAGTCTAGAGATCTAAACTGGTGCAAAATTGTGTATATAGATTTGATATTTGGTTTGTTATATACTGTAGATATGTTCTGCAGCAACACGTTGTTATATATTTTGATATGTGTACAAAGTGAAAAAGTAGAGTTAAAGATAAACTTGTGCAAGTGTAAAGGGTACTATAAAAGTAATAGTGTTAATGTTAAAACAATTTAATGGGCAATATAGAGAAGAAAAGAGAATTAATCTTCAATTCCTTCAACTGCAGAGGTTTAAGAGACACAAAAAAAAGACTAGACGTATTTCATTGGCTGAAAACATCCCATTATGGTATAACCTTTCTTCAAGAAACCCATAGCATTGATGAAGATAAAACAGTTTGGGTTAAGGAATGGGATGGTTCAATATATTTTTCAAATGGAACATCTCCGAGTAGAGGTGTAGCTATCCTAATACCACAGGCTGTTCATAGGGATCTAACAATAATAAGTGAAAAAAAAGATACTGAAGGTAGACTAATACTTATTGACTGTACATACCATAGCATGAACATGACCCTTGTCAATGTCTATGCACCTACAAAAGATCATCTGGAAAACCAAATTACTTTTTTGTCAGAACTTAATAAAATCTTGGAGGCCAATACTTCAAACAATCTGATAATTGGCGGGGATTTTAACACCCAGTTGAACATAAAAATTGATAAAAAAGGTGGGAAGATAGAAAATCAGTCTCGTTACTCAAGATATTTACAAAGTTCAATGGAGGAATATAAATTGATCGATATTTGGAGATTTAGAAATCCAAATGATCTTAAGTTCACTAGATGTGAAAAAACTAGAGGGGGCCTAGTCCAGTCTAGACTAGATTATTTTCTTATTGCTGAATCATTGACATATCTAATTAAAAAATGTGTTTTCAAACCTGGAAACAAGTCTGATCATAGCTTAATACAGATAAGTCTTGAAATATTAAGTACTCAGAAAAGAGGGCCTGGACATTGGAAATTTAATAATAAACTTCTTTTAGATAGGTTATATATTTCTATGATTAAAAACCAACTAGACGACATCAAAACGCACGTAGAAATGGAAAACAAAAATACTCTTTGGGACTTTGTTAAGTGTCAAATAAGATCGGTCACCATTGCTTACTCGAAAAAAATAGCCCTAGAGAGGAATAGAAAAGAAGCTGAGGTAAAACATCAGTTAGAATCTTTGGAGAAAGAAATAATTAACAATAGTGGAAAAATTAACGAGTATTATGAGATTAAAGGAATCTGGGAAAGTATGCAAAGTGAAAAGGCAGAGGGAGCAATTATAAGGTCAAAGGTACAATGGGCAGAACTAGGAGAAAAAAATAACAAGTACTTTCTAAACCTGGAAAAGAGAAATTACAATATTAAATATATTAAAAAACTTGTTAAAGACAATGGGGCAGAAGAAACCAATCCATCGAATATACTTGAGGAACAAAAAAGATTTTACCAAAACCTATATAGTTCACGAAACTTAGACCATACATCAAGGGACATTTTTCTTAAAAATTGCAGTGTACCAAAGCTCAATGTGAATGAGAAGGGATTATGTGATCAAAAGCTAACCACTGAAGAAGTTGCAAAAGCTTTGAAAGAATTACCAAATGACAAAACACCGGGAAGTGATGGTTTTACTACCAACTTCTACAAATTTTTTTGGCCTGATATCAAACATATGCTACTGGATAGCTACATATATACATTTGAAAATGGGTATCTCTCTAATGATCAAAGACGAGGAATGATAAATATAATTCCAAAACAGGGTAAAGATCTTCGATATCTACAAAACTGGAGACCTGTTAGTCTACTCAATAGTGACTACAAAATCTTGACCAAAACATTATCTAATAGACTTCATAAAGTGCTACCAAAGCTAATTCAACCGGATCAAGTTGGGTATGTCAAAGGAAGATATATGGGGCAAACAATCTGCACCATTAAGGATATAATGACTTATACAAATAAGAAAAATATTCCTGGCTATCTCTTATTGGTAGACTTTGAGAAAGCCTTTGACAGTATAGAGTGGCCCTTCATGTTAAAGTGCTTAGATTGGTATAATTTTGGTAATAACTTTAGGAAATGGATTAAAATACTATACACTGACATTCAGTCATGTGTTTCAAACAATGGGTATTTTACTCAATACTTTAACCTAAGTCGTGGTGTTAGACAAGGATGTCCAATATCTGCTCTCCTCTTTATCTTGGTTGCTGAAATTTTAGCCATAAAGATTAGGGATGATAAGTTAATTAAAGGTATAAAGGTAAACAATGAAGAGTATAAACTATGCCAATTAGCAGATGACACCACCATGATTCTGAATGATGTAAATTCCATCTTGCATTCAGTTTTAACTATGAACAAATTCCAATATCATTCCGGACTGAAAATTAATCAAGAAAAAACAATAATTATACCAGTGGGCTCAAGTAGGAAAAGAATACCAAACTTACCAAAAACAGTACAGAAATTATCAATCAACAGCAACTCATTTATAACTCTGGGTATCTGGTTCTCAACTGATGAAGATGAAATGACAAAGCTCAATTTTGAAAATAAAATTAAAAAAATGGAAAGTTTAATAAACATATGGGCGGCAAGAAATCTATCACTGAAAGGAAAGGTCACAATAATAAAAGCTATGGTGCTATCTCAAATAAGCCATCTGTTAACAATGTGCTTCTGTCCAAAACAAGTTTTGGATACTATCGATAAACTGATCTTTAACTTTTTATGGAACAAAAAACCACATAAAATAAAAAGAGACACTATTATTGCAAACTTCAGTGATGGTGGACTTAGAATGCCCGATATTTATGCGCTTCACACAAAATCAAAAATAAGTTGGTTGAAAAGGCTATACTCTGATGAAGAGGGAAAGTGGAAAAATCTAATGTGGTATATGCTAAATATAGATGAATATCTGATTAATCACAAATTGCCTCTGACATATTCCAGTAAGTGTTTCACTCATTTTCATGAACAAATAATTAAATGCTGGCATTCAGCAAAATGCACTTTGCCAAAAAGTGCAGAAGAAATTTATGAAGAATATTTATTTGACAATATGTTCATTTGTTCAGATGGCAAAACATTACAACTCAGTCAGTTCAAACTAAACAAGGAAAATAATAAAGACATTCAACTAAAGAGTCTCTTTACAGACAATGGTGGTCAGGAGAGTTATGGAACATTAAAACAAAGGTTGAGTTGGAATATTAGCATCTTCAACTATAACTTAATATATAGTGCGATACCAAAGACATGGAAACAAAAGTTAATGGGTCATAAACCAACACAGAATGTAAACAGTAAAGTTTACTTGAAAATAAATGGTATCCTAAAAAATTTAACAAATGTTCATAACCGGGACCTGTATTTTGAGTTATTACGCACAAAAGTTAGTGAACCAAGTTCTGTTGACACTTGGATTGATATCTTTCCATTTCTGGAAAGCGTATCGTGGAAAGCTATATTCAAAAATACACTTCAAATTGTACCTGATTCATACCTTCAGACCTTTCAGTATAAAGTAATGCACAGACTGACAAATTGTAACTATAATCTGTTTAAGTGGGATCTTAAAAAACACCCTTTTTGTGCTTATTGCAACCATACAGACACAATCGAACACCACTTTTATTTGTGTGGCTATGCTAAATTGTTTTGGGAACTTTTGAGTGACCACATAACTGTGGCACTTCACTTAGAAAAAAAATTGAACCTAACCATCTGTGAGGTGATTTTTGGTATAGAATATACTCATAAATGTACAGCCATTGGTAGAATAATAAATATGATAGCTGTTGTTGGCAAGTGGTACATAAATAACTGTAGAACTAATGAAAAGAAAATTTGTTTTGATGAGTTTGTCCATATAGCCAGAAATAAAATTTATTTGTATAAGACAATTTATAGCAAAGCAGTCAGAGGGGTTGAAAAAGAAATCTATGAAATACTAGAAAATATAAACCTATGATACTTGCATCAAGCATTATAGATTCTCTTTAAAAAGAGACACTTAGAACAAGTAAAAAATGCTCACATGTGTACATTTGTATTTAAGTATAAATAGTTTTGCAATTATATCAAAATATTAAAATAAGAGTATATACTTTTGAAAGTGTGTATATAAATAGCGATATAAACACAGGAAAATGTGCTAGAGATTATTTGTGTGTAGGCCTATAGACAGTTATAAATTAATTTATATTTAAATGTCAGAGAATATTCAAGTCTTAACTAGTACGTTATTACTAATTACTGTCTGTTTTATACCTTGTCCATTGTAATTACGTCTATTTATTGTCTAATGTGACCATTGTATTGTCTGTTCTCTGTTTCGTCTAATGTATATTGTCATTGTTATTATAGAAAGAAAAATCAATAAACATATTAAAAAAAAAAAAAAATGTACATACTCCACAAATTCACGCAGTGTCCAGCCGGCAAGACGCATTTCACTGTGACCGGGCAAGCCCATCCTGTGTGCTATGACGTCACGGAGCTGAGTCTGCGCAGTACGCGTGCCGTCCTTCAGGTAAAACCAGTCTCCTAGGATATCCCGCACTGGGGTTTGGAATGACAACCTGAAGTAGAGATATATAATTGTTCATAGGAGTTACGTGAATATAAAACAACATCACAACACATTATATTTCATATATGTGTGCATTAATTCACAAATCTATTAATAAATGTTTCACAAGCTTATATATCCAAAGGGATAATCATTTGACAAAAACAATCTTAGACCTAATGGCAATCAAGAGACAAGCCAATCATGGTGGTGGTCCCTTAGGCTTCCTATTTAAGTAAAAAATCAACATTAAATAAGTCTGAGAAATCCTTAAATGCAATTAAGACACATCAGTTAGAATAACATAATAAAATAGTCACTGCACTTCACTACCTTTGATTGTCTACATAACATTCTCCTCCACAGAGATTAAGCTCTATGAAAGTATGATTAGGTTGACTTATTGGATAAAGTTGGCGCAGCACCAACTCAAGATGTGGCAGTACATCTCGAGATGTTTGCCACAATTCATCCCCGCGAGTTGGTGCAAGGAACAACTCGAGTTGTTCCCTGCCGCTAGTTGGCGCCTAAAAAAATAATATTTACGGAAGCTTTGAGCTGCCCACATTCTATATTAACTCGAATATGAAACTTCTTGCAAATATGACTAAGTATCTCGTATTTACTACTTAATAACTCATATATATGACTTAATAACTTGTATATTCAACTTAATAATGTGTATATATAACTTAGTATGTCATATATTTGACCTACTAACTTATGTAGAACTTACTATTAAGTTCCATATAAAATGACTTATATACGACTTAGTAACTCGTATATACGACTAAATAACTCGTATATACCACTTAATAACTTGCAGATACCGCTTAACAACCTGTATATTTAATTTACTATAAGGTAACATATACAAATTATTATGATCTTGTATATATATTCCAATTCCAATTCAACTTTTATAGCGCTTAATCTCTGTCGAAGTGACAGACTCTAAGGTGCAACATCATAAGCACAGTTTCAAAAATCATTGTCCTTATCCATAGCAATGGTTGACATCACGGAGAACGCCATATGAGGTGGAAAATACTAAGGAGGATAAGCTTGGTAGAATAGGTATGCCTTAAGTTTTTTTCTGAAGGAAGCAATGGAAGTGGCAGATCTTACATTATCAGGGAGTTCATTCCATATTTTGGGAGCATCATATGCAAAGCTTAGACCAAACTGCTTTGTGGATTTGTATATGAGTTAATAACTTGTATGTATGGTATACTATCTCATACATGTAACTTACTAAGTCCTATATATGAGTTATTAACTTGTGTATACCAGTTACTAAGTTGCACATATGAGTTATTAACTTGTATGTACAAGATAACAATTTGTAATGCTACCAAATAAGTCGAATATACGAGATACTAAGTATATATACTAGATACTAACTCGTTTATATGAGATACTAAGTCTTATGTACAAGATGCTAGCCGAATATACAATAATAATTTATTTGATATTTACATTCTGCATAATTTGGTTCACATAATTAATAAAATAAATCCCCCAAATTCGTGATGTGGTCTTTATGATCATTTCGATTGTTCGATTGGACAAGGAACTTGTCATGTGGGAAAATAAAATTACATGAAGCAAAAGCACTCGGGGAGCACATACCTCCGCCAAGGCACGTAATAATATGTTAATGGCAGATTTACTGATGCTACAATACTGGAAGAAAGTGTTCTGGTGAAAGGGCACACAAGCTAAAGCTAGGCGAGTGTATGCAAGGTGTTTCTTACGTAGGTGAGTAGTACTTGGTCTTTCACATGTAACTGAGTACATGTAATTCATATTACAGCTTGTAATTTTTTTTTCTGTAAAACCCTATTCTGTATGCATTTTTTGTGTAGATGTAATTTTGTTTCTTCAAAGGTTATTTAATCCTGCAGTTTGATGTATGATTTTATATAACTGTATTACACAGATTTTTAAATGTCCTAATTGATCTCGTACAAAATGTTTAGATAGATAGATGGGGAGATAGATTTTATTTCAGGCTCAAGGCCCATATGTAAAAAATAAAAAATTACAAAAAATATAATAAAGTAGATTATAAAACAGTTCATAAATACAAAAACTACTAAAAGACCATAAAATCCTCAATAAAAATATATCAAGTTTAGAAAATATGACTTGAACCAGGAAGTTGTTGGTGTACGTATTTTTGTAATACTTCTTTTTAAAGTAAAATTTTCACATTTTATACTCCCATTTACAGAACTCGACTTCCTGTAATCTGAAACAACACTTAGGTTGATCAGTTCTTCAGAATCAGAAATCTCAAACAGTCTGGGAAGCCATAGTGATTTTATGACCAGCCCTGGTTAGAAGTAAATAACAGTGCTTAGAGATGGGGTGACCTACTCTTCAGAGCCAGACATGAGGAGGGCAAGTGAGACTCCAGTGAAGGCTTTGGTGGTTGAGGCCAACAGGAATAGTGTGTCATCTGTTACTGGTGCCTGAGTCTCTTCATCCCGCACTCCGTAAACTCTGTTCAACCAAGTCTGACAAAAAATATAGTATGGTTGGGTGATCATATGAATATCACATGTCTATTGCTCTGTTCAAATAAGGTTGAGGCATCAGTGTATCAATAGGGTGACTTAAAAGTTTGTGACATAATTCAGTGGGATTTTACTCCAGTGGTCATGGGTTTAGATCCAGATCATGGAAATGTGAAATTCACTTTGGGCCTCTCTTTTTTTATCACCTTGGTTGTTGATAAGGATATTAAACCCAAACTTTGACTGTGTTTCACGAAGATAAGGTAACATTCAAGGTAACACCATTTTCCTTGTTATAATGGTTGTGTGCATGAATTGTAATATCTTGATAAATCAACTACTTAAAGATTTATTTCAGTACTTATGTTCACTTTTTTCCAATTGCAATTTTTGTCAATATACCGAGGTCAGAAAATTGTTACCCCCATGCTGGTATATTTTTCGTTCATCTGGAGCTAGCATACATTAATTTGATAATAGTTATTGTAACACATTTCATGTCCTAATACATTACTGTGTGAGAGTTCTTTCTTAAGAAAATGATCTCTCTCCCAGAAAACTGTGGTTCCTATAACCCATTTCTCTAGTGACAAAACAAGGTATGAGAATTTTATCTTGCCATTGAGGGCCATGGTGGCAGAGTGGTAATACTCTTGCCTCCCACCTCTGAAGCCGGGGTTCGGTTCCCGGCCCGGCCTCAAGTGGGAAAGCTGGTAGTTGCTTGCCATTGGTCGGCAGTTTACAGTACAGAACCTTGACCAACTGTAAGTACTGGTTTCCTCTGCACTTCCAACTACCTGTCATGATATGACCTGTAAAGTGTTGAAAGTGACGTAAAACCCCAAATAAATAAAATAAATAAATTTACCTCGCCATTGTTGACCACGCCTAATGTTAAACCTGGGATGTTGGCACATCTCATCACTTCTGTGACAAAAGCATCAATCTCTTCTACATCTTGTGCATCTACCAGCAATCCAGTGAGGGATGTCTGGATTAGTATCACACAGTATAAAGTCACGTCTAACAGAGTCATGCTCGCTGGCAGAGCTATATTTCTACAGTGTTGGTGTGACAGTTCTGTTACATACATGTATGTTGGTATATAATTATATGCAGTGTGCATGTGCTTAAGACAAAGATAACAGCCATCTGTCTGGCTCTTACAAATTCGTTACAGATATGTCATGAGAAATTATCTTAAACCCCTCTCATATTTCTCCGTTTGGAATCCATAATATCGTCTTTTTTGAAATGTAGTGAGTTACAAAGTAATTATGTGTACATTACTAGAAAGTATTTTTATAGAGATTATTTCTGAATTTTAACCTAAATGTTGTGAAGGTATTGTTTTCACCCATTTTTCACCCAAGGCAGTTGGGTGAAAAAAAAACTTGTGCTGGATGTATCTCAGAAACTGAGGGGTGTATAAAGTGTATAAAGTTCATACTTAGTTTGGACGTTGGTTAGGGGACGTAAGTTTGAAACATCATGGTGTGACCTTGATTTGACCTTTGACCTTGCCATGGTGAACCCGATTTTAAAATCTTACCAGGCAATATCTCAGAAACCTGTGTAGGAAAATTGTAATAGTAATATGTCTTGTGGGGTGTATGTGTGCAAATTCATGGTGGCTATATTTCAGAAAGAGGAGTAGGAAAATTATAGTAGTAATATTTGTTGAGGGGTATTTGTGTGCAAATTATTGGTGTGATCTGGATTTTGACATTTTACCCCGCTGTAGTGACCTCGACCTTTAATATATTCTCAGAGCTGTTTATTAGAAACTGTAAAGGTGTAGGGTGTTGACACTTGGTAGGGATATTGACTGGAGATTGTAAGTGTGCAGCGTTATGCTGTGACATTGATTTGACAGTCTCAAAAACTATAAGGTTGACGAGGTTGATACTGGACAAGTACATGTATATTGGTTGGAGGGTGTACATGTGGAAAGTCATGGTATGTCCTTTATTTGGCCTTTGATCATGATGTAGTGACCTTGATCTTTAAAATCTTATCTAGGCTATGTCTCAGAAACTTATTACATGGTAGGCATATTGCTTGGAGGTTGTAATGTATACAAAATGGTGGCTATGCACTTGTATAATATTATGAACTTCATTCATGAAATATTTTTCTGGCACGTGTCATTTGGCAAAATTTCTTTTTTCCATAGGCATTTTACATGCTTTACTTTTTTTATACTTCTATGTGGCATCTCTTTACTCAACTTATTATAAATAACCTACCATAACCTTATAGGTTCCAAATTCACAAATTATTCACCTAAACATTAGCCATACTCTTTTTATGTTTGGTATACTCTCATGTAGTATGGCTTTCCTCCACCTTGGAGTAAATTCACTATAGGGTCCCCCACACAGTTTACATGTCACCCTTCTTTTGTGCCGTGGGGTTTTATCCATATCTATGTACTATGTAGTAGTTCCTTCAGATACACTGTTTCCACTGGTTGCATGTTCTCACTCTTGCCATGGGTTTGAACCCATTGCCTTATGGCTATGCCATCTTGTTGGTCACCTCTATATTCTACAAAACTATATTCTACAAAAACAACTCTAGAAGATGTGTTAACGAGTATTTTGTTTTATAAACACCTCTAAGTTGTCGGTCACAACATTAGAAAGAACGAGGGTGCTGTTGCTGGACTTTAAAATTGTACTCATATAGGATTTATACTGTTTTGTATTAGGGCATTATAACGGCGTATTTCATCTGTCACACATTATGAACTACATCGTGACCAGATTAAACTTTCTTTATTAATTTCAGAAACTATAAAAACACCTGATTTGACATCCCTCCTGTGTGAAAGATAATTTATTACACCGATGTTTACTTTGTCACTTTACAGTTTATAAACAAGGACATTCAGTGCTTTCCTGGACATATAATGGAGACATTGTTAGCCGATAGCAAGATAACTTCATGTTATCTGAAAGAAAATGTAAACCAAAGCAAATGTCCAAATTACTGTCACTTAAAAATAACTGCATGTATAAAATGACTCAAGCATTTTGAAAGTTTGTGTCTGCGTTTGAGTTTTTAATAAATACCAAGTAGGAAGTGCCAAGATTACCTAGAACAGAACATTACAGAGCTGCATTCAATAAGAGTTGAATTTTTATAGTCAAATAGACAATTAACATTTTGAAATCAGCAGGATATCACAATATTGTCAAAATAATACACTGCTATCAAGCTTTGTAAAGGAAGCCAGTCTACCTTGGAATTATTTAATTGTTCTGTCGAAAGTCTTTGGATTTATCTTGCTGAAAAATAACCCACTGGTTATTTATTTATTTTTATTTTGAAAGAAAAGGAAATTCGAACATTGGATGTTTTAAAACCCCACAGTTGACTAACATAAAATCCTTAAAAACCAAATGACTTTAGCCTTACCATTCATCAGCTATGTCATGGCTATTATAACAATACATAGTATGTTAATGTTAGAAGAATTTATATTAAATTGAAAAAAAAAATATTCCAACATATTGTAGGATCATCCAATGACTTGGATGAATATGTAAAGGAATGCCTAAAGACATTAAAACTCTTCTTTTGATTATTCAAACGTGTCATGCCTTATTTTGAGAAAGACAAAGCACTTCAAAATACTTTTGTCCTGATTAAGGTTATAGGAAATAATATATCATTGATAAGGTAGATATTATATATATATATATATAGTTCAAAGCTCAAACCAATGTTTAATTTCAGTGACTTGTTTCAAAAATGCTACCTTCACAAATGCTTGATTTTACCTCCGTCATGTAGGTGACATGATCGCCAGATTCAGTTTGTGTGTAAGCATGATTAAAAAATAACAACTGGACAGATTTACACAAACTTAGATGGGTTCTGGTTAAGCTTAGAATTCGAACACACAGAATTTTAATTTTGGGATTGATCCGCAACCAATTCTGTATAAATAATGGAGGTTAGTAATGTAGTAGAGTTTTTGGGCCAGGGTACAGGTGTGCATTGCTTTTATTGGTAAATGAATTCAACAAAAGAACATTTATGTGGGTGTTCCACCACACGACTAAGGCTCCCGATTAAGGGTTTTTGAGGGTCGGTTTCAAAAATATGCTTAGTCCCAGGCGTCCTGTAAGGGTCGGTTGTGGTCGGTTGAGGCCGTGTGAAAAATCAAACATGTTTGATATTTCACACGACCCCAACCGATTATTTTTTCCCGCCATAAACAAAATGTCCAGTCCCAGGCTTCCTCAGGCCTCCTCAGATCAAATTTACACAGTCCTATGTGGTCCCAGGCCACCTGCGACCCTTAGTCCCCGACCCTTAGTCCCAGACCTCTATCACTTAGTCCCAGGCTTCCTGCGACCCTTAGTCCCATTGCAAAGCAAAAATCGGCTATCTCGGTCTGGGGACGCCTGGGGACGCCTCAGGACACCTTGTGGGGTCGGGACTTAATCCTGGGTTAGTCGGGGCTTAGTCCCAGGAGGCCTGAGGCGTCCTGGGACCCAGTCGGTTTGTCTACGACTAGAAAAATGGCTTAATCGGTTCTTAGTCCCAGACCAGTTGGGGACAGTCTGGGGCCTCCTGGGGCGTCCTGAGGCCGATCTGTAGTTAATCCCAGACCTTCATACCGATTCTGTCTTCCACCCCATTGGTCAATTTTTTTTCCATTTTTTCCAAGACTACCCACGATTAAGGGTCGCCGACAGGATCGGGGCTTAATCCTTTGGTGGAACAGGGGCATTAGAAACACTTTACGTGAACCTGTTCAGTATTAGGTTCTTGATTTGTTTAACAAATGTCTCAAAACATTTTTTAATTGTTCAATGCTGAAGGACAATTTGATTTTATTTCCTGTGGAAGCTTGTGATAAAGTGTTACACCCATCTTAATACTTTCACTCAACTAGTGTGTTGTAATTAGACTTTGTTATAATATAAAATCTACCTTAACACAATAGAATAAATATAATTAACACCATTGTCAATATATTTTGTTATTCCAGTAAACCTTTTATTTTAAACAAATAACATAAATATGTATTTACAAATGCCGTCTTTTCCCACATGATTTTACCCCACCACTGTTTCATGTTCTTCATGGTTGATATTTGGGCTTTTAGTCACATCTCCACAACCTGACAAAATGTAGTCAGTAGTATTCTTCTCTTTGACACATTTTCTGTTCAACTGCATCCTCCCTGTCGGAGGTAATACATAATTAAAAGGCCACCGGATATTGCCGCTGAGTAACTATGGACTCTCATTTATGACAAGTAACTATAAGGTTATTCAGTACTGAATTGTAGTAATACTCCCCCAGATCACTTTGTTCATCAGCATAAATATAAAGCAGGAATATTGTTGCTTTGATAGCTTGTTTAGGCCTTTAACACTGAAACCAATCACAATTATCTTAAAAAAATGCTTGAAGGACTTCAAAATCAAAATTTTGATATTCACCTCTAAAATGATTGTTTAATGTCCTGAGGCCATATTTACAGGGGATTGCTGAAAGATAGAGAAAAAATACTTTTTATGTAAACAAGCCATGGAGTCCATGTACGGAATTGGTTTGTAAATCTTGGGTTAAGTTGTGATATCTTTTGTCAACTTAAGTTGTAATCACCAGACGAATTTGTTGACGGTATTTAAAAGATCATGACCATGATTATCTTTTGTTCATTAGTTTTTGAGATGTGATCGCTAGATAAACTGGTGATTAGTAGCTCGTCCAGTACTGAGCAGATTATGTGGTTATGGGATCGTTTAGTAATCCAGACAAAATAACTAGACTTACGCATTGGAGAAATGATGCAAATTTGTATCCACCAGAAAGACAACTCACCAAACCCCTTGAACCATCGTTTGACCTTGAAGGAGGGGCCAAAGGTCAAATCTAACATCAGAAGATTCCTAGCCCAAGATTCCGTATGAGTTGGTTTCACATTGTAAACCCCTAGGATCAATAATAAGCGAGATATAAGCACTTTTAAGTTTGGCTATCCTCGTTTGACCTTGAAGGAGGGGCCCAAGGTCAAATCCGACCACACCAAAAGATTCCTAGCCCATTATTTCCTATAGGTTGGTTTACCATCCCAAACCTCTAGGACCAATAATAAGCAAGTTATAAGCACTTTCAACCTTGGCTATCCTCATTTGACCTTGAAGGAGGGGCCAAGGGCAAATCCGACCACACCAGAAGATTTCCAGCCCATGATTTCCTATAGGTTGGTTTACCATCCCAAACCTCTAGGACCAATAATAAGCGAGTTATAAACACTTTTAACTTTGGCTATAATCGTTTGACCCTGAACGAGGGGCCCAAGGTCAAATCCGACCACACCAGAAGATTCCCAGCCCATGATTTCCTATAGGTTGGTTTACCATCCCAAACCTCTAGGACCGATAATAAGCGAGTTATAAGCACTTTTAACTTTGGCTATCCTCGTTTGACCTTGAAGGAGGGGTCCAAGGTCAAATCTGACAACATCAGATGATTCGCAGCACATGATTTTCTATAGGTTGGTTTCACATTGCAAACCTTCAACCTTCTACCTATGAGAAACAGCCAGTAGAAAAATGCAGATTATTTTCAAAGAAATGCCCGCGGCGGCCATCTTGTTTTTCAGAATGAGGCTCTTTTCATTCCCAGAGAAGCTTGACCCCCAAGGAAGATATCCTGTAAATTTGGTGAACCTTGCTGGTGTAGTTTTCTTCTTAGAGCATTAACGCCGAAAATCTCTCTACGTGCGGCGGCGGAGGAGGCGGTGGAGGTGTCATAGTGAATGCTAAACCAAAGTATACAATTATTGACATGACATGATTTGATGCTCACCACTTGTTTTGTTGTGTTCACTATATCACCTTTTTTCAACATAATCTGGTGTGCACCACATCATCTGGTGAGGCATATTTTCCACTTTCACCTCCTTGAACACATTTCTGTCGAACAGCAAATCAATCCCAAGTGCTAAAAAGAAGAACTATTCAATAGCAGGAATAACGAGTAGCGATAATAGGGATCTTGTCTCATTAATTTGTTTCCCTCTAATTATCATATTTGAAAAATGAGTCCGGATTTGGCAGTGGGGATAATTTTTTTGTCGGCAACACACGTATTATTGTGAATGTGAAGCGCTTGCTATCTGTATAACATTGTTCACAATGATCTGGTAACAGTGTCCAATCCTGACAAGGTGAGAATGAGTGGATGAGATCTCGGATGAAAATATGCCAACAATAATCCCTAGGCGTATTTCACAGATATAGTCTGCTCAATCCAGATTCGGATTTGTATTCTTTGGATTAGCTAGATTTGTGAAATGCAATTTATCTGAGATAAGAATCCAATGTGAAAAATACAAAATAAACTACTATAAATATCATAAAAATTACATAATTCTTGCTGCTACAATTTGCCGCCATTATTTTGCAAAGCATTATGGGTAATCCAACGAATCTGAATCCACGAATCCACCTCCAGAGGTAGATCAACGGATTCATAATCCGGATTAGGATTCTGGTTACATCACAAGAGAATCCGTTAATCTGAGGAATCTAGATTGGACGGATTATGCCTGTGGAATACACATACTGTGGTAGTGGAACCTATATATCTATAATTATGTCGCATTTTAGGCAGCTAATTACTGTTCACACGTGTTAGAATGTATCCACAAAGTTAGTCTCAAGTTTACATCATAGCTATGGCTAGGAAATCCTTCAAATGTGACCCTCGCTGGATTATAAACATGCAGGAAAAACAAAACAGCCACCTTTTGATATTTGTGCCATCATTATTTCCAACGGTTCCAAATATCTAGTGTGACTTTTTTTTACGTTGGTCATATATTTTAGAGCACGAGGAAACAGAAACTTGGTTATAACTTTGGGGGGGGGGGGGGGGGGGGGGGGGGGTCTTGGGGGGGCTTTTTATCAGAAGAGTCTGAATGGTGTATCAAATTGAACAGCCATAAGGATGCAGAAATAGAAGAACACTCGGTTGAAGTGCAGAGACATTGGGTCTAGTGCCTAGTGATCAGTGTACTACTGAAAAACACCCCAGTAGCATGGTTTGATTAACCCCAACTTTTAAACACAGTTATTACAGGTATTTCCCCACTGAGTTGATTCAATGAAATAAGTACTCATAATTAACGTCTGCATAAAGAAAAATCATTCACTATTTAACAGAATGATTGCAAAAATTTGGAAGTAGGGTTTGTAGGTCTGGTAGTTTTTAGAAGAAAAAAAACTGATATTACTTCTCATGTATGACTGATCTGATGACACCTATTGAGACGATTTGGTGGAAATTAATCTGAAGATGATGGTGGTGCACAATCAAATCACAGGCTTATATAATCTGTGAACGTGTTAGCATTCAGCAGTGTCATTTAAAAGGCACAGTTGGAGGTGACGCCAACAATGATTGTTGGGGTATGGAAAATAAACTGGATAGACTTGTCAGAACAAACATATACTACAACAACCACACCATGATGTGTGTCTAATTATAGACATCATGGAAGTAATACAGAATTTGTGGATTATATACACCACAATGTCTTTTGACTAATGATCAAAGATGACTTCAAACTATTTCCTAGTTCCCACCATCTGATCCAGTTTACACCCTGGAATGTAACAAAAGACTAACCTTTTATCACCTGTGCATTGTATGTTTGCCAAGGTGGTCAGATTTTGTGTTTGTTAGCAAGATAACACCAAAAGTTCGTGCGGAATGTGATGATAATTTTATGAAATCTAGTCAATGGCACATTGGACAGACGATTCAGTATTGGTGGTTTATCACTATCACCATTTGGATCCAAGGATTTGTTTTATCTTTGCACTCATTAAGTAATATTGGAGGGTTTGGGTCTTGGCAGATGTATTCTGCATGGCTCCTGTTATTCCTTTTACGAGTTATGTGTCGGCTAATAATAATAATAATAATAATATGAATAACACTAGAAAAAAACACTCACAGGGCAGAAAATATATTCCTAGGCCCAATATATCCAGTATGACTTTTAACTAAAATGATAAAAACCTTATAAAAACTCTTGGATCCAGTCAGTGGTCCGAATCATCTTCAAAATGCAATCATCTTGAGCCACTGAGCCATTCAAAACGTCTTGAGTCATGCAAACACACACTGGCAAAATCATATACTTCTTCTTAGAGGTTAATAAACTAATACATTTTAGGAGTGTCTTGTCCTATGTGCATTTCATATTAAGGTATTGGCAAACATAAACACATTTAGATACATAATTTTCTATGTCACTCTTGCCACAGATCATTAAAAAGAATTATTTTAACATTGAGGTGTAAGGTAATATGAATATATAATTCTATAATTGGTGCTGATGGTGGCTATTTTTTAACATGAAAAATAACACTGGCGGCTTACACTTAAACTATGAAATACACACAGATAAAATGAAAGTTATCTTACTTTCTATTTTGGCGAAGTTTACAGGTTTTATGTTCGAGTTTGACCTACAAAGATAAAACAGGTTGCAGGTTCTATATTTTGGCCAGTTGTTTTGTCCAAGCTCTGTTGCAGTTGGGAAAATCTGATTCGTAATGTACAGAACAGAGATATATACTGGAATAAGGTTTCACCTAAATTTCAGTTACTAAATATCACGTTAGAAAAATGAATAGGTCCTACATCATCTAATACACCAGGTCCCCAAACAAATTGAGAGATTTAGGTGTGTTGTTATCATCAGGACATCCAAAGAAGAGAATGGTGAGGGTGATGGAACGATGATGGCAGAAAGATATATTTTTGTATTTATTTATTTGGGGTTTTACATCGCTTTCAACACTGTACAGGTCATATCACAACGGGTAGTTGGAAGGGCAGAGGAAACCAGTACATACAGTTCATTAGGGTTCTGTACTGTAAACTGCCGACCAACGGCGAGCAACTACCAGCTTTCCCACTTGAGGCCGTGCCGGGAATCGAACCCCGGCCTCAGAGGTGGGAGGCGAGAGTGTTACCACTCTGCCACCGTGGCCCCTGATATATTTTTGTAATGTTATCACTGAGTGCAGTCTATGTTGGAATATTTAAAAAGACTTTGAAAGGATACCATATTTTACTAAATTCTTCATGATTGTGTTGAATATGAGACAAAACCTCTTGCTCTGTACATATTTCTCTGCTACATTTTTAATTTCTTGTAAATTAAACTGTGATTACTTTGCTAGTCATTGCCACTCCTGGCAGTATGTAATTATAATGTAATCATCATATAATCATGTGAGCTTTACAGTTGTTAAATGAAAGGATTTTAGAATAAACTATATAATCCCAACCCATGTCTTCTTGTGTTGGGGACTCTGGGGAATGAGATTTATGTTGTCTTGTACACTGGAAAATATAATACTCGCTTGTAAATGGTATAATATTTACAAGTATAAAATGCTGGTGATGAAGAGAAGTAATCCTTTATTATAGTGCGATTGGAGAGAGTGACTGACTTTTTAATCCTATAGAAAGCCAGATAATCTGCTCCACAAGTTAACTAACAGCCATACATCTCCTAAAACTGAGAATGTTCTTATGTAAAATCCTATCTAAAATATGGAAATCATAAATGCTTACCGAATTTTTTGGGCCTTTTTATGCAGTTTAATTGTGATTGCATTGCAGATTTTTTTACCAAACGTGATTTTTTTCTCTACCAGTGTTCATCCTTCAAAATAAAGAGTGTCCATTTTACAAGCATCATTAAATTATAATAAAACTATTTATTTTTTGCCATTTTGATAGTCACCTTAAACTGTGCAGTTCACTTGGGGTCATATTAAGTTTGGTTAACCACATAGGGTAGAAGAGTGCATTATAAGTATAAAATTCCATTACCTTTGCAGGTATAAACAATTAGGCTCCCCATAATTGTATCCACCGGATACTACCTATATACTATGGATTTCACTTTGTTATGCCACTGCCGCAGTGTGTAGAGAGATTTCACCGTTACTGTCTAATGAAAAAAATATTTTAGCTACACTTCTCAAATTTGCAGGATATATACACATCCATAAAATCTTGCATGGGAATATTTTTTGCCTCATTTTGAAAAAACAAGATGACCACCATGGATATATTTTCACTTTCAGCAAGGAGTTTTGTTGGCCCTCTAGAGCAAAGGGTATTATAGGTAGCAATCTCTAATTCGCACGATGTTAATCAGTACAAAATCTTGACTGGGAATATTTGTGGCCTCATTTTTGAAAACAAGATGGCCGGCACAGGGGTTTCTTTTTCAGTCATGAAAATTGCTTATATCTCCCTTATTATTGGTCCTAGAGGTTTGGTACGCGAAGCCAACCTATATGAAATCATGGACTGGGAATCTTATGATATAGTCAGCTTTGACCTTGGGCCCCTCCTTCAAGGTAATACAAAGATGGTCATATTTAAAAGTTCTTATAACTCGCTTATTATTGGTCCTAACGGTTTGCAATTTGAAACCAACCTATAGGAAATCATGGGGTAGGAATCTACTGATATGGTTAGATTTGACCTTGGCCCCTGCTTCAAGGTAAAACAAGGGTAGCCAAATTTAAAAGTGCTTATAACTCGCTTATTATTGGTCCTAGAGGTTTGTAATGTGAACCCAACCTATAGGAAATCATGGGCTAGGAATCTTCTGATGTGTTTAGATTTGGCATTGGCCCCCTGCTTCAAGGTCAAATGAGGGTAGCCTAACTTAAAAGTGCTGTCAACTAGCTTATTGTTGAAAAAAATGTTGTTTATCTTTAAAACCATGTTAGTTGTCCTTTTACGGTATACATGTTGCACAGATGTGTCCTTGGTCTAGATAAACTTCCAGTTTTAAATAAAATCTACCAAAGATTGGTGTAGCTGGTTTGACTATTTTCCCCTATAGACGGACTAGTTTTTCACAACCAGATGCTCTGGCCATCTATAGGATGAAACAGCATGCCACCGGTAATGAGCTTTCCACAAATACTTGCCACTATGGTATTATTACCCCATGATTATATAATCCCAGTCAAGGAGCAATCCTCCCATTGCTGTAAGTTGAGAGGCTTAGTGAAAATGGTTTAGTTTTCTTCTAGGTATTCCAGGCTTTAACATCACTGCAGATGTTGGTGCTGCTATTGAAGGTTGATTAAAGTCTTTTGACAGTCATGTGATGGGTTTTAGTTGAGTGTTTTTTTTTTACAAGGAAGCCCTTGTATGCCAAGGTAATGGATTGCAGCATTGCTTCCCCACTGGAATGGCTTCCTGTTCAAATGCACTCGTAACTTTTCATTCCTTTTTCACTCCATTGTAAAGTCACTTAAGTTTGATTTTTGTGGGGCGGTAGACATTTTATCAATGGGTTCTTGTGGAGATGTAGGGGTTGCCTCTAAACCACCATATACTTCAAAGGCTGTACTTTTGCAACTGACACTCTTAAATCTTAGTACATGTCTTGTGAAACCAAGTTCTTGTGGACAATGCTTCACTTTCTAATGGTAATTATATACTGATCTCAAACACTCAAAGTTCTCATTCCCAATCACATTTACATACCTTTTCACTTGGAAGATCTTGAACAATGTAACCAGACTTTTATGCCCTGAAAATCAAAAGTTTTACAGCCATGTTAGGCATGTAAAACTTGCACCATTTGTCCCAGGCTTGACGTTATCCTTAAAAACTGACCACCAGATCAACTGCCACGCATCCCAAATCTAGTCACATAAAGTGCCCATCAAGTAAGCAAATTTGGCTTGAATGAAGTGGGTTTGAATTCGAATCATAACATCATCTAGGCTGCACTGAGCATCTCTGATATGCTATAGTTTGACATTTGACCCAAATAATGGCACAGATCAAGTTGCTTTGTGTAATAATTAGTTCAAACACCGGCGAATAACTGGTTCAGTGTTATATGGAAGATTAGTTTCCAGTATTAGACTCCATCGCTCATATTCATCGAAGGTCTTAGCCAGTTCATAGGCTTTACTCTATGACATTTTTTAAAGAAATAAAAAGCCAAAAGCTTGGCTAAGCCCCTACGCCCCAGGGCCCATATTCACGAAAGGCCTTAGCCAGGACTTAGGCTTAAAGTTGAGACTTTTGTCTCAAGTTTCTGCCCAAAAACTGCTAAGACTTTTGTCTTAGGCTTAGTGGTATTCACAAAGAATTTAAGACCAGTCCTAGCCTTAGCCAAGGGCTCAACTTTAAGACTGGTTGGTAGTGGGCTTAAATTTTGTAAAGAGGACTTAAATATGGCCGCCATAAACTTTTCTCCACTTCAAAATTTGAAATGGCTGTAAATAAAGTATAATTATACAGAACATCTCACTAAAGCAGTCTTTGGAAGTTTATATGTGGTAACAAGGTTTTCCATTTCAAAACAGCACTTTTCCTTAGATAAAATGCATTAAATGAAGGATATATGTCACCAATAGTATAGTTTGAATAGAAAAGAAAGGTCACATGACACAGAAAACCACTGTGGTTATTTGATAATCTTGGACTTAGCTAAGTCACCCTTTGTGAATACAATTTTAAGACAAAACTTAGCTGAGACCAAAGTCTTAACTTTAAGACTGGATTTAAGCCTAAGACCTGGCTAAGTCTAAGACCTTTTGTGAATACGGGCCCAGGGCTTCACCCAACACATACCCGATTTGTCAAAGGAAAAACAGCTTCTTTTTTGCCATCCAGAAAGTAATCTTTCAAAGGGTTAAGGTCAAGTATTATCTACGAATGTAAATTAGTTTACACTGAGTTACACAAAACATATTATGTAACAGGCAAGTTATACTCGTTATTACTAGTGCAGATTTATGAAAGCTCAGGTTATTCAGTTCCCAGTCATAAACTATATCTATTATTGCAATATTCTGGACAACAGCCATTACATTCGTCATTGCTGTTTGCTGTTGAGAGTATTCTATATATATTTACTGCATCATTCTTTTTTCAATCATTTACGTGCCATTCATCTCAAGACCATTAAATGATGGAAATAATCACTGCCAAAAGGCTGTGAATCATGCAACACAATATTAATTTGATATCTGGTCGAGGGCTATAAAGAGAAAAAAAACTAATCATTTACAGTGTTAATTATCCTGATGAACAATGAAACCTACGCTAATGGTGATCTCTAGCCGGTGACTTTGATAAAATAGCCAGCCAGCAATGAAGAAACATAGTTCAATTAGCTTTAGAAAGGGGCTTGGTGGGGATTACTTGAGGGATTGCATGACAGGATAGCCTGGTTTATTTAGTCCCTAGGTCTGTTACCTTACCCCTTTATAATAATGGTTCACTTACCTGAGCCACTTGCCACATGAGCCCCAGACAATCTGCACTGATTTCATGCAATTTTCCCTGATTGCCAATCCCAGAATATACGAGCATACTGCACACAACCGGGGCCAAACATCAAACAGACAAGCCCTGCAGTCCTTGTACTACCTCGCCAGAGGACAGGGAGATACGACGGTCTTTTAAACTCTTCTCACACATTGCATTCTACATTAAACATACCCAATCTATACCTGTTTATTTTTTATTAAAATGTTTTAAATACTAAGATCTCGAATCAAAAAGATAATATAGAGAGCCTACTCTCTTTTTTAAACATCTCACTGAGGTGGCTATTAGTTATTCTAAGAAGGACTGTGGTATTGTAATCTTAAGTGAAGGTATATATGTTAAAACTGGTTGGTGGAAACAAGCTGGAGGGGGTAGCATGTTGCAGATCACTCTTAAAGCCATTTCACTAATGGTTTAGTAACACACGCCAGCAATGCTAATTTATTGCCACACAATGGTAGTCTTTTCAACAATCACAATTTATCTTTAAATTACCTTGATTTCTAAACATAGATGTCCGGCTAAAGCTGTTGGAACTTTTAGGAAAATATATAGGTTTTTTTTGGAACATAAAAAACACAATATTTTTGTGCACTCATATAAAAACCCCACTGGTTCCTTCTTTCACGTACATGATAACTGAAATGACTCAACTATGTACCAAGAAAACATTATGTGACAAGTTTTGTTTAGAGGAAATATAAAGCTATCAAAATGCCTGAGGAGGAAAGTTGGTGCTGTTGCTATCAGAAAGCAGACATTGCTGGTTTAGTGTCACATAATCTTGCTGTCTTCTGGGATATTTTATGGATTATAAAATTTCATTTCCCTGTGTTAACACTGATATTGCCATGGGATGAAAATATTAATGTTCATCATAAAGAGTAATGACTGTTAAGTCATAACTGATCATGGTAATACTTATTGCGGTTTTTTATTATTTACCAGTATTAATTAAAACAGAAAAATAAAACATTTTGGCTCATATTACTAATAAAAGATACACTGAGCTTTTTTCCCCTTCTGGGGCTTTTACTACCTCTGTCAAGAAGGTATTATTTAATGACTATTTAAGGTATTATTGTTTGTCCATTTGACTGTCTGTTTGTCAGCAGGATTGTACTAATGCTTGTATCTTCCTTAAAAATAAGAAGATTGTTCTCAATCCAACTTAGATCCCATCAAATTTTAGGACTGATCTGGATCACTGTCAGCATAAAAATGATCCTGATTCTCCCATTTACTTATTAAAACATGTCTTGGTGGCTGCATGTACTCCCCGAGTGCTCTTGTTTGATTTATTTGTTTTTATTCTACTTATTTTTTTAAATTTCTCAAATTAGAAAGGAATCAAAACAAATGAATCCTGTGTATTTTGAACAAAACAAAAATAATGAAACCAAAGATAAAATACCTTTACATTATAACTGTTGTAGAACATTAATTAAATACTTAAATTTGTCTTGAATAAAACTGCGGTCATTCACATCTCGATTACAAATCAAACATCTTATAAGCTCAAGAGTGACATAACTTTCACACCTGTCTTGGTATTGGATAGTAATAGTGGTGGAGGAGGGAAGTGCATATCCGTTGTAAACCATCTGGTATCAATAAGTCATTATCACACGTAGTGGGCTAAACTTCAAACCCACAGACTCAGACTAGGGAGGATGGTAGATTAACCATGTCACTCTGAAAAAAATTCTGCAAAGTGATGACTGGCAGTTGACTGATCCATGCATGTAAATATTGTGTGAGAGGTGAGTAAGTATTATTTACGCCCTAACCTATTGTAATGGCTTAGTGATACTGCTGGGTGAAGTGGGATGCATAATTTGTAAAATTCTTGTTCATGTGTATAATCTCTAAGACTGGCTGATAATTACACTGAAGACATACTGCTCTGAAGTCCAATGCTTTTGTCACTAGGTTACAGAGATAATTCATATTCAACAGATGTATGGAAACTGCCCAACCCTCTTAAGTGAGAAAAAAACAAGAACCATGTTACTATGGAAACAAATAAGATACACAAATGGTCATGCATGGAATATTGGATTGCACAATTATTGTTAAACTGTTAAATTATTGTTAAATTGTGTACTGCAATTGCCAAAAGCAACAATTGCCATTAGCTACTTTATATAAGCAAAATCATCAAAAGCCACTCTGCACAAAACCTTTGCAAAATATAAGACCAATCATTAGTCGTGTCCTCATGCGCAAGATTTTCCTTAAGATTCCCTATTATAGTTCCTCATTTCATAAATCAAAAGTTCATTTCAACAATTCTCATATGATGCTTCAATTGCTTTGGAAAGATTTGCCATTGGTAATTCAAACTATCCTACTCCTTCATGTTTCAAAAGGCCATTTCAAACCTATCTGTTTCAGGAGTCTTTCCCTCCTTAATTTTCGACTACCAAACACTGATGGTCTCCTTTGTTCTGGATCTCATCATGACTTTTGATTTGTGTCTTATTGTTTTGAATGATGTGCCTTAGGATCCGCTAGTTCCGGAGATTAGGCACTTAGATACTCTCTATATAATATAATAAATAAATAATAAATAATACCGAATAAAATATTTGACAATGATGATTAACGTACTTGCATAGCTATTTTATGTTAGTGTATTAATCACACTACACTGTTGAAGTAAATAACTCAGAACTCATAGGTAAAAATCAATATCTTGTCCTTTTCTGGACAACGAATAAGATTAATCTAGAACTCTTTGAACTAGTTAAATTACCAAAGGAGAAAATCTGCAAACCAAGACGTCATCATGACGTTATGCGTGAATGGGAATTTTAAACCACTCTACATTTTTGTATTTTTAAACTCTGTGTTATATCTCCTTATTTCTGGTACTCCAGAACATCTATATATTTCAACAATATCAATGGCCACACACCAGCTAAGTAATTATGTCCTGGGTATGCATGTTTATCTCTGGTAATCCCCTGAGCTTAAACATGCTCCTGTCATTAAGACCATGGAAGTGTTTTCTTCATAAGACGATTACCTGGAGTAACCCTATCACTGGGGACAGTTAATGGCACTGTGCAGTATTCCTTCAAATAACTCACTTTCATTAGTGTCACTTTCCATTTTCACCCAAGTAGTTAGTGGAATGAATTAGAACTAGAATCAGTGATGGTTGCCGTCTTTTTGCAGCAATGGAGCATAAATGGTGTATTTTCCTTGCTTCTCTACAAGTTAACATGCATTTTGTTGTGATTGATATGTATATTGACAAAACGTGAATACTATATAGAGACTGCATACACAATTAATGCTGACTTACTAGTAAAATAGCTTAAAAATGACAGTGAAACCAGTTCTTTACAAAATAATCACGCTAAAGAAAAACCCAACCAATCAATGTAACGCTGACAATTTTTTAAAATTTTTTTGTACTAGTCACCCAGATTGGTTCAATTTTGCATCTATACACTGTGTTTCCTGTTTGTGATAATTTCAGATGGTGAGGGCTGGCTTACTAAGTCCAGTAGTAACATGTGTAAGAAGAAAGATAATTTTTTGAGAAAAGTGTGTCTGGTGGAGATAATGACATGTCATTATTTCTAGCAATCATACGCATTTCTGACAGGAAGTCAGTTTTATAAAGAAGCTCAATGCAAAGTAATCAGACCAGTAACTCTAGCAATAAACTAATCACACTCCACAATTAAGGTATTGCAACTGAAATGAAGATGCCGGGAATGAAAAAGAAAATGAGAGGGGTGATCTTTGTCATGGGAAAAAAGACAAGTAGTGGCAAAACTACTACAGCAAGTGGAGTATTACAAGTTTAATCACAGTTTTAATCTAGTGTGTTGCCTGATAGGCTTGGTTCAAACACTTTGAATGTTGAATTGTTTTTTTGGGGGGCAATCGATAGCAAACCTTTTTGGCACTGTTTTTCAAAACCAATTGAAATATTAATGGCAGATGACATATTACCTTTTGGATAGTATTTTAAACTAAAAAAACAGGCCTGTACCTCTGTCAGTTTTATTAGTAATTTATTCGTGTGATGATATTTAAGATGTGACCAAAGTTTTTCTAAAATTCTGAAACTGTTATAATTTTAATGATAATCTCGTTATCACTCTATTGCTTTACACAATGACACAGAAGAATATATTTATTCATTATGTGCCAATCCAGGGTACCATTTTTTGTACATATTACACTGCAACCCTGAAAACTTTCTGACAGCTCAATCACGTTTTTTGTTATTTTGCTTGTTCCTGCATGTTCTGGGATAAAATCCCCCAAATGATCATTATATTGGATACATTCCTAATATAACTATTTCACAAAGATAGTCCAGGACAACCTCCGTTGTGACCATCAGGGGTTATACTTGTAGGTCCCTAAGGGCTATCTTATTATTTTGTAGAATCTACTTCAATTTTCGTAAAATACCACCTTTTGCTCCTGACAATCTGGGGTGGTTTACGCCAGTGAATGGGGATGCATCACCAGTGACCTACATTCAACCCAAGTTGACCATGAACAATCCTGGCCAACATCAAATCAGACACCCCCACCCCCAGAATTACTGACTTCAGAACATGAAGGAAATTATGATTGCAATACAGTCAACCCCCAGAAGGTGGCGGAATGTAAAGGCATATTAATGTAAAACATAACTCACAGATTCATTGATATTGAAATAAAAGATATTGGTAAGTATTAATATATTTTTTTGGAGTTTTGTAGTTGAGGAAGGCACCCATGTACATTTATTCATAATGCTGTAAAGAGGTAGTTATAAACTGTTTTTTTTGGCCGTGAAAAGGGTCAATAGTTTTATGTCCTTCATAGAGCTGAACTTCAATCTTTGCACTGCTGCAACAGTACTGCCCTCTCATTTTTGAAGTACAGGACCAGCATCACCATCTGTTTTGGCCTCTAAGGTAAGGTTCATCCTGACTACTGCATAGTACTCTCCGTAAAGTTGTGGCTCTATTATGTATATATCAATTGCCAGGTGATCTATTTGGTCCTCAAAATATTATGCAGGATATGGCATGCCATGGTGATGGTGGCTGCCAGCCCTGGCTCGTGCATCAGGGAGGATTTCAATGGAAAAGCATTATCTGTCAAACGGAAGAAGTGTTGCAGTGACTGATTTGTTGTGGCAGTGGGAATTCAATGTACCTTTATCATATTCCTCAGGTCACACTGATTGAAGATCTTTGAGTTGGACCAAGACCTGCTGCTGCCTGTTGTCCTTGTTGCTATCATCCCATCTGGAAGTCAAAAGCCAAGCGGCCAGTCGAATCATCCATGCCCAAAACCTGAACACCACTGTTGGCTTCAACCCGGCTTCCATGGGGGCTTGGTACCATGTCCTGGTCCTCTACAGCCAACCCTGTAATATCTTAGCCATCTCATAGACGAGTTCAGGGTCCATGCAGATAAAGCTGCAGAAATCCTATTTATCATTGGCAGCCAGGTCTGACAGTAAGGCTCTGCAGTGACCATGAATGTGTTTCTCTCTTGAACCCAGGCCCTCACCTACACCTCCCACTCTGCCCCGGCATTACCCTCGACCCTTACCCTCTGCAGTCACATGAGCATCACTATATCGCAGATCCTGGGTAGCTGTTGTTTATCCCGAGGATATTTACATCAGGATATGTGGCTTTAGCCCTAGTGCAGCAACCATGGAAAAATCCGGGTAGCCTTGGCCATGGGCCCCCTGTGGTAGTGACCAGCCAGGGTGGCCTGTGTGATATCATGATATCCACAGACAACCACCATAAGTTCAGGGTACAACCAGGAACAATGCAAACATTTTTCGTATTAATTAACATTTCCTCTCCTGTCAGCAGATCAGTGTATCCCAGAGTGGGTGTCCATACACAGTGGTAGGGTATTGCAGGGTACTGCATTTGAGGCTGCTCTGGGACTGTTCTTCATAGTGGAACAGAACCCATAAGCTTACGTCTGAAGCCAGTTTGAGAAAAAACAGGGGCATATATAAGGAATGTTCCTTAATGCTCCCAAATCATTCTTAAATTGTTTTGCTAAATCACCCATGAAATACCTGTGATGACAATGGATGCTACCATAATAACTTACAAAGATAAGGTAAGACAAAGGAGCTGCTTAAAAAGTGGTTTGGGTATCTGTGGTTAGTCCCGACTATAGCCTGATTCTCCTCCAGATCCATCATTTGCAACACATTTCTTATGAGCAAGCAGTCAACATAGACGTTGATAAAATATTTAGGTCAGAACCCAGGCACCATGAAAAGGCACACAGGATTTCTGAAAGGCAGTACCCTTGTTATTCTTTGACATTATGAAATCAATTATTTGGTTTGGTTAACGAGTACTTTTGAATATATATTCAGGAGTAGTTCTATCAAATGTCCTGGGTGACTTAAAAAAAGTCACCGCAATTGGATAACTATCACTTAATCTTATTATGCTCCCCAAAAGTTCTTGTTGCATGAAATTTTCAGACCGCTTCTAACTTATCTCTCAAAAATCACAAATTCTCCAGAATTATCCTGAATGCTTAGAAATGTTTCCAGAACCAGATACAAATTTCACTGAACAGAATTTTTTAAATTTACTTTGAGACCTCTATTTGTAGACATGGAACAGGGGTGTTAGCACAATTTTCATCCATTGCCTACAGCAGTGCGTGAACATGCTTGTGTTAAATGGATGTGTCTGGGGTACATGTGCTCGGTGATTCTGTTTTATCTGTGCAGTGTGACTGTCATCTTCTCACATGTCTCAAATTCCCAACACAGTAAACACACGTTGATAATACAGTGTGATTTCGTTGCCTAGCACATGCTCTTCAAGACGTAACATATTTAGCCAGTGTGGTCTTTACAGTAAAAGTACCCGAGGATGTATATTTTTAAACTCCACAACAACTCTAGTAAACGAACTAGCAAAAGCCACAAGTTGAATTGTGTTTTCTGAGAAAAAATTGCAGTGAACTTTACAAATGTACAGGGTGTTTAATGCTACCAGTGACGCTGCTGAGTTAAAGAAATGTCCCACTTTGCTGAATCATTAATGAAACTCTTTCAATAAATTGTTTTATTCCAGACCCTTCTGGGTAAAAGTATGTTAATTAAGCATATTTTCCTCTCTATCTTGGACCTGTACGCGACATGAAAGTCCTGATGGGCCTTGAGTGGTACGAAATGGCATTGGAACTACTTTCAAAGTGATCCTGAAATAATCTTGTAATGTCCACAAACAATCTCGAGTAGTTTTGTAGTTATTCAGGTATCAAAGATTATGTGAAAAATAACAGAATTGTTAAGAAACACCAACGAACTCTTTATGATAATAAAACAGTTTGCGAAGATGTTACGAATGACACATGGAACCCAAGAGACAAGAATGGTGGTATTTGGTAACTGCCTTGAAAATCATGTTATAACCAACAATTTTAAAATGATTAATACAATGATTGATTGACCAACATAACTGCCTCAAGCCCGACTGGAATAACCATACAGCCATGATTGTAACAAACGTAGACCAGAAATATCCCAGAACACCCTGTGTACATACACAGAAAGAAAAAAATTTAAAAAGATCTATTCATTATTTTGGGAGAAATCTTAACCAATTAACTAAACCTTGCATAAGGCTCAAATGTGTACCATACAAATAATGTATATATAGTTGATGAGGCATGTTGTGCATATAATGTATATGTAGATGATGAAGCTGATGAGGCAGAGACTCTCTGTCTTAGCTGGTTACTGCCATAAAAGCTACCATATGCTAGGGAGATGAGATGACATTCAATCAACTGAACCTTTATTATCTGAACTGAAAGTTTTCAATAATTACAAAGCAACTTCAGCAAGACTGCCACATGCCACAAATTATTGAATATCGGATTTTTAGTATCCAGAGTATCCAAAATTCTACCAGTTCTACCTTTGGTGAGGCCCTAGCCACATTATAAAATCTACAAAATGTGTCCATTAGTTACGCAGACATACAAACAAAAGCAACCAAAACATAATCACCTCGATCGGGATACATTTGAAAATTAATACCTACACAATTTGATTTCATTTCCTTTGATTAGTGCTCTTACATTTAATCTTTGTAGCTGTAACATCCCATTTCTTTGAGGTTATATAGTATCTTGGGAACAAAAATTGTGTCATACAAAATATGAAATGGCCTATGCAAATGAAAACCTGGATTAAAGTTTTGGAGTTCCTGTAAATGTCCAATTAGGCCAGTGGGCACAGGAGACTCCAGATAGGGCTGTCTAAGACTCTAATTGGTATCTAAAGCCTTCTCAAACATGTAAATAAAATATATGTATTCATATAGTTTGTTTCATAGTGAATACATCACAGAGAATTCACAATTCCAGTAGCCATGCATGTCACAGTTCTTCTAGCTGCAACTGTGGTAATTACTTTCATGGCTATAATCCAGAGATGATGATGCAGCTGCAGAGGGCCTTGGGTCATGAGGCATGCCTTGGGCAGGGCCAGAACTAGGGCATTTCCACATATCCAGAGATACAGGGCTTCAGAGGTATGGGAGATTACCTGGGTTCAAAAGAGAGAGATGTACATGTTAAATAGTGAGCCTTACTGACGGATCTGGCTACCAATGATGGCCATGGTTTCTAAAGCTACACCTTCACGTTCCCTGAAGCCTTCTATGAGATGCCCAAGACTTTGTGGGATAAGCTGCAGAGAACAGGGGTGTTGTACTGAGGCCAATTAGAATCTGGACAATAGCTGGCAGCAGCTTTCAAGGTAATGGTCATGGGAGATATGACAAGAAGCTTGGCTTTTGATTTTAGAGTGGTCCAGTATCACAAAGATGTTAGGAGTGTGCCAGGAATTGTAGAGGAATACCACGAGGAGTGGTTGGCGTGCCCACCAAACCCAATGGCTGGAAATAAATAGACGGTGTCAAATACCTAGGGTGTATTCGGTTGCAAGCACGTGGCAATCAGATGTCCAAGAAGTGGTGGAAGACAGGTTTTCCACTACAAGGCCTTGCACTCATTTGGTGGCAAGCACGCAACGTGTGAGCTGGGGAAATGATAGAAGATGGCTCCATTGGATTCCCGCTACAATGATAAATAATTTGAACAAACCTCTGCCACCTTTCTTGCATTTGGCAGATGATGCATTTTCACTGAAACCCTAGTTGATGAAACACTTATCTTGACTGGGCATGTCTCCCAAACAAAACAATTGAAACCACTGAATAAGTAGGGGGGAGGGTGGTTGAGAATGCAATTAGGATTCTCAGCGACTAGTGGCGTGTGCTACTTTCAACCATCCAGCAAGAGCAAAACCTGGCAGCCAATGTCACCATATGAACCAATATATCACATGACTCCACTTGAAAGGCCAAAGGGGAGGGGGTACTGGCCCAGTACTCCAACAATGAAGGGACAGTGCCGTGGCAGCAAGGCAAAGATTGAATATACTAGGTGCTGGTCTCTTCTGTGGAGATGGTGAAAGAACCAATATCTCCATCTTATGCTGTGCAACTACTTACCTGGACACTAGAAAGGCCAAGTCGAATCCGGTGTCTTCCTCTTTCCCCTATTGCCAGCTTGGTCTGTTATTTTCAAAGCTATTTCCAAAAATATTTTCTAAAGATAAATTCCGACAAACGAGATTCTTGATAAGTAGTTAGTATACCAGCATGCATGTTGTCTCATCGAAAATTGAAAATAGAATGAGGCAAAGGTGGCCAAAAGCCTTATTTTCTATACCAATATAAAACTACCTTGGGCGATGCTCTTACTCCAGCGAAAAACTGGGAAGCCATCTAGCTACCCGCTGTTTCAGTCATTGTCAGAAGGAAGCCAATCTGAACAGTCCAGGGGAGGTCTTGTTTGCTGTTGACCTGGACTTAGTCATGGTCTACTCAGGGTGAATGAATATCACCCAAGGTGACACCCCAGGCTGGTAGAGTTGACCCCGGACCACCAAGAACAGAAAGACATTTTACAAACTCCCAGATGATACCGCATGTACAGGGAAGTACTAGATAGCCTTTGTGTACCTACAATGATGACCATTGATGGCTGAAGTTGTCGTTACTTCCAGGCTAACTTGACAGTGGAACAGGCATATAAAAGTTAAAGAACACTCTCACCTGACACAGGTCTAATGGGGGTACTCTAGATCACTTGCTGGGAGGTGAAATAAGGCTGTGCTAGTTATTTCTCCCTCCCACTGAACCACTAATGCTAGAATTTCCGGCAGTCTCTCAGGCAAGTGAGCTATTTCCCTAATTAATTGTAGCAATCACAATTCATCTACTGCAATTATATATCAACAGAAATCTGCAGGAAGACCTTGGCTCTTACAGTAATAGAGTAATGACAGAAAAAGACTGGCCCTGGGGGTCTTCCCCTTGCTGTTCCTGGAGATTTGTAAGCAAGCCAACAACCCATGCTTGTGATTTGTAATCTTTTTTGGCTTTTGATTCGTCTCTCTTTCTAAATACAATGAAGTGTTTCTATATACGTGAATACAATTGCAAAAGAACCAATTTGTAATGACGAATTCGCCCCCTATATTGTGATTTCACAAGCATGCTTGAGCTTCAAATTTGTATCAAATTCCGTTTAAACAAGAGGAAGCTAATTGCTTAAAAACAAGCAATTTATTTATGTATTAGTTCATACTTGGTACGTTTGCGTTTATGAGAAGGGTATTTACTGTAGAGTTGAGGCAAAACTTCACACATATGGAAATACTGTATGACAAATATACAATCGCATAAATCTTGCATCTGAAAATATCTTTTTAACCCTAATAACTTTAGTAAATAAATAAGTACTCATTTACTTATATAAATCAATAACATTTGGACATGTTACGCCAATTAAGTTACAACATAATAAAATATATTACAAACCCTTACAGACAATCAAATATAATGTCTTTTTCTGTCATCACTAAGTCTAAAAGACTGAATAAAGTTACTTATTATTTCACCTGGAGCATAGAAAAGGCAAAATATTTTCTTCCTTTCAGAATATTTTAATAATTTGTTGATTTTAAATTAATATGTTACAGCAGTTAATGGACTACAAACATTAGAGGCACATAATAAACAGAAAATCCCTTTGTCACGAATTCTTGCTAATTTATTTGGGAAGTATATATATATATGTCAAATTAGAAACTCGGATTCAGGAAGATTGGCATCTCCATTTGGGGAATCTCTATTAAAGTTTTCACAAGTGGAATCTCTGATAGCGGAAACTCAGTTCGAGTTTGACACTGACCTCTGACAATGCCACATTTATTACATAGTGATATAGGATATATTGTATTGTTTTTTTTAATGCTCAGCGCAATATCTCCATATACTACAGGACTCAAAGAGCTATTTGATCCGTCCGACTGAACAAAGTACAATCCAAGCTCTGAAGTGACTTGCATTCCCTAACTGAAAGACAGAGGCTAAAGGATGACCATTTATCAACGTCCTTGAGGTTCTTTAGCCTGCCACTGGGGATAGGACCCAATGACAGAGGACCGCCATTTTAAGTGGTCATCTGAGCCACTATATGTCTGCCTGTACCTGTGCCTGTGGGTTTGAACCCACGTCCAATGCACTCCTAGGTGAGTGTGTTACCCGCTAGGCCACAGTGGCAAATGCCCTCGTGTCTGTCCAATTGGTTCTGATCAACAATTTGATTCCAAGACTATTGTCATGTTTTCTTAATGACATGAATGGTTTATATCACAAGTATCTTGCATATGACTGTAAGGAAAGGTGAAAATCTTTTTTCAGTCTGTTTGGTCCTGTAACTGATGACTATCTACTCTTCAAAGCCAAGACAGATGCTTTACCCATGAGTGGAACCTGTATTGCTGAGCTTTTTGAAGAGATGTTTATAAACTTAGGCTCAATGATGACAAAAAAAAAAAACAAAAAAAAAAAACCACCAAAAAAACAAACAAACAAACCAATATTTCTGCTGCTTGGATCACCATGACGAAAGTTAAAAGTTACTTCTGAGTCAGTAAGAGTGGGTAGATGTATTATACAAAATACATGTAACTATTTTTAAATACTATGTCATAATATGATAAAACTTTTTTTCTTAAGACCCTGAATCCAAATATTGGTTAACCAGTTAAATTGTTGGACACTCTTTAACAAGAGTACACTAACTGTTAAAACGGACATTAAAACTCACTTTTTAGTCAAGTGGATAGAATATTACGCAGCTGACAAGGATACTGAACACAGAATCGGGGACACTGTTAGCATGGCCTTAAGAAGGGGCTATGCTTCTCAAGCCGGGAAGTTAAGCAGCTACCTTAAAGTCTGTACATAGCCACATTTCCTTTTAAGGCAAGTTGGGAAGTCAATACTTTTAAAAATTGGCGGGAATTGTTGTTTATACTTGAAAGTCAAACAGTGTAGACGTGTTTACAAGTCAGAAAACTTTAAGTCATATCGCCAATATATTTTATAGTCTGATTTTATAAAGAACGTTTTAATCACTTCATTTAATGTTAGTTATTATGTATGGAAGTTTGGTGTGAAAAGTGTGGATCTAATCATAATAGACCAGTGGGAAGACGTTGCTACAGAGTGAGTATGGCTACAAATATCTCCACCACCCAAGCCGCAGAGGCAGTATCAGCCTTACACACGACCACTACTATTGACAGGTCACCAAGTCCCATCACTTCAATGCATGCAGGAACAGCAAGCTCATACACTGTTAACACATCGCACTCAGTACCCGTGTCACGGCCCCCTAGTCAATTCTCCGCAAGAACAGAGGAACTTATATTAAGTGAACTACAGAAACTGTCGGCCCGTATGACACAGGTTGAGCAAGAACTCCAGACCGATACGTTCACCTCGACCCCCAGGAAGCGAAAAAAGGCCAAAACTAGGGGAAGAAGGGGGGAAAACTCTATGATAGGGGGACCAGGCAATATGACAGACAATCAAACAACCTTTGAAGAGAGTGCAGCATCATTACATCATAACAGTCGGGTGGTAATCCCTGTGCACACACAACACACCACCAGAACCACCTCCGTAACCACAACCAGCTTGTTCTCACAAAATAACCCACTTGTACCTCAGCAGATAAGAGGGACTGGTACGAGTAATCAAACCCAGGTAGTATTCTCCACCTGTCAAAGCATGCACCCAGGACAACATGTGGCTAACAGATTGCCAGTTAGTCAAGGGCAGGTCACAGGTTCGGGACAAAGTACACATACAGGTGAAGTCAGACAACCCACCAATCAACCCATGGGTAGTGTACCATATGAGGGGCAGACAATAGCTCAGGGGATGGGTGGCCAGGGACAAGGAAACAGCATAGAGCAGATAAGAACCACCATCCCACCGCAACAACTCCACCCAGTAAGCACACACCCTCAGTACAACCATGCAATAGTTCAAGACATTAATCGAGGCAATTCGCATGTACTTTCAGGTGTAACTCCAGTAATGGGGCCGTCAAACATGCAGGGTGGGGCCAGTTACCACCAAAGCGAGTCAAGAGGGCTACCTACTAACAGACAGACAAATCAGCAAGACATTATCCCTAGCTTGCAAGCCTTGAGGACCACAGCAGTCAACCAAGACTTAGTCCAACGTCGCCTAGATGAGCTGCAACAGCAAGCTGTACCACAGGCAGCAGGTAACTCACTTCATATTCAATCACATCATCAGTACAATAGTAACAGTACCAACCACAGAAAAGGTAAAAAAGAAAAAGTAGAAGTAGTATGGCCACAGGATTGTGCCTTTGTGGGCTATCTTAGGTCCAGAGTGACTTATGAACAATTAACACAGGCCCAGTTTGTGTTGGGCTACTTACGCTCAGTACAAGAGGAAGACAACCCCTTCATTAGGGCCAATATGGTTGATTACTTGACAGAACTATTTCAAAGTACATGTGATTTCGGATGGCAGGCCGCGAAAGGGGCACATCTCGTGGTAATGACCAAAATGGAGGAAGGCCTGGTCAGCTGGGCGGACTTAAAAAAGGTAAATAAAGTCAGGAAAACATATGTAAGATCAGCTGGAGGTAGTACTAATAGTAGCACAGATAACAACAATTACAACAACAAGAAGGCCACAAGGAAGCCAAGCTCTATGCCATGTAAAGAGTTTCAGGAGGGCAAATGTAGCAAACAGCAAGACCATGAGGTGGGTGTCATCACACATAAACATATTTGTGCCCATTGTCTATATACACTGAACCGTATGTATGGACACTCAGAAAATGTATGCAATAACAAAAAGTGTTCAAAAAACGGCCAACACCCACACCCACAGCAGCAACAAGATCACAGGAACAGCCAGTTTTAGTGGGTGTGAATCAGATAGTAAAGGACGCAGGTTTGAGTAAAAACTTTGGAACTGAAACTCCTGATTTGGAGGGCGATAGTAGTGTAAAACAAGTTCCATGTAGTAGTACAGAAGTAAACATAAAAAGTCAGGACGACCATTCATGTAAGTGTGACAGGGGTCAACACCTTAATTGGGAACCACAAGATTTAGGCCAAAAAGAATGGCTGGGTATTTCAAAAATAGAATTAGCGAAGCTGGATCTGGCAGCTATTGAGGGTAAATGTGTCGAATTGACCCAATATATGAACCAACAAAATCAACACACTGGGTTCATACCCCTGTCTCCCTTACAGTTTAAACCTATCAAAGACTGTCAAAAACGGGTGAATGATGTAGAACTGTGTTGTAACCCTGTTGAACTTCACAATTATGTTAAAAGCTTTGGATGCCCCAATTTTATTGGAGCCAGGGTCCAAGTCAACTACACTATGAACCTTGATCTGATAGATGAACTGGCCAAACAATACTGGGACTGGCAATTGCCCCTCCTATTGAGATATGGTTTCCCCATGGACTTTAAGGGTGAATTATCTGATCTAAAAAATGCCACTTTAAGCCATAACTCAGCCCTCCAGTTCCCGAAACATGTCACAGCATATTTGAATGATGAATTAGAGCACAAAGCCATATATGGCCCCTTTGAAGACAAACCCTTTGGTGACAAAACCCATATTTCACCGTTTATAACCAGGCATAAACCTGACAGTAATAAAAGAAGGGTGATAATTGATCTTTCATGGCCAGAAAACGCTAGTGTTAACCATTATACCAGGGCAAATGAGTACCTAGGTACCGCCTTCAAACTAAACTACCCTTCTATCGATTCATATACAGATAGGCTTAAGAAGTTGGGTAGAGGGGCTCTCATGCATAAGGTGGACTTATCGCGAGCATTTAGACAGCTTAGGGTAGATCCCTACGATTTTCCCCTCTTGTGTCTTGAATGGCAAGGAAAATTTTACGTTGACGGAGCCTACGCGTTCGGGCACTGTACGGGAGCGATGGCCTGCAGTCGCCTTAGCGATTTCCTATGTTACGTACAGGACACCAAGGGTTACTATACTATGTCCTACGTGGATGATTTATTGGGGGCTGAGGTTCCAAGTAAGGCCCAGGATAGCTTCAACTCCATGGTCAGTTTACTTGAAAACTTAAGAATTCCAATCAGTAAATCTAAACTCACAGCCCCCACCACAAAGATAAATTGTCTAGGTATTGAGGTGGATTCAGTAAAAGCCACCTTGTCCATTCCTAGTGAAAAGTTACATGAAATACTGCAAGAATGTATTAAGTTCAAAAATCAGAAACAATTCAGTAGAAGACAACTACAAAGTGTCATTGGCAAGCTAATGTTTGTGCATAAAGTGGTGAAACCCGCTAGAGTGTTTGTCAATAGATTATTAGAAACTTTACGAAGCATGAAAGACAAAGCCAGCATGTCAACAGAAATACTTAAGGATATTAATTGGTTTTGTCAATTAGTAGAGAAGTTTAATGGCACGTGTCAATACATGTATAGGCCTGTAGCCTGTGTGGAAACAATAGAGCTTGATGCTTGTTTAACGGGCCTAGGGGCCTGTTACAAAGACTTTGTGTATCAATACCAATTTAGACAGGGAGAAGTTACCAATTCATTTAGTATAACGCACATTGAAATGTGGAATGTCTTGGTAGCCCTTAGAATATGGGGCCACATGTGGGCTAATAAAAGTGTGGTAATTAAGTGTGACAACCAAGCTGTGGTCAGTGTTGTTAACACAAGTGTCACAAAAGATCACATACTAGCTACAATGTGTCGTAACATCTGGTTGGAAACTGCAATGAAGGACATTAATTTAAAGTTAATACATATACCAGGCAAAGACAATGGGTGTGCTGACTTGTTATCAAGGTGGCACTTAGTCCGTAACAACTGGCAAAAACTGATACAATACATAAAAAATCCACAATGGTGTAATGTAAGTGCAAAGCACTTGTGTTTGAACTTAGAAATCTAAGATCACATGGTTATAACATGTATTTTATGTTATTGTAGATGCAAGCCCCGTTTACAAAGCATTGCTATCCAGAGCGAGCTCCAGGATCACCACTGCATATCGTCCAAAAACCATAAAGACACATACTTCACACTTAACCACTCTACTTCAGTTTCTTCAGTTCATAAATCAGGATGTACTTACCATCTCTTACTGTACAATCCTGGCATTTATAGAATTCCTCCAGTTCAATGGCTTATCCGCCACTAGCATTGATAGCTACATCTCCTCCCTCAGATCCCAATTTAAAGCCCTCAACATCCCCACTGCCCCCCTTTCCCACCACTCTGTACACCTAGCACTAAGGAGTATTGCCCTTAATGTACCTACTACTCGCAAAGTCAAGGGAATTTTTGATATCCAAGCCTTAACGTCTATCATCTCCATGTGTGACCGATTTCCACTAGGATACATTTACAAATATGTTTTCCTTTTAGCTTTCTTTGCATTCCTCCGTCTTTCAAATCTGGTCCCACCCTCCATCTCCTCCTTCTCCTCAGCCACCCATCTATGTAGAGGGGACATCATCCTTCACCCATCTTTTGCCACTTTAATTATCAAGTGGTCTAAGACCATTCAAAAACAGTCACAATTCGCCACTGTCCAAATCCCTTGCTTAGGTTCATCCCCCTTGTGCCCACTGGCGGCTTTCCAGGATATGGGCTCCCGCCTCCCCCTCCCTTCTAATTCCCCCATGTTTGCCATTCCCCAAGGCCCTGGGGTCATTCCACTTACCCAAAGTAAGGTTAGGAGGTTCCTTGCCCTCATCCTCACATCCCTCCAAATTGACTCATCAACTCACTCATTCCACTCCTTCCGTAGGTCAGGGGCCTCCCTGGCCTTTAACTCCAATGTTTCACTCCAGTCCATTCAACACCATGGAACGTGGTCCTCAGATGCAGTGTGGTCCTATATAATATCTGACCCTCACCATCAAGGTTCGGTAGCCGCCACCTTCCAATCCCTTCTACAACAATAACACTACCTCTATTTGACCTTTGGGTCTCCACTTGCAGTAGTCCAACCTCCCCTTTCCCCACTATAACCTATCACAAATACCATCACCTATAAGGCAAGTGGGTTTACCTTATGTGTTGGCAGGACTCATCATTTCAAGTGTGTTAAAAATGCAATTGCTGGGAAAAAATGGAAATGCAATTGCAATCAGCACATGTTAAACCTAATGAGTAATTTTAGTTCATTTACACTTGTTAAAGTTTTAACCTCAACCAACAACCAAGTATTAGTAGAAGTAGTAACTGTTTTAGTTGTAGTTTTAGTCTGTATTTGGAATTCATGTATAATTTGTGTATTGTATGTATTGTATTTTATGTGTATTAGAAATAAAATAATTTTATTTCCAACTTGTGTACTTCTTGGCTTGAGTGGCAGAGTGGTAACACTCTCGCCTCCCACCTCTGAGATCAAGCCAGACTTCAAGTGGGAAGGCTGGTAGTTGCTTGCCGTTGGTCAAGAGTTTACAGTGCAGAACCTTGACCAACTGTATGTACTGGTTTCCTCTGCCCTTCCAACTACACTAGGCTGTAGTGTGGGGTGTTAGGGTGCCTGTGAATCGCCCACAGGACGAAGGATCGCAAAGTTTTCACAGTTGTGTTCCTGTCGAAAATTTTAATAGAAGAGGGCTTATGTTGTTCCTGCTACTGGGAGGAGATGCGTCCCTCAACCCTGGTCCGTTCACACTCGGTGTTTTGAATGTCAGATCCATAAGGAATAAGGGTCCACTCCTAGCTGATATGGTTGCTTCAAATGACTTTGACTTTCTGTGCCTCACAGAAACTCATCTTCGTCCCTTTTATTCAGACAGCTTTTTACAGTCTATAACTCCTCCTGATTTTATTTTTTATCACAATCCTTGTCCCTCAGGTATTGGTGGTGGTATTGTTTTTTTTCATTAGATCCTCCTACAGACCCCATAAAATAGAATATCCTATTTATCAGTCATTTGAGAACATGGTGGTTCATGACTGGTCATTGTTGCTTGCCTGCATCTACCACCCTCCTGGATCATGTACCTGTAACTTTCAAGAAGAATTCATGTCATTTGTTGGTTTCCTGTCATCTATTAATTTTTCATATTACATCTGTGGCAATTTCAACATTCTTGTTGATGTTCCAGTTGGTGATGGTTAATAATTTATGACCTTTCTTGATTTGTGTGATCTGAAACAGTTAGTCAATGAATCTACTCATCTGCATGGTCATATATTGGACCTCATTCTATCCCCCAGTGAGCAGGATACTATTGTAGATGTCAAAATTTGCAATTTTGTATCTGATCATGCATTAGTCAAATGCACAATTGCCTTCCCTTGTCAAGTGACTCATACTCCATATATAGTTCAATTTAGAAGGTACCACCGTATCAACATGTCTGACTTCCGATCAGATCTCAAAAATACTTCCTTTGTAAAGGCCCCAGTTGATGGTGTAGTTGATCTTTATGAACAATATGTACGTGATTTGGGTAATGTTCTTGACAGGCATGCACATCTCATATCTAGACTGACAAAGAAAGATTCTGCAGATTGGATGTTTGATGATTATCAACGTGCAAAGTCCCTTAGGCACCAGTTAGAGAGAACCTGTTGTAGGGCCAAAATTCCACTGAACAGAAATCGGCTTTGTTGTCATATTGCTCAGTGCAATGCACTTGTAAATAAGGATAAGTCAGACTATTATTGAAATGTTGAATTATTGACATTTCCATTCCATGAATCTGAAAAGTCATTAGGTTAGTCATTAGTCTTTAGGTTTCAGATGACGCTGTTGATAAAATAATTAAAACCACACCAACAAAATCATGACTGTTAGATCCTTGGCCGATATTCCTTATCAAGGAATGGATTGACATACTGCTACCATCGCTTACAAAGCTGGTTAATTGCTCACTCATGGAAGGATCCGTCCCTGATCCTTTCAAATCTGCTGTGGTCACTCCTTTTATTAAAAAGCCAAATCTCCCTTCAGATTAGCTGAAGAATTATCACCCTGTATCTGGCCTCAGTTTTATATCAAAACTGATAGAACGTGTGGTTGCTAAGCAGCTGTTAGAACATATTCATGTCCATAACTTAGCTACCGTACCAGTCAGCATATAAAGCTGGTCACTCAATGGAGACAGCTCTTCTCTCTTAGTATTGCTCGACTTGTCTGCTGCCTTAGATACCATAGATCATTCCACTCTTCTCAATTGCTTTCCGTATTTCCGTGTTCTGAAATGGTTCACTTCCTACCTTCCTACCGTTATCAGTCAATAAAAATTGGTTCTACTGTGTCAGATGTCTGTAAACTCCTATTTGGCGTTCCCCAAGGTTCTGTCCTGGGCCCTTTATTGTTCTCATTGTACACCCCCACTCTCAGTTTGATTATCAGTAAACATAAAGGTATAAAGTTTCATTCTATGCAGATGACAGCCAAGTTTATGTGCATTTATCCCAGAAGAATGCATCTGTTGCCCTTGAAATGTTGAACAGGTACCTAGATGATGTTAAAGAGTGGATGTCAACTAGTAAGCTCAAATCAAATCCTGACAAGACTGAGTTTATCATCTTTGGTTTGAAGAGACAGAGGGACAAGTTGAAAGCATGTTTTCCAATTGAAATCTTGGGCAGTTCACTCTGCCCTGTTGACTCAGTCAAAAATTTGGGTGTGTGGTTCGATTCAGATTTTTCCTTGTCCAAGAATGTTCAGAATGTCTGCAAAAGTTGTTTTGTTAAACTCCATGATTTCAGACATGTCAGGTGGTTTCTTACTCATGATGTTTCTGTGCTTGTGGCTAATGCTATTGTTAGTAGTCGGTTGGATTACTGCAACTCACTTTTCAGGAGCCTCTCCAAGTTCAATCTACACAAATTACAGTGCATCCAAAATAGTGCAGCAAAAATTGTATCAAACACCAGTCGATATACCAGTATAACTCCTGTGCTTAAGAAATTGCATTGACTACCTGTTGAACAACCACAGTGTTTAAGACAGCCATACTTGTTTATAAGTTTCTTCCCTCAGGTTTTCCTAGGTATTTTGCTCCATATCTTGTGTCCTACAGCAGTTCTTATAGTATCAGGCACAGTTAAAGTGGTCGCAATTTTCTTGTCATTCCAAAGTGCTACCCTTCTGTTCATAAATCTGTGAAACAGTTTGGTAATAGTTTTGCTTTTGATGCTCTTACTGTGTACGTGTGGAATGCTATTCCAGATGGGATTTGTGGTCTCCCTCCTTGGCCTCTTTCAGAAAGCAGCTTAAAACCTACCTGTACACCAAAGCATACCCACCTTAGCCTGGATTATCCCTTGGCATTCTCCGTGGTGCTTGACCCCCCTTCTGTCTCTGGATACTGAAATTTTGTCAACTGCTTTTTTGGTTTTATTCCGTCTTAGTGTCCTCTTATATGGGGAGATTAAGAGCTATAAGGGCATCGTGATATGACTTGTACAATGTTGAAAGTGATGTAAAACCCCAAATGAATGAACACAGAATCAAAGTAACATTAATTTAAATACAACATTAAACAGTTGCTGTTAATGAGTGAGAGATAAAATCAATGATGTAGTAGCGGATCAGTTTTGAAGCAAAGACTGTTAGGTCATACACTTATTGAATTTTTGGTAACATGCAGGAGTAAAACTTCTGCAGAATCAAAATCACGCAGTTAAATTGAAACGTAAACAAACATGAATTAGAGAAATAAAATGGGACTTCTCATTTAAAGGGCATTTGGCATCGGTCTTAATATCTTTGTTCATGATTAAAATAATGAGTTATAAAGTATTAGCTACTGGGAGTCTTCAACTGTCTTGTTGATCTAGAACCACCTTTTCTCACTGTCTTTTTCACAAAGCATTGATTTTGATCAGCACAACCCTTCAGGTTCTTCTGTTTTGTATAAATTGATACAATTTTCACTTTTTTCTGGTGACACCAAAAACAAAATCTGCCATTGAGAAATACACTGTAGTGTTTTGTTTGCGTGATGAAGGTACCTGCTTTTATTTCAATGCCAATATAAAATCACTCTGCACAAGATCGCTACAATTACCATCTGATCCCACTAAAGAGTTATTTGCTTTTCACGCAATTCTCACTGATTGCCAGTCTATAGACAGGTGATCCACCCCTCTGTCACATATCCCTTCAACACCTAGCCTTACCTCTGCCCATAATGGCTGTATGCTGAACCAGTTTGGCATTCACTCCTATGGTCCTACTGAAGAGGATACCAGTCTGTCACAGTTTTGTCAAGCATTTGAACCCAGAAAAACTGACATGTGGTAACCTGCTAAGGGTCTGATAGAGCCTTGGCTGCTAGATGTCAGTCCAACTATCCCGGGACACATTGAACAAGGACATTAATTTATAAATACATTCCATAATACAGTTCCTAACCTATTACCACTGCTACAGTTATGCACAGTCCATTAAAGTAATATATAATCAAGTCGATGACAAGTAATACATATCAGTTGTCAACTATGCTTTACTTCAATTTAAGATTACCTGAATCTGATACAAAAATACTGACAGTTTTAAGGTGAAATTAAATTGATCAAGATTGAGGGTATCCAAACTTGCAGCAAAAAGCCACACATTTACGTGGTAGATGCAAGTCCTCAAGGTGACCTTGCTGGTGTAAGTCCTCCCACTGCCCCTAAAAATAACACAGCTGTTTGATGTAAAACCCCAGCTTTGTACCTGTAACTGGCATTAATTTCTGTCATTCTCCTATAGCCACCACAAAAAATAACTTCTGGGTTGAATATGAATTTATTTCTAATATCCAATATTCTCTATGCATGTGATAACATTTACTAGTTGTTCTATTCTAGGAAAAATTTAATAATTAATTTATTTAAGTGCATGTGTTAATACTTATGCTTTGCAAGTTATTTTACCAGTAATTTTAAGCAATATCAATTTAATAATTGCAGTTATAATTTTGTGTTTTAGTATAGGGCCAAAAGAAAGGGCACATGTTACATTATATTACATCAGAGAGTTGAGAAATTTAGAAATGAGGGTATGCATTAATGATAATGAGCACGAATCACTTATGTGAGATGACACTAAACATACGATATTTAGAATTCATAGATGAATCATGATGAATAATAAAACCACACAGTTGAATTAAAAATGTGTTCCTCTTTCAGACAAAACGTGAACTTATCTTTGAAGTAAGACCTGTTTGGGATTGAGTGGCCTAGTGGTTCTTAAGTTTTTCAATGATCACTAGGTTCTCAGCTCAGTGGTTGTCCGGTGAAATGCACACTTACTATATATTTACAGCTTCACCAGCCCCCGTAGAGGTTACTGATTTCCCAAACCCTCCTCATGTAAGAGTCTTGTTCAGCCTAGTAGCCACCTTGTTGTTTTAAACCTGAGTGAAATGCGGTTGAACGCGCGAGCAGTGACTTTATCCATAAAACACACATAGGTGTTCACATAACCTGACGCACAAAGAATCTATCAGAATGTATCAATGATCTGAGGTTTAGTAGAAGTGATGAGAATATAGGCGATTTTTTTGTCTGTATTCTCTTTTCAGGATCCAAAAGATGAAACTAGGAGCCATTCTTTGTGATCTGTATTTTTCAGAGGTTGTTCTTGTCGCGTGCGTTCATGCATCATTTGTAGAAGGTGTGTGTGACGCACGCCATGCTGGAATGGAGACATGCGCAGAATTGCCTCTTAATTGAACTACAATGAAGACAATCCCGGAAACAGAAATTTGGGGACATTTTTTTAGTATGTGTGGGTTCTGGTTGTGTTGATGCTATTACATGGGTGTCACACTCTAACATGCTATCCCCCAATGTCACTACACACATTCTGTACAATGTACAAACACTCAATGTCCAATTGTTCTGCTACTGTTGTTAGCAGTCATGTCAGAGGAGTGGTTCAAAGTATTCATGCTAAAAAAAACAAAAAAAAAAAAAACAACTTTATTCTGTACCACTAATTTTCTTATATTCATTTTGTATTGTTCACACATAATTGATATTATCATTCAGTTACTGCTGTTTTGAGTGGTTTATGTGGCATACGCCTAAAATTTGCCAAAGTTGAATGAAACCATAAATACAACATGTAGTCCATTCGGTTCATTGATACACAAATGGAACACTGATCTGTTTTCTGATTGTTTGATTGCCAATTTAGTCTGTTAATTAGAAATTAGTGCTATTAAGTACTATTGAGTACTATTGTCTCTCCCAATAGCGTTCTAAATGTTAACAAACATACCAGTATGGTAAGTAGTTCTTTAACTTCTTTACTTGTGACAATGAATTGTTTAATATATAAAAATATACATAATTTTACAATATACAAGGTACAAAAGAACGACTTTGCATTCAAGTTGGACCAGTTTACCAAGCAGTGTCATACCTTGGACCATCCAGCTTTTCACTTTGAGACAAGTTAGCATATCGAAAATTGCATACATGGGAACTAAGGTTACAGTGTCATCAGCATGACTAAGTTTTGTGTTTGCTTTCTACCAATCAGTGTATATTTTTTAATATTAATAACTAAAAACATCTATGTTTCCACTCTTTTTTTCCTGTCAGAGTATCTGAAATATTAAACGCGTTGACAGACACAATTGCAGGAGTGCCCTTCTTCTGGGATATTTTCCAAACAGACAAACAAACAATGTCAAAAACAAATATTTCTTGGTGGAGGTAGAAAAATGACCATTTGACTCTCATTAATGTGATCGATATTCGAGCAGCCACTTGTCTGATAATGCCTTGATAAATTAACAAAACTCTGAATGCGTTCTTCAACATGTACTATCCAGATACAAGGTGCATCTTTGGAGCAATACAGTAAGGCCATCAAGTGAAAAAACAAATTCATACAGATACGACTGTACGGAAAGGTCTGCCCCGTTACAAACAGAATCACCTACTTCCTGTGAAAACTGGCTGGTGCAACATCAGATAATGAATCCTCCACAAAGTGTGTGGGGACCAAAAATAGCAAGGGGGATGTCACAAAGTGTGTGGGGATACAAAATATGGTAAGGGGAGTTGCCACAAAGTGTGTAGGGATACAAAATATGGCAAGGGGGATGTCACAAAGTGTGTGGGGATACAAAATATGGCAAGGGGGATGTCACAAAGTGTGTGGGGATACAAAATATGGCAAGGGGGCATTTTGTAACACGTACCACATTCCGTATCCCCTTTGCCATATTTTATATCCCATAGTTATTTATGAGCTAATCACTAGAAGTTCTCTTTGTACATTATGGTTATGCAGTTGATAGCCCAATGTCTGTAATATGAATGCATTGTAAGTTTTCAAAACCTTTTGAAGACTACAACTGTACATATACCATTGCAGATATGTAATGTGAACTGCCCACTTATAACTCTTATGTTTGGTGGTAATTAATCCAGTCATCACTCATCCTAAAGTCAAACAAATTCACATAAGGGGGCGAAAACAAGGAGTAGCTTTAGTCTGTTTTGAACTTTTGTGGGTTTGAACTGAAAACAAACATATTAAGTATTGTGTTGTTGATTAGACCTATGAACTTAACAATCAGCCCTCATTTTCTAGTCAAACATCATTGGTGTTTGCATTGAGGAATTAATTGGGTGTATGACTTATGAAATAGCACTAATGTTACATGTTGTAAACATTGATTAGATTGCGATAAATTATAATTTTAAAATGATTTTCAGTATGAACCTTAATGTCCTTCAAATTTTAATCACAGACACTGTACTGTAATCCCAGATGTATCTTCAGCCTGTTATTACAGGTGTACAATTAAATTTCATTAAACATTATATCTGTTTGCTGTTGTCTGTTTTCTGAACTTTTGAGTTGCTTCAGTTTATGTCAACTGATGATTAATCCAGTTGGTCATTATCCACCCCAAAGTGAAACACACCAACATAAAAATGAGGTCAAAACAATGGAAGAATCTGGGACTAAACCTGTAATTAATATTGACCTGAACACAAAGAAATCAAGTGCAGTCTTGTCGATTAGACCAATGAGCTTACATAATGTGCCCTGTCTTATAAATAAAGCAGATCAAATATTTACAATGTACCTTTAATGAGCATCCTTTTTAGCCGATTATTGTTGTTTTATTTCAACACAGATGTTATATTTTCATGTGCGCAAAACATAAAAAAACAAAGAATTGAGAAAAAAACAATAAAAGCTAAGTTAAATGACCACGAGATGCTGTCCAGGGTAAACAACAGTTATGGCCATTTGATGGTATATATGTTGTCTTAAAAGGTAGATAACCGTTGACAGTCCCCACCCCCAAGACATTAAAACCACTGGGTTGAGGGTACTTTAGTTTAATACATTTAACAAAGTAAAAGTTACGTATAAAAAATTATATATATATATATCTCTAAATCTAAGAATTATTTACAGGTCATTGTAAAATAGACATCTTTAAAACAATCTTCAGCATGATAGAATACAAGTTAAAGTCATTGTCCAGAGAATATGATCATGCTGGCAAAATTAGAGAATAGTTTACAAAGAAATACCTAAAAGCCAACCTGACCCGCGCAGAGAGGGTGACCTTGAGAGGTTACAGGACTGACCCTTAAGGTCAAAGGTGATTGCTGTCAAAGAAGGACCTCTTAATCCGAGGTGTTGATTCAGATAAGGTCAACTAAAGGTCACCCTGAAAGCTGAAGGTCAAGAGGCCTAAAGGTTTACAAGGTTAGTAAAATACAAGTTAAAGATAGTAATATGTAATCCCTCAACCCCAACAGTAGGGGGGTAGTAACATCAAGCATTTATGACAGCAGCTAGTGAGTAAGCAAGAGCCTCTCCTGACACATGATCCGACTGAATATACCTCCAGACACATTCAGAGGACCATGTGCCATGGCGTTTTATCTGCTGAATGGGCAACATGGGCATTGTAAGCAAATGTAGCCCCAGACCTACGAAAGGAATGATATGTAAAGAAGGCTGGATCCAAACCCAAGGTCATGTTAATAGATTTTAGGGCCTTTCTGACTCTAGAATCTGTAAGTGGTTGCCAACCACCAGATGTGTTGATCTGAAATGCAGAGTGGGTGTCAGTCATTGGGTAATGTTTTTTGCGGGCCTTAAGGGCCCTAAAAGGGCACATGGCCCGGTTGGAGACTTTAGGCAATGATATAACCTGAACAGCATCTCTGTTTTGCATAGTTTTAGACCACTTGATCAGGATCTTCACCAGATTTTTGGTGAAGAAAAGGTCATGACCTGTCAGATGACGAGAAGGGTCAAAGGTCAAGATGGAGTGAGGAGCCAAATTTGACAATCTGAAAAAAACGAAGAAACCGGTGAGAAAAATGGCCCTAAAAACCTCTGGGAAATTAAGGTGATCACAAGAATTCGAAATTCGTTCTAGCATACAAAGGTCAATGACATTGTGCGAGGTCAAAGCCATAAGCCTGTTAATACACATTGACTTCTGAAAATATTTAATCCTGGGGTGATCAAGTAAAGAATAAGACATGTTATATAATACAAATTTGGCCTTTATGGCCGACAAATAATTGGCAATCATGCTAACAGAGCAACTATTATAGACCAGACATTCACAAAAAGACAATATGACATTGACATCAATTTTCACCATGGCGACTTGCATGTAGACACAGAAGGCTAGGAAGACCCTGAACATCTTTGTATAAGCTTGCTTTGTCTTGGGTCTGAAGGCCTCCTGAGTTCTAGAGGCTGCTCTTTGAGACAAAGACCTCAGGGCCACATTACCTACAACAAAGTATAGCAACTGTTAGTATATATTTTTATATGAGCATTAGGCCCCTGCTGGGGATACACCTTGGTAACAATACTATTTACAATTCAGGATCTATGTCCAACAAGTTATCATTCACTGGGACCAACACTGGATCTTGTACCTGGGACAACAATTTACTTAAATCACTAGGACTACCAGTCCAACGAGAGAGCAGGTCAGCCACCCCATTGTCCACTCCCCTGATATGGGCATATTGAAGGTCTATGTCGGCCAGGGCCGAAACGTACCAGATATTCCTGGCACAAGCCCCAAGGTAGGGTCACGAGTCCTGCCCGACCTAAGTACTGACACCACAGCTTCATTGTCACATCTGATCAGCACCTTATGACCTGACCAATGAACTTGAAATAATCTTACTACCAGCAAGATGTTCACCATCTCAAGGTGGACAATGGAAAAATTCATGAAACGACGAACTATGGGGAGGTGATACACAAACCTGCTCCACCTTCCTCCCAGACCAGTCAAACAGGCATCCAGTTCCAATGTGAAATCAACAGGCCTGTGATCATACAAGGAAACCCCATTGTAGAGAGGCAAAAATTTTCCAAACCATCTAAGGTCACGCCTGAAGTCAGAGGTCAAGTTAATTTTTTGATTGGCATGTCCAGCCCTGAGAAGTGCTAGCATACGGTTCAAGAAGGCACGAGCCGGTTTGACGCATTTGTGTACGTACAGAAGCAAACCAAGCAAGGATTGAAGCTGACGCTTAGTGCAAGTTTCTTTAGTGAGCCATTCCTTGACCATGTCGTTTGTCTGACGCAATTTTTCTGGTGGGATGGAGACTGTGCCTTTTTCAGTATCAATTAAAACACCCAGACACAGGACTTGGGTGCTGGGGGGTACTAACTTTTTGTCACTCACAGTGAGACCCAACTGCTTCATCAAAGCAAACAATGATGCAAACGATGCACGCGCGATGCTCGGAACGCCGAAACCGACGTAGTCGTCAACATAGTCAATAATGCAGAAGCCCCTCTGACGCATTATGTAACGCACTGCGTCACTCAGACGTTGAAAAATCTGGCTTCCGTGCCGTGTCCCGAACGGAACGCATGTATCGACGTACGCGTGACGCCAGTGCAATCCCAAAAGGTCATAGTCACCCGGATCGACCTTGACATGATGAAACGCACGACTTATGTCTATCTTGTAAAGAAGGGCGCCACGCCCAAGGCGTTTAAGCTCTGACGTAATGTCATCCACAGTGGGAAATGTCAACGTGAACGGGGCATCAAGGTATGTATTCTTATCAATACCAGAATTCACTGAAGCCCCCAAGGGCCAACTCAAGTCAATAATGACCCTACGTCTGTCTGAATTGGGCTTATGTCTGGTCATGAATGGTGAAGTATGGGCATTTTTGATGGGGTTAAGGTCAAATGGACCTAGTAGAGCACCAAACTTGCATTCCTCCTCTATATATGCGTCAATGTCTGAGGGGAACTCATCAGCAGAGCTATGGTTACCCACCTCATGCTTCAAAGGGCAACACCTGTTAAAATCAAGTGGGAACCCAAATTGTAGCAACTGCAACAGTTGCTGGTCCCAATAATCAGTCAAAAGCCTTTGCCATTCATCAACATGCAGTTGTGACGCCACAGGTAGTCGAGTTGTAGAAAGTTGGGTTTACCAGTCTTTCTGATAATTTGGTGCATTTCAATGGGTGAATAATCATGGGAATTACAAGATGTGACACTACTTGGCATTAATTGGCAACCCAGAGGAACAAAGCCAAACTGAAAATCGACCTGTCTTTGCCATTCATTGAAAATGGGAGTGTTCACACCTTGGGCCAAGTCTCTGCTACCTCGATTTGCAAAAACAATTGTGTTCACAAACTTCTCTTCCATGCCAACATTGTTTACATCATAAATTGGACACAGTTGATTAACCTCCTGTATGACTGCATTCACACTAGAGTGAGATTTTGTGCTGATATCTTTTTTGACCCTGGATTCAAACCCAGGACCAAGACCTTCTGAAGAGGTCGAGTCAGACTGGCCAGCAGACACATTGTCTAGCTTGCTGGATTCCTGATCTATGCAATTCATAAGAACAGCAAGATCAGTAGCCCGAGAGGATTCAAACTCCTGACCAATGGGTTCTGGGGTCACCACATCCCCGGATACACAACCAAAAACACTGTGTGTACTTTTGCAGTCACTAGATTCATACCCAGCTATGAGAGATTCAAACCCAGGATTTCCAGATTGGAACCCAGGGGCTATATCTGTTGCTGGGGTTTCAGGTGTATTTTTAACTACATCAATATCATGACACATAGTACTGACGCCGACACCTCTGTTGGAGTGGGCACTGGGGTGGCCTAGATCATTGTATGTGACCTTAGATACCATACCACCAGCATCAGAGCTGGCATCATGAGTTTGCTGAACTGTTCTACTAACAACACGCGACCTGATAGTATTTGTATTCGACACTTGACATTTCTGATGCCTAGCAGCCAATGAGGCGTCAACCTGACCAGGAACAACTGATTTGTTATAGAAAAATCTAGTTTTATACTTTCTATCGTCTTTAACATCATTCACAACATGTGACACAACATCATCACTAGGAAAAACACCAGTGACACCCACTGCCTCAGTAACAGAAATTTTGTTGCCATTGAAGTCAGCTATGCTGCAGCTGCTGCATCCTAATGATGGGCAGCTGCTTGCTCGTTTTTTGAACTTTTCTTGTGTGGGCATTCTTTTTCTGGATGCCCCACCTGCCTGCCCCCAGCCAAACAGAATGAGCAAATATGTTTATGAATTTTCCCATTTGATTCATGATCACGTGGGTGAACACAAGTTCCAAGTTGATAACTTTTACAATACCATGGTTTCCTACTTGAGTGATCCAATGGTTTGCTCCACCCTGACCTACCTGACACATGTTTTTGGGCATGGGCCCTACGGATCCGATCGATGCGATCCAGATCTTCCCACTGGAGGGAGCCCCGTTCCATTTGACATAGCAGCACAGCAAAGAAAAATCTGTGGCATCTTCCATCAGATCACTCAAATAGGAAACCATAACCTCTCTTCCATCAGGAGATTTCTGCTCAAGTATGTTTTGACAAAAGCCCTGCACCCACTGGGTGAGGGATAACTGATCATACGTTACTCTCTGTCTACTGACCCCACCCAGAATGGGCTCATGGGGCCATGAAACCTTTCTTTTAATGGACACTTCAACATTGCCACCTCTCTTCGACTTATGTTTTAACTTATTGTCACTACCTGAGAGGTGTGAACTCTGATCCAAATCTCTGATCCTTCGATCAACTTTTCTCTGTAACACATGGGACCTAAGTTTTTCTAAGGAGGGAATATCACTATCACTGTCATCCGAAGATGAAGTACTAGATTCTACAGGGGGTTTGAACTTTTTAACTCTTTTGGATTTTTGAGAACTAACAATGACACTGTCTGTACTTAACTTTGCAGTGCCCGGTGATCCTGCTGAAGCTTGAGTCGCCTGCTGCACACCACCCGCAACCTGGTCCTCCACCATGTCGAGTCGTTGTGATACCTTCTTCAACTGTGACAGAATCTCCAGTTGCAGCCGCTGTCCGTCCAGATCCGCCTGATCTGTGTCAAGCAACTCGCTTGAAGCGGCAGCATCTCGCAGTCCATTGGGCACAGATTTATCACTTTCAACACTGTTTTTAAACTGACATTTTTTCCCCTGTAGGTGGTAGATGTCTAGTCTTACAGGTCTTGCAACTTTGCTTTCTATCTGGCATACTGCCTTTTTATATATATATAATACAGTATCAGTTACTGAAAATAGATGCACAAGCACGATTCACCAGCAATCTTGGCAAATTCAGGCTTAATTAGGGACAATTTGCAGAAAACTCGACCAAAATAGCATAAAAATGTGCAAAATGAATATAGGGTAGACCGTCCCTCATGTGCAGAGCACAAAAGCCTGAGGTTGACAAGACGACTAAGAATCAAATCTCCTGGCGTCAGAAACCTGATTTGTCACAAAGTTCAGTTCAGCATTCCAATTGACACACACACAATCCTGCATATAATAGCATAGGCTTAAAACACTTGTTACGGATAAAGGACCGTCCAATATTTACACTTTGTACAGATTAAAAGCCTAAAAAAAAAACAAATTAAGAAACTAAAAACTTGAAAATAAAAGTTTTTCAACATGTCTTCCCTCCAAAGTCAAACTTCAATGTGACACCAGAGTTTGGAATGCTAGGGGTCAGGACTAAAAACTATAAATCAGGGAGGCCCCCAATAAGATTGCTTGTTTATAGCATTACTTAGTAACCTTAGATCACTTGGTTAGTAGCAATTATTTAGACCGGTACTTTAAAGTATAACTTTAAGGTTACACACACCCGAATGCCTTAGGGGTAGGATGACATCTGGGGTGCCTAAACACCCCAAGTGAATGTATACATTCAATGGTTATCCACATTCAACGCAACATATATATTTGTTGAAACCACATTATTACTGTAGTGAAACAGTTATCATAATAACTATGAAGCAAAAAATTATGTAAAATAATAAATTTTCAACAAATAAATCTGAAATGGATGACAATGTCAAAAGTATCCTGCTCAGTTTTGAATCCAAACGTAAATAAAAGCCTTATGGATACTACCCAAAAATATCAAAAACCTACCACAACTATAGCAGTTAATAAAGTACGCTGAACAAGAAATGCTGTCTCATATTAATAATGGTATTGGCAGTTTTGATATGAGATGGTCATGGTGGAGTGACAGTTTTGCTGACGTGAAAAACATATTTAATCATTTAGTTGACATTGTTATGTAGAGTGACATTATTGTGAAAAGAATAAAGGGATGGGGGGAAAGAAAAAAAAGTCATCTAACCCTGACGACTTAAATATTGTGTGCTCGTGAGGCCAGATTTGTTGAACATATCACTTGAGGCGTTAAGGCGCAACAGGAGTCAGTCCTCCCCCAGGACAGTTATAAGTTGTGTCCTGCCTTAGAGAGTAGGACAGGGTACCAGTCTAAAGTGTACAAAATGACATCACAAGAACCTTGGTTGTACTGTGTTGTACTTTTACTCAGTTGCTGGGGGTGATCCATAAACAACATTATGTAATTGGTTGCCTTCCCAGAAATCTGTGACTGGGGTTTCTAGGATTTTCAGTTTGAAATTTGCAAGCAAACGAGAGACATGGAAAAATCTTTGCCATAAAGAGGCAAGGCACGTGGACTTCAGACTGTGTCTGGAGATACATACAAGCAGACCAATCTTCTGGTAAAAAATTAGCAAACTCTTTGGCTACTGTGATAAATGTGTGATATGCTTATAATTGCTTCACTACGGTTGGGCTTTGGTTGGTTTCACATATTTGAATGTCTCAAGTCTGTGTTGTTTTGATTGTGAACTTGTGGGCCTCCTTCTCTGCGGCAGCTTACCTCGTCCACCTCATCGGTTTTGGTCGTGTCAGGTTTTGGGTTTGAACCCAAATAAGGGGGCTAGTTATCATCTCATTGGAAAACTGCTGCCTCAATTTAGGTATCCCACAGGGCTGTTGATTTTTACATTGTATTTTGTATTTTTTTAATTGTATTTTGTTATATATTTAGTATCATAACTTTGCTCCAGTATTTACTAAGAACTGTAGTGGACTCTAACTTTTGAGACTGGAGCTACTATGTATTTCTATAATTCGAATTGCGTAACGTACATATTATTATTCTAGTCAGACTATGGACTATAATGAACTTTAATTGTTGGACTAGAGCTAGATTCTGTGTAACTTTTAAAGATTTGTAAATAATAATAGTTAGTTTTATATATATATATATACAATGCATAATACTATACACTATTAATTATATATTCTTATAAAGATTACCCGCAACTGTGCTTATTCTCTGTCTTGGGGGAGGGACTGTGAAATTATGAAACAATTATGTAGAAAAAGCATAGATTTATAAATTTATTTCCTCGCAAATATTCTACAAGACATTATTGACCAGGGACAACATTTTATTCTGTTTATTTTTTTAAAATCATTATTTATAGAAAACACTGCCATTTCTAATTGAAAGTAACAATACACCTCTCAAACCCCTTTGACAGTTCTCTCATTAGAGTAATTATTTATCAAATGATATTTACAATTCTTTGGTGGAAGTATTTTTCTGGAGGCTTACGTAGTAAACTTTTCTTTCTAAAATTTGCTAAAAATAATGAAAACAATAAAAATGTTAGTGAATTAGTCTCATGTTTAGCAGTATTTTTTTCACTCTTCTACTCAGTTTTACAATAAGCTGCATTTAGTGGACTTTGTTCACCACAGAACTCCACCCCTGGGTCTGGTGGGGAGAGAAAGTTGACGTAAAGCTGGCCCGGACTGGGGCTGATTTTGTATTCCCTGTCCATCAATCTCCTTTTTCTCATTTTCCTCAGCAGCTCTTTAAAGCCTAACATTTGGGAAATAATTGGTCTCTGGTGTCCATTTTCTCTATTTCATTCAGAGTCAGCACCACACCGGAGAGATTGCTTCAAATGAAGATGTAGTCTTTAAGTCTTTCTGGATAGGCACCTGGAGACTTGCAGTCCTGTCAACTGTCCCCCCACTTCCCCCTCTATATCCCACTCCAAGCTGATCAAATATTCACCTACATCAATTGTCTTGTTTGTGCTTCCATTTACTCTGTGAATTAGTGCTGTAAAGCACGGCTGTAATGACACAGCTTTTTTGTAGGTTAGGCTTCCCATTTTGTTTATAGGAAAGACTTGGATGTTGACTGGAAAGTCACTTTATGTCGGTGATATACCTAATAAGACTGTTCCATGTGCACGAATTGCACTCCCGAATGAGTTAAGTATGGAAAATGTGAGGATCCATGTACGTTTTCACTGAGATTAGAATAATGCTACAATTCTGTTCATTCCTAGATACCAAAAAGTTTGGTTATTCCTGAAAGTGGAATAGAAAATGTGGATAAACCTAGCCCAGATGCATAAGAACGACATGTGAGGGGATCCTTTATATTTCAATTCACAATGACCCAAAATTTCCGAACACAGTACTTGAGCAGGAGAGGATACAATATAGGTGTGTATGATTAAAATGTGATTATCAAGTAACTTATACTACAAATTTACAATTTTAAAATTCAGGCTATACCCGAATAATCAGAGTTAGAATGTCTCTCACACACAGTATAAGTAAACAAAACCACAGTTATAACATGCAGCCATACACTGTGTTTGCCACCAGGTAGGCTAATCAGGGGCCTTGTTCGTTTGGTTTCTTAGAAATGAATGGGATTTCTAGGAGAGTCAACTTGGCGAATCCTAGTTTCTTTTTGAGAATTTTTTAGTGCTAATTAATTAGTATTGGAACAAGCTAGCTGCTCAAGCCAGTGGTTTCCCTAAAATGCAAACTATCAGTCTGGTACCCTAAATATAAGGGAGCTGAGGGACTGACCCTGCCCTGACCTTGCAAGCTGACACACAGGCCAAAATCTCTTGCATTTCAGCAATGTAGGCGTGCCATTTATAGAGATATATACCGCATATATAGAGATCCATCATTTGTCTAGATGATTCCACTCGTATTATGGATCCCTATCTGACTTGTGTAAATTGAGTTTTAATAAAAATGGATAAAATGTATTCTTGTTTCTACAGATTCTGTGGAGGATGAGCTTCATACTATCCATGTTTTACCAGTATGGTGCACTTCCGTTTTAAAATAACTTTGAATTGGAATTTATTTGTAATATTTGATCTAGTAAAGTTCCTAAATTATACTCATTTTCATATCTTGAGAAATTCATTGGCTGGAATTAATTTTAACCAAAGGTCTACTTTTACTGAAGAGATAAATGAAGATTTTATTTTTGTATTTGGTATTTAGTTTTACAGTCAAGGCCAACAGCTACAAATAGCTAAATTCATTGCCTCATAACATTTTCTATTGTATGCACTCCACGTTCTTAAGCTTTGTGGAGTTTAAGAAAAAAAGGGTTTTAATATTTGTGATCATACTTCTAGATACATTTGTGGGTGATTCTTTTTGTTATTAAAGCTATAATGGCTTATTTCTTGGGATACATGAAACAGTCAATCTGCCACTGAGAATTCCATAATGAATCACATGAAGCAAATATAAAATACATTTATGTCTGCTCTGAAACTCTGTAATACCTGTGTTGCCAATCCAAAGGTTGACATGAGCTCAGTAAGAACTAATACAATAAAACCGACTGTTATTACTATAATAGGTATGGGAGTCAGCAATGACTGGATTAGTATAATTTTTGACTGATAGATTTTAAGGGCTCAGTGTGTGATTTTGTAACAAAATTTACAATCCATTTCCAGATTAAATGTGGACATTACCATCTTCCAAATATAGATCTTAAAAATTTGACGACTATTAGTAATCAAACATAAACATGGCACACTAATAACATTGTAATGTATGTTCCCATATTCAGCCGTGTTTTGCAAAAATTAATAATAATTTAAAAGCCAATTCAACTGACACCTGGAGTGGGGTGCAGAAGATTCTCGCGAATGTTGAGATCACTTTGCAACTTTATGTTTCCTTGTATGCAAATTTGTGGTAAGATTTTACAATTGTAAAGGGGAAATTCCCCTATATAAGTAACTAAATGCTGGTCAACTATGGCCACAAATCTATAAAATCTATATGACAAGGAAGAAATTATAAATTGCCTACACAAACTGTAGCCATTTGTATGTTAATGCCTTATCTGATTATAAAGGCGAGAGAGGAACATACAGTTCAGAGACTTTTGTTGCAGCATAACTCTGGCACAGGAGTTATCCAAGAGCACTAGCTTCTGCAAACACAACTCACAATATCCTGCAAAGGAACATTGTATCTGCGTCCAGAAAGAACCAAGATAGAGTATATTTCCTTACAATTTGACCAAACCAATGACAAAGATTTTGACACACTGCTTTGTTACTCTTTGCTTCAACAAAATTGGTTTTATACTGTTTCATTAATCCTATCATATTGACAGTTTAATAAGATAGCTAAGCTTCAGACAGACTTCAGCATGTCCTACCTAGGTTAATTCATTCAGATCAAATTGGGTACATAAAAGGACGATATATAGGTCAGAATATCAGAATTATTAAAGATTTAATGACTTATACAAAGAACAACAATTCTCCAGGTTTTCTGTTACTAGTAGATTTTGAAAAAGCCTTCGATAGTGTAGAGTGGTCATTTATGGTAAAATGTTTAGACCGTTACAATTTTGGACAAAATTTTATAAAATGGATTAAAATCTTGTACACTGACATTGAATCATGTGTGTGTAACAATGGGTACTTATCTCAGTATTTCAAACTAGGCTGAGGTATTAGACAAGGATGCCCAATATCTGCGATGCTCTTTATTCTGGTATCTGAAATCTTAGCCATAAATCTAAGACAGAACAAGTTAATTAAAGGAATAACAGTAAACAATGAAGAGTATAAACTGTGCCAATTAGCGGATGACACTACACTCATCTTACATGACATCAGGTCCATTGTTGAATCCATATCAACCATGACTAATTTTAAGTCTTATTCTGGACTAAATATAAACCTTGATAAAACAGTAATTATACCGCTAGGCATCTGTAAAAATAAACATATTAAATTACCAAAAGAACTTCAGAAATTGTCAGTTAACAACCAAGCTTTCAAAACTCTGGGTATCTGGTTTTCTAATGACCAGGAACAAATGACAGAACTCAATTTTGATAGAAAGTTAAAAAATATGGAAGGTCTTATGAATATCTGGTTCTCAAGGAACCTTACTTTAAAAGGGAAAGTAACTATCTTAAAGACACTTGTACTACCCCAAATAACCCACCTTTTGTCAATGTGTTTCTGCCCCCACTCCATATTGGATCAAATTGATAAGTTATTTTTTAACTTCCTGTGGGATAAAAAGTCGCACAAAATTAAGAAAGGTACCATAATCGCAGGTCATAGAGATGGTGGTCTTGCAATGCCCGACATTTTCACTATTCATACAAAGGCAAAGGTAAGCTGGCTCAAAAGGTTAAATGTTGATGATGAAAGCAAGTGGTCAAAACTGATGTGGTATATGCTCAATATTGACAAACACCTAATCAATCATAAAGTACCTAAGTCATATGCAAATAATAGTTTAACTCCATTCCATGAGCAAATACTACATTGTTGGCACCAGGCAAAATGTACTTCACCAAATAGTGTAGATGAAATATACGAAGAGTACCTATTTGACAACATGTATATTTGCTCCAATGGAAAGCCATTAGACTTAAAACAGTTTAAGTTAAATAAAGCAAAAAATAAAGATTTGAAGGTCAAAAGTCTTTTTGACAGTAATGGAGGCCAAATAAACTTTTTAGGATTAAAACAGAACTTACATTGGAATATCAGTATATTTTCCTACAACCTGATTTATAGTGCAATTCCAAAAGCATGGAAAAGGAAGATTAGGGGTTTTAAACCACCAGAAAATGTACACAGTGAATTTTACTTGAGGATAAAAGGATCATTGACCAATTTAAATAGCATCAGTAATAAAGATTTGTATTCGGAAATCTTAACGTACAAAATCAAAGAACCTACGGCGATTAGCACATGGTTGGATATCTTTCCCTTCCTTGAGGTGGTATCTTGGAAAAATATATTTAAGAATACACATCAAGTTGCACCAGACACATATCTTCAAACTTTTCAGTTTAAAATAATGCATAGATTAACCAACTGTAACTACAATCTATTCAAATGGAATATTAAGGACACTCCATACTGTGATTATTGTAACATCCATATTGACACACTTGAACATCATTTTTACTTATGTGCCTATTGTAAATCCTTCTGGGAAAAAGTTGGGGACTACTTGACAAGGTCATTAAATCTAGATAAAGAGCCTAAATTGACAATTTGTGAAGTGATATTCGGAATAGAATGTGCCCATAACCCCAGGGCAGTTAATAGAGTAATAAATATGATAACTTTAATAGGGAAATGGTACATTAATAATAATAGAGCAAATGGAAAACTATTGTCAATCCATGAATTTATCTCCCTAGTCAAAAGTAAAATGTATATTTACAAGCTGATATATGAAAAAGCAGATGAAAGTATCAATAAGGAAATTTGCCAGCTGCTTAATAGTTTTAATCTTTGAAAAAAAAACACTATTTATTGTAAATGCAAACTAACTTGTTGTAAATCTCTGTGCTATTTTTGTAATAATAAGGTAAGTGTAAGCTAGAAAATGGTTCAAATTGTTTTAAACCTTTATCATTGTGTGTTACTACTGAACTGTGTAATGTGTTGAGTATATCTATTGTGCAATTGTTTTGTGTCTTTGTCATGTATTATTGTGCAATTGTTTTGTTTCTTTGTCATGTAAAATATATGCAAATAAACATATTAAAAAAAAAAAAAAGATAGCTAAGCTATCAGCTCCATACCCATCCATTCATCAACACAGTGACGTCCTACTAAAATCCAAAACCAAAGGAAGGCGTCCTACCAAATACAAAACCCAATGAAAGTCATCCTACCAAAATGCAAAGACCAAGGAAGGTGTCCAACCAAATACAAAACCCAATGAAAGTCGTCCTACCAAAATCCAAACCCCAAGGAAGGCGTTCTACCAAATACAAAACCCAATGAAAGTCGTCCTACCAAAATACTAAACCCAAGGAAGGCATCCTACCAGAATACAAAACAAAAGGAAGGTGTTCTACCAAAATACAAAACCCAAGGAAGGTGTCCTACGAAAATACTAAGTGGACTTAAATAAAAAAGTACACCAGCCCATTCAGTTGTAGCTCATGGTTCAACTAAGTAAAGGTGTGAACTAGGTATAAGTAAGTGTACATGGTAAAAACAAATTGAAATACACCCTGGGGGAAAGGGTGTCCAACTCGTGTCATGTAGAGACAAAAATGAGTTTCCATCATGTAGACGTCAATATAGGTAAAAATAACTAAGGTAGTGGAAAAGTAAGTTTGAGTAGATTTGGAAGACAAGGAATATGTGGTTTTGGGTGCATTTGTTTGTCAGTTTTTCTTTGAAATTTTTTATGTGGGTAAGACCTGACCAAAGGAAAAAGTGATTAAGTTTGGGGAAAGATCCGGATCATATTCTGGATACATAAATAAACTGAAAAAAGTCCAATTTGAATGCTTTTCATGGTCATGCTATGTTATTATGAGCGCTAAAATAAAAAGTAGTATCTGGGGGAAATTACAGTATGTGGATACTGGGCTGCATTAGTGAAGGTCTCCACTTTCTATTTTTTTTTGTCTTATTCCTAGTCGAATTTAAATTATCACCTATTTTAACCTAAAATGGCTAAAAACTTTTTTGATACGCATAATTGTCAACTAATATTTACGAGACCAATGTGTGTTCCAGGATAAAGTAGGAAAAAAAAGAGATTTATGAAGACTTTAAAGTGTTTGTGACAAGCACCAAGATATGTGCGTATATAATGTCTTAAGTGTTGAGTAAAGATCACCTTAAACCAAAGAGAAACGACTGCCTCGTCATAGTAAGACAAAAAATAGCAAGTTACATCACTGTAGTACACAAGAAAAACCATAAATTAAGGAAATATTTGTCTACTTCCCGCCTTTGTGTATTTGTGTTATAAATACAAGATTCAGAAAAGACTAACTTAAACTACCACCAGTATTCTAGAGGCCACCATTGTCATTATTCCGTAACCGAGTGTAAATCTCATTTATCACCTTCAATAAGTTTGATTTGGTCTCATTAGATTGTCAAGAGACTAAAGGCTGATCATATCAAAACAGGGCAATGATACCGATAATCCTTGTTTGTATTATGTATACCCAGCTGATTACTGCCGTAGATTTATTAATATACAGATACAATATATATATATATGCCAGTTAGATCAATGCATAAAGGTTCAGTGACAAAAAAAATGAAAACGTCTTTTCTGTGTAATATATATGTGTGCTTGTTATACGTTTAGAAGTGCAACTGTAAATATTTAGCATTGAAATAATGTAAATTTAGACGGCAGTTTACTGTTGAGGTGATATTTTCTTGTTGGATACTTTTATTCATTAAAGCAGCCAAACATGAGTATAACATAATTTACAAACAGTATAGCGAAAGAGATTTTTGAAGTAATGTAATCAAAGTATAGTTTTATATAATCTATTTACTGTAAATTGTTTCAAATACAAATTTTTAAAAAAGTGCCAAAGTAATATTAAATCATCAATTTTCTTTTAACAGAAGAAACCTCATATAATGAAGAGTCTTGCTCCAGAGTTGAGTATTCTAGTGAGTAGGCGAGCAGTTCAGCCACAGAGTAACCTCACACCAAGGTCAACTTCCAGGTCAGACAAAGGTCATAATGGTAGGAAGGCCAGAGTGAATACAGAGACTCCTGTGAGTAAGCCACACTCGCGTGTATCCAGTACATCTTTGGATTCACAGCGGACAAGGCGCTCTGTGGAAGCCTTGTCCCCAGTCCAAGAAGAATATGAACTTCTGGAGTATGAGTGGCCTGACCTACCACCACTGGAACAAATCAGGGAGGCGTTGGCCCGGGGCAGGATCAGCAAAGGAGTCAACTACCTTCTCCCAGTGGATAAAACCAAAAACTCTGTCGAAGGGGTTTTCAGAACTGACTTACGGACAATGTTCAAGGAACCATACCTGGCCGACGGGGATGGTTACAGTGAAGAAAAGATTAGGCGATTATCGCGGTTTCACTTTGACACAAATACCTTGCCTTCTGTGGAAAGACCAAAGACTCAACATGCAAATTCCAGAGACCTGCCGATAAATGCTGAATCCGATGCTATAAGGCAGCTCTACACACATTCCGCACCAACAAATGGCATTGTGGGTAGGGATGCCACTACAGAAAGCCTGAGACAGCGATCCAGTCTGAACTTCCCAATCAAACAAAGACTTCCTCCAGAAGCCATTAAGCTGAAGCAAGAGGCAGAGCGGATTCTCAGGTCAGTACAAGAGAAGGACAAAGATGCAGAGGAAGAGTATGATCCTACACAACATGACAGACAGATCCTCAATGAACAGGTGGGTGAACTGATACTGGGTTAATATATGGAGAAGTTTATGTGTATAAACAGATTGTTGACGTGTGACAAAAGAACCCTCTTAATATATGGATGGAAAGGTTAACATGCACTTAATGAATTGCTAAATCGTTAACTTGTACTTTATAAATGGATGGAATGATTAACACTGCACTTAGTGAATGGGTGGAGGTAACATGTAATGAGGGAAGGCTAACGTGGTCTAATATAATCAATGAAAACTAAATATGTTCTCAGTAAATGGATATGAGTGTTAATACAAGCTAATTTTTATTTATATTTTTTAAATCAACGTAGTTAACTAAAAACAAAGATTGGTATATTCTTAAATATTGTAAAGTTCCTAGATACATAGTGTAATTAATACATTTGTAGCACATTGCTTTTTCCTGATAACAAATTGGTCAAATATTTAAAGCTGTTAGATTAAGAAATGTAAAATTCGCCACATATCTGAAATTCGCCACATGTGGAAATACTAATAAAATAAATGAATTGTGGTGAGATTTGTTGACTGTATAGTAAAGTATAGTTCAGTATAGTAAACTGAAAAATACCAATTTTTGGACAAAAACATCATTTTCTTCGTAAATTTAACTAAGGTTTTAGAGGTGGCGAATTTTAGATTCCTGGCGAATTTTAGATTTCTTACTCTACATCAACATCTCCATTCACCTTTTCCTGCACAATCACTGTTGTACAATCTAGTCATCCTCCCATGTCAGGTGCGTACTGGGATACAACTTCGCTAGATTTATGGACTTTTTGATTCCAGCACTTTAGAGGATCTTCATCAATATTGCGCAATACAAATAGTTCTATTATTATTATTATTATTTCAGAGATTCCATCCATCAAAACATACTGATAAAAAGCTTGTATTTGGATGACAGTAATAGTTTAGATCACAAATCTATTTATATAAACTATCAACAATGCCTTCCCAAATTTGCCACCTTTGAAAAAAGATTTGACCTTTGGAATTGATTAAGCCTAAGTTTTCTTCTTTTGTGCTCACAACTAAAAGTTTAATAACAAATAATTATGAGGATGAAGTTAATTGGCCAAAATTGTTCATCCAGTTTATTTTAGCATATTTTTTTGTTATTGGTCCATTCAATGTTATATGCTAATTTTGAAAAGGGAGATAGCTTCAGTTTGTGAAGACATATATTTTTGTCCAAAATTATAAATCTTCAATACTGCAACCAAATGTAGTTGCTATCAAGGATAGATCTGAAACGACATTTAAAAATATTTTCCTAGCGATTGCTACATGATGTACACATGTGTTTAACTATGTTTTAAGGCATGAATGAAGCATTTTATGTTAGAGTTTGAGGTTTAGGCAATATGATTATTATTATTATTATATGTACTATGCAATCTCTGGCCACTGCCTCACATAAGTCATCATTGCCTGTAGCATTATTTTTTGTTTACATTTTGATTTTTTTTGGGAATTGTCTGTTGTGTATTTGGCAGGCTATGGGTAAATACCGTAAATCCCCGGACAAACGCCGACCTATACTGAGCCGTCGCACATTACCTAGTCGTGAGATGATGCGAAGTTTGGGCTCCAGAGGACGGACACCTCCGAAAACCAAGTCTGCCAAGTTTCAGAGCTACGATGAATTGAAAAACTCAGAGGTGCCTGTCAAGAGAGAGATGCCTTCAAGACTGAGGTCCAGATACATGAGCGACCACAGGAACGAGGCAGTGTGGGACTGGCTGAACCATGAGGAAAAAATCACCGATTTCAGCTACTTCCTAGAAATCTGCTCCTAAACAACACTAGTTAGCACAGGGATGTATGGTCCACAGCTGACTCACATTTAGTACCCCTGTTCCACTGTCGTGAATGTGCCACCTGATGGCCTCTATGATGTGGTCATTTAAAATATCCCATCACTCAAAAGTTAAAGTAACAAAAACAAACGATAAAGTGCCGAAAGATATCATTTCACTAATTCCATAAAATACATTCAGTTAAGACTTAAATAAAACAAATTAATCCCAATTATTGTATGTACCACACACAAAATTGTTTTAATAGACTAAAATGATCAGCTACACAAACCCATTGAGCTAAACTAACCCAAAACTAACTGAAATAAATGACAAAGGGCAACGATCATTTTACAAATTCCCTAGTTATTTGAGGAAAAAAATCCCTCAAAGTTTTAGGGATTTCACGAATTCTATAGAAATTTGGGGGCTATGGTCAATTTTGGAATTTCAGTGAATCTCTGAATCAACTCATTCACTGTTATATCTACATCTATATTGCATTTGCTTTCCCGAACAAATATATTTGAAGATCAATCATTACAAGTGATCTCTTCGGTGTTACAACCTATCTAGTTTACTATTTTATTGATACAAACATTCTTCCACTAAAAGTTAAGGCGAGGGTTTTATCCAGAGATAACATTAATCATACCAGGATGCCTAATTATCTGTGTCCTTGGAATTTTGAAATTGAATATTGTTCTTGACTGTGGAGGCTTAGATTTTTTTAGTTGAGATTAAGCGCTATACAGGTGTGTTGGAATTAGAACTAAAGGTGATCATGGTATTTACAGGTAATTACAGGCAACAAAAACTTTCACTTTCTGTCATGCAGATAGTCTTTTTCACATGTAACAACGTATGTGTACTTAAGCACAGGAACCGTGAAAAAGTATAAGATCTATTTCCAGGCAATCAATCAAGGAATTGTAAAAAGGGCTAGTAAGGTAGATTATATCAACCTGCAGCTGATAAATACATGTCATTAGATGAAATACAAGCATATGATTTAATTAACTACGATTATTAATAAGGAAAAAATGAGAATGATAAAATATGGATATGACACAGATGACAAGTTCCTTTTTGCATTTCTGTAATACTTGATTCATCGGATTTATCAGCTGTTACACAATATATTTCTATCTTTTGTGATTTATAAGTTATTGTGATATTATTTTCCTTGTACTGAATATAATGGATATTAAAAAACAGGCATTGTGATATAAATTGAAAATATGGGAAAATAAGAATTGATTTGGAAAAGAATTGCATCTAGTACCGTTATCTCTTCACATATTTTGACATGACTCTACATATTATTAACATATTTCATTTGTCTCAAGGTTTCTCTCAGAAAATGTTGTATCTCATTCTGTGATGCTTACGATTGTTGTATAAACTACATACTGGAGTCATATCACCGGTGACACAGATTTATGTTAATGATGGTTTTCTTCATGTTAAATACATATTCGTGCAAATAAAAAGTTTTATCTGACATAACATACCGACCGCCTCAACTGAAATTTGCTTTTGAAGTAAAATATTTAAGCTGAGGCCATTGGGAAAATGGTGAGATATAAGCTCAGAAAGCTTAGATCCTCATAAAATTCATTTTGGCATTTATTGTTCATTTTGGCCTACCTACATATACTAACTATTATTTGACCTCAGATGAATACGAACTAACCATGACACCATTTACCTTTGGAATTCGAAAGCAACTTGCAGGAAACCATAGATAGTGTATATTTCTATTCAAGCAGATTTAACACACACCCCCCCCCCCCCCTTACCTCGAAAGGATTGAATCCCTTATTTTGGTTCTTGGAGTTTGGAATCCGAAAACATGTCAAATATGTTCTGTCTAGCAATGTATTGTATAAGGGTGTAATATTCAGTTAGACACCGATTTCTTATAGAACAGAGTTTGGCTGTTTTATACCCCCAGCAGATGGTTTCGTGTTTCAGTGTACCCGTTTGTCTGTCTGTTAGCTGGCTGATTATGCTATGGATGGAAAATTTTTTAAGAAATCAAAGACAAAGAGAAGGACAAAAAGAGGGCCAGTAAAAACGGTAAAGGTAGCTGTGTTCAGAATAACTCCAAAAGTAATAAGCGGATTTTTCAGATTTTTTCATGTGGCTAGGACATGTCCAGAGGAAAAAGTGACAGAATTTTATGAAAGATCCAGATACGACCATATTCAGAATTTTCAAAGGTCCCATTTCAAATTATTTGCAATGACTGACCTCAGCCATTGCGTCATTTTCCAAAATAGAATAGAATAGGAGGCTCACATGATCCCTCATTATCAGTGACCAGAAGACTCCTTTTCATTATATCAATTTATCTATATCCATATTCTTCTTCATATCTCATAGGCAAAAATTTTGTTGGAAACACTATTCACATGTGTGCCGTTATATGGCAACATTCAACAAGTAAGAACGCCATCCTGATGGTCTATGTTAGTGGTACATTGCTCAGACTCTAACAGCCACCAAGAAGTTACCAAAAAGAGGGTTGAGTCATACTGGAGATGTTTGCCTGATCATTGCCATGAGACTGCAACCTTGATTTTTGACCTTTGTTTCTTCAGGTGATGTTGGGACAGGTCCTCAGTATTGTCACTTGTGGGAGTCGTACCCATACAGAGGTGACTGCTTGTGATTAGATGCCAAACTAATTACTAACCACTAGGCTACTGTGGACATCTCTATTATTTATTTGTATTTTGTATATATTTTGGATGGAAATAGAAAGGCTTGATACTTGAAGGTAAGAGGGCAAGGAAAGGCCTGGATCCAATCGGGAATGAGCAAAAATTCATATGTCTACATTTGCAACATACATTACCTAAAAGGCATCTTTTCTCACAGATTTTCTGTGATGTAGTAATAAAATGCCCACTCAATGATTTTATTTTGTCCAGACAAGGAAACAGAAAGGCAGTTCCACACTACAGGAGATCGTCCTGGGGTTATAAGTTTTTCTCGACTGCACAACTCCCCCCCCCCCCCCCCCCCCAGCCGCCCCATTTTGTCCGAGTTGTTCACACACTACAGGCAGGCGGCCACTGATTTATAACCATAAATAACAGTAGAATGACAGTACCAAAAATGTTGGCCACCGTGAAGCAACTTCAACTCACCTTCGGTAGCCATCAGATGAAATGACCAATACCTTGACTCACGTTATGTCACCGTATTACACTGAATGATGACTGAATCACAACCTTATGTACACTGTGGACCACACCTTCGGTTACCATCACTAGAAATTCATACACACATGTGGAAAATCGTCTGTGCATGCCCACAGTACTGAAATCAGAGGCGAAAACTTCCATACAATTCACAAGGTAATGGACTGTTCACCACTGACTTGCAATGTTCTCTATGGACATCAGATGGTGATCCAAGGACAGGAACGTTTCCTCAAACGCTGGTTACCACGGGTGATATCGCCTGTAGTGTGAAAGGGGTATTACCCTAAGTGAAGTCACTGAACCTGTTTAACCAACACAAAATGTACACACAGAGACATTCATTTAACTCTTTTGAACACAAAGGAACAGATTCAAACCTTGGGTACTAGACAAACATTTTTTACGAAACTTAGTTTGTACATTGTTCAAATCCGGATCAAAAACAAATCATATTCATATCTGCCCTGTAGAGTACTTGGGGTGTTCCACTGGAGCCATTTTGTCGGTAACTATGTATTTTTCCAGGGTTGGGAGCAATGTTTACAGAGTCGGTTAGGATCAGTTGTAGTTTCCCGGCTTGTGGGGTTGAACAGCAAAATATCAAACATATTTAATATTTCACCAACCAAGTAAGTAAGTAAGTAAGTAAGTAAGTAAGTAAGTAAGTAAGTAAGTAAGTAAGTAAGTAAGTAAGTAAGTAAGTAAGTAAGTAAGTAAGTAAGTAAGTAAGTAAGTAAGTAAGTAAGTAAGAAAGTAAGCATTTATAAAACACTGAACATCCTCTAAGGCGCTGATGTCTAAAAGGGGATAGTCCAGATCCAAAAAGGAGGTTCAGATCCAAAAAGGAGGTCAGTATCCATATTAGTGTCCGTTAGGGGAGATAGGCTATGGTGGAGATAGGCTAATCTGAAAAGATACGTTTTCAACTGTTTTCTGAAACCAGGGATACTAATGCTTTGAGGGAGCTTGTTCCACTCTGTGAAAGCAGCTACTGCAAACCTGCACAAAACTTTCTTCAATTTAGATAAGGAAATTGATAGGCGACTGCCCTGTGTGAGATCACTCAACTTATCTAGAGAGGAGAAATATAGAGATTGACTAAAATATATGGCTTTATAAGTAAGGAGGTTGTATTTGAACAATATACGGTAATGAAGGAAGGGTGTGACATGACTAAATTTATGTAGTTTGTACACAGTGCGACATATATACAAGACATTTTGAACTCTTTGTAGTCTGTCAGTATATGCCTTCTTTGTGTGATAAAGCAGTGAATCCAGGCGACTGCTTACCAATGCATTTGCCACCTTCACAACTGTTTCATGATTTAGATACCTACGGACCCTTTGTATGTCCCATAGACGGTAGTAACATGTGAAACATAGATTACCCATGTGTCTTTGCATTAAATTGTCAGCATCCAGGATGAAACCAAGGTTTTTGTTTGATTAAGCTGGTTCTATGATATTGCCAAGAAAACTTACTGGGCATGATGTCTTCATGGAAACTTTCCGATTCTATCATCACCAATTACTATGATTTCCATCTTATCTGGATTTAATTTAAGTTTGTTATTTCCCATCCACAGCTGGACTGCCTCAAGGCAGTTTGCAGTTCAGTGGTGCTAGAATCAAAGTTCCTAGAGTCAAATTCCAAGTAAATTTGTGTATCGTCTGCATATAAGTGATGGGTAACATTGAATTTAGATATAACTGCTACTAAGAGGGGTTGTATATAGGGTAAAAAATGAGTGGGCCCAGGACAGAGGCCTAAGGAACCCCATAAGGGAGTTGAAAAGCATCTGAAAAATGTCAATCTATTTTGATCCTCTGTTTCCATGTTTTTTCCATTTTGAGGAATGACTGAAAATACTTGAACACAACCCCATCAATGCCGTACTAATGCTGGAGGCAGTCAGTAGCATTGAGTGGTCTGAGTGACAAAAGTTGCGGATAAGTCCAGAAGGACTAATCCAACAGCAGTACACTTGTCCATTGAAATGGCAATGTCATTTTGTATTTTCAGCAATGTCGTTTCAGTAGAGTGAAAAGCTCAAAATGCAGACTTATTTATGTTTGATATAACGTTGTGAGCAATATGCTCATTTATTTGCTTAGCCACAGCTTTCTCTTTTGGAGATTAAGACCTGCCTTTCAAAGCAAGGGTTTAACATATGCAGTCTTAAAACAGGATTGGAAACTGCCCTCCTGTAGGGAGTAGTTCACAATATTTGTAATATGAGGCCAGAGTACATTGATAGAATCAAGGACCAAGGATGTTGGGATTGGGTTCAAGTCACATGATTTCTTTGGTGTAGAATTAATGATTTGTAGAATTTCGTCCTCTGACATGGTCCAGAAAGTAACAAACTTATTTTTGTAGGAACCTGGGCCAGGGAGATTGGCAATCAGTAGATGATAATCCAGACCTTATTTTAGCTAATTTTTCAGCAAAATACTATCTAAAATTGTTGGTTAAACTGTTGATAGTAGCATGATCTGGGAGTAAAATTTTTGATGATCTATATGGAGAACTTTCTTTATGGAATTCCACAAGGCTTCGGGGTTATCCTCTTTTTTCCTAACTATGTTACTGTAGTATTTTGTCTTTGAACATTCCAAAAGGCTGTTGAAATGGTTCACTGCGGCTCTATATCTACTGTGATTTGTGGCAGAGTTGTATCTTCGCCACTCTCTTTCAAGTTTGTGTTTGGAGGATGTGAGGACAGACTGAAGTGACACAGAAAGAGACACAGGGGCTGGAGGAAAGGAACTTTCTAGTTCCAGTGCAACTTCAACATTTGTGCCACCGACATTTCAACAGCCTCAGAAACAAGCAGCAGCTACAAAGGAATACACTTAACTATCACAGAGACTCAGATGCCAGCAAACCAGGTCATCCAAATCCGCTCAGCAGAGCCAAGTGGCAACCAAAGAACAGCAGCAACCCAGAGGGCAGCTGACTTCCTTATTAGTTGTTGACGACCAACAACCCGGACCTTCAAGACTGTTTACTTTCACACTGACCCCGACGAAGAACCTGACAGAACAGGACTCTTAAGCTTCTTTGGTCAAAGTTGAGGCTGGGCTGGCTGCTACTGCTGGTCTTGCTGCACGCTGGTTGGAAGAGAGGTGGTGCATTGGTGTGGGTCGAAATGATAAAATGGCTCGATCTGTTGGTAGCTCAAGTCATAGGGAACTTGAGATTTAGTTTGAAATTGAGATTTTTACATAACTTGGGTTGAAGCTTTTCAGCAGTCATAGATGACTTGAGATTTGGGTTGAAATAGTTTTGAAACTTGTTGGAAATGGATTGGATTTTCCTTGGATATTTATTGGAAATTTGAGCCACACCACCATAAGTAAAATGTCTTGGAATAATTGGGTAGTCCAGGGTATTTGGTTGATGTATCTCAAACCCTGTCCTGCCAAGTCAACGCCCCCACATGACTAAAATAGTCTTTCAATAGGTCTCACTGATGTTTGGCCTCCCTCGAAGGATTCCTGTAGTTGTCTTCTGTCACATACAATACCCGTTCATTTCATAAGGCAGCTACATCATTTGCTGGGGATGGTGCCTTGTCTGTTCTGCCCTGGCGTGTCCATACATGTAAAAACAATGTCAAAAACAAGCTTTGCTCCACGATGCCCAGTAGTACCTAGAACGGTTGTGTGTGTGAATATGGATTAAAACACAAAGCTTTTAGAATTAAAGTGTATTAACCAAAGAATAGATTTTAGTACATGCTGTATGCTTGATACACACATGATGACTGTTTTAATTGCCTTTGTTAGAGCACATGCGCAGGTCATCACAGTGCATAACAAATATAAAGCAGTACAACATATGGTAACCACAAACTGCTCTTACTTGCAATAACTACATCTTACACCTCCCCTTTTTAGAAAAAAAAAACATAAAACAACTAAGTCTGAATAATTTTCAATATTTTTAGAGTCTGAATAGAACATTCTTGATTAGATAAATTAACTGTATATTGAGTTGAACTAATTCATATAAAATTTATCCAATGTGATAACAGTTGGTAGACTGCAACTGTATCAATGTTATTACTCAGATAGCATTATTCTGGCCTTGAGTAATAAATCAATTTAGAATATACTTTAACTTAAAGTCTTTGCTTGAATACACATTCAGGGTATATGTGTGTATGGTGTATGCTGTTTTCTGTTTCTGGAGCTTCTTCTCACTTCACCACTCATATTGTGATCTTGTTTATTGTCAGTGGTGTTAGAACTAACTGGGCTTGTAGAATCTGTACTGCTGTGAGTGTTTGTATTAGTGACCAAAGCTGAGGATGTATCATCTGGTATTTTCATTTGTGCTTCTTTGCTGTAATCATGATCAGTAACCCTTGGCTCCAAATGTAGTCTGTTTCTGCGGTATGTCTTTCCATTTAACTGTATCAAATGTCAGTGAGTTTCTTACTGCAAACTGCTGGTTTCCAATCAGTATTATGATGTGCTGAAATTGGATGCACATACACAGGCTGTCCAACCTCTAACTCTGGCAGTGAATTTGTGCTTTTATAATGATAGTATTTTGTTAACTTCCTTTTCTTTTCAATTTTCCCTGTCACATCAGATTGAACTTTAAGTTCAAGCAGCTTGATATTAATTGGCAAAAGAGTTTTGGTTCTTCTTGAAAAGAGTCTTTGAACTGAGCTTGACGACATGTTGATGATAGGAGTTTTTCTCCACTCCAGTAGGGCTTGGTATATGTTGGTTTTTTTACCTTTCTGTGTTTTTATCAATGTCTTGACAATTGCTACTGCTGATTCAACTTTACATTTGGACATGAATGACCAGGTAATATGGATATGTGATCAAATTTCCATTGACCGGCAAATTTTGAAAACTCATCACTCACTAAGTTTGGATTGTTGCTTGTGATCACTTCTTCCGGGATATCCAGGTCTTGCAAATTGTGCTTGTAACTTCTTTATAATGGACTTTGATATTGTAGAATGAAGTCTGTCTATTTCAAAATAATCACTGAAATAGTCTACTGTCACAAGATAGGACTAGTTCTTGTAATGAAATTCATTAACAGCAACTTTTAACCATGGACGAGTTGGCAACTTTGGTGTCTGCAGCGGTTCTTTTGCTGTGTTTTATTGATTGCAGCACAGACATTCTAATTCTAATTCTAATAGTACTTTTATAGCGCTTAATCTCTATCTAATGATAGACTCTAAGACGCAGAAAACCAAAATCAGAGATCGTAATCGTTAAATCAGGGACATTGCAGAGGTCGACACCATGGAGAGACAAAATGAAAAACTAGGGATAATCTAGGGTGGGTAAGCTTTTTCAAAGAGGTAAGTTTTCAACTTTTTTCTGAATGAGGAGAGAGATTTGACAATGACAATTACTGACCAAGTTGGCGAAGTCCTTTCGTAATCCTGGCCAGAAAAGTGAATCACTTGCTTTCCTGAGGCAGGCTTCAGTGCCCACATGACTGCTGTGAAGTTTCTTCAGCATGTCAGCTCTTAGAGAGATAGAAATAATCATATGCAAACCATATTTTATGGTGATTTCCTCATGAAAATTCCAGTATTCTTGTATCATTGCAGGACTTTGTTCTTTTCTGTCAGGCTATCCCTTCATGACAGTCGCTTTCAAAAACTGGAGAGCTGGATCATTTTCTGTGGCTGCTTTGATTTATGTTTGACTGTTTCTTGAAACACTAGTGTATTCTGAATAACTAATGTTATCTAGTCCAAGACAAAACACATTAAATGATTTAGATTCTACATCTGGGAGTGAATTGGGTGTTATAGCACGACTCAGTAATGTGATGTATTGGGTTGAACCTTTTATGTATTTCACTTTCAGATTGTATTGTTGTAATTGCAACAACATTCTTTGTAAGCGAATAGGGGCAGCAAGTAGAGATTTCTTGAAGATTGCTTCTAGTGGCTTGTGATCAGTCTACTGTGACGTCATCTTTGCCAAGAATATAAGTGCTGAATTTCTTGGCAGGAAAGCAAATTGTAAACATTTCTTTCTCTATAACTGCCTATCTTTGTTGTGCAGGTGACAACGTGGTTGATGCAAAAGCAATTGGTTTTCCATCTTGTAGAATGGTGCATCCAAGACACTTGTCAGAACTGTCACACTGTATTGTAACAGGCTTATTTGCATCATAGTATGTCAACACTGGTTCCATCATCACAAGTTGTTTTGCTTTGGTAAATGTCTGTTCTTGCTGTGATTCCCTGCAGAATTGATTGTTCTTCACACACAAGTGTCTCAGTGGTTGACACACTTCAGACAAATGAGGAAGGAATTTTGCAAGGTAGTTGATGAAACCTAAAAACCTTTGGGTTTCTTTGACATTGGTTGGCCTTGGCATGTTGACAATGGTTGCTACTTTGCTTGGATCTGGCTTTACTCCATCCGATGTCAGCAAATGTCCAATATATGGCACTTTGGTCTTACATAGCTGGACTTTCTTCCTGTTGAGCTTAAGATTCTTCTGACGGCATCTGTCTAGCAGCTTAGTCAGGTTATGATTATGATTTTGTATTGCTTCTTGCATTGTATCTCCATAACCACAGACTAGTAAGTCATCTGCAACTATTGCAAGACCTGGGACCCCTTGCAGTGCTTCAGTTTGGTGGCGTTGGTATTCTTCACTTGTTGGTTTGATTCCAAAAGGCATCCTAAGCCAGCAATACCTCTGAAATGGCATCCAGAAAGTAGTCAAGTAACTGCTTTCTTTGTCTAGGCGGCACTGGTTGTATCCATCTGCTGCATCTAAGATGGAGAATACCTTGTCATTGTGTAGCTTTGGAAGGATTTCTTCTATCATAGGCATTAGATAATGAGACCTCTTGAGTGCTTTATTTAAGTCAGACAGTGACAGGCATATGCATAATTTTGTGCCTTTCTTCACCACAACCATGGATGAGATCCAGTCAGTTGGTTCTCTCACAGGTGCTATGATGCCTCGCTTTCCGCTAGTTTTGCTTTAACCTCTTTTTTCAGTGCTACTGGCATTTTCCTTGGAGTATGTTGGACTAGAGCTACTTCAGGATTTGTTTGCAGATGCACATAACCTGGAAGTGTACCTAGTCTGTGAAAGACATCACTGTATTTATCCAAGATTGCTTCACCTGAATTTGTGGGTTAGGAATGCTTGAAAATATTACAAACTTTGAGCATGTGAGAAGATGAGAAAAAGGATCCAGATTCTGTTGTTGGAGCCTTAGAAAAATCTTCCAAAAGGCATCCTAAGCCAGCAATACCTCTGAAATGGCATCCAGAAAGTAGCCAAGTAACTGCTTTCTTTGTCTAGTCGGCACTGGTTGTATCCATCTGCTGCATCTAAGATGGAGAATACCTTGGCATTGTGTAGCTTTGGAAGGATTTCTTCTATCATAGTCATTGGATAATGAGACCTCTTGAGTGCTTTATTTAAGTCAGACGGTGACAGGCATATGTATAATTTTGTGCCTTTCTTCACCACAACCATGGATGAGATCCAGTCAGTTGGTTCTCTCACAGGTGCAATGATCCCTCCCTTTCCGCTAGTTTTGCTTTGACATCTTTTTTCAGTGCTACTGGCATTTTCCTTGGAGTATGTTGGACTAGAGATACTTCAGGATTTGTTTGCAGATGCACATAACCTGGAAGTGTACCTAGTCCGTGAAAGACATCACTGTATTTATCCAAGATTGCTTCACCTGAATTTGTGGTGATACTGTTGATAGATTCTGGCATGTTCACTGATATCAACTGCATTACCTGGTATGCATTTGCAGATAGAAGTGGTTTTCTTGCAACTTTTGTGGCGACCACTTCAAACCTTAGCTTGTATGGCTTGCCATTGTGTACTGTATGTAATGTACACACTCCGAGGGGACACATGTATGATCCATCAGCGGGTCTGGCTTTCCCTTATCACTGCATTTTTGCTGATCTTATTTAGGTCATCCATCGATATTACATTGCAAGTGGTGCCTGTATCAAGTAGACATTCCACTGGAACCCCTCTTTTGTCCTTTTCATGGGACAGTGCTAGCTGGACACGCACCTGTTTCTTTGTCATCTTCACATTTTTAATGTGTGTTCTATCATGAGCACTGAATTGTCAGAGTCACTGTGATCTGACTCATTTTCACAGAAATTCGTAGGGTGCTTTCTTCCTTTCCTCTGTCTGGCTTTCCCTTATCACTGCATTTTTGCTGATCTTATTTAGGTCATCCATCGATATTACATTGCAAGTGGTGCCTGTATCAAGTAGACATTCCACTGGAACCCCTCTTTTGTCCTTTTCATGGGACAGTGCCAGCTGAACATGCAGCTGTTTCTTTGTCATCTTCACATTTTTTAATGTGTGTTCTATCATGAGCACTGAATTGTCAGAGTCACAGTGATCTGACTCATTTTCACAGAAATTCGTAGGGTGCTTTCTTCCTTTCCTCTGTCTGGCTTTCCCTTATCACTGCATTTTTGCTGATCTTATTTAGGTCATCCATCGATATTACATTGCAAGTGGTGCCTGTATCAAGTAGACATTCCACTGGAACCCCTCTTTTGTCTTTTTCATGGGACAGTGCCAGCTGAACATGCAGCTGTTTCTTTGTAATCTTCACATTTTTTAATGTGTGTTCTATCATGAGCACTGAATTGTCAGAGTCACTGTGATCTGACTCATTTTCACAGAAATTCGTAGGGTGCTTTCTTCCTTTCCTAGAGTGACACACACTAGCAAAATGATGAAGTTTATTACACTTGGAGCATCTCTTTCCATAAGCACTTCAAGAATTACTGCCACTTTTGTGTGACTTTCCACAGTACTTTCCACAGTCTCTGAGCTCTGTTATGTCAGCATGCTTCTGGTGCTTTGCTTTTGCTCACTGTGAGCAAACTGAATATCTGGCTCTAACTTCACTTACTCTGCAAATGCTGCATCTAGTGTTAAGTCCTTTTCTGTAAACATTCTGGCATGAGCTGAGTTGTCATTCGTTCCCAAAACTAATCTATCACAAATAAAATCATCAAGTAAGGCTTCAAACTTACATGAATTTGCAAGATGTCTTAGTGTTGTGACATACTGGTCAACTGTTTCATTGGTACCTTGGTTTGAGGTACCAAATACATACTGGTGTTTGTGTGTGAGAATATGGATTAAAACACAAAGCTTTTAGAATTAAAGTATATTAACCAAAGAATAGATTTTAACACATGCTGTATGTTTGATACACACATGATGACTGTTTTTAATTGCCTTTGTTAGAGTACATGCACAAGTCATCACAGTGCATAACAAATATAAAGCAGTACAGGATCTGGTAACCGAAAACTGCTATTACTTGCATTAACTACATCTAACACAGAATCTGCTCACTAATATTCCAAATGCATTCTCCACCACCCTCCTGCTTCTGGGGATAATGTCGGTGGCCATTCTTTCTTCCCTTGTGAGTTGTCTTCTGCTGTAGGGTTTCACCATCCATGGCATAAAGGCAAAGGCATTATCACCCAGCAAGAAATAGTGCAAATTTGACCCTTCCCCCAGTGGTTCAGGTTGCGGAAGCCCGAAGATGCCATCCTCAATCTTCTCTCTCAAATCACTTCTGTTAAAATTTTGTGCATCTGATGAAGGTCCATTTAACCCCACATTGACCCAAGGAAAAGAATGCCTTGTAGTTGTAATAGTCACTGCCAGATTTCTTTGGATTCTTCATGGCAATATGCTTCCCGTCTATTGCCCCTACAGCATGGGGGACATTCCATGTAGTTCTGAACTTCTCCCCAACCTTTTACCAGTCTTCAGGGTCAGTAGGGCAGCAAAAATATTTGCCCTGGAATTCAGTAAGGACGGTTCAGCAGTCCTTGGGGGCGGATTTACAGCTGAGCAGCCAGTGATATTGCAAGGAAGTGTAGGTTTCTCCTGTTGCCAGGTGTCTCAGCATTATTGCCAGTTCCTATCCAACTTCTAAGGGATTCCTGAAATTGATGACTGACTTCTAGATACAGTGGTATATGTGTTCTTTGAAAAGGCAGGTGGCATCCTGACAAAGTTCTGGTCTCCTTGGATATCAGTGTGTGTGAAATCGGCCAGGAGGTTGCTGTATCATCCTTTTTCTTGTCTTTGAAGGATTCAAAGGCATGGCCCAGGGGTTTGGTGGCTTTTTTCTTCTCCTGGCGGCTGGCTGGAGCTAGGGATGTGGTGCTGGCTACATGGCAGGTGCTGCTCCTGGGTTCAGATGTGTCCTTATCTGTCTGAAAATCATGATGAAAATCAAAATAGTAACTCAATAAAAATCAAAAGTACCCTAAGCTTCTGTAGAAAGTCTCTCGGATGTAGAGCTAGCACCTTTACAGTGAAAAATGATGAATTATGGCACCAGAGGAGGTTAATATAAAGTTGGTTTGAACCTGACTCTCAATCCCAACTCCAGAAATTAATCAGTCCAGTTGGGGTGGGTCCAGTCCTGTCTGTTTGTTAGCACGGATTGTCGGGGCTTGATATGGCTTGTCTGTTAGGGGTTTAAGGCTTGTCCTGGTAGTTTCCAGTCTAGTTGTGGGGAAAATCATCCTGATCCCAATTCAGGTCGGGATCTTGATCCAGACAAGCCAGGATATACTACATCCTATCTCTTTGATAAAGCCTTCCTACTATAGTATCTAAATTTCCCGGCGTCTCTGTGAGTGTCAATCTGGCTATGTCTCTGGAATGATGATTATCGACTTGGACTTGGTGTCGCACCTTAGAGTCTACCTTGACAGAGAATAAGCGCTACAGAAGTATAGAATAGAATAGAATCCTGGAGATGAAACCAACTCAACATTTTTGCACACTTTTTTCTGGATTTGCGTCCCCAATCCCTAACTTTTGCTACCAACCCTAGAGGTGGTTATAGGGTCAGCTCCAGTGGAACAGCCCCATAACAAAGAAACAGAACAGAAATAAATTACAAAATTGAAAAGCAAAGATACCTGGTTTATTGCAATCTTTCAAAAGCTGATGCAGATAGATGTGTTTTGTCTGATTTTCCAGGAATCACAAATATACAATTATGGATAATTTATATTTCTAATGACATCGAAATTGATATCAACTTTTCTTCATATAACAAATACATGTATTGACAACTGAAACATTGCTACCAATGATATCACACCAGTTTATTCTTGGAATTTAATATTCTTTACATTAACTTAAATACCTAAAGTGATGGAAATTAACGTTTTTAATACTCCCAGTTTTAACATTTCTCAAAATAGCACCAACATACTTGCATTTACATTCCCAGAAAAACGGGAAGTGTAGTCTGGTGAGTTGTTGATCACCTTTGCCTCTGAAAAGACTGGGCAAGGGTAATGTAATTGCATCTATTTGTCAGTTTGTCTGCATGTATAACTCAAATACTACACCTTGGTTTATGGGAATATATTCACACAAGGTGGGGTCTACCCGTAGTTTTGGTCTCCTCAAAGTTGATCCTGATTTGAATAAAAATCGTGGATCTGGATAGACAATCCATTTTTTCCCACCGATATCTGTGGGTAAGGGTTGTGTGCTTTCTTGTCTTAACTTGCATTTCACTGAGGAAATGTATCTGCCCATTTGTTACATGTTTTTGCTCGAACATTCAATTTTTAATGACGTCTATATTTTTATTGCCAGTTTGAAAGGCCAGTTGTAGTTTTCTTTAATTGTAATGTACGTATGCTTTCTATCACAGAGATGTCATACTTCTCATATTTGTTATTTGAATTCATCATGTTGACAATAATCATCTTTGTTTCACTACCTTAACAGATTGTTATACTTGGATTTTCTACATATCTTGGAGATAATGGCTACTGTGATATCAAGAATATGTGCTAAACTGGAAATTTTACAGCTGCTACACTCCCCCCTCCTTTTTAAACATTTTATTATCATTTGTCTGAATTTATAAAATGTTCTTTAAATTTTAATACTATTTACTATTTTTACATATCTCTGTCTTTTCTTCTGTCTCTTTGGTGCATGTTAACTGAAGTTTTAATTTATCTTTATCAGTATTATAATAAATCTACTTGCTTGTTTTAATTGCTGATGCCTTTGTCAATTCAGTTATATTGCCTTGAGTTTACCTTCTGTGTAAGTATTGCATTCATTCCATTAGTTCGGAGGATACTAGTTTTAGTAAATACTGTATATCTTTCCAGTAAAATATTATCCAAAACTAGTCCAACAATTGTCACACTCGTTGCATTTTCTTTCTTCAAAGATGAAAGTGCAGCACAAAAGAGGCTTTGAGACAGCTATTATTGAGATGAATTTCATCCACTGTTCGTGCTTTGTCAATCTTAGCCCCTGTAATATAGTCCCCACTGAGTCTATTCAGACTTTTTGTGGCTTGAATATCAGCACTTATTTGATAAATAACCACGAAGAAGTGACTAAAAGAGAAATTGCAAATCCAGACAAAAGACAGAAAATGATTGTATTAACTCCAGTCGTGGCTCTTGTCACCCAATCCACATATTTAATTAATTGAAAACCTCTTGCCGGCGTTAACAGTGAGAGTTTTAGTTTTTTTTAAAAATTTGATCGCAGTTAATATTCTGTTACAAACCGTGTAATTGTTAAACCTCTCACGTTATCAGAAACACCCAGAGTTCAGCCGATGAGATGAAATGGGAAGATTTGCAGTGGTGTCGGAATCAGAGAACACTTTCACGACCTGGTCACACCAGTCCAAATCTTGGGGGGAGTCAAATATGAGCCAGGATTGTCAAGCCCCGTGCAATTACATTTAATTATTAAACCCCGGCTCGGGTTTTATACTGGATGAATGCCAGGTATTATAGATTGAATTTAATCAGCATGTGAGGTATTGGTGAGTTTCTGGTGGTAGGAGTAAAAGTATCAGATAACCCACACCAACTGCTTTTCTTCTCGAGTTAGGCCTATCGCAGTTGTACATAATCATGTGTAAAAAACGGTAAATGCCATAGGGTAGTGAGTTTCAGATCAGGGACTAGTTTTACAAAGCCTCCTTAAGATAAAGGTCACCTTAAATTTAAGGTTTTCCAGAATTTCTCACCTCACTGTCAAACTCAGTTTCATAAAGCCTCCATCCTTAATAGAGACCTTTAAATTTCAATGAAACTCATTTAAAGTTCAAGGCAGCAAAGGACCTACATTAAATTTGAGGAAATATCCTCCAAAAATTGTTCAATAAAGTTTCTCTCTCAAAATTCAAGGAACAACTTTGGGGTAACGATAGTTAAAAGAGAAAGGAGGTCCTTTCCAAAGGAGGTTATGAAACTGGCCGCAGACTAATCAACCCATTTTGTCATTTCTGTACAAAGTAATTGTTTGGTTTAAAATGAAACAGAATCTTACATGAAGGTCATTGACTGTACACGTCAAATGATCATGTTGCCCTTGTAAACAGTTTCCATATCGGACAGATCCTACATATTGTCAAGAGCTTGATTCGAACTCACCACAACACATGTCAAGGTCATCTAACACAATCCAGCAAGCTCTTTATCTGATTCCAAATTAAGGGCTGCGACATTTAAAAAGAATCCCTTTGTTGTGTTTCAGTGGGGACTACCTACATGCTAGTCCAGTGTCACGTGGCTAATTGTATGCTAATTGAAGAAAGCAATGATCACTGCTTTACTTCCTTCTAACACAAGCAGTCTCTGGTATGTTTCATCATTATCTCCAGGAAAACATGCTTCTGGCCAATTTCTCCTGCCCTATCTGTCTTCATTTCCTAAATGGCGGAAAACACCCCAAAACTTTTCTTGAGTTTCTCCATCCCCGGCTGCATAAAATCGCTTTATCTCAGCCACTTCCTTGCTTTTTGGAGAGCTCCTCATTAATTCTAATGGCATGGAAAAGGGGGAGGCTTAGATTTGTAACAATCATTGGTGCTACTTGTGTCATTCATTACATAAGCCAGTAGAACCCCTTCCCCAACGTGATACACATCTTTGTTCCACTCAGATTCACAATCAACTTTCATCCTGAGAGAAAAAATGTAATCTGAGCAGATAATCAGGGGGTACATCCTACTGGCAACAACCTATTCATTTCACTTAGTAATAGGCAGCATTAACTAATATAATTCCCTGTGATTACATGAAATTGTAAACTGCAGCAGGGAGTAGCCAACACAGGATATAAGGTACTGGAGTGTGCCCCATAGGTTTTAAAGCCTAAAAGTTCAAGGGGGTTAAAAGGGTATTCAGAAGCATTAATTCCTATGTCAGAGATGATGCTGAAGGTAAGAGGTCTTCATATATATACATGGAAAGTGCCTGGCAGTTAATATACATCATAACATATGATAACAGTGATATCTTAGAAGTACTACTGGTTTATAGAAGATTTACTGTTACACACATGATCATACAATAATACATGGAGCTGTATGGCTACTGTTAGGGATTGGTAAGGATGTATAAGATGGGTTGTGCTGAATCACCTCTCAATACATCACACAAGAACATCTTTATCTTAATTTCACCTTTACATATCAAGAGTCTTTAAAGCTTCATTCCAATCATATGATTGTATGTGATTGTAAACTTGAAATATTTAATATATATGGTCATTGGATTGATTTAGTACATACTGCCCTATAGACAGAGCTCAATAATCCCTGACAGATATTAAATATGTATTCTAGCTATATGCTTGTATGTAAAATTAAAAATTTTAATTTTGATAAATGTACATGGTTTAACAAAATTTAAAGTGATTTTGACAAGCATCTAATGCAATACCCTTTGTACAAGATGAGGATTTTGGTGATAAACTCTATTGTTAGATAGTCATAGTCATTATTATTATTAAAAGTTATACCATTTTAATGCTCTATAAGATACTTGTATTTAATTTGTATTTTTGTGTTTTAACCATTGAAAACAGTGTGTATTCAATTACATATTGTGTGTTTGTAGCTGCACAATTGATTTAATCGATACCTTATGTTCAGAGAAATGTTGAAAAAATTACACTTGGGTATGTGATTTGAGGCTCAATTCAAAGATGTAAAACAGGGGTGTATGTGAATGTATTTATTTTCTTTTATAAGTGTACTATTCATTTAGACCAAATATCTCTTACTTTTCTCATATTATGTTTTTTTTTAAATTTCAGAGTGAAATTTTTCTTGAGAACAATCAAATTTGCATGTGTTTTACTAAGCCATCTTTTATTACATTTGACGAATCAAGTTGCAGCAGATAAATACACCATAAATACTTTGTAGGATGATTTAGTATTTTGAAACAAGTAATTTACAGCCCTTTTAGATTCAATTAATTGGTGCATTTCCTGAAAATTGGTGGTCTAATAAGAAACAAACTACCATGTGCATATTCACAGGCCTGAGGTCAAATATATAACAATGCATGTTAACATAAACACCTTGACAACTTTCAATTAAAAATACTATCAAGTAATGTATTTCAATAACTTTTAAATAAATTGTCAGTAAATTGTTTTGTAAGGAAAAATTAAATATAAAATTTAAACTTGAATGGGGCAATACAGAATTTTCCATGCTAGGACTGCATTTTTCCACAAATCTAAAGGATATTCCACATATTAATTTTACAGAGACATTGCAAAAAATCAAAAAAGAAATGGGGAATTGGAAAAGTAGATTATTGACCCCCTTTGGTAGGATAACACTGATAAAGACTTTATTCTTACCTAAACTGATCCATTTGTTTATGTCATTACCAGTACCAAATGCTTTATTAAAAGAAATCAACAGTCTTATGTATGAATTTTTATGGGATTCCAAACCAGACAAGGTCAAAAGGAAAACCATTTGTGCTGAATACTCAAATGGAGGGTTGAGAATGACTGACATTTTTAACTTTGAGAAGGCCCTAAAATTAAGTTGGATACGTAAAATAGTTCAGCAAACAAATTCACATTGGAAGTCACTTCTAATAGACAATGGTTATAACATAAATAGCATACCCATAATGGGAGGAAGTTACCCTTTCTACTCAAGACTACAAGAAAACAAATTTTGGAACAAGGTGTTCGATTACTGGAAAAACTTTTGTGAAAAACAACAGCCAACCTCAAATATACACATATTAAACTCCTGTCTTTGGTACAATTTTCAACTATCAAGCTATCCCTTATTTCTACGTACCTGGAACAACAAAGGAATTCGATGTGTTGGAGATATAGTAAATTCAAATGGATCTATCATTACTCATACAGAAATGTGTAAAATGTATAATTTAGCAATAAGTGTATTTGATTATCATAGAGTAAAACTTATGATCAAGAGCTTTATCAATAAATATAAAACAAACAATATTTTTACAATGTCAAGGCCTTTCTTGCCATTTCATGTAAGAACTATATTTCAGTCACCAAGTGGAAGTAAAGATTTTTACAAAATATTCATGCAGTATGAAGCTGCTGAGCCTATATGTAAAGAAATATGGTCCAAAAAAATTAATTTTTATATAAATGAGAAAATTTGGCAAAACATCTTTAAAGCTTGTATAAAATCAGTCATTGATAATGACCTTGTCTGGTTTCAATACAAAATCCTGTTTAATATATTGGATACTAATGAGTATCTGTACGAAATTAAAATCTCTAATTCCAATCTATGTAGATTATGTGGGGAATGTCCAGAAACAATCTTACACTTATTTGCACAATGTAAAGAAGTACAAGACTTGTGGCAGAACTTAAATAGTTGGATCAGAAATAAATTGTCAATACATATTGATCTCCTTGATTCTAGAAAAATACTAGGTTATGAAGATTATGATACACATTTCTGGCCACTAAATTTTATACTTACCAATGTTAGAAATTATATATTTTGGTGTTCCAAATATAATTTTAAAATAAATATATATTTTCTCCAAAAAAGGTTGGAAAGCAAATTTAAAGAACAAAAAACTTTAGCCATTATAAACCAGACTGAAATAAGATTTAACAAACGATGGGAAGTGTGGCAAAATTTATTTACATAGCAATATGAATCAGGAAACCATTAGGTTTTTTTTTTTTTTTTTTTTTAAAAACAACAAAAAAACATGACCCTACAAGAACCAGTAGGTGAAACAGTGAAAATGTATAGATATGGAAGTAATATTATTAAAAAACAAACTAGAGTTCACGCAAATGTATAGAGAAATGTATAGAGAGTTGTATGTAATATATGTAATATATAAAAACTTATGCTTTGAATACCGTGCCAATGTTTTTTTTTAACCTTATTGTATATGTTTTTCTTAAAGAAATAAAAATATAAAAAAAAAAAAATTGTCAGTAGCTGGATTTGATCCCAACCATGCATATTCTACATATTCACTATAACTTACATCCTTGTGTGTACATCTCTTATCTACTGTTGTGGCCTAGTGGGTAAACACATTCGCATTGGAACACAGGGGACCTCGGTTTGATCGCATTTACAGCTAGATACATAGTGACTCGGATTACCACCTAAATGGCCATCTGCCGGGGGTGGGTGGGCAGAATCTGTTATTTGGTACTTCCTGATTTTTCAAAATGTTTTGATTTTATGCGAAATTTAGGTGTAGGGGTGTATCTCATTAATAATTTGAAATGACATGCCTGGGCATACTGGCTTATGCATAAGATACGCTAATGCCTGCTGTCCTTAGATCCCATTTCCCAGGTGGCAGGCTAAAGAATCTTAGGGACAATAATAACTGACCACCCGTGAGACACTGTCATTTACTGTGAGGGGAATATCAATCACTAGAGTCTGGGCTATATTTGTGCAGTCAGATGTGTTAAATAGCGCTTTGATTCCTGGAGTAAAGAAGATACTGAAGCGAGTATAAATATGCAAAACTTTCCCATCTATGTGATCTGTATTCGCTATTTTGTGTTTCCATGTTCAAGTGAATTTTTCAGTTCTGGGGAGACAAAATATGAAATAGCACTCACGGAAACAGGTAACGTCAGGTGAAAAACAAATACTGAATAGCATGTGTCACAACAAATATTTATACTGATTTAGTTAAATTATATAGACCAAAAACTAATGCAAGAAAATCCAGATCAACCACAGGTAAAAGTTTCTACAAAGTAGTAAACAAAATGACTAGCTGCTTAAGAGCTACATTTATAACACATTTATTGACCAACCTCTCTACAAGAAAGTAAGGGGGCCATGGTGGCAGCGTGGTAACACTCTCGCCTCCCATCTCTGAGGCCGGTGTTCAGTTTCCTGCACAGCCTCAAATGGGAAAGCTGGTAGTTGTTTGCCGTTGGCGGGCAGTTTACAGTACAGAACCCTAACGAACTGTATGTACTGGTTTCCTCTGCCCTTCCAACTACCCGTCGTGATATGACCTGTACTAATACAGGTAAACTCCAAGGAACTCTACAATACCAGAAAATATTGGAGAACAGGCCCGCTAGGGCCGAGTTCTTCAATATTTTCTGGTATTGTAGAGTTCCGAGGAGTTTGTCTGTTGTAAATCCCATTTAACATAAACATAACAGCCCTCCCAAGAAAGGAAAAGTCTGTCCCTAAAATTTATTTTCCTCATGTCCATAAAGAGGTCATTATACTGAGTGCTGTTCATTGAGTATTGGAGAGGTTTTTTTTGAGTATTGAAAACTTAGTAGTCATCAAATATTGGACAGTTCTAGAGAGCCATTTGCAGAACACAAACAGAAAATAGCATGTCAGCCATGGATAGGGGCATTAATGATAGTGTTTTTATCACACAAGAAAATTTTGTTTAGATAAGTCTTTGTCATATGACACCGAGTCAGCTATTGATGCAGTTCTTTTCTTAGGAAACCTGGAAAGTTCCAATTTAATTACTGCAACTGATCACACATCTATGCCAAACCTGGAACTGCAAGTGGATAATAAAAGTAGATATCAGTTTTCACCGATATTAGTGATGATAAGCACTGCAAGCTACTCAAAAATGGAACAAAATATTTTGAAAGTAATACCTTCACCCTGGAAATGCCAGAAGACTGGTTCCAGAGCCCAGTTTGTGAAGAAGGAAAAACAGGAAAGTTGTGACAAGGTAATTAAATTTTGTTATGTGAAGATTTTTTTTCATACATTTGATTTTTGCATACATTTGATTTTTCCATAAAATATTGATCCTTGTGGCACTATGGCTGGCAGGTCTGCCAAATATTCTGTGGATGAACACTGATGACGCATTGTATCACATTAATCTTTGCATCACCCAAGATCATTTAGAATTTTGACCATATGGCATAAGCAATTTTATGTAAAATATTATCATATTCAGGTGCAGATGATCTTACATGTTGACTACAGGGCATGGAATAGTTTATGAACTTCGTAAATGGTATTTTAATATAATGTCATTAAATTATATAAATAAAATAAATTTACAGTGAAACATTTAAACATGAATGCATATTGTAAAACATTTTTAGATATGCTGACTATACACAGAAGAAAGTTTAACAGGGTGAAATCTCTTTTGATGACTGGTTGGCCAATTACACAAGAAAAGCTCTCGGCAACCCTGGGTTGAGTATAGGTCCCATTCTGGTAAAACTTGAGGATATGACTGTAGATGAATTGAACTACAGTATTTATCATTTTATAACAGATTCGACATGGAGACAAAGCAGAACACTCACCAGCTACCTTAAAATCATTGGTGCGCATGCTGCAGCTGTATCTACAGAGGTGTATCTGCACACCCTGGGATGAATTGCCTGGTTTTTACTTGAGATAACTATCTGCAACTACCTCTAATGTGTGGTATACTGGCATCCATAAGGCAGGCATACATTGAAAACTAGGCTTAAGAATATTTGTAGCAAAGGAAATAATGCACAAATCACTACCCACAAGCAACAGTGGCTACACGTTTGTTTGATATAGACACTTAATCACAGAGGTGACTGGTCATAGATCTTTGGCTGTTCATAATTATAAATGTGTCAGTGATACAAAACATGAAAAGGTAAATGATGTCATTCAAGGAACATCTTCAGACCCCAGCTAGGAGTGTGGAAGCTGTCACAACTACACCTTCCTCTATTAAAAGCAGTGATGCAAAGTGTTATTTACAATAAATGTAAACTAAAATGAAGCACATCTTAATGTTAGTGTTTCATGTGGAGTACCAGCTTTAATTTTAAGTATTTTGTGTAATGTGTCAGTTTTGTTTGCTGAGTCTGACATTTAGAGGTTACTTTACTTTTTATTAACATCTTAACATTTTTATGGTATTTATTTTGTTGCAATTGTAGTTTCTAAGTAAGTTCAATTGGTAAAAAAAAATTTATAAACATAAAGATTTGTTTTAGCTGTATGTTAGCAACCAGTAATTTTGACAATTAAATGAAGTCTAAATATAAATATTTTTACATAAATGCTGCTAACAAGAATTGGATAATTAACTGGTGGGTATTGGAGAGTTACATCTCCAATACTTATTAGTATTGGATAGTTTTTCTTTTGTGATAACCACCAACTGGGGTTTACAGTGTTGAAAGCGATGTAAAACCCCAAATAAATAAATAACTAAAAGAAAGTATGTGATTCCTGTATATTTGATAATGTACACTTCAATGCAGGTTCTGCTGAGAGAGCCACAACACGTCACATAATGGTAAACACGGAGAAGTTAAGTGTTTAATTGTTTTGGTAATTAATGATTTTGAATGGTATGATAATTATACAATGACATCATAATGACGGTTTGTAGCTCTAATCTACATAAAGCTCAAATTCTCTATGATATTGGATACCTGGCTATGAATAGATGGGCTTTATGGATGGGCATTTGAGAACATTGCTTTCATTGCCATCAGTATTTTACACTTCCCACATCTTGAGGACTGTGAAGTGGTTCAACAAAAATGTACTTTGATATGTGGAGTTTTGAACGTTTTGCTGCCAAACATTCATCAATTTAACAAGACTACAGCCCAGTAACTATTATAAACAGCATTTTCCCTTGCTGGTCAATCCTACGAAATAGTTTGCCAATGCTTAGCAGCTTGCAAGAATGATTATCTCATAAAAAAACAAATATTATATTTAAATAGATGTAACTTTTGCTGACAAATATGACCGTGGCAAAACACTTAGTGGAATTCCTCTATTGAAAGAAAGAGGGTTGCTTTTAACTATTGTGTCACATATCATTGCTGTACATTTCACTTGGAAACTCCCGAGGATGCTGAATTATTGAGGACTTGGCACTTTGGATTCTGGGTTCCGCTGGAAGCCTGTGGGTTTGCAGTGTTGTGATTGGCTGAGGCAGGGACCACAGTCTTGCACTGTATGCAGATGACTTTCGATTAAATGTCTAAGCTTAATGGAAGAAGTCTCCCGACGCCTCTCCAGGGTGATAATGGATAGTCATCTAATGTTAAGGGTTAACAAGGTGACGTGCGTCTTAATTAAAGAGCTTTCAGTAGAGTATTATTGCTCTTTTAAGTAGCATCACTTGTCCCAGTGGACTACTCTATTCTCGTTAAGGGGCCCCTTGCTGATAACGTTAAAGGGCTGCTTTGTCAGAATTATTAACCTTCTCCTCGGCTCTTCCCTCCACTGATTGGTGTTTTGCGTGAGCCCTACTGTATGTTTACCCAAGGACTCTTCTCTACAGAGTGGGGTGGGACACATTAGCATGTACTTAACCCCTATTCCAACACATGATTATTGTTGGTTTAGTGCAGGGGATTATGTCACATTTGGGTGTAAATTGCAGGCTTGGAATAATGGTGATATATCCAGCTCATCTATGGAACCTTAATCCCAGGTAATGACGGCTGTGGCACAGAGACACCATTACGTCCTGACCCAGATAGTATGTCCTAAATGTCTGGGGTATTAAGAGCGTGCCTTCAATCATGTACTAATAAATTCAACCCCCCAATCTGTCAAGGATTACACTTTCAGGGAAAGTGGAGTACTAGTTAATACAGTATTAGGCTTTCAACCATCAATTAAGTTACATGTTTAAGTCCCGGGGTGGGGGTAAATACAAATGAACAAGTTTGGTGTATACCTTTATGTGTTTTAGGTATTTGAAAATTACCTAACATCTCAGTAAATGCCTAATTAAAATATGTGTACCATTACGCATTTGGTTGAAAACTGACAATGGACATTTAAACATGTTTCACTCAGTAGCAGATTTTTATACTCTGGTCAATGTTAAAACAAATATTTATTATATTGAGCCTCACAAAACGTAATAAATATCCCTTACAGATAAAGCACTGGCAATTCCGTATTTTATTATTATTATTATTGTTATTATTATGTAGGTCCTCCTTAGGGACAGGATGCCTGAAGAGGTGGAGAAAGTCTGAACAGATAGGTTTTGAGTTTGTTTCTAAAGCTGAGAATATTTTTGAAACAGTTCCATACAACACCACAAGACAGTTAGACTTTCATCAAGTCCTTTTGTCTAAGGTATTATATGAGGGCTGAATGACTTTTTTACCAGAATGTGGGGCTGACAAAAGTATTTCTCTAGACAGAAGCTTTTTTTTTTTACTCATCAAATGGGTTCATAATGATTTCATGTATGTCAGATTTGCTGGAATGAGAAATACAAAGACTTGGAGCAAGTCTACAAGACAGTAGACCTCTATGTAGACACATACTGGTCCCAATACAATCAAAAGACAACACCAAATATAATCTTTACCAACAAGTATTGTGATGTTATTTATTGAAATCTTCAACTATCAGGACTTCTTTTATTTAATCTCTCTCACAGACACAAAATTAAAACTAGTATTTCTTTAAACATCTCTATTGTTGTCATTGCCGTTTTAAATATATATATTTTTTCTTATGAGGTGTTTTGGGGTGACACTTTATAGTTTATTTCTTTATTATAGTGACATGTGTTATACATGAACAGTTTATACAGGCAAAAAAAACAAAACAAATTTAACACCCAGCCCCTTAGGGCTTATAAGTCACTTCATTTACAAACATTTAACATATGTTGGGTATATCTCGGCAAACACAAAATATATAATTTATAATTTGGTGTTGAACATATTGTACAAATTTGAAACAATAATGATAATCAATACTATTTAAACAACAACTCCTTTCTGTATTCCCATAGTTCCACAATAAAATTACCAAGAATCTTTTGGTGGTTTTTCATAATATAAAGGAATTTTGTTTCACTATCTGACATTTCAAAATCTAACCATTTTGCACTATACTGAGCAAAATATTTTTTTCTTATTATCTTAAATTTACTGCATATACACATGAAATGAAATTCAGATTCAATTAACTTTGAATTGCATAAAGTGCATAATCTATTTTCCAAAGGAATATTACTGTAACGACCCGTTTCTATGGCCAGAGGGAGTGTACCACTTCTAATTTTGGCAATAAGAGATCTTTTATGTTTAGGTAGATATAAATATTCCTCTAGATCTAGGTGCTCCTTAAATCTTTGATATTCACGCAGCTTTGGCTTCTTAGGTAACTTTGTTTCCCAATCCTCTTGCATTATCTTTAATAGTAGTTTATTACAGATAGATAGATCTACACTTTTCTTTTCATTGAAATGAGATAGTAGATTTAATGACATAAAAATTTGTTTAATATTAAATACCCATGTGTATTTTTTCAGGTTATCAATTTCATAATTAAAAATCTGTTTACATATGAAACTATTATCTAATTTACATAGTCTGTTCCAATATCTCAGCATTGCTAGTCTAAATATATATTCTGGAGAGAGCCAGCCAGAATCACCTTGTAAAAATAGGTTAGCTGTAAATTTATTAACCCCCATAAAGTACCTCAAAGCCCGGTTATATATTTTTTGTGCAGGACCTCCTCTGTTATAACCCCAGATACCTGCTGCATAGCTAAAAACTGAAACTACGGAGGAGTTGTAAAGTTTATAAAAAGTTTTGTACTCACAGCCTTTTAACTGTTTAAATCTAGTTATAATTGCACAAAGACCCCTTTCTGCCGATTCTGCTAATGTTGTAGCACATTCTTGAAAAGTACAAAATTCATCAAGTATAACACCCAAATATTTATATTTGGGGACAGACCCTGTTATTTACACCTACTGCTTTCGTATGTTGGTTCAATATGGCTGATCCATCCAAAACAGCTGACCCGGCTCCCTGCCATTTTAACATTTTTGGCTATAGTTGTTAGTTATCTGAAGGATATATATTTATTTGTTCTAATAAAACATTCAACAATTATCTTTTTTTGTTGTTGTAGAATTAAAAAATAGTAATAATATTTATTTGTGCCTTCAGCAAATCATTCTGAAATTACAAGTGTTCAAGGAGGCTTAGTCTTATCCAACTTTTTCTTAATTCAAACCAATCGGTCTTTCCTTTGATTAATAAAATCAGGGCAAATCTAATTAATTAATCACTTAAGGAGTGCCTCAAAAATCAATAACAAAGGAATGACTTCTATTCAATAAATTATAATCATCATTATAATACAATATTATATGTGTATTAAATAACTAGTAGCTTGAAAAATTAGTAAAAATATGTTTTATAAAACTCACTCCTGCTGATAATAAATGTATTGATGTTTTAATTAATTTTAATGCTTATAAGTTTAAAATTAAAATATGGGTTTTTGGAAGACTTAACAAATTAACTGATGATCAGTCTACTAAAAAACAAACACACACGGAAGTGAGCAAGATATTCTTTTTGTAAAAACTTAACTATCTCTTTTCTCTTTATCACATTAAATTAGCATGATTAATACAAAAAATGCTCATAAAACATGTATTAATTGAAATGACTGTTGTAATCTGTAACCTCAAATCTATCAAAGGTAAACGATCTTTGATAAGTCAGTTCAGAGTATGAATTTTGCCCCTTGAGATTAAGCCAGGTCGGTATGTAAGGAAAAAGTTAACAGAAAGATTGAGTAGATTATGTAATTGTAATGTACAAGATGAAATACATTTTATATATTTATGTCCAAACATGAATAACATAAGGTTACATTATTTTTGTAAATTAAATATAGGTGTTGGTGAAAATTATATGGAACATTTTATTGGATTTAAAATGAATGAAAAGTCACAGGCCGGGGGTGGGGGGTGTTGGTGCACCGAATTCCTGTTGAACATCAGAAGTAATGTATTGAATATGTTTTGTAGTCACTGATACGCAACGAAAGTAACCCTTATTGTCAGTTGAAAGGACTATACCTTAACACTCCAATAAGGATCACAACAATTTGGTCAAAAAATGCTTATCTTTCAAAGAAATTCTGTTTTCATCTAATTGTTATAACAATCTCATTTTATGCTGGTTTATGTACACAGAGAAAATTACATGATCACATATAAATTTAATTTCATCTACTGCTGTGCAGACACAATATTTTCCCCACAATGGGGAACTCAGTTCACTAAGTTAGCGAAAAAATAGTTGAAAGATAGTCGAAGGGCGGTCAAGGTCAGTAGTGCAGAGTTATGGCTGTGACCAAAGGGAAGGAAGGTCAGTGGGAAACTGGAGTTAAAGGGGTGAGTTTTCAGATGTTTCCTGACGGTAGTGACAGTGGGGCTATTTCTTATTTGGAAGGGGAAAAAGTTAAGAAGAGAGACAATCTGGCAGAGGATACAAAATATGGCAACCCATTTGCCTTATTTTGGGACCCCAACACTGAGGACACAGGATTTCTCCTGATTTCATTAAGCACCCTGTACTGTGAACTGACCATCTGGGGAAGCTTATCCAATTCAATGGTGGCTGCAATATCAAAACAACCCCTGGCAATTTTATTTGATATGGTTAAGGGAATGGGTTAATGACCCTATCCATATTTGGATCAATCTCTATTTTTAGGGGAGATTTACATTTTTACTAATATTAGTGAGATGGCATGCTAGTATTCACCAATATGGAAGCACAGTATAACACCAACCGCTAGCATGGAAACACGACCTTAATTAGAGCCAGAATTTGGTGCATTCTTGTCTGGTTCCCGGACTGCTTTCATCTGCAAAAAAGGTCAGTTTTGGATTATTTTTAATAAAGATAAAAAGTGATAAAATGGGTTTCTACTCAACTTATTTTGTGGACACTTAAATATGAAATATGCATTAGTTTTGAGGTTTATTTTTTTGTCATACACTAAATAAGTTTTTTCTTCCGTCTTAAATAAATTGCCGAAACCGAATATTATTTCATGTTTATTTGGTGTTAAAATTCCAATTATTCATTGTGACAGTAGTTTAAACCTTTATAAAATAGATACAAGAAATTTACCCCTTTTACAAAAATACCTAACTCTTTTTTCAGGACCACAATACATTGTAGTTGAAGGTGAAGGTCACTGTAGGTTATACCAGTCCCTTTTTATTTAAGTGGACTGGTGCCCTATCTTACAAGATACAACCTCTAGGATTCCTTTCAACACTGCAGTTTAAATGTTCTTGTCGAAATACGCTAGCAAGTAATTCTTTCCAATTCCCCCCTCTGTTTGAACTTTAAAGTTGGTTGTTTGAATGTATCATCACTTTCAACAGCAGTGCATACTACTTTGTCGAGCTTCTGAACTGATAACTATAAGACACTAACAATCAACCACAGACTTTCCCATTTCATTTGAACACACAACCTAAAAGGTGGCAGGTCAGTAACTTACCCACTACACCACTGTTTCCCCCAGTCTTAAATCTAATTCAACAAGAGCACTCAGAGAGCCCTCACCTCTGCCCAGGCATGTAATAAATGTAAATGGGAAAATTCGGATTATTTTCTTTGTATCTAGATGATGAATCAGATCACCCTTAAAATGTAGTGGGATCTAAGTTGAAGGAAGACCCATCTTCTCATTTTTTTCATGAAGATCAAACTAGTAGTATTTGCGCTACCCTGCCAACAACAAACAGAAACACAGACAAACGGACAAACAGGGACACAAATGGTCATAAAAAAAACACCACCTTGGCAAATGTAACAAGTACAATTCATGTACAATATATAATCATTTATGCTTTTATACATAATTATGTAAGTAAAATTATTTGTAATTTCTAAATTGTTTTTTAAGGAAAAAAATATTTTTTAGCTTTCCACCACAGCTACTTGGAGTAAAATGTGTGTTGCTCTGACTTAGACTTGGTCATTATCTACTTCAATTATACAGAACACTTGTATTCATACATGTGTCAGGAGTAATGGCTAATTGTTTGGGGTGAAAAAGTAGTTGCACTGAGTGAATCCAAACAACCCTACCTATTTCCTATCTACCTTAGACATGTCCCCATAAATAAATTACCTCCGTGAGTTCACCTAAATTATAGCTCTTGAGACTAATGTGCGGAATTGTAGTTTTTTGTATTATGAAAGGTTAGAATCAATTAGTTTACATTGCCTATAGACACACACCCCTGTGTACAAAACAACATGTATGATTTTATCAGGAGGGGGTGCAAATCTAATTGAGACAGCCTTAATTCTTGTTTGTGGTGATTTGCCTCCCTTCTTTTTTCCCATTGCCAAAAAAGAAAAGATGCTTTTAGATTGAAATCTTAATTCAGACTTAATTGTCAAGTGACATAAAAGGCGCATTTCCACTTAATATCGTCTGTTAAATTCCTTTGACGTGAGGTTGTTTAAGGCCACAAAAGCCCTTGCGTGTGTCCGCCAGATACCCATCTTCAGATAAGCGAGAGCACTTGAAATCCCGTTGAGAACGAGATTGAAATCGATTAAGTGTTGGGGGTTGGGGTAAGAAGTGGGGAGGGGGTGTTCTTTTCAGACTACTCATGTGTAAGATGACATTATGTTTTACTTAATGGTGTCCTCTTCTATACACGCCACACGCAACCTGGCTAATGATAAATCAGGGAATGGAGTTCTGTGTGTTTCCATTGTTTCCTGTCCGAATGTCAGTAACGCCTCGGAGATGAATTTTATATACTGTGGTATTTTTTTATTCTATGTCAGGTCACCTTATTGAAAATAAGAAGTCTGTGGTATTAGCTTTTGAATGGAAGTAAAAATCTAAACTTTGACCTTTTCCCACCACACATCAGTCCTCAAGCCACCGATTGCCCTCCCTGATAACTAGTATACCACCAGTCTCTGTCCCATCATGCTCTGTGTCGGAAGAACTTGCTGACAGTCGGGAAAGAAAGGGAATCTGCCTGTCTCGCCCTTGTCAGATTAATCTCTGAAAGCAGCTTTATATTTCTGCAGTAAGCATCTGATGTTTTGTGACAAGTTCAACGTACACACACATTTAAACTCACAGTGGTTGACAGTACAGAAGAATGTGGTCCTCTTTGTAAAGGAGTTAATCACAATCTCTCCCACTTAACACAGGTCCCACAATATATAAATACTGGAGCACTCACTGAGCTCTATTATCGCTCACCCATCAAATCAAAACAATTCTTGTAAACAAATTACAGGATAAAACAAGCAGACAGGATTCTACCATTTACAAAATAGAGGTATATGTCCTGTATAGATCGCATGTGTCATTCAAAATGGAGATAATTTCTTTAATAGCTTTCCCACAAAACATCTAATTCTCAGCACCAATTAACCAGAAGAGAAAATCCACTCTTCAGATGTACTGGATACAAGTAACTCAATGCTGTTTGCGATTCCAGTGGTTTTATCCTTGTTTTATTTGTTGGAGTACTAACACCTGATAAGTGGCCACGAGCATATTTAATTATTTTAACTTAATGTCTATTTATTGTTTCCATTTTGGTGTCTGTTCAGATCAGTCACAGCCTGTGATTAGTAGCTGCGTCTATTGTAAGGTAAATGCATCTATTCTCCCTACTACCTAAAACATTGTGTCAACTCATCTTTGTTTTTGGTGATCTAAACACCACAAAGACCAACACATTTAAACATAATGGACACAACTTATCTCAATGCACATTTTCAACCGTTTCAATTAGGGTGGTTTTAATCGGATAAATGCCCAATTTATACCTATGGGTTATAGTCAGAAGCAAATTGACACTAATGACTTTCTCTTGTAAAAGCTATTCACGGATGAGCAAATGTCCTCACTCCATCAGGTAAATCAGGAAGAATGTTTTCACAATACTTTAGGTGTATCTTTATAGAATGATTGTAGTTCACTAGATTAGTTACAATTTATAAAACACCAATATTAACATCACACACTAACTATACTGAATTTACAGCTAAGTTTACCAATCTGTATTAGTGGGGGTGTTGCTCCTTGGTGGATGTATGCACTCTCACAGTGCTCTTGTTTATTATAGTAGCATGCAATATACAGAATACAGAGGACACGAAAATCACAACAGGGTTTAGAAATTACTCTTGATAATGATAAAAACTATATGACTATAGTGTGAGACAAATTGCAATAAAACTAGCATTAGACATAAGATGTCATTGGAATAGAATATTGTAACAAATAGTAACATTTACAAACCAGTATGGATGAATCAGTATGTCCTATTTATTAAACATGTATTGTCTTACTCTCCAGGTTTCGTAAATAAAACCGGTCAATCGTTTTTAAATGAATTGAAAAATATAACAATTTTTATGTGTGACTGATTCTAACATATTTGATCTTAGGTTTTTATAAGTAATACAGTGACAAAAAAAAAATTGTATTTTATCTTCTATTTCATTTTGATTTACACAATAATGCAAAAGGTCACAGTTTTCCTTACACTGGTTTCTCTCTGTATTGATAAATAATTTTCTGACACTAGCTATATTACTTTCTTTTATTTACAAGCACCATAGTCTTTAAAACAAGAAAAATATAGTATTGTATGTACAATTATCAACGAGTGTTAATTCAACTACCCATTTGCCCCATTAAAAATTAACCCTGGTTTGAGAAGACTATGAATACTTTCATTAGTTTGTTGATCTTTATGGTCTACCATAAGTTGTAGTGAAGATGTAATTATTTTTGAAGTTAGTTATTTATCAAACCAAACTGTAGGGGTAGATATATAAAATGTATAACCAAAAATATCAGTTTGGCTTTGTCAAAAATTAATCATAAATATAAAATTCAAAGGTGCTGATATAAATCTTCTATCTTATGTAACCTCACTTAGAATCGGAAGGCTGAAAGGAGGTGGGATATGTGAACCTTAGTGGAGTGTGTGTCATTTGTGAGTGAGAAAATTTCAAAGTATGTGCAAATAACTACAATCATATGTCAGGCCTGTGCTACATTGTACTTTGTCCAATTTTCCAAGCTTTATATGGGTAAGAGTTCACCAAAAACAAAACATATTGAGCACCTGCTTATTTATTCAGTTCTAACCGACATTTTTCCCAATTTCTGGTCTAAACTAGTAAGTCAGTGATGGCTGTGCTGTGTCTGCCAATGTTGCCTAATGGGTATCACACTAGTCTGGGAACACACGGGACCTGTGTTTGATCCCAGGTACAGACAGATATATAGTGGATGGGATTACCAGTTAAAATGGTATTAATCTGTGATTGTTTTTTATTTCCTTTTTGATATTCTAAAGAACTACAGGAATGTTGTTAGATGGCCATCCCTAAGACTGTCTTTCAGGTAGGTAATGTCAGTTACTAGAGACCTTGGGCTAAATTTGTGCAGTTGGGATGAGTTATGTAACAGTTTATGCCATGTAGTAAAGCAGGGTGAAATGAGATGCTAACCATCAAATAGATACAAACTTAAGTATAACAATTGTAGATTGTATGGGATCAAGGTTACTGATACAAAAAATAAAGATTTAGTGTACCCATTTGAGGTAGAAATTGTACTATAGCCTTTCAACTTTAAAGTGACTGTTTTCGTGTTAAGATTTGTGTTTGTTTCAAACCATGTTTAAGAGCAACAACAAAGAAAATTTTTATGACATGAATATAGAAACGTTGAAGTATCACTAAGCAGTGAATCATGGCAGGCTGCAAGGCGGCAAAGACACAAGGAACTTCTGAAAGCCAGGAAAAAGTGAGGGGCCTGTTGTGATATTGAAATTAGCTGCTAAAATGGCTCCCAACACTAGAACTTATTATGGTTAAACTACCTTTCTTGACAGATATAAAACATATTTAATCAGATGTTGTGCCTTAGAATCTGTAGATACGGAGATTAAGCACCTGGATAACTAACTGATTGATTGACTGACAACGCACTGGCCAGAACCAAGAATTTGTCTCATGCTAACATATGGGCCTGACTGTACAGATATGACCTTGACATGTTGAATGGTACATAAAACCTCACTATAACTTGGCTTTAAAAGAACCAAAACCCAATTAACTCCAAGTGTAAACAAAAGAAAGCCACACAGTAGGCTGTACTTTTATTGCTGCTAATCCTCCATGACAACAATAAAAGTGGACAGTTGGTTGGGAAGAAATGGTCCAGTTCACACCCAGATCACTCAGACCCCACTCCCCGGGTGGTGTAATCTCCGCGGACAGACTAAACCTCAACTGTCTCAAATATCTGACATCTAAGGTCCCCTTATCCCGGAAGTTCCTAAACAGAATTCAATCTTATAATTCATTATTGTAAGTTTTTTTCAGGAAATTGCTACTGAGAATGGAAAATAAAATAAGAAAATATGTCATTTATTAGGTATAATTTTATACCTTGTTGGTATGTATAAGATAAAGATGATGAATCGTTAAAGATTCTTTTCTTTAAGGAAACTAAAAACCCTAGGGGAAAGTCTCAAAGATGGCAGGAAATTGAAAGCAACTTATAAGCGATTATGCCCTCTCTTTCTTTTTCCCCCAGTAAGTCCATATCCCATTTAAATGAGAATGTCTAGATTTTCTTGCTGAATAACCAAAGGGATTTCAAACTCTATTGGAAACACTCTATTTTCGTCGCCTGGACGAGTTTCTTGCTACGTTTCAATGCCCATCCGGGACCCATTGGCACCCACAGCCTATGATTCTGAAACAGCGTATAATGAGCTCCTCGTAAATTAGCTCAGCTACAGCAACAAGAGCCCAAGTGTTCCCACAATAAGGTCTTCACAAACTGTTTCTTTTTCTTGTCCCTCATCTCATACAGATTATTTCAATTTGCATGTCAAGTCTTAGACAACGTTTTCCCAATCATAGAATTGCTACTGTAGATATTAAAATGGCAGATATCTATAACATACAGCCTTGTTTAAGTTGTACCTATGTGTCTAGTTTTACTAAGTCAAATTTGTGGGGCTGTGTATATGGTAATGTGGGGACTGCTGGGATGTCTAACTGAGTTAAATCATTCTTTATTACAGAAGGAAACACTTGGGAGTTCAGGGTTAAACTCACAAGAAAAGCTCAAAGACTCTGCTCTATTACAGACTCCATCCAGCAGACTAATTCTGAACAGACTCATGTGAGAAGGAGATCTGATTGACTCTATCCAAGTCTTTTAAATATGACACACACTTTTTCTGTCTGAGAGAAATTTTGTATGTTATGAATAAAACTATATTATAATTTTTCGATAATTTGGTAACTAGGCCAAGCTTCTGAAATAAAGAACTACACGTCTTTCACTGAATAAGCAATTCAAAATTTTGATAAATTATAGAGAGATAAAACATGTTCAAAGATAATATCAACGTGTTCTGTATTAGGAAAATAATTAGACACTATTTGAGAGTATTAAAAGGATAATATAATTAGTTTTGTTTTAACAACAGGCTATTAATTACTGATGGACCCGAGGATATCTTTTTGTTGGTCTGATTTATCAGTTCAATCATTCATATTAATTATGATTGGTACCTATACATACAGTTCTGCTGTGGTCATGGTTTTCATATAAAGACGACATATTTAGTAAGACAAACTAATTGGCCGTATAATTTGACACATTTCTCAAAAAGGCAGAAAAATTAAATCATTTCTCAACTGAAAATAGTAAAATTTATGTTTTGCGATCTGTATGTTAATTAATCAAGTGCAGTTTGGGGGTTACGATTTCAAATATAAATAATATCATTATCTCCAATAAAAATACTATCTTAAAGGTGAAATAGTTTGTACTTAATGTGTGAAGAATATTAGTTGTTGGAGCACAGCTTAGGAGTCGTTCCATCTTAAGATAGGCTATAGCACAAACTAGGATCCTAAGTTGGGTCGCCTTTCTCTAGATCAGATAGCCTAACTTAAAATGGATAATACAATTCATGAATGACTTTTAGCCTGAATATAATATAAACTATTTAAAACCATGTGCAGATGAAAGGAAATGGTTTGACATTGTGATAAAAAAAAATTTCATTATCATTGATCAAGGCAACTGAGCCTTGCAAAGAAGTTTCAATTTGTCTATACATTCGTTTTTAATTTTATTTAAATACGTGAACTTTATCTAGCCTCAACAGTGTTTAATTGCAGAAACTAAAATTAATTGTGTTTCCTGGACCCTGGGAAGCATTCTAGTATTCCTCTGATATTGATGTTGGGGCCCAATTTAAGAATCAGCCCATCTTAAGATGGGCTATAGCCCGTCTTAGGATCTCAAATTGGGTAGTCTATCCTAAGATGGGCCAGAACCTATCAGCCCAACTTAGTATAAGCAAACTCATGAATGAGTTTTAAGGTAAAATTTAATTTTGACCAGTTACTTTAATATTGATTTATTATGTAACACTAAATAGGTGCTTTTAATCATGAAATTAATTACCTTTGATAGTTTTTTTAAATGCTGACATTTCAATTGTACAGTACATGTTTGTAACACTAAATAGGTGCTTTTAATCATGAAATTAATTACCTTTGATAGTTTTTTTAAATGCTGACATTTCAATTGTACAGTACATGTTTTAAAATATTATTTAAGATGGTTTGTGCTTATCCTGTCCAAAGATTTGCTAACATAACAGATACTAGCCCATCTTATAATTTTGACAGGTAGTTCTTATTTTTGAAATTGAAATGATATTATTTACCTTTTGTTCTACTTGTATTTTTTTATCTCTTTTATTTACCTCAGTGTGCTTTGATAGGATTTGCCTTAGTACCTATTGTTCCAAGACTCTCTCAGTCAGTTTGACAAAGAAAGGGCCATTAGATCATAAGGTGTCATTCTTTCAATCATTGCTTTCAACTTGACTTGTTTCACTTGTGGGGAGTGATTAAGCAACTTGATTAGATTGTGATTTATCTATTGTTTCAACACTCTTTTAAGTTGATTTCTTTGACTCTGTGCTACTTGGTAAGTGGATTATTCTTAGATTTACCTTCTGTTTTAGCATTCTTTTTAACTGAACTTGATTTGTTTCACCTCTGGCAGAGTGACTGGCTATTATTTAGGCATTGTTGGAAGGCTCTTTTAAGGTGTTTTGTTCTGTACAAGTGTCAGTTAAGTTGATCAATATCAATTTTATCTCTTTCATAAAAATATCATATTAATTTTTTTATTTGCTCATGTTTGTAAATAGTTTATATATGTTACATGCCGTTTTAAAACCTTTGGCCGTTTCGAAACGGCCAAATAAATCTGATGGCCATTTCAAAACCTGGGAGCCGTTAAGATGGGCTACCCAACATAGGACCCTAAGTTGGGCTATAGCCCATCTTTAGATGGGCTGACTGCTAAGTTGGGCTCCAACATTGATGTATTTGTCTTTCATTAGGATAAATTCTTAATTGGCTTGTGTCTATTAATTTGAGCATTCTACTGATGTCAATTTGTTTTACTTGGAGTGGGTGAAGTGCATGATAAGGAATACCCCAAATCATAAAGTGAAAGAAATCAACATCAAAGTATTCTGAATATAACAAATTTTAAACCAATCAAACAAAAAAAAAAACTCTATGTGTAAAAAAAACAAATACATTTGCTTTTCAATATACAATAGTAATCGAAAATGTAAAATCAAATCAGTTAATCTGATGAATTTGGCTAAACAATACAATGATGCACAAACAAAAAATCACTTTTCTATTATTTTATATAATTTTTCAACGAAAAAGGTATATTTTCTAGCAAGTTATGTAGAAAATGCTTGATATTTATAAAAGAGTTACCTGTTTAATTTATAGTTTATTATTGTTTAAAAGTATAAGCCTACATCAGGCTGGGTTTGCTAAGGACAATTTTACTGTACTATTGTGTGTTTTACACTGTTGTAAATCGTTAAATTATATGTAAACATCTGTAAATATATTCTATATTCCTATGTATAGATAATTGTCTATTTAAGAACTTTGTATTTAAACTTTTGAAAATTATGATTAAATTTATCATTTTGTTTATAAACATGTAAATATGTAAAACAGCACTCAAGCACACCTTAAAAGAGTCTTACAATATCTAATTAACCCTGTTAGCTGGTCACTCAACCAGAGGTAAAACAAAATGAGTTTAAAAAATATTAGAACAAAAGGTAAATCTAAGACTAATCCACTTACCAAGTTACAGGCATACTGAAACAAATTAACTTTAAAGAGTTTTGAGTTGATAAGCAAATCACAATCCAATCAAGTTGCCCAATCACTCCCTAGAGGTGAAAACAAATCAGGTTCAAAGCAGTGAACTAATATACGTAAAATGGTTTAAGCTGAATAAACACAAATATCTTAAATATATTTTCAGAACTACGAGAAACTTTTAAAATTTTAATGCATAAATAAACTAGCTGGGCTATAATCGATTTCATGATTAAAACTATCCACAGAGTGTGACATAATAAGTTGTGCTACTATCTCTCAATCCATCTTAAAATTAGCTCTGCATATTCTGACGGGTTAATGTTAAATTTCAGTTTTAAAAATTCTTTAATTTTATTTTTCCTAGGTTGTACTAATATGTTCTAGCTGATGTTAAGATGGATAAAGCCCACCTTAAGATAGGCTACCCAAATTAAGGTCCCTATGGTCCATCTTAAGATTGCCTGACTCGTAAGTTAGGTTCCAACATTAATAAGGTACATTTATGTTGATGCATATTTTTTATGCCATAAGAATCAGTTTAAAGCACATACAACAAAGGTTTTGTGTTTACAGATTAAATAAATAGTTAGGTTAGTGATATTGTGTTTTTGTTTATCGACTTGGCCTACTAAGTTGTCTCTGGTATATGTAATATTCTTGGATATTATTTATTTTAAACAGAACATTCTTTGTTATTTGTTTTTACAAAATTACGAATTATTGATTTGATATAAGATAGAATATCTTAAATCTCTTATTTATATATATTCAGTGTTCACTTCTGAAATATTGAAAATGAGATAAATGAATTGTGCCACAAGCTTTTAATCTTAATCATTATCAATTTCAAATGCAGTTTTTACACAAAATAAATTATACCAGACAAGCATTAAAATATGATCTTCCAGTACATATTAAATAGTTCCTTTTCTTATGCTGTCAGTTTAATCCATAAGAGTTTATTTACACTAAAATATTTTAAAATGATATGAAGTTTTGGTTACATAATTAATTAAATAATTTGGTTATTCCGTTTACTGTACAAAAAATCAGACCCAAACAGATTTTAATATTTTACTGTATTGTAACCCTTTCCGTCAATTATCTTACGACCGCCCGCCCCCTCAAAAAATAAATAAATAAAAAAAAATGGTGGGACAAGTACATATTTTATATTAAAATACATATCAAATGAGTGACACAGTTCTGTCAGTTATTTTATCGAAAAGCTGTCGTGCTTTTAATATAAATAAGAGTTTCATTACCCATTTTCTCAATTACAAGAGTAATCGTGGGTACACCAATTTATGTAAACAATATTACGTATTGCTAGTTATTTTAAATTTCAAAGCCATTGAAATGTTTACAATGGTTTAGAAGAACATTTGGAATTAGTGTAACCACCAGGTTAGCTTACACGGAGTTTGCCAATCTACATTTACCTACCTAGTTGCTTGAAATATTTAATAAATTATTGATCTACCATATTTTCAGTAATAAAATGCGTGCCATTAAGACATGTTATTAAATCTGGAAAAGGTCATCCCCAGACAGCGTTTTGATAACCAAGTTAAATAACAAAGTAAAAAAAGCTTATCACGTTTGACTTGTTTTATTCACATATAACAATACTTGTCAACAAACAAATAATAAATAAAAAAGAAAAACAAATAAATTGACGATACCATCACAAGGAACTGTGTTTTAACATATTTGTTAAATCATAACAATCTTTCTGTTTGTGTAGGCAAGACAGGCGGAATGTATTTTATAAAATTTCAGTTGAGGAATATATTGAGGCGGAAACAATGAACACAATTACCCAGAATTCACCAAGACATACATTGTGTTCTCCCAAGTGTATTCCAGCTATGTTTACAAGAGCCATGCTAGCCCATATAAATATATACATAAGATTAGAAATATTTCAATTTATAAAATCTTACAACATACATAATTATAATTTAACAATAATTCTAGGAAAAGTTAGCGCCTACAAGAATTCCCCTAGTTAAAAGTCCATTGTTCACAGAAGATGTTGCCTGACTGAATCAATGTAAGAACAAGTGACTTTCTCTTTACACTTTATATATAGCAGTGATTAGCAGATAGCCTATACAAATGCACTAGAGGTTTGTTAGAAGAAGAGTCCCTTTACCTAAGTCTAGGATGTGTGGCTCCTCAGGATTCCACCATAGTAGTGATGAACAGATGGAGGAACGACTGGATGACCCGAATGAATGGGGGAGACAGGAAGCTGTGACCTAATTCCACGTGAGAGTTCTTCATGTCCATACATATAAGGCAGCTGCATGAGTCTCTGTCCTGTCACTTGACTCATGTTTGCTGCTTCCATTTCTGCTGCAATCTGCCTCTTCCACTTGTTCCTGCGATTCTGGAACCAGATCTTCACCTGGGTCTCAGTCATGTTTAGAGCCTTGGCAAGTCCTGCTCGCTCAGAGCTCGAGAGATATCGCTTCATGTCAAACATAGTCTCCAACTGAAATATCTGACTCCTGGAGAATACTGTCCGTGTTTTCTTTTTACGCTCACAGTTACCACTTCGCAAACTGTCCTCACCTGAACCCCCATTCTCACCGGCCTCATTATCAGAGTCCACTGTCTCCTCCACCTCTATCTCAACCATGTCATTCTCTAAGTCTGCTTCTGTGTAACTAGTCTTCCTCTCCTCACTGAGTTTGATGTCTGTGTCAATGTCTCTCCTGCCCTCTAAGAAGGGTCCAGGCGATGAGGAACTGTGAATGTCCTTGTGACCATGCGGAGGTTCAAGAATACCACGTTTGAACAGAGACTGAGAGTCCTGCACAGATGATCTGAATGCCACTGGACGGATGATTTCACCAGCTTCTAAGTACCCTTTTTCTTCTTCTTGAGATCTTTGTCCAGGAGCTGTAATATACATTGAAGTTAGTTATAAATGTGCTGTTGAAACAGACTTATCTGCACATTTTTTATCTGTAATTTCTATTTGCTTTGTTTATTTTTTTGCATTGTTAACTTATTTCTAACTTTTAGTAGAGCATTGTTTAATTCGTCTGAAACACCTGCTTTTATTATAGTGATAAGACAATTTGTACTTAATATTTATATATTTCATAAATAACATTTCTAAAAGGAAATCTTTTTGTTTCAAATATATGGATAATTTTGGCTGAATGAATATTATCAACACCACTACTTAGTTGCTTTAAGTATACATTTTGGGTTAGAAAAAGATAACATAAAAAGGGATTTTACAAAAAAAAAATATTTGTATGTATAGTTTACTAGATAGAAACCCAATTGTAATTATAGGTCTGTTTACAGAAATTTGGTCCACCATTCACACTTTTATTATAAGTATTATTATAATTATCATTTAAAAAATTTTAGTGCTTGTATTTTATACCATGATTTATTAAAAATATTATCCTTCACAATAATATAAACATCAAGTATGGTGTAACTTCAAGTCAATTTACCTTTATCCTTGTTTATCTGCGGTAAAAACGGTGGAGGTTGTAGGAAGGGTGGTCTCAGTAAACCTGGATGACTTGGGGGAAGTGATCCCTGTGGTACTCCCATGAATGGACTCCAGAGAAGTGGCCAGCGGTAGAGCTTGGCGACATCTGGGTTGGAAAACTGTGCGAGAAAGGCATTATACTTTGCAGGATCTTGCAGATGTCTGTTAGGACTGGTAGGGGAAGATACCGGGGAGGAACTATTTGCTGCTTCTTCTGGACTAGTCGGCTGGATTTCTGGATGAGGCGAGGTAGTTGTTAGCTGATTATCCTCAACTCTGTCTTTTCCCGAGTCTGGATTCTGCTCCGGACACTTCTTGTTGTCTTGCCCCAGGATGCTACTGATGGAGAACCTGGCTCTCTTCTTTGGAGGAGGTTCCAATGTAGGCTTGGTTGGACTTATGGATTCCCTCGAACCAGGAGACTTACTACCACTGCTACACACTGAAGTCTCATGAACACTATTGCTCACCTCCATGGCTCAACACCAATACAGTCAATAAATATATAATTTACCGTAAACAAATGTAGATAGAAACGATACAACAATTAGTGGTTATGTCAATTATACTGTTAACATTCATCAACTATATTCGTTTCTTTATATTCCTCAATTTCCACAAGTGTACGAGGCTACCAACGAATCATAGTTTCTGCAAGTCCAGTGTTACTCCAGTGAAACATTGTTGATGCACATTGACAATGTCAATAGAATGGTGTATCTTCTTACGCAAATATAATATGTCTATTTCTTCTCAAAGTTCCACCTTATTCCAAGACACGGTGTAGGAGATATGATAACCAGTCCCTTCTGTTGGCCTCCATTTATAGGATCAGCCTGGTTGCCAGTCCTTTTACAGGTGCCTCTGAATGGGCTGTCCTCAATTAGCCCACAATCACAGAGAGTCTTTCCATTGGCTGACCCAATCGTTTTCAATAAAAGCAGGCGTGGAATTCTTGGTGACAAGGAATGGTAATGCTAAATACTTGGAGACTGCCCCCCCTCTTTTTAACCCCCCCCTCCTTTTTTACCATACAGAGATAATATCACACTGCAGTCATTTATTCAGTGTTCACATAATAGGCTTGACAAACGAGTTCCCTTGTTGTAGTGCAGATCTAAGGACCAAACCACTGTGCATAATTAGGTGTACTTGCCCGCCCATTTAATCTGCTTGGTGCCAGCTCGAATTTTGTGGACTGTTAATAGCGACTGTATTGAAAGTAGTTTGTGAGTAGAATGTTTGTGTCTTTACTTTCTCCACTTTTCTCTATTCAATCACTCAGGGGGAGCTCATTTCCAAGCAGCCAATTTTCCCCAAATTGATTATAATTGAGTTATCTCATTCTTCCTTTTCAAAAAACCATCCTTCTAGATTTGAATTGGATGGCTTTTAAAACACAAATTCAATTTTGATGACAGTTGCTCCTATTCATATGAATTTATTAAACATACACACCTGGTTTGGTTTCAAGCTGAAGTAAACGGTTGAATATGACAATAAAGTGGGTAGTTTCATAAACGGCGTTGTTGTGTTTTTTATCTATCAATAATTGTCTGAAATATGATGAAATTTTAACGAAATACTGGTTCTGACAAACTCTGACAGTTGTTATTATCACCAGGAAGTTGGTCCATATATATTTTGATATTTATTAAATCACAAGCCAATCAAACCTGAGACTCACGTTAACTTCATATCTTATATCTTTTGTCTTGTTATGTAATTTTCCGTGAATTGTTTGAAAAAGACAAATAAAAAGCTTGGTCTCCCTGACGTCCTTGATTTCCCCCATTCTCCGTTATTTCTGCACCTTGATTTTATTGCATTCTTAGCTTCATTGAAGACTTTCATTAGCCAAAGGGTTAACAGTGTGATTCCGGAATGTTTTCTCTTTCAGAGAAAAGTAAGAGTTTATTAAAGCCCCAAGTTATTGCTTTTGTTGGCCACCAGGTCACAGTTTTTGTATGGCCATGTTATTGTATAGTTTTAAAAAAAAAAATAAAACAAATGTCTAAATTCACCAGATCTATCATGATCCTTTGGTTGGGGTTCTCCTTTGGTTCTTTAGTAAGTTCCAATTGAGATTTACAACTGTTTAATATTTTCGTTACGTTGTTTAACATACTGCGTTGCATCGTAGCTTTCCACAAATATCAAACAGGCACGAACCAGTCAACAGGCATACATTTCAGGAGATGTCTCAGTACCTTCAGAAGGTAGTCCAACTACAGACATAAATTGGTGTACCTTGGTTTTCTCGGAAGTGAATCCCCCGGTTTCCCTCCTTCCCCCACTAATATATGATTTTCCACAGTGTTGCATTGGTTACATTCACTGTGTAAACTGAACCACTGTGGTCCCTTTTATTTTGTGTTAGTAAGCTACATTCATTACTCGTGTTAGTGTTAATACATATTTTAAACGAAAGAAATCCACATAAGAATAGTGAATACAATAATAAAGCTCCTTTGTCCAAGCTGTATCCAGTTGAAAAGGGCTAGCACGATACACCAAATGTAATTATGTGTAATTGGTATTTTATGTAACACACTACTACCTAACTAAAATATTGAGGCAAAATAATACAAGATGTTCCTGAAATCAGAATTCTCAAAAACCCTACAACTTGGAATTTTGTCATTCTATTCAAGCCTTGTATCAGTCATTCCCCTTATGTTGACCCACACATTTTGAGAGGGGGTGGGGTGCCAACAGACACAGATAAGAGTAGTCTAAATAATAGAAACATCGTCTAATTTGTAAATTAGGAACATTTATTGTTCAAATGACACCTATAACTGAAGAGTTGCAAATGGGCAAAGCACATTGGAACTACAGAGATTGTCATACACTTCTGCTACTGATTCTACTTTCTGCTTGATAAATATCTTCTCTGGATATTTCTTTGGTACAGGGGACCTGCTTCTACTGATCAACAGTCTGATAATATTCTACAGGTGTGAAGACAGGTAAATCTACTGGTTGAACTGTTTTATTTATTTCTGTTACAAAGAGCACCGAAGCTGAAGTACACAGTATCTCTAGATTTATAAATTATAATCGAAATTGAACTTAACAGAAGCAGCAATAATTAAACATGTAACTGTGAGTATCTCCCTCTGTTAATCTTGTACAACATTTACTACTCTATTTTCTGCTGTGTGGTTTGAAACAAGATTAAATAATATAATAAGTTGCAGTGATTAATTTAATTAAACTTAAGTGAATTTTAAATGCATGTTAATCAAAAGACGGTAAATTGGAGTGTTTAAGTTAAGTGTGACATACATTTAATACTTGATTTGTTTGTATTGTTTGCCATATTGGTATTATTTTTATATTTTTATATGTCTACTATTTCAAACTTAAACCTGGACATATAGACCTCATATTGAAATTATTAGGATCTTGCAAACAGGTTCTGTTGTTTACATATGGTTTCTACAATACACCATATAACAAGTGACGTCATTTGTAAGCACCTGTCAACGCCATCTTGGATTAACAAAACACGGTGGAAATACTTAAACGTAAAATTTTAGGACCAGACAAAAATATTGTTTACCCATGTAAAAGTAAAATATATTCATTGATATATTTCTCATAAACCAAGCATTTTTATGACCACTGGTAGAGCTTTGTAGATGAAAGAATTTGAAAGTCCTGAGTATAACTAGTATATAACTATTTTTACATTACTTTTTCGTGTACCATTTAAGAATGGTTTTAAAGATATTATATTTGAAATAATTTCATAAAAGTACGTGTAATTATCTGTACAAACACAATAAAACAAGTGAATCTTTATCATTCGTGATAGAGCAGCAACCAAAGGTTACGTGGTGTATACAACTTCAGTCAATAGTAAAGAAATGTTTTTAGTGTAAAATTTCATTATTTATTGCTTCAAGACTGGAAATGATTGAGGCAATTCATAAACCCATTTCAAGAAGTTTTGGGTTGGGACAAGATATAACAAAGTACATGTGTACTCGAGTGACAGTGGGTTGTGAACTCTGACCCTGACTGCTTGTGATTCGATAACGTCTTCCTGTATATTCTGGTTTAACTGGTGAAGTTAATTGAAAACCAGACAATCTCTCCCACAAAGCTATTTGTGCAGAGTGAATCCTTCATTGAAGTAAAAGGTTGAGGGGGGATAAGGTAGCTGGTAAGGTGACACCTCCTTATTGAAGTGGGGAGGGGGGGGGGGGGGGGAGCTAGTTAGGGTCGTTGATGGGTTTCCCAGCTAAAGCAATTATGTCATTTTTAGTAGGCTTTGTTACATGGTCATTGTTGACTAGTCCCACTACATAATTGAATTCACTCTAATTTAACGAAATATATTCAAAGACTGTCTCAGGTTTCACTGTAAACGCTTTAATTAGAGTTTGGTTGAAAGGTTAATATGGCTGGGAAAATGGAGGAACAATAAACCTGCTAAATCTGATACATACTGGCTCTTTACTTTAAGACCTGATAAGGAATCTCCGTGAGCTCAAATTGATTTCCAAACTGCAAAATGAGCACTATACATATAAATTGCTTGTGTACGTATATAAATACTTAAATACTTAAGCATTCTTAAGTTTAATAGGCATTTGTCTATGGTTGAAATCTTCCTGAAAACTCCCTATTTTAAAAGACTGCCATGTTTTGAACACTTTACTGAACATAGTGTCAATCAAACAAGATTTAAACACACAGTAGACGTATTGACGTTTAATGACAGCAGTAATTTCAAATGTCAAACTAATGTCATCGAATCCTAACAAAATCATACAGATTAGTCACGAATTTGAATCTGTGAGGGAGCAAATAAAAGACTACAAAGATATTTGTCATTATTTTAATACACCTAATTTTGCATTAATTTGGGAATAAAATCCCATTCTTCCATTTGTTGTCAAAATTTACATCTAATCTTGTCTGAGCAATAATGCTTTAAACTGGTTTCAATTTGTTTAAGCATTAAAAGAAATGGTTAATATTCGATTTAAGCGACGTAAAATAGGTATATAATTAGAGTTAGATGACATAACATGGTTAATTTTTCTGTTATAACAACTCTGAGGCTATGTACATTCCCCTAAAATTGCTCCAGGGTTATGTCCTAGTAACCATATTTGTCGGGGTGCTGTCGTCCAGGGCATTGTCCGTTTACTGGTTTGTGGCCATGGCTTGCAACTTGCTTTGCAGAATGTAAATTTACAGTGCTACACTCGTAGATTTAAGGTGGTGCATCACTACCAATTTAGGTGACAGAATTCACAACAGACAAAGTAAATGGTTTTTTTTTTTCACAAATTTCCCCGTGTAACTTTTCGTCATTTGTGCAGAGGTCAAAGTTGGGGCGCTGATTCCAGTTACAAATTCCACTATCGCTCCCTTATCATTTATTTTATGTTGGTAAACTACATTCATAACTTATGTTTGTGTTATTGCATATTTTAATCAAAAGAAATCCACGATACAAAATGAATGAGGATTTTGTTTCCAGGTTATGTCAAATTAAGGCGACGAGATGTGACTGCAGTGTAAATCAATGTAATATAAGCAGTGTTTGGGAACTGACTGGATAATTCTGGATTCCGACTAGGCAGTCTTATCCCAAACCTGCTTCAATTTAGGTCAAACCAAGTAACTTTTGTAGCACAGAATATCAGGTGGCACGTTAGATTTGTAGAGGTACTAGTATTCTCGCTCAAGCTTGATTGCATGCAACTTTTAAGTAAGCTCCTGCGAACGGCCTATATAACTTTACATCCAATAATAGAAGAAATTTAATTTAGAAAAATATCTATAAGTGCCTTTACCTGTTTCTGAATTAAGTATTATTAAATGTACAAGTATAACCAACTCAGGAATTGGCATTAATAAGACGGTAATACAATTTTGTAACATCGCCCTGGAAACCAAAGAAACCAGCAAATTGGGTTTAATATTTACTAACTAGAATCAGATTTTATCAATAACATGTAGATAAATCTATATCTGTATCTACAACTCTATTGATAAGATCTGTATAAAATATTTCACCAAGTTTCCTCCTACTATAAGCTTCAGGTATTTAGCCCAAAAAATCTCTTACATATGTCCCTGCAAATACAAGGATATAGATAGCATTTTTCTGACAATTCAGATGAATTTTGAAACAAGTAACGTCATAACCCCAATTACACAAAGGTTAATCCCAAATGTGCCAAATAATTAATTCCGCAACCATGGTGGAGGTGGAGGCAATATACCAAAGCAAGAACCGTCCAATTGAAATGAGGGTTTTATATAAGGACTAGGTCAAAAGACCAGGTAAACCCATGGTGACACCTGCCAGATAGAATTTAGAAATTTAATTTCCCAATATTTGTAATCCCAATTAATGCTAAAGAAAGAAATATACCCAAGTAGGGGTATGCGAACTGGCCGACAAGGGTTACACGTGGTTATTTTGTGTGTATTTACATCATTTCATAAGGTAACAGACTCAATGCATAACATATATCACAAACTAAAAAGCTTCATTCCATAAATATGTCCCCTTTTCAATAGGTAAAGCTGTTGTTTCTATAAGGGCTAGATGTTTTGAGCAATATTCTTCATTACTTCTATTTTAATCACTCACGCCGACCATTAAGTGTCACATTCACCATATGCTTTATATGACTAACCAACACATATTCTTTCCAGACTACAAATATTTGGCCTTTAGTCCTTGGTTCATTGGAAGTCAGGCACAAGTCATGTCCACCCAGTCGTGTTCGTGCGAGAACGTATGAAGTGATTGTCACTGTGATATATGCATATAATAAATGCACTTTACAGAACTGCAGTGTATCAGAACACGATTCATGGGAGATTTACTCGAATGTCAGCCATCCTTGTGGCTTCCTGCTAATCACGTGATCAGCACAAATCCAGCTGAAATGGATTTTCCATGCCAGTAGACTTCTGATTACTCACAGCGTGTGAAACTCCAGATCTCATTCAAATCTCGCACGCATGTGCTTCACTCTCGATTTGATGCCTTCAAAAGAAGTGAATGTTTCACACGAAATCGGGGATGCATTGGCTGAAAACAAAGTTCTGCATTCTGTTAACACTACACAAAACCACACAGCAAATTAGCTGTGAAATTTTAAATCAGAAATAAGTGATTTAGCAAAATCAAGTTTGTTACTTTGCAGAATTATGGTGTTTGGCCTGTCAGACAATTTGATTCTTCCCACCTTCCTGTGTGTAAGATGGATGTTATTGTCACAATGTAAGTGTCCTATTACTGGTGACGTCAGTGCAGAAAAGACAAAACGTTTCAAATGATATCAAATTGAGGCTTGGTTATGAATTAACCTTGTCAAATATCCAGTGGGGTTACAATTAATGTATATCATCGATATCATTATCGCTTTTGTTGTAATGAGAAGAAAATTAGGTTTGGGAGAAGAAATAGTAATGATGTGCATTATCATTTATACAATAATTAATATAATAAGGTGATACATAAGGTTTGGATATCATCCACCTGTCACAATATTCAGTCAACCTATTACAGTACTGTTTTATACCACATATTAACTATCATAAGGCTCCATTCACACTGGTGTCTTCATCATTTGAAATCCAATATTCTATTACTGACAGAACACATACATCTACCAAGGCATGTTATGGAACTTTCAGGACTTTTTTATATTTAGATTATAAACCAGATCATTCCCAAAAATGTAACCATTTCTTCAACTGGCTAGGCCTTAGCCACATAAAAATTTCTTGAAACTCCAGTCATTGCTTTTGGAGTACTGTCAACCACAAAACCAGTCATTGAAAAGGAGACCTTTGAAATACCAAGATTTTTTTCCATCAAGAGTATAATCTATATCTAAACTTAAATTTAATCACTTTTTCCTTTGATCAAGTTTACTCCCATAAAAATGCAAAAAAAAAAAAAAAAGATCTGTTCAATAATTTGGAGGTGTTGAAAACACAGATTAACAAACAGACATATGGACACATACGAAAACATAACCTTCTGGAAGAGGTAAATATGTGGCACGAGTATTGTGGCTTCATGTGTTACTGAAATCATAATACATCAACATCTAATGTGACCTCTTGCTTCTCCATAAATATGTTTAAATTATACACGCAATTATGTGTACAAGTTAATTGTACTTATTAAAAAACAAACATATGAAACATACTCGTAACTATACAAGGGACCTATACACATCTATTATATTTCATCTAAATCCTTAAATTTCCTGGTGGTCTGGACACCAATACAAATAGAGCTGTCCCCCTTATTCATCTTTTGTAAGGGGCAAATATCTGTATGTACAAGGTTCAACAGTGTACAGCTAAGCATGACAGAAAATTGTCAGTGTATGTATACTTTTAGAACTAACTCGTGTTGACACTTTTTGGCCGACTTTTTCCACACGCGCTTAACGTGTTTGACCTTTACTTTTGGTCTGAGGCAAACATAACGATGGCTCGAAAGACCAAGACAACTAATAATTTGATGAAAATTTAACCGAGGGTGGTTCATTACTGTAAATAATCGATGTAACCTCAAACTACATTCCATCAAAGATTGCTGTTTTTATTAAAACATAGGCAATTAGCTCGGATTAGATCTCAAATAAGCTTACTCAGTTTTAGGATTAAGCTCAAAAGCTATCTGTTCAGATGAACTGACGACAAACTGATACTGTTTAATTGTATTTAACTCTTTTATGTTTCATTTGTAAGTAAGTAAGTAAGTAAGTAAGTAAGTAAGTAAGTAAGTAAGTAAGTAAGTAAGTAAGTAAGTAAGTAAGTAAGTAAGTAAGTAAGTAAGTAAGTAAGTAAGTAAGTAAGTAAGTAAGTAAGTAATTTACTACTACTACTACTACTAATAATAATAATAATAATAAAGAGGTACAGGAAGTTTTAAATGGGTTGAAGAATATTTACTGATACTGTACTCATTTGGGGCATACAGATATTGTTCAGAAAGGTCAGATTCATAAAAGAACTTTCCTTAAAACTTCAGCTGAAACCTAAGTTTTGTCTGAGAATTTAAGTCTGTTTTGGGCTTGCTTTCAGTGAGGATCTCACTGTGAGTTCAGAATGAGGATATCATTGACTCAGATATGATATTGTTACGAGTCCAGCTACATAACACTTAATAACTTTTATTTATTCTACAGCAAAAAAAAAAAAAAAAAAAAAAAAAAAAAAAAAACAACAAAAAACCAGCCTACCTAGAAATACAAATGTTATGTTATGTTGGCATAGCATCTATCAGACACAGTTCATTGAAGACGTTGTTAGATTGTACATGTGCAATCATCACAGTGGGTATCAATACAATAACCTGTCTATTCTTATAATGTTAGTTTGTGAGTGACACTGGGACCATAACAAACAACCCATTTTCTTGTGTGGTGCATTTATTAGTTATTTCATCCATTCGCTCACATTAGTATTGTTTTACAAAATTACTGTCACCACGCACATGTCACAAAGGTAATTAGGTAATCTAAAACTAAGCTGTCCTGGTGGAGTAGGTGAGATACAGAAAAAAAACCCAGAACAACTCAGATATATGCAGTCATCCATCAAGTTTAGAAACAATTCTTTCTGACCAATTAAAGTGATTTTTTAAATAGAAAATAACTACATATGATGTATAAAATGGTGTAATTTCTCGGGGAACCTTTAAACACTTAGTTAAGAATAAGACTTAGTCAAGACTTAAACTGCAGCCCAGTGAGTCTATTTTTAAGTCTGAAGCCATGGAAGGGCTAATCAGCTTACATGCTGGCCACGCCATAACACGGAAGCTGTATGATATGCGTTTCAATGCAATTTTCTTAATTACAGGCCTTTATCCTGGAAAACTGGGAGATCGTGGACTATTATCTTCCAGAGGAATGAAAGCCTAGCCTCCCATTTGCTGTCTTCCATTTGTCTTAATTTCCTGTCCTCAGCCGGCTGCTATCTGAATTGAGAAGCCCAGCCCTGCTAATAGGGTAATAGCTTACTGACGTGGCTTGTTTCACACACAAATTGTCTCAATTTGTGAAGAAGCAGGAAAAGACAGTGGATCTATCAGGGCTTTTGTTCTGTATTCCTGCGCCCTGTCAACAGATCTTTGCTGCTGATGGTTTTTTCCCCTCATTAACTAGGACATATATTGATACACTTGTCATTAGCCTGTCTCTCAGACTCTTTATCTGAAACTAGCCTTGCACTGTCAGTATTACTTGGTATTGACAACAAATGGGATACACAGAGAGACGGTCCTGTGATGATCTTAGTTACTGAACGGGACGTTAAGTCACAGTAAGTGAGACATATACAGGAGGAATGTGTAACGATCCTGGGAGATTTTTTGGTTTAATTTCTTTAAGGTTTATAACATAGATTTGTTTTTGTCCATTCATCAGCACAGTTGACCAAGTTATATTTGGCGATGCACGGATTGAGTTATAATAAGAGATTAAAGCCATTTGTTTATTTTAGCTACATGAATGTAATCTTAGACACTAACACACATTCTAACATGACGAGGTGCGCAGAAATGAGTTTCAGTTTTATGCGCACACATTTATCTGACAACACTCGCACTGCTCTTCCTTCCTGTTGCTATGTTATTTTTATTTATATTTTATTGAATATTAAATATTCATTGAATATTAAATATTATACAGTATATTTATATTAAATATTCCTGTATCACGAAATTTTAAATCTGCGGTTGTAAGGTACATGGATGGAATAGCCGGTTGTTAAGGTCACCACAATATAAACAAACATACCTGAAACAATTTATTCCTTGTAAAATTTAAAAAAATAAAAAAGTCTCTTAAATAAGCTTAAATGTCATGTTAGAATAGAAATAATCCACTCGTGATGATGGTTTTACACAGCATTTAACCATGGCACTTCCGGTAATAATTTTACGAAGCCGAAGGTTAAATGCTGTGTAAAACCATAATCACGAGTGGATTATTTCTACATGAGTGGTGAACAATTTGGAGTTTCTTGAAAAAAGTTTCAATTTACTATCCATAATATTTTAGTTTCCATTTAATTTCCATAACAACGCTCGGATGTACTTTTCTTGAAAAATATTTGTAAGTAGTTTCAATGGAAACAAAACTTGAATGCATTTTCTGGAGAGGTAACACACATGTAAAAAGACTCAACTAATTAAATTTAAAATCAAAATTATTATACGGTATCTTTCTATTTCAAACCATATCAAACAAACGGAGATGTTGTACTATCTGAGGCCCCCCTCCCCCCTTTTCAGTAAAATAATTTGATTTCATGTATTGCACAAAAGTATGTTCAAATCCATCTCGTGTGAAATTGTAGGATTCACTTTAGTCTTGTCAGACCATTCTTCTCAGATATGGCCTTATTTGTTAGATGGGATTTAAACTCTTAACTTTGCCCTTTATGTTTAAATATTCCACATATATTTAGATCCCTCTCAAGGCTATCAAATCACATCAAGGTAAACAAACTCTTCACACAAAGTGTGAGAACATCCACATTAAACAATTAGTCAATAATTAGCTAGTATCATCCATTAGTTGTTCATGTGAATGTGTAAGCAAATGTAATTAATTAAGAGGCTTTAGAAGCCATTTTTGTTCACTCAGATTTCTAAAAGAAAAGAACATCCATTTGCCGTCTTTTTTCTCTCTTTTCATATGACATTTTTGATCACAACCAAAGAAAGGCGAAACATGTGAACAACCACCTGTATTCTAATAGTAAGATTTCTTTTGACACTAACAGTCAGAAACCTTGATATTCGTTTATGGCATTTGGAGGCTATGAAATTGTCTTTGGTTTGTATCCTGCATACATGGATCAGTGTGCTTAATTGTAAAAGGTTTTATCATCAAAGAGGTGGCATGTAAATCGTATTGATTTTAGGTTAGAATAATTCTTACTTTCAGTTACCCTTATATACGACGGCATCATCTTGTTCCAGTTGATATTAAGAATGCAACAAGAGATTGAATAATCTGTTCTGCTATCAGCTCATTCTTGTTTCTTAAGGTAACCTTTAATTTAGGTCTACCAGAGCGGAGTGATCTTAGCATTGAAATTAAGATCATCCTAGGGTTACGTAAAAAGTGTAATGTAATTGTGTACCGTTTTTTTTTTCGTAGTAAATAGTCAAAGAAGTAATAAAGTTAATACCTCTAAAACTCTGCCCTTTACCCCAAAATTGTTTGAATGGCTTTACAGTGTTTTGGTTACTGTATTATATGGGAAAGTTATTTTGTAACCAGTACTTAGCCAGACCTGCCGTAGTAGTGATGGTAGTTGTGGCAACAGAAGTAGCAGCAGGAGTAGGAATAGTTGTAGCAGTTGCAGTAACAGAAGTACCAGTAGTTGTAACTGTACCAGTAGTAGTAACAGTACCAGTACAAGCAGCAGTAGTAGATGAAGCAGTAGTATCATTTCTAGTACCAGTACTAGTAGTTGTAACAGTACCAGTAGTAGTAACAGTACCGGTAGAGGTAGCAGTATAGATTTAGCAATAGTAGCACTTCTTGCACCAGTAGTAGAGCTAATAGCAGTACCAGTAGTAGAAGCAGTACCAGCAGTAGAAGTTGTATCCATGTTTCATTGATATGCCCTCAATGGTAGTGGCTGTACCCTTATTCACCAATATGCCTTAATCAGTGAATAAATCCAGACAGGCATAATAATAATCAGGTAAATGAAATCTACCCATTTGTACTGATTTCCCTTCCGTGTATAATGATATACCCTACATCAGGGACTAATTTTAACCCATGTATACCCTACATACGTGCATAGAATCTACCCATTTGATTGGTGTTTCCCCAATTCAGTTACTAAAATCCACTCATGTAAACTGATATACAGTCAAGTCAATGAAAAAAAATCGATATGCTTGTGTGAAGAGATAGGTTTTGAGCTTCCTTCTGAATGAGTGGAGAGAAGTGGCCAAACATACATCATCAGGCAAATCATTCCAAATCGTTGGAGCGTCATAAGCAAAGCTGAGGCCAAAATGCTTAGAAGACTTATATATTGAAGTGGCAAAGTGGGGGACCTCAAGGAACACACCATCAGCTTGGCTTTTGAGTGTGTTGTAGACACTTTGTCTGGGTTTACGAAAAGGTGCAAAATATTTTGGATGACCACAATTTAGGAACTTGTACACCAGCAAGGCAGTCTTAAATATGGAGCGGTGTCCAATAGGTAACCAATGGAGAATCTTCCTGACAGGAGTGATGTGTGAGTAATTGTCATCATTTCGTGTCTTTGCTCTTAGTTCTACATTTTTTAGTCGTATACATACTTACTAACAATATTCTTCGAAATGCATTTCTTGCATTTTGCCGTTTACCTGATACTGAGCAGCATCAGAGTCTGTGACTCATCTGAACCAATCATGCATTCAGGCCATCCTGTGATCATTGAGACGGGGATTCACCCATGTGTAGATAGCATCAATTTTGCCTATCTGGCTTTCCAGGGTCACTGTCGAAGGGTGACACATAGTTTCCGGAATGTAAGTCCGTGGACATCATTGCTCCTAGCTCTTTCGGGTGATATCAGTCTCAATCCAGGCCCTGGTTCTAGATCTCTTAATGGTTGTCTTCTCAACGTTAGATCTATCAGAAATAAATCGGCTTCCTTTCTGGAGTTCATCAAAGACAACACTGCTGATCTTATAGCTGTCACTGAGACATGGCTCAGGCCAGAGGATACTGAAAGTTTTATCTCTAGTATCACACCTCCTGGTTATAAGTTCACTCATGTACCTCGAAATGTCAAGAAAGGGGGCGGAGTTGGCTTTTTCATCAGGGAGGACCTGAGTTTTGAGCAAGGTTCAAAAAACAGTTCTCAGGCTTTTGAAAGTATCTCCATTCAGATTAGCACTGAGGGTGCTAAATATGTTATATTTCATGTAGTCTATAGGCCCCCAAATCTCTCAAAGTCGCAGTTCCTGGACAAATTTGGCATGTTCCTCGAAGGTGCTGCTTTATCAGGCTATGAAAATATTCTCCTTGGTGATCTTAATTTTCATCTGGATAAACATGACACCTGGACACTGAAATTTCATGATATCCTTGAGCAATACAGTTTTACACAACTTGTCAATACACCCACACATATTCAGGGTCATATTTTGGATGCTCTATGTGTGAGGGATTCCTTCTCCTGGGCCATTAGTCCCAAAGTTACTGGGGGACTATCAGACCACCAGGCAATCATATTCAGCTTTATCTTCCCTGTCAGAGAATCCTGTAAGTTTCAATGTGTTCCCATCCGTAAAATTCACAAGATAAATATTTCAGATTTTAGAATGGATATCCTGAAATCCGACCTCATTAGATGCCCATACAAAACTGCCAGTCGTCTTAGTCATCAATACTTTAATACTTTGAGAAGCCATCTTGACAAGCATGCCCCAATCATGAAGGAAAATATACCGAGACATGCCGAGACTGGTTTCATGAACTGTGACATCCTCAAAGCAAAACGACTCAAGAGGAAATATGAGCGGGCATGGCGTCGTGAAAACTCAGCCAGTAATCGTAGCCAATACCGGGCTGCAATCAACCACTATAATTTCCTGCTTGAGAAGTCCAAATGCAATCATTATTCCAACATTGTGGCTGAAAACCAAGGAAATCCCAAGGCTCTGTGGAACTGTTTCAAAAAGATCTTACACAGGTCCTCTGTTGCTGTTCTACCAGACTACACAAATAAAACCGACCTTGCGAACACTTTCTGTAAGTTCTTCTATGACAAAATCCTCAAGATAAGTTCCACACTGCAGTCATCAATACCATCTTCAGTTACCAGACCCAGCCCCACTAAAAATACTCTGTCCTCTTTCACACCTGTGTCTGAGGAAGAACTACTCACAATTCTAAAGTCCTCACCATCCAAATCATGTGACCTTGACCCGATTCCGACGTCACTGGTCAAGGAGTGTGCTGATATTCTCATCACCCCCATCACTAAAATTGTAAATTATTCAATCACAGAAGGTAGTTTCCCCAACTGTTTTAAGATGGCATATGTCACCCCCTTCAAAAGAAGCCGAGCCTTGATAGAAATATCCTCAAAAACTACAGGCCGGTGTAACGCCATATTTTACACCCCTGCCATATTTTACACCCTTTCTTTGATCTTTTAGGGGGTGCATTATATGGCAATCATATTTTACACCCCTAACAATGGGGGGTTAAGGGGGTGTAAAATATAGCTGCCATATTTTACACCCCCACCAAAAGTTACACCCCCTACCAGTCCATACAGAGCAAATCAATGGGGGATTAGGAGCAAACCCTTTAATGGTTAGATTGCAATTGAGTTTGGAAAATGTCTATTGTCTAACCACTGCTTAGAACTTGATTTGTTTCACTTTTGGGGTATGACAGAAACTCCATTAGATTATGATACGTCTATTGTCTATTGACTCTTAACTTGATTTGTTTGGCTATGTATATTTGACTTGGTAAATGGATTAGTCTTAGCTTTGCCTTTTCTTTTAGCATTCTTTTGAACTTGATTTGTTTCACTTGTGGTTGAGTGACTAGTCAAGCTAACAGGATTAATAAGTATTGTTGAAAAACCTGTTTTAAGCTGTTTGGGGAGATACAACTCCTCCATGATAATGTTACATAAATTCCTTTCATTTACACAAGCTTGTATGGTTTATATTATATTTAGAGTAAAAAGCATTCTTGAAGAATTTTATTATACCATTATTATTACATAGAAAATTGTAAAATACCATTGTTAATAAAATACTGTGAGATACAGTAACATTCAATGTGCTCAGATATCATAAAATACATTTCAATATTCATGGGAATTACTCATATATTACAACAGTTCAATTAATTTATGTACATATGTCATTTTTGCTTGTTCATGTCCCATCTGGTAATCCTGGTAACATAACTAAAGACAAGTCACAGCTAAAATGAAATTACACTAACATAGAAGAAGAAGCCAAATCCAAATAGGGTGACAAGTAAGAAATCCCATCTAATTTCTAGCTTCTAGATGATAAGCCACAGCTAAGTTGGTCAATGGACCCATTTAGTTCATTATGTGATATAAATCCAAGCAAAAGAGACAATGCATAGATTATCTAATTAACTAATCACTCACTAATCCCAGGTGAGAAGCCACAGTTAACTTAAAGCCTTGTACATGGTTGCACATCTATTGGTAAGATTGTAATCAAAGGGCTGTGGAAACTTGAGACAACAATAGGGATAATTGCAATTAGGGACTAGCCTAGTGAATACAAATCAACAACAATGGTTTGGCCTCTCATATCAAAGGAAAATATATAGAAATGATTTTGTCCCACTGTATTAACACTATATATATTTTATTTCATTCGGTTTATTAATCTTAGACATTTGTGAATTAACTGAAAAGTCACTGGATAATAATTAGCTATTATTAATTAGATGTGCCATCAAATATTTTAAAAATGTAGATCTATTATTATTTAGATGGGCCAGCAAATATTTTTAAAATGTTTAACAATTTGTAAGCAAAGGAATTATTGTCTTTGAGTTTTAATGCTTAATTTGTGGCTGTTTGTAGTTGTTGAACTTCACTTATTTCATAAATATAGCAACTGTAAAAAAATCCACAAAGGGGTGTAAAATATGGCAAGGGGGTGTAGAATATGGCAAGGGGTGTAAAATATGGCAAGTAAACTTGACATATATTACACCCCCATGCATTTTATGTGGGGTGTAAAATCTGGCGCTACACCGGTGTCAAACCTCAGCTTTATATCTAAACTTATTGAGAAGGTGGTGGCAAAACAGCTAAATGAATTTATTTCGCACGAGGGGCTCTTAAATGTCAACCAGTCTGCTTATAAGAGTTCCCACTCCACTGAAACCACATTGTTGAAGATTCAAAATGATATAGCTCTCTCAGTGGACTCAGGAAAGGCAGTGGCCCTAACATTATTAGACCTATCGGCGGCGTTTGATACGATTGATCATTCTCTTTTATATGACTGCTTGCATGACTGGTTTGGTCTGGATGGTACTGTTTTGTCATGGATCAAATCGTATCTTTCAAACCGTAAACAAAAAATTAAAATAGGTGATAGTTTCTCTGAGGCGGTAATTCTCCCTTTCGGAGTCCCCCAAGGTTCTGTACTGGGTCCTCTCCTTTTCACCCTCTACACTAGTCCCCTCAGTCAACTTATTTCAAAATTCAATGTTACTCATCACCTGTATGCCGATGACACCCAGATCTACCTAGCAGTTGACTCCAGGAATTTTGACTCTAGCATGGAAGAGCTGACCGAGTGTCTCAAGTCTGTACAGGAGTGGATGGACGGTGTCAAACTAAAACTAAACCCAGAAAAAAACGAATTTATCATTATAGGTCAAAAAGCTATCAGAGAGTCGCTTGCACCAAATTTCCCTGTTCCACTCCTCCAAAACAATATCTCTCCCCGTCGGTGGAAGTAAAAAATCTGGGTGTTATTTTCGACTCAGACAACTCCTTTGACAATCATGTTGCCAAGGTTTGCAGAGCATGTTACTATCATCTTCGTGATTTGCGACAAATTCGCAAATTCCTTGGAGTTGAGACAGCAATACTTCTGGCAAATGCTAAGGTCAGTAGTCGTCTAGACTACTGTAACTCTTTACTCTATGGGGTAAGCAAGTCCAACATAGCCACACTATAGAGAGTCCAGAATGCTCTTTGCCGCATCATCTTCAGACTTGACAAAATGAGTCATGTTACACCCTTTTTGAAAAAAATCCACTGGCTCCCAATTCAACATCGCATCCTCTTTAAGTATAATCTTTTGGTATTCAAGGCTATTAATCTTTCAGAGCCCCCGTATCTTTCAGCTTTAATAAGATGGAGCAGTCTCACTCATGGCAACATGCTGTCTATCTCCTCAACCCGCCCTAAGAAGCACATGGCAGGCGTGGCTTTGCAGTAGCTGCACCAGCTGAATGGAACAAGCTGCCACAGAGTGTCAGATCTCAGCAAACAATAGATGGTTTCAGAAACCAGCTATAGACCTACTTGTTTAGGCTGGTATACCCCCCACCTTAGTTATACCCTGGCGGGCGCTTTTTAGATGTCGACCCATGCCTCTCCCTGGACTCTCCCTTGTTGGACTCAAGCGCATTAGAGGATTTGTATCAATTTTGCGCTATATAAATCCTACTACTATTATTATTATTATTAATGATATACCCTACATCACATGATGACATAATGATACACCCTACATCATTACATTTTGAAATAAAATACACTAATGCACAATGTTGTCCATTTCAAAGTGGTCGAAGTCATTTCAAAACCTAGGTCATTTTTGAAATGGCTTGGCCGTTTTTTTAAAACAACTAATAGAACCTCCTCCTGATTTTAAAACCATTTCACCTTAGCTAACTTGTGTTGTACAAGTGAAAGGATATATTTAAAATTCAAATTTAAGGGATACACCGTAGTGAATATATTTAATACAATAGTCTGCCTCCACTATTGTGAGACCAGTGTCTTTTGTTGATTTGTTTCACTCTTAAGACTTTTCCTTTTTATGCAATTCAGTCATATGTAAGTGAAACAAATTAACATGGAAAGAGACCTAGAACAATAAGCACTAATCCAATTAAGAAACTGTCAAGACCAGTGGCACACAAATCTTATAGTGGCTTTTATAAATAATATCAAAAAGGCATAAGCCAGACTTATTTACTTTGTTCAGTTAGGTTTTAAAATGGCCAGACTGTCTTTAAACCAAGTGGGGTTTTGAAATGGTCAGAATTTTGAAATGGTTAGCAGCAGACAAATGGAAACATGCTCTTAACATTTCTATAAATCAAGCTGGTGGTTTCTGTCTTGTCTTGGCTTTCTGTCTTACGAGTGAAATTTTGTCAAACGTCTCGAGTTTTCCTGCTATAACAAGTCTGGCCACTCTCTGCTGTTGGTAGGGGTCTCCTGTTCGTGCTTAATCTTCACATTTCTCATCAATTACAAGGAGACTCTTGATGGTGAAATCTAAGAGCTCAGGAAGCACACTTTTAATAAAGCTTTTCTCCTTTAGAGCCTCAGCTTTTGTCAGAAACAAAAGCCTTGACAGCAGTGTCTATTAAGCAGAAGTGATTTCAGAAGTGCTAGCTGCGGAGGCAGATTTGCCTGGGGATGTCATGTATAAAGAGGTAGAGAGATCTGTAACCGTATCTCCATGTCACGTGACACCAGCTCTGTGTCTCTCCTGTCAGTCGTAATCCCCTAGCAAAAGCTTTAAAATGACAACGTAGAACATAGAGCATTTAAAGAAATTTTTAAATAAAAAAATCAAACAGTGAAAATCTAATATTAAACTACTAAAACTAAGTTAAAGGGTCGTCATAATTTTTTTGACTATCTTTACCATACAAACTTGTATAGTCCTTGTAGGGCGATAATGTAATTCATGCTTAAAATCTGTACACAGCTGAATCAAAGCACAGCTGACAATGTTTTACTTTTGTATCAGGGATACTGACTGGTTGCAGATAGATTCCATCTTTTACTTTTTGTCTGTGCCAATATTTAAGCCCTGAACTTACTTATTAATCTAATCTACTGCTTTGCAGGCGCAATATTTTCCCCAAAAGGGGAACTCAGTGCGCTAACTTAACAGAATCATTTATCATAACATGATAAGGAGGGTCGAGGGACATTCAAAGTCAGTAATACGGAGATGTGGGTGTAACCAGGAGGGAAGGAGACTAAGTTGGGAAACTGAAATTGAAGAGGTGGGGTTTGAGGTGTTTCCTGAAAGATGCAACAGAGTGGCTATTTCTAATTTGGAAGGAGGAGTTCCAAGCAACCGGGGCATAGTGACTGAAAGAATTGAAAAAGTGTTTCAGTTTGGGGGTGCTTCGCGGTGTAGGGATGAATTAATTCTCTTAGGTAAACTGGTTGGCCCTGGTTTCTGTTCCTAATAGTTTTCACATCAACTCACTTGGCTGTCACCCCTAACCCATGAGGTGTGTGAGTTTCATTGAGAGCCCCTATCCTGATGTAGTCTTAACTACTGAAAGGGACATAAAACTCCAACATTGACTTTTGAAAACCCTTCAAGGAAAGTCCAATTACCAGTTGTATATACATGTATTTTTGCAGGGACATGAATGGAGTTCCACATGGCGCCTGGCCTTTTTTTTTGTCCCTGGATATTGAAACTTGTTGACTGTTTTTGTGTTATTGTGCCTTAGAGTTTGTTTAATAAAGGGGTGGAGATTATGCACTATAAACCTCCAATTAGAATTAAAATGATATTTGTAATAGTAAGTTTCTTCTATTCTTGAAACAATCTGTTCCACTGTTGCAAGTTTGCCCCCCCCCCCCCCCACCTGACTGCCTTTATTATGAAATCCTGAGACTCTCGATTAAGGATTGTGCAAAAGCATATCCTGTTCCAAGTATTTTTAGTTGTAAGGCAGTTAGCACTAGTGGTTGGCACGCTATATCAAATCTTTATGGTGATATAAGCTCATTATTTGGCAACTACAACTTATCTTGTACACCTTTCTGTAAAAAATGGGACTGACTGATCTTCTTCGAAGAGGTGATCAGTAGAGTCTTCCCTCGCCCCGTTCCTACACAAGAGTGGTCGGGCTAAGTGTTATGAGTAATCTTCATGAATAATTGGAGTCAAGAGCTGGTGATAAGCCTGTTCCCGTATTCACGAAAGGTCTTAGCCAGGGCTTAGGCTTAAAGTTGAGACTTTTGTCTTAACTTTTGCAGAAAAATTACTAAGACTTTTGTCTTAGTCTTAGCGGTATTCACAAAGTTAAGACTAGTCTTAGGCTTAAATAGGGGCTTGGCTGTAAATAAAGTATAATTATACAGAACACCTCGCTAAAGCAGTCTTTGGGAAGTTAAAATGTGGTAACAAGGTTTTCCATTTCAAAACAACACTTTTCCTTAGATAAAACACATTAAATGAAGGATATATGTCACCTATAGTATAGTTTGAATATAAAAGAAAGGTCACATGACACAGAAAACCACTGTGGTTATTTGTGAGTACCCTTTGTGAATACGGTTTTAAGACAAAACTTAGCTGAGACAAAAGTCTTAACTTTAAGATTGGATTAAAGCCTAAGACCTGGTTAAGTCTAAGACGTTTCATGAATACAGGCCCTGATCTTTTCAGCTGTAGCAAGAACCCTAGTTTAAATTTTGCTAGGTTTTGCGATAAATTGCAACAGTGCAATTGATATTATAAAACAGTATGAAATCCTGTCATCGGTAGAAACAAATGTCAAAGTTTTGAATGAGATTTGCAACATAATTTTCTGTCAGGAGTAAAAGAAATTCCTTCCGAGACACAGTTTTGTCCACATTATATCTTAAAATGACATAGATGGATCATTAGTTATTGTAAGTATAGTGATACAAAAAAAATAACAAATAACACCCTGCATGCATGTAAGCAATACAGATATTGCTAAAGATAAGAAAAATCTAGATAAATGACTGTAAGACGGTAGCACAAAAATAAATGTGACTGGAGAAAGGCTAAATTTAATCAAATGAAGACTAACAATCACTCATTACAGCAAATATCCCCATTAATTCTAGCTTTTGTTCCCCAAGCATCAGGTCCTTGGATAATTTGCTGTAAATCAGGGCCTCGACAAGGGAGTTGAATTTTAAATGATTACCCCTGCCTGTGGATAATTAAATGAGGGATAATTTGTTATTGGCCATATCACTTTGACTGGGCGTGAAGGATACAACAATAGTAATTTCCAGTAATTGTTATGCAAGTTCCAGTTTTCAGTCATGCTTAATATATTAACTTTCTGCTGCATTTTGTTTGGAAGTATAGTAGGTATCTTGTGTTATATTATTATTTTCATGTTAATAGTTGTGAAACAAAAATAATCTGCTTTTTATTGGCTTATCAAATTTTCCACAGCTTTTGATATCTCTGCCATAGTTTGTGTAATGATGCTAATTATTAAATATTGAGTTTCAGGTTAAGCAGAAACTTAAAGATAATGATGTTTTGAGTTGGAGGCTATACCGAGGTGACAGCTGAGTGTCACCTGCCACAGGTGATCTAATTGAAAACACAAGTCTCCAGCCTTAAACCCGCAGGGGGGAGCCAAAGGGTCAAGTCTCATCAATGACCAAATAAATGGACTCAAAAAACAAACATTGTGGTGATTGCACAAGGAAATCAGTTCGCCTGATTATTTCAGGAGTAAGGAAAAGTTAATGGAGCATGAATAACAAGAGTGATTTGAATACACACATAAAAATAGCAGTGACTGCATGCATCCTGTCTTATTATGTCTTATTAATTTACTAGAGTTTTTTTCGTATTATAAGAGGTCATTATCGTGTCACCACCAGAACCAATTTTGCAACTAAGTTCAGCCCCCTTTTGCGTTGTGAGTATTTGGCGTGATACTAACCAGTGTAATGATATGGTTTTACCAAATGAAAATAAAGTATCCAGTTATGGTTTAAAATCTCATATAACAACTAAGGTGGTATCAGCGCAACAACAACAACAACAACAGCAGCAGCAGCAATAACAACAATGCTAATAATAATAATAATAATCTGGTTAAATTTTCGGTTTTACCCTTGTTATTTGATAGACAATGTTTTGATAGTTTTTAGAGTACTCAGTTTGTTAGATAACACTAGTCTTGTTTGGCCAGAGGTGGAAACCCAACAAAGCACCAGTTATTAGATGCTAGATATTTTATTGAAACCCCTTTCAAGGAAGCTACTTAAAAACTGAACACAGTCTTAATAATATAACCTTGTGGTTTGGTTAATTCTAAAAAAATTATCTGCATTAAATAGAATATTTGGAACATTTTTATTTATGTCAATTTTATCATCACTATTGAACAAAAAATAATTGCCAGTTAAACAATTTTCATGGATTAATCTCTGTATTATAGGTGGGGTTTACACTACAATCTGGGTTGACAAGGATTGAGGGTTGAAGCAGATTGAAGCAGATTCATCTCAATCCGACTTGAGTGTCCACACTACAGAGTTTCATCTGGATTGAGAACAGTCAAAATCTGACAACAGTAAAACCTCCAAATGTAGCTTTATGTACACATGAATACTGCTTAATTGGCATTTATTTTCTAAAAATTGATAATGCTAAAATTAAGAAAAATAAAAAAGACCCCAATACAATGTCATACATCATGCAGTTAAAAGCCTGTTATTTTTTATAATTAACCAAACCACAAGGTTATATTATTAAGATTCTGTCAGTTTTAGTAACAGACCAATTGCAATCATTAGAAATATTTTCTGCTTATTAAATTATCCAACACAATAACAAAAATTGATGCATTTTATACCAAATTGCAATCATTCAGAAATTACACAATCACTTATGGTTGCCTTTGTGTCGATTATGAAATACAAAGGATTGAGGTATTCATATTAAGTTAAGCATTTGTTTCTGGGCAGTAAGTCAATTGATTACAGTGACAATACACTCAACCCTTGTCAACCCGGATTGAGAGTGTTCATACTACAAAGAGGGTTGGACCAACCTGCTTCAATCCACTTCCTGAGTGGGGTTGAGATTTACCCTTGTCAGCCTGGATTGTGATCGTTCAGACTAGTCTCCAATCTGGTTCAATCTGTGTCAACCCGGGTTGAATCACTAGTCTGAACGCCCAGATAGACACTCAACTCGGATTGAGATGAATCTGTTCTTATATGCTTCAACCATCAATCCTTGTCAACCCGGATTGTAGTGTAAACAGGGTATTTGCAAAACTGGCTGATAGTGTGTGCTTTCAGATTAATGATTTAACACAGGTTGACACAGATTGAAGCAGATTGGGATTAGGTGTGAAGTCTGACAATCCGGGTTGACCAGGATAAATCTCAATTGTACTCAAGAGGTGGATTGAAGCAGATTGAAAGAGATTGTTTCAACCCCCTTTTTTAGGGCTAGTGTGAACCCTCTCAATCTTGGTTGACAAGGGTTGAGTGCACTGGTAATGTAAACAACTGACTTATTGCCCTGCAGCAATTGCTTAACTTATAGTAGTGGGCCAATGTATGTACCTTAATCCTTCGTTAGCAAGAAGGTGTAATTGAAACAAATGCCACCGGTGTAATGCCATATTTTACACCCCTGCTATATTTTACACCCTCTCTTTGATCTTTTAGGGGTGCATTATATGGCAATCATATTTTACACCCCTAACAATGGGTGATTTAGTGGGTGTAAAATATTGCTGCCATATTTTACACCCCCATCAAAAGTTACACCCCCTACTGGGCCATACAGAGCAAATCTATTGGGGATTAAGAGCAAACCTTTTTATTGGTTAGATTGCAATTGAGTTTGTAATTGTCCATTGTCTAACCACAGATTAGAACTTGATTTGTTTTACTTCTGGGGTGTGACAGAAACTGGATTAGATTATGATATGTCTATTGTTACAAGACTCTTTAAGTTGATTTGTTTGGCTATGTATGTGACTTGGTAAATGGATTAGTCTTAGATTTGCCTTTTGTTCTAGCATTCTTTTGAACTTTATTTGTTTCACTTGTGGTTAAGTGGCTAGCTAAGCTCACAGGATTAATTGGTATTGTTGAAAAACTCTTTTTAAGGTATTTATGGGAGATACTTTCCCTCCCTGATAATGTAACATAAATTTCTTCATTTACATGTGCTTGTATTGTTTATACTATAGTCAGAGTAAAAATTATTCTTGAAGAACTTTATTATTACATTATTATTATTACATATACCATTGTTAATAAAATACTCTGATATGCAATAACATCCAATGTGTTCAGGTATCATAAAATATATTTCAAGATTCATGGATATCAATAATATATTACAATTCATTTAATTTATGTACATATGTCATTTTTGCTTGTTCATGGTTTCTAGATGAGAAGTGATGTAAATCCAACCAAAAGAAAGAATGCATGGATCTTAATTAACTAATCACAAACTTATCATAGAACAATAACCAATGTATTACCTATTACTGTAAGTCTTTTTAAAGTCAACAAAATGAAAACATTAACAGTTCATAAACAAGAACCCCCAGGTGAGAAGCCACAGAAGCTTAAAGCCTTGGACATAGTTGCAGGTCCAGTAGCAAGATTTCAATCAAAGGGCTGTGGTGACTTAAGACAACAATAGAATACAAATCAACAACAATGGGTTGGCCTGTCACTTCGAAGGATAATATATAGCAAGGATTTTGTCCCACTGTATTAACACTAAATATATTTTATTTCATTCAGTTTGTTATACTTAGACACATAACAATTTGTCAGCAAAGGAATTATTGTCTTTGAGTTTTAATGCTTAAGTTGTGGATGTTTATAGCTGTTGCACTTCACTTATTTCATAATATAGTAACTGTAAAGAAATCCACCAAGGGGTGTAAAATATGGCAGGGGGTGTAGAATATGGCCAGGGTGTAAAATATGGCAAGTGAACTTGCCATATATTACACCCCCATGTATTTTATGTGGGGTGTACAATCTGTCGCTACACCGGAATTAATTTTGTTTGATTTCTACATGATTGCAATTTGGCATAGAATTTATAAGTATATCATGATAATTAAATAAGCAGGTGTATGTAACAATTGCAATAAATCAGTTGATAAAAGTTAAGCAATCTGAAAGTTATTTGTGTTTCAATTTTCAACCCTCAATCCTTGTAAACACAGATTGTAGTGTGAACGGGCTAAGTGAAGCTTAAACCGGAACAATGCTACATGATGGTTTGTGAGCAAAGTACAACAGGACAACCGGGGTTGGGATCATTTTCTTCATGACAAAACAGGGAACTACCAACATCAGCCATTAACCACTGACAGACAAGTCGCAGCAGCCCCTGACAAGCAGTGCTGACAAGCAGACATGACTGGAGTATTTTCTAGACTCACCCCAACTGGACTGATTAAATCCTGAATTCGGGATCCAGAGTCGGGATCGAGCTAAAACTATATAAACCATCTCTGGCTGACAAAAAACATCGTTTGTCACTGCAAAAATGCCATCTACACATCACAGAGACTTTATGCAGCAGCTTAGTGTATTTTTGGATTTTATTGAGTTTAATATTTTGATTTGCATCTTGATGGGAAGACAGAGAAGGACACATTTGAACCCAGAACCATTACCTGCCATACAGCCACCACCACAGCCTGAGTCAGCCCCCAGGAGAAGAAGAAAGCCACCAAACCCCTGGGTCATGCCTTGTATCCTTCAAAGACAAGAAAAGGGATGCTACAGCAACCTCCTTGCTGATCTCATACAAACTGACATCCCAGGATACCAGAATATTGTCAGGATGCCCCCTGCCTTTTTTACCTCATCGAAGAACATACATACCACCGCATCAAGAAGTCAGTCACCAATTTCAGGAAGCCATTAGAAGTTGGACTGAAACTGGTAATAACCCTGAGACACCTGGCCACAGGCAAGACCTACACATTACATTGCATTATCACCGGCTAGTTGGCCATACCACCATCTGCAATTTTCTTCCCCAGATCTGCTGAGCCATCCTGGTTGAATTCCAGGACAAAATATTTGCATTGTCCTGATAGCCCTGGTGAGTGGAAAAGGATAGAAAAGTTCAAAACCAGATGGAATGTCCCCCAAGCTGTAGATGCCATAGACAGGAAGCATATCACCATGAAGAACCCAAAGAAATCAGGCAGTGACTATTAAACTACAAGGGCTTCTTTTCTCTGGTTATCCTGGCCCTGGTGGACACAGAATACCGATTCCTGTGGATAAAAAGTGGGTCAAGTGGTTCTTGCCCAGATGCACAGATTTTCAACAGAAGTGATTTGAGGAAGATCGAGGATTGCAACTTGGGGCTTCTGGCACCTGAACCCCTGGGGAGGGAGGGCCAGATTTGCACTACTTCTTGCTGGGAGAAACCTTTGTTCTGATGCCATGGATGATGAAACCCTATGGCAGAAGACAACTCACAAGAGAAGAAAGAATAGCCAGCTACAGGATCTCCAGAGGTAGGAAGGTGGAGGAAACACCTGCAATCTTAGCGAGCTGCTTCAGGGTCCCACTGGTCACTATGGAGCAAGGGCCAAGTGTTGTCAGAGACATTGTGTTTATGTGTGTGGTGTTGCACAATATGTTAGGACACACCAGGGCAGGGCAGACAGGGCACCAACCACAGCAAATGATGTAGCAGCCCTATAAAATAAACAGGAGGTATATGTGTAAAATGAGAACTACAGGAATCCTTTGAGGGAGGCCAAACACCAACAAGAACTTCTGAAAGTCTACTTCAATCATGTGGGGCCATCAACTGGGCAGAAGGACAGGATCAACCAACAACCTTCAGGGCAGAAGCTGGTATCTATCAGTCCTTTTCAGTACTAACCAATTATTCCAAGAACTTTTATTTCAGCTGGTGTTACTCAAACGTCCAACAGATTTCCAAAGATTATCCAATTCATTTCCAACAAGTTTCAAAACTATTTCAAACCAAATAACAAGTCCTCTGTTTAAAACACTGTACCCAAGGTATGTCCAAATGACGCTCCCCCAATCTAAAAAATTAAACATTTATTTCTTTTTTAAAGTACATCCTTGCAAAATTGCAAGATATTTTAAAGTTGAAAATCTGCCAAATGTCTTAGAGGGAAGGAACATGTGTAGCATGCCGAGCTGTTATATTCTTGACAATGTGACCATGGTTCTGCTGATGCATCATCCTCAAAGAATTCTACAAATCCCTCCGCCAGTTCTTGCTGCCATTTTTATATCCATGTTTTATTTCCTTCTTGCCCCATATCCAGATTAAGAGGATTTGTGGAATACAGATCCTCTGGTAATTTCACAGGGACATCTTGAGTAATTGCATCCCTCTTCTTGTTTTCCTTTACAACAGGCATCGCATCTTCAATGTCCTGGCCATAATGACAAGCCCTCCAATATTGATGATAGAGATGCCAATGTGAATCTGGGCAATGGGGACATCTGTTTTTGCTTCCATGGGTGTCTTTAAAATGCTGTCTTCCCTTTTCATAGGCGGTGGTAATAAAACCACATTTGCTGCATGCAAAAAGTGATTTCCTGAAATTAAAATGAACAAAGGGTTACCCTCTTTAAAGGACTAAGGTTTTACCCTTACACTTAAACAAATTTGCATGTGATGTTTTACCCTTCAAATATCACCAGAAAAGCATATTTTCAGTTGAAAATCTTCCAGATATTTGGGCGGTCTTGTTTTCCGTCCAAATCCTGTGGTTTGAAAACCCAATTCATTTGGGCTTGAGGTTTCAGTTTTGCCCGAAAAAGAACCAATATCTTGATTTGGAGTTTCAGTTTTACCTGAAAAAGAATCAATTTCTCGTTCATCACCAGGAATATTATCAACATCATTAGGCAAGTCTGTCTCATCTTTGAATAGGCCACTGTGATCTCTATCAGTTTTACCTGATATAAACGTTTCATCACTTGAGGGTAAATCATCTCCTTCAATGACATCCTCCTGCGGAGCTATATTTTCACATCAATCATGCACCTTAAGCCAGCTGTCTAACTGATTAAAGGATGGCTTAAGCCTTTCACAATGCACACACTTCTTCACTGCCTCAGGGTGTTTTTGAATTTTATAAATCAGGTCTGAAACTCTGTCAACCACTAAAAATGGAAAAATCCAAGGACTATGCAACTTGCTACTTGTGCTTTTCTTATGAGCAGGGTCAAACAAGAAGACTGAATCCCCAATACCATTGCTTTTGAAATTTTTCCTAAGATCATAAGACTTTTTCTGCCTATCACTTGCTTCAATCATCTTCTCTCTGTCTAAGTCGTGGATGCTGGAGAGAACATCTCTTAATTCAGCTACATAAGAAGAACTGGAGATTGAAGGTGATACTTCTTTTGGTGGTTCACCCAAAAGTAAATCCATTGGCAACTGGTTTTCATGACCAAAAATCATACTAGCTGGGAACTGCCCTGTGCTCTCATGAACTGGAGGCCATCATAACATATGGTAAAACTTCATCCCAGTTGATATGACTGATGTTTACTAACTTGCTTAACATGTCTCCCAATGTTCGATTAAATCTGTCAACAAGCCCATCATTCTGGGGGTGGTAGGGTGTAGTTGTAGTCTTTTCAAGATCAAATACTCTACATAGCTCTTGAAACAACCTGGATTCGAATTGTACACCCTGATCACTATGTATTTGTTTGGGAACACCATACCTAGAAAAGAAACTTTAAAGCATAACCTCTGCAACAGTTGTGGCTTCTATGTCAGGGATAGGAAAAGCCTCCACCCATCTTGTAAAGTAATCACTAATGACTAAAACATATTTGTTACCTTGCTCAGTTTCAGGTAAGGGACCTGTTATGTCAAGGGCAATTGTTTCAAATGGGACTCCTACTACATATTGATGCATTGGGCCCTTATGGTTCCTAGAAGGACTTTTGTGTTTCTGACAGACTTCACATTTGGAACACCAATCACATATATCAGTATTATACCCAACCCAATAATATTTCCGTCTAACCCTAGCAATGGTTCATCTGATCCCCATGTGACCTACGGTTGCCTAGTTGTGGAGTTGGGACAGAGCTAAATCTGTTAAGCTTTGAGGCAAAACTAACTGATATATGGGCTGTTTGTTCCTTGTTCCCACCATGATCTGTATAAAACATTGTCCACTATGACTATCCTATCATATTGGGACCAGTGTGCCTTCACTATTCTATTTGGTGGGAAATATGCTTCAGTCTTGGCCTTATCTCACTAGAGATCTTCCACTTTTTGATGATTCCAATACATGGGTCTTGATCTTGAGCTTTGCTAATAGCCTCAATGGTTTTACCCTCTATCCAGTTCACTATAGAAATCTGATCCTTAACCCGCCTACATTCATACTGAATTCCTACTTCTTCCTCTTGTGTACAACTTTGTGACTCTGTCCTTAAATATGCTGAAGTATGGGTCTTTACATCAGCTTGTTCTAGTTTAAAGGCTCTTTGGGGCCAAATAATAAGGATGAATGTATGTGTCACAATCCATCGTAAAATGCCCTGTCAAACCACAATGAACACAGGTAGCTGAGGGTTTACCCTTTACTGGCCTATATTTCCAACAATTGAACGTTGTATGACCTTGTTGACCAAAATCGTCACACCTATCATTTCTCAGTCTAGAGTTGGTTTTACCAGACTTCCTCAAAGGACAGTTTGCTTTAAAGTGCCCTGGCTCTCCACAAAGAAAACACTTTTTGTCCTTAGCCTTGGTTTTAACTGTTGTACATTCTGTTGGTTCTACCCGATTTGACTTTACTGGTCTCAAACCTTCAAGTTCTATTTGAGAAAATCTATTCACTAACTCTCGACAAATTTGTTTTTTTTTTCACTTGGTACACACTCTCTTACAGAACCCAGGGGTTTCCTCTGTCTTGTTGCCTGAAATGCCTCAGACTCAATAGCTACATTCACTGCTTGTTGTAGGGACTTTAAAGGTCTCTGAAATACAGCCATTTCTAATTCTCTGTCATTCAGAGACTCTGTAAAACAATCCTTAGCTATTCCTTCCCTAAATTCAGATGGGAGCTCAATGTAAGCACTTCGCACTAAGCAGTAAATATCTGGAGCTAATTCTAGAATTGACTCTCCATCTTTCCTAATCCTACTCCTTAACTGTGCCTTGTACAGATGAGTTTGATTCTCTGGGTGAAAACGATTACTGAGAGCTAGTAAGTTCTAGGATAGTAAGTTCTATCATGATGTGGTAAGTCACTTAACACACTTACAGCTGAACCTCTAAGACATGTTGCTAACTCTAATGCCATTGTTTGCATGTCCCATTCTACTAATTGTGCTTTCAATTCAAACTGAATGAGAAAATCTTTAAAGCTAGTCTCACTATTGAAAATTTTTTACGACTGATGTGATCCCTCAACCTTATGTCTATTTTGATAACCAGGAGTAAAAGTAACAGGATTTCTAGTATAGAAATCTCTTGGAGCATACTCTGGTTCCCTCTCTCTGTTTCTAGGGGTAGTCTCTATAGCTATACTCAAATCTTTCCCTGTTGTATATTTCAGGGGAATAATCATGCAAGACTCTTACACTGGGCCCTCGGTATTCACCTAAACTTCTAGAACCAATCTCCCTATAATCTCTACTCACAGATACATAACCCTGCCTTCAAGATAATTTGTGTACCATTCACACAAGGAATCTTGGTCACCTGCGTATGGCAGTACAGTAGCATCTTTTTCTAGTGCATTCTTACTCAATGTCTGCTTTGCTAAATGAGTTTGGGTTTCCTATTCATCTATATAATGCATGGTTACAGGAGGATCCTTAAGATGAGCCATAATGCTACAAATATCTTGACAAGTTTCACCTTGTCACTACCAAGTTTTACCTTGGATATCTTCACAGCTAATGAACAACATCAACAACACAGCTAAGTCAACATCAACAAAAAAAACCGGAAATATCCCACCACTGCTGCCAAATTGTAGTGTGTGCCAAGCTGTTATATTCTTGAAAATGTGTCTGGTAACCAGAAAAAAACATTAAGAGAGATATTTCTGAGAACTATGCAAGTTTATCAAACAATAAAGTGGTAGTGTAAAATATCACCCATTGACCAACTAAGTTGGGGCTGGACTAAAAAATACAATACTGCTGACAATAAAATCAAACATTGACATTAATCTACCTTTTGTAATAACTTCAGACTTTTGTCTTGAATATAATCCTGCAGCTTTGGATCCTAACTGGAAAAACAGAGTTCCTCCTTACTCAGACAGTTGCCTTTATCTTAGGTAAAACAAACCATATATTAACGAAATCATTCAGATTTCACCCTGTACATTACCTCAGGATTCACCCTGTTAACAACATGAATCCACTGTGCAAACATCACAGAACCTCAGGATTCATTCTATCAATGATATGAACCCACTATGCAAACCTCACAGAACCTCAGGATTCAGTCTATCAATCACATTAATCCCCTGTGCAGGTTTTATCCTGTAAAATAAGTGGTCAAACCTAAACTATCATTTCTGACAAGTTTCACCCTGCAAGAGAAACAAACTATTTCAAATCAATCCTTATATAAATCAGCAGGTTTTACCCCTTAAATACAGGTTTTACCCTGTGACTAAGTTCATTGTGTGTCAGCCAAGTTGTTCCCTCAAAATGTCCAGCATAGATAATGCATCTACCAGTCCGGCAATGAACTGATGAAATGCTGGCCCTTATATAGTAAAATTGCAGACAGAACAGAATTGTTCAAATCAGTGAAGTAACAAGGCCTCTCATTGGACTAAACTTTAGTCATCCCCAAGACTTTGGAAAGACAATGTCCATTAATACTTTATACGGAGTCACATTGAATCAACAATTACCATTAACACAATGAAAAACACCACAAAATGACATAAAGACAACAGATATTGAAGTACATAGTTTACAGGAATATCTGCACAAAAACAGTCAGTGTTTTATGTATGTTAGTTAAATATCGCTCATTTGCGAGAATCAGAAATACGACAACGAAAGTACGTTCGTCACACTTGTTTGTCAAAGGGTCAAAGGTCACAAGGTGGAATCGAAAGGTCAAAATACTTCCCCCAAATGTCTGATCTTGTTTGAAGTCCTTTTTTTTACATTTTGAACCTTTGGGGTGGGCTAAAATGTCATTGTCTTTGGCCCATCTTTTTTGGGCTAAAATTTTAAGTTCATAGTCATTTTTTCTGAAACTTTTCTCTCTTTTTTTTTGTAAATTTTGTTCTAAACTTGTTGAAGATTTTTTTATAAATTTTTTTCTAGATTTCAATTTTTTTTCTAAACTTGTTCAGGAATTTTTTCTTAAGTTACAATATTTCAAGATTATTTTTAAAAGTTTGAAGTTAATTGAATCACACATTCATTCATTCATTCATTTTTAAAACAGTAGCTGATTAATTGTAGCTGATTAATTGTTTTTGAAGATTCAGGTGGTCCTGAAAAGGACTTGAAATTGTTTACAGCAGTGGTCCTGAAAAGGACCAATTGAAGGCTTGGCAGGTGTTCCACTGCAGCTGCTGTTGGGCATCAGCTGACTGCAGAGGAGGTGGAGGCTGTAGCTGGTGTGATGACTGCTGATGTTCTTACTGTGAGGCGGTGGTGGTTGGAGGAGAGGCGGCTGGAGGTTGCATATCATCTGGTGAAAACAGCTGTGGTGTGTCCATCTGCTGGTAGCTCAGGACTGAGGGTATGTTTCTGAAGAAGCTTGAAAGTCCTGATATGTTGCAGAGGCAACTGATGGAGGGCTGAAGTGCTTCATCCGTATCAATGTGAATATATGTGGTCTTGAAGTTCCAGCCTGTTGGTCGTCAGTGACTAGGAAGGAAATCGGTTCCCCTCTGGATTGCTGCTGCTGTCCTTTGGTTGCCACTTGGCTCTGCTTAGCAGATTGGATGACCTGGCTTGAACCCATATGTGTCTTTGGCATAGTTAATATGTATTCCCTTGCAGCTGATGCTGGCTGCTGTGGCTGTAGAAATGTTCGTGTCACAAATGTTGAAGTTGCACTTGAACATCGTGAAAGTGTCTATTGTTGTTGCAGGTGGGGCTGACTACCATGTTTTTCTGCCTTGCTTTGAATGTTTCTAAGGAGTTTTACAGTCTCGTTTGTAAATGTCTGAAACTCTTTCTTCTCTAATCCCCCCTCCAATGCCAGGTAGTTGCAGAAGGCTGTACATGTTGTTGTCTCCTGCTTTTGCTTGAGGAATGATGACGGCATTCTTCTGATCTGTGTGAACTGCTGGTCAACTGAAGAGTGCCCTGAAGCTGCGGTGAGGCTCATGACTTGTTGAGGCTGTAAAGTGGTGTCTGTTGACCACATGATGATGTCCATACTGTCTGTGTCAGTCGAGGCTCTGGAGATGTCATGTGCTGTAGCAGCTGAAGCACTGGCTCCCCTGGCCTGGGACTTAAAGCCTGATGATTTGCTGAGTCTGTTGCGCCTGCTGTTTGACTTCAGGAATCCAAACTTATCCTGTATTTAGTTTTAACATTTTGTCATCTCCTTTGGGGCCTGTCCAGACTTTGATTGCATCACCTTGCCACTACGTGTTCTTTGTGAGTCAAACCAGGTCTTTCACACTTTGACAGACAGTGCAGACTGTTGGCGAACTGCTCTGAGAGACACTCCTTCCTTTGTCCTTGAAATGTTTATTAGTCTTGTCGCACAACTCCTCATGGTCCTTCACAAAGTCCACAATACCCTCCTCATCCAAGTCAGTGAGATAGATGTTGGAAATATGCGCCTTCTTGTATCGTGACTGTGATGGTTCCTCTTCTCTGCCATCCTCAGTGTCACTTTTGTTCTGTTCTCACCCTTTTTTATGCAACTCCCTCCTCTTGCTAGTGTGTTTCCTCTGCTCTTGCCTCCTCTCTCCTGGCCTACTCCTCCCTTTGTTCTCTGTTGCTGTGCCTCCTTCCTCTCTTTTGCCTCTTTCTCCTGCCTCCTCCACTGGATATCTGCCGCTGTGTCCCCCAGCTCAAATTCAGGAACACTGTCAGTTGAAACATCTATCTTCCTCAGTCTTCTGCCTTTCTTAAGACCCACTGTCAAATAATAAGCAGCAGCGTTTTTTGTAAAAAACAAAATCCAAGTATAAAATTAGCCAACTTCAACTCAAAACTGCACTACATAATTGTAAAAAATCATACTCCTATTCTTGAAACTCTGTCAGATGTAATCCGTCAGATGCCATATTCCAAATGATGCATTGCGAAAGCTGACTCGCCTTATATAGACACAGATTGTATCAGCAGACAAAACGCGGGTTGTAAAAATGAAGCCGACATGTCCTACATAGGCTTGTCTGTTGTGTAACTGGCTTGTCAGTTTTGTGTTTCTGGCTTGTCTCTATGTGTCCCCAGCTTGTCGTGCTGAGATGTTACTCACTCAACAGTTAAACACTGGTTATGTTTACAACAGGCCTGTTTACTTTCACATACGGTCGGTTAATGTAGCCGGCCTGTCTGGAAGTGGAGTTCTGGTATTTAACCAGGACAGGACAGCAAGTGTTTCAGGACAAGATGGTAACAGTACAGGGCAAGACAGAAAGTGTAAATGACAAGCCACAATAGGATGGTTTCCAGATGGGCAGAGCCACAGTCTGGACACAGAATCGGTGAAATATCAAACATGTTTGATATTTTGCTAATCCACCGCAATAAGCAGGAAAACTACAACCGACCCTAACTGACTCTGTAAACATTACTCTAATGGAACACCCCCATAAGGTACAGAGGAAAGTTAAATTACTGGCCTGGACAACTGAAGTCTACTGCTAATGGCTGTCACCATGTCATAGTCCTAGTTAAAGTAATTAGAGCTTTCTAACTTTGGTCATATGTGGAACTTCTTGCACTTGTCAAGAAAAACTGAGATCAGTAGATTTGCAAGAGGGACTGGTGAACTTGTAATTAATTTCCAAGAAAATAATAATAACAGTAACATAATCTAGTTGCTAGTATAATGTAAAAAGCTTATTTTGATAAAGAGTTGAAATCATTTGAACAATTACATGAAATTTTTGAATTAAGGTAGCGTTGCCAAAGGCTCAAGTTTTCCTATAATTATAGCTAACATAATAAACTTTCTGTTTTTATAATGTTCTTATATATACTGACTTTACATCAGGATACAACTAATACAGAGACTTAGAACATGTATTTCCTAACATGTCCGAGTGCTTTAAGAATGCCATATATTTGAAATAAGGAAAAAAATTTGAGCCTTATGTAAGGCCAATTCCCCATTTCATGAAATAGGCAAACACACAGCATAAAATAGGTCTAAAAGTGTGTTAGAAATATTGAAACTGTGTTTATTAAAAGATAAAGGTAAAACTAAAGGAAAATAAATTGTGCCTTTCTGTCTCATTTGCTTGAAATGTTTTTTTATTTTTGTTAATAGTTACAATAATACAATTAAGCGTTGGACCAGTAATGATAGAACTATTGAAATATCTATATTTGACAGTAAACTATTTTCAGGGGACAACCTAAAACATTTATGTCATAAAATATATATTTTCAAAAACTGCATTATTTATCATAGATCAATGGCTTAAGTGGAAATTGCATTTCTTAATTTTTAAAAAAGAAGAAATGTAAGCATAACAACCTCTGCAAGCCAAGGTCCTGAGGTGTGATTGCAATTGCACTCTGTGGCTTCATGGTTTTTTGCTGGTTCTTTGATCATATTTGTGATCTATTATTATAAAACTTTACAAAATATAAAACAGTCAATTTAATCACCTTCGACAGATAAGTCATCCGAGTAGTCAATGTGAGTTTAAGCAATTGTAACAGTCGCAAATTCTGTGACTGTGCATAAATAACATCACAATGTACAATGACTTGTAAAACATAAACAACAAAGATACCAAATCAACAAGAAACAATAAATATGCATTACCATGTCTTTTTGATATTTGAGTTAAATAAAGGAGATGTTTTATTTGGATGCTTTTTAAAAATTTATTACTAAATGTGTAAAATTAATTAACACTTTTTGCTGTAAGATATGTTTTTTCCCATAAACATATGAAAATAAAGTCTGAATTAATGTTTACGATGCCAGTAAAAATTAAAATATTTTTATGTATGAAACTTAATTTTTCATACATCTTACTGCTCATTAATGGGTCATTCCCCAATGGACCCCACCCCAATAAAGAAAATGGCATGGGATTATAAATTTTATTTTTAAAAATTCTTTTCATATTCAATCTTACAACAGTTAACATGATAATGATAGAGTATAGATTTAGATTCCATTAAAATTCTATTAACAGAGTGCATGAATGCATTTAAGTACCACCAACAATAACAAGTGGACTTTGTAAAATATGTATATATATAAAATGATGCACAGTGCAGTGCTGTAGATTTATATATTCACAATGTCTAAGTACATTATGAAATCATGCCAATAGTAAATGAAATATACCAAACTGAAAATGGTGTATGTCCAAGGCAACAAGGTCCACCAGTGCCCCCTCCCAACAGGCCCGAAAGCCCAGGCGGGGCCACTAGGGGCCAAGTTCCAGTAATACAATTTCGCAATTTTTGAAATGTGATATTATAAGGCGTGAAAGTGACCTGTGAGGTCAAATTGGAGCTGGAGGCACAACCCCAAACACCAAAGGAAGGAGTAAGGAAGGGAGAGTATAACTACTGATGCAGATGAGAACGGAATGCGTTAGCCACTACAGAGGGAGCAGCTGCATCAGCAGAAATATATTTCCAAACTGCATTGGACTTCCAGGTTCCATGTTGCATCAAATGTTCCACTGGAACCCCATGGTTGAAACCCCAAGAGGTGCCAGCCCGCCTAAAATCATGAAAAGTTAGAGAGGGCTGCAAATTAAGCAAATAAGATACATGCTTGAGATGCTTTCTGGCCCTGGAATCTGTAAGAAGGAGCCCATCTGCCAGCAGTAAAAATCTGAAATAAAGGATCATTACTTGAGCATGGAACTTTGTTGAACATGGTTTGTAAAGCTGCCACTGGACACAAGATAGATTGACCTAGAACAGGAATGGTGACAGTAGCAAATGTCTTCCTGCCCTGTAAAGTTTTTGACCATTTTATGATAACTATTGCATGTGTGGGTGAAAAAATAATGTCACCTATACATAGTTGCCTAGTACTATCAAAAAGCTTGATAGAGTGAGGTAAAATATTGGACAATCTCAACACAGAGAAGAAAGCAAGTAAATATAAGGCACTGAAGATCTCTGGATGGGGAAGTACTGTGCAAGCCTGGCTGATTTTTTGCAGCCATGTAATTGGCAATATTAGTATGTGACATTTGATTATGGACCAAGAACTCCACAAAGCATAGTAAAATTTGAGAGGATACCTGAGTAATGGCTAGGCCAGTCACCACCAGGAATGTAAGGAAGTCCTTAAACATTCGAGCATAGTTCTTGAGAGTATTAGGCCGAAAACCACGAGCCAATCTTTGGTTAGCACTGGTGGTGAGCTAGCCCAGCAAGGTGTGATCTAAAATACAGGAAAAGAAAAAGAAAAGAAAGATAAACACATAATTTTAAATATAATAATTAAGCAATGTAAGGTCCAAGTGAGTAGGGACCCACTGATGTATGGGCTTGATGGCTAGTAACCGGGTTTCGTTATCAGGGGTGACATTCCACCTGGACAGCAAATCTGCTACAGAATTATTTTTTCCAGGTATATGGGTTATGGCTAGATGTATATTAAAAATGGACGTAATTAGCCATATATTTCTAACAAATGTAGCCAAACGACTATCCCTGGCTTTTCCTGTGTGTAAGACTTGTACAACTGCAAGATTATCACAGAAAAGTTCAATGTATTTATCTTGCCAGTAATATGCCCACACTTTGAGAGCTACCATAATATTTAATATATTTCGAGATGGACAATAGAACAGTTCATGTAATCTTTTGGTATATCAAGAGTGTAGACCATTTGGCCATACACACCACCTAAACCCGTTAGGGATGCATCTAAGTAGACAGATTCAGAGGGTTTTGTGTTATCATAAAAGGTAACCCCATTGTACTGGTGTAAGAGTGCCAGGAACCAGTGTAAATCTTTGAAAAATTCACTGTTCAATTTACAAGTACTTTTGTTTACATGCTGACGTAGAACTTCCAGCATTCTGTTAAGGAAGAATCTGGAATATCGTACACATTTGGTAATATACAGAAGGGACCCTAATAAGGATTGCAGTTGCCTCTTATTGCAGGTCTTTCTACCCACCCAACTTTTGCATTCATTATGTATTTGTTGCAATTTTTCTTGGGGTATAGATAAAGTCTTGTGGACCACGTCTACCTGAATACCAAGACAAATTAAGGTAGTAGTGGGAGGTACTAATTTCTCCTGACTTATATCTAGACCTAGCTGTTGAAGGAGGTTGAGAAGATAGTTATAAGCCTCATGAATCTCATCAGGGAGGCCAATATAGACAAGATCATCTATATAATTGTACAGCCTGGTATGGCCTTGGGAGGCCATAATATACCTAATGGCATCTGAACAACGTTGGAAGAAAGTACTTCCATGCCTGAACCCAAAAGGCAAAGATCCATCAATAAAGTACTTATTATGGCAAAGTCCTAGGAGGTCCAAGTCCCCAGGATCAATTTTTAAGTGCCTAAAGGCACGACTGATATCTATTTTGAACATGAGGGCTGAGGGACCAATTTCCTTAACTGCTTGTACAATGTTGTCAATAGAGGGGTACCTGAGTTCAAAATAAGTACCCAGGTACTTATTCTTTGCAACACCCGCATTAACCGAAAGGTTATGAGGCCAACTGAGATCAACTATGGCTCTTCGTTTAGTAGTACCTGACTTTTCTCGTGTCATGAGTGGGACACATGGAAAGGAAAAGGCCTCGAGTCAAATGGACCATAGATAGCCCCAAATTGCAGTTCATCTTGTAGATACTTGTCAATGTGCTGTGAATATGTGATAACTGAGTTATGGTTAACTTCAGTGGTTTGCAGAGGGGAAGAACGGTCAAAGTCTAAAGGAAAGCCAAAGGCTAACAAATCCACTAATTGTTGGTCCCAATAATTGACCAAATACTTCCTCCAATTGGCAATATTGAGTTGAGATTGCAATTGAATTCTACAACCCATAAAATTTGGAAGATTGCTGGCTTTAACTTGGGTATGCAGATCTACAATATTATGTATTGCCTTATTGGAAGTACAAGGACCAGTATACACTTTCAAAGGGGTTAGAGGTTAAAGCCAAATTGAGTGCCATTTTGTTGAGAACAGTTGATGTAGTCTATACATTGAGTTTTATTCATAAAAATTTCTGGTGGAATTTTTTCTTGTTTACATTCCAATGAATCTTGGTACTCTTTCTGGTGCAAAGGTGAACCTGCAGGGGACAAGTTGGTGTCATGGTTATGTGGCAAGTGATTTTTATTGCACCACTTTTTGGGAGAGACTCTTGAATTGGAAAGAGAAGTATGATGTCTGGAATTGGGCTGTGGAGTTGTAGTTGCATTTGAGTGAACGGGTAGCGAACCCATGTCCTGCAGTGGGGCAAATCTGTTAGTTAAATTCAATTGAAAGGAAGCATTTGAATTTGGCAAGGGTTTTGCTGTGTTCGCAACAGAATTTTTGGAAAATAGAAAGTTTTGATTTTTGACTGGTGATTGTTGTTTGTGTCTTTCCAGTCTAACCGTTTTTGTTTGATTCAGTTTGCCATTAAAGGGACGTGATACACGCGTATCAATGGATGGTAAGATGGAGGGAGTAATATTTTTGGTAGTAACAACCTCAGCATAAGACCTATGATCCCTAACCTTATCTTTTGACTTATGAAACCAGGCAAGCCAATCGTGCTTGGTAGCAATCCTTTCTTGGAAAAAAAGCCATTTTTGGACATTTTTTGCATACACCAATTTTGTAGGATGACAATTTTTGTAAGTTTGAGACGTGTGGGTACAGTCATCCAGTTCTGCACCCAAAGTTATTCGTTTTTTGACTGTATTTTCTTACTTTTGTTTCTGCATTGGGTTTCTGGGTGGCCAAAAGTCTTCCCCCTACTTGCAAAGCATGCTGAACATATACGCTTGTAAATTACACCTTTTGTTTCATGTGTTTTATCATGGACACAGGAATCCTGGTTATAGTAGTTGCATGTCATTAGCCTGGTAATTTTTCCGGAAAATTTCTTTGCAGAAGGATTTTGTGAGACAGAACTGTTGGACGTTGTATGTTTTTGTGCATTAGCACGTCGGATCCTATCAATTTTTAAGGTATCCGAAAAATCAGAAACCTCCCCTTGTTCCATACGACACAGTAACACTGCATGGCTGGCTTTTGCCACAGCCCAAGAAAAATCGTTTGCATCTTCTAAAAGAACAATAGTATAGTCAAGCATATGTTCTGTCATTTAAAAATTTTTTTCCTCTTTCATGGTGCGACAAAAACCAGCCATCCACTGCATGGGAGTTAACTGGTCGTATGATACTCTTTCCTTCGTATTTCCGGTAAGGACAAACTCGTGGGGCCATTTGATTCTATTTTTCACCATAACTTCCACCCCACCCCTCTGAGATTTGATTTTTTTGTTCAGTACCTGATTGCAAAGCGGTAAGTTTTTTAACCTCTGTTCAACTTGCTTTTGTATGAACGAATCTTGTCTCAAGGCAGCAAGATCAGGTAACTTGTCAAGAGAGGAAGAATTACAGTCTTGCACGACTTTACTGGGTTCTGCTACATGAGTACTAATTTTTTATTTTTTTACATGTGTTTTCTTAATCTTAGTTTGATCATTTGTTTTCTTGACTGATGCAGTTTCGATACTATCGAGCCTTTCACTTAAAACTGTGAGCTGATGAAGGATTTGTTGGTTAATGAGGTTTTGAGAAGGCGGATCTGAACTGGTGTCCCTACTAGTGGAAGGTACTTCTCTTTCTGTTACAAATTTTTTGTAAGTCCGGCTATCTGTTGTACTGGGATGTGCCTCATTGTCTGACTGTGAAAGCAAGCCACTACAATTTAGGGCACTGTCCGAAACAGAAACATCCGAATCTTGAAAAGAAGTATCAGCCGGATCCGACTGTTTACCTAACATTTCTGTCAAAAATTCTGTATCATCGCACAGTTGTTTATGTATTGGCATATGTACTCGCCCCTGTTTACCGGAGCGTAGATTATACTGCTTTGCTTTTCTATCCGACATGACCGTACCGAAGTGAAACACTAGTGATAGAATAATGTAAACTAAAATATAACTTAAAAAAATAACGTAACTAAAAATATGAAGTATCACTGGTATTGAACTTCAAGAGATGTTACCCCTCTGCTGTCAATCGTACAAATGGCAGAATGAAGGGCAGCATCTGAGGTGAAAAACCTGTAAACCAATAGAAAAGCTTTTAACAAAACAGCATGGTCCTGCATACTAAATCTGATGCCTGATCCGAAATTTTTGAAAGGGGGGGAAGGGACCCTCCAGGAATGAACTTGGTGGCACCCAGATGCCACCTCGCAGACTCAATTCTTGCCCATTTCATGTAATGGGCAAACAAATTCTGGATAAATTGCCTATTTCATATGAAATGGACAACTCAATTCTTGCCTATCTCAGAAAATGGGCAATATCATATCCATAATATATCCATTAATTTTGTGGCGCTTTCTTGTATATGCCAGGTATTTAGCATTACATTTGAGAAATAAATAAATGATATTATGAATACGCTTTAGCCTTTCAACTTTGGAGATTAAGCTGTTTCAAACAAAGTCAGTCGCATAGAAGACATAAAATTGACACTGAAAAGAGACACCAGAGGATGATAATAAAACAGAAAAAACTGAGCTGGGTTTGCCTGCTGGCGGGAAAAGTGGAAGTAATTAGCAGCTGTTTGTCCCCAGCAGTGATGGTCTCAAATGTAGACTGGTTTCCAGTGAACGCCAGCAATTAGAGGCTCAGCTACACTTGTATGGTGAAATATATCATTCTAACACCAGATAGTCACAATTAAGTGACCAAAACTAATAAATACAGAGCTCTTGTCACCAGGAAAACTCAGCTTTTTCATATGTAACATACTCTGAATTTTTCAGTTTCCTGTTTTTATTGCCTATTTGTGGAACTTAAGTAATTGCCGATGACTTTGTAGTTGATAGTTAGTATTTGTGAATTCTACAGGAGTTTAAGTGGAAAACTTGCCCAGTGTTTCCTCTCAGGTTCTGCCCCTCTCCAAAAACCCCACCCAGATTATTACTTCTCATCTGCAAGGGGGGTCTTCCAACCATCCGCTGGCAGGAAATTAATTCCTCTAAGCAGTGCAATCACTGTTTAATCACTGCAGATCAAATATTAATTGATATGATTACCAAGGGAAATAGCTCGGTTTACCCTGCACTGTGGTGAGGATTTCTACCTGAAGCTCAAGCAAGGACTAGCAGATCTGTTATTTGCAATACGATCCCATTATTCAGCACTAATTTGTTCCCTGCGGCTGGGCAAGATAGCTGAAACCATTCATAATTAAAGCTGTCATTAATGGGCTATAGTAATTTATTATTTCCAACTCTGGTAGTAATTACAAGGTTCTGACGGAAATAGACTGTTGGATCTAGATTTATTAAAAGGATGGAGTGATGGGAAGCCCTCGAGGGCTGGGGATTTTTTGAAGATGGGTTCACTTTTTTTTGCTTTCTTTTCTTTGAACATTGGGCCAAGTTAGCTCTGATATTATTGATGTTAAGAGGGTGTACTTATATCATTTTAAAACAGGGAAATATTACACCTGTTTTGCTACGGTTTATGGAGTGTCCACCTGCAATTACCTGTCTTGCTTTCCTTGCCATAGTAATTGAAGCTTTCTTGCTTCCAAATTTGTAATTAATATCACCAAAGTGATACATTTGCCTTGAAGTAAAAGCTTATTTTGCTATTTATATGTATATATAAAATGGTTATTTAGATCCTGATGTGACAAATGTGAAGCATAACTAAAAATTGCTTTTTCTTACCTCTGCCGTGGTAATTAAATGTAAATTATATTTCTTCTTTGAATTTGCGGTTTAAGATATGTTCAAAGCATACTTCATAATTGTATGTATATTTTTTCTCAGTCGTGGCAATTTTCAGGCCAACCATAACTGTGAATTTTACAAGTTCTGAAACCCAAAAAACTCATCCAAAAATAAATAGCAATGTACCAAAAATGTTAAAAATTTAAAATATGTACAATTTTATCCACATCATGTTAAACAATGGCTAGAGTCAGCAGGATTCTTGATGAGCACAAACTGACAGAACTTTCCAAATAATTCGACACTTTAGATCTACTGCTTTCAGTGCATATCTTCCCAATTTTTATTAAAGCTGATGTTTTAGTGAAGGTCTCCAAATAACTAAAAAGTTGAAGTCATTGCTGGAAGTGATGGCTAATATGAGGCCCGGGCCAACAGAAAATCAACACAGAGCATGGACGGATTGGCTATACCATGAAGCTAAAGGTATGGATGACACACACTTTGACCCGTTTAAAAATGGCATGTTGGACCTTGTTAGAGACTAAAGAAAGAGCGGCCGATTCACAGGGCATACCTACTTCCGCATCATACTCCATTACAACCATCCCTGGGTATGTATTTGTTGCAAGTCATGCCACCCCTGCACATTTCAACAGCCGTGGCAGTCAGTACAGCAAATATTGCAGGCAATCTTTCAATCAATCCAAGAGCCGATGCAGCAGCAGACTCAACAAGTCCACCAGTCAGTGCAGCGGCAGACTGAGCAAGTACAACAACCAATGCAACACACACTCAACAAATACAACAGCCACAAGATGCTCAGCAACAAAGCCTCCTAGTTCTACCCCAGAGTGTCACAGTTGTTACAGGTTTAAAGGGTGCTGTGCCAGTGTATTGTTGTTGTTTTTTTAATGTAGAGTTCCTTTACCACATACGCACAACAAATTATTTGTTTCCTCTGTATTCTGCAGAATTGGTATAGTTAGTGCTGATTACATGTATAATATTGCAAATTTTAATTAGTAAATTAAATTTTTATTAGTTAATACCTTACCTACCAGACGATAGCTATAGTCCGGCGCCAGCCGGTCCCGCCAAACGAAAGAAAAAGACGTCCCGGGTTTCACCCCGGCAGGACCGGCACACTACAATCCACTCGCCAGGTGGCCTAGTTCCTGCCTCACTCGCCAGAGGGACGTGACGTCATAGCATCTTTTTCGTCCCTAAGATTGAATGATGAAGGCTGGAAGCGGGGAAGGCCGGGTGGGAATTTCCCGTCTGGTAGGTAAGGTATTAACTAATAAAAATTTAATTTACTAATTAAAATTTGCAATTTCATTGCGTTAATACATCTTACCTACCAGACGATAGCTAGAATAACTACCCAGTGGAAGGAGGGCAGCCTTCTGAGGATTGGAGAGAACTCTTATATTATACCTAGGTGTGAGGTTCTAGTCCTTTGAGGAGACATGTTAGTCTCAAGGGTATCTAGACCTACCTGCCCCCCCCTTTTTTTGACTGCTCTGAGGGGAGGAAGAGAGCAAGAGTTCAAGTCCATGATTCCCACGGTTAACCTGGAAGAGTAGGGAAAGTCCTATACCCAGAGAATTACTCTGAAGTAAAAAACTTTGAGAAGCCAAGGCATAGGCTAAAAGTGAGCCTGCACCTAAAACTAACTAGTATGTACACTATATATAATTATATACAAAGAAGCTTAGGGAACTAGTGGTGGATCTGCTGGGCCGCCACCACAGGACCCAAGTGAAAAAGCTCCTTATCTGCCCAGGCAACATCCTTAAGGTAAAACTGTGTAAAGGTGTTGTGGGACTTCCAGTGGCATGCTGCTAGAATCTGGTCCAGAGATATGCCACCTTGAAAAGCTTTGGAGGCCGCAAAGGCCCTAACATCATGGGCCTTGACCTGATGTAAGGTCAAGGACTCTTGGTCAGAGAGATCATAACACAACACTACTGTTTGTTTGATCCAGGACGAGATAGTGGCAGGAGAGATGTCCCTGTCAAAACCTTGTTTGAATGAAACAAAAACTAACTCCTTTCCCGTTCTTAGGTCCTGTGTTTTGTCCAGGTAGTAGCGAAGAGCCCGAACGGGGCAAAGGAATCTGTCTTCCTTTAAAGACTTATCCAGAGTGGGGGCTAAGGCCGGGATGACCACAGGGGCCACGCACTCTGGTCCCTCTTTTGCCAAGTGATTTTTCACCAAGAAGCTTGGTGATGGGTAGAGGGAAACTTTGGACCAATCAGCTTGGTGTCTGATATTTTTGTTTAACCAAGCGTGTATCTCACTTCTGCGTTTTCCTGAAGCCAGGGCTAGGAGAAAAACAGTTTTGAAAGTAAGGTGTTTCAGAGAAGCCTTTCTGAGGGGTTCAAATGGTGCTTTTGTAAGCTGGTGTAAAACTAGGGAGAGGTTCCAAGCAGGAACCCCCCTGCGTCCTTTGGGTCTATCCCTGTGAAAACTGTCTAACAGTCTAGTCAAATTGTCATCCTTGCCGACATTAATCGAGGTATTTCCCAGTTTGTCTGCAATGGCTGACCTGTAACCGTCAATAGTGCTGGGCTGGAGATTTTTCTCCTGGAAAAGGTGCAGGAGGAAATCTGCTATTTGTTTTATAGATGGGTTCCTGAAGTCCACCTGACTTGTTTCGCACCATCTGATAAAAACGGCCCACTTCGCTTTGTAGACTGTTCTGGTTGAACGTCTTTGAGGCGCCTCAATTCTTGACGCCACTGGGCTAGAGAACCCCTGCTCCTTGATTGTCTGGGCTCTAGGAGCCAGGCATGGAGATTTAGGTTTGTCAGATCCCTGTGACGTGCCTTGTTGAAAGGTTGGGTCACTAGATCTGGGTGGTGTGGAAGACAAAGAGGAACCCTCGCAGATAGCTCCACTAGGTCCCAAAACCAAGGCATGTTGGGCCATCCCGGGGCAATCAGGATTGCTCTGCGATACCAGTGATCTGACAGCTTGCTGACCACCTTCCCCATCAGAGACACTGGGGGGAAGAGGTACATGTCCAGGTCCTCCCAGGACAATGTCAGAGCATCCACTGACCAGGCCTTTGGGTCTGGAATTGGGGACACAAATTGAACTAGCTTGCAGTTGTACCTTGTTGCAGACATGTCCACTCGGGGATAATGCCAGGTTTGACAAAGGAGGTCGAAGGTCTCTTGATGGAGGGACCACTCCGTCTGAATGACCTGCCTTTGGCGAGACAATTTGTCTGCAATTACATTCAGACGGCCTGGAATGTGTCTGGCCTTCAGTACTATTTGATTGAGGCTGCACCAACATAGGAGCCGCCAAAGAAGGGCACAGAGTGAGCCTGACCTCATACCTCCTTCCTTGTTGATGTATGCTACAACCGTAGTGTTGTCTGTGGCAATCAGGACGACCTTTCCTTGCACTAAATGTTGGAATCTTTTTAGTGCTAACAACACGGCTTTTAGTTCTAAGAAGTTTATGTGCAACTTGCTTTCGGGCACTGACCAAGTACCGCTTGCTGTGAAGTCGCCTAAGTGAGCACCCCAGCCTTCTTTTGAGGCGTCTGTAAAGATTTGAACTGCGTGTCGCAGGGGGTGTAAGGGCTGACCCTTTAGGACATTTTCCTCTTGGGTCCACCACTGCAGGTACTGATGGAGAGACCTCGGAATTGGGATCTCCTTTTCCAGAGATTCTGGGACTCTCCAGTGCTTCTTGAGGTGCCACTGAATAGGTCTCATGTGCAGTCTGCCTAGGGGCACCTGTTTTTCTGTCGCAGTGAGAAGACCTATAAGGGACATGAAAGTTCTCACTCGGCAAAATCTGTTCTGTAAAAGCACTGTTATTTTTTGTTGAAGGGCTTCCCAACGGTTTTGAGTAGGCCTGACTACTCCGTTGAGTAGGTCGTACTGGTAGCCTACGAAGTCGAAGACTTGTTGGGGTTCCAGTTCTGACTTTTGCATGTTTACCATCCAGCCCAACTCCTGGCAAAGGGCTAGGAGGGACTGGGTTCCCTGGTGGCAAGATTCTTTGGTAGGGGCTCGAATCAACCAGTCGTCTAGGTACTGGTGGATTCTTATACCCTGTGACTGAGCCATTAACTTGACCTCTTTGACCACACCAGTGAACTCCATGGGAGCTGTTGACAGGCCAAAGGGAAGTGCCCGAAACTGGTACGACTGGTTCTGAAAGTGGAACCTGAGGAATTTTCGGGATGTGAAGTGAATTGGAATGTGGAAGTAGGCGTCGCTGAAGTCTAGCGATGTCACCCACTCCTCTTGTTGTAGAGAGGTCCGGATTGTCTCTGGAGTCTCCATTTTGAATGTTTTTACGCATAAAAACTGATTTAGAGTACTGAGATCCAAGATTGGCCGCCACTTGTGGTTCGGCTTTGGGACAATGAACAGTCTGTTGAAAAAGGCTAGTGAGGTTTGAACCCTGACCCTCTCTACTGCCTTTTTCTCGATCAGAGCTTGTACAGCTTCTTGCAAGTGGGAGTCTCTGATGGGGTTTGCATAGCCACTTACTATCAGGGGATCCCTTACCAAAGGAGGTCTGACTTTGAAGGGGAGAACATAACCCTCCTTTAATATGGACACTACTTTTGGGTTTGCACCCTTGTGAGCCCATATTTCCCAAAAACTCTGAAGACGTCCCCCCACTGGTTGGACACTTGCAACATTGGGGACATTTGGAACATTTGGAGCAGAAACAAAGTGACGGACAAAAGAAGCACTTTTCACACACTTTATTTGATTTTTGATCTTTGATTTTGGCCTTACGTCTTTCTTTTGCGACTGCCACCTTGTTACAGTAGGTACACGACATACAACATGATAAGAAACATTTGTTGGAACAGATACAAAAGAGTTTCTTGTTATGACACTTTTTACAGAACTGACTGGCCGGGCCACCGGCACCGGACGTGACTTGCAGTAATTGTCATTTATACTGTGTCTTCTCATGAGCCATCTTGGTACCACATCCGGGCTGACCACCCCGGCCTCTGCCCCGGCCTCTATTGCGAGAACCAAACGTTTTCCAAGCTGGTAGTTCCTTTCTGGCCTGAAAAGTTGATTTAGCAGTGTCTTGAGGTTTCCAACCAGTACTGTAGGGTTGGTATCTCTGCTTTCTGCCTCTACCGGCGAACCCCCCGCGGCCTGGGCCGGGCTGGGAAGTACGTCGGGAAGCTTCTAACTGGTTGATTTCATCCTCAGCTTTTCTAATAGCAGCATCTGGAAATAACCCATATCCATTCAGGGGACAATTTCTCAAGGAATTGAAAGTATCTGGCTTAATCCCCAGTTTCACAGCTTCCAAGTATGAGTCCCTACGGAGTAGGGTCAAATTCGCCATCTGCACAAAGGTAAAGTCTGCCAAATGTTGTAAAGATTTCCCCATGGCGAAACTGACATTCTGGTTAAATGATGATAAGTATAAAAGTTCATCCAGTGCACCTTGAGCTTTGACAGAGGACTTGCCTTTCTTAAGTTCACTTTGTAAAATATGCAATTGTTCTTGGAAGGCATCCTGTATTTTGGTGATACAGCGATTAAACCCCGCTGACTGGTTGCAAATATATGAAGACTCTTTTGCTGCTTTCTCCCACTTACGCATAGTGTCTTGTGATAGTGGGCGGGATGGAGGCTGAGGAGATGTAGAAGATATGGTTGAAATCCTGGGGAATGAACTGTTGATCTTCGCCGCATCATTTGGCCAAGAATTCACAGATTTACCCGGCCTAGTTGGATCTGTAGGCTCTGCCGGGTGTATCCCATACCATCTGTTCTGGGATTTTGGGGGTCTGAGGAACTGGTCCACATGCAGGCCACCTGGATCACTAGATTTTGAAGGATATCCTTCTATCAGTACAAGGTTTAGAGTTTCTAGTTTTCGGCACAACCAATCTTCCGGTGGAAGATCCACAGAAATCTTGCCCACCGGCTGAGAACGGTGACCTGCCCAAGGATTATCAGTGCGGGATTGCGGAGAAAACTCCAGGTCAGGAATGTGTGTCCATCCCATAAACGCGCGGACGCCTCTCACAGTCTCGCGGTAATTTTGGTCTTCACTGAGGACCCGGTCCGGGTCTGAGGTTTCCAAGTCTGGGGATTCCTCTGCGTCAGATAACTCACCCTCTTCAAATGTTTCCTGAGGATTGACATCGCGGAAGGTGACCGGCCCGGAGCCGGAAGAAGGTTGTTGAAATGAAGATTGAGAGGAAGCAGACATAGCAGCTGATGAAACAGTAGCCACCGGAGCAGGGTGTTTAAACATAGGCTCTGCTTCCGGGTAGAGGTTTTGAAGTGGAGATTGTCTGTCAGCAAAGGAAACATCCTGATCTCTAGCCTCATCCGGGCCAACAGCTGGGCCGGCTGGGCCGGAAGAAGCTGAAGTAGTGACAAAAAAGGGTGTCTGGGAAAGAGCACCTGCTGGAGCAGCATGAGAGACCGGTACTTTGACCGGAGAAAATGACGGATTTTGTTGCACAGAAGGTGAGGGGCGATGTCCTAAAGTAATAAGTGCCTCAAGCCTGGCCATACGAGTGGCCCACTTTTCGTCCAGTTCTTGAAGATCTTTCTTAAACTGAGGCACAGGAAGGGACAAATCCGGAGCAGAAGACAAAGAAACATCAGGTTGTTGTTCTGGCTGGGTATCAAGTACTACCACAGTAGACGGATCGACTAACACCTCCTTTGCTTTAGCCTTTTCCTTTCTGAGTTTATAGGTAGGCGTACTTAACTTGAGCACTTGCTCCGGGGTAAGGACACTGCAAAAGTCACACTGCAGATTTTGAACACAAGGGTCATCACCATGTCCTTTCTCGCGACAACGCGCACACCTACTATGCTTGTCGAATGAAGCCATAATATGGCCACACGCACCCTTTTTCTGTCCTGGAGATGCCATGATAGAAAAGTCAACTAATGGCAACTATTCCGACACAAATTAAACAGAATAACACAAATATAAAACCAAAAAGGTTCACAGATAAAATTCACAACTTTAAATATCGCGCCAAACGAAAAAGATGCTATGACGTCACATCCCTCTGGCGAGTGAGGCAGGAACTAGGCCACCTGGCGAGTGGATTGTAGTGTGCCGGTCCTGCCGGGGGTGAAACCCGGGACGTCTTTTTCTTTCGTTTGGCGGGACCGGCTGGCGCCGGACTATAGCTATCGTCTGGTAGGTAAGATGTATTAACGCAATGAAACTCTACTTTAAAGCTTGGGAGATGTGTTCAATTCAGTTTAGATTGTCCAATTGTAGATATACCACTGCTATGCCAAATCGATCTAATACTCAAGTTCTATTTGCAATTTTTACTCCTGACAGGCCACATCAGCTGCCCTTTGTGGCCTATCACTGAGAATTTTAAGAGATCAGTGTTTAATACTGATTGTAGCCATCATCTGTTGCAAGATCTGTTGCCTTTATAGTTCGCCATTTTAAAGTTCGGTTGTTGTTTGCAATTAAACACGAGTTTAATTCTAATCCTTTAATTCAGATATCAAAAAAATGTACATTGGTATTATAATTTATACAAACACAAGTTGTTGCATGAAGGTCTCAGCGAAGTGATTGGGAATCTTTTCACATTTTAATCTCCAAGGTATATTTTACAACATACAGGATATCTGGTCATTGACACTTTAAGATAATGAGAAGGATCTTTATCCTACTAGCCTAGATAGTGACTCTAAAATATATAACATCCACAACAGTTGTAAGACGACTGTCATATACCCATTTGCTGCTAGGCTTTACCTATTTTGGCAACCAGACCATTTCCTCTTGAGGTGACTATTCTTTATGCTTGGGAATAGGGCTGTCTGTTATGAGCGATATTTATTTTGTGACTATAAGATAATCAAGACTTGAAGGTCGATGTCTAGAGTTTCCTTTTAGGCAACAGTTCTTTGGTCTGTGTTGTAGGTAACCAGCAATTAGGAATAATCTTGCGTACTTTGTTGTATATCGAAATTTAGTGAGAAATCATTATTCAGTTTTGGTTTAAGACAAGTTTTAATGATTAATATATATTTGTTCACCTTCATTTAATATTACTCTTTTGAAACAGAAAAGTCAGAATAAAAGAAAAAAAATGTGAATGTTTGCAATTTCTGTAAGTGGCAATGCTTGCCCACGAATTCAGTAAAATATTCATTTTAAGGAGACCAGGAGAGAGGTACAGTTCAGAAACTTCAGGAAATTTTGCTGTACAGAATTTCACCTGCCCCCCCCCCCGTCAGCCAATGGTTCTGGTCTGGGTATTTATACTCAGCACAATACCTTCTTGTACTACAGGATTCAAAGTGCTTTTGGTCCATCCTGGCTGCACAAGTCTCAAGCTCTCTAGTGCTTTACATTCCTCTAACTGAAAGCAAAATCTCAAGGATGACAATTTACCAATGTCCCTGACGTTCTTTTAACTGCCAGTGGGGATAGGACCCAAGGACAGAGACCACCATTTTAAGTGGTTATACAAGCCACTATGTATCTGCATCTGGATTTCGATCCAGTTAATCTGTGTTACGAGGTGAGTGTGTTCCCTACTAGGCCACGGTGACAGATGACGTCTTCCTTAATTCAGAATGATTGAAAATCTAGGTACTTTGAGCATCTCAACTGCACCCAACATCGATCAATATCTATTTAAAATCTCCAACCAGTGGTTTATTGTGAAATCCTTTGTAATTTAAGCATTTGCCCCCCCCTGCATTATGTGGTTTCTTTCTGACCACATGCTTGCGATCCAGAAATGAGCAAAACGTGTATGGTTTAATAGACCTCCTAAAGTTTTATCAGAGATATTCTGCCTGATTGCCTGACACACCACTGGTAGGAATATTTGACTTACCCATTCTGAATAAACAGCACAGGGAACTGTAACATTCCCACTATTGCAAAGGCTCTCAGGGGGACTGCTAGTTTCAACCCATTATCTAAGGGTTATGGGAACGAAAGCAAATTTTGATGACACAGGGTTTTGATGCTCTCCATTATTTCATTGTAATGTTGAGGAGGCATCCTGAAGAATTCATGAAGGCATGTGTCATTCCAAGTTCTCAACTCTGGAAGTACTGTTGTGTGACACCTGCGGGAGTATCACCTTCAAATCCAGGCGGTAGGCAGTGAAAGGGGAGTCTCCTCTATGTCAGTTTCCTGTCAAAGTTATTGGGGAATGAGTCTTGGGTGGGGCATGTAGTCTTTGCTTTCTTCTCTGTTTTCTTCTTTTCTGCTGGACCTTAGTCTGAGCCTTTTGGTTGAGTGCCTGTCTTTACTATAGATGTGATAAAAATAGGAATCACATTGATAAGTCCACCTCTCAACAAACTAACACGCTAAATATATGAAGTTTTAGCGTTCTGGATACAGAATGTGTATAGGTATATTTAACACATACTTACTAGGATTGTCACAAACTGTAACAAATACACACAGGCATCTCCGATTCTCAAATGACTTCATTGGCTCCCAATTTCGCAGCATCTTCAAAACTGCCACTTTAGTTTACAAGTTTCTTCACAGTGGGCATCCTAGTTACTTTGGTTCTCTTTTGTCTACTCGTTGTGGAAGATATAGTACAAGATACAACTGTCCAGATAAATGGTTCTTAGAGGTTCCTCAATTCTTTCCATCTGTACATAAATCAAAAAACACTTAGGCCACAGCTTTGTTTTTGCTCCCACAATCTGGAATGATTTACCTGATGAGGTCGGTTCTGCACCAAATCTTGCCTGTTTCAGAAAAAGGTTAAAATCATATCTCTTCAAAAAGGCTTTCCCAACCTAGCATATACTCTATCTGCCATCTCGGATGCCCTCGCATTTTCTGTCCTTTTAAAGCAAATTTGGTCGTTTTGTTAAAGATCCACCCAACTAAAAATTTGGGTGTGTGGAACTACACCTTTAGTATCAGTGTGACTACACCTCAGATTTGCATATTTTGTTTATGCCAAAACCATTAATTACATAAATCAATTTTAAACAAGATGGTTTGCCTACATCTCTTTATGTAAATCTATTTCTAAGTACCTGAATGATAAAAACAATCTGTATTACAATTTGGTCTTTTTGCATCTCGACAATTGGTTAATATTATTACTACCTCCGGCCAGGAGGTTAGGATTTTGGGATTACTTCAAATTTTGATATTACTTCAAAAGTAACGGACGCTTTTCGTGAAAGTTTTTACTGTGGCTCTATAAAAATTTGATTACCATTGTTCTACGCCCTATATGGCATTACTGAAGACAAACCGACAAATCAACAAACCATCTATTATTATTCTATACTCTGCTATACACCGTGTTTAAACATTGTGCCAACTTATCACACCATACAGCTGAAACATGTGTTGGGTTTGCCATTTTTTTCTAAAATGTACAGATATTTAAAGTAAACATTTGGTTTGCCTCAGCACGTTACAAAAATAACTCCTTTCTTACTGAGCTTCAAACGTTTTGTTAAGTCACATTGTACAAAAAAGACCATTCCACGAAAGCAAGCAAACACAAAGTCAGTGTCTATTTATCTGTGACTAGTTGACTATCACATGCACCACCATGTGATACCCGCACATTAACATAGCCGTGTGAGTTCAGTCTACTGGTTCACGTGACTCAAATCTCCAGACCACTTCAGTAGAACCTTTTTGTAAAGAATTTAGAAGATTAAAAGGTACCTGAACTGGCAGAGAATTACGCTACACGCTTTGATTCAGTGGCTGTTGTAACTGTAAAGGTTTTTTTGTTGAAATACATTATGTTATGTATATTTTATACACATGAAGTGCAGTTGAGAAATAATCTTCAATGATTGAGTGATTGATCAATGCTGGCTGATAAATTTCATGAAGTCCTATAATATCTATACATATGTAGATTTCCGGTATATTTTTTTGGATTTATTCGTTTCAAATGTTTTTATATTACAACAGAGTTGGATTCCCTGCCCAAAGTGATATCGGAAACTTTGATTGTTGCTTTACTACTGGCCATTATAATTTTCAGTACAACATTTGAATTATCTAGTGTACACTGTATTTCTCCATCTAATGAACTACTCACAGTGGTGAGGCATATATCCCTCGTTGGGAAAGTAAATCTGTGACAAACTGACACTCTCTACAGTGGAGTTAAAAACATCCGCAGTTGTTCCAAACCACAGAATCTGGGAGTAAGCATATGAAATGTGGGCCACTGTGCCCAAACAATTATTTTACCTTCATAACAAGTGATGTCTCCTTGGATCTGTTCATGTCACTCTGTGCAGGCACCATGTGTGTTCAGTTTTGGTACCAAATATATACTATTGATATTCATACTCTACGTACCATTGATTAAGCAAATTCTCCACCATAAACAAGTCACCCCGTATGACTGTCTGGCAACAGTGCAGACCTGTTGGCTTATGGGGTAGTTCTATACTTTGGGGAAGGGTCTGGAAGTGAATCAGAAATAGTACAGGATATGGGACAATCCTTGTGGTTTGGGAGAGTTGCTCCCGAAATTAGTGGACTTTCTTCTTTTTTGACCATTACTGATCTGTTCCCAGTCCTGCCACGTACACCTATAAAAACTCAGGGGAGAATCTAGGATTTTGGATGTGGTACACCTTGATTTTTCAGAAACTTGTGGTTACATGCAATATTTGTTAGGGGATGGGGTATGGTATATCTCATTAACTATTCTACTAACTTGAAAAAAGCTGACTTTTTAGAAATATAATACACCTGGCCACACTGGCTTATACATAAGCTACACCCCTTGATGCTGCACCAGTATTTAGCCCATTTTCCAGGAGAACACCACCATATTAGGGACAAAAATGGGGAAAACAGTGCATAATGATACAAAATTATGTGGACTTATTACGTGTTACAGAAATGTTTGCCTTCTTACTATTGTTACATGTGTGATATAAAAGTCTCTAAAATCCTTTGTCCATAAGAGGTGCCATAACTGTGGCTAATGCCTTTGTCATAGCTGGCCGGACAGCTGAAACTGTTGTGTTTAAAATACACATATCAGCCATAAATATACTCTTCATCCGATGTAATATCTGTGTATTTATCTGCTACACTGACCCCTCAAACCACAGTATGTATATTGTATATATATATATCTCTCTCATATACCATAACCTCCACAACAAAGCTATTGAGTCATTCTAATACTGCTTTATAACAACTTTGTAAAACTGGTAACAGTTCATTTAATCTAAATTATACGACATTTAATGTCCCTAAAGTAGCAAAAGTCTAGCTGTATATGATGTCAAAGCACAAAAAAGCTCTCAGGAAAAACCAATGATGGACTGTGATGTGTCATTTTTCAAGCAGCTGAAATTGTAGATGTTTCATATTAATTTATGTCACACAGGTTGATTAAAGAACTCACTTAAAAGACCCACATTGTCCAGGGTTAGATATCATTCGTCCTGACCTTTTTTAATTTGGCTTAATTTCGGACAGATATTTATTAATGTGTCAGTAACGTTTTTGTTCAAAGCATGATTGTCACAATCTGAAAAAAGCTATTACTATGAAATGAGGCTTGTGATTTCAACACCACCCATTAACGGTCATGACCCGATCAGTTTCAGAAGTAATATAAATTCACTTAATTAAATTGAGTAAGTAAAATATGATAGTTTTCACATGTATGATTAGAATTACAGTAATGTTGTTTGACATGATTATGTTCAAAAAGAATCTAATCAGCGGCCAGTTTCTGTGAAACGAGGAAATATTAATGATATTTACCTTTTAATTCTGGAAAGGAAAGAAACCTAAAACCAATTAACAGGAAACTAGGGGGTCTGTAATTTGTGAATAAAGTCAGCATATTGCCTTATGTGTTTAATTAAATATGATGCACAAAAAATACTGTGTTAATTACCACCAAAAATAGCTGAGTGAACATATACCCATAGGTGTTGAGTGTTTTATAACAAGCTTGCGCCATTTCCAGATGTCTACCATTTTTGCAATTAATATAATGGTGGTCATTTCAATATGAGATTTTAGCTATATCACTATCTATCTACACCATCACATACTACTAGTACTAGTATACCTACAATAATATCTGTGACATCAAACAAAAGTCTTACCCTCAGTATCCCAGTTTTCTGTCGTGAGTTTTTCCTCCTGATTAGGCTGTCAGGAACCTAATCTAGTTGGTCATGTGAAGTGCCGATAAACGTGTAAAATATTCAAACATTTGTGAGTTATCTGTCCCGACCTTTCCTGGAGACAGTCAAGACATTCCTGTCTTTTGCGTGCACTGTTTAAAGCCATTGCTCTTTTAATTGTCCTTTTTGTTTGCTTAAATTAAATGTATATTTTGTGAGCTGTTACATTCTACATTTTCTATCAATTTATGTAAAGATATATTGTTTACTTGAAACTGCTTGTCAGACCATATTCACATGCAGTCTTATATTACAGAAGTACCTTAAGTGACTTTTTTTTTTTTAAAAAATGCAAGAATAAGGAAAATTCTAAGAGTAAGAACTTCAATATTTCAGGAAATGTTAGGAATTCAAAAGACAATAATGGCAAATTAAGTAGATTGGCTGTGAAGGAAATAGGTAGCATTCGTTTATTTATTTAGTGAAGCTATATTAAAAAATACACTTCTAATAATAATTCTGAAACGTTTCTTAATAATATTAGAACAAATGAGAACACATTACTTAATTGAGTAGCAATTTTACACAATAATTAACTGAGGCTTAAATGTGGCCTTTTGAAAATGCCCATAAGGTGTGTTACTGGAGCTTTGAAGTGGCCGTGTAATTATGAAACTATTGTAGGTTGTGTGTGGCGTATGGATTAAATCACGCCGCAGTTATCACCTACCCTTTCTTTAACTACTACCTCCACGGAATGACGTCATCACACTTCCGCTAAAATAGTGCCACAACCAACTCTAATAAATCGCTTGTTTGATGTAGTGTAAAAGCTACTACATCTTATGTCATTCATTATTATATAAAAGGGATGATTTGTACAGTGTAAAAACTGATGTACATTTGTCAGGCACTGTGTGTGCATTATCACGGCCAACCAACTTAACTAAGTGAATTAATTCACCCCTACACCTCCTCCAGAAACACAAGATGCAGCAGTCCTAAATGCTATTCAAAAAGTCCTGAATTGAAACAGTTTTGACCTCTGTATAAATATGTTAAACAGTAACTGAGTTGTTACCAGAGCTGTGTCATCCTACAGAGATCACCTAGAATCAAGATTGAAGGGTGAGTTGTCTGACTAATTGACTGATTCCAATTCTCGCAATTATTATTGATACGAGAGATTATAATTCATGACAAAGTGCCTTATTTTATGCCCCCTAAAACTACTTGTATTTAAAACCATGGTATATTTGATCACTTTCCAACCCACAATCCAGTGATATTTATTTAATTATTTTTGGTAATTTTTCACTTAGTTTTGAAATAGAATTGACGTATTTTAATGATTTAATAAGATCCAATATCTTTTCAGTCTCTCCAGATCAGTGCCAAGAATTAGAAAAGAAAGGGTAACCTGTTGGGAGTATTTCCAACCTGCCCCAAATCTGGTTGGCATTTTGTGTGCCCTTGCAATCTTGTACTTCATGTTCTTCACTGGCATTTTGTCCTGAATTCTGTAATCTTATGAGATCTTTCAGAGTAAAATAAAAAACAAAAATTTATCAGCTTGTTTTGGTGGGAAAAGGAAAATTGGCCTTCTAGAAAAATGGCCTCCTAGAAAATTGGCCTCTTTGAAATTTAAGGGGACAGAAAAATGGCCTCTTCTGATTTTTTTGGAATTTCAAATGTTAAAACCAGTTTAATTTTACTTAATAGACTTAGTGTTCTTCAAAGTTCCCATTAGGTTTATATGAATGGATCTTTAATATAGATATTTTAATGTATGATACCTACTCAGGATTCAAACACCATAGACTTAGTTTTGTTTGATGACTAATCAGGATTAAAACTATACATAAAGATCTTTTAATCATTAAATTTCAAAGATTGCAATGTCTGATTGAAATATACTCAGAACATAAATACCTGCTCCGGATTGTAAGAACAAAGATATAATTCCTTTATATAACTATTCAGGCAACTAGCTAAGAACTGAGCCCTGTACATTATCTAAATTACCTACATTATTCTATACATTATCTCTACATTTTGATTTATATATTTCTGTTTTAAAACTAACTTGGTATTTGGTCATGTAATGTAATATATTCAATTTAATCATATACACTTTTTACATTTTACTACATTTATATAATTACCAGTTTTTGGGTTAGATCATGCAATGCAATAAATTGTTTGTAATGAATGATTTAAAAAAAATTCACTTATTTGCCTTATCATTAAAAGACTAGAGGAGAGCCAATTTTCCACCCCACAACTTTTAAGGAGGCCAATTTTCTAGGAGGCCATTTTTCTAGGAGGCCATTTTTCCAGGAGGCCAATTTTTCCGGATTCTGTTTTATTATAGGGATTATTGCATTGTGTATGGTGAGTATCTAACAGTAAATTCTTTTGTTATTCCATCTCTTTGGGAAAAAATGTAGCAAAATTTGTCAAAGTATTAATAATTATCAAACTGCTCAGGTTGTTAATCAAACCATTTTGTTATTAACCTCTGACAAGGACAAATATGTAACTGGCTTTGTGTGCTTCTTTGTTTGCAAAATAACTCTGAAGACTATGGACGAATTTTACTGAAAATTTTAGGAAATGTTGACAACGGCACGATAAACATGATTAAATTTGGGTTGTGATCTGGATCACTGTCTGGATCCAAGAAATTTTTAAAGGATTTTTGAACTCATGGGGGGAGGGGGGGGGGGGGAGGTTGAGGTCTGCTCATTGTGAGTGTGTTTCTAGCTAAATATATATCTATATATTCCTTTTATGTTAAAGTTTTTGCTTAAGGACTGCATTGGTAACTAATTAAAGCATATTCTTACTTACATGTTCAATGCCATACTTAACCTTAAAATATACAAAATAATATTGCTCATATTTATATTTAATAAATACTGACAGACCGGCATTTTGTCTGCCCTACAAAAATTATGCTGGCATTTTGTCTAATCCTTCAATTTGGTGTTTTGTCCAGTGGGGCTTTGTCCGAAAACTAATATCTAAAATCTTGCACATTCTCTTGTTACCTTGTTCTACCTACTTCTTGTTGAGTAAGTAAAGTCTACCGATTATGGAGTTTAAACTCCAAGTTAGTGCTCTTGTGTTTAATTAGGTAGTGGCGTAAATCCTCTCCAGCAATAGTCAGAATTATCAATTAGAAGGCGTTTAATAAGGGCAAAATACCTGTTAATTTCCTACATGATCAACAGTTTTACCTGTAAAAAGTGATATGCATTTGTGTGAAATCTGTGACTCGAAATGGGTTATAAACTAAGGTTTGAAAGATCTCTAAGGTTTGAAAGATCTCCGGGGTTACGTCCAGGGGGGGGGGGGGGGGGGGGGGGGGGTTACTGGTTCTTCCTACAGACTGTGGGGTGAATGTTAGTGGTTAAGTAGACTGTTGAGCTAATATACTGAATAATTTAATTAACCTTTCAAACACACTTGGTGGCCAAATGTTTTACTGATTTAATGAATATTTACAAGGACATAACTTTGCAAAAACATTCTTTAGCCATTTTTTTTTAACTAATGGAAATACACACGCTAAGATGTCAACACCAACTTGCGTAGGCACTCAGTTGATTAACTTAAGCACTATTAACTTAGATTTCAGGATGTAATAGGCCTTAGATTGCAGGGGTTTTAACTTTTACTACACAAAGCCCGCTCTACAAACAAGTCATTGAAGACATTAAGTGAAGAACTAACAATGAAATGAGGGGTGTTATTTCCTAATTACCCCAGCCCCACGACAGATGTCTGTCATAATAAGCCAGTACTGGTCCCCAGCACACTCAGCTATTAGTATCAATCAGAGGGGACTGTCCTCCGCTCTTTCTTGTTAATACCTCCCCGGTGGGATGGCTCGGAGTTAAGAGACACAGGGGCAGGAGGACCCTATTGACTGGCTCTGTGCCCGACCCCCAGCGTCCGTCCTTTGTATAAGGACTGATTTGAGGTGCTGTCTACTGCAATCTTCACCCTTTGAAGACCAGGGCTTCAAGACATAACAATATTGGTTCTATTCAATACCCCGACCCCCCCTCCAAAACTATAAACCCGTGTGTCCCTATAGCCAACCGACGACATCCGACCACCAGTGATCACCACGCGATCGACAAACGTGTTTGTTTGTATATACATCAGACAGATTTAAACAATTTTTGTATTTTCTATTTTTGGTATTTTTTTTTGGCATTTGGAATATTTATATATTATGGCTTATTTTTAAAGTATACACTGTATAAGTAGAAATTTCAGAGAGAAGAAAATCTTCATTTTTTAAAGAAATGCACCGAAATAATTTTCCTAGTTGCTACTTAAGAGATTAATACAGAATTACAATTTCACGGGGAATTAATTTTCACTATCGACACTCATTCGCGGAAATAGCTAAAATTAACGCACAGTGAAAATTCCCTCTTATACAGTATACCCACCTGGTTGCATTATTATTATTATTTCCAAATAGATTTCGATGGGGTTCCTCATTGCGAAAACTTGAATCGGACTCTGTCGTCTCTTTCGGTCCGTATCGGATATTTCAAGAAAATATCAGTATACAGGATAAAGTTTACATAGGTAATCGGTGGTCAGTATTGTGGGAACACCAGCTCAGGTATATGAGCTGGAGGGATGGGTGTCTTTAAGAAGTTCTTGAAGACGTGGGGGGTAGGTCGTTTGAGGTGAGGAGTAATCAAAGACAATATAAATGGGGATGTTACTTTTGATGTAGAGTGCTCAATGGACAGTTACATCCCAAGCTGTGAGGGAACAAAACTGTACTGAAACACTGTTTTGAGAAGGAAGGTCTCTATTTTAAGAACACTGGGTCCTTATTAAGTAGCTGCTATTTCCTGCCATTTAATTACTCACCATCTTGATATGAATAGGAGTCTTGTTAATCACCATGGATACTCTGCGTCAGCTGACTTTTGCCTGTGTTTCATACACCTATGTATTTTTTACCGTGAGAAACATTGTATAATGATCTGCCAGATGAACCTTTTATGTGTTTAATAATAACCTGTGTATTTATGAGATAAAAAGGAAAATATTGACAACAGAACAGGTGTACTATGGCTGCTATCTAAGCACTAACTCTACAGCTTTGCAGTTTTATTATTATTGACTCCAAGGAGGTTATGTATTGGGTGTGTTTGTATGTTTGTCTGTTAGTGTTCTTGATTACTCCAAAACTGATGAAAGCATCTTTATGATTTTTTTTTTGTGAATAGGGCCGAACCATAGAAAGAAGTGGGTCAATTTGGGGAAAGAAGTTGAAACATATAAATTCCTAGATCACCAAATTCTTATCCAGGTGGTTTATAACAGGGAGATTTAAGTTAAGGTTGGCTTTCATAATGGGATGTATGAAATTCCAAATATGTGCTATTATTTTGAAATTCCGAATACCTATAAGAACTTCCAAAATACACCACATTTCAAATTTTGAATTTTAATTCTGGATGGCGGTTTCAGGCTCTTTTTAACTTTTAGGACACGTCAGAAAACATAATGAGCAAAGATATATTTTTATTTAAAAGTACTACTTTGTTACAATTATTATTTTGTTAACTTACTTATCAATTTCAAGTTTTACAATATTAGTTTAAAACATTGATCATTTGTTATTAAAAAGTACTACTTTGTTACAATAATTATTTTGTTACAATTATTTATCTATTTCAAGCTCTACAATATTACTTTAAAACGTTCATCTTTTCCTATTTTGAACTCGTTTTTGTTGTATGGAATATTTCATACAAATTCAGACTATTTGATTTTGTCATGAAGAAAACACCTAAATCTCAACAGCTAACAAACAGTGCACCCCGAATGAAAATATGTTTTGTTTTGTTGGTCAATGAGGTCTGGATTGCAATTTGTTATTGGATTATGCAACTAAGAAATAATCTATTAGGGAAGGCTGCTTTCCAAGAAAGCACAAATATAATAAATTTACCATAGCAGTGACTATTAATGTTACGTCTGCAATTCCTCTAACTCTGAGTTTCTTCCAGGAAGGATGTTTGTCAGTATTAGCTGTCAACTGTATTTTCGACTCATATTAAATTTTATCCTCACTGCAAGGGTAACCTAAGCTTATTAAGCTATTATTCAGATGTTTCAGGTAATATTAGATCAATTTTATCATTTGTATGAATTCGCTAAGTGTTGATAACCTCAAATATGTGTAATTAACTCCGCTAAGCAGGTATTATTTCGTGACTGTTTGTCTGTTTGATAATAAGATTACTCAAGTACTACTCCTTGGAACTTCATGAAAAAAAAAATCAGGAGACTGGTCTTGGTCCAACGTAGATACCATCAAATTTTTAGAGTCATCTAAATGATAATCTAGATTTTCCCATTTACTTATTATTATGTGCCTTGGTGATGGTGGTGGTGGTGGTGGTGGTGGGGTGGGGGTGGCGGTGGTGGGGTATATATTCTCCGAGTGTTGACCGTAATACTAAGATAATTTAAAAATAATAATAATAAAAATTAAAAAAAAATAAAAAAGACAATATGGACATTTCGTCTGCCATTCATTCTAACAGCTCAATTTGAAACTAAATTATCCACAGACCAAACTGAAAAAGATTGTAATTTGAGAAAATATTATTATTATTATTATTGAAGGGCTGTGAAGGAAAAATTCATCTACTTAAAGAGTATAACGTCTGTACATGTTGTTGCAACTGAGTTCAGTCTGTTGTTATTGGGATCATACTTCTGAGTGTTTTGTCTTATGTAGCAAGTGTCTAAGAGTTTTGGTAATTGGCACGATTTTGAAGTATTACTGTATTTTAGTTGATGGTTTGTCCTGATATATGAACAATGTGAGTTGTTTTATATGGGTGACAGTAGTCACCACTGGTGTACTGGTGAGTGATTTTATGCAAATGAGATTAATGTGAAGGTTGACTAGAAGTGAGTGATTTTATAGTCTGGTTTCCGCCGCCCCTACTTTGCAATATAGGGTCGGGTATCGCCCACCATCTTGGGTACTACGCTTTCGTAGTTACCTAACTAAAAAACGTGCACCAGTTTAAGTGCTGTCGATCTTCTATTATCACCCAAACATGTATTTGCTTCTAAACATTATTGTCATTTCAGAATATTTTTAACTTCAATTCACTATATTTGATGTTATAATTTCAATAATAAATGTTTAAAATGTTGTAAATACATACAAAAAGCATATAAGTAATTAAAATAATGATCCAGATTTCCCGATAATGACAGCTAGCAATGATGTATGTCAAGGCCATCGTGGCCGATACCAGTCCCTTTATTGTTAAAGGTGGCTGGTTCCCGTCTAGTGATTTTATATCAAAAATTTGGGGTTTTTAGATTGCAGGCCAAGGTTCTGTCTGTGCTTGGTGTATAAAAGTTAGTGAATGTTAACATTCTGTGCCTTTCTGATATATGGGCGATGATTACCCACCCACCCAGTATACCCTTTGTCTTGGACTCCAGCCCATTTATGTACTACCTTCATTAATTGTCATGTGTATGTCATTGTTAATTATTTAAAATACAGTAGTGACGTCACTCTATTCTTAAAACAGTAGATTCGTACAACAGAATGTGCTGTTTTTTCCTACTGTTTTTGTAAAGGGAGTCAAAGTACAAAGCTTCACCATTTACAGTTTAGCCTTCAAATATCATTACATTTTAAATTCCTGTATCAGTATTTTACATTCTCTATAAATGTATTCAAAATAGACTATTTTGTGTGTAATATTCGTACTTTTTATGAGATACAATTTGGGAATTAAGAAGTATGTAAAAATGTGTTAACATTTCCCTACATTTATTTTTTGTTGTGTGAAACTTTAAAGAGAAAATATTAAATATGCCAATATTATATAGGGGGCTTGAACCCTTTATTTCTACCTAGTTGTTGTATATTGTTAAATAACATTACTAAAATTACTAATAAATGTTTGGTAGTAATAAATGGCCCAATTATATAATCCTAGTTTTTGTCCAGCATTGGTGGGTTCCACCTTAACTGTGGCTTGGTTGATAATGTTGTCATGAGTCTGCTACTTCTCGTCTATGTATATCCACTTCTTAGTTTAATAACCCTATCTTGACCTGTATATGACCTTTCATGGGATGGTCCATGCAAGAGGCGAGTTTTGATTCAAGATTCTTCACTGTGGTGCAGTGCTGGGGTCTTTATACCAGTTCACTTCATGCATCTATATGCAGGTGCATTATTTGACCTTCTGTTGACCTGGGGTCACCTGGTCAGGTGAGATATTTTGAAGCTACTGTTTAAAGGACTTGGGTTTAAGTTAATATGTAAACTACCTACCTCTCTGCATTGAGTTTAAGCACTACCTCTGACCTGGGGTCAGGTCTGACCAAGAACATGTAGGACTGACACTGTTTGGTATGTGTAATTCCTACTCAAGTTATTTAAGATGTCATATTTTTAACAGATCTGTTTGAAAGACACAGCTGTATGTCAAATGTCATTTGTTTGTTTTCCTAAGAAAACAAAGAGAGAAACATAGATGTGTGTTTATCAGTATCAATATAGTAACTGCTGGTCACATCTACTGTACTCCCAGTTAAGCTTTTCCGTCTCATTTGCCCCATCATCATTCTTGATTTATTTAAGAGACTTCACCAGCCGTAATAATGCTAATACATGTTTATATGGGGCGGAGAAAGAACACACCAAGCTAGCCGTTCATTTCTTTTTTTCCCCCGGCTGAAAATCTCCCAGGGAATTAGAGCTGGTTGACGGATTGCCAGCCAACACGTGACCAGGGCATCTAGTGTTTGGAAACACGCAATTTGGAGCTATTATAGCTAATTCGTCTAACAGCCCTCATCCCCTAACAACCCTCATATAGCTCCACCAAGAATCCCCCCACCATCACTGATCAGATTTCCCTCTTGAGAGGTGATCCATTTTAAGGGCTATAACATCAAATGGGAAGACTTCATTACTGTCATATTTCATTTTTACCTGCCGATTAAAATCCCACGAATTAGGCTCAGGGGGATTCGGAGCATTATCCTACATTAACCCTTCTTATAAATTTAGGGCGTGATTTGCTTCAAGTACGGGGTTAAAAGCGCCTATCCATCACTTAGTGGAAATTGGTGGAAAAGGGCAATATGTCTGTTTTGGTAACTAGATTTCTTGGGAGTTGTTAGGAAATCAAAGCTGGGGTACCTTCTGAAGACTTAGAAATCTCCTTTTATCGCCCATGTTTTTACACTTTTTTCAATTGGATTATTTTTTCTCTTGCTATGTATTTCATTCTGAAGTGAAATGAAAACTTTTTGGAGCTAGTTCATTGTTCATACCTTACCTCGTGAGTACATTTATTAGTTGAAATAGTTAATGTGTCGTATACATGTACATTCAGACATTTGAGTTCTTGGGATGTACTTGTGCTGTCAGGCTAGGTCAAGTAGTGCTTCGATTCCTGTAGTACAAGGAGATATTTCACAGACGTATCTATATCCTTGCTAAATATTCACAAGCTAAAATATAAAGAAAAGTGAACTTTAACCCCCCCCCCCCCCCCCAAAAAAAAAAAAAAACAAAAAAAAAAAAAACGTAGAAATAAAATACATGTCAACTTTGTGAGTCTGACTGATACAAAAAAAAATTCAAATAGTGTTGAGAGATTTTGAGAATTTGTCAATTTATTATTTAAATACATCCTGGAATAAAAAATAAGAAAGTACAAAGTGTATAGTGTTTATATATTTGTTTATAAACTTAAGTTTGTTTTTGGGAAGTACATGTCACTGTAATGAATAAATCATTAAAAATATAGTCATAAATTAGAAATACTTCCTGCATTTCAACATTTTTATCGGAAAGGTTGGAAAAAGACAAGTGCCCATCAGACAAGTTCCCATCAGACAAGTAGCCATCAGGCAAGTTCTGATGAGACAAATGCCCATTAGACAAGTTCCCGTCAGACAAGTGCCCATCAGACAAGTTCTGATGAAACAAGTACCTATCAGACAAGTTCCCGCCAGACAAGTACCCTACAAGCAATTTCTGATGAGACAAGTGCCCGTCAGACAATTTTTGGTGAGACAAGTACCCATCAGACAGGTTCCAAGTACCTGAGTTCCCGCCAGGACAAGATCCCATCACATATAAAAAATGTTCCTGATTTATTAAATATTGAATATTTAATCCAAATACATTTTACATCTACTATTCACTGATATCTTTAAAAAATAAGTTAAAGTATATATTTTTTTTAAATTTACTAAGCTCATGTCATTTACAATATATCTAACAAAGTCCATTTTACAGTCTGTATAAAAATGATTGCTAAAGATTACAAAAAGACATCCAATTTCGTTGATTTCTACTGAGTTAGTTGCTTGTCACAAATCTGTGATTAGGTTGTAGTATATGTATTAATGACATTGATAGAAACAGATTCTATGAGAACAACTATACAGTTTATTACAAATTTGTGCTCGGGTACAACTTTCTTTGATTTACTAAGTAGCCATGTATAAGTAATAACTTTATCATTGATAATATAAAAAAGTAAAGAAATTTTTCAAAAAGAAATTGCAAATGACGTTAAAACAGTTTTTCTATATCTGATGGGAACTTATATCGCCTACCTCACCCCTATTTGTGCTTATAGGATTATCAGTGATGGGAAGATAAGAAGTTGTCAGGGATTTGACAAGGTTGGGTATTTCTGTCATTCAAAAAAAATAATAATTAAAAAAAATGATACTGACAATATTCTCTCCAATGAAAATACTAATCAAAATCGCTCATACTCTAATTAGTGCAGCACAAAAAGGACAAAGAGGATTTATTATTGTCAAGTGACAGATATTAGATTAATTACAAGGATAACCAGCAGATTGTACATTCAGAAATCCTATAGTCTCCCTTTAACGGCTTCTCACTCAAGCCCCAATATACTGGGCAGGCAAATCAGGAATCCTGGAATCTGATCAGATGCCCATAACATCACATGGGAGAGGCTTGAAATGAAAGGAACTCGATCTTTAATCCATTTTCTGTGAATTAAGCATTCCAGATGAAGGGATCCTAGTCTAATTTTCCGCCTATTGGTGTCGAAAAGAAGTCTTGTTGTGTCTTCACTTGATTGAACAGCTCTCTTTAACCTTCTGGTCACGGCTCTGGGAGATCTTAAGGACTCTCGCGAGACTTCTTAGAGATCTCCGCGAGACCTGGGGTAGCAAGTCGACAGCAAATAGTGCATTTTGGACTTGCTAATTTGGAAGTAATTTAACGCTTCATTGTCAGGGGGCTTTCTCTCTGTAGTGGGTTACTCTTTGGCTAAATCTCTCTTGGGAGTATTCACGGGGTTAGATTTCATCGATAAGGGAGGGGCACACACATTAAGGAGTGAGGCTTTTTTCCCTCTGCCCCCTCATTTGTATTGTACAAACAAGCTCTTGATTCTTGAACCATATGTTTGTTCATTTATCTTTGCCATTCTGCTCCGAACAAAAGACTCCTTAAAAGGAATTAGGCGTTGAATAGATTTCTGAGTGGCAATCCTTTTTCATTTGACAAATTGCTCTTGTCTTTTCAAAGAGGCTGGAATTTACTTAAAATGTTTTTGTGGAGTTTCTCCCTAAATACTGTTGACTTAAATGGTCAATGCTTCTTCTTATTAATGCACCGAAGATTGCATAAAAACTTTTCTAAGGTTTTACTTTGTGTTTTATTTATTTATATTACACAGCACCTAACATTCATTTGTTCAGTCAGTTCTTTACTGACTCGTTGTTTTTATGCATGTATATCAGTGGGATGTAAAACATCACCCACACAACAAACCTGAATACACAACCCACAATGCACAGTCCCTAATACAATCTTCAAGGGCTCTTTTGACAAACTGAAGTTACGTGTCACTTTATGCAGTCTATAAGGTCAGTGACTCACATTATTTATTTATTTACGTCATGCCTATTATCTTTGTATATGTTATATTATGACAGGTAGTTAGAAGGTTGGAGGAAACCAATACATACAGTTCGTCAAGAATCTGTACTGTAAACTGTTGACCATTGGTAAATAGCTACCAGCTTTCCTGCTTCAGGTCCGGGATTCAAACTTGGATCTCAGAGGTGGGAGACACTGGTCACCAAAGCTTCCTGTATAGGCCACATGATGGAGGAGAGTCATGCATATTAGTCTGTCATAGCATAAGCTGCCTTCATAGGTGGCACACTCAAGGATTTGTGTGGTTTCAGAGTCCCGTGTTGCTTGTTTACTGGGGGCACTGGGTTCATTTCCTCCATGTAATCCATGTAACAATATATGGAAGTTAGCGTAGTGGTCAGCACACTCTCCTTCTACATCTTAGGTACCAGGTTCCATTCTTGGTCTGGCCCGAAGTTGTAAATTCAGAAACTTTCCCAATAAGTGATGTTATATAGTGCACTATCTGGACCAACTTGACTTACACAATGCATTGAGAGAAAAGTTTAACCCCAAACAATCGATTAACATAGCAACACATGCATCATATTTCAATAAAACTGGTCTGATCTTTGTTTGAAGTTCAAACTAAGTTGTATTAAATTGGATCTCTTATCAAAATCAAGTTTTGGAGGTCCAAGACAAAACTGATGCTGTAAATGATGAGTGTGTTTGTGCTTTTTTCTATTTCTTTCTCAGTAATGATCACATAATCACTGGATGATTAGCTGAAAACATCCATTTTATGATTAATGTCAGTGATTAAGTTTGATTGACGGCCCATCTCACAAAATGTTGTGTAATCTGTATAATTTGCCTCCAAATATGGTCACAGAGATAACCACCAGACGTGAGTAGGTTTCTTTTAAAATGAGACAAGAATTCAATACTGAGGACCTGGGGCCAGATAAAGAACAATTCAATCAGCTTTAGAGGAGAGGACAGGCAAATTATAGAGATGTGTCAGTTCAAGTTAAATCAATTTCACAAAACACACTGTCAACGTATGTTAATGATGAGTTACTTGGTGTTTAAAGTGTCACACATACAGATATATTGCGTCATTTCACATGCCCTTTTATTCCATGATATAATCGTCCACAGTACAAATTACCACAAAAAAAATCATATCAGGGTATTTTTAGGTAAATAAGTTAAAGCTGGCGCCTGCCACCTCCTGGGTTAATACATACCCCTAACCTCTTGTATTTCAATAGATAGGGAGGAGCTTATTCTATGTAAATTATAGAAATTATACACGACCAAATGATCAGTGGGGGTGTGAAGGATTATGTAATACTAAACACTTCAACACTTGTGCTATTGGTCAGTGAAATATGACCATAGATTCATACTGGACCACATTTGATATTTCCAAGCTTCATGTTTTAAATTTTAAACCAAGCAAGGATCTCCTCTCCAACTTTTAGAAAATAGAGCTAGTCCAGTATGTGTGTTCCATCATAAACTGCCTCGCGGTCTATTTGTATCTTGATCATGGATTACCAGTCATCAAACTCACCATTTTGTAAAAAATATGATAAAAGGGCTTCTTGTTAGACTTGCCCGATGAATCTGTTGCTACTTGAGAGTGTATGTATGTCACTGACCTACAAAAGGGCAATAAGGCTGTGGAACTACACTTGAGATTTTTTCCCAATTCCAAGATTGTCACTAGTCCAACTTGGGACTAGCCTGTCCCAGCCCATCTTATGTTTGGCCAGCCTATCTCAACATGGACCACCAAACATTGTATCCAACGTATTGTTGGCCTCAGTCAAACAACCCACAATAAAATATTTTTTTCTAATGGTCACTCTAGCAGATTAATGAACCAATAAAGGTATCTTATTTTATCTACTTGGCATCTCTCTACCATTGAAGATAACTGATCTTATTGTATCTGATCTTTACCGCCTTTTGGCAAGTCTGTAGTTATATATTTTTTGTAATGGTTAACCCAATTAATCTGTTATTTCACACCATATTTATTTTCAATTTATCCACTTTATACTCTACATAAATTGAGATACTGGTAATTACTTTTCTGACACACCTATCTAGATGAACAAAGAGTTATTTTGAATCAGTGAGGGGGTTAATATCAGAAGAAAATCTTTCTTGTGGCCCAACAATTCTTCCATAGTTTCTACGATAGAATAAATAGTCATAATAATTTGATGAAGCTGTACCAGAATTACATAATAATTACAATAACAGACATCAGCATTGACCGGGGGCCGATTTCACAAAGGGACTTAAGTCCAGATTTAGACTTACATTTAAGACTTTGGTCTTAAATTTTGTCAACAGAATGCTAAGTCTGGTCTTAGACTTAGCGGATTTCACAAAGCAGCTAAGTCCATGAAATTGCTAAGTCAGTGGACTTAGCTTTAAGTCTGGGATGTAGTGGGCTTAAATTTTGTAAAGAGGACTTAAATATGGCTGCCATAAACTTTTCTCCACTTCAAAATTTGAAATTACTGTAAATAAAGTATAATTATACAGAACACCTTACTGACGTAGTCTTTGGGAAGTTTATATGATGTAACAAGGTTTTCTATTTCAAAACAGCACTTTTTTTGCATAAAATACATCAAATGAAGGATATAAAAGGTCATACGACACTGAAAACCACTGTGGTTATTTGATAAGCTTGGATTTAGCTAAGTCAGCCTTTGTGAAATCCATTTAAATCACAGACCTAGCTAAGACCAAAGTCTTAGATTTAAGTCCCTGACTTAGCCAAAAACTTGGCTACGTCAAAGTCCCTTTGTGAAATCGGCCCCTGAAGTTAAAACAAAAACAATATGTCACTGGTTGGAATTCAGGGATCAGGGCAAACCAGGACTAGATTAGAGACCACACATTCCTTGGACAGATTCACCAAATGTCTTACATCAGATCAAAAACTACAGCTTAGACATTCAGTGACTGCTGAGACAAAAATGTCATATCTCTGAGAAAAATCAGAGGTTTGATTCAAGAAAATGAGAGCGGAGTCTGAATTTTGATTTCTAAACGTCTGTGAATCCTGAGGGCAGTTTTGACAGTGTGGAGCTAGTCTCCCTCTTTACTGTCACATCATATCCATGGTTAAAAGTTGTCACACCCATATTTTTATTGGATTTGAAAAACAAATGTATTTTTTTTACAGGTTTACATTGCTGCTGAGTGGCGACTCTGATAGATAATTGCAGTGATTATTTCACGGCACAGACAGATCGAACGCTGAAACACGCTCAAGTCACGAAATTTTGCGGAAGAAGCTGAAACACTTGAATGATATGGTCAACTTTGGTCCGTTTGTCTGACAGTTTTACAACATTTCTCGTAAAGCATTTAAATTTTATTGTTTTTAGGATTCACGTGTTATTAGTGAACTAAAATACTCATATAACACACCTGCTTGTCCCCGTCGTCACGCGAGTATGTTTTTGAACCTATAATTATCTCAAGGAATTCTAGGAATTATTTGTTACATTAATCAAAATCAATGATATGGCTATGGAATTCTTATGGGTATAAATATCAAACACTATTTATTTTAATCAATTACATTTATTAGTATATATATATATGCAAGTATATTTAAGGTTATTCAAAGGTAGAACGTTAAACAAATTGTGCTCGTGCATTTTCTGAGATAGTTTTCTTGTTTGACTGAACAGAATCAGACTTCTTAAACTTAAGACTACATTTCCCTTATAAACTCGAACTTCACTCTATTGGTTAACTTTGTAAAGAGAAATCAACATATTTTACAGACTTCATTGATTTTATTCATTAGAGTGCACTAGCGGATCGGGGGTGGGGGGATAATGTAAAGGGGTTCAACCCAAAATACAAAATTATTTCTTGAGAGTGGTGTTAAATTTACAGGAAATGCACTATATTTTTACCAAAAATTATTTTTTTAGATATTAAATCAGAACTACCCAGCCATCTCAATGGCTTATCACTACGTTTATAATTGAACAAAATGACAGGGGAAAGTGCACCTTAGAATCTTAGATGCCATCTTAGACTGTACAGAACATAAGCGCTATAAAGGTAAGTTAGATTATGTTATATATATGTCTGTAGTTGGAAACATTAAGGATCCTATATACAACTGAGATACTATCTTTTCAGATTAGCCCATCCTCCACCATAAGCTACCTCCCCTATCGGATGCTAATATGGATACCTGACCTCCTTTTACTCACTCACTCAGCTTTTACTCATTCCCTCGCTCGCTTGCTTACTTACTCACTTACTTATTTGTGCAACGTTTTCAGTTTGGTTATCTCAATGTTCATGATTAACTTTTTTGTGCACTGTGTAAGACCCAGTATATTGATTTTTATGCTTTTTTACGTGTTTTTTTCTTATCATTTTTCACTGTTTTGTTTATAAATTTTTGAGTAAATAAAATAAGTTACATTGCATCAGTACAATGACCTTAGGAGTTAAAGTTTTCAAATTTCCTTTTTTACAACAATTTTTTTTAAACTTTCATAGCTAGAACAAGGCTATGCTGTGTACAGCCAATGAAATCACTGGGTGACAGGGACCGTTTTGATTGGCTCAGACTATGTATTGACTGACATCATCTTCAATTGTGGGGGGGGGGGGGGGGGGGAATCAATGGATAAAACGGGAGGCAGAGTGCAACTGGGTAATTGGCTTTGATTTGAAATGAGAGTTATTTATATATTTCCATGAAATGATAACAAATCAAATATCCAATCTTTTGATTTATTGTTATTTGAATAAAATCTAAGTATACGTTATTATAGGTTGTCATATTTATGAAGCTTGCAGAGTCCAGTAATTTTACATGTATTAAAACTCAAATTTTCATCATTAATTCCTGAAAAAAATGTGAATAGTTTGCAGCTCTAATAATTTTCATTGAAGACTTTATTTGCTATCAAAATGATCAAACAAAGTAGTATGGCATTTCACGAATGGCTTTGGATCATTATATCCTAATAAATAGGTTTGTGACTTTAGTTGGTATACTTAATGTCAATTGTTTACTCATTTTATTTCACACACCTACCTAGTGATAGAAGTGTTTTTAACAATACGAAATTAAATTAATTTATACGAAAACATGTATCAAACAGAACACACTCAAAATCTAAATCCTGCGATATTTTGTTGAATTTATTTGATCTTTTCCATTGTTACTGCAATAGCAACTTAACAAAATAATTATCTGTGCTTGTATTGTGAAACTTTACATCAATTTCTTTAGAATAAATTAAGTATTAACACAGGTGTATCATGATTGTTTATTTGGGGTTTTACGTCGCTTTCAACACTGTACAGGTCATATCATGACGGGTAGTTGGAAGGGCAGAGGAAACCAGTACATATAGTTCGCTAGGGTTCTGTACTGTAAACTGCCGACCAACGGCAAGCAACTACCAGCTTTCCCACTTACGGCCATGACGGGGATCGAACCCCGGCCGCAGAGATGTATCATGAAAATAAACTGTACACATACAGTATAGTTGCTATTTGTTTCGGCAATATCTAGATACACATATCAAAAAGTATTAATCAAGTCTGAGTTTTATTAATAGACAATTAAGGTGTGGTATTCTGGTGGATTGGTCCCTCTCAACGTTGATCCAGAATCGGACTGATATAATCCTTATCCGAGTCTGAATAGAAGATCCAGATTTTTTTTATATTTTGGTACTGCCCTGAACGGATATCCATGATGATTTTTATGTGGGTAGCTTCTGGCCACATAAAATTTTACATTTTGGCAAAGCAATTTTTGCAATGACCACAAGGAAGGCAGTACAATGTACTCGTTCAAGACGTCTAATTAAATTTTTTTTTTACTGTGGGGACGTTGTGAAGAAAAAAAAACAACTTTGCTCATTTATCCAAAATAAATTTGATCCAGTCCTTGTCACTGAATAGTAATCTATTTCTTTGTGGTATATTTTTATGGTTCATATCTACGGGTTTTCCATGGGGGTAGTACGGCACCTTGGTGTTCGTACATCCAAACTGTGATGATCTATTTATCTACTGGTCAATTTGCCTGACAAAGAAATCTGGTCAGATGACAGATGGGATGACAGATAGGGTCTTCTATCACCTTAACCTTTTTTATCTATAATTGTTATGTAAAGGACAAATATTTAGTAGTTATCTTTATATGTTGGATTAATATAACGATTATAATTGTCAGTACTTGTGTAAAATTAATTTTTTAAATGCATATGTGTAGGTGTGTACAGATAGTCTGCGAATTTACTTATAATATTAAAACAAAACTTCTTTGAGTTCCACTGTCACATAAACATATTACATGTGCACCTTGTGTGCAAAGGAACAAATATGGGTTATAGACTCATTATGTGTATTGTATGAAAATGATTATACATCCTTCCAATTTATGATATTTAAACACACTCTCCATTTTATAAGTTTTGAAATATCAATTTGTACCTTGAGCATATGTTTCTCAATTCAAACAAACTTAATCTTATCGAGTTTGCTCTATGTTCAAATCAGATGTGTTTTTATTATCTAACGACAGAGGGTGCACTCCAAACAAGTCCTCAGCTGAATGGGTGTTCACAAATAAAAAAAACAGTGGTCAGGGTTAAGGCAATAATCACGAGGGTCCGTTTTTTTCCATGGTGTCCGTTTTTTTTACCATGGAGAACGCCAGGGAAAACAGAGACTTAGGTGAGCATATCTTGTTATAGAGGTAGGATTTTGGTCATATTGTTGGACGCCAACTCGTGGCAGGGAACGACTCGAGTTGTTGCTTGCGCCAACTCGCGGGGGCGAGTTGTAGCAAACATCTTGAGATGTGCGCGCTATCTTAAGTTGTGGCTGCTCCAACTTAATCCTGTAATGTCCAGTACTGGTCAGTGACCACATGGTTTCTGATTGGTCAATTATTGATCTCAAATGTGGCTTCAATCTTAAGATGATGGCTGTACCAACTTATTCCTCTGTTGTAATTGGCTAATTATTTACACTCACTTTTGGCTAGACGTAGTCAAGTATACAAGGCAGACTTTCAATTGTAATTAAGGTACTAGATACATGTCTTTACTTGATTTACTAACTAACTATATTTCAGAAGCTGCAACTTATAAACATGAGTTTTGGTATCTTTCTAAGCAGGATAAGTTTATATATTACAAATAAATGATAAAGCATTGTCCATTGATATATGAAACTCGGTAACAAAAGAAAAAGAAATTATGTCATTTTGATCAATCAGTACTGTAAACTAATGCTAATTTTCAGTGTGGTGTTTGTTAATAATCTGTTCCATTTCTGTACTTATTCCATGTAATATATATGCCCCAAAAGGGCTGGATAGATTTAACAAGGTTATTTTGTAAGTTTTGCTTCATATAAAGTATAATACAGTCACTTCAATAAATATCTAAAATCGTTATTACTGGAAATATATAATTGTTTATAGGAGTTGCATAAATATAAAACAACATCATAGCACATTGTACTTCATAGATGTATGTAGTAATTCACTAATGTATTAATAAATGTTTCAAAAGCTTATTTCCAAAGTGATAATCTTTGACAAAAACAATCTTACACCTAATGACAATCAAGAGACAAGCCAATCATAGTAGTGGCCTCTTAGGCTTCCTATTTAAGTACAAAGTCAACATCAAAATAGCCTGAGAAATCCTTAAATGCAATTAAGAAACATCAGTCAGAAAAATAAAATAATATAGTCACTGCTTTTCACCACCTTTGATTGTCTACATAACATTCTCTTCCACAGTGATTAAGCTCTATGAAAGTATAATTAGGTTGAATTAATGGATAAAGTTGGCGCAGCACCCACTCAAGATGTGGCAGTACATCTCGAGATGTTTGCCACAACTCACCCCCTCGAGTTGGCGCAAGGAACAACTCGAGTTGTTACCTACCGCGAGTTGGCGCCTAACAACATCACCCCGACCTCCCCCACCCACCCACCCACCCCAAAAAACAACAAAAAAACAGGTCCTAATTCAGAAATGACTGACAAATGAGTCCGGCAGTTCTCAGAACAGAAATGCCCAGTCAGAAAGACAGACTGGGACTGGGGTTTGTAATTGCTGGGGATTACACACCTGGGCCTGTATTCACAAAGATTCTTATTCTTAGAATTAGTCTTATTCTTAGAATTTTTCTTAGAATTGTCATTTTTCTTAGAAAAATTCTAAGAATAGGAATTTTTCTATTCACAAAAAATTCTTATTCTTAGAATTACGCTTATTCTTAGAATTTTTCTAAGAATGGCTTTTATTCTTAGAATTTTTCTAAGAATAACAATTTTCTATTCACAAAGATTCTTATTCTTAGAATATTCTAAGAATTGATTTAAATCTAAGACTGGCACATAGCATGCTTAACCTAAGAAAAATAGTTGTTTTGGTTATTATAGTGCAGCAACTAATTGCAAATTGACATCCAGAACAGAGTGTTACATATTAAGTTGTCTATTGTGTGTACTGTAATGAAGTGCAGCCTCTTTATATTATTTCAAAATTTCTAACTTTCTGTTCACATATGCCAACATCTGTATTGTTAGAATTTTTCTTAGAATTACACTTAGTCTAAGAAAAATTCTAAGAATAGCATACATTTCCTTTTACTTCTATTCTTAGAATTATTGTTAGCTAAGAATTGTTTTGTGAATAGGTTTTTATTCTAAGAATAAGAAAATTCTTAGCATAGAACTTTTCTTAGACTTAAGTGTAATTATAAGAAAAATTCTACGAATCTTTGTGAATACAGACCCTGATGTTCTAGTGAGAAAACATGGGTTGGACAGCTTACAAGATGACACTGTCAGCTGCATCATCAGGGCGGTCAGGAAGTAGTCTTGTGACTGTGGAAATGGTGCATAATATGCCATCTTAGATCATTTCCACCCAGGGTTTAATAATAGCAGTATCTGAAATTTATTTCATGATATTCTAAATATGGTGATTTGATTAAGGCAAATTGCCTTCACAATGATTTATGTGGGGTTCTGTATAAAAAAAATAAATAAAATATCTTTCATATTGTCAGCATTTGTGTATTTAAAAAATAATTTCATAATGCCCCCTTAAAATCTCCCTTTGAAATATAAAGTGGACATTATGCCCTCATGTACGGTTATTTGGCCAGCTATCCATTTATTTAATAAAGACTTTGTTCACACAACCCAAATCACACAACCCAAAAAGAACGTTAACACAAGACTTGCTCTAGACCTTGTGTAAAGTTCTTCCTTAGTGCACTATGATTCTCTGAGAAGATTTCCCTCCGGAAGTACATCCAGTGAGACAGTGAGAGTGTAAAATCCAGACTGTTATAGAATGTACTCATTCATTGTCTCAAAAAAAACCCAAAGTAGAACCTTGTGAGCAAGTCTAGAATTGCTCACAAGTCTTCACTTTTTTAGAGTGGGGGGTGGGGGACAATGAATGAGTGCATTTAATAACAGTCTGTATTTTAGAAGGAAATGCTCTCAGAGAATCATAATGCCCCAAAGAAGGACCTTGCACAAAGTCTATTGTGAAACTAAATTCCTGTATGTTTCATACACTTGCTTAACGTCTGTTTCACATGGCTGTTTAACTTCTGATTAACATAATTGCTTAAAGTACAGTTTCTTTGTACTTTTTACAAAATATGTTACTCAGTCATTCGAAATCAAAAATCGATTTGGAAATATATTGGTCAGTCGGTTTGTTTGTATGTATGTTTGTTTGTTAGCATGTTCTAAGTTACAATTTTGGAGCTAGAATCGACAAAATCGGTAGCCTTTTTGCATTTTACATAGCTATGACCATTTTAGCTACTTTGAGTAAATGACTTAGACTCTGAAACTATTGCATCTATAGTGTTTCTGTTAAATATGTTGTTCAGGTACTTTATTTGTAGCTAAAAAATGGTACATAGTTTGGAGTTCTCTTACATTAGCTGAGCAAGTGATAGCTATTTTCTGATTTGTAGCAAAATTTAAAAATGAGAGCACGCCAAATTTCTTCAAAAGTATTGCACATAGTGACTTTCTTTGAATACATAATTTACTTATTTTGGGTTAGGTTATAACAAGTAACAAGTCAGTTTGTTACTTCTAAATCTTGCATTTTTGAAGTATGTTGGTCAGTTGGTTGTTTGCTTGTTAGCACATTTTAGGCCACAGTCTTTCAGCTATGATTCTTATTTCTTCCTGTAACATGATCACTGGCCAGAATAGGACATGGCCAAATTTGAGCCCAATCGGTTTGATTTTGACTTCGGTATGATGTTTTTAATATACGCTGCTAGATTGCGGGAAGATTTTCGAAGTTACCACTAAACCGAGTGCTCCTTTGTTTCTTTGCAGCATAACTCAAAACGTACTGCACAAATTTTAATAAAATTTTTAGGGAGCATTAGAACTGTTACAGGAAAGAATTGATTAAAATTTGGCCATGGTCAATATCCTTGATTCTGGAGCACATTTGCGCAGTTTTGTTACCAAAGAAATCCATGACATCACTTATTTAATGCCCTTTAAGCAGATCATTGGTTTGCAAACAGAATTAGTAATATAGTTTTCAAAAACTTTGTAAAGTATACACTCTGCTTGTCTCTAAGTGCTCTTCTTTAACTTGTTATTTCACAAAATTTCTTCAAAGTATGTCACTCATTGTGTCCATTGTTACTTGTTTGTTTATAGCATAATTCCATAAGTACTGCACGGGTGACTGAATTTTTAGGGTGCATCAGCACAATTACAAAGAAGAACTGGTTTAAATTTGGGTCTGATCGGATCAATGTCCAAGCAAACAGAATGAATAATATACTTGGCAGAAATTTTGCACTTCTCAGTGCTCTTGTTTCCTTGTTTATTTATTCATACACCAAGGTATTATAATATAAACATTTTCAGTACTTAATTTCTGGTCTAATTGTTCCAAGTTGTTGGCCCTTACCTTCTGATTTCCTTAAATAAAGTTGTAAATGAATATATTTTGTAACCTACAAGCTACTTTTTCAAATTATTACCTCCGGCAGGAGGGTATGTTTTCGCCTTGGTTTGTTTGTGGGTTTGTTTGTGTGTTGGTTTGTGAACAAGATAACTCAAAAAGTTATGGACGGATTTACATGAAATTTTCAGGATATGTCCTAAATGGGAAAAGTAACAAGTGATTAGATTTTGGGAGTGATCTGGATCACTGTCTGGATCCTTGAAAAATATTGGGAGTGATCGGGATTGAGCTCCCATGGCGGAGGTCTGCGATATCCTGAGTAGGCAATTAGTGAAATTAATAACTTTTATTGCTATTATCCTTCAATGAAATCCCTTGGCCTGAAAGAATTTTATCAATAGGCAATTAATGAAGTGAGCAACTAGAGTTGATTACCAGTAGGGGTTATTGACTCTGAAGGATTCTCTGAGTAAGTAATTAGTGAAGTGAATAGCTGCAATTAACCTTTAATTTTCAATGCTCTCATATAAACTTATGGACAGATCTTTATGAAATTTGTTGCTCTGATGAGGGGCTATAGCACTCCTTGTGTTGGATTGGTAGTGATAATTATATTTCCACAAGCACAAAAGTACACATGTACCATTGAATGTTTCAAAATTTCAGCCAATTTATTTATCTGGCCATTTCAAAACCTCTCTTGGTTTCGAAACGGACTGGTTAGTTCAAAAGCACCGACTTCCATGTTTTATTTGAAAAGGTTTCCTGAGTAGGCATTAATCAGTGGAAAGTTTCTGGAATCAAAAGGGTCGCAAGATAGGGATAATGTAAAAGATGTATAAAAATACAGATAAAACAGATCATAATTTATGAAGCTGTGAAATGTAACTTTACTTTTATTGGGTGTAATAGCTGTTCCAATAGGCACGATTATCTTACTTCACATTCCTTACTTCCCCTTTATTATTTATAAATATGTATAAAGGTGTACCAGTTAAATTTAAACTTCTATTTTGAATAAATTAAAATTTAACACACAAATATTTATCATTTTCACCTGTATTTTGCAGAATTGCAGAGTTATGAAATTTACAGGTTGACTAAGAACAAGTCAGAGATTTACATAAAAAACACCACCATAAAAACACCACCATTGAAAACCCCACTGATTTTGGAAAATCCATAAAAACCCCAACCCTCAAAATTTCTAGGGGCATAAAAATCCCACTCCAACAGAGTTGATCATTTTAGGAGACAATACAATACAATGGTGGATTCAGTCTCTGTTCGTTAGCTTATGTTCTGATATGGATGGTGGAGGATATATAAGCACACAAGATGTTTGGAGAATTTATTTCATATACACATTAAGGTTAGTTCCCACACTTTCGATTACCCTAACTAAAGGCCAGATGACAACCCAACAGAGGTTTTTGCTTAAGTTAAGGTCACCTTAGTGGTGCCACTATGTTAGATCTACCATTTGTTAAGACTAACTATGTTAATTACACTAATCTAAAATATTTACAGCTATATGTACATAGTAGTGTATAGAAAAGCATCTACCAAACGTCTGATGTGGGTAGGTATCTATGAGAGGCATTCTTGGAAGGTGCGCGCCACTGTTCCTGCTGTGCGAGGCTTCTTGATAAGATATCTCCAGATGGCATCTGAGCCCCAACCCCCATGCGTTTCTATGTAATCCAAAGCCACATTGTTGTCAAAAGCCCAGGATGCCCCCAAACGTCTGAAAGTGTGGAAACTGTAATCCCTGGGATCCCAGCCCAGGGACGAAACCGCTCTCCTCAAAGAAAGGCGTACTTTTGAAGCAGCTAACACTGTAGGAACCCCATTCTGGTTAATTGTGAACAGTGGAGCACCTTTAAGTTGTGGAGAGTTGGAGACCAGGCGATGTAAGGCCCTGACAGGGCAGAGCAAAGGGTCGGAGAGGGTAGGAAGTTGCACGACTCTGGAGTGACCAGACACTTGCATGTTCTTAGCATATTTAATAATCACATGAGCACCAGGGCTGCCCCAGATTATATCTCCATGAGTGAGGTATCTTGCTGGTGAGAACGCTGCCCGAGAGGGAAGAACTAGGGTTGCCAGGCGATAGAATCCAAAGAACACCACCAAGCAGATAGTTGTGTATACTTCATGATCTCGCAACTTCAACAGGGCACCAACTCTGAGCTTGCTTATTGTTAATATGCCCTTGACCTTGAATGACAATGGTGCATTATGAGCAACTGCTTTTATGGCCAGTGAATAAAGCCTGTTATTGAGAACTGATGCATCTAAGCCATAAAGAGTGAAGTAATGAGACAGAACTGAGACATAATTGGTGATGGTCTGAGATCTGAGACCCTACTGTGCTAAGTATTCTATGAACATAGCCACCGCTTGAAACAAGTCGGGAGGTGAAAATTGAAGGCGAGTTAGGAAGGCGAGGTACAGACGAAACTTACTGAGGTAGGCAGCTATTGTCCAAGGTCTGAATCCCTTAGTGACTCTGCAATTGAACGCAGCCATCAAGTGCCTTGCCAGAGGTTGACCTGCAATTAAATATCAAAATTAGGTTGTAAATAGTCATTGTGTACTGTAAACCATTCACATCGTCTTAGAAACTGAACTGCCAAGGTATTGTTACTGTGTAGGTTATGCCATCTCGATAAGGTATCAGCATACTTATTGTGACGACCTGGAATAAACTGTACAGAGGTTTTTATATTCAGCTGGGCTTTAAGCATCCATAACGCACAAGAATGTGTCTTTACTACTCCCACTTGAAAGGACTCTGACTACAGCCGCATTGTCGCAGAAGATCTCCACCCATTTGTTTTTCCAAAGCTTGCCCCACACCCTGAACGCAACCACAACATTCACCATTTCAAAGTGGACTATCGACAAGGCCCACTTAAAACCCTCAGGTATAAGCTTGTGATATACCTTATTGTCAGATATTGCCCCAATTCCCTCCAAGCAGGCATCCACATGTAGCTGCACACTAGGTTGACCAAAGTCAGTGAATTTTGCGTGACCATTGAAGGATACCATAAACTTGCTAAACCAGGCAATGTCTTTGCAGAACACGGCCATCAATAAGGTACGACCCTGCAGAGGGGCGTTTCGTAAAGTTTGCAAGACTCTGTTAACAAATAAACATGCCGGGTGTATGCATTTATGGAGGTACACCAGGTGGCTGACTAATTTTTGCAATTCCCTCCTGGTTGCTGTTGTTTTCGTTGACCACAAGATGCCAAGGTCTTTTATTTTTTGAATTTTTTCCTGTGGTATAGAGATAATCCCAGACCTCGCATCAATCGTTATGCCCAGGCATGTCAAATTGCTAACAGGCGTGGAGACTTTATCTTTATTTATAGGGAGCCCTAATGATGTGATTAAATGTTTAAGTGACAGAAATGCACTGTAGGTGTTCTTGGGGCACTGAACGCCGACAATATCATCCAAGTACGTGCACATCCATATCCCAGCTGATGTCAGTAAATGAGTAATGCTATCTGTTATGAGCTGGAAAGCGGATGCACCACATTTTAGTCCAAATGGAATGCTGATGTCGACGTAGCGTCTGGACCTCCATTATATGCCAAGTGTTGAAAAATCCCGAGGGTCTGACCTCAAGTTCCTGTTTGCTCTTTTGAGATCTATTTTGAACAATAGCAAATCTGTACCTAGTTTATTAACTGCCTCCACAATGTGGTCCACTGTGGGATACTTCAGGACACCAGGGTTATTGTCGAAAGTGTTATCAGGTATGCGACTGTTCACCCCCAGACCTCTTGGCCATGAAAGGTCGACTATCAATCTACGAGTTCCGTCGGGCTTAGGGCGAGTCATAAGTGGGGAGACGTGTAGCTTGTCGACCGGGCTTGATTCGAAGGGTCCTATCAGCGCATTATGCCCCCTTTCTGTGTCTATGTATGCATCAACCGCTTCCGGGAACATGGTAGCCGACTTGTGGTTGTCTGTTTCCTGAATATGGCTAAGTTACTGTAGTCCATTGATAAGGGGAACCCGAATTCTGCATAATCCACGATTATATTGAATTTGTAGTCACTAAGCAAGTGCCTGAATTGTGGGATATTTAATTGAGACACCACTTTAATCCTTGCCCCTTTGTAATTGGGTACGTTGAATTCATTTGCTATTTCATAGGCCCGTGTCACCTAAGCCCAAGCCTGTATCACCCAGCAGACTCTATTTCTCGACAATGCATGTTACTGACTGATCGCATTTGTTTGTAAAATGTAAATCCCCACTGGCTATGCAGCCCATTGTCCACTAAATTGGCACTGCTTTGTTCAGATTAACAAAAGGCTTTTCTTTCGAGATTGCCCCCTTAGATGTATAAAAGCTGGACTCGTCACATAATGAAGAATTGCTATTACCTGTCAATTGGGTTTGAACAAAACAGTCATTCTGTGTAAGGGACAGAGAACAATCGCCCTCTGTTTTGTTTACCGTTTTGCTTGAGCTCGTAAATGTCCACCCATCAGTTACACTGGTATTTGTCTCCTGAGCCCCCAGGATAATAGGGGAATTATTAGCAATTTCTAAGAGATCGCTTTGACTGCCATTAAATATCGAAAAACAATAACTAGAGGTGTTACATCTGGTTACCATAAACATCACTGTTTATCAACAACTCAGTTTTACTACTGCCAACACACGAGCTGTGACCTATTTCATTGTCCTGACTGGACGCGTTCTTACTATTACAAGCTTCACTAGATATTTAGACATAACTCGATTCCTGTGCAGGTTTCCTAGCATATTTACATTCACAGAATTAAAAGAATCATTATACTGTTCTTGTACCAGGTTATTAATATCTGTATTTCCTTTGTAATCAAAAGTTTTTGAGACTAAAGTTCTGCTTTTTGGTACATCCATCCCCCAAATAACATCTAAAGCACACCAACCACATTGGCATTCACCTAAATGTACATTATTCCAAAATATTGCTGCTTTTTAAGACATTTTGTGCAACTAGTATTGTTACTTAGCTTCGACTCTTCAGTTCTGTAAGCACACAAATGAACAGTGGGGGAACGAACTACCTTTACCTTAAACCTGCTGTTTGTCTGCCTGTACATTTGCAAGTCATTTTGCCCTGTTACATTTCGCCTCAGGGTGGCTATAGTGTCGTTTCACTGCTTTGAAATATGAGAAGCACGAATGTTTGTAAACTATTTTCCCATCAGAATGGTCCTTCGACTGGCCACAAGTTTCCTCATTGTATCTCTTGCATATGCGTGTTTGCTCATCTATGGACACACTATGTGTGCTTTTGAGTACTCTCTGTGTGAAACACTGCTGAATATGATCCACTGTGGACTGATCCCCCCATGATGCCTGGCCGCATTCGATTTCTGTCAAGACAGCAGCGTGAGCTCTCTTAGCCGTTGGCCAGCTGAGTTCCAGAGCATCCTGCATTAGGTTGCCTTGATATGCGAGCATGTGTGCGCGAATATTGGGGTCTTTTTCCTGTAAAATACAACGGGAAAAGTCTTGCACCCACTGATATATGTTGATCTCTTCATAAGATGGCATCTTAAAGTTCTCCCCTACTGAACAGAACTCATGTGGCCATAAGACATGTTTTTTAACTCTTTGATCCCCAAGGCGGTACCTGCCAGATTTAAGATTCGTGGACGTACCTGTGGCTTCATCCCTGTTGACCTGGTCGTAGTGTCTCAGTAGTCTGTCCACTTGTGCTTGTATCTCACTATCATTACGTAAGGAGTTGAATGATGGCGGGTGTGTGGGTGTATGAGATGCTCGCTGTGACGTGTTTGAACTATGAGTCGACTTTCTTGGTGAGCTATGGGCTGAGGGTGCTGAGAGTGCAGAGAATGCGCTGTCCCTGCGTTCTTGTTGTTGCAGGCGCTTTTCCATTTCGTTGAACTGGCTCAGCACTGTATCTAACTTTTTCAAAACTTCCGAGTTCGATGGATGTTTACGCTTGGTCGATTTCTGTGTCTGTGCAGCAACTGTTACCTGAGAGTGAGTGGCATTGCCCTGATTCGAAGTTGTAGGATTTGAAGCTGCGTCCACTGCCCCTAGGTTGATCATGTTACTGCTACTCAGCTGTTCATTGTCCTTGTCTTTCTTTCCGATGGCTTTAATTCTTGTGCATGAAGCTCCCACAGGCAGTTTGTGTCTCTGTTTACAACGAACACAAGCTACTCTGTTACGGGTGTTATACCCCATAGATGACATATTTTATAAAGTGAGATTCTTGTATAATCCAAACTAAAAACCCACAAAACTTTTATAACACTTGTTGCCGGTACCATTTTAAATTTCAAACTGACCAGTGACCAAGCCAGATTCAGAATGAGGCTCTGCAAACAAAACACCTGGTTTAAGTTAAGTTACAAATAACAAGTTTAAGGTATGCTACAACAATCTACCTCCATAGACTGAGGGGTGGTGCTAAGTCCCCTTTCTCACCATTTCAGTTTGGATTTCATCAGAGAAAGTAAGTATATTGTATATTGTTTCTTAGCATTATTTCACAGGTGATTCAATGGTGAATATAACACACACCTTACGTTGCATGTGCTGGTCAATGGTAAGCTCTTCCATATTTCAAGAAGCCACACATGAATATAATGAAGCATTAATTATAGTCAGATTACTGGATAGCTTATCATGGGATAACTTGTAATTGCATTATGCATTCATTGTTAGTTAATTCTTTTTGCAGTTATTTCTATGGAAACATTAAATACTGCATTGTGCATATGAAACCCCAGTTTCATAATACTAATCCTTCAAGAGATAGATAAATAGATAGATAAATTTTTATCATACTGACGTTGTGTTATACAATATTGAAATGCAGTTTATGTAATATACTTTTTCCTAACACCCAGCCATAAAGGCTTACAAGCCAGTTTAATTTATACAATTAATACAAAGTGTGCACGTGAGAATAGGAAAAAAGAAGTATATATATCAAAAATTAGTATATTAGTATATTAGTGTATAAAATAGACTTTCTAAATTCCCAGATTGACACTAAATAATTTGCAAAGCTGCGAATATGTTTACCATTTAATTTCATGAGAAATATAAGTTTATCAACTGCATTATTATTCATAAATTTCTTTGAAATATTTCTGCAAATATATGTGAAAAAGTTATCCCTATAAGTCTGATATCTTGGACACCGCACAACAAAATGGATTTCATCTTCAATTTCGCTTTTATCACAAAAAAAGATACTCGTTTTGCCAATTCTTCTGTAGTATATCTCCCTTTTTCTATGGCAAATTGTAGTGTACTAGATCGTAATTTGGCCAAAAGGGATCTCTGCAGTTTTGAAAGGTTTATTACTAAATATTCTTCTGTGCCAATGTGATCTTTATATTTAGTATATGTTCGTAGTTTAGGTTTATATCCTATGGAATCTTGTCAATCAAGGTTACTTATAACAGATACTAGTAACTTCTCTTTTGCCAAATCCAAGTCAATTTCAGTGCCTGTGAAGATATTTTCTGTCATACCAATCTGATTCAGAATAGTTTCCAGATCTCCAGACCAGTTCTCATTAGAAATATTTTGTAGGTCATACTCAAATACCTTATATGTTAATCTGCTATGGTCCATTTTAATAAACCGGTTGTAATATTTAATAATCTCCAAGAATAACTGTAAGTCTTTCAGTTTTTGGAAGAATTAAGTACCATCGTGTCTTAATGATTTTATATGTATTTTGAAGTGTTTTCTTTTTGTGATGTTTATTGCAAATTAATTACTCAATAAATGTTGTGTACATGTTCATATTATAATATTTCTATATTCTATCTATATCCCTAGTTTTAAGAAATGTAAATGGAGCCAAAAATTGTAACTGTGGGTTTTTTATGCCCCCTGAAATTTTGAGGGTGGGTTTTTTATGGGTTGGCCAAAAAGGTGGGGTTTTTAATGGTGGTGTTTTTTTATGGTGGGGTTTTTTTATGATCCCAAACTCAGATGGCCAACATGTTTATTTGGATATTTCATAATATTGCATGGCCGTTTCGAAATGGCCAATGCTTTTAAAATGACAAGTAACATTTCCAACATATTGTAATCAGCTTACAACCTTGAAGGTGAGACTAAGATTTTTTTCAAACTGGCATAAAGTGTCAAAATGTCTAAATATAATCTACGTGAAGCATAATGTGTAAATGGGTCTCACTGGGCATTAATTAATCACAAAGATCAAAGAAGGGGTTTTACGTCCCGTTCAACAGCCTGGGTCATATTGAGACCGGTTTGAATTTTTCCTGTTTAATATTGTATAAAACACATCATGCACATTTTCTAGTGCTTACCCTAAGTTTTCTCAGGAGTTGGTACAAGGAACAACTTAACTTTCACATGTCTCGTTCATGCAACATTCACCATTCTTCAGTCTGGTGCCCAAAGCAGGTCTCTAAAGCCTGATGGCAAAAGCCACATTTTGTATTTATTGTATCGTGGGGGTGGGGGGCATGATGGGACAGTGGTAACACTCCCGTCTTCCAACTCTGAGATGGCAGTTCCAATCCAGGCCTCACCTCAGGTGGGAAATTTAGTAGTTGCTTGCAGTTGGTCGGCAGTCTACAGTACAGAACCTTGACCAATTGTATGTACTGGTTTCCTCTGTCCATAAAACTACCCGTCGTTATATGACCTATACAATGTTTTGACATGGACGTTCAGAAAAGAAAAAAAAAGTATATTATATCGTGGTGTAGTCAGTCACAGCGGAAATGGGTATGGCTCTGGCCCCAACCCAATGTAAGAATTTTACATATTGCCTACCAGTATTTGATGGTTCGTAGGGTATATTAACAAACTATTATGCCCTGATTCCCCCAGTCCTAACTACTCATTCTGAATGGACTTGTAAGTCATATATTGAATCACAAATTATGCCCAATCACATAATAAATAATGGATGTAAAGACCATTGGTCATGCTAATAAATATAAATAAAATCCTTCTGTACAGCAGACTTGCTCACAAGACTTTACTTTAGTTTTTTTCGAGACAATGAATGAGTGCAATTTATAACAGTCCGGACATAACATTCTCACTGGAAGTAAACAAGAGGTAAATGCGCTCAGAAAATCATAATGAACTAAGGAAGGACCTTGCACAAGGTCTAGATTTTTTTATTTGGGGTTTTACGTCGCATTCAACACTGTACAGGTCATATCACGACGGGTAGTTGGAAGGGCAGAGGAAACCAGTACATATAGTTCGCTAGGGTTCTGTACTGTAAACTGCCGACCAACGGCAAGCAACTACCAGCTTTCCCACTTACAGCCATGATGGGGATCGAAACCCGGCCGCAGAGGTGGGAGGCGAGAGTGTTACCACTCTGCCACCGTGGCCCCTTGCACAAGGTCTAGAAGCATTGGGGAAACAAGATACAGGTTTTTAAATACAAAATGTTTATGCCTTATTGGTACACAGGGATAATTTCAGTATAAAATAAACACATCAGAGCATAACATATTTATTCACTATAACATGAGATTTGAAAGGGTTTCTTGAAATTCTAGGTTACTACAACAACACTTGGAATATGTTTGCAGTAAATTATCCCATAGACTGGCAAATGCTAAGGTCTCTGTTTATCGCTCAATGGTTCTTTAGGACACTTGTAAACAATGTCTAAAATAGAATAACAGTAAATAGATTAATTGATTATACATCCATTTTATATAACAAACTAAAGCCAAACATGTTATCAACCCAGTACAAATATCCCATAAATAAAACAGTGAATTATATAAAATCTTTTAAAGTACAAAACAAAATACAACAGTAAGTTAAAATTGCAATCACTGCTACTTTATAATCATTTTTTCAATGCAAATTTGTTTTTGTTTTTCAATTATTTTAAACTTCAAACCAGTTTATTTTATACCCCTATTCTGCTATTATTAGTACACATCTGGTCTCTTCTAATAATTTTCCTCCCAATTGTAATCTTATTGGTTATACAACTTTTGCAATTGATTACAATTGATTACATTTGCAATTGAAGCTTGAGAATGGGTTTAGTGATCTTTATCTAGGCTAAATTACAATAAACAGCTAGAGTTGTGACATGGCCTGGAACATTTTCACTCTAGCAAATCACCTGTTATGATAATTCATTATAGTGGAGCAGTGGTAAGTTCCTACCATGGGTCTTATTATCAGTTCCGTAAAGCAAGCAAAACAATAACGATATTTTAATTCTATCATGTGCAGGAGTCAGAAAAGGTGTGTAGGTTTTTGGTAATATCACACTTTTCTAACAAAGTAAATGCAATTCTAACAAAGTTTTTCTCATGAGGTTTATATTTTAACTCCGCAGATCTCTTTGGTTGTATATAGTGTTGCAGTCACAATACGTCTAAGGACCCCACCTAAAACCAGGTACCCAATACTTCTCGAAAGCAAGAGACAGAACTATCTACATTAGAAAAACTGAGAACACTATAGCCTTTGAGGGTCAAACCTGCCATAACTGAGCCCAAATCCCTAACGTTTCAACGACAAACCAATCAACACTGACCATAATGTACCATAATATTAACTAGGGATAGGAGTCTCCTGCATTGGTGTCCTGTCAATACAGATCTATTGCGTCAGTCCAGTAAATTAAAAAGCTGTGTTCTAGTATGACCCAGTGAAAAATATCCACTTACAGAAAGTGATGTTATGGACACAAAGTATGCTCATCAAAACCGATATGACATATGAAAATCTGAAAAAATATGTGATAAAAAGGGCTATAATTTCTTCAACTTGATAATCCATTTCAGAAAGTATGGAAATTATCAGTTATCTCAACATCTTTAAGTACCAACAATTAGGATGGTGGTTACATATAACATTTAAACAGTAAAATGGTAGGTTTACTTCTTATATAGATGGGACTATATTCACTTAAAGTCTTAGACAAATCTTAGGCTTAAATTCACTGTAACTCTATACAATAGCTAAGCTTAAGACTTGATTATTAGTTTTAGTGAATACTTGACTCTTCCTCAATATTAACCCGTAGTAGGAAGGGATGACATGCCTATTGTGAATATGAATTATCAAAAGTAGTCCGTGTAAAGACACTAGTTTTCGGTACGATCCTAAGCTACACACATACCTAATGAAAACCTTTCTTTAGAATATCCATGAATTCCCTCTTCTTCTTATAGTACTGACATGTGTTGTTTGGCATACAAAGCCACCCTATTGGGCAGCAACTGCAATAATAACACAAAACAAACTGACATATAGAAGTATGAAATAGGACAGACACTGCAATAATTAATAATACAAAACAAACTGACTTACAGAAGCATGAATAGGACATCAACTACACTAAATAGTAACACAAAACAAACTGACACACAGAAGCATGACATAGGACATCAACTACACTAAATAGTAACACAAAACAAACTGACACACAGAAGCATGATATAGGACATCAACTACAATAAATAGTAACACAAAACAAACTGACACACAGAAGCATGATATAGGACATCAACTACACTAAATAGTAACACAAAACAAACTGACACACAGAAGCATGACATAGGACATCAACTACACTAAATAGTAACACAAAACAAACTGACACACAGAAGCATGATATACTACAGCGTTCTCCGTGATGTCGACCATTGCTATGGATAAGGACAATGATTTTTTTGTGACTATGCTTATGATGTTGCGCCTTAGAGTCTGTCACTTTGGCAGAGATTAAGCACTATAAAAGTTGAATTGGAATTGGAATATAGGACATCAACTACACTAAATAGTAACACAAAACAAACTGACACACAGAAGCATGATATACTACAGCGTTCTCCGTGATGTCGACCATTGCTATGGATAAGGACAATGATTTTTTTGTGACTATGCTTATGATGTTGCGCCTTAGAGTCTGTCAATTTGGCAGAGATTAAGCACTATAAAAGTTGAATTGGAATTGGAATATAGGACATCAACTACACTAAATAGTAACACAAAACAAACTGACATACAGAAGCATGATATAGGACATCAACTGCACTAAATAGTAACACAAAACAAACTGACACACAGAAGCATGATATAGGACATCAACTACACTAAATAGTAACACAAAACAAACTGACATACAGAAGCATGATATAGGACATCAACTGCACTAAATAGTAACACAAAACAAACTGACACACAGAAGCATGACATAGGACATCAACTACACTAAATAGTAACACAAAACAAACTGACACACAGAAGCATGACATAGGACATCAACTACACTAAATAGTAACACAAAACAAACTGACACACAGAAGTATGATATAGGACAGACACTGCAATAATTAATAACACAAAACAAACTGACACACAGAGCCACGCCATACGACTGCAACTGCAACAAATAATACCACATAGCAAAATGACATACAAACTCACATATAGCAGCATGAAATAGGACAGAACTGCACTAAATAGTAACACAAAAATATTGACCTACAGAAACATGACATAGGAAACCAACTGCAATAATTAATAACACAAAACAAACTGCCATACAGAACCACGTCATAGGACAGCAACTGCAATAAATAATACTACAAAGCAAAATTGCACACAAACACACATACAGAAACAAGAAATAGTACAGAAACTGCAATATATATATTAACATAAAACAAAATGACATAAAAAACCACATCACAGGGCAGCAACTGCAATAAATAATAACACAAAAACTAATGATATTAAGAACCACAGGATAGGACAGAAACTGTCCAAATTATAACACAAAACAAACTGACATACATTTCCATGTGAATGGGGATATGACCTTATAGTGGTCTTAACTCTCAGTTCTGTTACCAGACTACTGCAATGCATTGTGGATCGTCATGGTTAGTGGTTCCAACTATAAAAGTCAGCCTTTGTGTAATATTGGCGCCACACTCGTTTGAATTTCGAAGAGAATACATGTTTTGAACTGAGCTCTGTTTTTATATTTTAGTTTACACTTTTTATATTTGTATTTTACATTATTTTAATTGTTATTTGCTCAGTTCAACGCTTCAGCATGCCAAAGGTCTTCTACTGTTCAAAATGCACAGGGGAACACGCTCGACCAGTGGGCAAGAAATGTCAATGGGACATAGCAGGTGAGTCCTTTTCTAGTGCTGATGAAGTGGCTGTACCCCCTTCCCCATCAAGTGAAATTACGGTTTCTGACCAGATATTACGTCAATTACGGGTATTAGGTGATAAAATGGATTCAATGGACAAGCAGGTACAGCGCACCGAGGCGGCACTGGAACAGGGTAGCTCACAGGCAAGCTTGCATCACTCTAGTTCCCACAAAAGTTTCAATCATGCTACAGTATCACACGGCAGCGATACGGCAAGTAATTCGGCTGAAAGTGTGGTCCCCTCAATGGAATACTTGAGGAGTAACGAGTCACTGCAAAGTGAGGTTGAAAAACGTTTGGCAGATCTTAAGAACCTCAATGAGGCTGCAACCAGAGGTAGGGTTAAGTCACAGAGGGGTGGCCCTGGGGAAATAACGGTTAAGAAATCAGTAGATTGGCCCCAAAATTTTATTTTAACGGGCACTCACAAAACCAGACCCACATATGATGATCTCTCCATTACCCAATGGGTTTCCGGTTTCGTCCGGTGTATTCAGGAGGAAAAATCTGAAAACAACAAAGCTTCCATGCTAGATTATTTGGGGAATATCATGGAAGATGCTTCGGATTTTTCGTGGGATTCCGCCAAGGCATGCCATGCCATACTTTTAACAAACATGGAAGCTGATAGAATTTCATGGAATGAAACTGAGAAAATCGATCGAATTCATAGGGCACATGCCCAAAGACATGTCACTGCTACTGGAACCTCTGCCACTCGTTCATTCACCAAAAAATCTAAAAATATACAGTCAACAATTGGTTTAAATTGCAAGTACTTTCAGGAAGGTACATGCAGATACCCCTCACATCACAGGACAGCGGGTCAATTTTACAGACACGTCTGTGAGACTTGTGATGGTTTGCATATGACAAAAAATTGTAGCCAAAAAAGTAATTCAAAAAACTAAGGGGCCACTGCAGGAATGCAGTGGCTGAGAGTCGTGGGTTCAAGCCTGTATATAGTAGTAGATATGTGTACAATTCAAATTATGTTGATGTACAGCTATTTGATGTTCAGCAAGTGGAAAAAATGCTTGCAATGTATAGATACACAAAACCTAACATTTTGTTTTCGGATGTAGTAAAAAAGAAACCTGTATTACATACTGTTACAAACTGTGTGAACACTGATTCTGTGAAGGCCAAAATTGGCCTTGGCAAAAATAACCAGCAATCTGGTAGTTACAATGTTGTCCGCACATGTGTCAGTAAATACAAAGACACAATGGTCAAGCGTCAAAAAGTGGGACACAGTAAAAATATTGAAAAATGTACTGATAGTATTGCAAACACATGTCATGTTAATCGTTTTGCAGTGCTACAAACTGTAAATGGTGATAGTATTGACAATAATGAAGTTATTAGTACTGTTGTAGAAGATGCTTGTAATACTGATTGTCAGTCGACTGGTACTGCCAAGATTGAAAGGTATAAGCAGGGCAAACAGGAAGGTAAGAAAATTCTTAATGTTAACACTGTCAACTGTCAACCACGTTCACCTGACGACCTTGTAAATGAGAAAAGTAACTGTCGCGTCCACCCACAGCCAGCAAACACAGCCCATAATCGAGCATTCACTGCAAAAATAAATACTGTTATGGGGGTTGGGGATACGGATGAGGGTGATAAGTACGCCTTGGAAATCAACACAGTACTTAAAGGTGAAAAAATACGTGTGGCAAAGGAAAGTACTGCAAACAAAAAATTCCTGAATCAAAACCAACCTCTCTTTGGCTTTATTCCTATTTATGGGTTACAAAGCCGTATACATGATAGCAACAGTAATACTGTATGCAAGGACATATTGTCATTACATGAGAGGTTAAAGAAAACAGATACACCCAATTATAGGGGCCTGCAAGTCCCTGTTCACTCAAAATTAAATTACAAAAAATGGTCCCAGTACTTAACCGAATATTGGGACTGGGAATTACCATTGTTAATAAAATATGGGTTCCCTCTCGATTTTGATAGGAAAACTCACATTGTAAGTGATAAAATTAATCATAAGAGTGCCACACAGTATCCTAGTCATGTAGATTTTTATTTGGAGGAGGAAATTCGCCATGGAGCCATGTTGGGTCCATTTTCTGACCTCCTATTCAGAATTTACATACCAGCCCCTTTATGACTCGGGACAAATCCAGTTCGGATAAAAGGAGAGTAATAATAGATCTCAGCTGGCCATTAGGTAACTCTGTAAATTCTGGTGTTACTCCTGATAAGTACTTAGATACAGACTTCGTTCTCACATATCCTTCCATAGATAATATTACTGATCAAGTACTTCACCTAGGTAGAGGTTGTAAAATTTTCAAAGTCGATATTAGTCGGGCTTTTCGCCATGTTCCAATAGATCCAAGGGATCTGGATCTCCTAGGCCTTCACTGGGGCAGCTACTTTCTCGATTTTTCGCTTCCCTTCGGATTTAAACATGGGTCTTCCATCTTCCAGAGAATTTCCGATAGTGTTAGGTTTATTATGAAAGAAGAAGGCCACCAAGTGTGGAATTATATTGATGATTTTTTGTGTATTTCCTTACCATCCAAAATCAATGAAACCTACGTCAGATTACAAGAACTATTAGCTGAACTAGGACTGACAGTCAGTAACAAAAAATTAGTTCCTCCCAGTACTCAAGTGGTTTGTCTGGGCATACTGGTAGACACAGTCCAATGTACCATATCTATTCCACCAGATAAACTCCAGTATATAAAGCAATTGTGTCACAGCTGGGCTGTTAAAAGTACTTGCACCAAAAAAGAACTACAATCCCTGCTGGGCTCATTGCTGTATGTGGCAAAATGCATCAAGTACGCTAGGGTTTTCTTAAATAGAATGTTGCAACTGTTAAGAACAAACTATAGTACTAAGAAAATTCAAATTGATGATGATTTCAGAAAAGATTTAAAATGGTTTAATACTTTTTTGCCCATATTCAATGGTGTAACCTTCTTTCACTATAACCCCAGTAAAACTGTGTACTTAGACGCCTGTCCCACTGGATTGGGGGCCATATATGACTCACAAGTATATGCCATGACTCTACCCTCCACCTGGAAAGATGACAATATTGCCCACCTTGAAATGATAAATATATTAGTAACTCTCAAAGTTTGGCATAGGTCATGGTCATGTCAGAGAGTACTCATCAAATGTGATAATTTGGCTGTAGTATCGGTGCTAAATAATGGAAGGGCCCGTGATCAAACTTTAGCCAAGTATGCCAGAAATATTTTCATGTGGGCCAGTGCCTTTAATGTTGACTTGAAAGTTGTACATGTGGCAGGGAAGATGAACCCTGTAGCTGATCTTTTGTCAAGGTGGAATATAACCCCCCATAATTTTCAGAAATTGCAGGACCTGGTTGGACCAGTAACATGGATTCCTGTTGATGACACTTTATTGTACACTGATGAGTCTATATAGAAAATTTTTGTTTTATGCTGTGTTGCTTGTTCAATATTTACAGAATGTCAACCACTTGAGCGACATTTGACTGTATTGGCAACATCCAGACTGGCACAGGCCTTTTCACAATCTACCAAGAAGGCTTATGGGACAATGTTCAAGACCTTCTTGGCCTTTGTGGCCTTCATGCACTGGGACTTATTCCAGGTGAATGTGTTCAGTCTGTTATGTTTCCTTGAATGCCTACAGTTCAATGGAGTTAAGCATACTCAAATGGCAAACTATTTGTCAGCTATAAGGTCAAAATTTTTGATTTTTGGTCTTGATGTAACTTGCTTTACTGATCCCAGATTAAAATTATATCAAAGAGCCATACAGTTGCATGCCCCCCTCACGGTAAAATTGCATAAAATAATTGACATACCACTGCTTGTAAAAATTTCTGAAGAATGTGATTACATGTATATGGGGCAGATTTATAAAGCCCTCTATTTGCTTAGTTTCTTTTCGTTTTTACGTATGTCAAATCTAGTGCCACATAGTGTTGCTACCTTCTCACCTTTGAAACAACTAGCAAGAGCTGATGTTATATTCAAACCAGGTAAAATGATAATAATTGTTAAATGGTCCAAAACTATGCAAAATAACAATCAAATTAAATTAATTACTGTACCCAGAATTCTCAATTCTCCTATTTGCCCAGTTCGTGCTGTTTCCAACCTGCTGACTTTGACCCCCAGGGGTCCAAATGCACCTTTGTTTCAGGTTAAATACAATCAAGAATGGGTACCCCTCACTGATACTCGGGTGAGAAGACATTTCACTCAAATATTGTCCAGATTGAATCTTGCAGGTGCTGGTTACACCTTTCACACCTTCCGGCGTTCAGGTGCCACCTTTGCTTTCAACAACAATGTAGCTTTGCAAAACATCCAAAAACATGGCACCTGGACGTCGGACTGTGTCTGGAGGTACATTACTGATAGTGTGAATGCTTGTGAGCAGGTAGCCAATATGCTTAGGGATAAACTTTCCAATCCATAAACTACCTCTACTATTGGGGTTTGGCTGGTGTAATTTCTTTATTTCATTTGAAATCACCATGTCTTCAATTCAAATATTTACTTAAATTAGTCCTTTACTGGCATAGGGTCACTTACATTATGTACTATTATACATTTTCTTCAAATCTTTTAGGTTGTTTTAACCTCCTTTGGTTAAGGTCACCTCAAACTGTCATTAGTTTAAGGTGACCCTATGCCTGTATTGTATGGATGCAAGTTGTAATGAATTGTAATCATTGTAATGGATTGTACATATGCAGTAGAAACATATATATACATTATTAAAGAATAAAAATTTTATATCCGCAATGCTTGTTAACCTTTGACCTTTGGGTCATTAGTTGTCCAACTTAATATGGACCTTTGGGCCTCTTGTCCAACTTCTGGTAATCGAGGAACTGTGGGGATATGACCTTATAGTGGTCATAACTCTCAGTTCTGTTACCAGACTACTGCAATGCATTGTGGATCGTCATGGTTAGTGGTTCCAACTATAAAAGTCAGCCTTTGTGTAATATTGGCGCCACACTCATTTGAATTTCGAAGAGAATACATGTTTTGAACCCTCCCTAGTGTCATAATACATTAACAGGCTGGTAACAGTAATTTAAAGTAGGTAAACTTTAAAAGTACCCTCCCTACATGTATTCTTATGTTGAGTACTCAGTAGTTGTTATGTGTTTCAGATGGAGATTGTTAACTGGATACTGAGACAATGTGGTGAGCGAGGCCACTCTACTGCTACCTTCAGCGTTGCTTGCTGGCTGGAGTGTGTTTACATCCTGCAAAGCTTGGATTTCCTTAAGGTTATCTGAATGATGAACAGTTTAAAGGCTTCTGGTGTACTTTGATTACTTAGTAATCTGCCCTCACGTTACTAGTCCGGGGTTTAAGGTTTGAGAGACAGTGGGGCTGTATTGCTCAGTTCCTTAGGGCAACCTCTGGGCTTTTGAAATAGGGCTGTGCACGTGCAGGTAGCAGCAGTGAACCAGGGCTTCATGCCTGGCTAACAGTTAAATTTGTATTTAAAAAGGGGTTTTTCATTGGTAAATTATCTTAATGTAAGTTTGATGTAACTTGGCTTGCTCAGTCACAATTTTCTCAGAATATTGAAGTAAAGGTATAATGTCATTCAAACGTGGCTCATGTAACATTTTAACATATAACTTAACAACTTGCATCTGTTAGTACTTGGACATGTAGTAATAATAACACACCTCGTTTGTAAATATTTATTCTAAGATGAGGTTTAACCATAGCAATGTCAAGTACTTACCATGTAGTTACCCACGAATATCTTTAGAAGTACTAAATTTTAATAATTTTTTAGTAACATGAAGTACTTAACATGTAATTTTAATTTCCAACGAGGGAACATTCCTTAACTGTCATATGTAATTATCTATAACTGTAGGTTACTGGCAGTATGTCATTATAAATAAATCATAATTTCATCTGTGAATGTTTTAAGGATTGTTTGGCAATCCTTGTGGAAACAGTATATAGAATCTTTATAGTAATTACCTTTTTATTGTCATAGTTTTGTTTTAACAACTACAATGGCTGGAACTTTAAAAAGTAACTACATTCTTATTGTTATAGTAGTGTTTTGTAACTATTGTCTAGTCAAATATGTATTAGTATTGTTTTTAGTGGTCCAGGTGTACCTGGCTAGTATCAACGCATATCGGTGTCAATATCACACCCTTTTCTTTTAAAAATTTTTTTATAGCAGTGTGTACATTGTATGCCATAGTGGCTGGTGTAATTTCTTTATTTCATTTGAAATCACCATGTCTTCAATTCAAATATTTACTTAAATTAGTCCTTTACTGGCATAGGGTCACTTACATTATGTACTATTATACATTTTCTTCAAATCTTTTAGGTTGTTTTAACCTCCTTTGGTTAAGGTTACCTCAAACTGTCATTAGTTTAAGGTGACCCTATGCCTGTATTGTATGGATGCAAGTTGTAATGAATTGTAATCATTGTAATGGATTGTACATATGCAGTAGAAACATATATATACATTATTAAAGAATAAAAATTTTATATCCGCAATGCTTGTTAACCTTTGACCTTTGGGTCATTAGTTGTCCAACTTAATATGGACCTTTGGGCCTCTTGTCCAACTTCTGGTAATCGAGGAACTGTAGAATCATTTGATAGAAACCAACTAAAATCACATTTTAAACCACTTCGCTGGACAATAACTGACATACAGGGTTTGTTATCTGAATCAATGCACTGGAAACATAAACCAACTAGCACACAATCATAAGAGCATATATGATCATACAAGCAACCAATCATACAAAGAATCGGGAAAACATACAGTCATTGTTACACAAAGTGGCACGAACTATAATACAATCATTATATTGTAAAACAATATACAAACTGACTTATTTTGTGATGCGAAGCAACAAAACAAATTGACATCCAACCCTACCTCAGAAAACACAGACCCAAATAACCACCCATTTGCAAAGTAACTGTTACCCCTTTTTAACAGAAAAAGCAGAGGATGTTGAGATTTGTGTAAAAGTAAACTGGAATTAACTATATTTGTTTTCTTCTAATTCAGGGAGTAGAAAACTTTTTGTCATGCCTGAATCACTAAAGAACAGAGCCTGTATTGGGACACTGATATTTATTTTAGCATGTCCTATCGCGCGAGCATGACCTATGTTCCTGTAATCATTACTTATTTAATTCTTCACACCTTCTCCGGAGCACCTCTTATTTTCTTGTAAAAACATGATCAGATCTTGTGAGCACCAGATGATAACATGCTCACATTGTTAAGTCAAAGTCACTGCTAATAAAATTGTGAGTATAATAATAACACTTACGTTTGACTGGGGCAGCATCCGTATCCCTGGGGACAGTAACCGTTTCCACAGAGTGAGACCTGGATCTAAAAGATCATCGTAACATGAATTATGGTAATGCATGTTCAATCTTTGTATTGTTGGTTAAATACGGTGAATTAAAAACAATTACCAGCCTGTGAACTGGAATAATGTAAATTCACAATTAAATATGTACTATAATATCTTATACACAGGGTAGCAGTGTTGAAGAAAAAAATTACAAATTTATTGAAGTGAACATTTAAAATGTTGTGAAACAGACCATGAGCAAAGTAATGCTAAATGAAATCCAATTAGAGTTGTTGTAACCGACCAGTAGCTTGTACTTACATTATAGGCGTTAGGATCAGAAGTCCTTGATCCTCTGGTAAGAGTCTGTGGTTCTTTTCCTGGTATCTGTTTCACTGGCTCATCAGCCAAACCTAATGATACAAAAACCAGTGTAATCCCTAGGTCTTATAATTTGCATAGTTAGTTGTCAATACACCACTACACAAATGGGTGATCTGCAACTAGAACCATATATAGATCTTATAATGTGTCTAGTTATTGCTAACAAACCAGCAAAAAATGCTTGATGCAATACCATGACCCAGTCAAATCTGTGAATCTTATAAAGTGTTTAGTTATTTGTTAATAAACCACCAAATATTTGATTTGATGTAATACTGGGATCCAATATAATCTGTGAATCTTATTAAGTGTTTAGTTATTTGTTAATACACCACCAAATACTTCATGTAATACCAGGACCCAGTGAAATCTGCTAATCTTATTAAGTGTTTAGTTATTTGTTAACACTTGCTGTAATTCTAGATCCCGATGTAATTTGTGAATCTTTAGTTTAGTTATTTGTTAATGCCCCGCCAAACAGATAGTTGATCTAATACTAGAACCCCAATATAATCTCTGGACATGCCTAGTTAGTTGTTAATACACCGCCAAAACACAAGAACTAGGTGTACTACAAGAACCCATTGTAATCTTATCTGAATGTTGTAATGAGTCTGATAATTTGTTAACACAATCACCAATGCATGTATTTGATCTAATACATGAGTTATATGTGGTCACTGGTTCTTTTAATGTGCCTAGTTATTCGTTAATACTCCACCAACCAAACACTGGATCTAATCCAAGAATCTTATCTGGCCTCTGGGTTTTCTTCTCAGATTACCCAGGAGGGAAAGTGACTTTGTGTTTTCGAGTTATTGTCTTGACTTTTGTGGTCAGGAGGTACTTATTCTTTTTTTTGTGGTAGCTTTTCAGCAATAATGACATTAGAATTTAATTGTTTCCTCACATGCTATCTCTTCTTTTGTCACAATTAGTTGCAACATAGCCCCAACTTCAAAATAGGCTAGCATTTATATATCTCATAATTAATGAACAATGGAACTTAGGTATTTGCATTTCAAACCCAACTTACATCCAATAACACAGATGACCAGCACACACACAACAATCCTCAGCATGATCAACACTTTGTCCTGCACTTAACCCAAGTAGAAATCTGAAATCGCTGAAGGTGTCTGGATGTTGAACCTTGTAGTATTCCTGTCTGGAGTGACTCTGATAGCAACTTGATGAGGTGACAGTCTATTATACTAATGCCTTGTCCTCCTACACACAGAGTTTGATGCATAAATTGCTAATAATGAACGGAAATGCGGGATAAAATGCTCTCGTTATGCAATTGACATTTTTTTATCTTTCAATTTTCCGTTTGAAATCAAATAAATACATCTACTGGTATAATTGTGCTATTAGAAAACCGTTTTTTGCTGGCGGATTTAGCAAATGAAGGTGGTAGAATTCAAAATCAAATGCACTGAATGTGTCAGAATGCTTCAGTGTTGTAAAGACACAGAAATCACACAGTGAACTTACTTCTGTGAAAGTTATAATTTCATAGTCCTTTAAACACAGCAGGACTTGTTGTGTCAATATTGTGTAGTTGGTATTTATACTCAGCACAATATCTCCTTAACTACAGGACTCTAAGCACTATTGAAATATCCTGGCAGAAAAGGTAGAGCCAAAGCTGTCATAACTGACATTCACCTAACTGAAAGACATGGTCTCAAGGATAACAATTGTTTCAATGTCCCTGGGTTTCTTTAGTCAGTTACAAGAGGTCTTGTATGAGTATGACCCTGGCTGTTGAACGAGATGTAAAGCCCCAACTTTGACCTTTAGCCTGCTACTGGGGATAGAATCCATTGCCAGAAGACTGATTTAAGTGTGGTCATTCAAGCTAACATTTGTCTGCATGTAGAATCTACCTGTCATCAACCCCCAGGCTCCCAGGCTCAACCACACGTCATAAGTTAAATTAATACAAAAGTTTCTTAGGTAAGTGATCATTTGCTGAATATGGTTAGAGATAGAACTCTGTAATACCTTTCATATAATTATATCCCCAGACAAAAGTCGGGGATATACTGGTTTCACATCCACTGTACATTTTAAAATGTGTGCACAATGACTCATAAATACTTTCATGGATTTCATTCAAACTTGGCACACATGTGTTTGGGTCAGGGGAGGAACCTTATTTTAAGGTGACCTTGCACTCAAAATAATAAAAAACACCGTAAGGTAAGAAATTAAACCTTTAGCCACTCAATGCCCTCCGGGTCAAAATCTATGTGGCTCATGTGACTCAAATTTTACCTGGGAACATGTCAATATGTTCTTAAATAAGTCAAAAATCAAGACTTAATGTTGAGGATAAAATTGTATTTGAGTCCCATGAAGACAACTTTAACTTTTATTTACATTTTCACATATTTTGTCCTGTAACTTCTAAATTATAAACCTGACAAGTATCAAACTGTACCAGATATAACTTCTATATGTAACCTTTGTCTGGTGAAAATTTGAAATCAGTAGCTTTAATTTTAGGGTCACTTTAAGGTATCTAAAATGCCCACAGAGACCCAATTTATGGACTTTTTGCCATTTAAGCCCTGTATGTGACTGAGAAAGCTATAATCTAATCTGAGATATATTAATATGTTCTTGTTACATGTGCCAAAAGTCAAGGCCTTAAGTAGACGTTTAACTAAAACACACCCAAGTGCCCCTTTTTGATATTTTTCACATGTTTGGTACTGTAACTGGGAAGTGGTAAGTCTGACAGGTTTCTTTCAAACTGTAACTGATATAACGTCAATCTGTAATCCTTGTCTGCAAAAAGTTTTAAGTTTTGTAGCTTTAATTATCAGGTAACTAAGATGCATGAGTGACCCATTTTCAATATTTTTTACACATTTTGCCCTGTAACTTGGAAATGGTGAGTCTGACAAGTCTCAAACTAACAGGTATAACTGCTATATGAGGTACTGACAGTCCTGTAATTACTTTGCAAAATGATTAATCTTATCATTGTAGAAAGATTGACAAAACAAAAAAAAGAAAAACTGGCTCGAATCCCTGTCCCCCAAAAAACAAAGGTTTGTAATAATTGGGTGCTACAAAAAACCAATGAATGCCTTTGGCACGAGAGATGGCCTGTCTAGGGATATGTTGGTGTCGAATCAGCGCATCTAGTTCGATTGAAGGTTTGGTTGGAAAGCTTTGCTCACTTGATTTTAAATAGATATTTTTGTAACCTTTAATTTCATATTTGATTTAAAAATGACTATCAGTATTTAAGATATATGCGATGACCTGTAGGAGATAAATTCAAAATACTTTTACAAATCATCTCTATAATTGTTATCTTTTCAATAAAGTCCTTTTAATGCAACGACCAGTAAAATAAATATTTAATCATTTTAGACACCAAGACAGTTTTCAAAGAAATGGCAGTAAGAAATGATAAATAGCAACCATTAGGTTCATGCATTCATAATGTAATTCCGTTAATAATATGCAATCTTAATCACCTGACTGTAGTGTTGCCATGATCTTCTGGCAGTGTATTCTGCACCTAGATCTTGTTTAACAGACTTACTACAGTAAGATACCATTCCTCTTTAGACATCTTAATACTTGCACCCTGACTGGTTGGGGATACATCTTCCTGAGTTGCAGTGATATATCAGTCCTGTCTTCAAAATCCATAGATCAGATGTTGCTCCCTGATCATTCACTGTAGCTGTTCACTTTTAGCTTTACTACTTCTTAAGGTCTTGTCATAACATTGTGGCAGATCTTCATTGAAGCACAGCCAGAAATCCTCATCATGTCGTGCTAAATTAGTTGTCACGCCCTACAAAGTCATTTGAAAGTCAAATCGAGGGTAATATTGGGACAGATTATCAGAATTGCCTCTTGTGGGACTCGAACCCACAGATGTGAGAGCCTATGATTAGATGCCAAACTTGCACACCACTAGGCCACCGAGGACCTCTCTGTCCTTAATTTCAGTGAAAAAAAATGCAGCTAAAAAGTCAACAGTGACACCCGTGTTTTGAGTAGGAAATTAATAAGATGAGCCTCAAATGGTTATAAAATGGCCATGTTATTTGCATTTTTAAATGGACCCACTTATTTACAAGTGAATCATGGAGTGATACAATTTCTACATATGGGCAGACGATTGTACCACTTCAAGTTTGATAGTCATTGAGTTGATCTCCTGGTGATGTACCATATTCTGATATTTATAAGGACACTCCTTTTTATGTCTCCCAGTTCCTTTTGGGTGAGTTTGCCTCCCAATCGTGTAGAAAATGCAGAGTACCCTCAACTAAAAGAGTACCCCTGGCCAAAGGAAGAAGTGATGAAAGGAAGAAGTGATGAAATTTTGGAAAAGATCTGGATCATAACCTGGATACAAATAAATCCTGAATGTTCAATGGTACCAGTATCAATGTATTTTACAAATTTTGTCTTTCTCGTGTTGACATTATTCCAGAAGCAATCCATGAATCTCAATATTTTTTTAATATGGATCGGATCTGGATAAAGGAAGAAGGAAAAATCTGGAGTATAATCTAGATACAAACAAGTCTGCTGTCTATGAGTAGTTTCTAGTTTTTTATTTGTTTTACTACCTATCTTTTTGTGCATATAAGAACCAATATATTTTCCTGATTATGAAATAAATTAAGACAAAATTAATGTGCTTTTGTTTGTAATGGATGAAGATTTGTTTTGAAACAACTTGTCATGTGACAAAAGAAAAAAAGTTATACCAATCGGGGTGGAGCATTTGTTATTTTTTGCTAGAGTGGTAGACTTGCTCCAAGTCTTTGTATTTCTTGTTCTATCAAATCTGACATACATGAAATCATTTTGAGTCCACAAGATGGGTGGAGAACCTGCTGCCTGCTGAAATATTTATGTCAGCCTCAAATTATGGTAACACAAGGCCAGAAGGGGTTTTCAAGCCGCAAGGCCATCAGAGACACGAGTAGTGCACTGAAGCGGTCATCCATTCCAGTACTAATGTAGCCCATCGCCGCCTAACTTCAGTGAAGAGACTGGTACTCATCATGCTACGCCACAACTCATGAAAGTCCGGAGACAAAAAACAAACAAACAAACAAACAAAAAAAAATATGATCTCTAGAAGCGTGAGCCTCACTAGAGCTCGCGCTTAAAAAGCAAAAGCAAAATATCATTGGATCAGTCAATTCATGTACATCTAAGTAGGTCACCACGAAAGTCTGCGAAAGTGGTTAATCACTAGTTTGTAGGTTTATGTCAGAACATTGAGCTGTGTGATAACCCACGGAGCCACCCACATAAAATTAAAACCCACATAATGTATAGACTCTTGAAAAAAAAAATTTTAAATAACTAAATTATTTGTTTGGACGTATGAAATCGCTGAATAAGCATATTTGTTTTTATGGATACTTGTTAAGTTGTTCAACATTTTTGAAAGATTTATGCTAAAAACTTTAGAATGGTAAGACTATCAAAATTTCATGAAACACAGTCAAATTTATTGAGGAAGTTAACTTTAACTGTGTAATGAGAAAATTCGGCAAAATTTAGCTTTAATTTAATTTTGGGATAAATGAGCATTTTCTAAACATTAAACTTTCTTCTTGTGTTGACAAACTATGTCACAGCACAAACAAAAAACAGAAAAAAAATTATCTTAAACTAAATCTACAGTTTCTGTTTAATGTTTTCTATTTTTTTTTTCTAGTTATTTAAGATAACCCAGACCGCATCTTGTAACAAGAATAATAACAAGATGCATCCTTTTACAAGTAATCATTTGTATGTGTGTTGTCGTGAACAATTTGTTGAATAAATAGTAAACAGTTTAATTGTTTCACTTATTTATTGGAGATGTTTTGTAATTAAGATGGGAAATAATATCTTTACCGATAACATAGATAAAATTCAATTCCCACTTTTTTATAAATTCGTAAGATGATATCTTGCTAAATCAGCATCAAATTTAAACTTGAGACTGTCTCTCAGTCCTCTAAACATTCACCTTTGATTTATCTGGGAGGTACAGTTCTCCCTTTAGCATTCTATCCACCCTTGTGTCCCCACAATATTTACTTCATCTCATGTGTGGATGAGGTTAGCTTATCCAGAATTTCCCCAATTTATCTTTATCAAACCAGGTGGACACCATGCTGTAGCTTAAAGTGTTGTATCTAAATTAGATGAACACTTATAATAATTTTCAGGTATTTCCGGTCATAACTGTGTTACAACCAATCTTTTGGGTGTTGTGACTTAACTTGTCCACTCTGTTTAATATACAACCAATCTTCCTATGAACATGGAGCCGAGTGAGCTTGCCTGGTTTTGTCTGATTTGGACTAGCTGGTAAGAGTGATCTTTATAAATCAGGACAGTGGGGAGCAGGTGGTTTGGCCTATGTTCTGGTTGTGCGTTTTTGGTCAGTACAAACCATGCGTTGATTTTTGGATATTATAGGTTCTCTAACCTTTTCTCACAAAGTTGAAAACCTCTTTTCTAAATCATACCCACACTAGTTTTAGTTTTCTATTCTTGTCTCAGTTTTTCTCCATGGCACAGACCCCTGCGATGTCTCTGGCTTAATGATTATGGATCTCTGCTTTCTGTTATTATCCGCCTTACAGTCTGTCAATAGATGGAGATTAAGTGCTATAAAAGTATTATTAGATTTTTTTTCACAGGATCAGTCATACCAGCACCCCTAGTTTAAAATCCAGTAAGCGTTAAAACTGATTTTGAATGAGGGATTGGGGTATTATGTCAGTTGTCAGCGTGATTTATATGATTCGGAGAAAACATAGATTAAGTAGTTGCATGTACAATATGAAACTGCAGCATAATACTATAAACTATAAAGATAATTTAACATGACATCAATTTTTCTTTTCTAAAAGATGTCTGTGACCTCTGTTTGGCTTCAACTCCCACCTTCAACTCAACTACCTGTCCTAATATGACGCAGGCTGCTGAACTCGACGTAAAACACTGTCTGACCTTTTATCTAAAAATGTCTTTCAAATGTCTGAGATGAGAAAATCTGGTGAAAAAAGCAAATTCCAAGTCAGATACACCATTTGCCTGGACTGGAACTCAGTCACCCAGTACAAATGTAGCCCACTACTGCTTCAGTGATGACATGGGTACTTATCACGCTAATCCACAATTCATGAAAGGTTTGTAACAAAAAAAGAAGAAATAAAAACAATTAATTAATAAATAAAAATAAAACAAATAGATAAAAAAATAATCTCTAGAAGGCAAAAAACTGTTTTAATATATGATGATGATGATCGTTTAAAAAAATTATTCAGAAAGTAAAACGTATTTTTTTAACTAACTAAGTTGACAGTAAATTTTTAGATCAGTCTTACATGAAGACATAAAGGTCATTTAGACCTTTGTAAAACGGACTAAATGTAATAAGATAGTCTCAAACAAGAAACTCAGAAGGTGACAAAGTGACATATACTGCAATACCAGTATGATACGCCCTGATAGGGATATTTATGTTTGTTGTAACGTCTATATTCCATATTTAAACAATCAAAATACCCAAATGTAGATACTGATATACAATTTATGCAAATACTAACTAGAATGGTACTATACACAACTTCCACATTAAAAAGATATTTTGTTTTTCAATTATCACAATTAGTTTCACGATTACCACTTTGGTTGGTTAAAAAGGACATGCTATATTTTTATTATATATTTATCAAAATAACAAAATAACCAACATTATGCTATGCGTTTGGGGTAATGTTCTCAATCCATTGGTAATGGACATTGATTTCAGCAACAAAATGTTTGTTAAAATATTGCAAACAAACTAAAAATCTTAAGAAATTATAAGCTTTTACCCCATACTTTTGTGCATTTTGGGACTTTTATTTTGTTAAGAAAACGTCCACGTTTTTTGGTTTCACTAGTTTCACTTCCTTTGATTGGGGCCCAGTAAAAATTAGAAACGTTTTAAGATGTTTTAAACGTTTAGAAAACGTTTTATAAACCTTTCTAAATCCTATCTTATGGTTTCTAAACGTTTTCAAGTAACTATTTATGCTGTAATGTTTAAAAATGTTTTATAAATATTCTCTATACAAACTTTTTTACTCAAAATATTTATTATACATTTATAACATAACTGTTACGGTCACGGGCAAGCACGGTAGCAATTACCGGTTGTCTTTAAGTTGTAACAGAAAAAAAAGCAAAAAGCTTAACTTAACAAATTTATTTAGCGATTAACAATAATGATTACAGTCAACTGGTATGCCCTTAACTAAGCACACTAATACAATAACAAGATGTAGCTGACCTGACCACTGATATTAAGAATAAGTTTATCCGCCGTATCCCGCAATCTGTTCTGTAATCCGTCCTGTGGTATATTCTGTGATCTGTCCAATGTCCTGTGGTCTGTCCCGTGATCTGTCCAGCGTTCACTCGCACACAGATATCTATATCCTGTGACCTGTCCCACACTCAACAACACAAAAGGTGCTTGTCTTGCTATCCTTTATATATCCAGACACACAAAAGGTCTGTCTGGAGATTTTTAGAGAGTTAACACAATTGTACTGTCTGCTCCAAGATATGGACAATGTCCAAAATGCAGTAAATCCACTCTCTGTTATATAACTGTACAATATCCAAAAATATCCAAAGTGCAATAAATCTGTCCAGACAATGTATCTAGTTCACTCCAGTAAAAGTTCACAGCAACACAAGTTATATTATATTCCAAAACACAATAGCTCTCCTTATAGCTAGCGAATACAAAGTTTTTGTTTTGGTCAGATGTACATTCCTTATATACATTCACAGATTCCTTCTGGAATTGTACAGAACCAACTCAAAAGAAGATTGAACCATCTAGGCCAAATGAGGAAGTTCTAGAAACTACTGGCAATTGGGTTTCCCCAAATCTAACATAACCACTGAGGGGGGGGGGGGGGATTTCCCCCAGTCTGTGAACAAATCAATAAACACTAAAACACAAAAATCAATAACTCCCTTACTTTAAATGTTAACACACAAAAAGAACCAACAACACAATTATCCCCCATGACAATGTATAAACATAAAGCTTAAATCAAACAATGCACTAATATAGTGCCTAATATATGTAATATACAATGTACTAATATAGTGTCCAATATATGTAACACCTCCCCCCTTAAAGAAAAATTTTGGAAGCCAAGGAGTTACAAAATTTTACAAGAGATTTTTACCAGGTATATATATACACAGGTAATAACTTTTTACAAAACATATTTATCTAAATACAAAAGTAAAATTAGTACCATGTATAACCTTTATAAACTTACTAATTACAGGTATATAAATTACAATTTAAATACAGCTTCTGGACAGGGCGTATCCGTGCGGACGCCATTTGTTACTTTTTCAAAGTCCTGTTTATACACTGAATTCCTATCTTTAACAGTGTTTCTATTAATAGCCATCATAAGCTATGTTATACCTCTTTCGAAGTATGGCTTTACCATAGTTATTTCCCACATTTGGTTTGAATGTCTGTTATCACAGTTTTTAATGGTCTTTCGGAGAGTTTCTACTCTCCTTGCTACTGGGTATGACCCTAGATCTCTGGCCTGTAGTTTATTCATTTGGCCAGGTGATGACACTGAAGCCTTGCCTCCAGGATTGAAGATACGATTTTGTAATTTCTTATCATAAAGCATCTTCATTTTTGACTGAGAAGTTTTCAAATTTTGTTGCGCCAGCTCACAAGCCTTCTTCAACTTATCTCTGAACTTCGAGACATAGTCTAACAGATTTAGGCTCTCGGTGTTCTCAGATAACCAATTTTCCTTCAACAGCTTGAGAGGACCACGGACTGAATGGGCAAAGACCAACTCAAAGGGACTAAAGCCTAAAGACTCTTGAACAGATTCTCTAACTGCAAACAATAATAAGCTGATGCCTTCATCCCAGTCTTTTTCATTGTCTAAACAATATGTCCTAATCATATTCTTCAAAGTGGAATGGAACCTTTCAAGTGCACCTTGGGATTCTGGGTGATAAGCACTAGATTTGATCTGTTTGGCACCTAACTGAAATACAGCCTGTTGAAATAGTCCTGACATGAAATTTGACCCTTGATCTGACTGGATCTCTTTTGGTAAGCCAACTAAAGTAAAGAAATTAACCAGAGCTTTTGAGATTTTGGGAGCTGTTATGTTGGTCAATGGTATGGCTTCGGGAAATCTGGTTGAGGCACACATAATGGTCAAAAGATATTGGTTTCTGGATTTAGTTTTTGGTAAGGGACCTACACAGTCAATTATCACCTTGCTAAATGGTTCCTCAAATGCTGGAATGGGTTTGAGAGGAGCTACAGGAATTTTTTGGTTTGGCTTTCCTACCATTTGACAAATGTGACAAGTCTTGCAAAATTCTGCCACACAGTGCCGAATCTGAGGCCAATAGAAATGTTTGGTTATCTTGTTGTAAGTTCTGTTGATGCCTAAATGGCCACCCATTGGAGATTCATGGGCCAATTTCAGTATCTCACTTTGGTACATTTTTTGGTACAACAATCTGGTGTACTACTGACCATTCTTCAGATGCAGGGACATTTGGTGGCCTCCACTTTCGCATAAGTACACCATTTCTGACATAATAGCCTACAGGGACCTTATCTAGCTCTACTGGTGGCAAGACCAACTTGAATAAAGGAGCTAATTCAGGGTCATTTTCCTGCTCTGAAATCAATTTTGATTTTGAAAGCGATACATCTTGACAGTCAATTGAGTCTTGTTTTTCAGAATCTACCCTGGCCTTGGGATTTGTATCACTAGAATTCTGCACATCATGGTCATAGTTGTTTAAGAATGTATCTGACAAATCAACTAAGACATCTGTAGATTGTTTACAATCTTTTGGTTCTTCTTGGGCCTTTTTGGTCATAGCTCGAGTCACAGCACAGGAGGGAAAAATACCAGGAATAACCTCTTCTAATTTCTCAGTGCTAACCAAAGTGATCGGCTTAGAAGTAACCTTAGGGTCAGCAACTACCTTTCCACCTGCAAGATCATTTCCCAACAACAAAGATACCCCTTTAATGGGTACAGTGGGCCTGGTACCCACAACAACAGAACCAGTAACTAAGTCTGATACTAACTTGACCTTATGCAAGGGAACGTTCACACAGCCTCCTTCAATACCTTGAGCAATGACACTCTCACCAGTAGATGTGCTTACACTCAATGGCAATACACCTTCTAAAAGTAAGGACTGAGTAGCTCCAGTGTCTCTTAATATCTTAATGGGGACCTGACTGGAACTACTTTCCAAGGATACAAAACCCTCAGACACAAAAGGTTTGAACTCTTCCCTAATAATCTCAGACTTGTCTAAACCAATACTAGACTCTGCTCTATTGGGATTTGAACGCCAGTTAGACTTGCTAGACACAAAGGCGTTGGGCGTTGCCTCCTTTTCTCTTCTCTTCTTTAAGAGCCAACAGTCAGACATAACATGCCCAGGTTTCTTACAATAGTGGCAAACAGGAGCAAAGGATCTGGGTTTCCTATACTTACTCATAGTCTGATTTGAGGTTTGACCCTTATCTGAACTCTTTTCTGGAGCTACATTTTCAGATTTCTTTCCTATTTCTGGATACGACTTTTTAGCAGGACCAAAGGACTTATTCTTGTTGAAAGTGGACTTGTGAGTTAGCGCATAATCATCAGCATAAGCTGCTGCTTTTGCCAAATTTTCAACTTTCTGTTCATCTAGATAGGTTTTAATGTCATCACGAACACACCTTTTGAACTCTTCAATCAAAATAACTTGCCTAAGTTTTTCAAAGTCTGTACCTACTTCCCTAGAATTACACCATCTGTCAAAGTACACTTCTTTCTCATGGGCAAATTCAACATGAGTTTGACTTTCTTGTTTACGATAATTTCTGAATTTTTGACGATATGCTTCTGGTACCAACTCATATGCTTTCAAAATAGCATTTTTGACAGAGTTATAGTCCACACATTCAGAAATTGGCAAAGCCGTGTATGCCTCCTGGGCCTTTCCCCTCAAAACACTTTGCAGCAATAAAGGCCACTGGTCTATAGGCCATTTCAAATTTTGAGCTACTCTTTCAAAGTGTTGAAAGTACTTATCGACCTCCGACTCATTAAAAGGTGGTACCAGTCGCACATTTTTACCCAAATCAAATTTGGTAGCAATGGACTCTTCATGGGCAATTCTACGGGCATTGAGTTCTAAAGCTCTCATTTCTCTTTCATGTTTAAGCGCTCGCTCTTCCTTTTGAGCTTGAGCTTCAAGCTCTTCTTTTCGCTGTTGAGCTTCAAGCTCTTCTTTTCGTTGTTGAGCTTCAAGCTCTTCTTTTCGTTGTTGAGCTTGAGTTTCAAGCTCTTCTTTTCGTTGTTGAGCTTCAAGCTCTTCTTTTCGTTGTTGAGCTTCAAGCTCTTTAAGTCTTAACTCTCTTTCAATTTCTTTCAGGTTCCATTGGTAGAGGCTTATACACTTCTAAACAACTATCAGGTAAAACATCTTCATCAACTAACTGTTCAACAATAAGCCTTTTAAGTTCATGTTTACGTGTTGACCTTTTCACCTCTAACTGTAACTCTTGTGCTATCTGCATTAACATATCTTTTTTAAAAGTTTCTAGAACTTCTATAGATGGTGACTGTACAAACTCTTTAGCACTAGCCATTTTGAGCACTGTTGACTGTAACCAATTACTAAATCAAATGGATTTTCAAAATGTTAATTGAACGGTTGATCAAATGGTTGTAATGAAATGGTTGGATCCCGGACGAGCCCCCAATTTTCCTGTTACGGTCACGGGCAAGCACGGTAGCAATTACCGGTTGTCTTTAAGTTGTAACAGAAAAAAAGCAAAAAGCTTAACTTAACAAATTTATTTAGCGATTAACAATAATGATTACAGTCAACTGGTATGCCCTTAACTAAGCACACTAATACAATAACAAGATCTAGCTGACCTGACCACTGAGATTAAGAATAAGTTTATCCGCCGTATCCCGCAATCTGTTCTGTAATCCGTCCTGTGGTATATTCTGTGATCTGTCCAATGTCCTGTGGTCTGTCCCGTGATCTGTCCAGCGTTCACTCGCACACAGATATCTATATCCTGTGACCTGTCCCACACTCAACAACACAAAAGGTGCTTGTCTTGCTATCCTTTATATATCCAGTCACACAGAAGGTCTGTCTGGAGATTTTTAGAGAGTTAACACAATTGTACTGTCTGCTCCAAGATATGGACAATGTCCAAAATGCAGTAAATCCACTCTCTGTTATATAACTGTACAATATCCAAAAATATCCAAAGTGCAATAAATCTGTCCAGACAATGTATCTAGTTCACTCCAGTAAAAGTTCACAGCAACACAAGTTATATTATATTCCAAAACACAATAGCTCTCCTTATAGCTAGCGAATACAAAGTTTTTTTTTTGGTCAGATGTACATTCCTTATATACATTCACAGATTCCTTCTGGAATTGTACAGAACCAACTCAAAAGAAGATTGAACCATCTAGGCCAAATGAGGAAGTTCTAGAAACTACTGGCAATTGGGTTTCCCCAAATCTAACATAACCACTGAGGGGGGGGGGGGGGATTTCCCCCAGTCTGTGAACAAATCAATAAACACTAAAACACAAAAATCAATAACTCCCTTACTTTAAATGTTAACACACAAAAAGAACCAACAACACAATTATCTCCCATGACAATGTATAAACATAAAGCTTAAATCAAACAATGCACTAATATAGTGCCTAATATATGTAATATACAATGTACTAATATAGTGTCCAATATATGTAACAATAACTCAAGAAGTTAGGTTTGACTGGAACGTTTTTCAAACATTTATAAAATAGCTGAAGAAATGAAGGTTATGCTGGAAATGTTTTTCAAACATTCATCATGAAATGTTTGATCAACAGTACACATAAAATGTTTAAAAACATTGGTGTTCAAATATTTTTAAAATGTTCTATCAAAAACGTTTTTACACCCATATTTTTAGAATTCTTATTAAACCTTCAAACATGACAAAACAAAGATGGCGGGGAATAATAATAGGGGATTTCAGGAGACTTTGTCAAAAAATGCCCCACATGCAATCCTTAAAAGTAAGAATTGAATGGGGACATAATTTCTAAGCCACTATATTACAATTTTAGACATAAAAATAATATTTCCATCAGTGAGTAACGTTAAAAGATATTGACTTTGACCTCTGACCCCATTATTCTTCAAACATGTTCATTTGTAACGTTTTTCTAAAATTTATCATTAAACGTTTTGAAAACATTCTATTATAAATGGTTTTCGTATCAGTCATTTTTAACCCTTGCCAAACGTTTCCTTTCAAACGTTTGCAAAACCCAAAAATATATATTTATTACATTCATATAGCCTGTAAATGTGACTACTAAAATATTGTATAGCTACATTATAATGTACTCATATATACAACAAAATTAAATTATATGTATTATATTTGGTAACCATCAATAAGAATAAAATTACACAGATACCACTAAAAGGTCAAAGTCTTTGTTCACCAGGTAAAGCGAAATCTCAAATGTAATACCATCACGACCTAAGGCCAAACCAAGCTAAAACCAAGTGAACCAAGAGAATACAAGATAAAAGGTCAAATAATAGGTCCCAAGGTCATATATTTCCAAGCACGACCCAGCAACTAAACATCACATAAAGGTCAAGGCAAGGTCTCAGTTCACCAGATCAAGCAAAATCTCAAATGTATCACCCATCACAGTCTAAGGTCATATAAATCAAAAAGCACCAACTAACTAAGAAGCATATAAGGGTGGGAGGTGGAAGCGAGGTCCCGAAGCACCCAGTAGACAAGTAGTCATGTAGACAGGTGGGTACGAAAAGAAGAGGCAGCAGGAGAAGACCCAGAAGAGGGCAATTGAATATACCTCCACCCACAGGAGGAGAACCAGGTCTCCTGGGCCTGGAAATCTGGAAAATCAAACACCTGGAAACATCCTTAAGATACTTCCTAGCTACAGAATCTGTCACGGGAATCGCACAAACAGGTGAGGGAAACTGAAACAGAGGGAAGTCCTGGTCCAAGGTACTGCAGGCCAGCATTTCCTTCAAGGCTCTCCAGGGACACAATTGTGACTGGCCTAAGGCTGAAATAGAAATATTTGTAACTTTGGCACTATCTTGCATAGTTTTGACCATTTAAGGACTACCATCACCGCATGATGTGAAAAGAATCAGATCCCGAATACAAAGATATCTGGAAGCATCAAAGGTACTGACTGTGTGTAAATATAAGGCCTTGAAAATGAGAGGATACCTAAACTGTTCACAGGCAAACACAACGGACAACAAAATATGTGTATCTATAACTGTTTTGAAAACAGGATTCAAGGGTCTATTAATTTTTACAGACTTAATAAATAAAGAAATCCTGTGATTACTAAAAGCAGAAGCATCACAGTTATAAATTATTAACAGTGATCTGACAGCTGTTAGATGATGTGTAACATGGGTAGCTGACATGCCGGATTGCAAGAGATATTCCATGAATGCCAAAACATCCAATGTTGAGACATGGCGCAGTGACAGGTCCAGAAAACACAAGAAGAGCAAAACATCCGCTTGTAAGCTATCAAAGTTGCTGGTCGAAAGCCTTATTAAAGTCTATCAACTGCTCTGTTGGTCAAGGAAGCTGTCGCAGCACCAGGATCTGAAACATAAGGAACAGTGCTACAAATCATGATTCAATAAAGTTAGATCAGTGCGAGTATTTATCCAAACTGGATCAGATAATAAAGTATCTAAAATCTGAATATTATCATCACTATATGTCCACCTAGATAAGAGGTCAGCTACTGCATTCTTGCGACCTTCAATATGAGTGACAATAAGACATATATTAGAGATGGCTGTTAAGAGCCAGATATATGCACAGGTAGCCAGTACCCCCAGCATCTCTGGCTCTACCATAGGTGAGAATATCCACTATAGCCCTATTGTCACAATGAATCTGGCTGCGTTTATTAGCCCTACACTGGTCCCAGACTTTAAGGGCTACCACAACATTCAAAGTTTTAAGGGACATCAAATACTATTAAAATCGTGTAATTCTAAAGTATTCATGCGAAATAAAAATCTTACTGCAAATCTTAACAACTGATTGATTGGGACACGTGAGAGGTTCTCTGGATGACTGCACATTGTGAAGGGTTTTGTACATTTGAGGAGTGCTGAGCACACAAATCTCCTTTGTAATTATCTATCACATCTATAGGTTTTTCATACCGATTTTTAGTATATTTATTTTTAAAATTACTTATATATGCCATGAGATCATTGAAAATCACTTTTGTTTGCACACCACACTATGATCCTTTTGTACATTCCCCTGATGATAAGAACCCAGACAGTATGCTCTGTATCCCAGTGGAAATTGAATTCATTATTCAGTTTATTGACTGATGTGATAGGTTGTGCAAAGGATATAGTAATCATTTTAAGTGCACATTTATTGCTAAAAATATACTTTGATATTTCGTGAGGTGTACATGTGGTATTTCATAAAATTTTTTAAAAAACTTCCAAATAGCAAAAATTACGCTGTGACTGGTGCTTCACTACATATGAAGCACTTTTGTATTTCTTTATTATCAAATTTTTAGCTATGCCATTGTCAAAACGAAAAACTTACATCAGGACTTCATGAAGATTTATATGTATGCTGTACTATGTATGCTAATAAAAATTTCTGTTCACACTCAATTAAGCACAAAAATACCTTTGTAGTTACAACAGGTAAAATTTGGATTGAAAAGATGAAGAAACAGAGATCTACGTGACACTTAGATCCTGCTAGACCCAACTGTGTATTGCAAGGGTTAATACACATAATTAACATTCACAATTTCGACACCCTATCACTAATGCCCAGGTTGACTTTTATGAAGGAAGTTTTTGTTTATTTATCAAGATTAACATAGCACCCTGTCTAGTGTTTGACATGGATGCCAGATCTGAGAAGGTTCATCAATGCTTGTCTTTCGATATGTTGGTTCTGCAAGGGTCTTTGTGACATTTTTGGTCAAAATTAGTTATATATAATATTGAACTAGATTTTTAACGCTCTCTTTGATGCTACAAAAATCTATATGATATTGCACTTCTTTCCAGAGATTGCATAATGTCTATGTGTAAAGGGTTATTGGGTCGTTCTACAAGGATCTTTGTTGCTCTGATCAGTAAAATATGGTAGTAATCTACAATACAGCAGAATGACCTGATCTCCCGAAAGACATATACAGCTCTCCTGAGTTTCAGTCTGCCTGGGTTTACACTTAAAGTAAGGACTTTTGTCTTTAAGTTAAGCAAAGTCTGAACTAAGAGGGTTTCACAAAGCTGTAAGGTCTAAGTTTTGGCCAAGGCGGTCTGGGAGTGGGCTTAACTTTTGTAAATAAAGGCTTAAATATAGCTGCTGTAAATGTTTCTCACTTCAAAATTTGAAATGCATAAAATAAAGAATAAATACATAGGATACTTCCCCAAATTAGTCTTTGGACATTTTTATGTAGTTACAAGTCTTTCCATTGAAAAACAGCATTTTACTAAAGATAAAATGTGTAAACAAAGAATAAATGTGACCGGTCAAATATTTTGACAAGCAATGAAGAGTCCCGTGACATAGAAAAATAGTGTGGTTATTTGAAAAGCTTGGTCTTAACTAAGTCATACACCCAGACTTAGCTCAGACAAAAGCTCAGATTTCTTGAAAAAAAATCATTCAGTCCTCATATAATACCTAAGACAAAAGGACTTGAGGAAAGTCTATCTTATACAGGTGTTCCACTGGAGTCCTGACCAATGTTTACATGGTCGGTTAGGGTCGGTTGTAGTTTCCCGGCCTGTCTGGGAGAGTCGGTGAAATATCAAACATGCTTGATATTTCTACGACCGTTACAAACCCTTGTATCCGACCCTAATTTCATCCACCTAGCAACAGGCCTGCCGGTTAACTTAACGGCCTGTCGGTTACACTTCGCAGAATGTCGGTTAATCAAACAGGCCTGTCTGTAACAAGTATCCAGCTTGTCCCAATATGGACTTCCCAACTGTATGTGATGACAAACTGTATGGGAAATGTTACAGTACAGTCGGAAACTTTAGCCGGCCTGTCTGTAACTGTTCCCAACAAGCCTGTAAAGTTTACAGGCCAGTCGGTAATTGTAACCGACTGGGTCCTAGAGTCGGGAAAATTTGTAACCGATAGGCCTGAAACTGAAACAGACAAGCCGTAAACAATAACTGACAGGCCTGTAACACTAACAGACAAGCTGGCAACTGTAACCGACAGGCTGTAAGAGGCAAAAAATCCACCAAATCTGTGGGTATAAAAAGGCAAGTCAATAGACAATCTGCGTATATTTGGGCTTTGACTTGTCAAGAGACAACTACAGCTTTTTAAATTTTTTTTTTGCAAATTAGCTTAAGTTTGAGATAGGCTGGACTGGCTAGGAGTGAAATCTGTTTCACTTTTATTTTTAAGTTTTGTTTTTTTAAACAAGTTGTACATGTGATTGATCAGCATGCCAAGGGCCAGAAGGAGAAAGACTGAAGTACAAACTGACACTCAACCACAGTTTGAGTTAGGAGATACAGCTGAGGATATAGAGATGAGGAGGGAGAGAGAGGAGGGGGATGCGAGAGAGAGGATAGAGCAGGAAGAGAGGGACAGAGAGAGGATGGAGAGAGAGAGGAGGGAAGAGAGCCAGGAAAGAGGAGAGAAGAGAGTGCAAACTGACACAGATACCGATGTAGAATCAAGTCAATCCAGACAGAAGAAGTTCCAGATGAAGTCCATTTTCCTGAGTGATTCAGACAAAGAAGCCATTGTGGAGTTCGTTAAACAGCATGAGGAACTTTATGACAAGACCAACAACAGTTTCAAAGACAAGCAGAAGAAAGAAAGACTTTGGGAGCAGCTAGCAGCTACTAGAAACTTGTCTGTCAAGACTGTGAAGAAGTGGTTCGACAGACGAAGTCAAGACAAGCAGCTGAGAAGAGCACAGAACAACAGACCTGGCTAAAGGACAGTTTCAGTTTTCTACGAGGTCACATCAGAAGGGAAGGAGTTTCCAAGTCTTCTGCATTCAAGTCACCCCAGAGGCCTTCTGCAGCCGCAGCCTCAGCTTCAGTTCCAGATACATCCAGAGACATAGAATCTGAGATGGAAATCAGCATTGTATCAGATGTTTTTCATCAGCCTTCAAGCACCAGTTCTAAGCGACGACAGCCTCCAGTCCCGACTACCACCACTTTTGTAGATCTAGTCTTATGTCAGGACCCCACTCCAAGTCCAAGACAGTCGTTCTGCAACTATCTCCACTCTGTGATTGAACACCTGGAGGAGAGAGACTTTTTGACCTTCAGGAATGAGACAGTGAAGCTTCTCAGTGAAATACGGTACAAGGCCGAAGAACGCAAGAAATGGGTCACCACAAGTCAACAGTTCACTACTTTTCAACTTCCAGAAGCAACACAGGCCACAGCAGGATGTGAATACATACTCACCATACCGGAAACTCAATCAGTCTCTATTCCAGTTGTGCAGCCTACACAGATAGCCACAACACAGCCTGCTACAGTGATTGCCAAAGTACAGCAACCATCAAGGCCTTCATCAGCATCAGCACAGCCAACGTCTTACATAGTTGTGGATGACCAACTGTCTGGGACTTCCAGACAGATAATTTTCAACCCACCTTCAGTTGCAGCTTCACAACAGGAGGAAAGTCAACACAACACTTCTGGATTATCCAGCCTCTTTGGAGCTATTCCAAGTGTATTACAGTACCAGCAGATCGACACACCACAGCCATTTTCAGCCTCTCAACTTCAACCAGCACCGTCACCAGTGCCATCTTCCACTCATCAAGAACAGTCAAGACCTCCCAGCCAGTCCAGTCAGCAGTCAGCCCAGATCACCAGATTAGCCCACACAAGTCGCACCAAAACCGGCCCTTCTAAGGGCCACCCGAATCTTCCAAAAATAATTAATAACCTGAATGTCTATGCCAAAAAACAAAAAAAGCACACTGTCCAACACTCACACTTCCCACCAGTACACAAAAAATATGTGAATGAATAAGTGAATGTTGAACAAATATTAATAAAGTTCCACCACAAAAAAGTTAAAAAAAATTTAGAAAGAAGTTAAAAAAAAATTAAATAAAATTCCAAAGCAAGCCATCCCCACCCCTAAACCCCACAAAAAAATTATAAAACAAAAGTTCATGCGCCAAATAACCAATAACAAAGATCCAGACATGAATCCATGTCCCTCCCACCACAAATTGGAATGAAACTCAACATCCATACAACTAAGTTGTGTTTTCAATGTGTGGAGGGACTGACAGACAAACAAACGGCGAGACCTAACAAAACATTCAAACATTTTCTTTTGGAAATATCATTTTATATTTATTTTTTCTAGTTTCTGCACAAAATGTTGTTTGTGTTATATGGGGGGGAGAATTTATTTTAAATGGGATCATTTCTGTTTTACTATTTGGTAGTTTTTTTACAATAAACCCAAGTCATTTTGGTGGTGGATGTGAACTTTGTAAATTGAGGACCTGGGTTAAATCTGTATGAGATGATATTTAAATTGGTGAACTGAGTTTGGCAGGGATTTGTGTCTGTGATAGGGAATAATTTTGGTGAAATTGAATTTGCATTAAATTGTTGGAAATTTGGGGTTCGTTTTTGGTCAACTCTTTGCTAAATAAAAGCTCTTGGATTATTTGGGTAGTCCTGTAAAGGAATGATGACAGCATGTTCTCCCCCTCAGTCTTCTTAAACTCTGTCCTCCTGCCCAGCCAGCACCCCCACGTGATTGAAGTAGTCTTTCAGTAGGTCTCATTGATGTTTGGCCTCCCTTGATGGGTTTCTAAAGTTCTCATTATGTCCCTGTTCCCCCTGGTCCCCCTGTGGTTATTGTATGTCATCGGCTGGAGTGGGTGGTCTGTCAGCTCCCCCCGATGGCTTCTCAGCATGTTATGTAGTACCACACATGTTAACACAATGTCTCTGACAACTTTTGGCCTCTGCTCCATGTTGGTCAACAGCACCCTGAATCTCTTGCCAAGTATACCAAATGAGTTCTCGACCACCCTCCTTCCCCTGGATATCCTGTAGTTGGCTATTCTCTCATCCCTGGTCAGTTGTCGTCTACAGTAAGGCTTGATCAGCCAAGGCATCAGGGCAAAGGCATCGTCCCCCAGCAGGAAGTAGTGTAGATCTGGCCCCCCGGATCCAAGTGGTTGAGGTGGTGGTAGTCCCAACCTTCCGTTCTCAATTCTTCTTTTCAGTTTGCTGCGGTTGAAAATTTGAGCATCAGATGATGACCCACTGGCCCCCACGTTGACCCACAGGAACTTGTAATCTGCATCGACTAAAGCCAAAAGTACCAGGGAGAAGTAGCCCTTGCAGTTGAAATAGTCACTGCCTCACTTCTTGGGCTTCTTTATAGCAATGTACTTTCCATCTAGTGCACCGACTGCATGGGGGACATTCCATCTGTTTCTAAATCTTTCTTCAATTTCCATCTTCAAATCTTCCAGTCTTCAGGCTCAGTGGGACACATCAAGTACTCATGTTGAAATTCTTTCCAAAATGGCTTTGCAGACCTGGGGGACAAATTTGCAGATGGTCGTTCTTCCAACCCTCCAGTGGTATTGCAGTGAAGTGTAGCTTTCCCATGTGGATAAGTGTCTCAAAGTAACTGCCAGTTTCAACCCGACTTCCAGTGGCTTCCTGAAGTTGATGATTGACTTCCTGAAATGGGGGGGGGGGGGGGGGGTGATTCTTTCTTCAATCAAATCAAAAATGCTGGTTGCATCCTGGTGAAGTTTCTGTAGCCTGGTATGTCAGTAGTGATTAACTCGCCCAAGAGTGTTCTGTAGCAACCTCTCTCCTCTCTCTGGAGTATCCAGGGCATGACCCATGGATTCTGTGTGGCTTCCTTCTCCTTGGAGGTGGTGGGGGTGATGGTGATGCTGGCTGGGCGGGTGCTGGGTTCTGCTGTCTTCTGTGACTTGAAATTATCGGGTACAATAAAATATTTAACTCAATAAAAAAAGACCCTCAAGTGATCTAACAGTTGTTCTTGATGTGTTCCTGTCATCTTTGAAGTGTGAAATGAATGGCACATTACAGGGGAGGGGGGTTTATATAGTGTGATATGGATCCCAATTCTGGATCCCGACTCTAGATACCAACCCACAAAAACAATCAGTCCTGTCGGGAAGGGTCGGAACATGCTCCTGGCTTGTCTGTTTGTCATTACGGCTTGTCTGTTAGGGGTTTAGGGCTTGTCGTAGTACTTCTACGACTGGCCGTGCAAAAACCGTCCCCGACCCAACATCTTGTGATGGCCATTACGACCTTCTCTGTCACTGTAACGTCCTGTAACTTTCATAACCGACTCAGCATTTTCACGACCCTACGACTTTTGCAACCGACCATATAGTCATAGGGTCAGTTACAGGGTAGGCTCCAGTGGAACACCTGCATTAAACCTAGCATATCAGTGACAAAGCAATCTTTTCCCTGTTACAGTGATCCAAAACCTATCTTTTTCATCTTAAATCGATCTTTTATGGTTCACAAACCTATCATAAACGTTTTGGGAACATATGATTATAGCCACAGAGGTGAGAACTGAGCACATAAATGTTACACATTTTGTTCAGCTATATAGACTTTCTTCAAGTCCTTTTGTCTAAGGTATTATATGAGGACTGTATGACTTTTTTACCAGAATGTGGGGCTGTATTTCATCTCTGACAGTAATATCCCCACCCATTTGTGGATTCATAATGATTGCATGTATGTCAGATTTGGTGGAATAAGAAATAAAAAGACTTGGAGCAAGTCTAGTTCAGTCACTGAAAATTGAAACAGTAATATTTACAACGTTGCTGAACATATTTAGGCGTGTACAGTTGAAATCGTGTATTTTTGAGACATATCCGGGAATATTGCTTTGTATGATAAGGAGTTTTTCTTACAAACAATGCACAAAAATCACAGGATTGGCTGTTACATATATTAACCCATATATGAACCGTGTCTTCGGGAAATTTTCCTTTGTTGCATAAAACGTTCAACAAACGTTTGTGACACTTATGGTGGATTTTTATGGCCACAAGAGATAACAATTTATCTTGTACAAACAATACACAAAGCAACAGAGTAATATCTATTGCTTTTGAAATTGGTTTTGAAGTTTATGTGTGTTTCATGCTGCTTTCATGTTGCAAACTTTATAGATCACGACATTGTTTCACATTGAAACATTGGGTTTATGAAGGAAAGTAGATTCTACTGCATACCGTCTGGTCAACAAACAGCCAGCCTTCAGTGAGCATTTGTCAACTTTTTAATTGAATTGATTAACATGGGTTTAAAAACACTCTTCAAACTTGGTACAGGCCATTGCACGACAGATGGTTAACTGGGTGGGGAATGCATTGCGTTCTGGCCGCTCAATAAAGGAACGGGCTTCAAAAATCAGTTGTTAACTTTCTCATTCAAACCTACAGCTTGATTGGTGACAGGTTTGTTTGTTTCCCGCTTTACAAGAAATATATAAATAAGTCCATATTGCAAATTATTTACATTCATCATGTGTCTAAAATGTGTGACAGAATTCAATAAATGTTAAAACTAATACCAAGTTTAGTGGGTTGCTAGATTTGAATAACAACTTCAAATTCATCGAGAATTTTAAGAATTGTAAAGGTGATGATGACAAATTGGATGCAAAAGGTGTTTGAAAACAGGTAGTATCTTTAATTTAGTTGTTGATCACTAATAGGGTTTCAATCGTTAAAAAGTGATATTGCAAATACACTTATGTAGTGCTTTAAACATGTTTATTCTTATAAATCTTGGTAAGAAAATTATTTCAAAAGAATGAGAGTGTCATTGCATATGAGTCATATTGACGTAAAGAAGTTAGACTAGGGGGTTTTACATGTCCCGTGCCACAGCTACAACAATAAACACATAACAGGACAGTCCCTCAGCTAAACTCACATGATCCAAAACCAACAGAGTTGAGAGCAGAGTCACCTGAAACTGACTTACCAGGATCTCCAATGCGCTCTAAACCACTGTCCCTCCATGATTCAGTCTATAATTAACAAATCCCACGTGGATAATATTTCATCTTGCATCTCAAGCCTCTCTTACATCCCATCGTACGTCCTGGTTACAGAGAAAAATCGCCTGATTTGCAAGGGACCCTCAAGGCACACTTATGATTTTAGAACAAAATATCAAGGTCGCACAGGCCCTGCAATGAAAATTGGCATGCACATTTTCCCTGCGTGCACGCAAGATATCTACAAACGTATCCATGCCTCAAGGGTAACTTACGAGAGACTTGCACACGTGCATTCTCCTTGCAAGTGTTGTAGGTTCTCCCCAATTATTTATATTGTTTAGACATACTGTAAGATACACTCAAGTGTACCTTGCATGTATATAAACCCACTGTATGACCTGTAGCTAGTTGCAATTTGTTCTTTGATCTTCAAGAAGTGACACTGTTGTTGGGAGAATACACATTGTTTGCAAGTACAAATCTCTGCCACCCCACTACCAAGCTGCACATTTTTCAACAATATTTGCAGCACACTTACATGTCTATACACATACGACAGGATGTAAGAGAGGCTTCTCATGTCTCTTCACATTCATTGGTTGCTGAATTAACAGTCTTCTGTGGGTTCTCGTTGGTGTGTAAGTACCTGCAAACAGGTTACCGTTGTTAAACCTAGACACAGTTTGTATTATAATTCAATGAATTGCAAAAGTCAGGCTGATGTTGTTGACCTTGAGATTCCACAGGTTGTTCTACTAACTGACTAAGCTATTTGCACTTTACTTTGATTATTATGCTGCAAGGATTTTGGAATGATTTGCCAGATGATGTTTGCCACAACATCTGTAATGGGGCTATTCCATCTTGGCAAGGCGATTGTAAACCTACTTTAACACTGAAAAAAGAAATTTGAGGATCCATCGGTGAAGTTTAAAATTGGTTTAAGATATTATCCCTATATTGCAGAGATTGCCACAAAAAGTTTACGATAGGTTTATGATAGGTTTACGAACCCTAAGGATCGGGTTAAGATAAGATGGTAAGTATAAGTTAGGCTTAAGATCACTGTAAGATAGAAAAGATTACTTTGCTAGCGTGAAGATAGGTTTGGGATCTGTTTAAGATGATAAAAATGCTATAAGGATAGCTAGCAGTTTGCAATAATTTTAAAAAGTTTAATATTGTCGTAAACTGTTAGCGATGGACTTGCCATCCCTTTCAGTCAGGAACAGATCTCAAAGTTCATTAACTTCCGTACACGATGGGTTTCTGATGGCCCTATGATCATTGTGATGAAAAATATCTACCTCCCAGTCTGACAATTTACAGGAATGCAAACCTATCACATAGCATGATCACCATAATGGAATGGCCCTCTTAGCAAAATCAATCACGTCATATTTTAACATTTTTCTTCTGCATTTCCCCCGTGGTACCTTTTGGTGCTTTTTATCCAGTAAATAGTGCAAAAATGTCACAGGACTGCATGTGACACACATTAACACATTTGGAAAAAAATTACTTGGTTATACCAAACATTTGTATCAGTTATGGTAGACATGAAAGTCCACAATAGATAACAATTTATCATCTTCAAATAAAACATGAAGTAAGTGAGGATTAATCGTGAAGTTGGATTTTAAATGATAATGTTTCTTTATTACTGAACAGTTTGAACAGTTATATCAGACTGAAATGTTGGGTGATTGAATAAAACACTACATATCTGAATAATGAGCCACAATTAGGTTTCAGTTATCAGTTGTCTACTTTCTCAATTAATGTCATTGCTAACACTACAGTATTAAGTGATAAAACAAGGCAGAAAAGTCTTTCGGTCCACATGCGTGATCTGCAAGGCCATCAGGGGCATGAGTGGTGCACCAGCATTCATGAAACTCTAGGGATAAAACAAATTCGAAGTCAGATACATCCCACACTTGGCCTAGAATTCAGAAGGTCACAACAAAGGTTCTAATGTAGCCCATTGCTGATTAACTTTGGTGATGAGATGGGTACTCATCACGCTATGCCACAATTCATGAAAGTCCGGTGACCAAAAAATAAAGTATTAGCCAGAAGTCTGATCCTCACTAGAGCTCTTGTTTGACAAATATGAATTCATCAGTTCTACTACTCTATAAGAGGCACGATACGATGGGTGGGTAACATACTTGCCCTACGCCTCTCTAGTCCTGGTTTTGCTTCACAAACATACCTGAAGTGGGGAAGTTGGTAGTTGTTTTCTGGTGCAAAATGGCTGTTCAGTGAAGAATCTTGACTAACTAATATGGACTGCTTCCCTCCAACCATTCAACTTCTTGTCTGATATGATCGATACAATGTGTTGAAAGCCTAAAGAAACCTTGGAACTCAGTCAATCTATAACTATATAGTATAACTTTGTGGCAAAACATAGACAGATCAGCCAGTAGAATTCCACTGATGACAGATTTTCAAGTGCGACCAGGGGCCAGTTTCATAAAAAGTCTCAGTTTGAGACCAGTTTTGGGCTGAGTCTGGGTCTCAAATCTGAGACTTTTGTCTCGGCTGAGTTTTTGGCTCAAATGGATTTCACAAAAGGTGGATCAGCTGAGACTGGTCTCAAGTCATAGTCTCAACTTTTAAATTTCATTTAAGACACTTCCTTGGTTTGTTTTTGATGCAAGTGCATTTATTTCATGGTCAATATCGATTTAAATTGTATTAACGCTGATAACACATGAAAAAAAATTGATATAATATTATTGGTAACAAGCCAATTGTTTGAGACTCAACTGAGACCGAGTCAAGCTTTGAGTCCCCTCTTGTAACTATTCACTTGACAACGATCAAAAACGCATGTCAATTCAATTGACTTTTCTTATTATGAATATTGAATATGTAGATGTAATTAGTAAGCAAAATAAAAATATAATATTTCAAGATTCAACAAATTCATTTTCATGCAAATTATATTGCTTTATACACAAGTATTTGGATGACAAACTTTGGACTCAAAATTTGAGACACCTCCTTGGTGGGCTCAAAATTGAGCCCATGACTGAGCCAAATCTCAAGTTGAGCCTGTTTGTGAAATGCTTTGAGTCTGAGTCCACAGACTCAGCAAAATATTTACAACATTTGAGCCCAAAGTCTCAGATTTGAGCCTGAGACCAGACTTAAGTCCTTTCATGAAACCGGCCCCTGGACATTATAGATCTACTTGTCAAATCTGTGATAAATGTAAACCGCCAACGCGTGTCTTTTTCTGGTTGACCAAATTGGTGAACATCTGGCATGTGATTCATACAGGTCATGTACCATCTTGTCACATTTACCTTAATGAACTAATAAACAGAAGTGCGGCCATGAGTTTTAGTGGGTTCCTCAAACCTGAATATTATTTAAAAGTGCTTCAGTTTTAGCTAAAACCAAACCATACAAAATTTTAAATAAATTTTCTTACAATCGTTCTATTTTCTACAATCAATGAATTTCCTGAAAATTCTAACAAAATGTCCATGTATAAATCGCACATACAGATCAATGTTCATTGAGCAATGCATCAGTAAAAACAAGTAAAAGAAAACACAGATACACAGCAATAATGAACCTAGAAAACAGTGTGCGGAGAAGTCCCCATCAGGACAAGTTCCCATCACCAAACTTCCCATCACCAATGCTCACATAAGCAATATCTGGGGTGGGACAATTTCCCATCAGAAAGAAAAAGAACATTTTATTCTCAACTTTTTATGTTAATATCAATTTAATTAATTACTAATTAATTAAAGCTATCTCACATGAAACACCACATTTCAATACTAATATAATTAACCAAGTCTGTCTTATTCAGATGTTATGAGTTCATCTTAAGAGTCCTTATCACATTTCACAGTCTTTCCAATGAAATCTAATTTGTTTACATACATACATCAAGACAAATTCTTTGACTTCCTATTTTTATGATCTCCATTATACTTTTGACAAATAACATAAATAACAGACTATTTATTGAAACAAAACCAGTTTACATAACACTTATTGGAATATGATTTGCAATCTCGGCAGACACTGTAATGAGTCCATGAAGAATGTCCATTAGGAAGAATGCCCATCAGGTACTATGCTCACCAGAACAATGCCTATCAGAAACTTTGCCCATCGCCAGTTTTTCAGGGGTGTAACTTTTTCACCTGCCCCTTACTTGTTTAAATGATTACTAACTTTTAAAGTAAAGAAGCCCCACAAGGTCAGCTTGGCTGCGGTATCAACAGAACTTAATTAAGTTTGAACCTATTACATTTGTTCTTCTGTTTGGTATGCAAAATAGACAACATACAAAACATGTAATAATACAAGCATACATCAAGATAACACATCACAATATGTATTCAATCATGTTGATAGAAATAACACAGAAAAAGAGTGGATACAAATAACATCAGAACTTTGTTGTGTTTCCAACTGATTGCAAGAACAAGATAATTATTCCATTGTCTTAACCCATTTTGATCATCTATGCACAATTGCTTCAACCTCTTTTGTAGTTGAACAGAGGTCTAGTTCTTTTTATTTTGTATGAAATCCGCCTTGTAAACTTTATGATCCTGAGTACATATCTAAGGCCAAACTGTGTGTGAACTAGGTTTAAGTAAAAAAATGTTGGGCAAAGTTCCACCCATAAAAATGGTGATGGGTATTGTTCGGGTGGGCATTGTACCTGATGGCCATTCTTTCTGATGGACATTCATACCTAAACCCATTGAAATCTTCTTCAATTAATCACAAATCTGACTGCACATGAAAGAAAATAAAAATGAAGAGATGGGAACTTGTTCATCCCCCAATTTTGCTGACGGGAACTTATCCGGAACATTGGTAATGGGAACATATCCTGATGTGAACTTGTCAGAAATTCGGGAAACACTTTTAGGTTATGTCCTACAGGGATTATACAAAACTGAATATTATAAACAGGTGCATTCACCACAAACAGTTTTAACACCTCCTTCACATCCACGACAAAGAGCTAGCCTCCCAAAGTCGTGTTGTTTCAGAATACAATAAATGTGAGGGGACTGCAATAGCTTCAACCAACCTTTGAATTGGTTGCTTATCACGGTTATGTGGTGTGATCATCTTGTTTCAGTGTAATAGTAATAACTCCACTTTGTCCTTATATGAAAAAGCTCGCAGTTGCCTGTCAGTATCTTCTGAGCTACAGGACAGAATCTTAAATAGTAGTTTAACATACTGTTTAACACATTGTATAGGCCATGTCCCAACTGAAAGTTGACACGGAATGGATGAAAAAAGTGTATATTAGCGCCTCCTGTCCAACATCCTCAGAACCTGCAAGATGGAAGGAGAGTAAATTACACTTTTGTGGCCGTAGACGTTTTTGTGGAAGAGGTAACATGTGGATTCAATTTGAGACCCTGTCTTAATGTGACCTTTAATTTTATTGTCACTGATGAAGTTTTTTTCCCGGCATGGCCTGAAGTGGGAAAACTGTAGTTGTTTGCCGTTGGTCGGCAGTTTACAGTACAGAACCCTAACAAACTGTATGTACTGGTTTCCTCTGCCCTTCCAACTACCCGTCGTGATATGACCTGTACAGTGTTGAAAGCGACATAAAACCCCAAATAAATAAATACAGCGCCTGCTTTGTCCATTCTGGACGCCTCTGAACAGGCTACTATCAAAGATCCTTTGTTTACTTGGAACAGTCACACAAATACTAGAAGTAATTCTGATGGATGTGTTTGTTTGGTTTTGCGGTTTTCCCCCCATTTTACCAGACCAATTGTACATAAAAACAAAGTGTGATCATGGGTTGTTGATACATTTCATGGCCTTTTACAGAAGGTACAGATAATTAGTCTGTCATACATATACACAGCCGGATGAAGCCCACTTCTTAGACAGATAGTGTTTGGTTTCATGATATATAAACTCTAAGTTTATAATTGTGGAGCTTCAGAAGTTGGTTGGGACAAGAAGGACTGGGTCTAAATATGAAGGTTCTTTTGTGTTTTGCTTGCCTTATTGTGGGTGCTGCTGTGGCAACAACAGGTAAGAGATTGCTTATACTACACAGTAATGTTCATCACGTGCATTTTGTGGCAATATTAAAACTTGTTCCTGGCTATGGTGTGTTAAAGAATTATAAAGATTGCTGTTGAAAGTACTGATTCTACTAAATATAAATATTGGAACTCTGAGATACTTTAATCGCAGGTGCCTACTTCTCAGCTGCCCAAGTTCGTTGCCTACCCAAGTTCGTCGCCCGACCTAAAAATTGAGAAGGAAAAGCAATATTGATGCTGAAACAAATGGAGTAAGTAGATATAACAGTGATGCATAACTCTACAAAGAAAGCTTATACTGTGGAGAGGTTTTAATATTGTCAGGAATGCGAGTGACGAACTTGGGCAGGCGACAAACTTGGGTAGCTTAGTAAATTCACTGACTGCATGATCAGTACACAACCACTTAGCTTGTACTTCATCAGTGACAATAATGGCTGAGACCAACAAGTTTATGTTTTTTTTCTAATAAAATGACGAATCTTGCACCATTCACAGCTGTTTATTGTTAGTTGGAGTATTCAGTATGTGATAATGTTGAAAAAGCTAATTAGTTGTTGAGAGGCAAACCCTGACCTTTGAACTGATAAGGAAGTGTTACATATAGTGAGCATTAAGACAAGTGGTTAACTCAAGTTGACTCAGATTGAAGCAGGTGGGAATTAAGTGTGAACAATCATAATCCGGATTTTCAAGGGAAAATCTCAACCCAAGAGGTGGATCGAAGCAGATTTATTCAACCCTCTCATTAACAATATTGGCTCTTTTTACCAGACTTGTTAAAATAGTGCAAGCATAAAATGTCAATAGATGTATTGAAATGATGATATTGAAAAGCCAGTTTCCAGTGAGCTCGGGTTACAAGACCTGTAGGAGTACTGTATGAATAACGAGCATTTGTATTCATGTTTAAAAAGACTTTGGGTTCAAATTTTGGCCTTTAGCCGGGCCAGTCAGTTAAAATCAGTTATAGGTTTGCAAAGCCTCTTTTCTTTATATCACTGCAAGTCGAAACTGTAATGTATTAAGGAAAACTAAAAAAAAAAAAAAAATAACAAAAACATGTCCAGAAGTTAGTGATATTTTATCAATCAAAGACACACATACTTGTCCATTTTATCTCGTAATTACGGAAGTGTATAAACATCAGTATAACAAGATAGTACCTTCTTGTTATTGAAAGATATAAAGCTCCATTCTGTAATTATAAGATAAGACTATCACACTCTTTCAAGATAAGGTTATCTCGAATTGATAATAGTGTTTTCTGGTTGTCAAATAGTCTATCTAGTAATAACACAATAGGTGTAGTCTAGCATTTTGCAACATCAGACTCTGTTGTAATTGCATCCACTGGAGGCATCCGGTGGATACTTAAGTTTAGCGTTTGCTACGCCGCCACTGTGCGTAGAGAGATTTTTGGTGATAACGCTCTCAGAGGAAAACTACACCAGCTAAGTTCACCAAATTTGCAGGATATCTTCATTGGGAGGTACGCTTCTCTGGGACTGAAATTAGCCTCATTTTGAAAAACAAGATTTTCCTTTTTCTACTAGCTGGTTCTCAAAGGTAGAAGGTTGAATATCTTCATAGGTAATATGTATAACAGATATACATGTCCTCTACAACCTTGCAGACATTTGACCTTGAAGCTCTTAATTCAAGGTCATCCACAGAGTGCCAAAGTATTCCACGTAGCGGACTTAAAAAAGTGCCTATATCTCCCTTATTATTGGTCATAGAAGTTTGCAATGTGAAACCAACCTATACCCAGATAGCAAGACTCTGTAGGGCCACCGCTGGCCCACTGGCGGCATAGCTGTCGGACCGACGTTGGCTGCAGGCAGTGGCCAGCCGTTGGCGTGACCGGCTGATAGGCAGTGGTCCACCGTTGGTAGCCAACAATAAGGTTTTCTGATGGTCCTTCAGTGGCCCACTGTCGGCAGCCAATGATAAGCTTTTCTATTGGCCCACCAGTGGCCCACCTTCAGTAGCCGACAAGGTTGATTGGTGGTCCACCAGTGGCCCACTGTTGGGTGCCATCAAAGGTGGTTCTCTGGTGGCGTGACCAGCTGATAGACAGTGGCCCACTGTTGGCAGCCAACAATAAGGTTGACTGGTGGTCCATCAGTGGCCCACTGTTGGGTGCCATCAAAGGTGGTTCTCTGGTGGCATGACCAGCTGATAGACAGTGGTCCACTGTTGGCAGCCAACAATAAGGTTTACTAGTGGCCCATCAGTGGCCCACTGGCTTTTAGGCCGGTGGATGTGTCGGTCTGACATTGGCAAGCCACTGGTAATATTTTACTACCACTATAATATAGCATCAGCCAATCAGATTGCAGCATGAAGTTATGTGGCCATCGTTTAACAGAAAGCAAATAATTGACAGATTGTGGGTGGATTTTAGTTAAGGGAATCCCTAATAAGTCACATGACCAAACATAAACAATGGTGGAACAGTATCTTAGGATGACATGTTCCATAGTCAAACAATAAAATTATAATGTTCAGAAACAACTTTTCTTACTGTGAATTTCTAATGAGAATGTTATTTTTATGTCTAAAATTGTTAAATAGTTTTAGTTAAAAATTGTGGGCCCACTGAAATATGATTTTTAGACATACCATAATAAATAATTTTTTACTAAGTGTCTCAATATCCCCTATTATTGCTCGCCGCCATCTTGAATAAAAAGTCACCATTGGCCCACCGTTGGCCCAACCTTGGCAGCCTGAGTTTTGGTTGGCAAGCCTTCACTGGGCCAGCGTTGGCATGGGTAATTCGGCCACTGATTGGAATATATTTCATGGGTAATTATTCCTTTCAACTTAAGAAACTTTATATTTTATCGGACACATACATATTGCAGCTAGTGGACCAAGGGTCGTCCAGTGGTGGCTACACCTCAACCCCAATTAATAGGGTTTTGATTTAATATATTTTTCTCCTGTACATGTTTTATAGTTTGTTTACAGGGGAAACTTTCACTTCTGTTAACTTTTCTGTGTAATTATCAGATGATTTTATTGATTAGATCTAAAATCCGGGTGGAAATTAGAAAATTCCCATCAGTGGCCCATCAATCATAGCTTATATACCACTGATATAGTTGGTGGGCTGCCAGTGGTAAATCTTGGAAGAAATTTGTGGCCCAAGAATGGGAAGAAAAGAAATATATATTAAGGCAGAGATGTGACATCTGTTATTTAAAAATGTTGGTGTCTTGGTGATATACACACACATACATAAAGTATCCAATTACTTTGCCGTCTGTGGGCCACCGGTGGGCCAACAGTATGTGTACCATGCAGGCAGAAGGTGGACCACTGATGGACCACCAGTGGCAAATCTTACAATTTTTTTATGTAATAAAATTCAGAACAGCTACTTTTGGAAAGTAATTCACTTGAAACAAATGAATTTACGCCAAGACAGCCTCTCTTCAAGATCTGTCAAAACAAATGCCGTTCAGCAGAGCTTGAGGTGTAGCCACCAGAGGACCACCATTGGTCCACCAACTAAGTATAGCTCTTACAGATGATAGTTGCATGTGTCAGACAAAAACAAATTCTGCGATAGTTTTAGGTTGCATCAAAAAACAAATTTATATCAAAAGGAAAAAAATGAAAATATCTTTAACCTTCACTAAAAATATATATATGTGCCACCAGTGGCCCACTGGCTGCCCATCATGGGTCATGTACTACTTATGTAGTGGGTGGACCATTGATGGACCACCTGTGGCAAATATATAAGCAAGTAATATATAAAGTAATGAAGTGGAGAAAAGACTGACTGAGCAAAATGAAGGAATACAGAATAAGTTTGTTAAAAAATGACATTAACTTATGTTAAGTGAAAGAAAACACACATTTTATCTAATTTTTCCCAGGATTTTACACCAGTGGGTGTAGGCTGGTACCTGAGCTACAGCCACTGACTCTGGTAGTTGGTGGGCCAACAGTGGGCCACGCAATGTATTTATATTTTGAAATAATGTGTTTTTAACATTGAATATTGTTAAATAATATGTCAGAAAACAGTATTTGAGGTTGCTTTTGAAGTTGTTTATAATGCTTTAAAATTTTGAAAAAAAATGCAGTCAGTGGGCCACCAGTGGCTCAGTGGTGGCCCACAAGCTATATTTTGCCACCCATAGCCAACGGTGGCCCACTAGCGTCTTGCTATCTGGGTAGGAAATCATGGGTTAGGAATCTTCTAATGTGTTCAGATTTGACCTTGGGCCCCTCCTTCAAGGTCAAACGAGGATAGCAAAACTTAAAAGTGCTTATAACTCGCGTATATTATTGGTCCTAGAGGCTTGCAATGTGAAACCAACTTATAGGAAATCATGGGCTGGGAATCTTCTGATGTGGTCCGATTTGACCATGAGCCCCTCCTTCAAGGTCAAACAAGGATAGCAAAACTTAAAAGTGCTTATAACTCGCTTATTATTGGTCCTAGAGGCTTGCAATGTGAAACCAACTTATAGGAAATCATGGGCAGGTTATTTTTTGATGTGGCCAGATTTTTTACCTTGCACCCCTCCTTCAAGGTCAAGCTAGGATAGCTAAACTTAAAGGTGCTTATAACTCATTTATTATTGATCCTAGAGCTTTGCAATGTGAGACCAAGTTATATGAAATCATGGGCTGGGAATCTTCTGATGTTGACCTTTGGCCCCTCCCTCAAGGTCAAACAAGGACAACTAAACTTATAAGTGATTATAATAGGCTTATTGATCCTAGAGGTTTGCAATGTGAAACCAACTTGTAGGATATCATGGGCTTGGAATTTTCCAATGTTGTCAGATTTGACCTTTGGCCCCTCCGTCAAGGTCAAACGATGGTTCACTGGCTTTGGTGAGTTGTCTTTCCGGTGGATACAAATTTGCATCGGTTCTCTGATGCGTAGGTCTAGTTATGAAATGAAAAGAAAAGGTTTATTAAATTTGACTTGTATGGGCTTTGGTATATAGTTGTTTAAAAGTAATTTACAAACTTATTAATTCTAGTGCTCTTACAGTTCCTATATTTATTATTTTCATTTACTATTTCAGGCACTGTGGCACAAGGTGATGGTTTACTTAACACCAGAGAAGACCTGCCTGGCCAGTTCAACAAGATTATAGTTGGGCCTCTAGATGCAGAATTTTATGGTCTGGATGGCGAGGGTATGGGTTGCAATGTTTTTGTTTTTATTTACATTTACAACTCCTATTTTACTGCCAGTTGAAAGGGGCATAAATCCCAACTTTCACTTGTAACTAAGGCATTTAGTATTCAGAGTTCAACTTGGGTTATAAATTTTACCCGCACTTTGATATTCTTACTTGCACTCTTAATGAGAAAAATACCTTTCTCTTACAATATGTTATTTGGTTGTTACTATTTAGTCAACAGATGCTAACCCTTCCTTTTTGGTAGAAGAAACTGACTACTGGTTATTGTATCACTGGTTCTTATGCTCATTTGCCTCTAAAGAAATTGCACATAATTAAAAAAAATAACAATGCCTATAAATCTGTAAACAATAAGTTTTCATTGTTGTGGATACAGAACTAATCACATACATATTATTAATATTATTATGCTTGTAGTGGAAACATACATGATTTTGTTTGTTTCACAAAAAGAAGCTTAAACATTAAAAACAAAACAGTCTTGTGTTGTAGTAATAATTGAAAATATGCTTAAAAATATAGAAGACTTATCTGATGCTAAATTGGGATTTTGACCAAACATATCCCTGGACTTTCCCTTTTTGACCTCAAGTGCATAAGATGATGTTAAATTCTATTCTATTCTATTCGATTTGATTCTATTCCATGTTGTTTTGCACATCTAGATGTACACAGTAACAAAAATTCCATCCATTTATTTAAGTTTGAAAGATAAATTTAAAAAAAATCACAAACAAATGTACATGTAAGATAAATATTACCCTGTTCACTGTGCTTAGAACTGGACTAATAAGATATCTATCTTTTTATTTAATGTACAGATGATGCTGATGAGAATGATGAACCTCTAGGAGACATAGAAGATGAGATAGAAGAGATTTTGGATGACTTGGACCAAGTGGATGAGGTGGATGAAGAGCTAGTGATAGAAGAGGAGGAAGAAATTGAGACTGATGGTGATGTTTCAGAGGATGAGGAGGATGTTCCAGAGGATGAGAGGTGGGGAAATGGTAGAAGGGGTAGAGGCAGAAGGAGGAACAGGTATGTTTAAAATGCATTTTGCCACGCAATATTACATTTTCAAAGAAGCCGTGTTTGCTCTCATCAAAACTCAATGCGAGCAAGACTCTCTCCCTTCACTTGAAAAGGTGAGACAACTGTGAAAAAATGTGAGACATGCTTTACGTAAAGAAATTTTGGAATATTTAGTTCCAATTTGGGATTGCATAAAATCCACTTTATTTAAAAATTTAAAAAAAATGCTAAACTAAAATTTCAAATAAATTAATTAACACTGTTTCTGTTTGTCAATTTTTTCGCTGCAAAATCACATCAAAGCGTTAATGGCTGCGTGCTACTGTTTTTTTAACAGATATCTGGATTCATCAAATAAAATAAACTGCATTTCTGCTGTTTTCTTTGAACAAATATATATTTTGTCTCTTTCGATAAGATACGAATTTCTTTGGTCAGTAGTTGTTTCGAATGTTTCGCCTGTGAAACTACATGCAGAAGACAACTTAAAATTTATTATAAAGACCGGAAGTGTGCAGACTACAGAAAACAATGCAGCACGCATATTTTTGCGTACAATTATCTGATGCAATAATTGGACGATCACCGATAATACAGAACCAAACGATACAGACAAAATATAGTGCGACAACTAGGTGTGTACAGAAACATATTTACAATAATATTTAGGGTATAATAAATGAAACCGGTCTTTGTAATAGAAATAAAGTCCTCAGTTTTGTGATTTATAACCCTAGATAATTCACAAATTTCCAGCGTTATTCGCCGGAAATTTGTGAATTATCTAGGGTTATAAATCACAAAACTGAGGACTTTATTTCTACAATAAACAGCACTGAAATCTCGCAGGAATACCGAATTCTCGCGTGAGTTATTGTTAGCTGGATGTATCAAATAAAATAAACCCACTTTCATGGCTTTCTCACCATTTCTATGAGGAAATATGTACGTCGTCGCTTCCGATAATAGACAAATTTCTTTGGTTAGTTTTGAGTGTTTCGTCTGGTAGCGACAGTGCAAACACGTTGGTGAGTTGGTTTTGGGACAACTTGCCCCAGAGTGTGTACAAATTGTGCCCTCATTCAGTTCTTACTTTTAGGGATTGTATGTGGGCAATTTTTGGCAAAGTCCTCTAACATCCCCTATTATTGCTTACCGCCATCTTAGTTTGGACGTATGTGAAGGTTTAATGAGCATTTTGAACATATGGGTTTAAAAACAATTTTGATAGAATCTTTTCAAACATTTGATCAACAATGTCTAGACATTTTATGTGTACTGTTTCTCAACCATTTCATGATGAATGTTTTTGAAAAACCTAGCCTCTTGAGTTATTGCATCCCCGCCTCACGCCGAGGATACTATGGATTCATCATCGTCGTCGCCCGCATCCGCAGAGATTTCTTGTTAGCGACCTACAGTCCACATTTGTTTCCAGATTTCTTTCATATTTGGCAGGTGGCTTGATATGGTGGAGGACTCGCCACCCTATCTTTTTGGTAGGCTTTTAGGCCTGTGGTAGACAAAAATGTCTAAAATGTGGAATATTGCTTGTTAGCGACCTACAGTCCACATTTCTTTCCGGATTTCATTCATATTTGGCAGGTGGCTTGGTATGCTAGAGAACTCGCAACCCTATCTTTTTGGTAGGCTTTATGTCTAAATTAGGCCTGTGGTAGACAAAAATGTCTAAAATGTGGAATATTGCTTGTTAGCGACCTACAGTCCACATTTCTTTCCAGATTTCTTTCATATTTGGTATGTGGCTTGGTATGCTAGAGGACTCGCCACCCTATCTTTTTGGTAGGGTTTATGTCTAAATTAGACCTGTGGTAGACAAAAATGTCTAAAATGTGGAATATTGCTTGTTAGCGACTTACAGACCACATTTCTTTCCACATTTCTTTCATATTTGGCAGGTGGCTTATCACTTAAAAGTATTGCAGATAGCCAATTTTTATCAAATAACTCATTCATCTACTTTTGGGAGAGCTTTCACATGGTGAAGTTTCAGACCCGTAGATAATTACTCACCTACTCAAAATGAGTAAATGCGAATTATCTCTTAAAAGTATTGCAGATAGCCAATTTTTCTCAATAACTCATTCACCTACTTTTGGAACAGCTTTCACATGGTGAAGTTTCAGACCTATAGCTAATTACTCACCTACTCAAAATGAGTAAATGCGAATTATCTCTAAAAGTATTGCAGATAGCCAATTTTTCTCAAACAACTCATTCACCTACTTTTGGGAGAGCTTTTACTTGGTGAAGTTTCAGACCCTTAGCTAATTACTCACCTACTCAAAATGAGTAAATGCCTATTATCTCTAAAAGTATTGCAGATAGCCAGTATTTCTCAAATAACGAATTCACCTACATTTTGGAGAGCTTTCACATGCTAAAGTTTTTCTATGAATTTTTTATATAATTTTTAATGCATTAAAATTAATGAAATCATGCACTAAATCAATTATAACTTGAAAAGTATTGCATTTAGAGCACTTTGTTAAAATATGTTATTCAGCTACTTTTTCCATAGCTACAACATGGTGAGTAACTTGGGTGTCTATCTCAATAGCTAAGTGAGTAATAGCTACTTTTGGACTTTTCACTAACTTCCATCATGCGTAAAATCACTTGTAACTTGAAAACTATTGCATTTAGAGAATTTTGTGCAAATATGTTATTCACCTACTTCTGGGTCAGCTATAACATAGTAAAATTTCAGACCTTTAGCTCGTGGCATAGCTGAGTAATAGGTACTTTTGCCTTTGCCGGTGGATACATCTTGCCACAGATGCGTCCTTAGTCTAGTTTTATAAAAGTTTAATAAACGTTTTCAGTAAAAACATTTGAATAGACATTGTTTGTAAAATGTTTTTTAAACATTACAGCATGAGCATTTACTTGGAAACGTTTAGAAAACCATGAGATAGGGTTTAAATAGGTTTTACATATGTTTTGTAAATGTTTAAACCATTTGAAAACGTTTCTAATGCTTACTGGATAACTCAGTTTACTTTCACACCTATGGTTGTGGGTTTCCATGTGGCTCATGGCAATATGTTGACATGCTGAAAGATTTCTACTGATGTGAGCTTATAACGTTTGAATTTGATGTCTGACCTTGATTATAAAAAACTTCACTGTCATTATAACATGTAAATTTTATTTTATTTCACCAATATAGAAACAGAAGGCTATGGAAAAAGCATGGAAAGAAAGCCAGCCGCAAGGTGTCAAGGTTTATGAACCGAAGAAACCTGACTGACATAGAGAATGTACCTCCAAGGAAGTTCAAAGGTCATCTGGGTCAAATGCATAGGAGAGCAAGGCAGCAAGGTCAAATGACTGGGGTGAAGAAACCAATGAGACAGCTGTATAAGAAAGTTACCAAGAAGGTCAATAGAAGAAACCTTCAGGTAAGATACTGACATTATCACAAGTCCCCATATATTTTTGTATGATTGGAGTCATACTTAATAGGATTACCGTAATATAATAGTTTCCAGAAAAACACACAGCTGCCCTTAATAAAGAAACACTGGGGGCATTGTGGTATGGTGGTTAACATACTTGCCTCCTAGCCCACAAGTCCTAGGTTTGATTCCTTGTTTGACCTAAAGTGGAAAGTTGGTAGTTGTTTGTCTGTGCCTAATGGTTAACTTATTGAGCTACTACATGTAATATACATTACTTTGCTCCACCCCATGAACTATCCATTGTGATTTGACTTACACAATGTGTTAAAGGAGACTTTCAATCCAACACAATCAATCAAAAGAATTACTGAAAATTTATTTTCTTCAGTATCAGACATTGATTTCCGTTAGGTTGTTCTATTTGAAACTGTGACGCCTGGTGGTACATTTTCTGAAATGAACGGATTTTGTTTTAAATGTTTCTAAAAATTACTCTTTCACATGACAAGTAATTTTACAAGGTACCTTAATGGACTGTGTATGCTATTAAATATGGGTAATTTTGCATAATAAATATGAACAGATGAGATAAATGCCCCAGAATGAAATGATTCTTTCTCACTTATAAATTGCTTCTAAAGAATTGCTGGTCATTGTCTCCCTCCACAGCTATAAATGAGGTACACAATTTCAATGTTTTTACATCTCTTATGGGTGATCATAGAAGATTTTATAACCCATAACTAACCTTTTTTATCTCCCGCCGGCCGGCCGGGAGATTATAAAACGCATTCCGTGCGTGTGTGCGTGTGTTGGGGTGTTATTGAGTGTGTGTCACGCTTTTATAAAGGGCTGTACATCACACTGGTTGTTTCTCCTTGGCCTTTTCAATGTTTTTTATGACCTTATTGCTTATGTCCTTTCATTTGATGCTGTTATTTCACACCTAGGACCATAGCTAAGTGAGTAATAGCAATGGTGGCTACTTTGAGTAAAGTGCTCATAACTCCAAAACGACTGCATTTAGAGTGTTTCTGTAAAATACGTTGTTCAGCTACTTTCTCCATGCCTACAAGATGGTACCATTTTTAGGGTTCTATCTTCATAGCTAAGTGAGTAATAGCTATTTTCTGTTATTAACAATGAGCAAAATGAGTAAATTGATTTTGTCTTTGTAACTGTTACTTACAATATTGGCCTGAAATATGTTGTTCAACAACTCCTTCATGTACTATATCATGGTGAGGTGTCCAAGGTGTAGCACCATAGCTAACTGAGTAATAGCTATACTAAGTTTAACATTTGACCGTTGAGCAAGTCACTTATAACTCAAAAACTATTGAATATAGAGGATTTTTGTCGAATATGTTGTTCACCTATCTTTTGGATATACTGTAGTGTGAATTTTGACAGCTGTAACTCCATAGCTAACTGAGTAATAGCTACTTTGATGATAACCATAATGAGTAAATGGCTTATATGTTCAAAAGTATTGCAGCTACACAATTTTGTTCCAATATGTTGTTCAGCTACTATCTCCACAGCTACAACATGGTCACTAGTTTGGAAGTGTAATTTTTAATGATAACCATAATGAGTAAATGCCTTATATCTTCAAAAGTATTGCAGCTACACAATTTCTCTCAAATAAGTTGTTCATCTACTTTTTTGTGAACTGTAACATATTTAAGTTTCACAACTGTTGCTCAATGTACAAGTGAGTAATGGCTACTTTATTGCTACTTTTGGTGAAAATGTGAAAAATGACAAATATCTCGCAAACCGTAATAGCTACTTTGTCAATTTTTAATGATAACCATAATGAGTAAATGCCTTATATCTTCAAAAGTATTGCAGCTACACAATTTCTCTCAAATAAGTTGTTCATCTACTTTTTAAGTCATTCATCTACTTTTGGGAGAGCTTTCACATGGTGAAGTTTCAGACTCGTAGCTAATTACTCACCTACTGAAAATGAGTAAATGCGAATTATCTCTAAAAGTATTGCAGATAGCCAATTTTTCTCAAATAACTCATTCACCTACTTTTGGGAGAGCTTTCACTTGGTGAAGTTTCAGACCCATAGCTAATTACTCACCTACTCAAAATAAGTAAATGTGAATTATCTCTAAAAGTATTGCAGATAGCCAATTTTTCTCAAATAACTCATTCACCTACTTTTGGGAGAGCTTTCACTTGGTGAAGTTTCAGACCCATAGCTAATTACTCACCTACTCAAAATGAGTAAATGCGAATTATCTGTAAAAGTATTGCAGATAGCCAATTTTTCTTAAATAACTCCTTCATCTACTTTTGGGAGAGCTTTCACATGGTGAAGTTTCAGACCCATAGATAATTACTCACCTACTGAAAATGAGTAAATGCAAATTATCGCTAAAAGTATTGCAGATAGCCAATTTTTCTCAAATAACTCGTTCACCTACTTTTGGAAGAGCTTTCACATGGTGAAGTTTCAGACCCATAGCTAATTACTCACCTACTGAAAATGAGTAAATGCGAATTATCTCTAAAAGTATTGCAGATGGCCAATTTTTCTCAAATAACTCATTCACCTACTTTTGGGAGAACTTTCACTTGGTGAAGTTTCACACCCATAGCTAATTACTCACCTACTCAAAATGAGTAAATGTGAATTATCGCTAAAAGTATTGCAGATAGCCAATTTTTCTCAAATAGCTTATTCACCTACTTTTGGGAGAACTTTCACTTGGTGAAGTTTCACACCCATAGCTAATTACTCACCTACTCAAAATGAGTGCGAATTATCGCTAAAAGTATTGCAGATAGCCAATTTTTCTCAAATAACTCATTCACCTACTTTTGGAAGAACTTTCACTTGGTGAAGTTTCACACCCATAGCTAATTACTCACCTACTCAAAATGAGTAAATGCGAATTATCGCTAAAAGTATTGCAGATAGCCAATTTTTCTCAAATAACTCATTCACCTACTTTTGGGAGAGCTTTCACTTGGTGAAGTTTCACACCCATAGCTAATTACTCACCTACTCAAAATGAGTAAATGCGAATTATCTCTAAAAGTATTGCAGATAGCCAATTTTTCTCAAATAACTCATTCATCTACTTTTGGGAGAGCTTTCACATGGTGAAGTTTCAGACCCGTAGATAATTACTCACCTACTCAAAATGAGTAAATGCGAATTATCTCTTAAAAGTATTGTACTTAGCCAATTTTTCTCAAATAACTCATTCACCTACTTTTGGGAGAGCTTTCACATGGTGAAGTTTCAGACCCATAGCTAATTACTCACCTACTCAAAATGAGTAAATGTGAATTATCTCTAAAAGTATTGCAGATAGCCAATTTTTCTCAAATAGCTCATTCACCTACTTTTGGGAGAGCTTTCACTTGGTGAAGTTTCACACCCATGGCTAATTACCCACCTACTCAAAATGAGTAAATGCGAATTATCTCTGAAAAGTATTGCAGATAACCAATTTTTTCTCAAATAACTCATTCACCTACTTTTGCAAGGGCCTTCACATAGTGAAGTTTCAGACCCGTAGCTAATTACTCGCCTGCTGAAAATGAGTATATGCGAATTATCTCTAGAAGTATTGCAGATGGCCAATTTTTCTCAAATAACTCATTCGCCTACTTTTGGGAGAGCTTCAAACCAACCTGTGGAAAAGCACAAGGTTAGGGTAAGACCTTGGGCCCCTTCTTTGAGGTGGAATGAAGATATCCAAACCTTTTTAGTGCATATCTTACATGTACATAACTGCGGAATATGTACATTCAGTGGCTCTAACTCTGGAATGTGGCCATTCGATGGCCAAATCGTTGAATGGGTATATGCTATGATTTGCCATTGAATGTGTATATTCAGTTGCCAGAACTATTGAATGTATACATTCCATGCTGTGAGTAATGGAATGTATAAATGACTTTGTGACAAAAGAAAGACAATGTACAAAAAAAAAACATTTTATTAGTACATTAAAACATTAAAAACAACTATGAAATATAAATTTTTAGTAAATAGCACAAACATATTGATCAAGTACATTGTTTTGATATTTCAAAAATGTTCCTGTCATTAACCATTATTACTTTGACTGATTTCCTTTTTATCTTTCAACCATTTCATTAGTACTAAACCACAAAGAGAAACTTATGAAATGCACAACATTACTTAATACAGCTATTGCTGAAGCCCATGATAATTAGATTTATTATTATTCTTCATTATTTAGCATACGCAGGGAATCTTTTCATGTAATTGGATTTCATCTTAAAGTTAATATGATTGTCCTGAACAATACATTTCTAATTTCAATAACAAACATCTTTGATGTGTACGCAACAGATTCTTCTTTTTACAAGTTTCATTCTCTATTGCTAATTGCCTTTTATTGTAATTTGCTTTTACTGATTTTGTCCCCCCAGGGTACCTAAGCAATGTACTTTTGGCAATTTTCAAAAAATTTCCTCTCCCCAAAAATGGCGGCCATTTTGAATTTTGGAATTTTCGCTAAAAATGCAAAAACTTAAATTTGCTTCTATCTCCTTAACCATGCCAGATAGATTGAGTTTGTCGAAATTTTAGACCTACAGGATATCTAAGCAATGTACTCTTGCCAATTTTAAAAAAATCATCTCCCCAAAAATGGCAGCCATTATGAATTTTCGCCGAAAATGCAAAAACCCAAATTTGCTTCTATCTCCTTAACCGTGCGAGATAGAGCGATATCGTCGAAATTTTAGAACCACAGGGTAACCAAGCAATGTACTCTTGGCAGTTTTGAAAAAAAATTTCGTAGAGTTATTTCGTCGAAATGTTTGACCCACAGGGTAACTAGGCAATGTATTCTTGGCAACTTTCAAAAGTCCATAGCTAATTGAGTAATAGCTACTTTGATGGTTCTCCATTGAGTAAATCAGTTATAACAGCAAAACTGTTGAATTTAAAGGATTTTTGTCAAATTTAGAGAATTCTTGTGAACTGTGTTGTTCGCCTGCTTCTTGATCTACTGTGTAATGGCAAATTTTGAAAGCTGTAGGTCCATAGCTAACTCAGTAATAGCTACTTTGACTTTTTTGATTTAAATAATTTATAACAGCAAAACTATTCAATTTAAAGGAGTTTTGTCAAATATGTTGTTCACCTACTTTTTGATGTAGTGCGGCGGGAGATCATACCACGGCAGTGGTCTTGTTAACCTGTAGTTTAATTTCTACACATGTGAGGTCACACTCAGTTGAGTGTTTTGCTCTCTACAAGTGCATCTTATTTGTATTGTATTGCTGGCATTTATATATAAACATGTAAATGCATTTATACTCAGAGCAATATCGCCTCCACTACAGGACTGAAAGTGCTATTTTGCCAGGCTTTAAATGCATACATAGAGTCCAAGGTCAAGACTTAAAGAATTTGTTGATCTACTGGAATTAAAACACTAACTTATCTGACCACACACTAAACAGTCACTGAAATTACGTTTTAGTATAAATCTAATCTAATCGAATCTACTGCTTTGCAGGCGCAATATCAAGTCTCCTAGGTAACTGGTTGCCTTTGTAGCTTTATAAGTTTGGCATTTCATGACTTGGCTCTGACATCTGTGGTCCGGGGTTCAGTCTGTTGAAAGGAAGGTAAAGCTTTATTATCATGTTTTTATGTTCCAGCAGCAATCCCAGTCCAGAATGAGTCATGTGTGTACTAAGATCAGCAAGAGATCAAGTCCAAGAAGAGGATTACTGGAGAAACTGCCAGCTCAACTCAGGGAAGAATTTACTGAGATGTTTGACAGTAGAAGGGCCCAGCTGATAGAATGTTGTGAAATGGTGAGAGTTAGGCTTTCTTGTTGTTGCATTGTCAAAAAATTGTGAAATACAGTGCACAAAGACACTACTGTTCAACTGAATGCTGCAGAAAATGGACTAAAGTATTCTGGAAGCCACTTCAGCATAAAAACCAATTTTAATCTTTGCCAAAGCAGAGACTATAAGTATCAACAATGTAAATATTATTTCGAATTAACTTGCAGGATGAGGAAGCCAGGGAATTGTGCTTTGCTGAGGCTAATGTTGACAAAATGGACCAGATGTGTAGGCTACACTCTCGTCATCAGCAGATGGGGTCAACTCAACAGTTCAAGTTCAAACATTGGCAGAGAAAAGCAAACTGCTGTGAAATCGTGGGTAAGTCTCACACTGACAAGTATTAAAGCCTGTACACACACTGAGGATGTACAGTACATACCAATAAAATATGACAATACGGTTGGTGCTCAGATATGTGTATGTTACAGTAAATATTTGAAGTCAGTAAATATACATATGTACTGAAATTTTCAGTAAATATGCAAATTTACTGAAACTTTTAGGGAATGTGCATATTTACTGACCAATTCAATAAATATGTGTATTTACTGCAAAAAAAATTTCAGTAAAAACGTGTGTTTACTGATTTCACATATTCACTGTAACATATATATGCAGACACAGTGATACAGTTCAAACCTATGTGAAACAATATTTATTTTGGATGAATTTTCTAAATTTTATCTAATACTCATAATTTGATCAAATCCGCATATATTATCACAGGGCTCCTGTTAAAATGACAAGAACTTCCTTGTTTCTACACCGATTTGAAATTTTTCACTGATTCGTTCAATTTAAATAAGTCTTGTGTCAGAGCATACTGTATCGGACTGTACAAGATCAGCTTTTTGGGTACAGGCCTTAATTTTTGGATTCCAACACATGCATGGGAATACCTCAAATTGTTTCTGTTTTGACTCATTGGGTCAAGTATATACTTCTATGTCAGCTATTAGTGGTTGGGGATCTAGTAGAACAAAAATGTTTCCAGTATCCCAGATTCCGACTAGAACACAATCTCAGCCTCCCAACATCGGCCGATATTGAAATATTTTTGTATGCAGTATTGACATTTTGACAAAGTCCTCTAAAATCCCCTAATTTGTTCACTGCCGTCTGTGTTTGCAAATATTTGAAGGTAAGCTTTTAATAAGCATTCTGAAAATATGGGTACAAAAGACGTTTGTGATAGAATGTTTCCAAAACATTTCCAACATGTTATAAAATGATGGGTATGAAAACCAGTTGCTGTTAAACATTTGTAAAGCATTCTGAGAATAACGATTTTCAGTCAAACCTAGTTTCTCGAGTTACTTTATCAATGTTTAATAAATGTTTTCAGCAAAACAGTTTGTATAGAGAATATTTATGAAACGTTGTTTAAACATTACAGTGTAAACGTTTTCTTTGAAATGTTTAGTAACCCAAAGAATAGGGTCTATAAATGTTTTGTAAATGTTTATACCATTTTAAAAATGTTTTTAATGTTTACAGAGTACTTTCATATATTGATCTCGGCCACATGAACAGATATTTTATGAATACATTTTTCAGATGATGAAGAAAGGGGAGAATGTTTCCATGATATTGTTGCCACAATGAAAGCTGAGAAAAAAATGAACAAAAACAGGGTTTGTAATGGTTTATATTATAATAGGATGTACAAATGCCAGTGGTTATTATTGAGGTGCTGTTTCATTGTCATAAATGAATGAGAACCTTGATGAAGAAATATTTTTCATGTCTTGGTCATGTTGGAAAGAAATTTCTCTACTTACAAAACAAATGTCAATGACCTCATTAACACCAAAGAATGTTTCTCCAAGGTAACGATTATGTCCCTAATTGAATATTTAACAACCTGATATGGTAAGGAATGACATAGGACTGAAAGTCATATGTAACCAACAAGTTTAGGGAGCAATCTACATGCCAACTGAATGCCTTGCATTCAGTTGTGAACTTTCATGGCTTCTATTCCTAAGCCATTCAGGAATGCTATTTGACAATGTAGAACAGAAGTATTAAGACTGTTATGTCTCTTTCATGTTGATTTACAGTCAGACCCTCCGGATAGTACCTCTCACACATTCTCATGGGTTAAGTATCTCAGGATAAGTGCTCCATGTAAATGCAACAATATTGTTGTGCCAAAATTGGCTTTTTTCATTTCCACTGAATCTTGCATTTTTTCTTATTGTAGAAAACTCCTGAAAGCCGTCTGAGAGCTGTGTGCAAGAAAGTTGACTCTCCCATCAGAGGACCCTGGTTCAAGAAGCTCTTTTCTCAGATGAATTATACAGAAACCAACAAATGGAAAGCTATATTTCAGCAGAGAAGAAATGACATGAAGAAATGTTGTGAACATGTATGTGTACATTATAGTTTCAAAATAGTTTCAGTTTTTCAAAACAAAACTTTCTGCCCTCTTTGTAGTTGACTGTTTTGTTTTCATGTAAATGAATATTTGTTACTTGTTTTATTTGTTGAATTAACAGTGAAAAGTTGGAAAAAATGCTTGGTGATGGTTGGTGGATTCTAACTGTAGAATATTAAATACATTACAAGCCTAGCTTTCTCTAATTATGAAGGTATCCACCATTGTGTGACCTTCAGAAAAGTTTGAACAACATATTAAAATAACGTTAAACTCAAATGAGTTCAAATTTACGTACAATAGGTGCAATATCCCCATGTCTATCTTGTCATTCTCCTTTCGCTTAACCTTTTTATCAGAGAGACTTGAATATGTTTCTGTGGATGTTCAAAGCAGAAGAGCCCTTGATGGTATAAAAGAGCATGCTTGTGGCCATGATTCAAGCAAGGCTGCTGCAGAACACCATTTCTCTCTTTTATGTTGATTTTTCTCCTTTTATTTTATTGTGTAAATGAAACTATAATCTTCCATTTTGCAGGGGTCTGTACAGCAAAGGTTGGAATGTGCAGAAGACCTGAAAGAACTAAGGTATGAGCGAGTGTGTTCAGGAGAGGAGGACTTCAAACCAGAGCCAAGATACAATGCTCAGAAACATGGTCTGCTGGTGGACACCTGCTGCCTGTTGGCAGGTATGGGGTTGCATTTACTATCTATATGGCTGCAAACTATTTGAGATGCAGTGATTTTCAAATAACGCTGTTTCATTTTCTCTGCAGTCAAGAATAAAATCATATTATTCTGATACAGGTCTCCATGGCTAAGTGATTAACATTGGGCATTTACTTACATATTTACTTACGTGGTTATCAGCTTCTTGGAGATGGGTTTAAATCCAGCTTATGGCAACATTTGAGATGCACTGAAGGTTTGTTGTGATCTGACCTTAGTTCTTTTGCAATATAAACTGCCATCTTAACCTTTATCTTCATCTTGAGGCTTCAATGACCTTATGGTTATCAAGTTTGGCAAATGAGTCCCTCTCCCCACTATTGTTGTCATTGCTTTGAATCCAACAAAGAAGGATCTAGCATGTGAGAAATATGATGATGGCACTTGCTCATATGACTGTCAACAGATAAGCAAAAACTTAACTAAATGTACATCAGCAGTTAATAATTGCTTTCCTATACCACTTCATTTACATTGCTGATTCTTGGTAAGCTGGTATGCACTGTAATCCTGTGAATTACTGGGCATATGTCCAATGCAATTTGAAATGTATTTTGTATCTTTTGTTGAAAATAAGCCCAGTAGAGTTAGAGATTCCAGGGGTTCTGCAGTACCTTGATGATTTAGGTTTTTGTGTGCCAATTCTGATTAGGTGTATCTGACTAGTAGATGTTTAACTCAGCCTTTCATATCTGTTTTAATTGAAAATTTAAAAAAAATCCAGTGCTTTGTTTCGTGTGTATGTTCTTTAACGAATATAGATGGTAGATTATATTATCAGAACCTGCAAAATGCCCAAATTTTTATAGTTGTAACTAACCTTCATTTTTACAAACATACAGTATTTTCTAATATTGAGCCTCAGAACTGTTTTCACTTATATCTAAATTCAACTGACACTGGTTATACTTATGCAGTGTAACCTTTGTCTTCTCAATCTCTCTTGACAGGTGCTCCCAGATACCAATGCTTCAATAACAAAGGCAGAAATCTCCAGCCAGAACAGAGGTACAACAGGACAACAATTGTCACTGACTATGGTGGGATAATTGTTCCAGTTGTCAGACCAAATGCACAGGGCCTGATCTTGGTGGAGGTAGAGTCTGAAGGAGACCTTGAAATGGATGCAACTGAAGAGCAGATGGAGGACATGATGATGGGAGACGGTAATTTCTATTTACATTATATTATCCTAACTTTTTTCTGCAGATTCTAAACTATCTGAAGAGGTTTAAGCGACAGTCATTCATAATCACTTGTTTCGAAGGCTAGTTGTGATATGATTTTAAGCTATTAAAAAGCCAAGCTTTGACTTAAGTATAATAACAGTTTATTAACTTGTTGTTGTGACAGAAACACACAGCTATTAAATATGTATCAAAGTTCTGACATAGGATGAAATAACTTGCTTGTGATTATCATATCTACAATTATGTGAACTGTCAAAATAATACATTTATACATGAATATGGTAGAATTACAGACTGAACAATCTTTGCAAAATTCAGAAAATCACGAAGATGTATTAGATTTTTTCACAAATTCAATGAATATTTATTAGGGCTTTTTTGTACATTTTTTGTTTCAGCTACTTTGGGTTTTGTTCAGATTGAGGGAATTTTGTAACTGATGGTATTAGTCCTGTCATATTAGTATACAAACATTGAACAAGACCATCATGGATTTTATTTTTTCTGGGTAGACATGAATTTTAATACTAGTGTTTGTTTCAATGTACATAAATTGTGATCTATAATTTGTGACACAGATTTTTTCACTCCACCCGAAGTCTTACAATGTATTTCCATATATCTAAGTACAGTTTACAACTTGCTGTTTTACCATCTAGGAGCAAAAACATGACATGTTAACTAGCAATTGTTTTGGTTGATAATTTATGTACAGAAGATACATTGCACTGTGAAGTAAGTTACAGAGTCTACCATAGATTCAGATCCTAGTGTATAAGAGTGTACATGAATTCATGACAGGCAAAACTTTATCCATCTTAGCTTTTTCCGAATCATTAGATTTAATGACATATTTGTGTTGTTATAACAAAACATTATACACAAAGTTTGAATGCCTTGTATCACCACAGCTCCCTCTGGCTCACATCGTGGTGGTGGAAGAGGAAGAGGCACACACAGAAGGCAGAGGAAAGACCCTGAAGTGAAGGCAGTGAAGAGAGACTGTTGTCATCAGGGCAAGGCACTTGGCCAGAGCTTCCCAAATGATGGCAAGGCCATAATGGAAAGGCATGAGCAATGTGAAGCCAACTCACAGGCCTATGCTGAAGATGTGGAGGATCGTTTAGCAGATATGTGTGCGAGGATGTACAAACGATGTTGTCTGAAGTAAGTTTCTCTGATGAAATATAGAAATGCAAAGGCTTAGTAGGTGGGGTTAGGTTTGTATGATAGTGGAAAATACGTATGGATGGATTGGTTATTTAATAGACTAATAGTTTGCTGTAGAAACAAATTGTTAGAATTAAGTTTATCATGCTTTGGCTTCATGGTTAAGTTTATAGTCTTTCAATAATTCTCTGGTCCTTGGCAACCAGTATTTTTATAGAACAATGGCTCATGCCAATAGATAGTCACCTTTGATTTTGATTCTCTATGAAAGAAGTCTGTGATTTTATTTCCACTTTTTGATAGTTACAAATAAGGCTGTGACGAGTGGTTAAAATCCATCCCGGTACCCGAGCTACGCAAATTCGTCTTGCAGTCCAGTATTCGTGTGTTTTAGTATGCACGTTTTTTTATATTGTTATCAAATGAGGAGTATTATATAAAATTTCCCAATATACAAAGAAATCTGCCATTTTGCAGTGTTGTCACTCTTTGTCGTCCTAAAAAACGTGATAAAGTGGGCAACAATATAACATATTATAGTAGTTAACGACGATCGAGTGGACCAGAAAGCACTCGAGATCTTCCCAAATCGACTCCACTCGTGAATACCGACCACCCGGTCGCAGCCTTAGTTACAAATGCTTCAGCAGAGGTGTTACCAACACTCATCAAGTGTTAAAACTTTACATTTGCTATAAAACTATTCAGCTAATGTTTTGTTTCCCAGCAGTTTATGTATGAACAGAACAATAGAGTGAAGAGTAAAGTCGATAAACAAATATCCATCATACTCCACTTTCACGGGGACCATGGTGGAACAGTGGTAACACATTCGCCTCCCACCTCTGACGTCAGTAGTTCAAACCCCAGCCCCTGTGTGGGAAAGTTGCTAGTTGCTTACCGATGGTCAGCAGTTTACAGTACAGAACCTTGACCAACTGTATGTACTGGTTTTCTGTACCCGTCGTGACATGACCTGCACAGTGTTGAAAGTGACGTAAAACCCCAAATAAATAAATACTCCACTTGCACATATATGTGTTGCTATTTATTGTATCTACCAGTAGGACACCTTGGGATGACAGTGCCAATTGTGTGAACAATGATCAAATCTTTTACCTAAATATACTGGAATTAAGTGCTTGAACACTTCCAAATAGTTAAATCTATTATTTTTCACTTTTGTTTATGGTTTGTTCATTTAATTCTTGCACTGCAACTGACTCTGTATACATTCTCTTGAATTTCAACTGAAAAATGTGTATATCAATGGTTTTGTTTTTGTAAGCACAGTGAAGTATATATTGTTTTATAGATAGAATAATCAATTTCATTAGCACTGTAATTATTAAGCATAACCCATTCTGTGTTGGAATTCCACAGTATTCCACTATTATCCCAATATCAGCAGGTATTCCATTGCTTTCTTCTGTTTTTGACCACATTTCACATTTGGATGATGTATTTTTTTTGGTTAAATACAGATAATTCTTGGCTCAAACTATCCTATTCGGAAACCTATATTTCACTAATGTACTGAAGTGATATAAACAAATCCCTGTGACACTTGCTTAAGTGAAGTCTATTTTTACCGGGGTATTGTTTTCACCCATGGTGTCCGGATGGGTGGGCGAGGTATTGTTTTCACCCATGGTGTCCGGATGGGTGGGCGGGCGGGCGTCCGGGCGGGCGGGTGGGTGTTTGGGCGGGCGGCGGGAAATAGTTTGTCTGGGCTGTATCTCAGAAACTGTAAGGTGTAGGAAGTTGATACTTGGTAGGGACATTGGTTAGGGGGTGTAGGTGTGCAACGTCATGGTCTGACCTTGATTTGACCTTTGACCTTGCCGTAGTGACCTTGAGTTTGAAAATCTTGCCCGGGCTGTATCTCGGAAACCGTAAGGTGTAGGAAGTTGATACTTGGTAGGGACATTGGTTAGGGGGTGTAGTTGTGCAACGTCATGGTCTGACCTTGATTTGACCTTTGACCTTGCCGTAGTGACCTTGACCTATAAAATCTTGTCCAGGCTATATCTCGGAAACTGTAAGGTGTAGGAAGTTGATATTTGGCAGGGACATTGGTTAGGGGGTGTAGGTGTGCAACGTCATGGTGTGACCCTTGTTTTGACCTTTGACCTTGCCGTAGTGACCATGAGTTCAAAAATCTTGTCCGGGCTATATCTCGGAAACCGTAAGGTGTAGGAAGTTGATACTTGGTAGGGACATTGGTTAGGGGATGTAGTTGTGCAACGTCATGGTCTGACCTTGATTTGACCTTTGACCTTGGCGTAGTGACCTTGACCTATAAAATCTTGTCCGGGCTATATCTTGGAAACCGTAAGGTTGAGGAAGTTGATACTTGCTAGGGACATTGGTTAGGGGCTATAGGTGTGTATTATCATGGTGTCACCTTAATTTGACCTTTGACCTTGTCGTAGTGACCTTGACCTATAAAATCTTGTTGCACCTTTGGGTCTCTCTTTTGATGCAGATTAAGCACTGTTAAAGTCATATTAGAATTTATTAAGAATTTTACTTTCATAACTTCCCATTGTAAGAGATAGAATTTCATCAAGTGAGCCACAGATTTTGCTCCAACACCACACATAAGCATTCATTAAATGTATTACCACTTCTGTATGCATGGTAATATTCAAACCATCTAAACCATAATTCGGGCCTTGCAGATGTAGATAAAGAGGGTTGAATTTTCGTTTGCTGATTAATGCTGTCATCTTGTTATTGAATTATCTTGTTTTAATACTTCATCTTTATATGCATTATCTTTCTTTTAAACATTATTTCTCCATTTAAACATTGTTTGGACCTTTATATAACTGACAGTGCTCTGAAAGTATCCTGAAGTTTGTACTGATACAGTACTTCTGTATCTCATGGTGTTGAAAATATTTCCCTAGGCTGTGGGGTACGGGCATCTCTGATGCTATTTTTGAACTTTAATCTTTGAAAAAGTAAGAACTTCAATCTTTGAAAATGAATTTTGGAAAATGCATGAAGTCTATTTCTGACTTCACGCTATATTTCCGTGAACTTTAAACTGGATATTTAAATATGAAATAAACAGGAAAATTTATGTTAAGAGTTATCATAAATATGTGTTTTTTTTATTCCACATCCAAGGGATAAATAAAATTGATTCTCTCATGGTAATAAAACTACATTTAAATTATGTAATTTTAAAGACAATGCCATAAATGTAAATGGCAAGTTTTTTTAATGTAGAAATAATCCATGAGTGATCATGGTTTTACACGGCATTTAACCATGGCACTTCCGGTAATAATTTTACGAAGCCGAAGGCTTTTGAGAGATACATTTCAATATTTTGTCAGTAGTTTTCTTTATTATACTCTAGAGAATAAAAATACTGGTTGGTTTTTTTTCGGCACTCAAATCGTTTGGTAAAATTAAAATGTTGCTGATCAAGAGATTACTAAGTTAAACTGCCTCAGCTCATACCAACCTCAGTTTGGCATAAAACACTGCTAAAATTTGTTATATTAGATGATGAAGTGATTCTGTTCATACACATTTTTGAAAGTAGATAAATGTTAAAAAAGTGAAATATGATAAGATATATCACTAGCATAGGCCAAACCTGAAAAGTACCAGGAAAATATGTGACCAACAAGAGATGCATAGATTTGGGATTTGTGCCACAATGGTATGAAACATTTTCATGAAAAAGAAGTTATGATGGGGGAACTTTTATTTTTGGATCATAAATCAAGCTGATGTCATACTGAAGAAAATCTGTGACGGGGTCAGCCGTTAAAGACATTAGTTGTCACCATGGTCTATTGGGTAACTCACTTATTTAGGAAGACAGCGGACCTAGAGACACAAAGTTTGATCTCATGTTTAGACAAATAGATTGGGGGACTGTCAGTCACTAAAGCTTGAGTTGCAATTATGCAGCCTGTGGACCAGTTGTGAGTCCTGTGGTATAAGCCCTGAGTATAAAAACAGCAATAAACTGAAGTACTGCATCATACAAGTGCCAGTGGGTAGTATTAGCATTTTTACACCACAGCCCTTAAGGGCTGTCGGAGTATTTTTTTCACCTTTGGTGTCCAGATGTGCGGGCGGGCAGGCAGGCAGGCAGCGGGAAAAGTTTGTCCAGGCTGTATCTCAGAAACCGTAAGGTGTAGGTATTTGTTACATGGTAGTAACATTGGTTAGGGGGTATAGGTATGCATTGTCATGGTGTGACCTTAATTTGACCTTTCACCTTGCCGTAGTGACCATGAGTTTGAAAATATTGTCTGGGCTATATCTTGGCAACAGTAAGGTGTAAGAAGTTCATACTTGGTAGGGACATTGGTTAGGGGGTGTAGGTGTGAACATCATGGGGCATCCTTGATTTGACCTTTGACCCTTAGCGTAGTGACCCTGACCCTGACCAAATTTTATCCGGGATATATCTCCTAAACTGTAAGTTGTAGGAACTTGATACTTGATAGGTACATTGGTTTCATGTTGTAGGTGTGCAATGTCCAGGTGTGACCTTGATTTGACCTTTGTCCTTGCTCTAGTGACCTTGACCTATGAAATCTTGTCTGGGCTATATCTCAGAAACCGTAAGGTGTAGGAAGTTGATACTTGGTAGGGACATTGGTTTGGTGTTGTAGGTGTAATGACTTTGTGTGACCTGGATTTGAACTTTGACTTTGCCATAGTGTCATAGTGACCTTGACCTATAAAATCTTGTCTGGGCTATTTCTCAGAAACCATAAGGTGTAGGAGGGTGATACTTGTTAGGGACATTGGTTTCAGTTTGTAGGTGTGCAACGTCATGGTGTGACCTTTAACTTTGGCTCTGCCATATTTGAGAGATGTTTCTCTTATGACAGATATATGGATTGCTGCAACTGATTATTCTATGTACTTTTACATAATTGTGTTATTTCCATTGACAGCTTCCAGTTGATAAATTTTACAGCTTCATAATTTTTAGTTTACCGATTACTGCTGTCATCTTGATATTGAATTGTCTTTTTTAATACTTCATCTTTACATAAATTTTCTTTCTCTTAGATGTTATTTTCTTTACTTAAACATTATTTGGACCTTTGTACAATGGACAGCTGACATTATGTTGTCACTCTGCGGTGTCCATGTCCACATGAACAACTTCTCCTCCAAAACTACAAGGTCCAGAGACATGCTATTTCTTTTAAAAGATACCTTATCTATCGAGGATGAAAAAGTATTCAAGGCATGCAAATCTGTTTCTTCGTCTGTTTGCTAGAGCCATTACAAGTGAGGTACCCCCACCAAAAGTGTGAAAATTTCAACACCTTATCACAATTTTCTCAATGACTATTGCAGGGATTTCTCTCATATCTTGCATATTTATACTAAGTCACAAGTAGATTCCCGTGTGTGAGTATCAGTCCTGGATCTGTCTTAATTTTTTATGAAATTTTAAAATAATTTGAATGCATTAAAATTCATGAATCATGTACTAAATCACTTATTTTCTCATTGAATATGGCAGGGATTTCTCTCTTATCTTGAAGATATGTACTAGGCCACAAGTAGATTCCTTTGTGTGAGTATCAGGCTTGGATCTGTTGGATTTTTTAAATAATTTTTAATGCATTAAAATTCATGAAATCATGCGTATAACTTGAAAAGTGTTGCACTAAAAGCATTTTGTTAAAATATGTTATTCAGCTACTTTTTCTATAGCTGCAACATGGTGAGTAACTTGGGAGTCTATCCCAATAGCTAAGTGAGTAATAGCTACTTTCTTACTTTTCAGTACCTTCCATAATGAGTAAAATCACTTGTAACTTGAAAACTATTGCAGTTAGAGAATATTGTATAGATATGTTATTCAGCTACTTTTGGGTCAGCTATAGCATAATAAAATTGCAAACCCGTAGCTCATAACATAGCTGAAGAATAGCTACTTTGATGTTATCACTGTTGAGTAAATCAGTTGTAACTTGAAAACTATTCCACTGAGAGTAGTTTCTTTACACATGTTTTTCACCTACTTTTGGGTCAGCTATAACATGGTAAAACTGCAGACCTGTAACTCATTGCATAGCTGAGCAATAACTACTTTCAGGTTCTCACTGTTGAGTAAATCAGTTGTAATTTGAAACCAATTACACTTAGAGTATTATGTTTAAATATGTTATTCACCTACTTTTGGGTCAACTATAACAGTAAAACTGTAGATCTGCAGCTCATTGCATAGATGAGCAGTAGCTACACTTAAGTTTTCACTGTTGAATAAATCAATTGTAACTTGAAAACTATTGCACTTAGAGAATTTCGTATAAACATGTTATTCACCTACTTTTTGGTCAGCTATAACACAGTAAAGTTGCAGACCTGTAGCTCAATGCATTGATGAGCAATAGCTACTGTGAGATTCTTACTGTTGAGTAAATCAGTTGTAACCTGAAAACTATTGCAGTTACAGTATTTTGTTTAAATATGTTTTCCACCTACTTTTCACACCTTAGTAACTAACTTTGTAATTTACTTCTCAATACCATTTGCAGGGCACAACTTTTGTGACATTTCTTCTTTCATTTCTACTCTGAAACTCAAAATACACAGTCACGGGCACTGATTGCTTGTTTATATTATTTTTGTCAGGACTGGCCGGACACTGTGCTCTGATGATGACAGTGGCAGAGGTTGCGGGCATAGACGTGGCAGGGGTGGCAGACGCAGGAAGATGCACATGAATGTGGAGGTAGATGGAGATGTTGATGACATTGAGGAACTTGTTGAAGAGGCAGAGAAAGTCATGGAGGAGGTGGTGGCTGAACAGATGTAGATTATAGCCAATATTTACAAAAGTCCTGGCTTTCAGATTCGTACTGAGACTTTATCAAAGACAACAAGTATCGTAAGAGTAGTGAACGTAATAGACATAGCCAAAGTAGTTCAGTAATCTATACAAATGAAAACTGGACAATTCTTAGAAAATGAGCCCAGACAAATACAAAGGTAACATCAGGTACTTTTTAAAAACCCAAAACATGTTAAATAACTGTAGAATCTGTTAAAAATGGGAGTTTTCTCTTCCATATACTCCAATAAACATTGAGAATTTATCCTATCCAAACAGTAATTTTGGCAAGAGTTTTTTTTAAAAAGTGGGTTACACACAGATCAGTGTGTACAGCTTATGATAAAAATTGTGGCAATGTTTTATTTATTAAAGTTAAATATATGCTCAAGCTAAAGTTATCGGGCACCTTATATCAGTTTAGACTGATCAGCTATAGTCATTGAAAGTTTATTGTTAAACATGTAATTGCTAATTTTACATATTTTTTTTAATGGTTTGACAATGCTTTTAGATATTACATGAGTATTTTAATATTAAATCTCAAGTGTATACTACTATTTTCATAGCTATTTGCAAAGCTAATATCACCATGTATTTTTGTTCCTCGTGTTTAGAATGATTAGTATTACCAAAAAAGCAATTTTAAGGGTTTCCAAGGCTTGTAAACCTTCAATGGCATTTCAAATTTTCTGTTATTACTTTTGTAATTTTTTATTATTTTCTTTTTTAATATTTTGTATTTTACAGCATTTGGTGCTATAATTTTTGTATAATATCAGCCAATAAATCTTAGTTTTTGTAGAAACTGTGTTTTAATGCAGCTATTTATTGTGTATCCATCAATTCCTCTTAGATGTTCATCTGTTCAATTGCAATACAATGACGCCATCCAATTTAGAGGGTGCTATTTTAAATTCTGAATATAAGAATACAAAAAATAGCATCAGAAATGCTTGTACCACACAGTCTGGAGTAAAAGCATTTGACACTATGATCTGTGTATAGAGCAGGTGAAAAAAAGTAGAAAAATAAGGAGTCTTTCAGAACAGACAGTGTAAGTTATGTAAAGATACAGGAGAATAAATAACATTAAAGAAAGGGAATTGTATATAAAGACAAAGCATTGAAACAAGATAATGAAAGAACAAGATGACGGCATAAATTTGTAAAGTAACAGCTATGAAGCTGTAAAATCTATTAGTTGATCTATTTATTAGTTGAAGTTGAAGTTTCAATGGAGACAGCCCAATAAGGTAAAGGTCCAACTAACCAATGTCCCTACACTGCTCTGAAAATATCCCAATCTTTGTACTGTTTCACTACTTCTATATCTCATGGTGTTGAAAACTATTTTCCCAGGCTGTGGGGTACGGGCATCTCTGATGCTATTTTTACAAAATGTTTTGCATTATTATATCCCCTATGATTATCCTTTGTTGTGCCACTGCTATGTGCAGGGACTTTATATGCACTCTATCACAGAAAGTTTCACACCTCAGCTTCAGAAATTCACAGGCTATAATCTTTATCACAAATTATGTGATAGGATTCTTTTGATATGGTCGGATTTGACATTGGGCTTGTCCTTCCAGGTCAAACAAGAATAGCAAAAGATAAAAGTGCTTATAACTTGCTTACATAAGTCCCAGAGGTTTGGGATGGGCAACTACCCTATTTTGGATTTCATGTGCTGGGATTCTTTTGATATGGTCAGATTTGACCTTGACCCACTCTTAAGGTAAACACTCCTTAGGGTAAACAAGGGTAGCCTAACTGAAAGCTAGTTTGTGACAACATATTATTGGTCCAAGAGGTTTTGGGTGTGTACACCAACCCATAAAAGTAAAGGATTTATACATGACAAGCTAGATATGTGCTTACAGAGAACCTGTTAGTATGTTACATGTATACTTATGTGTAAAATGCAATATTAAATCAATATTTAAATTATTCTGTGTTATATTTTGTCAGCTGTGTTACAATGTAATATGACATTTGAAAACTGTATAGAATGCCCTTTTTTCCCTAATTTAGGATCACATAAACTTAGCACAGACTTTTCTAATGGGACAAAAAACGGCATTCCAAAGAACAAATAATACTAATATATTGTGTACCATTCCAAATATAATTACCTGAGCATGACTTTGTATGATTCAGTTGTAGCATTACTTGCAATATATTTGAGTAACTCAGTCAATAACAAAACCTATAAATTAAAGTTGTTTGATTTTTCCCACGTTTACCAAAAATTGTTTTTAAAAAAATTAAATAATTCTGAATAATGCACATGCTTTTTTGAGTGGTGTAAAATTCACACAGCCTCAAGCATGCCATCTCAGTGTTGCTTAACTGCCCCCCCCCCCCCCCCCCCCCATTAAAAAAAAAAAAAAGCCACAAAAGAAAGGCATATATTTTGGTATCTGGGGAAATTTCGAAATCTTCTAAACTTAGCAGCAGTGGTTCACTTTTGCAAAGCCTGATTGCCATGGCTACCAGATGCTAGGCAGGTGTATTATTACCGTATATTTCAGAATACCAGATTCTTTTGTCTACATTATCCGGACAATAACATTTTTTGCTTCAGCTTACATTATATGTGCTTGTGAATCACTAGTAAAGCCTACAGACACATTGAACTATGACATCTGTAATTTCATCTGTTTTAGAAATATAATTGCTACATCAAGCTGTTTATACCATATTATCTCAGTTTCACTCTTCTGAATCTTTGAATATGTCTGACTTGAGCGCCAGCTATTTAATACATCTCCACTGATCATAATTAATATGAATAGGTGCTTCTAAGTTGTAAGGTCAAGTTTCCTTGTAGCAGCCATCCACCTTATAGTCTCCCTTGAACACCTGCCTTATAAGCATTTTCTAGCAATTTTTGGCATAAAAAAAAAACAACAATTCTCTTAGATGTTCATCTGTTCAATTGCAATACAATGACGCCATCCAATTTAGAGGGTGCTATTTTAAATCTCTGAATGTAAGAATACAAAAAATAGCATCAGAAATGCTTGTACCACACAGTCTGGAGTAAAAGCATTTGACACTATGATCTGTGTATAGAGGTGAAAAAAGTAGAAAAATAAGGAGTCTTTCAGAACAGACAGTGTAAGTTATGTAAAGATAAAGGAGAATAAATAACACTAAAGAAAGGGAATTGTATATAAAGACAAAGCATTGAAACAAGATAATGAAAGAACAAGATGACGGCATAAATTTGTAAAGTAACAGCTATGAAGCTGTAAAATCTATTAGTTGATCTATTTATTAGTTGAAGTTGAAGTTTCAATGGAGACAGCCCAATAAGGTAAAGGTCCAACTAACCAATGTCCCTACACTGCTCTGAAAATATCCCAATCTTTGTACTGTTTCACTACTTCTATATCTCATGGTGTTGAAAACTATTTTCCCAGGCTGTGGGGTACGGGCATCTCTGATGCTATTTTTACAAAATGTTTTGCATTATTATATCCCCTATGATTATCCTTTGTTGTGCCACTGCTATGTGCAGGGACTTTATATGCACTCTATCACAGAAAGTTTCACACCTCAGCTTCAGAAATTCACAGGCTATAATCTTTATCACAAATTATGTGATAGGATTCTTTTGATATGGTCGGATTTGACATTGGGCTTGTCCTTCCAGGTCAAACAAGAATAGCAAAAGATAAAAGTGCTTATAACTTGCTTACATAAGTCCCAGAGGTTTGGGATGGGCAACTACCCTATTTTGGATTTCATGTGCTGGGATTCTTTTGATATGGTCAGATTTGACCTTGACCCACTCTTAAGGTAAACACTCCTTAGGGTAAACAAGGGTAGCCTAACTGAAAGCTAGTTTGTGACAACATATTATTGGTCCAAGAGGTTTTGGGTGTGTACACCAACCCATAAAAGTAAAGGATTTATACATGACAAGCTAGATATGTGCTTACAGAGAACCTGTTAGTATGTTACATGTATACTTATGTGTAAAATGCAATATTAAATCAATATTTAAATTATTCTGTGTTATATTTTGTCAGCTGTGTTACAATGTAATATGACATTTGAAAACTGTATAGAATGCCCTTTTTTCCCTAATTTAGGATCACATAAACTTAGCACAGACTTTTCTAATGGGACAAAAAACGGCATTCCAAAGAACAAATAATACTAATATATTGTGTACCATTCCAAATATAATTACCTGAGCATGACTTTGTATGATTCAGTTGTAGCATTACTTGCAATATATTTGAGTAACTCAGTCAATAACAAAACCTATAAATTAAAGTTGTTTGATTTTTCCCACGTTTACCAAAAATTGTTTTTAAAAAAATTAAATAATTCTGAATAATGCACATGCTTTTTTGAGTGGTGTAAAATTCACACAGCCTCAAGCATGCCATCTCAGTGTTGCTTAACTGCCCCCCCCCCCCCCCCCCATTAAAAAAAAAAAAAAGCCACAAAAGAAAGGCATATATTTTGGTATCTGGGGAAATTTCGAAATCTTCTAAACTTAGCAGCAGTGGTTCACTTTTGCAAAGCCTGATTGCCATGGCTACCAGATGCTAGGCAGGTGTATTATTACCGTATATTTCAGAATACCAGATTCTTTTGTCTACATTATCCGGACAATAACATTTTTTGCTTCAGCTTACATTATATGTGCTTGTGAATCACTAGTAAAGCCTACAGACACATTGAACTATGACATCTGTAATTTCATCTGTTTTAGAAATATAATTGCTACATCAAGCTGTTTATACCATATTATCTCAGTTTCACTCTTCTGAATCTTTGAATATGTCTGACTTGAGCGCCAGCTATTTAATACATCTCCACTGATCATAATTAATATGAATAGGTGCTTCTAAGTTGTAAGGTCAAGTTTCCTTGTAGCAGCCATCCACCTTATAGTCTCCCTTGAACACCTGCCTTATAAGCATTTTCTAGCAATTTTTGGCATAAAAAAAACAAAACAATTCTCTTAGATGTTCATCTGTTCAATTGCAATACAATGACGCCATCCAATTTAGAGGGTGCTATTTTAAATCTCTGAATGTAAGAATACAAAAAATAGCATCAGAAATGCTTGTACCACACAGTCTGGAGTAAAAGCATTTGACACTATGATCTGTGTATAGAGGTGAAAAAAGTAGAAAAATAAGGAGTCTTTCAGAACAGACAGTGTAAGTTATGTAAAGATAAAGGAGAATAAATAACACTAAAGAAAGGGAATTGTATATAAAGACAAAGCATTGAAACAAGATAATGAAAGAACAAGATGACGGCATAAATTTGTAAAGTAACAGCTATGAAGCTGTAAAATCTATTAGTTGATCTATTTATTAGTTGAAGTTTCAATGGAGACAGCCCAATAAGGTAAAGGTAAAAGCAATCCATATAGGCGATGTGATAGAAATATGTCTCAAATATAGCAATAGAAAACATTCTGGCAAAGCCAAGGTGAAAGGTCACACCAAGTTCACACATGGCGTTGCACACATACAGCCTTAAACCAATACACCCACAAAGTAGTAATTCCTGCACCTTATGGTTTCTCAGGTAAAGCCCAGACAAGATGATAAAAGTCAAGGTCACTAAAGTAAGGTCAAATCAAAAACACACTGCTGTATTATACACCAACATCCTCCATCCAATGTCCTCACCGTCAAATTTCTAAACCTGAATGCTTCTGTCTATACCCAAAACAAAAGTCAGTGTTACTACAGCAAATTGAAACATCAAATCAAGATCGCACCATGACATTGCTCACCTACATCAGTAACTAATGCCCTACCAAGTATGAACTTCTTTCCCTCACGGTTTCTGAGGTACAACCTAGACAAGATTTTTCCCACCACCTGCCTGGATGCCAGCCAGATACCATGGGTGAAAATACTAGCTGCAAAGCCTTTAAAGGGTGTGGAGTGAAAAATACAGTGAAGTTCTTGCAAATATTTCCTAAAAGTCGTCCTCTGCAAGTAAAGTTACACAGACAACATTGGTGTGTATTACTAATATAATTAACACCCTCTTCCAGCCCTTTAGCTCATTGGTTTGATTGATTTGGGATTATCATCATTTCAATATGTTTTATAGGTCACAGTACAATAGTTGAAACAATGGAAACAATGCTTCTGAATGCAGTAAATGACCTAGGGTCTGAGTATATTACAGGCAGAAGGTTGTGTCATCTATTGATAAAATTCATTTGAAGTGATTACATTTGAATAAATATGCATACTCTTAATGATGGTGATAAATGTGGCTTTGCTTCCTTTTTGGCTCTTGACATGCCACACTATCACCCAAATGATTTTCTTATGAATTCTAAAATGCTAACTGTATGGTTGCCGCCACTCATACTTAAAAATCATTATCTTAAACTTCTAAAACCACGTATTTCACTTTGAGTTCCAACTTTAAACATTTGAGTCAGTTGACGTGTATTAAATCTATTAAACTTCATCCTTGGACAAAACACTCCCATCAACGTACAAAGTCAAAGTTGAGGTTTTACATTCCATTTAACAGCCAGGGTCATATTGGGCCAGGTCCTCAGCATTGCCACTTGCATCAGAGTAAGATGCAGCTGAACAATAAAGTGACACAATAAAGAGATTAGATTTTATACAGCTAGTACAGGACTTAACAGCATTGACTGTTTCCTGCATCATTGACACACAGGGCCATAACATTCCCATCTACGATTTTATAGTCATATCCAAATAGCTTCAAGTCCAATTCGTAGATATCCATGAGCCTTGTTATGGTGGTGTGAGGGTCTGGTAAGGCACTAAAGAGAGGCAATAATGTTCCCTCATCAGAACTGACCTGAGTTTTATTGTACTCTGTAGGCTTTGTAGATCTTACATTTCTCTGTAATGCCTTTCCTTTACCTGAAAGTTTGGTGTTGATGATGTATTCCATTTCTCTACTGGCAGTTTCTGTCTTGGCAATAAAGCTGTAATCATAGAGACAGATTAACTCTTTATATTATATGTGTCGTGTACAATTTGGGATTTTCTACAAGTGATAACTTTGACAGCTGAGTTATACATGAAAAAAAAATTGAATCAAACATTACACCCGTATAAGTTATGTGAGATATGCTACTGCAGGAGATTTAAATAAGAACAAACGGGAAAGTTCTGTATACTACACATATAGTGGCAAACTTAAAGTTCAGTACAAGGCAAAACTTAGAACCTACTCATTTTGACAAACACAATATATAAAGTGGAAATTAGGTAAAGTTTTATTCCAGATTTATACATTCTCTATTTCCCCTATCACAAATCAGAAGTTTGCCACTTTAAATAGAGTTTTTAAGATACCATTGTTCAAAACTGGAACACTAGAGTTTTTAAGATACAATTGTTCAAAACTGGAACACAGAACATGCAATCTTCTGAAGTGGAAGATGAATTTCATGTTGTCTGTGTATATCATACTTCAAGTGTAAACCACCTGCGTTTTCTTGTTCTCATGTTAAAAATGGATTCATATTGTATCATACCTTTTTAGTGACTTATATTTTTTATTTATACTATAATATATTTTTCCATGTGTTTCGTACAGTACATGTCACTTTAATAGATGAATAAAATAACAATAGATAAATAGGTAAATAAATGGAATTTTATTACTTTTTACACAGGTCTACTGCTTGACGTATTTGGAACACACCTCAAAATGACGTAAAGAAAACTAGTGACAGTTGTTTACCGACCATGTCAAATAAGGTCAATGTCATGATAGCCAAAGGGTTGAAGGAATGAAATTCCCTATTTTCAAGAATTTTTGTGTGCAGATTTCAAGTGCTGTGTCAATTTGGCGTACAAACAGTTGTCCTTAGTTTTTATTACATTTTTAGTTTTTATTACATTCCCTTTTGTGGCAAGCTTAGACATATGCCTAAGTTCAAGTATCCAGATTGATACATAAAAAGTGAAATATCAACGTTATAGAATGAAACTTATGAAATAGAAAACTGGCCTTGAAAAGGGACCGGTCTATATATAGAGGTAAAAATTAAGGGGGAATACAATTGTAGGATTCAAGAAGCGGTCTTAATGTAGAGGTGGTCTCTCAAACAGGTTAAACTGAATTTCAATAATAGCAACACTCAATAATAACGACCTGAAGACGTCAATAAGCTACTTACTTGAGTGGTAATGCACAGGGTTTGGTATGCCAAGTCACTGGTCTCCAATGATGATCCATTGGCTCATCTTTAGGGTGATTAATTATGGTATTTAAAAAGTTTTGAAAAACTTCGTCTATTTTTGTGGTAATGTTTTGGTCCCGCACAATCTTATCTCTGAATCCAGATTCAAGTCGAGAGAAAGGATGTCTGACTGTTAGAATCAGAAAGTAGGTGTTTAGTTGGTGTGTGTAGTTCTTTTTATTCAAAACGCTTAAGTGATATTTACTCACTATGAAGTCCCAATTATGAGGATTAATAGTGTAGAGTTTATTGACAGTAATAGAATTCATAATTAGAATGGATTTCCAGGAGGAGCAGCCAGATTTGGGAATAGATTTCAGAATAACTTTATGGTCATGGTCCACAACAAATCTGTCCAACATAGTATTTATTTCATCTGAGCTCATACCATGCATGTTTGATTCCAATCCATACTGTAAGCACTGATCCTTCAGGTGTTTTAACCTAAATGCCTGGCATCTCAGTATATCTGTAAATAATACAACGCTACAGGTACTCAAATAACAACTGAAACAGGAGAAAAAAGACAGAATATTTCAAAAAAGGAGAATGTTATAATTTAGATATGTTTTAAGAATTGACAAGATGGGGTTTTGTTTTGATTTAAAATTTTTATGTCTTTATGTGTAAATTATAAGCTAGAAACAATATCCATTATGATTGTCTTGTTATGATCTCACTAGCCAAGCACCATCAAAAAAAATTTTTTTTTTCAATTGTGAAAAAATATTTAATGTTGAATATACATAAAAGTCTCTCAAACTTTTTTCTTTTTCGTGGGGTTTACTTTGACCATCTCCCCATCTACATCAAATCATTCAAAATAAATATGCTTTCATGCGACATATAATAACAAAATCCAAGAATGTGTAAACACGATACTTTTCTCATTGGTAAATATAACAAAAGACTTTTGAAAAACAATAGAACACTTGCCCTGGTAACTATTGTTTGTCACAACCTCTGTATCTAAGGTATTTGTTACTTCTTGCAATAATCCAGCATTGCTTATTTTCACTGTTGTCACGTAAAGATGTGCTATATACCAAAATGTCATTGCTGCAACAACAACAATTGCAACACAGAGATATTTGAAGTAATGACACCTAATCAGTGCCATGGTTAAACTAAAGAGTCTTGTAGTTTTTTTTTGTTATCACAGCAATTTACTGTGTAGAGTTACTCTGTACCATGTCACAAGTCATTTGAGTCATCCCTTGTGTTCCCTCACCGTTTTATCCTATCAATCAATATAAATCACGAATGGGTTGTAAAAATGCTTTTCATAAAACTGCACCAAGGCGCTAAACACACTTCTTTTGCAGTCAGTCATAGACATCAAGGAGAGAATAAGCTGTTTACAGGAAGCCATATAATTGTTATAATTACTTCCATGACTTCATATAGTCCCTATGGTTTTTCATATGGTCCCTTTTGCCTCCTGGCCCTCAACCTCCTGTATCTGCTCCTACAGTGGTGTTTTCTCCTCAGTTATTAAGCTTGTCTCAATTTCTTTCTTCATTTTACGTAATAGTTTAGTGTTACCCAAATGTATTTTTGTCTAAACTGAACTTTTCTTCTTGGCCAGTCTTGTCAGGGAATTTTGGGGGCTTTCATAAATGTATTTTTGAGTGTTCTTGTCTTAAATTGAAAATTTCATCTTGGCCTGTGTTGTGAGGGAATGTTTTGGGTCTTTCATAAATGTATTTTTGAGTATTTTTGTCCTAAATTGAACTTTTTTTCTTGGCCAGTGTTGTGGGGGAATGTTTGGGGACTTTCATAAATGTATTTTTGAGTGAGTAATTTTGTCCTAAATTGAACTTTTGATCTTGACCTGTGTTGTAAGGGAATGTTTGGGGCTTCATAAATGTGACTACCGATTCATTCAATCAGCCATAACTTTATATCACCCTATGAATTTTAAAGTCTTCCATTGAAGTCGTTATTCACTGACCAGTTTCTTTTCAACATTGTACTCTGCCTGTTTGGACTCTTTCTTTGTTCAACATTTGTAGCAGTTGTACCTGATAATAAAAAGTTAGGTTTCCATGTATTAGAGATAAAGATTTGTACCGCTTAGTCAACGGATGCCTTTTTAACTTGAGGTAAGCTTTACTTTGATATTAATAGTAACAAAGAACTATTGGAGATAGGCTGGTATAGTTAAGTCTATGGCTATCTTAAACCTAGTGACACTAGCCTGGTCCGTATCACTTGAGGGCTATGGAAAAACTGTGCATCCCCCATGCATTTACGGGGTCTTGAGGAGGCCCATGTGAGACCACTGGACTTGATGATAGATGGAAGATATGGAGGTAGGTTCAGACTGATTGTTTTGTATGTGAGAAGGTTGTATTTAAACAGGATATAGTACTCAATGAGCAGTTAGTGCAGTTTATTCAAGTAGACTATCACATGACTGAACATTAGCAAGATGGCAGATTAATTATGTTTACTGCATAGTTTAACTATGAATCAATACATTTTCATTTTTCCCTCAAAACTGGAGTTGCATGTTGAAATTCAGATCTTACATTATCTTGACTTTACAAGGGTTATCTTGTCCTTTTTCAATTACTGCATTCTAAATTTATTCCCATTTTCTGTAATTAAACGGGAAACTATTTTATTGATTAGATGTATTGTCCAAGTTATCTTTACTATTTTACCTTGTGTATATTTATTCTAGAATGGGTTTTATCTTCATAATTGTAAATAATGCAATTTGGTGAATCATGGTGAATCTGTCACTGTGTCCTAGTGGGTAACACCAGGTACAGGCAGATACATAGTGCCTCGGATGACCACTTAAAATGGCTGTCCTCTGTCATTGAGTCCTATCCCCAGTGGAAGGCTGAAGAACTTAAAGGACGTTGATAAATGATTATTCTTGAGCCTCTGTCTTTCAGTTAGGAGAATGTCAGTAACTTGAGAGTTGGGCTGCACTTGTGCAGTCAGATAGGCCAAAAAGCGCTTTGAGTCCTGTAGTACATGGGGATATTGTATAAATACAATACAGTACAATACAATGATATCATTCAGATGGCCTAAATATATTCTGCACCCAAGATTGTCAGTACCAGCCTCCTGGATAACATCAATTTAAAGATTCTGCTAGCTAGATCAGGGATTTGCAGCGGTAATGTCAATATTGTTTTGGTGATAAAATGAAAAAAATTAAAACTCATTCATACTTTGAATTGATTTTTAAATTTTTGACACTCAATATTGCTTATTAAAAATGTTGTATGAATTTTCTTGATTAATGTCTGCTATCTAATTTCCTCTGGACCACTGATATGAGGAAGTGATTCAAAGCTAGACAATCCATATAGTAAAGGAACAGTCTTTCACAGAGCGATATGTTTTTTGAGATAACAGTGTAAACTAAAAATCATATGTAAGAAGAAAGACTTAACAAATGAGGAGGCCACAAGAGAATACACGATGCGTACACATATGCCTATCCATGATAATCCGAAAATTTACAGAGATAATGAAAGGGACTCCAGGGCCCGTATTCATGAAAGGTCTTAGCCAGGGCTTAGGCTTAAAGTTGAGACTTTTGTCTCAAGTTTCTGCCCCAAAACTGCTAAGACTTGTGTCTTAGGCTTAGTGGTATTCACAAAGAATTTAAGACCAGTCTTAGGCTTAGCCAAGGGCTCAACTTTAAGACTGGTTGGCAGTGGGCTAAAATTTTGTAAAGAGGACTTAAATATGGCCGCCATAAACTTTTCTCCACTTCAAAATTTGAAATGGCTGTAAATAAAGTATAATTATACAGAACACCTCACTAAAGCAGTCTTTGGGAAGATTATATGTGGTAACAAGGTTTTCCATTTCAAAACAGCACTTTTCTGTAGATAAAATGCATTAAATTAAGGATATATGTCACCAATAGTATAGTTTCAATAGAAAAGAAAGGTCACATGACACAGAAAACCACTGTGGTTATTTGATAATCCTGGAGTTAGCTAAGTCACCCTTTGTGAATACGAATTTAAGACAAAACTTAGCTGAGACAAAAGTCTCAACTTTAAGACCACATTTAAGCCTAAGACCTTTTGGTGTGATCTGAAATTTTTTATTCTAAGAGCCATAAATCGATGCTATGAGAAGGGTCTATTATCTATCTTTCTACATTCAGCCGTTATAACTTGTATCCCAAAAGGGGACAAGTCTCGAGAATTGCTGAAGAATTGGAGACCAATTTCTCTTTTGAGTAGTCTTTATAAGCTGGCATCTGCAGTGATTGCTGAGAGACTTAAAAAGGTTCTAGATAAATTAATATCAGATTCACCGTGTGGCTTCATTAAAAGAAGATTTATAGGGGAGTCTACACGATTGGTATACGACCTAATGCACTACACTGAATCAAAAAATATCAATGGGTTATTGAGGTTGATAGACTTTGAAAAAGCCTTTGATTCTATTTCTTGGAAATTTATGTATAAAACTTTAGAATTTTTAGGTTTTGGCAAAACATTTGTAAACTGGATTAAGCTTTTTCATAATAAAATGCTTCTGTTTTACAAAATGGTATTAAGTCAGAATCCTTTAATATATAACTCGGATGTAAACAAGAGGACCCCATTGCACCATATCATTGTATTATATGTAGTCAGATTCTAAATTATCTCATAAATGAAAACTCTGAAATTAAAGGAATAAAAATACATAACACAGAATTGAAAATGACACAGTTTGTCAATGACACCACACTCTTTATAGATGGTTCAACCAACTCTCTCCTTGCAGCCCTAAACACCATTGAAATATTTGGTACATTATCCGGTTAAAAAATTAATACAAGTAAGACTAAAGTGGTTTGGATAGGAAGGAAAAAGCATTCAAGGGAGAAGATAAACATACCACATAACTTGGAATGGGGTATTCACCAATTCTGTTTACTAGGCATTCACTTTTCTACCAACCTTGACGAAATGCCAATGCTTAATTATTCAGCAGCATTAAAGCAATGTGATAAACATTTAATGGGTTGGAAGAAAAGAAATTTAACGCCTTTTGGTAAAATCACCATTATTAAAACCTTCATTTTGTCAAAATTCAATCATATCTTCACTTGTTTACCCTCTCCATCTGCTCACTTCTATAAATCCTTTATGAAAATGCTCTATGACTTTCTATGGGACAACAAGCCTGATAAAATTAAAAGAATACAAATTTCACAAGACTACAAAAATGGTGGTCTCAGAATGGTAAACATAGAAAATTTTATCCATTCTCTAAAACTGACCTGGATCAAAAGACTATTTGTTGGCAAAAACTCTCCTTGGGTTTTACTGTCTCAAGTATCAATTTCAGATATAAACAATTTAATTGTATATGGCTCTGATAGGGGTTGTAAATACTATAAAGAAAAACACTGGTATGAACCAGTTTTGGAAAGATGTGTTATTGTCATGGGTTAAATACTCCAATAAAGTCAAGATTGAAAACAATTCCGATATCTTGGCCTCGTCAATATGGTACAATCCAGACTTATCTCAAACAACTTTATTTTTTCCACAGTGGTTCAAGCATGGAATTACTTTTATTGGTGATTTAATAAAAAATGACTGGAGCTTCTTGAGTGAGCTCGAAATAGAAAAGATCTATGGATTTAAACCTACCAATGTTTTGGAACACTTCAGATTAAAAACACTCTGTAATTCTCTAGTTAAAAAGCATAAGAATAAGGACTTGTGTATATTTGAAAAACCATGTATACCAAAAACTTTATCTATTGTTTTCAATAACAGTGGGACAAAGCCCTTCTACAATATTTTAAATGAGGCTACTTGTGATATGAAATTTAAGACCAAATGGAATGAAGACTTGGGTATTGAAATCGAAAAATATACATGGGAAAAATGTTTTACTGTTTGTTTCAAAACAGTACAGGAAAACAAATTAATTTGGTTTCAATATAGGCTTATTCATAGGATTTTAGGTACACAGAGGTTACTGTATGAAATGGGAATAGTTCAATCGGAATTATGTTTGATGTGTCAGTCTGATACTGAGACTTTAAAACATCTTTTCTATGATTGTTCTATATCTTGCCAAATCTGGAATGATGTGAGGCTGTGGATTGCATCAAAAACTGGTCTCAGTTTGAACCTCTCTCCTCAAGAAATTTTGCTAGGATACATAATGAGAGACCAACATTTCCTTAATGTCAATACAATAATAATGGTCGCAAAGAGTCATATATTCTCAAATTTAAGACAACAAAAACCATTTGATAATGTACATCTTCATCGAAAAATAAAAAAAGTATTTGAAGAACAAAGGTTACTGTCAACTTACAACCAGACTGTAGAAAAATTTAGTAAAAGTTGGGCTGTATTTAATAAATTGTTTACTTAAAATTTGTTTTATGAAAATTTTGTGAAATGTACTCAACCTTTTGTGTTTTAGTGTAAATTTCATGTATTTTGATGTGTAAATGTTTAAAAGTTACTATAACTGGAACACCTCCTTGCCAGGGTGTGTGTACCTCCAGCTCAGTGTAATGGCAAGTTCTAATGGTAGCAATAAAAGAACATTTATACAAAAAAAAAAGTATTGCATCCAGACAAAACGTAACTGGACAAAAAGTATCAGACATAAGTATTTGATTTTTTATTTAGAACTTTTTTTTACATATAAACTAAATTATATATTACATGTACTTTATATATCTTTATGTAGGTTTTATATTTTCCATACTTGACATTTATTGTACTGGCATGTACTATAAAGGGGGTCAACAAAGAATCTTATGTTAGGCTTAGAGATTAACACAAGTCCTAGGGCTTTCCCTGTAGTGTCTGGCATCAAAGCAAAAGTTGTCTTTGTAGCATGAAAGCATAGTTTGAATGGCAAGAGGGAAAGAATGTGATTGTAATTAAGGCCATCTTTAAAAGGTATTCTAGTAATTGATAAATCTAATCATCCACCAAGAGAAAGAGTGAAAAAAAAATCTCTAAGAAAGACTAAAGTACCTGTCTGCTACCATCCAAAATGGTGAAAAAAGTATGGAAGACTTCTTCAAAGGAGTAGGGCATACTATAAGACTGTGTTAAGTTGAACAGCTGATATATCTGTAAAAGGTTATATATGTTAATGTAAAATGCATTTTTTCATGTTAGTACTAACATATGTTCTAATCTTTTTCGAATAAAAAATAAAATACTTTTTGTCCTAGTGTGCAATACTTTTTGTCCAGTTACTTTTTGTCCTAGTCATTTTTGGGCCAATACTTTTTTGTCAAGTTACTTTTTGTCCATACCCCATGTCCTACACTCGGTTAGTCTAAGGACATCAAGAATGTTTCGTTCAGAGTTTGTGTAAGACTGGCCAGGAAGAGGAGTGAGGATGAAGACTCTCGCCATAAACTCAACACCTTTGTGGCCTTCGTCCCCATAATATCTTTCAAAGGACTCCAAATAATTAATGCAGATAGTTCAGAGTAATCTGTGGGTTGAAAGGTGTAAGAGAGAAAGCCTCTTCTGATAAAAGAGTGAAATTATAGCATTGCTATTATGAAGGCTGTATAACGCAACCCCCGTCCTTAAATCTTTTGGACTGAAATATATACATTGTTATTATGATTAACCATATCACGTATTTGACCTTAATACTTTATTATTATTATTATTTTCAAAAAGACATCACACTAGGATAAAACCGTAGTAGTAAATGTTTATTAGAAAATTTTACTTTATGCTGATTTTAACAGACTGCTATGAGGTCCCATTGTATATGTAAGGAATTGTGAAAATTCAAGCCATTTACAAATGACAGAAGAGTTGATTGAAGAGATGTCATTTTTTTGTATCTTCGCTGATGTATTATGACTGGCTGTGTCAGAGTAGACAGGTGCTAGTGACAAGAGATAACAGCTGCTGCAAGATGTTTCTCTTGTAATTTTATGGAGATGCAATTTGATTCTTTGAACTAAAACTTGAATAATTGTAATCCAATGGTACTTACATGTACATGGAAGAAATGTTATGTTAAATATGTAGCAATTGAAAATTGAAACCCTTTATACCGCGTGAGAAGAATCTAAAGTGAAAAAATTCAACCCCAAGTCAGTGGGAAGATAATATTAAGCCAAAGACATTTTAGAGCTACCATCAAACTTTGTACAAGAGATAAATCAAATGAGAAATCTGCAGGACAACCCAGGCCCCCCTCTACACACACACACACACACACTGTAATGAAGATCTGTCACTACTGTTACCAATGCATATGTGTGAAGTTGACCTTAGAGGTCAAGTTGACGACACATTGGAATGATACTGACACTCCTCATTGCGGAATTTAAATTTTATTTAAATAATTATTAGTGATTACATTCATAATTCTGTTGAATTTGTGTTTTGCAAAAACATGAGTGTTGACATTGCAAGAACCCAGATGTTCCATTATGTACATGGCAATAGCATAATTATTTAGGTTGCAGTTAACGAGTAAAAGAATGGTTATACTTAGAAGTCACACTAAAGAGCACAATACAGCAATAAAAGAACACAATAAAATAACTGCTTTATACATTGGAGCTAAAACAGAAAATAACACATTTCCAGAATAAAGTTTACAACTGACATGTATGAGAACTTTATGATTCTCCAAATGTTTATGCACCGTTGCATGAATATTGTGAAAGTGCATTCTGTATCAAGTATGAATGACTCGGATGAATCAGTTTAAACCATGACAATTGTACAATAATAAGACTATATGGACATACATATTATTTACACATGGGCATCACCACGTGATGGTGATATTAAACAGCACACTAATCATGACAGAATGCATCTTTGCAAATATAAACTACAAAGATTATAACTAACATTCTAACCAAACACCCAACGGAGACTAGTGGATAAACAGGACCTATTACGTTATATATTATATTATATATTATATTACAGGACTTCACCAAATATCACTGGACCAGGCTCAGGAGTGAAGATATTCCATTTTTTGTTAACCGTTTTAGACCATTATTAATTTATTTATTTGGGGTTTTACATCACTTTCAACACTGTACAGGTCATATCACTACGGGTAGTTGGAAGGGCAGAGGAAACCAGTGCATACAGATGGTCACGGTTCTGTACTGTTAACTGCCGACCAATGGCAAGCAACTACCAGCTCCCAAATCATCTTAAATTCACAATTATATCCACAGGTCTGCAAGGACTTGCTCCAGGGCTACTGGCAACAACAATTACCCCTACTCATCAGATTTGGATTTCCCCTTTATTTTAATAGACCCAGTCCCCTGGAAAGTCACTAAGATAACCATACCTTGGCCAAAAATTATCCTCAAGATATCTAGACATACCTAGATGAAGAAAAAAGCCATAAAGCCATTTTAGGCCCTTTCAAGGCAGCCTAACTAGCTTACCTTCACACTTCCCCTTTTATGACCAGACAGTTCCCAAGAAGAGAGGAACTTGGGATTACAAATGTTTATTCTGTAACTTTTTCTACTTGATCTTGGCCAGACACATTACCTTTAAAACTTTGTTTCTGTATTTTTATGGTGTTTCCTTAGCTGGCCAAATAACCTGCCTATAGGCAAACTGATCTTTAACTCAGGTCAGCTCCAAGGTTACGTGCCTGACCTTCAACTTTAATAAAAGGTCAAGATCACAACATGACAATCGGTCAAGGTAAAGCAGGCAGCTTGGGCAGTACTTATTTAACTTATCTTTCTAAAGAGTCCATAGGTTCTATGTTAACCAAAGTGTCCAAACCACCTGCCAACCAAGCAGCAATTACTAATGTGAAAATTAACCAAAGTCATATACCAGGTCATAAAGCACCAACCTCCAAGATCAAACAGAGGTCAAATTCTTAAGCTGACAAACAAAGCAGGGCAAGGTAAATAGGCCAGAAATTATATTCAGTGTATTCCCAGATAATATCCCCAAAAAGGATATAATTTAAAATGTTTAAGAATTGAAATATATATATTTTCACACTGGCACTACTGTGTAACCACACTGTACCGGGTGAAAATAGAAGGAGGCACCCAAACCCCAGGAAAGTTAGGGACGTAGTGCATGTTGAAATGCAAGAGCTACAGGAGAGGAGACAGTAAGAGCAGAGGAAAGGTAGGTCCAAATGGCATCTGACCTCCAAGTGCCATGTTTCATTATGTGTTCCAAAGGGACTCCATGGGAGCACCGGCCCTATGGAAGTCATGAAATGTAAGTGCTTTATCCAGGCAGAGAGACGTGAAAATGTCCTTTAGATGTTTACAGGCTACTTAATCGGTCGATGGGACCAGCCCCTTAGATCTAGGGATCACAAAAACAGGAGAGTTCTCAGTACATAGAAATCTGTGAAACATTACTTTGAGGGCCAAGGTAGGACACAGGTGCGAACCTACCAAATCTGGAAGTGAGACAGTAGCAAAATCTTTTCTACTTTGCATTGTCTTCGATCATTTTAGCAGCAAAACTGCCCCTATCTCTCCAAAGATTACATCACCACGCGACAGTTGTCCAGTATGATCAAATTGTGTAATGGAATGTGGTAATACATAAGATAGTCTAAGAAATGACAAAACTACAACTAAGTACAGAGGTTTGAAAACCCCTGGAAATGCAAATTGCTCACATTGGTTGATAATCTATTCCAATACAAGGACATCTAAATGAGCAAGTATTCTAGGTTTAAATGGAGCTTGTATTTTAACACTTTCAAGAATAAGGGCAAACGCTCATCTCTAAAAGCAGTGGTATCTAGTCCATAAACAATGCGGAAGGCCCTGATAATTGCACAGTTATCTGATAAGGGAGCAGCCCAGCTGCCACCTGGAAATTTTAAAGTCCATTCACATTCTCCAATATTGCCTTAAAGCTGCAGGACAAAAACCTGACAAGAGTTTGTCAGCAGCAGACGTGGCCAGCTGGGCTGCAAATCCCACATCATCTTACAACACAGAATTTATATGTTATAGTTTAATGATGTCAGATCCAGGTGTGTAGGGATCCATATGGGCTCAGGTAATATATGAATTAGATCCTTATAATTTGCAGAAGTTAATTGCCATCTAGAAAGTAAATCTGCTAAAATATTGCTCTTGCCTGGGATATGTATGACTGTAATGTGTATGTTAAAAATACCAAAAACGAGCAAGATATTCCTGGCCAACAAGGACAAATTGGGATCCCTAGCCCTGCCACTACGCAAGACTTTAACTGCAGCCATGTTATCACCATGAACTTTAATTCGTTTGTTGTCCCAATGTTAATTACCATCTCTAAAGCAGTGGTATCTAGTCCATAAACAATGTGTAAGGCCCTGATAATTGCACAGTTATCTGATAAGGGAGCTGCCCAGCTGCCACCTGGAAGCTTTGAAGTCCATTCACATTCTGCAATATTGCCTTAAAGCTGCAGGACAAAAACCTGACAAGAGTTTGTCAGCAGCAGAGGTGGTCAGCTGGGCTGCAAATCCCACATCAGGTGTGTAGGGATCCATATGGGCTCAGGTAATATATGAATTAGATCCTTTTAATTTGCAGAAGTTAATTACCATCTAGAAAGTAAATCTGCTAAAATATTGCTCTTGCCTGGGATATGTATGACTGTAATGTGTATGTTAAAAATATCAAAAACGAGCAAGATATTCCTGGCCAACAAGGACAAATTGGGATCCCTAGCCCTGCCACTACGCAAGACTTCAACTGCAGCCATGTTATCACCATGAACTTTAATTCGTTTGTTGTCCCAATGTTTCGCCCAAATTCTTAGGGCCACCACTATATTTAATATTTCTAAATGAGCAATATTGTAATTCATATAACCTTCTGGTATGGGAAATGCATACACCATAGATTCAAAAGCGCCCCCAAAACCGGTAAGCACACACATCTAAGTGTACTTCTGTATGACAATATTTCTGCTCAGAGTAAGTACCCCATTATACTGAGATAAGAATGAATTAAACCAAGCTAAATCCTTTCTAAATTCAGCTGTGATCAATAATTTTTTCTTATCAATGTTATCTCTAAAAAAAGTTGCAGCATTCTATTAAGAAAAAATCTCGAATGCTTAACACATTTAGAAACATATAAAAGGGAGCCAAGCAAGGATTGTAGGTCTCTCCTACCACAGTACATGTTGGTTTCTCAGTTTGCACATATATGAATAATTTCAGCTAGTTTTTCCTGTGGAATAGAAATTGTTCTCTGCACAGAATTGGGGCCATGGTGGCAGAGTGGTAATACTCTCGCCTCCCACCTCTGAGGCCGGGGTTCGATCCCCGTCAAGGCCTTATGTGGTAAAGCTGGTAGTTGCTTGCCGTTGGTCGGCAGTTTACAGTACAGAACCCTAGCGAACTCTATGTACTGGTTTCCTCTGCCCTTCCAACTACCCGTCGTGATATGACCTGTACAGTGTTGAAAGCGACGTAAAACCGCAAATAAATAAAAAAATAAATAAATAAATCTGCACAGAATCAATCTGAATACCCAGACAAGTAGCTAAAGTGGATGGAGGTACTAATTTGTTCAGCCCAAATTAATCTTCCAATAAACTTTTCAAAAACCGAAAAGAAGCATTCATTTGAGAATGCAAGCCAGTATATATATTAAATCATCTATATAGTTCAACAGTTGTGGGGAACCATTTTGTGCCATGATGTAACGAATGGCATCTGTGCAACGTGAAAAAATTAACAAACCATGACAAAATCCGAACGCGACCAACCAATCCAGGAAGTAGTTATTCTGAGATTTAATACCCAATAAGTCAATGTCGCTAGGTCTACTTTCATCTACCTAAAAGCCCGTCTAATATCAATTTTGTACATCTGTGCTAAAGGTCCAAGATTTCGCAAGAGTTCACTACCATATTGTCCTTGGCAGTATGGTTCTCTTCAATAGAATGTAAATTACAATCTCTGTCAAAATCCAGACGTAAGCCAAACTCTAGTAAATCTGTTTGTCCCAATAATTGACCTCCAAGCCTTAATATTAAGACCAGATTGGACTTTGATGCGACAATATAAATAATTTGGCTCCCAAAATGTTCTCCTATTGTACCATTTTTTCCTGTATATAATTTCAAAGAGGATTTGGTATTAAACCAAAGTCCTTACTATTTTGCTCAAGTACCGATTGCTCGAACATATGGTCATGTGGTGCATCATATTCAACACTAGATAAAAACATAATGTTTGAGTCATCATATTGAGGTCCTGAGTTTCTGGTTTGTATAGGTTCTATAATTGACTTGTGCATGCTAAGACTATTTTGGGTGTGTCCTGGCAGACAGTTGTCCTGAATCATATTTTTTGTTGCACCTATTTTTAGAGTCCCCTTCCAAAGACCTGATTTTGTTGTTTCATTTCTCTCTATTGTCTGATAAACAAAGTATTTCTTATATTACCAGTTGTGCCCCGTTCCACCGAGCGATTAAGCCTCCCAATTAAGGCATTTTGCCAGTCTTGAATGAATCTTGGGTCATTCTCTGACCGTCGCTTAGAGTCGGTAGCTGTCGTGAGCGATATCAAACATGGTTGATATTTTCCACAACTGTTAAGGACTGCCCGTGAACCTTAATCTTGTTGAATCTCCAACAGCTGCAGACTGCCGCAGACAGAATCTTGAGCACTCTGCGACAGTCTTATACAATCTGCGACTGCTAGTCGCCGACTAAAAAATTATTGTCCCAGACAGTCTCTGACTGGTAGCCGACCAACACTTATAATTTTCTAACACTTTCTTAATCGTCAACCTTTAGCTGCAGACTGTCGCGGACATCAAAAGATTGTCTGAGGCATCCTGGGACAGTCAGCTAACAGTCACCTACCAGTCCCAGACTGACATAAGATTCTTGCACGTGCCATGTTCAAGATTTTAGCCGGCTGCCCAGGCCACCGCAGACAAAGAAAAGTGTGCCTGGGAACGTTGCAGATTGTCTGGGGTGGTCTGAGATCAAAGGCAGACTAAGCCCAAGATTGCTGTGGCGGGCTTATCTGGGCATATTGGATGCCCAGTTGTTTGTCTCATGGTCGGCGACTATAAAAAGAGACCCCAGCTTGTTTTCACCTCATCTCTGGAACTGGCTGGCTACTGAGAACGTCAATTGTGTCTAACAGGATTTTTATTTAGGGGATTTCAGTTTTTACTTGAATATATTAGTTGAGCTTAGGGCAAGTTTTACAGATAGACACACATTTTACCTTTTTAAAAATGTTTTTTTTTTTATATACAATGCATAAGAGGAAAAGAAAGAGCAAGCAGCAGGAGGAGAGGAGAGAAGAGACTACAGGGGAGGAAACAACTACTGACTCCACCACTGACACCATTGTACAGCCTTCAGCACTCCACTCTCCACCTAGTGATGAGATACAGCCAACTACTGAGGCAGCCGTTGATAATGATGAGGAGAAGCAAGAGCAAGAGAGTGCAGCACCTGTAATTTCTAAGAGATGTAGGCTTGTGACAGCATTTACAGATAGAGTGGAGGATGCCATCATTGAATTTTTGCAGAATCACCCAGAAATATACAACAAGGAGCACGAGAGATATGCAGACAAATATCACAAGGAAGCTCTATGGGTACAGATTGCAAAAGAACTGAGGCTAGACGTGAATGATGTGAAATGCTGGTATACATCCAAGAGGACAACTTTTGGCAAGGTGTCGAAGAATAACTCTGGACAGGCTCCAGCCAGCTACACACCAAGACAGAAGTGGGTTTACGACCGCATGTCCTTCATCCGTTGTCACATCCGCAGGAAGGAAGAAAGCAAAACAGCAGGGCTAGATGCCAGTACTTCCAGGGTGCACAACAACAGTACTCGCTCCAGTACAGACGTTGAATCACTAGACACAAGTGGCTGACAGGGATTACCTATGACGTTGACACCGTTATCCACAGGGCTAGCTACAGACCCCAAGTTACTTGAACATTTTGAAGCCATGAGAACTATGGTGTCCAAGTTTGCTGGAGAAGCTGGTGGACGAAAGGACCCTGTTTTTCGACTTTGTAGCATCAGAGGCGAGCAAGTTGAGCCAAGAGCAGTACCACACTTTGAAGGGGCAGGTCTTCAACGCACTGCAGAATTTCACTGCCAGCAACCTGAAACCTGCAACTCCAAGTCCAGCTCCAACCCCAGCTCCACCACCGACTCAAAGGCAACCAACACCACTGCCAAGAAGAACAGCTACTATAACTTCAGATTCACAGACATTAGGGATTTTACCACCACAAGCAACCATGACAACAGCGACAGCTTCAGGTTCCAGCAGCAGCCTGGTTTACTACACACCGTCACAAGTGGGATTTGTACAGGACGAGAGTAGCCATCACAACTTGTCTGGATTTTTGAGTTTCCCCAACATCACAGGAGTTTCAGATGTTAACACGCCACAAGTCTTCATTGCGTCACCAGCAACACCTTCAACCTCCCAGCAACCTCGGCAGCAACAGCCACCTCAGCAGCCAGCCAGAAACTCAGCCTACCAATTTTTTCGGCCCTTTTCAAGGCCACCAATACTTCCAAAAACAATTATTAAGCTGTGTTATTAATACTCATCCCTCCCCAAAAACAAACAAAGCTCAGTACAAATACTTACAAAAAACAAAACAAAAAAAGTCCGACACTCACACTGACCCCTCAATACACAAAAGTATCAGTACATATTTATAACAAAGGCCACATACATAACTTAAAGTAATTTCCACTATCAAATATGGCCATAGATTGATTGCCCCTAGATAAATAAAAAAAGGTTGAAGTTTTAAAGAGAAATAAATCTTTAATGCTTTAACAGAAAAAAAACTTAAACAAAATATTAGAAAAAGGGCCCATTGAGGTCTCCATTTATAAAGATATATTCAAAATTTGAATGAATATTTGGCTATTATATTTCAGCTATTCTAAATTTTCTGAAATTCTTCCAAATTAATAGTGTTGAAGAAATAAATATTTGGCTATTTCAAAAATATCTAGAAATTTCAAGTTTGGTTTCTTTTGGTGGATTAGCCAAATAAAATCTATCCAATTTTCCTGTAAATGAAATAATGTGATTTCATTTCCACCAAAAGCTTTAAAATAAAATTATTTGCCAGTATTTCCATGTGAAAAAGGCCAGCCAGCCAGCCAAACCCCCCCCCCCAAAAAAAAAAACAAAAAAAAACAACTAAAGTGTTAAAGTATGTGAAAAAAAGCTTTCTACAGTATTTTTCCCATGAAAATAGGATCCAAATATTTTCTGTGGCCTTGGCATTTTAGAGATATTCTTGGTCCGGTAACCTGGACAATAATTTAATGGGTCTGAAGTGTTGGATTGGTTACATTCTAAGCAGATTTGCATTTATGTTTTTTTTTAAATTGATAATGTCATTAATAGAAATATATTTTTATCTTTTTGGGAGAGCTTTCTTAAAAATTAATTATGTTAAAGTTTACGTTATTTTTTTCAATTATTTCTAAAGTCTTTTGGATTACTAAATGCTATATTTTGGGGGATGTTAAAGTTTTTTTAATGATATAATGGGTAAACAACAGCAGCTATTAATTGGTAGTCTTGAAAAGGACTTATTTGTAGTCCTGAAAAGGACTGATGTAGGTGTGTTGGAATTTGTCTGGACTCAAATCTGGTCGTCTTGCCATGGCACAGCACCAGCATTGTTGAAGTTCTCTTTCATGTATTCCCTCTGTCTTTTGGCTTCCCTGGATGGATTCCTCTCTGCATCAGGATTTCCACCACCACCAACCAGCTGTCCACCACCAAAGTCTGGGTCCTCGTCGTCCCCTGGTTGCTGTGCACTATGGTTCTGGTACTGGCTCCTCAGTATGTTGTGCAACGCTACACAAGTCATGACAACATCTCTCACAGTCTCTGGTGGAAGTTCTATGGTAGTCAACAGCACCCTGAACCTGACTGCCAGTATCCCAAATGCATTTTCCACCACTCTTCTTGCCCTTGCAATTCTGTAGTTTGCAATCCTTTCCTGTCTAGTGAGCCCTCTTCTACTGTAGGGTTGGAGCAACCATTTCTTCAAGGTGAAAGCATCATCTGCAAGAATGAAATAACTGACATCCCTTTGCCCTTGGATAATCGGGCAGGCTTGAGGCAAACCCAGGGTCTCGTCTTCAATCATTTCCTTCAGTTGGGAGGCATTAAAAATTTGGGCATCAGAGCAAGATCTGGCTGTCCCCATGTCCACCCATCTGAACTTATATTCACTGTCAACTAGTGCCAGCATGACTATGGAGAAGAAGCCCTTGTAGTTATGATAGAGAGTCCCTGAATTCTTCGGTTTCTTGATGGCTATGTGTTTCCCATCCAAGGTACCAATGGCATGTGGTACCTGCCACATGACTCTGAATTCTCTCTCGACTTCTTTCCAGGCATCTGGGGTGGTTGGACATCTCACATATTCATGGAGAAATTCATCTTGGATAGCCCTGCACACCTTTGGCACAAATTTTGATATTTAGGACCTGCCAACTATAAACTGGTATGATAATGACTGGTATGACTGCCCAGTGGCCAAAAAACGTAGAGAACTAGCTAATTTCATTCCAACACTGAGTGGCCCTCTGTTGTTTGTTGCTTGCCTAACCAGGTGTGGGTGTACTCGTACCTTGATCATTTAAAAAAATTCTGGGGTCATCCTCATAAAGTTTGTGAATCCTGGCACATCAAGGTCATACAATTCTGCAAGTAGGTTGTGATATGCCCCCTTTTCTTCACGTTGTGTTATATAAGGCCGGACCCAACATGTGTGCCTCCTTCTGGGCCTGCGGTTGCCTGCGACAAGTCTTTGTCAGTCGTGGATGATTCCAGGCTTAATCTTGGCTCAGTCTGAGACTAGTCCTGAGTTAATTGGTGGCAATCTGAGGCAACTGCAGGCAGCCTGGGATAAATCTTGAGGCCTGTCCAAGACCAGCAACCAACTGCTTGGCAACCCAGTTTTTTCCAGAAAATGTCCAAGATTGTACAGGAATAAGGGTCGCAGACTGAGTCGCCGGCCAATCGCTCGGTGGAACGGGGGCATTGGGTGATAACAAAACCAACAAAGTAAACCAAAGTATGCTACCGATAATTATTGGGTGGAGGGCTAAAATGATAAATATGGAAACTCAAACCTTTCAAAAACATTCTCGGATTAGACACTTATGTATCTCCTGAATCATAAATTACTCTATATGTAGACATTTTAACCAGAAGAAAATTTCACTAATTCTTCATTTTAAGAAATTCAATAGAATTAATTTTTACTAATGGTTAGTTTCTACTTGACATAATAATACAGATTTAAAACTTCACCCCAAATTAATTTTCATCATCTAAGGTTATTAGCTAATATAGCCAAAACAATGCCTAGTAAAAATTCCAAATGATAGAGCATTTGCAACAATAGCTACTCAAAAGAAATTTTGTATTTTGAGAACGCTTTGGCCCATTATTTTATCTAATAGTATTTATAAACTTCCCATTCGGCAAAGAAGTTATGAAAGCATGGAACATATACAAAAATTAATAATTGCTTGCTATAATAGCGCGCTTGTCATTTTTCTTGTGATCATTTCAGTATATTTTAAGTTATTGCTAAGATTAAATCAGCTCCAAATTATCATTAGATTTCAAAACGGTCTGGGACTGACAAAAAATATTTAACAAATTTTACAAATTCTCAACTTGGTAAATTAATACATTAACACATATTAACAAATATTTAGGCATATTTTATTGTCTTTTATTGTCAATGACGTCCATCAAAATTCACAACAATTTGGTATTTCGGAAAGATATTCATGCATATATTTTCTCTTTTTAAGATAGGTATTCATTCCCAGTGGACCTTTTGCAGAAAGATATTCCTGCCCAGCATCTTTATACATGCACAGTATCTCAGTTTTCAAAAAGACGCCAATTTCCAATATTCTTTTTTTTTTTCAGAATGACAACTTCATCCCCAGTATCCTTTCAATTAGAAAGACATTCATGAGCAGTATTTCACTTTCTAGAAAAATATTCATACCTAGTATCCGTTTGTATCTATCTCTTCAGAAAATCTATCATGCATGCTAGCAGCATAGTATATCTATAGTATAGCATAGCATATAGTATAGCAGCATAGTCGGAGAGACATTCTTGCATAGTATTTCTCCTATCGGGAGACTTCATGGCAAGTATCCTTTTTGGAAACAGCATGTAAACTCTTCCTTTTCTGAAAGACATTCATGCCCAGCATCTCTTTTATTACATGATACATCCTTGATATTGAGTGCTTTTTGCTAGAGATGCTTGAAAATACTGAAACCCTTAGATCATAAACAGATCAAAGTATATATCATCAACAACAAACATATATGGCCAAAAACTATACAAGGGAACATCTGACAACCACAAAAGTTAAAAAATAACTTGAGATTACAGTCAAACATAATAAACCATCTTACTGTTGACCACAAACTTCATTGTTTAATGCTATGACCTTCCCATCTCTGATTTGATAGTCGTATCCAAATAACACCATGTCCAATCTGTAAATATCCATCAGCTTCTTAGCGGTGCTTAGTTTGTCTGGTAATGAACTGAAGAGAGGTAAGACTATTCCCCCATCAGAACTGATCTGTCTTTTGCTGTATGTTGCAGTCTTGTCATTTTTGTGCATTCCATTCCCTTTCCCTGACAGTTTTGTGTTGATGATGTATTCCATATCACTGCTTGCAGTTTCCGTTTTAGCGATAAAACTGTCAAAGTACAAGGTAACATTTAAAAATTGATATTGCAGTTTTGAGAAGAAATACATACTGTGTACAGGAATTTCAGCCTGCCTACTTTGTGTCATATAAAATATTATTGCATATGGCATCCAGGCTTATATGCTCAAAATGCTCGATATTTAAAGTTATTTATTGATTACTTATTATATGAATTTACACAAATATACCATTAAATGCTTGTAGTGGTAAAAAACTGTCTACCCATAAGCCATTCATAAACCCACATTCCAACCCATATCAGTTTTCTGAAATCGAATACCCTGTTCCACCACACTACTAAGGCTCCCGATTAAGGGTTTTCGGGAATCTGCTACCAAAAAAGTATTTCACCGAATCTCAAGGATTAAGGGTTGCAGCATGAATTTGGGGCTGGATCCTTTGGTGGAACAGGGACATAATGTTAAATTATATATTAGCTCTGTCAACGAACATTGGGCAAAAAACTTGTTTTTGCTCGCAGAAATGTCAGATAAGAATATATTTTGTGACAGATCTTTCTATGTTTTGACTTGATGGCAATGGAACAGATGAGATAAGAACCCAAAAGAACCTTTGGTGAATCACATTGAGACATAGACTCATCCACACCTTTATGCCAAACATTTCGAGGTAAAGATGCTGTATAAAATGCCCCATTACCTGATTTACTGGCAAACTACACCTTAGTAGTACATGTTTAGGATATTTTAGTTCATCAATAAGATAACATGTATGATATGGCTAATACCTCTGAAAACCACATGCAACCTACACGGGTTAGTCAGATGACTTACATTCCGGACAGTAATGCTAGATTCACTCTTACCCAGCATACCATCATCAATGGAATTACAGCATGGTTAAACATAACATGATGGTGTGGCTGGAACTCTGCGATCCAGGTTGATCATGTCCATATCATAGTTCAAACATGTAAGAATTCGTAAAGTACCACGAAAGTCTGGAATGAGAGCATTTAGGAGACCAAAAAAGTAGAAAGTCGTCATGTTACTAGTACAACGACTTACCTTGGGAATCACAGCAGATGGGAGCATGTGATAAGGCAGATCTTATTGGTTGAATATTTAATCTTGCTCATTTAGGACAAATCACACGTTTTATCAATTGTTATGCCCTTTTTGACAGTATTGGTCCCTAGAAGCCCCTCTAGCATTGTCTTGAAAAAAAATTCTTGAAAGTGAGTTTCTTTCTTAGGTTTAAGAATGCAATATGACATGGTATCAGACATCATCCCAAACAGGGAAACACAAGAAATGGTGCAATAACAACTTACTTGAATGGTATGGCACATGGTTTAGTGTGCACAGTGATCGGTCTCCAGTGGGCATTCATCCCCATTCTGTTCCGGGCTTTTAGAATAGAGTTGATAAATTTACTAAACCGTTCCTCTATTCCTGTGGTGATATTGTGTGCAAACAGAATTTTATCTCTGAATGCTGATTCAAGCCGAGCAAAAGGATGTCGTACAGTAAGAATAACAAAATAATCATTCAGATAGTTTATACAGTTAGCTGTTTGTAAAAGTTTTAACTGATACTTTGTTACAATTAAGTTCCAGTGGTGGGGGGTAATTTTCTCGTCATTAACTGTGATTTTATTTGAGATTAAGACAGTTTTCCAAGAAGAACATCCAGTTTTTGGAATGGATTTTAGGATCACCTTGTGGTCATGGTCCACTATAAACTTATTGATAATATTTTTGAGTGTGTAATTGCCAAAGGCTTGAAGATCTGACTGTAATCCATACTTCTGGCATTGGCTCTTTAGGTGCTTTAGTCTCTGCTCTTGGCATTTTAGTGTACCTGAAAACATAACAATAGCAGTAAATACATATTCAGTAAATATACATATACATGTTCCTGCCTTTTATATATATCTCGCTGTGTTGTTTTAGATTATTACTTATATCTTTTTTTCATTACAACTGTAATGTTTAACATTTATGTGTATACAGTTTGACACTATTTAACTGTGTCTGAAAGAAAGTATATTTTATTTATTGATTTGTTTGTTCAAACATTTTTCAGACCTGGCACAAATCACACTTTGTATTCAATAGTGGCTTATAGTGGCTCTCAATGGGGCCAGCCCCCTAAGTGCTAGGTGATTTGGTGCCACAGGTCGTGGGTTCGAATCCTGAAGTGGTCGATGATCAACACAGCCATTTCTGTCAGTAAATAAACATAAATATCTAGAATCACAAAGAAAATGTAACAAATTATACTGAAGTAAAAACTTTCAAAGAATATTAATGAAACTTACCTTCGTAGTTCTCCCCAATTAGAAGTCCTCTGTCTGTTTCATTTGCTGTGTATGATATATTATTCAAACCATCATAGGTGACTATGAATTTTGCTGTGGCAAAATCTGTTATGAAAATATATACTCGGAATAAAATTACTATAACAGCACAAAAACATGTAAAGCAGCAAAACTTGTTATTTTGCATTTTGACTGGTGACACTTAGATGTAACCACTAAAACATGGTATAGAAATCTTCGTATGTCTTTTTCACTGCCAAGAAGAGAAAATTGAATCTATTTTTTAGTGTTCATTGGGCTCTACTGGGTCATTTAACTGTCTTCAGTTTCTTTTCATTTAAATCAAATCAATGAAGCAAGATTAAGTAGCTAATATGGAAGAATACGCCATTTTAATGCATTGATTTTCATTGCGATGATCATGTGTATCATTCAGAAACGTTGTCCTTGGAATTCACATTGTTTCCAAAATTACTAGAAGTAGTGCATTACATATTTAATAAAAATACCACTGACACTGTAAATATTAGGTATGCATTTACAAATCTGAAACATCTTACACATTAATTGCACATTAAGGAAATGGATGCTTTGAAAAAATTGTTGCACCTTGAAGAAAACCCTTATATATATATATATATGACTAATATTATATATATGAATAATATTTTTTTCACTTTTATTTCTTAGAGTTTTTTTTTTAAAAAAAACTATCCTTATTATCATTTAAATTTATTTTGAAAACAGCTTCTGCTGTCACTAATATGCACCCAAAGAGCCTCGATAATGTCATTGCATATGGGTTGTCATTTTATTGGTGTTATGTAAAACTGATCTCATGAGTCTGGGATGTCAGGAACACGATAGTGGCAACTAGCCTTGGTTCCATTTTCCCAATAAGTTTCAAAACCATTACAGCTGAACTACTCTGCCCTAACAGCTTTTGTCGGATTTAATCAGCTGTGACTGTGTTATAACCGATTATGTCAACAGTACGACTTATTTTTTCCAATTTTTATGACCTGAGTAACTGGCCTGTAAAAATAGAGGCTTAATTTTCTTGTCCCCTGACGGGTAAAATCCCAAGTGAAATTATACCAACCTTGAATTTCTACTATGACATTTATAACAACACTTAATTAGAGTCTAACAGTTAGCTGCTCAGTGTATTTAACCATTCAAGTCCAAGTTAAAGAGGCTCCCATTAACTTATTCATCATTGGAGCTTGTTCATTAAGTTCCATTTTCCATTTCTTTCAATTACCATACATAAAATAGATTCCATTTATCAAATGCCTGATATGTACCTGAATAAATGCTTTCACATTTCAGCCCAATTGGAAAGATACATTTATGTATTCAACAGTAAACCTGTGACTAATTGTTGCATTGGTATTGTAGATAAATAACCAGTCAGTGATAATGCTCTTCTGTTTATTGATCAGCCATCAAGCAGCAAATGCTTCTTTGTTTACAAAATTAATTGGAACATCAATAACATGCACATGTGAGGTCGTTTCACTTCACTACTACAATATACTTTTACTTAATTTCAAACAAAAGAACTTTCTTTCAGTTGTTAGTTAAATATATATGATAGTACTTCACACTGTCTTGTGCATGGATTTTGTGCATACTCTTTGTGTGAACGTGTAACATCTGCCCATAGCTGCAGGTTTTTGTGTTTGACCTTGGGGGTCAACGGTCTTTACCTCCTCATTTTTCACCTGAATGGCTGTCTCAATAATTTTTAAAAATGACTGTCTGGAGGTGAATCCTGATTAAGCTTTTTTCACAGTGTTGAGGCACAAAATCCAGTGTGTAACTCTGCACATGCACCGTGTCCAAATCTGTGTCATTGTCTTCCACCGGGCCCACCATTGTAACTTTGCTTGGAGAGACCAAAAAACAGACTTTTTATCTCAACAGATCTGGTATTGGGGTGTAGCCAGCATATTTCATTGCGAATCCGTCAAACTGTCACATATCTGGCAATCTTTACCAACCACACAATCGTCTGAACCTAACATCTTGTCCCTACATCGGTCACACTTTTCTTGGAGATCAAATCCAGCCATAATATGGCCACAGCTCCCACGTCGCTGGCCTAGTAATGCCATGATAAACTATTTTACTAAATATCCAAAAATAAGATAGAAAACCCACAAATAACACACAATATTTCAGAAAAAGTTCCTCTTGCAAAACAAATGACTTAACATATTCGCGCCAAACAAAAAGAGGGAGTGTGCATGCGTAGTAGGGAAGCTAGGGGCTACACGGCCACCTGAAGAATGGATACGACACTACCGGTCCCAGTCAGAGCCCAGCTCTGGACGTTTTTTTTTCTAACATTTGGTGGGACTGGCTGTGCGCAGGGCTAATGAATTTGTTCACTAGGATGTATTAATGCAATGAAATGTTCTAGTATTTATGGTAAAAAGGAAATTATTGATTTTTATGTTTAGTTAGTTTTGTAAATTACAGAATATTCAAAAGGGATTGTTCTGATAGGCACTCTTTCTGGTAGATTGGTAGAAATTTTTCAGCGGGAATTTTTTCCAGGCGACATTTAATTCTAGATTTAAAATGATAAAGATGCAGTAAAGTATAATTTACTACAGATAGGGACATTTATACATTGTATATCTTTGAGGCATTTTATGCCTGTGAATGTTTATTGCTATTTTATATTTTTATAGGACAAACATGCTTAAGATAATCCTCCTTTTGCAATCATTTTTGTTCCATTGTAAAAGAATACACAAAGTCAAGTAGTCAGATGTTACTGTAAACGTTTTTCATTAACAAGTTTACTCTTGATTGGACTAAAAGGCTGTTTACAGGATGTATTTGTTGCAATTAATTACACTTATACAGTGTTGTAGTCATACTTTGTATTTTAGGGCAAAACATTTAACTTCTGTAAGTTTTATTCTGGTCTGCTTCATCCAAGTTAGTTTATTTAATGTTGCAATGGACCACTTTGATTATCTCTTGAAGAGTTCTACTCTTAACAATTGCAATTTATTACTTTTAGATACATTTCTAATCATAGGTTATATTCTCTGATACTGCATCATGCAAATAAAACACATAAATATAATAAACAAAAGAAAAAATAGTGACCCAAAATTATAGACCATTGCATATACACCCTGGCTGTAAAACCACTCATAAGTGAATTGAACATTCTCTACAATTATATTTCTTCAGACCACAAACCATTACAATTCACACTATAAGTTTATATTTCAACAGGATAATCCTACAGAACACCTCAGAGATCTGCCTAGCTTAAACTGGGATAAGTGTCCATTGTTGTCATTCAATAATTATACCATGGAAACAGATACTTGTCACAATAGTTTACATTTATCACTTGATGTTATAAGGTGCAAAAATATAAAGTGTAACAATGTTTATCATATTGCCAAATTGGAAGTATATTATAGCAATATTAATTTATCCCTTATGGATACCTCTGAATGCATTTTGGAACATCAACGTTACACACATAAGCCTCACAAAATAATTCCTGGTTGGAATAAGTATGTTAGAAGTAGTCATGATGCCGCTAAGAGCTTCTGGAACAATGTGAAGAAGGTATCAACCAGTAAAATTCCCCTGCCTAATTCATTAGAAATACTTCTGGAAATGTCAATATTGTGAACATGTGGAAGACCCATTTCAACTCAATCTTTAATAATGTCCCTCCAGCTGACTATAATCCAGATGTTTTTGATGAGTTCAACCATAAAGATATAGTCACTGTTACAGGGGATGAAGTGGAAACAGCTATTAAGGATCTACCTTTAGGAAAGTCCCTCAAGATAGACTTGATAAATTAACACCAGAGCATTACAAAATATTGTAGCAACAGAGTTAATTTCTGTTTAGCATTACTATTCACCTCACTGCTTAGCCACAATTTCATTCCCTCTTTCATGATAAAAAGTGTAATTGTGCGTACCTATTGTGAAGGACAGATCCGGTGATGTATCTGCCAAAAGTAACTATAGACCAATTTTTCAGAACTCTACAGCATCCAACATATTTGAAATTAACTAACTAAAAGACTCCAGGATAAGCTTTATATCACTCCTAATCAATTCAGATTTAAACATGGCCATTCCACAGAATTGTGCATTTTTCTTTTGAAAGAAATCTTAAACGTTATGCATAAGCATGAATCTACATCTTTCATTACTTTTATCTTTGTATCCCTCTCTACATCTTATGAATTCTGGCCTTCTGGCTCTCTCCTGGTGAAGTATGTGTTCGATGGGGCTGGTGTTAGACAGGGTGGAATACCTTCCTCCTTCTTCTTTAATATATATGTGAATGATATAAGTGAAAAGTTAAAAAGTAAAACTATTTCCAAAGAATGTGCATTAACCATCTTATGTATGTTGATGACATTGTTTTGTTCTGCCCTTCAGCTAAAGGCTTGCAAGAACTGATAAATTGTTGTGTATGTAAGAGTAATAAGTTAGATTTTACATTTAATGAAAACAAAACTGTATACATGACAACCTTTAGTAAATTTGACACACTGTCAGAATCAATTCCCTGAAGTATATATTAATGATCCTTAGTTTAAATCCACAAATAGTTAGGACATTACATTAGTAGCAATTTGGTGGAGGACAAGGACATTTTAAGACAAGTTCAAGCTAACTATGTTAAAGGAAACATGTTATGTATTAAGTTTAAAGATTGCTCCTCAGAAGTTATAGGTCTTCTTTGTAAAATGTACATGTATTTTATGTATACTATGTCACTTTTGAGTAACTACTCCAACACTAGCTACAGAAAAACTGTATACCAGGGCATATGTGAGTGAGTGGACTTTCTATGAATCTCTTTCCCAGATACAGACATAAAGGCAAATGCAGAGTTGGAGGAGAAACAAAAGAAAAAATTTAACTTGGTATTAACTCTAACTGGGTACCCTCTTATTAATTAATCCACTATGAAAAGGGATAACATTAGTCATTCTAATATATAGAGAGAAAATAAAATGCTCACAAATCACTAAATTGTGACCACATCAAAACAAAAATTAACTGGTTTCAATATATAATAGTCCTTTTCATTTAGCTAGAGATGTATATGTTATGCACAAGTTTAGATTTTGTACAAGTTGCAACTTGTACAAAAAGCCTGTACAGGTTGCAACTTGTACAAGCAGTTTGTTCAAGTAATCCCAACTTTTACAGTACTGATGTACAAGTTGAATTTAAAAAGAACATTAATTACATTTAATAAATTAACAATTTTCTTAAAAATATTTCTTATTTTATGTGTATAAATATCCAAATTAAAGTGAAAGTGTCATATATGTATCATTTTCCCCCAAAATTAAACTGAATATATAGCAAAACCTTGAAAAATTTTGCCAATTACACTTAAATGCCAAAAAAGTTATTAATATATGTGTAATCATATATTAAGTTGATACTTAAGTTGATCACTTAAGGGTAAAATGATTTACATTGTTTATCATGCAGAAAAAGATTAAGCTTTTCTGTTAAATACTAAGTTAAGCATGAATGTAAGCTGTTTCTTATTGATGCTTATAAGACTCCAGCTTTGTTGTCATTGGAGTTGTGGAACTGTGGACTGGGGTCTTTTTCTTTTTAATAATACTTAGGCAGAAAAGTGTCAACAATAACAATCAGATTTCAAAGATAAAAGAGAACAAAGTAACAAGTAAGAAATAGAAATCCTCTAAATGTAATCAACTGTCTTGGTGTGGCCTCCTACAGCATCAGGACTATTTTGTGATTTACCTCTAGGCAATAAACTAGGATCACAAATGGGTAAGGGAAATAAAGCATCAAAGGACAGATGATGGTAAATGCATAATTGTAATTAACATGCATTTCATTAATAAAATCCTTGTATAGTCTTAAAATTTAGATTTGGTTTTATCATCATAAAATAATAAATTTTATCCCTTTGTTTAAGAACAAATAAGTTTAGGAGAATTGTCGGCTGAAAACATGATTATACATAACAAGATTAGCAACACCAACAAACCCAAAAGTCAGATACAACCTTCAGTCAGGCAAGTGTGACTCAAACTTTTAAAATAATATAAAGATGTGCATTAAAAGTGTCATAATTGTCAACAAAATTGTAAAAATATACAGGTCTACAGTTTACCTTCTCATCAAAAAAGTATATTTTAGAGTAAATTTGTTAGTCATGAAGACTGAATGTTGATTTTATGAATTTTAAAGTATAAATTCATTAAAAAGCATCATTCAACTGATACATATGGAGCTTGAACAAGTTGCAACTTGTACAGGTCCGAAATTTGTAAACGTTGCAGCTTGTACAAGTCAACCTGTACAAATTGAAACTTGTACAAGCTGTTTGTACAAGTTGCAACTTGTACAGATTTCTTGTACAAGTCGCAACTTGTCAAAAACCTCGACTTGTACATAACATATAAAATATTGTACAAGAAAAACTGTACACGCGAAATTGTTTTACTAATCTTTTCTTGTGAAAAAAGTCAAGCCTATACATTTAACCAATTTACATAGCCTACACAAAGAGTAGATCAGCAATTTCTTTTGCAGAACAAAAGCTGAATTAATGTTATTCCAGAAGTCGTGAATAGCCAAAAAAAGCAACAGATAAACATATCAATAAATAGGTCAACAACCTGCCAGTAGTCTCATAACTGTTATAAATTTAACCAAAAAGAGCTGTTTTTAATGAAAAGTTATATCCCAATAATTTCACAAGAATTGAATCAGAAGAATATGAGATTTTTGGGGGACTTTATATATATGAACACTGATCAACTGAAAAATGTTAATAACTACATCAGTCAGTGCCAAATACCTCATTTTTATTTGAAGATGCCATAACTTCATAAATACGAGGAGGTTAAGTTTGCCAGATAACAGAAACTTTGTTTTAAGTATATGTGGCAGGTGTGTTTTGAAAAAGTCCGAAACTAAAGGAGGTGAGAGCAACAACTATATATTTATTATGTTAAGATGGCCACAGCCTCTTAAATAAGGAACTTTTAAGTAAAAAACTCTTACAAATCTTTCATATGGTAAGCTTAATCAATGTATAAGGTTAAACTGATGTTATTGAACAGTATGTCAGTTGGGGGCTGAAAACCCTCATTTTTACTTCGAGATGGCTACCCAGCAGGCAATAGGATATCAAAAAGAAATCAAAAAGACACTGGGCAAGACATCAAAAACTCATGCTTATTTGAAATTCGAAATGACATCATATGTTAGATGTCAAATAGATCTTTAGTAGCCTAGTCTATTTGACATCTCCAAAAGCCATAAAAATGACATCTAGTAGCCGATTATAAATTTGATATCAGCATAAGACATCAATATGATCACCCAATTTGGATTGACTTCATGTCTATATGATGTCAGAAACTGATGATACTCCACTTTAAATGTTTTAACAAAGTGCCATCATATTAATATCATTAAGATGTCAGAAACAATGCCCGAGTAGAATATCATGTCGCATCATATTATCTGAACATCATATTTTCATCATTTGACATGACTACACAAAGTCATATTGGGGTGGTGTCAATTTTATGTCATTGAATAGGATAATACGATCATGTTGGGTCTGGTAATCATTTTGACATCTAGTTGATATTGTAGGTATGTTATTGACATAAAGTCATGTCATGTCACATAAACTGGATGTCAGATTTGTGTCAGATGACGTGACCACCTTAAATCATGTCCGAGTGATAGTTACTTGATGTCATATACTAATATGACCAAAACATGATGTCAAGAATTGGACCTGTGCCTGCTGGGTATGACTTCACTCGTTTTGGAACTCGAAGGTGGAAAGAAAAATAAAATGTCTTATCCAACAAAATGGCAAAATCCTGACCATTTTTGAGATACAAAGTACCCATTTTTATAAAATATAGTTGACGAAAATCAAACGCCTCCCATTCAGGCATCCAAGGTCCCGTTGGTCAGTAAATCATTTCCAATGTGTGGATTAAGTTTTAGAATGTACCTGCAAAATTTTATAGCACTGGTGTGTATGTTTTTTTTCTTAAACGTGATGACGGGGGTGTTTTTGAAAAATGTTAGTTTTTAAAGAAAGTACAGTTGTACATACTAGACATTTGACATGAAATAAAATAGCAAGAATAAATAGGAAAAGAATTTCTTTTAAAAACAAATAAAAGGACATTCCAGCCATCCCACCTCTCAAACTTTGGCATGATCCCATGACAGTAGCCATATGCATCCCTTCTCTGAGCTAGAGCCTCATCAAGAATTTTAGTCTCTCCTGAAACCAAGGTAGTGTCTGACTGGCCTAACCTAGATCCGTCTGAGCATTTGAATCCAAGTGCACAATTCCATGACAGCCTTCATTTGAATTTCTCAGTTTCTATGTAGGTAAATACGTGACCGAAGAACCTTACTATTTGTAAAATTTATGCTGGCAGTATTCTGTATCGTTTACTAGTGGCCCAAGGCAGCCCAAGTCTATGTATAAACCTATGTGGATCATCTCACATGTCTCACACAAATGCATTATAACATATCCACAGTTTTACACGATTTTTTTTAACTTACCAGTTTTCACGACTCTTTCAAGAGGATTAGTCATAGCATATACCCTTGTGTCTGATCCCCCAACAGGTTTGTGATCCTGAAAATTGTCCATTTGGAAAGTCAATCTTTTCACACGGGGCATTTGGAAACCAAAAGTTCGGGAGCATTAGGAATCCAATCACACGATGTTCTGATATTTTAAAACTATAATTATTGTACACTGTCCCCAAGCCTTATCAGATCTTATGTTCAGAAACCCAATTACAAACCTCTCGTTGACCTGTCGTACCATTTAAAAACCCATCTTTTTTAGTACAAGATGTTCTTAAACCTATCTGGCCAAATGCAAATCCCCCAAGATTGCCTCCCCCAGCGCACCAGCCAGTAGAAACCCTTTTCTCAAATTTGATGTGATCTTGATCCGATCTTAATCCATACGAGTGACTACCACCCCAGAAGTTTTTTGGAAGTTGTCAGCAATAAAAATAATGTTCCAAAATATTGGTATATTAGCAAACATTGCACTGAGACGAGTCTATAATTTTCCATATGGCCATGTGTAAAGTTTACAATTACAATTGCACATTCTGTGGAATAGTCTAAGACTGAAAAACTGTCTTTATAGTAATAGTAACACAGATTTTCGGGCTCATAACCAATAAAGTTATATCAGCTGGATAGCAGACTTTCATAAAAAATTGGTCATAGGCTTTATTGAAATGCAATATATGATCGTTTATGAAATGAGTTTTGCATATTTGTGTTAAGAAGAACCCATGACAGTGTTTTTCCACTTTGCATTTGTGAGAATCTGTGGGATGTTTAGACAATATCTTTGATAGAGGCCATTTTAGACCACCACAGTTAATGAGTTAATGTATCTGATCAGACAAAGGGTGCATTGTCTTTGGCTGTGACTTACGTGGCAATTTTCAAAACTGTTGTAAAAACCTATTATTTAAGTGATTTACGATATCATTGTTACAAATTTTACAAAATTCATCTGAAAATTCATCAGTCCATCTGAAAACATATGGGGGTAGCTCTTTAATAGGAGTTTGATCTTACTTGCAGTTCTACTAACTTGACAGATATCATTTGTTTCTTTTAAAATGGTTCTTATACACAATGCTTTTCCCTTCAAGTATGTATTATAATCCACGAGCATAACTCTTCTACCTTGTGAACACAAATTTTGGTAAAAATCACGTTGAATGGTGAAAACGTCTCGGGGTTCATGATACTCTTATCTTCATATGTAAGTATGCAATATGTTTGTTTGTTGTTGTTTTTTGTTTTCATTTGGTTTGATCTCTCAAGTTTATTATAAAAAATACTTGGTCGGCCTTTCATATTTTTTCCAACCACTCTACACCACGATCGGATAAAACAAGTTTTTTTTTCCTATTAAAATAATAAAATCTTGTTCAAAGCATGGGGGGCACAGTCACAAATTTTCTTGTATTACCTTTTACATTTTGGGGAGCAATAGCAAATGCTTTCAGTACGTGTTGTCCATTTGCACTTTGAATAGTATTTTTATGAGACAAATATAATCTTTATCCTGCATTAAACTCACGCCCAGGTTCAATATTCCTGGACCTCGTAAATTGTCAATGTTAATGAACTATGGTCTGATTGAAAATCAGGTCAAATATTTGTACTATCTATTACAAATTCAAGGAAGCTTGGAACAAGGAATTATCAAGGATTCTTGTTTGGGTGAATCCAAAACTTTTTCTCCCTGTCTTGTACGTCTGAACTTCCAGGTTATTGCTGTTTCCAAGTATCTACCAAGCTTAGAATTACTACAGAACTAAGAAGATAGTGTCATAACTTCATGGATTATTCATATCTGAACATTTTAGCCTCTCAGTGTTAATATCTAAGTCTCTGCTAACAATTACACTGTGTCTTACATAATTCTTAAGCTTAAAAAGACAAAGGCTCCAAATTCAGCTTGTTCAGCACATTGGTCATTTATTGGCACATAAATATTTATCAATATGTACCAATTTCCTAAAATATTACAATTTATAGACAAAAATCTCTCATACTCATATTTTTACAAGTAAGTGTACTTTAAATTGTATGTTATTTGTTATAAGGATTGCTACACCTCTACTGTTAGATTTGTCATGAGCAAAAATCGATTATAGGTTCCATATTTTTGGTGTGTGTTGAAATGAATGTGTTTCTTGAATAAGGTAAATACCAGTCTTCACTGAAAACCACATATATTTGTGTGATTATCCATATGACTCAACATATTGTAAGCTGGTGTCATCATTATCAGAAAATTATGCATATATACCGTCAGCTCAGAATTCTCTGGTTCTTTGCCAATTCAAATACTCCTTAGTAAACATGGCTTTGTAATAATGCCTAGGTCGTACTTTTCTGTGTGGTCGTATCTGTATGTATTTGATTTTCACGGGATGACCTCATTCTTATGCCTCCAAAACAGAGACCTCATATCTGGCTAATGTACATTGAAGAATGAGCTGTTCCATACTATCTCCACTTCACCCCTCTAGCTCGTATATTTTAATACAACTGGTGAGAGGATATGTAAGGGCTATTTCAGACATTTTACACACAAGTAAACCCTAACACAAGTCACAATTCAAGCTGTCAAAAATTGCCCCAAACACCTTCTGCCCAAATGTGAATCCCATCAAAGTGCACCAAATGCATCATACTCAAATAAGAGGTAGACATGCCTGTTCGTTTGTAGCTCATATGACATAATTATTAAGGGCTGGATCGATATTCAGTCATTGTCTGCACGGTAAATCAATGAAATCTGTGGATCAGGATTGCTATGGCAACCATTTATTACCTCCCTGGGTATGTAAAAGCTTGTATCATATAACACTATCCATATAATTTGGATCCAAAATGACAGCAATAAGGGATCATGAATATTTTAGAAAGCTTAGTGTTTTATCTTTTACGTTTGAGTTAGAAATGTGACCACTAATTCTGTTATATCAACAGCAAAGCCAGGCAGGCAACCAACAGACTCAGTCTCGGGCCGGAAAGGAGAAGAAACTGTTGACGAAATAGAGAATAGACACGTCCATCCCTGACCCCAGAAGCTCAGGGGAAATTAGCAGAGGAAATCACTTGACCACTAGGTACACATAATTAGCAGCAAAGTTGAGGACCTAGGATAAACCGGCATACAGAAATTTCCTCAGGATTACCCCTGAACTTTAAAAAAAAATCAAGAATTCAATTGCACACTATATCAAGAAAGATATCAAATTGTTCAGATGACTATTAATTTATTTGGGTTGCCCTTGGCTGAGGTGGGTCATGCTCACATTGACAAATTTAATCAGTCTGATTTGAAGGCAAAGCTGGAAGATGGATCCCCAGGGCTACCTAGACCTGAGAGGATTTGTAACTACAGAATATCCAGGGGCAGAAGGGTGGTGGTAAACGCATATGAGATAGTGCCCAATCAAGGTAGAGTTTTCCTGGCCACAATGCAGAAACATTCAGAGGTGGTCACAGACATTGCCCTCATATGTGGTACATCCGGGAGCAGCGATGGTATAAACACTCGCATAAACTACGATTAAGCTGCTTTTCTGGGTCGCTTGAAGGTCATAAAATAATGCAAACAAATAATTGTTATTTTCGAAAAGTTTTTGGTCAAAACTTGTTTTATATATATTTAATGAGGTCAATTGATATTTCCCGTGAACAGTAAAATTTTCTAACTAAGGGATCCAGCTTTTGGCCCCCTACGTCAAAATTAAGGTACAATTACAAATAATTGTTTCGAGTTTCTTTTTTCAAGTTTTCAGTTTATCAACATGAAAAGCATGCCTGTTTAATGGTACATTTGATGGCCAAGATCTTTGAAATTGTACATTTATAATCAAATGCTAATGACAGCCTGCTGTCTGTTTCAAAATTCATTTTATAAATATGATGCAAGATAAAACAAATAATAATCTGTACAAGCACCATAAATATAATAATTGTGATACTTTACCCATGAATTTTCATGATTTAGGCTAATGAGGATTGACATCTCGATCTAGTGATAAATCTGTCAATGGCCAAATTGTGGCTCCTGGCCGAATCATGGCTTCCTGGTGTATATTTCATAATTTCCCAAGGAAGCAACTTGGGGAAGCACGGCAGCGAAATCTTGAAGCAGATCCACCTGAAACAGAGCAGCAGCTACTTCCTAGCAAGAAGCAAGACAAGAACTAATTGTCAAAGCGGTTTAAAAAATGTCTAAAAATATAGCAAGAATTTAGACTGGTATTCAAATTCAAAACCCCCACCAAACACGTTAAGCCATGTCCACTCATATATCATCTACATCCATGTAGATATTCAATAATAATAAAAATAATAATTTGAAGTAATGCCATAACTTTGTAAATGGATCTTAAACTCAGATACCTTACTTTAGCACATCAATGTTGAACCCAAATACTTTACTGTCCAATAATAGTATCGAACAAAGACTCTTAACAATATTACTGATTGCACTTAAACCCAAGTACTCTGATGTCCCAAACCAGCCTAAAAACACACCCAGTAAAATGCTAGAAATGGGAATTGAACCAAAAACTTTATTTTTGCAAAACTACATGTGAACCTGCATAGATTATAATGTCTAAAACTGAGCTTTTTTTCTAAAATTGTTTTTAGTTTTTACTTCAACTCTTTAATTTTTTTAACATACCAATTTAGATTACTTGACATTACTTCACTGAAAACTTTTACTTTATTTTGAAAATAAAGAAGAAAAAAACGTAATTTGGGTTTGTACTGTGAGACAAGTGTTTTTCTTTTTGTGTGTGTGTGATTTTTTTTTTTTTTTTTTTTTTTTTTTTTGAGGGGGGGCGGTGCTATGTTTATTGTTTGGGGAAGAATTGTAGCTTATTTAATTGTTTTTGAAGTATTTGGGTGGTCCTAAAACGAACCTTTTTGTGGGGCGACAGACTAACCTAGTCTGCTCTGGAGATGGTAAGGCTACTGTGCTGTTGATGTTGCGGAAGCAGTATGGTCCTGATGCTGTCAGTTCAATATGTGTCAATGTCGGCGTGTCGATGTTGGTCTGTGGGGTCTGTATTTGAATGCCTGTGATTGAAGTGTCTGTTCGGTGGCTGTGCATAAAGTGGTGATGTCAAAAGATGTAGCTGTTGCTGATCTTGAATATAAGAAATAGTCTTTCAAGGCACAAAATATCAAATATCTCAAAATTGGCTGTGTTGCATTTATCTCAGTCTACAAGGCCATAAATTCTGCATTTGAAAGGTCATCGGCCTTATGGGCCAGGCAATTGAACAAAAACATGCAGTGAGACTCTTTTTATGTGGAAACAGAATAACCTACTCTTCTCTGGAGATGGTAGAGCTACTGTGGTGCCAGCTGCTGTTGATGTTGTGGAGGCAGTATGGTCTTGATGCTGTGGGTTAGGTATGGGTCAGTATCAGCATGTCAGTGGTGGTCTGTGGAGTCTGTGGTTGAAATGTCTGTTCTGTAAAGTTCTGATGTCAAAGGCTGCAGCTATTGCTGACAACGTTGACTCTGAGGTTCCACTATCTAAGCTTCTGCCACAGTCACTCTTTCAGATGGCAATCTTTGAAGGATTTATGGTGCATGTTATACACTTCTTATAGTCTTTGATCAATTCAACAATCCTTCCAAACCTCGCCAGATTTCCCAATTTTGTTACCTCACCTATACGACTCACAAAAAAATGGTACAGTCCCTAGTGAGTCGAACACAGTAAACAAAGACACCATTGGGATAATAAATTTTCTGTTTCTTCTTCTTTTTCTTGTTGTATAGATTCTTGTTGAAGATTATTTACAATTTGTTCTGACCATACTAAATTAAAAGAGTTCGAACGACCTTAGAATAAGAACATGAAAATAAGGTCACAAAAATGGTCCTGACTTCAAAAATTGGCACGACAAGGGGCCAATATCTGGACCATGGAACCACCACTAAAGAAAATCCAGAGTCCTGTATATTATACAATGGTGAATTAAACTATTGTTTCAGCAAAACCTGAAACAGCAATTATAATCCAAAGATGAGTTTAATATAAAAATTTGCGCTTTTCTCCAATTCTAATTCCAAAAGTATTTTTATAGGGCTTAATGTCCATCTAAAGGCAGACTCTAGGTGCATTATACAGAAAAAACACAGAAATTCTGAATCATTAACCTGAGACATAGCAATGGGCCAGTGCCACTGAGAAAACAGGGAAAAGGTAGAAATTAGGATTGGTATGCAAGGTGAGGAGTTTTCACCTTCTTTCTGAAAGAATAGAGAGAAGTGGCCGAATGTATATAATCAGGGAAATCATTCCAAATATTTGGAGCATCATAAGCAAAACAGAGGCCAAAATGCTTAGTAGACTTATACATTGAAGTGGCAAAGTGTGGGACCTCCAGCAGCATAACATCAGCTTGGCTTTTACATGTATTATAAACACTGTCTAGGTTTCAGGAAGGCACAAAATATTTTGGATAACCACTTTGTAGGAACTTGTACACCAGTAAGGCAGTCTTAAATATAGAACGATGGGCAACCAATTAATAGGCAACCAATTACTTACTTATCTTATTTTTTTTAAAATAACGATAACACTATATACGTACTATTTTTGAGAATATTAATAGAACCAAATTGATCGAAATTTTCTGTTACAAAAAAAAGCCTAAGTAAAACTGTGCAAAATGTAAAATACTTTCCTGAAATACACGTAAAAATGCATGCTAACATGACACGGCTGTGTCCGTGAATCTGATTGGCTAAGACACAAAAAATTCCTTCATAAAACCCCGCATAACCTTATGAGTTCTATTTTATCGCTCACAATGCTGCTCCACAAAAAGAAAACTTGAAGTAACAGCCTGGATTTTTTCATTAAATAAACAAATAATGGTAAATACGATATTCAGGGATTCTTACATTTGAAAATAGAATATACAGATATGAATGTTCTAAAGTTTATAGAAGCTTAACAAAGAAAAGGGTTATCTTATTTTGTGGCTGTTCCAATAATTTAACTGCACCCTTCGATAAAAAAATCTTTATAGAATATTCATATATTTTTGTACAAAATTGCTTCAAAACCAATTTTTATAAGATCTTTTTAAATATCATGTTAGAATAGAAATAGACAACTCCGAGCTCGGGGTTATAGGAGATTTTACAACGATTAGCGCATTAAAATCACTCAGGCTCCACCTTCGTGAGCCTAATATCACTAATTGTTGTAAAATCTCCTATAACCCCGAGCTCGGAGTTGTCTATTTCTATGTTCGAAAATACGTATATCACTACTTCAAACTTAGCTTCTACACAAAGATCAATCAGTGGGTGGAGCCAAGATTATCATCCACCACAAGCCGTACTTGACCCGTATAAGGGGATATACCAACAAATAAGAATTACATATCATTAAACAGTTGTTTTTATAGCTTTTTAAAAATCCATATAGAGATATTGCAAGTTAAAGATTGCAGTTTTTATATTAACTGGTCAGTCTAGAGAAAAAGTGCTGGAAAGTGGCTGGATTTCAGCCACAGTTAAAAACCACAGGGGTCACTCAAATTACTCTGAAGCATGCCTCCAGATCTTGTCAAAACAAACATAATACTTACACTCATACCAATGTACTTGTACAGAGGGTGGATTGTATTTGTTGTACTACTGATATACTGTAAATATAAAAGAGACTAGAAATCACTTGTAGAGTGCAAAGCCCCACCAGGCGCGGCATATCTGAAAATAATGGATTTTTTTTTTGTATCGTGAATGTTATCCAGATCTTTCCCAAAATTAAAACATTTCTTCCTTTGGTCAGACCTTACTCACATAAACAATTAGTGCCCATGAATGAGCTCTGTATCAGCTGACTGTGTTTTGGGTTTCAGAGTAGAAATGAAAGCAGAAAATTTTTATGTTTCTATACAGGACAGAATATCCTTTGGCTTATATATAAGAAAAATTTTATGTTTCTATACAGGACAGAACCATTCACAAATGACGTTACAATTTTAAATGATGATTCCTTTTAAGTTAATTACCAGGATATGTTAATATTTTTTAAAAGATTATAAGGAGTTATCAGAGCTATCTGGGCACAAGTAGTACAAGTAGTAAATTGATCGATAAAAAATTAGTGCTGAATAGAAAGTAGGTATTTAATCCTTGGAACTCAGGAAAATTAGGAAAATTTAAAAACAAAAGCTAATAGGTTAACAGCCATAACTGCCTTGATTAATAGACATGAGTGAGTAGGTATATTAAAAAAAGAGATGAAAATTATAGTTTTCAAAATAACCTAAAATCTGGACCTCAGAGCAATATCCCCAGTCGTCATTAACAGGATTTGAAGTTCTATCGACAGGATTTCAAATTCTGTTGACAGAACTTCAAATTCCTCCAAACTAATGAAACACAAGAATTGGAAGTTCTGTCGAAACAACTTCTAATTAGAAGTTTGGTTGAATTTGTAATTCTGTCAAATTTGAAGTTCTGTCATGTCATGTCATGTCATTTTATATATAAACATATAAAATTTGACTTGAGCTTTTTCTTCAAGGTCATTGGTTCTAATATCAACAGTTTGGCATTTTTGACATATTGTTGGATAATTACATTTAATAACTCTCTGCTACTGGTCATATGGGTTCAGAATGTCAAACAAACCTTTTGGAAATCATGGACTAGGAATCGTATGTAATGGTCAGATTTAACCTTTGACCCCTGCTTTAAGGTCAAAGTGTGTTTGCGAAAAGGCTTTGTGTCTTCTCCATTATTGGTTCTGGAATTTTGGAAAATGAAAACAGCCTATAAGAAGTCATGGGCTGTGAATTTTTAGAAGGATCAACTACTCCAAGGTCCTCTGTATTTAAGCGTCCCTTGCAGGACGCTTGTTTGTATTTAGGGGAGAGAGAGTGGGTCCACCAGCTTAGCCGGCTCCCGCATTCTTTATTGCTTTTAGCTCGGCAACCACTAGGCGGATTCTCTTCAAATTTAGCACATGTATGAAGTAGCCCTGTGAAAAGCATTTTTGAGTTAGAGTCCTGAAACGGAAATGTTGACGGACAGACACACGGACAAACGAACGGACGGAATTACACCAATTTCGAAAGCAACCCAGCTATGATGGTGATCTATCTCCCTGTCAAGTTTGAATTTGGTTGGACAAAGCATTTTCGAGTTAGAGTCCAGAAACAAAAATGTTGACGGACAGATAAATGGACAAAAAAACGGACAAACCAACAGACGGAATTACACCAATTTAAAAAACAACCTAGCTATGATGGTGATCTATCTCCCTGTCAAGTTTGAATTCGATTGGACAAAGCATTTTCGAGTTAGATTCCGGAAACGGAAATGTTGACGGACAGACAAAAAGACAAATGAACAGACGGAATTACACCAATTTCGACAGCAACCTAGCTATGATGATGATCTATCTCCCTGTCAAGTTTGAATTTGATCGGACAAAGTGTTTTCGAGTTAGAGTCCAAAAACGAAAATGTTGACGGACAGACAGACGTCAGAGCATCAATCTAATAGGCGGGTTGGTTACACACAACCCGCCTGAAAAGCGCTTCACCTATTCACATGAAATGTGGCAATTAGGTTCGCTATAGATGTCTGGAAATCATTAGCTTTTGGAAGTGATCTAATACAAAATGGCCAATTTTTTAATGATTAACTAAACGCCATCTTATCACTGAAAATGAAAAATCTTTAATATCTCAGAAACGGTGAAAGATAGAGTGATTTTGACAAAAGTTTTGACCCCCAGTGTATCCGCAGAGTCTACTGACGACTTTTCGCACAAATCATTTTCCCACCAATTTTGTCGGTCATCCTGAATTTCTGCATGAATTGCAAAAATGTATTTATCTCAGATATGGTTGGAGATAGAGCGATTTTTGCAAAATTTTTGACCCCCAGGTTATCTGCAGAGTCAACTACCGATTTTTTCAAAAATTGTTTTTTGCCATTTTTGGTGGCCATCTTGAATTTCTACGTAAAACACAAAAACAGAAAAAAAAACACATTCATCTATGAAACCTTGCATTTTGGATATAGTTATTTTACATCAATGGAAAAACATATTATACACAGGAAGATGTTCATTTCTACAAAATCATTAAAATACCCATTGGGACACTTTGTTTTTGCTGTGCAAAACCAATTTCTTTCTCTCTTCAGAAGTAATACTCTAGTTTTGGTTGCTATTGCAAATCAGCCCATGGCTGGGGTCGGCATGGCCAAGTAAGGGGCCTGCCATAGCAGTTGCTCTCAACCTTAACCATAACACTACTTCTATAGTTCATAGCCTCAATCCTAGACTTGACCTCAGGTCACCCAATCACAAACCAGGGCAAATTCCCCTTTTGGTGCCAGCTTGCCTTCTGTTCACTTTCAAACTGGACACCATTAAGTACACATCAAAAAATTTTTACCCACCCACCTCCCTTCCCACAACTTTCACTTAGGCTCCACCTAGCTTCGAGTTCACAATGAATGGGTTATAAGTAATCCTAATCACTTATCCATGTTGCAGGGCTTATCCCTCCTTCACCTAGGCAGGACCCGGCTGACCCGGGCACCCCCCTACCAACTGTGACTGAAGATCAGCATATAGTTCTTCATTTCGATTTCGAAGTTGAGCTTGACCCCTACAGGACTCACCCACCTGCAGGGGGGTCTCTGTGGATGGATGTGGCTCTACTGATTCTAGGGTTCTACTTTGCTCAGGCAGGACCCGGCTGACCCGGGCCCCCCCCCCTACCAAGTTTGGCTGAAGATCATTTTTCTTCTACTTTCGATTTCGAAGTCGAGCTGGACCCCCTCGGGACTTACCCACCTGAGGGGAGGTCTCTACGGATTGATGTGGCTTTACTGATCCAGGGTTAAAACCTAGAACCTGCTGTATAACAGCTTAAGGCTGGACCCGGCTGACCCGGTGTTCCCCCTCCAAAATTGACATTCATATCTACTCTGGTTATTGAATCAAGCTTCGAACCCAGAACTACTGATATTACAGCCTGATGGCTCTACCGATACATTCAGACTATGGTCCTATCTCACTAACGTAACTTCAACTGTGATAATTTCAAACCTAATGGTATTATTGTAACCACATGGTATCTCTGTGTAACCACATGGTATTTTATTGTAATCACATGTAACCACATGGCATGGAGTAGATTAGCATCAGTGTATCAGTGTATGTACACACAACACTGACAACTCAAGAAAATAGTTGAAAAGACAGTTTACTGCAAGTACCTTATACACCAACATATCTGTGTTATCCAATTAAAGAAAACACAAACTGGCAACTGACAGCAATAAAACTCAGTGGGGTATGACAGGGAGGGTCATGGGAAGGGGAATGAATTAAAGGAAAACTTTACACTTTTTCCCTAGACTGTGGTGCACATGCATGTTTTTCATAGCCTTTTTCACATTCTCTCATTTATTGTTGGATAATTGGAGTAAACATCCCTCATGAGACATATACTACAGAAAAATATATCACTCATGAAGATTAACAATATAATACTCATGCTGCTACGAAAGTACGAAAAAGTACTGGCGCCCCCATAGTTTTCTGGTTTTTTATCATATTATTTTCCATGAATGAAAACTGTAAACTTCGCCAATAACGCAAACTTCAACAACAATGCTGAAAACTTCGCCAACAATACTGTAAACTTCGCCAACAATGAAAATTTTGCCAATAATGAAAACTTTGCCAATAATGATGAGAAGTGTTGCTAAAAATAGTAACAAGCAGTACATTATAAAACATGGAATGGACCCTAATTTATTTCCAGATCGCAGTGCCTTATAAAAGTAGGAGCTCTGAGATACGGTCGGCAATCTGGAAATTTTTCAAACAGATTCATTCCTCATGGGCATCCCACCAGTTGCCAAGAAAACGTGCAATTGGGATTAGATATTTATTTATTAATCTATTAAAACATTGTAATGTAGTTGACTAGACACATGATTACAAAACATAGCAATTACTGAAGCTCTTTACAAATTGCTAAGAGCATTCTGTCCAAGTTCTAACATGTAATTATAATCCACTGAAAGATTTACTGAACATTACAATGTCTACTATTAACATTACTATTAGATTACTGCAAGCATTGGTAATGAAATAACTACAGTTTACTAAGCCGATGCGGGTAAGAAGATTAAGATTATTGTAAAGATTTACTCTAAGCATTGCCAAACAAAAGATTACATTTTACTGAGGCAATGCTGATTAAAGTAAAATTGGCAACATTACTGCAAGTTATGTTTGCAATCTACAATTTTGCATTAAAGCAAGGGAAGCCCAATGAGAAACCAGTTGTGCCAAGGTGTACCCCCTAGTCCCAAAGCCAAAGTAGAAACTGGGGAGGTGAAGATATGTGACCTCCAGCAATGTTACCCAAACTGTTGGCAAAGCCAGAGAACTAGCAAATTTGGAAATGAAATTTAGACAGGGGGGGTCAAAGCCACTGCAAAATTGGCATTTTTTTTTTCGTGAGGAAAAAGAAATAGTCTATGAACATTGAAGATGTAAATTATAGTGTAATGGCTATATAGAAGGGTTTGAGAATCATCAGACTGTGCAGTTTACAGTATGAAGAGGTTCCATATAGAAGAGGTTCAGATGCACATAGAATGCAATAAGCATAATCACACAGATCTCAGATCAAATGCAAACATGAGTTCCAAATAAACATGTGCAAGCCGGGGCACAGCAAATGCGAGTTTTGCTGTGTCCAGGAATAGCTCATATGAGAATCCGATGGACAGCCTGCAAGGTATGCTGTGCACAAAAGCATTAAATCCAATGTCACATAGTAAACTAACAAGAACAAGGGAAGTGCCATAAAATGTTGCTAAAAATAGAAACAATCGGTACATTATAAAACATGGAATGGACCCTGATTTATTTCCAGATTGTAGTGCCTTATAAAAGTAGGAGCTCTGAATTGCAGCCATCAATTTTGAAAGATTTTTAAACAGATATTTTCACAAACAAGTTAAACCAATTCAATACACTGTTCACATACTAGCGGAGATGCATTTACATAGCAAACATTTATTCTATTAGATTCTAATTAAGAAATTAATTTGGTGACAAGGAATGCTTGAGTTTCATAAACTGTGTATGCTTGAGCCACACCCCTTCTGTGATTGTCTGACATTTTAGCCAATCAGAGGGGAGGTGCGGTAAAAGACAAAGTTAACATTGTTGTTGGCAAAGTTTACATTATTGGCAAAGTTTTCATTATTGGTGAAGTTTTCATTGTTGTTGGCGAAGTTTACATTATTGGTGGAATTCACATTGTTCTAGACAACAGAACAAAAACAGATATTGTAATGGAGGAGGGAAAATATAGATGTGTGATCAACATACATTTATATTTTATTTATACATTGTACAAAACAACAATCAGAAGTAAAATTATTATGATGTATATTTTGTGATTAATCATGGTCCTGTGTCTTATTACGGAAATCACTAATTCGATAAAGAATAATTAATATTCCCCATTTAAACATTTAAAAGAAATCATAATAAATAAAGCACTATACTAATATTGAAGTGGATTTCCTTTAAATATAATGCTTAACTAAAAGCAAGGAAATGAGATACCCAAACTCACCACTAAAAGTATAATATTAGCAACACCAATAGTCCGACCCCCAACTAAATTGACTGAATAAATTACAGTAAAATTAGTAAAAACAGATCTAATAATCAAAAACATGAATATTAAGACTGCAACTTTCCTGGCCCCCAGTCTCCCTACTAGAAAACTCTGAAGCCTCAAACAAGTAAACATGCAAAACCAGTTTAGAACCAGTTCACAGGTTCAGAGCAGGTACAGAACAGGTACAAACAGGGGTACAACCTGAAACCCAAAAAAGTACTTCAGGGAGTCCAGATGCAGGTAATTTATAGCCTCTGATGAGACTGACCTCAGTATTTAGCAGTCGAAATACAATTGACACAGAGTTTATTATATAAGGCATATATATATTTTATTCAGCCTAGTCTGTCTATAAGCAGGAAGTAGATTTTATTGGTAAATTTACATTGTTGTTGGCGAAGTTTTCATTGTTGTTGGCGAAGTTTTCATTATTGGTGAAGTTTACATTGTTGTTGGTGAAGTTTTCATTGTTGTTGACAAAGGTTACACTGAATCATTAGGTGTCCAATTTTAGAGTCAGTTCAACTTATGAATGGCTATAGTTAAAGTTAGGATGCTAAGTTGGCAGTCAATTTATACTGGGCTAACTCAACTTAAGATTGTAAATTTAAATGATGATAAAGGTTATAGGTCTAATTTACCCACCTAGGGCTAACCAAACTTTAGATTGTCAATTTAAATGATATCTGGCAAAAATATAATGGACTACAGTATTGAATATGACAATAATGAACTGCCTTAGAGTTTGTCCTGAGATGGAGATTAAACACTATAAATGTTAAATTGAATTAAATGAGGTTATAGGTCTTAGGAAGGCTTAAAAATACTTTTTACAGGATTCTGCTATCACAGCTGCAAATGCTTTGGTCAGCAGCAGACTCGACTATTGCAATGCTCTCTTTAGAGATTTTTAAGATCATACCTCTAGAACTAGCACTGAATTGAGAATAGTCTTGCCAGGGTGATGACAATTTGTTGCAAAGTTTGTGCATTGCTGCACAACTGGCTCTTCTAACTGCCACTCCAGTCATTTTCTACAGTCTCGCCAGTTTTTGTTTAGGGTGTGTCGGTAAAAGTTGTGGCTTGTTGGTTAAATTTAGGGCTTGTCCTAGAGGGTTTCCGGCCAGTCGGGAACAAATCCATTCCGAACCTGTTAGAGTTTGGCAAAAGTAGCGAGGCTGGTCGATTTTCCTTAAGACTTATAGGGCTGTTAAACTAGGGCTATTTTCTGTAAAATATCTATCTGTAAAATAATTGTAATTTGTGCTTTATTCAAATGAGGAATCTCAGATGAATTTGATAGTACCTAACAAATGATGATGCTCTTATGGCTGTCAATGCTTTTATAGGAAGTAGGCTTGACTACTGTAACTCTTTCTTTAGGAGTTTCTCTGCTGCTGGTTTACACAAGTTAAGTACATTCAGAATAGTCTTGCTACAATTGACTGTAAAGAGACAAAGTATCCTCATATTACCCCATAATAAAGGCCATGCACTGGTTACCCATTCAGCAATGCTCTGTTTTTAAATGGCCCTTTGGCAAAGTTACGGCATTGTTGATGAAGTTTTCATTGTTAATGGAGTTTTCATTGTTGGTGAAGTTTTCATTATTGAAGAAGTTTTTATTGTTGGTGAAGTTTTCATTATTGGTGAAGTTTTCATTATTGTTGGCAAAGTTTTCATTGTTGGCAAAGTTTACAGTATTGTTGGCGAAGTTCTCATGCTTGGCGAAGTTTTCATTATTGGCTAAGTTTACAGCATTGTTGGTGTACTTCTCGTTGTTGGCAAAGTTTTCATTATTGGTGAAGTTTTCATTGTTATTGGTGAAATTTTCATTGTTGTTGCCAAAGTTTTTATTATTGTTGGCGAAGTTTTCATTGTTGATGGAGTTTTCATTGTTGGTGAAGTTTTCCTTATTGTTGGTGAAGTTCTCATTGTTGTTGGCAAAGTTTTCATTGTTGGTGGAGTTTCATTATTGGTGAAGTTTGCATTGTTGGTGAAGTTTACATAGTTGTTGGTGAAGTTCTCATTGTTGTTGGTGAAGTGTTTATTATTGTTGGTGAAGTTTTTGTTATTGTTGGCGAAGTTTACATTATTGTTAGTGAAGTTTACATTGTTGTTGGTGAAGCTTTCATTGTTGTACAGAGTACAAAGTTTGCAGCGAAAATAATATGAGGGATTTTGAAATGCTATGGTGGCGCCAATATACTCTTTCGTATGCCACACACTCATATAATATTGTTATCTTCATTCGAGAATTCTGTACATGTCATTCCGAAAGTTTTCCTATTGTACGACCATTTGCATCTGCGCCATTCTGTGTAATGTCAGGATGACGATTTCAGTTAACAATGTCCATTTTAATCAACGTCCACACGGATTATTACTAAATTATCAGTGTTGTAGTTTGAGACAAATTAATCTTTTGAATTTACAAATCATATGTTTCAGTTCTATAAAGTACATAATCTGCATATGGGAGTCTATAGCGGTCGAGAATTTATTTATTTGGGGTTTTACGTCGCTTTTAATACTGTACAGGTCATATCACGATGGGTAGTTGGAAGGGCAGAGAAAACCAGTACATACAGTTCATTAGGGTTCTGTACTGTAAACTGCCGACCAACGGCAAGCAACTACCAGCTTTGCCACTTGAGGCCGTGCCAGGAATCGAACCCCGGCCTCAGAGGTGGGAGGTGAGAGTTTACCACCACTCTGCCACCGTGGCCCCCTATAGCGGTTGAGAAATGGCTTGTAGATTCTACATACATGCCATTGAAGTACTGACTACAGTAACCAGTTATACACTTATTGTGAAAGTTACCTGTGATAGGAGACTCTATGGACACTGGAGTGCTAGTTGGACACTTCTGGAATCCAGGCAGTCATTTAAATACGCTGTAGAGCAGTACAGATGACGACGTCTGCAGAAAGCACCCAATTCTTTGGAACACAAACAACACTCAAAGAATACTAAAATGCGTATTCAACGACAGCCGTACTGACGGCCGGAACTCCCGTAAACCCTGGAAATCTCCGTGATTTACTACACTATCTCCCCTTAAATTTTTAGGAGAGATACTAATTCTAAATGGCACTAATATTCTACCTAGGACTACATGCTATGATTAAATTAACAACACCTAGGACTACAGGTTAACACTAAATTTGAAAAGTGTTAGTAAGTGCTAAATATACTTTTTAAGAGACATGCTAATTCTTATGACTCTAAACTTTACATTTCTTTTGACCATGCAATAACATTTACATCCATTTAATATTTCAAAGTAAATATAGAATACTCACAGATTATCTTCAAGACCTCTGTAAATTAATGTTCCTACTACAAATTACAAAGATTCACATAAATGTACAAGCACATAATAATGATATACATATCCAACAATCAGATCATATATTGGAAAATAACAATGCTTGTTTTACATTGATCTTATGTCTTTGTGACCAACAGAATCACAAGAAGAATATGACCAACTGATCACCAGACAATTACTCTATGTGTAACATACTGTAACAACTAAATACCACCGTATACATTCCTAACCACAATGTAATATGTTACTAGTCCAAGTGACCATTATAATGAAAGACGTGTAAACAACAACACATTGAGACATGTAATAATAAACATATGTCTTCATAATAACCCTATTTACAAACTGTTGATTTAGCCACAATGGCAAACCAACAGATTCTAACTCAAACAATAAATAACTACCATTAACCTGGTGACTTAATAACTAAAATCTCCCTATCATTGAATTCTGTATAATCTACTTGTATTCACAGTGGTCCTACTTAAAACCTGCTCCCATGACATCCCTAACACAAAAGTGACCTCTTTAGCCACCTCACAAACCAGACCATGATGACTCGCCGCACCCTTTCGATAAGAGAGATAAGGTGAATCACTCTCCAAGACAAATCTGTCTAACTGGAAATGGCAAACCACATCCACTGTTTGGCACCTATAGTCAAACTTTGGTGCTAAACCAAAACAACAATTTGGGAACAGATCAACCCATTCTTTTGCCTCATCCAAACTCCCTACAAAACAATGCAAATGAATGGGATGGTATTTTGGCAAAATCTTCTTCAATATACTATGACAATCCTTCCCTGCTTGATTTTCAAGATCTTTCCCTGCAATGAATAACCAAAACCTTGTTATGAACAACAGCAAGGGGTACTAATGTTCTCAGCAAGACCCTCTGAGCTCCCCCATGAATATTCCGGATTGGTATAGTCCAATAGTCCAACCCAATCACACCAAGACCCACGACTCGGGAACCTTTGAGTAGCTCATACAGCCTGCTATAGTGCCAAGTTTCAAAAGTTGTTGCCAACCTAGGATGAAAACCCACAGAAAACCACAGCCTATCATCCTGAATGGTATAACCATTTTCCCACTGAGCTGGAAAACACAAGTTACCAATCAATGAGCTGAACTCAACATTACAATTCACCCTTCTTTCTACTTTGTCTAGAGTTGACATTTGAACTCCTTCAACAACATTTCAGGGTGGAAATGGGAATCTGAAGCTAACATTGGAAGATACACACTTTATGACCCCTCAACTTCCCTTAATAAAACTTGGCGATCAGAACTGAGTAACACAAGGAGATTACAAATTGTTCGCCAATGTAACAATTCTTGTAAATCACTAACTGACATGCTTGGAATCTCAGTTGCAAGAACACTAGAAACATGTTTAATTTTGTCAACAATAACATGCTCTTGAGTTGTCAACAAATCTTTCTGCTTAACCAGGACAATCAATGCTAAACAATCTACAACGTTCAGTTCTGTACAGAAAAACTGTAACACATTCCTGTACACACTCAACAGTACATTTCCTTCAATGTGATTCTCATCAAGAGCTTTTGGGAAATGAGTTCGTATGGCATGTGTTTTCACAACCTTAGCTCGCACATCACAAATAGGACAAGGGTGTGATTTCTTAAACCCTACCTTCACAGGTATGGGCCATCCTATCAGTTCAGCATCTACTCGGTTACTGAGCTCTTTCAATGGCTGTTGTACATCACAGGGATAGCCATGAAAATGGAAACAAATTAGAACTACAGCTTATGTGGATCTATATTTGAGCAGACCCACATGTATAAAATAAACTGGTTTATATTACACATCTGACCCTGAAAGTAAATATTACAATTATTGTAGATCTACTTGCTGCAGACCCACCCTTTAAAAATACATCAAGCAATAACTGTAATGAACTTAATTATTTAACTACTTCTTAAACTTGACTTATATCTCAAAATCGTCAAATCGGGCTGGAGTTCTTATTTTCCGCCCTCTCTTAGTTTGCTTTTCAGTCATTTTTTCTTCAAACAATTATGGAATGCCCTCCATATCCACTTCAGTGTCAATTTCAGCTTCTAGTTTATCATCATTAGCTTTTGCTGAATTATCACTGAGGCCATCTTCTCCAGAAATGAGATCTTCTTGCTTTTTATGATCATTCTCATCTTCATCACTATTGTCATTTGTATTAATACCGTCATTTTCAAGTAATTTATTTCTCTGTCGAGTAACCCATGCAGGGACTTCTCTGTCTGAACACAGTTTTAGTCGGTCATGATGGACTATTCGGGGCTCCTTTGTATTTTTAATTTGATACAAAACTGGACTCAGTATTTTTGTGATTATGTATGGGCCTTTCCATGCCTTCTTTAGTTTATTACTTTGACCGACTTTAATAGCTGAATCAATTTCATACACTAGGTCTCCTAGAGAATAAGTTCTTTGATTCAGTTTCATGTCATAATCTCTTTTCTGTCTTTCTTGGTAACTCTTAATGTTTGTTCGTGCATAATCATGGCATTTGGTGAGAGTTTGCTGTAATCCATCGACATCATTTTCTGGTTCCTGTTCTTCAGACCCCAGTTCCGCCATACCCAACATTATGTCAACTGGCATATTCAGCTCTCTGCCCAGCATTAGCATATTTGAGGTGTAGCCTGTTTGTCTATTGACAATACTTCTGATGGCAGATGTCAAAATTGGCAAACTTTCATCCCATATTTGGTGTTCTTTTTCCACAAAACATTTGTCATTTGTAGGAGGGTCCTGTTATACCGTTCAATCTGACCATTGGAGGAGGGGTGATATGACGTTGTTCTTGTCTTATTGATATGCAATAACTTGCAAAGACTTTGCATTAAACAGCCATCAAAGTTTTTTCCTTGGTCGGTGTGCAGATAAATAGGAACCCCAAATCTTGAGAAAAAATCATTCATGCAGGCATTAGCGATAGTTTCTGCAGTTTGATTTGGTATTGGGATTGCTTCAATCCATTTGGTAAACTGGTCAATGATCATCAAAATGTAAGCATTGCCTTTTTTGCTTTTTGTAAATGGGCCCAAGATATCCATATGAACCCTTTCCATTGGGTATCCAGAATGGTATCTTTTTAGTCCTGCTTTCGCTTTCCTGTTTGCCTTTTTATTTCTGGCACAAATGCCACAGGATGTTACATACTGTTCTATGTTGTGAGACATTTTATACCAAATATAATTCTTTCTTATATTTTCTTTGGTATTTGTTACGCCAGTATGTCCTGCCATAAGTGAGTCATGATACCCTTTAAGTACCTCCTTTTTAAGAACATTGGGTAACATGAGTAACAATTTGCTGTCACTGTTGTTGTGCCAATTATAAAACAAGACACCATTTTTCATTGTAAGCAGAGCGATATTCAGCCAGAAATGCTTCACAGCTGGCCCTTGTGTCATTATTTCATTTTCAGTTGGTTCATTTGGTTCTTCTTTCCATCTTATGAGTTGAAGCAATGTTGGATCCTTTAATTGCATATCTCTCAATTCTTCAGCAGTATATCTCTCGATGAGCTGTTCATCACTGTTAAACCCAGTTCCCACTGATCGAATTGATAATGGAACTACATTGTCAACTTCGTCTTCAAATCTGTTCCATTGTGAATGGGCCCTTTGGCAGTATTTACATCCACCACAAGGAAGTGATTTGACATGTTTTCCACTTTCATAATGGTCACAGTATTCAAGTTCATCTGGAATTCTAGACAGTCCATCAGCGTTTCCATGTTTATTTCCTGATCTGTGGACAATTTCCATGTCATACTGGCTTATTTCTTCTAGCCATCGGGATAACTGACCTTCAATGTTTTTGAACTTCATCAGCCAAATTAAACTGTTATGATCGGTTCGGAGTAGAAACCTTCGACCTAATAGGTAATGACGATACTGTCTGGTGAAATGAATAACTGACAATAACTCCTTGCGTGTAGTGCAGTAACGTCTTTGAGCTGGTGTTAACACAAAGCTTCCAAAACTAAGTACTTTCTCAACTCCATTATGAACTTGAGATAATACACCACCTATAGCTTTATCTGATGCATCAGTGTCCAGTATGAAGAGATCATTCTGATTTGGAAATGCTAATGTAGGTGCCCCAATCAGTCTTTGTTTTAACTGATTAAAATCTTGCTCATTTTGTGCACTCCACTGGAATACAGCTTTGCATCCTGTAAATTGTACAAACTGGCTGATAAATCAGCAAAATGATGGATGTGATCCCTGTAGTAGTTTGCAAATCCCAAAAAAGATTCAACATCTCTAACAGATTTAGGAACAGGCCAATTAGCTCTTTTTTCTGTGGCCTCTTGGGTCATGGACAATCCATTCTGGCCTACCAGCCTACCTAAGAATATGACTTCAGTTTGAAAGAGCATACATTTTCGTGGTTTGAGTTTAAGATTGAATTTTTGAAATGTGGAAAGAGTTTCCCTAATATTTGACAAATGATGTTTGAAATTTCTGCCTATGTTAAAAATATCATCCAAATATGCCAGAACTTGATTCCACTGAAGTTCTTGAAGTACTAAGGATATAGCTTGCATAAAAGTAGCTGGGGCATTGGTAAGACCGAAGGGCATACGCTGGTATTCAAATAAACCATATTTTGTAATGAATGCTGTCTTGTGGCGGTCTTCTTTTTCAACTTCAATTTGCCAGTAACCAGAACACACATCAACTGTAGACATATATTCTAAATTGGAGAACATCTCTTCACAATGTGAAAATGAAGGTACTGGCCAGGTTTGTTTTGTAGTTCTGTCATTTACAGCTCTGTAGTCAATGCACCAACGTACTGAACCATCTTTCTTACGAACCAGCACAGGTGCAGATGCCCACTCAGATGTAGATGGTGTGACCACTCCACATTCCAGCATTGATTTTAGGTGCTTTTTTCTTTCTCTTGGAATCCGATTGGTGTTCATTGCATTCTTTGCTTGACTGGTGCTGCATTTCCTGTGTTAATCTTGTGTTTAATTGCTGTGAAACACCTTAAATCAGTGTCACTACTTGCAAAAGCATCCTTATATTCTAATAGCAGTTTAGCGAATTGCTCTGCTTCCTGATCAGATATATGTGTGCATGATATTTTAAACATTTCTCTCAAGTATGATGGAAGCTCCTCATACAATTGCTGTTTGCTTTCGGTATCAGCATCATCTCGGCCAGTCGTATTTGGTTCACTTAAATCTGTTTGAATGTTTTTACAGATCGAACCATGTGGTTTGTTTCAGATTCAGGTAATAACTCAGCTTCAGTACAACTGCCAATAATCGTGTTCTGTTTTAATGTACAGAACTTATCGGACGAGTTCCACAAACAAATGGTATTTCATTTGTACTTCTAACCTGTACAATAGTATGTGACGCAATGAATTTGCTGGAAGTAGTTGGACTGAAACTACACATTTCCAGGTGATCATTTTCCACAATTCCATATTGTACTTTCATGGTATGTGGCGGCAGCACTAGTCATTTCTTTAGTCTTACTCTGCTCACTTGGTGTTGTGCTCCATCAGTGTTTATTTTTAGTAGTGCAGGTATTACCTCATTGTATAATGTTACTTCATTTCTGTGTAGATTAACTATGCCCTGTTTTGCTTTCAAAAAATCAAGCCCTAATATGACCTCATCTGCAATGTTGGCTACGTATATATTCCATGGATAGCATTTGCTGCCAATCTTGATGTCAACTGATTTCAGTAATTTAGCTGGTATCATATTCTTGGCTGTTTGATCTTTTAAATTGACATGTTCAATCACATCGGATGGAGATTTTAATATTTGATATAATTCTTCATTTATTACAGTTACTTGGGCTGCTGTATCAATCACTGCTTGGCATGGTATATCACCTATATTTGCTGGTATGATCAAAGTCCATCCTTCACTTTTACTATTCATGGTCACTTCCCTCAAGTTGGTTTTATCTTTTGTTCCTTTTTTTCGTACATTTGTTTCTTCCCCTGATCATAAATTTTACTTTCACTATTGGAGCTGTGAGCCAATTTAATCTTTGCACCCTTTAAGGAATGCATCCACAGCCAAAATTTCAATATCATCCTCTTTGAAATTGCAGTATGCCCCAGTTGCCAATTTCCATGTCCTTCTTGAGTACTCCTCAATGGACTCCTCTTGTCCTTGTTTCAGATCTTGTATCTTCCGCCTTACCACAGCCTGGGAATCCTTTTGGCCAATTGCAGAAGTCATTTTGTCCTTGAGACGCAGGAAGTCACCACGCATGTATTCAGACAATGGCGAGAAATAGTCTAATGTGTCATCCAAAAAACTTTCTCCCAGTCTGTTTAATTTTTCCTCTTCGTCCCATCCATAGTGCTTGGCCACACGTTCGAATTGGAATATAAAAGTATTCCAGTTCTTTGTCCCATCGAAAGTTGGCAATTTGGAAGCCGGTGGGCCATAGTTATGGGATACATTTCTGGCTTTTTCGTCCTTTCCCAATGAAGGACCTCCCAGCAGATGATTTTCTCAGTATGGGTGATAAACATTATTGTCAACATATCCTTTGCTGAGCACTGAGGTAGATGGAACTGTCACTGGTGAAGCAGTATACGGCGAGGCTTCCTTTTGTTCTAGTGCCTCAACACGATCTGTCAGATTTTCTAATTTGTCGCTAATACCACCAATAGTCATTTGCAACTTCTCCATGCAGTGGAATAATTTAGACAGATCTCCCCGTATATCTTTTTCTATGTTTGGTGTCGTATCTATTTGACCATCTTGATCATCTGACACATCACATATAGCAGGCTCTCCCAAATAAAAATTTCCCTCGTTTTCTTTCCAAACTGAATTTGGAATTTGGGATATTTCTAGTAAGGCCTCCATGGACAAACACCCATCACATTCATCGCGCTTCTTCAGGATGTACCTTGCATGAGACTGTCCAACATTGGTCAATGTGCGCAACTCATCAAATGTTGCTGTATTGATGTTCATTTTTGATTTTAGTATGTACAAATCTTTTTTTTTTTTAAACACCAAAGAACAGAGTATATACTTTTTCAAATATGAATACAAGTGAAAACAAATCTTATGAAGTTATCATAAAAGATGGCCAATTGTATATGAAAGTGAAAAGTAAACAAATCTCAATTATTTTAAATTATGTACAAAATTTATAAACTCAACTTTTTAGGGTGGGGGGTTTGTTGTTAAATACTATAAAATTAAATGTAGAAGTTTGCAAATTTCAAAATTATTTCACAAGGGTGGGGGGAGCAAAGGTGGGGAGTAGGTACAATTATGTTAAGTAATATAAAGTATATGTAAAGTACTCGTAACTTTTCAAAATATGTCACAATGTTCAGTGAACGGGGAGGGAGAAGGTTACAGTTACCAATAATTTAAAATACTTCAGAATTGAATGTAAAGATCTAGAAAACTACAACTTTCTAGGTCAAGATTAATTAATTATACAAATTAAAATATTATGAAGTTATCATAAATATTGTGTAAAATATGTATGCACTAGTTAAATAACACAACAATATTGTGAGGCTTTCACAAAATTGTTCAAAATATGTAAATCACAACAGGTTTTGTTATGAAATACAACACAAACAAAATATACAAAATAACTCAATAATGTGAGGTTATCACAATATTGTTCAAAAGTTAAAATGATCTGTCAATAGTATATCACAACAGGTTTTGTTATGGTATACGGTCAGGTAATCACTAAACAGTAGTCACTAAATTAAAATTAAATGTAACAATTTAGAAATTTGGTTAACAATTTATTTAAAATTTTGCCAAATAAATAAATAAAATGCTGAACTTGTAATAAATCAGTTGCAGTATGTTTCTTAAATCATCAAAATAACAATTAATCGTAATTGCCACAAGTTGTGTATCAACCAGCAAAATTCACGACAATAATTGCAATGTCAAATTATGACTAAAATGACACAAAAATTATCATAAACTAGTTAAAATACCATTACAACCACTTTATGTTATGTTATTAATGACAGGAAAACAACTAAAACTAATTTAACTAAAGTTTAAGCCAAATTTGTTAAAGTTGGTTAATGGAATTTTTTTTAATGATACAAACACCAACTTTCTTAAAAATGCTGATAAAAATTTCAAAATGGTACCAAAATGTGCCTAATACTCTAAAACTAAATAAATATGCTGTTATTTGTTGTTAACTTTAATCAAAACACTAAAATTTTAAATTTCACCAACTTCCAGGATCAGCTAGCTGTCAACTGCCAAAATTTGAATTCTGTCAGGGCCTCACCTCAACTTCAAATTCTTTGACTTCTGACACCACTATTGTGAAAGTTACCTGTGACAGGAGACAGTAGAGAGTTTAAGATACAAGTACACGTCGCGACGTGTGCTGCAAAGAGAACGTATGACGTCATCTTTGGCGTTTTTATCAAACTCCGTACGTCAAGCTACAAGTTCACAACGTGAAAAACTAGTTCTACAAGTAAAAACAAAACGTGAGGGTTTATCTCAACTTTATACTATTAAATCTTCATTTTCTATAATCAACTGTTAAGCAATAATATATTCAAGTATCTTACATTATATTTATGTTGCTAAAATGTAGTTTTAGACATAAAATACACTTGATAACACTGTTTTTAAAAAGCCTGTAGCTTTTGCCATATGCAACAGATTAGGGACGGACTATTCCTTATCATGCTATATTGTATTTACCTTTGTGGTAAGTTTAAGAAAAAACAAAACTTGAAATTAAATAGTTTATGTATACATTGGCCATTTATGTATTTAATCTTTATTATTTTATTTTACAAGCACAGCAACTGTTGAGAAAGTTTACATATTACATTAATTGAATCATAATTCATGATGAAGTAAAAAACAGTCCATCCCTCTACCATACATTCCTTGCAGTGAAATTCACTCCATTTCCAAGCATAAATAACCAAATGGGGAGGGGAGCATGACATCACGTAGTACTTGTATCTTAAACCAAAAATGACATACGGGAACGTCTACGTATACTTATAGATTTTGCAGTACACGTAATTTCCAAAACGTGTATCTTAAACTCTCTAGAATATATGGACACTGGAGTGTTAGTTGGACAGGCAGTCATTTAAATACGCTGTCAGTGTAGAGCATTACAGATGACCACATCTGCAGACAACACTCGAAGAAGGTTGCGTATTCAACGACAGCCGTACTGACGGCCGGAACTCCCGTAAACCCCGGAAATCTCCGTCATTCACTACACACTCACAGTGCGCACTTGTATTACATCAGTCCATTGTTATGTGAGGTTTTATCACTCGGTTTCGATTTATGGTCAAGTCTGACATGAATTTAGGGACAAATGAAGATACAACATACAATTTAAACTGTGACTTCGGAAAATCGAGTCGTTAAACATTCAAATATGTATATACGTATGGTATAATTTAACAAAACAAACCGGCACATGTGGTTATGTCTAATGTGGTTATACTATACCATGACATCATAAGTGGGTGTTTTGTTGTTTTTGAAAAATATTGCATGAGGTCGTCCACCATTTGTAACAGAGATGTACGAAGCCCATGCTATTTATCTTTTTAAAGAGATAACTACATCATGTTTTCTACTCTCAGTAAAAAGAATGGAGATAATCAAAACCAAAGCAGTGGGAATAATCTAAGCTTTGCTTTGGTCTCCAATAATGAGCTCCTCAATAGCACTAGACAGGGTACTTCCAGTCTGCGAAACAGGAATTGGACCCAAAGCTTTTCGGATCAAACTCCTATTGGTACTTTTTCTTTGAGAGATATTGTGCAACCAGAAGTAAGGATCCATGGCTTTGAAACAGAGAGTTCAAGGTTAGCAACCTTCCAGAATTGGCCAGTGGAAAGAATAGTGCAGGCAAGTGCAGTTGCCCACTCCGGTATGATAGCCACAGGGAATTTTGACCGGGCAAAATGTGTATTTTGCCTTGGTTCTATGTACAATTGGGAAGAGGGAGATGATCCCCTTCAAGAACACGTCAAGCACTTTACAAAATGTGCTTATCTTGGATATCTTGTAAAATTAGCTTTATACACAAATGTGGATATCATCTTGGAATTACCCGACAGTACCTTAACAGTCAGTTTCGTGTCCGAAAATTGGTTGGATTTGGACACAGTTAAAATTGTCAGAAGGCTCGGTTACACAGAAGAGTTGATTTTAAAAGCAAAGGTTACTTTCCTGAGCAAGCAAGATAAGCCTGTGATGAAGAAGCATTTTTCCTCAGAACTCCTAGATATTTTGGTAGGACTTGAGAAAGTAATTGAAGAAGAGGAAAAGTTGGAGAAGCAACAAAGGTTTGCATCAGCATATGGTGTGAACCCAAAGGAACTGGTCACGGAAACTGGAAATAGGTCTCAGACTCCACTCCTTCACCCCTCACTACCTCTACATCAAGGAAACTCTGACAGATTGGTAACTCTGTCTCCTACAGAAAGGAGTGTAGTGTCCAACATTCCACAAAATACCAATAATTTGTATGAACATATTTCTGTGACACACCTGCCTACCTCAGATGTTCCAACCAACAGAAACAGAAGCCAACATGCAATTGAAGCAATGGCGAGAGAATTGACAATTAGTGTGGAAAGATCAGTCAACAATGAACCAATTTCTCTTCAAGGAAGAACAAATATGAATTCTGGTAAATATGCAACCATTGACAACACCTGGTTAATTTTCATTTTTTTTCTTGACTAAAAGTTTTAATTTCCCCATTATCATCATTTTCGGTATTTGCCTTGGGGTAATAATAAATTGGGTGTATGTTTTTTCCAATAACTCATGCAAAAGTGGGTACAAGATCACATGTTCCATCAATTATGGGTAAAGATTACTAAAGAATGGTATTACCATAAACACTGATTATTGTCACATAAAGGTTTAGGAAATCCTAAATATATGTCTATAAATATGACTATGGGTTAAAGATTCCAAACACACTAGTCGGTCAAGTGTACATGTACAATATAGACCGCTGACTGTTACCAACTCTTAACTCTCCCATACTTCCCTTATCACAAGGGTGACAGACAGTCAAGTGGCTTCAGAACCAAGTGATCCAGCAAGGTCAGTTCATCCCTTATTCCATATTCGCGAGTTTTAGTTCCCACCAGCCTGATTTGGTTGAAAGAAAAATTGTGTTGCCCTATCTTTATATTTGTGAAGATGAGGAGCATAATCATTGCAGTTGTAGGCCATATCACATTTCAGATATGTTTCAGAGTCTTTGGGAGAGAGTCATTTTCCTCAAAACAGCTTCGTGTCCAAACATTGTTCTATCCAACAGAGATCATGACTTTTTTGGTGTTAAGAGTTATCTCCTTGAAACATGGTGATCAGGGACAGATATGAAGACTTTCCTTTGACTGTATAACTTATCTTTCTGGTCATAATACAGGAGTTCATTTGGTATCTTAATGGTAACAGTGGAATTAGGTTGTCACTGGTAAATTTCTTTCAGCTCTTACACAATCGTTTTCTTTCAGGTTCTGAATCTGGACCCCAGTCAACACAAAATGGCAACGTGTCAAGACATAAGCAGTTACAAGAGGCCAAAATGGAAAACTTACGTCTGAAGAGTATGAATAAATGTCATCTGTGTTGGCGGGATGCAGATGTTCTCTTCATACCTTGCCGTCATATAACAAGCTGTCAGAGGTGCAGAAAAAAGCTTAAAAAATGTAATAAATGTGATGCAGAAATTCTAGGAATTATCAAGGTTTATGTATGAGAAAGATGCCAATATGTTGCTTGTCAGAATCATAATGTTATGATTTCCCCGAAATGATTTTATGGCAAGAATTGATGTAAAGTTTTGCTCTACTGGGATAAGGTATTTTACCGGAAGAGGTGTGATTCGTAGCTCTTGTGTAGAAAAATCATCCATCTGGGAAAGCTCATGCACTCTTTTATTAGGCTAAATTCCTTAATTTATTTGATTATTGAAAAAACTTATCTGGCACAATGTGTGCCTTTGTTTACATATTAGTTTTGGTTGTTTGAGATGGGTGTAAATTTTAAGACCCTTGCCTTGCAAATCTCAGTGTGGCTTAAGCATCATATTTAATAGAGGAATGAATTATGTTAATGTTTCGCCGACCTCTCAACATAGGATTTTTAACTACTGACATGGCTACACCTAATATTTCTAACTTGAAAACCTTTTCAGAGTTTCTTAGTGTAACAAGGTTGTTTGGTATTCACCTGTGTCCCACATGTGGGTTCTTATTCATGAAAATTGTCAATCAAATATGGTCCCTACGATATGGGGTTTAAAGCAGATTTCATTCACTAATGTTAATTTGGAGTTTATACTTTCATAGATTGTGGTTTGAAATCTCAGTCCAGTTGTCAGTTGGGAAAAGGTTTTTATTATTCTTGTTTTGCTTGTGTATATATCCAGTATGTTCTATATGTTGCACAAAAAAGGGGAACAGCACAAAGGTAAAAAAAAAAATGTTCAACTAAAAACTTAAAAAAACTGCACAATTAAATCTCTCAAAAATGTGTCAACCTGTAGAAGTTGATTTTACAAACCAAACCCTCTATTTTGTTCCTTTTTTCTGGATTGGCAGAAATGCACATACAGTACAATCTCGATTATCCGGCCTTCTATTATCTGAAACTCCGGATTAACCAAACTGAAACCTTGTCTCCCTAAATATATTGCACTGTATAGCGTGAGCGATAATGCAGGATTTTACACATTTTCGAAAACTACATTGTATTAAATTCAGTACTTTATAAAACATACCATCCACAAAAGGCCTAATGTCTTTGATCTTTATTACAATAGGGGAGGGATCAAATATGTCTATTTCTGTTGACTCATGTGATTTGTGAATCCAGGAAAAAAGGGGCACAGGAAAAAAGGGACCTAGAAAAAAGGGGCACAGGAAAAAAGGGGCACAGGAAAAAAGGGGCCCACTGTTTTTGGAAAAGGGGAAAAAAGGGGCCCATTTTTTTCTAATTTTTGTTCATGATTATGCCTTTATTAATATTATTTATTAATATTATGTAATATGACTAGAAATTTCCTTCATGCAACAAACATTTAACATTGTTTTTCAAACTTTATTATGTTTTAACCTACTTTAAAGGCTTTCAATTTGTAATTGCATGCAACAAACATTTAACATTGTTTTTTAAACTTTATTATGGTTTAACCTACTTTAAAGACTTTAAATTTGTAATTGCAATACAGAGTAGATATGCATGATTTATCAGATTATTTGTTGGGGGCTACTTAAAAGGGTCTTCAATTTTAAAATGCAATCCAGAGTAGATGCATTGGATTGCTTAGATTGTTTGATGGGGGCTATATGAAAGGCCCTTCAGTTGTACATGCAATCCATAGTAGGTATTTCGAATTGCATAAATATGTCCCTGAACAGGTAAAATCCTTTTTACGTTTCTAATATCTGACTATAAAAGGTTGAGAAATTTTAGATTTATCATTATTCACTAAGTGCAGTCATGGAATTTATTACTAATAATGAAGGAGGCATCAAGTTCTGCTATGAAGGATTTATGTAAATAAAAATTGGTTGATATCACTAATGTTGTTTTATCAAAAATGGAAAAAATGGGCCCCTTTTTTCCCCTTTTCCAAAACCTGTAGGCCCCTTTTTTCCTGGGCCCCTTTTTTCCGCGCACCGTGATTTGTATAGTTACTTTCACTTTTGTTTTCGTATTTGGTGGAAAAATGGGTTTGTATACAAACATATCAAACACTCAAATGTGATAAATTAGCCTATGTGAGAAATGACAGAAGGAACTACACATATTATTGTGATTATAATGAACTACAGTAGAGCCTCCATTATCCAACTATGCTAAAACAGTAAGATTGTTGTCAGATAATAGAAGTTTCATAAAGTAGTAGAGATAATTTATAAGTCAAAAGCTACATACACATTGGGCTAAGTAGATATCAGTTTATAAAATTGAGTTTTTGAATAATATAAGGTTGGATAATAAAGGTTCTACTGTACTTATAAATCCCAATGTCACATTTGTACTTAGTGCCACTCTATGTTCATGAAGTATTGCTTGTTTTATTTCTAGATCAATTAGTTTCTGATTCCTGTGAAACATCCATACAAGTCAGACATATTGATGTTATAAAGGCTATAAAGAATTGGTTCTTTGTAGTTTCTGATCCTGTGAATCATCCATATTTGTGAGGCACATTTCCGTTGTAATATAAGGTTGTAAACAATTGGTTCTTTGTATATCAATAAAGATAACCAGAAAATCTGATTTATTTGGTTGTTTATGTCATACCATGCACTATTGTATTTTTACTTTAAAACCAGCAAAAAGTAGACAACTAACAGCTTTTTCACATGAAATTGGGCCAGATAGAAGCTCTGACGTCAGGGTTTAGAGATGTTTGTATCACTGCTGCATCACTGTGGCCCTGTAAGAGAACTTATCGTTGTATATTATATATTAAAGAGTTATAGCAATAGATTAACTTGTAGAATGAACCTTTGGTAAATTTGTAACTCCAGGTGATTTTAGTTCCAGGAAAACAGTTTTTAGGTAAATGTCTACTCATTTTGCTTACTATTCAAACAAGGTGGTGGAGAATAAATGTAAAATAACACTTGCTAAGTCTATTTTTAAGTGTTATCACTTGAGACTTCATAAGGGAGCTGTGTGTATTTGTCTTCTGTCATATAATACAATTTAAAATATACATCACACAGGTAATTTTACCGATTAAGCCTCCCCTTAAAAGGGGATGCTTATTGGTTTCACCCCTGTGTTGAGACTGTCTATGCCACTACTACCACCACTACAGTATTTTCTATATATAATATCTCCTTACAAATACGGCCTATCAAAATGATTTTTGGCAGTTATTATCTATAGATGTGGGAATTTTTTTGCGGGTGTGAATTGGACCTGTGACCTTTATCACATGATCAAAAATAATTGATTTTTCTTAAACTTCTTTCCACCAGATTTTCTCAGAACTCACAACATAAAGATCAACAAAATTTAGCAAGTGCATTCCACACATAAAAATAGGCACTAGTCGAATTTCAGATCAATTGGGCCATGATTGATTGATTGAGAACTAACTGAGTGATTATTTAAAAGGCAAAAAAAAAAAAAACATGCTGAAATTGACCCTTTTGGACACATATTGTGTCTATCTACTGGCATTAGGGACCTTACACAAGTTCAATATGACACTGAAGCATGAAAATTGGGTATACAGCTTCAAAGTGTCATCTTCAAGTTAAGTTTCCCTTAAAATCAGCCAAATCAGGTGCCTTTGGTATGCTGTATACAGGCAGGAGAGATTTGTGAAATGTCACAATATCTCTCTTAGTTTTAAATTTAGAGTTTTGGAATGTATTGGGAGGTAATTGGAAACAATGGCTTTGGGTTCCAAAAATCCACCAAATTTGTGCCCCCCCCCCCCCCCCCCAACTCCTCCTTAAAGGTCAAACTGGGGTCATAAAGTTGAATTTCTTGTATTTTGCAGTGTATTTACAAAAATATCACCTGAAAGCCTATACAAACTTCTTTGACTTATTCTTCAGGAGTATTCAAACCTAGTGATAGGCTTTCCCCTCTTCTTGCCTTTCAGTGTCAATTCTTATATTTTTACTTATTGCTTAATATCTCTTTTATTATTGTATTTAGAGCTTTGGAATGTATGGAGAGGTAATAAGAAACCAAGGCCTGGGATTCCAAAAAGCCCATCACTCTCCGAATACCCCCTTAAGGTTAAACTGGGATCATAAAGTTGAATTTCTTGTATTTTGTGGTGTATCTACAGAAACATTGCCTGCAATCCTATAAAACTTCATTAATTATTTTTAGGACTATTCAGACACAGGAATATGGCTGTTGGTGTCCTGATGTTTTTAGGTCAATTCTATAACCCTAAATGGGTCAGTTTTTCTCTTATTGCTTAATATCGCTTTTATTATTTTGATTAGAGCTTTGGAATGTACTGAGAGGTAATCGGAAACCAAGACCTGAGATTCCAAAGAGCCCATCAAATTTGCCCCACAAGTCCCCGCCCCCCCCTCAAGGTCAAACTGCCATTCATCATGATACAGTCTTTTCAACTGAAATATAATAATAAAGTATCAACATGAAATGATGTAATACTATTTAACCATATCATGAAAAAAACTACAAGCTTAGAATTTCGAAATCATAGCCGATCCTATTTCCCCACAAATTTAAACATTTTGCTATAATTGCAAACATGTTTCCATAATGATTATTATCAACTAATAATACTTATTGGGTTTATTCTTACAAAAGTACCCAACATTGATGCCAGTTTCATTTTAGCAAATTCATTGCAATTCTAGGGTATTTGTAATGGTTTACATATATACTGTATAAGTTGAAATTTTTACTTCGCATTAATTTTAGCTAAGGAATTTCAATTCTTGATTCATCTCTGAAGTAGAATCTAGACGATAATGAAACTTAAATTCAGTAATTTTTTTTTTAAAAATAAAGAATTAGTGAAATTTTCTTCCAGCCAAAATTTTAACTTATACAGTATTTAATGTGTCATTCCTTTGGAAGTGAATTTCTGCATCTGGATTTAATGTCCTGTATAGTGTGACATGCAGTTTGAGTTGTAGAAGAGTGCAATGTAAAGCACCAAGCTTTGGGAAAAACAAGTTTCAGTTATCCCACTTAGAGAGAGTGAAACCCACAACGCAGTAGTTAGGAGGAGAGTGTGTTAACCACTACAACAATATAGCTCCCTCATTGTTTGTAAAGAATACAGAGTTTTCTAGACGAATGACAACTTTAATGTATTTTGTTTTTACTCTGTATCAATCATATATAAATAATTCAAAAAGTCAGAAAATACACCCAGTCCAACAGAGAACATGTCAATAGGATATAACCCAAATGGGCCATTTTTTTAATTTTATCACAAGAGAAGACAAAAATATGCACCATGGCCCAGTTTCACAAAGGCCTACTAAATATAGAAGACTGTATGCTATTAAAGCTAGATCTAAGTAGGTTCTTAGTAGCAACTACAAAAGTGTTCTGATACTATGGAATTTCCCAGTTCCTGTGATAGCAGGGCTTCTAGTGAGGAGAGCCTACTAATTACTATAGTGAATACAGTCTCAGAGCAATGGATAGTTTAGGCTTTGTAGACTACTAGCATTTTGTAGCCTACTAGGAAGACAATATACATTTGGGAAACTGGGCCCAGGAGGGTAGTTGGCCTTTATAATAAGTAATATAAATCTATTTTTACCAAAAAAATGCCAAAAAAGTTAACTTATTTATAGTTACAGGCACCAGAGTATATAAAAAAATGTCAGTTTTTTAGCTGAGAGTTCTCTACTATTTCTGGATAGGTATTAATGTGTCACTAAAGAACAGAAGCTCTGTAGAATTACTGGGGTACCTTTCTAATGATAAACACATCATATTTGTTTTTTACACAGTTTGAGAAATATTAACAGAAAATCCACACATGTTGATGAATTTCTATAGTTAGTAGCACAGGGAAATACAAAAGAAAAAAATATCTCCCAATCTGTATGTCCAAGTATTTCAGGAAATAATAGTGTGTTGTGGATAATAAAAGTTACTCTTAACTCACAAACTGCATATGTTTGATGGTCAGAGAGATAGTGCAGTATTCATCTTTTACAACAAATGGTAAAAACATACCACCATGATTCCATAATACCAGGCGTAGTTGGTCCAGTAGTTTGCTTTTTTCAGGTCCCATCTCTTTATCCATTCAAACAGCCATTAAAGGGGCCACGGTGGCAGAGTGGTAACACTCTCGCCTCCCACCTCTGAGGCCGGGGTTCAATCCCCGTGACGGCCTTAAGTGGGAAAGCTGGTAGTTGCTTGCCGTTGGTCGGCAGTTTACAGTACAGAACCCTATTGAACTCTATGTACTGGTTTCCTCTGCCCTTCCAACTACCCGTCGTGATATGACCTGTACAGTGTTGAAAGCGACGTAAAACCCCAAATAAATAAATAAATCAAACAGCCATTAAAGAAGCCATTCAACCATAGTTTTGCTAATGATACACCTGTCATATGGAACCAGTTGTCTGGTGACAGCATATCTGTAATTCCTCTTAGATCTTTCAGATCAAAATTAAAACCTTACCTGTTCTCCATAGCTATCCAGCTTAGTGCTGTTGCCATGGTTACTGACATCTGTCATGTCCCCTAATATCTGAGTTTAGAATCTACAATTTGTAAAGCTAGAGTGCCAAGTAGTTTCTTGCTTCAAATATTTGCCCTATGTTGAACACCAAACAGGTTTTTTATAAAAAATTAACATCTGGGTGCAATTTTACTTTACCTGTATGGGATCTGCCATATTTAATAATTACAGGAAATTATCAAGGAAATATGAAATTAACAGTTATAATTGGGGACAAGCCCCCATTAGCCCCCATAAATGGTATTCCTTTGTATTGCAATAAAAATGAAAGGATGGAATTGCTAAAAAGTAAAAACTTGCCAACACCTGGGTCATGTATGGAAAAATACATGAACACAATAAAATACTCATGCTATATACTCCAATATGATTGTGATCTTCATTTGTGATATACCCGGTATTTCTTTTTTCATATACATCATTTTTGTAAATGTCATGCAAGTGTCAATATGTGAAAATAATGCCTTAAAGGAGAAATACCTACAAAGGTTAAAATATAATGCTATAAAACATGTATGTTTGTTTGTAACCTAAATTTATAACTACATGTACTTTGACTATGAATAAAGTAAATAGACATAAAAAATAGTAAAATAGATAATTACTTCAATGATATTTTAAATAAGTATTCCACTAAATGAGTCCTGATTGTGTAGGTAGAAACCAAGATGTTTTCTTTTAAAAATGTATGTTTAAAGCAGAAAATGTTTTGTGTCATCTTATCTAAGCCATCTCTGCGAAACAGATTGTATTCAGCAGAAGTGAAAAAAAGAACATGTACACAACTGTGCAAGATAGCTCTGCCAGAATCCTGTATCATTATGAATTATGATATACATGTATGCTTTTGTACAGCACACAGTCATCATGCAGTAAATGACACATCTGTGGAAATTACAGAAGAGTCTTTGAGTTTATACACTCCCAAAGTGTATCATGGTATTTTATAATGCTGTCTATTAATGCATCCTGGTTATGGTTTCTATTAGTTCTGATAGTTATAATGGTGAAACTCCCCAACAAACATCAACAACCTATGTGATTACACCATAATATTGGTAAGATAAGATTATTCACATGAATTTTATCTGGCTAACAAAACCATTTATAGAGTCCAAGCAAATCGCTAAATTAATGAAAAATAGCTCTAACTTGGACAGAAACAAAAACAAAGAAAAGCAGCCATGGTATTGTATCAGAGACTTGTGTGTGGAAGTTGTTCAGGAAGTTTTCAATATTTTACAAAATATTTTAGATTGAGGATTGTCAATTCTGTTATTAGGAAGCCAATTTAATATGTTCCCGTAAAAACATTTCATCCATATCTCAGTAGTAATGGAAGCATGACCTCATCATGTGTTAACTTTAACAACAGTCATGTGAAAACAAAAAATGATGATGAATGTATGATGCATGCAAAAACTTGCATATTTGATTTAAAATTGAAATTTACTGAATCGTAAAGCATCCTACAGACTGAATAGGTTGCGTTAAATTGTATAAAATGTTTATTCAACATGAAGCTGTCACATTTCTGTGAAATTGTTCTGAGAAAGCATAACAGAAAAATATTTTCAAAATCATATGAAAAATGGTTCAAAGTAAATCTATTAATTGAAGAATATACGCGTTACACCCAATCCATGAAGTTGCCTATGTCATGAAATAGACAATTTATCCAGTGTTTCCTTGCCAATTTCATAAAATGGGCAATCCCCACAAGAAGATACATACATGTATATCGTGTCTTTAAATCGCTTTGTCTATTGCACCCTTTTGTCAACAAATTTGGTTAAATGTATGAATATCTGGGGTCCCTTGACACACTACTTAAATGGATTTAGCAGTATGATTTGCTCTGTGTACTTGTATGCTTCATATCAAGAGTAATTGTTCTTGGATAGATAGCAATGTATTTACAACTTTACACTTTGATATTTTTTTCTGAATGATAAGACAGTATTGTTCCAGTAGGTTCAGTTGTTTTTCTAAAACATTTTGTCAAGTTACTTCATGTATCTATTGCTTTCAACAAGTCACCAGAGAAAGTGACAGATATGCAATGGTCTTGGGGCTTTGATGTCTGTGTATGCACCCATCTGTGAGCCATCCACGTCTCAGAATACTTGTGTTGTTAAATAAACATCCAAATATTTGTATAAACTATTGCACTGGGCAAGTGTTGACATGCAATTTTTAAGTGAATGAAACTCTGACAGATTGAAAATATCAAACATTTATGCTTTAACAAGTGAATTTTCACTGTATCCTTGACTATCCAAAAATTTTGAATTTTTTTAAACTTTTGGCAGCCATCTTGAATTTTGCTATAAAAATTAAAAAAGGTCAGCCAAGACAGTAATTTGGATATAATTTTAACCTGTTACAGTACTAAAGATTACAAATTTTCACGGAATCCCATTTAAATCTTGTTGTTAATTTTCACAGAATCCCATTTAAATCTTGTTTTTAAGAAACTGACTGATTTCAAGTTCTTTCATGCCCATTTTCAACTGGAGATGGCACAGGCATTTGTTTTTAAAAAAATTCCATATTTGAATTTTACATCTTTTATGACTCAACATTGATATAGGTAAACTGGTAAGTGAAAGAAATCCGTACAATATAATGGTTCAAGATGATTGCTTCTTTCAGGTGTTGGTGCTGATTTGAGTACATGATTTTGATTATTGCACATTATGAAAAGATGTTTTCAGTTAAAGTGGTGGCAGTTTGTACACACAGTATCCACTTGTTTATTTTAGTAGCAAAGTTATCTAAGATGGTTAAGACGTTTCCTTTATGGGATTAGCTTAAAATTTATGTTAAATGAAAGACTTTTGTTTTCTTGTAATAAACATGTATTTGACAATGATGTTTCAGTCATGTTATTATATCCCCAGACGAAAGTCGGGGATATATTGGATTCAGGTCCGTCGCGCCGCCGCCGCCGCCGTAGAAATTTCCTTGTGGACGCGATAACTCAAAAACAAATTAATATTTTTTTTTCAAACTTGGTACACATGTTAAGAGTGCCCAAAGGAAGATCCCTATTTTAAGGTGACCTTAAACTCCCAGTAAAAAAGAACTTATGGCCACCTTAAGGTCAGAAATTGGACTTTTGGCCACTTAGAGCCCTCTAGGTCACAAACTATGATGCTCAGCTGGCTGAAATTTTACCTGACAACACATTAATATGTTCTTAGTACATGTGCCGAAAATCACGACTTTAAGTTGAGGAGAAAATTGTCTTTGAGGCCCATAAATACCCCCACTTAGGGATTTTTTGCTATACTTTTCACATATTTTGCCCTATAATTTGGAAGTGGTAATTCTGATGAGTCTCAAACTGTGCTAGGTATAACTTTGATATGTAATCCTTGTCTGTAGAAAATTTTAGGGCTGTAGGTTTACCCAAAGGGGTCGACTTAAGGTCTCAAAAGTGCCCACAGAGACCCAATTTATGCACTTTTTGCCACTTTCAAGCACTGTAGCTTTAAAACTATGTCTCTCATCTAAGTTAAATATCATCTGGGAATATATCTATGTGTTTTCTTATATGTGCCCCAACATTTAGGCCTTTAATAGACAGTTAACCTGTGTATCAGGACCATAAACACCCACCCGAGTGACCCTTATAAGACATTTTTCACATCTTTTTCCCTGTAACTTGGAAATGGTAAGTCTGAGAAGTTTCAAACTGTATTAGATATATATTCTGTGTGTAATCTTAGTATGTAACAGATTTAAGTCTGAAGCTTTAATTTTGAAGGTCAAATTGAGGTCTCTAAAAGGCTCCCAAAGACCCAATATTTGGACTTTTTGCTACTTTTAAGCCCTGTGACTGTCAAACTATGTGACTGATAGAGCTCAAATCCTATCTGGGAAGATATTAGTATGTTATTTATATATGTGCCAAAAATTAAGGCTTTAAGAAGACATTTAACCTGTGTATGAGGACCATAAATCCCCACCCGAGTGACCATTTTTAGACATTTTTCAGATATTTTGCCCTGTAACTTGGAAATGGTAAGTCTAAGAAGTTTCAAACTGTATTAGATGCATATTCTATGTGTAATCTTAGTATGTGACAAATTTTAAGTCTGAAGCTTTAATTTGAAGGCCACATTTAGGTCTCTAGAAGGCCCCATAAAGACCCAGTATTTGGACTTTTTGCCAATTTTAAGGCCTGTGACTGTTAAACTATGTGACTGATAGAGCTGAAATCTCATCTGGGAATACATTATTATGTTCTTTTTACATGTGCCAAAAATCAAGGCTTCAAGTAGACATTTAACCTGTGTATGAGGACCTTAAACACCCACCTGAGTGACCCTTTTAAGACATTTTTCACATATTTTGCTCTGTAACTTGGAAATGGTAAGTCTGAGAAGTTTCAAACTTTATTAGATACATATTCTATGTGTAATCTTAGTATGTAACAAATTTTAAGTCTGAAGCTTTAATTTGAAAGCCACATCGAGATCTCTAAAAGGCCCACAGAGACCCAATATTTGGACTTTTTGCCACCTTTAAGCCCTGTGACTGTTAAACTATGTGATTGATGGAGCTGAAATCCCATCTGGGAATGCATTATTATGTCCTTTTTACATATGGCGAAAATCAAGGTTTTTAGTAGACATTTAACCTGTGTATGAGGGCCATAGACACTCGCCCAAGTGCCTTTTTGGACATTTTTTCCGTATTTTGCCCTGTTATTTGGAAATGCTTAGTGTGACAAGTCTTAAACTGTATTATATATAATTTTTGTTTGTTATGTATGTCCCCCAAAAAGTTTCAGATCTGTAGTTTAATTGCTAAGGTCTCTTTAACAATTGTAAAATGCCCACAGAAACCCAATTTATGGACATTATGCCACCTTAAAGCCCAGTAACTGTCAAACTATGTGGGTTATAGAGCTGAAATCTTTGAATTTTTAAAAGGAAATGCCTGTCTATTTAAATTTTGAATATTAATAATGTTATGGCTATCTTAGTCTTTTAAGAACTTATTTTTGTGTGTTATACCTCTGTTTGCTGAGTTTTTAACTTTTTAAAATGAAACTGGTTAAACGCCGGTTAAACATATTCAAGTAGACAAAATGGACACTTTAAGTGAGCTTTAAGTCCCAATATTAATGAAATTATATCCGTATGTAGTAAAACTAGGGGATTTTTAACCCTCAACTAGCCCAGTTTTATTCAACTTGCCTCAGTTAATTTTGACACAGCTCCTACAGTTATGAACTCATTTCAGTTGATAATCACATACTTAAAATTCTCAATTCTTTTTGTATTTGAGTACCCCTTTTATGTAGATTGTTTGTTTACCATTTATGCTGTAGCACTCCATCTCTTTGAGAGAACATGTAAACTATGTAAAAAAGATGTAGAAGATGAGATACATTTTGTTTGTGTTTGTCCAGCTTTAGAGCTGATTCGTATGAAATATTTCAAAATTTTAAATATAGATAAATCTGAATTATTAATAGATCAATTATCAAGGGTATTAACTCATATGAATGTCAATATGGTTATTAATTTTATTTTTGATTTGTGGCAAGAAAGAAAAAGTAAATTATATTGTTAATTTTTATGTATTGAATTGCTGTCTTTATTTACTGTATCTTACCTCAAAATATGTTTGCTCTGTTTGTTATTAACTCTCTATTTAAAGTGACTTATAAGCCCATATAGGGCTGGGTATTACTTCAATAGTTTTTGTATAATCCTTGTCAACATAATACATGTCACTATAATAAACTAATAAACTAAACTAAGTCCCAACCCACATCCCCCACCCGGATTCCCCCCACCCACCTCTGGGACCTCCAGCTATATTGAGTGACACTAAATAAACAAAGGTATTTAATGATATCAGATGAGAAACAAAGACCTCAATGGGGTTGCAGATCTTGTGTAATAGTGAGAGAGGTGTGGAGAAGGGGAGAGGGGTGGGGGTGGGAGGTGGTGGGCTTCATTACATATAACACAAAGGGGAGTCAGAACTGAGATTGTGTCACATATTTAGGTTGCATATATATGGACCACATATATAGGTATAGAGGAAATGAATAACTGAAAACAATTTGCAAATTCTAAAAATAATATAATAAAATAATAATATAAATAATTTTTTTTTAAATAATATTTTATTTGTGAACAAATATAGAAACAGATATGCGCTTTTGGGATTATGAATTTTAGAATGGACATTGAATCATCAATCATTTAAATACTTTGAAGGAAGATTGAAAAGTATGATGAGTTGAGTTAAAAATAATATTTTATTTGTCAACAAATATAGAAACAGATATGCTCTTTTGGGATTATTATTTTAGAATGGATATTCAATCATCAATCATTTAAATACTTTGAAAATAGGTTTAGAGTTATCATTGCAGGAAGATTGAAAATATAATTTGAGTTATGTATTCGGCGTCTGGGGATACACCATCTTCCTTGGAAGATATAAACAGAGTAGATTGATGTGCAGAAGTTCATATAATAATGGGTAATTATGTTTTTAAAAATTCCCGATCAAAACCTGTGGCGTGAGTGATGACCTGTCTGGGGATATGTTGGCGCCGAGTTGGCCCAATCTAGTTTACTTACATACCAAATGAGTGCAAAATTCACTAGAATATGTAAAGTACAGTAGTGAAGCAAAACCACTTTATACTTTTATTCTTAGAATTTTCAATGAAATCAACCCTTTTTAAGAAAAATAGTTAGAATAAGAAAAAATTCTTAGAATAAGATTTTACAAGTTCTCAGGAATATTTAGACTTCTGACGCAAACCAGACAAAAGGTTTTTGTTGATGCAAAACTGAAGTTTCCCACAGCAAATAAAGTGTATTATGGTTGAAAATGAAGTAAAGATAAAAGGTAGTAAAAACATAAACATAGTTGAATATATATTTTTATTGCGTTAATACATCTTACCTAGTGGACAGATGCAATTGTCCGGCGCCCTGCCGGTCACGCCAAACGTTAGAAAAAAACGTCCGGAGCTGGGCTCTGGTCGGGACCGGTAGTGTCCTGTTCTTTCGCCAGGTGGCTGTGTAGCCTACCTGCCGGTGGTAGGAAATTATCAGAGACGTTTTTATTAATATAGTGTTGGATATACAGTTTAAACTTAAAATATTTTTATTACATATTGTTACTGAATATTCATGGCATCTCCAGGAGATTTTAAGGGTCAGCGCAGGGGCGCTTGCGGCAATGTGATGGCAGCATTTGATCTCCACGAGCGTTGTGCTCGCTACAGGGAGAAGAAGATAGGTGAAGATCCGTGTGTTAAAGGCAAATCGTGTTCTTTATGTGACAATTTCTCGGATTCACAAAGGGAAACTATTTCTACTCCATCATACAGGATTAGGAAGGACAGGGAAAGCAGGTTTACTTGTATCCCCAAAGGAAGTTATCGTCATCTCTTCAGTGGAGGATTTGTCGTCTGCCAATGTACCGGTAGATAATTCTTCTGCGCATCCCTCTGCGCAAGTAGCACCGGACTTACACAACCTTCTGCGCAGGTTTCCGCGCAGGCACCTGCTGCTTCTCCTGCGTCCACATCAGATACATCTTATGTCACTTCTGGTCAGTTTTCTGCTTTGTCGGCAAGTAGCACCAGACTTACAACCTTCTACGCAGGTTTCCGCGCGGGCACCTGCTGCTTCTCCTGCTTCCACATCAGATACATCTTATGTCACTTCTGGTCAGTTTTCTGCTTTGTCGGACAAGATGGCTGAACAATTTGCACGATTTGAGGCTTTATTTCTGGAGGTAACATTTTCACTGCTCCAAAAATGCCTGTTAATCCGATGCCGTCTCACCAGATTACATCAGACACTCCCTTTCTAGACCCTAGCCTTGCCCGACCCACCGGTCCAGTGTGGCTTCCGGCAGGTCAAGATGATAAAGGGTCTGATAGCAAACATGAGAAGAAAAAATCTCACAAGTCAAAACATAAGTCTGACAAAAAATCCGATAAGAAGTCCCGTGCCCATGCGGATAAAACTTCTGATAAACCCACCAACAAGAATGACCCTCATGTTGAGGGTGGTGCTCTGATATCTTCCACCGGCACCACACCGGCAGGCAATTTAGACACTCCCGGTCCGGGGGTTAAGCAAATGCCTTCCACCTCTCATCTATCTCAATCTACTGCTCAACCTACCTGTCAACCGGTTCAGGATTCTTCACCAGTCGACCAAACCTCAGGTCATACCAGGTCCAGTTCTTTTTACTCAACTTATGGACCCACCGGTCCGGATGATGACCTACCGGCTAGTGCATGTTCTGGTGTACCTGAAGATCCGGAGGACAGTGATCATTACACAGTTTCTGAACCAGATGAAGGAGAATTATCTGATTCCGGTGAAAAACAAGAAGTTACTGAGGACATGAACTACTGGGAAACTGTCCGGTCGGTACGTTCTTTTATGGGGTGGAATCACATCCCCGTTTTTGAGGCTGATTTTGGTGAACCCGACAAGAGTAACAACCCCTGGAAGGGGAAAGTGCCTAAAAGACCAGCCCGTGTATCAGTTGCAATGCCACCGGACGACTGGTTGTGTCAAAAACTTGAAAGACTCAACACCACTGTGGCTGAGGGTTATCCCTCTAGAAGTCAAGAGTCAGGCAGACTTAAGAAAGACCAATTTATTAAAATGCCAAAAACTCCAGCACGTTGGTATCAGATGCATACCATCAGACCTGATACTCCACATCGACCTGGCAAGTCAGTTTTTAGTTGGAGAAACACGGAGGCCAAGGTAAATTCTCAATTTCCACGCATAACAAAGGCAGCTGCTTATCCGCCAACGGGTCCAGTTTCTCGGCCAATTAGTCAGGAGTACCTGCGTAGATGGGAAAGAAATGCTAAGGAGGGCAGCTATATTGTTAATCAGGCTGCGGGCTTCAATAGGTGTGCCAGTGAGTTGCAGGACCGTATGGCCCAAAGTTTGAGTTGCCTTCAAACCAACTTTAGTAAAGGGCAAGCCCCCAAAGATGTCACTGATCCTCTCCGGGATTTAAAGGATTACCTAGCTCGCCATCAGAATGTTTCTATTGCCATGGGGACTTCATTACAACACCTTGCGGACAGTCTCTTTGTCAACATGGCAAATTTGGTCCTTCTTCGGAGGGATTCTTACTTGGTGCCTGGTGTAAAATCTGACACATGGAACCGGCTTAGGAATGCTCCACTTTTCACCCATGGCCTCTTTCCTGACGACATGATTTGCGTTGCTGAACAGGACATAACTAAGTCCGAATCCACCAGTGCTGCTCCAATACCCGGACCGGGTGCTATGCCTCGCACTGGATGGCGAAGCCAAAATAGATTTCAGCCTTATGAACACCGGGAGTCTAGAAACACTTCCCACTCAGAACAGACTCAGCCGTGGCGACAGTTTGCCAGAGGTCGGGGCAGATTCAGAGGAAGGGGTCATAGTGCTAACCCTTGTTTCTCTCCCACCCGAGGATTCAAAACCCAAAAATGACAATTATCTTTTCAACCCAACATCAGTAGTCAAGAAAATCAATCAGTTGGGCAAGAATCAGACAGTAAACTTAGTCAAGGATGTTTGTTCCCAATTAAACCACAATGTACAGTTATTCAAGCATCATCACCGGTCAAACCCGGTCTTAGTCTCAAAGTTCAAGACTGTTCCACCGGGAAGTCCCGGACCAAAGTTTCAAAAGACATGTTAGTAAAAGACAAATCGGGTCAGTTGTTAGAACCAATGCAGATAGACAACTCAAGACCCCACACAATACACAGTCCAGACTACCTTCCAAGGCAAGTAGATCATGTATGTCAGGATGTGTTTTGTCATGTTGTAACTCATGCTCCTTCTGTATCTATCGTCGGGCCTCCACAAAAGAAAAGTCTAAGTCCCGCTCGATGGTTGAACAAAATAAAGCATGTGAACAGTATTTCTTGTGTCGATCCATGTCTTTTTGTCCCCAATGTTCAAAATGTCCCCACTGTTGTGAACGATTGTCCTGTAGGAGGCCGCCTACAAAAGTTTTGGCAAGTTTGGCAAAGGTTAGGTGCAAACCCTTGGGCAGTGTCAATTCTAAAGGAGGGTTACAGTCTCCCATTCAAGATGAGGCCTCCTCTCACCAGGTTTCCGATTATCCAAAGCGGTTATGCCAACCCAGCCAGAAACCTATCCCTGAAAGAGGCACTGACCTCCCTTACAGGAAAGTTGGTAGTAGAACCGGTCCTTGTCCGGTCTTCCCTGGCCTTGTACAATCGGTTGTTTCTAGTCCCAAAAACCGGAAAACAATGGGAGGCCTATTCTAGATCTGAGTCAGTTAAACCGGTACCTCAAAACCGACACCTTCAAAATGGAAACGCCGGAAACGATCCGGACCTCACTACAAAAAGGGGAGTGGTGACGTCACTGGATTTCAGCGACGCCTATTTTCACATCCCCATTCACCCCAGGTTGAGGAAATACATGAGGTTCTTTTTGAACAAATGAACGTACCAGTTCACTGCCCTCCCGTTTGGGCTGGCCACAGCTCCTTTGGAGTTCACCAAGGTGGTCAAGGAGGTGAAGCTTATGGCTCAGAACAAGGGTATAAGAATCCACCAGTACCTAGACGACTGGTTGCTGAGAGCCCCGTCATGGCAGATTGGCTTCCAACACACCCAGACTCTGTTAAACCTTTGCCGCGAGTTGGGTTGGCTAGTGAACATGAAAAAGTCAGAGTTAATCCCTCAACAGGTCTTCACCTTCGTCGGTTACCGTTTTGACCTATTGACTGGTCGGGTGTTACCAACTCAAGAAAGATGGGCAAGTTTGTGTCAGAAGTTGTTGTTCTTAAGAACTCAGGAGAGTTGTACAGTCAGGCAGTTCATGTCTTTGATAGGACTCTTGACAGCCACCGAGAAACAAGTGTGGTCAGGTCGTCTTCACATGAGACCCATTCAGTGGCATCTCAAGAGACACTGGCACGTTCCCGAGGTTTTAGAGAAGGTCATTCCTCTACCTCTCTCCCTTCACCCCCACCTGGACTGGTGGCTGGACGAGGGAAATGTGCTCAAGGGTCAACCCTTGCATCCGTTAAGTCACGCCCTTCAGCTGTTTACAGACGCATCAAACGAAGGCTGGGGCGCTCACTTAGAGGACTCTACAGCAAGAGGAGTTTGGTCAGACGTAGAGAGTCACCTACATATAAGCTTCTTGGAGCTAAAGGCGGTCTTCCTGGCCCTCAAGAGTTTCGAGCCACTCTGCAAAAATAAGATTGTGTTGATAGCGACGGACAACACTACTGTGGTCGCTTATATAAAAAAACAGGGAGGTATTAAATCAGGCTCTCTTTGTGCCCTCCTATGGAGACTTCTGGCCTGGTGCCACCCCAGGGGTATAGTTCTGAAAGCAAGGCACATTCCAGGTCATTTAAATGTGATAGCAGACAAGCTATCGAGGCACAATCAAGTAATCCAGACCGAGTGGTCTCTGGATCAGAGGGTGTTCAACCTCTTGTGTTCGAGATGGGCCCCTCCTCAAGTGGACCTGTTTGCCACCCGGTACAATTACAAACTGCCCAAGTTTGTCTCTCCGGTACCGGACTCAAGAGCTTGGGCAGTGGACGCCCTGAGCCTGCCTTGGCAGAATCTGGACGTGTATGCCTTCCCTCCTGTCTCTCTTCTCAACCAGGTGATCTCCAAAGTGGTGGATCAGGGTTGTCTAAGGATGATTCTCATTGCTCCAGGTTGGCCCAACATGCCCTGGTTTTGGGATCTGGTCAACCTGTCAGTGCAGATTCCGTTCAGTCTCCCTCTGCAAAAGGATCTGGTGACTCAACCATTCAACGGGCTCCCTCACCGAGATCTCTCAAATCTGAATCTGCATGCATGGCTCCTAGAGCCTCCTTCATTCAAGGACAAGGGTTCTCTGGCGAGGTGGCAGCATGAATTGAGGCTCCTCAAAGACTCTCAACCAGATCAGTTTACAAGTCAAAGTGGGCCATTTTTGTCAAGTGGTGCGAGTCACACGAGGTGGACTTCCGGTCACCCTCTGTAAGTGACATTGCCGATTTCCTGTTGCACCTGTTCAAAGACAAGAGCCTGCAACCCAGTACCATTGATGATTACAGAACCGCGATTGCTGATATGGTAGGCAATGAGAAACTGAATATCAGCAAAAATGAGAATTTAACCTGTCTGTTGGACAGTTTCCATAGGGATAAACCTAAAGGAAGATGAGGAGTTCCTTCTTGGAATCTTTCCCTGGTTCTTCATCAGTTGACTAAGGCTCCTTTTGAACCTATGCGGAAGGCTTCTCTTGAACATCTCACGTTTAAGACTGTTTTCCTTTTAGCCTTGGGCTCAGGCAAAAGACGGATCTTCGTCAGGGTAAAGACCTGGTTTTTGTGTCTTTTCGGAAGAGCTTCCAGAAGGATATAGTTCCAGCAACTATCTCTTCTTGGATCAAACAGACAGTTGTTTTATGTTACCAACTGTCAGATGAGGAAGCTCATACTTTGCATCAGGTTAGAGCTCATGATGTCAGGCCTTTTGCAGCCTCCAAGGCGTTCCAAGGCGGGGTCTCCTTAGACCAGATTCTAGCTACTTGTCATTGGAAGGCCCATAACGTGTTTACTCAGTTCTATCTGAAGGATCTTGCCTGGGCAGATTCCGAATTATTCCACTTGGGCCCTGTCGTGGCTGCTCAGCAGATCCACGATGAGAAATAGAACACCAAGAGGCTACATAATGTATATAGTGTAGATAAAAAAAACAAAAAAAAAAAAAACAACCAACCTTTGGCCCAAGGGTATTTCTTGGATAATTGTATATATCCTGTTCTTCTTCCTCAGTGGTCTTTGAACTCTAGTTCACCTCCAAGTCTTGTTGGTTTTCTCTCGAACCCTATCAAGACCTATGTATTTATATGGAAAAAAAGGAGGGGGAACGAAGGTGGTATCCCTATGGACGGTTTACTTAACCAACACCGGATCCACCCTTTTTAGTGTTTAGAGTTCTTGGGAATCCCCTTTTTAGGCTACCCTCCATCCACTGGGTAGTTATTCTGCATCTGTCCACTAGGTAAGATGTATTAACGCAATAAATACAGTGGACAGGGGGATTCCCACCCTACCTTCTCCGCTATTCTATACCAAAAGGGGATTTTCTAGGTAGGCAACAAAAAGAGGAAGAGCATGCGCAGTACACTGGCAGGTAGGCTACACAGCCACCTGGCGAATGAACAGGACACTACCGGTCCCGACCAGAGTCCAGCTCAGGACGTTTTTTTCTAATGTTTGGCGTGACCGGCAGGGCGCCGGACAATTGCATCTGTCCACTAGGTAAGGTATTAACTTATAAAAATTTAATTTACTATTAAATTTTCCATTTATCGTTTTTTACTGTGTTTTATATGTACAAGTACAAGTCCAGGAGACATGTTGTTTTTTATGTCAGCTGACTTGTCAGTCAACTGACTTATGTTGTCACTCTGCGGCGTTTAAATATGTTGTTCACCTACTTTTGGCTCAGCTATAAGCCTATAACATAGTGAAATTGCAGACCTGTATGTCATGGCATAGCTGAGTAATAGCTACTTTCAGGTTCTCTCTGTTGAGTAAATTAGTTGGAACTTGAAAACTATTGCATGTAGAGTATTTTGTTTAAATATGTTGGTCACCTACTTTTGGGTCAGCTATAACATAGTGAAATTGCAGACCTGTATGTCATGGCATAGCTGAGTAATAGCTATTTTCAGGTTCTCACTGCTGAATAAATCAGTTGTAACTTGAAAACTATTGCATTTAGAGTATTCTGTTTAAATATGTTTTTGTTCACCTACTTTTGGCTCAGCTATAACATAGTGAAATTGCAGACCTGTATGTCATGGCATAGCTGAGTAATAGCTACTTTCAGGTTCTCACTGTTGAGTAAATCAGTTGTAACTTGAAAACTATTGCATTTAGAGTATCTTCTTTACATATGTTATTCACATACTTTTGGATCAGCTGTAACATAGTAAAGTTGCAGACCTGTAGCTCATTGCACAGCTGAGCAATAGCTACTTTGAGGTTCTCAATGTTGAGTAAATTGCTTGTAATTTGAAAACTATTGCATTTAGAGAATTTGTTTAAATATGTTATTAATCTACTTTTGGGTTAGCTATAACATTGTAAAATTGGAGACGTATAGCTCATGGCATAGCTGTATAATAGCTATTCTCAGGTTCTCACTGTTGAGTAAATCAGTTGTAACTTGAAAAATATTGCATTTAAAGTATTTTCTATAAATATGCTGTTCACTTACTTTTGGGTCAGCTATAACATAGCGAATTTGCAGACCTGTATGTCAATGCATAGCTGATTAATAGCTACTTTCAGGTTTTTCACTGTTGAGTAAATCAGTTGTAACTTGAAAACTACTGCATTTAGAGTACTTTGTTTAAATATGTCGTTCACCTACTTTTGGGTCAGCTATAACATAGTAAAGTTGCAGACCTGTAGCTCATTGCATAGCTGAGCAATAGCTACTTTCAGGTTCTCACTGTTGAGTAAATCATTTGTAGCTTGAAAACTATTGCATTTAGAGTATTTTCTTTAAATATGTCATTCACCTATTTTGGGGTCAGGTATAACATAGTAAAGTTGCAGAGCAGCAGCTCATTGCATAGCCAGGGTTCCCACATCCTTGAAAATCCTTGAAACAATTGCTTCATTTTCAAGGCCTTGAAAGTCCTTGAATTTGGCCAAAATTGAATAAAATCCTTGAAAAGTCCTTGAATTTATTATTGCCCAACTTCTGCATCTGCATCATATAGTTTTACGGCTATGGCAGACTCAGCAAAGCAAGTATGATCTAGCCTGAACAAAGTTTATGTTAAATTATTATTAGATGTGTAACTAGCATTGTTGTAATGAGTTTATGAAATGTCAAAATCATGTGACAATAAAGTATTTTGAGGGAGGAACAGATGGCTAGAAGGCAAGGTAAGGGAGGCCATGCCTTAAAATATATCCTTGAAAATGTTGTTGTTGACCTTGAAAATCCTTGAAAAGACCTTGAATCTAGTTATCAAAAGTCTGTGGGAACCATGATAGCTGAGCAATATCTACTTTGAGGTTTTCTCTGTTGAGTAAATCAGTTGTTACTTGAAAACCATTGCATTCAGAGAATTTGTTGAAATATGTTATTTATCTACTTTTGAATTAGCTATAACATTGTAAAATTGCTGTTGTGTAGCTCATGACATAGCTATGTAATAGCTATTCTCAGGTTCTCACTGATGATTAAAACAGTTGTAACTTGAAAAGTATTGCATTTAAAGTATTTAAATATGTTGTTCATCTACTTTTGGGTCAGCTATAACATAGTTAAATTGCAGACCTGTATGTCATGGCATAGCTGAGTAATAGCTACTTTCAGGTTCTCACTGTTTAGTAAATCAGATGTAACTGGAAAACTATTGCATTTAGAGTATTCTGTTTAAATATGTTGTTCACATACTTATGGGTCAGCTATAACATAGTGAAATTGTGAACCAGTAGCTCATGGCATAGCTCAGCAATAGCTACTTTTAGATTTTCACTGTTCAGTTAATTGGTTGTAACTTGAAAACTACTACAGAATACCTAGCCTTGCGTAAGGCTCAAATTTGCATGATATCTTTTCAAACATGCACACAGATATTTGATATTCATAAAACACTCATACATGTTAAGAGATAGACCCTAATCAGACAGTTTCTCTAAGCTGTATGCTGCTATAAAAGTCAGTACATGTAAGAGTACATTATAGAAACTGAAACTCCATTATCTGAACTGGAAACTTTCCCTAACTGCAAAGAAACTTGAGCCTTCAACAGGGCTACTGTATACCATTTGTAGGGTACAACTTTTGTGTCCTTTTCTTCTGTCACTCTGAAACTCAAAACACACAGTCAGCTGACACAGAGCCCGTTTACAGGCACTGATTGCTTTTGTTTTTAAAGATACCTTATCTATCAAAGATGAAAATTGTTCAAGGCATGCAGATCTGTTTGTCTCTTCCCCAGAGGCATTACAAGTGAAGTACCTCCACACTAAGTGTGAAAATTTCAACACTTTATCACAATTTTCTCATTCACTATTGCAGGGATTTCTCTCTTATCTTGCATATATGCACTAGGCCACAAGTAGATTCACTTGTGTGAGTATCACGCCTGGATCTTTCTTAATTATTTTTTTATGAATTTTTGAGATAATTTTTAATGCATTAAAATTCATGAAATCATGCATTAATCACTTGTAATTTGAAATGTATTGCATTTAGAGCATTGCAGCTACTTTTTCCATAGCTACAACATGGTGAGTAACTAGGGAGTCTATCCCAATAGCAAAGTGAGTAATAGCTACTTATTGACTTTTCAGTTACTTCCATAATGAGTAAAATCACTTGTAACATGAAAACTATTGCATTTAGAGAATTTTGTTTAAATACTTTATTCACCTACTTGTAGGTCAGGTATAACAGTCAAATTATAGACCTGTAGCTCATTGCATAGCTGCACAATAGCTACTTTCAGGTTTTTACTGTTAAGTAAATCAGTTGTTACTCGAAAACTATTGCATATAGAGAATTTTGTTTAAATATTTTATTCACCTACTAATAGGTCAAGTATAATATAGTGAAATTGTAGACCTTTGGCTCATTGCATAGCTGAGCAATAGCTACTTTCAGGTTTTCACTGTTAAGTAAATCAGTTGTAACTCGAAAACTATTGCATTCAGAGAATTTTGTTTTAATATTTTATTCACCTACTTATAGGTCAGTTACAATATTATAATAGTGAAATGTTAGACCTGTAGCTCATTGCATAGCTGAGCAATAGCTACTTTCAGGTTTTCACTGTTAAGTAATTCAGTTGAAACATGAAAACTATTGCATTTAGAGATTTTTGTTTAAATATTTTATTTGCCTACTTTTGGGTGAGCTATACCATAGTAAAATTGCAGACCTGTGGCTTATTGCATAGCTGAGTAAAAACTACTTCGAGATTCTCACTGTTGTGTAAATCAGTTGTATCTTGAAAACTATTGCATTTACAGTATTTTGTTTAAATATGTTTTCCACCTACTTTTTAAGCCTCAACAGTTAACTTGGTACTTTACTTCTCAATACCATTAGTAGGGCACAATTTTTGTGTTGTTTTCTTCTTTCACTTCTACTGTGAAACTCAAAACACACATCAGGTGACACAGAGCCCGTTCATGGGTACTGATGGCTTATTTTAATCCCAGGTCACAATTTGCTATAAACTCCTATAAACATTTTTTCCTGTTACTTCCTGATACAATTATTCCAAGGTCTAAATCCAAAAATAAAAGATATAGAAGTTATAATAAATTACCTCTGCCTGAGGATGCGACTTTTGAAGCTGTAATCACAATTGCCATACTTCAATAACATCTTGGACCTGTGTAAGATATTTATGTGAGTAGATATACACATTTTATTGCGTTAAAACATCCTATCCAATGGACAATTGCTAATCCGGTCAGCGCAGACTGGCCCGCCAAATGCCAGAAAAAGACGTCCTGTGTTTCCACCGGCCAGCCAGTACCAGTACTGTGCACTCGCCAGGTGGTGCATCGTACTTCCTTCCTGTCTAGACAGCGTGACGTAATAGCATCTTTTTCGTTTGGCGCATGCATGTGCATAAGGATTATTTTGTGAGATTGGAATTTGTGAAATATCTTGGGTTTTTTGTGAGTTGAGTTAATTTTATTGTATCAATGAATAATATAGAGTTTATAAATCAACATGTCTTCTCCTGGCCAAAGAAGGGGAACTTGTGGCCATGTTGTGGCTAGTTTTGACAGCCACCTAGTCTGCGCATGTTGCAGGGACAAAGGAAAGGGTAAGGTTACCTGCGTTGAAAAACCAGACTCAGATTGCCCTGTATGTCTTGCCTTCTCCCCTGAACAGCGTTTACAAGTTTCAACTCCCTCATATAAGATCAAGAAGGAGAAACGGGAGGCGAAGAAACTTGAATCTACCCCTTCTATAGACAGTGAATCGCTTGTCGACCCGTCTGATGTTGCTATCTTAGGGGCAGTTTATCAACAGGGTAGTGTCGAATCCCCTCCTACTGTCGCCCCTCCTGAGAAAAAAACAAAGAAAGAAAAGGCGTCTACTTCCCAAACCGTTAAACCTATTGCAAGCAGTTCCAAGGTGGATTCACAGATTGCAAAGTTGGATCAGAAGTGGTCTGATAGGTTTAATAGGTTAGAAGCTCTTTTGCTGGCCAGGACTATCGAACCGACCTTCTCAGCTAATGTTAAAGTGACACCGACTCACTCACCACCATCTTCTACAGCCCATTCTACTGAGCCTTTCATCAGACCAGCCCAGCCAGCTTCTGCCTCTACTACGCTTCCTGGAACAGGCTCCTCTGCTTCTAAGCATCAGCCGACCAGTAAAGCTAAATCCAGTAGACTGACATCAAGTATAGAGCTTCCTGGAACTGGCTCCTCCGCTGCAAAGCACCAGCCGACCAGTAAAGCACAGTCCAATCAACCGACCTCTACAGAGCACTCTGGTACCGACTCCTCTACTACCAAGCAACAGTCCACCAGTAAGCTCAGGTCTCACCAACCTCACAGTGACCGACCATCTCTCACCGACCAACCCATATCTTCAGAACCTCAATACACCGGCTCCCCTGCACTACACAGGTCTAGAAGGGACAGCTCTTTAAGCTCCAGCTCTGAGGCTGGTAATGAAATGTCTGACCAACCTCCATTGAATCTGTATGTAGAAGAGGGGGAACTTTCAGATGATCAGGAAGCTACCGGTGCTGACCAAGATCAACCTTTGTCACAGGAACAAACATACCGGGAAACCATGAGAGGTATCCGTTCCTTTATGGGTTGGTCCCATATTCCTGACATTGATAGTGCGACTAATACCTCTGAGGATAATCCCTTTGTCAGACCCAAAATCTCAGTTCCGGGCAAGGTTTCTGTGCAGATGCCAACTGAAGACTGGCTATGTAAGAAGTTAGAAAAATTGAGGGCTACTCACTACTCTGATTGAGGGCTACCCCTCCCGTGGTTCAGAGACTGGTGGCCTGGCGAAAGATACGTTCCTGAGACCTGCAAAGTCACAGTCCAAGTGGTAGGGGCTGTTTTCCGACCACAAAGTTGACCCATCAGCCGTCTCATCTTGGTGCACAGACTCTTCAAAGTTGAACAGTAGCTATAGCCGTATTGCAAGACACTCTGGACTGTCTTCAACCCTACCAGCATCACGCAGAATCTCACAGGAAGCACAGTGAAGATGGGAAAGGTCAGCTAGAGAGGCAACGGTTATATGCAACCATGCAGCCAGCTTCAACAGGTGTTTGTTTAAGGTTCAGCAAAACATGCAGGATCAACTGAAGACTCTGAGGTCGGAGAGTAAGGGAAAGTCTTCTAGCAAGGTTTCTTCAGCTGCTGATGAGTTACAATATTTAATGGATTTTAATGCCAGCATCACACAGGCAGCAGCAAAGACCATGGAGCACCTGTCGGACTTTGTCTTCATCTCCATGGGTAACATCACACTTTCTCGCAAGGACGCGTACTTGAGTCACCTCAATATAGAATATAGGCAGAAAACAGTTTAAGAAGGGCAAAGGTCGCTCTGCAAACTACTCTTCCCGACCAGCCAAGGGCCAGCAGTCGTATAAATGACAATTACTGTTTAAACAAGGTACAGGCATGACTGCTGGCCGGGAGCCAACCCACAGTGACAAGAAAGACAATAAATACTCATTTTATGACACTTGTAAACTTTCCTGTTGTAAAAGTTGTACCTACTACACCCGGGCCCTCACAAAAGAAAGAGTTAAGTCCCGGGGTGTCAGTCTGTTATCAAAGAAAATGCAAATTAAAACATGTGAAAGGTGTTTCTTGTGTCACTCAATTGTCTTTTGTAAAACCTGTAACAAATGTCCAAAATGTTGACTCAAATCTGCCTGTAGGGGCCAGACTTCAAAACTTTTGGGAAACCTGGCTGGATCTGGGTGCCGGTCCAAAAGTAGTTCAAATCCTGAAAGAGGGTTACACCCGCCCCTTTCGGACCTGGCCAAACTTGGCAAGATCTCCAAGGGTCATAAGCTGGAACCTCTACCTGCTGGAGGCATTACATCAGCTTATAAAAAAAAATGCAGTGGAACTTGTAGAATATCAGAGATCTCTGGGTTTTTTCAACTGACTATTTCTGGTACCAAAATCCAACAACAAATGGAGGCCTATACTAGATCTGAGCAAACTAAATCTTTTCCTCAAGGTGGAAAAATTTTAAATGGAGACACCGGAAACCATCAGGACATCCCTCCAACAGGGGGAGTGGGTTACCTCAATAGACTTCAAGGATGCCTACTTCCATATACCAATACAGGAACAGTCCAGGAAATATGAGATTTCACATTCAAGTTTGGACATACCAGTTCAAAGCTCTGCCATTTGGTCTGTCCACAGCACCCATGAAGTTTACTGTAGTAGCAAAGGAGGTGAAACTGATGGTCACACACAAGGGTATAAGGATCCACCAGTACCTAGACGACTGGTTGGTGAGGGCCAGATCCCACCAGGTCTGTCTCCAGCATACACAAGATCTAGTAAAAATGTGTCAAGAATTGGGTTGGCTGGTGAACTCAGAAACTGGAGAAATCAGAACTGGATCCGAAGCAGGTTTTCAACTTTGTAGGTTACCAGTTCGATCTCAAGTCCAGTCGGGTCTGACCCACACCGGACTGGTGGCAGAACCTTCAAGAGAAAATACTGAAACTGCTATCCCTACCGGTTTGTCCGTTCAGACAATTCATGTCCTTGATAGGTCTGTTAACAGCCAGAGAGAAACAAGTTCACTTAGGTCGACTTCATATGAGACCCATACAGTGGCATCTCAAAAACAACTGGAGGGTTCCAGAATCACTGGAAAAGGTGATCCCAATTCGCAGGTCCCTGCACCCCAACTTATAGTGGTGGCTAGAAGAAGACAATGTACTCACAGGCCAGCCATTACACCCCATAAAACATGCTCTGCAAATCTTTACAGATGCATCAAAAGAAGGGTGGGGCGCTCACTTAAACGAGCACACTGGTCACTTCCAGAAAACAAAATGCACATAAATTACCTAGAACTCAAAGCAGTTTTTCTGGCTTTAAAAGAGTTCCAGGACCTCTGTTCAGACAAAATAGTTCTTGTAGCAACCGACACCACAGTGGTGTCATACATAAACAAGGAAGGAGGCATGACATTGGACCACTTTGTGCCCTACTATGGAGAATCTTGACCTGGTGTACCAGAAAACAAGTAACTCTCAAAGCCCGAGATATCCCAGGCCATCTGAATGTGGTAGCAGACAAGCTATCCAGGCTAGGCCAGACCATCCAAACAGAGTGATCTCTCCTTCCAGAGGTATTCCAGACAATATACAGCAGGTGGCACCTCAAATAGATATATTTGCCACGAGGTTCAACAACAAGTTACCTCTGTTTGTGTCACCGGTACCGGATCCTCTGGCCACAGCAGTGGACACACGTAGTTTGCCATGGGAGGATCTAGATGCATATGCCTTCCCTCCAGCAAAGTGGTGGAGAAGTTGCAGGACTCCCCATGCAACAGAATCATTCTGATTGCTCCGGGGTGGCCGAACATGCCCTGGTTTTGGGATCTGGTGGCCATGTGCAGCCAAATCCCACTGAGCCTGCCCATTCTGCCCAACCTGCTGACACAGCCCTTCAATCAGATCCCTCACAGAAATCTGACAAATTTAAATCTCTATCCATGGCTCCTAGAGCCACAGCAATCAAGGAGCAGGGCTTCTCTGAGGCAGTGGCACAAAGAATTGAGGCTCCTCAAAGATCAACCAGGTCAGTCTATGAGGCAAAGTGGACCAATTTTACAAAGTGGTGCATCAGCAATCAGGTGGACTTCAGGGCACCCCCTGTAAAGTCAGTTGCTGACTTCCTCATGTACCTTTTTCAGGACAAGAAGTTACAGCCCAGCACCATTGATGGTTACAGGTCAGCCATTGCTGATAAACTGGGAAACTCACCAATTAATATCAGCAAAGATGAAAATCGTCTCCTGGATAGTTTCCACAGAGGGGAATTCTGTTTCCACAGAATCCCCTCCTGGAACCTCTCCCTGGTTTTGCACCAGCTGACAAAGGCTCCATTTCAACCAATTAAAGAGGCATCGTTGAAGCATTTGACCTTCAGAACGGCTTTCCTGTTGGTCCTTGGGTCGGGTAAACGTAGAAGTGAGATTCATGCTTGGCAAAACAGAAACATTAGACACCAATCTGACTGGTCTAAGGTTTCCCTGTATCCATCACCCAGCTTTCTCTCCAAGAATCAGCTGGCCAAAGAGGGTCCAGACAGTGTGGCCCCAGCGGTTGTACCAGCCCTGGCCCCAACTCTGGACAGGTCTCTCTGTCCGGTCAGAGCATTGCGCTACTATTTGGACAGGACCTCAGACCTCAGGCAGAATAAGGAGTTGGTTTTTGTCTTCTTCAAGAAAGGTTCTGACAAAGACATCCACCTGCCACTATCTCCTCATGGATCAAACAGACTGTGATCCTATGTTATGAGCTCTCTGACCAGGAGGCCCACACATTGCATCAGGTTAAAGCCCATGATGTCAGGGCCTTTGCTGTTTCCAAGGCCTTTCAGTCGGGAGTCTCTTTAGAGCAAATCCTATCAGCCTGCCACTGGAAGTCACATAACACCTTCACACAATTTTATCTTAAGGGTGTGGCCTGGGCAGATTCAGAGCTCTACCACCTGGGGCCAGTAGTGGCTGCTCAGCAGATCCACAAGTAGCCCAGGATATAGAGGAGATTTGTACATACGTAAATAGTTGCACATATGTAAATAGTTGTTTAAAAAAACAAACTCTGATGTGCTTCCTTCGGGAGGTTTATTTTTCCCTTCTTATGGGACTGAACTCATCCCTCTCTTCCCCTACCTCAGAGCAGGTCTGTAAAAAGGGGGGGGCAATGTCGGTATAGCCCCGGGTAACCGGCTACTGGCAACCGACCATGGCCTTAAAGGGGTGCCTGACCATCAAGGTCATACCCAGGCTGGAGAAAATTTTGTTATTTTTGTCTACGAGTTCATTTAAGTCCCTAGTAACTTACCCGCCAACCAAGCGGTAGTTATTCAGCAATTGTCCATTGGTATAATAAGTAAATTAAATTTTTATAAGTTAATACCCTATCCAATGGACACACAAGACCCTCCCAACCGGCCCCGCTATCAGCTTACTAGGGCCATAATAGGTTTAGACATCGAAAAATATGCTATGACATCACACTGTCTAGACAGGAAGGAAATATGATGCGCCACCTAGCGAGTGCACAGTACTGGGTGGAAACACCGGAAGGTTTTTTCTGGTGTTTGGCGGGCCGGTCTGCGCCGACCGGATTAGCAATTGTCCATTGGATAGGGTATTAACTTATAAAAATTTAATTTAATTATTAAATTTGCAAATTTGTGCCCAAAAGGGCCAGTTTCAGTATATTCTTTATTTACCGATTATCAATCAGCCCTCAACTGGCCAGTTATGGACCAATTGATAAAATTGAAGTGCTGCCTAGATTTTGATGTGTGCTGGCCAAATATGGGTAACCTATATGTTGTACTTTCTGAAAAAATCTGGCTAAAATGAAGTAGATGACAAAGATTTTTGATTATATGACGTGGATAAAAGGTCACGTGGTCAACTTAATATCCATCAAAAAAAATTTTCCCTCACCTAAAAATAACTGCTAAAACAAATTTTGGTAGGCCTTACATTGGGGAAGATATATAATTTAGAAAATACTGCTTCAGCTGTCTGAAAACAGGAACTGACACCCATAACCAACTCCATTTCAAGGAACATTTAATAACAAATTGGATGCACCAACTCTGTAGAAAACAGGTGTCATCAGTATTATAGTTGTAATCAACATACAGGTATGGTATGTGGAAAACAATGTATTACAAATACTTAAATGTATTATACACCTTTTATGGAACTGTGAAAATTTATAATTCCAAGAAAATTTTCTTATTTTTTAGAATTTTTACAAATAAACTGTCTATATTATTAGAAAAAATCCTATTCTAAGAGTAAGAATGTTAGTAAATGGAGGCCCAGATCATTTAATCTATTTCACATTGGTACCACAATCAACATTTTGAAGTTTCACATTTTGAATCATTATTTTTCTAGTAATGGACATGGTTAATCAAAAAACAAACTGTGGTAAGTGCTTGGTGTAGCTTCATACCAAAGAGCTACAATACCCTTATGCAGGGAAAACTTCTATTGACAAAAAAGTGTTTGTTTTGCATATTTTGAAAGATGTTCAATGTTCACAAAAAATCATTTATCCATCAATCTGTTAAATAAAAAAAGGTTTTTACCAAAGCAAAACAGGTATCCCTCAGCAAAGGAAGTAAATAATGGTAAAAAACTGGAAACCATACGCAACCCATTTTCAGTGTCAAACTAGAAAAATGTTTTTGCTTACAAAAACAAAGCGTCCCCAAATCTTAGATGCAATACAGTATAAAAGTGAAAAAAAAGGTTTTTGAAAAGAAAAACCAGCAGCACTGAGAGAAGTGAAAGTTAAGCTGACAGTTTGGAGGTTTATGCATAAACACAAAAGAAAAATGTAAGCGTTATTTTGTTTTCTATGGTCATAAATTGTGAAAAATTAATTTAATAAATGCTATAGTTTGTAAGAAGAGTTGTTTTAGATGTAAAATTTGCCTACTAGAAAGAATACTTCTGGTAAACATGACCAGATATCTAGAATCCCTGTGTATGGTTTCCTATAACCTGGTAATACATTTTAAAGCTGTATAAGCAATAACAAAGGAAATATGAGGCAAAAACACACAATCTCCTATTTTATGACCCAGTTTGATCCATAAGGGGGGTCGGGTGCATAGAGCTGACCAGCTATATAGACTCTCCACATGCGGTCTCTCAATACCTCTTAATACATTCTAAAGCCGTAAAAACAATAACACAGGACATATATGGCAAAAACACAAAATCTGGTATTTTATGACCCCAGTTTGACCCATAAGGGTAGTCGGGTAAATATGACCAGCTATATAGACTTTCCACATATAGTTTCCCAATACCTCTTAATATATTCTAAAGCTGTAAAAGTAATAGCAAAGGAGATTTAAGGCAAATGCACAAAACTGAAAATTTTAATTACTTAAATGTAGCTTTTATAAGCTACAAGCTAGCCATGTGGAACTGAATGCTAAGTCAGATGGCCACAGTATCTGGCCAATGTCCAAGAAAAATAGACGTATAATACTGGCCAATGCCCTATTGCTGGGGTGAGGTGACCCAGACAGTGACTTGTGTACTTCCTTCTTCAAGTTGTAAATTTTGCCCATACCCCCTCCGCTGTAATACTGCGGGGAGGCAGGGTGGGATTCTCTTCAGTTCCATATGATAAGCTTGTAGCGTATAAAAGCTACATTTAAGATATTAAAATTTTCAATTTTAAGACGGCCATCTCTCTTGAGTGGGTTTTACAAGGGTTGAATCTAGGTGGTATTCGTAGCCCACGAACAAAAAAACCTGAGTGGGTTTGAGTTAGGACTTCTCTTGATTGATTGTCCCCTAAGGACTGTGGCAGGTCTACCATGGTTTGACTGTTCACTTGTGCGTCCTCCTGGGACGGGGCCCTGATCAGTCAGTCGTCCAGGTATTGATGAAGTCTGACTCCCCTTGTGAGGGCCATCAGCTTCACTTCCTTTACAATCATGTAAAAACTTGAGGGGCCATGGCTAGGCCGAAAGGGAGGTGAACTGGAACACCTGAGAGTTGTGGCAAAACCGTAGGTACTTCCTTGAGTTTTGGTGGATGAGGATGTGTAGGTAGGCGTCCAACAGGTCTTTGGATGACCCCCATTCCCATGGAATCAGTGAAGCCTTGATGGACTCCTTGGTGTTTCCATTTTTAACCTTTCTACTAGTAGAAAGGTGTTGAGCCTGCTTAGGTCTATCGCTAGCCTATATCTTTGGTGATGCTTGGAAACTAGAAACAGGCGACTGTAAACCCAGAGACATTTTAAATTTTTCACCCTTTCTAAAGCGTTCTTTGACAGAAGAGACTGGATACAAGAGGCCAGAGCTAGATTTTTTTCGATTGGCCTTGTATCCTGAGTGAATCAGGGGAACTCTGGCTAATTTTGGTTTGTAATGAAGGGTAGAACATGTCCTCCTACTGGTGGACTGGGAGGCTTTTAAGGAGTCATTGGGGGGAGGGGTCTCCATGCCCTCGTCCCCTTGGGTGAGGTTGGAAACGACCTCTGGAGACTCTGTTACTCAATTTTCCCAGATGAGGAAAACGATTGGATACTGCTTGGAGTTTACTGTCCCCATAGGGGCGTTTCCAGGTAAGAACCTCTTTTCTGATTGTGGTGGGGACCACAAAAGGGCTGGCTTTGATAGGTTCCAAAACCCTGAGTGTTTTTAGGAGTGCCTTTTTTAAGGAGGAACTTTTCTCCATCCTTGACCAATTGAGACCGGAACAAGGAGTGGGCCAATTGGGGAGCTCCTAAGTTTCTGACGTCTGGAATCCCCCAAATGACTTCAGCCTCACGTCTGATAAGGATTGAATTACCCATGGTGTACAACTCCCTCTGGAGAATCTGGGCTGAGGCCTTACTTTGACAGGCTAAGGCTCCCTGCTGAATAAGAATCCTCTTATTCAGGGTATCTAGATAATCAAAGGTCTTTTCATATGTCTGGCTGCTTTTTCGGGATTGGCACCCTTTTGAATTTAGCTTTTAATCCCTTTGACAGTGATATTGGTGAAGGCAGCCGAAAAAATTAAGGGTACAGAGATTTTATATTGCCTGAAGCTCAAACTTTTTGACTACCGGTAGGGGGACCTTGCCCATAGGGGCCCCAGAGGGTTGGGGGGAGATACAGATTTTGTGTTCAATTCTTGTAATTTGTCTTCAAAACAAGGTTGTCCCAATTTGAACCACTTGGAAGTGGAAGCAGGGGGTTTTATGTATTTACCCTAGGGTAAATTAGCAGCCTGAAAGTCTTGTTCAAATTTATCAAAAGCATCTTTTAGTTGAAAACTGAGTGGGAGCATAGCTGAAGGGCCCATTGGCCTACGCTCCTGTTGGCCTGCTACATCATTCAGAGCCCAGACTGTCGTAGAGGACCTAGGCATACAGTCCCTGGGGTCAGGGAGTTTCAATGTTCTCGGTATATTGTGAGGGCAAGTCAGACATATATACTTCCTGATAAAGTACAGGGTTTGGGTCTGAATTTGTTTGTCTTGTTCAGAAGAAGCCTCTTTGGGCTTAGAGGACTTTTTGACTTGCACAGAAGCCTCAGATGAAGGGACATATTTAGCCCAAGACTTATGCTTTGCAAAGACTCAGATTGCTTGGAGTTCAGGTCCGAAGTGTACTCGGATGATTAGTACTAGGGTGATTTGCAAGTCAGGTTGTTGGCTCAAACCAGGCTTTGGATTCGAAGCAAAGATCCGGGCCTGTATTCAGAAAGATTCTTATCCTTAGAATTTTTCTTAGAATTGTCGTTTTTCTTAAAAAAATTCTAAGAATAAGAATTTTCCTATTCACAAAGATTCTTATTCTTAGAATTATACTTATTCTTAGAATTATTCTAAGAATGGCTTTTATTCTTAGAATTTTTCAAAGAATAAGAACTTGCTATTCACAAAACTCTTATTCTTAGAATTTTCTAAGAATTTTGTTTAAATCTAAGAATGGCACATAGCATGCTTAACTTAAGAAAAATAGTTGTTTTGATGATTATAGTGCAACTGATTGCAAATCGACATTCAGAACAGAGTGTTACATATTAGTTGTCAATTGTGTGTACTGTAATGAAATGCAGCCTCTTTATATTATTTTAAAAAATTCCAGTTTTCTGTGCACATAGGCCAAGATCTGTATTCTTAGAATTTTTCTTAGAATTACACTTAGTCTAAGAAAAATTCTAAGAATTGCATGCATTTCCTTTTACTTCTATTCTTAGAATTATTCTTACCTAAGAATTGTTTTGTAAATAGGATTTTATTCTAAGAATAAGAAAATTCTTAGCAAAGAATTTTTCTTAGACTCAAGTGTAATTCTAAGAATCTTTGTGAATACGGGCCCTGATCCACCCCTGCTTTGGAAGTTGGGTTAACAAGCAAGTCAGATTGTTGACTAGTACCAGGTTTAGGTCTAACTCAGTGATCAGGGCCTGTATTCACAAAGATTCTTATTCTTAGAATTAGTCTTATTCTTAGAATTTTTCTTAGAATTTTTCTAAGAATAAGAATTTTATTCTAAAAATTCTAAGAATCTTTGAATCTAAGAATCTTTGTGAATTCTTATTCTTAGAATTTTTCTTAGAATTTTTGTTTTTCTTAGAAAAATTCTAAGAATAAGAATTTTATTCTAAAAATTCTAAGAATCTTTGAATCTAAGAATCTTTGTGAATACAGGCCCTGATCCACCACTGAGTTGGGAAGGGGTTATAAACTCAGCACTACTGCAGAATTATTTGTTGTGAAACAATATTGGGGAGACAAGGTAAAATATGTCAAGAACGAGAAGGCACATTTGCCAACTGCCTTGCAAGAGTGCATTAAAAATTTGTTTATTTACAAAGACCTTGTAAGTAAAATATTCTAAATATTTTATATTTTCATGTGTATATCAAAAATTTAATTTTTATAACATGTACAAAAAGGGACGACTTTTATTTGCCCTGCCAAGTACTCAGAGCACATGTTGTCTAGACAATGACGTCACCGAAGGGGTTTCCCGAGGATTTCCTTCAACAAGGACTTAGTTGTGTGCTTTATTTCATATTTTAACCCTTTAAATAGTCAATGTAGCAGGTAGGGGTTAAACCATTAAATATTTTATTTATTTGACGGGCGTAGATCCTGTATATAAGCTACATGTACGAGTTGTGGTCATCCACTCTTACTTAACAATGTAAACCCGGAAGTGGATTAAAGTTGTAAAATATGTTAAATATAATTATCTGCTCTGTGAATTGTCACAAAATTAAGATTCTATGTAATAAAATAAAGAAACTGCATGAATTAAAACATCCAACAATACGTATATCCAGTGTAGGAAAATAAAATTTGAGAGCGATATTCAGACGCTTCCAAGCAATATGGTGGCCAACGAGAAGAAGGAAGTACACACGTCACTATCTGGGTCACCTCGCCCCAGCAATAGGGCAACGGTGAGTATTATATGTCTATCTTTCTTGGACATTGGCCAGATGCAGCGGCCCTCCGAGATAGAATTCAGTTCCACATGGTAAGCTATTGTAGCACAAAACATTGGTTATTTTATGGCCCCAGTTTGACCCAGAAGGTGTGTGTGTGTGTGTGTGTGTGTGGGGGGGGGGGGGGGGGGGGGGGTCAGGGGGTAAATCTGACTGGCTATCTAGACTCTCCACATATGGTTTCCCAATACCCCTTAATGCATTCTTGAAAAATTAATAAAATTGACCTTGAAAGGCAATTATTATAATAAGTTTGTACCAATTATTATAATAAGTTTCATACAATTTCAGGCAATATTTTTGTAGATAGACAGCAAAATACAAGAAATTCAACTTTATGACCCCAGTTTGACCTTGATGGGGAGCTTGCGCGGGAAATATGATGTGATTTTTGGAATGTCAGGCCATGATTCCTTGTTACCTCTCAATACATTCCAAAGCTCTAATTGCTTAAGTAAAGAGATAATAAGCAATAAGTGAAAATTTTACCCATTTATGGCAATAAAACTGACCTTGAGATGCAAGAAGGGTGCAACAAACCACATCACTAGGTGTCAATAGCCCTGAAGAATAATTGAATGAAGTTTTGTAGGATTTCAGGCAATTTTTATAGATACACTTCAAAATACAACAACATGGAAAATTTAATAAGTAAATTAAATTTTTATAAGTTAATACCTTACCTAGTGGACAGATGCAATTGTCCGGCGCCTCGCCGGTCCCGCAAAACGTTAGAAAAAAACGTCCTGAGCTGGGCTCTGGCCGGGACCGGTAGTGTCCTGTTCATTCGCCAGGGGGCTGTGTAGCCTGCCTGCTGGTGTACTGCGCATGCTCGCACATGCGCTCTTCCTCTTTTTGTTGTCTACCTAGTAGGTCCCCTTTTTTGGCTTAGACTAGCGGGGAAGGTAGGGTGGGAATCCCCCTGTCCACTAGGCAAGGTATTAACTTATAAAAATTTAATTTACTTATTAAATTTTCCATTTATTGCATTAATACATCTTACCTAGTGGACAGATGCAGAATGACTACCCATTGGATGGAGGGTAGCCCACATAAAAGGGGAAAATTCCTAAGAACTGTAGATACATAAAGGGTGGCTCCGTTAATAGCTAAGTTAGCCAAGGTATAGGAATAACACCCTTGCTCCCCCCCCCCTCCTGTTTTTGCATAGGTCTTAGTACTGGCTCAGCTAGGTCTTAGTACAGGCTGAGAGGATCTGTTCCTGCGAAACCCCTCCCTGAAAAGCCTGAGGAGCTGCAAAGGCCCGAACATCATGAGCTCTAACTTAATGAAGATCTTGGGCCGATTGGTCTGAGAGCTGATAACACAACAGCACTGTCTGTTTAATCCAGGAAGAGATAGTGGCAGGGACAATGTCCTTTTGAAAACCCTTCCTGAAGGGCACGAACACCAAGTCTTTTCCTTTCCGGAGGTCCTTGGTCCGGTCCAAGTAATACCGTAATGCCCTCACCGGGCAGAGTGACTTATCATCCGACAGGGACTTGTCCAGAGTAGGGGCCAAAGCTGGGATTACCACCAGAGCCACCGAGGCCGGACCATCCCGCACTAGTTGATTTTTGGAGAGAAAACTGGGTGAAGGATAGAGTGAAACCTGACTCCAGTTTTCTTGGTGTCTGATATTTCTGTACAGCCAGGCATGGATTTCGCTTCTTCTTTTGCCAGAACCCAGGGCTAGAAGAAACACTGTTTTAAAGGTCAAATGCTTGAGCGAGGCCTTTCGCAAGGGTTCAAAAGGAGCCTTAGTTAACTGGTGGAGCACCAGAGATAGGTTCCACGAAGGCACACCCCATCTTCCTTTAGGCTTATCCCTATGGAAGCTGTCCAGGAGACGAGTGAGATTCTCATCCTTGCTGATGTTCAGTTCCACATTGCCAACCGTGTCCGCAATGGCTGTTCTATAGCCTTCAATGGTACTGGGCTGCAAATTCCTCTCTTTGAAAAGGTGTAAAAGGAAATCCGCAATTTGGTTCACAGAGGGCGACCTGAAGTCCACCTCATGTGACTCACACCATTTAACAAAAATGGCCCACTTTGACTTGTACACGGCTCTGGTTGAGACTCTCTGAGGAGCCTCAATTCTCTCTGCCACCTCATTAGAGAAACCTTGTTTGTGGATGGCAGAGGCTCTAGGAGCCAAGCATGCAGGTTCAGATTGCCCAGGTTCCTGTGAACTAGTCCGTTGAATGGTTGAGTCACCACGTCCTTCACCAGCGGAAGAGTGAAGGGAATCTGTACCGACAAATTTACCAGGTCCCAAAACCAGGGCATGTTCGGCCAACCTGGCGCAATGAGAATCATTCGCCGACAGCCCTGATCTATCATTTTGGCCACCACCTGGGGAACCAGGGAGACTGGCGGAAAGGCGTACACATCCAGATTCCCCCATGGAAGACTGAGGGCGTCCACTGCTGTCGGATCCGGTACCGGTGATACAAACTGAGAAAGTTTGTGATTGAACCGGGTTGCAAACAAGTCTACCTGTGGTTGGGCCCATCTGGAACACAAAAGATTGAACACCTGCTGAGATAGGGACCAATCTGTCTGGATCACTTGGTTGTGTCTGGAAAGCTTGTCTGCTATCACATTCAAGTGACCTGGAATGTGTCTTGCCCTCAGGACAATTCCCCTGGGATGGCACCAGGATAGGAGCCTCCAAAGGAGGGCACACAGAGAGCCTGACTTCATACCGCCCTGCTTGTTGATGTAGGAGACCACTGTTGTATTGTCCGTCGCAACAAGAATAATCTGGTCCCTGCAAAGATGCTCGAAGCTCTTCAGGGCCAGGAGGACTGCCTTCAGTTCTAAGAAGTTTATGTGAAGGCGACTTTCTATGGGAGACCAAGCGCCTCTTGCAATGGAGTCCCATAAGTGTGCGCCCCAGCCTTCGTTTGAGGCATCTGTAAACAGCTGAAGAGCGTGTTGAAGAGGGTGCAAAGGTTGGCCCCCCCAGTACATTGCTTTCGTCCAACCACCAGTCCAGGTGTGGATGGAGTGACGGAGGGACCGGAATGACCTTCTCTAGAACCTCGGGGACATGCCAGTGACGTTTCAAATGCCATTGAATTGGCCTCATATGAAGACGTCCCGACAAAACTTGCTTCTCTGTGGCCGTCAGCAGCCCTATCAGGAACATGAACTGTCTGACTGTGCAGCTGCTCCGGTTCTTGATGAAATTTAATTTATCCTGGAGAACTACCCACCGGTCCTGAGTGGGAAGGACCCGACCGGATACAAGGTCGAACCGGTAGCCTACGAAATTGAAAACTTGCTGGGGTTCCAACTCTGATTTCTTCGTGTTGACTACCCATCCCAACTGTTGGCAAAGGGCCAAGAGGGTCTGGGTATGTTGTAGGCAGGTTTCCCGGCACTGGGCTCTCAGCAACCAGTCGTCTAGGAACTGGTGGATTCGGATACCCCTGGCCTGAGCCATTAGCTTCACTTCTTTGACCACCTTTGTAAACTCGAGAGGAGCTGTGGCCAAACCAAAGGGGAGAGCTGTGAATTGGAAAGTTTGTTTGTTCAGGAAGAACCTTAAATACTTTCTTGACCTCTTGTCGATTGGAATGTGGAAATACGCGTCACTGAAGTCCAGCGAGGTTACCCATTCCCCTGTCTGTAAGGATAACCGGATTGTCTCCGGGGTTTCCATCTTGAAGGAACTGGTCTTCAAGTACAGGTTTAACTGACTTAGATCCAAAATTGGTCTCCATTTTCTGTTCGGTTTGGGGACAAGAAAGAGCCGGTTGTAAAAAGCCAGGGAGGACTTGATAACCACTTTTTCTACTACCCGCTTTCCTATGAGACTGATCAAAGCCTCTTTGAGGAAACGGCTATTGGTAGGATTTGCGTAACCACTGTGAACCAAAGGGACTCTTGTTAAGAGAGGTCTGAGATTGAAAGGAAGGGAATAACCGTCCCTCAGTACAGAGACCACCCGAGGATTCGCACCCATTTCTTGCCAGATATGCCAAAACTGTTGTAACCGTCCCCCTACACTCTGTCCGGCGACAGCATTGGGGATACTGGGAGCAAGTGGGACAGAAAGACAAGGATTTACACAACAAACACTTTTGACATGCTTTATTTTGCTCAGACATTGACCGGGACTTACTCCTTTCCTTTGTGGAGGCCCGTGTGAATGAACAGAAAGAACACGATTTACAACAGAACAATCTACATCCAACCTGGGGGACCCGGGCTTATCGGATGTATAGTCTCTGAACACACTGTCTTTGAGAACTCTGGGTCCACCGGACCTACACAATAATTGTCATTTGTATTGTTTATATGACTGGGACTTGGAAAAATGAGGGTTGGAGCCGCCCTCTTCCACGACCCCTGGACCTGCTTCTACTGAACTGCCTCCAAGGTTGCTGTTGCTGTTGGGATGATTGTTCAGCAGAGGTAGAAGTCTTTCTATCCTTACAATCATAAGGTTTATATCTATGTGACCCTTTCCAGCCAGTGTGCTGAGAAGCACCCGGACCGAGTCCCTGAGCAACACTGCTGGTTTCGTGTTTCTGTATGTCCTGTTCAGCGGTAATGATGGCCGCATCCGGAAATAATCCGTACCCAAACAAGGGAGCATTACGGAGCAAGTTCATAGTGTCCTGTTTGACTCCCGTCTTGACAAAGTCCAGGTATGAATCCCGCCTAATCAAAATCAAGTTGGACATGTGAACAAACAAGCTGTCAGCGATATGCTGAAGAGACGTGCCCATGGCCACGGATACCCGTTGGTGGAAGACCATGAGGTCACGCAGGTCATTCAAAGCATTCGTGACTTCCTGAGGAGCTTTGCCCTTGTTTAAACGTGAGCACAAGAGAGTAATGTTCTGTGACATCTTGTCCTGCAGCTCTGTAGAGCAACGGTTAAACCCAGCTGCGTGATTGATAATGTAACTGTCCTCTCTTGCAGTCCGCTCCCATCTACGCAGAGATTCCTGTGATATAGGCCTGGACGGAGGGCCAGTAGCTGGGTAAGCAGCAGCCTTAGTAATTCTTGGGAACTGGCTGTTTACCTTCGCTTCTGTATTACGCCAGCTGAAGACAGAATGGCCAGGACGATGGGGACCGTCCGGCTTCATCAGATGCATTTTGTACCATTTTGACTGCGTCTTGGGCACTTTCACAAATTGGTCACGTTTGAGACCGGCAGAATCTTGAGACCTCGACGGGTAACCTTCTGCAACGGTTAAGTTCAGTCTCTCCAGTTTTTGGCAAAGCCAATCGTCTGGGGGCATGGCCACCGATATCCTAGTTGGCTTGTTCGGGTGTTTGCCCTTCCAGGGATTATTAGACTTGTCCGGTTCAGAGTAATCTGTTTCAAACACGGGGATATGATGCCATCCCATGAATGTCCTTACAGACCGTACAGTTTCTCTATAGGACATGTCTTCAGTCTGTTCTGGTGCGTCGTTTGAGTCAGATAACTGTCCTTCTGACCCGGAAAAGGAACCGGCCCAGTCCATATCATCATCAGATATCTGTTTAAAGTGTTGGAAGTCTGTATCCTGAGGGAAAGCACATGCACCGGTAGACGTTTGTCCCTGACCGGTGTGTAGAGGTGTCGAGGAAAGCTGACCGGTATGACTGGTATGACCGGTAGTGACATTAGGGCCTGAGGAAAACAGACTGCTACTACCCCCTTTTGAACTAGACTGTTTAGCAGCCTCCGGACCGGAGCTGGCATCAGCCGGGGGGGAGATGGGACATCCTTGTTTAGCAGTGGAAGAATGTTTTCGAACCGGTGACACAGATCATTCACGTTTCTTCTCAGGCTTTGCATCCTTCTTCTGGACAGTTTTCTTGTCGGATTTGGGATTCTCATCCACAGACTTGTCCTGTTTTCTGGACTTATGTGTCTTTTTCTTTTTGTCTTTATCGTCATTATGTCTTTGTTTACTCTGAGCCTCAACAGCTACCCAAACCTCAACCGGACCGGTGGGACGGGTAGCTGGAGGTACAAATGGAGTTTTTGAAACTAAGGGCTGAGTGTCTATTGGTTTAACTGCAGACACGGGAGTTGAAAAAATGTTACCCCTTGATAGAAGAGCCTCCATGCGGGCAAACTGTTCAGCCCATTTATTTGGCATGGCCAAAAATTGCTCTGAAGTGACATAACCTGTGGCTTGAGAAGATGAAGAAGACGATGCCATAGAAGGAGGGGAAGCAACAGGCTGCGCAGAAGACTGCGCAGAAACACCACTTGGAGATTGAAAAGTCGGTTCATCATCCACTGAACTAAGAACTGTGACATCCTTGGGAGAGACCAACAGACCCGCCTTTTTATCTTCCGAATTGTATAAGTAGGCGTGGCCAGCAAATCTTTTTGGGAGTCGGAAAAACCTTCACAAATGGCACAAGACTTTTTCAACACACAAGCGTCTTCTCCAATCAGTTTATCACGACATCTGGCGCACTTGTCGTGCGAATCAAAACTTGCCATTACATGGCCACAAGAACCTCGTCGCTGTCCTTTTTTATCATTTGAGGCCATGATGCTTTATATACAACACTACTACAATTATTTCATCCAAGACGAAATTATAACACTAATAAAATATAATAAAAGTTTCTCTTAAATCCAAGCGTTTACTTTCACACGCGCCAAATAAAAAGAGGAAGAGCGCATGCGTAGTACACCAGCAGGCAGGCTACACAGCCCCCTGGCGAATGAACAGGACACTACCGGTCCCAGCCAGAGCCCAGCTCAGGATGTTTTTTTCTAACATTTGGCGGGACCGGCGTGGGAACCGGACAATTACATCTGTCCACTAGGTAAGATGTATTAACGCAATAAAATTCTACTTTTTGACCCCAGTTTGACCTTGTGGGGGGGATCAGGAATCAAGGGGGGGGGGGGGGAGTTTTATATTTTTGAAAGCTCAGGCCATGGTCCCTCCCAATACATATCAAAACTCTAAATCCAAAAATAAGAGATTTTGACATTTCACAAATCCTTCTGCCTGTATACTGCATAACAAGTCACCTGATTTGGCTGACTTTAAGGAAACCTTAACACGAGGATCTAACTTTTGAAGCTATAAAGCCAATTTTTCATGCTTCAATAATAACATATTGAACTTGTGTAGATTCCTCGATGTGAGTAGATATAAACAATATCATATGTGCCCGAACGGGTCAATTTCAGCATGTTTTTTTTTACTTATCGATAATTAATCTGCTCTCAATCTATCAATTATGGCTCGAATAATCTGAAACTCAACTGGCACCTAGATTTTGATGTTAGGAAAGCGCTTGCCTGATTGTATGGATCCCTATTTAGTAGTCTCTTGTGAAAAGAAAGTACAAGACAAAAAATTGTTTTTAATCATGTTTTCAATATTCACCTTAGAATATACTGTGGCAGCAGCGTAGGCTGACTGAAAATGGGGTGAAACCAATAAAATTATGAGACCTTCAAACATGGGTATTTGCCTGTACAATGTTCAACCTATTTTTTTACTTTCATATAGAACACTTGTTCAAGTACATATTATTGACCGCTTGCTCAAAATGGTTTTCAAGATGCCAGTCAGATTTCTGACACTCCCCAAGTTGCATTCAATAACCACATATACGGCAGTTTTATATAATCAGCATCCATGATTCATCTTTAGCTTTCATTTATAAAATCAGCCTATCAGATCCTTTACCTCTCCACCCTCCTTGTTTTCCCATTTACAACCCCCATTGATTATTTGAAAAAAATAAAAGCATCCCCATCCATTTTAAATTTGCCATTGCTTCCTCGTATTGTCACTGGTTGTCTGTATTTAAACTTTTGTTAGTTTAGTCCTCTGTAATTTCTTGTTCAGTATATTTCTTGTCTCTCAAAGTTAGACATAAGTCACATACTGTAATCATATCAAACTGTACAAATGTGTTTACACTCTTAGGTTGATCTTTTCTGCACTTCGAGAGTACAGGATTGAAAAAATAGGCAAATTTATTGGGTTTAAAAGGAAAAGGTAGAACAGTTAAGAATTTTTTGTAGCAAAATCATTCTAAATTGTGCTTGAAGATGCAATGGTAAATGAGTTGTTGAGTCAATCTGATGGTATAATTCTACATGTTCCTCAATACCAACCATCTATTTACACATCCACAAAGCAGTTTAGTTTAAGCTTTGCATATGATGCTCCCAAAATATGGAATGAACTCCCTGATGATGTACGATCTGCCACTTCCATTGCTTCCTTTAGAAAAAAACTTAAGGCATACCTGTTCTGCCAAGCTTATCCTCCTTAGTATTTTCCACCTCATATGGCGTTCTCCATGATGTCGACCATTGCTATGGAGAAGGACGATGATTTTTGTGACTATACCTATGATGTTGCGCCTTAGAGTCTGTCACTCTGGCAGAGATTAAGCGCTATAAAAGTTGAATTGGAATTGGAATTGAATGGTGTTTTTTACGATTAGGTAACACCAATTGTCAGTGAGATCATTTGATACCATAAACATGTCAGTAGAAATCGTATTTTCTTTACATGAAAGGTATGAGAAGATTAAATTGACCAGCTAAATTAAATATATATATATTATATACTCCAAATCAAATTGTTCACCTTGAGGTAACTTCCTAGTCATTTACTTTTAGAATAAGTAAATGAATAGAACAAACATATGAATGTTAATCCCCCGCTTCCCCCACCCAATGCAGTGAGAGTCCTATCTGTAGAGCATCATTTTATTATATATTATTCATTTAACATAAAGCATGTATAAATGAGTAAATGTGACTACTAAAGTTGATCCACTGTCAAAACTTTGTAAGTCTGCCTGTTTAACATACACAGTGCATTTTTAAACTAGACACATTTAAGTTGACCTAAAATTTAGCTTAAGTTAAAGTCAACTAAATTCCAGTAACGGTTATATACATTATACAACTGGTCTTGCAGGAATAAGTTAAAGTCAAGTTGGCCTTAACAATTTAAGTGGAAAGTGTAACCCACACTGGAGAAAAGTTGAGCTTTTAGCACACAATTAAATACACAAAATTTCCCTGAAAGATCCAACAGTAGATTTAATTGTGAGGAACTCTTTGGTCAAGTACCGTAAGACAAATTGAATTACAAGACAATTAGGAATGCTTGATGTCTTTAGCATTTATTAACTAGACTAAGGATGCATCTGTGGCCAGATGCTGGATGTATCCACCGACAAAGGCCAACTAACATAGTTTAGAAGATAAACAGCATTTTTCATTAATAAGCAAGCTGAAAGCACTTTTAAGTTTGGCTACCCTTATTTGACCCTGTAGCAGGGGCCCAAGGTGAAGTCTGACCACATCAAAAGATTCACAGCCCATGATTTCCTATAAGTCGTTTTCACATTGCAAACCTCTAGGACCAATAATAAGCAGGAGGGGCCCAAGGTCAAATCTGACCACATGAAAAGATTTGCAGCCCATGACTTCCTATAAGTTGTTTTCATATTAATGAGTTATTTGAGAAATACTGGCTATCTGCAATACTTCAAGAGATAATTCGCATTTACTCATTTTGAGTAGGTGAATAATTAGCTACGGGTCTGAAACTTCACCAAGTGAAAGCTCTCTCAAAAGTAGGCGAATGAGTTATTTGATAAAAATTGGCTATCTACAATACTTTTAGAGATAATTCGAATTTACTCATTTTCAGTAGGTGAGTAATTACCTACGGGTCTGGAACTTCACCATGTGAAAGCTCTCCCAAAAGTAGATGAATGAGTTATTTGATAAGAATTGGATATCTGCAATACTTTTAGAGATAATTAGCATTTACTCATTTTGAGTAGGTGAATAATTAGCTACAGGTCTGAAACTTCACCAAGTGAAAGGTCTCCCAAAAGTAGGTGAAGGAGTTGTTTGACCAAAATTGGCTATCAGGAATACTTTTAGAGATAATTTGCATTTACTCATTTTCAGTAGGTGAGTAATTACCTACGGGTCTGAAACTTCACCAAGTGAAAGCTCTCCCAAAAGTAGGTGAAGGAGTTATTTGACAAAAATTGGCTATCTGCAATACTTTTAGAGATAATTTGCATTTACTCATTTTGAGTAGGTGAGTAATTAGCTATGGGTCTGAAACTTCACCAAGTGAAAGCTCTCCCAAAAGTAGGTGAATGAGTTATTTGAGAAAAATTGGCTATCTGCAATACTTTTAGAGATAATTCGCATTTACTCATTTTGAGTAGGTGAGTAATTACCTACAGGTCTGGAACTTCAGCATGTGAAAGCTCTCCCAAAAGTAGGTGAATGAGTTATTTAAGAAAAATTTGCTATCTGCAATACTTTTAGAGAAAATGCAGAATTACTCATTTTTAGTAGGCACGTAATTTAGCCACAGGCCTAATTTAGACCTAAAGCCTACCAATAGAATACTGTGGTGCACCCTCTAATATACCTTGCAAACTTGAGAAGGCTAGCTATAATATTTTTTTTCGTTAGAGCGGTAATGGTGAAATCTCTCTACACACTGCGGCTATCCAGTGGATACAATGATTTACTCAACAGTGAGAACCTGAAAGTAGATATTGGTAAGCTATGCCATGACATAGAGGTCTGCAATTTCACTCTATTATAGCTGACCAAAAATTATGTGAATAACATATTTAAACAAAATACTGTAAATGTAATAGTTTTCACGTTATAACTGATTTACTCAACAGTGATAACCTCAAAGTAGCTATTACTCGGCTATGCAATGAGCTACATGTCTGAATTTTTTCTATGTTATAGCTGACCCAAAATTAGGTGAACAACATATTTAAGCAAAATACTGTAAATGCAATAGTTTTCAAGTTACAACTGATTTACTCAATAGTGAGAACCTGAAAATAGCTATTGCTCAGCTATGCCATGAGCTATAAGTCTGTAATTTCACGATGTTATAGCTGACCCAAAAGTAGGTGAACAACATATTTTAACAAAATACTCCAAATGCAATATTTTTCAAGTTACAAGTCATTTACTCAGCAGTCAGTACCTGAAAATAGCTATTGCTCAGTTGTGCCATGAGCTACAGGTCTGTAACTTCACTATGTTATAGCTGACCCAAAAGTAGCTGAATAACATATTTACACAAATTTCTGTAAATGCAATATTTAGTTTTCCAATTACAACTGATTTACTCAACAGTGTGAACTTCAAAGTAGCTATTACTCAGCTATGCAATGAGCCACAGGTCTGGAACTTCACTATGTTATAGCTGACTCCGAAATACTACTGGTGAATAACATATTGAAACAAAATACTCTAAATGTAATACTTTTGAAGTTATAAGTAATTTACTCAACAGTGATAACCTAAAAGTAGCTATTACTCAGCTATGCCATGAGCTACAGGTCTGAAATTTTACTATGTTATAGCTGACCCAAAAGTAGCTGAATAACATATTTTATACAAAATTGTGTAAATGCAATAGTTTTCAAGTTACAAGTGATTTTACTCATGATGGAAGTTACTGAAAAGCCCAAAAGTAGCTATTACTCACTTAGCTATTGAGACAGACACCCAAGTTACTCACCATGTTGTAGCTATGAAAAAAGTAGCTGAATAACATATTTTAACAAAATGCTCTAAATGCAACACTTTTCAAGTTATAAGTGATTTAGTGCATGATTTCATGACTTTTAATGCATTTTAGACATTTTTGTCTACCACAGGCCTAATTTAGACATAAAGCCTACCAAAAAGATAGCGTGGCGAGTCCTCTAGCATACCAAGCCACCTGCCAAATATGAAAGAAATTTGGAAAGAAATGTGGACTGTAGGTCGCTAACAAGCAATATTCCACATTTTAGACATTTTTGTCTACCACAGGCCTAATTGAAACATAAAGCCTACCAAAAAGATAGGGTGGCGAGTCCTCTACCATATCAAGCCACCTGCCAAATATGAAAGAAATCCGGAAAGAAATGTGGACTGTAGGTCGCTAACAAGAAATCTCTGCAGACGCGGACGACAACGATGATGAATCCATAGTATCCCCGCTTTGCGTCGGGGATTCAATTATATGGGTCCAAGAATGTGGAAATTTGGTCATTTTACCAAGAGGTTTACTTCAAATTATATCAAGTTCCAATTTATGCTAAAATGGAAATACTCTGCAGTTTATATAATAATATCACATAGATCACACCTTAATTATCCCAATCCTATTTTATCTCTCATCAGAGGCAATGTTTATGCTGGAATTAATCAATATTTGAGGTAACAGATCTGTATAGCGCACACACTGTATCACAAATAGAAATGTAATTTCTTTACAATAAACAATACATAACAAATCCTGTGAGTAAAACCTTTGGATGCAAACCTGTAGTTTTAGGTCCATTAGAAAAAAAATACCTACACCGATCCAATTGATCATAAAATTGTAAATGAAAATAAAAACCTTTAAAACTTTTAAAAATTAAACGTAACAAAATAAAAAAAGACTAATGTACTTTTATTAATTAATTAAATTTTTTTTACAAATTTTAGAAACAATTGCATTTTATTTGTTGAACGGGTCAACTGATGAAATTGCATTGTAACAAATATATGTTGTAACAGTATATTTCATGACCCTTATAACTTTATTGCATCATTTGAATTATTGATCACACTGCCACAATTTAGGAGACATGCTTGTATACAATTTGTCTAAAGCTTGTGATTTAAGTAACAAAATGTGACACTGTGTCTGGAATGATGTCAGTTTTTGCATATAATAAGTGAAACATTAACATGAAGAAAACAAAAGCTGCAGAGTTCTGTTAAAATATGGCTTGTAAAGTATTTCCAAAGCATGAGCTTATTTTTTTTTTCATTGTAAAATGAAAAGTCTGTAGATTTACTGAAACTGAGGTGAGATTTACTTGTCCACTGCCCTGGGTAATAGAAATGGATTTCAACAATCACAAAACATAAATTAGAGTAAATAAAAATAAGGCTGCAAAACAAAATATACAGATAAACCTGAATAATACAGAAGCACTAGTTGACCTATTTCCGTGGAAAGTTAAATTACCTGTGATACAGGGCTTCTAGCGTTCTATTTAGTGTGATATTCACTATTCTGCAGGTATATACTTATCACTTGCCTGCGCCATAGGCTTTTTGAACAGAGGCACTGGTTATTTATCACATTTAAATTCTACTTATATTACAAAATAGTAAAACAGCAGCTAAAACCAAGTTACAACTGTTACAAACTAATTATACAGAAGAAATTCAACCAATATACATGTACTTGTGTATGTGTATATATTTTGTTTGACTAACGACAGTCAGCAGCTAATATTAAGCATATCTACATTATTCAGCATAATTTCTACAAAATTCATGGGAAGGTCACACGTCTTGGCCAAAAACATGGCTGAGTTTTGTATAAAATCTGAGATGGAGTGTTCAAGTTGAGATTCACAAACAATTATTTGCTGCAACATGAAAAATAATTTTGCCGTGATGTTACCCTGCCACAATATCTTTCAAGATTATCATAGAACCAACTAGTGACTGCACCTGAATACAGTGTATCCCCAGAAAGGACATAGTAACCTAGCATACAGAAAACTCAGTAAATTCAAAAATAAGTCGTGATGTAGCCAAAATTTCTATGTCAATGGCATGCATAATAGGGGACATATATATGTATTATATGTATAAGGTATAGGACAATCTCTCTTGTATGTAATAATCAAACCAAAATGTGAAGAAATACCCCACATTTGATCTTTAGAAGGCTGCCATTGGTCTTATATAACAAGGCCAAGGCCAAAAAACAATAGGCCCTGAGGAATCAAAACATACAAACATATAGCCTTGGTATTGCTTGACTTGTCTGCTGCCTTCGACACCATTGATCACTCTACTCTTCTGGGTTGCCTCCAAAACTGGTTTGGGGTCAGTGGCTCCGTTCTGAAATGGTTCACATCCTACCTAATGGACCGTTACCAATCAGTAAAAATTGGTTCTACTTTGTCAGATGTTTGTAAACTCCTATTTGGTGTTCCCCAAGGTTCTGTCCTGGGTCCTTTGTTGTTCTCATTGTACACTACCCCCCTCAGTTCCATTATCAGTAAACATAATGGAATAAAGTTTCATTTCTATGCAGATGATAGCCAACTTTATATACATTTATCCCAGAAGAATGCATCTGCTGCCTTTGAAAAGCTAAATAAGTGCCTAAATGATGTTAAAGAGTGGATGACAACTAGTAAGCTCAAACTGAATCCTGATAAGACTGAGTTTATCATCTTTGGTTCGAAGAGACAAAGGGATAAGTTGAAAGCATGTTTTCCAATTGATATCCTGGGCAACTCACTCTGCCCTGCAGATTCAGTAAAAAATCTGGGTGTGTGGCTTGATTCAGATTTCTCTTTGTCCAAGCATGTTCAGAATGTCTGCAAAAGTTGTTTTGTTAAACTCCGTGACTTCAGACATGTCAGGCGGTTTCTTACTCATGATGTTTCTGTGCTTGTAGCCAACGCTCTTGTTAGTAGTCGGTTGGATTACTGCAACTCACTTTTCAGGAGCCTGTCCAAGTTCAATCTACGCAAATTACAGTGCATCCAAAATAGTGCAGCTAGAATTGTATCAAACACCAGTCGATACACCAGCATAACTCCTGTGCTAAAGAAACTGCATTGGCTTCCTGTTGAACAGCGCATTGTGTTCAAGACAGTCACACTTGTTTATAAGTATCTTCACACAGGTTTTCCCAGGTATTTTTCACCACATCTTTCTTCCTACAGCAGTTCTTATAGTACCAGGTGCAGTGAAAGTGGTGGTAATTTCCTAGTTATTCCAAAGTTCTGCCCCTCTGTTCATAAATCTGTCAAACAGTTTGGTAATAGTTTTGCGTTTGATGCTCCTACTGTGTGGAATACTCTCCCTGATATGATTCGTGCCTCTCCATCCCTGGCCTCCTTCAGAAAACAGCTTAAAACCTACCTGTACACCAAAGCATATCCACCCTAGCCTGAATCATCCTCCTGGCATTCTCCGTGGTGTTCGACCCCTGTTATGTCCCTGGACACAGAATTTTGTTGACTGCTTTTTGTTTTGTTGCGCCTTAGAGTCCTCTTGTTTGGGGAGATTAAGCGCTATAAAAGTCCAATTAGAATTAGAATTAGAATTAGAATCAGAAATAAATACCAGTATACCAGATGTGAAAGGCCTGGATAAAATACTTTTAAGTTAATGGAAAAATATCCCAAATTTTAAATTTAGAGGACCGCCAATGGTGTTTTGTGTCAAAGGCTGGGCCCACAAAACAATAGAGACCGAATCCATATATAGCCACATACCAAATCTGAAATGTCTACAAAATACTTTTTTCAGTAATGGTGTATGAAAGGAAACTTCTATAGGCTACTGAGGCCTTATCCATATATACCATAATACCAAATTTCAAAGGTCTACATAAAATATTTTTATTTATTGTGTATGAAAGGAAATCTCTGCAGAGGTGGCAGTGTGACCATGCTAAACCCAAAGTTTTCCTGACTTTTGTCTGGGAATACAAGAAATAAAGCAGAAGTCTAACATCTAAGCCCCAACTTTAGTCAAAACTCGGAGTCCTGTAGTGAATGCCAATGTGTGAAAAGAATCTTGTATGTCAGACACATCTTAGATATGATAGAAAAGAAACTTTGACTTGAGAACATTGGTGAAAATTTGATATGTGATGTAGGGTGTCAAACAAAGATTTTGTTATGTATAAATACAAAGAAACTAAACATTTAAGATAAACATTTTCGAACACTGATAGAATCCTGTGTCATCATGCACTCTTGAATAACAGAAAATATGAGTCAACAATAATTCCTGAAGGTACAAATAATTGTAACACAAAACATACAAACATGTATTTAATCACCGATTTCTGAGGAGTAAATGAGTTTTCTCAGGCATTAGACACATGAGAGCGAAGATCCTCACAGAACTCTCGAAGTGCCCACTTCATTTGCATATTGTTAAGGACATCTATCACCTCCTTAACGGTTTTGTCACCCTGGCACAAATCTTGCCACAATTTTACGGATGCACTGTATGTACCAGACCTGGCAGGACCCATACCCATCTCTATTGCAAATCGCTCACGGAGGTTCCTGCTTGCATTGGCATCTGTATTATCCAGGTGATACAGTAACCTAGTATAGGTTCTGGGTTGTAGCTTATTAAGGTCTGGAAGCAATACACAAAACAACATAAGCAAATAATTTTCCAAAAACTGTAGGTTAATGTGCAAATATTATAACCAAACTAGACTTTTTAGATAATGTGGTGGCATATACCCAAGTTAGTCTTTTTTAAGTCTGAGGGTCTGTTTATGTGATTTTGTTTCTTTCTGATCCAAAACCAAACTTGCCCAGGATGTTTTCTAACTGTTAAAAATTATGGAGCCACACACCCATAATGTGACTGTGTTTTGCTGTTCAGGGTCATGCAAGGTTATCTTTCTGGACTTTCCTGACAAGAAAAACTCATTAATAATCAGTGTCAAGTTTGCATCAGGGGAGATTGAAAGCCTAGTGCAGTAACAACAGTCATATCAATGTGTAAAAACACAAGTCAATAGAAGGGGATTTCTTCACAGGAGAATTTCATAAACTCTATCCCATTTCACATGTCTTACTCAACAGCAATTCTAGTTGTCTCAACACTTATAAGAGTAATGCTTCTTCTTGTGTCCTTGATAAATAGAATGTATACCTTTTCCAAAAGTCATCAGCTGTACTGATATGTACAGCACAAAAAAATGTATTATAATTTCTTGTACACAAGTAAGTATGCTGTTGAAATTTATGACACTTTTATCTCTCCCTTGAACTTGGTATTTTTCACCTGGTGTACTCAAGCATACACTAATCAGTCAGTGATTATAAATGGCAAAGACAAAGTGTTCATTCTACCAAAGAATATTTCTCTGAACAAGTCAACTTACACAGTTTGCCATAGAGCTGGACAGTACTAAACAATCTGATATTCTCATTCTCCTCTGGCTCCTGGTCGTTGGTACTGTACTTTCGACCTTTAAAAACATAAAAAACATTAAAAAAATGCAAATAAAATCTGAAACATTTCAAATAGTAACCATGGTAGCAATTTTTTCTAGAAATTCAAAAAAAAAATGCAAAAGACATGACATTTTGCTATGGTGAGCATGTTCTGAAAGTCTGATAGGAATGAAGGTTCAGATTTGAATAAATGCATAAATTTTCAAGTCCTGAAAACAGCTAAAATTGCCAAGGAAAAACAATTGCCATGGCAAATATCTGATTAACTGATTTGGCTTGTAGTGAAGTAAAAAATTGAAAATGAAAAGAATATAGAAAAATTTTCAAAGTAAAACGTTACTATCTCAGCAATTTTTGCCAGAATTTCATTAATACTGGAAGAGATTAACCTTCTCTCATTGTGATCATATTCTGAAAGTTTGATAGCAAACAAACTTCTGGTTTGATATTAGGGCTATGCATAATCTTGCAAGTCCTGAAAACAACTCAAAATTGCCAAAGAAAACTGTTGCCATGGCAACATTTTTTGCCAAATCTTTGAAAAAATTTTCAATGCAATACAAAAATTTCATAAGTATCAGTCAAGTATTGTAGAGAGCATTGAAAGGACATTTATTTTAGACAGATGGATGGAAGGGCAGATAACTTTTTGTTGATGAGGGAAAACAATAATAGGTAGATTAAGATGCATTTAATCTGTCAATACAAAACTCCTGATTCTGATCAATATAACTTTCAGAACCCAGTTTTCTAGACGAAACCTATCAAATGAGGATGAATATTGAAGTCATGTTCTTCTTTCCTCATAGGGATGTATGTGGCTAATGAATCATATTATATAAAGGGTCAGCTTGTAAAATTAGCAACAACATGTAAAATTGACCACAGTATGTGAAATTTGCCGATGGAAAATCCCCTTCTGTGCTCATTTGTGTTATGACATTAGGTCTGTGATCTTTCGTGATATATTTCATGAGTATTTTACTTTAATTTTGAAGGTTGTTTGTGGCAAATCTTGAATACTATGGCAAATTTCCCATTTTCTTATGCTATAAAATACCTGGATTTCTCTCATCTTCTACTTGTGCAGTGAATGAATGCTGCCTGTCTATTCTCCCTTTCTTTGCCTGCTCCCTCTGGCAATGCTGACACAGATGAAACCTTGCCGTTACCTTGCCAATAACCTTTCCACAGTGAGAACATTTTCCTTGCCCTTCAGAAGATTCTTTATCAACAGAGCCATCATCATCAGTGTCATCAGACATATAGTCTTCTTCCTCAGATGGATGGAGTGGGGTACTTTCTCTACATGAATCTAGGTCTAGGTCTTCATCAGCATTTGAGTTTCGCGTAGCAGCATTTGTCATCACACTTTGTATGCTGGATGTCGAACCTCTGTAACTTGGTTTTGTTTCATCATCTATGGTTACTACAAGACTCCCGTGAGTTGAATGGGATACTATAGAGTCTACATCTGAACTTGCAACCCTTACTTCTTCATTTTTTTCAGTCTTCATGGGTTGGTATGTAGCATTTTCTGAATATTGACCTTTTTCACTGTTATGACACATTTCTCCTTCAGTATTGGGGGGCAGTGAGGAATCTGATTCAGAACCACTGACCACATTTCTGTTGTTAGATCTATCTGGTACACAGGAGTGATTAGACCTCTGTGATAAGATGCCTTCAATGCTTCCAACATTGGACAGCCCACCATCTGGTAAATCCAGTGTCTGATTAACACTACCATCCTCACTTTGGCTTACCTCTGCTGAAACAAAGTTACCACTATGGCCAGGCTGTACAAGTGATCTCACACAATTTACTTCAGTTGCGGGTTCACATTGCCTGCAACAGGAAAAATTGTGTGCACTTAACTAATATATGAGTACATGGTTAACAGGAATGACATTATCAAAACATAATGCTTGTATTTTTATGTAGTATGGTGTCATAAAACACCTATCACCTCCAACTATCCCAGAAATGATACATAAAATAAATCATTAAACATGCTGTATATTTGATTATCTTTGCCTTGAATACAGTGCTTTAATTCTAAACCATGCATCTACAGATTCTATATTCTGTAAAGGTACCCCTAACAAACATTGTTAACCTATGAGGTAGGCTTTTGTGATATTTTATCAGAACATGCCTGTTTTGTATGGTTATTTAACTACCTAATATTTAGAAAACCAATGGTTAAAAGATGCGACCCTTGAGAAAAAAGACAGAAATAATGTTGCCATGACAGTGTTACAAGATGTTACCCAAAATGTTATTAGCACCAGCTCCTCTTGTGATAAACATGTTCTAAAATGTGGGGAATATCTTTGAATGGGTTATAATAACTGTACAATACACAGAAATGTATGTTGCTTAGGCTTTTTTTCAACATCTTGCAAAAAAGTGTTGTCATGGCAATAATAGCTATGGCCAGATATTGCCCTAAGCCTAATCAGGAAAATGAGGTAAAAATCTGTAGATGGGTTTGGACTGTAGAACACTCACAAATTTACAAGCCAAAACATGTTAAAAAAAAAATCAACAAACAGCAAAAAATAAACAGACAAAACAGCAATAGTTATACGAGATATTACCCAAAATATGATCTATTCTGGTTTATCTTGGGATGTGTATTGATTTGTTAAAGTGACAAAGTATGTAAATTTGGTGCTAAAAATTTGTTGAGAAGTTTTTTCTGCAGAGTATATTGAAGATGGGACTAGCTGGAGAGGATGAAACATGAATACTTTCGTTGAAGAAAGATAAAACAAAACTGATAGTTCCAGATTTATGATTCAGTTAATTTACTGATCTATGATCTTTTTCCAAACACTCCGGTCAAAAACTTTCAGATAGCCTTGAAGTTTACAAAAAACATTAGGACAAAAATATAATCAGTCATCTTGACAGATATTGTAGTAAAAATATACACATGAACTTACATGTTATTGTTGGCCCGAGGATAGCCATATGGAATGGCTTCATTTGGTATTTCCACACTTTGTCCTCCATCAACAGAAATTGTGAAATCTTCAGGACCACTTCTTCCATTTGCTTAAAAGGAAAATAACTTTTATTGTGCCATTACAGCAACACTCTACACTGAGTAATAGCAGATACAGTAACCCACTTAATACAAAGTGTGTGGTACATGGACTATATATCAAATTTCAACAATGATGTGGAATACATAACATTTTTCATTTCACTAGATTGTGCTCTTCTAAAGGATCTTGTAATTGAAAATACCCGGTAATCTAAAATGTCAACAGTTTTGCCATGTATTTCATATTAATTAAATTTAGTGTCAACTTTGTTCCAGTATCAATATGGTCAGTGACCCTTTCAGTAAATGCCAACTGAGTAATCCCTTGTTTCAGTATCATTAGTATGCCAATAAAACCAATGATCACTTACCCACAGAAGACCCTACTGTAATAATAATTCCACATAGCAATTTTGCTTAGCTGAGATTCATATACCATATTTCTTATGCTTTATTATTTCAAAACATATAACTTTTTCATATCTAAAAAATTTTGGCTAGGTATTCCAATTTTTCCAGAATTTTTCACTTATTATTTCAATGAAAATAGTTCATTATCAAAAGGAAATGTTTCAAATTATAGCAGTATTACTATCCCACAGTTACTTTTTTCCATATGCACTGTATAGAGGACTTGGTATAACTTAATTTCCAAATTTGAGTAATGTGTTTAGTAAACTGTAGCAAATGACTTCAATACATTCACCAAAGGATGTGACATTATGTTGAATAAACCTCTCAGAAATACCTCACAAAATATTAGGTATTGCAGCAAAACAACAAAAACTCAATTGTCATGTGATGTTATCGGGTTTTTATTTGCCTGTGCCGGTTATTAACAGCCCAATAAATAATTTGTTATGGGTGAACTCTCTGAGGCTTGTGCTTCTACAGATCACATTTTTAAGAACAAGCCTCAGTAGAGCTCACACTTCAATCAATCACAATTTTTTCTCTTTTTTTTCTGTCTCCGCACTTTCATGAATTATTGCATGGGATGGGTTACTGCTTCAGTGCACTACTCATGTCTCTGATGGCTTTGCACTTGCGCTAGGGGACTGAAACACCTTTCGGCCTTGTTTTCTTTTTCTTTTTGTTTCCAGACTTTTATGAATTTTGCACTACTCTAGGGTACTACTCGTATTTCTAGTATCTTCGCATGTACACCAAATTAAAGTTTGGCCTTGTTTATATAAGGAAGGTGATAAACTCACAAAGTAGAGATTGTGACTGTTGATTGGAATCTGCCTGGTCATGGTCAGTAGATGATAAAACAACCGATTGTCCTTTCCACCATTTCATCACTTTAGGTACAACTACAAATATGATCACCAACAACACAACGCACACCAGGACTAACAATAGGATGTAAATCACATTGATCTTGTGGCTGGGGGTGTCCTCTGTAAATACATAAACTAGAGGGTCAAAGATGCCCCAAAAGGCGGGTTGGGCAGGCAGCAATAAGGTTAGCGACTGCTGTAATTACATTTAGAAACAAGAAAAAGAAATGTTAGGTCACCCAGTTAAGGTAAATATGTTAGACGTGCTAAGAAAAGTAAAACTTGTAATCTAGATTACATAATTGTATCTATGCTATAAACAGACAAATAAAAGGACGGAATTACACCAATTTCAAAAGCAACTTAGCTATGATGGTGATTTATCTCCCTGTCAAGTTTGAATTCGACTAAACAAAGCGTTTTCGATTTAGAGTCCGGAAACGGAAATGATGACGAACAAACAAACAGAACTAGAGGAATGCTTTTGCCAACAAAAGCGAAGCATCCCTTAAAGTTTAAAATGCTTTGTGGTTTTAATAAGCATGCTGTAAAGCTAAGAATGCACAAAGCTGCACCGTATGCTTTCCCAATACCTCTTAATACATTCTGAAGCTATAAAAGCAACAATAAAGGAGATATAAGGTAAAAACTCCAAAGCAGCTATTTATGATCCCAGTTTGGCCCATAAGGGAGGGTCGGGGGGTAAAACTGACTGGCTATTTAGACTCTCCACATATGCTTTCCCAATACCTCTTACTACATTCTGAAGGTCTAAAAGCAACAATAAAGGAGATATAAGGCAAAACTCCAAAGCAACTATTTTATGACCCCAGTTTGACCCATAAAGGGGGGTCGGGGGATAAAACTGACCGGCTATTTAGACTCTCCACATATGCTTTCCCAATACCTCTTAATACATTCGGAAGCTATAAAAGCAACGATAAAGGAGATATAAGGCAAAAACTCCAAAGCAGCTATTTATGACCCCAGTTTGGCCCATAAGGGGGGGGCTCGGGGGGTAAAACTGACCGGCTATTTAGACTCTCCACATATTCTTTCTCAATACCTCTTAATACATTCTAAAGCTATAAAAGCAACAATAAAGGAGATAAAGGCAAAAACTCAAAATCGGCTATTTTATGACCCCAGTTTGACCCATAAGGCGGGGAGGGGAAACTGACCGGCTATTTAGACTCTCCGTATATGCTTTCCCAATACCTCTTCATACATTCTGAAGCTATAAAAGCAACAATAAAGGAGATATAAGGCAAAAACTCAAAATCAGCTATTTTATGACCCCAGTTTGACCCATAAGGGGGGGGCCGTGGGGTAAAACTGACCGGCTATTTAGACTCTCCACATATGGTTTCCTATTACCTCCAAGTACATTTTATAGCTCTAAATGCAATACGTAAGAAGATAATAGGGGGGTTGGCCTAAATTTAAGGCTTTCAGATTGGAAGGTGTCAGAAAATCACTCATAAATGAGACATTTTTCAAGGGATTGCTCCCAAAATCTAATCAGCTCGCGTTTTTGATAGTATGAACAGGTGTGTAATATTATAAGGCTGTGTAGCAAGTAGTTTTTCCTGAACTGCGATGACGGGGGGGTGTAGTTCATTAATTGTTTTTGATCATGTGACCTTCATAAAGGTCAAAGGTCAAATTTAAGCATGCAGAAAAATTTTCCCACGCCTAAGGTATATAACTGCCAAATATGGTTTGAAACCTTCTAATAATAAGGGAGATATTCAAGGGAGACCATAATGTGGCGGCGAGGAAACTGAGGCGAAAACCTAGCTCTGATGGTGTTCTATCTCCCTGTCAAGTTTGAATTCGATTGGACAAACCATTTTCGAGTTAGAGTCCGGAAATGAAAATGTGGACGGACAGATGGATGGAAAGACAAACGGACAAACGAACATACAGAATTACACCAATTTCGAAAGGAACCTAGCTATGATGGTGATCTATCTCCCTGTCAAGTTTGAATTCGATTGGTCAAACCGTTTTCGAGTTAGAGTCCAGAAACAAAAAATGTGGACGCACAGACGGACGTCGGACACATCAATCTAATAGGCGGGTTGGTTACACGCAACCCGCCTAAAAACAATTAACAAGCAATTGACCATAGCATATCTAAAATTTATAACAAATATTGTCATCCATTGGGAATATCCACCTGTTGAATTTGCAGAGCCAAGAAGTATTCTATTTTAATTCATTTATTAATGCCAGTTTATTAAATAGATGCAAAAGTAAGATAAATGTGGACAGACTAGGCTATTTTTACTTGAAAAGACCACCCAAAAACAAGACTAGAAAGAAAGTTGGCATGAATAAATCAATATTAAATGACTATAACATCAAAAAATACTTATTACCCCTTATTACAATAGAAAATTCACCTGAGTAATGCAGTAATTTTAAATTATATCACAAGAAGTAATAAGTCAATTCAAGTTTTTAATGCAACTTGAGTCCAAAGGACAAGCATTATATTGATGTCTCTTCCATATTAAACTTTTAATGTGTTTGTCATTTCTGCATGAAATATAATGCAACAGAAACCAACAGATGTGCTGTAAAGCTGCCTTTCTAATACTGTATACCAGGCCTGGGGCGAATACTTCAAAAGTATTCGAATACAAATACGAATACTTTCATTTCCATGAATACGAATATGAATACAAATACATCAGTTTCAAAAGATTCAAATTCAGTGTATACAGCATTTTTGTGGTTGCTATAATGTTTGAAAAACATGGAATTTGATTAAGCAACATTGGTAAACCATTATCTCCATAGTAAGGGTTGATAGTAAATATCCAAAACATGCACCAGTCAGTATGTCTCAATATTTGGGTCAAATAAGGCCTGTGGTGGATCATAAATAAAAACGTCACAAGCTACTTTTTAGATTATAACGATAACATCGCAAATACCCAGGCATATCTAATATAAATACTGTCACATTTTGCCTAAGTTGAGTACATCTGTGCACATGGTGGATGCAATATTTGGCTAAAATATTGAACCTCTCTGTAATAATGACTTTTAAATTTTAATCAAAATATCTCAATTTAAAGTAAAAAATGACAATGTCATAATATCTCAATCCATTATGATATTACTGAGAAAACTGGAACCTAGAATTTCAGTAAGTTGGTTTTCATCAGACCAACAGACCAAGTCATATAGATATTTCTTAGCCTCTCTGACCTGCCCATAAAACCATATGAAGTTCTGTTATTCAAGTAACAAGTGACTTTACCTTTCAATATTTGCTGTGTTCGGGGCTTATGATCTCTGTTGAATACAGCAGAATCACTCATATCTGCATCAATGTCCAAAACTGTGTTTTTGCCAACACCATTGGACATGGTTGACAAAGTTACTGTCTCTACAGCTTTCTCAACACATCCAAAGCGTATGTCGTTCATATATGGGACATATCTAGAATAGTAAAATCATAGAAATGGCACTTTTTCGCATGCAAAAATAAAGCATCCGAGGAGATGGAATGAGATATGCCACTGAAAGAAAATACAAAACAAGTAGTGTGATTGCTGAAGTAATTGGCACTGCATTTGCAATAGAATTGGAAGCTTAGAGGATAACCTCAGAAAATTGCAATATTAGGACTGGTCTTGTGAATTGTATTTATATAAAAATAGCATCAGAGATGCCCGTACCCCACAGCCTGGGAAAATAGTTTTCAACACCACAAGATATAGAAGTAGTGAAACAGTACAAAGATCGGGATACTTTCAGAGCAGTGTCAGTTATATTAAGGTCAAAATGATGTTTAAGTAGAGAAAATAACATCTAAGAGAAGGAAAATGTATGTAAAGATAAAGTATTAAAACAAGACAATTCAACAGCAAGATGGCAGCATTAATCAGTAAACTAAAAATTATGATGCACACCTACAACCCCTAACCAATGCCCCTACCAACTATCAACTTCCTACACTTTACGGTTTCAAAGATATTGTCTGGACAAAATTTTAAAGGTCAAGGTCACTATGGCAAGGTCAAATCAAGGCAACACCATGACGTTGCACACCTACATCCCGTTACCAATGTCCCTACCAAGTATCAACTTCCTACATATTACGGTTTCTGAGATACAGCCCAGACAAAAAAACTTCAATTCTGCATTTATCTGGTTTGTATCTAACCCACGGTAAGTAAAGGTTGATTCTGGTGAATTTCATAAAAGTTCAAATATCTGAAATTTTCTTTTCATTAAAATGTCTACTTCTCTACTTCAGTATTGACCTTTTTAGTGACTGGCATATGTTTTTGATTTCCGCTTTTCTTGTTGCACCTTATATTTTGCTTGAAAAGAATAAGCCCATAAAAAGTATATAGAGTAGAATAGATTATCAGGTGTTCAAGTCAACAGGCCTCCACACGAAAATAGATTTCTTTTTATTTGCACAATTAAGCTTCTGTACAAATAGAACCATTTTACGTCAACTCTGGTTATAAGCGGAACCAGCTCTGAGATCCCACGATTACAAAATGCCGTAGTTTTTGTAGGTTTAAGTGGAAGTTAAGCATAACCAGAACCAAATCCTCTGAACATTTGAGGTTCCAAGTAAACATTCTACTGTACTTAGTTATTATTTATTATAACTCACCTGCTATCTAGACAGTGACCACATTCAGAGGCTTTCACCTTACTGTAGGTACCTGGTATTGTAACTTGGTATGTATCTGCACAGTTTCTATCAGGTCTGCACTTCAGTGTCTTTACCGCATTGTTACTGTAGTATCCATCTTTACATGGATCACAGTCTGGTTCCTGACGAGGACATGCATCCTCCTGTTGATAAATTTATACACATGCATATAGTATCAATGAAACTTTTTTCAGGTGAAATATTACAATTATGTGTGGAACCACGTCTGGAAGCTGTTCCACTATCAGAAGTGGTTAGAGAGTACTTTCAAATATGTGGATTAAAGAATTGCAAGGAGTGATAAGGAACAGCTTGTGACCAAAAAGAATGAGAAGGATTGTCTTAGAATGACCCAAATGAGATACAAATGTCTTCAGAATCCAATGACAATATTTGTGATGAGGTACTAAACCTGATAATTACATGTTGCACAAAACTTTAAGGGACTCAGCAGATTCATCTGCTGAACAAACAGAATGTTCTGGAACTCACCCCAATTTTCAAGAAAAGTCCAGAACACACAGGAAACTTCCTGAATAGAAAAAATTAAAGTCCATATCTTATTGAAGACGATTATTCATGATAATAGAATGCCTATTTGAATGCACCATTACCACACAGATTATTGGTCCCAAGACTCCTCTAGAGGATAAAATTTATGATAAATGCCCATTGGAAGGTCCAAAACAAGTAGTTGTGCTAAAACATAAATTCCATAAAACTGAGCGAATATCATCACTTGAAAATTGCATTATTTCTTTTACTTCTTAAAAGAGAATCCTATTTAACAGGGTTTATTTTAAAAGTGTTGAATGTAGCTTGAGTTTGATTGCCAAGACCTAATAGAAAAAAATAACTCACTTGATAATGACGAAGCTCCCATCCAGGTGGACATGTCTTGCATTTGTAGCAACAGCCTTCAGTGACCCCAAAGCCATCACGGCAGTTTTTGGAAGGGCTTAGTGGTATGCTGTCTTTCCGTTTGCATAAGTTTAAGCCACCATTGACTGGTTGTATTGCGCTGAATAGTAGTAGCACTGGCAAGAAGAATTTTGGTGTGGCCTGATCAAAAAAAAAAAATCTTCATACTAAGGTAAGAGTTCTTTAATGACTTATTTGTTGTATTTGAGTATTTTTCATTTTGTGTTAGTTTTGATTAGTGGTGGCTCAAAAATGTTCAAAATATTTTGTTCATAACAGACAAGCATAAGGTGCTTTGTCAGAGGGAGATTATGAGCCTCTTTACACAACTATACACTAATCCTTTTGAAAATGTAATGTTTTTAAAAGATGCATGATGTTAATGGGATGTGCGGAAGCAAAATAAATATTTACTTTTAAAGTACAACATGGAAAAGGCTGTTTATTTATGATTTAAGCACATATGGTCAGGCTCAATATTATCACAAAGTTGTGGCTGTTACTTCCGGTTATTGTTAGCCTCCTAAAAACGGAAAATTTATCAAAAAAAGTAATAGAAATCTTATATTATGGACATATCATGTTAGAATAGGGATATATCATAACAAGAATTCAACAGAATTGTACTGTGTCACCAGCTTTGGATAAAGACTATAGCGGATGAAATTCGTAAGGACATAACTTATGCCAGATAGACAAAACTAGTTGACATGCAGCATTTTTGCAAATCCAGACCATCTTTCAGAAGGACTGAGTCATGGTGAAGCCCCACCTTGTTGAAAAATATAACTTAAACTGCTAGTCATATGACCATACAAATTAATGCATTGTGCAAGATGTCATGTCTTGTCTGCTTCCTCTTTTCATGGAGGAAAGAAGGATTTATATTTGTTCACCTCCTCTCTTCATGGAGGAAAGAAGGGCTTATATTTGTCCACCATTTTGTGGGAGAGCAAAGATCATTGTCTAGCAATTCTGCACTGATAATCCACTAGTAAAGCATGCTCAGCTAGTCATAATACATGTAAATGCATTGTACTAGATGGGTCATGTCTTGTCTGCCTCGTCTCTTCATTGAGGAAAGAAGGACATCTATTTGTCCACCATTTTGTGGGACAGCAAACAAGCATTGTCTAATCTTGTGGAGTGTTAGGTCACTTTACCATACAGATCTTCTTCAGGACTTTTTATATCCACAACAGACAAACAGAAAAAAACTGTTGCCATGGCAACACTTAGTCTAGCTACCTGATATTGCTGAAAAGCTAACCAGCTCCTATTCATGCAGGGGTTTGGAATTAAAAAAATCCACAAAAATATAAGTCAAAGAAACAGAAAAAAGTGTTGTCATGGCAACACTTGTTGCCAGGTGTTGCCGAAAAAACTAATCAGCTGAAATCAATGCAAGGGTCTGGAATGCAAAGATACCTGAGAAAAATTTTTCAGTCCAAGAAACATAAAAAAGTGTTGCCATGGCAACGCTTGTTGCCAGGCGTTGCCGAAAAACTAATCAGCTCCAATCTGTGCAGGGGTATGGAAAACAAAGAACCCATAAAAATATTTGTAAGCCAAAACTTGTTGCCAGTTATCATTAAAAAGCTAATCAGCTCCAATCCATGTAGGGATTTGGAATGCTAAGAACTTCCCAAAAGATATTAAAGCCCAAGAATTATGAAAAAGTGTTGCCAGATATTGCCAAGAAAGCAATCACATACAAACTCTCATGCCATTAAACCTCCACACCAAATTTAGCTGAGACACATAAAATAATGTACCTGTAAATGAGCAGCAATGAAGGGTGATTCAGATGGAAAATAAAAATAACATCCATGTCCAGCAGGATGGATATAATAATTAAAATAAGTTGTAACCTTAAACTTTTTAACTTTCAGGTTTTTATGGTAACATTACATTAAAGATCCTGTTTTGGTCTAGACACATGTACATGTTTAATTTAAAGGAAAAACTCTAAACGATCACTTTAATATTGCCAAAACATCACAGAAATTTGTCCTAACCTTTAACTGAATGTAAGTCAATGCAAATGTTAAGAGTTTAAGGTCATGTTAACCATGTAGACTCTGTTCAAGGCTACTTATAGCCAAAATTTAAATGTGCTTAAAATCTATTGCATATAATTTATAATAATTTATAATTTCTGCAACATCAGTTACATGTACCTGTAAAATATAGATCAAATATGTCATGCCATTTTGGTATACTTTGTGGAATCATAGAAAAAGTTGAGCTCAGTAACATTCTTTTAAACATGGGAGTTTAAGGTCACCTTAAAATAGGGCACACCTTCAGGACTAGATACATCAACATACCAAATTTAAATTAAATCTGTCATGCAGAATTGAAATACTCTCCAGAAATTGAAAAATTTAAATTCAATATAGTTATATTATCACTAGCAGTTTAAGGTCACCTTAAAGTGGGCCACACCTTGACCAGTTACATCAACGTACCAACTCTGATTTGAATCTGTGAAGCCATCCTTAAGCTATTGACCACTAATCGCAAAAGTAAAATTCAATATTATTGTGTTATAAATGGGAGTTTAAGGTCATCTTAAAATAGGGTAGATATCGATGACCGGCAACACCCACATGCCAAATTTGAATTTCATCCATCACGCCCTTTTTGAGATACTGTCTGAAAAGGAAGGGACGATGACACTGACAATGTGTTCTTACTGGGAGCTTAAGGTTACCTTAATGTATGACACTTATCTATGGCCAGTCACATATACATGTAAAATTTGAATGAAATTTCTTAAGTTACCTTTAGTATACTCTATTAAAAATAAAAAAAACTTAAACTCAAGATAATTATTTTATACATGGGAGTTATGGTCACCTTAAAATAGGACACACCTTCAATACCAGTAACAACCACATGCTAAATTTGAATTGAATCCATCAACCCACTTTTGAAATACTGTCAGGAAACAGAAAAAGTTAAAATCAATATAAGTATGTTACTAGTGGGAGTTTAAGATCACCTTAAAATAGGGCAAACCTTGAGTAACAGTTACATCCACATGCCAAATATGAATTTAATCCATCATGCCATTTTTGAGATACTGTCTGGAAAGGAATTGTGACGACACTGACAATGTGTTATTACTGGGAGTTTAAGGTCACCTTAATGTATGGCACTTATCTATGGCCAGTTATATATACATGCAAAATTTGAATGTATTTTCTTAAGTTATCTTCAATATACTCTTCGGAAAGAAAAAGCTTAAACTCAAGATAATTCCTTTATACAGGAGTTTAAGATCACCTTAAAATACGGCACACCTTGAATACCAGTTACAACCACATGCCAAATTTGAATTTAATCCATCATGTCATTTTTGAGATACTGTCTGGAATGGAAGTGTGATGACAACACTGAGAATATGCTATAACTAGGAGTTTAAGGTCATCTTAATGTATGGCACTTATCTAAGGCCAGTTACATATACATGCAAAAGTTGAATGAAATTTCTCAAGTTATCTACAATATACTCTATGGAAAAATAAAAAATTTAAACTTAAAATAATTCTTTTATACATGGGAGTTTAAGGTCACCTTAGAATAGGACACACTTTGAATACCAGTTACAACCACATGCCAAATTTGAATTGAATCCGTCAACCCATTTTCGAGAAACTGTCTGGAAAGCAAGTGTGACAGCGACACTGACAGTGTGTTATTACTGAGAGTTTAAGGTCACCTTAATGTATGACACTTATCTATGGCCAGTTACATATACATGCAAAACTTGAATGAAATTTCTTAAGTTACCTTCAGTATATGCCATGGAAAAGTAAAAAAAACTTAAATTCAACAATTCTTTTATACATGGGAGTTTAAGGCCACCTTAAAATAGGACACACCATCAATCCCAGTAACAATCACATGCCAAATCTGAATTGAATCCATCAACAAATTTTCGAGATACTGTCTGGAAACTGAAAAACTTAAAATCAATATAAGTATGTTAATAGAGGGAGTTTAAGGTCACCTTAAAATAGGGCACACCTTGAAAACCAGTTACAACCACATGCCAAATTTGAATTGACTTCATCAACCCATTTTTGAGATACTGTCTGGAAACGAAAAACCTTAATCTTAATATAAATATGTTACTACTGGGAGTTTAAGATCACCTTAAAACAGGGCACATCTTGAGGACCAATTACATACAGATGCCAAATCTGAAGTTAATCCATCATGCCATTTTTGAGATACACTCTGAAAATGAAGTGTGGCAATGACGCTGACCATATTTGTCCTCCAACATAGCTGCTAGTGACACCAAAGTAATGCAGCCTTAAACTCATAAGTTTATCAAATATCAGGAATTTACTATAACCTTAAAAAAGATATTTTTTCTTGTGTAGACAGATGTACGTGTTGAATATCAAAGATTAAAGTCTTAATTAGCACATTAAATATCTTTCAAACACCAAAAATTGTCCCAACCTTTAACTCAAAATTAGTTTGTAGATGTGAGGGAGTTTAAGGGAATCTTTTCCTGTAGCTTTTCTTCATGGTTTGTCACATCCACAACTTGAAAGATGCTTAGAATTGCAGTGTTTCAAATACTGTTGAAAAATTGTCACACTTAAAGTGAATATAACTCTGTTATTACTGGGACTTTAAGGTCACCTTATTGAAATGCACTTACTTGTGGCCAGTTACATATACATGCAAAATTTGAATGAAATTTCACAAGTTATTTCCAGTATACTCTATTGAAAAATAATGTAAACTCAATATAACCTTTTAATACATGAGAGATTAAGGTCACCTTAAAGTAGGACACACTTTGAAAACCAGTTACAAGCACATGCCAAATTTGAATTGAATCTGTCAAAATATTTTGAGATACTGTCTGTAAATGAAAAATCTTCAAATCAATATAAGCATCTTACTACTGTGAGTTTAAGGTCACCTTAAATAGGGCACACCTTGAGGAAAAGTTTCATCAATATGCCAAATTGGGATTAATTCATCAAGACAACTTTGAGATACTCTCTGGAAAGTAAGTGTGAAGACTACTCTGACCATGTATGTCTTCCATCAAAGCTGTTAGTGACACAAATTAATGCAACCTTAAACTCATTAGTTTATAAAATATCAGCAACTTACTATAATCTTACAAAAGAGACCATTTTTGGTGGAGATATATGTACATGATGAATATCGATGTAAAAAGCCCTAACTAGCATATAAAATATCTTCCAAACGCCAAAAATATTGTCCCAACCTTAAACTCAAAGATTGTTTGCACTGCTGTATGTTAGCGAGTTTAAGTTAATCTTTTCTTGAAAGTTCTGTTCAAGGTTTGTTACATCCACAACTGAAACACCTAGAATTGCACAATATTTGAAATATTGTTCAAAAGTTAGCAAACTTAAAGTGAAATAATTCTGTTATTAATGGGAGTTTAAGGTCACCTTATTGTGTGGCACTTACCTATGGCCAGTTATATATAACTGCAAAAGTTGAATAAAATTTCTGAAGTTACTTTTAGTACACTCCATGGAGAAAGAAAAAATGTAAACTGGACATAAATTTTTTATATAAGAGAGTTTAAGGTCACCTTAAAGTAGGGCACACCTTCAAAAGTAGTTACAACCACATGCCAAATTTGAATTGAATCCATCAAGCCATTTTTAAGATATTGTCCAGAAATGAAAAAAACTTTAATTGAGTTTAAGTACTTTACTAGTGGGAGTTTAAGGTCACAAAACTATACAGCACACCCCCAGGACCAGTTACATCCACATGCCAAATTTGAATTAAATCTGACCAGCCATTTTTGAGATACTGTCCGGAATACAAAGTGTGACGACGATACCGACGCCACAAAATTGGATGATGAAGCAAACCCTATATGCCACTCAGCATAAATGCTGGTGACACAAAAATCCATGCTATACGCAAATTTTGAGCAATCATTCTGGGTTTAGATTACACAGGCTTCGCCTTCGTGATCTAAACCCAGACTTTGTGCTCTAAATTTGTCTCTAGCATAGATTTTTATGGTATGCCCCTGTAGTAAAGTACTTGAAGTAAATGATGTGCTCATGCAACCTTCTCCTGTTCATGCAGTGAACATTATTCTGTTCATGCCATTAACTTTCACCATTGATCTATTTGTGAAAGTAATCAGCTAGTCAAATTAATCCTTGGCTTACATCAATTGGAATCTGCTGAAATAGGGCTTCAGCTGCCATCAAAAAGTCCAGAAATTCTTTTGATTTAATTATTTGGTATTAAAATACATTGTATCTATTTGAGATAGCTAGACCTCAGTTGAAAGCCCTTCTAATTTAATAAGATTAATACTCAATCAGGGTATCATACACTACTTTCACCAAACAACATGGATGTTTTAATAAAATCCAAAAGAAGGTTTTTGAAAACAATAACATAGCATGCAAAAAGGTTGAAAAACTAGATTGGGCCAACTCGGCGCCAACATATCCCCAGACAGGTCATCACTCACGCCACAGGTTTTGATCGGGAATTTTTTAAAGCATAATTACCCATTATTATATGAACTTCAGCACATCAATCTACTCTGTTTGTATCTTCCCAAGAAGATGGTGTATCCCCAGACGCCGAATACATAACTCAAATTATATTTTCAATCTTCCTGCAATGATAACTCTAAACCTATTTTCAAAGTATTTATTAACAAATGATTGATGATTGAATGTCCATTCTAAAATAATAATCCCAAAAGAGCATATCTCTTTCTATATTTGTTGACAAATAAAATATTATTTTTAACTCAACATCATACTTTTCAATCTTCCTGCAATGATAACTCTTAACCTAATTTCAAAGTATTTAAATGATTGATGATTGAATGTCCATTCTAAAATTCATAATCCCAAAAGCGCATATCTGTTTCTATATTTGTTCACAAATAAAATATTATTTAAAAAAAAATTATTTATATTATTATTTTATTATATTATTTATAGAATTTGTAAATTGTTTTCAGTTATTCATTTCCTCTATTCCTATATATGTGGTCCATATATATGCAACCTAAATATGTGACACAATCTCAGTTCTGACTCCCCTTTGTGTTATATGATGAAGCCCACCACCTCCTACCCCACCCCTCTCCCCTTCTCCACACCTCTCTCACTATTACACAAGATCTGCAACCCCATTGAGTTCTTTGTTTCTCATTTGATATCACTAAATACCTTTGTTTATTTAGTGTCACTCAATATAGCTGGAGGTCCCAGAGGTGGGTGGGTAAATGGTAAACAAACAATCTGATATATATCAAAGGGGTAATCAAATACAAAAAGAATTGAGAATTTTAAGTATGTGATTATCAACTGAAATGAGTTCATAACTGTAGGAGCTGTGTCAAAATTAACTGAGGCAAGTTGAATAAAACTGGGCTAGTTGAGGGTTAAAAATCCCCTAGTTTTACTACATAAGGATATACTTTTATTAATATTGGGACTTAAAGCTCACCAGAAAATAACAGTGTCCATTTTGCCTACTTGAATATGTTTAACCAGTTTCATTTTAAAGAGTTAAAAACTCAGCAAGCAGAGGTACAACACACAAAAATAAGTTCTTAAAAGACTAAGATAGCCATAACATTATTAATATTCAAAATTTAAAGAGACAGGCACTTCCTTTTAAAAATTCAAAGATTTCAGCTCTATGACCCACATAGTTTGACAGTTACAGGGCTTTAAAGTGGCATAATGTCCATAAATTGGGTTTCTGTGGGCATTTTACAATTGTTAAAGAGACCTTAGCAATTAAACTACAGATCTGAAACTTTTTGGGGGACATACATAACAAACAAAAATTAGATATAATACAGTTTAAGACTTGTCACACTAAGCATTTCCAAATTACAGGGCAAAATACAGTAGAAAATGTCAAAAAAGGTCACTTGGATGAGTGTCTATGGTCGTCATACACAGGTTCAATGTCTACTACAGGCCTTGATGTTCGGTACATGGAAAAAGAAGACGCTTAATAATGTATTCCTAGTTGAGATTTCAGCCCTGTCAGTCACATAGTTTAACAGTCACAGGGCTGAAAAGTGGCAAAAAGTCCAAATATTGGGTCTCTGTGGGCCTTTTAGAGACCTCAATGTGACCTTCAAATTGAAGCTTCAGACTTAAAATCTTTCACAATCAGAGATTATACATAGAATGTATACCTAATATAGTTTGAAACTTCTCAGACTTACCATTCCAAGTTACAAGGCAAAATATGTAAAAAATGTCTAAAAAGGGTCACTCGGGTGAGTATCTATGGTCGTCATACACAGGTTAAATATCTACTAAAGGCCTTGATGTTCAGCACATGTAAAAAGAACATAATAATATATTCCCAGATGAGATTTCAGCTCTATCAGTCACATAGTTTAACAGTCACAGGGCTTAAAAGTGGCAAAAAGTCCAAATATTGAGTCTCTGTGGGCCTTTTAGAGACCTCAATGTGAACTTTAAATCAAAGCTTCAGATTTAAAATCTTTCACAATCAAAGGTTACACATAGAATGTATATCTAATACAGTTTGAAACTTCTCAAGACTTACCATTTCCAAGTTACAGGGAAAAATATGTGAAAAATGTCTAAAAAGGGTCACTCGGGTGGGTGTTATGGTCCTCACACACAGGTTAAATGTCTACTTAAAGCCTTTATTTCTGGCACATGTAAAAATGACATAATGATATATTCCCAGGTGAGATTTCAGCTCTATCAGTAACATAGTTTAACAGTCACAGGGCTTAAAAGTGGCAAAAAGGCAAAATATCGGGTCTCTGTGGGCCTTTTAGAGACCTCAATGTGACCTTCAAATCAAAGCTTCAGACTAAAAATCTTTCACATTCAAAGGTTACACATAGAATGTATATCTAATACAGTTTGAAACTTCTCAGACTTACCATTTCCAAGTTACAGGGAAAAATATGTGAAAAATGTCTTATAAGGGTCACTCGGGTGGGTGTTTATGGTCCTCACACACAGGTTAAATGTCTATTAAAGGCCTAAATTTTGGGGCAGATATAAGAAAACACATAGATATATTCTCAGATGATATTTAACTTAGATGAGAGACATAGTTTGAAAGCTACAGTGCTCGAAAGTGGCAAAAAGTGCATAAATTGGGTCTCTGTGGGCACTTTTGAGACCTTAAGTCGACCCCTTTGGGTAAACCTACAGCCCTAAAATTTTCTACAGACAAGGATTACATATCAAAGTTATACCTAGTGCAGTTTGAGACTCATCAGAGTTACCACTTCCAAATTATAGGGCAAAATATGTGAAAAATATAGCAAAAAATCCCTAAGTGGGGGTCTTTACACAATTTTCTCCTCAACTTAAAGTCGTGATTTTCGGCACATGTACTAAGAACATATTAATGTGTTCTCAGGTGAAATTTCAGCCAGCTGAGCATCATAGTTTGTGACCTAGAGGGCTCTTAGTGGCCAAAAGTGCAATTTCTGACCTTAAGGTGGCCATAAGTTCTCTTTTATTGGAAGTTTAAGGTCACCTTAAAATAGGGATCTTCCTTTGGACACCCTTAACATGTGTACCAAGTTTGAAAAAAAAATATTAATTTGTTTTTGAGTTATCGCGTCCACAAGGAAATTTCTACGGCGGCGGCGGCAGCGGCGGCGGCGGCGGCGGCGCGACGGACCTGAATCCAATATATCCCCGACTTTCGTCTGGGGATATAATTATGACATGTTAAAGTTTAAAGGTAGGGAAAAAAGGAAGAGTATGCCATTACAAAAATCCTCATGCAGACATATAAAACCCACAGACACACTTTTGTCAAATTATTGTTAAATACTGTAGATTTTATGACCCCAATTTGACCCACAAGGAAGGACCAGAGGCTAAATCTGACCAACTTCCTAGTCTCCCTGCATACGGCTTCCTATTACCTCCCAATACATTCAAAATCACCAAAAGCAGTAATAAAGAAGATATAAGCCAAAAACACAAAATCTGAGATTTTATGACCCGGTTCAAGATTTCCCCAAAACAACTCTATCTCTTATGGTTTTCAAGATACATGACATTTTCCAATTCCGTAGTAGTCCTTATTGCTCAGAAGATCCTAAACTTGCCTGAAATTGCTCTACATGTTACAGTTTTCATTATAAAGGTCTAATCCATTTAGTCATTATTATAACCTATGAAAGTTGCAAAAAGAAGCTATAACTCACTCAGCTATTGTGATACTCACGTATGCATGAAAAAGCCAGTCTGAACTCATATTATGATGTAGTGCAAACAGTGGCTTAACATGCCAAAAAGAAAAAGTGGAACTGTACTTTTTTAAAGATAGAAACCATTAATACTTATTATGTTAACTGCTGAAAGTGAGAAAGTAGTTATAACTCACTCAGCTACTGTGAATGGCATTCCAAAAGTTATCCAAGTTGCAACTAAAGATAAAGTATCTGAAAAATATATTTTGTGAAATGTTAAAAATGTATTCATGTACAAGATAGAGGCAATTTACTCAACTATGAGATTATAAAGGTCACAACTATTCACTTATAAAAGTAGCTAGTACTCACTTAAATACTGAGCAACCAGTCTGAAACTTAACTATGTTATAGTTCACAAATAATTGGTGAACAATACCTTTGAGATAAATTGTGTACCTGTATTACTTCTAAAGATATAAGCCATTTTAATTATTAGAGTAACCACTGTAAAGTTAAAAAGTAGCTATAACTCACTTAACTGTTGTGATACTCACTGAGCAACTGGTCTCAACTTTACCACAAATAGTGGTTTAAGAACATGTCAAAAAGACAAAGTGTAACTGTACTTCCTTTTAAGATAAAAATCATTTACTCATTACGCTAACTACTGAAAAGTTAGAAATCGCTATAACTCATCGCCATTGTGATTGGCATTCCAAATGTTGAAAAAGTTGTAGCTAAAGATAACATATCATATTTATCCGTATAAATGCACCCCTCCCTATTAATTGCCCCCCACCCCACCCTGTCTCTTCTCAACCTTTGCAAAGTTCATATTTTGGGGCTTTACATCCCTCTCAACAGCCACCAGCCTTGCGATTCTAGGATTCCGAAAAAAGATGTGTTTTAGTACTTCCCCAATCGAATACTGCTAACAAGAAATAAAGAAAATCACAACAAAACATGGCAATTTTGATCATAGGCGCATTAAAATCTGTAGAAAAACGAGATAAAAGTTTTTAATTTCTTCAGATTTAAGGTTTGTTTCCAATATTTTAAGCTCTCCCGCCATTATACATGCTCTCAAGCGAGATCAAGGCAGTAAGTGTCCATTATCACCCATTGCCACTGGACTCGACAGTCGATTTTTTTTATCTGTAATAGTAGCCTCCCCCTTTTGAAAAATGCACATTCCCCCGGGGTGTTTACACAGATAAATACGGTACCAGAATATGTAGTTTGTAAAAATGCATTAGTTTTTACAACAACAATTGGTGAACAACAACTTTGAAAGGACTTGTTTTTCTGCATTACTTCTGAAGATATAAGACACTTTAACTAATGAAAAGTGATAAAGTATATGTAACTCACTCAGCTATTGTGATACACCTCCAAATGAACCAAGCATATTAAAGATACGGAGAATTAAGTTGAACAATGTATTTCACCAAATGCTCTAAAGAAAGAGTTTTCAAGTAAAACTGATTTACTCAATACAGCTAAAATTGCTATAACTCACATAGCTTTGGGCCCAAGGCAACAATAGTAGCAAAATTTTGAACAGCATAAAATTCGTTAGAACAAATAATTGAGTGAAATGCTGTGTCAAGTAGATTTAAATAAAAAACAAGAATTCAGAAGAATTGTACTGTGTCACCAGCTTTGGTTTAAAGACTGAAGTGGATGAAATTCAAAGGGACAAAAATTATGCTGAACATAAATTAGTTGGCTGACTGGCAGTATTTTTGCATATCCAGACCATCCTTAAGAAGTACCTTGTTGAAAAATATAGCCTTGATTCAATGTACAGGTCAATGTCTGTCCAATGTCCAAGATACTGTCTGGAAACGGAAAAACTTAAAATCAATATAAGCATGTTACTAGTGGGAGTTTAAGGTCACCTTAAAATAAGACATATCTTGAGGATCAGTTACATCCACATGCCAAATTTGAATTTAGTCAAAAATAGAAAAATAAAAAGCTTAAAAGCATAATTCTTTTATACATAGGAGTTTAAGTTACGACACACCTTGAATACCAGTTACAACCACATGCCAAATTTGAATTTAATCCATCATGCCATTTTTGAGATAATGTGTGGAAAGTGTGACAGTCAAAATGTGTTATTACTTGGAGCTTAAGGTCACCTTAATGTATGCCACTTACCTATGGCCAGTTACATATACATGCAAAACTTGAATGAAATTTCTCAAATTATCTTCAGTATACTCTATGTAAAAATAAAAAAAAACTTAAAACTCAACATAATTATTTTATTCATGGGAGTTTATGGTCACCTTAACATAGGACACACCTTGAATACCAGTTACAACCACATGCCAAATTTGAATAGAATCCATCAACCTACATTTGAGATACTGTCTGGAAACGGAAAAACTTAATATCTATATAAGTATGTTACAAGTGGGAGTTTAAGATCACCTTAAAACAGGGCACACCTTGAGTACGAGTTACATCCACATGCCAAATATGAATTTAATCCATCATGCCATTTTTGGGATACTGTCTGGAAAGGAAGTGTGACAATGACACTCTCAATGTGTTAGTCCTGGGAGTTTAAGGTCACCTTAATATGTGGTACTTATCTATGGCAAGTTACAGATATATGCAAAAATTTGAATGGAATTTTTTAAGTTACCTTCAGTATACTCTATGGAAAAGTAAAAACTTAAACTCAACATACTTCCTTTATACATGGGAGTTTAAGGTCACCTTAAAATATGACACACCTTGAATACCAGTTGCAACCACAAGCCAAATTTGAATAGAATCCATCAACCCAGTTTCAACATACTATCTGGAAACGGAAAAACTTAAAATCCTTCAGTATACTCTATGGAAAAGTTAAAAGCTTAAACTGAACATAATTCTTTCAGACAGAGGAGTTTAAGGCCACCTTAATATAGGACACACCTTGAATACCAGTTACAACCACATGCTAAATTTGAATTGAATCCGTCAACAAATATTTGAGATACTGTCTCGAAACGGAAAAACTTAAAATCAATATAAATACGTTACTAGTGGGAGTTTAAGGTCACCTTAAAATAGGGAACACCTTGAGGGCCAATTAAATGCACATGCCAAATTTGAATTTAATCCATGATGCTATTTTTGAGATACTCTGTAGTGTAGGAAGTGTGACAACGACACTGATCATATTTGTCCTACAACATAGCTGCTAGTGACACAAAAGTAATGCAACCTTAAACTCATAAGATTATCAAATATCAGGAATTTACCTTACAAAAGAGATTTTTTTTGTGTAGACAGATGTACATGATGGATATCAAAAGCTTGAAGTCTTAATTAGCACATCAAATATCTTTCAAACACCAAAAATTGTCCCAACCTTAAACTCAAAGTTAGTTTGCTGCTGTAACGAAGTTTAAGGGAATCTTTTCCTGTAGGTTTTGTTCACGGTTTGTTACATCCACAACTTGAAAAATGCTTAGAATTGCACAGTGTTTGAAATACTGTTGAAAAATTGCCAAACTTAAAGTAAATATAATTTTGTTATTACTAGGAGTTTAAGGTCACTTACCTGGGGCCAGTTACATATACATGCAAAATTTGAATGAAATTCCCAAGTTATTTCCAGTATACTCTATGGAAAAATAATGTAAACTCAATATAACTTTTTAATACATGAGAGTTTAAGATCGCCTTAAACTAGGGCACACCTTGAAAACCAGCTACAACCACATGCCAAATTTGAATCAAATCTGTCTACAATTTTTTGAGACACTGTCCAGAAACAAAAAAAAACATTCAAATCAATATAAGCATCTTACAACTGTGAGTTTAAGGTCATCTTAAATAGGGCACACCTTGAGGAAAAGTTACATCAACATGCCAAATTGGAATTTAATTCATCAAGCCATTTTTGAGATACTCTCTGCAAAGTAAGTGTAAAGACGACAATGACCATGTATGTCTTCCATCAAAGCTGCTAGTGGCACAAACCAATGCAACCTTAAACTCATTAATTTATAAAATATCAGCAATTTACTATAACCTTACAAAAGAGACCATTTTCTTCTTGTGGAGATATATGTACATGATGAATATCAATGTAAAAAGTCCTAATTTGCATATAAAATATATTCCAAACACCAAAAAAATTGACCCAACCTTAAACTCAAAGTTTGTTTGCACTGTTGTATATTGTAGCGAGTTTAAGGTAATTTTTTCCTGAAAGTTTTGTTCAAGGTTTGTTACATCCACAACTGAAACACCTAGAATTGCACAATATTTGACTTACTATGCAAAAATTACCAAACTTAAAGTGAATATAATTCTGTTATTAATGGGAGTTTAAGGTTACCTTAATGTGTGGCACTTACCTATGGCCAGTTACATATAACTGCAAAAGTTGAATGAAATTTCTTAAGTTACTTTCAATATACTACATGGAGAAAGAAAAAACGTAAACTGGCCATAAGTTTTTTATACGTGGGAGTTTAAGGCCACCTTAAGATAGGGCACACCTTCAAAACTAGTTACATCCATATGCCAAATTTGAATTAAATCTGACAAGCCATTTTTGAGATACTGTCCGGAATACAAAGTGTGACGACGACAGACGACGACGCCGACGCCACAAATTTGGATGACGAAGCGATCCCTATGTGCCACGCAGCATAAATGCTGGTGACACAACTAGACCTACGCATCAGAGAACCGATGCAAATTTGCATCCACTGGAAAGTCAATTCACCAAACTCACCATCGTTTGACCTTGAAGGAGGGACCAAGGTTTAATCTAACAACATCAGAAGATTCCCAGCCCAAGATTTCCTATGAGTTGCTTTGACATTGCAAACATCTAAGACCAATAATAAGCAAGTTATAGGCACTTTTAAGTTTGGCTGTCCTTGTTTGACGTTGAAGGAGGGGCTCAAGGTCAAATCTGACCCACATCAAAAGATTCCCAGCCCATGATTTCCTATAAGTTGAGTAAACATTGCAAACCTCTAGGACTAATAATAAGCGAGTTATAAGCACTTTTAAGTTTGGCTATCCTCATTTGACCTTGAAGGAGGGGTCCAACGTCAAATTTGACCACATCAACAGATTCCTAGTCCATCATTTCCAATAAATTGGTTGGACATTGCAAACCTCTAGGACCAATAATAAGTGAGTTATAAGCAGTTTTAAGTCTGGCTATCCTCATTTGACCCTGAACGAGGGCCCCAAGGTCAAATGTGACCACACCAAAAGATTCCCAGCCCATAATTTCCTATAGGTTGGTTTACCATCCCAAATCTCTAGGACCAATAATAAGCGAGTTATAAGCACTTATAAGTTTGGCTATCCTCGTTGGAGGGGTTCAAGGTCAAATCTGACAACATCAGAAGATTCGCAGCACATGATTTCCTATAGGTTGGTTTCACATTGCAAACCTCTAGGACCAATAATAAGGGAGATATAGGCACTTTTAAAGTCTGCTATGTGGGTTACTCTGGCACTCCATGCATGACCTTGAATTAAAAGCTTCAAGGTCAAATGTCTGCAAGGTTGTAGAGGACATGTATATCTGTTATACATATCACCTATGAAGAGATTCTACCTTCTACCTATGGGAAACAGCCAGTAGAAAAATGTCGATAATTTTCAAAGAAATGCCCTCTGTGGCCATCTTGTTTTTCAGAATGAGGCTAACTTCAGTCCTAGAGAGAAGCTTACACCAGCAAACCCCCCCCCCCCACCCACCCACCCCCACCCCCCCCACCCCCCACCCCCCCCACCCCCCCCCAATGCCAGGATGCCTCTGGTGGATGCAATAAGTATGGTATTGATCTTGAAATTGCACACTTTAAAAGTGCTAGCACTGTTTCCTGTAAGCTTGAACATCAATGTCTAAGGAAAAGCTCCACAGGCCACAGACAAGTCATAGTTAATCATCATAAGCCATCATGACAATCCAATAAGACTGGAGCAGTGTCCAGAATCACAATGACCAGACTGATAGATTGTTGCACTCGGATTGCCAGTCCACTTTCCATGCAGTAATTTTTGGGAAAAAGAGGGATCAAGTGTCAACCAATCACAAAATAGATAAAATTAGGTCAAAACTTTATCCCTGGAAGCAATTTCTTAACACATTTATACCAAATAAATCCTAACCTTGGATATATCTTGGCTATACCCAGTTCTGGATATAAATAAGCTATTTAAGAGGTGACTTTTTTATTTTTTGATCGGTTGACACTTGATCCCTTTTCCCCCAGAAATTGCTTATTTTTGAAAGGTGCAAATTGTTGAAATGGGCTGAGAAGTTGTTAATTATTATGTGACAAAAAACACTTTTTCAGGTTTCTTAATATAAACAGCATGCATGTGGACCTTGTTTATGTGTTAACTTCAGGATTCTGACTACTTAGTGCAGGCGTCCATGTATGTGGGTGCGGTATGCAGCTGGCATGTGCTGGTTGTGGTACAAAGTTCAATTGTTATAGTAAGAGTGGTAGTGTTTTCATGTACACTGCTTGCAGCTGTGGCTTGTGGTAGTTTTACGGTGAGGATTCAAAATTTGCCACAAGCATGACAGGATATATTATTCTGAAGAAAGTAAGAGGTATTTTGGCATCAAAATTTTCGTCTCATTAAACTGGACACAATGGTGAAAGCAATATTAAAATAAGGTCACAAACAAGAAAGTGACAACCATTTACAGAAACCTTATTATCTATGTTAATTTATATACGGCAAAAATCTACAAAAATAAACCCAAACCACACCAACAAGCCGCAGCCGTGTACATGGATGCCTACACCTAAACTGTTCTTTGATACCTCACATTATACTGGAACTGGACTGCAAACAAGTAGGATAAGACTTAAGTCACATGGAAAAGCCAGTTTCATCTTAGGATAAGGTGTAAAGTAACTATAGGGTAAGACTTAAAGTGATCAGGACAAGATGATTACCTTGTGGCTAAATATTTTATGTCATTGTACAACAAATACCTGAAGAAAAGGGACTAAAAGAAGTATAACATTAATCTAGTTTAACCCCTCTTTTGAGAAACAAAAATTACTTTAGGATTTAGAGCTTTCAGTAACACCATTTTTAAGGTGGCAAAGAAATGAATATACATTTATGTCTTTTTAATACTTAAATATAATTCTATTAAAATTGAATGAATTAAATTAAATATTAAATAAACATATAATTAAATTAATTATTAACTAGAAAAAGGTTTTTGCTGACAAAAACGAAGCGGCCCTGATGAAAAAGTGCGAAGTAATCCGTAAAAGATGTCAAGATATTCATGATAAGGAATAGAAAATTAAAGTTTATTGCATTGTGTATGTTAGTATATTTAACAAATTAAAGAACGACCACAGCTTGGAAGAAGAGAAATTGTAGGTGTGAAATTTACTTCTCAAAAGAATGTATGTTCGATGCGCGGAAAAAATGCCTCCTGGAAAAAATGCCTCCTAGAAAATATGCCTCCTAGGAAATATACCTCCTAGAAAGAATGCCTCCTGAATATTTTGTGCCAAGGAAAAATACCTCCAAAGAAAAAAAAAGTTCTTTCAAGTGTCATAACACTACAGGTTCACATTACAACTTCAGAGGCATCTTCATTTTTCGACTTGAGTCTTATAGTCGCCAATGCCTGTCAAAAATTCAGTCTTTTACCCATTTTGCTTAGCTGTACAAAGGTACGTAAGTTTCTGTTGTAAGGTTTTGCTGGTGCTTCTAACTCTTTTGGCTGGCTGTTCATCCCTGGTTTCCATTATGACAGGTATCGTGTTTTTCTTGTAATTACATTTCTGCCCCTCCTAGTGCATCTAACTGCGATCAACTCCTTACAGAGGGGATAACCTATGTTGTAATTTGATAAGAATGCATATTGTAAGCCATAAAGGCCACAACTATTTCATTAAGAAACCTCACAGCCATAAATCCTGCTTTTAAAACTGGTCCAGAGTACAGCTGAAGGGATACCCTTTCAAGAAGATATTTGTAATTTGTACTTCGTGATATTGTACATTCTGGTTGTGACTGTACATATTTGTAATTAACATGTTTTTGATATTATACATTATAGGTTTCATATGTAACATGTTTACAAGTTGAAATAACTTTTTTTTCTCAGGAGGCATTTTTTCCTAGTCACAAAATATCCAGGAGGATATGAATGATTTAGCAATTGAAATTAAAAATCTTCCACAGTTCAATAATGCACAAAATTAAGACCAAACAAGTTACTGAACTTGTTGTAGCTGTGGAAAAAGTAGCCTAAGAACATATTTTAACAAAATGCTGTGAACGAAATACTTTTCAAGTTATAAGTGATTTAGTGCATGACTTCAGGAATTTGAATGCATTAAAGTTTCAAAAATTCATTTCCCACTTGAGCTAAAATTAATTAAATGTAGAAGTCTAAGTGAAATGGAAGAAAGTAAAAGAAAACAATATACATTCGAAAGAACAGCATAAATATTCCACTTTTTTGTTCCACTTTTGTTTCACACACACATATATACATATCTATCTATGATCTATACCACACACAAACACTCTCTCCCTCCATCCAGCCCCCCCCCCCCCCCCTAACCCACACTGAGGCCATTCTTTTTTTCACTTGCTTTTTATGTGCACTAAAGGGGAGTTGGGGGGGGTTCTTTCTACATAGAAAGACTTTCCATGAATTTGATAGATATCACACAAAAGCAAATACAGAGTTGGGGGAGGAAAAAGAAAAGGACAAGTCATTCATTTCCACTCAGCTGGAGATAAATAAAATGCTGTACAAGAAAAACTGTTTATGAGAAAGTGTTTTTTTCCAGTCATCTTATATTGTGAAAGAAGTCAGGTCTATACATTTGACCAATTTACATAGTCTATGTGAACAAGTAGCTAGATCATCAACTCCTTCTGCAAAACAAAAGTTGAATCAATTGAAGCTTTTTTTCCAAAAAAGAAAAGTTATATCCCACAATTCCAAAAAAAAGGAATCAGAAGAATGTGGTTTTTTAATCTGCCTAAAATTGGGAATTTATATTATGTGAACACTGATCAGTTGCAATATGTTAATAACCACATCAGTGCATCATAAATACCTCATTTTTTTTCTTTGAAGATGTCATAACTTCATAAACACTAGGAGATTAGGTTTGCCAGATAGCATATATATTTTTTCGGTATACATATGCCAAGTGTGGTTTTAAAAAGTGTTAAAATAAATGAGGAGGGAGCAAGAAGTATATATTTATCATGTTAAGATGGCCAAAGCTCTTAAGTACAGGAATTTTAAGTGAAATGTTATACAAAATCTTACTTAAGTATAATCAATGTCAAGTTAAACTGATGTTACTGTAACAGTAAATCAGTTAGGGACTGAAAACCCTCATTTTCACGTCAAGATGGCCATGACTGTACTTGTATTGGAACTCCAAGGTGGAAAGAAAATAAGAATGTCCCTATTGTCATCTTTAAATGTGTACAAAATTTAACTGAGCTCTGCTGAACTACGATAGCTGGAGATTAAAAACTCCATAATTTCACTGCAAGGTGACCATAACTTCATCCATATTGGGACTTCAAAGGTGACCATAAAATGAGAATGTACACTTATAAAGGATGACAAAAGGGACAAAGTTTAGCTGAGGTCAGTTGAACAATAAGATAGCTGGAGGTCGAAAACTTCCTTTTTTCACTGAAAGGTGACCATAACTTCATCCATATTGGGACTTTAAGGTGACCATAAAATGAGAATGTCCCTTTTGTCATCCTTTATAAGTGTACAAAGTTTAACTGAGGTCAGTTGAACAATAAGATAGCTGGAGGCCGAAAACTTCCTTTTTTCACCGAAAGGTGACCATAACTTCATTCAAATTGGGACTTTAAGGTGACCATAAAATCAGAATGTCCTTTCTGCCAACCTTTATAAATGTCGCAAGTTAATATTTGAATCATAAGGTAGTAAGAGTGTTCTTTTGATGTACCTCAATATCAATATATGTTAGATTTTTAAAAAGATGGAAAAATAAAGGGGTCAGACAGTTTTATTCCAATTTGATAACTTTAGGGGGGGGCCATAGCCCCAATAATATTAACAGTTTAAGGTCACCATTAGGTCAGGATAATCCTTTGGTAAATTTTAATATATATGCCAACTTTGGTTGAAAAAAGTGGAAAACTAAGTGAACTGGAGGGCTAAAACCCCCGTTTTGGTCATTAAGGTGACCTTAAGTTTGCAGATACAGACCTAAAACTTCAGCATGTGAAAGATTATCAAAAAGTAGCTGAATAAGTTATTCCAACAAAACGCCGAAATCCTGACCGTTTTTGAGATACAGATCAACTACCCATTTTTAACAAATTTACGAAAATACGCCTCCAGTTCAGGCATCTATGGTCCGATGGATGAGAAAATCCTTTCCGACCTTGGAAATTTGGTCTAGAATGTACCTGATAAATTTTATAGCACAGGTGTGTGTGTTTTTTTCCGAAACGCGATGACGGGGTGTTTTTGAAAAATGCTTAAGGTTACCTTAAGTAAAGCTTAAGGTCTGCACAAAGTATTCCAAAAATTTTTCCCACCCCTATAGTTTTTAAGAAAGAGAAGAAGGAAAAATAAATTTTGAAAGGCCAAGAAGTTATTCAAGGCAGACCATAATCCTGCGGCGGTGGCGGTGATCAGTCGAACTTCGGTGAAAACAAATAAGCGTCCCTGACAGGCCGCTTAATTAAATATGTATCAGGCCATATTGGTTCAATTACTTTATCTGAAATTTTTACTCTCTAAAAATAAATTTTTTCTTGTGCAATTTTTAAAGTGAAATAAAGACTTATATATAGCATCTATAATATGTTGCTGTCAAGGCTGTTCCAATTTTTTACTCCAATTACTAGAAACACACATTGATGTTTTTATTCCTGCATGTTTTATTAGGAATTTGTTAAGCACTGGCCATACGTGACACTGTAAACTAAGACACTCCTACTACAAGATGGCAAAAACAGCAAACATTTGACATTCCACATATTTTTTTCAATCTTACCGGAGCATTCGCAGCCGATGCAAAGTGGTTCAGTCGGGTGAAAATTCCCCAGAAGAACGCCATGGTTTTGTCATTACACGATCAACCACTGATGCTCTTCAAAAAGTATCACCACCTGTAAACATATACACATGACAAGGTTACAGTTAACAATAGATGGGATTTACATATCTGAAGGTGTAGAAAAAATAACCAGACTGGTTTAATTCTCCCGAGGATAGAACATCCTGTGCACTCATATAACCACGATGACGTAATAAAATTAGCATACATCAGGTGAGATAAACCAAGAAGTAATGCGCCTGCGCAACTAATTAGAATAAACCACACACAGGTATTTGTCAGAAGAGTTCAGCATTGGCGTTCTATTATGTAACCAAAATATACTTGATGCACCCGATGCCATGACTTTAGCATACATCTCAACTCATCAAGAAAGATGAATAAAAAAGTGGAGATCTAATTCTTCTACTTGGAGCTATATCACTTTCACATTGTCACAATTACATTGGATTTACATACCGCGGAAGACAGTCCTTGAGATATTAAAACAGATATAAATTTTCACTTAGAATTCATGTTCACTATCTATGCTGTAGAAAAACAGTACTCGCGTGAAGATGATTGATGTAAGCAATGTTCTAAGTACATGTGTACTTCTGTGTTCAATTCATGATAGTCTAGCCGAAAAATTCCACAACTATGGTGAAAATGAAATTTCAATACTTAGACCGAGTTTCTGTCCCGTCCCCAATTGCTATTGATGTACTGCTGGACACAATGGCGAGGTCCAGCAGTATATCAATAGCAATTGGCGACGGGACAGAAACTCGGTCTATTCAATACTATTACGTACCTCTTTGACAAACTATTGTTTCCCCAAATTTGATACAGTAAACTAGCTGTATATGGGTGATACGATTTTGTTTCTACTTTGATGTGATCATTTTCACATTTTCAGATGGGTCAAAGTTAATCCGAATCTGATCGTAAAATCAATTCAATGCTTTGTGAATAGAGGTCTGAGGTGATCCAAAATTTAGTTTTGAAATTCTTCACTTCGAGGGCTTTTTGATATTTTGATTGGGGATGGGAGCAAATGCGTACCGAGCGGTTCTGAAGTTCAGAACTAATCCAAAAATCTGACCAAAAGTTGATTATTTTTGCTCAAATTTGATCTAATCTTCACTCCCACGGAGGTTTTCCCGTGTGTCCGTTATGACTGTTGAAGGACTGTCAAACACTGTTAACATAATTCTTAACATATACATACACATACAAAACAGTACACACTGTCCATTTAACAATTTGTTATCAATGGAATTAACGCTCTGATTTGAGGGATTATGAAATATTTATATATATGCTTTATAATTGCATGTATCACGTTACGTTCTTGCACTATTGATTCTTCGTTGTGACCCGTGAAAAGGCTTTGAATAAAACAAAGCGATTAAATATAACCATCAATTAAGAATATACTATGTAGTAAAAATATGACAAATACCTGTGTGTGGTTTTTGAACAATTATCCTAATTGCCACATTACATATCTATACAATTCCAACTTAAAATCAGCTATTCATCAGCTTCTTTTCGAGAGTTTTGCTTGACTGGGAGTCACGCGTGGGTTTTGGGGCCCTTTATAGGTTTTCGTCACAGGATGATGCAAATTGAAGATCAGGTGATCCTTCTGATCACACCATTTAAAGTCCGGGTGCATCAGGTATGTTTGTGGTTATATGACAAAACTTACATCTGTATGGGGGGAAAACCACATGTACCATATCTAGATTCCACATGCATATATTTGTTAACAGGTTAAAAGGTGTAAATTCAGAATTTTTTGCCAAATCTTAAAGGTCACACGGAATGATCATACTATGCATAAGCAACATATTAACGATATTTTTACTTCTCCAAGAGTTACCATATGTTCACATAAAGAGTTTTAACTAAATAAGACCACACATGTATTTGTTTTTGTTTTTCAACTATCCTCATATTACATGACATGTGCGACCTCCTACTTTAATATAAAACGTAAAAAAAATCACCAAAAAAGGTGATTACATACAATGTCAATGAACTACACCTGTCAATCAAAATGAAGTAATTACTTCTTGTGTGTTGTCTAATTGACACAAAACAGACCACACCATAAATGCCATCTACATTTTTCGGCCCGAATTTTGAGAAGAATCAAAACAAAATATTCGTTTTTTATATTTTTACAGGCTATTTTCCCCAAACTGTTTACCTATGTGGACTTTGTATATGCAGTTGTCTACACAGGGAAAGTAAAATTAAAGCACTTTTGAAATATGAATATATACACCTTTAAATGGAAAGACACTGACAAGAAAATCAAGGTACATACCGTTCACTAGTTTACCCATTTATATACCTAGAAACACAAAACGGTAAAGCACCCACTTCCGTTTTACTGTTTTACTGTTTTGAAACAGTTATACTTAATTCTATTTTCTGTCAAGTCAATGAGAAATAATCAAGGTACATACCGTTCACTAGTTTACCCATTTGTATATACAGAAACACAAAACGGTAAAGCACCCACTTCCGTTTTACTGTTTTACGGTTTCAAGGGTTTGAAATACTGTTTTGTTACCCTTTACCTATTGATCCAGTACTATTGGAAAAACTATACAAGGGTCGAGATTTGAAACAGAAAACAGCCCTTTTCCCTTTGACTGTTTAAGGTATATTTTGGGCTTTTAGATATACCACACTCATTAAATTAAGGTTATTTCCCTGGCAACCACAGTAGGCTGGATTGTGACGTCACAGTGCAGAATTTAAACATGTGAATTAGTTTTAAAAGATTTATATTGCCAAAAAATGAATTATTCCCAAACTGCTTTATGGATTTTATTAATATTTGGTCTGTGGATGACCCAAAGTATGGCATGTACTTCCACTTTGTGGTGACCTTAAACTCTTGACAATAAGTCTATAATACCAACTTTAAGGTTACAACTTGCAGGGACAAAAATAAAAAAATGCTTTGTGAATTTCAGGTACTTGGATGCTATTTGGACCTTGAAAGCTGTATACTGTAAGGTGACGTTAATATCAGAACCATAATGGCATATGAATGACTTTAAGGTTACCCGTGCAAGGATCAATCAAACAGAAGTGACTTGACAGATTCAAATTATTCTTGGTATATCGTTGTGCATCGACACTAGCACAGATACCAACACTAAATGTTTTGTAGTCATAAATTGATTTAAGATTAATAAATACTACTTAAAGAAGTGTTTTGTACGGAGCCCTGGAAGGGACATAGAACTGTTTTCCTTGCAATTTTTTATCTCATTACCACAAGATAGTAAGTTGTTCCCACAAGATAGGAAGTCGTTCCCACAAGTTAGCAAGTTGTTACCACAAAATAGAAAGTTGTTCCCACAAGTTAGCAAGTCATTACCACAAGTTAGCAAAGTCATTACCATAAGATACTAACTCATCTGCATAAGTTAGCAAAGTCATTACCACAAGATAGAAAGTCGTTCCCACAAGTTAGAAAGTTGTTACCACAAGATACTAAGTCGTTCCTACAAGCTAGCAAGTCGTTACCACAGGATAGCAAGTCATTACCACAAGATATGAAGTCATTCCCACAAGTTTTACTAAGTCATGCTTTGATGCCAATGTACAGACAATTTATTTGTCTATGATACCTAACTTATTTTGAGGTCACCCATCTACTAGCATACCATTCAAATTTACATATTATTGTAGGCCTCCAGAGCTCACATGTTTCCTGTTACTTTACATGTCAAACTTTCATACCATTATGGCTATCATTTTATCAATTTTAATGGTCATTTTTCCTAAGTTACCTAATTAGTGACCTTCAGAACTTCTTATCTCGTGGGAACTATGAATAAAATACCAAGAAAACAGTTCCATGTCCCTTCCTGGGCTCCTTAGTTTTGCATACAACTAAATCTTTTGTAATAAATGTTTTCAAAGAGTGATTTATTCTGGTACTTTTTTTTAGAAAAGTGTTCTGTACAAGTTGCAGACTTGGACAGATTGAGTACTGGGGAAATTTAATTAGATCTAAGCTTATAGATGTTTGTAAGTCACATGACAATTGAATAAATGTCAATAACATCTAGTGTTAATCTGTGGAGACTAAATAAATAAAAAAATTTGAAAGATGTGCCTTGCCATGATTTGACCTTAGCTATTGGAAGTGACATAAAACACCAACTATGACCTTTCTGATGGATGGCTCTGAAAGATTTATTTATTTATTTTGGGTTTTACGTCACTTTAAACACTGTACAGGTCATATCACGATGGGTAGTTGGAAGGGCAGAGGAAACCAGTACATACAGTTGGTCAAAGTTCTGTACTGTAAACTGCTGACCAACGGCAAAATAATGGTTGCACATTCCTGACTTTGTCTTCAACTTACCTCGATTTTGAAAGCAGGGTAAAAATATAGTATAGGTCAATCAGCAATCTAGGGAAGGTTGAAACCCGAACAATTTCTTCTGAAATCCTATATGTTGGGAATCAAAATCAGGAAGTCCGTAAGGGTCAGAAAAAAATTCAAACATGCTTAATCTTTCAAGTGACTTTGCTGCCTGACGCCCAAGGTCGGAATCATCAGCTTGATCTATCTTAATGCTATGAAGTCAAATTGTAGAGATCACTAGGCATTCAAGGCACATCTGATTAGCAATAGTGCTGATTGTATTGATGTTATGACTAGTCATAATAAAACTGTGTATGTCATGGAGCTTTTGGCACCAGCTTTGACTCAAAAGATGAAATGGAGTTGCTACAAACTTGCCATCTGTTGACTGTTTTATGGCCAACAGATCAAGAAGGTAAGTAAATGAAGCTGTTATGTCATACTTGTGATCTGTCTAGTCCAATTGAAGTCCTATTAAATTCATATAGGTAAGAGTATTAAGTCCTTTGGACTCAATGTAAGGTAGAGGATGGCCTAGAGAGGTTCTCACATCAACGTGGTAGTTCCCAGACTGATCACAAAGATCAAGATGCATTTAAAAATTTCCACTTTTTGAGATTTTTTGGCCATTTTTATCCTGATCCACCATGACTTTGAAATCAAGGACTCGCCTCTGACAGTACTTGAATGTGGAACCAGGCCTTTACAATTGGCTCTCCTATTTTGAACTAAGTATTCTGAGATATAGTCTTACTAAACCCATCGGTATCTGGTCCCCAGGAACAGATCCCAATTTGTGGGAGACCTTCTCCAGGACAGATGTGGATACTATGGCTTATGCATAGGGTTGAACTTTTTTCTCTTTTTTTTACCAAGAGCCAACCTCCCCCACCCCCAACCCCATTCAAATTTTGACAGATTTTCAGTCCACTTCTGATTTTGGTTGAAACTGACTCCAATTAGATACAAGGCTGACCTGTTGTTTAATATCCCTGATCAAGGAGTTCAGTAAGGTTATTAATATGACCTTAAGGTAAAGGTAGCATACTAACATGGTAAATTCATGATATTTATTTGCCCATATTTTTGGGGGTTTCCTTGCAGGCACCTAAAAATGGGTTTCTGGGTGTTAGCACGCAGACCATGCCTCGTGTAAACTGTAATCTCATTGGTTGCTTCTAATTCGAGGTTATAACCTTCCCTTCACTCTTCCATTTGCATTCAAGACTTGGAAGGGGTAACAAGTAGAAAATCAAATTTTATTTCCTGCCACATTGTTGTCCCACCCTTGTTCCAGAAGATTGTAACTAGTTGTGTAGTTTCAGATGCACCTGAAGGACCTTCCTACAACCTGCAGTAGACACAGATCCTCCAGCTTTACCTTTAGAACATTTGGCAAGAGACACACTATGATAGTTGTAAATCCATGCTCCATGTATTGCCTATGTTGTGCTATACTTATGTTGCTCATCTTGAATGCTCATGTTGTTATGAAATCATTGCATTAATGCTATTTTATGTCAGATTTGTAATCTAGTCAGTTCTTTTATTATGTACATACCTTATTATTCAATTTTATATATTTCTATGTCATGTGTTTTGCTCATAAAGGGCTTGTTGTTGTGTTTTACTTTCTGACCTGACTTACATGCTCAACTTAAACTTATCTGATTACTATCTGCGCTAGTTGACCTTGTGCCATTTTATGGTTATCTACTACATCACTAGTACACTTCTTTGATTCATATCACTACTCTTTCCTGCATGTCTTGCAGTCTCTATCATCAGGACTGCAAGGCGTCCAGGTATCTCTTATGTGGATGTTCCACCACATGTCTAAGGCTCCCGATTAAGGGTTTTAGGGGATCGGTTTCAAATATTTGCTCAGTCCCAGACCTTCTGTAAGGGTCGGTTCTGGTCGGTTGAGGCCGTATGAAAAATCAAACATGTTTGATATTTCTCACGACTACAACCGATTCATATTTCCCGCCATAAATAAAATGTCCAGTCCCAGGCGTCCTCAGGCCTCCTCAGACCCAAATTTACACAGTCGTGTGTTGTCCCAGGCCGCCTGTGACCCTTAGTCCCAGACCTCCCTAGCTTAGTCCCAGGAGGCCGATTGTTAGGCCCCTACTCAAATATGATGCGTATGAATTTCATGCGTCTGAAAGTGAATCGGTTGCATTAGTCCCAGGAAGCCCCAGACCATCTGCGGTGTCCTGGGACCCAAAAATCTAGGTCTGGGACTAAGCCCCGGCTAAGGGTAACCGACCCTAACTGATCCAAACTGGCCTCCCCAGGACGCCTGGGACCACACAATTTTAGTCTGTGATGGTCTGAGGACGCCCCAGGAGGCCTGGGACTAACAACCGATTAAGAACCAACTCTTTTCCGCGTGTCTGAAATTAAAACGAGGCAATGAGGAGGTCTGGCACTATACAAGCACACATTCTCATTGTTACTGTTTGGCTACTGAGAGACGTGTGTCACTGATTTGTGAGGGTTTTCAGTTTTTATTTTATATATTATATACTTGAGCTTAGGGCAAACTTCACAGTTAGGAGACACATTTTACTATTTTGTTATTATTTTGTCGACTGGATTATGAGGAAAGAGAAATGAGGGAAGAGAGGAGAGGAGAGGAGTGAAGTTACAGAAGAAGGGATTGAGAGGAGAGAGGAGGAGGAGATTGAGGAACGTCCAGCTATTGAGGAAGCTGTAGAAGAAGAAGAGAGGTGTGAAGAAGAGCCAGAGTGTCATTCTTTAGCCAAGAGAGTCAGTCAGGAAATTTCCATTGTGAAATTTGTAAAGCAGCACCCAGACCTGTATGACAAGGAACATCCACGTTTCCATGACAGGAACAGAAGAGAGGCTCTCTGGGCAGAAATATCTGCAGAACTCAAGCTCCAGCCCTTTGATGTGAGACGTTGGTTCGAGTCCCAGCGAACGCGTTATGGCAAGCTGTCTAAACTCCAATCTGGCCAAGCCCCGAGGGAGATGACCAAGAGACAGTCCTGGGTCTACCAACAGATGGGTTTCCTTAAAACCCACATCAGATGAAAGGGGGCCAACAGAAGTTCAGGCTTTGAGGCCAGTCCAAATACCAGCAGGCAGGACGAATTGCGTGGCTCAACTACTGACACAGAACACCTCGAGTCCATTGTCCTGACGGAGAGGAGTCAGTCCGTCATTACATCTACACCCGTTTCAACCACAGACTCCAAGATTGTCGAACATTTTGAGCAGATGAGGACACTTATCTCAGGTTTTCTGCAGCAGAAGTCGGACAGGCAGCCCTTCTTTGACTACGTGACATCAGAGGCCGAAAAGATGACTCAAGAAGAATTTGAAGAATTAAAGGGCAAGATATTTAGAGACATTGAAACTATCAAGAGCAACCATAGACGTCAACCATTGCCCAGAAGATCAGCCACTATTACCACAGAGTCGCAGAGGGTCGGGATACTGCCACCAACCACTCAACAGGCATCTAGTTCCACTCAAGCAGCAGCTGGCAACAGTTTTGTCTACTATACACTAAGCCCCATTGGCTTCGGCAACCCTACATCTGTCCTAACTGTAGAGGACGAAGGGAGCAGACAGAACCTGAGTGGAATTTTAAGCCAGCTACCTGATCTGACATCAACACAGATCGTCGAGCAGCCACAGCAGCAACAACTGCAGCAGCAGCTCTTTACTATCACCACTTCAGCACTGCCTCAACAGCAGCAGCAGCCTCCTCAGTAGCCATCCAGTCAGGGCGGGTCTTTGACCTGCCAGGCCCTTTTTAGGGCCACCAAATCTTCCAAAACAATTATTCAGCTGCAGGTTGTTCACATTCCCCTCCCAAAACAAAAAAGTTCAGTACAAATACTTACCACACACACAAAAAAATTAAAGTCCAACACTTACAACACCACCCCAAACATGAAATAAATAACCCATGGTACCACACATAACAAAAAAGGCCACATAAAAAATTTAAAAAAAACTCCCAATATGGCCAATAATCAGCCAATTTTTAGCTTAAAATCCATGGGTTAGTTTAAAATCTTTAATTGAAAAGTCCAACACTTGCTCCTTCCCTAGAGTTAAAAGGCATTATCACATACTTACCAAGCCACAAACACACAAACCCAATACCAAACATAACCCCCAACTGACAGACAAACCCAATAACAAACATAACTCACAACTGACAGACAAACACAATAACAGACATAACTCCCAACTGCCTGCAAACCCAATACCAAACATAACCACCAACCCCAAAACTGACAAACCCAATAGCAAACAAAACCCAAACCAAAAAACTGACAAACTGTTTTGCAAACATAATTTCCCATTATTAAAACCAGTTTGGTGGTTATATCCAATAAATATTTGTGAAGTGGAGTAGAAGAATTTAATTTTAAGATTTCCAGGAAAACATTTCTATTTCAAATATATTTCCAAAATAAATCCCAAATTAAGTGAAATGAGGATGTAGCTTTCATATTATATGTAATATTTATTCTATTTTGCAATTCATGTTTGGGTTTGTGTCATGTTTTTGAGAATATTGTTTGTCACTGGTTTTGTCTGTTTGTCAGTTGAGTGACTTCTGTTGGGCATTGTGTTTGTCTGTTTGTCAGTTGGGTGACTTTTGTTTGGCATGGGGTTTGTCTCTTTGTCCATCACAACAAGTTATGTTTGGCATGGGGTTTGTCTGTTTGTCCATCTTAACAAGTTATGTTTGGCATGGGGTTTGTCTGTTTATCCGTCTCAACAAGTTATGTTTGGCATGGGGTTTGTCTGTCCGTCTCAACAAAGTTATGTTTGGCATGGGGTTTGTCTGTAGCAAGCATAGCTCATTAATTGTTTTTGGAATATTTGTTAGTCCTGAAAAGGACTGTTTGTTAGTCCTGAAAAGGACTGGTTACTGCAGCAGGACTTATATTCTGCCATCTTGCCAGGTCACTGCTCCCTCATTATTAAAGTAGTCCCTCAGGTAATCCCTCTGTCTCTTGGCTTCTCTATCAGGGTTTCTGTCTTGGCCACCACCAGCAGCACCACCAATCAATCCACAATCACCAGGCACATCATCCTCATCGTCCTCCCCAGGCTGCTGGCCACCAGGTTGACCTTGATACTGGCTTCTCAGTATGTTGCGCAGAACCACACAGGTAAAGATCACTTCTCTGACTGTTGCTGGGGGTAGTTCAATAGTGGTCCTCATCACCCTGAATCTTGACACCAGGATGCCAAAAACGTTTTCAACAACTCTTCTGCACCTTGATATTCTATAGCTGGCAATCCTTTCTTCTCTTGTTAACATCCTTCTGCCACAGGGTTTCATGAGCCAGGTCTTCAGGGCAAATGCATCATCTGCCAGAATGATGTAGGGGACATCTCGACCACCCTCGGTTATAGGAGCTGGGTCAGGGAAGCCTATCCTGCCATCCTCAATCTTCCTGAGAGGCATTAAATATCTGGGCATCTGAGCAAGATCCAGCTGTACCAGCATCCACCAATCTAAACTTATACTGTCCATCTACCAGGGCCAACATCACAATGGAAAAGAACCCTGAATTCCCTCTCCACTTCTTTCCACTCAACTGGGGTAGTAGGACATTTCAGGTACTCCCTGGTGAACTCATCCTGGATGGCCCTGCAGACCTCAGGTAGAAACTTGGAAATGGTGGATCTTCCAACTCTGAACTGACAGGATAATGATGTGTAGGACTCTCCAGTGGCCAGATATCTGATGGTGAGGGCTAACTTCTCCCCAACACTGATTGGTGCTCTGTAGTTGGTGGCCTGCCTGGCTAGATGTGGTTCCAGTCTGGTCTTTATCATTTCAAAAAATTCTGGGGTCATCCTCATGTAATTGGTGAATCCTGGAATGTCTGTGGCATAGAGATCAGCCATAATGTTGTAGTAGGCCCCCCTCTCCTCTCTCTGCAGTAGCCATGGCCTGACCCACATGTTGTGCCTTCTTCTAGGTGTCTGTATGGGTGCTGGTGGTGGTGCTGGTGGTGGTTGCCGTGGTTGACATAAAATTGGAAATACATTATTATTTGTAATTTGGTCTGGGGAAGACTGAGGAGGCCTGAGGACGCCTGAGGATGCCGGGAGTTAATCGAGTGTTAGTCGGGGCTTAGTCCCAGGAGGCCTGAGGCGTCTTAGGACCCAGTCGGTTTGTCTGCGACAAAATCGTGGTTGAAACTGACCAGAAATGCGGCTTAGTCGGTTCTTAGTCCCAGACCAGTCAGGGACTGTTTGGGGCCGCCTAAGGCGTTCTGAGGCTTCCTGAGGCCGATCTGTTCTTAATCCCAGACTTTAATACCGATCCAGTTTTCCCGCCCATTTTTGCTTTTTTTTCACTGACTGTCCACAATTAAGGGTCGCCGACAGGATCGGGGCTTAATCCTTTGGTGGAACAGGGGCATAAGTTCATTCTTAGATTGACTTATATTTCTTCATGCTCGTTATTTCAACCAAATTCCAATCACAGTGGTATTGTGTGCCTTCTCTGCCAGCTGAGTTGTAAAGTCTGTGAGGCTGCCAGATTTGACACAACCCCTTTGGGTTACGCCGTCCGCCTGTGCTGCCAGGTCGTTTTATAGTCTTAATCTCTTACCACATCCATTTAATGTTATAACCTTTTTATGTGCAATATATTTCAATCAATCTCATTTATTCTGCCTTCTCTGGCAGCTGATCTGTAAAGTCAGTGATGCTGCCAGATTTTGCAGAAGCCCCCTGACTATGGGGGTGTGACTGTGTCTGTTTGTTTTCAGTTATCTGTCACTTTTAGGTTATATCTCAGTAGTTTTTTGGTCCAGGTGGATTTCTCATATCATATTACCACCCACTCTATTGCTTTCACCTTTTTAATTTGACCTTTCCAAACTCTCAGTAATTATCTGTGCTATGATACATTTGTATGATTAATTCTAGATGCAACTGTTATTTTACAAGAATTTTAGTAGAAATAAAATTATATTTATCCCAATTTTCTAGTATCATTTCTGTATTATCCCCCAGGGGCATGTTCTGTGTTCCTATTACATAGATTGGTGTGTGTGTTTTCACTGTTTTGTAATATTCCTTATGGGGGGTTCTTTCAATTTTACAATTACTATTGAAATCTTAAATGGTCTAAGTTTGACTTGTATCTATTAACAAATTCATGCATTTGCAGATGCTGAACTCTGCGACTGTTTTCACAACTTTGAAATCATGTGAACACTGTGAGGTCATAGGTCCAAATCTCATAAAACTGAATTATTATTTTGTCACTATTCTGCAATAGTTGCAATTGCAACTCCAGATCTCATTTGAAAATTTAAAATGTTATTTTTTTCCTTTTTGATACACTCTGATGCACTCTGATATGTAAAATTGCTGAAAATTGCCAAGTCAAGCAATTTACTTCACTTATCCAAACACTCAATAATGTACCTTGATGTTCTGATATTGAATCAAATTACTCAACTTTTTTCAAATAACAAGGATGAGGTTGATAATTGTGGCGCATATTTGCAGAGCTTTGTAGTCATTTGTTAATTTAAGATTCATCAATACAATTTCAAGTAGGGTTTATATACAACTAAATCTTTGAAATAAGTATTTTCATAGAATAATTTATTCTGGTAATTTTTAAAGGAGTCTTCTGTACATTTTTTTTGTGTTTTACATCACACACAGTACATTATTGTTTATATTGTGAGGGGTAGTTGGAAGCGCATAGGAAACCAGTACATACAAGGTACAGCCGGGATTTAAACTCTAATCTCAGAGTCACCACTGTGTCACATGACCCCCAAGTTCTTGTTCGGAATGGGTACTGAGAAATTTTATTTGGTATTAAAAATTATTTAATTTATTAACTGTAAGGAAACTTAACTTCATAAATGACAATCGGGAGCAAGGTTGAAAATGACTCTGAATAGAGTCAAGGTTATTTTATATGACCTTAAGGTAAAGTTAACATACAAACATGGTAAATGCATGGTATTTATTTGTCCACTTTTTTGAGGTTGTATATGCTCCTATTACAATATAGGTTTTATGCATTGTATGCTCCTTATTAGGGTTTATTACAATTTTTCAATTCTAATATCTTAAATTTTCAATATGTGACTTCTCAGCTTTATTTAAGGCCTCCTATAGATTTTCACTATAAGGGCCAATTTGCTAAGGACTGATTTGGCAAATGGTCGATTTGTGGAGCTCAGGAACATAAATACTGATAAAAAGGTTTTTAAAGTGCCCTGTATCTCCTTTATTATAAGTGTGTATGTCATAATTACTATGCAGAATTGCTGCCATACTTTGTGTAAAATAATTTTTCTTTTTAATGAACAATTTACCTCAGTAATGGCAAGATAAAATTACACTGAAAATTCATAAATAATTACTGAGATTCCTCATTCATACAAAATCTCCATGGAATATATAATGCACAATGTGTTGTGACATCACTAAGATTAGTGACGTCATAGGCCTTTGAAGCAAACCACAAGTATCACTTCTCACCAGCACGTGGCTGCCCTCCCTGTCCCCCTCCCCCCAAAAGACAAAATGGGGTAATAATAGTAAAAGAGTTAAAAGGTATTACATTAAAAAGTAAAAGGCCACATATTCATTATGCTTTAATACAGAATGTAAACTGTTAAAAGGTGCTTTACACATTTCTAATCAAGGTACATACCGTTCACTAGTTTACCCATTTATATACATAGAAACAGAAAACGGTAAAGCACCCACTTCTGTTTTACTGTTTTGAAACAGTTAAAGGGTTAGATACTTAATTCTATTTTTTGGCAAGTCAATCATAAATGTGTAAAGCACCTTTTAACAGTTTATATTCTGTATTAAAGCATCAATGAATATATGGCCTTTTACTGTTTAATGTAATACCTTTTTACTCTTTTACTATTTTTACCCCATTTTGTCTTTTTGGGGGAGGGGGACAGGGAGGGCAGCCACATGCTGGTGAGAAGTGACACCTGTAGTTATGCTTCAAAGGCCTATGATGTCACATGTCAGTGATGTCACAACACAGTGGGCTTTACATACTCCATGAAGATTTTGTATCTGTGAGGCATCTCAATAATTATATATGAATTTTCAGTGTACTTTTATCTAGACATAATTAATGTAAATTGTTTATTTTAAATATACATTATTTAATACAAATAATTCTACTTAGAATTCTACAGACATGCATACTACAGGACATTATAAGTACTCATAAGCAGGGAGCTAGACAAATCAGCCGTCAGCAAATTGGCCCTTGGAAACTTGGTCGATGGTTAAAATCAAACAATAATATGTAATGCAATAAGAATACGTTTACAGTGCTTAATCTCCACTACAGGACAGACCCTAGGGCTAACATTTACTCATGAGTAATACATCAGGTATGAATGTATCAAGTAAACATCAATTAATTCTAACATAGTTTCTATCATTGACAAGTAATGGGGCAGTTCCACTGGAGGAAGACCCTACGACTCTATATATATATATAAGGTCAGCTGCAAAAGTCAGCGGGTTGGGGAAAAAAATCCACACAAAAAGGCAGGAAATTTCTGGGTTGGCTTTAACTCCCCGATACATACAGGCTTGTCTGGATCGAGAGGTCGACCTGCTGTGGAGTGTGGATGTTTTGTACAGAGTGGTCTGGAAACTACCAGGACAAGCCCTAAAGCCCTACCAGACAAGCCCTAACAGACAAGCTGTATCAGGCCACCACAAGCCCTTGTTACAAACAGAAAGGACTTGAGAAAGATACAGACTCACCATGACCAGACTTGTTGTCTGTATTGGCATTACAGTTTTAGAAGAATTTCTGGGCAAAAATAGGATCAAGTGTCGACCAAACAACAAATCTAAAACTATGTCACTAGTGAATATGTGGATCCCATCATGTGACCAGAACTACAGGGTGTTTACCTTCATCTTCAGAAAAATGTGCTTTCTCAGAAGCCCGAAATTATTTGGTATAAATGTGTAGGAAAATTTCTCAGAGGGATGGAATTTTGAAGGGGTCCTTCCCAGAAGCTCGAAATTTGACTATAAAAGCCAGCAACAAGTGAGAGAGACATCATTGTCACATGAGCTATTGGTAGAGACACATCTTCCTCTGCTTGTTTGAAAAGATGGTACCATTTTTAATGAAAATTTTATATTTTAAATGACTTTTTAAATGACTTTTTCGTTCATAAATTGAAGCAGACATACATTGATTTTAGTTTTTATGTATATTAAAGCAAAAACGTGGAAACTGTAATTAAAATAACAAAAGAAATAAATTTTGACATTTTAGTCACGTGATGGGATCCAAATATTCAGACTTGACCTAGTTTAAGAATTGTTTATTGGTTGACACATGATCCTCATTTTTCCCAAAAATTCATCAAAAACTGTTATTACAATACCGACTTCAAGTCTGGTTGTGGGGTTCTGTATGTTTCTCCAGGCCTGTCTGTTGGTCATTATGGCTTGTCTTGGTAGTTTCAAGACCAGTCCTGTAGAAAACATCCCAACTCCAAGGCAGGTCGGCCTCTAGATACAGACAAGCCTGGATGTATCAAGTCTTCTCGGGGAGGTGAAACCTACCTAGATTTTTCCCGCCCTTTTTTGTGGATTTTTGTCCCTGACCCCCAATTTTTGCAGCCAACCCTAGAGTCGTAGGGTCAGCTCCAGTGGAGCACCCCCATTACATTTAATCCACAACTATTTGACTATGACCTGTATGACTTTGATACAACTTCAATTTGACTAGACAAATTATAGATATGACATAACAGATTCTTATTCCCAACCTTCCTGTTTGTTGGCAGTAGAAGAGACAGGAGATGACAAGCTTGCAGTCAATCTATTTCATCTTAAAGTCAAAGTCAAGGCCAAAAGTTGACCAATCTACACAACTTTAATACAACTAATTATATCAGCAATATGATCAGCCGAATTGGTGATAGGATCTGTCTGGAGTGCTTCCTGACATCTATGATTTCACTTAATGATACAAAGAGAGATGGGGCTGACAATTTTGACCTTGGGGGTCATGAACCAAAGCCAACTCTTTAAAAATGTCTACATTTTTAGAATTTTGAATAATGTGTCATTTATGAAGTTTAGTTTCCTTATAGTTTGTAAATTATAAGCTTAATACTAATTAAAATTTCTAAGTACTTAATCAGTACAAGGATTATAGATCTATGTCTTGTACAGAACACTTTTTTTTAAAGTACGCAAATAAGTTATTCTGTGAAAATACTTATTTGAAAAGATTTAGTTGTGTATAATCCCTACTTTAAATTGCATTTATTAATCTTCAAATTAACTTATGACTACAAAACAGGTATTGTTGGTGTTGGTCCCAGGGTTTATCCACATCCCTATACCAAGAATAAATAGAATCTGTTAAGTCAGTTCTGTTTGACTGACCCTTGAATGATTAACCTTAAAGTCATTCATAAGTCAATATGGTCAAGATTTTAAGGACACCTTACAGTATACAGCTTTAAATGTCAAAACAACACCCACATAACAATTATAACTGAAATTCACCAAGCAATTGTTTTATCATTGATTCTTTAATTGGTAAACTTAAAGTTACTATTATAGACTTATTGTCAGGAGTTTAAGATCGCCATAAACCAGAAGTACTCTCCATATTTTGTACCATCTACTTACCAAATAATAGTTATATTCATCAAACTATTTCAAAGAATAATTTATTGTGCACCAATACAAATTTTTAAAAGTCATTCATATTTTTAGATTTGCACTGTGACGTCACAATCAAGACCACTGGGTTACTAGGGAAATGACCTTCACTTAATTGACTGTGGGAAAGCATGAAGGGCCAAAATGTACAATAAACAGTAAAGGGGTAATAGGCCGTTTTCTGTTTCAAATCCTGATCCTTATACAGTTTTCCTAATTAGAATTAGTCATTAGGTAAAGGGTAAGAATACAGTATTTAAAATCACAAAACAGTAAAACAGTAAAACGGAAGTGGGTGCTTTACCGTTTTCTGTTTCTATGTATATAAATGGGTAAACCAGTGAACGGTATGTACCTTGATTCCTGTGAATGGGTTTACAGAGTTTGTCAAAATAAATTAAAATACTCCAAAACTGCTTGATGAATTTCACTAATATTTGGTATGAGGATGGCACAAAGGATGGAGCGTACTTCCACTTTATGGTAACCTTAAACTCCATACAATAAGTCTATTATAGCAACTTTGATGCAGTGTTTCCACTGGAACCGACAGGCCGGTAACTAAACATTTTTAGAGGGTCAGGACCAATGTTTACATGGTCGTTTAGGGTCGGTTGTAAGTTCCCGGCCTGTCAGGGAGAGTCGGTGAAATATCAAACATGTTTGATATTTCCCTGACCCTTCCCAACTCTTGTTCTTGTCTTGTCTGTATCACTTCCAGACCTGTCTGTTACCCTTTCAGGCCTGTCCTTATCACTTCCAGACCCTTGTCCTATCATGAAGCCGGCCTGTCTTTTGCAACTTAAGAACTTTTCATTGCAGTCCATTCCCAACATGATGTGAGGTAAAAATTATGTCATGAATGACAAAGAAACATAGCATGTGATGATAGTTTTGAAGATAACAGATAGTGAAGGTGCATGCATGTGCATGCTTCAAGTAACTGAGAAACCTTAAAAAGGGTTTATTTTGTTACATAATAAACAAATTCTGGGCATATTTCACCAGGGCGTTTTTTAAAAAGTTGCCAAAATATTTGGATCCAATCACAAGATGTTATTTTTCACTGTGAAAACCCATAAGCAATTTTGGGGGAAAAAGAGGATCAAGTGTCGACCAATCAACAAATGTAAAACCAGGTCACCAGTAAATATTTGGATCCCATCACATGACCAGAATTGCAGAAATTGGAGTACAAAAGGCAGCAAACAAGCAACAAAGTTTCATTGTCACAGATTTTTCATTTCAAAGTTTCTTGGAGTGAACATCTGATTGCAATCGACTGCACACGCATCTCTGCATCTACCAGTGAGAAGATCTACGCTGCACAAGTACTACACTTCCTAGAAGACACCAGTCCTTGTGGAGTTCAAGCTGCTTAGCTTTGAAACTTAAGTTAGTTCTTTTCAGAACTACTGAAAACTTAAGCTTGTTAGTCTCACTAACAACCGCTACTCAGCTGTGATTTTCTCATCTCTGTTTATTTTTTCTGCTCTTTACAGTTTTTTCACCTGTACTTTATTTTTCTTTCCAGCTTTCCAGTGTTTCCTGCTCTACTAACTACCCTTCTCACTTTCAGCTTCTCAGTGTGTTCCTGCAACTATATCACTAATCTACTCTATCTTTCTTTACAGAACTCCAGCAGAATTCCCTATTCACTGTCATCAACTAATTAACTTTAAATCTTCAGATCCAGTTATTAATCTCAACTATTTGTTTCTCGTCTTTCAGAACTAGTGTGTGCTCTCCTTTACGTCCGAAATTTCGGATCACGTGACACCACTCAACATATACCTTACTTGTATGTCTTCTCTTGTAGCCTTATCTTCCAGCATGGACCAGAAGAAAGCAACTGCAGCCCAGATTGAGAACGTCAGACGCCAGTGGGAGGAACTGGACTACCAGTCCAAAGTGGCCCTATCCCTCCATTTCGCTGACAACCTGGAGAAGCTCGAAGAGTCAATGGCATCCCAGAGCTCCAGAGACAGCCCATCCAGGCCAACCCAGGCAAAGGAGACCCAAAAGAAGAACAAGGCAAAGAAGGTGAACAAGGCCAAGACCAGCCTCCCCTCAGCACCACCAAAAGGTCACCTGGAAGAACTGGCAGAAGCCCCAACCACCAAGGACCAGGAGCCCCCAGCAGCAACCCAGAGGCTAGCGGAAGGGATGACCTCCACCCCCACCAAAAGACCCAGGCCTGCCGACTCTTCGAAAGAAGAAGATGGGTTTACTACCGTGCAAAGGAAGAAGAAAAGGGGCAGCGCCAGCCCTCCCCAGGCCAGGAGATCAACCCCAGAACCCACTCCGAGGACCACTCCGGAACAACCAGTGGAGAAGAGGACCAGACCAACCAGAATCCCGCCTCTGGTGATAGAAGGACCTCTAGTGGACAAGATGGCCTCTCCCACCGAGCTACGGAAGGTGATAAAGATTCCTCAGAGAATCAGAGTCACCAAGACCAAGGCTGGAACGTACCTGCTCCACTGCAGGACCGAGGACAACCGCCTAGAAGCCCTGACCCATGGGTCGAAGCACACCAGCTTCTGCGTTCGCCCAACAAAAAGGACCACCAAAGAACACCGGGCCTCCGCCCTCCAGGTAGTGGTAACAAGGTTTCCAATCCACATCAAGACAGAAGACATTAGAAGAAAGGGGAACGAAAGGTTCCAGCAGATGAAGTCGGCCAAAGACAACAGGGAAATAAACAAAATGAAGATTACAACCAACAACGAAGCAGAGAGGGACCACCTACTAGAGAATGGCTTCCCTTTTGAAGGAGTCAGGTACCACTGCGAGGAATACAGGCCTCAGAAGGAACCAGTCCAGTGCTACAAGTGCCAAAAGTTCGGGCATACAACCAAGGACTGCAGAGACACCAAAGACACCTGCAGAAAATGTGGAGGCAGCCACCGAACCTCGGACTGCAGCCAAGAAACCAGGAGGTGCTCCAACTGCCAGGGAAGCCACCCCACCACCTACCCAGGATGTCCCGCCAGGAAGGCCGCCGACGCAGGAAAACGTACCCAGGCCCTGACCTACGCCCAGGCCACGAGGAAGACAGATGAGCTTGACACCCTGAAGCTCACCCTGGCTGTAACGGAAGCCATCGCCTCGTGCCTAAGTGACCACACAGGGATAGAATGCAACATTGGAGACACAGCCAAGATCGTGACAGCGACTTTCAACAAGATCTACAGACAAGACTACAACCACACAGCCATCACCAGATTCCTCACCAAGAAGCACTAATAAGACCGTCCCCGCACTACCAAATCCAAGATGAAAGTAATCTGCCACTGGAACATCAACGGATTCGATTCCAAGAGAGAACAACTAGAACTCTACCTGGACCACAAGAAAGTCGATATAATCTGTCTCAATGAAACCAAACCCACGCATCGCACCACTTTTGAGATAGATGGATTCACACTAGCCGCCCGACGGGACAGAGCAAACCTGGGCGGCGGAGGAGTAGCCATACTGGTCCGCAACTACATGGATGCCACTGAGATAGACCTGGACACAGATGACACCTGCGCCATAACCACAACCATCGACGGGAAGAAGACCTGCATTATAAGCTGCTACTGGGGCTTCGCACACAGAGGGCTACCCAACCTGGACACCCTGAAAGACCTATTATCTCGCCACAAACACTCAATCGTACTAGGAGATTTCAACGCCTACCACCCAACGTGGGGCCACCATCAAGCGAATGAGAGAGGGCGAGCCATAAGACGACTATGCAAGGAATTCGACCTACACCTACAGAACAACCACAACCAACCTACCTTTCACAACCACTCGTCAGACCGTCATTCCACACTGGACCTTGCACTGGCTTCTCCCGCAGTCGCACGAAGCATAATGAAAATGGAAGTCCAGGAAGCCATACATGGCGAGAACACCTACCACTGCCCACTGGCTCTACAGATCAGGACAAACATCAAGGACCACCCAATCTGGACCTCAAAGAGCCTCAACAAGTGCGACTGGGAGAAGTACCAGCGGAAAATAATGGAGAACTTCGACAGGATCCAAGGAAGAGGTCCTACTAACTCAGTAGCCTCAATTGACAAGCACGTAGAAGAGGTCACCGCAACCATCGCCTCATGCCTCCATGACAGCTGTCCCACCATCAAATCGAGACAGGGACTCATCAAAATCAGCAGAGGCCTACTGGACAAAATCAAACTGAAACGGGACATCCAGAGGGAGATAAGGCAGTTCCCCGACTATGAACCACTAAAGCTAGCTTACAGAAACATCACCAAAGAAATAAAAACCCAACTACATGAGGAAAAAAAGGCCGCCCAAATGAGAGAAGTAGAGGCCCTGAACCCCAGGGACAGTCAACAATACTGGAGAACAATCAACAATCTCACCGGGCAAACCAAACCAGAGAAGAAACCTATAAAACTCATCAACCCATCAACCAACACCAAGACCACGACAGAGATGGAAACCGCCAACACCTTCGCAACACAACTGGCGAAGGTCCACAGAACCCACTCAGACATATACTTCAACCACGAACACAAAGCAGAAGTTGACACGTGGGCCGAATCCATGAAGGAGCACCTCACCCCACGCAGCACCCCGGCGCCCCCCTCGGATGAGTACTCCAAGATCATCACCAGCGAGGACACACACAGTGCACTGAAATCACTCAAAAATAAAACCAGCCCAGGTGAAGACACCATTCCATACATAGCCCTGAAAAACCTCCCGGAGCCTGCAATTGACGAACTCACAAAGATTTTCGGCACCTGCCTACAAATAGGATACTTCCCCAAGAAGTGGAAACACGCCATTGGGAAGATGATCTAGAAGCCAAACAAACCAAAGGACAACCCAGCCAGCTACAGACCCATCAGCCTACTGAACTGCATGGGAAAACTGTTCGAAAAAATCATCTCCAACCAGATCCAAGAGTTCATAGAAGACAACAACATCATCAATCCCTGGCAACGGGCATACCAACCCCACAAGGAGGCAAATGAACACATAATGATCATAAACGAATATATGAAGAAGGTCAAGGAAAACAAAAAACTAGCAGCCCTACTTCTCATGGATGTAGAATAGGCCTTCGACGCTGTATGGCACAATGGGCTACTCAAGAAACTTCATGACATGGAACTCCCGGGCGACATCCTCAGGATAATCTCCTCGTTCCTCACAGACAGAACCATCCAAGTCAGAATAGGAAACACCCTCTCAGAAGTAGTGAAACTACTGGCAGGGACACCCCAAGGGAGCATACTCAGCCCACTGCTCTTCATCCTATTCGTCAATGACATTCCGGTAACACCAGCTTGCCAAGTAACGCAGTACGCGGACGACATCGCTATATACACTAGCCACCGCAACCCAAGATACCTAGAGGCCCACCTCCAGAAACAGGTGGACGAACTGGAGGACTGGTGTGAAGACTGGTTCATCAAGCTGAATGCCAAGAAAACCCAGCTAATGATCATCACCCGCCAAAACTCAAGGAAAATGATCCCCATCACAGTCAGAAACAACCAAGTGGAAATCCAAGGCTCGGCAATACTTCTAGGAACCACCCTAGACAGAACGATGAACCTGAAACGACACATCACCAGCCTCATAAACAAAACAGCACCAAGAATAGAAAAGCTAAGACAGCTACAGCACTGGGGAGCACACCAAGCGGCACTGAAGACCTTCTACACAAGCATGATCAGACCCATCCTAGAGATCGGATACCATCTCACACATGACCACAAACCTAGCCTAGAGGCTCTACAGAAGGTTCAGAACAAATGCCTCAGAATGATCACATGGACCAGCCCACATGAATCATCGAAACCAAGCCACGAAATCCTCCAACTACCTTACATGCAAAGCTATCTGGAACAGTGCAGAACCAAAGCACTGAAAAGATACGAAGACTCTGAGCTTCAGCAGCACCTGTCTGAGGTTCTAGAGGCCGTCTAAATATTAAAAGAAAAAAAAATACTAAAAGAAAAACACCTGTATGTAATGTAACATCCACCATGAGGTAAAAGCCGGGGCCTCCTTAAACGGGATCCAGGTATTGATCGCTAGAGATGGCCCCCAAGTCGGACCCAAACAGGCCTGACCCCCGGGGGCTGACCGGCTGAACTGCCTGACATCTCGCACAATGGAGGTATCTGAGCCTAACCCCCGCTGGTGATATCACTAAAAGAAAAAATACTAAAAGAAAAACAGCTGTAACTTAGAGATAAAGAAATAAAATTTTTATTCAGGCTCACCTGGTAAGTTGGTACGTCACAAGATACCCGGTAAGTTGGTACCGTAAAAATGGTAAGTCAGTAATCTTCACTGGTAAGTTGGTAAGTCATGGTTACCTGGTGAGTCGGTACCCCAAAATGGTAAGTCACCAATCTTCACTGGTAAGTTGGTAAGTTCCACCTGAAAAGAGTAATCGCTACCTATGGTAGCAAAATAGAAAACAATTTATTTAAGCAAAACCTTAGGGTCTCAGCCCTTCTCAGGGCTACCACAGCTGTAGTTCTCTCGAACTCCTGTGGTGGAAGAAAGAAGAAGATGAAGAAGAAGATGAAGAAGAAGATGTCCTGAAACAAGAACAGAAGCCAGACACACAGCCTTCTGAAACCCGAACCTGCAGCACGGGTGCCACAAGCACACACCAAAACAAAAGACAGGCAAAAGACACCACCCCTAAGGTGTCAGACCTTATCCGCCTTCGGCGGATACCATAGAACTTGCACAAAGTTTCATTGTCACAGAAGCATACCTGCGCACGTATGAACAGATCTCTGAAGATTAAGAGCTCTAGCTGACTTCTATTGTCTTCACAGCTAGTTCTTCTCAGAACTCTTTCAGACCTGTTAGTTTTGCTTTCAATAGACCTCTGCTTGATGTTAGCACACACTTTTTTTAAAAACTACAGCACTGTTCAACCAAATTTCAACACTAGTCCTCTCTTTCTACATATTCTTTACTAGTCATTCTCTATTGTCCATCTTCTCAGTCTCATTTTTGTTGTGTTTTTTTTTCATTTTTCTCACCCCACAGTATTGAAGTATAATTATTTGGATCCAATCACAAGATATTTCTTTTTAATGTAAAACTCATAAGCAATTTCTGGGAAAAAGAGGGATCAAGTGCTGACCAACCAACAAATCTAAAACTAGGTTACTAGTAAATATTTGGATCCCATCACGTGACCAGAACTACAGTGTGTTTACCTTCACGTCCAGAAAAATGTGCTTTCTCAGAAGCTCAAAATTATTTGCTATAAATGTGTAGGAAAATTGCTCAGAGGGACGGAATTTTGAAGTGGTCCTTCCCAGAAGCTCGAAATTGGAGTATAAAAGGCAGCAACAAGCAGAAGGTTTTCATTGTCACGTGAGAGATTGTTAGAAGCACATCTCTCTCTGCTTGTTTGTACAGGAGATAACATTTAAAATTAAAATTTCGTATTTTAAATAGATTTTTCGTTCATAATCTGAAGCATACATACATTGATTTTATTTCTTGTATAATATTAAAGCAAAAAACTGAAATGTATAATTAAAATAACAAAAAAAAATTTGAACATTTAGGTCACATGATGGGATCCAAATATTTACTAGTGACCTAGTTTAAGAATTGTTTATTGGTCGACACTTGATCCTCTTTTCTCCCCAAAATTCACCAAAAACTCTACTTGCAATACCGACTGCACGTCTGGTCGTGGAGTTCTGTATGTTTCTCCAGGCCTGTCTGTTTGTCAGTACGGCTTGTTGGGACCTGCTACGGCTTGTCTGTTAGGAGTTTAGGGCTTGTCGTAGTACTACAGCGTCTCACTGTGCAATAAACGTACCCAACCCTACATCTTGTGGGGAAGGTCATTACGTCCTGTCTGTAAGTGTACCATCCTGTCAGGGATTTCATAACCGACTCAACATTTTCACGCCTTCTTTTCTATGACCCTACAACTTTTTGCAACCGACAGTAGAGTCATAGGGTCAGTTACAGGGTTGGTTCCAGTGAAAACACAACATAAGGTAACCACTTACAGGGCCAGTTATAAAAAATACTTGGCAAATTTCAGTTATAATTGATACATGGTTGTTGTTCTAACTGTATACTGTCGGTGTCCTTAAAATCTGAGCAATAATGACTCACGAATGACTTTAAGGTTACCCATTCAAAGGTCAGACAAGAGTGACTTGACAGATTCAATTCACTTTGGTAAATGGTTATGCATAGACCCGGGGCCAGACACCAACAATAAATTTTTGTAGTCATTTGTTAATTTAAGATTCATCAATACAATTTAAGTAGGCTTTATATACAACTAAATCTTTGAAATAAGTATTTATTCTGGTAATTTTTAAAGAGGAGTCTTCTGCACATTTATTTTTTGTGTTTTACATCACACACAGTACATTATTGTTTATATTGTGAGGGGTAGTTGGAAGCACATAGGAACCCAGTAAATACAAGGTACAGCTGGGATTTAAACTCTAATCTCATAGTCCCCACTGTGTCACATGACCTCCAAGTTCTTGTTTGGAATGGGTACTGAGAAATTTTATTTGGTATTAAAAATTATTTAATTTATAAACTGTAAGGAAACTTAACTTCATAAATGATGAAATATACAGAATTCTGAGAATGTAGATATTTTTAAAAGTATGCTTTACTTCCTGACTTCCAGGACATATTTGTCAGACAAACCTATCGTAATACCATTAAGTAAAATTACAGAGGTCAGGAGGAACTCCAGACAGATCCTATCACCGATATGTGGATACTGGAGTTAAGAGGTCTCTTCCATTTCTGCAAGTCTGAGGGGCCACAGTGGCATTGGTAAAACTCTCCTTCCAACTCTGAGGTCTGTGGTTCAAACCCCGGACCACATGTGGGAAAGTTGGTAGTTGCTTACTGATGATCGACAGTTTACGCTACAGAACTTCAATATTATGATCTCTGGCACTGGTTTTTGTTATTCCTGACATAATTTTTTGTCGTATTTTCACCTCACATCATGCTGTAAATGGACTGGAAATGAGAAGTACTTAAGTTGCAAAAGACAAGCCTGTTTCATGTTAGGACAAGCCTGGAAGATATAAGGACAAGCCTGGAATGGCTACAGACAAGCCTGGAAGTAATTGAATAATGAATTGACGTGAATTGACTAGGACAAGCCTGTTACCAGGGGGTGGAGCCTAGGTCGGGAACAGAGTCAGAGAGGGTTGGGGAAATATCAAACATGTTTGATATTTTGCTGACTCTCCCCAACAGGCCTGGAAACTACAACTGACCCTAACTAACTGTGTAAAAATTGCTCCCGAATTACACCCACATAAGAGATTCAGTTCCCAATTCCTGAATATTGACAATCGGGAGAAAGATTGAAAGTGACTCTGAATAGAGTCAAGGTTATTTTATATGACCTTAAGGTAAAGTTAACATACAAACATGGTAACTTCGTCGCATTTATTTGTCCACTTTTTTGAGGTTTTATATGCTCCTATTACTATATAGGTTTTATGCATTTGTATGCTCCTTATTAGGGGTTATTACAATTTTACAATTCTAATATCTTAAATTTTCAATATATGACTTCTCAGCTTTATTTAAGGCCACCTATAGATTTTCACTATAATTTGGCTTGTGGTATCTAAACATCAATTTCCTCCTTGATTATCTGGTGTAATCTTGGTGGTCAAATATCGCAGTCTGACAACCTGGCTTCTGTTACTTATTGTGTCGCCTAAGTTTATTTAACATATCTAATGTTATAATTAAGAGATGCTTACTTGATACATGCTTATCTATGGTATCTGGTGCACTATTTATGAAGAAATGTTAGCTTTAGAATCTGCCCTGTGATGGAGATTAAGCACCATAAAATTATTCTTATTGCATTAAATGCTATTTTTTGTTTTTAACTGGGGGGGGGGGGGGGCGAGTTTGCAAGGGCCAATTTGCTAAGGGCTGATTTGGCAAATGGCCGATTTGTGGAGCTCAGGAACATAAATACTGATAAAAAGGTTTTTGAAGTGTCCTGTATCTCCTTTATTATAAGTGTGTATGTCATAATTACAAAGCAGAATTGCTGCCATACTTTGTGTAAAATAATTTATATTTTTAATGAACAATTTACATCAGTAATGGCAAGATAAAATTACACTGAAAATTCATAAATAATTGCTGAGATTCCTCATGCATACAAAATCTTTCCCCCCACCAAGTAGTGAACGGTATGTACCTTGATTCTGTATGGTAAGCATTTCTAATGGTTACAAACGTCTTCTTGCAAAGGTTTATGGGGGTGTTTCACTGGGGCCATCTTGTCGGTAACTTTGAGGGTCGGAAGAAATGTTTACAGTCAGTTATGCAGGTGTTCCACTGCATGGAGCCGACAGGCCGGTAACTATGCATTTTTGGAGAGTCGGGGCCAATGTTTACATGGTCGGTTAGGGTCGGTTGCAATTTCCCGGCCTGTCGGGGAGAGTCAGTGAAATATCAAACATGTTTTTGATATTTATACGACCGTTGGCGACCCTTGTATCCGACCCTAATTTCAGCCCCTTAGCAACAGGCCTGTCGGTTTACTTAACGACTTGTTGGTTACACTTCCCGGCTTGTCGGTCAATGAAACGGACCAATCTGTAACAAGTATCCGGCTTGTCCCAAATATGGAATTCCAGACTGTACCTGACGACTCACCAACAGTAGTATGGAGTGAGTAGGAGACCCCCCATACATGCTTCATAGGTTAACATCCATTTCCGGTTGCGCATGCGCAGTGAGGCACTTCCGGTTGTGCATGCACAGTGGAGCATGAGAGAAACAAGCAATCTGATTGGTGGAGGGGTGATGATGTCACATCACATGACCAAATTCTGCATTTTGATTGGTTGAGGACGTCCCATGACTACATTTAACCTCCCATACCACAGTAATTAATCTGGTTGCGCATGCACAGTGGAGCATGAGTAAAACAAGCAATCTGATTGGGTGAAGGGTGATGACATCACATCATGTGACCAAATGTAGTAATTTGATTGGTTGATGACATCACATGACAACATTTTACCTCCCATACCACAGTGATTCATCTGGTCTCGCATGCGCATTGGACCACTTCTGGTTCCGGTTCTGGTTGTGCATGCGCAGTGGTGTGGAGCAATCTGATTTGTAGATGACATCACGTGACCAAATGCTGCAATTTGATTGGTTGATGACGTCACATGACTACATTTAACCCCCCATACATGCTTGGTAGGTTTGGTTCTGTTTGCGCATGCACATTGTTGTGTAGCAATCTGATTGGTTAATGATGTATATGGTTAGGGGGGCAAATGATTGGCATATGATTGATGTCACTTTGCATACTGACTGACCAAAACAGCACCCCAACCATCTCCCCAGTGGGAAGGGGAGGGGGCGCTCCACTGACAGATTGCCTTGTCTGTCAGTTCTCTGTGCGTTGACACTATGTGGCAAAGTGTGTTGAAAGCTGATGTTTAAACTGTTAAATTAAAAAACAACATTGAACTGATTGTAATCAACAGAATAACCTTAATAAAATAACTGGAATCACATTGGCTGTAATATTTTAATCGCATCACACCAATTGATAGTGACCAAGTGACTTTAACAATGATTGGTTGATGGATAATGATGTCACAAGATGCTGATTGGTTGATGATATAATTTGCTATCTGATTGGTTCATGACATCACATAGACCAGGATGCAGGCATCTGATTGGTTAATGATGTCATTTGCATATTGATTGGTTAAGGGGTTAATGCAGACATTTGATTGGTTAATGATGTCACAGGCATCTGATTGATGTCATGTGCATCTTGACTGGTTAAGGGGTTGGCAGTCATATGATTGGTTGATGACATCACATGATTGGTTTATTATGTGTATAGGGGTTGATGTAGGCATCTTGTTAATGATGTCATTGATTGGTTAATGGAGTGATGGAGGTGTTTGATTTTTTGGTGGGTGATGCAAGCATCTGATTGATCTATTTTGAACCAGCAAATTCTTCAACTCGAGAAAAACAAGGCATTAAAGTTCATACAAGTTTTTTTCTCTTTGACAATAATATCGTTCTTCATCTTCTTATACTTTTGCTCTCAGTCTCATATCATTCTGAGTCACTGCAATGACGGATATATTTTATGATGACTCCCTTTGGTAAAGAAGTCAGCCACTTCACTCTCCAAGTGGTCCATCATGTCATCTAACACCAGAACTTTTTGTGCCTGAACTGACTGTGCATGTTTTACATTCACGTCGGGTTATGGGGCTGTTCCCATTTCTAAGGGCTTTGCATGAGCTGCCTGGATAACAGAATTCACTTGAACTTTTCTGATCATCATCTTAACACTATCCAGCTTCACTATGAAGCTGGTATTATCTGTTGGGCTGACTATGGCAAACTTATCCTTGCTTCTGATTAGACACAACTTGATGGGTGTGTGATTGAGTATGTAGCGATCTTGGAACACAAGGTCCAGGTGCAGTTTTCGAATCATATCAATCAAGTGACTTTCAAGGGCAACCACCTTTCTTTTGACGTATCCCTTATTGTGTTGGTCTGGAGAAAAATTATTTGTGTCTTTATACCACATCAATGGTGTGAGTTGACTTTGTTTGCTCTCAGTCCCAAAGCTGAGGAGTGTTTCTATGAATGATTTGTAAGGATAGGTGTTGTTGGAGGTGGTGACTAAAGTGTCTTTCAGGGTCATGTCTATCTGACTAGACAAAGTATGCAGCCAAAAATTTACTGGGGCAACATCTGCAGTGGCACCCAAAGCCTCTCCCTCAGCATTCACAATTTTAGCCTTGACTCGAATGAAGCTGTTTTTCAAATCTATGTACTCTGAGTCCGTCTCAGCAATTTTAAATTCAATGGTGTCATCACTGTCCCTGACGGCTGTAATTGGTCCATATTCTACCCATCTCCCTTCTTCAACACTGGTTTGAGTGAGTGGCACAGCAAACAAATCCAATTCACTTTTAACACACTCGCATGACAGTGGGTGAATCAGAGGCATGTTTAAGAGTATATATCTTGGCATTTTTTCCTTTTGACTGCTCTCGATGAAAGGACACGCTTTCTTTGGTTGCTGTTCCTTTTATTATCTCCCAGGTAATCTTGTGCCAATTCCACACCTGCTTTGAGAGCTTTCTATCCCAAGGACTTTCCCAGTGCAATGGCACCTTTCTTCAACAGGGGAACAGCCACTCCAACGAGTCTCCGAAACAGGCTTCCCAAACCGTGACCTCTTTGATATCACAAACCTTGAAATCCTGGTAATCCACTTCCTGCTTGACTTGTGTAATACTGCTCATATGCTTGACAGGTAGAATCATCGCAGCAGTAATCCTGGTGCTTCATTTTGACAAAAGTGAAGTGTTACGAATGACTTCCTACAAACAAATGGAATAATTTCTCCCGTATCCCCCTTTATATTGATTTCAACAGCTCCAAAAATCTTTCTCATCACTGGAAAGTATAACACTTGATTATAGGAGGTGGTGACAATGGGACCCTTTTGGATGGGTACAATTCTCAGGAGGGACACCTTGGCATTTCCCACGGCCACAGGCTCAATTAAATCACAATAGACATACAAGTTGTGTGTGACAACTTCAATGTCAGCCGGATACTCTGATTTTCTATCTCCAGGTGCAAATGGGCCTGTCTTGACGAATCCTAATATGTCACTTAATCTCTTGGAAAGATACAAGTCTGGTGGTAAGTCCTCTAATGAGTCATTTATTGCAATTTTAAGTCTTGTTTTTTGTGTGGTTTCAATGGTATTGAATTTAACAGTGATAGGTGCATTTGCACCAAGACCCCATTTAATTTTTTTATTTAAGGTTTTGATCAATTCCTTTATATCAGCATAAATACCCTCAGGGATGAAAATGGTAGTATTCCCAATTTGAACATATTGATCTGAAGGGACATTATACCATATTGTCGCATACTGAATTTCCATCAGTCCCATTTCCCATTCACCGACCAGTTCATAAGGTTGAGCCAGTGGTACAATAAACTCTCCGGGAGTATTACCTGTGTGCTTTGTATTGCTTGGTAAATAGACATAAAAGTCCTTCATGGTCTGTCTCTCTTGTCATACTGCAGGAAATCAAACGATGTTTTCCCTTTTATGTACTCTCCCATTTGTACTTTTTTCTTGGACTCTTTGTTTGCCATTCTGATTCGGATTCCAGTTCAGATTCTGGTTCTGGTTTCCACACCTCCTCTTGTGGTTGAAACTGGGGACCACGACCTAATAACCTCTCTGGAATGTTAGCCTCTTGTAACTTTTGATTAAAGTATCCCCAACCAGTTGGGAGTTTTCTTATTTTTCTCTGTGTCGGAATAGTGTTAATCAAATCTGTAATGTGTGATCCACTAATGAGTCGATTGTCTTCTGTTAAAAGTTCACCTTGGTCATTTCATTGTACAGTCCCTTTTAACTTTTGATACATGTGCTGACCTTTACTCCTCAGAGAAGGTGGCAGAGTGATGGCCAAGTCATCTTCTAAATCTTCTTTAGGGTCTTCCACAGGGACCACAGGATCTGGAAAAGGATCCACAAGTTCCATGTCTTGCTTTGGATTATAAGTCAGCAGACGATTCAGCGACTGATTGTACAGCTTCATTTTTTTCAGTTGGTTCCAATACGTGGTCTTCTAACAGTCCACTCATATCTTTTTCTAATCCGGCCATAGCTGTAGCTGTGGCATCTCTTCCTACTGGTGCACAGTGTCTGGTGTTCAAGAATGACTTGGGCACAACAACTTTTTCAGTAAATTTATTCAATGCCAAGTGAAAACCCCTACCAGTTTCTTAGCAAGTGGAGGAATAACAGTTCCTAAAATCGCAGCCAATAAAGCAGGCAGGAATCCACCCTCTTGCAAAATCTGTTTCTTTCTTCTGTCAGAGGTATTCTTTTTCCTTAATGATCGCAGTTCTTCTTTATACTTTCCCAGTCTTTTCTTTTCTTTCAGCCAAACAGGAATATTCCCCTCTAGAATATTGTGAGCACAATCTACAAAACAGTGAATGAATGGTCTGTCTGCACCATGAATGATGTTCTTTGTTGTTTTGGGGTCACCTTCAGCTAAAATCCTTAACACATATTCGTTCTTTTTAATTACAGACATGTTTTCATCATGACTGTTCATGTTGAAATGACAACACAGGTTCGGGAGACCTTCTATTTATAATAACCAGTGACGTCTGTGGCTGGTACCCAAGAATCATACTCTGATGGCCAATGAAACCACCTCACCAAGACCTCTTTGGGGCAACCTTTAATTTTGCGACTTTTCAAAAAATTTTCCGCGTTATAATACTCATTTGGAGTGACCTGTAGCTCTTCTTCATAAAATCTTTGTATGTGGGATACCTTTGCGACCCATCTCTGTTGACTATTTGGAACAGTTCACCACTCCACCTCTGATCATATTCCCTTGTGAACATCTTTCTGGCATGTGAGATCCTGATTAAGTCCCCAACTTTAAACTTAAAAGTGTTTTTTTTTCATTCTTCATTCTTTCTGAATTCAGTTTGCTCATTGTTATTTGTGCTGGTGCCATTTCAATAGAACGGTGTACACTTGAGTTGTAAGCCCGTGTAATGTCTTGCAATGCATCAATATAATGGTAAGACTGCTTATATGTAAAGTACTTGTATATTTTTCCTTTTATGGTTTTAATAGCACTTTGTACATAATTGGCCTTCACTTCATTTTGGGTCACAAAGTGATGGATCAAGTGTAATTTGAATAAACTCTGAACTTTGTGTCTGTGCCTTTGTCTGAACGCACAGTTTCTGGTACTCTTTCCATGAATATCTTTGAGAGTGCATGAACTACTTCATTTCCAGATTTATCCCTGAGTGGCACCGTCCATACATAACGAGAAAAGATGTCAATAGCTAACAGAATGTAATGATAACCGTCATTGTATTTTGCTACTTTTGTCATGTCCATCAAGTCAACATACCACTGTTGATCTATTGTTCTGACAAAGACTCTATTTCTTTTAATTTTCTTTCTTGATGGCTTGTGAATTGTGTATGTCTCCTCTCCACTCAACCAACTCTTCAAGGCACTCAGGGTCACAGAGCTGTCTGTTTGACTGCAGCCTCATACAATTTCTATGGTCCTGAAAAACTTGCGGGGTGTGAGGGATCAAAGAAAATTGAACTTAAAAGCTTATTCATTCTTTCTTTTTATACTAGGATTTGGCAGTATGTATCCCAAAGATGAACACAACAGTGGTAACCAAATACCCTTTTCATCCCGGTTCAATGACAGGTTCACAATAGATGCTATAATCACAATAGCAAGTATGATCATTTGGCATGAATATTTGACCAAGTACTTTTCACACCAGTTATCCATGTCTCTCCTATGCGGCCTTGCACATGAATGATGCTTTCTGGTAAGAGATACATCTATTTATTGGTGTTTTCAAAACTGTTTCAGTGGAGCGCCCCCTCCCCTCCCCACTGGGGAGATGGTTGGGGTGCTGTTTTGGCTAGTCAATATGCAAAGTGACATCAATCATATGCCTGTTAACCAATCAATTGTCCTCCTAACCATATATATCATTAACCAATCAGATTGCTACACACCACTGCGAATGCGCAAACAGAACCAAACCTACCAAGCATGTATGGGGGGTTAAATGTAGTCATGTGACATCATCAACCAATCAAATTGCAGCATTTGGTGACGTCATCTACCAATCAGATTGCTCCACACCACTTTACATGCGCAACCAGAAATGCCCCAATGCGCATGCGCAACCAGATGAATCACTGCAGTATGGAGGTTCAAATGTAGTCGTGACATCAGCAACCAATCATATTGCAGCATTTGGTCACATGATGTGAACTCAGCACCCTTCAACAAATCAAATTGCTTGTTTCACTCATGCTCCACTGCGCATGCGCAAACAGAAGTGGTCCAAAGCGCATGCGAAACCAGATTAATCACTGTGGTATGGGAAGTTAAATGTAGTCGTGTGACGTCATCAACCAATCAAATTGCAGCATTTGGTCACGTGATGTGACGTCATCACCCCTCCACCAATCAACCAGAAGTGCCCCACTGCGCATACGCAACCGGAACCAGAAGTTAACCTACAAAGCATGTATGCTGCTCACTTTATACTACTACCGACCGTCCGGGAAATGTTACAGTACAGTCGGTAACTTTAGCTGGCCTGTCTGTAAGTGTTCCCGACAGGCCTGTAAAGTTTCAAGGCCGGTCGGTAAATTTAATTGACTGGTTCCTAGAGTCCTAGGAAAATTTGTAACCGACAGACCTTAAACTGAAACAGACAAGCTGTAAACAATAACCGACAGGCCTGTAACACTAACAGACAAGCCGGGAAGTGTAACCGACAGGCCGGCAATATTTTTGCATCTTAGGGCCTGTCGGTTTCCAAATCTGTGGGTATAAAAAGGCGAGTCGGTAGACAATCTGTGTATATTTGGGCTTTGACTTGTCGAGAGACAACTGGTGTGTAGTTTTTCTTTAGATTTTTATTTTTTGTAAAATTAGCTTAAGTTTTGAGCTAGGCTGGACTGGTTGGGAGTGAAATCTATTCTGTGAGATTTCACTTTTATTTTTAAGTTTCTGTTTTTCAAAAGAAGCTGTACAATTGATTGATTGATCAGCATGCCAAGGGGAAGAAGGAGAAATATTGAAGTACCAACTGACACTCAACCACAGTTTGAGTTAGGAGATACAGCTGAGGATATAGAGAGAAGGAGGAGGGAGAGAGAGAGGAGAGGGGTTTGAGAGAGAGGAGAGAGCAGGAAGAGAGGGACAGAGAGAGGATGGGGAGAGAAAGAAGAAAGAGAGCCAGGAAAGAGGAGATAAGAGAGTGCGAAGTGACACTGATACTGACGTAGAATCAACTCAATCCAGACAGAAGAAGGGCCAGATGACGTCCATTTTCCTGAGTGATTCAGACGAAGAAGCCATCGTGGAGTTAGTTAAACAGCACAAGGAACTTTATGACAAGACCAACGACAGTTTCAAAGACAAGCAGAAGAAAAAAAGACTAGCAGCTACCAGAAACTTGCCTGTCAAGACTGTGAAGAAGTGGTTCGAGAGTCAACATACCAGATATGGTAAGCTCACTCAAACGAAGTCAGGGCAAGCAGCTGAGAAGAGCACAGAACGACAGACCTGGCTGAAGGACAGTTTCAGTTTTCTACGAGGTCACATCAGAAGGAAGGGAGTTTCCAAGGCTTCTGCATTCAAGTCACCCAAGAGGCCTTCTGCAGCCGCAGCATCAGCTTCAGTTCCAGATACATCCAGGGACACAGAATCTGAGAAGGAAATCAGCATTGCATCAGATGTTACTCATCAGCCTTAGAGCACCAGTCCCAAGCAACGACAGCCTCCAGTCACGACTACCACCGCTTCTGCAGATCCAGTCTTAGATCAGTTTCAGCAGATGAGGTGATTTACACATTTCTGGGTGCACGTGAGGACCCCACTCCAAGTCGTTCTGCAACTATCTCCACTCTGAGATTGAACACCTTGAAGAAAGAGACTTTCTAACCTTCAGGAATGACACAGTGAAGCTTCTCAGTGAAATACAGTACAAGGTTGAAGAACACAAAAGACAAGTCACCACAAGTCAACAGGTCACCACTTATCAACTTCAGAAGCATCATAGGCCACAGCAGGATGTGAATACATACTCACCATACCGGAAACTCAACCAGTCTCCATTCCAGTTGTGAAGCCTACATGGACAGCCACAGGAGAGCTTGTTACAGTGATTGCCAAAGTACAGCAACCATCAAGGCCTTCATCAGCATCAGCAAAGCCAACTTCTTACATAGTTGTGGATGACCAACAGCCTGGGACTTCCAGACAGATGATTTTCAACCCACCTTCAGTTGCACCTTCACAACAGGAGGAAAGTCAGCACAACACTTCTGGATTTTTCAGTCTCTTTGGAGCTATTCCCAGTGTGCTTCAGTATCAGCAGATGGACATACCACACCCATTTTCACCCTCTCAACTTCAACTTCAACCAGCACTGTCACCATTGCCATCTTCCACTCATCATGAACAGTCAAGACCTCCCAGCCAGTCCAGCCAGCAGAGTCAGCCCAAATCAGCGGATTAGCCCGCACAAGTCACACCAAAACCGGCCCTTCTAAGGCCCATCCAAATCTTCCAAAAACAATTAACAAGCTGCATGTCTATGCCTAATAACAGAAAAAGCACACTGTCGAACACTTACACCTCCCCACAGTACATGACAAAAATTATGTGAATGAATGAGTGAATGTTAAACAAATATTAATAAAGTTCCACCACAAACCAGAAAAAAAAAATTTAAAAATATAAAGTCCCCTTAATAAAATATAATACCCTAAGAAATCAAAGTAAAACAATCCCCACCCCCCAACAAAACTCCATTATACAAAACACACTCCCCAAAAATACCAAGATCCAGACTCAAACCCACGTCCCTCCCTCCCAAAACCCCAACTTGAAATAAAATGCCACATCCACACTCACAGACAAACAAACGTGAGGCCTAACAAAATATTCAAACATATGAGTGGCAATGGACTGGCAAACTGAATAAAAAATATTAAACTAGGACTGCAAACCTGTATAAGTTGTCTTGCAAATTTCCTTTTTTTTATTTGATTGAAATTTCCTGGGGTCGGGAGAAAAAGCGCGGGAAAATGGTGGGTTGGTATATGAAATCCCCGACAGGATGGTAAAGTTACAGACAGGTCATAATGGCCATCCCGACAAACCATAGGGTCGGGAACTTTATTTGCACGGCCAGTCATAGAACTTCTACAACAAGCCCTAAACCCCTAACAGACAAGCCGGATATCAAACAGACAAGCCGTAAAGACAAACAGACAGGCCGGGAGCATGTTCTCGACCCTTCCCGACAGGACTGATTGTTTTTGTGGGTCGGGATCCAGAATCGGGATCCATATCACACTATATAAATCCCCCTCTCCTGTGATATGCCATTCATTTCACACTTTATGATGACAGGAACACATCAAGAGCAACTGATAGATCATTTGAGGGTTTTTTGTTTTTTTATTGAGTTTCATTTTTTATTGTACTTGATATTTTCAAGACACAGAAGACAGCAGAACCCAGCACCTGCCCAGCCAGCATCACCATCACCCACACCCCCACCACCCAGAAAGAGAAGGAAGCCACAGAATCCATGGGTCCTGCCCTGGGCCGGTATTCATAAAACTTGCTGAGACCAAATTTTGTCTCAAGTCTTAAGTTTTGGTCTCAAAACCTTGATTGCGATAAGTATATTAACATCAGTAACCCAAAGGCAAGAGAAAAAGTTAAATCTATTATTAACACATTTGACTTGAGAGATATATTTAGAGAGAGACACCCTGAAATAAGGCATTATACATGGAGGCGACGAAACCCATTTAAGCAAGCCAGACTTGATTATTTTTTAATTTCGAACAATTTGACTGATATGACTTCAAAGGCTGATATTATCCCAGGATATAGATCAGACCATTCAATTATTGAACATTACTACTTGCAAGTTCACAAGAGGGGGAGGCCTGTGGAAATTGAACACCACTTTGCTGAAAGATACTGACTATTTAGCCTTAATAAATCAGACAATCGATACAGAAATAGCAAACTATGCTTTACCAGTATACAATATTGATAAAAGATATAGAATTAACTATAAAAGATGACTTATTTTTAGAGGTACTACTGATGAAAATTAGGGGGGAAACAATAAAATATTAAGCAAAAATAAAACAATCGACACAAGCTGAAGAAAAAAAATTGATAGCAGATATACAAAAGCTACAAAGTATAGTCTCAAATGAAAATACTATGTCTTTACTTCAAAACAAACAAAAACAATTAGAAAGTATTAGAAAAAAATACCTTAAGGGACATATGGTAAGAGCCAGAGTACAATATCTCAACGAGAGTGAAAAACCAACAAAATTCTTTTGTCAATTAGAAAAAAACAACTACCAAACGAAAACTATTAAAAGAATTCAATTGAATAATGGAAGTATTATTAAAGATCAAGAAACAATTTTAGAAACAGTTGCCAACTTTTACACAAATTTATTTAGTAAAAAAATTGTAGAGGACATGGAATTACCAAACTTGATAGAGGAAAAGGACATTCAAAATCTTAGTGACATCGAGTCTCAAAATTTAGAGGGAAAATTAACAACAGAAGAGTTAGGGCATGCATTAAAGACCATGAAAAATGGAAAACCCCTGGAATCGATTGCTTTCCAGCTGAATTTTTAAAAGTTTTTTGGGGTAGACTAAAACACTTTATCCTAAGAGCATATAATTGTAGTTTAACTCATAACTGTTTGTCTGAATCATTGAGGACATGCATTATCACTTGTCTGCCAAAAGGTGACAAACCAAGAGAGCTTTTGAAAAATTGGAGGCCACTGTCAATGTTATCAGTAATATATAAAATTCTTTCTGCTGCTTTGGCAAACAGAATAAAACCATATTTGCCAAATTTGGTATCAGAAACTCAGTGTGGTTTTGTTCTGGGTAGATTTATTGGAGACAATACAAGGCTCATATATGATGTAATGCATTATCTTAATAAAAATAATACCGTTGGGTTACTGATGTTGATTGATTTCGAAAAAGCTTTTGATTCTATATCTTGGGTCTTCATCAATAAAGTATTGAAATATTTTAACTTTGGAAATAATTTCATTAAATGGATCACAATTCTAAACACTAACATTAAAGGAACAGTAAATACAGTATGGAAAATTATCAAAATTTTTTGACATAAAGAGAGGATGTAGGCAAGGCGATCCTATATCTCCATATTTGTTCATATTATCTGCTGAAATATTAAAATTATTGATACAAAATAATAAAAAGGTAAAAGGAATTGATATCAATGGTTATGAAGTGAAAATAAGTCAATTTGCTGACGACACTACTATATTTTTAGATGGCTCACAATTATCTCTGCAGACAGCTCTAAATGTATTAGAAACATTTGGAACAATATCTGGTCTTGTAATGAACACCACCAAGACAAAAGTAATATGGCTTGGGCGGAATAGGTTTTTAAAAGATAAACTTAAGGTTAATGTTAAGTTAGATTGGGAAAATCAGGGGTTTAGTGTGTTGGGCATGACATTTGATGGAGACTTAAAGCATACAATTGAATTAAACTATGAAAAAGCTCTGATAGACATTCATAAACTCTTGGCATGTTGGAAAAAACGACAAATTACTCCAATTGGTAAAATAACTATTATTAAAACACTTTGCCTTTCAAAATTGAACCATCTATTTTTAAGCCTACCCACTCCTTCTCAAATGTACATCCAAACTTTAGAAACGTTATTTTTCTCATTTATTTGGAATGATAAGCCTGATAAGATCAAACGATCAGTCCTTGCAAAACCATATAAAATAGGTGGCTTAAAAATGATTAATGTAGCAGCTTTCATTGATGCATTAAAATGTACCTGGATACGGAGATTACTAAAAGGGGAAGATTCCCCATGGCTTAGAGTGTTTGAAAAAACTATAAGAAGTCCATCTAATTTCTACAAAAAGGGTATAGGGTGGTATAAAAAAATAATAAGTAATCAAAGCAACAATTTTTGGAAGTCAGTCTTAAATTCATGGGTTCAACTTCTGCAAAAGGTCAAGCCAAAAACAAACAAGGACATTATTTCTTCTGTTCTATGGTTTAATGTGGACTTACAGGATAATGACCTCTATTTGGCAGAATGGGATAGAATGGGGATAAGATTTATTGGTGATGTTATAGATAAAAAAGGTAGACCACTACAATTTAATGAACTTAAGGAGTACTATCCAATACCACAAACTTCAATGTATAATTATTGCCGATTAAGAGGCCAAGTCAAAAACTACATATCGGAAAATAAGAAAGAAGAATTTTTTGATAAAATACACCCAATATATCCTTTCCATATTAAAATACTATTCAAACACCAAAAGGGAGCAAGAGACATGTACCAGGTATTTAATACATTTGAAAGTGATGACAATAATTTGAGAACAAAGTGGCATTCTGAACTATCTACAGTACTAAGTAAAGAAAATTGGGATACAGTGTACTCTATTTGCCACCATACAGTGAAGGACAACGAAATTATTTGGTTTCAGTACAGAATTATAAACAGGATACTAGGAACAAATAAATTGAGATTTGCAATGAAATTGGTTGATAATAACAAATGTAGACTGTGTCAAATTCATGAGGAGTCACCGATACATTTATTTTTCTTTTGTGACAAAACTAAGGCTTTTTATATACATTTGAGAAAATGGGTTGATGCTAAGATAAAATTTAAACTACCATTTAATGCCTTGACAGTTCTAATGGGGTACATGATACATAATCAACATTTTGAAGCTGCCAACACCCTTATATTAGTTATGAAGAAATATATTTTTACCTGTGCCTATTCAGATAGTTTGCCCAACATCCCTGAATTTAAGTCTTATTGTAGATCTGTATTCATTGAACAACAGATGATTGCTCGAATCAATGATAAATTGGACGAATTCAATAAAAAACTTGGCAGGTGGAGACTATTGTTTGAATAAGTTTTTTTCCATTTATTAAATCACAAATTTTTTTTTGTAACACTGTATACATAATTTTAGTATTTATTCAAACTAATTACAATTGACTGTAGCAAAGGTGCATTATATTTTATGAAATTATTAGAAACGTTGTGTTCAAAAATAATAAATTGAAGAAGCTGGTGAGAGAAACTAGACAAAATGTTCAGGTATCTGTTGTAAGTTAATGTTATTGTGAAATGATTTTTGTATTAAAGGAGAAATAAAAAAAAATATCAAAAAAAAAAAAAGCTTTGGTCTCAAGTCTGAGACCATTTTTGGTCTCAACCTTGTTAGTTATTCACAAAATAGTTGAGACCAAATTTAGTCTCAGATTTGGTCTCAGACTTAAGACTGGTGCATAGTTGTCTTAAATATTTTGTTCAAAGTCTCAAGCATTATTTCATCTTAACTGAGATTCATATTTTCATTTTTTATGGCTTAATGTTAAGTAGAAATAATTTACAACATATATACTACTTGGCCTAAACTTTTGTAACAACTCATAGCACAAATTTTGGCTTCAAAAGTGCCTTACTTTGAGACAATTTTCAACAGCGTTTTCTGACTGCATAGCAACAAAGAAGTGGATCATGTGACATGCAAAATAAAAAACAATTGACACAATTTTTATTTTTTATTTTAATAGACAGTATAATTTTTGTTAAGAATTAAAATACACAACAACTATTGATCTTTAAAGGTCAACGTTGGGGTTTTACGTCCCGTTCAACAGCCAGGGTCATATTGGGACAGGTCCTCAGAATTGCCACTTGTGGGACTCGAACCCACAGAGGTGACAGCCTATGATTAGATGCCAAACTTGCTAACCACTAGGCCACTGAGGATCTTTAAAAAATGTTGGATATATTTGCAAGTTAATGATTTGTTTACATTGGGAAGACTTGAGACTGGTCTCAGCTTGGTCTCAGCTGAGACCAAATCTCAAAGCTGAGACTATTTTTTGCCTCAGACTTAAGATCTCTTTATGAATACGGCCCCTGGATACTGCAGAGAGAGGAGAGAGGTTGCTACAGAACACTCTTGGATGAGCTAATCACTACTGACATACAAGGTAATTTGAGACACTTATCCACAGGGGAAAGCTACACCTCACTGCAATACCACTGGAGGGTTGGAAGATCGACAATCTGCAAGTTTATCCCCCAGGTCTGCAAAGCCATTTTGAAAGAATGTCAACAAGAATATCTGGTGTGCCCCACTGATCTTAAAGACTGGAAGAAAATTGAAGAAAGATTTAGAAACAGATGGAATGTCCCCCATGCAGTCGGTGCATTAGATGGAAAACACATTGCTATCAAGAAACCCAGGAAGTCAGGCAGTGAATATTTCAACTACAAGGGCTTCTTCTCCCTGGTACTTTTGGCTTTAGTTGATGCAGATGACAAGTTCCTGTAGGTCAACGTGGGGGCCAGTGGGTCATCATCTGATGCACAGATTTTCAACCACTGCAAACTGAAAAGAAGAATTGAGAATGGAACGTTGGGAATACCACTACCTGAACCACTTGGACCTGGGGGGCCAGATCTACACTACTTCCTGCTGGGGACGACACCTTGGCCCTGATGCCTTGGTTGGTCAAGCCTTACAGTAGACGCCAACTGACTAGAGAAGAGAGAATAGCCAACTACAGGATATCCACGGGGAGAAGGGTGGTCGAGAACTCATTTGGTATACTTGTCAAGAGATTCAGGGTGCTGTTGACCACCATGGACCAGAGGCCAAAAGTTGTGAGAGACATTGTGTTAAAATGTGTGGTATTACATAACATGCTGAGAAGCCATCAGGGGGGCAGGAGACAGCCCACCCACTCCAGCTGATCACATACAACCACCACAGGGAGACCAGGGACAGAATCATACCTTCAGAAACCCATCGAGGGATTGCAGCAGAGAAATCACAAGAATTAAAAAAACATGCAAAAAAGAAATGTGCAAAACAAAATTTTACAAGCTTTTCAGTCCCACTTACATAATTTTTTTTTCAGTTTATCAATCCATTTAAATCCACTCACATTTATGTAAATTTTGTTAGGCCTCACATCTGTTGGTGTGCCAGTGTGGATGTGGCTTTTTATTTAAAGTGTGGTTTTGGGAGACAGGGACATGGGTTTGAGTCTGGATCTTGGTTTCTGAGGGACGTGGGTTTGAGTCCACATCTTGGTTTTTAGGGGAAGTGAGTTTGAGTCTACAACTTTGTTTTTTGGGGGTTGTGGGTCCACATCTTTGGGGGGGGGGTTGAGTCCACATCTTTGTTTTGGGGGGATGGGGGGACTTTTTTTAAATTTTGTTTTGTTTGGGTGGTGGTAGTGGTTTTACTTTTATTTCTTAGGGGAGTATTTTTTAAACGGGATTTTTTTTTGTGTGTGTGTTTTGTGTTGGAAGTTTATTTATATTTGTTTAACATTCACACAATTTTTTTGGTACTGTGGGGAGGTGTAAGTGTTGGACGGTGTGCTTTTTTTGTTTTTGGGCACAAACATGTAGCTTAATAATTGTTTTTGGACGATTCGGGTGGCCCTTAAAAGGGACGGGTTTGGTGCGACTTGTGTGGGCTAATCCTCTGATTTGGGCTGACTCTGCTGGCTGGTCTGGCTGGGAGGTCTTGACTGTTCATGATGAGTGGAAGGTGGCACTGGTGATGGTGCTGGTTGAAGTTGAGAGGGTGAAAATGGCTGTGGTGTGTCCATCTGTTGATATGTGAGCACACTGGGAATACCTGCAAAGAGACTGGATAATCCAGAAGTGTTGTGCACTGTAATCTCCTACTGTTGTGAAGGTGCAACTGAAGGTGGGTTGAAAATCATCTGTCTGGAAGTCCCAGGCTGTTGGTCATCCACAACTACATAAGCAGTAGGCTGTGCTGATGATGATGAAGGCCCGGATGGTTGCTGTACTTTCGCAATCACTGTAACAGGCTGTCCTGTGGTAGTCTGTTGAGGCTGCACAACAGGAATGGATACTGGTTGAGTTTCCGGTATGGTGAGTACGTATTTCCATCCTGCTGTGGACTGTGATGCTTCTGGAAGTTGGTATGTGATGACCTCTTGACTTGTGGTGACCTGTCTCTTGCATTCTTTGGCCTTGTACTGTATTTCACTGAGAAGCTTCACTGTCTCGTTCCTGAAGTTTAAAAAGTCCCTTTCTTCAAGATGTTCAATCTCAGAGTGGAGATAGTTGTAGAACAAATGTCCAGGACTTGGAGTGGGGTCCTGACGTGCACCTAGAAATGTGCAAATCATCGACTTCATCTGCTGGAACTGATTTAAATCTGGATCTGCAGACGTGGTGGCAGTCACGACTGGAGGCTGTCGTTGCTTGGGACTGGTGCTTGAAGGCTGATGAGTAACATCTGATGCAATGCTGATTTCCATCTCAGATTCTGCGTCCTTGGATGTATCTTGAACTGAAGCTGATGCTGCGGCTGCGAAGGCCTCTGGGGTGACTTAAATGCAGAAGACTTGAAAACTCCCTTTCTGCTGATGTGACCTCGTAGAAAACTGAAACTGTCCTTCAGCCAGGTTTGTCGTTCTGTGCTCTTCTCAGCTCCTTGCCCTGACTTTGTCTGGGTGAGCTTGCCATATCTTTTACATTGAGTATCGAACTACTTCTTCACAGTCTTGACAGGCAAGTTTCTGGTAGCTGCTAGCTGCTCCCAAAGTCTTTCATTCTTCTGCTTGTCTTTGAAACTGTCGTTGTTCTTGTGATACAGTTCATCGTGCTGTTTAATGAACTCCATGATGGCTTCTTCATCTGAATCACTCAGGAAAATGGACTTCATCTGGCCCTTCTTCTGTCTGGATTGAGTTGATTCTACATAAGTATCCATGTCAGTTCATACTCTCTTCTCTCCTCTGTCCGGGCTCTCTTCCCTCTCTCTCTCCATCCTCTCTCTGTCCCTCTCCTGTTCAATCCTCTCTCTCTCATCCCTCTCCTCTCTCTCCCACCTCCTTCTATCTATATCCTCAGCTGTATCTCCTAACTCAAACTGTGGTTGAGTGTCTCCAGTTGGTACTTCAATATTTCTCCTTCTGCCCCTTGGCATGCTGATCAATCAATCAATTGTACAGCTTGTTTAAAAAAATAAAAACTTAAAACAAAAGTGAAACCTCACAGAACAGATTTCACTCCCAACCAGTCCAGCCGAGCTAAAAACTTAAGCTAATTTCCAAAAAATAAAAACCTAAATAAAAGCTGCACACCAAGTTGTCTGTCGATAAGTCAAAGCCCAAATATAAGCAGATTGTCTACTGACTCGCCTTTTTATACCCACAGACTTTGAAGCCTACAAGGCCGTAAGAAGCAAAAATATTGCCGGCCTGTCGGTTACAGTTCCCGGCTTGTCTGTTAGTGTTACAGGCCTATCAGTTACTGTTTACGGCTTGTTTGTTTCAGTTTACGGCCTGTCTGTTACTAATTTTCCCGACTCTAGGATCCAGTCTGTAAAAGTTATCGACAGGCCTGTAAACCTTACAGGCCTGTCCGGAACACTTACAGACAGGCCGACTAAAGTTACCGACTGTACTGTAAACGTCCAGTACGATCGGTGAGTCATCACGTACAATCTGGAAGTCCATATTTGGGACAAGCCAGATATGTGTTACAGACAGGCCTGTTTGATTAACCAACAAGCCAGGAAGTGTAACCGACAGGCCGTTAAGTTAACCGACAGGTCTGTTGCTAGGGGGCTAAAATTAGGGTCGGCTACCAGGGTCGGTAACGGTCGTAGAAATATTAAACATATGTTTGAAATTTCACCGACTCTCCCTGACAGGCCAGTGTAACATCAGATTGTGTATCCCCATCAAATTCTGTATCCCCTCTTTGATCTTTTAGGGGATATAGAATATTTTGTATCCCCAACAATAGAGGGATTAAGGGGGTGCACTATTTGACAATCAAATATTGTATCCCCATCAAAACCTGTATCCTTTTGAAGTGGCCCTTGGGGAGGGAGATTAAAACAAGTTACATTAAGGCCAATTATATGAAAACAAGATATAATCATTGAGTTGTCCTAAGACACACTGTTCTTAACACATTGTATAAGCTTATTTTTGCAACAAGACCCAAAGAATTTAAAACATATTGTATAAAAATACATTATAGATGTGGGAGCACAACTTAGGAGTCAGCCTATCTTAAGATGGGAGAAAACATATCAGGCCAACTTAAGTTAATAAAATTCAATAATGACTTTATGCTGAATATAATGAAAACTATTAACAAGCATGTGCAAATAAAAGAAAATTACATGACATTTTGGAGAAATGACATTTTCATGAAAAAGGTAACATAAATATTGATCAGCTTAACTGACCTTGATACAGAAGTTTTACTCTGTACATTCTTTCTGATTTTACACAAATGTTTTAAATTTATCTAGTGTCAACAAATAGTGTTGAATTGAAGAAACTAAAATGAATTATGTATCCTGAGCCCTGAGAAGTATTAACATATTCCTTTCATGTTGATTTATTTGTCGTTCATTGAGGTGATTTCTTAATTGGATTTGTGTCTATTGTCTTAATATTCCATTGATGTTGATTTGTTTCACTTGGGTTGGGTGAAGTATACAATAGGGAACACCCCAAATCATAAAGAGAAACAAATCAACATCAAAGTTATCTCTAAATATAATGAGGCTTAATTCTGTCAAACCTTTATTGGGTAAAACACAAATAGGGCCACACAAATATATAGGATGATTTTATGGGTGAACCTGATTATAAAATTTAACAAAGAATTATCAAATTTCCTCTTTAAATTACACTTGTTAATATGAAAATATAAATAAATCAAACATGTTAATTTGATGAATTTAGTCATACACACATAAAAATTTGACTTTTTTATTATGTTCTATTAGTACAAATGTACTAGACTCAACCCTGATGGGTAATTGTCTATTGTCTATTTAAGAACTTAGCATTTAAACATTTGAAAATTATGATTTAATAAAAACTTTTGTGTATAAACAGTTATACATGCAAAGTATCACCTTTAAAACACATTAAAGCGTCTTACAACAATGCCCAATTAATACTTTTAGCTAGTCACTTAACCAGAGGTTAAAGGAATAAAGTTCAAAAGAATGGTAGAACAAACATCATACAGGTACAACATACAATATACATGTATTTGTTAATCACAAAATAAAGAAAACAACACACACATGCGACTGAAATACCAATAGGACTAGCCCGGGTGTAGGACATTTCGTACCCGGACATTTCGTACCAGGACATTTTGTACCAGGACAATTCGTACCCGGACATTTCGTACCCAGCCTAGGACATTTCGTACCCAAAATTTAAAGTTACAATTTTTACTGTGCTCTAATGTATGTTTACACTTGTGCAAAAGTATTTTTAAAGTTTATGTTTAAAATTAGTTGTTTAAAGTTTTGGGGTCTGAAGCTCTGGAATTGTCCATATATTTAAATCAATGTGTTGTCTAACATATTTTGTTTATCATTTTTAAATTTTATATGGTGCTTTGTGGGGTTTGGAAGTTCATAGTCTGGGTCTGTTCATGTATTTACTGTTAAGGTATCTATTCTGCGGGAGACAATATCATTAACTGATTATTTGATTTAATGTTATTCATTCAATAAAGATTTTACTCATACCTTTTCAGCCTTTTTTTCTTTTTCTATGAAGCCACAAACTTGGTCACTAATAGGAACCCTGTTTTCTGTGACACTTGACTCTATTAACAGTTAATCCCCAGCAGATTATTTTTGCAAACATGAAAACAGAAAGACAAAAACATGTGCAAACCCTGAATAAAGCTTGTCATACTATGAAACAAAACAAGTGTCACCTGGTAAACCCATTAAGCTGTTGATAAAAGAATAGGATGGATTCCGTGCTCTCTGATATTCGTTACACAATTTATTTGTTTTGTTCTATTATTTATTCTATTATGATTGTTAAAACTGGAAAATATGTAAAGTGGCTGTAGTTAAAGTGATTTTTAAATTATAGACTCTGAAACAATATTTGTTGATGAACTTTAAATCCAACACATATTTTCTTCCCAAAAACTGAAACCTTGAAACTCAAAAAAACCTTGTACTTTGTGCCAACTGAGAAAGTGCTATAAAATTTCAATAAAATCTACCAATACATAAAACATTTTGAATTTTTAAATTTTTGAGTACGAAATGTCCTAGCCTGGGTACGAATTGTCCTGGTATGAAATGTCCGGGTACGAAATGTCTGTACCTCGACTAGCCCAACTTCAGGAGATACAAAATATGACAAGGGGATACACAATTTAACAGGGGATACAGAATCTGACAGCCCCACCTGTCATATTCTGTATCCCCACACACTTTTTGAGGGATACATTATCTGATGCTACACCGGGAACTTGTAACCGGCCATGTAAACATTGGTCCCGACTCTCCAAAAATGCATAGTTACCGGCCTGTTGGTTTCAGTGGAAAACTGCATTAAAGCAAACCGCCCTGTCTTGCAATCTTGCAAGACCTGACTTGGTCGCTTCCCATCAAGAACAGTCTTTAATCATAGTGTCGGTTGAATAACAGAAGGACAAGCCGGAAACACAGCAGGACAATACATAAAAGGAAAGTTACAACAACAGACATTCCAGGAAATGTATAGGACAGGCCGATGTAACGCAAGATAATGACTCCCCTCGATTTGTGACTCCTCTCCTTTGATCTTTTGGGGAGTCATTATTTTGCAAACAACATTTATCGCCCAAACAATAGGATTTAGGATAGGGGGTCCCCAATTCAGAAACTGACTCCCCTTTATTGTTTCTAAACCTATTCGATTGATTTACTTATGGGGGGTAGGGGGGATATTATTGTCTGTCAACACTGAATAGGCTAAATCATACTCAGAACTAATCATTGAGGTAGTTATTTCTTCAACTTATTAAAGTTTAATTAGTCCAAAGTCTTCGAAAATTTTATTTACAGAAAAAAAGATAAACAATAAGTACCACAATAAGCATCAATTAAACATTTGATACATTAATAAAGAAGCACAAATATACACAGGTACATACAACATATGAACAGAGATTTTACATTCTTAAAATGATTTTCTAAATCCATGTTTATTTTACAACGTTGGCATTGGCCACATTCTCAATGGTTTTCTCTGCCTTGTTTTTGTGGCTGAGAAAGGTTTTATGTCTCTGGCCTCAATGCATGCAATGAAATGATTTTACATTTCTTTCTGCTGAATCATAAAATCCTCAAGAAGCTACTGATGGTGACAAAAGCAGTTGTAAAAGCCACCGCAAACAACCCACAGTCCTTTACACCTGTTGTGCGAGTTATTCGATCTGTGTCTATAAAAGGTGAGTTGGCGCATGAAATGCATAATGTGGATTTTCAACACTGACATATTACAACTGGTAGCATTGTGAGAGGTTTTTCTACAAACTCTACAAACTAGTTTAGGATTTAGTTCAGATATATAACTTTTGCTGGCTAGCCTGTAGGCTTTTGTTTTTTTAAAAGTGCTGCCTTGATTTGATTTATAAGATGGCTCATAAAAAGGCAAGAAAGAATGTGATAGATAGAAGTCCCAACAGACACACCTACAGAGTTTGAGATGGGAGATACAGCTGATGACATCCAGAGGAGGAGACAGAGGGAGAGGGAGGAGGCAGAGATACAACAGAGGGAGTAGAGGGAGAGGGAGGAAGCCAGGAAGGTGGAAACTCCACAGGACCACAGGAAGAAACTTCACAGATGGAGGAGGGAGTGGCAAAAAAGACCAAGAACTGAAACGAGTTAAAGTGACACAGAGGATTTGAGGAGAGACTACTACTGAGTGCCAATCCAGGTGCAAGAAAAGATATGTGACAAACATTTATTTAACAGACTCAAAAGAAGAGGCTATTGTAGACTTTGTCAAGGAATATGAGGAGCTTTACAACAAAATGAAACAGCAGTTTAAGGACAAGGCCAGGAAGGATTGTCTGTGGGAAAGATTTGTAAGTAGCAGCAAGCTTTCAGTGATAGTGTGTTCGAATCCCAAAGGACTCACTATGGAAAATTAACTCAATCCATGTCTGGCCAGGCTCCCAAAGAAATGACAGAAAGCCAGAATTGGATTCAGGATAAATTCAATTTCTTGAAGAACCACATCAGAAGGAAGGGCCTCAGAAGTTTTCCAGATTTAAATCACCACAGAGAGGAGCCAGTGCTAGTGCAACCTCAGTCCATGACATTTCATGAGGATTCATGGATACTAATAGTATGGAGACCAGCATCTGCTATGACACAACACATCAGCCATTCATTTGCAGCACTGCCAGTACAAGTGTGGTGTTCCAGCCTTCATCAGTCAACCAGCGGGTCATGGACCAATTTGCCCAGATGAAGACTATGTTCACATCTTTCGTCAGCCCCAGACAGGAGAGCACTGGAACAGCCTTCTGCAACTACCTGGCATCTGAAGTAGAGAACTTGGAGGAAAGTGACTTTCAGACTTTAAAATGAGGCATTAAACTTCTCAATGGGATACAGAGCAGGGTAGAGGAAAGGAACCATCAGCCCAAGCACCCTACACTTTCCAGGAGCTCTAGTGCCACTTCCATATTCGTGCCACAGACTTTTCAGCAGCAGCCACTGCCAGGGAATACATCTTGACTATTCCAGAATCCCAGATGCCAGGAAGCCAGGCCATACAACCAGTTCAACAAAGTCAGGTGGTAACAAGAGGACAACAGTAGCCCAGAGGGCAGCAGACTTCACACCTAGTCTTTGATGATCAACAGCCCGACACTTCAAGAAAGTTATATTTCACCATCAGCCCTACAAAGATTTTCAACGTACCTTCTGTAGCCTAGCCTCTGTCACAGAAGAAAGTTCAAACAACATCACAGGCCTCTCTTGCCTTTTTGGGAATGTACAGCCAGTCATGAATTACCAGCAATAGATATGAAACCCATTTATAAATGAATGTTATTTAAATATTTTATCTGGACCATTTCTCAAATGTTTAATGACAAATGTTTGAAAAATATTATAAATGAAATGGTCGGAATATTTCAGTGTTGCTTTCTAACCTAATTATTAATCAATTGAGGTCAGAGGTCAAATTACACCTGTTTTTCTGTTGCTCACCAATGAAAATATTACTTTTATGTCCAGAGTTGTTAGATAATGGCTTAAAATTGTGCCCTCATTCAATTTTCATTGTTTTTGCCATTGCATATGGTGTAATTTATGAGTTCTAAAAAATCTCCTATTATTGCACACTGCCATCTTTGTTTACAAATGGCAAATGTTTAATAAGCATTCTGAAAATATGGGTGCTAAAACCGTCTGTGATAAAATGTTATCAAAACATTTGATATAAAACATGTCAATAATGCTATAAAATGATGGAATTATTGGGGAGGAAAACAGCTTAATTAATTAAATTTTGAAATTATTAATTGTACAATTATTCATGCATATTGTTTCAGTTATGTTGATAATTAAAAAGCTCAAAAAACATGTGTGAATTATACAAATCAAGATGCACTGCAAAAAGCAGATAAATATCAGTAAGTGTTTGAATGTAAGAACTAGTGTTCCAACAAGTCTCCATACTCTGTTCAGTGTGTGTGTTATTTTTATGAGAGGAGATTTCTGTGCATTGCTGTCCTTCAAACAAATCTCATGTTTTCAGTGTGAGTTTTAATACAGCATCCCAGTGAGGTTACATGATCATTACAATATGTAGTGTTTATTTTAATACAATGCAGACCATGGTTCACAGGACATAGGTTCATTAGGTCACATGACATAGCTTATTAGGAAATGAAGTAGGGAACAAGTAAATGTCTAAATTTGTCCAGAACAGGTCACGTGAACACCACTTCTCTCACATTCCAGAGTTTTTGATGATTGTAAGTCATCTTTGGCATTCCAATGCTTAATATAAAAGACGCAGCACATGTAGTCAAAATTCAATAACAGCTGCATGGTAGAGATGAAAGATTAGAGAAGAAACACCATGTAGTAGATACAGTTCAAAGGGGCAGCCTTGTGCCAAAATGCTGTTAAAAGAGTTTTCTCAAACATCTAGCTCCAGCATGTTGCAAGAACTTTGTTTCACTTTTTTTGTTGTTGATATTTTAAAATAAAAAGAAAACCCAGATGATATTGAATTTTAATACAAAACAGCAACCCAACAATTGTCTAACTCTCCACCTGACAGTATGAAAACCAGTTGCTATGGAATGTTTTCAGAGCAAACATTTACAAAATATTACGTTATATGTATAATTAATGACAAAAGTTTGAAAAGGTTTCCAGAATAGCCTTTGTGTCTTTAACAATTTTACAAATGTTTGGAAAAAAATCCCAATAAAGACTTTTAATCTTCAATAACTGTGGAAGTATTTCAAAAGCATTCCCAATCATACGTACTTATTTTCTTGGGATATTTATTTTTAAAGGTTTGAGCAATGTTTTCAGCAAAACTGTAGTAGAGAAAACGTTTATAAAACTTTTAAATGTGACACTGTAAAACTAACTCCTTGGAAACGTTCATTAACCCCAAACTGGCTTTTAAATATGTGGGTAATATATTGTAAAACTATTAATACTATCATTTGTATCAGACAATTATGTTACAGTATGCATTATCATTGTGAAGATAGAAAGTCGATCATTCTTCTCTGGCAAGGTCTTCTCTCAAAAACTGACCAACGTGAGGAGGATTTGGGAACATGATGTCCCTCCTCTCCCCTCCATAAATACATGGCAATTTATAAGCGCAACAGTGCCAAGACTGTAATTAGCTTTGTGTAAAGTTCTTTCGTGTTAAAGATTCGTGACGTCACATACTGGGATCGGTGAAGACACGACATAAAATGGGAACGCATAAACGGAATTATTGGTGACGTCACAAAACTATCACTATGCTACGACAGTAGTTTAATATTTCTAAACTGTAGCTATTTCAGCAAACCCCAGACAACGAAAAAAAAATGAATAGGGATAAGAGACCAATATTATTCAGTAAAGTAAAAAAGTTTGCATCTCACAGAAAGAAAGAATTGCGCTTCAACTTAAACCCACATCTAGACAGAGAAGAATGTTTAAAAGAGGACCTGAAGCTGCTAAAAATCATAAACTATGACCCACCCAAGCCACAGGAGTCAGATGTTATCTGTGAGACTTTCATGGCAGAGGTATCACCCAAAGTATTGGTCCTAACTGAAGGTACTCTCGACAGCATCTTGCATATAATCAACCCCATTTGGAATAATTCTTTTCAGAGGAAATCTTCGGAGACCAGGAAGGGACATAAACTGTTTCATTATCCTTTTTTATCTTGTTACAATACTAAGTCATTCCACGAGTTAGCCAATCATTAGCACAAGATACTTTGTCATTCCCACAACTTAGTAAGTGGTGGTAATGAGATACTCTATAAGTTGTGGTAATGAGATAATAACTTGTGGGAACAATTAGATACTACGTGGTTACCACAAGATAGTAAATCTTTATGTTTTCAATCATACCCACCCCCTTACAAACTCATTCTCACCACTTACTAACTCGTTCCCACCACTTATTGATTCATTCCAACTACTTACTAACTCGTTCCCACCACTTATTAAGTCATTCCTATCACTTAGTAACTCATTTCTACCACTTACCAACTCGTTTCCACCACTTTTTAAGTTGTAGGAATGACTTGCTAACGTTTGGGAATGACTTAATTAGTATCTTGTGGTAATGACTTGTTAACTTGTGCTAACAACATAAAGGATAATGAAACACTTGTATTTCCATTCCTGGGCTCTGTACATCGCCCAGCCCAGGTGATGTGTATATTCCAGGCCCCGTACAAGTTATAAGACTGCATCCATTTTAAGTGGTGGGAACGAGTTGGTATGAGTGATGGTAACAACTTAGTAACATATGGTATATACTTAGTATCTTGTGGTGATGACTTGCCAACTCATGGGACTTAGTAACTTTGTAAATGACTTTCTAAATTGTGTGAACAAAATAAAATTATAGAAAAACACATGTCGTATCGTAGGTTCCATATATCTCTTTGTATATATAAACTCTTGCATTCAGTAGGTCTCCATTTGTCATAGTGTTGATTTCTACAAAAAGTAAGAGGGTCTCTGTTTTGATGTGGTGTTCCATATGCTAGCCTCCCAGCTTTGCAGCAAGAGTAAGAATCTCTAGCCAGTAACTACAAGAGTTTATATTATTTAACTTGCAGTTAATAAAAAATCCAGATAACTTCTGTACTGATCAGTAATAAAACCCATTATAACAGAGGTCATTTGGTATCAGGACACATTCTCACTGATGTTGAAAGTGCTGTCAGAGACTTATTCATTTTGACGACATGTTGAGAGTCTTTTGTCCTTGGACTCTTGTTTATTCCACCAGAGAGCTGTGACTCTGTTTCCTGACATGCCTAATTTGTCTGGTGGCTTTCAATACAAATATCTTAACTGCACACGTAATTGAAAATCCTTACATAGGTAAATTATCAATTGTAATATTGTTTAAAAGTCAAGTACAACTGTTTGAGACTTTGATTACAGAGTGAGGTTGATTTCAGTTGACTAGACTCGTTCGGAGTTTGTAGTCGTAGACCAGTGGCTAGGCTTTAGTTGTTGGATTTACCATAGCTTGCAGACCAAGTATCTGAAGCAGAGGCTTTGCACATAACAGTCCTAGATGTAAAATTAACCGTTAACATATTGCTTAAAGTTATCTGCATGATATTGTTTTCAATTTACTGTTGATTTTAGCTGACATATGGAGGTTTGTGTTCTCTGATGAATGGGCTGACTTTAGTTCTCTGAGGATATGTGAGGGTAGATTGTTGGACACTATCCTCTATTTTCTCCATGGCCTGGTGAAGCAAGGTACACTCAAAACTTACAAACAGGCAAAATATGACCATGTCAACAGACAGTGTATGACACAGACCATGTCACGGGTAAGTAATATATGAAAAATGGACAATTTTAACAGTAATATTGTGTGAAACGTAAATGGAATTGGACCACCATATGTTAAGAAAACAAACAGTAAAGGCACTGGGTCGGAGGTCCACAAAATCACTTAATAGACCCCTGCCCCCATGTTAACCAGCCGTTCTTGATTGCATTTTGTTGTACAACTGTCTACATGATCCACTTGGAATTGCAGCAAGTTATGCGAAACAAGCAAAATTTTGGTGCAAAAATGCAAAAGTGGTCGTATCATAGTTTGCTGATTTAAAAGAGCCTACAACTGATATTTTGCTTTTGTTCAGCTACATTTCATTTATTGTATGAGGGAGTGGTGTCAAAACTGCAGCTACTCTTATTTCACTCGTACTGCCAATAGTGTTAAATACAGAAAATTTTTGTCAAAATGTTGGTCACCTACGTTTGATGTAGTGTATCATGCAAATTTTCAGAGCTGAGGCTCCATAGCTGAGTAATATTGACATTTTACCACTGAGTAAGTCACTTGTAACTACAAAACTTTTGAACTTAGGGCCTGCCTGTTGTGAAATATGCCGATGCATCATGACATAATTTCACGGCTGCAGCTCCATCACAGAGTAGTAACTATTCTGATGTAAACTGACCTTAGATCCCACTTCCAAGTTTCAATGGGATCTTGATACTTAGAATACTTAATTTTCCACTTAATTGAAGATTACACATCTTCTTCATGTGTCCTCCATATTTTTGCAGAATGAAAACAATACCATAGATACTGAACCAGTAAAGATAAAGCTGACTTACTATGCTCTAAACACTGAAGAAGATGTAAAGGATATCCAACTGATTACTTCGCCACTGAAAATGCGGGACATATCAGTTCAGCAAAGGCATGTATCTGCTCATCCATCTGCCACCACATACTCAGAGATTTCATTCGAAAGTTCATCAGAATGTGGAGACTCTGTGCAGTCTTTTGAGTTGGAACAGCATCTGTCAAAGTCTTCAAGAAAGTTAAGTGGGGGAGATATCAATCACAAGAGTGAGCAAGACACTAAACCTTCAGAATCTGATATTGAAAATATGTTAGTCAAAAGCCAACCAATGCAGAGTGTATCCACAAAGTCACTCACAGTGGTCAGCGACAATACCAAGCAACCATCAGCAGTGGTAGACACATGTGCTCCAAGTAGTGAGACATTAAAGATATTTCCTCACACGATTGAGAAGGCAATCATTCAGGAGAAAAACACAGCAGGACCATGTCAAGATAGTCTGCCTACAGAAACAACATCCGGCTCAGTTTTAGATAGTTGCAATACTTGTGAGGAGCATCTACCAACTGCACTTTCTCTTCAGACTAACATAGGGTCAGCATCTTTAAGTCTGAGTAAAAGAACAGACACTACAATGAAATCAATGGGGCAAGGAAGAAAAACGTCCCAATCACCAGAACTAATACTAGAAACAGTTGTATTTGAGACAGATTATGACATCCACAAAAAAAAGAAGACACGCAAAATTTACTCGGTAAAGCCAGTTGATCATATAAAGGAGACTGACAAAACTGTCAAAACCTTACCATTGCAGAAACAAAGTCGACCATATCTGACAGATCCAGAAGAACATGTCATACTGTCAGATGATGAAGATCAAGCAGCATTCTCAACACTGCATAAAATTCAGCAAGATTTATTGCAAAAATATGAAAAAACAATGCAGCTGCAAAATGATGCTGAAATAGCTGATGCAATAAAAGGTTTTGATGATTTTCAAAATACTGGTAAATCTATGGGTTGTAGTCCTCATTTTGCAGAGGTTGCTACAAATGATCAAAATAAAATCAAACCCGAACTTGATTTAGCAAGGTCTATTAGTAAATCACCATCTGTCAGAAACAGAGATATGCCATCACAACCCAAGGATACTTTTAGCTTTAAAAATTCTGTCTATTTAAAACTAATTGAAAACAAAACAAATGCAAAGAGGCATGATCAGTCACAAGCTGAAACTTCACAAACCGACACTTGTAGTGATGACAAAAGTATCCTCACAAATCAGAAAGTACTCAGAAAAAGTAACTGTCCAGGAAAATTCAAAAGAAAGTCTGGCAAACCAGGCCACAATCATAAACCCTTCAATGACATGATTTCTAACTACAGTGTGAAAATAATGAAGCAAAGGAAAAAGTTTGATTCTATCAAAAAGGGCATTCCAGTTATAGAGAAAAAAGACCAAATACTTCAAATGATGGAAAACTTTCTTGAGGAGAAATACTTTCCAAAGCTGAATATCCCACAAGGAAGGCCATTGAAACCAATCAGATTAGCACCTTTAGTTAATGCACCCAAACCATCAGTGGCTTCTTTACTGCGGCAGGTGCATCTAGAACCTTTTGAGGACTATAAGATCCAAGATTTCTTTCCACAGAGAATCCCAGGAAATTTTGCAGAGATGCTGGCAACAGCTTGTCAGGATTTCCTTGTGAGAAAAGAACAAGTCACTTTATCTAACAGCTGGCAAACTCTCACATCAATTACCATCAACCGAAAACTCCCTAAGATAGTGGTCTGACTAACCTTTGTTTTATGTTTCAATTTATATTTTGAAATCACAGAAAAGCAGAATGGAATATTTAATGATACATTGTAAGCACCAAAAGGTTCAAATAAAGTATAAACTAGAAATAGGCCGCCCTGTTGATAGTAGATGCGAATAGAAACAGGATAGCATAGAAGAACACACATTATCATGTGTAATGTCCACCCATGAACCTTTTGCCCAAATTGTACAGTAGTCTTACAAGACCCTGTTTCATTTGTAAAATAGATCAATGATGCTTAAATATTTGATAGTGTAGATGTAATTTATTTCAGCTTCATGCCTTTTTGCATTGGTTGGGTTGAAAATTTTGACGAAATCACTCTATCTTGCACGGTTAAGAAGATAGAAGCCAATTCCTGTTTTTCTATTTTTGGCAAAAATTTGAAAATTCCAAATGGCCGCCATTATTGGGAAAAGGAAATTTTTTTGAAAATTGCCAAGAGTACATTTCTTAGATACCCTATGGGTCGAAAATTTCAACAAAATAACTCTATTTTGCACGGTTAAGGCCAGTTTGTGTTTTTCCATTTTGGGCAAAAATTCGAAAATTCAAAATGGCTGCCATTTTTGGGGAGGGGAAAATTTTTTGAAAATTGCAAAGATTACATTCCTTAGATACCCTGTGGGTTGAAAATTTCGACGAAATCGCTCTATCTCGCATGGTTAAGGAGATAGAAGCAAATTTGTGTTTTGCCATTTTTGGCAAAAATTCGAAAATTCAAAATGGCCGCCATTTTTGGGGAGGGAAAAATTTTTTGAAAATTGCAAAGATTGCATTCCTTAGATACCCTGTGGGTTGAAAATTTCGACGAAATCGCTCTATCTCGCACGGTTAAGGAGATAGAAGCAAATTTGTGTTTTGCCATTTTTGGCAAAAATTCGAAAATTCAAAATGGCCGCCATTTTTGGGGAGGGGAAAATTTTTTAGAAATTGCCAAGAGTACAATGCTCAGATACCCTGTGGGTCGAAAATTTTGCCGAAATCGCTCTATCTCGCACGGTTAAGGAGATAGAAGCAAATTAGTGTTTTGCCATTTTTGGCAAAAATTCGAAAATTCAAAATGGCCGCCATTTTTGGGGAGGGGAAAATTTTTTAGAAATTACAAAGAGTACAATGCTCAGATACCCTGTGGGTCGAAAATTTTGACGAAATCACTCTATCTGGCACGGTTAAGGAGATAGAAGCAAATTTGTGTTTTGCCATTTTTGGCAAAAATTCGAAAATTCAAAATGGCCGCCAATTTTGGGGAGGGGAAAATTTTTGGAAAATTGCAAAGATTGCATTCCTTAGATACCCTGTGGGTCGAAAATTTCGACGAAATCACTCTATCTCGCACGGTTAAGGAGATAGAAGCAAATTTGTGTTTTGCCATTTTTGGCAAAAATTCAAAAATTCAAAATGGCCGCCATTTTTGGGGAGGGGAAAATTTTTGGAAAATTGCAAATATTACATTCCTTAGATACCCTGTGGGTCGAAAATTTCGACGAAATCACTCTATCTCGCACGGTTAAGGAGATAGAAGCAAATTTGTGTTTTGCCATTTTTGGCAAAAATTCGAAAATTCAAAATGGCCGCCATTTTTGGGGAGGGGAAAATTTTTGGAAAATTGCAAAGATTGCATTCCTTAGATAGCCTGTGGGTCGAAAATTTCGACGAAATCGCTCTATCTCGCACGGTTAAGGAGATAGAAGCAAATTTGTGTTTTGCCATTTTTGGCAAAAATTCGAAAATTCAAAATGGCCGCCATTTTTGGGGAGGGGAAAATTTTTTGAAAATTGCAAATATTACATTCCTTAGATACCCTGTGGGTCGAAAATTTCGACGAAATCACTCTATCTCGCACGGTTAAGGAGATAGAAGCAAATTTGTGTTTTGCCATTTTTGGCAAAAATTCGAAAATTCAAAATGGCCGCCATTTTTGGGGAGGGGAAAATATTTTGAAAATTGCAAAGATTGCATTGCTTAGATACCCTGTGCGTCGAAAATTTTGCCGAAATCGCTCTATCTCGCACGGTTAAGGAGATAGAAGCAAATTTGTGTTTTGCCATTTTTGGCAAAAATTCGAAAATTCAAAATGGCCGCCATTTTTGGGGAGGGGAAAATTTTTTAGAAATTACCAAGAGTACAATGCTCAGATACCCTGTGGGTCGAAAATTTTGACGAAATCACTCTATCTGGCACGGTTAAGGAGATAGAAGCAAATTTGTGTTTTGCCATTTTTGGCAAAAATTCGAAAATTCAAAATGGCCGCCATTTTTGGGGAGGGGAAAATTTTTGGAAAATTGCAAAGATTGCATTCCTTAGATAGCCTGTGGGTCGAAAATTTCGACGAAATCGCTCTATCTCGCACGGTTAAGGAGATAGAAGCAAATTTGTGTTTTGCCATTTTTGGCAAAAATTCGAAAATTCAAAATGGCCGCCATTTTTGGGGAGGGGAAAATTTTTTGAAAATTGCAAATATTACATTCCTTAGATACCCTGTGGGTCGAAAATTTCGACGAAATCACTCTATCTCGCACGGTTAAGGAGATAGAAGCAAATTTGTGTTTTGCCATTTTTGGCAAAAATTCGAAAATTCAAAATGGCCGCCATTTTTGGGGAGGGGAAAATATTTTGAAAATTGCAAAGATTGCATTGCTTAGATACCCTGTGCGTCGAAAATTTTGCCGAAATCGCTCTATCTCGCACGGTTAAGGAGATAGAAGCAAATTAGTGTTTTGCCATTTTTGGCAAAAATTCGAAAATTCAAAATGGCCGCCATTTTTGGGGAGGGGAAAATTTTTGGAAAATTGCAAAGATTGCATTCCTTAGATCCCCTGTGGGTCGAAAATTTTGCCGAAATCGCTCTATCTCGCACGGTTAAGGAGATAGAAGCAAATTTGTGTTTTGCCATTTTTGGCAAAAATTCGAAAATTCAAAATGGCCGCCATTTTTGGGGAGGGGAAAATTTTTTAGAAATTACCAAGAGTACAATGCTCAGATACCCTGTGGGTCGAAAATTTTGACGAAATCACTCTATCTGGCACGGTTAAGGAGATAGAAGCAAATTTGTGTTTTGCCATTTTTGGCAAAAATTCGAAAATTCAAAATGGCCGCCATTTTTGGGGAGGGGAAAATTTTTGGAAAATTGCAAATATTGCATTCCTTAGATACCCTGTGGGTCGAAAATTTCGACGAAATCGCTCTATCTCGCACGGTTAAGGAGATAGAAGCAAATTTGTGTTTTGCCATTTTTGGCAAAAATTCGAAAATTCAAAATGGCCGCCATTTTTGGGGAGGGGAAAATATTTTGAAAATTGCAAAGATTGCATTGCTTAGATACCCTGTGCGTCGAAAATTTTGCCGAAATCGCTCTATCTCGCACGGTTAAGGAGATAGAAGGAAATTTGTGTTTTGCCATGTTGGGCAAAAATTCGAAAATTCAAAATGGCCGCCATTTTTGGGGAGGGGAAAATTTTTTGAAAATTGCAAATATTACATTCCTTAGATACCCTGTGGGTCGAAAATTTCGACGAAATCGCTCTATCTCGCACGGTTAAGGAGATAGAAGCAAATTTGTGTTTTGCCATTTTTGGCAAAAATTCGAAAATTCAAAATGGCCGCCATTTTTGGGGAGGGGAAAATATTTTGAAAATTGCAAAGATTGCATTGCTTACATACCCTGTGCGTCGAAAATTTTGCCGAAATCGCTCTATCTCGCACGGTTAAGGAGATAGAAGCAAATTAGTGTTTTGCCATTTTTGGCAAAAATTCGAAAATTCAAAATGGCCGCCATTTTTGGGGAGGGGAAAATTTTTTGAAAATTGCAAATATTACATTCCTTAGATACCCTGTGGGTCGAAAATTTCGACGAAATCGCTCTATCTCGCACGGTTAAGGAGATAGAAGCAAATTTGTGTTTTGCCATTTTTGGCAAAAATTCGAAAATTCAAAATGGCCGCCATTTTTGGGGAGGGGAAAATATTTTGAAAATTGCAAAGATTGCATTGCTTAGATACCCTGTGCGTCGAAAATTTTGCCGAAATCGCTCTATCTCGCACGGTTAAGGAGATAGAAGCAAATTTGTGTTTTGCCATTTTGGGCAAAAATTCGAAAATTCAAAATGGCCGCCATTTTTGGGGAGGGGAAAATTTTTTGAAAATTGCAAATATTACATTCCTTAGATACCCTGTGGGTCGAAAATTTCGACGAAATCGCTCTATCTCGCACGGTTAAGGAGATAGAAGCAAATTTGTGTTTTGCCATTTTTGGCAAAAATTCGAAAATTCAAAATGGCCGCCATTTTTGGGGAGGGGAAAATTTTTTAGAAATTACCAAGAGTACAATGCTCAGATACCCTGTGGGTCGAAAATTTTGACGAAATCACTCTATCTGGCACGGTTAAGGAGATAGAAGCAAATTTGTGTTTTGCCATTTTTGGCAAAAATTCGAAAATTCAAAATGGCCGCCATTTTTGGGGAGGGGAAAATTTTTGGAAAATTGCAAAGATTGCATTCCTTAGATAGCCTGTGGGTCGAAAATTTCGACGAAATCGCTCTATCTCGCACGGTTAAGGAGATAGAAGCAAATTTGTGTTTTGCCATTTTTGGCAAAAATTCGAAAATTCAAAATGGCCGCCATTTTTGGGGAGGGGAAAATTTTTTGAAAATTGCAAATATTACATTCCTTAGATACCCTGTGGGTCGAAAATTTCGACGAAATCACTCTATCTCGCACGGTTAAGGAGATAGAAGCAAATTTGTGTTTTGCCATTTTTGGCAAAAATTCGAAAATTCAAAATGGCCGCCATTTTTGGGGAGGGGAAAATATTTTGAAAATTGCAAAGATTGCATTGCTTAGATACCCTGTGCGTCGAAAATTTTGCCGAAATCGCTCTATCTCGCACGGTTAAGGAGATAGAAGCAAATTAGTGTTTTGCCATTTTTGGCAAAAATTCGAAAATTCAAAATGGCCGCCATTTTTGGGGAGGGGAAAATTTTTGGAAAATTGCAAAGATTGCATTCCTTAGATCCCCTGTGGGTCGAAAATTTTGCCGAAATCGCTCTATCTCGCACGGTTAAGGAGATAGAAGCAAATTTGTGTTTTGCCATTTTTGGCAAAAATTCGAAAATTCAAAATGGCCGCCATTTTTGGGGAGGGGAAAATTTTTTAGAAATTACCAAGAGTACAATGCTCAGATACCCTGTGGGTCGAAAATTTTGACGAAATCACTCTATCTGGCACGGTTAAGGAGATAGAAGCAAATTTGTGTTTTGCCATTTTTGGCAAAAATTCGAAAATTCAAAATGGCCGCCATTTTTGGGGAGGGGAAAATTTTTGGAAAATTGCAAATATTGCATTCCTTAGATACCCTGTGGGTCGAAAATTTCGACGAAATCGCTCTATCTCGCACGGTTAAGGAGATAGAAGCAAATTTGTGTTTTGCCATTTTTGGCAAAAATTCGAAAATTCAAAATGGCCGCCATTTTTGGGGAGGGGAAAATATTTTGAAAATTGCAAAGATTGCATTGCTTAGATACCCTGTGCGTCGAAAATTTTGCCGAAATCGCTCTATCTCGCACGGTTAAGGAGATAGAAGGAAATTTGTGTTTTGCCATGTTGGGCAAAAATTCGAAAATTCAAAATGGCCGCCATTTTTGGGGAGGGGAAAATTTTTTGAAAATTGCAAATATTACATTCCTTAGATACCCTGTGGGTCGAAAATTTCGACGAAATCGCTCTATCTCGCACGGTTAAGGAGATAGAAGCAAATTTGTGTTTTGCCATTTTTGGCAAAAATTCGAAAATTCAAAATGGCCGCCATTTTTGGGGAGGGGAAAATATTTTGAAAATTGCAAAGATTGCATTGCTTACATACCCTGTGCGTCGAAAATTTTGCCGAAATCGCTCTATCTCGCACGGTTAAGGAGATAGAAGCAAATTAGTGTTTTGCCATTTTTGGCAAAAATTCGAAAATTCAAAATGGCCGCCATTTTTGGGGAGGGGAAAATTTTTTGAAAATTGCAAATATTACATTCCTTAGATACCCTGTGGGTCGAAAATTTCGACGAAATCGCTCTATCTCGCATGGTTAAGGAGATAGAAGCAAATTTGTGTTTTGCCATTTTTGGCAAAAATTCGAAAATTCAAAATGGCCGCCATTTTTGGGGAGGGGAAAATATTTTGAAAATTGCAAAGATTGCATTGCTTAGATACCCTGTGCGTCGAAAATTTTGCCGAAATCGCTCTATCTCGCACGGTTAAGGAGATAGAAGCAAATTTGTGTTTTGCCATTTTGGGCAAAAATTCGAAAATTCAAAATGGCCGCCATTTTTGGGGAGGGGAAAATTTTTTGAAAATTGCAAATATTACATTCCTTAGATACCCTGTGGGTCGAAAATTTCGACGAAATCGCTCTATCTCGCACGGTTAAGGAGATAGAAGCAAATTTGTGTTTTGCCATTTTTGGCAAAAATTCGAAAATTCAAAATGGCCGCCATTTTTGGGGAGGGGAAAATATTTTGAAAATTGCAAAGATTGCATTGCTTAGATACCCTGTGCGTCGAAAATTTTGCCGAAATCGCTCTATCTCGCACGGTTAAGGAGATAGAAGCAAATTAGTGTTTTGCCATTTTTGGCAAAAATTCGAAAATTCAAAATGGCCGCCATTTTTGGGGAGGGGAAAATTTTTGGAAAATTGCAAAGATTGCATTGCTTAGATCCCCTGTGGGTCGAAAATTTTGCCGAAATCGCTCTATCTCGCACGGTTAAGGAGATAGAAGCAAATTTGTGTTTTGCCATTTTTGGCAAAAATTCGAAAATTCCAAATGGCCGCCATTTTTGGGGAGGGGAAATTTTTTTGAAAATTGCAAATATTACATCCCTTAGATAGCCTGTGGGTCGAAAATTTCGACGAAATCGCTCTATCTCGCACGGTTAAGGAGATAGAAGCAAATTTGTGTTTTGCCATTTTTGGCAAAAATTCGAAAATTCAAAATGGCCGCCATTTTGGGGGAGGGGAAAATTTTTTGAAAATTGCAAATATTACATTCCTTAGATACCCTGTGGGTCGAAAATTTCGACGAAATCGCTCTATCTCGCACGGTTAAGGAGATAGAAGCAAATTTGTGTTTTGCCATTTTTGGCAAAAATTCGAAAATTCAAAATGGCCGCCATTTTTGGGGAGGGGAAAATATTTTGAAAATTGCAAAGATTGCATTGTTTAGATACCCTGTGCATCGAAAATTTTGCCGAAATCGCTCTATCTCGCACGGTTAAGGAGATAGAAGGAAATTTGTGTTTTGCCATTTTGGGCAAAAATTCGAAAATTCAAAATGGCCGCCATTTTTGGGGAGGGGAAAATTTTTTGAAAATTGCAAATATTACATTCCTTAGATACCCTGTGGGTCGAAAATTTCGACGAAATCGCTCTATCTCGCACGGTTAAGGAGATAGAAGCAAATTTGTGTTTTGCCATTTTTGACAAAAATTCGAAAATTCAAAATGGCCGCCATTTTTGGGGAGGGGAAAATATTTTGAAAATTGCAAAGATTGCATTGCTTAGATACCCTGTGCGTCGAAAATTTTGCCGAAATCGCTCTATCTCGCACGGTTAAGGAGATAGAAGCAAATTAGTGTTTTGCCATTTTTGGCAAAAATTCGAAAATTCAAAATGGCCGCCATTTTTGGGGAGGGGAAAATTTTTGGAAAATTGCAAAGATTGCATTCCTTAGATCCCCTGTGGGTCGAAAATTTTGCCGAAATCGCTCTATCTCGCACGGTTAAGGAGATAGAAGCAAATTTGTGTTTTGCCATTTTTGGCAAAAATTCGAAAATTCAAAATGGCCGCCATTTTTGGGGAGGGGAAATTTTTTTGAAAATTGCAAATATTACATCCCTTAGATACCCTGTGGGTCGAAAATTTCGACGAAATCGCTCTATCTCGCACGGTTAAGGAGATAGAAGCAAATTTGTGTTTTGCCATTTTTGGCAAAAATTCGAAAATTCAAAATGGCCGCCATTTTTGGGGAGGGGAAAATTTTTGGAAAATTGCAAATATTACATTCCTTAGATACCCTGTGGGTCGAAAATTTCGACGAAATCGCTCTATCTCGCACGGTTAAGGAGATAGAAGCAAATTTGTGTTTTGCCATTTTTGGCAAAAATTCGAAAATTCAAAATGGCCGCCATTTTTGGGGGAGGGGAAAATTTTTTGAAAATTGCAAATATTACATTCCTTAGATACCCTGTGGGTCGAAAATTTCGACGAAATCGCTCTATCTCGCACGGTTAAGGAGATAGAAGCAAATTTGTGTTTTGCCATTTTTGGCAAAAATTCGAAAATTCAAAATGGCCGCCATTTTTGGGGAGGGGAAAATATTTTGAAAATTGCAAAGATTGCATTGTTTAGATACCCTGTGCATCGAAAATTTTGCCGAAATCGCTCTATCTCGCACGGTTAAGGAGATAGAAGGAAATTTGTGTTTTGCCATTTTGGGCAAAAATTCGAAAATTCAAAATGGCCGCCATTTTTGGGGAGGGGAAAATTTTTTGAAAATTGCAAATATTACATTCCTTAGATACCCTGTGGGTCGAAAATTTCGACGAAATCGCTCTATCTCGCACGGTTAAGGAGATAGAAGCAAATTTGTGTTTTGCCATTTTTGACAAAAATTCGAAAATTCAAAATGGCCGCCATTTTTGGGGAGGGGAAAATATTTTGAAAATTGCAAAGATTGCATTGCTTAGATACCCTGTGCGTCGAAAATTTTGCCGAAATCGCTCTATCTCGCACGGTTAAGGAGATAGAAGCAAATTAGTGTTTTGCCATTTTTGGCAAAAATTCGAAAATTCAAAATGGCCGCCATTTTTGGGGAGGGGAAAATTTTTGGAAAATTGCAAAGATTGCATTCCTTAGATCCCCTGTGGGTCGAAAATTTTGCCGAAATCGCTCTATCTCGCACGGTTAAGGAGATAGAAGCAAATTTGTGTTTTGCCATTTTTGGCAAAAATTCGAAAATTCAAAATGGCCGCCATTTTTGGGGAGGGGAAATTTTTTTGAAAATTGCAAATATTACACTCCTTAGATACCCTGTGGGTCGAAAATTTCGACGAAATCGCTCTATCTCGCACGGTTAAGGAGATAGAAGCAAATTTGTGTTTTGCCATTTTTGGCAAAAATTCGAAAATTCAAAATGGCCGCCATTTTTGGGGAGGGGAAAATTTTTTGAAAATTGCAAATATTACATTCCTTAGATACCCTGTGGGTCGAAAATTTCGACGAAATCGCTCTATCTCGCACGGTTAAGGAGATAGAAGCAAATTTGTGTTTTGCCATTTTTGGCAAAAATTCGAAAATTCAAAATGGCCGCCATTTTTGGGGAGGGGAAAATTTTTTGAAAATTGCAAAGAGTACACTCTTGAGATACCCTGCGGGTCGAAAATTTTGCCGAAATCGCTCTATCTCGCACGGTTAAGGAGATAGAAGCAAATTACTCAAAAGTAGTACTGAAAATACACAATGAAGTACCTAAATGGCTATTACTCATGTACTGACAAAGCTATCAGTCCCAAATGCAATACCAAGCGAGCTATGGACATAACAATCTTGTATTCAAAATTGTAGTAAAATATCTTTAATTATTTTGGCTTAAATGCACGGAAACCAATGGGTACTGAAAATAGCTGTACTTAAGTATTACTCAGTAAGCAAAAGAGGTACAACAGCCAAAAGCAATCCCAAGCAAGCTACTGACCCAATAAGCCTGCATACCAAATTTGGTGACAATAGCTCTAATACTTTTCCTTTAAATGAGCGGAAACCATGCGTGACGCCGGACATCGGACGCCGGACGCCGGACGCCGGACATCGGACATCGGACATCGGACATCGGACGGCGAAAAAAGCAAAAATAATATATCCACCCCCCAGGGGGGTGGACATAATAATCTTTTTCACTCTATTCAGTTGTTGTTCCTTTTTCTGCATTTTTTTTTTTTTTTTTTTTTTTTTTTTTGCCTAACAATGTTTCAATGCATGACATTCTCTTTATTATAATCACTCTAATGTTACATCTGTATCTGCCACAATTAACCATGTATCCCAACATTTGTATCTATTCAATTAACTGGAAAAATGTGACCCACATCTAAAAATGTGACAACACATCTAAAGGCAGAAACTTTGTCAGTTACTGGGTTTCAATGGCGATTTGTAGTACATCAGTGGTCTTTCCTACCAAAGCATGACAGTTCTGAAATAATACTATGTACCAACATTTTGAGCTTTGTATAATTAATATACATCAAGAAAAGAAAATCTGCCTTGTGGTAGAATGTTTATTTTTGTATATTGCAAGTCATTCTAATACTAATATCCTTTTTCTGATGGACGTGTGCAATTAAAACTAGAAATAGGACGCCCTGTTGATAGTAGATGCGAATAGAAACAGGATAGCATAGAAGAACACACATTATCATGTGTAATGTCCACCCCATGAACCCTTTGCCAAAATTGTACAGTAGTCTTACAAGACCCTGTTTCATTTGTAAAATATATGAATGATGCTTAAATATTTATTAGTGTAGATGTAAATTATTTCAGCTTCATGCCTTTTTGCATTGGTTGGGTCGAAAATTTTGACGAAATCACTCTATCTTGGACGGTTAAGAAGATAGAAGCAAATTCCTGTTTTTCTATTTTTGGCAAAAATTCGAAAAATCAAAATGGCCGCCATTTTTGGGGAGGGGAAAATTTTTTGAAAATTGCAAGGATACATTCCTTACATACCCTGTGGGTTGAAAATTTCGACGAAATCGCTCTATCTCGCACAGTTAAGGAGATAGAAGGAAATTTGTGTTTTGCCATTTTGGGCAAAAATTCGAAAATTCAAAATGGCCGCCATTTTTGGGGAGGGGAAATTTTTTGAACATTGCAAAGATTACATTCCTTAGATACCCTGTGGGTCGAAAATTTCGACGAAATCGCTCTATCTCGCACGGTTAAGGAGATAGAAGCAAATTTGTGTTTTGCCATTTTTGGCAAAAATTCGAAAATTCAAAATGGCCGCCATTTTTGGGGAGGGGAAAATTTTTTTGAAAATTGCAAAGATTACATTCCTTAGATACCCTGTGGGTCGAAAATTTCGACGAAATCGCTCTATCTCGCACGGTTAAGGACTAAGAAGCAAATTTGTGTTTTGCCATTTTTGGCAAAAATTCGAAAATTCAAAATGGCCGCCATTTTTGGGGAGGGGAAAATTTTTTGAAAATTGCCAAGAATACATTGCTCAGATACCCTGTGGGTCGAAAATTTCGACGAAATCACTCTATCTCGCACGGTTAAGGAGATAGAAGCAAATTTGTGTTTTGCCATTTTTGGCAAAAATTCGAAAATTCAAAATGGCCGCCATTTTTGGGGAGGGGAAAACTTTTTGAAAATTGCAAAGAGTACATTCCTTAGATCCCCTGTGGATCGAAAATTTCGACAAAATCGCCCTATCTCGCACGGCTAAGGAGATAGAAGCAAATTTGTGTTTTGCCATTTTTGGAAAAAATTCGAAAATTCAAAATGGCCGCCATTTTTGGGGAGGGGAAAATTTTTTGAAAATTGCAAAGAGTACATTCCTTAGATGCCCTGTGGGTCAAAAATTTCGACGAAATCGCTCTATCTCGCACGGTTAAGGAGATAGAAGCAAATTTGTGTTTTGCCATTTTTGGAAAAAATTCGAAAATTCAAAATGGCCGCCATTTTTGGGGAGGGGAAATTTTTTTGAAAATTGCAAAGAATACATTCCTTAGATACCCTGTGGGTCGAAAATTTTGACGAAATCGCTCTATCTCGCACGGTTAAGGAGATGGAAGCAAATTTGTGTTTTGCCATTTTTGGAAAAAATTTGAAAATTCAAAATGGCCGCCATTTTGGGGGAGGGGAAAATTTTTTGAAAATTGCAAAGATTACATTCCTTAGATACCCTGTGGGTCGAAAATTTTGACGAAATCGCTCTATCTCTCACGGTTAAGGAGATAGAAGGAAATTTGTGTTTTGCCATTTTTGGAAAAAATTCGAAAATTCAAAATGGCCGCCATTTTTGGGGAGGGGAAAATTTTTTGAAAATTGCAGAGAGTACATTCCTTAGATACCTCGCACGGTTTAGGAGATATGAGCACATTTGCCTTTTTCAGTACTCAAAATAGCTAATTACTCATTTATTTAATTAATTACTCACTCATCTATGAAGCAATTCCCCCCAAAAGCAATCCCATACAAGCTATTAACCCAATGAACCTCCATACCAAATTTCAGAAAGCTAGGCTTAATAGCATTCCTTAAAATGTCTGGAAACCAAAGAGCTACTCAAAAGTAGCAAAGTAGCTATTACTCAGTTAGCTATAGAGCTATCATCACCAAAAGCAATCCCATACAAGCTATTAACCCAATAAACCTGCATGCCAAATTTGGTAAAGATAGGATAAGAACTGTTGCCTCAAATGTCTGGAAACCAAGTGGGACGCCGGACGGCGGAAAAAGCAAAAATAACTGGGGAGTGGACATAATTCAAAATATATTAAACAGTTTATCACTAGCACCAAATATCAGTGCAGTAGTAGTTTGTTTAACCGGCAACAAGCATATAACAATACACCAGCAGATCCTGACTCTAATTATTTTATCTATTTTTACCTTAAAATACAGAATTTTTGTGTTTCTTTTAAAGAATTCATTGGAGTAAAGACTGTTTTTTTGTTTTACATCTCACAAAGGCCAAGTACCCGTAATTATTTCAAAAGACATGTACACAGCATAGGCCCCCCCCCAACCATATTTAATTAAAACGAATATTCAGGCTTTTTAACATATTTTATCTGATAAATTGCCAAGACCTGGATTTGAACCCACAATCAGAGAGGTGAGAGCCAAATGATTACATGCCAAAACAAGACGAAAATTTAAAAAGTCATATTCTGATGTAAAACACTGTCACTTCAAACCACAAATAATCTGTTTATATTTGTTAACACACAATGAACTGCATTTAACGTGACATCAAATAATACATCAGTTATTAATGCCTAATGTGACATGCCATTCAAAGTATATATCTGACTGCTTTCTACATAACAGGAAAACTTCCCAAGTGACATACACAGAAAAAATATATCACAAATGAAGATAATACTATATGAGTGCATAGCACTAGTATTATATTGTTAATCTTCATGAGTGACATATTTTTTCTGTATATGTCTAATGAGGGATGTTTTACTTTTATTATTCACCATTTGGTACAATTTATGAGTTAAAAATGTCCATATTTAAACCGAGAATATGGGAAAAGGCTGTCATGTACATAGGGACACCAGTGAACATAAAAAACTTGACATTTAACTCACAATTTCTCGGGCCTTTCTGTATGAATTTTTATGCAATAACAAGCAGCAAAAGTGCTATAAAAAGACATTTCTGTCTATAGATATCTAATATGTATTTGTAGGTAACACAGTTTCCAAGATATAATGAAAAACCGGAACCAGAACACTAATTATCCATGGTACGGAGAAGCTGGTATATATGAAAAAAATATCCTGCTCCGTATATCCCCCATACACGTCATATACTGCTCGTGGTGGATAATGAAATTCCATACTAATGCTTCACAATTCATGTATTAAAATCTATAAATATGTATCATTTTTACACTTTTAACGAAGTACCTTGCTGACTAAAAACATGGCATTTTCTGGCTCAGCACACACTTCTAACAAAACATCTACATGATTTCTGAGCAAACTCTATATATGAATAATTATATACAATAACTATATCTACACCCAAGGCTTAAAAAAGTATTTATATCACATAGTACGAATTTCTTGTATAAAAATAAAACTATTTTATATCATGTTAACAAGCATTAGTAGGTTTACAGCACAATACTGACATTGACATATCAACCTTAATGTGCGACTACAGAGATTAAGCGCTATAAAAGTTAGATTAGATTATACCGTTAACATCACACATTCAATGGACTTACATGGCTCAACAACTGGATACTTTAAAATGTCACAGAAAACTACCTTATAATAAATAGAGTATATGTGAATTTTTCTAAGACTTTGACAGGTGGTAAAAATCCACCCTCGGAGCCGATCTACCCAAATTTGTTTCGCAATTCAGTATTATACGCTTGGTTTAAAATGCACATCTTCCTCTCTCAATAAACAAAACGGTGGTTTCCAGAAACGATGTCTTTGGATTAACATAGTTGTGAAAGATATTGAAAACTTATTACATTGTTATAAAATGAAAACTATTATATGAAACATCCAATATACAAAGATTACTGTGTTGTCTCTTTCACCGTACTCAAAAACCTGACCTAGTGGGTGATAACATATTATTGTAGTAGTTAACAACTATCGAGTGAACCAGAAAGCACTGCACATCTCTCTAAATCAACCCCACTCATGACTAACAACCACCCGCCTTATTTTTTTGGCAATATAAATACGACATTGTTATGTTTTTGGCAATATAAACACGACATTGTTCCATAGAAACAGGTCTTATATTTTCTTATTTGTCCAGCACATATTTATAGAATCTTTATGTATCTTGCGTCTGTTGTTTGCCCTCTGTTGTAACGATCAATTATAAAAACCATACAGGCAAAGTGAAAGCTAAAATTAAAAATGTGACTTTGCCTTCCACTAAAGCACAAAATATGTTTTCACTATATCACTTTGCCTTCCACTAAAGCACAAAATATGTTTTCACTATATCACTTCATCTGCCATTAAAGCACGAAATATGATTTCACTATATCACTTCGCCTTCCACTAAAGCATGAAATATGTTTTCACTATATCACTTCGCCTTCCATTAAAGCACGAAATATGTTTCCACTATATCACTGGACTCATAAGGTCAAAGTTAAGGTTTTCTGACCTTTATAACAGCTGAGGTCATATCAGGACAGGGCCTCAGTGAACCCCACATATTGCTATGACCTGGGTTCAAACCCATGTCCACAGAGATGAGAGTCAAGTGATTAAATGCTAAGTTAAGCACTCGACCACTGAAGTCCACTTGTCGAGGATACGGATGATTTCACACACTGACATTATCACCAGAAGTAAACATTCAATCACATGGCATACCAAAGACCTCTGTCATAATGGACTACAATTCTTATGAATATCAAATATAATAGGACAATATTAATGCAATATTGTGCAATTACCACAGATGTTTATCTATGGTTTAGAATCCATTTTAAAATTTGCCAAAAGAATATGCTACAATTATGTTTCAACACTATAAGTTATGGCATTGCTTTCCTCGCTGAAATATGTGATACGATTTTCATTTAGCCAAGCCATTTATACCAAATTGCGGAATTAACAAAGACATCTATTGTATCAAAACCTATGTAGGTTATGTTTGTTTTATGCATACATACTTTTATACACTGGGTAACTGAACTTTTTCAAAAAAATTTTTTATTACTTAAATTTAAATATGACATTATAAAGTACATACATCCACTATTATACACATATAATTGGAAGACTTTCTAGACAAGTGTTTTTCAGGGTTTTTTTCTCTTTGTTTTCTTGGGACAAAATAATGTTCAAAATCTAAACTACTATGTTACAAAAATACTTTCAAATGAACTGAACTTGAAAAATATAAACACTTCGAACTGCCAATTTACAGCAACTGCTTCAATCATCTATAATTACTGTCAACAATACTTCCATTACTGTTTGTCTAAATTTCTCTCATCAAACAGAATTGCAGAAAAAAAATCGTTTTCAATTTGTTTGCTTATTTTTTTATTTATTTCCCTTTTTTTTTTTAAATACACACCACAGAAATGATAATGGAAATGATCTCTGTCAATTTTTATTATGAATAAAGAAAATGTTTTGTGTTATCCACAAAAAAATACTAAAAATTTTTTAGTGAATACACATATTGATAAATATACATATACTGTCCTAATGACCTTCAGGTTATGTATGTCAATGAATTTTCAAACTGTCTGTGTATATAGCCTTACAAACAAAAATATACTACAAATTTGCATAGAAATTCAAACGAGTTCCACATAATTTGCTGGAAACATGCCGTGGTTTCCGTCTGGCGCTGTCCCTATCCACCAGCCAGAGTCAATCTGCTCAATGTTAGTGAGGATGTCGTCTGGATCAAACGAGATCTCATTGGCTTCAGCTGAAATAAATACAGTCACATAATGGAGTAACAAATGCATAATTATGAACTCAGAAAATCTAGTTATGTGGCTATTATCATTGGTCACAGAAGTCATATGTTTGCTAAGTAAATTCGGCTTTCAATGTAACATAAATGTTACTCTGTGTTACTCCTGATCCATGTGACTGAAGCATATCATGTGGATCAAATCAGATTAAACTAAGATACACAAAGCCACAGATATTACAGTAGAAAATGTGACCTATCCGTGATACATTTATTGTAATATATACAACATAATTATTAAAATTGTACATTCAATAGGTATATTCCACTATTCAAAGAAAATTGCAGGGATTCAATCTATTTGATATAAATACCATAAACACTAGTGATGGGTCGGTATAAAAAAATGTGTAGATCGGGGAGGCTGCAAATACAAAACTGTTCTGATTCTGATATTCTGGAAAAAGACGCGTTTTAGTACAGCCCCAATAAAATTGGCCACTGGGAAGAAGTGAAGCTCGTGAAAACAAAACATGACAGTTTCCCCTTAACAAAATCACACAAGTCTCCACATGTACAAAAATATTTTGACAAAAGAGTGTAATTTATTCAGATTTAGGGTTTCTCTATTTTAGATTTTCCTTCAATTTCATGCGTTGACAACCAAGATGGCCGTTGTAATAGGCCATCACAGTATTTCAGTAAAATGCTGGGGCTGCCGACCAATCCAAACCACCATATTTCCCAATTTTTACTACTTATAGTAAAGCTATCCTCTCAGCTTACCTGCTTGGTAGTCATACAGGGCGCGAGCACACTGGCCCTGGTCCTGTGGTATCTGCTCAGTGGTCACATGACTTGCTGCCTCCTCCTGTACGTCCTCTCTTGCATCTCCACACGCTTCATACAGGTTCTCTTCATAGCCAGACGTGGGACTCACCACAGCCTGAGGAACTGACTGTGCCTCATCTACTCAATCAAATGACAGCAATATTTCTTAACAGGGTATATTTTAACTACAGGTTCTCCTCCACGCTAGATGCAGGAATCGCTGCTCAGTAAAAATGACATTTGGATGAACACCATGTCTTACTTATTTAGTATCTGACAACAATATATCGATGTTTCTGATTACGGGTTCAAGTACAGAGGGAAGGTAATTTAATTTAAACACTATTCTGTTCAGTACATGAAACAGATGTGTAAACAGCTAATGTGTGAGGTGCCATTACATCTCAAAACAGGACATTTACTGGTGGAAGCTGTATATCTGATATCCAGATGAGCTTTCACAGCAAAGATCAAATGTAGAAACTTTGGTAAAAATATTTTGAATAGAATACAGGAGAAATCCTGATGAGGATTTCAATGCTGACAAAACATTGCATAATGCTGTTAATTCATCATATTGCAATTACTTTCAAAATTGGCACTGACCAAAGCATGAGATACAGGCTGGGTTTTCATAGACCAATAGAATGACAAACTAGAAATAGGCCGCCCTGTTGATAGTAGATGCGAATAGAAACAGGATAGCATAGAAGAACACACATTATCATGTGTAATGTCCACCCATGAACCTTTTGCCCAAATTGTACAGTAGTCTTACAAGACCCTGTTTCATTTGTAAAATATATCAATGATGCTTAAATATTTGATAGTGTAGATGTAATTTATTTCAGCTTCATGCCTTTTTGCATTGGTTGGGTTGAAAATTTTGACGAAATCACTCTATCTTGCACGGTTAAGAAGATAGAAGCCAATTCCTGTTTTTCTATTTTTGGCAAAAATTTGAAAATTCAAAATGGCCGCCATTATTGGGAAAAGGAAATTTTTTTGAAAATTGCCAAGAGTACATTTCTTAGATACCCTATGGGTCGAAAATTTCAACAAAATAACTCTATTTTGCACGGTTAAGGCCAGTTTGTGTTTTTCCATTTTGGGCAAAAATTCGAAAATTCAAAATGGCTGCCATTTTTGGGGAGGGGAAAATTTTTTGAAAATTGCAAAGATTACATTCCTTAGATACCCTGTGGGTTGAAAATTTCGACGAAATCGCTCTATCTCGCATGGTTAAGGAGATAGAAGCAAATTTGTGTTTTGCCATTTTTGGCAAAAATTTGAAAATTCAAAATGGCCGCCATTTTAGGGGAGGGGAAAATTTTTTAGAAATTACCAAGAGTACAATGCTCAGATACCCTGTGGGTCGAAAATTTTGACGAAATCACTCTATCTGGCACGGTTAAGGAGATAGAAGCAAATTTGTGTTTTGCCATTTTTGGCAAAAATTCGAAAATTCAAAATGGCCGCCATTTTTGGGGAGGGGAAAATTTTTGGAAAATTGCAAAGATTGCATTCCTTAGATACCCTGTGGGTCGAAAATTTCGACGAAATCGCTCTATCTCGCACGGTTAAGGAGATAGAAGCAAATTTGTGTTTTGCCATTTTTGGCAAAAATTCGAAAATTCAAAATGGCCGCCATTTTTGGGGAGGGGAAAATTTTTTGAAAATTGCAAATATTACATTCCTTAGATACCCTGTGGGTCGAAAATTTCGATGAAATCGCTCTATCTCGCACGGTTAAGGAGATAGAAGCAAATTTGTGTTTTGCCATTTTTGGCAAAAATTCGAAAATTCAAAATGGCCGCCATTTTTGGGGAGGGGAAAATTTTTGGAAAATTGCAAAGATTGCATTCCTTAGATACCCTGTGGGTCGAAAATTTCGACGAAATCGCTCTATCTCGCACGGTTAAGGAGATAGAAGCAAATTTGTGTTTTGCCATTTTTGGCAAAAATTCGAAAATTCAAAATGGCCGCCATTTTTGGGGAGGGGAAAATATTTTGAAAATTGCAAAGATTGCATTGCTTAGATACCCTGTGCGTCGAAAATTTTGCCGAAATCGCTCTATCTCGCACGGTTAAGGAGATAGAAGCAAATTTGTGTTTTGCCATTTTTGGCAAAAATTCGAAAATTCAAAATGGCCGCCATTTTTGGGGAGGGGAAAATTTTTGGAAAATTGCAAAGATTGCATTCGTTAGATCCCCTGTGGGTCGAAAATTTTGCCGAAATCGCTCTATCTCGCACGGTTAAGGAGATAGAAGCAAATTTGTGTTTTGCCATTTTTGGCAAAAATTCGAAAATTCAAAATGGCCGCCATTTTTGGGGAGGGGAAATTTTTTTTGAAAATTGCAAATATTACATTCCTTAGATACCCTGTGGGTCGAAAATTTCGACGAAATCGCTCTATCTCGCACGGTTAAGGAGATAGAAGCAAATTTGTGTTTTGCCATTTTTGGCAAAAATTCGAAAATTCAAAATGGCCGCCATTTTTGGGGAGGGGAAAATTTTTGGAAAATTGCAAAGATTGCATTCCTTAGATACACTGTGGGTCGAAAATTTCGACGAAATCGCTCTATCTCGCACGGTTAAGGAGATAGAAGCAAATTTGTGTTTTGCCATTTTTGGCAAAAATTCGAAAATTCAAAATGGCCGCCATTTTTGGGGAGGGGAAATTTTTTTGAAAATTGCAAATATTACATTCCTTAGATACCCTGTGGGTCGAAAATTTCGATGAAATCGCTCTATCTCGCACGGTTAAGGAGATAGAAGCAAATTTGTGTTTTGCCATTTTTGGCAAAAATTCGAAAATTCAAAATGGCCGCCATTTTTGGGGAGGGGAAAATTTTTGGAAAATTGCAAAGATTGCATTCCTTAGATACCCTGTGGGTCGAAAATTTCGACGAAATCGCTCTATCTCGCACGGTTAAGGAGATAGAAGCAAATTTGTGTTTTGCCATTTTTGGCAAAAATTCGAAAATTCAAAATGGCCGCCATTTTTGGGGAGGGGAAAATTTTTGGAAAATTGCAAAGATTGCATTCCTTAGATACCCTGTGGGTCGAAAATTTCGACGAAATCGCTCTATCTCGCACGGTTAAGGAGATAGAAGCAAATTTGTGTTTTGCCATTTTTGGCAAAAATTCGAAAATTCAAAATGGCCGCCATTTTTGGGGAGGGGAAAATATTTTGAAAATTGCAAAGATTGCATTGCTTAGATACCCTGTGCGTCTAAAATTTTGCCGAAATCGCTCTATCTCGCACGGTTAAGGAGATAGAAGCAAATTAGTGTTTTGCCATTTTTGGCAAAAATTCGAAAATTCAAAATGGCCGCCATTTTTGGGGAGGGGAAAATTTTTGGAAAATTGCAAAGATTGCATTCCTTAGATCCCCTGTGGGTCGAAAATTTTGCCGAAATCGCTCTATCTCGCACGGTTAAGGAGATAGAAGCAAATTTGTGTTTTGCCATTTTTGGCAAAAATTCGAAAATTCAAAATGGCCGCCATTTTTGGGGAGGGGAAATTTTTTTGAAAATTGCAAATATTACATTCCTTAGATACCCCGTGGGTCGAAAATTTCGACGAAATCGCTCTATCTCGCACGGTTAAGGAGATAGAAGCAAATTTGTGTTTTGCCATTTTTGGCAAAAATTCGAAAATTCAAAATGGCCGCCATTTTTGGGGAGGGGAAAATTTTTGGAAAATTGCAAAGATTGCATTCCTTAGATACCCTGTGGGTCGAAAATTTCGACGAAATCGCTCTATCTCGCACGGTTAAGGAGATAGAAGCAAATTTGTGTTTTGCCATTTTTGGCAAAAATTCGAAAATTCAAAATGGCCGCCATTTTTGGGGAGGGGAAAATTTTTTGAAAATTGCAAATATTACATTCCTTAGTTACCCTGTGGGTCGAAAATTTCGACGAAATCGCTCTATCTCGCACGGTTAAGGAGATAGAAGCAAATTTGTGTTTTGCCATTTTTGGAAAAAATTCGAAAATTCAAAATGGCCGCCATTTTTGGGGAGGGGAAAATTTTTGGAAAATTGCAAATATTACATTCCTTAGATACCCTGTGGGTCGAAAATTTCGACGAAATCGCTCTATCTCGCACGGTTAAGGAGATAGAAGCAAATTTGTGTTTTGCCATTTTTGGCAAAAATTCAAAAATTCAAAATGGCCGCCATTTTTGGGGAGGGGAAAATATTTTGAAAATTGCAAAGATTGCATTGGTTAGATACCCTGTGTGTCGAAAATTTTGCCGAAATCGCTTTATCTCGCACGGTTAAGGAGATAGAAGCAAATTTGTGTTTTGCCATTTTTGGCAAAAATTCGAAAATTCAAAATGGCCGCCATTTTTGGGGAGGGGAAATTTTTTTGAAAATTGCAAATATTACATTCCTTAGATACCCTGTGGGTCGAAAATTTTGATGAAATCGCTCTATCTCGCACGGTTAAGGAGATAGAAGCAAATTTGTGTTTTGCCATTTTTGGCAAAAATTCGAAAATTCAAAATGGCCGCCATTTTTGGGGAGGGGAAATTTTTTTGAAAATTGCAAATATTACATTCCTTAGATACCCCGTGGGTCGAAAATTTCGACGAAATCGCTCTATCTCGCACGGTTAAGGAGATAGAAGCAAATTTGTGTTTTGCCATTTTTGGCAAAAATTCGAAAATTCAAAATGGCCGCCATTTTTGGGGAGGGGAAAATTTTTGGAAAATTGCAAAGATTGCATTCCTTAGATACCCTGTGGGTCGAAAATTTCGACGAAATCGCTCTATCTCGCACGGTTAAGGAGATAGAAGCAAATTTGTGTTTTGCCATTTTTGGCAAAAATTCGAAAATTCAAAATGGCCGCCATTTTTGGGGAGGGGAAAATTTTTTGAAAATTGCAAATATTACATTCCTTAGTTACCCTGTGGGTCGAAAATTTCGACGAAATCGCTCTATCTCGCACGGTTAAGGAGATAGAAGCAAATTTGTGTTTTGCCATTTTTGGAAAAAATTCGAAAATTCAAAATGGCCGCCATTTTTGGGGAGGGGAAAATTTTTGGAAAATTGCAAATATTACATTCCTTAGATACCCTGTGGGTCGAAAATTTCGACGAAATCGCTCTATCTCGCACGGTTAAGGAGATAGAAGCAAATTTGTGTTTTGCCATTTTTGGCAAAAATTCAAAAATTCAAAATGGCCGCCATTTTTGGGGAGGGGAAAATATTTTGAAAATTGCAAAGATTGCATTGGTTAGATACCCTGTGTGTCGAAAATTTTGCCGAAATCGCTTTATCTCGCACGGTTAAGGAGATAGAAGCAAATTTGTGTTTTGCCATTTTTGGCAAAAATTCGAAAATTCAAAATGGCCGCCATTTTTGGGGAGGGGAAATTTTTTTGAAAATTGCAAATATTACATTCCTTAGATACCCTGTGGGTCGAAAATTTTGATGAAATCGCTCTATCTCGCACGGTTAAGGAGATAGAAGCAAATTTGTGTTTTGCCATTTTTGGCAAAAATTCGAAAATTCAAAATGGCCGCCATTTTTGGGGAGGGGAAAATTTTTGGAAAATTGCAAAGATTGCATTCCTTAGATACCCTGTGGGTCGAAAATTTCGACGAAATCGCTCTATCTCGCACGGTTAAGGAGATAGAAGCAAATTTGTGTTTTGCCATTTTTGGCAAAAATTCGAAAATTCAAAATGGCCGCCATTTTTGGGGAGGGGAAAATTTTTGGAAAATTGCAAAGATTGCATTCCTTAGATACCCTGTGGGTCGAAAATTTCGACGAAATCGCTCTATCTCGCACGGTTAAGGAGATAGAAGCAAATTTGTGTTTTGCCATTTTTGGCAAAAATTCGAAAATTCAAAATGGCCGCCATTTTTGGGGAGGGGAAAATATTTTGAAAATTGCAAAGATTGCATTGCTTAGATACCCTGTGCGTCTAAAATTTTGCCGAAATCGCTCTATCTCGCACGGTTAAGGAGATAGAAGCAAATTAGTGTTTTGCCATTTTTGGCAAAAATTCGAAAATTCAAAATGGCCGCCATTTTTGGGGAGGGGAAAATTTTTGGAAAATTGCAAAGATTGCATTCCTTAGATCCCCTGTGGGTCGAAAATTTCGACGAAATCGCTCTATCTCGCACGGTTAAGGAGATAGAAGCAAATTTGTGTTTTGCTATTTTTGGCAAAAATTCGAAAATTCAAAATGGCCGCCATTTTTGGGGAGGGGAAATTTTTTGGAAAATTGCAAAGATTGCATTCCTTAGATACCCTGTGGGTCGAAAATTTCGACGAAATCGCTCTATCTCGCACGGTTAAGGAGATAGAAGCAAATTTGTGTTTTGCCATTTTTGGCAAAAATTCGAAAATTCAAAATGGCCGCCATTTTTGGGGAGGGGAAAATATTTTGAAAATTGCAAAGATTGCATTGCTTAGATACCCTGTGCGTCTAAAATTTTGCCGAAATCGCTCTATCTCGCACGGTTAAGGAGATAGAAGCAAATTAGTGTTTTGCCATTTTTGGCAAAAATTCGAAAATTCAAAATGGCCGCCATTTTTGGGGAGGGGAAAATTTTTGGAAAATTGCAAAGATTGCATTCCTTAGATCCCCTATGGGTCGAAAATTTTGCCGAAATCGCTCTATCTCGCACGGTTAAGGAGATAGAAGCAAATTTGTGTTTTGCCATTTTTGGCAAAAATTCGAAAATTCAAAATGGCCGCCATTTTTGGGGAGGGGAAATTTTTTTGAAAATTGCAAATATTACATTCCTTAGATACCCCGTGGGTCGAAAATTTCGACGAAATCGCTCTATCTCGCACGGTTAAGGAGATAGAAGCAAATTTGTGTTTTGCCATTTTTGGCAAAAATTCGAAAATTCAAAATGGCCGCCATTTTTGGGGAGGGGAAAATTTTTGGAAAATTGCAAAGATTGCATTCCTTAGATACCCTGTGGGTCGAAAATTTCGACGAAATCGCTCTATCTCGCACGGTTAAGGAGATAGAAGCAAATTTGTGTTTTGCCATTTTTGGCAAAAATTCGAAAATTCAAAATGGCCGCCATTTTTGGGGAGGGGAAAATTTTTTGAAAATTGCAAATATTACATTCCTTAGTTACCCTGTGGGTCGAAAATTTCGACGAAATCGCTCTATCTCGCACGGTTAAGGAGATAGAAGCAAATTTGTGTTTTGCCATTTTTGGAAAAAATTCGAAAATTCAAAATGGCCGCCATTTTTGGGGAGGGGAAAATTTTTGGAAAATTGCAAATATTACATTCCTTAGATACCCTGTGGGTCGAAAATTTCGACGAAATCGCTCTATCTCGCACGGTTAAGGAGATAGAAGCAAATTTGTGTTTTGCCATTTTTGGCAAAAATTCAAAAATTCAAAATGGCCGCCATTTTTGGGGAGGGGAAAATATTTTGAAAATTGCAAAGATTGCATTGGTTAGATACCCTGTGTGTCGAAAATTTTGCCGAAATCGCTTTATCTCGCACGGTTAAGGAGATAGAAACAAATTTGTGTTTTGCCATTTTTGGCAAAAATTCGAAAATTCAAAATGGCCGCCATTTTTGGGGAGGGGAAATTTTTTTGAAAATTGCAAATATTACATTCCTTAGATACCCTGTGGGTCGAAAATTTTGATGAAATCGCTCTATCTCGCACGGTTAAGGAGATAGAAGCAAATTTGTGTTTTGCCATTTTTGGCAAAAATTCGAAAATTCAAAATGGCCGCCATTTTTGGGGAGGGGAAAATTTTTGGAAAATTGCAAAGATTGCATTCCTTAGATACCCTGTGGGTCGAAAATTTCGACGAAATCGCTCTATCTCGCACGGTTAAGGAGATAGAAGCAAATTTGTGTTTTGCCATTTTTGGCAAAAATTCGAAAATTCAAAATGGCCGCCATTTTTGGGGAGGGGAAAATTTTTTGAAAATTGCAAAGATTGCATTCCTTAGATACCCTGTGGGTCGAAAATTTCGACGAAATCGCTCTATCTCGCACGGTTAAGGAGATAGAAGCAAATTTGTGTTTTGCCATTTTTGGCAAAAATTCGAAAATTCAAAATGGCCGCCATTTTTGGGGAGGGGAAAATATTTTGAAAATTGCAAAGATTGCATTGCTTAGATACCCTGTGCGTCTAAAATTTTGCCGAAATCGCTCTATCTCGCACGGTTAAGGAGATAGAAGCAAATTAGTGTTTTGCCATTTTTGGCAAAAATTCGAAAATTCAAAATGGCCGCCATTTTTGGGGAGGGGAAAATTTTTGGAAAATTGCAAAGATTGCATTCCTTAGATCCCCTGTGGGTCGAAAATTTTGCCGAAATCGCTCTATCTCGCACGGTTAAGGAGATAGAAGCAAATTTGTGTTTTGCCATTTTTGGCAAAAATTCGAAAATTCAAAATGGCCGCCATTTTTGGGGAGGGGAAATTTTTTTGAAAATTGCAAATATTACATTCCTTAGATACCCCGTGGGTCGAAAATTTCGACGAAATCGCTCTATCTCGCACGGTTAAGGAGATAGAAGCAAATTTGTGTTTTGCCATTTTTGGCAAAAATTCGAAAATTCAAAATGGCCGCCATTTTTGGGGAGGGGAAAATTTTTGGAAAATTGCAAAGATTGCATTCCTTAGATACCCTGTGGGTCGAAAATTTCGACGAAATCGCTCTATCTCGCACGGTTAAGGAGATAGAAGCAAATTTGTGTTTTGCCATTTTTGGCAAAAATTCGAAAATTCAAAATGGCCGCCATTTTTGGGGAGGGGAAAATTTTTTGAAAATTGCAAATATTACATTCCTTAGTTACCCTGTGGGTCGAAAATTTCGACGAAATCGCTCTATCTCGCACGGTTAAGGAGATAGAAGCAAATTTGTGTTTTGCCATTTTTGGCAAAAATTCAAAATGGCCGCCATTTTTGGGGAGGGGAAAATATTTTGAAAATTGCAAAGATTGCATTGCTTAGATACCCTGTGTGTCGAAAATTTTGCCGAAATCGCTCTATCTCGCACGGTTAAGGAGATAGAAGCAAATTAGTGTTTTGCCATTTTTGGCAAAAATTCGAAAATTCAAAATGGCCGCCATTTTTGGGGAGGGGAAAATTTTTGGAAAATTGCAAAGATTGCATTCCTTAGATCCCCTGTGGGTCGAAAATTTTGCCGAAATCGCTCTATCTCGCACGGTTAAGGAGATAGAAGCAAATTTGTGTTTTGCCATTTTTGGCAAAAATTCGAAAATTCAAAATGGCCGCCATTTTTGGGGAGGGGAAAATTTTTTGAAAATTGCAAATATTACATTCCTTAGATACCCTGTGGGTCGAAAATTTCGACGAAATCGCTCTATCTCGCACGGTTAAGGAGATAGAAGCAAATTTGTGTTTTGCCATTTTTGGCAAAAATTCGAAAATTCAAAATGGCCGCCATTTTTGGGGAGGGGAAAATTTTTTGAAAATTGCAAATATTACATTCCTTAGATACCCTGTGGGTCGAAAATTTCGACGAAATCGCTCTATCTCGCACGGTTAAGGAGATAGAAGCAAATTTGTGTTTTGCCATTTTTGGCAAAAATTCGAAAATTCAAAATGGCCGCCATTTTTGGGGAGGGGAAAATTTTTTGAAAATTGCAAATATTACATTCCTTAGATACCCTGTGGGTCGAAAATTTCGACGAAATCGCTCTATCTCGCACGGTTAAGGAGATAGAAGCAAATTTGTGTTTTGCCATTTTTGGCAAAAATTCGAAAATTCAAAATGGCCGCCATTTTGGGGGAGGGGAAAATTTTTTGAAAATTGCAAATATTACATTCCTTAGATACCCTGTGGGTCGAAAATTTCGACGAAATCGCTCTATCTCGCACGGTTAAGGAGATAGAAGCAAATTTGTGTTTTGCCATTTTTGGCAAAAATTCAAAAATTCAAAATGGCCGCCATTTTTGGGGAGTGGAAAATATTTTGAAAATTGCAAAGATTGCATTGGTTAGATACCCTGTGTGTCGAAAATTTTGCCGAAATCGCTTTATCTCGCACGGTTAAGGAGATAGAAGCAAATTTGTGTTTTGCCATTTTTGGCAAAAATTCGAAAATTCAAAATGGCCGCCATTTTTGGGGAGGGGAAATTTTTTTGAAAATTGCAAATATTACATTCCTTAGATACCCCGTGGGTCGAAAATTTCGACGAAATCGCTCTATCTCGCACGGTTAAGGAGATAGAAGCAAATTTGTGTTTTGCCATTTTTGGCAAAAATTCGAAAATTCAAAATGGCCGCCATTTTTGGGGAGGGGAAAATTTTTGGAAAATTGCAAAGATTGCATTCCTTAGATACCCTGTGGGTCGAAAATTTCGACGAAATCGCTCTATCTCGCACGGTTAAGGAGATAGAAGCAAATTTGTGTTTTGCCATTTTTGGCAAAAATTCGAAAATTCAAAATGGCCGCCATTTTTGGGGAGGGGAAAATTTTTTGAAAATTGCAAATATTACATTCCTTAGTTACCCTGTGGGTCGAAAATTTCGACGAAATCGCTCTATCTCGCACGGTTAAGGAGATAGAAGCAAATTTGTGTTTTGCCATTTTTGGCAAAAATTCAAAATGGCCGCCATTTTTGGGGAGGGGAAAATATTTTGAAAATTGCAAAGATTGCATTGCTTAGATACCCTGTGTGTCGAAAATTTTGCCGAAATCGCTCTATCTCGCACGGTTAAGGAGATAGAAGCAAATTAGTGTTTTGCCATTTTTGGCAAAAATTCGAAAATTCAAAATGGCCGCCATTTTTGGGGAGGGGAAAATTTTTGGAAAATTGCAAAGATTGCATTCCTTAGATCCCCTGTGGTTCGAAAATTTTGCCGAAATCGCTCTATCTCGCACGGTTAAGGAGATAGAAGCAAATTTGTGTTTTGCCATTTTTGGCAAAAATTCGAAAATTCAAAATGGCCGCCATTTTTGGGGAGGGGAAAATTTTTTGAAAATTGCAAATATTACATTCCTTAGATACCCTGTGGGTCGAAAATTTCGACGAAATCGCTCTATCTCGCACGGTTAAGGAGATAGAAGCAAATTTGTGTTTTGCCATTTTTGGCAAAAATTCGAAAATTCAAAATGGCCGCCATTTTTGGGGAGGGGAAAATTTTTTGAAAATTGCAAATATTACATTCCTTAGATACCCTGTGGGTCGAAAATTTCGACGAAATCGCTCTATCTCGCACGGTTAAGGAGATAGAAGCAAATTTGTGTTTTGCCATTTTTGGCAAAAATTCAAAAATTCAAAATGGCCGCCATTTTTGGGGAGTGGAAAATATTTTGAAAATTGCAAAGATTGCATTGGTTAGATACCCTGTGTGTCGAAAATTTTGCCGAAATCGCTTTATCTCGCACGGTTAAGGAGATAGAAGCAAATTTGTGTTTTGCCATTTTTGGCAAAAATTCGAAAATTCAAAATGGCCGCCATTTTTGGGGAGGGGAAAATTTTTGGAAAATTGCAAAGATTGCATTCCTTAGATACCCTGTGGGTCGAAAATTTCGACGAAATCGCTCTATCTCGCACGGTTAAGGAGATAGAAGCAAATTTGTGTTTTGCCATTTTTGGCAAAAATTCGAAAATTCAAAATGGCCGCCATTTTTGGGGAGGGGAAAATTTTTGGAAAATTGCAAAGATTGCATTCCTTAGATACCCTGTGGGTCGAAAATTTCGACGAAATCGCTCTATCTCGCACGGTTAAGGAGATAGAAGCAAATTTGTGTTTTGCCATTTTTGGCAAAAATTCGAAAATTCAAAATGGCCGCCATTTTTGGGGAGGGGAAAATATTTTGAAAATTGCAAAGATTGCATTGCTTAGATACCCTGTGCGTCTAAAATTTTGCCGAAATCGCTCTATCTCGCACGGTTAAGGAGATAGAAGCAAATTAGTGTTTTGCCATTTTTGGCAAAAATTCGAAAATTCAAAATGGCCGCCATTTTTGGGGAGGGGAAAATTTTTGGAAAATTGCAAATATTGCATTCCTTAGATCCCCTGTGGGTCGAAAATTTTGCCGAAATCGCTCTATCTCGCACGGTTAAGGAGATAGAAGCAAATTTGTGTTTTGCCATTTTTGGCAAAAATTCGAAAATTCAAAATGGCCGCCATTTTTGGGGAGGGGAAATTTTTTTGAAAATTGCAAATATTACATTCCTTAGATACCCCGTGGGTCGAAAATTTCGACGAAATCGTTCTATCTCGCACGGTTAAGGAGATAGAAGCAAATTTGTGTTTTGCCATTTTTGGCAAAAATTCGAAAATTCAAAATGGCCGCCATTTTTGGGGAGGGGAAAATTTTTGGAAAATTGCAAAGATTGCATTCCTTAGATACCCTGTGGGTCGAAAATTTCGACGAAATCGCTCTATCTCGCACGGTTAAGGAGATAGAAGCAAATTTGTGTTTTGCCATTTCTGGCAAAAATTCGAAAATTCAAAATGGCCGCCATTTTTGGGGAGGGGAAAATTTTTTGAAAATTGCAAATATTACATTCCTTAGTTACCCTGTGGGTCGAAAATTTCGACGAAATCGCTCTATCTCGCACGGTTAAGGAGATAGAAGCAAATTTGTGTTTTGCCATTTTTGGAAAAAATTCGAAAATTCAAAATGGCCGCCATTTTTGGGGAGGGGAAAATTTTTGGAAAATTGCAAATATTACATTCCTTAGATACCCTGTGGGTCGAAAATTTCGACGAAATCGCTCTATCTCGCACGGTTAAGGAGATAGAAGCAAATTTGTGTTTTGCCATTTTTGGCAAAAATTCAAAAATTCAAAATGGCCGCCATTTTTGGGGAGGGGAAAATATTTTGAAAATTGCAAAGATTGCATTGGTTAGATACCCTGTGTGTCGAAAATTTTGCCGAAATCGCTTTATCTCGCACGGTTAAGGAGATAGAAGCAAATTTGTGTTTTGCCATTTTTGGCAAAAATTCGAAAATTCAAAATGGCCGCCATTTTTGGGGAGGGGAAATTTTTTTGAAAATTGCAAATATTACATTCCTTAGATACCCTGTGGGTCGAAAATTTCGATGAAATCGCTCTATCTCGCACGGTTAAGGAGATAGAAGCAAATTTGTGTTTTGCCATTTTTGGCAAAAATTCGAAAATTCAAAATGGCCGCCATTTTTGGGGAGGGGAAAATTTTTGGAAAATTGCAAAGATTGCATTCCTTAGATACCCTGTGGGTCGAAAATTTCGACGAAATCGCTCTATCTCGCACGGTTAAGGAGATAGAAGCAAATTTGTGTTTTGCCATTTTTGGCAAAAATTCGAAAATTCAAAATGGCCGCCATTTTTGGGGAGGGGAAAATTTTTTGAAAATTGCAAAGATTGCATTCCTTAGATACCCTGTGGGTCGAAAATTTCGACGAAATCGCTCTATCTCGCACGGTTAAGGAGATAGAAGCAAATTTGTGTTTTGCCATTTTTGGCAAAAATTCGAAAATTCAAAATGGCCGCCATTTTTGGGGAGGGGAAAATATTTTGAAAATTGCAAAGATTGCATTGCTTAGATACCCTGTGCGTCTAAAATTTTGCCGAAATCGCTCTATCTCGCACGGTTAAGGAGATAGAAGCAAATTAGTGTTTTGCCATTTTTGGCAAAAATTCGAAAATTCAAAATGGCCGCCATTTTTGGGGAGGGGAAAATTTTTGGAAAATTGCAAAGATTGCATTCCTTAGATCCCCTGTGGGTCGAAAATTTTGCCGAAATCGCTCTATCTCGCACGGTTAAGGAGATAGAAGCAAATTTGTGTTTTGCCATTTTTGGCAAAAATTCGAAAATTCAAAATGGCCGCCATTTTTGGGGAGGGGAAATTTTTTTGAAAATTGCAAATATTACATTCCTTAGATACCCCGTGGGTCGAAAATTTCGACGAAATCGCTCTATCTCGCACGGTTAAGGAGATAGAAGCAAATTTGTGTTTTGCCATTTTTGGCAAAAATTCGAAAATTCAAAATGGCCGCCATTTTTGGGGAGGGGAAAATTTTTGGAAAATTGCAAAGATTGCATTTCTTAGATACCCTGTGGGTCGAAAATTTCGACGAAATCGCTCTATCTCGCACGGTTAAGGAGATAGAAGCAAATTTGTGTTTTGCCATTTTTGGCAAAAATTCGAAAATTCAAAATGGCCGCCATTTTTGGGGAGGGGAAAATTTTTTGAAAATTGCAAATATTACATTCCTTAGTTACCCTGTGGGTCGAAAATTTCGACGAAATCGCTCTATCTCGCACGGTTAAGGAGATAGAAGCAAATTTGTGTTTTGCCATTTTTGGCAAAAATTCAAAATGGCCGCCATTTTTGGGGAGGGGAAAATATTTTGAAAATTGCAAAGATTGCATTGCTTAGATACCCTGTGTGTCGAAAATTTTGCCGAAATCGCTCTATCTCGCACGGTTAAGGAGATAGAAGCAAATTAGTGTTTTGCCATTTTTGGCAAAAATTCGAAAATTCAAAATGGCCGCCATTTTTGGGGAGGGGAAAATTTTTGGAAAATTGCAAAGATTGCATTCCTTAGATCCCCTGTGGGTCGAAAATTTTGCCGAAATCGCTCTATCTCGCACGGTTAAGGAGATAGAAGCAAATTTGTGTTTTGCCATTTTTGGCAAAAATTCGAAAATTCAAAATGGCCGCCATTTTTGGGGAGGGGAAAATTTTTGGAAAATTGCAAATATTACATTCCTTAGATACCCTGTGGGTCGAAAATTTCGACGAAATCGCTCTATCTCGCACGGTTAAGGAGATAGAAGCAAATTTGTGTTTTGCCATTTTTGGCAAAAATTCGAAAATTCAAAATGGCCGCCATTTTTGGGGAGGGGGAAATTTTTTGAAAATTGCAAAGAGTACACTCCTCAGATACCCTGCGGGTCGAAAATTTTGCCGAAATCGCTCTATCTCGCACGGTTAAGGAGATAGAAGCAAATTACTCAAAAGTAGTACTGAAAATACACAATGAAGTACCTAAATGGCTATTACTCATGTACTGACAAAGCTATCAGTCCCAAATGCAATACCAAGCGAGCTATGGACATAACAATCTTGTATTCAAAATTGTAGTAAAATATCTTTAATTATTTTGGCTTAAATGCACGGAAACCAATGGGTACTGAAAATAGCTGTACTTAAGTATTACTCAGTAAGCAAAAGAGGTACAACAGCCAAAAGCAATCCCAAGCAAGCTACTGACCCAATAAGCCTGCATACCAAATTTGGTGACAATAGCTCTAATACTTTTCCTTTAAATGAGCGGAAACCATGCGTGACGCCGGACATCGGACGCCGGACATCGGACATCGGACAACGGACATCGGACATCGGACATCGGACGGCGAAAAAAGCAAAAATAATATATCCACCCCCCAGGGGGGTGGACATAAATACATTTAAATGTGGACGGGTTGGGGCCGAGTACAATGGACATTCTTTTCCATTGTACTCAAACCAGTACTTTAGAATGTACGAGTGCAAACACTAATATATTTTAAATTTTTTGTTTAAAGTAGGGAACTTTTATGCAGCTGCCTAAGCCAGATTTTTTAATTGAGCATGATAAAATACACTAATGTTTCTTCTTTGTTTTATCATTAGATATTTGTGACTCAATACCTGAAATTCACCTTTATGCTCAATACAAAATGTTATGTAATTAGTGGACAGTCTAACTGAAAGGATCCACTAGTTATCCCAGCTACACAGTTGATGTTAACATTGGGTTTGTCACCAACTGTTAAAGTACATGTAATGTATCTTATTAGTCAAATTAACAGGTCTTCTATCACCTGAACATATTTCTTCCAAATATTGGAATGAGCATTAGTTACTTTCAAGTATCATTAGTCTTTGCATTCATTTTTTTTTTTTTTTTTTTGTAAAACAAAAAGCTTGAATATGTTGCTTTGTCCAAGTGATTGCTGCAGAAAGATGAAATCTAAGAATTACAAACAATACTGGTGACATGACAAAGATACTTGCAAGAAGATATGGCTGCAGAATAAGCAGAAACACTGAATATTACCCATGAAATTACTTGTATAAGCTAGGTTACCAACAATGTTAAGTTCTTATAAATGTACATTCTGTTATATTACTATGCGAGTTGTAAAGGATAAGCCCAGATGAATGGTTAAATATCATAGGGTACAGCTGAATTAAAGGAAATTTAATTTTACGTTACCATAGAGTATTCATATTCATTACATAACCCTTCAAAGAATTCAGGCAATGGATTTCACAACAAAATGTTAACAATATTTGCATTCAATCAATTTGTTCAAATAATTTTTTTTCGCCATTACAGAAAGCTGGTTGAATAATTAGGGTTCAGAAACCATTTACTATGTCATTTTTTTCAGTTTTAAGAAACTTTAGTTTCAATGAAGTTTTGCAATTGACTGCAATCAATATCCCATGAACATTTCACTTTGGGTTAAGCAAAGTCTAAAGAAGTAGAGTAAGAAATCTAAAATTCGCCACATATCTGAAATTCGCCACATGTAAAAATACTAATAAAATAAATGAATTATGGTGAGATTCGTTGAATGTATAGTAAACGTAGGCTTTTTGAACTGAAAAATACTAATTTTTAGACAAAAACATCATTGTCTTCATTAAATTAACTAAGGTTTTAGAGGTGGCGAATTTTAGATTCCTGGCGAATTTTAGATTTCTTACTCTACATGTATATTTAAATCTTATATTTTTGCCCACAGTGGCACCATAGCTGTGGAGAAAGATTTTTGCAGCAAAAATTTGCCTGAGTAAGACTTTGCTCAGCTTTTTTGGGAAACCAAAGATAAACAATGGCCTTGAGAATTTATATATTAAACAGCATGAATTTGAGGCCTGCAATGCTATGCACCACCAAACTGAAAGTATAACATCATTAAAATGGTTCCCAATATTACACAAAATTAAAACTATCATCAGTTGATTACAGCACCTAGAAAGTCAACTACACATTTAATTGGAGACATTATGTGGGAAATACAGGTTAACTTAACTGAACGGGCCATAACATTAATGATAATTTGTAATTTGATATAATTGGAAGGCAGATAAATGCAAACAAGGACTCCCAAGGTCTCCTCCAGATTTACAATAAATGTTGTCTTCTTTTCAGCCATGTATAGGCACTGATGTCACTCCTACATTTCTTATGGTATAAGCAGATTATATTATTATTCTTTAAGTGAAACATTGAAGAGAGCAGCTACACTATAAAAGCATATATGCTAAAACATAGACACAGAAATAAAGATATATATGTACACATGTATATTATGTGATTAATGTGTGTTTCATTAGCATATGTGCAAAAGCAGAGAAGTGTTTTAATACTTTACCATAGGTTTCTTGTTGGTCGGCTTAAAATAATGACAATGTAAATAGACCACACATCTATCCTTAGAGTAATCAAAATTGACTTTCTGATCCAGCATATTAAGACAATGTGTAAATAAAACAGTAACATTTAAGATTTAAGGAAATATGTTTAAATGATTCTTACTTGTATTCTTATTTAATAAAGTATATGTTACATCCTTGAAGCATTGACATATTAAATCCTAATGCAGCGTAAATACTTTACAAATGAAAGATGACTTTTTAAAAAGACAAATGACACTTTTTAATATTACATCAGTCAGAAACTACTTGCAATCCAATAAATTACAGCTACTTCATCCTGATCTGGTACAAGGCTAGGCTTTTCCTATCATTGTATCCAAAGAACAAATCATTTACAACCAACCATATCCTTCAATCAATTTATTTTGGCCTTTTTTTGATGACTAAACTTGCTCCTTTGTATACCTTATTAAAAGTTATTCAACTTACTCAAGCCCCCCAAACCTTTATCATTCTGCTTCTGTTATCGTATTACCTGTCAATCAAATTACCCTGTCATTCACATGACCCTCAGCCCCACGTACCTCACCATTTCTACTCTATATTTTATTATAGTATCTGTTTATCAAAGTACCACATGAATAGCACAAATAGACTAAGGTCTGCCTATACATTTTCAGTTTTACTCTAGACTTCAACCATACTACATGTTGACTAAGCTAGTCTGTTAATCACACCACCTCAAGCAGAACCTGCCTTCTTAATTCATGTCTTCCTACTCAGGCTGTGATAGGTTACCCGATTACCCAAAAACGGTCCAAATTCCTTCAGAAACCGAGTACAAACTGACGAAGCGGGTAACCGAAAAAATATTAATATAGCGTAAATCAATGAAATACTCGGATAAACCTTAGTATTTTGTCAAAATTCTTTAACTGATATTAGTTTTTCACATAATTTTCCTCATTCATACAGATATTTAAAATTATTTTTCATAACGTTTTGTTTACATCATCCACCATGTTTGCTTCTCTGCTACTTCCACTGGGTGAAAACTAAAACCCAGTTACCCAAATTCAGATCGGTTCTTTCGAGGCGAATACACGGTGCCATTTTTCTAACGAAGTCACAGCCTTAGTTCCTACCACACTACCTGTCAATCTACCCTGCTAATCACATAACCTCAGCCCAGCCTATATTCCTTTTTATACTACCTCTTACACTAAATAAGTTAGCCTATCAATCAAAAGCCTCCAAGTCCTGCCTACCATCCCAGTTCTGCTCCTCCTCCTCCTCCTCACTGTCAGACTTCTGTCTCTGTGGCAGTCCCTGAGCCAATAGGTTTTGTGACTGTGGCTGGTTCTCTTGTGGCACAGGGGATGGTTCCCGCGGGGCTGGCTGAATGTTAAATATAAGAGATTCAGTCTCTAAATCGTACTACCACAAACAATGACAATTAATTACGTAATCAGAAACTCTGACAAACATAAAATTAGGTCAGGATCATTACTGATTTTTCTGTATCCAGAACTTGATATGAAATTTCCACAAAATGTAAGCACTTCTTCCTCTGGCCAGGCGCTATTGAAGTAAAAACTTTTATGAAGATACACTCATTAGTTTTGGAGTAATGTCAACCAAGACAATCAAAGTCATTGAAAATGGCACCTCTGAAAATTTGGCAAATGATCTACTCAATGAAGTGACTGGGCTAACATTTCCAAACCTGGGAAATATCATCAAAACAACTGTATCAGGAAAACAGCCCAGATTGACTGCTTCTGTCTTGGCAGATTTTCATTGACTAATGCTTTTATTACATGCATGACATCAAAATAACTTGGTATTCAGGATAGTATAACCAAAACTTTTCATTCCAAAAACCCAGTTCTAATTGACAACTCAGTTTTGTGGGGGAACTGATTAGAATTTATTATTCGGGAAATTCTCAAAGAGAGTACTGCAACAACATGGGTTAGTTCTTGGTTTAGTTCAAAGCCTATGGTTTTCAATACATGGAACTTGGTTCAGTGTTAAGTGTAGTTGAACTCATAGAGTTACAGACTGTACACAGAATCTTTTTACTGGGCTATCAAAGAATTATATTCGCATAACTGTGAGGTATTTGTAGACATCCCATTACAGGCTAATATCAGCAAAACCTTTGATGACGAAAACTCAGAGGTTACTATTGGATACTCAAAGGGTGAAGTAGGGGAGTAGGGGTTTAATGATTTGTGCTATTATCAGAGAAAATATGGTACCAGGATAATTCAATGGCCAGTGTTTCTTGTGGACAAGTGCTTTATCTTTTTTTCATTTCATAGAGAGGTGTGGTAAAACATATAAGGAATGCATATGAACTGGTGAAATTCCCGATAGTATGTAACATCAGTGATAATATGCATTTTTGTTGTAAAAGGAAAGTTTCCAAATGGACATGTGAATGAAATAGAAGTCAAATATTACATGTGTACTTTAGGTGAAATATATTACAAACAGAATGTTTTCAAAGACTATGTATTTCCCTTAGTTAGCAACAATTACTGATAGCTTTCAGTTGATAATAGTTATTTCGTAACATAGGACAACTTTGGCTCAGTGAAACAAATCGTTCTCTTTAAAGGTTTACTGAAACATGTGTGAGTAACTCACTGGCTGAGGAGGTTGCCTTGGTGCCTGGGTCTCCCATTCCTCATTGTCCTCTTCCTCCTCCTCATCCTGTACAGGGGGGCGAGGAGGGGGTTGAAATGGGGGTGAGGTGGGTGGAGACGCATCACTCTTTGGAAGCTCAATCGGTGCTTTCCTCTCAAATGACTGAGGTTCTTCTTGAGAACCAAAGGAATGCTTGAGTTTTCTGTAAAATAAACAACACTCATAACAACATTTATTACGGACAAGTGGTCCACTGGTCGGGCATTTAATCACTCGGCTTTCACCTCTACAGTCATGGACTTGAATGGTCAATGAAAATAAAAGGCATTCAATGAGTGTTTGTCCTGATATGATGACCCTTTACCTTCGTAACTTGAAACAAGACAAAAAACCCTAAATCCCAGGACCAAGGCAGAAAGTCTTCCTAGTTCATTACAAAAATCACATGACCACAGACAAAAGCCTTCAGTATGCAATTCATACTTCTTCATTGTCAGTAAAATAAGCAGAAAGTAGTTCAAAGGATATGCAGTAGAACCTCCATTATCTGACCTACTATTACGTATACATTCACTTAATGCACTCATTTCCACTCTCAGAAATCCATACTTTGTGTCAGTTTTACATTAAATTCTTCTTCTATATTATTAATTTTCTTTTATCTGCCCAAATCTTCACTCTTCCAATAGTGAGTGGAATTGCTTCAATTTTTATTGGTCGATTATTCGTCCATTTTTCCGACCGATGATCAACCCATAATCGACTTTTTAACTCCACTGTCATAAAACACTTTCCGGGATAAAGTATAGTTCAATCTGGTACGAATAATGGTGTTTCCGACATATAGAAGCTACCAAAAGCACCCACTTCCGGTAAATATGGCGGTAGTTGTAAACAAACTCAAAATTTGAGAGAAATCTGTTAATTTATTGAAGGAAAGTTCTGGAAACTGCCCAAAATATAAAAAATATGTGGATATTGAGACACATAAAGAAGGGTGAGATTTAATCGATTTCTAGAAGTTATCAGTGACCGAACGCAATTGTACCATGACACCGACGATTGATCGAACGTTGGTCTAATCGTCCACCCACTATCTTCCAACATATGTGAACAATAGATGTCAGTAGAATGTGGATAACATGAATTATAAAATGACCTTATGATGTCAAGCATAAGCATCTGTCTGGATATTGTAAATATATACTTTTGCAATAAACATGTGACAGTCTTCCGTAACATATTCAATAACCAGTTTTTATAATGCATCACTGCCCTTCCATTATTCCCTTGTAAGGCTGTCTTTAAGTAGCAAACTCTGAATACTCTGTTACACATTGTTCCTACATTCAGTTTTTATTGTCGTAATAATCAGTACGGTACCTAGTACCTCAGGACTTTATGGAAATAGGATACAACGGAACCGAAATAGTATGAAAGTTCCATAGCTTTTCTTGCTGAGCCACAGTCCTATGGATAATTTGTGGCCTAAAGACAAAAACCTTGTATATAAGCACATTAATTTATGTTTTATTAGTGTGTGTGTAGGACCTTTCTATTAATTTTAATGCCAGCAGAATCAATTCTGTTAGTTATCAACAGCAGCAATATCAGTGAATTCAATGGCATTTGAAAATAAAAATTTTCCACACTTTTTCAGTTTTTAAAAACTTCCTGACTAGGACTTTTATTTCCCAAATGCTTAGAATCCTGTTTAATATTTCTAGGTTTTAACAGTGGATGTTTAGCTGTAACCCCCAGTCTATGCAATAATGAGTATTAAAAAAAAATTGCAGCCCTTTTTGGAGTAAACATAGGACACATGCACTGTCACGATGACATCAATTAGGTTATTTCTAGCTGGTACATGCGAGTAAAACTGAGTCTCATCTGCAAAGACAATGGGAACAAATCAACTCAGCACCTTGTACTCTATATCATGCAGATTCCCAAGAGTTCTTCATTCATCTGACTAAAATGTCATTACCATTAGTATGTTTGGATAAAAGAGGTTTTATTGGACTATACCTGGGTGGAGGAGCAGCACTGGTTGGAGCATCGAACTGGGAGGTATTCTGTTCAAAGACCGCTCTGGCCTGTGCTTTACTCCCGCCAATTAATTGTGCTGCCTCCTGTTGACATTGAGAACACATATTGACGTCAAGACATGTACAGTACAACCTCTTACTATGCAAAGATTCTGGGGGGGGAAGTAGATACTGTTTGGATAACAGAATATTTGTAGAAGATTTGTTACATTTAGATATCAAGAAAAATCCAAATTTGGGAGAATGGGGATAAATTATAACGGGAGAGCAAACAGTGTATATTACTCTGTCAAGATTCTGCATGTCACACCACAACATATTGGTAAGCAATTGGTTTCAGACTGGACAGAATGAATTATGTCACACACTATCTAGAAAAATTTTACGGGCTGCCCATTTCATATCATATCCTTTTCAAATATTACTTTCTCATTTTTAAAACCATAAATTTCTCCCAACCTATCTGTCATCTTTGATCAAGTCTAGTAGTCTGACTCATGGAAATAGACTATCAATTTCCTCAGGTCATGTCAGAAAGACCATAGGTGTAGTTTTGTCATGGCCGCACAAGTGGAATGGAACAGGCTCCCTCTTAATGTCACATCCCAACAGACCATTTCAAGCTTTACAAGCCAACTCAAGACTTAAATGTTTAGACTAGCCTACCCACCACCAGTCATCCTCCCTTGGTATTACTGGGTTATGATTTTGATTAGTTTTAGGATTCCAATGCATTAGAGGACCTTAATCAATTTTGCGTTCTGCAAATGTTTCTATCATTAATTGTAAAAATTTCTGCTATACAGTGTGATATTAGAGGTGGGAATTGCATTTTGGGAGATTTAATTCATTGATGGATATCTTCATTTAACTTAGGGATATAAACTGGAACTGAACCTGTGAAGTTCATGGAGAAAATAATTAGTGCTGGTGTTGTTTATCGATATTGAAATATTTATCGATTCACGCTAAGTTTCCCGATATCAATAATGTAGAGTGCCATATCAATATCGAAATATACTACTTAACAGGTACAAATATGGGGTTTTTCATTCAAATAAAGGACAATATTTGAAGAATACATTAGTTTTCATATTATTTTTGTCAACTTTCACTTACCGCTAAACCGGAAACGCCATATTTGTTTACGTTTCGGGAAATACTAAACCTCGCGAAAGAGTTTGGAAGGTCTCTCCCAGGAAAGCATCTAATACCCCGATATTTCAATATCGATCGATACGAAAGGCAAAAATATGGTTTGATATCGATGTGCATATTATCATTCGATACCAGCACTAAAAATAATGCTGTAATGAGTGAATACCTTTTCCAATCCCTTTCAATCTAGAACAGTAAACATTACAGCCGGTATAACAATTATCCCTAATAAAAGACTAAAGAATATTACCCACTCTACATTAAAGTGTACCCTTTCCCCCCTTTTATTTACAAATGGACAGTATTGACCAGCAGAAAGAGATTTTAAGCATTCCAGTCAAATCTGACAGATTTATAAACTCAAGTCCAGCACTCACAGCAGCTCTTTCTTTCCTCATCTGTTCACTCCTCCTGCTTCTCTCATCTGCATCCTTAGCTGCCTCTGTCTGTTCTCTGTCCTTCAAACAGATCACACATAACTCTAATCACACTACAGTTAACAAGTTCTTCATAAAACAAAGTCACCAGCTTAATTCATGAAACAAACTTTCAAACTGGTAAAACCAAATCACAGGTTCAACTTAAAATACAAAATTATAAGCTCAAGTTATAAAACAAAGTCAAAAGTTCAAATCATAAAATAATTGCATAAGCTCAAATTATAAAACACAGTCATAAATTTATACCACAAAGTCGCAAATCTAATCTATAAAACAAAGCAACAAACTCCAAAAAAGTCACAAGATCATAACATTCAGTCTTAAGACCATGTCAGAAAATAATATTCATAATCCGAAACTATACAATTACAAATTCAAATATCTTGAGTCACAAAACAAAGTCATAAACTCCACTAATATATCAAAGTCACAAACTCAATTTGTACAATAAAGTTACAAGTTGTAAAACAAAATTACAAGCTTCAATTTTGTACAGTGATTTTCAGATGTCATACTTGCTAAAACAAAAAATTGTCTCTCTACTCAATTCATCCTATTTCACTCTATTACTCATTCTTTTCTCTCACCCAGTCCCTGTTCTCTTTCTCTCTCTGGTTGGCACGTTGTTCGGCCTGTTTCATTTCGCGTATTTTGTGTACACGGTCTGCCTCTTTGGCCTCTCTTTCTGCCGTTTCTCTGGCCTCTCTCTCTCGCCGTTCCTTTTCTAGCTGTGACCGTTCTTGACTCAGTTTATGACTCTCTTGCTGTCTCCTTTGTTTCTCTTCTTGCTGAGAACAAATTGTAATATGAATCAAATCCAGATAAGTTCAACTTCTAGAGATCACAAAAATAGTTCAATTTTACAAGAATTTCCAGGTCAAAGGATACATATCAGCAGAAAATGTCCTGATATATTGACCTGATATTGATGAGTACTCAGATTTTTCTCAGATCTAATAGTGTCAGACTTTCTTTTATTTGAACTTTAGCTGTTTTAGCACCAGAATGAGCAGTAATTTTTATGCTCAAGTGCTGCTTTTCTCATTACTCTACTGATCACAGGGTGCAAAAGTTGATGCAAAACCCAGTTTTTCTGTACTGTCATTTCATTTGGTTTGGAATTAATTAAAATAAACTCATTCAGTTTAAGTGATAGATTCAACACTTCTGTTTGCAAACTGAAAAGTTAACTTGGAAAGGTTAGACAGTGAAAAATAATTCCATGTGAGTCTCTACAGTATATAATGGCAACTAGTGAAGAGGAATTGAGATAAAATTTCTATCATGACCAGTCTTACTTACAACTGGGTTGAATAATAGAGGTTAAACTGTACTTTGTTTCCTCACCTGTTGTTTTTCCCAGAAGTTTTCCCTCTTCTTACTTTGAATTTCAGCCTGTGGCTGCACTTTCTTATAATTTGTACCCTGTAGAAACAAAAACAATGGTTAACATATTGGAGCATCTGAAATTACAGACATGTACAGCAACTCACATACTTCAGCACCACCACATGTATGAACCAGTGCTCAAAAAACTAAGTAATACTTGGCTAACACTCAAAACAACTGCATTTTTACAGGTGTGTGTACATAGCATGACCATGCTGAACTGAATTTAAAAGGAGTAGCTGGATCAATAAGTGAGCTCTTCGACCAATGAGACTCACTGACTCAAATGTGAAGTCATGCAACACTGTTAGGGTAAAATAGATTATTACAGGTCCTCTTCTGTTTTCCCTCTATACAACACCTCTTGGTCAAGTCATCAGAAAATATACTGGAGTCAAATACCACTTTTATGCGGACAATACTCAGCTGTTCATTCACTTATCCCCTGATGATAGTCTCAAGTCTTTTGACCGTCTTAAATCCTGTTTGAATGATATTCAGGTCTGGATGTCTGAAAACAAACTCAAGCTAAATCCTGATAAAACAGAATTCATAGTCTTTGGTGCCAAAGACAGATACAAATGGCTCAGTGACTCATTTCCTGTCAATATCCTGGGTAATTATCTCTCTCCCACAGATGTTGTATACAATTTGGGTGTTCTGTTTGATGCAAAGTTTTGTTTCACCAATCACGTAAATTCTGTCATCAAATCTTGTTTTATTAGCCTCAGGGACCTTCATCGTATCAGGAGGTTTCTTTCAGTTGATACATCAGTGGTGATTGCAAATGCTCTGGTCAGTAGTCGTTTGGATTAATGCAATTCTCTATTTCGCAGTTTGTCATCCCGTAATGCTACAAGGCTCCAATATGTTCAAAATGCTCTTGCACAGTTTGTCACTGGTGCTTCAAAGGACACTCACATCACATCCACCCTGAGGACACTTCATTGGATACCTATCATACAACGTATTATCTTCAAAACCCTAGTTTTGGTTTATAAGTACCTCACCACTGGCCACCCTAAGTATTTTGCACCATATCTCTCCTTGTACAAATCTGCCATGAATACAAGACGTTCCAACCCCCAAAATTTGTTCCTCCAGGTTCCTCACTATTGTGCTTCCATCCATAAATCAAAGGTCCATTTCAACAACAGTTTCTCATATGATGCCCCGAAGTTATGGAATGATCTTCCACATGATATCCGCAGTGCTCCAAACCTCTCGTGTTTCAAAAGTCGACTAAAAACCTACCTATTTCAGAAATCATTTCCACCATAGCTTCTAACTACCGAACACCGGATCGCCTCCCTGGGTACGACTTGGAACATGTCTAATGTCTTGATGATTTATGCCTTACGAACTGGATGGTGTGCCTTAGAATCTGTAGATACGGAGATTAAGCACTTGGACAACTGATTGATTGATTGATTGATTGATACCCATGACATCATAATGACACTCCTGACATCTGTGATGTCTGACTAAACTCTTGGGTGGTGACCAGCAGCTGTACCACACTTAATTTTGCCAGACTTATTTGACAGATTATTACACAAAATACTTATTAACTATACAACCTGGTTGAACTTTTCCAGTAGAATACACACAAACTACCAATCATGTGAAAACATGTCTTTAAGTCTAGCAAATATTCCACATCACATTTTAAAGTGACAGGCTAATTTTTGTAGTAACAAAAATCTAGCCTATCCAAATATATTAAACTGTTCAAAACTACAGTGGCTCAAACCCTAAATAATGCTGTCTTAAGCTGTTTCTGGTCATGCAATAGTTAAATTTTACAAAATTTTCCTGATACCTGACCATCTCTTATTTTCACCACCAAGAAATATGTTATTGTCAGTGTGCGTTTGTCTGTTTGCAAAATAACTCAAAAAGTTATGGACAAATTTTACTGAAAGTTTTAGGAAATGTTGACAATGGCACAATGAACAGATGACTTGATTTTCATGGTGATGGTGATCTTGATCACCGTTTGGATTAAAGAATTTTTAAAAAACATTTTTATCACTGCACTCATCAGCAATATTGGAGGTGTTGTGCCATGATGGAGGTATGCACTCTCTGAGTGCTCTTGTTGCTACAGTGTCCATACTAGATGTAAACCAGTGGTACAATGTGTCATGTAAGAATAATGAAAATCTCTGGTGACAAAATTAGAAAAGTTTGGACAGGTTCATACTCAATGGTGATTTTGTATATAAACTGTCATCCCACTCCAGACCAACATGTCTCTTGTCTGTCCCATTACACTGAATTAAATAGAAACAAAGTATATGACACCTGTTGGAGTAAAAATGTCAGGGGCCGTATTCACAAAAGGGATCAAGATCAAGTTGAGCCAAAAATCAGCTCAAGTTTAGTATAAACAGCTGTAAACTTGAGCTGATTTTTGGCTCAACTTGAGCTTGATCCTTTTTGTGAGTACGGACCCAGGTTTGGAAAAGTAAGTAAAAACGGCCACTGGGGCACTCTTTAAAAGTGAGATAATATAATAATAATATACAAGCAATAAATAAATATAAAGTCATCACCATTATGCCAATTTGGCATCAGGGAAGATATCATCACAAGAATCACAAGCGAGTGATGAATTTCCCATGAGTCCAGTGAAATAGAGTGGAGTTTCTAACCTGGTGTGTTTCTTACTCCAGTACATAGATATTCACAGGGAACAACTTCCAACTTACCACTGGACCGATCTGTCCCTCATCTGGCTTTGCTTTCTCTTTGTGAAAGCCAAAATTTGCTCCCGAAGATTTGGCCACTTTCTTCTTGATATCGTCCTCATCTACATCATCTTCAGAGCGAGCCATTATGCTGACGTGAAAGCCCTGAAAATACAGGCCAAGTTGGATTTAATGTTTTTGACAAAAATACGATATTATTGTTAATTTAATATAATCAGTGAACACCTGAGAAACCATAAATGAACTACTAGATGCAGCTTGGACTTGTACAGGGAATGAAGTATCAATATCCTTTAATCAAAGCCTCAATTATTTAATAATTATTAATAACTAGAATTGTCTTCAATTCTACCCATGACCCATTTAAAGTCACATCATTTATATGCTTTTTTATAGAATGTAGGAATCAGACAGGGTATAAAAACGACTTGGGATATCAGAAGAAGTTAGAATGTATTATGTAACTGGCCAAATTCATGTCCCTGTGAGTTTTCTTAAAACTTATTAGAACTGATGGTGATATTATGGTTACTAAACAAAACTAGGTCTTAATGTCTATCTACTGTTAACTAATTCTGTCCTACCAGTTATCATTGCAGTTTAGCATGGTTCTTACACATAACAACGCTGAAAGGGGATTCGGTCTACTAGCATTATCCACAAAGCTATCAGAGACACAAGTAATGCACCAAAGTGGTCACCCACCCCAGTACTAATGTAGCCCATTGCCACTTAACTTCAGTGAACAGACAGATACTCATCACTCTGCGCCACAATTCATAAAAGTCTGGAGACAAAAAAAAAGTGATCTCTAGAAGCGCGAGTCTTGCTAGAGCTCACGCTTAAAAACAGTTTTTAAACTATGTAAGAACTTAGACATATGAATATCTGTGATTCCATGGGAAGAAAATTTTACCTTGAAAAATCCTTCCACGTCTCTGATATGATTGGCACATGATCCCTTTCTGATTTCTGGAACACCCTCACCTTGCTGTGATAAAAATGCACATTCTGATTTAATATTCCATCCAGGTATACAGTAGAACCTGTTATCCAACCTTTTATTATCCAAGTACTCAATTTGACGAACTAATTCCCACTCTCACAAATCTGTATTTCTTTATTATTTTAAATTAAAATATCTCTTATACTAAACAAATCTTTGATTATTGCAGTAAAATTGTGTTATCCCAATATCCTCAGATTATAAGAGGCTTGGTTCCACTACAGATGTATTTATATATAAGACAGAATTCAAATAAAACTAGAGGATCGCTCGCAAAAAAAAAAGATAATGTTTTTGCATAGCAAAAACAAAGCGTCCCGAAAAGGATATAAAGGTGAGTGCTAAAGTATTAAGAAAATGCTTCGTTTCTAGCCTTATACTGTTGTGGCAACCAAAGTCAGCGCAGTCTGCTCTATCTAGCACAGTTTTCAAGATATAAGCATTTTTGTGTTTTGCAAAAAATAAAAAAATTAAAAATGTCCGCTATATTTGGCGAGACAAAAATATTTTGAAAATTGGCATGGCTACTCTGCAGAGATACCCAGCAGGTCCAAAATTTTGTTGAGTTCACTCCATATAGCACGGTTTTCGAGATATAAGCATTTTTCTGTTTTGCAAAAACTTTGAAAATTCAAAATGGCCACCATTTTTGGGGAGACAAAAATTTTTGTCAAGACCACTGCCGTGGTGTGTATCTCCCGCCGAGCATTAAAGCAGAAGAAATAGCTTTTCCGAGATATTCACAATTTTTCATTTTCGTGTGTGAAAGGTCTTCCAAAAGTAGGTAAATGAGTTATTTGAGAAAAATTGGCTATCTGCAATACTATTAAGAGATAATTCACATTTACTCATTTTGAGTAGGTGAATAATTATCTATGGGTCTGAAACTTCACCAAGTGAAAGCTCTCCCAAAAGTAGGTGAATGAGTTATTTGAGAAAAATTGGCTATCTGCAATACTTTTAGAGATAATTCGCATTTACTCATTTTGAGTAGGTGAGTAATTAGCTATGGGTCTGAAACTTCACCACGTGAAAGCTCTCCCACAAGTAGATGAATGAGTATTTGATAAAAATTGGGTATCCGCAATACTTTTACAGATAATTAGCATTTACTCATTTTGAGTAGGTGAATAAATAGCTATGGGTCTGAAACTTCACAGAGTGAAAGCTCTCCCAAAAGTAGGTGAATGAGTTATTTGAGAAAAATTGGCTATCTGCAATACTTTTCGAGATAATTCACATTTACTCATTTTGAGTAGGTGAATAATTAGCTATGGGTCTGAAACTTCACCAAGTGAAAGCTCTGCCAAAAGTAGGTGAATGAGTTATTTGAGAAAAATTGGCTATCTGCAATACTTTTAGAGATAATTCGCATTTACTCATTTTGAGTAGGTGAGTAATTAGCTATGGGTCTGAAACTTCACCACGTGAAAGCTCTCCCACAAGTAGATGAATGAGTATTTGATAAAAATTGGGTATCCGCAATACTTTTACAGATAATTAGCATTTACTCATTTTGAGTAGGTGAATAAATAGCTATGGGTCTGAAACTTCACAGAGTGAAAGCTCTCCCAAAGGTAGGTGAATGAGTTATTTGAGAAAAATTGGCTATCTGCAATACTTTTCGAGATAATTCACATTTACTCATTTTGAGTAGGTGAATAATTAGCTATGGGTCTGAAACTTCACCAAGTGAAAGCTCTCCCAAAAGTAGGTGAATGAGTTATTTGAGAAAAATTGGCTATCTGCAATACTTTTAGAGATAATTCGCATTTACTCATTTTGAGTAGGTGAGTAATTAGCTATGGGTCTGAAACTTCACCAAGTGAAAGCTCTCCCAAAAGTAGGTGAATGAGTTATTTGAGAAAAATTGGCTATCTGCAATACTTTTAGAGATAATTCGCATTTACTCATTTTGAGTAGACGAGTAATTAGCTATGGGTCTGAAACTTCACCAAGTGAAAGCTCTCCCAAAAGTAGGTGAATGATTAATTTGAGAAAAACTGGCTATCTGCAATACTTTTAGAGATAATTCGCATTTACTCATTTTGAGTAGGTGAGTAATTAGCTATGGGTGTGAAACTTCACCAAGTGAAAGCTCTCCCAAAAGTAGGTGAATGAGTTATTTGAGAAAAATTGGCTATCTGCAATACTTTTCGAGATAATTCACATTTACTCATTTTGAGTAGGTGAATAATTAGCTATGGGTCTGAAACTTCACCAAGTGAAAGCTCTGCCAAAAGTAGGTGAATGAGTTATTTGAGAAAAATTGGCTATCTGCAATACTTTTAGAGATAATTCGCATTTACTCATTTTGAGTAGGTGAGTAATTTGCTATGGGTCTGAAACTTCACCAAGTGAAAGCTCTCCCAAAAGTAGGTGAATGAGTTATTTGAGAAAAATTGGCTATCTGCAATACTTTTAGAGATAATTCGCATTTACTCATTTTGAGTAGGTGAGTAATTAGCTATGGGTCTGAAACTTCACCAAGTGAAAGCTCTCCCAAAAGTAGGTGAATGAGTTATTTGAGAAAAATTGGCTATCTGCAATACTTTTAGAGATAATTCACATTTACTCATTTTCAGTAGGTGAGTAATTAGCTATGGGTCTGAAACTTCAAGTGAAAGCTCTGCCAAAAGAAGGTGAATGAGTTATTTGAGAAAAATTGGCTATCTGCAATACTTTTAGAGATAATTCGCATTTACTCATTTTGAGTAGGTGAGTAATTAGCTATGGGTCTGAAACTTCACAGAGTGAAAGCTCTCCCAAAAGTAGGTGAATGAGTTATTTGAGAAAAATTGGCTATCTGCAATACTTTTACAGATAATTCGCATTTACTCATTTTGAGTAGGTGAGTAATTAGCTATGGGTCTGAAACTTCACCAAGTGAAAGCTCTCCCAAAAGTAGGTGAATGATTAATTTGACAAAAATTGGCTATCTGCAATACTTTTAGAGATAATTTGCATTTACTCATTTTGAGTAGGTGAGTAATTAGCTATGGGTCTGAAACTTCACCAAGTGAAAGCTCTCCCAAAAGTAGGTGAATGAGTTATTTGAGAAAAATTGGCTATCTGCAATACTTTTAGAGATAATTCGCATTTACTCATTTTGAGTAGGTGAGTAATTAGCTATGGGTCTGAAACTTCACCATGTGAAAGCTCTCCCACAAGTAGATGAATGAGTTATTTGATAAAAATTGGGTATCCGCAATACTTTTACAGATAATTAGCATTTACTCATTTTGAGTAGGTAAATAATTAGCTATGGGTCTGAAACTTCACCATGTGAAAGCTCTTCCAAAAGTAGGTGAATGAGTTATTTGAGAAAAATTGGCCATCTGCAATACTTTTAGAGGTAATTCGCATTTACTCTTTTTGAGTAGGTGAGCAATTAGCTATGGGTCTGAAACTTCACCAAGCTCTTTGGGATAGCTGCTCTGCAGAGATACCCTGAAGATAAAAAATTTCGTCGAAATCGCTCTATGTAGCACGGTTTTTGAAATATTAGCATTTTTGTGTTTTGCAATTTTTGCGCAAAAATTCGAAAATTCAAAATGGCCGCCATTTTTGGCAAGACAAATTTTTTTTGAAAATTGGCATGGCTACTCTGCAGAGATACCCAGTGGGTCAAAAATTTCGTCGAAATCGCTCTATCTAGCACGGTTTTCGAGATATAAGCATTTTTGTGTTTTGCAATTTTGCGAAAAATTCGAAAATTCAAAATGGCCGCCATTTTTTGCGAGAAATTTTTTGTTTGAAAATTGGCATGGCTACTCTGCAGAGATACCCTGTGGGTCAAAAATTTCGTCGAAATCGCTCTATCTAGCAGGGTTTTTGAGATATAAGCATTTTTATGTTTTGCAATTTTTGCGAAAAATTCGAAAATTCAAAATGGCTGCCATTTTTGGCGAGACAATTTTTTTTGAAAATTGGCATGGCTACTCTGCAGATATACCCTGTGGGTCAAAAATTTCGTCGAAATCGCTCTATCTAGCAGGGTTTTCGAGATATAAGCATTTTTATGTTTTGCAATTTTTGCGAAAAATTCGAAAATTCAAAATGGCCGCCATTTTTGGCGAGACAAAAATTTTTTCAAAATTGGGATAACTACTCTGCAGAGATACCCTGCGGGTCAAAAATTTCGTCGAAATCGCTCTATCTAGCACGGTTTTCGAGATATAAGCATTTTTGTGTTTTGCAATTTTTGCGAAAATTTCGAAAATTCAAAATGGCCGCCATTTTTGGCGAGACAAAATTTTTTTGAAAATTGGGAAAAGTACTCCGCAGAGATATCCTGCGGGTCAAAAATTTTGTCGAAATTGCTCTATCTAGCACGGTTTTTGAGATATAAGCATTTTTGTGTTTTGCAATTTTTGCGAAAATTTCGAAAATTCAAAATGGCCGCCATTTTGGGCGAGACAAAAATTTTTTGAAAATTGGGAAAACTACTCCGCAGAGATACCCTGCGGGTCAAAAATTTCGTCGAAATCGCTCTATCTAGCACGGTTTTCGAGATATAAGCATTTTTGTGTTTTCCTTATTTGGAAAATTCGTAATGATTAATTAATCATTAATTACTCGGCCATTTCTTGACCAATCAATGCCAAAATCTAATGATTTCCAGATTTTAATAGAATGAATGTATTTGCCAAGTTTCAGGTGAATTGATAAAATTCCTTTCAAGTTATCATCCGGACAAGCTTCCCCATCGAAAAAAGACATTTTTGGTCATGTGACCTCTCTGATTGGTTGAAATGTCACTGCAGCATATTCAAAAAAATTCCCCAAGGCTACTGCCTAAACCTGCCAAATTTGAAAAGAATCCGCCTAACGGTTACAGAGTTATAAGGAAAACAAAGTGCGGAGCCGGCGGAGCCGGCGGAGCCGGCGGAGCCGCCGGAGCCGGCGGAGCCGGCGGAGCCGGAAGCTCTCCCATACACAAACAAGCGTCCCTTGCGGGACGCTTAATTCTAAAATGGTACGCTGCGCAGTGACCTTGGACACGTCTTTTGCGCAATGCTTGAACCGCGAATATAGAACGGTAAATAAAGCACGCTGTTGAAATCTGTTACATCGTCCCTTCGCGTACAAATGTCAACAAATGACTCGCGGTAAAAATATTTATAAAATTGTTATTTTTTCCTTGATTTTAATAAATAGCATATCGTTTCAAAGCTTACAACAAATTGAAACCATCTACAGTGACAATCTCGCATATATTTCATGACAAATTATGTGAAAATAGAGTAACAAATATCCTTTATTTTTACAACAGCTATCACTATGTATGTGGTATTGATGGAACAGCCAACATGGCGTTGGATTTGTTTTGATTTTTGCGAAGATTTACCACTTATTTTGACCAAATTATTAATATAACCATTTTAGAATAGGAATAAAAGACAAATTCTCGTGCTTTATGATGGTTTTAAACTATCGATCGGCTGTATTAAAGCACTCAGCCCTTCGGGCTTCGTGGCTTTAATATTCAGCCGCTCGATAGTTTAAAACCATCATAAAGCACTCGAATATGTCTTTTATTCCTATAGTATATCATGTCTCTATATTGTTTTCACATTGTGCTGGCTAAAGGCTGGGGTCGGGAGATTACAAAATAGCATGAATATGTGTGTGTGTGCATCAGTTTGTCACGCTTTTACATTTACCTTATATCTCAGTCATTTATGACGAAAATGTTTATGGTAATGAAAACATGTCTGTAAAAAATTTGGCCTCATTTTTAAAATCTAAATGTCTGCCATAGCCGACTGTTCCAAAACATGAAGATGTTCTATGATTTAAGATATTGCAGCTGGTTTCATTAGTTTTGCACAAAATGTATACTTCTAGGACAGCTTGCCAGGCAGTGATTTTGGCCTCATTATAAAGAATTGTAATCACATGTGCAGTGAATATATTAAATGTAATAATTTTAATGCAAAAGTAAATGTTCTATTTTTTGGTAATTGCATAATCATTTATTTGATCTTGTTTTCTCAATTACCAATGATAATAATTTTTGTACATCCATTAACTTCGTCAAACAATTACACTTTTTCAAACAATATTTGCAGACTGCATAGATGATTCAAGATGATTTAGTAAAGTCTTTTTACCCAGTTAATCAGCACAAACTTGGGTAATTCTGTGTTGGGGTCTTTCACTTTACAGAAGGCATACATGATTTTGCCCCCACTCAAGTCATCAGCGAGTTCTTCAATCCCACCATCTGAAATGACCACAGGATGATTGACATCAACACCACAAGAAATAAATAGGGTATACAATTCAAAGTTGTTTTTGGGCAATTAGACTGGCAACTTATTGTGAGATACCAAGGTTATTAACCCAAAAGAAATTCTGTGAATCCAATACAACAAAAATAGCATCAGAAATGCCCGTACCCCATAGCCTGGGGAAATAGATTTAAACACTATGAGATATAGAAGTGGTGAAGCAGTAGGTCAAAGGTCAAACCATGATGTTTCACACCTACACCCCCAACCAATGTCCCTACAAAGTATCAAATTCCTACACCTTACGGTTTCCGAGATATAGCCCAGACAAGATTTTATAGGTCAAGGTCACTACAGCAAGATCAGAGGTAAAATCAAGGTCACACCATGACATTGCACACCTACACCTCCTAACCAATGTCGAAACCAAGTATTAACTTCCTACACATTACAGTTTCTAAGATATAGCCTGGACAAGATTTTCAAACTCAAGGTCACTACAGCAAGGTCAAAGGTCAAATCAAGGTCACACCATGACGTAGCACACTTACAACCCCTAACCAATGTCTCAACCAAGTATCAACATCCTACACCTTACAGTTTCTGAGATGCAGCCCGGACAAACCTTTTCCCGCGGCTCGCCTGTCCGCAAGCCTATCAGGACACCCTGGGTGAAAACAATGCCCCAACAGCCCTTAAGGGCTGCAGGATAAAAATTAAAAGATAATGCAATATTTGTTGAAAGATATAGCTGCTTACTCTACATAAACTACATAAAGTCATTGAATTTGATAAATGAAAACAAAAAGAAAACTATAATTACATCTGAACTTTGACATGGATTCTGTTCATTCAAAAGTTAATGTTTCCTGAACATGAGGCGCTTAACTTACTGCAATTAAAATACATCCATTATCAGGTTTAATGACCATTATATGAAAGAGAACATTTTAGGACACTTATTCTGACTTTTTAACACAGAGCATGTATGTAATATACACTGCAGAAAAAGGCAAGCATCCAGTGCCTGTGAACGGGCTCTGTGTCAGCTGGCTTTCTGTTTTGAGCTTTAGAGTACAAGTAATGTCGAATGGACACAAAAGTTTTGAGCTGAAAATAGTATTGAGAAGTACCAAGGTAACTGTAAAGGTGCTTCCTAAGGAGCTACTGAGGACCTGGTTCTTATACAAAGGTAAAGAGTTCAAAAGGTTAATGCATAGTGACTACAGATGTACAGCTGATACCTTCACAAAGTAATCTTTCTCTGGCCTAGTATATATTAGCAAAATAATAGAAAAATCCCTCCAAATGTCCATAGAAAAAAATTTGAATATTGTATTGCAATAGAAAAAGAAAAGCAACCCCATGAGCATTAATGATTTTGCTGAAATTACTATCTTGGTCTGTTTAATATGTTTTCCATTTATACAAAAATTCAACCTGCCTGTGAAAATGGCATGAAAATGCTTTCTTGAAAACATGCCAGGTGACTCTCTGTTTTGTGTTTTATGCAGAAATTCAAGATGACTGCCAAAATGGTGGGAAAACAAATTTTTGGTAAAAACACACAGATGACACTGTGTATATCCTGCAGGTGAAAAATATAAATGTGATTTTGTGTTTTACACAGAAACTCAAGCAGGCTGTCAAAAATGGCAAGAAAACGATTTTGGACAAAATGTGGTAGATGACTCTGCATATACCCTGCAGGTCAAAAATTTAATTAAATCTTTCCATGTCGCACCATTTCTGAGATACATGTGTTTTATGCATTTTACCGTTTTACGCAGAATGCAAGATGGCCGCCAAAAATGGTCGGTGAACAATTTTTGGCAAAAAGTGCCATAGCACTCTGTGGGTCTAAAATTTCATCGAAATCTCTCTATCTCGCCTTGTTTCCGAGATATTAAAGCTTTTTCATTGTCAACAAAAATTGTAAGTTTAGTAAACCGTTAATAAGTTGCCCTTTTTTGGATCACCTTCAAAAGTTAATGAGTATGAGACATCACTATAACAAACCTACTTGCCAAATTTCATTCCAATAGGTGAAGTGCTTTTATGTTTTAACTTCTCTCATGGGTCAAAATGTCATGACACCATATTCAGAAGATTTCCCAGGGCTAATGCATACATGTGCCAAATTTGAAGTGAATCTGCCCAGTGGTTGCTAAGCTAGAGCCAATGGAAAATACAAGAGCCAACAGACTGTCACTCTCCCCCTTTCTCCTGAATACAAACAAGCATAATGATTAATTATGAAAGGGCGTTGAAATTTTAACACTTTAATTATGGATGTTAGGCTATGTCAAATATGGATTCTCATTCTCCAAAAAAGTAAGGAGGCAAGCATTTAACTGATGAGCCTTCCTCTGTGAAAAAATGTCATTGGGTTGATTTTCTGTGAATACTTCCTAGATATCTATCCTGAAAAGTAGAGCTGCTCAAATTTTGTGACAAGCACAGAACTTTTTCTTTAAGTGAATGAAAATTAACATTTGACAACAAAGTTATAGACTGGAATGAAATGGAGATATGGTTAGATGCAATTGTATTAAAAGTGCTTCAGTTTCACTCACCTCCTGTGCCTGCTGGTTTTAGAACATATGAAAAGTACTTCAGTTTTACTTACCCCCAGTGCCTGCTAGTTTTAGAACATTAGTTTTTCCTTCATATGTGAACAGAGCCCTGCAAATAAATTTCAAGAAAAAGATACAAACACAGAGACCAGATGAAATAAAAGAATGTCAAGTTAAATAATACTTACAGTCACATAAAAAATATTTGGATATAAAATAGTCCACAACAAAGATTTTATTCATAAGCAAATTGATAGTCACTGTTTAGCCGTCAGGCAAGCCGATGCCCTGATCATACTACAGGTCATATTTCTGACAGTTATAGGCACAAGGCAAAACAGTGCCAAAATGCTGTACCACCTGTGAAATCCAGCTACAAATCCCCTTTTCTTGTTTTTGATTTTTTATTCCCTTTCTTGACACACAGCATACGATATACAAATATGGTATTGTGAATTATAAAATTAAACCAATTAAATATTTTTCACTGCAGGTAATAAATTATCATTATTCCAGAATTTTACCATTTAATTCACTTAAGTAGGAGATATATCTTTTTTAAACCATTGTTTAAAATACAGTAAAACCTCAATTATCCGAACCCCATGGGAGAAATACAATTGGGTCGGATAATCGAGGGGTTCAGATAAATGAAGGAAACTGAAATTCACTGTCTATGGGTTACCATGTGGGCGATAATTGAAGGAACTACATTTTTGGCTTTAAATGTACCTGTGGGTTGTCACTGATAAGGCAGTTTAAAATATTTATGTAATATAATATTACTGACCGTCTAATTTCAACATATTTGCTTCATTTCTATGTATTGTTGACATTGTTATTTTTGTTTAAAATGTTACGCAGATCTGAGCTGGGAGATTATAAATTGCAAACCCCAATCGAACATGCATTCAGTGATTGGCACATTATCAAAGAAGTTGTGTAGTGGGGTCGTGTAAATGAATTAATTCTTCCCCAATTGAAACAATGGCATTAAAGATCAAAGAAGTAAGGCGCTTGTGTTGACTGTATGTTGTATAGAGTACTAGAATTAATGCTTTCCGAGAATGTGTAAAATCCTATATTATCACTTGGGCTAGACCGTGCATTATACATGTATGTAGGGAGACAAGGTTTCGGATCTGTTAATCTGGAGATTCGTATGATAGAGGGCCGGTTAATCAAGGTTCTACTGTACAACATATTTGCAGGGATTAAATATTTATCTAAAACAAAACAACTAAATTCAGGAAACACAAGACCACTGCCGCGGTATGTATCTCCCGCCGAGTACCGCAGGGGAAGAAATACTACATTGAAATTTTTCCCCTTTGCATAGGACACTGTTGTACCATCCTGCAGGTCGAAAATTCGCTCGAAATCGCTCTATCTGTTACGCTTTTTGAGATATTGACACTTTTCCATTTTCAGCAAAAATCCAAGATGGCCGCCAAAAGTGGCGAAAAATGAAATTTTTCCCCTTTGGACAGGACACTCTTGTATCACCCTGCGGGTCAAAAATTCGCTCGAAATCGCTCGATCTCTTACGGTTTTTGAGATATTGACACTTTTCATTTTCCGCAAAAATCTAAGATGGCCGCCAAAAGTGGCGAAAATTGAAATTTTCCCCCTTTGCACAGGAGACTCTTGTACCACCCTGCAGGTCAAAAATTTGCTCGAAATCGCTCTATCTCTTATGGTTTTCGAGATATTGACACTTTTCTATTTTCCGCAAAAATCCAAAATGGCCGCCAAAAGTGGCGAAAATCGATATTTTTCCCCTTTGCACAGGACACTCTTGTGCTACCCTTCTGGTCAAAAATTCACTTGAAATCGCTCTATCTCTTACGGTTTTAGAGATATTCACACTTTTCCATTTTTCGCAAAAATCCAAGATGGCTGCCAAAAGTGGTGAAAATTGAAATTTTACCCCTTTGCACAGGACATTCTTGTACTACCTTGCAGGTCAAAAATTCGCTCGAAATCGCTCTATCTCTTATGGTTTTCGAGATATTCACACTTTTTCATTTTTTTCCGCTAAAATCCAAGATGGCCGCCAAAAGTGGTGAAAATTGAAATCTTTCCCCTTTGCATAGGACACTTTTGTACTACCCTGAAGGTCTAAATGCAATAGTTTTCAAGTTACAAGTGATTTCACTCATGATGGTAGTTAGTGAAAAATCCAAAAGTAGCTATTACTCACTTATCTATTGAGATAGACACCCAAGTTACTCACCATGTTATTGCTGTGGGAAAAAGTAGGTGAATAACATATTTTAACAAAATGCTCTAAATACAATACTTTTCAAGTTATAATTTACTGCATGATTTCATTAATTTTAATGCATTAAAAATTATTTTAATAATTCATAAAAAAACTTTAGCATGTGAAATATCTCCAAAATGTAGGTGAATGAGTTATTTGAGAAATACTGGCTATCTGCAATACTTTTAGTGATAATAGGCAATTACTCATTTTGAGTAGGTGAGTAATTAGATATGGATCTGAAAATTCACTAATTGAAAGTTCTCCCAAAATATAGGTGAAGTGAGTTATTTGAAAAATACTGGCTATCTGCAATACTTTTAGAGATAATTCGCATTTACTCATTTGAGTAGGTGAGTAATTACCTACAGGTTTAGCTCTTCCAAAAGTAGATGAATGAGTTATTTGATAAAAATTGGGTACCCACAATACTTTTAGAGATAATTAGCATTTACTCATTTTGAGTAGGTGAGTAACTAGCTACGCATCTGAAACTTAACCAAGTGAAAGCTCTCCCAAAAGTAGGTGAATGAGTTATTTGAGAAAAAATGGCTACCTGCAATACTTTTAGAGATAATTCGCATTTACTCATTTTGAGGAGGTGAGTAAGTAGGCCAAAGTTCACCAAACCATTTTCTCCTTAGCATAGGATACTCTAGTACTACCCTGTGGTTCAAAAAGTTTGCTCGAAATTTCTCTATCTCTTACAGTTTGAGAGATATTTCTGATTTTTCACATTTTCACTAAAAGTAGCAATAAAGTAGCCATTACTCACTTGTACATCGAGCAACAGTTGTGAAACTTAAATATGTTACAGTTCACAAAAAAGTACATGAACAACATATTTGAGAGAAATTGTGTAGCTGCAATACTTTTGAAGATATAAGCCATTTACTCATTATGGTTATCATTAAAAATTGAAAAAGTAGCTATTACTCACTTAGCTATGGAGATACACTTCCAAATTACTGACCATGTTGTAGCTGTGGAGAAAGTAGCTGAACATCATATTGGAACAAAATTGTGTAGCTGCAATACTTTTGAAGATATAAGCCATTTACTCATTGACAGTTATAAGTCATATAATTATATTAGGTAAAAGCGCTATTACTCACTCAAAAGTAGGCCAAAGTTCACCAAACTTTTTCCCCCTTAGCAATAGGATACTCTAGTACTACCCTGTGGGTCAAAAATTTGCTCGAAATTGCTCTATATCTTACAGTTTGAGAGATATTTCTGATTTTTCACATTTTCACTAAAAGTAGCAATAAAGTAGCCATTACTCACTTGTACATTGAGCAACAGTTGTGAAACTTAAATATGTTACAGTTCACAAAAAAGTACATGAACAACATATTTGAGAGAAATTGTGTAGCTGCAATACTTTTGAAGATATAAGCCATTTACTCATTATGGTTATCATTAAAAATTGAAAAAGTAGCTATTACTCACTTAGCTATGGAGATACACTTCCAAATTACTGACCATGTTGTAGCTGTGGAGAAAGTAGCTGAACATCATATTGGAACAAAATTGTGTAGCTGCAATACTTTTGAAGATATAAGCCATTTACTCATTGACAGTTATAAGTCATATAATTATATTAGGTAAAAGCGCTATTACTCACTCAAAAGTAGGCCAAAGTTCACCAAACTTTTTCCCCCTTAGCAATAGGATACTCTAGTACTACCCTGTGGGTCAAAAATTTGCTCGAAATTGCTCTATATCTTACAGTTTGAGAGATATTTCTGATTTTTCACATTTTCACTAAAAGTAGCAATAAAGTAGCCATTACTCACTTGTACATTGAGCAACAGTTGTGAAACTTAAATATGTTACAGTTCACAAAAAAGTACATGAACAACATATTTGAGAGAAATTGTGTAGCTGCAATACTTTTGAAGATATAAGCAATTTACTCATTATGGTTATCATTAAAAATTGAAAAAGTAGCTATTACTCACTTAGCTATAGAGATACACTTCCAAACCACTGGCCATGTTGTAGCAGTGGAGAAAGTAGCTGAACAACATATTGGAACAAAATTGTGTAGCTGCAATACTTTTGAAGATATAAGCCATTTACTCATTGACAGTTATAAGTCATATAATTATATTAGGTAAAAGCGCTATTACTCACTCAAAAGTAGGCCAAAGTTCACCAAACTTTTTCCCCCTTAGCAATAGGATACTCTAGTACTACCCTGTGGGTCAAAAATTTGCTCGAAATTGCTCTATATCTTACAGTTTGAGAGATATTTCTGATTTTTCACATTTTCACTAAAAGTAGCAATAAAGTAGCCATTACTCACTTGTACATTGAGCAACAGTTGTGAAACTTAAATATGTTACAGTTCACAAAAAAGTACATGAACAACATATTTGAGAGAAATTGTGTAGCTGCAATACTTTTGAAGATATAAGCAATTTACTCATTATGGTTATCATTAAAAATTGAAAAAGTAGCTATTACTCACTTAGCTATAGAGATACACTTCCAAACCACTGGCCATGTTGTAGCAGTGGAGAAAGTAGCTGAACAACATATTGGAACAAAATTGTGTAGCTGCAATACTTTTGAAGATATAAGCCATTTACTCATTATGGTTATCATTAAAAACTGAAAAAGTAGCTATTACTCACTTAGCTACGGAGATACACTTCCAAACTACTGACCATGTTGTAGCAGAGGAGAAAGTAGCCGAACAACATATTGGAACAAAATTGTGTAGCTGCAATACTTTTGAAGATATAAGCCATTTACTCATTATGGTTATCATTAAAAATTGAAAAAGTAGCTATTACTCACTTAGCTATGGAGATACACTTGCAAACTACTGACCATGTTGTAGCTGTGGAGAAAGTAGCTGAACAACATATTGGAACAAAATTGTGTAGCTGTAATACTTATGAAGATATAAGCCATTTACTCATTATGGTTATAATTAAAAATTGACAAAGTAGCTATTACTCACTTAGCTATGGAGATACACTTCCAAACTACTGACCATGTTGTAGCTGTGGAGAAAGTAGCTGAACAACATATTAGAACAAAATACTGTAAATGCAATAGTTTCAGAGTTATAAGCCATATAATTATATTAGCTAAAATAGCTATTACTCACTCAAAAGTAGGCCAAAGTTCACCAAACCCCAAAAATATTGAAGAGCAAAAAAATTCATTAGGACTTGTGATTTACCAAAAATGTGTAACTGTAGTAGTTTCAGAGAAAACTGCGTGACACACGCACGCACGCACGCACCCACGCACGTACACACGCACATGGTGCAAATTATAATCTCCCTCCGGTGAGCCGGGCGGGAGATAATAATCAGATGCCCAACAGATTTGCACTTCCTTAAAAATTATTTACCTTGTGATTTATGTATAACAAGACCTCTGACGTGGTAATTTATCTCCCGCCATGAAATGTATATTTAATAAATGAAGGAGGCTGTATTTTTATAAAGATGACCTTGAAGCAGGGGTCTAAGGTCAAATATGACCTCATCAAAAGGATTGATTTAACATCCCAAACCTCTAAGAGCAATAACAAGCGAGTTTTAGGCCCTTTAAAGATGGTTTACACTCGTTTGACTTTGAAGGAGGGGGTAAAAGGTCAAATCTGACCAGTCAAAAGATCCGCAGCACATGATTTCCTGTAGGTTAGTTTAACATTCCATTCAAATATGACCTCATCAAAAGGATTGATTTAACATCCCACACCTCTAAGAGCAATAACAAGCGAGTTTTAGGCCCTTTAAAGATGGTTTACACTCGTTTGACTTTGAAGGAGGGGGTAAAAGGTCAAATCTGACCAGTCAAAAGATCCGCAGCACATGATTTCCTGTAGGTTAGTTTAACATTCCAAACCTCTAGGAGCAAAAATAAGTGAGTTTTAGGCCCCTTAAAGTAGGGATGGGTCGGTATGAAAAATATTTACATCGGGAGGTCGCCAATGCAAAACACCGTACCAAACAAACTTGCAAATTTAATAAGTAAATTAAATTTTTATAAGTTAATACCCTATCCAATGGACAATTGCTTTACCAGTCGGCGCGACCGGTCCCGCCAAACGTCAGAAAAAGACGTCCTGTATATACTACCGGCAGGACCGGTCACAGAGTGTGCATTCGCCAGGTGGCGCATCGTACTTCATTTCCTGTTTACCTATTGACGTCATAGCATCTTTTTCGTGTCTAATCCTAGTAAGACCCCTAGTAAGCTGATAGCGGGGCCGGTTGGGTGGGCCTTGCATGTCCATTGGATAGGGTATTAACTTATAAAAATTTAATTTACTTATTAAATTTGCAATTTTATTGCGTTAATACATCCTATCCAATGGACAATTGCTGAATAACTACCGCTTGGTAGGCGGGTAAGCAGCTAGGGACTTATGTGAACTCATAACAACAAATTTGAACAGGCCCATTTGACCTAGGGTCAGAGAACCCTGAAAGGTCAGGGTCGGCCACTAACTCACCGGTTAACTGGGAGCCTACCGACGTTGCCCCCCCTTTTTCTTTCCTTCCAGAGATGGTCTGAGAAGGGAAAGACAGAGAGAGAGAGGGGCTGAGTTCAGTCCCAGAAGAAATAAACTTCCCAAAGGAAGCAAGTCACAGTTTTGAAGGTGGAAAAGCTCTGAGTCAGCCCAGGCAACATCCTTCAAATAGAATTGGGTGAAGGTGTTGTGAGATTTCCAGTGGCAGGCTGACAAGATCTGGTCTAAGGAGATCCCTGATTGGAAGGCCTTAGAAGCAGCAAAGGCCCTAACATCATGGGCTTTAACCTGATGTAAGGTGAGGGCCTCCTGGTCAGAGAGCTCATAGCACAGAACCACAGTCTGTTTGATCCATGAGGAGATGGTGGCAGGTGAGATGTCTTTATCAAAACCCTTCTTGAAGGAGACAAAGACTAACTCCTTATTCTGCCTGAGGTCTGCAGTCCTGTCCAAGTAGTAACGCAGGGCTCTAACTGGACATAGGGACCTGTCACCCTTGAGTGACCTATCCAGAGATGGTGCCAGGGCTGGGATGACCACTGGCGCCACACTATCTGGACCTTCCTTAGCCAGCTGGTTCTTGGATAGGAAGCTGGGTGAGGGGTACAAAGACACCTTAGACCAGTCTGACTGGTGTCTGATGTTCTTATGTAACCAAGCATGGATCTCACTCCTGCGTTTACCTGAACTCAAAGCCAGCAAGAAAACAGTCTTGAAAGTCAAATGTTTCAAGGAGGACTCTTTCAGGGGTTCAAAGGAGCCTTTGTGAGCTGATGTAAAACCAGTGAAAGGTTCCAGGAGGGGATGCCCCTCCTGCCTTTAGGTCTGTCTCTATGGAAACTATCCAGGAGACGAGTGAGATTCTCATCTTTGCTGACATTAATGGTGGAATTGCCCAGTTTGTCAGCAATGGCGGATCTGTAGCCATCAATAGTGCCTGGTTGTAACTTCTTGTCCTGAAACAAGTGCAGGAGGAAGTCAGCAATGGCTTTCAGAGGTGGTGCCCTGAAGTCCACCTGATTACTGAGGCACCACTTTGTAAAAATGGTCCACTTTGCCTCATAGACAGATCTGGTTGATCTTCTTTGAGGAGCCTCAATTCGTGCTGCCACTGCCTCAGAGAAGCCTTGCTTCTTGATTGCTGAGGCTCTAGGAGCCAGGCATGTAGGTTCAGATTTGACAGGTTCCTGTGAAGGACCTGGTTGAATGGCTGAGACACTAGGTTGGGTAGGTTGGGCAGACACAATGGGATCTGGCTTGACATTGCTACCAGGTCCCAAAACCAGGGCATGTTGGGCCACCCTGGGGCAATCAGGATTATTCTGTTGCAGGGGTAGTCCTGGAGCTTCTCCACCACTTTGCCCAAGATGGCTGCCGGTGGGAAGGCGTATGGGTCCAGGTCCTCCCAGGAGAGACTGAGTGCATCCACTGCCCAAGCCTGGGGGTCTGGCACCGGTGACACAAACTGAGGCAGTTTGTTGTTGAACCTGGTGGCAAACAGGTCCACTTGTGGCTGGTGCCACCTTGCGCATACAGCTTGGAATACTGCTGGATGAAGTGACCACTCTGTTTGAATGGTCTGGCCAAGTCTGGATAGCTTGTCTTCTATCACGTTCAGCCGGCCGGGGATGTGACGTGCCCTGAGGGTTACCTGCTGTCTGGTGCACCAGGACAGGATTCTCCACAGTAGGGCACACAGTGACCCCGACTTCATCCCCCCTTCTTTGTTGATATAGGCAACCACTGTTGTGTTGTCTGTAGCTATCAACACAGTCTTGTTGCAGACCAGGGTTCGAAACTCCTTTAGAGCTAGAAAAACTGCTTTTAGCTCTAAGTGGTTTATGTGCAACTTGCTTTCTGGAAGGGACCAAGTTCCCCTTGCAGTGTGGTCATCCAAGTGAGCGCCCCACCCTTCGTTTGATGCGTCTGTAAAGATCTGCAGAGCATGTTTTAGAGGGTGTAATGGTTGACCTAGTAGCACATTGCTTTCCTCCAGCCACCACCTTAGATGAGTGTGGAGGGACTTGGGGACCGGGATCACCTTTTCCAGTGACTCTGGGACCCTCCAATTGTTTTTCAAGTGCCACTGTATGGGTCTCATGTGGAGTCGCCCTAAGTGGACTTGTTTTTCTGTTGCTGTGAGGAGACCTATGAGGGACATGAATTTCCGGACCGGACATACCGGATCCGACATCATTGATCTGATCTTGTCTGTCAGGGCCTGCCAACGTTCTTCTGTTGGTCTGACCTTGCCCTCTTTCAGGTCGAACTGGTAACCTACGAAGTTGAAGACCTGTTTGGGTGCCAGTTCTGACTTTTCCTTGTTCACCAACCACCCTAGCTCCTGACAAAGTGTGACCAGGGTTTGAGTATGCTGGAGACAGGTGTGGTGGGTAGAGGCTCTCACCAGCCAGTCGTCTAGGTACTGGTGGATTCTTATACCCTGTCGTAAGGCCATGAGTTTGACCTCTTTGGCCACCACTGTGAACTCCATGGGTGCTGTGGAAAGACCAAAAGGCAGGTAGGATTGGCCTTGAATGTGAAAACGCATGTACTTCCTGGACTGACTGTGAATTGGAATGTGGAAGTATGCGTCTTTGAAGTCTATTGAGGTGACCCACTCCCCTACCTGTAGGGAGCTTCTTATGGTTTCTGGAGTCTCCATTTTGAACGACTCTGTGTTCAAAAAGATGTTCAAATTGCTCAGGTCCAGGATAGGTCTCCACCGGTTGTTGGGTTTGGGAACCAAAAATAGCCGGTTGTAAAACCCTAGGGAGGTCTGGTTTGTTACCGGTTCCACTGCATTTTTGTCTGTTAGCTGAGCCAGTGCCTCCAAAAGGAGGGACTGTCTTTGGGGGTTTACATACTTGCTGATGACCATTGGTGACCTGGTTAGGTTGGGTCTGAACCGGAAGGGAAGGGTGTAGCCCTCTCTCAGTATTCTGATTACTTTTGGACTCGAACCCAGAGTTTCCCACTTCTCCCAAAACTGCTGAAGCCTTGCCCCTACAGGAAGATTTGTGACAACAGTTGGGACATTTGTGACAATCTTTACAGAACTCAAGTGATCTACACAGGAAACATCGTTCACATGGTTTATTTCTCTGATAGATTGACAATAAACGGGATTTATACCTTTCTTTTGCGGTGACCCGATGACAAAAGGAACACTTGCAACAAAAGAGTTTACATGTGATAACACAGTCTCGCTCTTGCTTGTCACTGGTGGTGGTGGGTTCAAACCCTTCATCTTGTCGGATACATTTACAGAGTTCACCAATCCGACCACATTTGAAACACAGTAATTGTCATTTCTGCTTTTTAAATCCCCTGGCCGGCTTCTGGCTGAAGTTTGAGGCTTTACCACCACCTTTCTGAGCAGTTTGCCGGTCTCTAATCTGCTTCCATGCCGGTGTAGTGGGCTTCCGGTCCGGCTGGTGAGGGGTTCGATTGGAGGGGACGTATGGATGAAAACGTCCAGGTTTCCTCTGTGTGTTACCAGCAGAACGCCTCTCTTCACTACGTGAGATCTCCTCTTCAGCCTTGACCAGTAAGCTGTCCGGGAAGAGCGAGAGTTGGTGGACTGGAGACGTGCGTAAGGCAGACAAGGTGTCAGGTTTAACTCCACCTCGTATGAACTCTAAATAACTGTCCCGACGGGCCAGGGTGAGATTAGCCATGCTGATAAAGACTCCCTCTGAGAGATCCTGCATGGTATGCTGCATAGCCTGTGAAATTGACCGGTTGAATGTAACCAGAAACTCCAGTTCCTCTGGAACTCCAGTTCCTCAACAGCCTGTTTCTCAGCACTTTTGCCCTTTGAGGAATCGAACCTGAGGGACTTCAACTGGGTGACCATGGAGTCCTGTACTTTCGTGAGGCATCTGGATAGGCCAGCAGCGTGATTACACATCACTGACTGCTCTCGGAAAGACCTCTCCCACCTTCTAAGGGTGTCCTGGCTGAAAGTACAGGAAGCTGGAGCAGAAGGTAAGCTACGCCTTGCAACTCTTGAAAACATACTGTTCAGCTTTGCCGGTTCCGGAGACCAGTCACCAACAGCCTGGGTAGACGTATCCTTCCTAACAGCTTGCATGTCGTACCACTTTGAAGTACGGGGTGTCTTCACAAATTGGTCACGCAGCAGTCCACTGGTTTCTGTATTCCTGGAAGGATAACCTTCTGCAATAGTTACATTTAGTTTCTCCAGTTTTTTACAGAGCCATTCATCCACCGGCAATTTAACTGACACTTTACCGGTAGTCTTCACTCTGGAACCGGCAAAGGGATTGTCATCCATAGATGCAGCTGAGGTGTCATAATCCGGAATTTGATGCCAGCCCATGAAACTTCTCACCCCTCTTAGGGTTTCCCGGTAATTAGCATCTTCAGAAAGATCCTGGTCTGTGTTTGTTTCCGGTACATCACCCTGGTGGTGAACACTAGCCGGTGAAGCCGGTTCCGCATCCAACTCAGCCTCGCAGTCAGATTCCCTAGCAACCTCAGTATTCTGGCCAATGGGAGGCGACTGGTTTGACAGCGTAGTTTCATAACCGGAAGGCAGAACCTCAGGACCAGCACCGGGAGCCTGTGTAGGCTGGGTGGCAGTCCCTGCACCGGGAACCAGTAAAGGTTGGGTGGCAACAGTCTCAGAGGTACTGGAGCCCTGAACAGGGTGGGTAGCACTCTCATTCACTTCCTTCACAGCTTGTGTACCGGGAACCCCCAGTGGAGGTTGGGTAGCCGTCAACTGCGTAGCAACGTCACCAGTGCCCTGAGCAAACATAACACTTGTAGAAGCACCCGGATCAAAGAAGGGGTGTTCTCTGGGCACCACAGAAGCAGAGTTCACCGGTCTCACCGGAACAGCAAAGGACTGGTTAATCAGCATTGCTTCCAGACGGGAAAATCTCTCACTCCACTTGTCATCAAGGGACTTGAGGTCATCTGAAGTGGGCTTACTGCTGTGCTTCCGTTTACTCGACCTTGGAGAGCCATCAGAACGCTTTTTCTTCTGCTTGGGTGTAGAATCAACAGGAGACTGCTTTCCTGAATTAACAGGACCCAGCAGTGAAACCTCCGATGGATCAACAAGCTTGGGAGACGTACTTGTCAAATCTTCAGATTTCTTCTGGCTAGAGCGTTCTTTCCGTTCCTTGTAGGTCGGGGTTGCTAACTGGTGGATCTGAGCAGGCGTAAACGCCTTACAGATACTACAATCCAACTTCTTCACACAGGGGTCGTCACCCACCCCCTTGTCACGACAACGCGCGCATTTCTTGTGGTTGTCGAAAAGGGCCATAACGTGCCCGCAAGAACCTCATTTCTGTCCAGGAGACGACATTATGATCAGAAACATAGTAGAAGTATACAGCACTAATCAAAAACACGAAACTGGGATGAGTTCGTTGTAAAAAACACAAAACGTATCTCTGATGAAAATTGTCTGCACACTCTTTCGCGCCAAACGAAAAAGATGCTATGACGTCAATAGGTAAACAGGAAATGAAGTACGATGCGCCACCTGGCGAATGCACACTCTGTGACCGGTCCTGCCGGTAGTATATACAGGACGTCTTTTTCTGACGTTTGGCGGGACCGGTCGCGCCGACCGGTAAAGCAATTGTCCATTGGATAGGATGTATTAACGCAATAAAAATGGAAGTTCCTCTTAATGACATCACAATAAAAGTGGCCAAATGCACAAAATATGAGATAAAAGCTTGTAATTTCTTCATATTTCTTGTTTGATCCCACTATTTTAAGTTTTCCTTCAATTACATGAGCTGACAAGTGAGACTGAGGTTTATAAATTGTCGTAACCAAAACATGGCAGTTCTGCTTATTGTTTCGCTATAAAAGTCTGCAAATGGATGAAAATATGGGGACAAAAGCCAATAATTTCTTCAGATTTGGGGTATGTTTCTAATCTTTAACTCTTTCTTGCACTATATGTGCTGACAAATGAAGTGGCGGTTGTAAAATCTCATCACACTATTTCAGTAAAATGGTCTCTATACTGAGATACCTTGCCTACCGACTCATCCCTACTTTGAAGATGGTTGATCCCCATTTGACATTGAAAGAGGGGTGAAAAGTCAAATCCATCAGCATCAAAAGTTTCCCAGCAAATGATTTCCTAGAGGTTAGTTTAATAGGCCACACTTGTATGACCAATAGTAAGCATAACTTTAAAATTTTTAAACATATTTGGCATTTACTTTTTTTTATTTAGCTACAAATGAGAAAATAGTTATTGCTTGTTTATTATATGCAATGCAGCCCCAAACTATGTGCCATCTGGTAGTTCAGGACAAAGTAGCGGAACAACATATCTTAGGAAAATTATCTAACTGCAATAGTTTTGGAGTTACAATGGCTTTACCTAACAGTAACAATTTCAAACTAGCTACTACTCAGCAATACCATGTCCAATAGGTCTGAAACTTTATTATGTGATAGCTTATCAAAAACAAGCAATCAGTGCCTGTAAACAGGCTCTGTCAGCTGACTGTGTGTTTTGAGTTTCAGAGTAAAAGTGAAAGAAGAAAAGGACCCAAAAGTTGTGCCCTACAAATTGTATTCAGTACCAAGTGTTTTATAGATAGTCAACACAACTACTGTTTCTGAAGAGTATACATCCTGTTTTAATGCAGGGTAAGTGGCAAATTTTAAAATAGTTAAGATCTATTTTTGTCTTCATACAGACTAAGCATGTTTTCTAGTCCAACAAAAAATGAATTCACATGTCATTTTATGGTGAATGGTCCATTAAGTTGTACACATACATAATCTTATACAGTTTTCACCACACTTTTGTCATGTAACATATTTTTAAAGGTAACTGACTACAGAGAATGATCAAGAAAGAATAAAATTGATTTCTGGGGGTCTTGATAATTCCATCTACATGAGAGAGGGACCGTTTAATATTTCTTGCCTTTGATACTGGGTTTACCTTGACACTGCCTTGCTATCAATTATTGTTACCAATAAATAAAACATTCATGTTTCAGTAATGACCATATACTTTGAAAGCTTTTTGATGTGTATTTGTTCTGTTCACTTTGGCAATAATTTAGCCTTATTTGCTACACTTGGAATTGGGAAGTTATGTCTACTTGAATTCTGTCGGAGATAATTGTTACCCGGTGATAATTGGTAGCAAGGCAGTACATGGGTTAGCATGAAGTGGGTCGATTTTTCAAGTGTTTTTAGTGCTGTGTAAAAAGTAGATTGGCCAGAAACATTATGTTTGGCAGACATACAGAAGAAAGTGATAGGAGCAACAAAATGCAAAAATTGGTTCATAACTTTTTCTCTCAAATGTAAATTTGTACAAAATCTCTACAAAATATCTGCACCAAACATTCATGAAGTGGGTCGATTTTTCAGTCAAAATTACTTTTCCAATATTCATACTTTGACCAAATCAATGTGTTTCTTGGATTTAATATACTTATAAGTTCACAAAAAATGTTCACCAGAAAGAAAATGGCAATAAATTCATGATAGATAGATCTGGTTTGTAAATATGCCATGGTGTAATTGCAGTCAGGATTTTCCCTCATATGAGAAGGGCAATAAAATTTATTTTTAATAATTTAAATTATTAAATATAACAGATATCAAAACATCCAAATCTGATCTTTTATAATTTAAATATGTACTGTAAAACTTTTCCAAAAATTTCATGATACAGGAATACAGCAAACTTTTATTTTGGTAGAATTTCTTGAAAAATTGACCCACTTCATGAATCAACCCACTTCATGCTAACTCATGTACTGTTACGAGCCATGGCTGACACTAACTGACACATATTTAATCTTACAAAAGGCAAGTATGTGCCTAGACCGAGTTTCTGTCCCATCGCCAATTGCTTTTTAAAAGCTGATGGACACAATGGCGAGGGACAGAGCTCACATGTACTTGTTTTCTGTGTAAATTTTGAACAGCAGACAATTTTTGCATTTACTTAATAATGCCCTTGCTATATATATATATATATATACACATATATCCAGTTTATAATGCATATATGTTGTTACACTAAGCTGATTTTGCATGCCAGAATTTTTTGTACATAACACAACAGTGGTGAAGTTTTGTTGTCATTTTTAAAATGTGTTGAAATATACACATACCAATAAGATAGGCATTAAATATTAGTGAACGGCACACACACATACCTCAAAGAAGGCAAATAACACTTTATATTAGTGGCAATATGTGTAGAAATATGCTGTTCAAAATTTACACAGAAAACAAGTACATGTGAGCTCTGTCCCTTGCCATTGTGTCCATCAGCTTTTCAAAAGCAATTGGCGACAGGACAGAAACTTGGTCTAGTATGTGCCGTGACTTCCCAGAAATAGACCACATTTGTCAGTTGTGTATTTGAAGTCAAGCTGACAAGAACTGTTGATGGTTATTTGAAGGAATTAGTGTTTTTGTTCCTATGAAGGACATTTCAAGTTGGGACCAAATTTACCACAGTACTGCTGTCGTTATAGTCTTCTCAGGGCAGGTGACTAACTTCACTGGCTGAGCAGTACAGGAGTGTACATAACTGATAAAACTGATAACTTTACATATTAGTATTACTTTACATTTTCCCACTACACTGATTTTAATTTAATTCACAGATCTATAAATTGGAGTTACTTTATGGCTACAAAATATCTTGAACAAACCAGGAAGTGAAGTTTTCCGTGGACAACATAAAGTACTAAAAACCATGAAATATTGAAAATATGGTGGCTAAGAAAACCTTTTCAATTGTAAACAAATAATAACAATACCAGTTTAAGGGGCCTCTCGGATCTGACACATCCTTATAGGCCTTAGCCATCTCATTCTTGTATTTATTAAGATCAATTCTTGCCATTTTGAGAAGTGTGTTGTGATAAACGTCATCAGAAACTGTGCAGTTTCATATGGTGCATTCGAAATATTAGAGGTCTCATAAAAACATGCTTTGATTGAACTATTCCGTTAAAATTATAAGACCCCAAACAACAGTTCCGTGCATCACATGTCAATAGTCCATATAACTCAAAATAAGTTCATATAATTTAGCATTGTATTCAGAAGCTATTTCCAACTGTTACATTGTCATAAATATATCCAAAATTTTGTGAATAAAATTATACAACTCTAAAATAACTATTTAGAAATGGAGGGAAACCATCGACGATAAATTATGATATTTTTTCTGCATACACATTTAAATAAGACACATTTTACCTCATAATACAGTAAGTTTATAGCAAGTCACCTACAATCATATAGATATAGTATTAGTTTTAGTATTAGTTACCAATTTTATTGACATTCTGTTTGGATTCACTTAAATTCAACTGATCAAACAGTTAATCTACACATTGTCTTAGCCAAGATGCTCTCTATGCTAGTAAGCCAATACTTATAACATATCAGGGTTTTACACTAGGAAATCTTCTTTTTGTGATGAACAAGTCTTTCAGTTTATTTGTGGTTTGTAAGGTAAATCTAGGAATCTTTTTTAGGATGTGTCCTTGGTGTTTGAAATTGCAAGAAAGTTTTTTGTTGTAATTATGACCATTTTGCTGCTTGGTAGATCTTGTCATAGCAAATGAAACAAAGTGAAATGGCATGAATACGCTTGATTGAGGTAGAAGTCTTCATCCAATCAGATGTGGAAGTTCTGAGCAATGAAAATTCTTGCCAGAAATCTGGCTAGTTGTGACTGTTTTTGCATCTAACAATTTTACTTGAGATTTCTTCGGAATAGAGTCTTGAATATTTTTGTCCAAGTATGATTTTTTAAATTTCCCCAGTCTTAGTCAGTTTACCAGCCCAAGTTTTGTTGGGAAGGGCGGGGCGGGGGGAGGCTGGGGACCCTGGGATATAGATTATCTTGTTTATTTGAGACTTTTATCAGACTTTGACCTGAGTTTTGGGTGGAGTAGCCAACTTTTTCAAATTTTATTCCTTAAGGTTATTTTGTCTTAACCCTGGACCTACAGGTCCAAAAACTGTATTTAGAATAATTTCATGTTCATCTTTTTTGTGAAACATCCCTAATGTGAGGTTATTGGGTGGGCACACTTTGAGAGCAGTGGATGCACCTGTTAATAACAGCTTGCATAGGTTTTAACTTCGGGGTTCAGGTGAAACTCTTTCACTGAACTAAAGATATTGTACATTTAATTCATTAATTCAACTTTCACTCATCTTCACCTGAGCTAAAGCTTCTGCTGTAGGTTTTCATTTTTTCAGAATTTATGTGTTTTAACAAATTAGTATTGTCATAACTTTCATTTTAAATTTTGGGTGATAATTGGCATCTACGGATAACCGAAAGTGGCCCCTTGTTATTTTTGGTGAACTCCTGGGGTGAGATATTGAAAGTAGGGTCTTCAGATCAGTGATATTATAATAATATGTCTTGGTCTCTCTGTATTGTGGTCATATTGTTTTGGGAAAGAGATGGGTTATCCATTCTCTGGGAGGATTATTGTGTCGCTGGTTGGTTACATATTATTTAAAATGGGGTAATCATTGGTCTCTTCTTATGAAAATATATATGATTTGGTACTTGTTATATGTGTTGGGTAGTTTATTATAATCACAATGACGGACATAAAATCCTAGGTATGTTAAATGCCCCAAGTAGTGGTTATGAATGCTCATGATGTTGGAAAGTACATCTTAATCACATTAAAGTGTATGTTAACCATTCAGATCTGTTCAAGATATTTTCAGTAGGACTGGAAAATTGTATCCACCTTTTAAATGTATTTAGTGTAATTATAGCATAGTGTAGTGCTTTTATTTGACAGCTGTGTATTGCTAGACATGTGTAATTGCTTTAGAACTTTCTTTGAATGTGCATGGATTAAATGTAGCACTGGCACTGTGAATGAGGTTCAAACCTCACTTCAGAGTGTCTCCCAAACAAACAACCTGGTACATTTTATCATTCCGGGACTTTATTTATACTGGCCCTGGTCCAAAATCCTTAAAACCACTTATGGGTGCATAATGTCACACTTATAATCTTAATAATAGCACAAGGGGTTTGTTCACATTTCTCATAATAACCTGTATTTATAATTACTGCAGTAATGCAAACATGTATATATTGTTTGTTTTTGGCTTTATACTCTGAGTGCTTTAAATTTTATATACTGTACTTACTAACTGGTGCACCTTCATTTTAATTTATAGCTAACTTCGTCAGCTGTGTTGTTCGTGTATTGGGAGCATGTTTGTGTGCAATGTAGTCCATGCTATCAGTTATTTTACATGTCTTTTTATGTTTTAATATTTTAATAAAGTTACTTTGAATTTCAATAATATTGTGTTTTCTATAAAATGTTGTTGTTATAATATTTATAATTTCACTGAGACTGTATAGTTTGGCAACTTGGGACTGTGTGATTAGCGAGTTTGAGATTTAATAACTTGACTTTCATCCTTGAAGTCATGGGTTTGAATCCAGAGTGAACTTTGTCTTGAATTTTAACATTTTGTACACTTTAATGTTGGTTTGCTTAAATTTACAGTTCTTGATATTTCTGGGTTCAGAAACAAATTCTGTTAGCAACACTTATTAAATTCTATGGAACCTTAAAATAACTTCTAATAATAGCTGTCTACATGTCAGAGTTTTATTATGTTCAGAATGGGTTAATATGACTGGAGCTTCATTATTGAAATCTTGAAAGGGTGACCAGGCTGTAGATTACCAGTCACCTATCAACCTACATCAATTACTGGGTTGTACTTCAGTCAACTAGCCTTTATGTATGACTAGTATTATGAAGTGAGAATCTGAGAATAACTGCTATGAGGATGATATACAATTAGGAAGGATTTTAAAAGGGTAATCTGTGACAGGCAGGATCATCAGATATTCACCCTCCTGGTGAGTGGCAGAGAGAGAGTCACCACATATGTACATTAGTTCCAATACCTTGGTTGGGTGGTGGTTTATTTAGTGGGTGTCCATCGCTACACATTTTGACATCATTTAGCAAATGCTTCTAATCTAGCCTATTGCTTTACAGGTGCTATTGTTTCCACAAGAGGCAAATTAATCCAATGAACTTACAAAAGACAGTGTGTAAAATGTTTTTTGGTAAACTTCCTAAAGTCAGATCTAATTTCTCCACACTACTCCAAACAAACTGTAATAAGTTTTTATTCATGTTATGTTTTACAATGAATTGCTTAAAATGATCAAATCATCACTCCAACTAATCCTGTGATTTGATCCCAACATTCTTGGAAAATAAAATATGTTGAACATTTTTGTATCCTCTTCAGAACTGCTTATGTTTCTTGACTTCTCTAATGCCCAGCCTTGATAGATATTATATAAATAATACAGATAGGTCTCAAATTTGAGTTTAAATTACAAAATTATTTAAAAAGCAGTGATAAAACAGATAAATGATTTAATTATCAAAGAATAATGTAGATTGTTAAATAACACAACTATTTTTTTAACAATGCACGTCTTCTCATAAAATTATCTCTGCAAAAAATTGTGTGAATTAAAAAAAAATGCAAAAAATCCCCCTTTAAACACCACTAAGTATTTAATTCACGGTAAAAACAAACACAAAAGCAATGATTTCACATTATAATAAAATAATACAGTTTGCAGTAATTGAAACCACCTGAAAGTTAAAACACCCTGCATGACTTACCTTGCAACAGTTCCAAGAAGTAACTTTAATAATGCAACACCAATTGTGAAAGGGGGAGTCATGATATTACCAAGGCTGAAACTGGTTCGGGGTACATACTTGAGCGGCAGAGCAAACAGAAACCACGAGCAATGCACTAGAGTGGTGCACAATTTATAAAAGTCCGGAGACAAAGCACGTGTAAAGATGGCAAGTGTAAAGAGCTACTGTGTCACTTTATTTCTGCTGAAGGACTTTCACTAGTAGAAGACACTGATGGTACAAATCCATATAATTTAATTACATAGACTTAAAAAGGTGTAATTAAAGAGTACTGTCACTATTTTTTGCCTCTGACACCAATATATGTCTAAATATGTTGCATTAAATCCAAATAAATTCAATTCAGTTCCATTTACAACAACGTTGAGTGCAGTTTTGGCCATATCTGTTAAAATTCTTTAAAAAGTTCAGTTTTGAATTTAATATCGCTACATCTCATAGAATATTTAATAAAGTGTTTCCTTATATTATAGAATTTGACTGGTTTAGTACTTTCTGACAAAGCCAACTGTAAGCTTTTGAATTGATACATGTACATTAGTAATATTTAGTCCTTATAATTTGAGTCTTTATCAAGACTGTGAAAGTTATTTAGCAGAGGAAGAAAGTGAGAAATGGAAGTATATATTCCAAGTTAAACAAGTGCACACATATTCCTTACGCTGGCTGACTTTCATCTAAATGTTTATATTAACTGAGATAGTTGTAAAACCAGAGAAAAATGAGTTGACAGCTGATAAAAAGCAGCAACATGTGAATAAATAAGATTGATGGGCTGTTTTTGCTTTTATGTAAACTAAAACTTTAAAAAAAAAAAACTTGCACCAACTTAATTCCCTCAATGTGCATTTATATGTTTATCTCCAACCTAAACAAACTTCGCTATGAACCTGTGACATCATCAATCATCATCTACGAGAAAAACAACATGTCGGGCTTTTCACAGCACTCGGGATTTTTACCTTTTAGATTGTCATTTGTGACTCTTCTACCACATATTTCTTAAAAAGAACCACAGTTTCCATTTCATTAAGTGTTTATCCACTTAACAAAGGGAAATTCACAGTTTTCATGAAAAATGCTTCCTATGACCTTTAATGTAATGATTACACATAGCCTTGCTCCAAGTAAAATTTTATGTTCAACTATTATTCCTATCCCCCAAAACAATAGAAAGTCACTTAATGACTCAAATAATTATAGATCTATTGTGATGTGCAGTGCCTTAAGTAAGCTACTAAATTATATTATACTTGAAAAATTTGAAAATGTACTTGTTACGTCTGACTCACAGTTTGGATTCAAGAAAGGTCACAGTACTACACAGTGTAGTTTTGTGGTAAATGAAGTCATACAGTATTATAAAAACAGATACTCAAATGTTTATATTACTATGCTGGATGCTTCAAAAGCTTTTGACAAAGTCAATTATGCGAAACTAAGTTATTGATAAAAATGGGCCTATATACTATATATATATATATATATATATACTATTATACTGTAGGTTCATGGTTAATCTTTACACATTACAATCTCTGAATGTAAAATGGGGTAACTGTTTTTCTCATACCTTTAAGGTCTGCAATGGTGTGAAACAGGGAGGGGTTATTTCTCCAATACTGTTTGGTATATATATTGATCAGCTGTTAAAAGTTTTAAGTAACTCTGGATTTGGTTATTATATTGGAAAGGAATTTTATGGTTGCATGGGTTATGCAGATGATATTGTAATATTAGCACCTACTCTACTTAGTACCAATAAATTGATAGAATTGGCATATAAGGTTAGCTTAGAATATAATATCATGTTCAATGTTGAGAAAACAAAGTTCATAAACATGGATAAAGATCCAAATAGAGTTAAAGATCTGCACTTTAATGATATATCTATTAGTGCATGTGAATCTGGAGAGCACCTGGGTAACTGGATTGGTAGAAACTGTAACAGTTCAAACATTGATAGAACAATAACTGAGTTTAATTGTATGGTAAATTATATTAGTTCTGCTTTTAGTTTTACACCATTTGATGTCAAATTGCAACTCTTCAATACTTATTGTATGCCTTTATATGGTTCTGTCCTTTGGGATCTTAGTAATAAAAAATGTGAGGAATTTTATACACAGTGGTGTAAACCTTTGAGAAAATTGTTGTCCCTTTCCAAGACAACAGCAAGTAATTTAATACACCATATTTGTAATTGCCATCCTATTGACAATCAATTGGTGCTTAGGTTTTTAAAATTTATGAGCATGAATTTCACATCTGATAATATAAAAGTTAGAATAAGTGGTAATCTGGCTCTGCAGGGAAGTGGCTCAGCAGCAAGTAAGACTCTGCAGTTTCTCAGCCAAAAGTTTAATGTAAAGTGTGACTCCGATCTCTATGGTAAATTTGAGAAAATTTTAAGATGCCCTCTTGTTTATCACAGTGAAAATATCATTTCAGGTCTAATTCGTGATACTCTATATTTGAGATACTATGATCACCCTTATTTTACATACCAAGAATGTAACGATATTCTTCAGTTTATGTGTTGTCAATGAGTACCTAAATTTACTCGGCATGTACTTTGCTTAATTTTCTTTTTGTACATATATGTTGCATTGTACAAACTGTATGTTCTTTTTTGCGTGTGTTTATTTGTACTGTTGCAATTTTGTACCATGAGTACGAGAAATAAATAAAATATATAAAAAATAAATAAGTGATCACTTAATTGGATTTGTCCCTATTGTTAAGGTATCACAAAAGTAGCTTTCACTGAAACAACTGACTTGATAGTGTAAAGCTGTTTGAATACTTGTTGAAAATTCATAATTACTATATATTGATATAATTATATTGCGATTTGATATTTCATCTTTTTTTCGGAATTTATAAGCTTAAATGACAAATAATGGAAAGAAATTAAATAATTTTCATGAAACATTAAACTTAAATCCCACAGAAGACAAACAATAATCCAATAGTTAACAAAGTAATAGCTAGAAAAATAGTTGAAATGGCTGGGGGCTGGAGCCCACCATTTTAAATTTCTAAGCCATTTAGAACCCTTATTTAAACCTAGTGAATGTAAATGGCGGGGTCTGCCATTTAAAATGGCCTGGGGGTCAAAACGGCAGTGAACATAGGTATTCCTAACAAAAATGTGATTTCTAGATAAGAGAGCCTTGTAGAACTCGCGCTTAAAACTTATAAATTACCACTCATATGGCTTTGACACACACATAAAATACAAAATCTTTTCCTTATTGGTACCGATTACATTGAGAGATCCACATCACCTTCAGTCTGGTTCTCTCCAAATATTACCTCATATAAGCAACATATAACCATACACTTGTTTATTAATTTATTTAATGACAATAGTATTTAATACATAATTAGTTATTCACTGTTCCTAGCTTTTGACTATAACTTTACCACTACATGATAACACTGTAACTAACTGAAACTGAAGTTGAAACTAACAAGTCCTTCAAGATTTACTTATTACTGGAACTGCACGCCATTAATGATAATATTTTCCAACAAAGATTTGGTTTCAAATACAATTTCTTTGAATAGGGTGCTGTAAATTTGGGGCTGGACATCACAAAATGTCTTCATTGGTGGGATTTAGAAAGAAAATCCAAAGGATCATGAAGCTTGGCACAGCATGGGTGGAAAGTCTTTTCACGCCACTGTACTGCCTGCATATTTAGCCCCACACTAGTTACCTCCGCGAAGGAGGTTATGTTTTCGCCTGGGTTTGTATGTCCGTCTGTTTGTTTGTGAACAAGATAACTCAAAAACTTATGGACGTATTTTGATAAAATTTTCAGGATATGTCTGAAATGGTAAAAGGAAGAAGTGATTAGATTTTGGGAGCGATCCGGATCATCTGGATCTTCTGGATCCATGAAATGTAATTTTTAAAGACAGATAACTCAAAAGTTTTGGAACGGATTTTGGTGAAATTTTCAGGATATGTCCTAAATGGGACAAGGAACATTTGCTTAGATTTTGGGAGTGATCTGGATCACTGTCTGGAGCCATGAAAAATAAATTGGGAGTAATCCGGATCACTATCAGCAAAAATATGAAATAGAGGGGAAAAAAGCAATATCAGTGCTTATGGTAGGTTTTGAAAGTCCAGGAATTGAGCTCCAATGGCAGAGGTTTGCGCTGTCCAAGTGCTCTTGTTTCATTTGCTTTCACATGATCATGGTACCTCTTCAGTTGGAGGAATACGTGTTCTATAGCCACCACTCGCAAGGTTTACAGTATACTTCTATTAGTCAGTTGACTTTGAATTATGATGACATTTCAGACAAAATTTTCAATTTTTTTCATTAGCAATCATTTCAATACAGAAAACTATCTCAGAAACCATTGTCTATAAGCCACAGTATATACGTTACGCCCAATCCATGAAATTGCCCATTTCGTGAAATAGGCAAGAATTTTGCCCATTTCATGAAATAGCCAACTGACTTGCCTATTTCGTGAAATGGGCAATTTATTCAATTGTGGCTTGCCCATTTCATGAAATAGGCAATGTTATGCATGGAATTATAAATTTCATGCATAGATGAGGAAAAATTTTGTATCACTTTTGAAAAACATGCTTTTGTATACTTTATTAACAGAAAGTTTACAGATATGTAGGAAATATTGAAACTATGTTACTTCAATAAATTAAAGTGTAAAGAAAGGTAAATAAATAGTGTTTATTTCTGTATTAATTGTTTCAAATATGTTATATCTTTGTTGGTACATTAATACAACTAAAATATTCAGAAAACTAAGTAGTACAATCAGAATTTCTACTTTATAACAGTTGACTATTTCCAGGGTGAAAATTTACATAATGTCATAAAATACATAAAATAGTACATCCCACCCCCACCCCAAGGGGGTGGACATAAATATCTAAAATGAAAGGATATATGATCAAATTTATATTAATTTCTCTTAGATGTTCTAAGTATAGAAAAGATTAAATGTTAACAGAAATGGCCTCTTTTTGTAAGATTAGCATTTATGTTTTGTGGGGTTAAAATGTAACTTTGTAGCCATTATACCCTCTGCAAGCACTGAACCTGAGGTGTGATTGCAATTGGGTGCTGTAGCTGAAAAGGCTTAGCTGGCTTTTTGATCATACTTGTGATCTGTTTTCATAAAATCTGTACAAAGGAGTTTTACACAATAGTCACATTCATGACCTCTGCCATAAGTTACCTGAGTAGTCAAGGTGGGTTAAGGCACTTAACAAATCCTGTGACAATATGTCTATATACCAAACATTGAATTGTACATCATAAACGCAGAAGACACTGTTCTAATACTGTTCACAGATAATAAAAATGTGTGTTTTAATATCTAGTTGATGTTTGAGTTTAATAATTAATCCTAATTAATCTTTCACGAAATGGGCAAGCGAATACTAGAAAAATTGCCTATTTCATGAAATGGGCAAGTCACTTGCCTATTTCACGAAATGGGCAAAATTCTTGCCTATTTCATGAAATGGGCAATTTCACAGATTGGGCATAACATATACACCACTTTACATGAATTCATACGCAAACAAGAAAAGTTCTCTCCACGACATGTTTTCTTCTCTCCAAATTTTGAGTATTTTTTTCTTTTTTAGCAATATTAATGCAAAAGTAGTTCCAAATAGACCTTTTTTCACACTTACAACTCCTTGGGGTTTCAATGAGCCGATTTTCTACTTACATATTTTACAAATAAAGCCAAAAATATACAGAAACATGTTCAATGACGTATTAAAGTAAACAAGACCAAAAAGGGGTTTTGGTCTACTAGTGCAAGCTCCAAAGCCATGAAAGACATGAGTAGTGCACTGAGGCGGTAACCTATCCAAGTACTAATGGAGCCCATTGCTGCTAACTGCAGTGATGAGACAGGTACTCATCATGCTATGCCACAATTCATGAAAGTCTGTAGACAAAAAGAGAGAGAGAGAGAGAGAGAAAAGGGTGATCTCTAGGAGCGTGAGTCTCGCTAGAGCTCACCACTTAAAAGGAAAGATACAATAAACCCTTGAAACAATGCAGACTTTTGATTTGCATCAAAGTTTCAGTTATATCCAAGCCACCTGAATTGAAACTACGATCGCTGTAATTATTGAAATGTTTCTGTAGTTCATCTTAATTACAATGCATAAATCACATCATTCTTTGACGAGAGACTGGCTTCTCACTATGTTCATCATACCACCGACCTGCAGTTGAACCAGTGAGATACTAGTTATTTTGACCCATTTCACCATATTGAAGATCAATTCAACTCATTCACTCGAGTGAAATACTTTTAATTTATAAGTAAAATTCATTCAGTTGCGTCAATGACTGCATACAACTCACTGGAAATACAGTGACTAGTGACTAATTAATCAAAAGAAATGGTGGCAACCACTAATAAATACTAGTCTTTCATTCCGGCAATACATCTTTGGGTGGCATTGTGGTGGAACAATGGTTCTGTATTGATTTCAATTTATCCAAAATACAAAGATCAATTTCAGTTAATAAAAATAAATGAAGTAATGCTCCAACTGTAGTTGAATTTATGGGTAAGACTCACCTATGGCTGTGTATCAGTTTATCTGTATTACATGTCTTGGTCTTGTGACTGTACTTTTGGTTGGTGTATATCTCGAATATTTTTTCGAGAATAAGACTGGTCTGTATGTAAAGGAATTCTCTGCACTGGATGATCTACTTACAAGACGTTTAACTGTGTCTCAAAGAGAGGAATCAACAACATATGATGGTCTATACAATGGTAAAATTTTATTTATAAATCCTTACTGCAGTAATTTGGAAAAAAGTGAAACACAAATGGTGTATTTGAGCTTGTTTTGTGTATTTTGAGATGAATTTTAAAGTAGGCAGATATAAAAATCGTGCCTTATAAATATATTGCAGGGCCGGATCCAGCTTTAAATTAGGGTGGTGTGTGTGGGTGGTGTGGCATGCGCCATCCAGTGCAAGATATTTAACTTTTAAATCTGTGTCCATTGCTTTGGGGTCACTGTCGAACCCATAATATTTTTCAAGAGTGGGGGTGGGGGTGGGGGGTGGTTGGGGGCTTCAAACCCCAGAACCCTCACTCTGGATCCGCTTGTGCATTGTACATAACAATGGCTCGCCAACCTTTCACGGTGCTAAAAAGGAACTAAAAGAAACAGGAACACTTGGGGAGTTCATGTCAAGGCATGTATGATGTTTCAAAAATGGGTCAACAATAGGTAAATGGAAAATCTGGGTCTTTAATTTTTGTTAGTATCTAAACGGTGTTCTGGATCACTTTCAAAATTTAATTGGACTTAATTGGACCAAGGTCTATCTTCTCGTTTTTATGAAGATCTGACCAATATTATTTGAGTAATCCTGCCATAAATTTGAAGTAATTTGCACGAAGTGAACAAAGTATCTGTTGTATCATTATCTGCCAAAGTTTTATTTATAGATCTTTACTTGGATTTTATAAAAAAACAATATGGATGAAAACAGCATTTTAGTTCCATCCAAATGCACCAAAGTAATGAAAGTAATGAGGAATAATAACTGGTCAGAGAGGTAAAAAGAAGTTATCACTGCACAATGCACTGAAAAATTCAATGTTATTCATGAATCTGTTGGCTCCTCTGTCTCTGTAGTAGCTGATTAAAAGATCTGACTTGATCCAAAAGTTAATCCATGAAAGTACATCAGAAAATCAAATGTTTCGTGAATACCAATCTTAGTGGATCAGAAAATCTGATCAAACATTGATCATTTCTACTCAAATTTGATCTGGTCTTCACTGATCTTAGTTTGTGAATACTGCCCTAGTAGGACATATTTGATAATTGACACATTCTCCACATCCATTATAATCTTCACCAGAAGGTTATGTTTTGGGTACATTTGTTTGTCTGTTTGTCCTTGTCATTTTAACTCCAGAAATGATAACCAGATCTCTCTGAAAATTTTCATGTGGGTAGGGTCTCTCCAAAGGCAAAAGTGATTCAATTTTTGGAAAGATCTTGATCATATTCTAGATACAAACTAAAAGAATTGTCAATGGTCGCTTTTTCAATGTATTTTCAATTACTATTGTTTTTATGGATGACATCACCCCACATTTATTGAGCAGATTTTCATGAATTAATTTTTTATGTGTGTATGGCCTGGACAAACAAAGACATGATTACATTTTGGGAAAGATACGGATCATATTCTGCAAACAAACAAAAAAAATCCCGAATTTTTGTGAATACCTCCAGTGGAGGTTTGTGAAAAACGAGTGCATTCTAGTATGGGTGTATTAAATACAGTCAGACCTTTCCAATTGTAAAAACCAACAGATACTCTTTAATCAAAGCGTGTGTTGGTTTGAATGCCAGGCTTTCTTGGCTAGGCGTTTCTTGTGAGAGTTTCATATTTATATATATACCTGTAGTCTAATGTGGTATCATTACTGCTGCTTAATATGTATACTGTATTGTTTTGCTAAATGTATATCCTCGACTGTAGATAAACTGGAAAAATAAAAACGTTTTTTTAAAATCATTTTAGAATTGTTTTCGCATTTTATGAGGAAATATTATCACTGATGGTGATTTCAATACCCACATATATATTCTTATTCTAATTGGACTTTTATAGCACTTAATCTCCCCTATTCAAAGGGGACTCTAAGGCGCACTAAAACCAAAAGAGTCAACCAATATCAGTGTCCAGAGGCAGAAAAAATGCCAAGCACCACAGAGAATGCCAGGGGTGAGTAAGACTAAGGTGGGTATGTCTTGGTGTACAGGTAGGTTTTGAGCTGCTTTCTGAAAGAGGCTAGGGCTAAGACGCACAAATCTCATCAGAAAGAGCATTCCAATGAGTGTTGCATTAAAAGCAAAACTACAACTGCTGACAGATTTATAGATAGAGGGTTGGAACTTTGGAACTACAAAGAAATTACCACCACTCTGACTGTACCTGGTACTGTAGGAACTGCTGTAGGAAGAGATATATGGAGAAAAATACTTGTGAAAACCAGTGTGAAGAAACTTGTAAATAAGGGTGGCTGTTATTAAAACTGAGCGATGTTCAACAGGAAGCCAATGCAATTTCTTGAGCACAGAAGTTATACTAGCATATCTACTGGTATTTGATACAATTCTATCTCGTACACAGACTATGCAACAAAGCAATTACATGAGATGCAGGCCTGCTTATCACTCAGTTCAAGGAATGCTGTTGCTCAGTGTAGACTTTATGTTTTATATCTAGTGTGTATGTGGTTTTGTATTTTAAATCAGAGGATTGTTTTGTTCTAGTGTTGATTTCCAGGAATTTAGATAAAAGGATATTGTACTAAAATCATTTCACCAAGAATTGGACAAAATTAATTGAAGTTATTATTTGAGCTGAAAGTCTGATACAGTACAAATAAAGTATTACAAATAAAGTACAAAAAACTATGGAGTCTAGTGACATGAAAGGACAATCACTGCGTCTGCCCAATGTGAGATTCCTGAACCTTCTGCTCTCGGAAACATCCGAGAAAATATGTCTGCAATGCTAAAAGTTATGCTGAAAATGTAGACATCCATGGGGTTGAAATGGGCTGAAATTTCTTCTGCCTCTGAGTCTAAAAATTGAAGAACCCCCACCTAAAGTGTGTAAATGTGAATTTTTGTGGGCAAGGAGCTAAACCATTAGCAAAGCATGGTCTCTCTCCACTGAAATTTTAAGTACTTTTGATGTGTTTCTTTAATAGGAACTTTGTAATATGTATCCTTTAAGTCAATAGATGCCATGTAACAATGTGGTCTGACCATGGCTACTGCTGTCCTTAAAGTATCCATTTTGAAGTGATGATATTGTAAATACTGGTTAAAGGGTTTCAGGTTCAAAATCATCCTGTATTTCCAATCTTGTTTTGGTCTAATAAAAATGTTAGACAAGAAATCACCCTTTTCACGAGCACACTGGGTAAGAACTCCCATTTGCAGAAGTTTCTCAATTTCACCATCAAGAACCTCAGCTTCCTTGTCACTAAAAGGAAATACCCTAGGTAACCGTAGTTGTCTTGGTATATCAGAAAATTCTAAACTTTTCCCTCTAACAATGTTTAAAATTTCATGATCAGATGTTAGGGAAGCCCACTGTTGATGATATTTACCAATATTTCCTGCTGTAAACCCCTGAATATCAACATTGGACTCAGTAATAATGTCAGTCACAAATGATTCAAATGGTAAATGCTTAAAAGTACTCACTGCATTTTTGGTGGGGCTCACATTCAGTACTTTCTCTGGTTTTTGTCCATGTACTGTTTCCCTTTGTTCTTGTGATCCCAGCAATTTTTTCCCTCCAGTTTTTTGCTTGATTGTAGCTCTGGCACTTAACTAGAGTGGAAATTAGATTCAGATGTATTTGAACAAATTACTGGAGTATTGTCTAAGTTTTCCTTCAAGTGTGATATTGATCTTTTTGCATCAAGATTGAATTTTCAAATTTTTCCCTATCTCAGTTATAAGCCTGATTCTGATGCATATACATAATTTCCAATTATAGCTGCACTACTTTGGATGCACTGTAAGTTCCAAAGATTGAACTTAGAGAGACTCCTGAAAAGTGAGTTGCAGTATTCCAACCGACTACTAACAGGAGCATTGGTCACAAGTACAAAAACATCTTTTGCAGACATTCTGAACATGTTTGGACAAAGAAAAATCAGAATCGAATCATACTCCCAAATTCTTGACTGACTGAGGGGACTACACAAGATGGTAGTTGGGAAATATGCTTTCAACTTATCCCTCTGTATTTTTTAACCAAATACAATGATCTCAGTCTTATCTGGATTCAGTTTGAGCTTACTAGTTGACATCCACTCTTTTAAACCATCTAGGCACCTGTTCAGCTGTTCAAAGGCAGCAGATGAATTCTTCTGGGATAGATGGACATACACCTGCGTATCAACTGCATAAATATCCCAGTAAGCATAAAAAGGGTGGATTCATTGACATCTTTCAAAGCCCTTGCAGTTGTGACACCCTTACGCTTATTTAGTAATTGATCCGTGTGAACATTGTTTTTATTATTGCAGCAGTGTCATAACATTTTTTTTCCCCATAAATCTGTACAGACAGTTAACTACAATAGTAAACAAAATTAGATATATGCAAGCAACAGATGTATCTGAAAACAAATTAACAAGAAAAAAAAAAGCATCTACAGTATATTACGGTACGAGTATTATTTCATACAGCTTGATTTGACAGTTTTGATGTCAATGTTAGGGACTAAGTTATGCAAACACATGTATACACTGGAAAGTAGGGGTGCGACTGAACAGTCGACACTCGCCGAGCGAGGCGAATTTCACGAAAATTCGACCCCAATTCTTAGGATCGACTACTCGTGTGCATAAAACAACCTATAGAACCGGTTACGTTTTTTAGTCAATAAAACATAAATAACATACCTTACTTTCATTAAATCGCATAATCCACCATTTGTAACATAATATTATTGATATTATGTGCTGACAATAGCTAATTCAAGCGATTCAAAGCTTTTATCTTTATATTTTTTTCGTTTACGGGAGCCGCCATATTGGATGTCGTTTCCTGTTATGGTGGATACTAAATGTCGCGAGGGCTCGATGTCGAGTCGAGTTTTTATCTGCGAGCAATCGACCCGAATTATTTGTACACGTCACACCCCTACTGGAAAGCACAATATAAGTTTTGAGCAGAAGGTTATACAGTACTAACTCAATGAGGTATATACTGGTTGCCATTTTAACCAATTTTTTTCAAAAACTTCTACAGAATTTGACAGTGTTGCGAGATATTGGAGTTCCTCAAAGCTTTGGTTTAGTTTATATTGGAGGCCATGCACAGTTAAAGGGCTATTAGATTTAGCTGTGTTAAATATATACTTTTTTTAAATTAGCAGCAAGTTATTAAGTGGTTCTGAATTTTGGTCATTGATCAATGAGCCAAATATAATAGTAAAATCTGTAAACTTTATGTTCTAATTTATCTTATCAGAAACATGTTTGGCAAGGCTGTTCCAGAATCTTTGTACATAAGAGCAATCTACAAACATGTGTAAAATAGTTTCAGGAGATGTGTGACATCTTGGACAATTTTCAGAATCAGAAATTCCTACTTTTTGAAGGTAATACTTTGTCCCCAGAATCCTGTATATAATTCTCAGTTGGAACCAAATTAAAACATTATCAGGTGTGGTATGATGGCAAACTTTAAATATTCTATTCCAACTTCCTTCATCAATAACTAAATTGAAGTCATGATTCCATTTTTCCTTCATGCTATGCTCATTCTTCAGGCTGCATTGAGCATAATTGTAAAAATCTTTTGCCCCCTTATTGGACTTAAAAATTATTTTTATATGATATGGAATAACAGGTCTCAAGATAGGCTCATTTAAAAAATTACTGTTTTTCATAAAATTTAAGGTGTCCATCTTAATCTTCAAGTATCTTAAGAAATTAATGTCTTCAATGTTATACAGTATTTGTAAATTTCTGATAGACATGAAATTACCATGTTCATCAACAACATCTGATACTAGGTGAATACCTTTATTGAACCAATCAGGTATAAATAGTGGATCTTCTGAAATTTTTTGGTTATACCATAAAGGAGAAGTAAGAATGTGCTGATTTTTTAAAAGTCTTTGTTTTTTTAAAATACTGTGCGTTGATTCAAAAACATCAGCCCAGAAATTGTTTGTTGTCATATTCTTTGCTTTGATAAAATGCTCTGGGCCTAAGAGTATGAAATTATTAATGGTGTTATTCATAATAAGTTCAAACAATTTAGACCAAGGTGCTTCTGGTCTGAGAATAAGCCGTCGGAACCAAGTTGTTTTCAGTGCTTTTAAGAAGATTGTAAAGTTAAACATGTTTAATCACCTTTTACTTTACTCAGCGTTATGATATTTTTACTAATTTTACTTGGTTTATCCGACCATAAAAAGCCATAAAATAGCTCCTCTATCTGTTTTACTGTTTGAGGCTTTGGGTTAGGTAGACTTATAAGCAAATGATTTATTTTGGATAAGAGTAAGGTTTTTATTACAGTAATTTTTCCTAGTGGTGTAAGTTGTCTTTTCTCCCAGTTATTTATCATCCTTTTAATTTCCAAGATTTTGGGATTGAAATTTAAACTAACTATGTTATCCAGGTGAACAGAAAACTTTAATCCTAAAATTTCAAATTCTTGAAGTCCCCACTGAAGTCCTGTATTTAGTAATTTTTCTCTTGAATATCTCTTCCTACCTATCCAGATTATTTTTGTCTTGTCTTTATTCATTTTTAAGCCTGACATAGTTCCAAAAATTTCCAAAGTGTTAAGAGCTGCTAATATTGAAGACTGTGACCCATCTAAAAATAAGGTCATATCGTCTGCATATTGCGTAACTTTAAACTCTGTTCCTTTGATAAAAATGCCCTTTATATCTGGGTTATGAAGAATTAGAACTGTTAATATCTGACCACCAATAATGTACAAATAAGGAGAAATTGGGTCGCCCTGCCTGCAGCCTCGGCCGATTTGAATTGAGTTGGATGCATATCCACTCTGTATAACTCTTGCTGTAACTTCATTATTAAGCAGTTTGATCCATTTTATATAACTCTCACCAAATCCAAGGAACGACAAGGTATTGTAAATAAAATTCCACGATATAGAATCGAAAGCCTTTTGGAAATCAATGACCATGAGTTGTCCAGTTATATTCGCTTTTTCTGTGAAATCCATAATATCGTACACCAGCCTAGTACTTTCACCAATGTATCTACCAGATATAAAACCATTTTGAGAACTATCTATAAGGTAATTTAAATGTGGCTTCAAGCGATTTGCCAAGGAACTTGATACAATCTTATATATAACAGACAGCATAGACAGAGGTCTCCAGTTCTTAATAAGTTCTCTGGCTTTATCCTTTTTTGGCAAGCATGTTATAACACACTGCCTCAAAGAAGCGGGTAACAGACCACTCTCAAAACTGAAGTTAACAGAAGCGCAGATCCAAAACTTGAGGTCCTTCCAAAATACTTTCACAAATTCGGCTGGAAAACCATCCACACCAGGAGTTTTATTATTTTTCATATCTTTTAAAGCAGCCCCAAGCTCTGAAACAGTTAATGGTTTTTCAAGATAGGCAGATTCAATTTTTGTAAGTTTTCGTATTGGAATATCACTTATTAACTTTTCCAAATTTATGTCAGTGAGTTGATTGTCAAAGGATTTAAATAGGTTAGAATAATAATTTGCAACTTCTTGCAAAATTCTTTGCTGGTCTATGCAGATACTACCATCTTTCAAAATTAACTTTTTTATAGTTTTTTTAATATAATTTTGGTGTTCAAGTGAGCAAAAATATTTACTCGGTTTCTCCCCTTCTTTTAGCCATTGAACTCGTGACCTTACTTGATGACCTTGCATTCGACTTTCCCTGATATTTAATAGTTCAGTTTTTTTTTCTTCTAGAAGAGTGATATTCAATGCATTACAACTTTCCTCTAATGACTGTATTTCTTTTTGCAAATTTGACTCAATTTCAGTTTCTTTTTTCTTTTTTATAGTTGCATATTTAATAGTCTCTCCTCTGATTCGAAGTAACAACATTTCTAAGAAACAGTTGTAATTAATTGTTAAGTGTATAGAATCATCAGATAAAGATTCAAAAGTGTCTAAATTGTACAGGGGAACTGCATATTTGCGTTTTTCGTCTTTTATCCAAGTTCTGACAAGGGACAGGTAGTCCTTGTCTTTTAATAACATGGTGTTAAATTTCCACAAGCCAGGGCCACGAGTGAAATTACTAACCAACAAAGACATCATCAACAGGGAGTGGTCGGTACGATAGCCAGCTTTTATATCAATATTACTTATTATATCCGTTAGGCTCGAAGAAACAATGAAATAGTCAAGTCTAGCTTGCTTGATAGGATTTTTTTTGCGCCATGTGTATTGTTTACGACTTGGATAAAAATATCTATAAGCATCTGTTAAGGAACACTCATTAATCATGTTTTTTAAAGCATTTTGTGCTCTTGGATTATTCAAGTGTAGATAGTTAAAGTTATCTAATGCTGGGTTTAAAGTAACATTTAAATCTCCACATAAGATGACATAGTCTTGGTCAGATTTATTGATCATGTCCGTGACACAATGGAAAAAATTTGGCTCATCATGATTTGGCCCATATGCATTTATTAATAATACAGACATATGATATATCTGGAGCTTAAGACATACCATATTTCCATCAGTATCTGTTTTAGTTTCGATGATGTGATACTCAAAAGTATTATTAATCAAAATAGCAACACCCCTTGAGTTAGTACTGATTCCACTTTGATAGATTTCACCTTTCCATAGTGTTCTTGTTAAGTTAATATCATTTCCAACTAGATGTGTGTCTTGCAAGCAAATTATATCTGCACAAGTTAACTTCAAGTAATTAATATCTTTTTGTTTGGTCATGTTTCTTAGCCCTTGACAGTTCATGGAAATTATTTTGACTGTTTGACCTAATTTTGTAGTCATTTAATCAGAAAAGTTCCAACTGGTAAGCATAAATACATATACACATGTATATATATATATATACAATTTCAACTAACAGTACCATTACTTGAAATCTAATACCGACCAAACTGTCAAATATGAAACATATGAAATACAATTAATTATCTCATACAAACAAATAAACAGTTCTGCTGCATTTCTCTGATATGCTTTTGGATGTAACAGATATTGGGAAGGAAAAAAGAAAAACATTGTAAACATATTAAAAACAATAATAGGAATTGGGAGAAAAAGAAGGAAAAAAAAGATTTATAAGCCAAAACAGGAACTGAACCAAAAAAAAAAAACTTTTTGAACAAGTGAAAACAGATAAGCCAAACGGACAAAAAAAAAAAAAAAAAAAAGGTATATGAAACATGGTGGTTAAGCAATATGGAAAATAATCTTTGGTATGTGACATGTTCACAAAATATGATTTATACATTTCTCATGGGGTAAATTACTACCTAGGTTCGTAAATCTCAGAATACTGAGAGAGCTTACTAGCACATCATACTGGCCTTTTTAAATTAAAGTTATTATTCATAATTTGGTAATCAAAGTAATCACAATTACAAAGTAACCAAAAGAAACAAGAGTTTAGTCAATTGTCCAACAAAAACTGAAGCTAGTAAAGACAAGTCTGGTGTCATAACATTTTGGCTGCATTCCAGGGAGCTTATTTTGAAACTTTTCAATTCAAATTAGATTTTACTATTTTGGAGGACGTATGAGGAATTCTGTGTGATACAGATAGAACTATTCATGAATTTAGTTTTCTTACTTTGTATGGCAAATGGTATGCACATTGTTTTTGCAAATGGCACAAAGAGGAAGTATGTTTTGTACATGTCAAACAGCTTTTAAAGCCAAGATTGTTTTAGAATTAATATTGTTGAGTTTAAATTTTAATTATAATAAGGAACCGAACCGAAGATAGTAAATTAGAACACCTACATATCTGCTGATAAAATCGATAATGTTCATGTTGCATCCTGATTTGCAATGCATGTATTTAACAGAAAGCATACTTTCCAACCTTTGAAATTGACCAAAAATGTGTAAAACAAAAAGAATGTATGCTTATTAAGTGACCCCCACTGTGTTGAAACTGTGACCCTGACTGTGCCAGGTTTATGTGTCAGATACAGATAGCTGAAGGCCACAGTGGCAGGCTGAAAACTCATGACTTGTCTTAAATAAAAAAAATTATTGTATGACAAAGAAGACTGGCCTTTTGACCCGGTCTTATCAGCCATGAATCATAAGGATCACTTGTGATACTAAGCTCAAGCACTCTTGGAAAAACAGCTGACTCTGACTAATAATATTCTCTAATACCCCTTTCACAATACAAGCGGTATCATCTGTGTTAACACATCCGTATGCGACATTGTGAGTCAGTGGCGAACCATCCATTATCTTGCGTGTTCTACGCAAGTTTTTGAAAAGTTTCAAATTTCCTCTGATTTCGGTACCGTGAGCATGTGCAGCCAATTTTGCACATGTGCATATGAATTTCTTACTATGGTAAACGAAGGTGTGGTCCACAGTGTACATAAGTTTGTGATTTGGTTGTCTTTCGGTGTAATACGGTAACATAAGCCGAGTCAAGGTATTGGTTGTTTCGCCATATGTTCTTCTTACAGCTACTGAAGGTGAGTTGAGGCTAATGGAGGTTGCTTCTCGTGACCAACGTTTGTAGTACTGTCATCCTATTGTCATCCTACTGTTACTGATGGTTAAAAAACTGTGTCCAGTCAGTGGTCGTCCACCTGTAGTGTGAACAACTTGGACGAAATGGGACAACCTGGGGGAGGTTCCTCTGCTGAGAAAAACTTTTAACTGCTTGATGTACCGCCAGTAGTGTGAAAGGGGCGTCAGGATAAAACATTCGGCTTCAATTTGAAAAGAAGACTTATGTTGTAATGACTACAGTTTACAAAAGAGGTTGCCAAAATATCAGGCATTAAGTAGCTATGTGCTTAGAACTAGCGGATTATAAGACACACCATCCAAGTTGTAATACGCAGATCAGAAAGTCATGAAACATAAGAGGGTCGTCACCAAGTGGATCATCTGTAAGATCAGTTGTAGCGTACACAAGGTTGGTCATAAACAAAGATTGATACCAATTCTCAGAAATACAAAAAGAATTTTCGATGGAATTACCTTCCCAACACTCACCATGATGTTCACCTACTTTTTGATGACCTGTCTCATGCCATAATTTCAGAGCTACAGCTGTATTCCACAGCTAACAGAGTTACAGCTGCTTTTGATATTTTTTTGCCAATGAGTAAAACATTTGTTCCTTTAATATTATTGAATATAGAGGGTTTTTATTAAATACATCATTCACCTACTTCTCGATGATCTGTGTCATGGCGAAGTTTCAGAGCAATAGCTCCATAGCTAACTGCTTAATAGCTACTTTGATAGTTCACCATTAAGTAAAAAGCTTACAACTGGAAAGGTATTGAACTAAAACATTTTGGTAAAATACATTAGCCAACTTATTTTTGATATTCTGTGTCACTGCAAATTTTCAAAGCTAAAGCCACATAGCTAAATAAGTAACAAATACTTTTACATTTTCCCCTTAAATAAATAACTTGTAACTTCAATACTATTGAATTTATAGGAATTCTGTAAAATACATAGTTAACCTACTTTGTGATACACAACATCATGGGCACTTTTCAGAGATGTAGGTCCATCATTGAATAAATCACTTGTTTTACAGCCTCCTTTGGATATTTTCTCTAGTTTTTGTTCATGGTATACGGATATGACATGAATATTGTTGTATCAATATATTTAAATAAGATTGCACAAAATAATTCTTTGGGAGTGAAACTTAATATTTTTATATCATTTAGTACTTGAACGCAACGGGAGATCACACCTCTGTGGTGATTTTATTACACATAAAGTATAGCAACATATACAGGGTTAATTAAGTGCTCTCCAATCACTTAATTTCATCTCAGTGATCTGAAGGTTGACTAGTGTTGAGATATTAATGTGTGTAATGAATATAATAAATTTAATAGAGATATCTTAAACACTACTTCAGAAAAATAGATAAAAAATGAGCACATATAAGTGAGTAAGACATTTTAATTATGTGACCTTGAGAAAGATCAAACGTCAAGTTCATACATTAGAAAAAAATGCCCATATCAAGTGAATATACATGTCAAAAATCATTTGCATATGATTAATATAAAAGTGAGATATTAAAGGAAAAAACTAGGTTTCCGTACTGCATTCTTGGCAAGTACATGTAATATATTTATCCCCTCTATTGCATAAGTATTACAATGAAATAGTTGAAAGTTGGGCAACATAATCTACATGAATAAGTAGCTATGCATCTTATGAAAAAGCTCAACACCTATATAAGTTTAAACGTTGTGAAAAATGGGATAAAAATTAGGGCTATTTTATATAAACAGGTAATCAATCATTGGTCAATAAGTCATTCAGGACCCCACTGATTATTAAATCAACTGAACTCGGTATATGAATGTTAAATATGTATGCCAAATAAGTAGATGCAACGCTTAAGGCAGTTTTTGAGAAAAAGTTGTGACAAGCAAGTGTAAAGAAGAAAGATGTGTCCTTCAGAAAGGTCAATGGTCAAGTTTATGTAACTAAAAAAAAATCTAGAATATTCAAAGAAAGTACGTGCAAAATTAATTCCGTGCTGTTTATTTAATTTTATAGAGGAGATATTAAGTAGGAGAGCATAATAAGGTGGTGCTGAGAAAACCATACCCTGAAACTACTAAGTGCCCTTGTCAGGGGAAGGCTTCATAAACTGCTCGGGAAAGAGCTAAGAATCCACAACTTACCTGTCAAAGGTTCTGGCCTTGACTCAAACTTGAGTTGTCAGAGGAAGAAAGCGAGTGTTTTTGTAACATATGAATTATATTATGAAATCGTTAGCACCATATCTCAAAGTGTGTTAAATATTTGCTATCTGGTAATGTCTTCCATGTTTATTTTCAGATTTGCTGTTATGTCAAGAAAAAAGATTAAAGAACCTAAGATATCAGTGTATGAAACATGGATTATACTCCAATCTTAGTAAGATGGGATTTGAAGAGTTCAGACGTGCAGTTGAGAAATATATTGTGGATGACGCGCATGGAGTTGTACTGAAAGCAATACCCAAAACTGGCTGTTCTTCCTGGAAAACAATACTCATACAAAATCAAATTGGAAACGGAAGTGACTCTATGGAGATCAATCCACATCATTGGAAAGACATCGCAACCATATACAACTTAAAACTTTTGTCAAACATGAAGCAAAGGTTTGCTATAAATACCTTAAATAAATACTATACTATATTAACCGTGCGTCACCCCCTTGACCGTATTGAATCAGGTTACAGAGACAAATTTATACGCAAATTTAACTTAACAACAAATATTGTGGATGGATTTGAAAGTTTTCTGCACAATATTTTTGATCATAAGTATGAACGGCCCATGGATGTGCACTTTAGACCCTATTCCTGGCACACACAGCCCTGCGCAATACCCATTGAGTGAGTATCCCTTCTTTTACTGTTTAGTTTACTTTTCAGTTTAATCTTTTTATGAGTGTGTTTGCATATGTTAAGATATTGCAATTAAAATGTCTATCAAATTTTGGTGAAGGGGTTATATTTGTACGTATAATGCATATAATTCCAAAAGTATATGTCATCGGATCTTGGCCATATATTTATAAAATGTGTGTGTGTGTGTGTGTGGGGGGGGGGGGGGGGGGGGGGGGCTAACCGTGACTCGGGCCTCTCCTTAAAGATGGTCATAAAATCCGGAATGGCAATATCCACATAAATACCTCACAATCCATTCATCAGATCTGGGTTGAATTTTCACATCATGCTTTTGTCCACCTCAAAGTTGATGCCGATCCTTATCAACTATCCTATTCCTATTGAGGTGTGTTTTTCCCCTAGCACTACCCATGTGATAGAGCTTAATTGTGTTTTCTAAGGCACTGCTTATTAATTTTGATGTGAGTAATTTATGTAGCATCAAACTGATAAGAACACTCCCATGAGCTTTTGATTGTCCAAAAAGTAGTTATATAAAAGCTACTATAAAAGCTACTACAAAGTCAGGATACATAGCAGAATTCTATTCTGCAGAAACGCAGTATGTCTCTCTATTGTGTCAACATATTTATTTCTATTAAATCTATATTTTTACCAGTTTAAAACAATACCTGAATACAATGGCTGGTATTTGTCTATTCTAGTGTACAGCTTTGCAGGCGCAATATCTCCCCCACACAAGGGAACTTAGAGAATTTTGCAAACGAAATAGCCCTGGGACTTTCTTGGTCCATAAGCTGTGTGGGGTGGTACGTTTGCTGTGAGTTTTTGAATATTTGTTTAGCTTTTGCGTTAAAATACTATTGTGTACTGAGATACAACTTATATGCTGTTGGCACAATAATAAGCTATTTTCGTCTGTCTCTCATAGCATTTCAATATTTTAGCTTCATCGCCAAAACAGAAACGGCCGCAATAGAAATGGACTACATCATCAACACCAAACTTTCAGGAATTGGGCAAGCCATACTGAGAAATAATGTGTCAGTAAACTTTGGAAATCCTGAGGAAACAATCGACGGTGGTAGGATACTTACCTTGTTTAGTGCTTTAAGTGATCCACAGAAATACATTGAAACACTCATGGACAAGTATGGATTGGATATGAAACTGTTTGGCTATAGCTACAAGATCAAAGATGGAAAAGTTATAGCTTTATGTGATCATTATGATCGACATGGCATGTGCTGTTAGGTCTGTTTTAAAATCAAGTCATTGGAGGAAGACACCGTAAGGAATACAGGGAGACCCATTTAAAGGAGGGGATGAATAGTTAACATTAAAAAGATGTGGTGGCAATACTTGCTTTAACCATTGTTAAAATTTAACCAGCTGTAAATGTGAAAAATATATCGTGATATGTGTACGAAATATATAGGACAATCATATTACATTTTACACTGACATGTATAAACACAAGGATTATAAAATACTACTTACTTTTGGATTGCACACCAGGAGATGGATTATCAATATTTAGCTCTCAGGGGATTAAATAAAAAAGTTCTACAAAACCTGCCACATTACTTCATGTAATGGGAACATACATAGTCGCGCTGATTGGTTCTTGGTTCCAAAAATACCCACTTCAAGACATAGACAGCAATACATTTTCCAAAGTCTCTTATACTTCACTGTGGTTAATTGTTCAAAAACAGTATAATATATATATGGTTGCTTACTGTTTGGGTACACACTTGAAGTTGGTGTCTATATATTAATAACAGTTGCAGTCAGCTTTGAACAGAGCATCAGTACTATGAGCTCTAATCTTCAGGAGCTTTTGTGGAAATTTCTTGTCTAATTTGAAGTACAACACTTGTCCTTATTACTAGGATGGCAATTTTTAGAGTAACCCCAAATTGTCGAGTATGAAACAATGTAATCTGTGATGACGTAATCAATGAAACTTTTCAGAACATATAATGATACAAGATGTTTTTGGACATCATAACAGTGAGATTCGGTTGTTGAATTCAAGAAAAAAATTCTCCCGGAAAATATGCATCCTGGAAAATAAGCTCCCTGAAAAAACTGCACCTACACAATTTTGGCCATTGGAAAAATGCTTTCAGATTAAAAAATATTGACTTCCACCTTTAAATGGAACTGTAAAAGTATCAAATTATGCAGGAGGCATTTTTTCCAAGAGACAAAGTTATGTTGAAGGGTTTTTTTAAGTAGTTTATTTCAGATCGGCATTTTTACCCTTTAGGTATCATCTTGCTGATTTGTTTGTTTTCTGAAAAGAAATCCTCACAGAGACCGCAAGGGTTTCTGGTACAATTGTTACAGTAATATATATCCATTGATCATATATTTATATAAAAGACTGTAAAATCTATATATATTTAAGTATGTTTGTTATAAAACATATGCAAGTTACAGTATAAAGTAAATTTGCGCATAGCTACACAACAGGCCATAGAAACTATGGTTTCTAGATCTGGGAGACGTAGATTTTGATTGACAAAAATCTTGTAGTTACACATGCGATAATAGGAGTAAAATGCAATAAAGTAGGTTTCTGCACATGCTGTTATATGGTCCACATTTTCATAGTATGTCCCTATTTTTGCACAATGTAATAATATAATATTTAATAAAATTGATACAAGCTACAAGCTTACCATGTGGGACTGAATGCTGTTCTCGGATGGCCGCAGGGCATCACGGCCAACATCTAAGAAAAATAGCCATTTATAGTTGGCCGTAGCCTCAGGTTGTCATCTCGTGGTACACTACGAGATCTCTTTCTACTTTCACGTTGCAATTTTTAAACATTACCCCTCAGTTGTAATACAGTGGGGAGGCAGGGTGGGACTCTTCTCAGTCCCACATGGTAAGCTTGTAGCTTATAAAAGCTACATTTAAGTAATTAAAATTTTCAATTTTATTGCGCTACAATAGCTTACCATGTGAGACTGAATGCTGAATCCAACCACACGGTGGAGGGATTACAGCTGAGACTGGAAGATAGGTCAATTTTTCTTAGATTTTGAAGTAATAGATTAGAATGAATGTTTAGAAATACCAGTCTGAGTCCTGTTTACAGTGCCCCAATCCCAAAGATTGGGCCTGTAAAGAGCCAAAAACCTGAATAAAGTGAATCATCCACGAGTGAAAACCAGCCCTATGGTTGGAATTCTCATAAATTTTTGTCACCTAACATGAGATTAATGACAATCTTGATAAGTCCTTAATACATATTATGCTTGATAAACTAAAAATAAAAAATGACCTTACCCGTAACATCTTGAGAGGTAAACCTATACCTAGACCCTGGGATTAGACTCCTGAAGACTTGGTTGTAGCGGATGTGCCCCCCCCCCTTCTTTTCTTTCCGAGGATAACTGGTCTGAGGGGAAGGGTCTAGGACTTGTTGTGCCGCCACCACTGGTCCCAGATACATATTGTTGTCTGACCAAGTAAGGTCTTTTAGGTAAAAATTTGTAAATGTGTTGTGAGCTTTCCAGTGACAGGCTTGCATGATTTGGTCCACCGATACCCCACCGTAAAAGGACTTAGAGGCAGCGAAGGCCCTAATGTCATGTGCTTTAACTTGGACCAAGTCCAAGGCTTGTTGGTCTGCTTGTTTATAACAAAGTAGAATGGTTTGTTTCAACCAAGACAAAAGAGTAGTGGGTCTGATGTCTGAGATGTGTCCTTTCTTGAAAGAGATGAAAAGGAGGGATCGAGACCCTCTCAGGTCGATCCAAATAGTACCTCAGGGCCCGCACCAGACACAAGGTCCTGTCTTCTTTGAATTGTCTATCTACAATGGTAGTCAAAGCAGGAATAGTCACGGGCGACACACTTTGAGAACCTTCTCTTGCTAGTTGGTTTTTGGCTAGAAAATCTGAAGAGGGGAACAAGGCAACCTTTTTCCATTGGCCTAGATTAGATACTTTGTTTGCAACCCAGGCGTGGATTTCGCTGCGGCGCTTGCCAGAGTCCAAAGCTAGCAAGAAAGCAGTTTTGAGAGTAAGATGTTTGAGGTCTGTGTCTTTCATAGGCTCAAAGGGTGCTTTTGTGAGCTCATTGAGAACAACAGAAAGGTTCCATTTTGGAAGATTCCTGGAACTTTCTGGACAATCCCTGTGAAAACTGGAGAGTAACCTGTGAAGGTCTGAACTTTGTGCAATATGGTGGCCCGCTGGGCCCAAAGTGTCAACAATGGCCGTCCTGTAACCATCAATGGTCGAGGGGCGCCTGTTTAGATCTTGGTACAGGTACATGAAAAAGTCTGAGATTTGTTTCACAGATGGAGTCGAGAAATCCACCGAATTTTCTCTGCACCATTTCTCAAATAGGCCCACTTTGACTTGTAGATGGTCCTTGTTGATGATCTCTGACCTCCACAGAGAAGCCTTGTTCTTGGAGCTGTCCACCCCTAGACACCAGGCGTGGAGGTTGAGATGTTGTGGATTGCTGTGAAACACGTAATTGTGGGACTGTTTGAGAAGAGTCATTGACACCGGAAGTTGCAATGGGATCTCTGTTGAGAGCTGCACAAAACCAGGGCATCCCTAACCAGCCTGGAGCTATTACAATGATCAGGCAATGGCATTGCCTGATTTTTTGGATCACCCTGTGAAGGCGTGCTGTCGGAGGGTAAGCATAGGCAGTGAGACCCGTCCAGTTTATGTTCAGAGCATCTATGTCCCAAGCATTTGGGTCTGGGATTAGAGACACATACAGTGGAAGTTTGTGGTTCAGATGAGTGGCAAATAGATCTACATAAGGAGTGAACCACTTTTGACAGATCTGTTTGAACACCAGGATGCAGTGACCATTCTGTTGACTGCACTTGGTTCGACCTGGACAGGAGGTCGGCCATCACTTTCAGACACCCTGGAATGTGTCTGGCTTTTAATGTTATGTGATAGCGATGACACCATATCATGATCTTCCACAGGAGAGCGCACATCTCCGCTGAGTGAGTTCCTCCTTGTTTATGTAGGCTACCACTGTTGAGTTGTCCGTTGCAACTGTTTGGTTCTGGCACTGGTCCTTGAAGCTTCGAAGGGCCAGGGAGACCGCCTTCAACTCTAGATGTTTAAATGTAGCCTTTTTTTCCCGGTTTGACCACAGACCCCTTGTAGAACTTTGATCTAAGTGAACGCCCTAACCTTCGTTTGAGGCATCTGTAAAGAGTTGGATACTGTGGTCTTTGGGATGGTCTGCACCTCTCATCATATTTGTGGGATTTTGCCACTAGTCTAGGTGTGCAGAAATTGTTTCTGTCCACGGAAGGAGGCTGTCCAGCGACTGAGGATATCTCAGTGCCCCTTGAGATGAAACTGAAAGGGCCTCATGTAAAGGCATCCCTCCGGGACCAACTTCTTCGTTGAGGCAAGCAACCCAGTTAGCGACATCAAACATCTTGCAGTCAAAACATGTTTTGACTTGAGTCGTAGGATCAAATCCTGAAGTTTGAGCCATCTCTCTTGACTGGGTTTTACAAGGGCTGAATCTGGTATTCGTAGCCCACAAACGAAAACACCCGAGTTGGTTTTAGTTCTGATTTCTCCTGATTTATTATCCACCCCAAGGACTGGGAAAGGTCTAGCACTGCCTGAGTGTTCACTAGGGCTTCCTACTGAGACTGGGACCTGATCAGCTAGTCGTCCAGGTATTGGTGAAGTCTGAGTCCTCTGGAGAGGGCCATTAGCTTCACTTCCTTTACAATCATTGTAAAGACCTGGGGGGCTGTGGCTGGTCCGAATGGGAGGGAGGTAAACTGGAACACCTGCGACCTGTAGCAAAACCTTAGGTATTTCCTTGAGTTTGGGTGGATGGGGATGTGAAGGTAAGCGTCTGATAGGTCTATCAATGATACCCACTCCCCTGGAATCAGGGAGGTCCTGATGGACTCTGGAGTTTCCATTTTGAATTTTTCTACGTGTAGAAAAGTGTTGAGCCTGCTTAAGTCTATGACTGGCCTCCACCTTTGGTGAGGCTTGGGTACTAGAAACAGGTGACTGTAAAACCCGAGAGATTTTACATTTTCCACCCTTTCTATTTTGTTCTTTGATAGAAGAGACTGGATACAAGTGGCCAGAGCTTGGTCTTTTTGAAGGGCCTTGTATTCTAACTGAATCAGGGGGAATCTGACCAGACTTGGTTTTGAAATGAATGACAGTACGTAGACATTGGTGATAATGTTTAACACGTTGGGTGAACATTTGTTTGTTTGCCAGTCTCTTCTGAAAGAACGGAGGCGACCTCCTACTGGTGGACTGAGGGAGGCTCTTAAGGAGTCATTGGGGGGAGGGGTTTCCTCGCCCTCATCCCCTGGAGTGGGGTAAAAACGACCCCTGGAGCCTCTGAAGTTCGGTTTCCCCCTACCTGAGGAAAATGATTGGTTACTGCTTTGTGAGGAGTTACCCCCATAGGGGTGTTTGATGTAGGAGCCTCTTTTCTTGTTGTGGGGACCACGAAAGGGCTTATTTTGATAGGGTCCAAAACCCTGAGAGTCTTTAGAGGTGCCTTTTTTGAGGAGGAAGTCTTCTCCCTCCTTTACAAGTTGAGACGTCAACAAGGAGGAATGCCAAAAGGGCGAGTTCCTGAGTTCTTGGCTCTCGTTTCCCCTAAATGTGGTTGTAAAAGGGTCATTTCGGCTTCATGCCTTAGCAAGCCAGTGTTATCCATTGTTTTTGGCTCCCTCTGGAGTATATGGGCTAAGGATTTGCTGAGGCATGTGAGAGCTCTGTGTTGAATAAGGAGAGCCTTATTCCAAGTATTCACAGGCTTGTTCATATCCACGTTTAGCTGCTTTCTCAGGATTGGCACCTTTCTGGATCTGAGACTTAACCTTCTTAAAGGTTGACTTCAGGCTATGTTGGCACTTCTCAAGAGTGGCATTGCAAGATGAAATCTTGGCAAAGGCAGCAGTAAAGTTGAGAGTGGATATGTTTTGCCTAGCTTGGTGTTCCAATTCCTTAAGAATTGGTAGGGGAACCTTGCCTATAGGGGCCCAGGGGGCTTAGGATTAATACAGATTTTGGCAAAATCTGTATTCAACTCCTGCATTTTCTCCTCATAACAGGGCTGTCCCACCTTGTACCACTTGGTAGTGGAAGGAGGAGGTTTGATGTATTTACCCTCAGGTAAATTAGCGGCCTGGAAATCATGCTCAAACTTATCAAAGGCATCTTTGATAACTGAGCTGAGTGGGAGCATAGAGGAAGGACCTCTAGGTCTGAGCTCTTGATGGCCTTTCTCATCGTCCAGACCCATGACTGAAGTTGAGGACCTAGGCATGGACTCCCTGGGGTAAGGGAGGGAAAGAATACGCCTGAATGTGTCCACTTTTTCAGCATATTGGGAGGGAACGTCAGACAGAGCTACTTCCCTATAATAAGGGGGGTCCGGATCGTGTTGAGGTTGGTCTTGATCAGAGAGGGTCCCAGAGGGCTGAGCCCCAGAGGGCTTTGAAGACCTGTGTCTGGCTACAGAGGACTGATCCTCCTCTGAAGAGGATGACACATATCTTGACTTCACCTTACTCTTGTCAGCATGTTGTTTGGGTTTAGAAGATGAAATCTGAGGTTCATCGGATTCATCAGTGTATTGATCAGAGGCGGACCTCGGTTCAACATCATGCCTTTTGTGAATGTGAGAGTGTTTTTTGGGTCTATCCGAGGCCTTCTTAGAAGGCTCCTCGGATGGACTAGAATTCTGATCCGATGCCTTATAATGATCAGCACCGAGACGTGGAGGAAGAGCAGGGGCCGATTTCACTAAAGGATTTAAACTAAGTCCCTTTATTGGCTAAGTCAGGGACTTAAATCTAAGACTTTGGTCTTAGCTTGATCTGGGACTTAAAATGGATTTCACAAAGGTGACTTAGCTAAGTCCAGGCTTATCAAATAACCACAGTGGTTTTCTGTGTCATGTGACCTTTTATATCTATTCAAAATTTAATATTGGTGCCATATATCCTTCATTTGATGTATTTTATCTAAGGATAAGGGCTGTTTTGAAATGGAAAACCTTGTTGTCACGTATAAACTTCCCAAAGACTACTTTAGTGAGGTGTTCTGTATAATTATACTTTATTTACAGCCATTTCAAATTTTGAAGTGGAGAAAAGTTTATGGCTGCCATATTTAAGTCCTCTTTACAAAATTTAAGCCCACTACCTCCCAGACTTAAAGTTAAGTCCACTGACTTAGCAATTTCATGGACTTAGCTGCTTTGTGAAATCCGCTAAGTCTAAGACCACAGACTTAACATTCTTTTGACCAAATTTTTTTTATATTTATTTATTTTTATTACACTCCAAAAATAAACATACATCAGCATTATTACAACATTCATATTATTCCATTTACTCACATTAGCATATTATATACTATTATTATAATAAAAAGTTATTGTCATCTGGTATGAATGCTGCCTTGCCAACAACTTCCTTACTATATGTCCTCAAATAAAGGTTCCCATGTAATACAGTTTTTAGTGACACATTTTGTCCTATTTGATTTAGTTTCAAGAGTGTGAACTGGTCAGCAAAGGCTGCCTTGTACTTTTTTGAAAATTGTAAATATTCAGGATTTTATCATTTTTTGCACATTGGAAAATGTACCACTTTGCACAAAGAATTAACAAATTTATTTGGTCACAATTTCTGTCATTAGACAGGTAGCCAAATATAACTTGCTCCTCATCAAAAAAACATGATAGTTTAAGTTTAATTCTGATCCAGTTGGAAACATTTTCCCAAAAGTCTTTAGTTTTGATACAGTTATAAAAAAGATGTAAAATGGTTTCTTCGTTGTTTGTGCAAAGTCTACATATGCTAAGTTCTTCAATATTAATTTTAAATACTTTCTCATTCCTATAATCCTAAAAAGAATTATATATTGAAACCATGTAAGTGGGGCATCACTTTTAAATTTGAAACAGACTTTAAAATTCTTTCTCCATTTACTCTCCTCTATATCTTGACCTAATTCAATTGACCACTTAAGCTTGGGTTGGAATTCAGTTTCATTTAATTCTTAAAACACATCGGAAGTGCAGCTCCTGCTCTTCAATAGAATATTCAAATGGGCTGGTCTGCCTGGACCTATTGGTTTGGTCAGATTGGAACAGCCACATTTCCTTATAAATATCTGTACTAGTTTTTTTGTTCTATAATACTCCAGTATATTGACAGAATCTAACTTAAAAATTTTTTTACGTTCATTGAATGTGCAAAAACTGCCTTTTATATCCAGAAGATCTCCAACAAAAAGAATACCTTTTTTGTACCACTTTGGGTAGTTCAATGCCAGTTGTCCTATTTTGTTATTAAACCAAAGGGGAGTGTAGAGGATATCCAGGGTATGTTTCTCAAATTTTGTTTCTGTAATGTTTTGCCAAGCTTTTAGAACATCAAGCCAAAAGGGATTGTGCACCTTTAGTGGTAATGTCTCGTACCAATAGGGACCAAAATTAGTGATGTAGTTTAAAGGACCCAAAATATATGCAGCAAGGTAAACCCATGGTGCATTTTGATCAACTAGTAGGTGCCTTATCCAAGTTGATTTGATGGCCAAGATAAAATTTTTAAGATCTATCATTTTAAGCCCCCCTTCTATGTGTTCTTTGAATATTTGCTTTCTTGCGATTTTATCTGTCTTGCCACCCCATACAAATTTGTAGAGGATATTAGATATCTCCTTAATTGTAGTTGGAGCTGGACTAGGCAGTGATATAAAGAGATGGTTAAACTTAGAAATCACAAATGTTTTGATTATTGTAATCTTTCCAAATGGTGTTAGATACCTATTTTCCCATCTATTGAGTAATTGCTTCGGGACAGACAGGAGTGATATGGGACGCCAGTTCTTTAAAGAACTTCTGTCTTTATTTCCTTTAGGTAAGCAGGACACAATGCATTGTCTAAGGCTAAGAGGAAATTATCCATTTTCAAAGCTAGTGTTAATGGTTCTCTTAATAATATGTTTTAGATATGGCCAGAAAACTTTTAAAAATTCGGCTGGGAAGCCATCAATTCCTGGCGTTTTCCCGTGCTTCATACTTTTTAGGGAATGTCCTAACTCTTTTAATGTTAATTCCCCTTCTAAACATAGTGATTGCTCAACAGATAATCTATTGCAATCATACAGTTTTAATAGTTCTTCTAAATTTTCGTTCTCTAAATTGTGGTCATAATTATTGGAAAGAGTCTCATAAAAGGATTTTACTTCTGTTAACATTTTATTTTGATTGGTTGTTGTTGACCCATCATCAAGTCTAATGGACTTTATGGTTTTTTTCTGTATACTGTCTATTCTCTAATGAACAGAAATATTTACTGGGTTTCCCGTTCTTGTAACCATTCGGTACGGCATCTTATCATATGACCTGTTATTCTTTCAGCCCTTATTGATTCTAATTCTTCTTGTTTGTCATTTAAAATATGCATCATGGACTGAGTGTTTCCATTTTTTCTATATTTTTTATTTCTTCTATTAAGAGTTGCTCTCTCTCAAGTTTTGACTTTTTTAACCATGATGAAAATTTAATTGATTCATCTCTTATTCTCAGTAGTAATGTTTCCAAAAATAAACTATCATTTATTGAAATTTCAACATTTTCTAAATAATCAGTTTCTAAAATTTTGGATTATAAATAGGGAAAGCATATTTACAAATTTCCTCTCTGATAGCGTTATTTATTAAAGACAAGTACTCTTGGTTTTTTAAAAGAGCTGTGTTAAATTTCCAGATACCCTTTCCCTGTTTAAATTGTGACACTGTTATTTTCGAGTTTCATTATAGAATGGTCTGTTCTGTACCCTGATATTATTTCACAGATGTCTATTATGTCTACTAATGTAGAAGATGCTAGAAAATAATCCAGACGTGCCTGTTGCAGAGGGTTTTTTCTCCTCCAAGAATATCTCAGGGTATCTGGATGCAACTCTCTATATATGTCTACAAGGTTTAAGTTTTCCATTGTATTTAAAACGACCATTCTTGATTTAGGGTTGTTTATAGTAGAATAGTTGTGGCAGTCCTTTTTGGGATCCAGGGTTAAGTTTAAATTTCTGCAAAATAGCGTATAAGTATCCTGAGATGATGCCATACAATCAGTAATGGTATTGTAAAAATCTGGTGAATCTTTATTAGGACCATAGACATTTATTAATTTTAAGCTGAAAGAATCTATTTTCAAACTAACTGAGATCATGTTGCCTAATTTGTCACTCGTAATTTCACTCATTTTATATTCAAAATTTTTTCCCAAAAGGATTGCCACACCACGCGAGTTTGATCTATTGTCATTTAGTATACACTCCCCTTCCCAAATCTTCTTAATTTCTTTAATATCAGTACTTAGCCAATGTGTGTCTTGTAGACACAATATGTCTGGTTTTTTATCCTTTAGATAATTTATCACATCTATTCTTTTTGACAGAGTACGAAGGCCTTGGCAGTTTACCGACAACACCACAATATTTTTACCTTTACACGTTGGTACAGACACGAATAAACTGTGGGTCCCTGAAACAACCTATGGATGCACTTCTACGATTATTTTTCTCAACAACAAGTATGGCAGGCAGCACAACACAACCTATTGAACAGAATAAGCTTAAATATATATTTTCTCTGATTACTTGGAGTGGAATTTCTATTAATACAAAAATAAACAACGATGTAACAAGATATCTATAATACATTATGTGCATAAGAAAAGAGGAAGAAAAGTATGCCTCCAGTTTCTTGCAGTATTACTTTTTTCATATTTATTTATCAGATTTTAATTTTCTTGCAGAATTTTTTTATAGCAGATATGTGATTTAAAAAATAGGAAAAAGGGTTATAATTTTGAAAAGGTGATTAACATCCAATTCCCACAATTCCCCAGACGTGTGTTCTTGAGCGAAGATTTAAAAAAAAAAGCTGCCTATTTACTCTCATCTCCAAGGTTTCAACAGATGGGAGCACACAGTGTACATTTGTATAATTTTTTCACATTCAATTGATACATTAGAGTTGAATTTTTCATCTTATGGCATGTACAGTTTACTTAAAAGAAACAAGAAGCATATGTGAATTAATATTTTGCTTGTGGTATTCAAGCCATAAATCATTTTCAATTAACACGTGATGGATAAAAGACATTTGTGTCTTTAAGTCTATTGATTTATAGAAAGGCTCGACTAGAAAATACTAATCTTTGTTATAAATCACAGAAAAAGCATTTTTAGTTTATATGCACTAACACACACTATTTGTAAAAACTTCCATTTCACATGATAGTAACCTATTGTTTTCATTCAAAGAATGAAATGTGCATGGTATTATTATAACTTGGTATTCTTAATTAAGGCCTAACAATCTCTATTTTAAATCAAACTTACCATTTTAAACGTAAATTAATTATGCCAAGTATATAACCATCTGGATATGAAAATAGCTAGGTAGGAAGGACATGCATATTGTTTGGCATATTGCACTGCCGTAAGTTCTATCATTATTCCGGTACTTGTTTTCTTAGCATCAGTACATGTGATTCATTTTATAATCTATTGTAACTAATTTAAATATGTCAACATATAGTTATTCAATGAAACATAGTAATATGTATATTAATTATTGTTATATATTTTCAATAGGTACTTTGTGTTATTAATTAGACACTGTATAACAGTTTTAGGTAGAAATTCAATATACTATCAACATAGTAATCTATTTGCGTTAACATCTGTTTTGACCATGTAGTTCTAATTCCAGACACACTTTTAATAATGAATAAAAAAGTACTATTAAGTCTCTAAGAGTCAGTCCAAGTCACCCCAAGTCACAGTTTTAATATGGTACTGTAAATTGTCTTACAATCAGTCAATGAGTTCATCTCTGATCTCCTCAAGGAGGGCTCCCATTATGTTCTGTCCTCTATCCCAGTTCTTGATGTCCCATGCTCGTTCGTCCTCCAGGTTGTATCCAATAGCGAAAAAATGGTCAAAAAACCAAAGTCTTAAATTTAAGTCTAAATCTGGACTTAAGTCCCTTTGTGAAATCGGCACCTGGACCATAGTCCACTTCCATTTCCTCAACATGTGAGGTAGGCCGAGGTCTCGGAGGGGGTAGGTCCAGATTAACAGTATTATTGGAGGGTCCAGGTTTAGAAGCTGAAGCCTAGGTCTGATCCACCTCCACTTGTTTTTTAGTTGTCAATTCGTCTCGGAGAGACTGGAAAGCTTCTAATATAGATGCCTGGAAAGAACCCATTTGCTGTTGTAAATGGATGTTAAGAGTGTTACCCAGGGATTTTTCTAAATTTGATTCAATCGTCTGCTGTAAGGCAGTACCTGGGGTGAGTGGGACAGTTTTGGCTGGTGTTTTGATAGACAATGAACTGAAGGGTAGGGGCTGAGGACGTGGGGGTGAGGTAAATAAGTTGTCAGCAGCACTCTCAAGGTCTGCATGAGATCCAGTAAATGAATTCACATCCCCATCCCCTAAAAGATTGAGTTCATCATCTTTTGAACTAGTAGTGTCCCTCTTTTACTTTTTGACACAGCGTTTCTAGTGTGTTATTTTGATAAACGAAGTAAACGAAGCACAGATTTCACAGGGAGATTCAAATGTGACACAGGGGTCATCACCCTTGCCAGATTCCCTACAGATAGGGCAGTAATTATGTGAATCAAACGCAAAGCAAAAGTGATGACACTTAATAAATCTCGGTTTGTCTTTATTCGTTTGGTGGGAAGACATCTTGAAATGCAATAAAACGTAGATAAAAAAACCTGTACCGAGGAAAAAGCAAAAACACCAAAATAAGAAAGTATACTTATCCTGTCAAAACGGAACTTTCACAGAATAAACTATAAAATATAATACATGAAATGACCAAAAAATAACATCCAACAATACGTATGTGCTGAGAAATAGATGAAAATATCTGTGTAAGTGACGGACGCTACTAAATCACGCGGCCAATGAGAAACTAAGAAGAGATCTTGTGTACCACGAGAGGACAACCTGAAGCTACGGCCAACTATAAATGTCTATTTTTCTTAGACGTTGGCCGTGATGCCCTGCGGCCATCCGAGAACGGCATTCAGTCTCACATGGTAAGCTATTGTAGCGCAATAAAATATGTTTTTCCTGTACCAAATCAAACATTGATATGTTTCATTATCAGTTACTGAGTAAAGACTGTTCATTATCAAAATTCATGAGTGTGCTATGACGTAACCATATGATCAACACATTAATGATTCTCATAGTCTTAGTTCAGAGAAAATTAAAGATTAATCAATTCCAGTAGAAATTGAATACGCCATTGTGTTCTCTAATATCATAGATACAATGCTGTGTGACACGTTGTATTATTCACCAGACACACAACTGTGCAAAAACAAATGTTTCCATTACAACATGTAAGATATCTAAAATTAATACAACATCTGCTGCAAATAAATTTTAAATATTAATGTCAAGTCTTTTGGCATTTGAAGTTTATTCTCAACTGAATGCATATGGGAAATAGTAAGTTAAATCTTTTGTTTGCACTTATTTGTGCTAGTGTCGTAATTGTGATATATTTTTGCGACTATCTTCCTGATGTGATGTCAAACAAACGGAGTAGAGAAAGCCATTACAGGCAACATGGAACACAATGGGGAAGAGTTCCTGTCCCCAGAGATATTAACAGAGATGTAACAAGGAATTCAAATGATGAGAACTATAACGGTAAGCTTTAACACTGCTTTCTCTACTATTAAGTCAGATATTGGTTTCAGTTTATGTTAAAGTTTGTCATATTATATCACACTTTGTCATATGGTTTATCTGTAACTTTTTCTGCCCCTGTTCAACCGAAGGATTAATCCCTGATTGGTCCTGGGACCCTTAATGCCCCTGTTCCACCAAAGGATTAAGCCCTGATTTGTCCCTTAGTATATTGAGAGTCGGTGAAAAAAAACACGATAAATGGGCGGAAAAATGGAATCCTGAGGGAGGTCTGGGATTTATGCCAGATCGGTCACAGGAAGTCTCAGACAAGTCACAATCATTCCCCAACTAAGAACCGATTAAGCCACATTTGTGGTCAGTTTCAACCCCGATCCTGTCAGGGATATACAGACTGGGTCTCAAACTTGTCTGAGACTTCCTCAGACTTCCTGGGACTAATAACAGATTTCCTCAGACAGCTATGGCCGATTTTTGTGGTGGTCAATTCCTGGATTCATACCCACAACCAACAAACCATCTCATAACACAATCATAAACTTTATTCCCAAATCTGTACCCATTCATGCATTGTCATTTTTATGGGAAAAAGAAGTAACAAATACCCAAAAGCCAGTTAAAATTTTTTACAGAAAAGATGACATGTTTTAGGAGACAAATGTCTGTGAGGAATTTGATACACAGTGGCTTTGTTTGCTACAGGGTTTGTTTGTTTGTTAGCTGGAGGGTTTGTTACTTTGTTTGCTGGTGCTAGCAATCATGAAATAAATAATTAAACCTGAAGTTTTGTAGCACCTAATCTCTATCAGTACAGATGCTAAGGCCTAATATAGAATATGATGATGACACAGAATGAACACTGTAAAAGCAATTGATACAGTAGTTATGTTAAAAAGTAATCATTTATTTTTTAACTTAAAGCAATCCCATGGATTTTAACTTTTAAATGTTTATATTTCATTAGCCATATGTGACTTGTTTTATTTATAATTTATATTAATATGTGGCCTTTATTTATAATGTGTTTACCATGGGTTATTTGATTAACTGTAGGGACAGTGTAAGTGATTTGCTTTTTAAATGTTTTTTTGTTTTTATGTTTAAGTTTTTGTACTGAACTTTTTGGTATCAGGGACATACTGGTAGATTGTGAACAGCAACATGTAGCTAAATAACTGTTTTTGGAAGATTTAGTGGCCCTGAAAAGGGTCTATGGGGACCATTCCCGAAAGACTGACTGGCTAGTGAGGTGGCTGCTGCTGTTAAGGCGGTGCAGGCATGATGAACAGCTGTTGTTGTTGCTGCTGTGGCTACTGGTCCATGATCTGTGTTGACAGGTCTGGCAGCTGGTTAAGTATTCCTGACAGGTTGTGTCGACTTCCCTCATCTGATACTTCCCTTATCTGATGGAGGGTTTCCAAAACCAAGAGGACTTGGTGTGTAGTAGACACTGTAGCTGCTACCGGTGGCTGCACTTGTCTGGCTGCTGGTAGACTGCTGTGCTGCTGTGGGCAGTATCCCGACCCTCTGTGACTCAGTTGTAATAGTAGCTGATCTGCTGGGCAAAGCTTATCTCCTTGATTTTGACTTCACATTCTAGATAGCATTGAAGACTTGAACTTTGAAATTTTCATATTCTTCATCAGACATCTTGTCAGCTTCTGAGGTAACGTAGTCATAGAAGGGCTGCCTGTTACTGGTTGACTTCTGCTGAATAAAGGCTGAGATGAGTGTTCGCATCTGCTCAAAATGTTCAAGAATCCTTAATTCTGTAGACACGGGTGTAGATGCCTCCAATGATAAAGTAGTCTGGCTTGTGCGAAAACTGGACTCTACACTATCCCTGTCAGTGGTTGAACCTCTGGAGTCATCATACTGTCTGGTGGTATTTGACTCAAACCCCAAACTTCTGTTGGCACCTTTCCTTCTGATGTGGGACTTCAGGAAACCCAGCTGCTCATAAATCCATGACTGTCTTTGAGTCAGCTCTTTGGGTGCCTGTCCAGACTGTTGCTTGACAAGTTTCCCACATCTAGTTCTCTGTGATTCGAACCTATGTTTGACATCTATGGGTTCCAGGTTCAATTCTTCTGCAATTTCGGACCACAAAGCTTCTTTTCTGTGCCTGTCATGGAATTACTCGTGCTCTTTGTGAAACAGTTAGGGTGTTGCTTGATAAATTCTACAGTCGCTATCTCCTGACTGTAAGAGAAGACAGATGATATCCTGGCTCTCTTGGCTGTTGAATGAGATTCCAAAGCATCTTCTTCATACCTCTCTTCTTCGTTGCAGGCTTCCTCAGTAGTTCTTTCTAATTCAAGCTCTCTCTCAGTACTTCTGTCCTCCACCTCTCCTTTCCTTCTCCCTCTGTAACCCCTTCCCAGCCTCCATCTCTCCCTCCGTCCTTTCCTCACTCCTCTTCTTTCCTCACTTTCTCATAATAAAAAAGTAAAATAACTAAAATTGTGTGTGTGTCCTAACTGTTAAATTTCCCTAAATTCAAGTAATATATATATTTGTAAAAACTGGAAACACACACGCCTCTCAGTAAATCCAGCCAGTCTGTAACGCAGAATGCATGTGCGCAAGCCCTTATATAGTCACAGACAACCTCTCCCCCATTTTTCATCTGTCTGCGCAGCTTCTGCGCAGGTAGTCCCGCAAAAAAAGAATGAGCTCTTAGTTGGTTCTAAATCCCAGACTTCCTCAGGCGGTCTGGGACTTCCTGCGACTAAAAATGTGCTGTCTGCAGAGGGCTGAAGATCAGAAATGGTACCTTAATCGGGGACAAGTGTTTCTTATTCGTAGATCATCTCAGACTGTCTGAGGCTTCCTGGGACTAATGAAAGCAATTATGTTGTACATGAAAGATACATATCCTGTCTCAAGGTGGGTCCAGGATCGATCTGGGACTAAGTCCAGACCTCCTGGGACTAACCTAAGACGTTCTGGGATTATCAGTCGCAGGAAGTCTGAGACAACATAAAGTTGTGTTAATTAGGATGTGAGGAGGTCTCAGGAAGTCTGAGACTGGGGAATCTGTGGGTAAGGGCAAAAGTGGATCTGTTAAAGTTGTGAAAATATCAAACATACTGGATATTTATACACACCACAATAGACCCAAACAGACTCAAACAGACTGTCCAGAACTCTGAATCCAATCCCCCAAATCCTTTAATCGGGAGCCTTCGTCTTGTGGTAGAACAGGGACATTAAGGTTTATTTCCAGTCTCTCTAAGATGATGGAGATTTGGACAGCATGAATGAGTAAAGATGTTTTGTGCATATTTTTTCAAACCGTTCACCTGGCACAATGAAACACGACACCCACAATACACTTCCCTGTTATGGTGCTATATGTCACAGTTCTCCCACAGCACAAGAAATTCAATCAGCGCCAGTCAAGAGGACCTAATCTAATCTTCTAGCTCTGCAGGTGTAACATCTTATCCAGACAGGGGAACTCGGTTTGCCAAACTAACAAATGAATGGACAAAAGCAATATAGTGAAGGGACAGTCTAGGTCAGTAATCCTGGACTGTGGGTGTGATTGAGTGAAAGATACTAACTGAGGGAATCTTGAGTTGAAGAGGTGGATCTTATTATGCTTCCCAAAACATATTACTTGGAGAACTGTGTCTGGTATTACCACAGAAGTCATATGGATGGATGTTTACACTGAGGTATACTGGTTGGCCATGTTTCAGAATTTTGTATGTGATATGACCTTATATATCAAAAGGGGTATAAAAATGACAATTTTGGCTACAATTAGCACACCCACCCACCCTTTTGACTCTCATGGGCCCACGATAGTCCAAACTGTTAATCTCTAATGTAACTTAGTTTAAGGTCTTTAACTATTCTAGATTTGAACACTTGTGTCAGTGACATGACATGAATTTTGTTATATTTAGTGTTTGACCTCTGTTGAATTATCCACGTTACAACTACGTAGTGGTTGTGTTGGGCATATAGCAATGTGTTTTGATCATAACAAGTTAGTTTTGTTTTAAAATATCTCATTTGGATGTTAATGTCAGTTTTCACATTTTTTTTCAGATGTACTTCGTTGTCAAGAACAAAGGTTGCAGAACCTGAGGAAACAATGCTTGAAACATGGAGTACAAACAAATCTCAGTGCACTAAGTTTCAGAGAGTATAAACAGATAACTCAAAGGTTTATTGTGGATGATAAACACAATGTAATAATGAAAGCCATTCCCAAAACTGGGTGTTCTTCCTGGAAGTATGTTCTTATTCTGAATTCAATCAATCCCAGATCCGGTATAAATCCGCATAGCTGGAAGCTAATTACAACAAGATACAACTTTACTGGTTTAAATCAACTAAATATGGAAGATGCCATAGACAGACTGAGCCACTACTTTTCTATACTTACTGTTAGACATCCATTAACCCGACTTGAATCAGGCTTCAGAGACCAGGTGTTAGATTACTACAAAATTACAAATAACATCAATGAATATTTTGAGATATTTTTGTCACGTATTATAAACCGTGATGAAAAGACTGGCTTAAATGTCCACTACAGGCCAGTAACATGGCATACCAATCCATGTGCTATTCCTTTCAGGTGAGCAGACATGATTAATATCATAAACGTAACATAACATTTACGATTTATCTGAAATAAAGTGTTATAATGAGAAAAACAAAATGATAAATAAGAAATAAGAGAAAATTGATAACTTGAATTCTATTTAACTTATATATATTTGCTGTTAGTTAATGTTAAATGTAGGAAAAATAGATATTGAAATTGGAAGTTCACAAACAAACAAAAATATTTTGCAAGCTGGGCGACCATTAACAGAATGTAATATAAGAGAATGTCTAGATCTTTTAAATTTTAGTCAAATCATGTTCTTTGAACAAGCGCATTAAAACAGCAAATAGTTTCTTGAATTGCAAACATAACTGTATTTTAGTTTCATTGCGAAAACAGAGACAGCTGATAAAGACATGGACTATATTATAAAAACCAAACTTTCTGGAATTGGGAAAGCTGTGCAAAGAAATGAAAAGTCGTCAAAATTCGACAAAGCAGAGAAAGCATCAAATGGCAGAACAATTCTACCCCTATTCAGTGGATTACAGAACCCACAAAAAATTATTCAACAGCTCATGGAAAAGTTTGAATTAGATATGAAACTATTCGGTTATGGTTATGAAATAAAAGACAACTATGTTATGGCTTCATATGATGATTGCTAATGGCATATATTTCAGTAATTAGCTTTACAAGTTGTTGATAATTGTAGAATTGTTATTTGCAGAGTTAAATTGTATCTTTCTGATAAAGGTAACATTTGCATGGATGATAGGACCTGCTTTTACACTTCAATATAGTGAAGGTATGAATGATCAAGTAAGATGAATCATAACAACTTTATATGCTTTCATTTTGAAGAGTATGGGAATGGATAATTGGTGAAGTTGGAGTTGTGGTATTTGCTTAAATACTAAACCCACCAATCAGCAGATGACCATGTAATGAATGGAGGACTTCTGTATTGCAGTCTGTCTAAATAGAGTATTCTGTCTTCTGTCCTGGTCTGTGAGTGATTAATAGGGCTGTTCTAGTATGGCAATCCCCCTTGTGTGCTATTTTTCATCTTTTTCATTGCAAACCACAATTGCACTGATCGCCAGGCTCATAAACCTATCTTATAGCTATTGCCCACCCTTGCACTAGTTTCAAACTGTTTGAAATTATCATAAACTTTTTCAAACGTAGGAAAAGATTCAAAATCAACCAATAAGATTTCCTCACCAAATGTACTAACAGTATGTAATGTCAAAAGAAGCCACCCTGATACAAAGGGTGGGTGTTTGCGATGGAAAAGATCTTGGTTTGCTGTTGGTTCGCAAAGACTTCCCCATAGGGAAGAGATTAGAAAGATTACATCAAAGCTATACATGATTGTATATGTATCCCCCACCCGATCCAGGACTCAGCATTCATTTCATGGCAAGAATTCAAAGAGAGAAGTCATTTGTGTGATCAAATTGGATATATTTTTATGGGACTTTATTCTTTGCAATAGTTTACAGATATATTGGATATAAATTAACATTTTTTTTAAATATTTCATGAGTTAATGTTTAAATGCTACCAAAGAAGCAAAAGAAAACGCCTGCTGCAGACTGACAATATGCCTGCAACTGACAGACACACAAGATCCAAAAGCCCAGAAAGTGAGGTTGATAGTTTGACCCAAGAGACTCCAGAGATTGAGGCTACACAGGAAGTTACATTAGAGGCTACACAGGAGATGACTGAGGAGGTGTCTAATGAGGAAAGGGAGGACCAATAGGACAAGAGAGCGGCTGCAGCCTTTTTCACTGAAGAACAGGAGATGAAGCTAAAAGACTTTCTGAAGGATGATTAACTGTTATGTAACAAGCATCTCATGAACTACAAAGATCAAAACAAATGGGAGATACTATATAACACTTTCTTTGCAGAGAATAACATGAACAAGGCTGCCTGCAAGCTTGGTTTATGGGTCAAAGGACTATATATGGAAAGCTAACACACACTGAACCAGACCAAGATACACTTTATTTGACTGACAGGCAGAAGTGACTGAAGCAGAACATTCCTTCCTCAACATCCACATGTGGCATTTATCTTCCAGGAGTACTTTCAAGCTTGCCCGCGAGGCCACAGATCCAGGCTGCCAGATGCTGTCCCAATTAGAGGACTCAGAGCGTCCACAGAGAGCATGTCCCACTAGTGGCAGATGTGGATCAACCAAGGAGCCGAGAAGATTGTCAGGCGCCTTCCTCACCCCTTCCCAATACCCACCAAGACAACCATAACTGAGGCTGAGTTCCAGCTGAAGGCTCAGGAGAGGTGAAATAAGTTGGAACACTAACTAGAGAACATGTTAACACATTCCCCTGCATACCTTTGCTACCTCCATAGTTATATCATAGAATCCTTTCCCCAACCTTCAATTGAAAAGCACAATCCTTGCATTTTTGTAATATTCTAGCCAGTGACACCCCTTCTCAATTTAATGTTATTGATTGCATGTTTTAATATAACTAATATAACTCATTTGCATTAGTATTCCTACCTCTGAGCAGTTGATAAATCCCTGGTTGGTCAGCTTAGATATTCTTTTCATGGGACAACCTGCACAATACTTTATGGATTGTTGTACTTTCAGTGTTCTTCTGCTATTACATGGGATAATCTGCTTCTAATAATAAGTAACTCTTACCTCTGGGACTCTTACCTTATTATTACTTCATTAAACTTTGAATGTCCAAAACGACATAGCCGTATATTCTGTGAAGCCAAACTTTGTACATTAGAATTCAACCAACCATTGTTTCACTTTATACTAGTCACCAACCAACAATAATAATGTCCCTGGATCATCACCATGTCTTTACCAAAACTTGGTATTCGGTCATTGGAGATCTGCAAACACAGAAGGCCATTCCTTATTTACAATTGTGCATCATAATGGAGAACCATGACCTTGTTCCACAGTTCCTCTTGGGCGTAGAACTTTCACCTTAACTTTCTTGTGGTTCCTGACAGATCATTACTATTTCTACACAACATGGGCCATGTAGGATTACTATATTTACTCTCTTAAAGTGACCTTTCTATTAACCTTAATTTAGTCCTGAAATCATATTGGGTATGTAAGCTCTTTGTATGTAGGCTCTGTAAAACATGTTTCCCAGTTTGACATCTTGGGTAGAACCTGTGCATGTGGTTTGACTCTGAATTTTCCTTGTTTAAACATATTAACAAGATGCACTCAGAGAGAGAGCAAAACGTTCGACTCCATGTGACCAGTCTCTCAAGTGACAGAAAGGAAGGCAATAAAATAAAACCAAATATATAAATTCATCTTCATAGAAATATCAAGTAGAAAGCCAAAGTCTTTAAAAATACATTGAAATGGGACCTCTGAAAATTCATGATTTTTTTTGTATCCAAAAGAAGATCCAGATCCTTCTTTTAGTAAGTTCTTCCTTTGGCCAGGTCCTATCCACCAATATTTAATAAAGATCTGTTCATTACTTCTGGAATAATCTAAACACACACAAAAAAATCAGACAAAGAGACAAACAATTAGCAAACAAAAACATAAACTGCAACTGCTGGTGGAGATAAATATATTGCTTAAAAATCACTTCTTGGTGAAAATCATGTATGGTAATTTTTTGTCAAGGAATTGAAAGAAAAAAAAACAGAAAATAAAAACAGAAATAATAATTAATAAAATGATGAATATACCACCTTCCTCTCTATTATCTTTATGTCAATTTCAAGACATAAAATGAGAAGAAATATTTTTACTTAAAGACAGCAAGTATCACAACCTAGGTTTGTGACCTCACAATGACAATTGTATTGTGACATCACTGAGTAATGACATCATCAAGAGCAAAGTATTGATTTTTTACGTATGGGATGAAGAGAAGCAGTTTCACTGTGTATTCCCAATTAGAAATAAGAAAAACTCTCTCCTGACTTTAATTTTCAAACAAATTACACCAAATTTGGAAGAATCTGTCTGTACCCCATGAAATACCTCCCCACCAAATTTGAGATTGATTGGTGTTATAGTTTTTGAGTTATAAGGGCACAACGGTGCACAGACAGACTGACAGACAGACAGACAGAAACAAACTGATTACAATAACCCTCTCCTATCGTCGAGCGTTAATAATGTCTGTAAAAATGGTTTTATGCTAATTGGGGACTTCAGGTTGGTCAGGCGGTTTCTTACCCATAATGCTTCTATTTTTATGGTCAATGCTCTTGTCCATATTCGGGTGGGTTACTGTAAATCACTTTTCAGGAGTCTCTAAGTTTAATCTACACAAATTACAATATGGCCAAAATAATATGAATAGAATTGTATCAAACACTAGTAACTACACTAATATAACTCCTGTTCTTAAGAAATTGTATTGGTTGCCTGTTGATATGACTCGGTGATTAAAACAGCCACAGTTATTAACTTGTTTCTTCAAACTGGTTTTTCACAAGTCTTTTAATTGCTCCATATCTTTCTTCTTACAGCAGTTCTTACAGTACCAGGAGCAGTCAGAATGTTAGTATATGTAATTTCCTTGTACCATCGATCTACTCAAAAGTCAGACAGTTTTGTTTTTGATGCTCCCACAATGGGGAATGTTCTTCCTGGTGAGATTCGTGCACCTCCCTCTACTGCCTCTTTTGAAAAGAAACTTAAATCCTACCTCTATACCAAGGCATACCCAGATTAGTCTTAATATCCTCCTGATTGTTTTCTATGGTACTCAACCCCTTCCTGTCCCTGGATACTGATATTGATTGATGGTTTCGGTAAAGTTGCACCTAAGATTCTCCTGCAAAGGGGAGATTAATTAAGTGCTATAAAAGTCCAATTGAATTAGAATTATTAACAGTTTGTTGGGAATCCACGGCAAAATTTGAACACTGCAAACTTTAATTTAACAGGTTCACTTGACAATGGGCCGATATTTTTACATTGTGTCCGTTATTTTACACAAATCCTACTGTCATTCTTCAAATTCATGTTTGAATTTATGAATGATAACATTTCTATCTGCTGTTGAACAGTTTTACTCGCTTGCCAAACTGCGTATGTGTGCATATATTTCCCCATAGCACTGGTTCTCTCGTTTTCGACCCATCCAGAATCAAAGAATAAGCCACTTCCATCAACTTTCAAGTACCTAATCTAATAGTTCTTTCAATTGTAAGTAATTAGCCTTGTATCGGATATTACAGTATGGCTTGCATTCATAATCTTCTACATCAGCAGTATGTTTCATAACTCTAGAATTGCTTTTCGTAACTTCAGTTTCAACTGGAACAAAACAAAACTTATGGCACATTTTCTTTCCCAACATGCCTGAGCACTGTACTGATCTGCCTTCAGTGAGCAAAAGTTTATCAATCACATTCATGAACCTCTATGAAATTTAACTGTTGTCTAATGTGTCTACTCTGTGATAAAAGAAGCATCTGCCTTGTCCCCTAAATCCTGGCTGAGCTGGTTGGATGGCCTGGCTTGCGGGCATTTGTGTTTCTGGAATAGTCAAGATGTATTCCCAGGCAGCAGCTGCTGGTTGTTGTGGCTGCCTTTGATGATAATGCGGTGGTTGAAGCGTTATCGGAGCTCCTAGAAAGTGTAGGTTGCTGGGGCCGACGGGTCCTGTCCTCTGCCCTGCTCTTAAAAGTTTCAAAGCCTCGTTTCTGAATGTTACTTTCGTCCTAATTTTCATCTTCAGATGCCAGGTAGTTGCCAAAGGCTGTTCTGGTGGTCTCCTGCCTGGGTCAAAAGATAACAGCATCGTTTTCATCTGTGCAAACTGGTCCATGACCTGCTGGTCGACTGATGGAGACTGGGATACTACACCAGGGCTCACCATGGATGGCTGGTGTGTTGTGTCAGAGCGCCTGCTGTTCTCCATACTGTCGGTATCCATGGACCCTCATGAAATGCAGTTGGCTACGGCTGCACTACCACTGGCTCCTCTCTGCAGGGACTAGAAGCCTGAAGATTTGCTGAGTCCCTTACTTCTGATATGTGTCTCCAAGAAGTTAAATTTGTCCTTAATCCATTTCTGCCTCTGTCATTTTCTTGGGAGTCTGACCAGACTTTGGATTGGTGAGTTTTCCATAATTAGTCCTTTGGGATTCAAACCAAGTCTTGCACTCTTTCACTGACAGGTGGCGGCTGGTGGCGAACCTCTCCCACAGGCAATCTTTCTTGGTCTTGTCCTTAAAGTGCTCGTTGATCTTGTCATGAAGCTCTTTATGATTCTTCACAAAGTTCACAATAGCCTCCTCATCTGAATCTGTTAAATAAATCTTCATCGTATGTCCTTTCTTGCATCCGGATTGTAATTGAGATGTGCCAGCCTCTCCTTCACCCTCTGTGTTTATTTCACTTTCACTCCTCTCAGTTCTTGGTCTCTTTTAGCCCACTTCCTCCTCTGTGTGTGACTGTGGAGTTTGCACCCTCCTGGCTTCCCTCCTCTCCCTCTCCTCCCTCTCTTGTGTCTCTGCTTCTTCCCTCTCTCTCTATTCTCTCTCCTCCCTCCTCTTCTGTATGTCAGCAGCTTTATCTCCCAACTCAAACTCTGTAGGTGTGTCTGTGTAGACCTCTATCTTCCTCAGATTCCTTCTTCCATTTTTCCCTTTTTATCTCAACAATAAATCCTAAGTTAATTGAAAAAAAAAGCCTCTGTGAAGGCTGCCAGGTGTAATCCATCAGAGTTGAAAATCAAAATGATGCATTCCGCAAACCAAATTACCTTATATATACTCACAGATTGCATAACCAATAAGCTGTGGATCAGTAAAATGAAGCCGGCCTGTCCTATACACTTCCCAGCTTGTCTGTTGCTGCAAATCCCTTGTCAGTTTCTCTTTATGGACTGTCCTGGTGTGTCCCTATCTTGGCCTGTTGAGATGTTACTGACTCTGTGACCAAAAACTTGGAGACTTCTCATCTTTACCAGAAGTGACCAAGTTAGGGCAGGAATGTTTATGACAGGTTTCCTTTCAAGTACAGTCGGTTTGTGTCTACGGCCTGTCATGAAGTGTTGTCCAGGTTCTTGACTATGACAGGCCAGCAAGTGTTCCAAAAAAAAATGGTAACAGTAAAGGACATGACAAGAAGTGACTACGACAAGAGTTAGAGAGACAAGACAAGAGGTTTCCAGGTGGGCAGAGCCACAGTCAGGATTGACAGTCAGGGAGGGTTGGTGAAATATCAAACATGTTTGAAATTTTGCTGATCCACTATGACAAACCAGAAAACCACAACTATAAGCCTAACTGGCTATGTAAACATTGCTCCCAACCTTCGAAAAATCCTTAGTTACTGACAAGACGGCCCCAGTGGAACATCCCCAAAAACCCAGTGACACAATCTCAGGTTTTCATGACTTGAGAAAACTTGTTCCATTCAGTAGGAGCAGCAAGTATAAAATTGCACATCCCCATGAACATGTTTGTTCCAGTTGAGGATACTGAAAGATGGTTGTTCTATGTGCGGTAACTACACATGATGAGAGGTAAATGATATGGAGGTTGGTTCAAATTTATTGCTTTGTGTATAAGGGGGTTATATTTAAATAGTTTGTGATATTGAACCTGTTAAGCTTGCACACAATGTAACTTAAAGTGTTTTGAATTCTCGAATCTACATATGTTGACCTTTGTTATGCAATAGAGAAGAGGTGATAACTGATGATAGAATTAACCACCATCACTGAAATTTTGTGGATGATAGATGTACGGAACCTAAACTACTTCTGGAGATGGTAAAACCAGATGAGACTAACATTAGCAACATTTTTGTGCATTTAATTATCCGTAACTGCATCAAGGTTTTTCACTGACTCGTCTGTCTCCATTATATTGTTGATGAGACTTTCAGGGAGTGATAACTTCGAGGAATTTGTTATTCTATCTTCACCAAGCAGCATGAATTCACTCTTTTCAGGATTGGGCTTTAGTGTTTCCCATCTACACCTTGGCAGCCTTGGGGCAATCGATCAATTCAGTGATACTAAAACATATGTTCCCTGAATCAAGTTCCCAGTATATTTGTATGTCATCATCGATGACATTGAAATTGGATAAAATTTTATAGGAAGGCGAAGAGGAATTGTGTAGAGTAGGACGAAGAGTGGTCCTAAGATTGGAGCCTGAGGCACCCCATGGGGGAGCTGGAAGGCATCATAGAAGTGTCCATCTTGTGTATTTTAATCTTTTTGGTTTTTTGTACATAAATGTACCAATTTATAGATTTCATGATAATGCAGTTCCACCGTCCTTTCTACAGAGTCTTTCACATTTGTAACAAGCAAACTTTGCCTTATTGCATATATAAGTGATCCATTCTGCTGTGTTTTGTGAGCAGTCTTACGATAAGTCTTGCATGATTTTGTCCAGCACTAAAGATAACTATTGTGTATATTGATTGTATAATCTGATATATTGTCAGCAGCAACACTAGTGAAATTGTTTGTTTGTTTTTTTTTAAAGAATAAGTTGAGGCTTATCTAAGTTCACTCTGTGATAATGGAAAAACACACATTGACAGGAATGCGCAGTTGGATTGTCTAAGTTTAAAACGCACATAATGACAAAGTGATAAGTGATGAATGCCTCAATTCTAACTTATGCTAAACTACAGAGGTCTTCAGGTGAGATGAGAAAATCAGGAGTGTACCTGTGAATGGGAGTGGAGAAGCTGATGTGTCGTATGAGATTTTACAGTTCATTGATAAATTTGAACCATAAAACAAGTAAACAGTATCATATAACTTCATAGAAAAACATCATGTAAAGTTAGATTCCGTAGGGATCAGAAATATGAAAATGTAATCAAACATTTCTTACTGAAAAACCATCAACCCATTTTGTATTGATGTTGTTTCCGATAAACACATCAATGTCACCACCAGACCATGTGAGCAAGGAATATGGTTGAAGTTGAAGTGTGGAGGCCTCAATTACCTTTCGAAGAATATGTTGTTACAGATCTTTATTTAGTATATAAAATTTCAGAAATTGATAAGAATTTATTGGGATTTTCAAGGGACATATGTGACAGTTTCTGGGCTACTTGCAACATTCCAAGCCAAAGTAAGAAGGTTTATGATCTGAATCGGTTGCACTTATTCACATATTTAGTAAGAAGTACATTATACAAAGCAAACCAGAAAACTTGACAAGATTCATGACGGTAATGAAAATAGATAAAGGAATACCTAGTACCTAGTTTTCAGTCTGATTTTATTTGAATTTTTTAAGTGTAAAATGCCCCCTTAAACAGTTTTTTAAATGTAATCATCATTTATATATGTTGTCTTGAATGTGGATAGCTATTGAGTCATGCATTCAATGGGTTACACCATTGAATGTATAGATTCAATCAGTAATACATTCAATGGTTAAATTGTTGAATGTATAGATTTAATAACTAAAATCATTGAATGTGTACATTCAATGACTGAAGGCATGGAATGTATAAATAATTAAGTATGAAATTCTGATATAGAGTGCAAAAGCTTATTTAATACAAATATTAATTTTATATGCAAACAACTTTAATTTATAACAAACATTGAAAATTTTCCAGCATTATAATAAGCAATTAAATTGAATAAAAGTGGTATATTTCAGAAATTGATATAAGGAGTGATCATGACATAAATTATATACATGCAATCAGATCATTCTCTTTATAGACCATGGGCTAGGTATGACCCACACCCCACACCCCCACCCCCCCACCCCCCCAACTTGACTTCACTTTATTTTTCTGAACCCTTATCATGTATGGATGATGAAATGGAGAGGTAACATGAAATAAACTGGGATACACAGGGTGTCTGTGCCATATTTTGCAGTATACCCTATTTTAAACCAATTCACAACTAACATTGCTTATACATATTGGCATATTTCGAATTATATTTTCATCTGTTAATGTATGACTAATCATGTAAGACCAATCATGTAAGATATCATCTGAAAGCTCCTTTATAGTAGTATCTAAAATGTGAAAATTGGATTTTATTGCGCTACAATGTACTTACCTATTGAAACAGAGTGCTATTCCGTTGTTGACCGGAAGAGCTACCAACGGGCTGAAAGTTGGAAACTTTCCCGGCCGAATGCGGGGAGCGGGGTCCCCGGAGCCGGCTCACTCCACCGGAAACACCGGTGTTGAGATGACCGGTTATATGACGACTGCGCAGCAGATCACGTGATTCTTCCTTCTTTCCGTTGGTAGCCATCTTGTTAGAAGGCTTTATTTTAGCTCTCACTTTGTGACAGTTTTTCATTCTATTATCAGAGGATTTATTCTCTAAGTTAGTTTTATTTTGTCTCACCGTTGTGCATAGACACTTTTGATATACTTTGGTGAGACTTTTCAGTGTTACTTGTGACACTTTTTACCATTATGGTAGGCACTCCTCCTTATCAGAAGAGAGGGAAATGTGGGCACTGGATGCCCTCATTTGACAAACACCTGAGGTGTTATAGTTGCAGGATGCACTGCAAAGGGGAAGACCCCTGTGCCTCAGGTGCCCCTCTGGAGGCGTGTTCATCTTGTTCCTCCCTTACGGAGGTTGAATGGAATCATTTAAGAACTGTTTTCCAGGAAAGAAGTGCTAAACGTGCGGCCAAGAACCTACCGGCCGACCCGGACAATAGTATAGACGAGCCGGAGACCGGTGAAATTGATGACTCCATATTGGATCTCAACACAGATGAAGTACAACATACACTGGCCGGTGCCGCCGGTTATACTTCTCCCACCGGAGTGTCAGCTCCCACCGGCCTGTCTCCATTCCAGCCGGCTATGACCTCAAGTGGATTTTCTTTTCTTCAACCTTCTATTCCACCACCAAGGTCCGCGGCTTTTCACACAGTGCCGACCTCATCTTCTTCAGCAGTCTTTTTCAAGACTCCGGCACCAGTGAATCAGGATCCAATGTTTGCCACAGCTCCGGATCCGCGGAGGCTCGTCCCTCCTCCTACTCCACGCACTCAAATGCTCAAGGCACATCTCGAGCAGCAAAATATGCAGATGATGGAGAACCTCTCACAACAAAACCAAAAACAAATCCAGGACTTATCATCTCAACTCCAGTCTGGATTACAACAGTTCCTAGCTTCCTCAATGGAACAAATGTTTAAGAAGTTCTCACCACCAACTGATACCCAAGCATCAAAAGCAACTTCACAGGCCCATCCCAGTCAGGTCGTCGATGCTCCACAACAGCCTATACCACCGGTTCAGTCACCCCCACCGGAACCAATGGATACCTCCATTTCACAGGCTGCATCTACCATAAAAAAGGGGTTAAAAGGGGTCAAGGGCTCTTCTACTATCGCCTCATCCTCCATAAAAGCGGTAGTGTCTCCAACACCTCCTCCTCTTATCCAGCCTCAAACTCAGTCCGAGTCCCCCCTCCAAAGACTCAAGAAGGGAGACTATGGTGCAACTGGAGACTCATCATACGCGTCATCATCCCAAGTAGATGACTCAGAACCCGAAAATCTAGCCCCTCCACCCAAAGCGGACTTCCACGCTTTCATAGACCGAGTAAGACAATACCTCGGCATTGACGACCCTGCCAAGGCAGAGGACTACAAACTGGGATCAGGACTCGGCAGGGATCCCAACATGTTCCGTATGGAACAGTCCTCACGTCCTCCTTCGCTCAAACTCCCTCTTATGGACGACATTGCAAAACTTTTGCAAAACCAGGACTCAGTAATAAAACCTAGTACCTCATCTTCTACTTCCCTGGATATCGGTCAATTCGTCCCAAATCCACCAAACAGAGGCAACTGGTACCCGGTGGCAGGAGAAACTTTTGAGCAAAAACCACAAGTAGTTCCCCAATCATTCTCAAACATTGCGAGACCTGGGTATAAAGGCCTACCCCCAGCCTCTATTAACCAAAGAGAACTGGTCAAGTTGGAATACATGGTCAGAGAATGTATTGCGACCTCCAACTTCCTCTCCACCCTTTCTACAGCCAGCGAATCGACCTTAAACAACCTAAGAGCTGCAAGGGATCAGAGGGAAAAGATATTTGGCCTACTGGCGTCAGAACCAGACCCAAGGACCAGAGACCAGCATCTCCAACAATTACTGAATACAACAATAGAGGATACCCCACAAATGCAATTCATGCTGGATATCAGTAGGAGCACAGCAGTCACTTACCAGCACTTACTGGAAAAGTTTCTACACATTTTAACCAACCTAGTTCTCATGCGCCGAGACGCGTACCTCAAAAATGCCCACAATAGTCTAGACGCCTATCGTCTCAAAAACCTACGGGCAGCTCCCATTTCTGGCCAAGACCTGTTTGAACGCTCCTTAATGCAGGATTACGAACAACATCTAATAGGCTTGGGAGTCAAAGCAGGAAATCAACAAAGCTCCAGGTTTCACCCTTATGGAAAAAGCAAAAGGAAACCTAGAGGCAGAGGAAGGGGAGCTTATCACCAAGGGGGATATTATCCAACTCCTCCCCCTCAATACATCATGCCTCCTCAATTCTACCCACAGCAGCAGAGAGGTAGTTTTTGTGGCGGCCACAGGGGCAGGGGAAATCGTAGAGGCAGGGGCAAAAGCTCCGGCAATAACCAAAACCAACAACAACAACCCCCTCGACAATGACACTCTTCAATCTCCTCCCCCCCTCAATCCTGGACAACCTCTTTCAACCCATTCCGGGCATCCCTGGGAAAACAATTCATACGAACCACACAAACAGTTTCCCCTCAACAGACCCTACACAGAGAGGGCAAAGACTCTGGATACAAAGTCCCTACCAGAGAGGGCAAAGACTCTGAGTTCAACCCTTCAGGAGGGGGTAAAGACTCCTCGTACACAACTAGTCAAGGTTCCTGTATCTATTCAAGAAAACATAAAAGACCTCCCAGTGGGAGGCAGGCTAAAGTGGTTCATAAACGAATGGGAAAAACAAGGTGCTCATCCTTTCCACTTAGACCTCCTCAGACTAGGCTATCGCCTACCCTTCAGAGAACACCCAAGGTTGTCCAGGACACCATGCATCATCAGCAGTTACAGCGAAGTCGACAAAAACAATGCCTTATCGACTTCTATTCAAAGCCTTCTCACAAAAAACGCTATAGAGAAGGTAAACAGGGAAGACAGTCTCGGATTCTACAGCCGACTTTTCCTAGTTCCCAAACCAGGAAACCGGTGGAGACCCATGATAGACCTCAGTTCTTTAAATCAGTTTCTCACGGTCTCAAAATTCAAAATGGAAACCCCAGAATCCATACGCGCATCGCTGAGACAAGGGGAATGGGTTACCTCTATAGACCTCTCGGATGCCTACCTTCATCTTCCCATCCATCCACAATCAAGGAAATTCCTCAGGTTCCACCACCAAGGGAATTCTTACCAATTCACCAGCTTGCCGTTCGGGCTAGCCACAGCCCCAAGGGTGTTCACGTCCCTGGTAAAGGAGGTAAAACTATTGGCACTAAAACAAGACATCCGGTTGCACCAATACCTGGACGACTGGCTGATCAGAGCACCTTCCCAGGCAGAATCAAAGGAGCATACTGCCAACCTCCTTTCCCTGATCCAATCACTGGGCTTCATAGTAAATCACCAGAAGTCAGAGCTAGTACCCCAACAGAGGTTCAAATTTATAGGGTACCATTTTTCATTAGATCAGGGTCTTGTCAGGCCCACACAAGACAGATGGGCCAAAATTCAGAACTCCTTCAACAGGATCTCAAAGAAGTCTGTTATCAATGCAAGGACTCTTATGTCCATCATTGGATTACTAGCATCCGCAGAGAAGACGGTGAGACTGGGCAGGATCCATATGAGACCTTTTCAATGGCATCTAAAGACTCATTGGAAATTCCCAATGCCTCTGAATTCTCCCATTCCCTGGACTCAGACAATGAAACAACACGCGGAATGGTGGTTAGACCCACAACACGTATTATGCGGAGAATTCTTACACCCCAGGGACCACGACGTTCTGATCTTTACAGACGCATCAAACGCAGGCTGGGGCGCACACTTAGATCACGCCTCCGCAGGCGGCCTATGGTCTCACACAGAGCAACAGCTCCACATCAACGTCCTAGAATTAAAAGCTGTAATCCTAGCCCTCAAACACTTCTCAGATCAGTGCACCAGGAAACAGGTGTTGGTGGCCTCAGACAACACAACAGTAGTAGCCCACATAAACAAACAAGGAGGAACCCACTCGCCAGAACTCTGTGCTCTCATGTGGCATCTCCTCACATGGTGCAACAAACATCAGATCTTACTCAGAGCGCGACACGTGCCGGGCTCACTCAATGTCATTGCGGATGGCCTCTCCAGGAGAAACCAAATCCAGCACACAGAATGGTCTCTGTCCCCCCAGATCTTCAAACAAATTGCGCAACTCTGGGAGCACCCACAGATAGACCTGTTTGCCACCAGGCTAAACACAAAACTCCCAACTTACGTTTCTCCCGTCCCAGACCCTCAAGCATGGGCAGTGGATGCACTGAACATCTCCTGGAAGAACATAGTCGGGTATGCCTTCCCTCCAACAGCTCTGCTACCCAGGGTGGTCCAAAAATTACTCTCCCAGTCATGCCGACTCATTCTCATAGCCCCGGGCTGGCCAACAAAACCGTGGTTTTGGGACCTGGTGGAACTGTCTCTCGATCACCCAAGACAACTCCCACCAATCCGATCACTGCTCAAACAACCACTGAACAACCAATTCCACACTCACCCGGAATCCCTCAACCTTCACGTTTGGTTTCTAGGAGTACAATCCTCCAGAACCAGGGCTTCACTGCAGAAGTGGCAGATAGAATTGCTGCACCTCAAAGACTCTCTACTAGAGCCATCTATGCATCAAAATGGGCAGTTTTTCAAAGATGGTGCGCCCACGAACAGGTGGACTTCAGGGCTCCCTCTATAAAGGATATTTGTAATTTTATGTGTTTCCTCTTCAAGGAGAAAAAGAGACGCCCTTCCACCATTGAGGGATACAGGACGGCAATCGCAGACACATTGGGAAATACTCCCTTAGACATCAGCAATAATCCCGAGATTGCCAGACTCATTGCCAGCTTCCATAGGGATAAACCCAAGGCATCCAGAAGCATACCCACTTGGAACCTCTCCTTAGTTCTCCACCAACTCAAACAGCCCCCTTTTGAACCTCTGGAGGAGGCTTCCCTTAAATACGCCACGTGGAAGACAGTTTTCCTACTAGCATTAGCTTCTGGTAAAAGACGTAGTGAAATCCACGCCTGGACCATGGACGGTCTTCTCTGTCTAGGCGACTGGGACCAAATTCAACTCACCCCCTCTCCCATCTTCATTGCTAAGAACCAACTAGCAAGAGAAGGGACCCAGACAATCTCTCCAGTGGTTATCCCCGCTCTCAAAACTACCCAAGATGACAGAGACACTGACATTTTACTCTGCCCCGTTAGGGCCCTCTCAATCTATCTCAAACTTACTGCCGAATTGAGACAGGATAAAACCTTGTTATTTATCTCTTACAAACAGGGCCATTCCAAGGACATTCTATGTTCTACCATATCTTCTTGGATCAAGAACACTGTCAAGTTTTGTTACTCAAAAGCGGGGGACACCGACATGGACTCTTTAGGGGTTAGAGCCCATGACGTAAGAGCATTCGCGGCTTCCAAAGCCTTTTACGGGGGTGTCTCAATGGACCAGATTCTCCAAGCGTGCCATTGGAAATCTCATAACACATTCACTTCATTCTACCTAAAGGACCTCTCGGGTCAAAACCAGAAGGATCTCTCTTACCATCTAGGATCCTTTGTGGCTGCACAACGAGTGATGCCTCCCTCCTAGATACCAAGGACACCTACAAAGAAGAGGGGGGGACATCCGATGACACAACCAGCAGATGGGGCCGGTCAGAACCCTGACCGCGTAGAGTGTGACTTCTCGTCACAAAAGGTAAATTATATTGTTCTTTACTGAGGTGTTCTCTTTCCTAACTTTGCAGGGAATTCTCCTGCCTATTTATCTCCTGGAATCATTGTTAATTTTTCATTAACACCCATTCCACCTTATTTCCTACAATCTAATTATTGTCTTTGTACTCTCTTGCAGCCACCATGGAGCGCCTCCTGACGGGACTACTGTTCTGGTCTCCTCCACCACGTAGCCCTCTCCCCGGGTATCCAGAAGAGTAACCCCAAGATCGGGCCCGTAACATGCCGGCACGGATGCTCGGGTCGGGTCTCCTTCCTTCACCACTCAAGGCTCTTCCACCGGAACCCAGTCAGTGAGCTGTCTTCCCCCCATCCAAGATGTTGGGGGATGTTGCACTCTGTTTCAATAGGTAAGTACATTGTAGCGCAATAAAATTGAAAATTTTATTTTAAATGTAGCTTTTATAAGCTACAATACTTACCTATTGAAACAGATAGAGGCCCTCCCGGTCCGTCCCCGCTCACAGACACCTCACCTTTGGGGATGGTTCCCAACGAAAAGAAGGAAGAATCACGTGATCTGCATAACCGGTCATCTCAACACCGGTGTTTCCGGTGGAGTGAGCCGGCTCCGGGGACCCCGCTCCCCGCATTCGGCCGGGAAAGTTTCCAACTTTCAGCCCGTTGGTAGCTCTTCCGGTCAACAACGGAATAGCACTCTGTTTCAATAGGTAAGTATTGTAGCTTATAAAAGCTACATTTAAAACAAAATTTTCAATTTTATTGCGTTAATACATCCTATCCAATGGATAATTGCTTTACCGGTCGGCGCGACCGGTCCCGCCAAACGCCAGAAAAAGACGTCCTGTACATAGTACCAGCAGGACCGGTCAGTAGTGTGCATTCGCTAGGTGGCGCATCATACTTGCTTCCTGTCTAGACAGAGTGACGTCAGTTCATCTTTTTCGTTTGGCGCGTGTAGTGTGCGGACGTGTTTTGAAGTTTGAAGGAAACGAGACTTATTCTACGAATTTAAAGCTTATTTTCATCTGAAAATATATATATTGTGGTACATACATATCAGTGCCCCTTCAGGACTCAAACGAGGCATTATCCAGCACTTTATAACCAGTTTTGAAGAACTTTCCTTGTACTTGTCGTTGAGACGAAGTCGTGGGTGAGAGCTCGTGTGTCGTCCCTGCAGCATTCCTTCTTGTGAACAGAATGTTGTATCTTCCTCGACTTACCCTCCATTTAATTCTTCGTGGTCGAGTAACACTGAGTGTATATCGACGAGAAGAATTTAGAAGGAAAGAAGAATGCATCGTCTAATGTCATCACTTCCAGCTTATGCTAGTCACGTGACACGGACCTGGTCACGTGATACGCATCAACAATGGAGGAATCGTGTTTCAACAGAAGTTTTAGAAGAAAAGACGAGTATTTTTTACTCTACACCCACTTTTTAACTGCCAGGAAGATATCCAGCAACTCGTCTGTTGGCCTGAAGAATAAGATGACAAGTGGCCATTGAACTCTGCAATTTTTGCCGGTGCCCGTCATGTGACTTCACAGATCTCAACACAACTACCGGCAAGCAAATCCCCAGGCGTGACTGGTTCAGCTGACAAGAAGTGAGGAGTTTTACCTGTACCAGCTCTGGTCAGACTACCGGTGGGGAGCACTAGTGATGAGTTTTACCGGTTCTGGCCTGTACAGGCTACCGTTGGGTGCTGTTCCTGTGAAGAAACCCCTTCAGTGATTGGCAGTAATCAGCCCTGTTTGATCCTGGAACCTCCACCAGAGGCCTTTCCACTGGTGGGACTGTTGGGGTACCGGTTCCAGTCATGTTCCTGGGAAGCTGTCAAAAACCCCCCTTCAGTGGTTACCAGTGATCAGCCCTGTTTTGATACTGGAACCTCCACCAGAGGCCTTTCCACTGGTGGGACTGTTGGGGGTACCGGTTCCGGTCTGTACAGACTACCGGTGGATGCTGTTCCTGTGAAGAAACCCCTTCAGTGGTTTCCAGTGATCACCCCCTTTTTGATCCTGGAACCTCCACCAGAGGCCTTTCCACTGGTGTGACTGTTGGGGGTACCGGTTCCAGTCTTGTTCAGACCACCGGTGCGGCTGCTCAGAGGGTTCACCTACCAGAAGTCGCAGTGACCACTGAGACCCTTATCTCCCCAGTGCACATGATTACCGGTTACACAGAGTTGCTGGTGACACACAGCAGGGCTATTGGTACAGAGAATTACCGGCTCCCGAGTATTGCCGGTTCCGGAGTGCTGCCGGTCCCGGAGTGCTGCTGGTTACAGAAATCTGCTGTTCCCATCCTTACTGGCAAGGAACCAGCTTCAAATCCAGTGCTGACAGCAAGTTCACCAGTTACAGAGAATTACTGGTTACAGAGAATTACCAGTTCCGGAGTGCTGCCGGTTCCCGAGTGTGTTGCTGGTTGGTGCTGGCTTGCAAACCATCAGGGACAGTTGCTTCACAAGCATCTGAGAGATAATGGGGAAGTAACCAGACTGAACCTGGAACACCAGTCTACTGGACTGGGAGATCTACCAAGGGATTAAGTAAGACTACAGAAAGGTGATGTCCCAATTCTTTGGTTACAGAGCCTTCTCCCAGAAACCAGAAATAGTTCAGTTCACCCAGTTCTGCCAACTCCAATGAGTTTATGCAGAACTGTGGAGCCACCAGGAACCGGTTACAGAGCATTGCTTCACTTATAACCGGTGTTGGAGGAAGTGGGAAGCTCTGGGTTCGAGTCCAAATGTAGTCACCACATTGAGGGAGGGTGCACCCTCCCCTTCCGGTTCAGACCCAACTTGACAGGGTCACCGACTGTAATAAGCAACTACCACAACCCAGCCAAGCAGTCCTTCCTTTTAGAAGCACTGTATCAGCTGGTGAACAAGAATACAGTACAACCGGTAGAAAATCAAAACTCACTTGGTTTTTTGCAACTGGCTATTGTTGGTTCCCAAGCCCAACAACCGGTGGAGACCTGTCCTGGACCTGAGCACCTTGAACACCTTTTTAAACTCAGAGTCGTTCAAGATGGAGACCCCAGAGGCAATAAGAACCTCCCTACAGGCAAGGAAGTGGGTCACATCCATAGACTTCAAAGACGCATACTTCCATATACCAATTCACAGTCAGTCCAGGAAGTACATGCGTCTTCACCCCCAGGGTCGGTCCTACCAGTTCAAAGCCCTACCCTTTGGTCTATCCACAGCTCCCATGGAGTTCACAGTGGTGGCCAAGAGGTTAAACTCATGGCACTTCAGAGGGGTATAAGGATCCACCAGTACCTAGACGACTGGCTGGTGAGAGCCTCTACCCATGACACTTGCCTCCAGCATACACAGACCTTAGTAACCCTTTGTCAAGAACTAGGGTGGCTGGTGAAAAGTCAGAACTGGCTCCCGACAGGTTGTCAACTTCATAGGTTACCAGTTCAACCTGAAAAAGGGAAAGGTCAAACCCACACCAGAGCTTTGGCAGGCCTTGACAGACAAGATCCAGTCAATACTGTCCGGTCCGGTACGCCCGGTCCGGAAGTTCATGTCCCTCCTAGGTCTACTCACAGCAACAGAAGAGCAAGTCCACCTAGGGCAACTTCACATGAGGCCCATACAGTGGCACTTGGAAAACAACTGGAGGGTCCCAGAGTCACTAGAAAAGGTGATCCCGGTCCCCAGATAGCTCCATTTCCATCTAAGGTGGTGGCTGGAGGAAAGCAATGTGCTGCTAGGTCAACCATTACACCCTCTAAACATGCTCTGCAAATATTTACAGATGCATCAAAAGAAGGGTGGGGCTCTCACTTAGACGAGCACACTGCAAGGGGAACTTTGTCCCTTCCAGAAGCAAGTTGCACATAAACCATCTAGAGCTAAAAGCAGTCTAGCTCCAGAAGAGTTTCGAACCCTCTACTGCAACAAGACAGTACTGATAGCTACAGACAACACAACAGTGGTTGCCTATATCAACAAAGAGGGGGAGATGAAGTCGGGCTCTCTGTGTGCCCTACTGTGGAAATCCTGTCCTGGTGTACCATGCAGCAAGTAACCCTCAGGGCATGTCACATCCCCGGCTGGCTGAATGTGATAGCAGACAAGCTATCCAGGCTTGGCCAGACCATTCAAGCAGAGTGGTCGCTTCATCCAACTCTGACTTGCTTCCCTTGGGAAGTTGATATTTCTTCTGGGACTGAACTCAGCCCCTCTCTCTCTCTCTCTCCCGTCCCAGATCATCACTGGGAGGGAAAGAAAAGGGGGGGGCAGTGTTGGTAGACTTCCGGGTTAACCGGTTAGTTGACAGCCGACCTTGACCTTTCAGGGTTCTCTGACCCTAGGTCAAATGGGCCATCTCAGTTTTTGTTTTGTTTTGAGTTCACTTAAGTCCCTAGCTGCTTACCCGCCTACCAAGCGGTAGTTATTCAGCAATTGTCCATTGGATAGGATGTATTAACGCAATAAAATTGCAAATTTAATAAGTAAATTAAATTTTTATAAGTTAATACCCTGTCCAATGGACAGGCAAGGCCCACCCAACCGACCCCACTACCAGCTTACTAGGGTCTAAATCTGTTTGGACAACGAAAAAGATGAACTGACGTCACTCTGTCTAGACAGGAAGCAAGAATGATGCGCCACCTAGCGAATGCACACTACTGACCGGTCCTGCTGGTACTATGTACAGGACGTCTTTTTTTGGCGTTTGGCGGGACCGGTCGTGCCCGGTAAAGCAATTGTCCATTGGATAGGGTATTAACTTATAAAAATTTAATTTACTTATTAAATTTGCAAATTTGGTACCAACATGATTTTGATTAATGGGTGTCATGTGGCAACATCCACCAAACTTCTGATGAATTTAAAAATTACAGAAATATATCCATTTACTTTATTTTCTTTGGTACTGTAGTGGATATATCCATTGTTGCACTCAATTAGTACATGAGAACATCCCATGTGCTTCTTTTGACAGAATATTGTGAAAATATTTCAGCTAGAAGTTGAAATATTGGGTAAGATATGAAAGGTACACATAGCTTTGTGATGCAGTCACTTCATTTATCTTATTAAACTGTGTCATCTACATTTTCTAGTTCTCTGCATGATTGTCATATCCAGTAATATACCTAGAAACATTGGGACACACCAATTATAGACTTGACATTCGTGTTTATACCATAAATTAAATTATGGAATTATTCATGAAATACTTCCAGTCAAAACATTAGTTAGGCATTTTTAAAATGTGCAGTGTTTGTATTAGAATTATGTAATGCATGTCACTGAAAAATAGAAACATTCAGTTGTAAATATACATTGATAATGTGATTACTATGATACCAAACGTAAGCACAGTATTTGGAAATAGCATTAAGACATTTCACACATGATACAATATTCTATATTAATATTCTTGTCACACTACATACACATATGCAACCTTAACTCCAAATTACACCAAATGTGAAACAAATTCATTTCATAGAACTGAATTAAATAGTCAGTACACCATAAAAAGGGGAAAAGGTTGAATATGAAAACAAAAATCTATCATAAAAGACTCACTGTTATTATATACAGTGAGTTAAAAAATATTTTTTTAAATAGGTTAAAGGTAGAAAGCAAACCCTTTATAAGTAGTGAATTTATTAACTTGTTAAAAAGAAAACTTGAAATATATCGAGAAACCTTTGGCTCAACTGCAAGCCTTGAAAGAGTTGATAACGAAATGCAAAAATTAATTCAATTTACTTTAAACAAAATTATGAGTACAGGCTTTTAAAAAGTATTAAAATACAAAGATAAATCATTCAGGTGTTTTGGTTAGGTGTTTCTTTTATTTATATAAGCATAGCTTTTGTATGTTGTGTGTATGTTTGTATTTAATTGTCTTTGTATTTTGTAATTGTTTTTGTAATGTATTAAAAAAAAAAGAAATAAAATAAAATACAGTGAGTTAAATTCCCTTTCATTTGAGACTAAATATTACTGTATATGACAATCATGCAGAGAACTAGAAAATGTAGATGGCAGCTTAATAAGATAAATGAAGTGACTGAATCACCAAAATTATCTGCACCCTTCATGTCTTGAATACCTAATATTTCAACTTCTAGTTAAGATATGTTCACAGGTTTGGTGTTAAAGGAAACATATTGGCTGTCCCCATGTATTAATTGAGTGCAACTGCGGATATATCCACCACAGTAGAGCAGAAAATATTGCAAATGGATATTTTTTTTCTATATTTTTTTTAATTCTTCAGAAGTTTCATGGGTGTTGCCATATGACAACCATTAATCAAAATCATGTTGATACCAAATTCCAATTATCACTTTTTAGACACTACTATGAAGGAGATTTCAGATGATATCTCACTTGTCATGACTGGTCATACTTAAATAGGTGAAAATATAATTCGAAATATGCTAATATTTACAAGCAATGTTAGTTGTGAATTGGCTTAAAATAAGATATGCTGCAAAATATGGCAAGAACACTCTGTGTATCCCAGTTTATTCCATGGTTCCTCTCCATTTCATCATCCATACATGATAAGGGTTCACAAAAATAAAGTGAAGTCAAGTTACGGGTGGGATGTGGGTCACACCTAGCTCAGGGACTGTTACTGTCTTTATATTTTATAAATCACTTATTACTACATGTCAAGCTTCTATGGGATCTGCTATTGCATAAACCATTTACTTATTTTTGAGTAATTCTTTATTTATGCATCCTTTTTCATCAAAGCCATCACAGAAAGCTATGTTATAAACTCTAATTTACAAATATTAAAACAGTTGGTCCTTCAATCAAAGAATGAAAGTTAAACAGTTCAAGTCTGAGTAGTTATTTTATGGTCTTTATTTGTATGATTCTCTAAAACCTGATTGCAATCAATTCATCAAAGTGTGAAAATTGCAGATTCAATTGTAATTATTCCTGCAGTTACATGCCTATAATGTTACTAAGGTTCTTTTGGGATAACGTAATTGAGAAATAGGTTAAGATAATCCATTTTTATATTTTTATGAAACCTCTTTTTTATGATTTATATAAGGATTTATCTACGGATAATCAAAAATTACAAAATTACAATTACAAAAATTTTCTAAAAGTAAAATAATAATGATTTAAGAAAATGCTAATGATAAATAAAAATTTAGATGGAATGTACACAATCCAAAGTAAAACCATTGACTATACACATTGAATGGCTGTTTGCCGAGTCACTGAATCTAAACATTCAATGACAAGCTCATTAAATCCATACATTAAATAGTTATCTACATTCAATACAACATATACATGCCTAGGTGAGCATTTCCGGGATTTTAAAAAATAACCTTAAGAGAGTCTTTTATTATTTCGTACTTCCAAGTCCACTCTCTAATTATGGGATTCCCCATTTGACGTCACTAACAAAACAAAGCAAAGTGACAGTGCTGTCATAACATAAACATGTGAGTACAAGATTTTGTCATTTAGTGCATTTATATTGACATCATTTCAACAGATTTCAAGCTAATAATGATTTATGTATATAATTTCAAAGTATGCCACTGTTGTAAGTGATTGAGATACTGAAATTCTTTGAATAGTGACTTGATGCAGTGGATCTTTTTGCGTCATTTAAGTACTACAGTACGTATGGTCGATGGTCCAGTTTTCGTGCTAGCACTAGTTTTCGTGTGTTTGCAGCATATTTAACAATATCTCAGCCAATATAAAACGAAATTTCTTCAAATAAAAACTGACATAATCTACTGGTATTTTTCTTTAAAATGATACTTTTTATCATTTCTGTAGTTGAATCAGGTACTTGGATATCTGCACTTGTTAAACTCTTTTAGTCCTTATTTTGGGTTCATGCAATAGTTTATTTGCCAATAAATTTTTATCAATGCAATGTGAAATTTTGTTAATCTTCAATTGCTTGTAAATCTGCCAATACATAACCAATTTTTACAATTAAAACACCATTGTAAAGTTTATTGTGTAGAGTTCAACAGTTATGTCTTTGTTTGTGTATAATATTGTGCAAAAATTGTTTAATTTTAAAGTTTATGAAATAGCCAACAGATAGCATGAAAACTGGATCAGTAACCCTGTGACACATAACCTTTGACATTCAAAATTAAATGATTGCAACAAATATTTTTCAGCATTTTAGTGGATATTTTCTTCATAATTCAGCATAAATAATGCCTGAAGTATTTTATAGTTGTGGAGAACTTAGTGTAAACTTGTTTTATCACATACTTTATTGATATTTTTTATTAAGTAGCATGATTACTGGTGCAACTGACATACATGGGTTACCATGAAGTGGGTTGATTATTTAGGTTTTATGAGTGCTGTGAGAAATGTACATTAGCTAGAAACATTATATATGACAAATATACATAAGAAAGTGATGGCAGCAACATTAGATAAAATTTTGTTCATAACTTGCTTAATTCTTTCAATTGCAAACATGCACAGAATCTTTGAAAAATAACTTCACTAAACATTCATGAAATGGGTCGATTTATTAGTAAAAAATACTTCTCCTATGTTCATATTTTGACCAAATCAGTGTGTTTCTTGTGTTTATTACATTTAACAGTTCACAAAAAATGTTTATGGGGAAGAAAATAGCAATGAACACATGACCAAAAGATTTAGTTTGTGAGTGTATCTTGATGGAATTGAAGTCAGGCTCTTCGCTCCCTTGAGAAGGGGAGAAAATTCAATTTAATAACTTAAATTATTGAATTTAACAGACATCAAAACATCCAAATCTGATCTTTTGTAAATGTAGCTAATACCTATCTACTGTGAAACTCTTCCAAAAATTCATGACACAAGAAAAATAAAGCATAGTTTTATTCAGGCAAAAATTCTTGAAAAATCGACCCACTTAATGAATCGACACACTTCTTGCTAACCCATGTACTGAGTACACCTGTGTTTCCTGTATTAGATGACATTAATTTTAGACGGGCTGTCATTACCGGTAAACGGACAAAACCCCGGAGGACAAAACCCCGGAGGACAAGACCCCGGAGAAAATGGGGTGCTAGGACAAAACCCCAGAGTTGATTTTCAGGGGGGTGGACAAAACCCCAGAGAAATTAAAAAATTATTTTAATATCAGAATATTGTGTATACAGTGTATACTGTTGAAAAGTATTTTGTTTTGGTTTGTCTAGTATTGGACAAACAGCCAGAATATTGTGCAGCATTTTGTTTATCAAAGGTTTTGAAAACATTATGGAAATTAGAAGAGAATTAATCTATGATTGTTCTGTAAAAGAAAGACCTGAGCACATTTGAAATGTTCCTTTCCATTTCCCTGAGTAGCTATCAAAGCTTTGGTATCTTTGATGGCCTAACTGTCAAATCTTTACATCTATTAATTCTCAGTGAATTGCAATCTAGAAGCCAGGTTATCTCAGTATAAATATTTGGTCTAGACTTGAAAAAGGTCTAGACTTGAAAAAGGTCATTACCAGACCTGGGACGAATACTTTCAAAAGTATTCGAATACGAATACTTTTCATTTCCATGAATACAAATATGAATACGAATACATCAGTTTCAAAAGTATTCGAATACGAATACTTTTTGAAAAGTATTCGAATACATTTACAAATACATTTATGAATACATTTTAACTAAACCCCAATTCATACAATCATTTTTAATAAATTTTAATAATTTTACCTTTCTGAATAAAATATACAATCATGAAAGCACAATTCAGTAAATGATGGTTCAGATTCACATCATATTTGACAAGAATTAATTTTTGCTCCAAGATCTGAATATTCAGTCTAATAAACATGAGCTACTCAAAAGAGGTTTTTTTTTCCATTTTTTTTTTTTTTTTTTGAAAAGGACATCATAGTGCCTTAAACATCTTGTATTTAACTGAGATAGCCATTGTTTTGGAAATCTTTATGATGGGATTACTACTACAACAAGACTGTCACAATAGGTGTCACATAAGTTTGCCTAAGAATTACCCATATAGGACCAATGACACTGGTATTGAAACACATACAAGTTAATCCCCTATTGTAGCAAAGGCAAACACAGTTGTCATTTTAAGATAGGTAGCTTGGTGTTTATAATTTCATGAATTCTATAATAACATAACAATACATTATGAAAACCAATGTGGATTAAAACACACATGATGTCATTTATCAATATAAAAGTTAAACACAGACTGATTGCATTTATGAGATGTAAGAGAAAAAGCTATAATCCTCACTATTTTGTTCCAATATGACACTGTCATTATTATGTTATATAATATTTACTGACTAAAAGTATTTATTAAATATGTCTTGTTAGTTTTCTTAGGCACATAATGATAGACAGCCAAATTTCATATTTATATCTAAAATTTTTGTCAGTACAGGGTGAAAAAAATCAACAAAAACTGAAAAATATTAAATGTATTCATAAAAGTATTCATGAATACGAATACTTTTGAAATGTATTCGAATACGAATACTTTGCATTTTTCACAAAAGTATTCGAATACGAATATGAATACTTTAAAAAATGTATTCGAATACTTATGAATACGAATACATTTTGCCCAGGCCTGGTCATTACACTGTCTGATTTTATGTAATTTCCTTAATTATTTAAATGCAATAAGTGAACCCTGCTTTATATAGTAATCAAGTGTCAGTATCAGTGTATGTATCGTATAAAATGGGTTTAGCTACCTCTTTATCAACTGTAACATTAATACCGCCTAACACTAGACTTGAATGATGGTTGAAATGGTTCCCTCTTTACAAACAAAAATGACTCAGTGCTCGCATTTGTACTCCCTTCTCTTCCTAATTGGCAATTTACAGAGTTGGGACAAATGAATGTAGGACGTTTCGGCCACGGACGTTTCGGACTAGGACGTTTCGGCCACGGACGTTTCGGCTCGGCCATTTTTGAGGGTGGACGTTTCGGCCAAATATATTTTTGGATCAGGTTTTCAATGATTAAACATGCAAATAATACAACTGTGATAACAACATTTATTGTACAACCTTTCCCACATTTTATAACAATAATATAATAACATTTTACACAATTAAGCTATATACATAAACTTCAGATCACACAATTCAGAGTCATTTTAAATGTTTGGCTGACCACCTCTCAGGTTATGGCTTACACCCCGAAGGAAGTCTGGTATCAATCAGAAAGGTTCTCTTGATTTACTTGCTAAACTGTAGATCAATCACCTGAGCAGTGCAATTCTGAGCAGTTATCAATCAGAAAGATTCTCTTGATTTACTTGCTAAACTGTAGATCAATCACCTGAGCAGTGCAATTCTGAGCAGGCATCAATCAGAAAGGTTCTCTTGATTTACTTGCTAAACTGTAGATCAATCACCTGAGCAGTGCAATTCTGAGCAGGTATCTATTAAATAGCTTCCCTTTGGGGTGTTACCTTTTTATTGAGGCAGTGAACAAAAAGTCCATGGGTTTCAAAGGGTTTTAAAATGAAAAGCAACTGAATTTAAAATTTACTGCACAAAAAGACCAGGAAAGGGTTTAAAGATGAAATAGCAACTTGACAAAGGTTAAGTTTGCTGATATAAGTGGAGAATGATAATATTCCATTAAATGTGTGAAAATGAGATGTTTGATGATTGATAATCACAAAAAGGGAAACAGTCTGCCTGTTTCCTCAACTTGATCAAAGAAAATTGTGCAGACACTGCTTTCCTTAAACCATAAAAGGTTTGCTTTCACAGCTCTCCTTTCAAGTCACTTAGTGATATAGATTTTCCCTTTTTGGACACAAGGACATTAAAAGATGTTCTTATTATATAAATCTCCTAAAAATATAGATTTGGCCGAAACGTCCACCCTTAAAAATGGCCTGGCCGAAACGTCCGTGGCCGAAACGTCCTAGTCCGAAACGTCCTAGGCCGAAACGTCCGTGGCCGAAACGTCCGTCCACCGGGACAAATACAGAGAAGAGGTTGCAAATACAAATACAAATACATTTATTTTTACAACAGCAAATACAAATACAGCTGTGATTTCAAATTACAAATACAAATACATACAGGTCAAATACAAATACAAATACACTTGTTGAAAAAGAAGTTTAATTGTCCTTGAGTCTCTCATTAGAGCCATATTACACTGAATTACAGCGCAAAAACATGAGATCTTCAAAACGTTCATCAGACAGCCTGCATCGGTCAGGGCGGAAAATCTTGCCAGCTACACTAAATAGCCTTTCCACAGGTGCACTTGAGGCTGGGATCATGAGGTATTTGCAGCTCAGTCTGGCAAGTTCTGGATATTGATGTGCATTCTGACTCCAGTAGAGTAGTGGGTCAGAGTTCTCATCCAGGCAGCCTGTTGACACATACTTCTCTACCTGCTGAAGTGCTGTGCTTGGTGTTAATTCTGGCACCTTGTCCATGAAGCGAAACAGTTTGGACTTTTTTGTGGGGGGTTGAACAGTCCTCTGCTCCTCAGTCTGTGGAAGTAGTTCTTTCACCTTCTTCACCAAGAGTCGCTTCAGTTTCTCAGCTTCTTCATCTGTGCACCACTGGAATTTGAAGCGTGGGTCCAAACAGCTGGCAAGTTGAAATACTTCTTTGTCCTCATATTGTACAAGTCGTTTTTCGATGAATGACTTGAGAGTGGACACCATGCTGGACTTGTACTTCTCTCCCAGTTCACACATTTCAGCCCTCAGACCACGAATACATGGAATGATGAGACTGGCAGTCACCTTGTTCTGGCCCTGAGTTTCCATGGTGGCAGTTTCAAATGGAAGCAGTATCTCACACAACTCTTCTATCAATTTGAGTTCATATTTGGTTGGCTTTGGTGTGAAGTTGACCTTTTCCAGGGTGGTTTCTTTCACTTTAAGAAGTGAGCGAAGCATGTTCAGTTGACTCTTCCATCTGGTGGCATTGGACATCTGGAGTTTGAAGTCATCATCGAAAAGAGCACTATCCACACTTGAGTGATGTACATGGTTCACAAGTCTGGCCACCTTTGCAAAGACTTTGGTCATCTGGCCAGCAACTTGCAATCCATCCTTCACCACCAGTTGGAGTGTGTGACAAAAACATGCAGAGTGGTCAGGTATGTAATCCAGGAGATCACTGGGCTCTGTGGTTTCGGGTGTGTCTTCTTCACCATCAGAGTCCGAACTACCATGGTTAATCTGTAGGCCAGGCAGCACCAGGAAAGCCTTCTTCATGTTTGCTGCATTGTCTGTCACTACCACATTCACTTTTCCACACAACTCAAAAGAGGTCAGGATGTCATCATACTTCTCAGAGATTGATTCTGCTGTGTGTCTTCCCCGAAATCGGCTACAGACTAGCATGGCATTCTTCAGCTGGTACTTTTCTATGTAATGACAGGTCATCCCAATGTAAGACCTCATATCCCTGTTGGTCCAGATGTCCAATGTTACACACACTTGTTGAGTATTCCCCAGGTTGGATATGATAGAGCTCTGCATGTTGGCTTTCTTCTTAGGAATAAGCTTGTTGCTGAGGGTCTTTCTACATGGCATGTTGAAGCTTGGATTGAGCTTCTCGGTGAACAATCTGAAGGAGCGACTCTCCACCACTGACAGAGCCTGTAGATCTTCTGCCACAAAGTTGATGAGATGGTATTAACACTCTTTTTGACGTGGATCTGTTGAGCTCCACTTAGAAGGCCTGACAGCTATGAACTGTGAAACTGGAAGCTGTGCTGAACTCAGTTCTGGCTTGGAAATCAGGTTTTTGTGGATCCCAGGATGATGTCTCTGCAATAAGAAAATGTATGATCAGAAAATGGCAAATAATGAAAAGTAACATTTAAAACAGGGTTGCTGTTGAAAGCCAGAGGATCCTAAAAATTCCTAGAAACTGTCAATATTTCAAAATATATTGTGACATTATTTCCATTTTAAGTTTTAAGTGGGTAGCAAATTACTAACAGTCACAATCACTTTGGTCACTTAAATTTCTTCCATGTGATCTTACATCCTCATAGGATCACTTCGTGTAATGATTTTAGCTACACCGAAAGGCCCCAACCGATCACAAAAGATAACTGCCGATCACTTAAATCACTTTAATCATTGCCTCTCTAATGCATGTATTATCATTGTCAAAGAACCCAAAAGTGCTTCTTCAGATAAACTCTGACAGTTAAATTTAGAAACCATAAAATAAATGTATACCTTTATGGTTGATGGAGATTTTTGTAGTTTTCACCACCGTCATTGTGTGTATAGCTCTAAAATGCATTATATTTTCCTATCAAACTAAATTGGCAGACATGTTAAGGATGGCCTAAAGATCACCTCTATTTTGAGGTGATATTAAACTCTACATTAAATAAGCTTTGGCCACCTCAAAGTATTTTTTTCCAATTTTAGCATTTATTTCACCAACAATAATTATGTATTGGAAGGACACAAATGTGTATGTACTATTTATGCAAAAAAAGGAAAAAAAAAGAAAATAAAAATTTTAAGTTATTTGTTAAGATCTAATCAAAGATTTATTACTATATTTTATGTGGCCATTTATATATTTAAACCATAGAAATGGATAAAACTGTTTTGGGAATAGTTAGTTAGAAGGCACAGTCAATCAGTTAAATACTTGGAAAAAGGATCAAACATATCATTGCAAGCATATTGAAAATGTGTAATATTAAATACAAAATTTTTCTTAATAGTTTTGTGGACTGAAACTGTGGCCTAGTTAGTAACTCTCACCTACAAACACACAGGACATGGGTTTAAACCCAGGTACAGGAAGATATATAGTGGCTTCGGATGACCACTTAAAATTGCAGCTCTCTTACATTATGTCTTGTCCCCAGTAGCAGGCTAAAGGACCTCAGGGATGTTGATAAATTGTCATCCTTGAGCCTCAGTCTTTCCGTTTGGGGGAAGTCAGTTACTAGAGAGCATGGGCTGTATACACTTGTGCAGTCAAAATGGGCTAAATAGTAAATTCAGTGTACTTCAAGCACGTTATCATGTACATATAAAAAACACATGCATATTAAAAACAAGCCGCCAGTGCCATTGAATGGGCTCTGTGTCAGCTGTCTGTGTGTTTTGAGTTTAAGTGTAAAAATGAAAGCAAAAAAGGACACAAAAGCTGTGCCCTGCAAATGGTATTCAAAGGAAAAGTAGAAGTTAACTGTTATGGTATAAAAAGTAGGTGAAAAAAATATTTAAACAAATGCAATGAGCTACACTGCTGGTCTGCAATTTAATTATCCTATATCTAACCAAAAAGTACGTGTTTAACATATTAAAAGAAAATATTCTAAATGCAATAGTTTTCAAGTTACAACTGATTTACTCAACAGTGAGAACCTCATAGTAGCTATTGCTCAGCTATGTAATGAGCTACAGGTATGCAATTTTACTATGTTATAGCAGACCCATAAGCAGGTGAATAACATATTTTAAGAAAACACTCTAAATGCAATAGTTTTCAAGTTACAGATGATATACCGCACACTTGAAAATAGCTATTGCTCAGCTATGCAATGAGCTACACGTCTGCAGTTTTACATGTTATAGCTGACCCAAAAGTAGCTGAATAACACATTTATACAAAATTCTCTAAATGCAATAGTTTTTAAGTTACAAGTGATTTTACTTATTGTGGAAGGTACTGAAAAGCCATAAAGTAGCTATTACTCACTTAGCTATTGGGAAAGGCTCCCAAGTTACTCATCAAGATGTAGCTATGGAAAAAATAGCTGAATAACATATTTTAACAAAAGGCTCTAAATGCAACTTTTCAAGTTATAAATGATTTAGTGCATGATTTCATCAATTTTAATGCATTAAAAACTATTTTAAAATATCCATGAAAAATAATAAAGAAAGATCCAGGCCTGATACTCACACAAATGAATCTACTTGTGGCATAGTACACATTTGCAAGAAAAGAAAGAAATCCCTGGCAATAGTCAATGAGAAAATTGTGATAAAGTGTTGCAATTTTCACACTTTGGATGGGAGTATTACACTTATAATGGCTCTGTGGAACAGACAAACAGATCTGCATGCCTTGAACAATTTTTCATCCTCAATAGATAGGCATCTTTCAAGAAAAACAGCAGGTCTCTGGGTTTTGTACTTTTGGAGGAGAAGTTATTCATATGGAAGCGGATGTCCACGCCACAGAGTGATGCCATAATGTCAGCTGACTTGCCAGCTGACATAAAATTGAAGCTACAAAATTACATCTTATGTCTTCCCGCATGTATACTGCCAAATATTTAATTTAATGATGCTATTTTTATTACATGCCATAAAAATAAAGTCACTGGGGTCACATACATTAATTATTGAAAACACCGATATAACTTCATCGCAAATGATGGTTTCCATACTAAGATACAATAATGACAAAAATTGAGTAACAGTCTTTATAGTAATAAGAGTAGAATAGCCCTTGGACATATGCATTCCAATAAAATCATGGATTTCCTGTCACAACAACCAGTAATAATAATCTTTAGGAAGGTTGCTAAAAATAAAGAAAATATACCAACTTAGTCAATATTATGTGCACACATTGAAATTGCAAGGATTAATTATATTTAGAATATTCTATGATTATAGACATTATAAATGATTTAAAAATCATTTCTCATTTTATCTCTGGATGCAATGGAAGTACACAAATGTGCAATACGCTGCAGTTGTATATGCACCGAAGTTACATAAATAAATGTTACTGGTGTACAAGGATATATTGCACCGAGTGTATTTAAAATGCAATACAGAGTTTTTATGCCACACCCTGTGCGGGTATTGTTTTTACCCATGGCATCCAGCTGGGCAGGCGGTCAGGTATATGGGCATGCGGTGCAAACAATAATTTTGTACAGGGTGTATCTCAGAAACTGTAAGGTGTAGGAAGTTGATACTTGGTAGGGACATTGCCTGGGGTGTAGGTGTTAAATGTCATGGTGTGGTTTTGATTTCGCCTTTGATGTTGCTGTAGTGACCTTGACACTTAAAATCTTGTCCTGGTTATATCTCGGAAAGATGTAGAAAGTTGATACTTGGTAGGGATATTGGTGGGGGTGTAGGTATACATCATGGTGTGGCCTTGATTTAACATTTGACCTTGCTGTAGTGGCCTTGACCTTTATAATCTTAACTGGGCTATATCTCAAAAGCTGTAAGGTGTAGAAAATTGATACTTTGCATAATCATTGATTAAGGCATGTAGGTGTGGTGTGACTTTGGGATTGTACCTGTGGGATTGTACCTGTTGTATCTCCTATTAGGTCAGGTGATGTACCTGTAAGCAAAATCTACATATATCTACTTTACTGCTGGTCCAAGATGCCTGGAATATTGAAACAATGTAGGAAACCATGGGCCACAAATCTATTCATACTATTCTATTCTCTTTTAAGGTTAAACAACATCTTCTTCAAGGTCATATGATATTACCACACCCTAAAGTCCTTGTTTGTCCATTATTATTCGTACCTTGTACCTCACTTCTCCTCTGTGTATTATATTAAATTTGTTCTTTTAGGGGTAGAGTAAGAAATCTAAAATTCGCCACATATCTGAAATTCGCCACATGTGAAAATACTAATAAAATAAATGAATTGTGGTGAGATTTGTTGACTGTATAGTAAATTAAGGCTTTTGAACTGAAAAATACCAATTTTTGGACAAAAACATCATTTTCTTCATAAAATTAACTAAGGTTTTAGAGGTGGCGAATTTTAGATTCCTGACGAATTTTAAATTTCTTACTCTATGTTGTGTCTTCATGCAGTGTATATTTTTAAACCGAATGTATAAGTGTTTTGATGAAATGATAGAATGTGCCGATATAACACACTGTCTGTTTGCATCAGGAATGCTACTGCTATGCTTTTATAATGGAATCCAACTTACAAATCAAGTTTGCTCTGTCAAACTCAATTCACATTGATCTTTTTAGGAACCTTTTTATCAGATAAAGATGCGCTGTTGTAAAAATATAGCTAAGGCCAATTGGATTCACAAGTAACAGTGTTTTTAGATTTTTAGCTATTTGGTATCTCTATTTGTTTAATGTTTGTTGATATTGATAAATCATTGCAATGTGACCAAAAAAAAAAAAACTGGAATTTTTTTTTACAGTTTAAAACTCAAAGTAGACACTACAAGTATGCTACACATTAAGTGAGGAATCACGGCTGAAATAAGAAGGCCTTTAACACTACTCACAGCTCTCTTTGTTTGTGCACAAATAAAATCACAGTGGAATATTAATATTGGGCTGAGGGAGCCTATGGCATGAGACTAGCATCTGATGCTCTAGGGATTCTGTAAACATTGCTATGTGTATACAGACTAACCTACTGCTTATTTCAAGTGGAAAAATCACAGCTGAGTATGATTATATTTAAGGTCATTAATACAGCCTATTGTATTGTTAGTCAGAAGAGAAAGTGGTGGCTTGGGGAGGGCATAAGTCACAGTTTTGACAAAAATGTGTAAAAAAATGTTGCAAAATTACATACTTCTTACTAGTAAAAACTAACTTGCTGAAGCAATGGAAATTGATTTTTTTTGTCAGGTAAGGCTCCAACAATGCCCTAATACCCCTTCACTCTCACAAGTTTGCCTCCTAACTGCCCCAGTAATGTAGTCCCAAGTGTAATCTTACTACACATATGACATGTCCTGTCATTTAGATGGAAGCATTATCACGTTTGTTGTTGCTCCAATTTTTAACATGTTTAAATTAAAAGACATTTGCGATTACACACTTCTGTCCTAAGTAGTGATGACTGATCTTTTTGGTCATAGATCACTTACGATTTATTTTGGTAATGCTACAACTTATCTTTGGTGTGTTACAAGCTACAACCAATCTTGTCCACTCCTTTGTGAAAGTGGAACTCAGTGATATTGTTACATGAGAAGATAAGTTGTGCAAGTCCGCTCATCAGTGTACCAAAGTTATCAGCCTGGCTTAGTATTACTGCTTATCTTTATAAATCCTAACAGTCAGGAGAAGGTTCTCAAGGGCAATGACTTAGGTCATGCAAGTTATCTTTTCACTTGGAACAGGTCACATGCCTGCAAGTTTTCTCACTCCTTTTTCCGTTTTCATAAGATGATTTGTGACAACCTCCGTGTTGTAAATTGGCAAGCCTTTATGATATGGAACTGTGGTGTTAACATTATTATTGGGATGTATATCTAGTGGCTGACCATTATTTTTGTCTGTGTCTCAAAATAATTAATGCCTATTATACATTTTAGATCATTTGCAACTAATTTCTCCTTTTCATAAGTTGGGAAGATCTATTGTCAATCACTAACTCTTTGGCTTCCCTGGAAAGTTTGGGTTATGACAATATACTCTCTCTGAGTTATTAAAAGGTGTGTATTTTTACAAAAAAAAAGAAATGGAAAGATAATTAGAACAACAGATGATTTTTATTGAAAACTAAGCTGGATATTTATAGAATGTTAATGTGAATAGTAGGCCAAGAGGAGTAGATAAACTCTGTAATTTTATGCCAAAGAAATTGAAGATATTTTATGAGTGTTTTGGCAAGTACACCTGAAGGCAAGACTTTATCTTCTCATGTAAGTTGTAGTAAAAGCTCACAGAGATAGTGTGAATTAAAAGATACTTTATCTGAATCCACAGAGTCTGAAGAGAGTGCTGATAAGAATTCTTCCATGAAGTCTGACAAATCCAAACATATCAGGAATTCCTTCACAGCAGACTTGCTGATACACTGTATTTATGGAAGGGAAGCTTAAGGTTTCCATCCGTTGTTATACATCAACAACTACTCACACACCAGGAAGCTCGCTATTTCTATGAATGATCCTTTCAATGTGATGTACCAGTCTTGTAGTATCCTATCTTGTGTTTGCATGGTTATTCCAAATAAGCTTAAATTCAGATATTACATAAATACAGTATACAATAAATGTATGCCATTTGCAAGAATATTCTGAACCATTGATTTGGTTTTTGTTCAATAGCAAAAAGAAGATGAAGTGTGACTCTATGAGAATAGCAGACGTTTGGGAAATTTTGATTGATTTTTTTAGGTCCTTTTAGGTCCAACATTAGTAGATTTGGTATAATTAGAACTGCCATAAGTTAAAAGTTGCGATAGGTAGAGTTTCCAAGTGCCAACAATGTTTTTATGCAAACTATAGTGACCATAAATTTGATTTACAGAAATTAGCCCTAACAAGGACCTTATTTGTTGCCTCAAGGGCTATTTTTCAATCAAAATAAGTTTTAGGTAGAATATGAGCATCCTTTACAATCTAGAAAAAAGTAACCTACTTAAGCACCATTGCGTTATGCTTCAGATGATTACTCATTGTATCCACCGGAAGCATCCGGTGGATACTTTGGTTTAGCATTCACTACGCCGCCGCCGCCGCTGCGCGTAGAGAGATTTTCGGCGTTAACTCTCTAAGAGGAAAACAACAGCAGCTAGGTTCACCAAATTTGCAGGATATCTTCATTGGGGGGTAAGCTTCTCTGGGAAGGAAAATAGCCTCATTCTGAAAAACAAGATGGCCGCCACGGGCATTTCTTTGAAAATAATCTACATTTTTCTACTGGCTGTTCCTCATAGGTAGAAGGTTGAATCTCTTCATAGGTGATATGTATGACACATATACATGTCCTCTACAGCCTTGCACACATTTGACCTTGAAGCTCCTAACTCAAGGTCATCCACGGAGTGCCGAAGTAACCCACATAGAGGACTTTAAAAGTGCCTATATCTTCCTTATTATTGGTCCTAGAGGTTTGCAATGTGGAGCCAACCTATAGGAAATCATGTGCTGCGAATCTTCTGATGTGGTCAGATTTGACCTTGGACCCCTCCTTCAAGGTCAAACGAGGATAGCCAAACTTAAAAGTGCTTATAACTCGCTTATTATCGATCCTAGAGGTTTGGGATGGTAAACCAACATATAGGAAATCATGTGCTGCGAATCTTCTGATGTGGTCAGATTTGACCTTGGACCCCTCCTTCAAGGTCAAACGAGGATAGCCAAACTTAAAAGTGCTTATAACTCGCTTATTATCGATCCTAAAGGTTTGGGATGGTAAACCAACATATAGGAAATCATGGGCTGGGAATCTTCTGGTGTGGTCAGATTTGACCTTGGGCCCCTCATTCAAGGTCAAATGAGGACAGCCAAACTTAAAAGTGCTTATAACTTGCTTATTATGTCCACCCCACTGGGGGGTGGACATATTATTTTTGCTTTTTCCGGCGTCCGGCGTCCCACTTGGTTTCCAGACATTGTAGGCAACAGTTCTTATCCTATCTTTACCAAATTTGGCATGCAGGTTTATTGGGTTAATAGCTTGTATGGGATTGCTTTTGGTGATGATAGCTCTATAGCTAACGGAGTAATAGCTACTTTGCTACTTTTGAGTAGCTCTTTGGTTTCCAGACATTTTAAGGAATGCTATTAAGCCTAGCTTTCTGAAATTTGGTATGGAGGTTCATTTGGTTAATAGCTTGTATGGGATTGCTTTTGGGGGGAATTGCTTCATAGATGAGTGAGTAATTAATTAAATAAATGAGTAATTGGCTATTTTGAATACTGAAAAAGGCAAATGTGCTCATATCTCCTAAACCGTGCGAGATAGAGCGATTTCGTCGAAATTTTCGACCCACAGGGTATCTAAGGAATGTACTCTTGGCAATTTTCAAAAAATTTTCCCCTCCCCAAAAATGGCGGCCATTTTGAATTTTCGAATTTTTGCCAAAAATGGCAACACACGAATTTGCTTCTATCTACATAACCGTGCGAGATAGAGCAATTTCGTCGAAATTTTCAACCCACAGGGTATCTAAGGAATGTACTCTTTGCAATTTTCAAAAAATTGTCCCCTCCCCAAAAATGGCGGCCATTTTGATTTTTCGAATTTTTGCCAAAAATGGCAAAACACAAAATTGCTTCTATCTCCTTAACCGTGCGAGATAGAGCGATTTCGTCGAAATTTTCAACCCATAGGGTATCTAAGAAATGTACTCTTTGCAATTTTCAAAATATTTTCCCCTCCTCACATATGGCGGCCATTTTGAATTTTCGAATTTTTGCCCAAAATGGAAAAACACAAATATGCCTTAACCGTGCAAAATAGAGTTATTTCGTTGAAATTTTCGACCCATAGGGTATCTAAGAAATGTACTCTTGGCAATTTTCAAAAAATTTTCCTTTTCCCAAAAATGACGGCCATCTTGAATTTCAAATTTTTGCCAAAAAATAAAAAAACAGGAATTTGTTTCTATCTTCTTAACCGTGCAAGATAGAGTGATTTCGTCAAAATTTTCGACCCAACCAATGCAAAAAGGCATGAAGCTGAAATAATTTACATCTGCACTAACAAATATTTAAGCATCATTGATATATTTTACAAATGAAACAGGGTCTTGTAAGACTACTGTACAATTTTGGCAAAAGGTTCATGGGTGGACATTACACATGATAATGTGTGTTCTTCTATGCTATCCTGTTTCTATTCGCACCTACTATCAACAGGGCGTCCTATTTCTAGTTATTGGTCCTAGAGGTTTGGGATGGTAAACAAACATATAGAAAATCATGGGCTGGGAATCTTCTGGTGTGGTCGGATTTGACCTTGGGCCCCTCGTTCAAGGTCAAATGAGGACAGCCAAACTTAAAAGTGCTTATAACTCGCTTATTATTGGTCCTAGAGGTTTGGGATGGTAAACCAGCATACAGGAAATCATGGGCTGGGAATCCTCTGGTGTGGTCGGATTTGAACTTGGGCCCCTCCTTCAAGGTCAAACGAGGATAGCCAAAGGTAAAAGTGCCTATAACTCACTTATTATTGGTCCTAGAGGTTTGGGATGGTAAACCAACATATAGAAAATCATGGGCTGGGAATCTTCTGGTGTGGTCGGATTTGACCTTGGGCCCCTCGTTCAAGGTCAAATGAGGACAGCCAAACTTAAAAGTGCTTATAACTCGCTTATTATTGGTCCTAGAGGTTTGGGATGGTAAACCAGCATACAGGAAATCATGGGCTGGGAATCTTCTGGTGTGGTCGGATTTGAACTTGGGCCCCTCCTTCAACGTCAAACGAGGATAGCCAAAGGTAAAAGTGCCTATAACTCACTTATTATTGGTCCTAGAGGTTTGGGATGGTAAACCAACATATAGAAAATCATGGGCTGGGAATCTTCTGGTGTGGTCGGATTTGACCTTGGGCCCCTCGTTCAAGGTCAAATGAGGACAGCCAAACCTAAAAGTGCTTATAACTCGCTTATTATTGGTCCTAGAGGTTTGGGATGGTAAACCAGCATATAGGAAATCATGGGCTGGGAATCTTCTGGTGTGGTCGGATTTGAACTTGGGCCCCTCCTTCAAGGTCAATCGAGGATAGCCAAAGGTAAAAGTGCCTATAACTCACTTATTATTGGTCCTAGAGGTTTGGGATGGTAAACCAACATATAGAAAATCATGGGCTGGGAATCTTCTGGTGTGGTCGGATTTGACCTTGGGCCCCTCCTTCAAGGTCAAATGAGGACAGCCAAACTTAAAAGTGCTTATAACTCACTTATTATTGGTCCTAGAGGTTTGGGATGGTAAACCAAAATATAGGAAATCATGGGCTGGGAATCTTCTGGTGTGGTCGGATTTGACCTTGGGCCCCTCCTTCAAGGTCAAATGAGGACAGCCAAACTTAAAAGTGCTTATAATTCGCTTATTATTGGTTCTAGTGGTTTGGGATGGTAAACCAACCTATAGGAAATCATGGGCTGGGAATCTTCTGGCGTGGTCGGATTTGACCTTGGGCCCCCCCTCCTTCGAGGTCAAACGAGGATAGCCAAACTTAAAAGTGCTTATAACTCGCTTATTATCGATCCCAGTGGTTTGGGATGGTAAACCAACATATAGGAAATCATGGGCTGGGAATCTTCTGGCGTGGTCGAATTTGACCTTGGGCCCCTCCTTCAAGGTCAAGCGAGGACAGCCAAACTTGAAAGTGCTTATAACTCGCTTATTATTGGTCCTAGATGTTTGGGATAGTAAACCAACATATAGGAAATCATGGGCTGGGAATCTTCTGGTGTGGTCGGATTTGACCTTGGCCCCTCCTTGAAGGTCAAATGAGGACAGCCCAACTTAAAAGTGCTTATAACTTGCTTATTATTGGTCCTAGAGGTTTTGGTGCATTGTCTTTACGGTGGATACAATTTGCATCGGTTTTCCGATGTGCTAGGTCTAGTTTAACAATGGCTTGTTGAAACAGCATTGTTTTATAAAAGACCTTATAATATATCAGCCACATGGATAGCCAAGGTGAGATATTACTCAAAGATTACATATTGAATGACAATTAAGTAAATCTTCAGAGCATAATATTTTGAAATTTATTACAACTTGAACTAGAAGTAGTCATACATAGAAATAAATTGCTTATATTTTACATCTTTATCTCAGACCAAATCCACTTTACCCTTTTGGGCCAGTTATAGCATTGGTGTAGTCCTATGTGGATTTCTGTCTCAGATGATGCCCAGGTATCAGTATTTTATTGTGCCACGGTCCATGAAAGCTGTGTGAGTATTCTTTTTACCCATGTTGTCTGGCTGAGTGGTCGGTGGGCGACTGCCAACCTAAATGTCCAGGCGAGATGTACACGACTGTAATACAGAAAAAGTTAAAACTTGTCAGGGATGTTCCTTGGAAGATGTGGTTGTGCAGTGTTATGGTGTGACTGTGGTGTGATCTTTGACCTTGGCTGTGCATGTTTCCTTGGAGATATGTATGTAGTTGTGCAATGTCATGGTGTGACCTTGGAAATGGATAATTTCTGATTTTGGACTTGAAAATTGTGTAGGGACAAGATCTCGTCAGCCATAAGGTGGAAAAATTCAAATTTGGCAGGGATGTTCCTTGGGGCATGTAGTTGTACAGCTTCATGCTATGAGTCTATGACCTGGTTGTCACTTTTGACAACATGTCAGTGACCTTGGATATGGAAATTTTTGCCTTTGGACATAAATTCTTATTAAAATAAGATATCCAGAACTGTAATTTTAAAGAGGCCTGTAACTTTGTGGCCTGTGTTTACTTTAATTAAAAAAATCATGATTGTCTTTGATATGTTTAAATATTATCATGTATAATGTTCGAATTATTCACTTTCAGTGAATGAATGTAAATATCTAGTTCATGCATAATTCACTGTAATTTTGTAATCTGGCATGAATATTTTCTTTTTGCTTTGAAATGTTTTGTTGTCTGCTAGTCTGCATTTAATCTGGTAATTTACTGTGAATTTCCCTCATTGATTGTCATTAAAACTTAGACTTTGATAAGGAACAGCTTGAGTAACTTGGGGTGATAAATGAGTTCTCGGCACAACATGGACAATGTTGTTAAAAATTCAAAGCTTATGTGGAGTACCGAGATTGTGCAGAATCTGGAAAGATCAACTTTTTAAAGTGTAAATACATAATTCCATTACCCAGCATAAAAATGTTATTGTGTTTTCCCTGAAGAAAGGTGTACCATATTATTTTGTTTTTGCATTAAGTACATGAAGCCTAGTCAGCTTATCATAAGAATACTGTAGCACTGGTTATTGTTATAAAAGAAATTGGCTTTGTATCAGCCATGGGAATTTCAGCAAGATTCCAGCAAAGTGTGTTTTTCTCTTGGGTTGGAATCTAGCAAAATTTTAAAACTATTGCCTGATGGGAAGTTTATGTTTGCTCTCCCGTTTTGTAGATTTGTCTGGATTTCTTAAAGAATACCATAGCCTTGGTATTCTAGAAAGTATGCTCAACTTTTACTGACATGGCTGTTACACTATGCTGACATAGGCACCCCCATCCCCCTCCTTGATACGTTTCCAATGCTGAGAACTGGCCATTTCCAGAAGTCAGTCTTTTCATCCAGGGTATTAGTATAGCCAAATTTTAACATTTGTGGCATTTGGGTGAAGTTTGGTAGCATTTGAGAATCAACCACTTATCTTCCTGGTAATTATATCCCCAGACGAAAGTCGGGGATATATTGGATTCAGGTCCGTCGCGCCGCCGCCGCCGCCGCCGCCGCCGCCGCCGCCGTAGAAATTTCCTTGTGGACGCGATAACTCAAAAACAAATTAATATTTTTTTTTCAAACTTGGTACACATGTTAAGGGTGCCCAAAGGAAGATCCCTATTTTAAGGTGACCTTAAACTCCCAGTAAAAAAGAACTTATGGCCACCTTAAGGTCAGAAATTGGACTTTTGGCCACTTAGAGCCCTGTAGGTCACAAACTATGATGCTCAGCTGGCTGAAATTTTACCTGACAACACATTAATATGTTCTTAGTACATGTGCCGAAAATCACGACTTTAAGTTGAGGAGAAAATTGTGTTTGAGGCCCATAAATACCCCCACTTGGGGATTTTTTGCTATACTTTTCACATATTTTGCCCTATAATTTGGAAGTGGTAATTCTGATGAGTCTCAAACTGCGCTAGGTATAACTTTGATATGTAATCCTTGTCTGTAGAAAATTTTAGGGCTGTAGGTTTACCCAAAGGGGTCGACTTAAGGTCTCAAAAGTGCCCACAGAGACCCAATTTATGCACTTTTTGCCACTTTCAAGCACTATAGCTTTCAAACTATGTCTCTCATCTAAGTTAAATATCATCTGGGAATATATCTATGTGTTTTCTTATATGTGCCCCAACATTTAGGCCTTTAATAGACAGTTAACCTGTGTATCAGGACCATAAACACCCACCCGAGTGACCCTTATAAGACATTTTTCACATCTTTTTCCCTGTAACTTGGAAATGGTAAGTCTGAGAAGTTTCAAACTGTATTAGATATATATTCTGTGTGTAATCTTAGTATGTAACAGATTTTAAGTCTGAAGCTTTAATTTTGAAGGTCAAATTGAGGTCTCTAAAAGGCTCCCAAAGACCCAATATTTGGACTTTTTGCTACTTTTAAGCCCTGTGACTGTCAAACTATGTGACTGATAGAGCTCAAATCCTATCTGGGAAGATATTAGTATGTTATTTATATATGTGCCAAAAATTAAGGCTTTAAGAAGACATTTAACCTGTGTATGAGGACCATAAATCCCCACCCGAGTGACCATTTTTAGACATTTTTCACATATTTTGCCCTGTAACTTGGAAATGGTAAGTCTAAGAAGTTTCAAACTGTATTAGATGCATATTCTATGTGTAATCTTAGTATGTGACAAATTTTAAGTCTGAGGCTTTAATTTGAAGGCCACATTTAGGTCTCTAGAAGGCCCCATAAAGACCCAGTATTTGGACTTTTTGCCAATTTTAAGGCCTGTGACTGTTAAACTATGTGACTGATAGAGCTGAAATCTCATCTGGGAATACATTATTATGTTCTTTTTACATGTGCCAAAAATCAAGGCTTCAAGTAGACATTTAACCTGTGTATGAGGACCTTAAACACCCACCTGAGTGACCCTTTTAAGACATTTTTCACATATTTTGCTCTGTAACTTGGAAATGGTAAGTCTGAGAAGTTTCAAACTTTATTAGATACATATTCTATGTGTAATCTTAGTATGTAACAAATTTTAAGTCTGAAGCTTTAATTTGAAAGCCACATCGAGATCTCTAAAAGGCCCACAGAGACCCAATATTTGGACTTTTTAACCACCTTTAAGCCCTGTGACTGTTAAACTATGTGATTGATGGAGCTGAAATCCCATCTGGGAATGCATTATTATGTCCTTTTTACATATGCCGAAAATCAAGGTTTTTAGTAGACATTTAACCTGTGTATGAGGGCCATAGACACTCGCCCAAGTGCCTTTTTGGACATTTTTTCCGTATTTTGCCCTGTTATTTGGAAATGCTTAGTGTGACAAGTCTTAAACTGTATTATATATAATTTTTGTTTGTTATGTATGTCCCCCAAAAAGTTTCAGATCTGTTGTTTAATTGCTAAGGTCTCTTTAACAATTGTAAAATGCCCACAGAAACCCAATTTATGGACATTATGCCACTTTAAAGCCCAGTAACTGTCAAACTATGTGGGTTATAGAGCTGAAATCTTTGAATTTTTAAAAGGAAATGCCTGTCTATTTAAATTTTGAATATTAATAATGTTATGGCTATCTTAGTCTTTTAAGAACTTATTTTTGTGTGTTATACCTCTGCTTGCTGAGTTTTTAACTTTTTAAAATGAAACTGGTTAAACATATTCAAGTAGACAAAATGGACACTTTAAGTGAGCTTTAAGTCCCAATATTAATGAAATTATATCCTTATGTAGTAAAAGTAGGGGATTTTTAACCCTCAACTAGCCCAGTTTTATTCAACTTGCCTCAGTTAATTTTGACACAGCTCCTACAGTTATGAACTCATTTCAGTTGATAATCACATACTTAAAATTCTCAATTCTTTTTGTATTTGAGTACCCCTTTTATATAGATTGTTTGTTTACCATTTATGCATCCCCCACCCGGATTCCCCCCACCCACCTCTGGGACCTCCAGCTATATTGAGTGACACTAAATAAACAAAGGTATTTAATGATATCAGATGAGAAACAAAGAACTCAATGGGGTTGCAGATCTTGTGTAATAGTGAGAGAGGTGTGGAGAAGGGGAGAGGGGTGGGGGTGGGAGGTGGTGGGCTTCATTACATATAACACAAAGGGGAGTCAGAACTGAGATTGTGTCACATATTTAGGTTGCATATATATGGACCACATATATAGGTATAGAGGAAATGAATAACTGAAAACAATTTGCAAATTCTAAAAATAATATAATAAAATAATAATATAAATAATTTTTTTTTAAATAATATTTTATTTGTGAACAAATATAGAAACAGATATGCGCTTTTGGGATTATGAATTTTAGAATGGACATTGAATCATCAATCATTTAAATACTTTGAAGGAAGATTGAAAAGTATGATGAGTTGAGTTAAAAATAATATTTTATTTGTCAACAAATATAGAAACAGATATGCTCTTTTGGGATTATTATTTTAGAATGGACATTCAATCATTTAAATACTTTGAAAATAGGTTTAGAGTTATCATTGCAGGAAGATTGAAAATATAATTTGAGTTATGTATTCGGCGTCTGGGGATACACCATCTTCCTTGGAAGATATAAACAGAGTAGATTGATGTGCTGAAGTTCATATAATAATGGGTAATTATGTTTTAAAAAATTCCCGATCAAAACCTGTGGCGTGAGTGATGACCTGTCTGGGGATATGTTGGCGCCGAGTTGGCCCAATCTAGTTAACATAGATTTCATATTTTATGTCTGAATATGCATCACCTATTTGGGGGGAGGGAATTTAATCTTCATGAAAGTTAATATTGAGGTGATATATTGAAGCCATGTCTAGTTTTAAACTGGTTAACTTTGTTGAAAATTTTCAGTGATCCTTATCAGATCCTGCATTCTAGAAAGCAATCCTAATCTTATATTTAACCTTCGTAAAGCTATTTTGTTATCCAAACTTGATGATAGACCTATCTTAACATTTGTAAAAGGATCAGGAACAATTTCCAGATTAACGAATCATATACCATAATGATTCAGTCACAACCTCCAAATATTTGAATTTAAATTTGTTTATGAGTGACAATAAGAATGTTTCCCCGAATGTAGGCACCTGTTTCCGATAAAAATGAAGCCCTCCCAAACAATAACAGTTGGGGCATCCAATCAAAAGGATTGGGAAAATTGATGTTAGGATTAATTTTAATGATTTCATTGGACTTCATAATCCTGCAAATTTCTGAAAAATGCTAGGAAAGACTTTTCCTAAGTTTTTGAGTAAATTTGTTTATTTAACTGATTTGTGAGTCAGCAAACAATTTATCACTCTGTGTTGTCTGCATATGCGTTTTCGTCCAAGTGAACAACTTCTCCAACAAAAGCACAAGGCCCAGAACCATGTTTCTTTTAAAAGATACCTTATCTATCAAGGATGAAAAAAGGCTCAAGGCATACAGTTCTGGTTATTCGTCTTTTCCCCAGAGCTATTATAAGTGATGTACCCCCACACAAAATGTGAAATTTTCAACACTTTATCACAATTTTCTCATTGACTATTGAAGGGATTTATCGCCTATCTTGCATATATGTACAAGGCCACAAGTAGATTCCCTTGTGTGAGTATCAGGCCTAGATCTTTTTCAATTATATTTAACAGATTCTTAAAATAATTTTTAATGCATTAAAATTCATGAATCAAATATCTTGTTCAGCTCCTTTTCCATAGCTACTTTTATTATGTCATAGTTGCATTTGTCTTGAAAGTAATTTATGTATAGCATTTTCATGAAGTAGATTGACACTTTCTCTTTAGTAAAGAGTTGATCATAGTTTGGAATGGCTATCACAGTAGCTGAATGAGTAACTGCCACTTTCTCATTTTCAGCATTTAGGGTAATGAGTAAATGGCTGATACCTTCAAAAGTGTTGCAGCTATAAAATTTCTTTTAAACATGTTGTTCATCCACATATTCTGAACTATAACATACGGAAGTGTCAAATTTGTTGCACGGTGTATGAGTAATTGCTTTCTCACTTTTCAGCAGTTATAATAATGAGTAAATGGCTTCCATCTTCAAAAGTATTGCAGGTACACAATTTCTCTCCAAGGTATTATTCATTTACTTTTTTCTGAACTATAACATAGTAAAGTTTCAGACTGGTTGCTCAATGCATGAATGAGTAATAGCTACTTACTGACTTTTTAGCAGTTTATGGTAAAATGTCTTTTATCGCCTTCATTATTGGTTCTAGAGGTTTGGGATTTGAGACCACTTATGGGTTATCATGTGGCTTTCATATTTTGGTTGGATCGGATTTGACCTTTGACCCTTCCTCCAAGGTCAAATGGAGTTGTTGATACTTTCAATGCCCTGTATCTTCTTTGTAACTGGTCCTGCAGGTTTGGGATATGACAACAGCATGTAGGAAATCATTTGAACTGAATCTTTTGATGGGTCTAATTTGACCTTTAACCCTTTCTTTAAGGTAAAATGGGGTCATTTAGACTTTTAATACCCTGTATCTCCTTTATTGTTACTTATAGAAAACCATGTGGCCTGAATGTTTTCATGGGGTCAGATTTGACCTTTCATTTAAGGTCAGATATGGTTATTCATATTTTTAATACATGTATTCTATGCCATTAACTTGTACAGAAAGTACAAGGTCATTTCAATGGTACTTTTCCTGTTTTCCTTCACGATCACATGTGATTATGAACTTCTATGACTATATTTTGGTAGGTTTGACAACAGGAAGGTATCAGTGTTAAAGTCTCACAGAATATATTGGCACTCAGTTTTTTCCCTTTCTGGAGTAAATTGACCCCCATTTATGAGAAACGGAGACTGCAGGCAGGTGTGTTTGACTGGTCAGTTCATCAGTCTGTCTATTGTCCCTCAGTCAATGAAATTAGAGATCTCGAAGAAGTAACATTATAACCTGGCTTAGACCAAACAAAGAAAATTAAAGAGCCATTTTATGCTCGGTTAGTTAAGTATTTGTCCATTGGAATGGTTCTGTTCTCAATTTGAGTAATTGTGGAAAACACCTGATCACAGTAGTTTACCCAAAATACGAAACATAAATAGTAACAAAATTATCCATCAAGAACTCCAGTTGGGGTTTCAAACACTTCCTATTGGAGGTTCTGATATCTTAAACCACACTTTTGGTAACAGACAATAGAAAAAGTGTGAATTCTTTTTCACGAATCCACACTTTTTAGCTTCAGAATCCACACTTTTTAGCTTCAGAATCCACACTTTTTAGCTTCAGAATCCACACTTTTAAGGTTGATAATTCACACTTTTTAGTTAAGAATCAACACTTTTTTAGAAAAAAAAATTCACACTTTTTAAATTGCTTAATTAAATGGCCCTGATTATAATGTATTCAGGTGAACATAATCTGGCAATTATAATGTTGAATTTTTTAAGAAATGTGTTGTACAAGACATCATTTCAAGGATTTAATACATTTAAACCACAGTTGTACAAAATATATGAAAATTATATTCATTTCATAAAAAGGTTTGAAACTTGACACTAACTTTAAATAATCTTAATATTCAGAACAAAAATTGCTTTTAACATTATGAGTAATTTTACAATCTCTGAGTGTATATGTACTGCAAGTGATTAAGTTGTACAACTATCCTGTGAGAAAAATATCCAAATGTAAGATGGAGCATCACAAAGCTTCATTCGTGAACAACCTTCTTGCGGTATCCTGTATGACTGAAGCACAATTTTTCTTTATCCAACAATCCAAAACATTTTGTGAATAAACAGCATGTGACACACATTCATTTACACACATTTAAATCATTTTACATTGCTGTATCTGAATTGAGATATGCTGCAAATCCTCAGCGAGAAAATCCTCCATCCAAAGTGAAGCAGTGAATGGAATCCATTTTCTTTAAACCAATAACTGCAGACTTGGTACATAGATTTAAATTGAGATCCTGACCTTTCATTACTCTCTGGTTTGTTGTACCCCCGAGATCTCAGATAGCTTTGCTATCCAGTCCAGCAAAACTGAAAACAATTTTGCACAATACAATAAACATGTGATTGTGATGCCAAACCAATTTTGGGGAAAATATTTAATGATGGTGTATTTTCTGAGAAATTAGTACAGAATTATGTTTTGTCATGTGATAGTGCAGTCAATAATTTGTATGTTAACATTTATATTAACATTTTGACATATAATTTAAAATTTAATAAAATGTACAAAAACACAGTAAAATGCATTGAAAAATAGCAAAAAGTGAAATACCTTACCTTTTCACATCACTGTGCACAGTCCATTTCTGTTATGTATGTTTTTCAAAATCCTTTCAACCTATAATCACTGATATTTTTATATTTATTTTGAATAATAAACAGGAACAGGCTTTTTCATATATTCTCACTGAACATGGTTGCAAAGTTGCCAGTTTGACACCATAATGCTAAGGGCAAATGCACCAGCAGAATACAAAAGATTTAATTAAATCAATTGAACATTTTCAGAATCAACACTTTTTTTCAATCTTCAGGTCACCACATTCAATATAATTAGAGATTTAGGCCACATATATGTAACATTGGTTTTTACATGGCCTCCTTTTGTGGTTTAAGCCAGAGAAACCACTCGACAGTGTGAATTCGTGAATCAGAAAATTACTCGGCCTTCGGCCTCGTATTTTCTGATTCACGAATCCACACTTTCTCGTGATTTCTCCTACACACAATTGCAAATTCTAATGGATTAGAGCTTCTGATATGATATATGGGTATATGACAATTAGAATCATAATACAATAGATAAAATTGAACTAAATTTAGAGTAATTTATTAAATTCATAAAGCTTCTAATTTCATTAGGATTGAGAGTTCTGTCAGATTTAAAGTTCTGTCACAACATATGCATGTGTGGTTCATAAACCAGTACAAGAAGGGCCTCAGCAAGTCTAGTTCACTATCTTCCTCCTTGACATTGACTAAAACAAGGTTATAAAATACACTGAAGCCAAAGTTACATCAGAAAAGTGAAGCCTCCTTAATATATATGTATAGCTAGAGAAACTGATTTTACTCATATCAGAAAACTTACAGCATTAGACAGAAGAAATTGACAAGGAACATATTATTATTCTCAACAGCAATTATAGATCAAGCATGCATTGTTGCCCTGTATTGATTTAGTGTGTAACAGTTTTACTTGTTGTTTCCTCAATATAACTGCGATGTATCATGAAATATATTTGTTTTCAGGAGAACAATGGAAAATTGAACAGAAACATGAAGTCACAATATTTATGATAGAGATATAGCTGAATTCTTACTGTATCTTCAAGGTAAGATTGTTTTGGTTTTTTTGTAACGTTGAATGTTAAAACATAGAAGTTTTGCTGGTTTTCCATGTAAAACAAGGCCACTGCCACAGCAGTTATCTTCCGCCTTAGAATCAGTAATAATGGAGAACTGAAGGAGATATAAGGCCTTTGTAGTAAGATAACCCCACTTGACATTGACGAAGGGGTCAAAGGTACACAGGCCTTTACTTCCTTTAAGTTGTTTTCACATTTGGAACCCTTAGTAGCATGATAAGGGAGATATAAGGCCTTTTGATAAGACAGCCATTTTGTTTTCGAAACTAGGCCAAATTACTATCAGCCTAACTTTCCTAGCCATATATATTTTGTGCATATTTGATGAACCTAGCAATATTTCAAGTTTTAGAGCATATTAATGATTTTTAAATGATTGGCTATGGCGGCCATTTTGTTTTTCAAAGAAGGCCAAAATTTTCTCAGGCAAAACATTTGAAGGCCAGAACTTTTGATGGTCTGTCTTTAAATTCTGAAGCCATAGTACCAATAATAAGGGTGAAATAAGGACATTTTAGTGTGATGACCCCATTTAACCTTAAAGCAGGGGTCAAAGGACAAATTCAGCACCTGGAAAAGATTCCCAGGCCATGACTTCCAACAAGTTGTTTTCACATTCTGAACCTCTAACAGCAATATTAAGGGAGATAGATGGCCTTTTTAATAGAATAACCCCGTTTGACATTGAACATGTGATATGGCGGCCATTTTCCTTTTAGAACTAGGTCAAAATTACTATCAGGCTAGCTTTTCTGGCCATATATCTTGTGTGCAAATTTGATAAAGCTAGCTGGAATATTTCGAGAGATTTAGAACAACTTTTTGATTTTTAAACAATTGGCTATGACATCCATTTTGTTTTCAAAATGAGGCCAAAATTTTGCAGAGACAGGTTTTTGTAGCCATAAACATTCCCTGCAAATTTGATGAAGATATCTTTATAAATGAATGAGATGTTAAGGTTTATGTTAAAACCTGACAAACGGACGCACGGATGGATGCACAAACAGACACGCGTGTGGAAGGCGTTTACAATCTCTCGTCCACAGCCTTTGCTTTTCATGGTCTGTCTTTACAACCTGAAGCCACAGCACCAATAATAAGGGAGAAATAAGGACATTTTAGTGTGATGACCACATTTAACCTTGAAGCAGGGGTCAAAGGTCAAATTCAACACCTGGAAAAGATTCCCAGGCCATGACTTCCTACAAGTTGTTTTCACATTCCGAACCTCTAGGAGCAATATTTGAGGAGATATAAGGCCTTTTTAATAGGATAACCCCGTTTGACATTAAACATGTGATATGGCGGCCATTTTGTTTTTTGAACTAGGTTAAAATTACTATCAGGCTAGCCTTTCAAGCCATATAGCTTTGGCGCAAATTTGATGAAGCTAGCTGGAATATTTCAAGATTTAGAGCACCTTTACGATTTTCAAACAATTAGCTGTGGCGGCCATTTTGTTTTTCAAAATGAGGTTAAAATTTTTCAGAGACAGGTTTATATAGCCATAAACATTCCCTGCAAATTTGGTGAAGATATGAATGAGATATTTAGGTTTATGCAAAAATGTGACGAACGGACGGACGCACGGACAGATGTACAGAAGGCCTTTTATAATCTCCCAACCATGGCCTTCGGCCACAGGTGGGAGATAATTAAACTCATTTGTTCTATTAAATGTGATAACATCCTATCTTGTGCCTTGCAGTTTATCAAAGCAGTGACACTGATGTGAATGTAAGGGTTTTTATAGCGGATTTCAACATCAAGTACGTGGTATGCCAAATTAAATCAAATTTGTATTACATTTGTATCCCATGACAAAACTTTCCCCATCAAGTTTATTCTTGATAGGAGGGGTTTGGCTAGTTAGCAGCACAGTAAATAAACCCCAACTCTGCATGTAGACACAATTCAGTGTTGGGTCGGAATAATTTCTATCCAGAAAGTTTTCTCCTTTTACTGATTGCCACAGCAGTGACGTTTCTTACTATGGTTTCCTACTTTTCTGAACATTTGGGGTTTCCTTACAAAATACCACAGATTGTCCACTGTCCTTTAGGTACCAACCTCATGAAACAAAGGGAAAAGAAACCAATTACTAAATTGGTTGACAGATGTAATTGGTTGACAGTTTACATGCACGGTCTGTCCAGAATTTGACAAGGACAGAGGGTTATAGCAGATTAAACCAGATTCTTCAAAGTCCCAGTTGAGGGTCCACACAATAAAAAATTAATCTGGATCTAACGAGTTTAGATCACTGTAAGGTAACTCAACAATTATAAATTTGAGGTTAAAATGTATTTTGAAATCCATTTTGTAAAAAGAAAATTTAATACAATACAGTTTTTTGTCACATTTGACTTATTTATTGGTGCCAGGTTAATTAGAATTGAAAGAAATATTGACAACCATTTTTAGTTTAATTAGAAATATCAAGAATTTAGGGCTTATTTGTGTATATCTGACAATTTTCACTCACCGATCTGCGTCATTGGACCTTTCTTAATGTGCTAATAAAACATTAAGCACAAGAGCACTCAGAGAGTGTAGACGTCCACCAAGGGAGCACATATCCTGAAAATTTCATCAAAATCCGTCCATAAATTTTTGAGTTATCTGTCTTTAAAAATTTCATTTCATTTCATGGATCCAGAAGATCCAGGTAGTGATCCAGATCACTTCCAAAATTGAATCATTTCTTCCTTTTACCTTTTCAGACATGTCCTGAAAATTTCATCAAAATCCGTCCACATGTTTTTGAGTTATCTTGTTCACGAACCTACTCACAAACCCCCAAACAAACCCAGGCGGAAACATAACCTCCTTGGCAGAGGTAATGAAGGCTACAGTACTGTGGTAGTCACACCCGCATCAAATTTATATCACAAAATTGAGAGGAGGTTGAAGTTATCTGCTTCGGTTGGCATCTATCCACATCAAATTTATACAGGTTAATCAGTAATAACCAGAGATTTTGAGCATTCAAACTTAGATGGCTGATTTGCATCAGTTTGGCTCAACATGAGTAAATTTCGTGAACATGTTAGATAAAATTCAAAGTGATATGAAGCTTTTCCTTGCATGTGAGTGAGTGACACACAAAATGAACACAGCATATCAGAACCAGTTTATGTAGTTGGACCAAATATGTTAACATTTTAATATAACAATATAATATAATGCATGTTGAATTTTTTTTTTAAAACATAACATGTCTTTGGGGAAAGTCACATTCTGGAGTGAAAGAAGTCCTGATATGACCAGCTCACAGTTGGCAAAACATTTACACTGCTCAGCTGATTGCTCATGTGTGCAAGCTTCTTCCATTTTATTCAGTGCTAATAGGTCCGAAAGGAGTTAGTAGCATGATGAGACATGAAGTTTAAATACATGATGTATTTGTATTTACTGTTGGAAATATTATGTCACCATTGCAGATTACTTCTGCTTGTCTGACTTTGGTTAGATGGACCTCAGTGGCTATCAGGTTTCATGGCATGGCAGTTGATTACTTAGTGGCCCTCACTTGTGTGGCTCTGGGTTTAGTATCCAAATAATGACAGTGTGTGTTCCCATATGTACCCAGTGATATAAAAGAATAAATTTCACCTTTGATGTTGGTCAGATGGCCTGTAGATGAAATAATTTTGGCACAATTTTAATGAATAAGAAACAAGGCCTAAACTAGACACTTCAAAAAGGTATTATATTGAAATAACAGACTAAGTTTGAAATTCAATCAGTTATTCAAAGAGGGATGATTCAGTTCCATTTTATTGTATCCCCGGAAAGCGGGGATACTATGGATCATGCACAGTCATCGTCCACGTCCGCAGAGATTTTCTTGTGTTGAACCTACAAGCCACATTTCCTTTGGGATTTCTTTTAAACTTTGCAGTTGGCTTGCTATGGCAGAGATCTGGCCACCCTATTATTTTGGTAGCCCAGGAGTCAAAATTATGCTCTGGGGAGTTAAAAAAAGTCAAACATTTTGACTAATTTTGACTATTGCTTGTGTTCAAGCTGTAGGGCACAGTTTCTTTCAGATTTATTTATATTTAGTGCATGAATTGGTGTGTATGACGTCTCACCACCCTATCTTTTTTGTAGGCCTGATATCAAAATCAAGCGAGTAATAGCTATTTTAAGGCTAAGAGTCAAAATTATGCTCTGGGGAATCAAAAACCTAAAATAAAAGCATTTGACTTGTAACTTGAAAACTACTGCATTTAGAGAATTTTGTTTAAATATGTTATTCAGCAACTTTTAGGTCAGCTATAACATAGTGAAATTGCAGACCTGTAGCTCATTGCATAGCTGAGTAATAGCTACTTTGACATTCTCACTGTTGAGTAAATCAGTTGTAACTATTGCAAAAGAGCTCAGAACTCATTTATTATTGGTCCTAGAGGTTTGCAATATGAAACCAACATATAGGAAATCATGGGCTAGGAATCTTTTGATGTGGTTCGATTTGACCTTGGGCCTCTCCTTCAAGGTCAAATGACAGCCAAACTTTAAAATGCTTATAACTTCAGGAATCTTCAACCTCTATGTCTTTTATAATTTATAATTCGCTCATTACTGGTCCTAGAGGTTTGGGATGGCAAACCAACTTATAGGAAATCATGTGCTAGGAATCTTCTGATGTGGTTTGATTTAACCTGGGGCCCCCTCCTTCAAGGTCAAATGAGGATAGCCAAAGTTAAAAGTGCTTATAACTCGCTTATTATTGGTCCCAGAGGTTTGCAATGTGAAACTAACTCATAGCAAATCATGGGCTGGGAATCTTCTGATGTGGTCAAATTTGACCTTCCGCCCCACCTTCAAGGTCAAATGAGGATAGCCAAACTTAAAAGTGCTTATAACTTGCTTATTATTGGTCCTAGAGGTTTGAAATGTGAAACCAACCTGTAGAAAATCATGGACTAGGAAACTAATGATGTTGTCAGAGTTGACCTTGGGCCCCTCCTTCAAGGTCAAACGACGATAGCCAAATGTAAAAGTGCTTATAACTTGCTTATTATTGATCCGAGAGGTTTGCAATGTGAAACCAACTTATAGGAAATCATGGGTTGGGAATCTTTTGATGTGATCACATTTGACCTTGGACCCCTCCTTCAAGGTCAAATGACAGCCAAACTTTAAAATGCTTATAACTTCAGGAATCTTCAACCTCTATGTCTTTTATTATTGCTTCTATATGATTTTTTATTGCGTTAATACATCCTATCCAATGGACAATAGCTTATCCGGTTGGCGCAGACCGGCCCGCCAAACGTCAGAAAAAGACGTCCTGTGTCTCCACCAGCCAGGCCGGTCCAATGCTGTGCACTCGCCAGGTGGCGTGTGGTACTTCCTTCCTGTCTAGACAGCATGACGTCATAGCATCTTTTTCGTTTGGCGCACATGCTGTGTACACGGAATTTTTCTGCCAGTGGAACTTTTTAATATTTTACTACCTATTTTACAGAGTATGTCTATTTAGTGATTTTATTTTGTTACGGGGTGCTTATAGACCTTTATGGACTCAGTTTTTATCAGTTACAATGTCTTCACCTAGCCAGAAACACGGAAGCTGTGGACACATCATGGCGGGATTTGATAGCCATAATTTCTGTGCAAGGTGCAGGGAAAAAGGTAAGGGTTCAGACCCTTGTATATCCTATAATGACTGTAATGCTTGCAACTCTCTTACTGAAGAGCAGTGCACCCAACTATCTACGCCTTCTTATAGACTCAAAAAAGAAAAGCGTGACTCTAAGAAGACTGCTGAAACCCCTAAACAGGACGTCAGTTCCTCTCTCATAGACCCGTCCTCTGTGACGGTAGTGGGAGTAGTGGACGATCAAGGGATTGTGAAGTCCCCTGGTTCAAGTTCTGAGAAGAAAAAGAAAGCAAGTGTGGATAAACCTAACCCACATACATCCAAAGAACCTTCAGCTGACAAGCCGTCTAAGTCGCTTTCCAAATCTCACAAATCCTCTCAGGATTCAAAGATAGACCAGTTAGACCAGAAATGGTCTGAACGCTTTAATCGACTAGAGGCACTACTGTTAGCTAAATCTTTGGAACAACCAGAACCGACCTTTTCAACAGTGAAAGTCACTCCTACACACTCACCACCTCATAGTTCGGTTGTTTCTTCAAAGCCGTTTATCAAGCCATCTACCGACCAACACCGACCGGACAACTCCAAATCTTCAGATTTGCCTGGTATTACACAGACTGCCTCCAAGTCGACCAGCAAATCGACCACCGGAAGGGTGTCCACCGACCAACCAGATCTGGCAGGTACCGACTCACCCATCTCTCAGCAGGTACCCAGCAGGTCTTCATCTGTCCCCGCAAGAAGACAGAGCACTTCTTCAATGGACACCCAATCTGACAGCGACCTCTCTGACCGTCCCCCTGTGGAACTGTTCGTTGAGGAGGGAGAATTGTCCGAACAAGACCCTGACGCCTCTACTGTTGATCCAGATCTGACCCTATCAGAGGAACAAAACTATAGGGAAACCATGAGTGGAATCAGATCGTTCATGGGGTGGGGTCACATCCCTGAAGTAGACACAGCGGCCTCTAAGTCAGAAGACAACCTTTTTGCCGGCCCCAAGGCTCAGCCAACAGGGAAAATTGCAGTGTCCATGCCTACAGATGAGTGGCTCTGTAATAAGATGGGTAAATTGAACCTCACACTCACAGAGGGATACCCTTCGCATAGCTCAGAGGCAGGCGGATTGCTGAAAGATCAATTTGTCCGCGCTCCTAAGTCTCAGGCTAAATGGTACAATTTTGTTCCTAACCGACCTTCAGGGGATCAGGATGCAAAGACAGTTCATACTTGGAGTACGGACGCATCAAAAGTTAATAGCACATATAGCCGCATTGCCAAAGCGGCCGGTATTGCATCAACAGCCCCACCCTCAAGACAGATCTCTCAGGACAATCTGAGGCGTTGGGAGAAGTCGGCCCGCGAAGCCTCTATCATTTGCAACCAAGCGGCCGCCTTCAACAGATGCCTGTATAAAGTTCAAGATAGCATGCAGACTCACCTCAAGGTTGTGAAGTCAGATTTGAGTAAGGGCAAGTCTTCAGAAAGGGTGTCACAAGCTTCAGATGAACTTCAGTTTCTTCTTAACTTCAATTCAAGCATCACACAGTCTATGGCCAAGACGCTTGAACATTTAATTGACTTTGTTTTTGTCACAGTGGCCAACACAACTCTCACAAGACGTGATGCCTACCTTTCTCATCTCAAAATGGGAATCAAACCGGATACTCTGGCTGCCTTACGTAGTGGGCCGCTTCACATTTCCACTCTCTTCCCTGATGCCGTGTTGAAACAGGCCGAACAGGACATTGTAAATTTTGAGAGTAAAGGGCAAGTACAGTCCGGTAAGAAAGGACGCTTCCACCCATATGAAAGACAAGACAAACGTTCTGATTATAGAAAGTCCGACCGCCCTGCCTGGAAAAACATAGGAAGCAACAGGGGACAAAGGAAGAGTAGAGGCAAGGCCTCTTATTATTCCTCCCGACCAGCCAAGGGCCAGCAGTCATATAAATGACAATCACAGTTTATGCCAAGGACTGCTGGCCCGGAACCAGGGTGTACTACAGGAAAAGACTTTGAACTTTGTAAATTGTCATGTTGCAAAAAGTGTACCTTCTGCGCCCGGGCACTCGCAAAAGAAAGAGTTAAGTCCCGGGCGGTCAGAGTGTCAGATACCAAGAAATTACAAATTAAAATATGTGAACAGTGTTTCTTGTGTCACTCAATTGTCTGTTGTCCAACCTGTAGTAAATGTCCCCAATGTTGCACAAAATCCACCTGTAGGGGCCAGACTTCAAAGTTTTTGGAAAACTTGGCTAAATCTAGGGGCCGGTCCGAAGGTAGTTCAAATCCTGAGAGAGGGTTACTCCCTCCCCTTCCGGATCCGCCCCCAACTCACACGATCCCCTACAGTCATAAGCCGGTATGTCAATCCCCACAGGAACAGCTACCTGTTGGAGGCATTACATCAGCTTATAGACAAAAAAGCGGTAGAAATGGTTCAAAATCCAAGATCACTAGGATTCTTCAACCGACTTTTCTTAGTCCCAAAACCCAACAACAAATGGAGGCCAATACTGGACCTAAGCAACTTAAACGTTTTCCTCAAAGTGGAAAAGTTCAAGATGGAGACACCGGAAACCATCAGAACATCCCTCCAGCAAGGAGAGTGGGTCACCTCAGTAGACTTCAAAGATGCCTACTTTCACATACCGATACAGGAACAATCCAGAAAATATCTACGTTTTCATGTCCAGGGCCGGACTTACCAGTTCAAAGCATTGCCTTTCGGTCTGTCCACAGCGCCCATGGAGTTCACTGTATTAGCCAAAGAGGTGAAACTGATGGCCATACACAAGGGTATAAGAATCCACCAGTACCTAGACGACTGGTTGGTGAGAGCCAGATCTCAACACCTTTGTCTCCAACATACCCGACTCCTGGTCCAGATGTGCCAGAACCTCAGTTGGCTGGTGAATCTAGAGAAATCAGAACTGGAACCCAAACAAGTATTCGACTTCGTTGGTTACCAGTTCGACCTCAGGTCCGGCCAGGTGAGACCGACTCCGGACCGGTGGCAAAGCCTTCAAGACAAGATACAGGCACTTCTATCACTACCGACCTGTCCGGTCCGACAGTTCATGTCCTTGATAGGCCTCCTTACAGCCACAGAAAAACAGGTTCACCTCGGCCGACTACACATGAGACCTATACAGTGGCACCTCAAAAACAATTGGAGGGTACCAGAATCTCTGGAAAAGATTATCCCTCTACCGAGGTCCCTGCACCCGCACTTACGATGGTGGTTAGAAGAAGACAAGGTTCTTCAAGGCCAACCTTTACACCCAGTAAGACATGCTCTGCAAATTTTTACAGACGCATCAAAAGAAGGGTGGGGCGCTCACTTAAACGAGTTTACTACAAGAGGTTCCTGGTCGATACCGGAAAGCAAGCTGCACATAAACCTTCTAGAACTAAAAGCAGTTTTCCTAGCATTGAAAGAGTTCCAAGATCTCTGTGTAGGAAAAATAGTTCTAGTAGCAACCGACAATACTACAGTAGTATCTTACATAAACAAGGAAGGAGGAATGAGGTCGGGCCCACTGTGTGCCCTACTGTGGAGAATCTTGACCTGGTGTTCCCAGCGACAAGTAACTCTCAAAGCTCAACACATTCCAGGCCACTTAAATGTGATAGCCGACAAACTGTCCAGGCTGGGTCAAACCATCCAGACAGAGTGGTCCCTCCTTCCGGAAGTCTTCCAACAGATATGCATCCGGTGGCACCGGCCTCAAATAGACCTGTTTGCCACGAGGTTCAACCACAAATTACCTCAGTTTGTCTCTCCGGTACCGGACTCCCTGGCAGTAGCAGTAGATGCACTCACTCTGCCGTGGGAGGACCTGGATGCATACGCCTTTCCACCGACAGCCATATTGGGCAAAGTGGTGGAGAAGCTTCTGGACTCCCCGTGCAAGAGACTCGTTCTGATTGCCCCGGGGTGGCCCAACATGCCTTGGTTTTGGGACTTGGTGAACATGTCCAGCCAGGTCCCTCTCAGCCTGCCCATCCTGCCCAATCTGCTAACATAACCATTCAATCAGATCCCTCACAGAAATCTGACCAACCTAAATCTCCATGCCTGGCTCCTAGAGCCACAAAGATCAAAGAGCAGGGCTTCTCTGAGGCAGTGGCAGCAAGAATTGAGGCTCCTCAAAGAAGATCAACCAGATCAGTCTATGAGGCAAAGTGGACCATTTTTAGGAAGTGGTGTGTCTCTAATCAGGTGGACTTCGGGTCACCACCTGTAAAGTCGGTCGCTGACTTCCTTATGTACCTCTTTGAGGACAAGAAGCTTCAGCCCAGTACCATCGAAGGATACAGGTCTGCCATTGCTGATAAGCTAGGTGACACAACAGTCAATATCAGTAAAGATGATAATCTCACTCGTCTCTTGGAAAGTTTCCACAGAGATAGACCCAAAGGCCGCAGGGGAATACCCTCCTGGAACCTCTCCCTGGTATTACACCAGCTGACAAAGGCTCCTTTTGAACCTCTGAAAGAGGCATCACTGAAGCATTTGACCTTCAAAACTGTATTCCTGTTAGCCTTGGGCTCGGGTAAAAGAAGAAGTGAGATTCATGCATGGCAGCATAAGAACATCCGACACCAGTCTGACTGGTCCAAGGTGTCTCTATTTCCATCCCCCAGCTTTCTTTCCAAGAACCAGCTGGCCAAAGAGGGCCCGGGAAGTGTAGCCCCAGTGGTCATACCAGCCCTGGCCCCTACTCTGGATAGATCCCTCAAGTCTGATAGATCCCTTTGTCCGATCAGGGCCTTGCGCTACTATCTGGACAGAACTTCAGACATAAGGCAGGACAAGCAACTGGTTTTTGTCTCCTTCAAGAAAGGCTTCGACAAAGACATTTCACCTGCCACTATCTCCTCTTGGATCAAACAGACTGTGATCTTATGCTATGAGCTCTCTGATCACCAGGCCCACACCCTACATCAAGTCAAAGCCCATGATGTCAGGGCCTTCGCTGCTTCCAAGGCCTTCCAATCCGGAGTCTCCTTGGAGCAGATTTTATCAGCCTGCCACTGGAAATCTCACAACACCTTCACCCAATTCTATCTGAAGGATGTGGCCTGGGCCGATTCAGAGCTCTACCATCTCGGTCCGGTCGTGGCTGCTCAGCAGATCCACCAACGGACTGATACTTAAAGGGGAGTGGCACGTATCTGTATATATTGCACATTTAGTTAAGAAGCAAATAAAAAAAAAAAAAAAAAAAAATCTTCTCAGGTACTTCCTCCAGGAGGCTTACTTCTATGGGACTGAACTCATCCCTCTCTTCCCCTACCTCAGAGCAGGTCTGTTAAAAAGGGGGGGGGGGGGCAAGGTCGACTCTGACAGTTCCAGTCCGGTTAACTGGATGATGATATTCGACTACATAAAAGTCCCAACTACATAAAGTCAATTCAAAAGGAAACTGTTCAGTTAATTTGTACAATAATATTGTTTTCTCACCTTTTTACACCATTTATAGTGTCATTTATCTTTTATTTTGGTTGTTTATACATTGCTAAATGCAGGAACGCTTTAAAATTCATCAGCATATTAAAACAATTATCTAATTCCGACAACATAAATTGCTGTATATTGCCCATATAGTGATATGTTCTACTTTAATAAATAAAACTTCAGTGTTTTCACACAGTATTTTATAACTTTTAATCAGTAAAATTAACTTATTGATCTTAGAAAAAAAATAAAAGTTGCGATTCCGAAACTACATTCGAGCTTTGTTTAATGTTTGACTTTTTGGTCATGTGACTCCATTTTATGGCATTAACAACCGTGTTTTGAATCTACAAAAGTCTTTTATAAACATTTCTTCCGTCTTCTGGTGTTTTGAATGCACCAACGAGTGAAATAAAAAACAATATTATCCTAATATACATGATTATTTTGTCATTTATTAAATAAAAAGCTTGGCAAATAAGGAATAAAGCAAATGGGTTGGATCCCGTGCTTTATGTGAGTTTTAAGTTTGTAAATGTGGAGATTTATGTTCTAATACCTATTATCGCCCATCGGAACGAGTACCCGGGTACCCGCCCGTTAAAATTACTACCCCCCCGGTCCCACATAACTGGAAATATTGAGAACACTAGTTAATACCCTATCCAATGGACACACAAGACCCTCCCACCGACCCCGCTATCAGCTTACTAGGGGTCTAATGGTTTAGATAACGAAAAAGATGCTATGACGTCATGCTGTCTAGACAGGAAGGAAGTACCACACGCCACCTGGCGAGTGCACAGCATTGGACCGGCCTGGCCGGTGGAGACACAGGACGTCTTTTTCTGACGTTTGGCGGGCCGGTCTGCGCCGACCGGATAAGCTATTGTCCATTGGATAGGGTATTAACTTATAAAAATTTAATTTACTTATTAAATTTGCAAGTTTGCTAGGTTCGGGGATACACTGCCAGCTCGCAATAAAGCAAGCGGCATAAGTCTAGTTTTAGAATTTTTTTACAATGTATTGTAAATTTTAAAGATTGATGCATGTACTACGTAACATGTCATTTGATCTCACAGTTATAATGTTTTTTATGAAACTTTTTGGCATTAAAACAGTTACACCCACTCATTGGGTATATGGAACCCCACTTATAAAAGCATATCAGCCTTGACCATGGAAGTATACTCTTTTATTTGTAAAATCTGCTGATTTGTAAATTCCTGGTCCTTTGAGATTCAATCCAGGAGCACCCAAATATATTAATATTTATGACTTTCTAATATCCAAAGTAATGACTCACAAGAGAAGCTCCAGAATTTCTACAAGTACACATAAAAATGATAAATATACTATCTGTGATTCATGAATATTGTAAGTCATGTTCAAACAGTCCATGGTGATAAAAACATTTTTAAAAATGTTATTCATAAAATGCACAGTCACATTTTTTTATCCAAGCAATGTATACTTATCAATTTTTTTGTCATTTTTAGCCCACAAAGGGTATTGTTTTCACCCATGGTGTCCAAATGGGCCAGTGGGTGGGCGGGCGGCCGGAAAAAGTTTGTGTCCGGGCTATATCTCAGAAACCGTAAGGTGTAGGAAGTTGATACTTGGTAGGGATTTTAGTTAGGGGTGTAGGTGTGCAATGTCATGGTGTGACCTTGATTTGACCTTTGACCTTGCAGCAGTGACCTTGAGTTTGAAAATCTTGTTCAGACTATATCTCGGCAACCTTAAGGTGTAGGAAGTTGATACTTGGTAGGGACATTGGTTAGGGGTAGTAGGTGTGCAGTGTCATGGTGCGACCTTGATTTGACTTTTGACCTTGCTGAAGTGACCTTGACCCATAAAATCTTGTCTGGGATATTTTTTGGAAGCCATAAGGTGTAGGAAGTTGATACTTGGTAGGGACATTGGTTAGGGGGTGTAGGTGTGCAACGTCATGGTGTGATCTTGATTTGACCTTTGTACTTGCCGTAGTGACCTTGACCTATAAAAACTTGTTCAGGCTATATCTCGAAACCGTACGGTGTAGGAAGTTGGTACTTGGTAGGGATTTTGGTTAGGGATTGTAGGTGTGCAACGTCATGGTGTGACCTCGGTTTGACCTTTGACCTTCTTGTAGTGACCTTGACCTATAAAATATTGTCTGGGCTATATCTCGGGAACCATAAGGTGTAGGAAGTTGATACTTGGTAGGGACATTGGTTAGTGGGTGTAGGTATGCAACGTCATGGAGTGACCTTGATTTGACCTTTGACCTTGCAGCAGTGACCTTGAGTTTGAAAATCTTGTTTGGACTATATCTCGGCAACCGTAAGGGGTAGGAAGTTGATACTTGATAGGGACATTGGTTAGGAGTAGTAGGTGTGCAACATCATGGTGTGACCTTGATTTGACCTTTGACCTTGCTGTAGTGACCTTGACCTATAAAATCTTGTCCGGGGTATATCTTGGAAACTGTAAGGTGTAAGAAGTTGATACTGCGTAAGGATATTGACTAGGATGTGTAGATGTAAAATGTCATGGTGTGACCTTGATTTGACCTTTGACCTTGCCGTAGTGAGCTTGACCTATATGCCTTGTCTGGGCTATATTTCGGTAACCATAAGGTGTAGGAAGTTCATACTTGGTAGGGACATTGGTTAGGGGGAGTAGGTGTGCAACATCATGGTGTGACCTTGATTTGTGGGCAGCCGGCGGGATGAAGTTTGTCCGGCCTGTATCTCGGAAACCGTAAGGTGTACGAAGTTGATACTTGGTAGAGACATTGGTTAGGGGGTGTAGGTGTGCAACATCATGGTGTGACCTTGATTTGATGTTTGACCTTGCAGCAGTGACCTTGAGTTTGAAAATCTTGTCTCGGCTATATCTCGGCAACAGTAAGGTGTAGGAAGTTGATACTTGGTAGGGACATTGGTTAGGGTAGTAGGTGTGCAATACCATGGTGTGACCTTGATTTGACCTTTGACCTTGCTGAAGTGACCTTGACCTATAAAATCTTTGCAACTTCCCATTGTAACAGATGGTATTGCATCAGGTGAGCCACAGGTTTTGCCCCAACTCCACATAAAAGCATGTATTGCACATCTGTATGTATGGGTAATATTCAAAACATTCAAAGTTTCAAACCATAATTCGACCATACAAATGAATATCAAAATGGGAGAAGTCTTAAAGCTTCATAATTTTTAGTTTACTTAAATGTCCTGTTTTGATACTTAATCTTTACATGCAGTTTCTTTCTCTTAGATGTTATTTTCTCTACTTAAACATTATTTGGACACTGACACTGTTCTGAAATTATCCCAATCTGTGTACTGTTTCACTACTTCTATATCTTATGGTGTTGAAAACTATTTCCCCAGGCTGTGGGGTACGGGCATCTCTGATGCTATTTTCTTTAGGCTGATATGACTTATCTTTAGGCTGCTATGACTTTTCTTTAGGCTGCTATGACTTTAGGCTGCTGTGACTTATCTTTAGGCTGATATGACTTAACTTTAGGCTGCTGTGACTTAACTTTAGACTGCTATGACTTATCTTTGGGGTGTTATAGCTTACCTTTATGGTGTTACGTTTGTACCTTGCACAACCTTATTGAAATTGTTCCAAGTAATGTTGGTCCATGAGAAGATTAGTTGATTAAGTCTGCTGATTAACACACAAGAGTTATTGGGGCTTGGTACTGTGACTTATTTCTATGAATCCTTACAGTCGACAGCAGACCATGAGACTTCTCTTTAAGGTCGCAACACTATGATTTTCTCTTGGTGTAAATCATGTGTTTTACTAGTTTTCCTGCACATTTTCAACAAGAATGGTCATGGCAGCCTTTTGAGTTATAAATCCGGGAGGTCTTGAGATAAATTGTGGAAATGGAACTGGTGTATTATTTCACAGAAGAGTTGTAGTCAGAATCCGATTAGCGAATTCCTCAAGATGCTCATTAAGGAGTAGGTAAGGAAGATTACTCACCTACTAAATAAATGTGTCATCAATAAATTGCTTTTCTCATTAGCACAAATAATGGCAGGTCTTTTGCAAGTACTAGAGCGATTCATGTTATTACATGATATTGGCTGATTATGAGGAATCATGTCCAGATTATTAACCCAAGCATTATTCATTAAGGTTATTTGCATAGATCTACCAATAGCTCAGTTCAATGTGAGACTCTGTAATGTTAGTCCACATAGAATGCTTCATTAGGAAGACTGATCTGACAATTGATTATCTTATTTTTTCCGAGACATTGGGTCTGGTAATTAGTGCTTTTGAAATTCAGATAGACCATGAGTGTATTATCCATTCATGCAAAATTTTATTAAAAATTCTAAAGTTTTTTTTTGAAACTGATGAACAACATTTACTATTTGTTCTCATATTTATCAGGTTTAAATAGTTAAGCAAGGATAGTTACCCAAAGAATAGACCTATCTGGTTTGTTACAATGAGTACTATGAGTAGGTGATGAAACTACCCTGATGCTGAATGCTTTAAAAGTAAATGTACAACTAGCCAATAAGGTTTCAGAGTAAACTACTCCATGCTTTGTATTTGGAAGCAAAAATAGTAACACTTCTATTGCTTTCTCTGGAAGCAAGTCTATTTCTAATGTTCTGAAAAATTAAACTTTGAAGTTTTGTCAATAGAACTTCCAATGGTAAGTTCGGTCAACAGAATTCTAAGTTTTATCAGGTTTAAGTTCAGCCTCAGCATAAATGTAAAACTAAAAATAGTGCTAAAACTTACAAAAAAAGTCTGATACATTGTAGTTTGGGCCTGATGTGTAGGTGATGTTGAGTTTAGTGATGTGCAGAATACATACGCATACTTTACTTGATTAGAATTAGCAGGTATTATTTAATTGCAAACTATTTTGACAGTTACAAGTTCATATGGGCCAGTAGTTTTTATTTATCAAAGATAACTAAATGAGATGTTTGGGTAAACAGCACATGAAAACATAATATTGTGATACATGTCATTATAGTTAATCATTATAGTTTTTATTTTGATATCTCATTGTGACTTAACTTTGCTGATAGATTGATATTAAAAGATTGTGTTTTGTAAACCAAAGATGGGATTTTACATTCCTTTCAATAACTAAGATCAGGGCTTCAGGGCTTTAATTTACGAATATTTATTACTATCTAAATAGGTACTGTGAACCAAAATACTTATTTAATGCCCCTGTTCCACCAAAGGATTAAGCCCCGATCCTGTCGGTGGCCCTTAATCGTGTACAGTCGGTAAAAAAAAGGTAAAATGGGCGGGAATACTGAGTTGGTATTGAAGTCTGGGATTAAGTACAGATCGGCCTCAGGATGCCTCAGGCGGCCGAGACAGTCCCCGACTGGTCTGGGACTAAGAACTGACTAAGTCAGTTTTCTGGTCGGTTTCAACCACGATCCTGTCGTACATATACCGACTGGGTCCCAGTACGCCTCAGGCCTCCTGGGACTAAGCCCCGACTAACCCCCGATTAAGTCCCGGCGTCCTCAGGCCTCCCCAGTCTTCCCCAGACCAGGATCGCTGATTCTTGTTTTGCAAAGTTGCTGGATTTTGTGGGTATATATATATAAAATCCGCAATCTAATTATCATTGCTTTTCTAGGAACACAGCAGGATGCCACCTTTTAATGGAAGACAGCTTCAACAACAACTTAGGGCTTTTTTGGTTTTTATTCAGTTACAAATAATCATGTATTTCCAATTTTTACGTCGACCACAGCAACCACCACCACCACCAGCACCCATACAGAGACCTAGAAGAAGGCACAACATGTGGGTCAGGCCATGGCTACTGCAGAGAGAGGAGAGGGGGGCCTACCACAACATTATGGCTGATCTGTATGCCACAGACATTCCAGGATTCACCAATTACATGAGGATGACCCAAGAATTCTTTGAAATGATAAAGACCAGACTGGAACCACGTCTAGCCAGGCAGGCCACCAACTACAGAGCTCCAATCAGTGTTGGGGAGAAGTTAGCCCTCACCATCAGATATCTGGCCACTGGAGAGTCCTACACATCATTATCCTGTCAGTTCAGGGTTGGCAGATCCACCATTTCCAAGTTTCTACCAGAGGTCTGCAGGGCCATCCAGGATGAGCTCACCAGAGAGTACCTGAGATGTCCTACTACTCCAGATGAGTGGAAAGAACTGGAAAAGGAATTCAGGATCAGGTGGAATGTTCCACATGCCCTGGGAGCCCTTGATGGGAAGCATGTGGCCCTGAAGAAACCCAAGAACTCTGGAACCCTCTACCACAACTACAAGGGGTTCTTTTCCATTGTGATGTTGGCCCTGGTAGATGGACAGTACAAGTTTAGATTGGTGGATGCTGGGACAGCTGGATCTTGCTCAGATGCCCAGATATTTAATGCCTCTCAGCTGAAGAGGATTGAAGATGGCAGGATAGACTTCCCTGACCCAGCACCTATAACCCAGGGTGGTCGAGATGTCCCCTACTTCATTCTGGCAGATGATGCCTTTGCCCTGTAGACCTGGCTCATGAAACCCTATGGCAGAAGGATGTTAACAAGAGAGGAAAGGATTGCCAACTATAGAATATCAAGGGGCAGGAGAGGTGTTGAGAATGCTTTTGGCATCCTGGTTTCAAGATTCAGAGTGATGAGGACCACCATTGAACTACCCCCAGAAACAGTCAGAGAAGTGGTCTTCACCTGTGTGGTTCTGCACAACATACTGAGAAGCCAGCATCAAGTTCAACATGGTGGTCAGCAGCCTGGGGAGGACGATGATGATGATGTGCCTGATGATTGTGGATTGATTGATGGTGCTGCTGGTGGTGGCCAAGACAGAAACCCTGCTAGAGAAACCAAAAGACAGAGGGATTACCTCAAGGACTACTTCAATAATGAGGGAGCAGTGGCCTGGCAAGATGGCAGAATATAAGTCCTGCTGCATTAATCAGTCCTTTTCAGGACTAACAAACAGTCCTTTTCAGGACTACCAAATATTCCAAAAACAATTAATGAGCTATGCTTGCTACAGACAAACCCCATGCCAAACATAACTTGTTCAGACGGACAAACAGACAAACCCCATGCCAAACATAACTTGTACAGACGGACAAACAGACAAACCCCATGCCAAACATAACTTGTACAGACGGACAAACAGACAAACCCCATGCCAAACATAACTTGTACAGACGGACACACAGACAAACCCCATGCCAAACATAACTTGTACAGACGGACAAACAGACAAACCCCATGCCAAACATAACTTGTTCAGACGGACACACAGACAAACCCCATGCCAAACATAAGTTACACAGACTGACAAACAGACAAACACAAGTTACCCACCCAACAAACAGACAAACCCAGTGCCAAACAAAAGCCACACAAAGCCACACATAATATCCTAAATGGAATTATTTTTGTATATATTTTGAAATCCACATCCTAATTTCACCAAATTTTTTTTTTTGGGGGGGTTGGAAAATTATTTCTAACAGAAATGTTTTCATGGAAATCTTAAATTTTAAATCTTCACTTCTATTCACAAATATATAGAAAATATAACTCCATCCATGGAGCTAGTTTCCTTTTCAATAATGGGGGATTGTGTTTGCAAAATAGTTTGTCAGTTCTTTGGCATGGGTTCTGTTTACTTTTGGGTTTGTGTGTTTCTTGGTTGGTGGTTATTGGTATTGGGTTTGTTTTTGGTAGTTGGGTGTTAGGTTTGGTAGTGGGTTTGTTAGTTGGGGGTTATGTTTGGTATTGGGTTTGTCTGTTTGTGGGTTGGTAAGTATGTGATAATGCCTTTTAACTCTAGGGAAGGTGTAAGTGTTGAACTTTTCAATTACAAATTTTAAACTATCCCATGGATTTTAATCTAAAAATGAGCTGATTAATGGCCATATTGGGAGTTTTTTAAAAAAAATTTTTATGTGGCCCTTTTTGTTATGTGTGGTACCATGGGTTATTTATTTCATGTTTGGGGTGGTGTGGGTGTTGGACTTTAATTTTTTTTTCTTGTGATAAGTATTTGTACTGAACTTTTTTGTTTTGGGAGGGGAATTGGAATAACGTGCAGCTGAATAATTGTTTTTGGAAGATTTGGTGGCCCTGAAAAGGGCCTAGCAGGTCAAAGACCCGCCCTGACTGGATGGCTACTGAGGAGGCTGCTGCTGTTGTAGAGGCGGTGCTGAAGTGGTGATAGTAAAGAGCTGCTGCTGCGGTTGCTGCTGCTGAGGCTGCTCGACGATCTGTGTTGATGTCAGATCAGGTAGCTGGCTTAATAGTCCACTCAGGTTGTGTCTGCTCCCTTCATCCTGTACAGTTAGGACAGATGTAGGGTTGCTGAAGCCAATGGGGCTTGGTGTATAGTACACAAAACTGCTGCCAGCTGCTGCTTGAGTGGAACTAGACGCCTGTTGAGTGGTTGGTGGCAGTATCCCGACCCTCTGCGACTCCGTGGCAATAGTGGCTGATCTTCTGGGCAATGGCTGACGTCTACGGTTGCTCTTAATAGTTTCAATGTCTCTAAATATCTTGCCCTTTAATTCTTCAAATTCTTCTTGAGTTATCTTTTCGGCCTCTGATGCCACGTAGTCGAAGAAGGGCTGCCTGTCTGACTTCTGCTGCAGAAAACCTGAGATTAGTGTCCTCATCTGCTCAAAGTGTTCGAGAATCTTGGAGTCTGTTGTTGAAACGGGTGTAGATGTAATGACGGACTGACTCCTCTCCCTCAGGACACTGGACTCAAGGTGTTCTGTGTCAGTAGTCGAGCCACATGATTCGTCCTGCCTGCTGGTATTTGGACTGGCCTCAAAACCTGAACTTCTGTTGGCCCCCTTTCATCTGATGTGGGTTTTAAGGAAACCCATCTGCTGGTAGACCCAGGACTGTCTCTTGGCAATTGGTCATCTCCCTCGGGGCTTGGCCAGATTGGAGCTTAGACAGCTTGCCATAACGCGTTCGCTGGGATTCAAACCAACGTCTCACATCAGAGGGCTGGAGCTTGAGTTCTGCAGATATTTCTGCCCAGAGAGCCCCTCTTCTGGTCCTGTCGTGGAAACATGGATGTTCCTTGTCATACAGTTCTGGGTGCTGGTTTACAAATTCCATAATGGAAATTTCCTGACTGTCAGTAAAAGTTGCACACACCCTGGCTCTCTTGGCTGAAGAATGGCACTCTGGATCTTCTTCACACCTCTCTTCTTCTTCCACAGCTTCCTCAATAGCTGGACGTTCCTCAATCTCCTCCTCCTCTCAATCCCCTCCTCTGTAACTTCAACTCTTTCCTCTACTTCACTTTCCTTCTCCCTGTCATCCATCTTTTTCCTTCCTCTCTTCCCTCCTTTCTCTTTCCTCATAATCCAGTCGACAAAATAATAAAAAAAATAGTAAAATGTGTCTCCTAACTGTGAAATTTGCCTTAAGCTCAAGTATAATATATTTAAAAAACTGAAAACCCCTACAAATCTGTGACACACGTCTCTCAGTAGCCAAACAGTCAGTAACAATGACAATGTGTGCGCGGTCGCTTGTATAGTCCCAGACCTCCTCATTGCCTCGTTTTAATTTTAGACGCGTGGAAAAGAGTCGGTTCTTAATCGGTTGTTAGTCCCAGGCCTCCTGGGGCATCCTCAGACCATCGCAGACTAAATTTGTGTTGTCCCAGGCGTCCTGGGGAGGCCGGTTTGGATTGGTTAGGGTCAGTTACCCTTAGTCGGGGCTTAGTCCCAGACCTAGATTTTTGGGTCCCAGGACACCGCAGACGGTCTGAGGCTTCCTGGGACTAATGCAACCGACTCACTTTCAGACGCATGAAATTCATACGCATCATATTTGAGTCTGGGATTAACAACCGGCCTCCTGGGACTAAGCTAGGGAGGTCTGGGACTAAGGGTCACAGGCGGCCTGGGACAACACACGACTGTGTAAATTTGGGTCTGAGGAGGCCTGAGGACGCCTGGGACTGGACATTTTGTTGAGGGCGGGAAATATGAATCGGTTGTAGTCGTGAGAAATATCAAACATGTTTGATTTTTCACACGGCCTCAACCCACCACAACCGACCCTTACAGGACGCCTGGGACTAAGCAAATATTTCAAACCGACCCCCAAAACCCTTAATCGGGAGCCTTAGTCGTGTGGTGGAACACCCACATAAAGGGAACTTTCAGGTTTTTGACAGACTCGTCTCTTAAAAAGTAACAAAAAGTTATTCTGATAATTATTCATGTTCAGTAAAGAACCTTCTTATATTTTTTTTTAAATAAGAACACAGATGAAAAAAAAGCTTAGAACAGCTAAAGAACGCTTGTGAATATGATCTCTCAAGATTCCTGCTGTATATGCAATAAATTCATACATCACAATCCTATTTCATACTGCAAACCCTCTTATTCATATCCAGAGATGTTCTAGTATCATATTGCATGCCCCTACAGCTATATCTGAATCATGGGAATTAATTTGAGATTCTCAGATGGGGCTGTATTTCACATTACTAAGCCACTCATTTAATGAGACATCCACATACTGCTTACTTCTGTAGAACTATAATATTGCCCCAGGAAGTCAGTTATTATCATTGCTAGTAGTGTTTTAAATGGTATGGCCAGGATAGGGTCTACTGGGGTAAATGACTTGTATCAATTTTATATGTAATATATTTTCATCCAGGTTTAAAGTTTAAATGACTATTACACATGATTTATTCTGAAGCTTCTGTGTGTAAGTTTTTCCAGCAATTTTAACAGTAATAAATTGCAATCCCCATCCCCACACCAATCCCAATCAGTGAATTAATTAACCAAGTGAAACTTTCAAACAGCAACAAAGAAATTATTTAAATACTCCTAGAATGTCTGAAATTAATCCAGAATATAGTTCTGTGTTTATTAAAAAGTTGAAACCTGATGTATCACCTAAATGTTATTAAAAAGTATGACTAAAGTAACATACCGGGGTATATGCTTTTAGTAACAAGGTTATTCCTGAAGTCTTTTTTGTTGTAGAAACTTTCTTTCAATGTTGATACAATATCATTGATTTTCTCAATAAACCTTTCTAATATTGAATCTTCACAGATTGTGTTCCGTCAATTTTATTGCTCATTGTATTAACTGGATCTGGTGGAACATTAAGTCACAAAACGTATACATAGTACTTTTGGCTTTGTCTTGAAAGGCCAATGTGTTTTCTGTCACATATTCGTGTATGAAGATGAACATGTACATTAAAAGAGATTGTGACATCCCATTGGTAATATTTGTCAAAAAGTAAAAATGGCAAAAATGGCATGTATTGGAACTTATTGTGGTGTTAAGGGAATCACAAAGAAAGACTATATAGATGGAATGTTTTCGTAGATTCATTTTGGGCAATATCTCAATTGTAAGGTTTTACGTATACGTATAGCATTACAATATTAAATTTTCGGCTCTTTATACAATAGACTTATTTGTGGTAGTGCCAGAAATACAATAGTTTTGGTTGTATTTTTAGCATTTGTTACCTGATTAACATCTTTAACATCCCATTCAAAAATCTCATTACTGGTTTATCCACTAGCAAAAAAAAAAAAAAAAAAAAAAAAAAAATCCCTAGGTTTGTGAAATATGAAAACTAATAATTAATGTATGTGTAACATTGTGAATTCACTGAATTTTCATTTCCTTAATCCTTGGGGAAAAAATATGAAATATTCTAAAATATTTAAAGTAATCACTGGATTGCAAGACTTACCACAACAGACTTGAGACAAAGATTCTCCAAACAAAAGCTTCTCCAAGAAGAAAAAAGAAATTGTGAAATAAATCCATAATGCTGGCCTTGAACCAACCAATCAGATGGCTTGTTACAACAAAGTGTGTGCTTTTGTAACAGGTGTCCTTCCTTCATGGCCCATTCAGTTCCTTCAATCTGCGGCAGTTCAGTGCTACAGTAAGACAAATAAAATTTGCTGTAGTCTATTATATGTGCCGTTAGGGAAACTCCCCCTCCTTTATTGGAAATTGGACTATGGAACATTCTGATCAATTTTATCATTTTTGGATGACTTTAGGCTTGTTACAGCACCTTCAGTGCCTTTTGTTTCTCGGTTTTAAATGGTGTTCTAACTGAGTGGCAAATTTCACATTCTGTGGCAAATAACATTTTTCTTACTCTGAATCCAAACCTTGTGCCTCAATGTCACGGCAGATTGATTGGTGTAAAACTACATGGCCAGCACATGCAAGCATATAGACCTCAGTTCTTGGTTCCATGGCTATCCAGAAAGGTCCATCGCTAATTGTATTGTCAGTTATTTGAGTAGACAGTTCTTTCTCATCTGTGTAATTGACTGCCAGTTATTACCAGTTTCTTTACTGCTCACTTTTTTTTATTTTCCCACCAGTCTACTGGGGATAAAGAAAAGCTGTGATTTTCATCTCATGCTTTGTAGAAGTCAGATATGCAGTATCTGCAATATGAAATACAAGGAGTCTTATTGGCGGAATTGAACAAAGACAAAAATCATGGCAAAGAGCTTATGGCAAATTCAAATATTTGCTGTACTTGTTGACGTTGTTAATTTTGGGATGTTGTGACTTCTGAGTTTGTACTATAAACTCTTGTGAGTTGATACATGGATATATATTCAGAGAAGGTGATCTATTTATGGACCAAGCCAAAAAAAAGATAAATTCAGAAGTTAAGACAAAGATAACACCCTGGCTTTGATGGTTTGAAAACCTTGCAATATTTGTTGCATGTTGAAATGTGTTTCATTTTTCATAAAGACGCCCTGTGACTTCATGACTGTCTGATTAAAATGTTTTAAGACCATGTGGGGTCATGTTTCTGAAATGCATCAGGGAAAAACTAACAATACAATATTAAGTCAACTTAATTTGTGCTAAAAGGAAACTAAAATCTCGGCCTGAAATAAGCAGCAAGAACACAACCCACTGTGGTCTGTCAATTGGCAGGTTAAAATTGATAACAGGGATCAATAATTACTGTACAAGCTAGTATCCTGGTTTTGACAAATCTCTGTGACAACACTACATATATCAGCATGGGGAGAAATTACTGGGATATGTGTAGCTCATTTTGAGGACAACCTTACAAGGAGGTTGTAATATCTTTTTGTGACAGCCAAATGGAAATAAAAGTACCCATGACATTTCAGGCGAATGTGGCATTACAAATATGAGAAGTACCAACAGTCTTGTCACATTTTTCACAGCCTAGACGAGAACAGTGGTATTTTTTTTCAAACTATAAAAAGTAGTTAATTGGATATTTATGCTAAGAAGCAAGTCTGTTTCAAAAATCTAGAAAAGTCATTATTATATTCAGTTGGAGTAATGTACTCTTTGGGTAGGTATTTGATCTGCTGAAGATTAATGAGCTAAAAGAAGCAAGTTGAACCAACCTTAATTTTGTTGAAGAAAATTGATATGTACACTTTCTGTCAGGCAAAGTTTATACAGTAGCCTTTAAAGCAATATACATGTATTGAGGGCATTTCTCTATGGGATGATTTATTAATTATAATTTAAAAGTGGCAGCATCCAATACTGTGCACTAAAATTGTTGAATACACATGCATTTATCAAGTAAATTTTACTCAGTATGTATGTAAGTTTATTTTCCTTCATTAGGCCTCTGATCTCCGCTGATCTCCGCTGTATTAATTTGTCTTACTTTTAACAGGTGCCCCCCATAGTAGCAAGTTTCTTATACTGTGTGGAAGATCACATTAATTAATTATATCCCCAGACGAAAGTCGGGGATATATTGGATTCAGGTCCGTCGCGCCGCCGCCGCCGCCGCCGTAGAAATTTCCTTGTGGACGCGATAACTCAAAAACAAATTAATATTTTTTTTTCAAACTTGGTACACATGTTAAGGGTGCCCAAAGGAAGATCCCTATTTTAAGGTGACCTTAAACTCTCAGTAAAAAAGAACTTATGGCCACCTTAAGGTCAAAAATTGGACTTTTGGCCACTTAGAGCCCTGTAGGTCACAAACTATGATGCTCAGCTGGCTGAAATTTTACCTGACAACACATTAATATGTTCTTAGTACATGTGCCGAAAATCACGACTTTAAGTTGAGGAGAAAATTGTGTTTGAGGCTCATAAATACCCCCACTTAGGGATTTTTTGCTATACTTTTCACATATTTTGCCCTATAATTTGGAAGTGGTAATTCTGATGAGTCTCAAACTGCGCTAGGTATAACTTTGATATGTAATCCTTGTCTGTAGAAAATTTTAGGGCTGTAGGTTTACCCAAAGGGGTCGACTTAAGGTCTCAAAAGTGCCCACAGAGACCCAATTTATGCACTTTTTGCCACTTTCAAGCACTGTAGCTTTCAAACTATGTCTCTCATCTAAGTTAAATATCATCTGGGAATATATCTATGTGTTTTCTTATATGTGCCCCAACATTTAGGCCTTTAATAGACAGTTAACCTGTGTATCAGGACCATAAACACCCACCCGAGTGACCCTTATAAGACATTTTTCACATCTTTTTCCCTGTAACTTGGAAATGGTAAGTCTGAGAAGTTTCAAACTATATTAGATATATATTCTGTGTGTAATCTTAGTATGTAACAGATTTTAAGTCTCAAGCTTTAATTTGAAGGTCAAATTGAGGTCTCTAAAAGGCTCCCAAAGACCCAATATTTGGACTTTTTGCTACTTTTAAGCCCTGTGACTGTCAAACTATGTGACTGATAGAGCTCAAATCCTATCTGGGAAGATATTAGTATGTTATTTTTATATGTGCCAAAAATTAAGGCTTTAAGAAGACATTTAACCTGTGTATGAGGACCATAAATCCCCACCCGAGTTACCATTTTTAGACATTTTTCACATATTTTTCCCTGTAACTTGGAAATGGTAAGTCTAAGAAGTTTCAAACTGTATTAGATGCATATTCTATGTGTAATCTTAGTATGTGACAAATTTTAAGTCTGAAGCTTTAATTTGAAGGCCACATTTAGGTCTCTAGAAGGCCCCATAAAGACCCAGTAGTTGGACTTTTTGCCAATTTTAAGGCCTGTGACTGTTAAACTATGTGACTGATAGAGCTGAAATCTCATCTGGGAATACATTATTATGTTCTTTTTACATGTGCCAAAAATCAAGGCTTCAAGTAGACATTTAACCTGTGTATGAGGACCTTAAACACCCACCTGAGTGACCCTTTTAAGACATTTTTCACATATTTTGCTCTGTAACTTGGAAATGGTAAGTCTGAGAAGTTTCAAACTTTATTAGATACATATTCTATGTGTAATCTTAGTATGTAACAAATTTTAAGTCTGAAGCTTTAATTTGAAAGCCACATCGAGATCTCTAAAAGGCCCACAGAGACCCAATATTTGGACTTTTTGCCACCTTTAAGCCCTGTGACTGTTAAACTATGTGATTGATGGAGCTGAAATCCCATCTGGGAATGCATTATTATGTCATTTTTACATGTGCCGAAAATCAAGGTTTTTAGTAGACATTTAACCTGTGTATGAGGGCCATAGACACTCGCCCAAGTGCCTTTTTTGACATTTTTTCCGTATTTTGCCCTGTTATTTGGAAATGCTTAGTGTGACAAGTCTTAAACTGTATTATATATAATTTTTGTTTGTTATGTATGTCCCCCAAAAAGTTTCAGATCTGTAGTTTAATTGCTAAGGTCTCTTTAACAATTGTAAAATGCCCACAGAAACCCAATTTATGGACATTATGCCACTTTAAAGCCCAGTAACTGTCAAACTATGTGGGTTATAGAGCTGAAATCTTTGAATTTTTAAAAGGAAATGCCTGTCTATTTAAATTTTGAATATTAATAATGTTATGGCTATCTTAGTCTTTTAAGAACTTATTTTTGTGTGTTATACCTCTGCTTGCTGAGTTTTTAACTTTTTAAAATGAAACTGGTTAAACATATTCAAGTAGACAAAATGGACACTTTAAGTGAGCTTTAAGTCCCAACATTAATGAAATTATATCCGTATGTAGTAAAACTAGGGGATTTTTAACCCTCAACTAGCCCAGTTTTATTCAACTTGCCTCAGTTAATTTTGACACAGCTCCTACAGTTATGAACTCATTTCAGTTGATAATCACATACTTAAAATTCTCAATTCTTTTTGTATTTGAGTACCCCTTTTATATAGATTGTTTGTTTACCATTTATCCCCACCTCTGGGACCTCCAGCTATATTGAGTGACACTAAATAAACAAAGGTATTTAATGATATCAGATGAGAAACAAAGAACTCAATGGGGTTGCAGATCTTGTGTAATAGTGAGAGAGGTGTGGAGAAGGGGAGAGGGGTGGGGGTGGGAGGTAGTGGGCTTCATTACATATAACACAAAGGGGAGTCAAAACTGAGATTGTGTCACATATTTAGGTTGCATATATATGGACCACATATGTAGGTATAGAGGAAATGAATAACTGAAAACAATTTGCAAATTCTAAAAATAATATAATAAAATAATAATATAAATAATTTTTTTTTAAATAATATTTTATTTGTGAACAAATATAGAAACAGATATGCGCTTTTGGGATTATGAATTTTAGAATGGACATTGAATCATCAATCATTTAAATATTTTGAAGGAAGATTGAAAAGTATGATGAGTTGAGTTAAAATAATATTTTATTTGTCAACAAATATAGAAACAGATATGCTCTTTTGGGATTATTATTTTAGAATGGACATTCAATCATCAATCATTTAAATACTTTGAAAATAGGTTTAGAGTTATCATTGCAGGAAGATTGAAAATATAATTTGAGTTATGTATTCGGCGTCTGGGGATACACCATCTTCCTTGGGAAGATATAAACACAGTAGATTGATGTGCTGAAGTTCATATAATAATGGGTAATTATGTTTTAAAAAATTCCCGATCAAAACCTGTAGCGTGAGTGATGACCTGTCTGGGGATATGTTGGCGCCGAGTTGGCCCAATCTAGTTTTATTTCTCTGTTCAAGGGATTTGATTATATCAAGAAACAGGACAATGACCTTTTGATAAATTATGCCATTTCAGCAATTACGGTATATTAAAAGAACATATTAATAGGAAAGGCTCTTCAAACCATAACTCATTAATAAGATAAATGCATTATTTCACAGCAGTAAATGTATTAAGAAGAAATGAAATCAGAATTCCCAATTGCACAGATTGAACTCGCGTAAAGGACTTATAATATGCCTCACAGATATTTGGCTCTTACAATATGCTGGATATACAATATCAGCGATGTCATTGATTTAAGTAACATGTTTGACAAATTTATTTCTCTAGTTACCATATAGCAACAATAATAATTGAGTGTTTAATACACCATGTCTTACCTTCTTATGTAGTACAATGACATAGGACATTTTATTGCAGTTCCAGCATTGTAAGACACTGGTTTTCTGTAAACAGAAAGAAATCCTGCGGTACAAGATGGTTTGGTTGAGTGATTAATGTATATCTCTTCTATTGAAATCTTTATGATAGTTATTGATAAGTTACATATGAAAAATATGAGTAATGATCTCAGGATCTTATTTATTCTTGGAAAAAAATCTTCCAGTGTATTTGTTTATAATAACCAATTATGTTTTGTGTTGATATAAGAAAATTGATTTGTCCATAAATTATGTCACAAAATAATATACATGCCATTGAGTGTCTCTAAAATGTGTAAGAATGTTAAAACATCTTAGATTCTCTTTTGGGTGAACACTTTGGTAAAACCATGTATTTGACATTCACTATTTCTGCATGAAAATCATTCTTTGGCATTTCAAACAAAAAGTCTGGCATTGTTAAAATGAACTATACTGACAGTGAGTGTAGCTTTAATTGTCTTCACACAAAAGTGGCCCAGGTGGTACTTGAAACAAGTGAGGGTTTGTATATTAATATTTTAATGTCAACTGAGCGCTATTGTAGATTTGCTCTTGTATTTTTAAATTAATTAGTTTTAGGTCATCATTCTTCATACAGTCTTCATTGTTTTCATATTGCAATGAAATTTTAATAGCTTCAATACAAATTTAAAGTTTCCTTGAAATACTTTCTGAGTTTCTGTATGTGTAAACATTGTCAAATAGTGTGTTTCACAATGTGAAACAGAATTAGATTTCATTCTAACATGACACAGCTGTGTCCGTTATTCTGATTGGATAATCGAGGAAATATTTCATCAGTTAAATTTGCATAACCCTTGGCTTTCTGTGTGTACCATGGTTTGTCTGGAGTTATTCCTATAATATCAATGTTGAACTTAGCATGCAATCACTACACCACTTAAAACTAGTCTTTAAAATAACAAAGTAGAAAAAATAAGATTACCCACTGCACTTCCTTACATTCAGTATGAAGCATCTAGAAACAATATATGGAGCAACATCAGAAGAGATCTTCTGCTAAGTTTACACACTTTCTTTCAAGAACAACCTTTGTTTATAGTTGTTAATAATTTATAGTTATCTGTAAATGCTCTAATATGCATCTCACTATCTTGATGTGGTCCTTATAAGGTGTTCGTGTCCTTTATGTTGTTTAACGTTGTTTTAACTTATTTATATGATTGTTTGGGGTTTTACATCATTTTAACACTGTACAGGTCATATCATGATGGGTAACTTTGTGGACAGAGGAAACGAGTACATACAGTTGGTCAAGGTTCTGTACTGTAAACTGCCGACCATTGGTAAGCCACAACCAACTTTCCCACATAAGGACTGGGGTTTGAACCGCCGACCTCAGAGGTGGGAGGCAAGTGTGTTACCACTGCGCCACCGTGGCCCCATCTTATCTTTGAAAGAAATACCATGTATAAGACTTTATAACAACAGTCCTTATGCATATCACACAGTTAATTAATTAAAAATTATATGTGACATAATTGGCCATGTAGAAGGTTATTATATTTTTGAGCATTTGATGGTGGTGAGGTGGGTAATACTTTTGCCTTTCGCTTTTGAGATTGTAGGTTTGAATCAGGTCACGACTTTGTATAAAGTGGGAATGTTGGGTATTTGTTTACCATTGTACTGTTTTTCTCCTGTCTCTCATTACTACCTCTGGTTATATCGCTTATAGTAATACCGAGTACTGAAAGGGATGTTGAAGATAAGTGAATAAATTAGTGAACCAGTTGCACTGGGTGTGTGTCTATGTGATGTGATTGATGTCATGTAAATAGTATGATGTCACCTTTATGTAAATACCATGGCAGACAACAAAATATGTCAAATATGCAAGTGTGAGCGTTTCTTAATGTGACATAAGTAGGCAGAGATAAGAATAAAAAGAAAATAAAGATGTGGGTTAACAAAAAAGATAAAACTTGTGTAAATATAAAACATATGTACTTTTTGCAACCAGTGATTGAGACGTGACGATCTAAGTTTGTAGCCGTGCTTAAGAAATGAAAAAGAAAATAACCATTGACATTTGGAAAATGTTGCCAAATAAGGATATTAATTATTTGTATATCCTGAAGTTACTTGTTACTTGTACTATTCATGTATTGTTAGGCTAACATTTTTATCTCTCTTTCATTCAAGTGTTTTCAGTTTCCTAATTTATTGTATAATGTTGAGAACAACAAAAATTACATTTGAGCTAATGATTTCACAGAAATCCTTTTCCTGGAGACTGTCACATAGAAACCCAAGCAACATCAATAATAGAATTCTTATTACTCTAATATTACTCTATGCATGTTGATGAGAACCGCAGAAATGTCTGGGAAAACCATTTTTGACCTGAAAAGCATTTGGTTAAAATTGTTGACAGTATTGAAAGTTTCAGAATTTAATAAAGGAAGTTTTTTGATAATGAAAAGACAAAGGCTTATGCATGCAGAGCTTCAGTAACAATTCTGTGGGTGTTTTTAACCAAATCCCGTCATAAACGAAAGAAATTATTACTGACAGCCTTAGTATGACAGTGACAGAGGTGTACTATCACAGGTGAATACAGTGAGAATTATAGGATTTTGCACTAAATTACTATTAATTTAGATTGAATAACTTGTGTGGACCAATTCAAACTTATCCAACCACAGGCTTTCATGCTTTTCACCACATTAAAGTGCAAAGTGGAAATGGTATTTGGCCAAGGAAGTAAAAAAGGCAAACTCCTGCACAAAGTGAATTTCTGGCAGAAATTTGAAAGGTGATAAGTTTGAAATAATATCCTCATAGAGTTATCTGAGTACAATTCAAGCCACAGTGATGAAAGTGATATTTGTTTCTTTATGCTATGCATTCTTGATTGTTCAATGTGAGAGAGAGAGCGAGAGGAAGATACTGAGGCATAATGTTATGATACATGTCCTATTAGTTAGTCTTGAGTGAGCGTACACAATATTGGGTAAGAAATTGAAATGGGCCGCAGTTTGGTCAAACGGGGTGGTTCATTTTTAAATGTGTACAACCCACATACAACTTATATAAGCTCCATCTTTAAAACAGAAAGGACATGTTTGTGAAGTAAAATTCTGATTGTGTTGATATGACTAATCGGGACCATGTGAGCTATAAATAAAAAATTATATGATACAGTGGACAGATGTAAATATATTGTCAATGACATGATAGACAGATGTATAATGTAAAACACGGGTCTCTTTGGTATCGAGCGGTAATAAACTGATCTGCTTACCCTAAGTGTGTAAGTTTGAGTCTTGGCTGTGTGCTATTGTAAAGTAATTGGCAGTTTCATGATGCCTAATGGTGTAATATGCAGAGTTTTGACAACTACCTTTCTCTACCAGTAAAAGTGACCATTCAAAAGCAATTTTTATCTTGAATAATTTCAAAATTCAAAGTCAGACGGGCACAGTGTATCAGATGAGTACTATCATGTTGACCTCAACACAATTAGAACAAAGGGTGTAACTGGTAAAGTAGAACAAAATAGCAAAGTGACCAGCCATTCAGAGCATAAAATTGGGTAAAGAGTACTCTTTACTAAACTAACCTCAGATCTGTATTTTCAAAAAGAAAAGCAAGCATATTGTTGCCATTTTATACTCCCCCACCCCACAAAAGAAAAGGGAAAAATATTTATTAAAGATTATGGTAATGGTACTAATTCCCAAAGTTGATGATTTTGTACACATTTTGTCCTTATTTTTTGAGACCTCAGTGAGCTTGTTATTAATGTCTGTCATGTGATTACTTGATCCTCACCTCTATGGTTGTGGGTTCAAGTCCACCTCATGGCAAAGTATGGGATTCACTGAGTGCCTGTCTTAATATGACCTTAGATGTTGAAAATGATATGACAGACACAACTTGGACTTTGATTCTCTGCTGATTCAGTTACTAATCACAAAAGAGTATTGTTACCTGTGAAGGGATCATATATCTATATTTTAATATTGATTGATATATATTTCTGAATTACAATACCGATACTAAAAATGTTAAGATTAATATTGTTTCCAGCACCTGCCAGTAAGAATATTCTAAACAGTGTTGTAGTTTTTTCAGTTCCCTGTAGATTGGTCGTCAATATTTTTACATTTATTTGGAGATTTTTCATGAAAGTTAATTACCGGTATATCTCATGTTAACAAAACAGATTTTGTTGACTTAAGTATCAGTTGGTGCAAAACAATGTATTTTACAGTGTAAAACAATGTTTCAGTCTTGATCGATATATAAAACCAAATTAAAGTTTGATATAGATATTAAGATACATTTCATTACTTTAATTGTTACCCATTACTGTCCAAATTATACCTTCTTATAATATGCTACTCGGAGATAAAAACCTTACTCACTGGCATTCTTCCTTCAAATGAAACAAAAACTAAGTGACAGAAGAATTGTAGTTTAAAAAAAATGGCAGCAGAGATGTGTCAAGTAACAAGTGGCTACCATTCAAAAGTGGATGGTTGTATTTTCTGTTTTGGGATAAATTTTGTTGTTTTTTGTGTTTTCTATTACACACAAGAAACAAAGTAGATGACATACTGTCAAACAGTGGCATTGAATCATAATCAACTAACTTAAAATAAACACATGCAGTAAAAACTTTAATGCTGTTCTTAGCTATGGATGATATGTATACTGCTCTAGACATGTAGATATTTTCACAATTTTGTTAACAATTAGAAACTTGAAGTCTTGTCTAGATAAGAATGCTTTAAAACCAACAGAATGGTGCTTTCATTTGAAAAAAAAACAGGACAGACAAAGGAAATACCCGGTACTTGTTCATGTGGGTGATGTAGTCAGTTCCTAATTATAACCCGTCTCCAAAGCCTCAATGATGAAGTGCAGCTTTTCCTAGTGTGTTTTACTACCAGGACAGATTGCCTATCACCATTCTTGTGGCTTGTTTTCTAGTAATTTTTTAAACAGTGAGTTAGTTTTATACTGGTTACACATGTTACAAGTACAAAGACTTTACTTACATTGGGACAGCATGACAAATACACCTGTATGTTTTTGTTTTATGAAGACATTTCTGGGTAAAATATTTTGCCAGTGATTTTGTTAAGTCTGTGGAAGTTGGATAGTTGTGCCTCATTTACTTTGTGCCGAAATTAACCTTGGCTTTGAAAATGGTGAAGGTAAGAAAACTAATGACAGTTTAATTCTAATATATTAAAGAAAATATTAATAACTTTAAATTAAAGTAATATTTTAATTGAGTAAGTAAAAATATAAGATATCAAATATCATTCTATTTTATACTGGTATAATATAAAAAGAATCATTTTTACCCCACAGCCCTTAATGGCTGTTGGGGTATTGTTTTCACTCATGGTGTCCGGATGGTCGGGCGGGCGGGCGTCCGGGCGGGCGGGCGGGCGGGCGGCGGGAAATAGTTTGTCCAGGCTGTATCTCAGAAACCGTAAGGTGTAGGAAGTTGATACTTGGTAGGGACATTGGTTAGGGGGTGTAGCTGTGCAACGTCATGGTCTGACCTTGATTTGACCTTTGACCTTGCCGTAGTGACCTTGAGTTTGAAAATCTTGTCCGGGCTATATCTCGGAAACTGTAAGGTGTAGGAAGTTGATACTTGGTAGGGACATTGGTTAGGGGGTGTAGTTGTGCAACGTCATAGTCTGACCTTGATTTGACCTTTGACCTTGCCGTAGTGACCTTGACCTATAAAATCTTGTCCGGGCTATATCTCGGAAACCGTAAGGTGTAGGAAGTTGATACTTGGTAGGGATATTGGTTAGGGGGTGTAGGTGTGCAACGTCATGGTCTGACCTTGATTTGACCTTGCCGTAGTGACCTTGACCTATAAAATGTTGTCCGGGCTATATCTCGGAAACTGTAAGGCTTGGGAAGTTGATATTTGGTAGGGACATTGGTTAGGGGGTGTAGGTGTGCAATGTCATGGTGTGACCTTGATTTGAGCTTTGACCTTGCCGTAGTGAGCTTGACCTATAAAATGTTGTCCGGGCTATATCTCAGAAACCGTAAGGTGTAGGAAGTTGATACGTGGTACGGATATTGGTTAGGGGGTGTAGGTGTGCAACGTCATGGTGTGACCTTGATTTGACCTGTGACCTTGCCGTAGTGGCCTTGACCTATAAAATCTTGTCCAGGCTATATCTCAGAAACCGTAAGGTGTAGGAAGTTGATACTTGGTAGGGATATTGCTTAGGGGGTGTAGGTGTGCAGCGTCATGGTCGGACCTTGATTTGACCTTTGACCTTGCCGTAGTGACCTTGACCTATAAAATGTTGTCTGGGCTATATCTCAGAAACCGTAAGGTGTAGGAAGTTGATACTTGGTAGGAATATTGATTAGGGGGTGTAGGTGTGCAATGTCATGGTCTGACCTTGATTTGACCTTTAACCTTGCTGTAGTGACCTTGACCTATAAAATATTGTCCGGGCTTTATCTCGGAAACTGTTAGGCGCAGGAAGTTGATATTTGGTAGAGACATTGGCTAGGGGTGTAGGTGTGCAGCATCATGGTGTGACCTTGTTTTGACCTTTGACCTTGCCATAGTGACCTTGACCTATAAAATCGTCAGGGCTGTATCTCGGAAACCGTAAGGTGTAGGAAGTTGATACTTGGTAGGGACATTGGTTATTGGCTATAGGTGTGTATTATCATGGTGTGACCTTAATTTGACCTTTTACCTTGCCGTAGTGACCTTGACCTTTAAACTCTTGTTGCACCTTTTGGTCTGTCTTTTGATGCAGATTAAGCAAAAGTCGTATTAGAATTTATTAAGAATTTTACTTTCATAACTTCCCATTGTAAGAGATAGAATTTCATCAAGTGAGCCGCAGATTTTACTCCAACACCACACATAAGCATTCATTAAATGTGTTACCACTTCTGTATGCATGATAATATTCAAACCATCTAAACCATAATTCGGAAATGCAGATGTATATAAAGAGTGTTGAATTTTAGTTTACTGATTAATGCTGTCATCTTGTCATTGAATTATCTTGTTTTAATACTTCATCTTTATACGCATTATCTTTCTTTTAAACATTATTTCTCCATTTAAACATTGTTTGGACCTTTATATAACTGACAGTCCTCTGAAAGTATCCTGAAGTTTGTACTGGTACAGTACTTCTATATCTCATGGTGTTGAAAATATTTCCCAAGGCTGTGGGGTATGGGCATCTCTGATGCTATTTTTTAAAATGTTAACATTATTGAACATGTTAACTGCAAACAAGAAGTAAATGTTAGTGAAATTCTGCCAGAGATTAGATAACTTTAGATAAATGGCCTGGACATTTCACAAAATTTAAAGAAATGATAAGAATAGCCCATAATGCAAAGTGAGATAAGGGGTTACCTCAGTGGAAATTTTCATTTCTCTTATTTTTTCACTTCAGTGGACATTTTTACAATATCCTTTGTATTTTTTTGGCATTATATTTTTTTGGCATTATATAGTACAGGCAGGTGCACGCCAGTTAATGTAAGTGGTTGAAATTTTGTAATTTTTGTGGACCAATTGTGTATTTTTTACTAACCAGTCATGATTTTCCAGTTTAATTCACACTGACTGCATCTTTTTCACACCATGGTCAGTATATAGTGTAGTTTGAAAGTTTAATGTTGTAAAACATGGTGGATTAAGACCCGTGTATACTATACCAATCCAGATCATTCCGATATGATACATTCAGTTATTTAAGCCCTCTTTTAGCTAGCCTTCTCAAATTTGCAGGATATATTCATAAGCATAAAATCTTGCCTTGGAATATTTTTGGCCTCATTTTGAAAAACAAGATGGCCGCCACAGGCATTTTTTTTACTTTCAGCAAGGACTTTTGTTGGCCCTCTAGAGCAAATGGTATTATAGGTAGATATCTCACATTCGCAGGTTATGTTCCTCATTACAAAATCTTGACTAGTAATATAATTTGCCTCATTTTGAAAAACAAGATGGCCGCCATGGGCGTTTCTTTGTCAGTCATGAAAAGTGCTTATAACTCGCTTATTATTGGTCCTAGAGGTTTGCAATGTGAAACTAACTTATAGGAAATCATGGGGCGGGAATCTTTTTATGTGGTCAGATTTGACCTTGGACTCCTCCTTCAAGGTCAAACGAGGATAGCCAAACTTAAAAATGCTTATAACTCGCTTATTATTGGTCATAGAGGTTTGGGATGGTAAACCGACCTATAGGAAATCATGGGCTGGGAATCTTTTGGTGTGGTCGGATTTGACCTTTGGCTCCTCCATCAAGGAGGATAGCCAAACCTAATTGGTCCTAGAGGTTTGTAATGTGAAACCATCCTATAGGAAATCATGGGCTAGGAATCTTTTGGTGTGATAAGATTTGACCTTTGGCCCCTCCTTCAAGGTAAAATGAGGATATTAAAAGTGCTTATAACTCACTTATTGTATCCCCGGACAAAAGTCGGGGATTTTAGTTAAACCTTTCAAATTTGGTATGTGGGTATATATGAGCAATGCCACGAATGCTATTGTTTTGTGACCTTGACCTTTCTTTTTCAAGGTCACTGGTGGCCTCTTAAAGGTCAGATTTTGGCCATTTTTTAACATTTTGGCACAGTTCTCATATACAGAAAGTTAGATCATCCTATGGCTGGTATATATAATGCATATATATGTCCTCTATAAGCATGCAGAAATTTGACCTTCAAGCTCTTCATTGAAGGTCATCCACAGGTCATGCAAAGTACCTGACCCAGGCCATTTTTGGCCTTTTTGGAGATATTTTCACACTTACTGCTGACTATATTGCATGGAAACTATTAAAAATGCCTTTGGAGGTTGAGTACATGATGGAGTACCAATATCCAGACTTACTGGTTACAGAGGATTGTTGGTTACTGAGAAAATTTGTTGATTCCACAGTAATGGACAGGAAGAAGGCAGTTGTTTCATATAAGCCTACCCCTGCTGAGATGTAGTCTAATTCGCCCAGTTCTGCCAGCTCCTATGAGTTTTTGCAGAACTGTGGAGCCAACAGGAACTGGTTACAGAGCATTGCTTCACCTATAGCCGGTTAGGCCCTGGTACTGGGCAGGTCCACAGGACTGGCTAACAGACCAGCAGTAGTCTTTCAAGGGTCCAAGTGGCCGTCTCAGATCAACCAGTTACTGCCCGAGGAAATTGGTTACAGAGAAATTCTTATACCGGTCATTGGTCTTGGTGAGATGACTTGTCGGAACCTACCACACCAGTCAGCAAGCCTACTGTTAGGACCTCCTAGCTGGTCAAAAGTGACTATAGATATGTGTACCTAACAATCCAACAAGATTTCTCCAACTACCTGTCAGCCTTATCTTATCAGACCCCACACCAGCCAGTTACTCGTTCTGGTTAGATGCTGAACTCAACTGGACTGGTCAGCCTACTGCCAGCAAGAAGTCTGCTGTATCAGTTACTGTGGAGGTTCATCAAGTTTTTCTTACAGGTTCAAGTGAGATAGAGTGATCCACCGTCCTAGACTGGCCACCCAGCTTGCCTTTTACCCAGCCTGTGAGCAGTGTCAGCTGACACCAGGGGCCTGAGTTTCCAAACTCAGCCTTCCCCTCAAGATTATAACCCATTTGCCGGTTTTCACAACTCAAGCAATGGTAAATTTATCTGTTAATCAGACCAGGGGTCACAGTTCTCATTAATGGCTATTAGTGTTTTCCACAGTCGGGTTGTGTGGGTTACTGACACCCATACAGAAGCAAGTCCACCTAGGTTGCCTCCACATTAGGCTGATACAGTGGCACTTGAAGAACAGCTGAAGGGTACCAGACTCACTAGAAAAGGTGATGCCAGTTCACTCCACCCCATCTGAAATGGTGGTTGTAGGATGACAATGTGCTTCAAGGTCAACCATTACACCTACTTAAATATGCTCTGCAAATCCTTGCAGATGCATCAAGAAGGCTCACTTAGGGGAACACACTGCAAGGGGAACCTGGTCCCTTCCAGAAGCAAGTTACACATAAACTATCTGGAACCAAGGTGGTCTTTTGGCCCTAAAGGAGTTCCAAGACCTTTGCTTGATCCTTATTGCTACCATAGCTACGGACAACACCATGGTGGTTGCCTATTTAAGGGGGGGGGGAGTAAGTCGGCCCCTCTTTGTGCCCTACTATGGAGAATCCTGACCTGGTGCTCCAGGAAAAAGGCTCAAGCCCGACACATTCATGCTTCAACCATGTCTCGTCCGGGGATACACTGCGTCGAGACGCAATGTCTAGTTCTTGTTCCTAGAGGTTTGCAATGTCACACCAACCTATAGGAAATCATGGGCTAAGAATCTTTTGATGTGGCCAGATTTCACATTGGGCTCCTTCTTCAAGGTCAAACAAGGATAGCCAAACTTAAAAGTGATTATAACTTGCTAACTCCTCCTTCAAGGTTAAGTGATGGTTGATTGGCTTTGGTGAGTTTTCTTTCTGGTGGATACAATTTGCATCGGTTCTCCGATGCGCTTAAGGTCTAGTTGTTATGTGGATGCATTGAATCGCATCAGATTGGCTTGTTGTGTACAGACCTTTAAGTGTTAAATATAAATGGAAAAAGGGTCGGTTTTAGGATTTTATACAGTTATTATAGAGATATCTTATACAATTATTTTGTTGTTGTTGTGAAACGTTTTTTTTTTCAGTCACTTGATTTTTTTTGTTGAAATACTTTATTTTCAATGACTAGACTTTTCTGTCCAATACTCATTTGTACATAAAGTTGCTTTTTTCACCTAGCTGTACTGTGTAAAGGTCATTACAGGGGACCAAATTTTTCCCATTTTCAAGAATACGATTTTGCAACTGACTATGTTCTATTATGGTGCAGTAATGAGATGAATTAAAACCATTTTTCATTCCCTTACAAAACAATCCACCACCTCTCAATCATCTGTATGTTTTACCATTTTACATTAATTAGTGATCACTTTTTTTTCAAGTAAATGTAGTTGTTCATCATATAAATGACTACATTCAATCTTATCTTAATAAAAATGTATGAAATAATAAATTTATCCAAAATAAAAATGTGTTAAATAATTAATGCTTGTGTTTTATATTTGAGAGATAATTTTTCACTCAAACGGAAATGACAAGTGAAATTTTTTCAGTTTAAACAAATGTTGTTTTTATTTTGGCATGTATAAAAGGAACAATGGGTTGTAGGAATGTTATAAAAATTGTCAAGACGTTCAAGTATCATACAGACATGCAGGTTTGCACATTGACTTATGGAAACATTTATAGTTGCATGTAGTTTTCTGTGTGAGAAACTGTGTGGTACTTTAGTCATTTTAATGACTCACATGTAGTACCAATTATGATATAGTTGTCAATTCTTCTTCCTACCCAGATAATACTCACTTCACACTTCACAAGTCACACCAATGCTCCCACCATTTAGAAATGTGTTTTTGGAGTCAGTCACCTGTTTTGTAAAGTGTGAGATCAGCTTGTATTTTGATCCGATAAAGACTGAAAAGAATCTTGAGATAAAAACAATTCATCCGGCAAAGTGTGAACTTGCCATAACTAGTGATAGCTTTGATGTGATTCTCAGTGATTGGTTACATTTAGAACTATTGAAGTTGTTTAAAATATAGCCAGTCCCAGCAGGCAGGAATGAGATAGCCCACAACATCATTGAGATTTGGGAAAATTTTAGGAACAGCTTTAAATGCAAGAACCCACCAGATGCTGTCAGATGTAAGAACTTTCATGAAGTTGAAGAAGCGGGAAAAACTTTAATTTAAAAAACTGTTAAAACATTTTATTTGTTCATGATGTGAGGAGTTCTTTTAATGGCAGGAATAGTTTCTCTAGCATTGATACACATATAAAAATGTAACTCTAGTTAATGAGTTTAATAGTGCTCCATTTTTACCCCACAGCCCTTAAGAGGTGTCAGGGTATTGTTTTCACCCATGGTGTCTGGAAGGGTGGGCGGTCGTGGCAGGTGGGCGGGCGGCGGGAAAAAGTTTGTCGGGCTGTATCTCGGAAACCGTAAGGTGTAGGAAGTTGATGCTTGGTAGGGACATTGGCTAGAGGGTGTAGGTGTGCAACGTAATGGCCCGACCTTGATTTGACCTTTGACCTTGCCACAGTGACCTTGAGTTTTAAAATCTTGTCCGGGCTATATCTCGGCAACCGTAAGGTGTAGGAAGTTGATACTTGGTAGGGACATTAGTTAAGGGTTGTAGGTGTGCAGCATCATGGTGTGACCTTGATTTGACCTTTAACCTTGCCATAGTGACCTTGACCTATAAAATCTTGTCCGGGCTATATGTCGGAAACCGTAAGGTGTAGGAAGTTGATACCTGGTAAGGACATTGTAGAGGTCATATTCAATTTTGACAAAAAATGCAAAACACAAAATTGGAAATATAGGCTCATAAGGTACACATATAGAACAATACTAAGTGATATATGAGTAATTTTTAAAACCATTTTCTTCATAAAATAAAAATTTACTATTTCGGCAAAATTTTTGACCCACAGGGTCCAAGTTTCAACAAATATTTCACTCGCCAAAAATGGCGGCCATTTTGAATTTTCGCAAAACACAAAAATGCTTGTATTGCTAGACAGCAATTACGACATAATTTTTGACCTGCAGAGTACCTCTGCTGAGTAGCTGACCCAGTTTTCAAAAAAAAATTTGATTTTCGAATTTTTCGCAAAAATCACAAAACACAAAAATGCCTGTATCTTGAAAATTGTGCGAGATAGAGCGATTTCGACAATATTTTTATCCATAGGGTATATCTGCAGAGTAGTGAACCCACTTTTTGAAAAATTTTGTCTCACCAAAACTGGCAGCCATTTTGAATTTTATCAAATTTTTCGCAAAAATTGCAAAACACAATAATGCCTGTATCTTGAAAACCGTGCGAGATAGAGCGATTTCGACGAAATTTTTGATCCATAGGGTATATCTGCAGAGTAGTCAACCCAATTTTCCAAAAAATTTTGTCTCGCCAAAACTGGTGGCCATTTTGAATTTTCGAATTTTTCACAAAAATTGCAAAACACAAAAATGCCTGTATCTTGAAAACCGTGCAAGATCGAGCGATTTCGATGAAACTTTTTACCCATAGGGTATCTCTGCAGAGTAGTGAACCCAATATTCGAAAAATTTTTGTCATTCCAAAAATGGTGGCCATATTCATTTTTTGAATTTTTTGCAAAAAATTACAAAACATAAAAATGAGGATATCTTTTTAGAGTAGTCAACCTATTTTGCACAAATTTTTTGCCAAAAATGACGGCCATTTTAAATTTTCGAATTTTTTGCAAAAATTGCAAGACACCTTTTTGGGAACTTTTTTGTTGCAAGCAATATTCCAGTTTAATTGTATCCCCCATAAAGCCACGATCATGCACCATCGTGATATGCATCCGGGTCAGCAGAGATTACTTCGAATTACCACCAGTAAGTTATTTTTATGGATATCAAATTAAGTAATTTGATATCAACTGGATGTCTACATAATTGCTGCTTACTTCCAGTAAGCAGCAGGCCTTGGCCTCTTTTATTTAAGTACTTTCTGGTCCAAAGCTAAAAGTATGCAGAGCCACAGGCAAGGCTCATGGTTTAGGTCTAGACACTGGCAAACTGTCCATGAAAATGTTATAGCTCATTTAATCATCTGAGTGCTTATAATTAACTCAACCAAACTCTTTATTAATTGTCATCATTCAGAAACATGAGGAAAGAGTATATAGAAATGAATATTATTCATGTTTTGATGTATCCTATTCTATAGTCATGTTTTTCTCATTTCTTCAAAGCAGGCCTGGAACGAAAAGTAAATTCAGTACTTGATACTCGATTATTAAGGAACTGCTTAACGATTATATTGTGTAATTATATTGTGTATTTATACTCAGTGCAAATCTCCATATATTACAAGACTCAAAGTGCTATTTAGCCCATCCAACTGTATATAAGTACAGCTGAACACATTTTACTGAAAACCTAGCCCAAATTTGCAAAACTTCCTTTTAAAAGATGCAGAAAATCACTCATTTTAATGCCAGTCTTGTGAGAGTGGCTGCAAAATTGCTGATAACATGAAAGAAGTACTGTTTTCATAAACTTCTACTCTTAAGTATTGCATTAATCTGTTCTGTAACAAATAGTCAAACATGGCTGATAGACCTACTGCAAAAGCAGAAATAGCAAAAAAGTTGGTCATATTTCATCTGGAGGAAAGAAAAAGGATATTAGAAATATGAAGAAAACACTGGCACAAGAAGGGTAAAATTTATATCAGAACCTTTGACTACAAGGAAAGACAAAGTCCACATTCAACATCAAACTGGTGTTATTACTGTCAAGTTTTTGGTACAAGTTGGTGTATTTAGTAAGTTAAGTACATTTCAATTAATGTGTACATGTTCATGCAAGATAATCACTACAGTAACCATTAAATGGGAAGTCTGTTTTCAGATATCATGTTTTAATGTAACATGCCTTATATTTCTTGTGTGGCACTCCAGAATATATATTTATACTGGATGCACCATAATTTTGGTCATAATTGAGTGCTAATCTTTGTCAGTATTCTGATTAGGAGTCCATGGACTTTTAATCCAAATTTGTTTTTAACCCACAGCCTTTAAAGGCTGTGTGAGTATTTTTTTCACCTAAGGCATACGGCGGATCAGTGGCATTAACAATAATATTGTCTGGGCTGTATTTTAGAAACTGTAAATTGCAGGAAGTTGATATTTGTTGTGGTAATTTGGTTGTTAGTTGTAGGTCCACAGCATCATGGTTTGACCTTGATTTGACCTTTGACTTTGCCATGTTGACCTTGATTTTGAAAATCTTGTCCAGGCTATATCTCAGAAACCATAAGGTGTATGATGTTGATACTTGATAGGGGCATTGATTGGGAGCTGTAGGCGTGCAGCATCAATGTGAAGAATTTGTAGTGAAATGAAGAACACAAATGAAATATAAACATGAAGTAAACAGATATATTTGAATAAACCAAGGAATTTTCAACCCCCTCATGGAGCAGCCTTATACCAACAAGAGGTTGATCCCCCCCTCAGCACAAGAGAAACCCTCAGTACACCATAGGTGGGATAAGCCCATAGGTGGCCCTATTTATTTTACAGCATATTTTTTACAGAGCTAATGATTGTACTGTTATTTACCAGAAAACATGAGATGGAGTTAAAACTGACACCCAGATCAACTCATTGCACAGTGCCTGACACCTGTGGCATAAAGTGATAGCACTAATATTTTGATATTTGCATCATTGAATATAGTAATAATAACCATGGAATGTTATTGTTGTTCTAAAATTACTGGCTGAAATATTTTTCAGTTTCAATATTACCTTTTTCAACTCAAATTGAAATCACATTGATCTGATACTCAAGTATTGCAAAATACTTTGTGGACATTCAAAAGCTCTCAGTGTGATATTATTTCATCATTGGAAACAAGCCCATTTGTAGTTTGTATAAGTTATTACATTTGTCAGGTGAGAAACACCTGTGTTTTAAAATCATGTAAAGAGTATATTTGAGTCGCACAATATGCAGCTGTTTGAGACCTGATCAAACACTGTATAAGTAAAACCACTTTTGACATCCTACTCAGTTATTTGTATCAGTAGAAGCTAGTCATAACTAGAACCAGACCCTGTGGATATTATTAGGGTGTCCACTGTATTAAGCATTTGGCTTCAGTAGAGGATGCAGTTCAGCACAGTAGCTAGATGATATAATAATGTATTAGAGATCTTGTTATAATAAAAACAACTGCTGGTGTTAGTGAGATTGCCAAATACTCCCTCTTATGGATTGTGTTGGGTTTTTTTTCATTTATAGTGTTCTAGAGTTTAAAATAAGAACAAACTTTTATATGTGGTACTAGAGCTACAGTTCCTGAGGATTATTATCGCTGTCAATTGTCAAATATCAAGAATTGTTTATTTAATTGCAAGAAAGTAATATACAATGATGCTACAAAATTGTAAGTGAAATTTAAAAGTTGTACATTGTTTTATTATTTATTGATAAAGTTGACCTAATGATTATACAGAATTAAAGTTTTATCCAGTGACATTTTCACAGCAAAAGTATACAATATTTTTAAGACTGAATACAGTGTCATAAAATAGAATTATCATATTTCAAATATATGTATAACAGTTGTTTGTCAATATGCTTTCAGGAGACTTATAACTGAGCATAAATATCTTCTAAAATTGAGCCATTTGCCATTATTTTTCACATAAACATAGTGGTTGACAGTGACTCTATGTACTGTGCACATTTAAACCCTGCTAAATTTTACTTATCAACAATTGCTTTATGGTGACAATACTAACATCTATTTTTTTCGGCCATAAATTATTGCAAAATATGTAAAAATTTGTTTTCAAGAACAAAGTTTATCATCCAAATATATTGGAAGCCTAGGCATTGCTGCATAAAATAGAAAAGACAATTCTGTGTGAAAGGATATAAAACTGTGACTTTGACAGAGTCGAGAAACACGTTATACAATGGATTGTTTTGATACTAGAAATTCTGACAACCCAAGGTTGATTCACTTTATGTGCCTTTTGCATTCTTTCCTATTTTCTATTGTTTGATATGTTACTATTGTAGAGTTTGTGTTACTCACACTACCGTGATAATTCCATGTCCAATTCTTGGTGGAGGTTTGTGTTCTGTGATGTGCTTTTTTAAACTTTTATGGTTACATTCTTATTATTAACAGGAGTATAGCTATGGCGCTTCCACAGTTAATCCTAATCCGTTTGTTTATATTTTTGCAGTTGTCTTAGGCTCCTAACGGATATGGGTTACAATGGCGACGGGCTCACAGTTAAACGTAGACCTAGCATTTTTGGACCAGTCTCGACAGGACCTCCAGATCGTGAAGTGTGTGGTGGTGGGTGACACAGGGGTGGGCAAAACAAGGTGGGTGAATGATTTCATTGTAGCAGTTGTTGAAGAGTACTCAATTGATTTGGGTTTTAAATGTCACTTTCAACACATTGTATATGTTTTATAATTTATCACGACAGGAAGTTTTAAGGGCAGAAGAAATCAGTACATACTAGTTGGTCAAGATTCTGCAATGTAAACTGCTTGGCATAAGTAAGCAACTACCAGCTTTGCCACATGGGGTCTTGGGTTTGAACCTCATACCTCAGAAGTGGGAGGACTGTAATATTTGGTGAAGATTAAAGCAATAGAGTATTTGGAATATAGAATTGATCAAAGATTAATCTTTTATATTTTACTAGTGTCACATAAATTACAAGTTAGTTTACAAAGACTAAGTTTTTTTTAAAATATTTTTTCACCAAATTTTGCCCTCTGTTTAGCTTTCAAAAGTTCTTATTTGAAAGAGCAGAGTTATGGTGAAGGAGCATCTGAAGCATAAAAATTACATCTCGTGGCAATCCTGTTCAAATTGGGGTTCAATGTTATCACTAAATAACAACACATCCTAAATGTCTTATGACAATGGGAATGTACTGCATATACTGCAGTTGGTCATTGTGTTGCACGAAAAAAGCACTGAGTAATTACAACTACCAACTTTCCTACTTATTTATGGTAATGCCATGAGTCTGAATCCATGAAAACTCTGTTCAACAAGAAATTTCAGATAACAAGCTAACAAGATTGATTAAAGGTAAAACCTACAAAGTCAAAATACAAGATAATTACTACTACTTAACTGGGATAATAAGGCAGATGTGAATCAGAATAGAAGAACCAGATGTATATGTTACATGCCATTTTGACCCCATCCGCCGTTTTAAATGGCAGTATGCTGTTTTAAATGGTAGGACAACGTTTTAAATGGCTCAGCCAACTAGATAACAGGAAAATATACTTTATATAATAGTATGCATTAAAAATATATGAGCCAACTGACTTTTGTGTGCCAACCAGTCACAATTCAAGAGAACAAGAATTCTACTGATTGATGTAATTGCAATTAATAGCACACCTTTGTACATCACTTGTTTACACACATTTGCATTTGATTAAGGTTGTCCTTAGGAAAAAATCACTGCTCAGGTGTTTGAAGTACATATATTTAAAACAGCGGACCGCCATTTCAAGTGGCAGACTTTCGTTTTAAACTGTGGATGGGGTCAAAATGGCATGTTGCACACATATTCTGATTTTTTAAATTCATCCTTTTGTGAATTGACCTGATTTGTACATCAAAGGGGGGTAAATCATATAAACTCATTATCTTTCCTTGTGAAATAATCACTAGAAAAAGGTATGGCTTCCACAGATTCAATCCATTTTGTTAAATCCAGCCTACATATAAGACTACATCCAGGGGCGGATCCAGCTTTTATGTAAGGTGGGGGTTCACATCGAGTAAGTTGGGGGTTCACAATTTCACATTGAGTAAGGTGGGGGTTCACATCAGACATATTATAACTAAGGGGGTCGGGGGGCCTGGAAAAAATATTAATTTTTGGTAAAAATAGAGTGCATTTCCTGTAAATTTAACACCACTGTCAAGAAATAATTTTGTACTTGGGTTGAACCCTTTTACATTATTTTTCAAGGGGGGGGGGGTTCGAACCCCCTGAACCCCCCCCCCCCCTCCCCCTGGATCCGTTAATGACATCACATAGTAATCTTACATGTAAAGAATGGCTTTCCACTGACCAGTCTTTTCACAACAGTGTGGAAGTCATCCCTATTGTGTTGATTTGTTAACTATTATTTAAGAGATCACTTAATTGGATTTGTCCCTATTGTTTGAGTATCCTAAAAATAGCTTTGACTGAAACAACTGACTTGGTTTTGTTTAATTAAAGCTGTTTCAATACTTGTTGAAAATTTATAATAACTATATATTGATATAATTATATTGCTATTTGATCATTCATTAAGCATTCCGCGAGGGACGCTTGTTTGCATATGGGAGGAATTCTCGCGGAAGGGTCCACCGGCTCCGCAAGTTTGCCTACCTATAGCGTCTTTACTAGTGGATGGAATTTCTTCAAACTTGGCACATATGTTTAGTAGCTCTGGGAAAATTTTCTGAATTTGGTGCCATGACATTTCAACCAATCGCAGAAGTCACATGACCAAAAACAGGATTTTGCTTGTCCGGATGATAACTTAAGAAGCGTTTAAAATATTCGCCTGAAATTTGATATATGGATGCATGGTATAAAGATCTGCAAATGATTCGATTTTGGTAGACTTCCATTAAAAATGGCTAATTAATTAAGCATTAAAATTTTTATTAATGAGGAAAATACAAATCCCTTAATAACTTCTAAACCGTGCGAGATAGAGCGATTTTGATGAAATTTTTGACCCACAGGGTATCTCTGCTAAGTACTCTGCTCAATTCCAAAAAAATTTCCTCTCCAAAAATGGCGGTCATTTTGAATTTTGTAATTTTGACAAAAATGGTAAAACATAAAATTACTTGTATCTCCTAAACCGTGCGAGATACAGCGATTTCGGTGAAATTTTTGGCCCACACGATATACATGCAAGATACTCTGCTCAATTTTCAAAAAATTTTCCTCTTTCCAAAAGTGACGGCCATTTTGAATTTTCGAATTTTTGACAAAAATGGTAAAACTTAAAATTGCTTGTATCTCCTAAACCGTGCGAGATAGAGCAGTTTCGGCGAAATTTTTGGCCTACAGGGTATATATGCAACATACTCTGCTCAATTCTCAAAAATTTTTCCTCTTTCCAAAAATGGCAGCCATTTTGAATTTTCAAATTTTTGACAAAAATGGTAAAACTTAAAATTGCTTGTGTCTCCTAAACCGTGCGAGATACAGCGATTTCAGCAAAATTTTTGGCCCACAGGGTATAAATCAGTAGACCAGAAATTATTCTAATTCTAAAGCGCATTGTACAATAGCGCGCCGTGGCACAATGTGGCGAGGCTAAATAAAATAGAAATAAAGGAAGTAGTTCACTGCTTATACACATATGTGGTGCGGCAGCTAGCATTGCGGATTTTTCCATTTAGAAAATTTTCAAATTTTCCGAAAAACTGCGCGGCTTTTTCACCATTTTCCCCGTAGTTTTCATAGATATTTGGATTCCCCACATGTAATTTATGGTAGTATATCACAGAACTCTACACAAATACATTAATTGGAAAACAAAATGCACATAGGCTCATTGTGAAGGGTTTAACTACTGGGAGATAGATGACAAAATATGTTGTGTGTTGATATAGACACATAAAAGGGTTTAATTTAATGAAGATTGCAATTAACAGTAATTCTAGAAGGGACACACTGGCCAAGGGTCTTGTTTGTAGATGGATGAAGTACTTAAACGGAGAAAGATGTGTCATGTTAGGTGTGTGGCAATATATGTAGACAAAACACAGCCAGAAGTTAATTGAAAGCAGTTGTAATCACCAGTTTTGTAAAAGGACACTGGTCAAGGGCAAGGCTTTTCATTGTGGAGAGATTAAATTGCATGTAAGGGTATGATAGGTGTGGAAATGTACTGTGGGGTATTAGTTATGTGTGATTATTTTAACTTTTCTTCCCACTTTCGCTGTAGTTTAAAAATATTATTTTTTTCAATTTACTGAAAACTGCTGGGAAAAATCGCCCAAATGTGCGAAGTAAAGAAAATTAGCATGTAGTAAAAATCGTACTGCACCGCTTAAATGTGCAACGACCTTAACCAACATTTTTTGTTACTTAATCTCCACTGAAAAGCAGACTGAAAGTCCAACAACCAAAATCAGTTTCCATGTTAAAAAATATGTTTGTGTACAAAGAAATCTAATGCAAGGGCTGACGACAATCCATTCAAATGGAAACTTTGTAAAAACCTTTAAAAGCTAGGAAGAAAAATAAAACAAATTGAGACTTTACCATAAATGCTTTAAATGGCCATGAAACAGCATCAAAATGTTATCGTTTCATTAGCTTAGACAGGCCTCAGGAAGGAAATACTTCGGTAAGTCAGGGAACAAATCAACAAAAATCTAAGAGATCACGATATAAAAATGTCCCTGAGAAAGCTCTGGTGTCAATTGAATGAGAACGTGTTTTATCCAGTGGTAAAGTAAGAATGTGAAAATCCCTATACTACGGGTAATATTGAGATTTAGCAGTAAGGAAATCCCCTTCTATTTCTTTAACTTGTCACAAATTCATCACACATTTCTGATTTTCTGTGACTGTATTAGGCCTCTGACATCTTCATTAATGTAAAACTGGCGTACATGTTGATTATTTTTATCTGACCTTTAAAAAATGTCTCCCTGTGGCAAATATCACACTTTGTGGTGAATTTCACAGATTTTACTCAGTCATGTAGCATTTCAATTTAGAACCCTCTGATTCAAGAGTTAGCTCTCAGGTTCTTTTAAAATCTATTCTTGTTTGTAAATAAACGTTATTTAACTGTAGTTAAACATCTGTAAGTAGAGCTCCCTTAAAAGGTGAAATACATCTCATGTCTTTGGATGTCATTTTCCATTGAAATAAACCATGTTTTGTGCATTTCCTGGTTACAGAGAAGTATTCTACTTATATCCAGATTTATCTTGCACTTGATCCACTTGTGCAGAATGTGCAGTTTTCTGTTACCACACTTTTACTCAATACATACTGTAATACATGTACATTGTGCTAAAAAAATGTCATTTTGAAGTTTGTTTGGATCTGTATCATTGTAGTAATCAACAATTATTATATAATTGAATAAATAAAAACAGTTCACTCTCTATTGTTAGACATTAAATAGCTGTTAAAATGCCAATGTATTAGTAACAGTTCCTAAACACAATTCCACAATGGTGTGTGACAATGCTAGAAGCAACTGCAGTTTGTTAAAATTTTTGTTATTATTGTATATACTAAGTAAAACAATTTGTATTGTCGGACCTTTCTGGGAGAGTGACCTCCAGATTGCCCAAGTTTCATGTTAAAAGTTTAAGGTCAAAGTTGGGGTTTTTGCCCCATCCAACATCGAGGGTTATATTGGGTCAGACCCTCTCACATTGCCACTTGTTAGGAGTGGAATTCACACAGAGGTGGCAGCCTATGATTAGATGCCAAACATGATAGCTACAAGGCCATTGAAGACATTCCAAGTTTCATGAAATAGAAGAGGTACTTTAGTGGGAACTTTGCGACATGGTAAATATAGAAGAATAGAATGATGTCAATGAAATTGAATATGACCTGATTATGTTTTACAACTTTCTGATTTGTGGATTATGATTTGGATGGTGTACCTTAGATTCCACCAGTTCGGAGATTAAGCACATGGATACCTGATACCTGATATTTAGATGATATGAATTTGTTTAAATAGAGGTTCCCCAATATAATTGTCTGGTCATCACGTGACTCGTGCATTCATGTACACAAGTGTCAGTTTAAAGTATAGTCCAGTTGGTCCTATTGTATTACATTTAATGTCTGTCATGGCATGTTTAATGTTATATTATACATATCATGCTTTTGCAGACTGACATGTTCCCATGCCTGTGGCACCAAATACACCATTCAGCAGCTATCTCAAACCCATGTGCCCACAGTGTGGGCCATAGACCACTACCGCCAGGACAAAGAGGTAGGCTACATCCTCAATGCAATACCAATATTAAAATAGCCACTTATGCTCCAGTAATGATTCATTAACTCAATTTTTCACTCACAAATGTATAATTGAAAACCACAATTGGTTTCTGGCCTGAGAGATGTAAAATATCTTCCTGAAACTAGAAACCACTTGTGTTGTATCATTGTATCCACCGGAAGCATCTGGTATCCGGTTGATACTTTGGTTTAGCGTTTGCTACGCCGCCACCGCTCTTAGAGAGATTTTCGGTGTTGACGCTCTAAGAGGAAAACTACACCAGCTAGGTTCATCAAATTTGCAGGATATCATCATTGGGGGTAAGCTTCTCTGGGACTGAAAATAGCCTCATTCTGAAAAACAAGATGGCCGCCGCGGGCATTTCTTTGAAAATAATCTGCATTTTTCTACTGGCTGTTTCTCATAGGTAGACTGTTGAATCTCTTCATAGGTGATATGTATAACAGATATACATGTCCTCTACAACCTTGCACACATTTGACCTTGAAGCTCTTAATTCTAGGTCATCCACGGAGTGCTGAAGTAACCCACATAGCAGACTATAAAAGTGCCTATATCTCCCTTATTATTGGTACTAGAGCTTTGCAATGTGTAACCAACCTACAGGAAATCATGTGCTGTTAATCTTCTGATGTTGTGAGATTTGACCTTGGACCCCTCCTTCAAGGTCAAATGAGGATAGCCAAAGTTAAAAGTGCTTATAACTCGCTTATTTTCGGTCCTAGAGGTTTGGGATGACAAACCAACATATAGGAAATCATGGGTTGGGAATCTTCTGGTGTGGTCGGATTTGACCTTGGGCCACTCCTTCAAGGTCTAACAAGGATAGTCAAAGTTAAAAGTGCTTATAACTCGCTTATTATTGGTCGTAGAGGTTTGGGATGGTAAGCCAACCCATAGGAAATCATGAGCTGGGAATCTTTTGCTGTGGTTGGATTTGACCTTGGGCCCCTTGTTCAAGGTGAAACGTGGATAGCCAAACTTAAAAGTGCTTATAACTTGCTTATTATTGGTCCTAGAGGTTTGGGATGGTAAACCAACCCATAGGAAATCATTGCCTGGGAATCTTTTGGTTTGGTCAAAATTGACCTTGGGCCCCTTGTTCAAAGTGAAACGAGGATAGCCAAAGTTAAAAGTGCTTATAACTCACTTATCATTGATCCTAGAGGTTTGGGATGGTAAACCAACCTATACCAAATCATGGGCAGGGAATCTTTTGGTGTGGTTGGATTTGAATTTGGGCCCCTCCTTCAAGGTCAAACGAGGATAGCCAAACCTAAAAGTGCTTATAACTCACTTAGTATTGGTCCTAGAGGTTTGGGATGGTAAACCAACATATAGGAAATCTTGGGCTAGGAATATTCTGATGTTAGATTTGATCTTTGGCCCCTCCTTCAAGGTCAAACGATGGTTCACTGGCTTTGGTGAGTTGTCTTTCTGGTGGATACAAATTTGCATTGGTTCTCCGATGCGTAGGTCTAGTTATTATATTGCAATGTAATAATTTTGCACATAAGTAATAAATGTTTAATAGAAATTAAAGAATTGAATGTACATATGAATTGAAAGTACTTGCACATGAATTTTCCATATAAACAATATCGGTTTACAGATGACTTCAATGTACACAATACCCAGCCAAGCTTGTAAATTGATACTTTATTATATCCCGCCCGGCTCGCCGGAGGGAGATCATAATTTGCACCATGTGCGTGTGTACGTGCGTGCGTGCGTGCACATACAGGTTTATGGTGTAGACCGAGGACGCTGGTTTTTTACTATCCAACCGAGGACATCTTTATTTTTGTGTTTAAACATCACATTTTGATTGATATGCATAAAATGAATTATTTTATATCATCCCATGTATTTAAATCTGAGAAAAAGCTTATTTTCTAGAAGGTGGTTTTTTACAAGACAACTGAGGACACACTTAGTTGTATGTTTACTATCCAACTGAGGACCATGAGTATATGGGAATTAATGCATATGATTGAGGACGCACATTTCAAAAATGATCCGTCAAACTGAGGACACACTTAATTGTACTCTTACTAGCAACCTGAGGACGCACAGGTAGAGGACTTAACACACATGATAGAGGACACACACTTTATGTATGATCCGTCAAACTGAGGACACACTAAGTCATATATTTAATAGCAAACTGAGGACACACTGAGTACAGGAATTAATACCCATGATAGAGGACACACGCTTTACACATGATCTGTCAAACTGAGGACACACTTAGTTATGTGTTACAGCCAACTGAGGACACACAAGTATAGGAATTAATACATGTGATTGAGGACACACATTTTACATCTGTTCTGCCAATCTGAGGACACACCATATGGTACATTTTCCATCAAATTGAGGACACACATATATGAATTAATCTATATGACAGAGGACAAACATTTGCAAGATGATCTGTCAAACAGTCAATCATCTTAACAATATCAATGATTAAATTTACTTGATAAGATTTGTAGCTGATAACATATATGCTTTCCCAATACCTCTTAATACATTCTGAAGCTATAAAAGCAACGATAAAGGAGATATAAGGCAAAAACTCCAAAGCAGCTATTTATGACCCCAGTTTGGCCCATAAGGGGGGTCGGGGGGTAAAACTGACCTGCTATTTAGACTCTCCACATATGCTTTTCCAATACCTCTTAATACATTCTGAAGCTATAAAAGCAACAATAAAGGAGATATAAGGCAAAAACTCAAAATCGCACGGTTAAGGAGATAGAAGCAAATTTGTGTTTTGCCATTTTTGGCAAAAATTCGAAATTCAAAATGGCCGCCATTTTTGGGGAGGGGAAAAGTTTTTGAAAATTGCCAAGAGTACAATGCTCAGATACCCTGTGGGTTGAAAATTTCGACGAAATCGCTCTATCTCGCACGGTTAAGGAGATAGAAGCAAATTTGTGTTTTGCCATTTTGGGCAAAAATTCGAAAATTCAAAATGGCCGCCATTTTTGGGGAGGGGAAAATTTTTTGAAAATTGCAAAGAGTACATTCCTTAGATACCCTGTGGGTCGAAAATTTCGACGAAATCGCTCTATCTCGCACGGTTTAGGAGATATGAGCACATTTGCCTTTTTCAGTATTCAAAATAGCCAATTACTCATTTATTTAATTAATTGCTCACTCATCTATGAGGCAATTACCCCCAAAAGCAATCCCGTACAAGCTATTTACCCAATGAACCTCCATACCAAATTTCAGAAAGATAGGTTTAATAGCATTCCTTAAAATGTCTGGAAACCAAAGAGATACTCAAAAGTAGCAAAGTAGCTATTACTCAGTTAGCTATAGAGCTATCATCACCAAAAGCAATCCCATACAAGCTATGAACCCAATAAACCTGCATGCCAAATTTGGTAAAGATAGGATAAGAACTGTTGCCTAAAATGTCTGGAAACCAAGTGGGACGGCGGAAAAAGCAAAAATAATATGTCCACCCCCCAGTGGGTGGACATAATAACCCTGTTTGACACAAATATACCCCTGTGGAGAGGGGGCATAAGCATTTATGGGAGCAACTTGTACTGACACTAAGTAAGCAAAATGTTTCGAGATATAGAGTAAGAAATCTAAAATTCGCCAGGAATGTAAAATTCGCCACCTCTAAAACCTTAACAATTTTATAAAGAAAATGATGTTTTGTCTTAAAATTGGTATTTTTCAGTTCAGAAAGCTTTAATTTACTGTACATTCAACAAATCTCACCTCAATTTATTTATTTTATTAGTATTTCCACATGTGGCGAATTTCAGATATGTGGTGAATTTTAGATTTCTTACTCTAAGCACTTTTAAGTTTGGGTATCCTTGTTTGACCTTGAAGGAGGGGTCCAAGGTCAAATCTGACCACATAAAAAGATTGCCAGTCCATGATTTCCTGTAAGTTGGTTTGCCATCCCAAACCTCTGCGACCAATAATAAGTGAGTTACGAGCACTTTTAAGTTTGGCTATCCTCGTTTGACCTTGAAGAAGGGGTCCAAGGTCAAATCTGACCACACCAAAAGATTCCCAGCCCATGATTTCCTATAGGTTGGTTTACCATCCCAAACCTCTAGGACCAATAATGAGTGAGTTATAAACACTTTTAACTTTGGCTATCCTCGTTTGACCTTGAATGAGGGGTCCGAGGTCAAATCTGAACACAACAAAAGATTCCCAGCCCATGATTTCCTATAGGATGGTTTGACATCCCACACCTCTAGGACCGATAATAAGCGAGTTATAAGCACTTTTAAAGTTTAGCTATCCTTGTTTGACCTTGAAGGATGGGTCCAAGGTCAAATCTAACAACATCAGAAGATTCGCAGCACATGATTTCCTATAGGTTGGTTTCACATTGCAAACCTCTAGGACCAATAATAAGTAGGGCTGCAAGCGAGCCCGAAAATGCGCCTCGAGTCCTCATTTTGAAAGAACTGACTCGGACTCGGTTATTCGCTTGATTATCGCCCACGAAATAAACCGCTTCATATTTTCACATATCACACCTTATAAAATTATTAAAATGCACACAACAGGAAAGAATGTTGATAATTCATTGAATTTTGGAATAAATACGTATTTATAATGCAAAAAACAGGAACGTTTAGCCATTTTAACATTGCGAGATTTGAGGCGTCTTCGAAATATGTTATATTAAAATGCCATCTTTATAGAAACATTGTTACGCGAAAATTTAAAGTTTGCAAATGCTTAAAATATAAAAACTGAAAACGGAAACACCTTATATTAGTAAAATATACAAATATGTTCATATTTTTAAAGAAAAATCTAATTTTGTGGTAGATTTTACGTCTATTTTTAGTTGTTTTCGAAGACCCGGTTCACTTTTCTTGACTCGAGCATTAGACTGAATCGTTTCGTTTCCGAGTAACCGAAGAATCGTTGCAGCCTTAATAATAAGGGAGATATGGGCACTTTTAAAGTCTGCTATGTGGGCTACTTCGGCACTCTGTGGATGACCTTGAATTAAGAGCTTCAAGGTCAAATGTGTGCAAGGTTGTAGAGGACATGTATATCCGTTATACATATCACCTATGAAGAGATTCAACCTTCTACCTATGAGAAACAGCCAGTAGAAAAATGTAGATTATTTTCAAAGAAATGCCCATGGCGGCCATCTTGTTTTTCAGAATGAGGCTGTTTTCAGTCCCAGAGAAGCTTACCCCCCAATGAAGATATCCTGCAAATTTGGTGAACCTAGCTGGGGTAGTTTTCCTCTTAGAGCGTTAATGCCGAAAATCTCTCTACGCGTGGCGGCAGCGTAGCTAAACCTATGAGACTCTCAGCTAGCTATTTAGACTCTCCACATATGCTTTTCCAATACCTCTTAATACATTCTGAAGCTATAAAAGCAACAATAAAGGAGATATAAGGCAAAAACTCAAAATCGCACGGTTAAGGAGATAGAAGCAAATTTGTGTTTTGCCATTTTTGGCAAAAATTCGAAATTCAAAATGGCCGCCATTTTTGGGGAGGGGAAAAGTTTTTGAAAATTGCCAAGAGTACAATGCTCAGATACCCTGTGGGTTGAAAATTTCGACGAAATCGCTCTATCTCGCACGGTTAAGGAGATAGAAGCAAATTTGTGTTTTGCCATTTTGGGCAAAAATTCGAAAATTCAAAATGGCCGCCATTTTTGGGGAGGGGAAAATTTTTTGAAAATTGCAAAGAGTACATTCCTTAGATACCCTGTGGGTCGAAAATTTCGACGAAATCGCTCTATCTCGCACGGTTTAGGAGATATGAGCACATTTGCCTTTTTCAGTATTCAAAATAGCCAATTACTCATTTATTTAATTAATTGCTCACTCATCTATGAGGCAATTACCCCCAAAAGCAATCCCGTACAAGCTATTTACCCAATGAACCTCCATACCAAATTTCAGAAAGATAGGTTTAATAGCATTCCTTAAAATGTCTGGAAACCAAAGAGATACTCAAAAGTAGCAAAGTAGCTATTACTCAGTTAGCTATAGAGCTATCATCACCAAAAGCAATCCCATACAAGCTATGAACCCAATAAACCTGCATGCCAAATTTGGTAAAGATAGGATAAGAACTGTTGCCTAAAATGTCTGGAAACCAAGTGGGACGCCGGACGGCGGAAAAAGCAAAAATAATATGTCCACCCCCCAGTGGGTGGACATAATAACCCTGTTTGACACAAATATACCCCTGTGGAGAGGGGGCATAAGCATTTATGGGAGCAACTTGTACTGACACTAAGTAAGCAAAATGTTTCGAGATATAGAGTAAGAAATCTAAAATTCGCCAGGAATGTAAAATTCGCCACCTCTAAAACCTTAACAATTTTATAAAGAAAATGATGTTTTGTCTTAAAATTGGTATTTTTCAGTTCAGAAAGCTTTAATTTACTGTACATTCAACAAATCTCACCTCAATTTATTTATTTTATTAGTATTTCCACATGTGGCGAATTTCAGATATGTGGTGAATTTTAGATTTCTTACTCTAAGCACTTTTAAGTTTGGGTATCCTTGTTTGACCTTGAAGGAGGGGTCCAAGGTCAAATCTGACCACATAAAAAGATTGCCAGTCCATGATTTCCTGTAAGTTGGTTTGCCATCCCAAACCTCTGCGACCAATAATAAGTGAGTTACGAGCACTTTTAAGTTTGGCTATCCTCGTTTGACCTTGAAGAAGGGGTCCAAGGTCAAATCTGACCACACCAAAAGATTCCCAGCCCATGATTTCCTATAGGTTGGTTTACCATCCCAAACCTCTAGGACCAATAATGAGTGAGTTATAAACACTTTTAACTTTGGCTATCCTCGTTTGACCTTGAATGAGGGGTCCGAGGTCAAATCTGAACACAACAAAAGATTCCCAGCCCATGATTTCCTATAGGTTGGTTTGACATCCCACACCTCTAGGACCGATAATAAGCGAGTTATAAGCACTTTTAAAGTTTAGCTATCCTTGTTTGACCTTGAAGGATGGGTCCAAGGTCAAATCTAACAACATCAGAAGATTCGCAGCACATGATTTCCTATAGGTTGGTTTCACATTGCAAACCTCTAGGACCAATAATAAGTAGGGCTGCAAGCGAGCCCGAAAATGCGCCTCGAGTCCTCATTTTGAAAGAACTGACTCGGACTCGGTTATTCGCTTGATTATCGCCCACGAAATAAACCGCTTCATATTTTCACATATCACACCTTATAAAATTATTAAAATGCACACAACAGGAAAGAATGTTGATAATTCATTGAATTTTGGAATAAATACGTATTTATAATGCAAAAAACAGGAACGTTTAGCCATTTTAACATTGCGAGATTTGAGGCGTCTTCGAAATATGTTATATTAAAATGCCATCTTTATAGAAACATTGTTACGCGAAAATTTAAAGTTTGCAAATGCTTAAAATATAAAAACTGAAAACGGAAACACCTTATATTAGTAAAATATACAAATATGTTCATATTTTTAAAGAAAAATCTAATTTTGTGGTAGATTTTACGTCTATTTTTAGTTGTTTTCGAAGACCCGGTTCACTTTTCTTGACTCGAGCATTAGACTGAATCGTTTCGTTTCCGAGTAACCGAAGAATCGTTGCAGCCTTAATAATAAGGGAGATATGGGCACTTTTAAAGTCTGCTATGTGGGCTACTTCGGCACTCTGTGGATGACCTTGAATTAAGAGCTTCAAGGTCAAATGTGTGCAAGGTTGTAGAGGACATGTATATCTGTTATACATATCACCTATGAAGAGATTCAACCTTCTACCTATGAGAAATAGCCAGTAGAAAAATGTAGATTATTTTCAAAGAAATGCCCATGGCGGCCATCTTGTTTTTCAGAATGAGGCTGTTTTCAGTCCCAGAGACGCTTACCCCCCAATGAAGATATCCTGCAAATTTGGTGAACCTAGCTGGGGTAGTTTTCCTCTTAGAGCGTTAACCCCGAAAATCTCTCTACGCGTGGCGGCAGCGTAGCTAAACCAAAGTATCTGCCGGATGCCTCCGGTGGATACAATTATCTGGCAGCATGGATCCAGATGGTCCAGACAGTTATCCAGATCACTCCCAAAATCTAATCACTTGTTCCTTGTCCCATTTAGGACATTTCCTGAAAATTTCATCAAAATCCATCCATAACTTTTTGAGTTATCTGTGTTTAAAAATTACATTTCATGGATGCAGAAGATCCAGAGAGTGGTCCGGATCACTCGCAAAATTTAATCATTTCTTCCTTTTCAGACATATCCTTAAAATTTCATCAAAATCCGTCCATAAGTTTTTGAGTTATCTTGTTCTTGATAAAAACACATTTAAGGTCACTTAAATTATTGTTTTTCATTAAGAATTTGATTTAAATAACCTGCACAAAGGAGTATTCCTACTTCATCTTAATTATGGAAAAGCCACATAACTGACAGACAAAAACATATTCAACTCTTTCTTGTGTTAAGTTATTTTACTTTTGCATAGCCCATATTCTTGTTATTTCTGTCTCCCTATCTTTTTAAAAAATCGAAAAACAAGTTTTGGTATAATAATTATGAGATCAATACACTAACTTTAGATGTCCCTCATATAAATATATAGCAATATCTCTGCATTATTTAGAGATGAAAAGTTCAAAATATCCAATTTAAGCACACAGTTGGCATTTAATACCAATATGAGGACATAGGTGTCCAAGTATTAACCTGTATAACTGAGGACATCACTAGAATTCTGTGCAGGAATTTTTATGTACAACTGAGGACATGGAGTGTGCTTGGATTTTTATGGAGGAACTGAGGACATGGAGTGCATGGAGAATATTAACAGCTTTTAATAAATTCCTATAACACCCATAACTAGGTGTTTTACAGTCTAACTGAGGACATATCTCAGAATTCAATGAAAACTTGAGAAAAGGTTATTTAGTGTATACTTATTGGATTTCTAACAAGATTCTAACTGAGGACGTCCTCGGTTGGCAGTGCGTCCTCGGTTAGAAGGTGTGCAACCAGGGTCATGTCCCCAGTTTAAATGCGTAAACAAGAACACGCATGCGTGCGTGTGTGCGTGTGTCACACAGTTTTCTGTGAAACTACTACAGTTACACATTTTTGGTAAATCACAAGTCCTAATGAATTTTTTTGCTCTTCAATATTTTTGGGGTTTGGTGAACTTTGGCGTACTTTTGAGTGAGTAATAGCTATTTTAGCTAATATAATTATATGGCTTATAACTCTGAAACTATTGCATTTACAGTATTTTGTTCTAATATGTTGTTCAGCTACTTTCTCCACAGCTACAACATGGTCAGTAGTTTGGAAGTGTATCTCCATAGCTAAGTGAGTAATAGCTACTTTGTCAATTTTTAATTATAACCATAATGAGTAAATGGCTTATATCTTCATAAGTATTGCAGCTACACAATTTTGTTCCAATATGTTGTTGAGCTACTTTCTCCACAGCTACAACATGGTCAGTAGTTTGGAAGTGTATCTCCATAGCTAAGTGAGTAATAGCTACTTTGTCAATTTTTAATTATAACCATAATGAGTAAATGGCTTATATCTTCATAAGTATTGCAGCTACACAATTTTGTTCCAATATGTTGTTCAGCTACTTTCTCCACAGCTACAACATGGTCAGTAGTTTGCAAGTGTATCTCCATAGCTAAGTGAGTAATAGCTACTTTTTCAATTTTTAATGATAACCATAATGAGTAAATGGCTTATATCTTCAAAAGTATTGCAGCTACACAATTTTGTTCCAATATGTTGTTCGGCTACTTTCTCCTCTGCTACAACATGGTCAGTAGTTTGGAAGTGTATCTCCGTAGCTAAGTGAGTAATAGCTACTTTTTCAGTTTTTAATGATAACCATAATGAGTAAATGGCTTATATCTTCAAAAGTATTGCAGCTACACAATTTTGTTCCAATATGTTGTTCAGCTACTTTCTCCACTGCTACAACATGGCCAGTAGTTTGGAAGTGTATCTCTATAGCTAAGTGAGTAATAGCTACTTTTTCAATTTTTAATGATAACCATAATGAGTAAATTGCTTATATCTTCAAAAGTATTGCAGCTACACAATTTCTCTCAAATATGTTGTTCATGTACTTTTTTGTGAACTGTAACATATTTAAGTTTCACAACTGTTGCTCAATGTACAAGTGAGTAATGGCTACTTTATTGCTACTTTTAGTGAAAATGTGAAAAATCAGAAATATCTCTCAAACTGTAAGATATAGAGCAATTTCGAGCAAATTTTTGACCCACAAGGTAGTACTAGAGTATCCTATTGCTAAGGGGGAAAAAGTTTGGTGAACTTTGGCGTACTTTTGAGTGAGTAATAGCGCTTTTACCTAATATAATTATATGACTTATAACTGTCAATGAGTAAATGGCTTATATCTTCATAAGTATTGCAGCTACACAATTTTGTTCCAATATGATGTTCAGCTACTTTCTCAACAGCTACAACATGGTCAGTAATTTGGAAGTGTATCTCCATAGCTAAGTGAGTAATAGCTACTTTTTCAATTTTTAATGATAACCATAATGAGTAAATGGCTTATATCTTCAAAAGTATTGCAGCTACACAATTTCTCTCAAATATGTTGTTCATGTACTTTTTTATCTCCCGCCGGGCTTTAGCCCGGGAGGGAGATTATGAAATGATGCCTGTGTGTGCGTGCGTGCGTGCGTGTGTGCGTGCGTTAGTTAGTCACGCAGATTCCTCCAAAACTACTACAGCTACAGATTTTTTGTAAATTAATTGTCCCAATGAATTTTCACGCCCTCGAAAATTTTTTTGGTTTTATGGACTTAGGCCTAAAGATAACTGAGTAATAGCTATCTTAGCTACTTGGAGTAAAGGGCTCATAACTCAAAAACTATTGCAGTTACAACTTTTTCTTCAAATATGTTGTTCAGCTACTTTGTCCTTAGCTATAAGATGGTACATAGTTTGGGGTCCCATTGCATGCCATAAGTGAGTAATAGCTATTTTCTCATTTGTAGCTAAATAACAAAAGGAGTAAATGTCAAATATCTTCAAAAGTATTAGAGTTACAGAAATCTTTTCAAATATGTTGTTCATCTACTTTTTGGTAAGCTATCACATAGTAAAGTTTCAGACCTGTTGCACCTTGGATAGCTGAGTAATAGCTACTTTGAAATTCTGATTGTTGAGTAAAGCCATTGTAACTCCAAAACTATTGCAGTTAGAGTGTTTGCCTAAAATATGTTGTTCAGCTACTTTGTCCTTAGCTATAAGATGGTACATAGTTTGGGGTTCTATTGCATGCCATAAGTGAGTAATAGCTATTTTCTCATTTGTAGCTAATTGAGAGCTTTCACTTGGTGAAGTTTCAGACCCTTAGCTAATTACTCACCTACTCAAAATGAGTAAATGCGAATTATCTCTAAAAGTATTGCAGATAGCCAATTTTTCTCAACTCATTCACCTACTTTTGGAAGAGCTTTCACATGGTCAAGTTTCAGACCCGTAGCTAATTACTCAAAATGAGTAAATGCTAATTATCTCGAAAAGTATTGCAGATAGCCAATTTTTCTCAAATAACTCATTCACCTACTTTTGGGAGAGCTTTCACTTGGTCAAGTTTCAGACCCGTAGCTAATTACTCACCTACTCAAAATGAGTAAATGCGAATTATCTCTAAAAGTATTGCAGATAGCCAATTTTTCTCAAATAACTCATTCACCTACTTTTGGGAGAGCTTTCACTTGGTGAAGTTTCAGACCTGTAGCTAATTATTCACCTACTCAAAATGAGTAAATGCAAATTATCTGTAAAAGTATTGCAGATAGCCAATTTTTCTCAAATAACTCATTCACCTACTTTTGGAAGAGCTTTCACTTGGTGAAGTTTCAGACCCGTAGCTAATTACTCACCTGCTCAAAATGAGTAAATGCGAATCATCTCTAAAAGTATTGCAGATAGCCAATTTTTCTCAAATAACTCATTCACCTACTTTTGAGAGAGCTTTCACTTGGTGAAGTTTCAGACCTGTAGCTAATTATTCACCTACTCAAAATGAGTAAATGCTAATTATCTCTAAAAGTATCGCAGATAGCCAATTTTTCTCAAATAACTCATTCACCTACTTTTGAGAGAGCTTTCACATGGTGAAGTTTCAGACCCGTAGCTAATTATTCACCTGCTGAAAATGAGTAAATGCTAATTATCTCTAAAAGTATTGCAGGTAGCCAATTTTTCTCAAATAACTCCTTCAGGTACTTTTGGAAGAGCTTTCACATGGTGAAGTTTCCGATCCGTAGCTAATTACTCACCTACTCAAAATGAGTAAATGCGAATTATCTCTAAAATTATTGCAGATAGACAACTTTTCTCAAATAACTCGTTCATCCACTTTTGGGAGAGCTTTCACTTGGTAAAGTTTCAGACCTGTAGCTAATTATTCACCTGCTGAAAATGAGTAAATGCTAATTATCTCTAAAAGTATTGCAGGTAGCCAATTTTTCTCAAATAACTCCTTCAGGTACTTTTGGAAGAGCTTTCACATGGTGAAGTTTCAGATCCGTAGCTAATTACTCACCTACTCAAAATGAGTAAATGCGAATTATCTCTAAAATTATTGCAGATAGACAACTTTTCTCAAATAACTCGTTCATCTACTTTTGGGAGAGCTTTCACTTGGTAAAGTTTCAGACCTGTAGCTAATTATTCACCTGCTGAAAATGAGTAAATGCTAATTATCTCTAAAAGTATTGCAGGTAGCCAATTTTTCTCAAATAACTCCTTCAGGTACTTTTGGAAGAGCTTTCACATGGTGAAGTTTCAGATCCGTAGCTAATTACTCACCTACTCAAAATGAGTAAATGCGAATTATCTCTAAAATTATTGCAGATAGACAACTTTTCTCAAATAACTCGTTCATCTACTTTTGGGAGAGCTTTCACTTGGTAAAGTTTCAGACCTGTAGCTAATTATTCACCTGCTGAAAATGAGTAAATGCTAATTATCTCTAAAAGTATTGCAGGTAGCCAATTTTTCTCAAATAACTCCTTCACATACTTTTGGAAGAGCTTTCACATGGTCAAGTTTCAGATCCGTAGCTAATTATTCACCTACTCAGAATGAGTAAATACGAATTATCTCTAAAAGTATTGCAGATAGCCAATTTTCTCAGATAACTCATTCACCTACTTTTGGGAGAGCTTTCACATGGTGAAATTTCAGACCCATAGCTAATTACTCACCTACTCAAAATGAGTAAATGCTAATTATCTCTAAAAGTATTGCAGGTAGCCAATTTTTCTCAAATAACTCCTTCACATACTTTTGGAAGAGCTTTCACATGGTCAAGTTTCAGATCCGTAGCTAATTACTCACCTACTCAGAATGAGTAAATACGAATTATCTCTAAAAGTATTGCAGATAGCCAATTTTTCTCAAATAACTCATTCACCTACTATTGGGAGAGCTTTCACTTGGTGAAGTTTCAGACCCGTAGCTAATTGTTCACCTACTCAAAATGAGTAAATGCTAATTATCTCTAAAAGTATTGCGGATAGCCAATTTTTCTCATATAACTCATTCACCTACTTTTGGGAGAGCTTTCACTTGGTGAAGTGTCAGACCTGTAGCTAATTTCTCACCTACTCAAAATGAGTAAATGCTAAATATCTCGAAAAGTATTGCAGATAGCCAATTTTTCTCAAATAACTCATTCATTTACTTTTGGAAGAGCTTTCACATGGTGAAGTTTCAGACCCATAGCTAATTACCCGCCTACTCAAAATGAGTAAATGCGAATTATCTCTAAAAGTATTGCAGATAGCCAATTTTTCTCAAATAACTCATTCATCTACTTTTGGAAGAGCTTTCACATGGTGAAGTTTCAGACCCATAGCTAATTACTCACCTACTCAAAATGAGTAAATGCGAATGCTCTCTAAAAGTATAGCAGATAGCCAATTTTTCTCAAATAACTCATTCACCTACTTTTGGGAGAGCTTTCACTTGGTGAAGTTTCAGACCCATAGCTAATTACTCACCTACTCAAAATGAGTAAATGCTAATTATCTCTAAAAGTATTGCAGATAGCCAATTTTTCTCAAATAACTCATTCATCTACTTTTGGAAGAGCTTTCACATGGTGAAGTTTCAGACCCGTAGCTAATTACTCACCTACTCAAAATGAGTAAATGCGAATTCTCTCTAAAAGTATTGCAGATAACCAATTTTTCTCAAATAACTCATTCATCTACTTTTGAAAGAGCTTTCACATGGTGAAGTTTCAGACTCGTAGGTAATTACTCACCTACTCAAAATGAGTAAATGCTAATTATCTCTAAAAGTATTGTGGGTACCCAATTTTTATCAAATAACTCATTCATCTACTTTTGGAAGAGCTTTCACATGGTGAAGTTCCAAACCTGTAGGTAATTACTCACCTACTCAAAATGAGTAAATGCGAATTATCTCTAAAAGTATTGCAGATAGCCAGTATTTTTCAAATAACTCACTTCACCTATATTTTGGGAGAACTTTCAATTAATGAATTTTCAGACCCATAGCTAATTACTCACCTACTCAAAATGAGTAAATGCGAATTATCTCTAAAAGTATTGCAGATAGCCAATTTTTCTCAAATAACTCATTCACCTACTTTTGGGAGAGCTTTCACTCCGTGAAGTTTCAGACCCATAGCTAATTACTCACCTACTCAAAATGAGTAAATGAGAATTATCTCTAAAAGTATTGCAGATAACCAATTTTTCTCAAATAACTCATTCATCTACTTTTGAAAGAGCTTTCACATGGTGAAGTTTCAGACTCGTAGGTAATTACTCACCTACTCAAAATGAGTAAATGCTAATTATCTCTAAAAGTATTGTGGGTACCCAATTTTTATCAAATAACTCATTCATCTACTTTTGGAAGAGCTTTCACATGGTGAAGTTCCAAACCTGTAGGTAATTACTCACCTACTCAAAATGAGTAAATGCGAATTATCTCTAAAAGTATTGCAGATAGCCAGTATTTTTCAAATAACTCACTTCACCTATATTTTGGGAGAACTTTCAATTAATGAATTTTCAGATCCATATCTAATTACTCACCTACTCAAAATGAGTAATTGCCTATTATCATGAAAAGTATTGCAGATAGCCAGTATTTCTCAAATAACTCATTCACCTACATTTTGGAGATATTTCACATGCTAAAGTTTTTTTATGAATTATTAAAATAATTTTTAATGCATTAAAATTAATGAAATCATGCACTAAATTGATTATAACTTGAAAAGTATTGTATTTAGAGCATTTTGTTAAAATATGTTATTCACCTACTTTTTCCCACAGCAACAACATGGTGAGTAACTTGGGTGTCTATCTCAATAGATAAGTGAGTAATAGCTACTTTTGGATTTTTCACTAACTTCCATCATGAGTGAAATCACTTGTAACTTGAAAACTATTGCATTTAGACCTTCAGGGTAGTACAAAAGTGTCCTATGCAAAGGGGAAAGATTTCAATTTTCGCCACTTTTGGCGGCCTTCTTGGATTTTAGCGGAAAAAAAGGAAAAAGTGTGAATATCTCGAAAACCATAAGAGATAGAGCAATTTCGAGCGAATTTTTGACCTGCAAGGTAGTACAAGAATGTCCTGTGCAAAGGGGTAAAATATCAATTTTCGCCACTTTTGGCGGCCTTTTTGGATTTTTGCGGAAAATAGAAAAGTGTCAATATCTCGAAAACCGTAAGAGATAGAGCGATTTTGAGCAAACTTTTGACCTGCAGGGTGGTACAAGAGTCTCCTGTGCAAAGGGGGAAAATTTCAATTTTCGCCACTTTTGGCGGCCATCTTACATTTTTGCGGAAAATGAAAAAGTGTCAATATCTCGAAAACCGTAACAGATCGAGCGATTTCGAGCGATTTTTTGACCCACAGGGTGATACAAGAGTGTCCTGTCCAAAGGGGAAAAATTTCATTTTTCGCCACTTTCGGCGGCCATCTTGGATTTTTGCTGAAAATGGAAAAGTGTCAATATCTCGAAAAGCATAACAGATAGAGCAGTTTCAAGCGAATTTTCGACCTGCAGGATGGTACAACAGTGTCCTATGCAAAGGGGAAAAATTTCAATGTAGTATTTCTTCCGCTGCGGTACTCGGCGGGAGATACATACCGCGGCAGTGGTCTTGTATATCTCTGTTCTTTGAAATTCAAATGATTCATCGAGTTATCTTCCTACTTGTCAAATATGATATGCTGTTACTTATTTTCTAAAATTTACTTATTTATACCAAACATGAAAAAAAAACAAATAATTACTTTAGGATAAGGTTCATTTCAATCTATAAAATTTATGAAAAACTGAAGCAAAATCACAGAAGATAATCATACATTTCAAAGTATATTTAACCGGATGCGGCCTTGATTCAAGACACTTCTCACTCTAAAATACCTTCATAGGAAGGAATATCTGTTTTAGACAGATCATATGTATAAAGCTCTGTATCAAAGCTTCTGGGGCAAAATCCCCCTTCTCTCTTTGTGTGTCTGGTTGAGGAGAAAGGGAGTGCTGGATGGGGTGGATAAAAAATGGAGAAAGTTCTGTGAATGACGTCAAAGGGAGGGGGTATTAAAAGCATTGAGGTGATGAAAAATGGCACTCTATGAAAACAGGTCTCATTTTTGTGACACCTATATGTGAAGGCCACACTTGTTTATCAGTGGGAGAGATTTTAGTCTGAATAGAAATTCATGAGAGATCAAATGTATTTTTTAATAATTTTTAACATGGGCCTAGCCTTGCAAAGACCCTGAGGAATCTCAGTTTATTAAATCACACTTGCGAAAAGTAACATGGCTTATAGAATACATTGTGTACTCAAATACACTAATCTAGTGTTTTTATGTGGAAATTAAAATTGCCCTGATTACTTGCATGGTTTTCATACAGATAAGTAAGATAAACTGATCAGTAAGAGATCCATTCTATGAGAATACTGGCCAAACAGCTGGTGTTAAGCAAGGGTTCTACTCTTTTCTCTATTGTTTACTCATTCCTGTACTGATACCTCTGCTAAGGAGGCTATGTAATTGGCCGAGTGTGTTTCCATGTTTGTCTGTTTCTTTGTTGAATAATTTTAAAGTTATGGACAGATTTTGATGATGAAATTTTCAGGAAATGTTGGCATTAGCACAAGGAAGAGATGATCACATATTGGTGGTGATCTGGATCACCGTCCTGATCCAAGGAATTTTTAATCAATTTTTATAATTGTACTCATGAACAATGTTGGAGGTGTTTGGCCTTGGTATAGTTATGGTTAATCCTCGTATATTTGGCCTAACTCATATTTTCGGCCTGTTAAGTGTATTTTGGCATTAAAATACAGCCTGAATTCTCGTTTTTAACAAATATTAAAACATCTATCGATCAAATGTGCTTATAAAATTGTGAAACTTGCCATAAAAAGTCACATTTACTATATGCCTAATAGGCCAATAAAACGGTAAACCACCATATGTGCTGTCTGAGTGTTCTTGTTTAACAGGAACCTGTGTATTTTTTACAGCCCTAATTGGTTAACCCATAGGAATGCCCGTATATGAACAACTTTGTTGACTTTGATTGATTTATGCAGCCTATTGCTGTCACTATCACTTAAACCATATATTATCTCACCATGCAGGCAGGCTCAATATAATTCAATTTCATCATTGCTGCCCAGTTGGAAATAAAACATTGGCTTTAGCATGACTTATTAAGTTATTCATATCGGTTTTCACCAATTGAATGTAATGCAGAGCCACATTTTTAAGTGTAATAAACACAATCTTATTACTCACCTATACTTGTTATTGCCATTTTTTATTCAAGGCTATATAAATTTCTTTATTTCTATAAAGAGAAAGTAAAAGATAAGATGTTGTAGTGATAATATAGAATTTTAACACCTGACTTGCATGCTGACTAATTTGATAATAAACTTGTGAAGGTTTTTTGGGGTGTCGACTTTTAACCATTTCATTGATATTATAATCCTGAATTCAATATTCTTAATTCATAATATTTTCAGAATTTAACAGCATAACTGGGATTTGTTTTTCAGTTTAAATAAGTTTCACCTTTGGTTCATTTGAAAACTACAAGGAATGATGAAAATTATTTGCTAGTGTACACAAATAAGTATGTCAAAATAGCTAGCATTTGAGGCAGATTTTTCAGATACATATCAATAATTATATCCCCAGATAAAAGTCGGGGATATATTGGATTCAGGTCCATCGCGCCACTGCCGCCACCGTAGAAATGTCCATGTGTATGCGATAACTCAAAAACAGATCAGTATTTTTTTTCAAACTTGGTACACATGTTAAGGGTGGCCAAAGGAATAAGCCTATTTTAAGGTGACCTTAAACTCCCAATAATAAAGAACTTATGGCCACCTTAAGGTCAGAAATTTGACTTTTGGCCACTTAGCGCCCTCAAGGTCACAATCTATGAGGCTCATCTGGCTAAAATTTTACCTGAGAACACATTAATATATTCTTAGTACAAGTGCTGAAAATTAAGACTTTAAGTTGAGAATAAAATTGTGTTTGAGGCCCATAAAGACCCCACTTAGGTATTTTTTCCTACATTTTTCACATATTTTGCCCTATAATTTGGAAGTGGTAATTCTGATGAGTTTCAAACTGCACTAGGTACCATTTATAAGCCCTGTAACATCTTCATTTGGACAATTCTTGCCATTTGTTCATATGTGTTTGGAATCCTGTATATTCTTACATGGGGTGTTTTACTGTAAAGCAAATATTGATTATCTCTAATGGGGCTCAATCCCAGTGCCTTTGATTTACACACAAAAAAATATACACCAGTCTAACTCTCTAACCAGCTGAGCCAAAGAAGAATCCATTGGAAGCCTGGGTGTTAACATAGCTGAAATATGTGAAGATATTACACGGTGTACATAATTCCATGAACACCATACATGAATACAATGTGCAAGGTCTGTGTATCCATGTGAACAAATTGTGTGATTTAAACAACAGTAAACCTTAATTAAGCTCCCTTTAAAAAATGGATTGTTGTTATTGGTTTTGTCCCCTTTTTAGACCACCCGCACCCATACACCCCTCAAAATTGCTTATAACTCACTTATTATTGGTCCTAGAGGTTTGGGATGTGAAACCAATCTATAAGAAATCATTGGCTGGGAGTCTTCTGGTGTGGTCATATTTGACGTTGGGCCCCTCCGTTAAGATCAAACAAGGATAGGCAAACTTAAAAGTGCTTTTATAACTCACTTATTATTGGACCTATAGGTTTAGGATTGGAAACCGTCCTGTAGGGAAACAAGAATTAATCCTTCAAGGTTAAACAAAGACAGTCAAACGTTCAAGTGCTTATAACTCGCTTATTATTGGTCCTAGAGGTTTGCGATGCCAAACCAACCTACAGGAAATCATTGGCTGGGAGTCTTCTGTGGTCAGATTTGTCCTTGGTCCCCTCCCCCATGTCAAATGAAGATAGCCAAACTTAAAAGTGCTTATAACTCGCTTATTATTGTTCCTAAAGGTTTCCAATGTCAAGCCAACCTATAGGTCATCATGGGCTGGGAATCTGATGTGGTCAAATTTGACCTTGTGCCCCTCCTTCAAGGTCAGATGAGGGTAGCCAAACTTAAAAGTCCTTATAACTCACTTATTTTTGGTTCTAGAGGTTTGCAATGTGAAACCAACCTATAAGAAATCATGGACTGGGAGTCTTGCATCTCCTTTTATGGTCAAACGAGGATAGTTAAACTTAAAAGTACTTATAACTGACTTTTTATTGATCCTATAGGTGTTCAATGTTAAGCCAACCTATAGGTAATTAGGGGGTGGGAAATCTTATGGTGTGGTCAGATTTGACCTTGGCTCCATGCTTCAAGGTCAAATGAGGATAGCCAAACTTAAAAATGGTTATAATTCGCTTATTATTGGTGGTAGAGTTTTGGGATGTGAAACTGACCTATAGGAAATCATAGGCTAGGACTCTTCTGATGTATTGAGATTTGACCTTATGCCCTTTTTCAAGGTCAAATGAGGATAGCCAGTGTTAAAAATGCTTATAACTTGCTTATTATTTTCCCACAGGTTTCCAATGTCAAAACAACCCATAGGTAACCATGGGCTGGGAGTCTACTGATGTGGTCAGGTTTAACCTTGGGCCTCTCCTTATTTACCTCTTCACATTGGTCCTTTAGCATTTCATATAAAATTGCAAGCTGTAGGGACATTTGTACACAAAAACCTTTTGTCTAGTTTGGTATTTGAAGTTTAAAGGGGAAAGTTTTTGTTTGCAAGAATAAACTCATCCAACAGGCTACTTGAGATATTGCATATCTACGATCTACGTGAGAGTGAAATCCCCTAGAAACCCTTATATTCCTATTAATGTTATTGCCCAGGTATTGGACTAAATCCTGTAAACTAATCCCATCCAATCAGTAGTCAATTGAAGATAGAGTTAGAAACTCTCAATTAAAACATCTCAAATAAAATTGCAAAAATTAAGCATGGAATTTTACTTATAAGTAAAATAATTTATAAGCCCTCCCACATAACGAGTTGGGGATGTTATGTTTAGAGTTTTGTGCCATGGCCTATTGTTTTCCAGGGTATTGTCTTAAAGAATTTTGTCTGACTGTATACCCCATGGAGCTGGATATTTTGTTTTGTATGGCAACCAAAGGGACAAATATTAACAAAAGCATATACAAAGAGAAATTGAATACAGTTGAACTCCTTCGGAATGTGGCACCATACTCTGAAAGAAATTAACATTAACACATTCATGTGAGTCATAACTCTCTCCATAAAATTCTATTAAAGTAGAAAAGTTATAATTCCAAAGGACAAAAATCCTATAAAATTACACTTTTTAGTTGCATGCATATGAATGAACTACTTTAGATTTTTAGTCTATCTGATTGCAGCATGCTTAGGTTATTGTATATCTGAGCAAAGGTAATAACATTTTATAACTTAGTCTGAATTAGATTGTCTTTAATTCAATATGTCTGTAACTACCAATGTCTGCCATTGGTGTAACAGCTTGTTTTACTGTGGAGGACCATTAGCAATTTTACAGACATCCCATTAGATATTTATATTAGAGTTGTCAACACATTTTACACCATCTGTTGGAAAAACTGGCATACACAATTATAAATCATTCAGTTTTAAGGAGATACAGCTGAAACTGTGTGGAACACTTCCTACAAAACCTTGTCGTAGTTGTTCATACCTGAAAATAAAGCTGTCAGTTTTGGGCCAGAAATAGTCAACAATATAATTCATCAGGCAAATGGGTGTAAATGAAGCTTTTGGAAAAATCTTTACCAAGATAATGAGCTACATGTATTCTCTTCTGGTGAATGTATGTGCAAATAGTAATGTTAACACAGCAGAATCTCCAATATCCAACCTTCTATTATCTAAATATTCAATCTTGCGAACTCAAATCTGTATTCCCCTGTTTTATACCACAACTCCTTCTTCCATTATATATTGTTTCTGTTATCCAAATTATTCTCCCAGCATGACTGTATAATGGAAGTTTGTGCTGTACCACAAATGCCGTATTTCTCTGTATAAGTACCCCCTCCCTATTAACACCCCTCCCCTCGACAAAGACACACCTCCCTACCACTCTACAATTCCAGGATTCCCCTATAAGATGAGTTTTAGCATATTTCTAATCAAATATTGTAAACAGGCAAAAAACTCAAACATGACAGTTTTGATTAAGAACACCTTAAAATCTACAAAGCACATGATAAAAGTTTTGGTAATTCTTCAGATTTATGGTTTGAATCTAACATTTTAAGTTCTACCATAATTCAAATAGGTGTTAGCAATTGTCACCAGACACTTGAGAAGTTAACGCTCGACAATAGAAAAGGGTTATTGTGATCATTTTTGTTCTGTTCTTCGGTCCTCGTGGCTGTACACCTTACCTTTATAAATCCGAAACTACAACTTTGTCCAATCAGAATTGAAGGCTCTTGTGATATTTTAGTTTTTAATTATGTTACTTTATGTATTTCTTTGTGGCGATATTTCTCAAAGGGATGCAGCATGAGTGCTGAGTTTTCATTAATATTTCAGAAACCATGTAACCTACAACTATGTTATTTATATCATTAGAATGGTATTATTACAGCACTTCTGCTTGTATTTTTATGGAAAAAATCCATGCAGCAAATATGGGCAATAATATAATACTTAATATAATACAACACTGAAATTATCCTCCAACTGTTATTTTTACCCATTCTCTAAAATTTATTTGGAATCAGGTGAAACGTAAACCTATTGCTAAACTTCATGAAAATCTCTGTTGTTTTTTTTTTTTTTTTTTGGGGGGGGGGGGGGGGGGGGGGGGGGGGGGGGTTGGAGTAGTCTTAAAGAGAGAAATGAATTGAAGTGTTACTGATATAAATGTTGCTGTGGTTGTGACTGTACAAATGAAAATATTGTGTTACTTCTCCTGTAACTTGCAACAAGCGTACCAAGTGTTCTGTTAATAGCAGATGTCAGCCTATTTTTAGGCTATTAAGAAAATTAAAAAGAAACTAATAATGTGGAGCAATATATGAAGGAGAAAGGAAAAAGGGGTTTTCCTTGATTTTTTTTTTTCATTTTTTCATGCTTGTCCAACTATAAATTATGAGGTACTTTCCTAAGCAAATAAGACATTTGATATAAGTGTTTTTGAAAAAAAGAACTTTGCGTTGTTGCAGTAACAACAGCGTGATAGTGAACTAATATATCATGCTTTGGATTAGTTTGGATCAGCGCAAAAGCTATTGTGGGATTTTCTTGTATTGCTAACTGAAAAATGTGATCATTGCCCTCAAAATTCTGTATTAGCCCATTTATCAGTACAGTGTCAATATTTGTAGTCAAAATGATCCAGTTTGTTTATAAATCTTCAGCAATATGTTACATTCTATTCAGAATCCAGATTACATCTTCTGATACTTTTGATAGTGTGTCAAATAAAACTTCCTCACCTTGTGTCAAATAAAACTTCCTCACCTTCTGAAATTACCAGTAAACTCCATTATTAAGTTGATTTTACGTCATTGGAGAAAAACAGGTTGATCTGGTGATGTTGTTATCTTCATAATGAAAGTGAACAGCTGTTAGAACTCTTCAAAATCAGTTATATTTGTAAGCTTTATTTGAGAAATAATCACTGTTTTAATGTTTGTAATAGATTAGCCTTGCTATAAGGTTCAAATATCTTTGTGATAAAGGGAAAGTATACAGAAAAAAATTCAGTTTCATACTGTACTCCTATATACTGTATAAGTGTTTTTTTTCGCGGGTACTTAAGTTCGCGAATGTACACTGTAGGCCTGGTTCGCGAGAGTTTATTTTCGCGGTGAAATATATTCAATTATCGCCCACACTAACAAAATATTACGCGGACTTCTGCTGGTTTGATTGGAAATGCATAGTTAACGTCTTTTCTTTTATACACGTTTGTCAGTGTGTGAACCTACTCTGGGAGATTATAAATTTACGAAACCCAATCGAACACACTTTCATTGATCGGCGCATTATCAAAGAAGTTGTGTAGCGGGGTTGTGTAATTGAATTAATCCCTCCCTGGTGATAAAGATCAAAGAAGTTAGGCGTTTCTGTGAATGGTACATTTGATAAAGCAATGGAATTTATTGTTTCCATGAGAGTGTCAAATATTGTATCTTGCATAATCTTGTATTACCGCTCACGCTAGACTGGTTTTACTGAATATAAATATTGGCTAGAAGTTATTTTCGCGTTTTGTAGTCACTCGCGAATATAGCGAAAATTAATTCCACGCGAAAATAACCACTTATACAGTATATGTACTAGATTTTACACAAACATATGGCTAAGACAGAGTCTACTGAGCTTATATCGCCTAACATGTATGGGTGCTTTATGAATACCAAATATCTGTGTGCATGTATGAAAACTTATGGTACAAATTTGAGCCTTAAGCAAGGCTACCTATAGATATTTGTAAACACTACTGTAGACTATATACACTATAGGACACTATTAGACTCTTATATTACATTCCATCTCAGGTCTTCTTGGTCACTATTTCAGCAACTGTTACATTGTTTAAGTAAGGTTTTCTCACCATTATGATTCAATTGGGAAAACCACCAATAACATTTTGTTGCATCTTTACACTGAGGTTGTTTTTTATATGGGATTAACGCCATGTGTTATATATCAATCTCTGGATACTGTCATAGGAAATTTCAGTGTTGCAAAAGTTTTTTAGCTCTTTTCCTATGATCGTAAGTATCAACATAGAGGGAGATGCACATTACGGTAATATATTGGTAATACCTTTTATCTGTTAAAATACAATGTGACTCTGTGACTTTTTAAAGGTCAATGGCACATTTTTTTGTTGATTCCACTTTTGGCAGCCCCTTATGGTAGCGTAAAGCTCTTCTATATTATGTGATTTGTGTTTTTTAGATTCTGGATCGTAGCTGGTGTTGTGTAGATGGCATGAATGTGTCCTTGCGGATTTGGGACACCTTTGGTTACCATGACAAGGACAGAAGATTTGCCTTTGGAAGGTTTCTTGTTTTTTTTTTTCACTTTCACCAAAAATTTTAACTCAAAGTATATTGCCTGCACCAGAGAGAACATTTTTACTGCTTTGTTTTATTCATTATTTTTCTCTTGTTTGTGTATTTGTCTCTCAGAATTTGCATATTGTGCAAATAATATTTATTCTTTTAATACCTATTTGTCACACAATGCTCAAATGAATAACTTGTATATCTGATCTCTATTCCTGATCCTTTGACTTGTAGGGCAGGCATATTTAATTGAATACTTTTAACTTGTATGTGCACATAGTTTACCCTAATCTTCTGACTTTTAGGGCAGATATATATATTGATCCTGATTTTTTTACTTGCAGGGCAGACATAGTTAATCATGATTTTTTTAATTGTTGTGCAGACGTAGTTGGTCAAGCACCTTTAACCGTTCAGTGGTACTTTTGTGTCAAATCTTATCTGTGATCATATTTTAACTTGTAGGGCAGACGTGGTGCTTCTGTGTTTTTCACTGGTGCGGCCACACTCATTGAGAAGCGTCAAGCATCATTGGGTGCCAGAGATCCGCCGACTGTGTGGCTCCATTCCGATCATACTGTGTGGCTGCCAGGCTGACCTCAGGTACCTCTATAAAGACCCCAGCTTTCTCAAAATGGAGAAAAGCCCCTTCTACAGGTAAGGTTGCAGTTTTGTGGTACTAGTTTTGGGAAATATCCCTAATTTAGTTCAGGGGAAAAGCTGGTGCAGAGGCAACAAAGTGACTTGTTTAATGTTGTAACATTTAGAGGCATTTATATGTATTTTTACAGAACATACTAGTATTTAAAATCAAACAAAACCTTGGTTCTAAACTTTTAATTCTAAACTTATTCAGTTTTAAGACTGTGGATAAAATTATGGAAGTCTTTTTCAAATATATAGGGTGTAATTTCCCTTTCTCTCAAGTAAGGTATCATGTAATTTCAAACATCATAAATTATCTGAGACAGGAGTTACTGTTTCTTTATATACATTGCGAATACACAAATACATGTAGATACTAAAACTTAATCATGATGTATTATATAGTTCTGTCAATCAGTGTTAATAAATGGTGAACTTTTCAAGCATTCTAACAAACTACAGCTTTCTGTAGGGAGATCTTAGAGGAGGATATCATCAGTTCTGAGACCGGCCATGCTGTTGCCAAGGAGATTGGCGCTGCGGGTTACTACGAATCGAGTGTTCTGGTTGGATACGGGGTTGAACATGTCTTCCTGAATTCTATCCGAGCTTCTTTGTGTTATAAGCGAGAAAAACACTTCTGGACTTTACTCGGTGGCTTGAAACATATCCGCCATCCTTTAGCACAACCACCTCTCTGTCCCCCCAAACCCTCTGTACCAGTGCTGCACATTCCGTGCTCTCAACTGAAAAAAGACTTTGGCAAGCTTTTGGAGAGTGAGCTTTTTGCTGACGTGGTGTTCTGTGTCCGAGGGGTGTATATCCCTGCCCATAGGGCTTGCCTTATCACAGCTGCTGATGTGTTCAAAGAAATGTTCCTTATTGATCTTGCTGATATTGCCACCCATTCGACCACCACCAGCCATGCCTCCACTTCCTCAGCCAGTCAGCATCTCCTCTCTCCCAGTGACCTTGACAATGCAAATGTTCTGCAGCCAACCAAATGTGCTTCATGGACCAATGAGAAGAGAGGTGAGAAAACTGCAGTGAAAGATACTGCCATCTTATTGGACAATGAGGAGACCGCCAGTCTGTGGTCATTAAATACCTCTGACTCCACTTCCCTGAAAGGGGGACTTCCAAAGAGGGAACTCAACCATCCAGCATTTAAGTACATAGAGTTGAGGGAGATTGAGGATTCAAACAACAGGGGGAGGTCTGCATTACAAACTCTAGTCACTGTCACAGAGGACATCTCTCCAGCTGCCTTTAAATCAGTTCTGGCCTTCATCTACACAGGTAACATCACTTACCAAATCTTTTATGAAATCTTGCTTAGACTCCTAATTATTGCATGGCTTGAATCATGTTAAAATGCAATTTGTTTGCACTCTTTTCATATTTTAAAGACAGACCTGGCTTACAGTAGCCCTGAAACATGAAAATCATTAATGAGCCGGTCATAAATCTAAAATATAAAGTAATTATAAATGTCTACCAAATCTGTGGATCCAAACTTGTTACATTATAGTACATAATTTAAATGATCAATGTAGTTAGATTATATCAGTTGCTTTCTCTTATAAGTTAAATAACTGTATGAATTCTGAATTGTAGTGGGATCCAACATAAGAAGAAATAATAAAATAAGTGATACTCGTCCCGATGAGTGTGGAATGTAAAATATGGAAAAACCAGACCAACTGATAAGCTCAAAATTACCTTTAGATATTTGGGTTACTATGTTTGCACTATGTTATTTCACAGGATGTGTATTTTTCTATGGGTTATTCAAAGCAAAACTTATTGTATTGTTCTCAGGTAATTTTAAAGGGAAGATAGATGACATCACAGAGGTGAGTAAAACTGCTGAACTGATAGGACTCCATGATTTGGTGCATGTGTGCAAGAACTATGTGAAGGAAGAGGAATTCTTGAATGCTGAAGCCTGTTCCAAGTCCCACCGAGATAAGATGTTTAACACTAGAGAACTGCTAATCAGACAAGGACATCTTGCAGGTGAGGCATCAATTTGAGTTGATTAATTATTTCCCCGGTGGCCGTCGGGTCGGAGATTATAAAATGCCTACTTGTGAGTGGGGGTGTGTTTGTGCATGCATGTGTCACATAGTTTGCTCTAAATTGAAAGACTGTGGGTCTTTTGCTTATGCATCTACTTTTGTAGATCTAAATCCATAGCTATGTGAGTAATAGCACTAGTATTTACTTTTAGTAAATTGCTTGTAACTCGAAATTTACTGTATTTAGAGCATTTCGCAAAAATTTGTTGTTCAGCTACTTTCTCTGTACCCACAAGATGGTACCTGTTTTGGTGGTCTAACATAATAGCTGAGTGAGTAATAGCTAGTTTGTGTTTATAACTGAGCAAAATGAGTAGATTGCTTTTTTCTTTGTAACTGTTACAGGTACAATGTTTTGGTTAAAGATGTTGTTCAGCTACTTTTTGATGTTCTGTGTCATGGCTAATTTTTAGAGCTGTAGGACTGCGTAGCATAGCTAAGTAATAGCTACTTTGACATTTTGACAGAGAAATTGTTCACCTACTTCCTGATGATTTGTGTTATAACATATATTCAGAACTATAGCTCCATAGCTAGCTAAGTAATAGCTATTTTGATAGTTCACCTTTGAGTAAATTGCTTGTAACTGCACAAATGTTGAATTAAAAGTATTTTTGTAAAACACATTGCTAAGCTACGTTTAGATGTTCTGTGTCATGGCATATTATTAAAATGGTGAAGGTTTAATAGGATATAGTAATCTGGTGTCCTGACACCAGACAGTGTCCATTTGATCTAGCATTAGATTCCCCCTTATGTAAAACAGCTAAATATATTTGATTCAGACAGAACATTTCAGGACCAATACATCTGAAAATATAAATAATTAATTAATAATAATAATAATAAAGGTATTTCTTGTTTTATTACAGCAACATAGTGTTTTCACATATTATTGTGGATAATAGTAAACACAATTATATGTTATGATGTCATGGTGCATACACACATAACATTTTACACCTAAGGTCATCATACTAATTCATGCCTAAATGTAGCTTTATTGTTTTGTTTTGGAAACCACATTGAGAAAAATTAAAACAGTTTTACAACACTAACTAAAAGAAATTTTACCTTTCAGATGTAGTTTTTGTGTTGGATGATGGCCAGGTGTCTGCTCACAAAGCACTGCTGGTCTCCAGGTGTGATATGATGTTTGGCATGTTCAGTTACAACTTCAGAGAGAGCTCAGAGAAAACTGTAAGTTTCTTTTTATTACTTATAACAGAAAGATAAACCTTAATCTGACTGCCAAATTAAACTTGTTTGAGAGCTAATCCCTATACTCGGCATGTATATCAACTCTAATACACATTTTTGATTTTAATTGCACCATAATATTATTTGTTGAAAAAATGATGGACATTTGTCACAAAGATAAAAGGTTTTTAGCTGGGTGTGTGCTGAAATTATTTCATATTTTCAGTGATTTACATTATAGCCCTGTAATTATCAGGCCAGGAGCCCTAGTGCTCCATTAAACCTAAGCTATATTTTACAGAAATTTATTGTAAATATATGAAGTATTTAAGTTAATAAACTGGATATATTCAGTTATCTTTCAGAAATAAGGCTATCCCTAACAGCTAGTAATTTCACACATTTTGCCTAGGATTCTCTTTTGCACATGTTATGCTATTCCAGATACAGTTGCCAGGGGTGAGTACATCAGCCTTTACTTGTCTGCAAGAGTATCTCTACACTGACTGTATCTCTCTGGGAGGTACAGAGGACAAGAGTCTGGCCATAGAGCTGATAGAGCTGGCAAACAGGATGTGTCTACCACGCATGATGGCACTCATCCAGCAAGCACTGTGTGCACAGTTAAACAAGGAGGAGGATGGGGGAGGAGACATTACGGAAGATATGGTGCAATTACTAGAGAGTGCTCAGGTATGACAAAGAAAATTGTTGACCCCTGGATTTTTATTGAGGATATGGTTAGCTGTCTAGTATTTAGGTTCATGATAAAGTAACACCTGGGTTGGGACTGCAGTAACAGGGCATAATCTGATAAAAAGTATTGATGCTTCTGGTTTTAGGATAATGCATAATACAAATTTTCACATATGACCAAGTATGATGTCCATATTTGATTTGGTCCACTACCTTAGTTAGGACTGCAGTAACAGGGCATAATCTCATCAGATATATTGGTGCTTCTGGTTGGAGGCTGTAATGCATAATGCAAAGTTCCATGTAAGATCAAGTATGATGTCCATATCTGATTTGGTCCACTTATGAGTATGTCGAGGTATGTATTCTTAATGTGTTCCCTACTAAGTAAAGGTCAGATGATGGAGGAGTGGGATAGAAACATTATAGGGGATACAGTGGAGTGCTATTTTGTGTACTTACTGAAACACTGCTATGCTCCAGTTACTAGACATTGCTCTTGAATAGAAAAGGGGTGTTAGTTTGAAATGTGAGATTCACTACGGTATATGGAATAGACTAGTTAGGAAACCCCATTCTATTTCCTTCATTTCTGAGAAACTATTCACACGTTTGTCATTTTTGTGACAATATTGTTTCACTGATCTCCAGTGATGCAAACTTTGATTATTTTGACTTAGTTTTACACAGCAGATCAGTTTTACAGCACACACTTACATCATCTGATGCCTTTACATAGTTTTTGCATTTTTAAAAATTGCTTCTATGAGACAAAGACGTTGAAACAAGAGTAATACATTGTATTAAATATGAAGCGGTCGGTAGTTATGAAATGGTCAGGCATAAAACAGTTCATACAGGTTATGTGACATGACATTGTGGTGAAAACAATAATGAAATTATCAGAATTCGGCCATGTGATGGGTTTCATTCCATCAGCTCTGGGAGAGACCAGACTACCCCCAGTAATGGTCATAATTGTAAAAACTACAGCAAAAAAAATAACTTTTTTAAAATAAAATAGTTTTGGAACAACATTGGTCCCAAATATCTGTATCCAGACACTCACAACTCCTTGAACACATTTGCATATTATTGTAGTGTAGGGATTGTTTTCTTAATGTATTCTATGGTTTTCAGCTTCATAATGCAACATACTTGGAAGACTTATGTACGTGGTACATCTGCTGTAACTACTCGGCCATCTACAGAAAGAATGCCAAACTGATCGGCAAACTGCGACCAGAAAACCAAATCAAGCTTCACAAGCAAAGGTGGCCCCCATTAAGGTATGACAATGTTTATGAACTCATTATATCATGTATATGAGATGTATATAACTTCAGTTTAAAGTGTTTTTCTATCTACAGTTGGAAAGGGGGGATATAGTAAAGGCAAACTGTGCAACAGCTAGTTTTGAAATAGATGTTTATGAAAGGAAAAAAAAAATAAAACTCTGGAAAATGTGAGATTACTGACTTCACCAGTAGTCTTACTAACAAAATTAATGTTATTTGTATCCACCAGATAGCATCCAGTGAATACTATGGATTACACATGAGTATGCCGCCGCTGCCACAGTGTGTAGAGATTTTCTCGTTACCCCTCTAGAGGCCAGGGTGTTATAGGTAGACTTCTCAAATTTTCAGGATATATTTATTACCATAAAATCTTGCATGAGAATATTTTTGGCCTCATTTTGAAAAACAAGATGGCCGCCATGGGCATTTTTCGACTTTCAGGATGGAGTTTTGTTGGCCCTCTAGAACAAAGGGTATTATAGGTAGAGATCTCAAATTCGTAGGATATGTTCATCATTACAAAATCTTGACTGAAAATATTTTGGACTCATTTTGAAAAACAAGATGGCCGCCATGGGCGTTTATTTTCAGTCATGAAAAGTGCTTATATCTCCCTTATTATTGGTCCAAGAGGTTTAGAATGTGAAACCAAACTATATAGGAAATCATGGGCTGCGAATCTTCTGATGTGGTCAGATTTGACCTTGGGCCCCTCCTTCAAGGTAAAAAGAGGATAGGCAAACTTAAAAGTGCTTATAACTCATTATTGGTCCTAGAGGTTCGCAATGTGAAACCAGCCTATAGGAATTCATGGGCTGTGAATCTTCTGATGTGGTCAGATTTGACCTTGGGCTCCTCCTTCAAGGTCAAACGAGGATAGCCAAACTTAAAAGTACTTACAACTTGCTTATTATTGAAAAACGCTGTTTATCTTCAAAACTATGTTGGTTGGCCTTTTCCAGTGGATACATCTTGCATCTGGCCACAGATGCGTCCTTGGTCTAGTTTTAATTCTATTTTCAAAAATTAGTCCCTGTATAATAAAAATGTCCAAGCATATAAAGAATGCTGCAAGATGAGACGTTCTGAGAATTACCATGTACGAGTATTTTAAGTAACACTTTGGCACACCCTGAAAAGTCAAGACTGAAAATATTAATGGTATCTCTTAACCGTTAACCTTTTGTGTATGCAACAATATACCCAATTTGTCAATAATAATGTTAAATATTTAAAGGGCATAATAACATATATTGTATATGTCCCAGGGTTTCTCATAGAGACATGAGTTTCATTCATAGAAATGTATTTGTGTACAGAATTCTGTAGAAGTATCTGAATGAGATATAGCACATTTAATGTCTTTCATATTGCATCATTTAATTTCTCAGCATCAGTAAGCAGGTAATAATAATCATAAAATAATTCAAGACTCATTGATTTGATAGAATTTCCATTAGATATTTGAACTGTTAACATGTTGAATAAACTTGCAAAAAAAGACAGTAGGCTGAAGTTTTTGTCATTGTCAACTATATATGCTGCTTTTTAGCCAACAGCCTTTAAGGGCTATGCAGGTATTGTTTTCACCCATGGCATCCGGATGGGCAGGCGGGCAGGAAAAGGCTTTTCCAGGCAGAACCTCGGAAACTGTAAGGTGTAAGCAGTTGATACTTGGCAGGGACATTGGTTGGGGATTTAGGTTTCCCACCTCGTGGTGTGACCTTGATTTGACCTTTGACCTTGCCAAAGCTTCCTTGAGTTTAAATATTCTGTCTGGCCTATATCTAAGAAACCGTAAGGTGTAGGAAGTTGATACTGACAATCATTTTTACCTTTGATCTTACTGTAGTGACCTTGACCTTTTAAATTTTGTCTGGGCTATATCTCAGAAACCATAAGGTGCAGGAAGTTATTATTTGATAGGGACATTGGTCAGGGGGTGTAGGTGTGCAGCATCATAGTGTGGCCTTGATTTGACCTTTAATCTTGCCGTAGTGACCTTGACCTTTAAAATTTTGTCTGGGTTATATCTCAGAAACCATAAGGTTTTGGAAGTTGATACTTGATAGGGACATTGTTTGGTTTGAGGCCTGTTCCATTTCTGCGAGTGTGGTTTACAATAGGTATATGATTGTAAACAATAAAAAATGCACAATCCAGGGATGTAGTTTACGATAGGTTTATGATGGTTAAGATGTATAAGATCTCATCCAGATAGCTTTATGATTAAGGCAGAGATTGTCACACATTTTCCTTCAAAAGATTATGATTGGTTAACAATATTTTTACGAGCCTTAAGACAGACTTAAGATTTCTATAAGATAAAAAAGATTGCTTTGCAACTGTCAGGATAGGTTTAGGATTGCTATAAGATAGAAAAGGTTGCTGTACAAGTGTAAGATAGGCATAAGATCGCTGAAAGATTAAAAAGAGTACAAATACGATTGGTTTACGATCATGTCAAAAATCTGATAAGAATTGAGACAGGTTTACAACAATTTCAAACAGTTTGAATTTCTCGTACCTATTGGGAAGTACCATTTTATCTGTATAAAATTCAGTTCCTGATTCCCAAATTTTCACGATTAGCAGCAAGGCTTACCATTTGTCACAGAAATGGAACAGTCCCAAAAGGAGGTGTAGGTATGCTAAATCACTGTGTGACTTTTAACCTTGGCTCTGCCAAAATGTGTTCACCTGCCATGTTTGAGACATATTTCTCTTATCACAAAGATATATGAATTGCTGTAACTTATTACATATTCTTAATTGTGCCTTTCAATTGATAGCTATACTTACTTAAGAAGTCTTACAGCTTCATATTTTTTAGTTTCCTGATTAATTCTGTCATCTTGCTATGTCCATACATATATTTTCTGTCTCTTTTATGTTATTTTCTCTACTTAAACATTATTTGGATCTTTATATAGTTGACACTGTTTCCTCTGAAAGTCTCATCTTTTTCTGTTTCACTTCTTTGTATATCTCATTGTCTCAAAAATTAATTCTCTGGGGTATGGGCATCTCTGATGCTATTTTTATGTTTAACACTGCAACGAGTCTGACAAGAAAAGCTTGAAACATTTAAAAAACCTGCTTGCAGGCTTCTCCAAGATACCAATTAACTAAATTTGTGTCAGTAGATGTAAAGACCTTGATGTTGAAAATCCAGAAATCCCAGTTTCTGTTCAGACAGACTATGAGATTGGAGCAGTAACCTAAAGTTGGACACATAAATATTAAAAGAAATTCTTTTATTTATGTGCAATCTATTTAATATTCAATAAAACAGTCTGAACAAACTTGTATTAAAGGTACTGAATAATGTAATATTTTGATGTAAATTTTGGTATGAAGGAATCCAGATACAAGTGGCAAGTGTATTTTAATAGACTATGATTGAAAGATATTCATTGGCAACAGTGAGGGATGCCACATTTTCCTGTGTGGCAAAAACATTAAGTTCTTTCAAAGTCCAGTAAGCAGGACCAAAGTCCACAATTGGTCCAGCAGAAGCTCCATTATCAGACACCCTATTATCCATCTATTGGATTTTATGAACTCGTTTCCACTCCCCCCAAATTTGCTTTATACTAAAACACTTCTTCTGTTTAATTAACCTTCCATTATCAGACTAAAATGTTACTCTCCCCTTCATGGTTTGATAATGGAGGTTTCACTGAATAATCAATGTGTTTCAGGAATATACAGTACATTGTGGATTCCTGGTCAGTTGAATTTTAAGGAATTTGCAAGGACAATGATGAAAGATAACAGGGAATATCAGTGTAAAAGACTGGCTTAGGCTCGTATATGTTGCTACTTTAATCAGAATGGTCCTTGTCAGAGTAATACGTACAAGTTTTTGACTGTATTCATTTAAAGACAAATGTAAAGACTGTAGCTATATATTTCTATTACATCAGTGTGTTGCATTAACTGAACCATTTTATGGTCTAGTGTATTGAGTAGACCACTTTCAGATGTACTTGAAGTGCATTGAAATACAATGTCATTTTATAATGTCAGCTATTAATACAAATAATAAATAATTCTTCATCAGTCTAAGATCCCATTTGGTGTGATGAGATTTTAAAATTAGTCAGTGCGTTTAAACTAGTTCAAGAACATAGACTGTAAAATATAAGAACTCATAGAAATCAATGTGCAATATTAAGAATACCATCATGGCCACATCATAACAGTTGACATAAAACAAACTTAAGGAACATTAAGAAATTTATCCATCAATAGGTATTTATACATCAGAGATATGTTTTGTAAGTGGCTGTCAAAGGGCACTTTACGGAGAAAACATTATTACTGAAGAGGTAATTGAAAAGCTTTTTCCAGGGACTGCAACACACTTACATTGTTAAACGTTTTACACAGTTTATTCTGCAGTAGCTAAACACAGTCTGTTATTTACAGTACATTAAATATCCAGTTTACATACCTCCTTGTGTGCCTGAATAAGACCTGTTATAATTAAGGAAACCATTTAGACTTTAATATTACTGATTATATACTGTGTGGGCCGCAATCTTTTTTTATATTATTTTGAGATATTTTACCGATTTTCTCTTTTATTTGACACAGTTTTGTGGAGGAAATAGATGTTGCATATCACTTATTGCTATTTAATCAATTTTGGTGATCATGTCCAAATATGTGGCATCCCCCGATTTCCATTAGTGTCAAATAATAAAGCACAGATCTCAAGTTTCTGAGTCCCTGCATCAGAGGAACATTTGAAATATACTTGTTTCCACTGTAAGCAAGTGGCATGTTGTGTTTGCCTCTAGATATAAACTATGGAGTATTTGAGATACTTGGAAGCCATTGTCTAGCCTTAATTGAATTATCACTAAAATCTCCCGTTATTTTCAGTTACCTGAAGGAAGTGGACTATTTTGAGAGGCGTCAGATTGATGAGCAACGAGAGCACCCCAAACACCTTACACTGCGCCGAAATAGTGATGACCAAGAGAGTGGTTGTCTTGGGTTTTGCAGCCGTAGAAACCGCAGGTTCAAAGATGTCACCAACCACACCGCCGCAGTGGCAACAATGTGACATTGTGCAAGGACCATCACTCTTATCGTTGAACAATATTGGAAAGATATGTGAAAGATTGTATTTAATAAGCAACAAAAGATGTAAAAAGAATGTAGAACAATGTTGAGTTTGTGTTGGGCTTCTCTTGTTTTTAAGAAACTGCAAGCTTAATAATATTACCAACCGCATCGATGCCATGACAACCATGTGAAATGACAAGGACCTGGCTGTGTCAATACATCAAGAAAATGGATCAGTAAAATAGAATGTTAGAAGTTGTGGTAAAAAACTGTACATAAAATTTAATAAATGGTTCTTAGAAGTTGTCTTAAGGAATCTACATAAAATTTAATAAATTGTTATTAGACATGCAGAGGGGATGTCTTTGCTTCTGTAACCAGAGTTACTGCATCTTTAACAGATACAGGATTTTTTTTTAAATTAAGATATTCCTTGTCACACTGTTTTCATGGTAACAACACAAAACTAAGAGAAACCTCGTAATGTTTGAACAAAATCACAAGTTTGATGTTTCTTGCAGAACTTAAGAAAATCAGTAGAATATTTGAAAAGAATGGAAGACACAAGTGATTGGTATCTGGGCTTTTATTTTTATAGAGCAAGATATATAAAAGTCAACATGACACTGCTGTTATGTCAGCACTGCAAGTGAAGAATGCCAGGACCCTTTTTGTTATCTGAATTTCAGGAAAATTCATTCATTGAAAATTGATTGTAGTTCATTACAACAACAAAGTGAAAATAAAGGATTTAATGTGAAGAATCTTGAAATCCAATAGTACCTCAATTTGTTTAACAGATTCACTACATAGCATGTGATGGTGTTAAAGACATTTGAAGAAATGTAACAAATATGCAGTACAGTTATGGAAAACTCCTGTTTATTGACAAAATGTGAGAAGACATGAAGCATGCAGTACAACAATGAAATCTACGGACACCAATAGGTTGTGTCACCAACTTTTGTACCAAGCTAATATTCTCTGAACCATTGTGCTTAAATATATTAGTTAACATTGAAACATGATAGCTGAACTTTGGTTTGGAACCATTTGCAATATTTTTAGCTAGATATTGTTATCCAGCCTTTTAACCTCTGAGTAGTGGATTTTATTATCTCATTTCTTCTCTCCAAGATTTCTATTTTCCACTTTTTTATTACTGAACAATCTATTCCACATCTTGACTCTTCTATTATCTGATGAAAATGTTTTTCTCTGCACGTGTTTGAATATTGAATATTTTACTGTGTTTCAGTCTACTGAGAGTATGCATACAGACTACATTATGCATTCTGTGAACTTTAACCTTTGGTTATTGTAAAGTGCCAATTTAGTTAATACTGTGCATTTAATATCTAGTCATTTTATCAAGCTAGGTGATTGGTTCTTTTCAAAGAAATGTATATATATAACTACTGTGCCCACCTGTATGTCAAAGTTTCTACCATAAGTATATTTCATCTGCACATATTTAATTTTTTTTTGAGGCAAAAAGGCATAGGGTATGTACACATGTATGCAGTTTCTGGTATATCCAATCCCTGATCTGCAATTTTGCCTGTTCAAATTTTGTATTTGCATGACAATTGTACAAAAAATAATAATTTATCTAATACGAAATATTCACTTAACCAAAGATTGAGTTTGTTGAAATATATGCACAACAGTAGTGGTTTTCCTATTGAAGTGAATCACTAAATAAAACAAAAGGAGTTAACCCCTCCCCCATGTATGTCATGTTTTGTACATGAACACAAAATTTGAAAGTTAATAGTATTCTATCATAATATAGAGACTTAACTAGATGTACAAGTAATAAATTGACCATTTCATGTACAATTTTTACTTTTTTAATACAATTCTTTTGGTCCTGGAGCAAACAATCATTGTTAGTCATGTGGAATCATGCATTGAAAATCACAGTCTGACACCCAAACATAAATAAGAAGGCAGGAAATAAATTACCAAAAAAGTGGCAGATCAGATTTCTTCAGCTACAGACGTGTGTACATAGATTTAATGTCTATTTACAGTTGAGCTAAGTTGACTATTTAACAAACTTTATAAATTATAACTGACTACTTTATAAATACTGTAATATTTGTGGCAATCATCAGGTGCCTTGTATTAGGTGTTGGTTATTGATTTTTTTTTGTCAAAGGCCTTCAAGAAGATAATATCAATTATGTACCAGTAGTAGTATCTATCTTTATTTTGAAATCTTCTATTCAAAGGAAAAGATCAATAAAATTATATTTTTGCAGAAGAAGAAAGAGTTTATCATGATATCAACATACGTGAGATTAAATAATGGAAAACAACACTTAATCTATAAAAACAATTGTAGACTTTCATTGGTCATTACAGTCAAACTATTAATAACATATCAGAGTTTTTAGTGTTCAAGTGTCACCTCTTGTCTTTTGCAAATGCATACCATAAAGGATTATCATGCGTGGAATTATCAGTGGCCAATGCTTTGCTAATTTTGAAATAAATATGATGTATATCAAGCTCTAACTGTTCAGTTTCTATATCTAATATTAGGATCAGTCAGACTTTAATATGTTTTGGGTCCTCTTTTCCGGTTTTTGAATTTACCATCCGACCACCCAGATAACAGAGTCCCAAGCATAATGTTATCTTTTCAGCCATAAAGGTATAAGCACTATCATGGTGATCATATGCAGTCATCAGTCATAAGGCAATTATGACTTAATTTTAGGGTATTTAGGGTATTACAATCTGTCTTCTATAGACTTCTGAAATATAAAATGACTCATTAACTTCCTGTATGATGTTACATATATTTATAAATGTAAGGACAATAGTTTTTTGAATCATGATTCACAATTGTCTTGTTTATTCAGAGGAGTACAAGAAAATTGTTGACAAGTTATGTCACAAATTTGGGAAAGAACATTTTGAAAATTGGCACATATTCGGAAACAACAAATAAACACTGATCCTATTTGCTCAATATTCCTCTCATTGTGGAGTCATCATATTTAATCTGTGTTTTTTTTTTCATTTCAACATGAGACAAAATACAATCTATTTAGTATTTAGTCTGTTAAAATTTAAGGTAATAAGCATTAATTATTTTGTGATTGTCAGCTGACAGTTGGTCAGTGATCTGTGTAACTGTCTTCATGGTATGGTGCACTGGATAATTGTTCCTTGTTACCTTGGTGTTTTAACAAAGAAACTTACATACTTACAGACCAAAACACGAGCTCTTTGATTAATGCTTAGTTGATTTGCACTGAAATCAAAATTTCATTACAAAACATATTGAAATATTCGGGTGGGATTTTTCAGAAGAAATTGCTGTAAAATAGGTTGACTCAAAAGTTCTTCTTGTACAAGACATAAGTCAGAAGTTTATATATTACCCCCACAGCACTATATTGCAAGAAAGATGTATTTTTCTGGAAAAATATGCAAAAACAGAATGCTAATACATGTGTAATATTACATCACAACTGTTTCATGTATATCCTTCTGTAACACTTCCTGTGAGTAAAATAAATTTAACCCTTTAAGCATTTACATAATTAATGGTCCTTGGTCAATCAGTTTCACCTGCACTGAAGTTTAATGCTGAGAGAAAAATAGACATCCTAACTCAAAGTGCAAAAGAAATGCTGTACGTTTGAAGGATGGTTTTGTGTATTTTGAATCAGACACAAACAATAGTGATTTGTCTGTAGTAAGGGAAAGATATTGTGATATACAGGTTATATTGTGTCAGTTTGTATTAGTATGCACGGACAATTGGCTGGTGCACAACTGGCTGGTAGACAATTGGCCGGTGGACATTTAGCCGGTGACTTTTTTAAGGGGTAGGACAATTGGCCAGTGAATTTTTCGATGTTGTTTTAATATTGTGCCAAATTGTATTAAATGTAATGTTCGTAAAAGAACCAAAAGCCCTTTGATTCCTACTTAAAATTTAACTTGTGAGCAAAGGTACTCAGACAGTGCTTATGATGTTGTAATGTTTTGACCTATTGCTATATTATGTTTTGTGTCAAAAAAAGTGTCAGTATACATCCCAGTTAATGACAGTGCTTATGATGTTGTAATGTTTTGTATTGCTATATAATGTTTTGTTTCAATAAATTTGAGAAAAAAAAAGTTTCCTTGGGGGCGGGGGAGTTCATTTCATTTGGCACAATATTAAAACAACATCTAAAAAGTCACCCTCCAATTGTCCTACCCCTCAAAAAAGTCACCAGCCAACTGTCCGCTGGCCAATTGTCCCGGATTCGTTCTCGTGACCAAGTGGTGAACATGTGAGGCTGAAAGCGAAAAGCAAAATCACTACTCAAATATTTGGTCATGATATTTCAATTATTTGGTAAATATTTGGGCATCCATTTATCAGTTTATGTATGTAAATATGATATTTATTTTATTTCATCATCCACAAGAATGTGAACTCAACTTCAAAGCCGCCTGCAAATACCAATTTTATTCTAAAAATGAAAAGTTTGGAAAGTTGCTACCGTCTAAAAGTTGAAAAAATCTAATGTTTTGTTTTGTAATTTAAAAACTTGAATACTTCTTTGTAATATGAATCAGACAATGAAGTAAAATTTACTAAAATATTTGTTTTCAAATAATATTCAATTATTTAACTGCTGGCAAACATATAATGGAAATCTGGTTTTTTTGGCCTTATTTAGAAATTTTGGCATTTATTTACAATGGTCACACTTTTCCTTACAGAAATATCTGTACGTATGTGTTTTCTGCTTTATAACCCTATGGTTTTACATCCCTAAGGCTCCAAAAACAGACCCTCCTGTCTGTGTAGTAGACATTGAAAAATGAGTCGCCACCAAATACCCATCCTACCCCACCTCACCCCTCCACCATGTATATTTGAGTGCAGCGTATGAAGGCTTGTCGGAGGTTTTTCAAACATTAAAAATACTGCTCCAGAATGTGAAACGTCTTGAGTTGTGTCAAATGCTGATGAAGAAATCACACCTAAATGCAAATTTCAGTGAAGACATCACACCCAAATACGAGGCAGGTCTAACAGGTGAAAGTAAACAAGCTGATTTAGTAGGAACTCTTGACTCCAGTGTGAACTGGTATGATCACTTGATTCTTCCCTTTGTTTTTGTACATCCGGCTCATGGGAACATGTGAAATCTACTGGCTGCCTGTTCTCATGTGTGTTTAGCAGTTGAAAAAGATGTAAAACCCTCATATTAACTTTTTAGTATCTCTGTTATAACAACAAGGAACTAAGTCAAGTATGCTCTTTGTGTGATGTGTAAATAACAAAAGCTTATAAAATAACATTGTTTAGCTATAGGCAGAAATGACAAGATGTAAGGTTTTCACAAATCAGGAATACTTTCACAAAATATACAAATACTAGATTTTCTTGTCAGAAATTTTGTGGCTTATAATTTACCTGTTTGCAAAAGGCTTTTATATTTCAATGGCATGACATTGTATTCATCTGGTGATTAAAGTATATGTAATGTTATAAAATGCCCATTGAACATCAAGAATATCATGAATGTAATAAGATAACCAGAGAAGATACTTGTAGAAAATTCAAAATTCTGTGGCTTGAATATTTTAGCTGAAAGGTGATAGTAATGCTTACACAATCATTTCATAATCCAGGTCCAATATTTTGTTGGCCAGTATTAGTGCTGGGACGATGTTTGCAAACTTCGGTATTATCGCTCGCTGGCTCATTGCCGATCAATGATTGGTAAAATTTAAGTACAACTGATGTTTGCTAAACTGTCTTCTTTGTAGCCCTTTGGCCACAATAAAACACTAACTAGAACAATATTTTGTAAAAATCTGAAATATTAATCAGTGAAAATCATAAAACTAGTCGTGAATGCAATAAAAATAACGTAACAAGAAACACCTTGGGGTTTTCCCACTGTTGTCAAGGTAATCACAAAATCAGCCAATCACAAACGAGGATACATGCAAGCATGGTCTGTTAGTGAGGGAGACGTCTGTGAATGGCTTTTAGGATATATTTTGGTTATATTTGTAGTAATTTGTGTGTATTTTACTTGTTAGCATTTAATATTTGATTTTTTCTGTCTGGTTTACACTTTCGACTCCATGATCGGAAATGTTCGAAGTTTGTTCACAAATTTCCGATACGAACATCGACAGTTAAAATCATGGCGATCTCCCAGCACTAGCCAGTATACAGCTACAAAATTACATCAAGGTGAACAAAAACCAGACATTACAAAGAAACTTTTTAATCAAGACATACTAGTATGTCGTGACTTTGACCAAGGTCTCTGTAAAACTGTACATGTAGGTTAGATTTTGTGTGTTAACATTGGCAGTCTTCATATGTAGTTTATGTATTTTTCAACAAATATTTTTATTTAATTATTCTAAATGGCTTAAATGTAACTTGAGAAGTACAGTAATTGTAGTTCTGGTAGTTGTGTAATTAACTTTATCTATGACCATATATGTATATTTATTAATGAAAATGCAATTTTCTACTTTAATTATCTTGTCAGGGTTCAGACACTGTCCAGTATTTCCAAGTTATCCCTAGCAGCAATATTTACATTAGTCCAAAGCCTCAGATGGTGTAGCTCTTTAAGTCTGTACCATGAAACAATAGCAATCAAATTGTATGATCTAGTCAATTGAAATATGGCCATTATAGATGTAGTACTTAGTGGTTGGGAGACAGTTTGTGCCCACCTAAAACGTCTGCATATTTATACACACAGGAAAATAGACAAGGAATGTATGTGAAGTGGTACTTTCAAGTTTGTTTGTCAATGGTGAAACTTAGAGCTACTTGTTCTTAAGTCATATTTCTAATGTCTAGTTTTAAAGCAAAATTAAAGTATAACTTGTATATATTAGTGTTTGTAATGCCCTTGTTCCACCAAAGGATTAAGCCCCGATCCTGTCGGCGACCCTTAATCGTGGGTAGTCTTGGAAAAAATGGAAAAAAAATTGACCAATGGGGTGGAAGACAGAATCGGTATGAAGGTCTGGGATTAACTACAGATCGGCCTCAGGACGCCCCAGGAGGCCCCAGACAGTCCCTAACTGGTCTGGGACTAAGAACCGACTAAGCCATTTTTGTGGTCGGTTTGAACCACGATCCTGTCGTAGACAAACCGACTGGGTCCCAGGACGCCTCAGGCCTCCTGGGACTAAGAGCCGACTAACCCAGGATTAAGTCCCGACCCCACAAGGTGTCCTGAGGCGTCCCCAGGCGTCCCCAGACCGAGATAGCCGATTTTTGTTTTGCAATGGGACTAAGGGTCGCAGGAGGCCTGGGACTAAGAATAGAGGGTCTGGGACTAAGGGTCGCAGGCGGCCTGGGACCACATAGGACTGTGTAAATTTGATCTGAGGAGGCCTGAGGACGCCTGGGACTGGACATTTTGTTTATGGCGGGAAAAAATAATCGGTTGGGGTCGTGTGAAATATCAAACATGTTTGATTTCTCACACGGCCCCAACCGACCCTTACAGAAGGTCTGGGACTAAGCAAATATTTCAAACCGACCCTCAAAAACCCTTAATCGGGAGCCTTAGTCGTGTGGTGGAACACCCACATTAGGTTTAATTTTGATGCACAATGAAAGTATAAATTGTATATTTCATTGCCAATTTGACTCAGAGAGAAAGAGGGTTAAGATTGGTATATATAACTTTAATTTTACAATATAAATCACTTCATTGGTGTGAACTGTGGTTGCCACCACTACAGTATCGCGCAAAAATTACTTCTTATAAAAACCAGCTTTAATTATATCCACAACACCAAAACAGGCCCGAGAACTATATGCGGCTTTCAGGCAATCCTCCTCAATCCATATATAGAAATCTGCCTCAAAGCTCTGAATTCTGATACACCTCTCTGAAACATCTATATTCTATTTGTCACTGATGTCTACAGTTAATACACTTTATGTATTTTTAATGCATACTCAATAATTTGAACTTTACAGGAATGCAAATGTCAGTATTTAGCACCTAAATTTTATACATGCTTTATTTTATTTAGTAGTAAATAGCTTGTGAACAAATAGAAGCAATGTGGTAGAATTTTCAAGTACACTGTAGCAGTTTCACAACTAAATTTCATAACAGTCGCAATGCAAACTAGTTTATACCAATCTGAGATGCCCATTTAATCTTAAAAGGAAATTATTGCTTTAACTACTTTGATGTGATATAAAATATGTAATATTGAAACTTCTTCTAATATGTTGGTTGTCCAAAGTCTGCAGCTAGGTATATCATGTGTACCATGTGATTCAACACTAATCACTCTTGTATTCATGAATACATATAGATTCTCTTCAGTATAATTGAATAGAAATAACTTTGTAATATAACATTTAAGTGCGCAGGGACATATAATCAGGTATCATTTTTCTGGTAAAAAAAAGCTGTTATTCCATTCTTTAAATATCAGAGTAGGTCATATGATGTCAAGAGTGCTAGTACATTAATGCCTCAGCTCAGTGGTCAAAAGTTATAATACAGAATTTGTGCGAAAGTTAAATGTCACATGGCAGTGGACACAATTGATGCAACTATAATCATTGTTGAAATCAATTACAAACACCACTAGCCATTAACTACAGTCATTAGTAGAGTGATTACACCATATTTCTTTATCGTAGGTCAGCATGAAACAGGATTTTTCTACAATGAATTTATCACTTATTTCCTTCACATAGTCTGTGGAGGTACAGGTAGTTTTAGATTTGTTTACATAGGCTAATTTTGTGCATGATCATAGTAAGAGTTTGAATTATGCTTTTACAACACATGTTAATCACATTATTCTATGTAATTGGCTGTGCCATTGGTAGCTTTGTATCAGATTATTTGCTGAGCACAAATTGTTAGTTAGGCAGTGTTTCTTTGTGTGGTTTATTCTGTTAAATCTATGTATTGTGTGGTTTAGTCTGTTAAATCTATGTATATGTAAAGATGACTGAAGTGTTGATTTTGTTGTGGAGGAGCATCCTTAGTGGCATTAATCCGGCCCGAGTATTGATTTTCCAGCGTGCCATTGGAGAACACGTGTCGATTTGAATTTTAAAAAAATATCTAATCTAATTTAAACTTTAATCAATATATTTTCAGCCAGTATTTGTGTGAAACCCATGTGATACTTCTTAAATTTACCATAGCTTGTTATTAATACATCACTGAATATTTCAACAAGAAGTTATCTAATTTCACTGAATCATTTGTTTTTGTCACAGCAATGTAGCCAATTTATTGGGATATAATTTTTTTTCTCTTATAATTTTGACTGTATATGAAAAATTAAAGTTTCTCAAATGACATTTACAAGAATAATTTATACCCTCTAATATACTTAACACTGGTCACAAGGAGGCAGATGTCAACTGAAAAAAGTTTATTGTCCCCACAGTTTTACAAAGTCCTCATATTTAGTTATCATATGTAATTGTCACATATTTTTGAGTAAACTAGTGTAATACATTTTTTGTGTAAACAAGTTTCACATCAATGTATTAATGTTATTATATCCCCAGACGAAAGTCGGGGATATATTGGATTCAGGTCCGTCGCGCCGCCGCCGCCGCCGCCGCCGTAGAAATTTCCTTGTGGACGCGATAACTCAAAAACAAATTAATATTTTTTTTTCAAAATTGGTACACATGTTAAGGGTGCCCAAAGGAAGATCCCTATTTTAAGGTGACCTTAAACTCCCAGTAAAAAAGAACTTATGGCCACCTTAAGGTCAGAAATTGCACTTTTGGCCACTTAGAGCCCTGTAGGTCACAAACTATGATGCTCAGCTGGCTGAAATTTTACCTGACAACACATTAATATGTTCTTAGTACATGTGCCGAAAATCACGACTTTAAGTTGAGGAGAAAATTGTCTTTGAGGCCCATAAATACCCCCACTTAGGGATTTTTTGCTATACTTTACACATATTTTGCCCTATAATTTGGAAGTGATAATTCTGATGAGTCTCAAACTGCGCTAGGTATAACTTTGATATGTAATCCTTGTCTGTAGAAAATTTTAGGGCTGTAGGTTTACCCAAAGGGGTCGACTTAAGGTCTCAAAAGTGCCCACAGAGACCCAATTTATGCACTTTTTGCCACTTTCAAGCACTGTAGCTTTAAAACTATGTCTCTCATCTAAGTTAAATATCATCTGGGAATATATCTATGTGTTTTCTTATATGTGCCCCAACATTTAGGCCTTTAATAGACAGTTAACCTGTGTATCAGGACCATAAACACCCACCCGAGTGACCCTTATAAGACATTTTTCACATCTTTTTCCCTGTAACTTGGAAATGGTAAGTCTGAGAAGTTTCAAACTGTATTAGATATATATTCTGTGTGTAATCTTAGTATGTAACAGATTTTAAGTCTGAAGCTTTAATTTTGAAGGTCAAATTGAGGTCTCTAAAAGGCTCCCAAAGACCCAATATTTGGACTTTTTGCTACTTTTAAGCCCTGTGACTGTCAAACTATGTGACTGATAGAGCTCAAATCCTATCTGGGAAGATATTAGTATGTTATTTATATATGTGCCAAAAATTAAGGCTTTAAGAAGACATTTAACCTGTGTATGAGGACCATAAATCCCCACCCGAGTGACCATTTTTAGACATTTTTCACATATTTTGCCCTGTAACTTGGAAATGGTAAGTCTAAGAAGTTTCAAACTGTATTAGATGCATATTCTATGTGTAATCTTAGTATGTGACAAATTTTAAGTCTGAAGCTTTAATTTGAAGGCCACATTTAGGTCTCTAGAAGGCCCCATAAAGACCCAGTATTTGGACTTTTTGCCAATTTTAAGGCCTTTGACTGTTAAACTATGTGACTGATAGAGCTGAAATCTCATCTGGGAATACATTATTATGTTCTTTTTACATGTGCCAAAAATCAAGGCTTCAAGTAGACATTTAACCTGTGTATGAGGACCTTAAACACCCACCTGAGTGACCCTTTTAAGACATTTTTCACATATTTTGCTCTGTAACTTGGAAATGGTAAGTCTGAGAAGTTTCAAACTTTATTAGATACATATTCTATGTGTAATCTTAGTATGTAACAAATTTTAAGTCTGAAGCTTTAATTTGAAAGCCACATCGAGATCTCTAAAAGGCCCACAGAGACCCAATATTTGGACTTTTTGCCACCTTTAAGCCCTGTGACTGTTAAACTATGTGATTGATGGAGCTGAAATCCCATCTGGGAATGCATTATTATGTCCTTTTTACATATGGCGAAAATCAAGGTTTTTAGTAGACATTTAACCTGTGTATGAGGGCCATAGACACTCGCCCAAGTGCCTTTTTGGACATTTTTTCCGTATTTTGCCCTGTTATTTGGAAATGCTTAGTGTGACAAGTCTTAAACTGTATTATATATAATTTTTGTTTGTTATGTATGTCCCCCAAAAAGTTTCAGATCTGTAGTTTAATTGCTAAGGTCTCTTTAACAATTGTAAAATGCCCACAGAAACCCAATTTATGGACATTATGCCACTTTAAAGCCCAGTAACTGTCAAACTATGTGGGTTATAGAGCTGAAATCTTTGAATTTTTAAAAGGAAATGCCTGTCTACAAAAACAAAAATTTTGAATATTAATAATGTTATGGCTATCTTAGTCTTTTAAGAACTTATTTTTGTGTGTTATACCTCTGCTTGCTGAGTTTTTAACTTTTTAAAATGAAACTGGTTAAACGCCGGTTAAACATATTCAAGTAGACAAAATGGACACTTTAAGTGAGCTTTAAGTCCCAATATTAATGAAATTATATCCGTATGTAGTAAAACTAGGGGATTTTTAACCCTCAACTAGCCCAGTTTTATTCAACTTGCCTCAGTTAATTTTGACACAGCTCCTACAGTTATGAACTCATTTCAGTTGATAATCACATACTTAAAATTCTCAATTCTTTTTGTATTTGAGTACCCCTTTTATATAGATTGTTTGTTTACCATTTTTGCTGTAGCACTCCATCTCTTTGAGAGAACATGTAAACTGTGTAAAAAAGATGTAGAAGATGAGATACATTTTGTTTGTGTTTGTCCAGCTTTAGAGCTGATTCGTATGAAATATTTCAAAATTTTAAATATAGATAAATCTGAATTATTAATAGATCAATTATCAAGGGTATTAACTCATATCAATGTCAATATGGTTATTAATTTTATTTTTGATTTGTGGCAAGAAAGAAAAAGTAAATTATATTGTTAATTTTTATGTATTGAATTGCTGTCTTTATTTACTGTATCTTACCTCAAAATATGTTTGCTCTGTTTGTTATTAACTCTCTATTTAAAGTGACTTATAAGCCCATATAGGGCTGGGTATTACTTCAATAGTTTTTGTATAATCCTTGTCAACATAATACATGTCACTATAATAAACTAATAAACTAAACTAAGTCCCAACCCACATCCCCCACCCGGATTCCCCCCACCCACCTCTGCTTGCTGAGTTTTTCACTTTTTAAAATGAAACTGGTGAAACATATTGAAGTAGACAAAATGGACACTTTAAGTGAGCTTTAAGTCCCAATATTAATGAAATTATATCCTTATGTAGTAAAACTAGGGGATTTTTAACCCTCAACTAGCCCAGTTTTATTCAACTTGCCTCAGTTAATTTTGGCACAGCTCCTACAGTTATGAACTCATTTCAGTTGATAATCACATACTTAAAATTCTCAATTCTTTTTGTATTTGAGTACCCCTTTTATATAGATTGTTTGTTTACCATTTATGCTCAACCCACATCCCCCACCCGGATTCCCCCCACCCACCTCTGGGACCTCCAGCTATATTGAGTGACACTAAATAAACAAAGGTATTTAATGATATCAGATGAGAAACAAAGAACTCAATGGGGTTGCAGATCTTGTGTAATAGTGAGAGAGGTGTGGAGAAGGGGAGAGGGGTGGGGGTGGGAGGTGGTGGGCTTCATTACATATAACACAAAGGGGAGTCAGAACTGAGATTGTGTCACATATTTAGGTTGCATATATATGGACCACATATATAGGTATAGAGGAAATGAATAACTGAAAACAATTTGCAAATTCTAAAAATAATATAATAAAATAATAATATAAATAATTTTTTTTTAAATAATATTTTATTTGTGAACAAATATAGAAACAGATATGCGCTTTTGGGATTATGAATTTTAGAATGGACATTGAATCATCAATCATTTAAATACTTTGAAGGAAGATTGAAAAGTATGATGAGTTGAGTTAAAAATAATATTTTATTTGTCAACAAATATAGAAACAGATATGCTCTTTTGGGATTATTATTTTAGAATGGACATTCAATCATCAATCATTTAAATACTTTGAAAATAGGTTTAGAGTTATCATTGCAGGAAGATTGAAAATATAATTTGAGTTATGTATTCGGCGTCTGGGGATACACCATCTTCCTTGGAAGATATAAACAGAGTAGATTGATGTGCTGAAGTTCATATAATAATGGGTAATTATGTTTTTAAAAATTCCCGATCAAAACCTGTGGCGTGAGTGATGACCTGTCTGGGGATATGTTGGCGCCGAGTTGGCCCAATCTAGTTAACTGTGAATTGACCCCAGTGAAGAATTGTCTGAAAGTCACATGTCCAAACATCTTGCATGTCGGATTGCAAATAGTAAGGCAGGTCTCATGAGTACAAATACTTGCAATAAAGCAGAAAGTTTAGATCATCTCAAATAACGATAAGTTTCAGTGTAAAGGGTAACCTGTAGGTACCCCCAAACTCAAGTTCCTTCAAACCCCCACTTTTGATTGTAGAGTTCACAAATCAATTAAACACTTTTCTAATTCCTTCAGTCACTATGCCCCTGCCCTTTGCAACTCTTTCCCTCTCCATGTAAGAAATAGTCCCTCTGTTGCATCTTTTAGCAAGCACCTCAAAACTCACCTCTTCAGCTCTAGCTTCCCAACTTAGTCTTCCTTCCCTGCCGGTCACACCCACAATCCTGGATTACCGACCTTGAACGCCCCTCGACTTCCATAGATAATGATTTTGTTTAATTGGCGCAAGGAGGTCGTCATTGTGGGGAAGATATTGCGCTTGCAAAGCAGTAGATTACATTAGATCAGGTGGTTTAGCAAGTTTGGTATCGAATAACAGGCTGTCACCTCTGTGTGGTTTCTCTCTACTACAAGTGACAATAACCAATAACCTGCCACAATATGACCCAGGCTATTAAACCAGATGTAAAACCCCAACTTTGACTTTGACAGATCCAGTTGACTCTAGCTACTAAGTAGAAATTCCTCTAAGTAGAAGTTAATACTGAAATTTACTAAAATTTTCCACTGAAATTTACCATGTTGGCTGGAATTCCTGGTTAAATACAAATACTGTTCTGAACCCTCGAGGTTAGACTTAACTAGATCTGATTGTAATTCTGTGTCATATAGACTTCTTTAAAAGGGTTTCAAACTGTGCATGTAGAGACTCTACTGATCCAGAGCCCATCAGTAAAACTGTATTGTCACATGACTCATCTCTGTTGTTATCCCTGCCCACTTTCTAGGGGTGGGGGTATTGTAATCAGTCTTGTCTGTCTGCCAGTCTGTGTGCATAACTTGAAAACTATAAATTGGACCTTGGTCAGATTTTTACACAAAGTGGGGTCTAAGTAGTGGGTACATTGTTTATGGATATTGGCAATAGTTATTATTTAGGAACAGGGTTGCCAACATCGATGGCTAAAGATCTATATCAATATCGCCATTTTAAGTAAAACTGTAAACTTACACTGTAAATATTTGAAATAAAGCCTAAGTCTGAGGAAATTGTAGACTTTCATCTCACATTTTTGTAGCTTTCAATACGTTTTTGATGACAACTGTTTTGGTGTATTTCACTTCCTGTTAAGCGGTTTGGGATATAACAAAACATTTTTGGTATCCCAGATTTGGTCTATTTGGTAAACAGACAACCCCCCCCCCCCCCCCCATATCGGCCGATATTGAAATATTATTACATTCAATATCAATATCCACACAAACGATGTACCCACTAGGTCTACCTGTGACTCAGTCTTCTTCATAGATGATCTGCATCCTAATCTGGATCACAGATCAAGAATATATTTTTGTGATTTTTTCAGCACTGTCCATGGGCATAGTTGTGTGCAGTGTCAGACACTGCTTAATATGGGTTATGATCCACTTCATGGCAACAACATCCCATTAAATGTTGAGAAATAAAAAGTTAATGTTCTTGTATATATGTAATATTGTATTACCAATCTACTGCTTATAAAAGGTGAATTAAACAAAGAGGATATCGTATTTTTGCTTGAATAAAATTATATATACGTCGTTTCAACCTTTTAATTCATTTGAATATCTAATTCCACTTTATAACTTTACAAAGCTTTTCGTCATTTCACAGAGTACATATATTATAATACTTTATTATATCCCCAGACGAAAGTCTGCCGCCGCCGCCGCCGTAGAAATTTCCTTGTGGACGCGATAACTCAAAAACAAATTAATATTTTTTTTTCAAACTTGGTACACATGTTAAGGGTGCCCAAAGGAAGATCCCTATTTTAAGGTGACCTTAAACTCCCAGTAAAAAAGAACTTATGGCCACCTTAAGGTCAGAAATTGGACTTTTGGCCACTTAGAGCCCTGTAGGTCACAAACTATGATGCTCAGCTGGCTGAAATTTTACCTGACAACACATTAATATGTTCTTAGTACATGTGCCGAAAATCACGACTTTAAGTTGAGGAGAAAATTGTGTTTGAGGCTCATAAATACCCCCACTTAGGGATTTTTTGCTATACTTTTCACATATTTTGCCCTATAATTTGGAAGTGGTAATTCTGATGAGTCTCAAACTGCGCTAGGTATAACTTTGATATGTAATCCTTGTCTGTAGAAAATTTTAGGGCTGTAGGTTTACCCAAAGGGGTCGACTTAAGGTCTCAAAAGTGCCCACAGAGACCCAATTTATGCACTTTTTGCCACTTTCAAGCACTGTAGCTTTCAAACTATGTCTCTCATCTAAGTTAAATATCATCTGGGAATATATCTATGTGTTTTCTTATATGTGCCCCAACATTTAGGCCTTTAATAGACAGTTAACCTGTGTATCAGGACCATAAACACCCACCCGAGTGACCCTTATAAGACATTTTTCACATCTTTTTCCCTGTAACTTGGAAATGGTAAGTCTGAGAAGTTTCAAACTGTATTAGATATATATTCTGTGTGTAATCTTAGTATGTAACAGATTTTAAGTCTGAAGCTTTAATTTTGAAGGTCAAATTGAGGTCTCTAAAAGGCTCCCAAAGACCCAATATTTGGACTTTTTGCTACTTTTAAGCCCTGTGACTGTTAAACTATGTGACTGATAGAGCTCAAATCCTATCTGGGAAGATATTAGTATGTTATTTTTATATGTGCCAAAAATTAAGGCTTTAAGAAGACATTTAACCTGTGTATGAGGACCATAAATCCCCACCCGAGTGACCATTTTTAGACATTTTTCACATATTTTTCCCTGTAACTTGGAAATGGTAAGTCTAAGAAGTTTCAAACTGTATTAGATGCATATTCTATGTGTAATCTTAGTATGTGACAAATTTTAAGTCTGAAGCTTTAATTTGAAGGCCACATTTAGGTCTCTAGAAGGCCCCATAAAGACCCAGTAGTTGGACTTTTTGCCAATTTTAAGGCCTGTGACTGTTAAACTATGTGACTGATAGAGCTGAAATCTCATCTGGAAATACATTATTATGTTCTTTTTACATGTGCCAAAAATCAAGGCTTCAAGTAGACATTTAACCTGTGTATGAGGACCTTAAACACCCACCTGAGTGACCCTTTTAAGACATTTTTCACATATTTTGCTCTGTAACTTGGAAATGGTAAGTCTCAGAAGTTTCAAACTTTATTAGATACATATTCTATGTGTAATCTTAGTATGTAACAAATTTTAAGTCTGAAGCTTTAATTTGAAAGCCACATCGAGATCTCTAAAAGGCCCACAGAGACCCAATATTTGGACTTTTTACCACCTTTAAGCCCTGTGACTGTTAAACTATGTGATTGATGGAGCTGAAATCCCATCTGGGAATACATTATTATGTCCTTTTTACATGTGCCGAAAATCAAGGTTTTTAGTAGACATTTAACCTGTGTATGAGGGCCATAGACACTCGCCCAAGTGCCTTTTTTGACATTTTTTCCGTATTTTGCCCTGTTATTTGGAAATGCTTAGTGTCACAAGTCTTAAACTGTATTATATATAATTTTTGTTTGTTATGTATGTCCCCCAAAAAGTTTCAGATCTGTAGTTTAATTGCTAAGGTCTCTTTAACAATTGTAAAATGCCCACAGAAACCCAATTTATGGACATTATGCCACTTTAAAGCCCAGTAACTGTCAAACTATGTGGGTTATAGAGCTGAAATCTTTGAATTTTTCAAAGGAAATGCCTGTCTATTTAAATTTTGATTATTAATAATGTTATGGCTATCTTAGTCTTTTAAGAACTTATTTTTGTGTGTTATACCTCTGCTTGCTGAGTTTTTAACTTTTTAAAATGAAACTGGTTAAACATATTCAAGTAGACAAAATGGACACTTTAAGTGAGCTTTAAGTCCCAATATTAATGAAATTATATCCTTATGTAGTAAAACTAGGGGATTTTTAACCCTCAACTAGCCCAGTTTTATTCAGCTTGCCTCAGTTAATTTTGACACAGCTCCTACAGTTATGAACTCATTTCAGTTGATAATCACATACTTAAAATTCTCAATTCTTTTTGTATTTGAGTACCCCTTTTATATAGATTGTTTGTTTACCATTTATCCCCACCTCTGGGACCTCCAGCTATATTGAGTGACACTAAATAAACAAAGGTATTTAATGATATCAGATGAGAAACAAAGAACTCAATGGGGTTGCAGATCTTGTGTAATAGTGAGAGAGGTGTGGAGAAGGGGAGAGGGGTGGGGGTGGGAGGTAGTGGGCTTCATTACATATAACACAAAGGGGAGTCAGAACTGAGATTGTGTCACATATTTAGGTTGCATATATATGGACCACATATATAGGTATAGAGGAAATGAATAACTGAAAACAATTTGCAAATTGTAAAAATAATATAATAAAATAATAATATAAATAATTTGTTTTTAAAGAATATTTTATTTGTGAACAAATATAGAAACAGGTATGCGCTTTTGGGATTATGAATTTTAGAATGGACATTGAATCATCAATCATTTAAATACTTTGAAGGAAGATTGAAAAGTATGATGAGTTGAGTTAAAATAATATTTTATTTGTCAACAAATATAGAAACAGATATGCTCTTTTGGGATTATTATTTTAGAATGGACATTCAATCATCAATCATTTAAATACTTTGAAAATAGGTTTAGAGTTATCATTGCAGGAAGATTGAAAATATAATTTGAGTTACGTATTCGGCGTCTGGGGATACACCATCTTCCTTGGGAAGATATAAACAGAGTAGATTGATGTGCTGAAGTTCATATAATAATGGGTAATTATGTTTTAAAAAATTCCCGATCAAAACCTGTGGCGTGAGGGATGACCTGTCTGGGGATATGTTGGCGCCGAGTTGGCCCAATCTAGTTTACCACTTCATATTAAGAATTTTCACCATTTAGCTGATCATGAATATTTGTTTAACCCTTTCCTATAAATGCTTTGGATTATAATCAGTTTCACACATACAGGATACAGCTACCAAAACATTAGGGCTCTGACAGCATACTCGGGTACTGAAAAACTAAATTCAACTAGTGAATGAAATGCAAGTAAAACTGTTTATTTAAAAAAAAACATGGATGAAAAGATATTTTTACTTTGATTTGTCCACATTACTTTCTCTGCCCATATGAATTTCTTTATTTTTCGAGATTTGCACTTTACTTTTGATAAATTTGTTTTGATAAATTTGTTCAGATCAAGCCCTATGTTAGTTTTACTGGTACATTCAGTTGGTTAATACCAAAACATGAGTACCCCATTTAAGGTCTAATGATGTTCATATTCACGCACATAAGCAAAAACGAATATTGTCACCAAAGAAGAAATTAAGTTCTGTAAAATTAGTTCTTATTTTGATGTTTGTAGGACCTTCATGAAATTTGATGTATCAAAAATATGAAAAACACTTGGTCAATGGCAAAAATATCAGATTCCAATCAAATTTACAAAAATAGCATCCGAGATGCCTGTACGCCACAGCCTGGGAAAATAGTTTTCAACAACCTGAGATACATAAGTAGTGAAACAGTACAAAGATCGGGATACTTTCAGTGCAGTGTCAGTTATATAAAGGTTCAAATTATGTTTATATACAGAAATTAACATCTCAGAGAAAGAAAATGTATTTGAAAAGGTCAAATCAAATTCACACCATGATGCTGTACACCTACACCTTACGGTTTCAGAGACATAGCCCAGACAAGATTTTATAGGTCAAGGTCACTACAGCAAGGTTAAAGGTCAAATCAAGGTCATATCATGACGTTGCACACCTACAAGCCCCAACAAATGTCCCTACCAAGTATCAGCTTCCTACACCTTACAGTTTCCGAGATCTAGCCCAGACAAGATTTTACATGTCAAGATCACTACAACAAAATCAAAGGTCAAATCAAAAAGGTCACACAATGACATTGCACACCTACAACCCCCAACCAAAGTCCCTACCACGTATCAATTTCCTACACCTTACGTTTTCCGATATATAGCCCACACAAGATTTTTAAACTCAAGGTCACTATGACAAAGTCAAAGGTTAAATCAAGGTCACACTATCACGTTGCACACCTACACCCCCTTACCAATGTCCCTACCAAGTATCGACTTCCTACACCTTACAGCCCGCACAAACTTTTTCCTGAAGCCCGCTCATCTGGACACCATGGTTGAAAACAATACCCTGACAGCCCTTAAGGGCTGTGGGGTTAAAATTGCAGGAAAAAACTGATAACTTTTTTGTATAACATTTTGGATAAGGACATGACCACTTTAAACTCTTTTTAGTACAAAATATTTTAACTGTTTAGTACAGAATATTTATATTGCCATTTTAAAATTTACCAATCATAGATACATAAAATGCAAACATGTTACTGCATGTGCAGCAGACCTGTTGAACACCTTGCTGTTCAACAAGAATAGTCAAAGATGTTCATTTTCTACTTTCCTTCTTCTCTAAATGCAAGTTCCATAATATTGCAATGACACCATGCTTTTACTGTTCCTTGATTGCATGTATTTCCTGCCTTTTTGTGTTCTGTCCCTCAGTTGTCACATTCCAGCATGATTATGTCTACACTATTGCCTTGGCTGTGTGTATTTCCTGCTTTGCCTCACTCTCTGACCACACAGTGTAAGGAAAACCAGGGTAAGATGTACCAGTGAGAGGGTCAGTCCAGTGTGTCACTGAGGTGGCAGCACCTGTCTCTCCCTGTTGTAAAGAATAAAGAGGAATCAAATATGTAATGAGTTCTGTCACAGTACTTGATAAACTCTAAGGTGCTACAGCCATCAATTGGTGGGAAAGGAAAAATTGTGAGGGAAACAGGAGAGCAGTGCAGGGTACGCTTTGCTTTGCTGAAGAGGGCTGTCTGCAGGTTGTGTAGGATAGATAGAGAAACTACTGTTCAAATGTCCTAAGGTAAATTATCTACCTTACATGTTATAAATAAAGACAAAGGTTGATGTTAGTTTTATATTCATGTTTAAAAGGTCTTACTTGGGTTGTTGCATCCCAGTCAACATCAAGGGTCACACTGGGACAAACCATCACTTCCTCCCACACAGTGCCATGAGTCAAGATTCAAACCACGACCATATACAGCCACTGATCATGTGACAAACCTGGCCCCCTAGGCCACCAATGCCCCTTGCCTCTGCCATGTAAAATCTATAGGTGATTACACTCGAATGCCACTGATTTTTACCATAGTCACAGATTATTTTGTAATGTCAAAAACTTGTAACCTGCAGATTTTACAAAATGCTTGTTATCCTGGCAACTGTTCTTTCAGTTGCAATTATTTTGTTCCACTTAACAGATGAGGGTCATACTACATTCACTCAGGTGGCTTAATAACCATTCTAAAATGGTATGCTGCACAATGACCTTAGACACGTCTTTTGCGCAATGCTGGAATCGTGAATATAGAACGATAAATAAAATAACGCTGTTGAAGTATGTGTGCATCGTCCCTTAACGTACAAATGTAAACAAATGACTCGCGGTTAAAATATTCATAAAACTGTCATTTCTTGCTTGATTTTAATAAATAGCATATCGTTTTAAAACTTACAACACACTGAAAGCATCTATAGTGACAGTCTCTTAATATTTCATTCCAAATTCTATGAAAATAGAGAGGCAAAAATACTTATTTTTTTACCTTAGATATGTATGCTTCGTTGATGGAACAGCCAACATGGCGTTGGATTTGTTTGTAATTTCGTGTAAGATTTACCCCTTATTTTGAAAAAATATCAATGAAACCATTTTAGAATAGGAATAAAAGACAAATTCTCATGCTTTATGATGGTTTTAAACTATTGATCTGCTGTATTAAAGCACTCAGCCCTTTGGGCTTTAATACCAATAGTTTAAAACCATCATAAAGCACTTGAATATGTCTTTTATTCCTATATTATATGTATGTTTATTACTTGCACCTAAAGGACTTCCTTTTACCAAATATTACCGAATAATCATGTGACAAAATGTACCAGTTACAGAGACAAACATAAAAATCCTTTAATAGTTTTGGGTTGAGCATAAAGCATGGAGAGCCACAGATTTTGTTAGTTTTAAAAATATCCTTTGTAATGACGATGACGGGTAGTAATTCATGCAAATTATAACTGTGGAGTGTAGTTTATCACAAAATAGACCCCATAAGATTGAGATGTACCATTTAAAATTCCTGAAGATGTGTCAAAGCATGATGATAAAACCACAATCTAATCTTCTAAAACATATTTCTTTTAAAGCTAAACAATTTTATAAGTTTCCAACTACAGCTCAGTGTATTAAATAGGAACTACACAGCAGTATATTCAATAGGAAATTTGTGTATTTCATGACAAAATCCTAAGAGGCAATATTTCAGTTTTCTAAACTGATGGCCAAGTGGCACCGACATATTCACCTTGTTATTGAGAGCAATGAGTCCTACTTCAAACATCTTTTCGCCCTTCCACTTTGCACACATGTGTCTCAGTGTTCTCTCACAGGCTTCAGTGGGGGAGTGTCCTTCACTCATTAACATAACGATCATGTGACTAGGACAGAACTTGAGAATGTGATCTCCATCCCCAGTGGCACATGCTGCTCCCACTGAATTGTCTGTAACAAAAGAGGAACAACAACTGGAGTATTTTCAGAATAACTATTTGTCACCAGACTGGAATCGATATTTATCAATTTTTTTCCTGAACAATGCCCCATGACACCAAAGTTTTAACATGTAAAAATTATGTATGAATGTTTGTGTGTCTATGAGATTATAATAAAGCTCCTGCGCCTTATTATCTAATTGTTACGATTGGATCATTTTATATCAACTTATGGACTGCTCCTATCAGAAGCTGATTATAAAAATTCATTTTTGCAAAGTGTCCAAAGTTTTCAGCCCATAAATCAACACTAGTCCCTACACCCTTTACATAGAAACATCATTCTGAGAAAAAACATGGAACTTAGTGTCATACAATGAATGAGACAAGATACCAACCCAAATTCCTCCAACCCAAACTTCAGGAATTATATCTTATTTGGGACCCCTCCCCACCCTGTACCCTTGAGGAATCAGCATGTTGGCATAAAGACATGCCCTATAGACCCCTGACCTAGATTTCTCCTTAAAAGTAAAAAGAAATATATCTTTAGAAATTATCCTGTGAAAATGTTTATAATTGGAAAATAATGTTTTCTGCTGACAAGGGTGAAATCTCCAAATCCACATTAAGGTTGAAAAGCTCCGCTGAATAAGTGGGTTAAAGCCTTTGTCTGAAAGAGGCCATTCTAAGGGCTTAGTGTGTTTTATGAAAAACTATTTTTTTATTCACACAGGATGTATTTGTATTTTGTATTTTTACTCAGCACAAAATCTCCATGTACTACAGGACTCAAAGCACTATATGACCCATTCAAGTGTACAAGTACAGTCCAACTCTCAATTTACTGATATTCCCCTAACTGAAAGACAGAGGCTCAAGGATGACCAATTATCAATAATTGAACCCACGTCTTCTGTGTTCCTAGGCGAATGTGCTACCCACTAGGCCACAGTGGCAGATGTAAAAATGGTAAAGGATGGTAAAATTTTAAAACCTAAAAAATTCTTCTCAAGTCTACCAATTATGTCTAGTATTGCTAATAATGACTGACATACTGTGGAGTCCTGATATTAAACATTGTGTATTTAACCAATACCTTTACCTGCATAAAGGCCACATCCTGGAAGTGGGCTGTCCCCCACACGGCCTGGATACTTGTGAGCCATACCACTACTTGACACACCTACAAAACCAGCCAATAAAAAAATCTCACACAAAATTAACAGTAACTTGAATACAACATCAGGTAATCCAAAACTCAGGTACATACAGCACAAATCAGAAATCTCCATACAACACTGACCAATACAAAAAAACATCCATATAAGGCTTAAATAGAATTTAAGCTATGTCCCAGCCCTCTGAGAAAATCGCTTTGATAAAAATTTAGAATATTAAGACACAGTGAACACAAAGATGCAAGAAATATTTAGATATTTTGAATAAGGAAAAACTGTTGAGTGTTGAGTATTGACCAACCTGCTGTGATATCTCCATTTCTGTCCATACACAAGAATCCTATTGTATCATGTGTTTTCATGTCTTCTGACTTCTACAAAAATAATGGTCACTCCTTCAAAGAAACAATTCTACCAATACCTAAGGATGTATTATACTTCGTAAACATTTGTATATCTATAACAGTATACTCTGTATAACCAGAACCTCAAAACTCCACACACTTTTGACACTAGACATAGAACAGTTGATCACAGCAAATCGTAACCATTGTATCACTACCACAACTCACGAGCTAATTTGTATATATACATACAAACCTCATGTACAATTTCAGACTTGTGTAACTCGTTTAATATTCATGTACAACTGCTAATCCGGTCGGCGCAGACCGGCCCGCCAAACAACAGAAAAAGTCGCCTTACACACGTCCATGATGAATACACAAGCTGGCCGGTCCCACTGTGCACTTGTTGGGTGGTGAATCGTACTTCCTTCCTAGCATCTTTTTCATTGTCTAAACCTATTAAGACCCCTAGTAAGCTGATAGCGGGGCCGGTTGGGAGGGTCTTGCCTGTCCATTGGATAGGGTATTAACTTATAAAAATTTAATTTACTTATTAAATTTACAATTTTATTGCGTTAATACATCCTATCCAATGGACAATTGCTGAATAACTACTGCTTGGTAGGCGGGTAAGTTACTGGGGACTTAAGTGAACTTATTAACAAACTAACCAAATTTTCTCCAGGCTTGGGTCGACCTTAAGGTCAGGAAACCCTGTGAGGCCATGGTCGGCCAATAGCATCTGGTTAGCCCGGGGCTATACCAGCGTTGCTCCCCCCCTGTTTTTACAGACCTGCTCTGAGTTACAGGAAGAGAGGGATGAGTTCAGTCCCAGAAGGTAAATAAACCTCCAGAAGGAAGCACGTCACAGTTTTTTTTTTGGAGGGGTGACTTTTTTGTTGTTGTTTTTTTTTTATTATGTACAAACAAGAACTATTCAACACTATGTACATATATGCAAATCTCCTCAAAACAAGGGCTATTTGTGGATCTGCTGAGCAGCTACTACTGGCCCAAGTGAAAAAGCTCTGAATCAGCCCAAGCCACATCCATCAAATAGAATTGTGTGAAGGTGTTATGTGACTTCCAGTGGCAGGCTGACAAAATCTGTTCCAAGGAGACTCCCGGCTGGAAGGCCTTGGAAGCAGCAAAGGCCCTGACATCATGAGCTTTAACCTGATGTAAGGTGAGGGTCTCCTGATCAGAGAGCTCATAACATAGGATCACAGTCTGCTTGATCCATGAGGAGATAGTACAAGGTGAGATGTCCTTGTCAAAGCCTTTCTTAAAGGAGACAGAGACTAACTGCTTGTTCTGCCTGAGGTCTGAGGACTGGACACAGGCACCTGTCAGACTTGAGGGACCTATCCAGAGTTGGGGCCAGGGCTGGGATAACCACTGGGGCCACACTATCTGGATCCTCTTTGGCCAGCTGGTTCTTGGAAAGAATGCTGGGTGATGGGTACAGGGACACCTTGGACCAGTCTGACTGGTGTCTAATGTTTTTGTTTTGCCAAGCATGTATCTCACTTCTATGTTTGTCTGAACCTAGGGCCAATAGGAAAACAGTCTTGAAGGTCAGATGCTTCAAAGGTGCCTCTTTAATGGGTTCAAATGGGGCCTTTGTCAGCTGGTGTAACACCAGGGAGAGGTTCCAGGAGTTGATTCCCCTCCGTCCCTTGGGTCTGTCTCTGTGGAAACTATCCAGGAGAGAGTGAGATTTTCATCTTTGCTGACATTAATGGGTAAATTTCCCAGTTTATCAGCAATAGCTGACCTGTAACCATTAATGGCACTGGGCTGTAACTTTCTGTCCTGGAATAGGTGCAGAAGGAAGTCAGCTACAGACTTTATAGGGGGTGCCCTGAAGTCCACATGATTATTGAGGCACCACTTTGTAAAAATGGCCCACTTTGCCTCATAGACGGATCTGGTTGATCCTCTCTGAGGAGCCTCAATTTGTGCTGCCACTGCCTCAGAGAAGCCCTGCTCCTTGATTGCTGAGGCTCTAGGAGCCACACATGTAGATTTAGGTTTGACACATTCCTGTGAGGAGTCTGACTGAATGTGTGAGCAGGTTGGGCAGGTTCAGTGGGATTTGGCTGGACATGGCCACTAGATCCCAGAACCAGAGTATATTGGGCCACCCTGGAGCAATCAGAATGATTCTCCTGCATGGGTAGTCCCCCTACCTCTCCACCACTTTGCCCAAGATGGTTGCTGGTGGGAAGGCATATGGGTCCAGATCCTCCTATGGCAGGCTGAGTGCATAGACTGCCCAGGCCTGGGGGTCCGGCACTTTTGACACAAATTTGTCTAGTTAGTTGTTGAACCTTGTCACAAAGAGGTCTGAGGTTTGTGCCACCTTTTGCATATTGCCTGAAGACCTCTGGAAGGAGGGACCGCTCTGTTGAATTGTCTGGCCTTGCCTGGATAGCTTGACTGCTACCACATTCAGCCAGCCTGGAATGTGTCAGACTTTGAGAGTAACCTGTTTGCTGGTACACCAGGTCATGATTCTCCACAGAAGGGCACACGGAGGGCCCAATTTCATCCCTCCTTCTTTGTTTATGTATGCAACCACTGTGGTGTTGTCTGTGGCTATAAGAACTATGTTGTTCTGGCAGAGGTCTTGGAACTCTTTTAGGGCCAGAAAGACCACTTTTAGTTCCAGGTAACTTACGTGTAGCTTGCTTTCTGGAAGTGACCAGGTTCCCCTTGCAGTGTGATCGCTTGAGTGAGCGCCCCAGCCTTCTTTTGATGCGTCTGTAAATAACTGCAGAGCATGTTTTAGTGGGTGTAATGGTTGACCTTGGAGCACATTGCCTTCCTCCATCCACCATTTTAGGTGGGGGTGGAGCGATCTGGGAACTGGTATCACCTTTTCTAGTGATTCTGGGACCCTCCAGTTTCATTTGAGGTGCCACTGAATGGGCCTCACATGCAGTCGACCTAGGTGAACCTGCTTTTCTGTTGCTGGCAACAGTCCTATATAAGGGTCATGAGTTGCCGGACCAGACAGGTCAGTCCAGTTAATAATTCTCTGATTTTAGTTGTCAGTGTCTGCCACCGGTCCAGGGTGGGTCTGACCTTACCCTCTTTCAGGTTGAACTGGTTACCTACAAAGTTGAAGACCTGTTTGGGGTCCAGTTCTGATTTTTCCATGTTTACTAGCCAACCTAGGTCCTGGCAAAGAGCTACTAGGGTTTGTGTATGCTGGAGACAAGTTTGGTAGGATCTGGCCCGGACCAACCAATCGTCTAGGTACTGGTGGATTCTTATACCCTTCTGTAAAGCCATCAGTTTGACCTCTTTTGTCATTACAGTGAACTCCAAGGGAGCTGTGGACAGGCCAAATGGTAGTGCCTTGAATTGGTATGTTTTGCCCTCTACGTGAAATCTCAGATATTTCCTGGACTGGTTTTGTACCGGTAAATGGAAGTAGGCATCCTTGAAATCTATGGACATCACCCACTCCCCTATCTGTAAGAGGTCTGGATCGTTTCTGGTGTCTCCATTTTGAATTTTTCTGCCTTGATGAATTTGTTGGGATTGCTCAGATCTAGTATGGGTCTCCATTTGTTGTTTGGTTTTTGGACCAAAAATAGCCGGTTGTAAAAGCCCAGAGATTCTTGATTTTTGACCAACTCTACTGCATTTTTGTTTGTCGGCTGATGCAATGCCTCCAACAGGTAGAGGTTCCTGTGCGGATGTACATAGCAGCTGACAATTGGTCAAGTTTTGGTCTGGTTTGGAAGGGTAGGGTGTAACCCTCTTTCAACATTTGAACCACTTTGGCTCTGGCCCCCAAGGCTTTCGAAGTTTTCCAAAATTGGTTCAGCCTGGCCCCTACAGGCAGATTTGATGCAACATTTTGGACATTTGGCGCAAGTTTTACAGAACACAATTGATCTACACAGGAAACATTGCTCACATATTTTAATGACTGACATTGTCTTACAATAGCCGGACTTACGCCTTTCCTTTGCGGCTGCACTTGAATGAGAAACAACAATTGAGTTTGCAAATTTACAACTGGTTCTTTTAAAGTTTGTTCTGACTCTGGTCCGGTCTGGTGGTAGTGAACACAATTCAAAAACTGTTTGCTCCCAGCCAGTCTTCTTGAGAGCAGATAAATTATACATTGATTGACATTTATAAGAAGACTGGGCCTTTACCGGACGTGATGAATACTTTCCAGCCTGGATCCTGCCCTTTTTCTTGTGTGCCTGACCAATCTTCTTCCAGGCTGGTTTTCCAGACTTAGAGTCATAAGAGGACCTTTTGTAGAGATGGTAACGGGTATCCTTGCGACCTGAAGAGCTTGCATGAGAGTGACCTTTGTCCTCAAACTTTGAAATGTCTTCTTCTGCCTTCCTCAGTATGCTGTCTGGAAAAAGAGTAGCTAAGTCCATTGGGGCCTGACATAAGGCAGCCAGAGTGTCCTGCTTGATTCCGGACTTCAAGTGGGCTAGGTAGGAGTCTCAACGTGCAGGAGTAATGTTGTACATACTGACAAAGGCAAAGTCTGACAAATGTTCCATTGCCTTGGCCATGCATTGTGTAATGGATGAATTGAAGTTCATGAGGTACTGTAGCTCTTCTGTGGCCACACCGACCTTGTCTGCTGACTTCCCTTTCCTGTGCTCAGACTGTAAGATCTTTAACTGTGAAGTCATGCCCTGTTGTACTTTGCTGAGCCGCTTGATTAAAAAGGTATGTTGTTTCCCTGGTGCTTTTCTCCCATCTCCTAAGTGTGTTCTGTAAGATGGTATGTAAGGCTGGAGCCGGTGAAGTAAGTTCGGACAACCTGGCTACCCTGCTGTAAGTGCTATTAAATTTTGCAGTGTCACAATGCCAGAAGGAGATGGATCTGGCCGGTTTGTCTTGGTTGGGATGCAGTCCGTACCACTTTACTTGAGATTTGGCTGGTTTGATAAACTAATCTCTCTGGAGTCCTCCAGCCTCAGAGCTTCTTGATGGATAACTTTGAACCAGGGTCAGATTAAGTCTATTCATTTTGCGATACAGCCAATTGTCTGTTGGTAAATTCACACTGATCTTGCCGGCTGGTTATTGCTTTGGTGCCGCAAAGGGGTTATCCTCAGAACTAGAAAGGGCAGAATTAACATCCGGGATGTGGGACCATCCCATGTAAGATCTTATACCGTGCATTGTTTCCCTGTAATTCTGTTCCTCAGATAAGGCTTGATCAGCATCAGTGAGGGATAAGTCCTGTTCCAGATTAGAGAGTTCACCTTCTTCAGTATGACCCGGCATACACGGTAGAGATTCAGTATCAGTAACAGAGTCAATGTCCATATCCGAATCTGAGGGTCGGTAAGTCGGTTCTACACCAGACGTGGAAGCTGATTGCCTGGGCATTGGGTCGGTGGAAGGTTGGTCAGTAGATAAAGGTTGGTCCACCGGCTGAGGTCGGTCTGTAGCCTGTTGGTGAGCAGAGGTCGGTCGGTCGGTTGATCTGCAAAGAAAGGTTCTGAAGTATCAACGGCACCAGCTGGTAGAGCTTTTCACTGGGGTGACTTTAACCGGCTGGAAGGATGGTTCTGGCTGATTGAAGGACTTGGAGATTAACACAGCTACTAATCTGCTGAACCTCTCAGCCCACATAAGGTCCATGGCTTCCGGCTTGCTATCTGTGGTGACTTTAGAAGATCTAGCCGGTGAAGAGTGCCATTTCTTGCCCTTGTCTTTGGCCAGTGAGATGTCTGGGGTTTTCTTGTTCTTCATGGCTTTCGCAACCTCAAGGGTGCTACTCACCGCTTCTTAGTTCTTGTCCATCTTCTTGGTTTTTGCAGCAACACGAGTGCTACTCACCTCTTCTGAGCTCTTACCCCCAATGTCTTTCGCTACCCCAAGGACAGAAACAAGGGCAGAGTCCACTAGCATCCTACTCGACTCCTCTGCCTGGGACTTAAGTTCTCGCTTTTCTTTTTTCTTTGGTAAGCTGGAGTGACCAGTCTATTCTTCTGATCTTCCGTGAGTATATCACAAGAAGGACAAACTTCATCTTTCACACAGGGATCAGAACCCTTCTTCTCGTTGTGACAGCGGGCACAATATGTATGTTTATCAAATCCTGCCATGAAATGGCCACAAAGCCCCCGTTTTTGCCCAGGTGATGCCACTAAATGATGTAACAACAAGACCACTGCCGTGGTATGATCTCCCGCCGCACTACATCAAAAAGTAGGTCAACAACATATTTGACAAAACTCCTTTAAATTGAATAGTTTTGCTGTTATAAATTATTTAAATCAAAAAAGTCAAAGTAGCTATTACTGAGTTTGGCCATCGAATGGCCACATTCCAGAGTTAGAGCCACTGAATGTACATATTCCGCAGTTATGTACATGTAAGATATGCACTAAAAAGGTTTGGATATCTTCATTCCACCTCAAAGAAGGGGCCCAAGGTCTTACCCTTACCCTGTGCTTTTCCACAGGTTGGTTTGAAGCTCTCCCAAAAGTAGGTGAATGAGTTATTTGAGAAAAATTGGCCATCTGCAATACTTCTAGAGATAATTCGCATATACTCATTTTCAGTAGGCGAGTAATTAGCTATGGGTCTGAAACTTCACTGTGTGAAGGCCCTTGCAAAAGTAGGTGAATGAGTTATTTGAGAAAAAATTGGCTATCTGCAATACTTTTCAGAGATAATTCGCATTTACTCATTTTGAGTAGGTGAGTAATTAGCTATGGGTGTGAAACTTCACCAAGTGAAAGCTCTCCCAAAAGTAGGTGAATGAGTTATTTGAAAAAAATTGGCTATCTGAAATACTTTTAGCGATAATTCGCATTTACTCATTTTGAGTAGGTGAGTAATTAGCTATGAGTGTGAAACTTCACCAAGTGAAAGGTCTCCCAAAAGTAGGTGAATGAGTTATTTGAGAAAAATTGGCTATCTGCAGTACTTTTAGAGATTATTCGCATTTACTCATTTTGAGTAGGTGAGTAATTAGCTATGGGTGTGAAACTTCACCATGTGAAAGCTCTTCCAAAAGTAGGAGAATGAGTTATTTCAGAAAAATTGGCTATCTGCAATACTTTTAGAGATAATTCGCATTTACTCATTTTCAGTAGGTGAGTAATTAGCTATGGGTCTGAAACTTCACCATGTGAAAGGTCTCCCAAAAGTAGGTGAATGAGTTATTTGAGAAAAATTGGCTAAGTACAATACTTTTAAGACATAATTCGCATTTACTCATTTTGAGTAGGTGAGTAATTATCTACGGGTCTGAAACTTCACCATGTGAAAGCTCTCCCAAAGTAGATGAATGAGTTATTTGAGAAAAAATTGGCTATCTGCAATACTTTTAGAGATAATTCGCATTTACTCATTTTGAGTAGGTGAGTAATTAGCTATGGGTGTGAAACTTCACCAAGTGAAAGCTCTCCCAAAAGTAGGTGAATGAGTTATTTGAGAAAAATTGGCTATCTGCAATACTTTTAGAGATAATTCGCATTTACTCATTTTGAGTAGGTGAGTAATTAGCCATGGGTGTGAAACTTCACCAAGTGAAAGTTCTCCCAAAAGTAGGTGAATGAGTTATTTGAGAAAAATTGGCTATCTGCAATACTTTTAGCGATAATTCGCATTTACTCATTTTGAGTAGGTGAGTAATTAGCTATGGGTGTGAAACTTCAAGTGAAAGTTCTCCCAAAAGTAGCTGAATGAGTTATTTGAGAAAAATTGGCCATCTGCAATACTTTTAGAGATAATTCGCATTTACTCATTTTCAGTAGCTGAGTAATTAGCTATGGGTCTGAAACTTCACCATGTGAAAGCTCTTCCAAAAGTAGGTGAACGAGTTATTTGAGAAAAATTGGCTATCTGCAATACTTTTAGCGATAATTCGCATTTACTCATTTTCAGTAGGTGAGTAATTATCTATGGGTCTGAAACTTCACCATGTGAAAGCTCTCCCAAAAGTAGATGAAGGAGTTATTTGAGAAAAATTGGCTATCTGCAATACTTTTACAGATTATTCGCATTTACTCATTTTGAGTAGGTGAGTAATTAGCTATGGGTCTGAAACTTCATCAAGTGAAAGCTCTCCCAAAAGTAGGTGAATGAGTTATTTGAGAAAAATTGGCTATCTGCAATAGTTTTAGCAATACTTCGCATTTACTCATTTTGAGTAGGTGAGTAATTAGCTATGGGTCTGAAACTTCACCAAGTGAAAGCTCTCCCAAAAGTAGGTGAATGAGTTATTTGAGAAAAATTGGCTATCTGCAATACTTTTAGAGATAATTCGCATTTACTCATTTTGAGTAGGTGAGTAATTAGCTATGGGTCTGAAACTTCACCAAGTGAAAGCTCTCCCAAAAGTAGGTGAATGAGTTATTTGAGAAAAATTGGCTATCTGCAATACTTTTAGAGATAATTCGCATTTACTCATTTTGAGTAGGTGAGTAATTAGCTATGGGTCTGAAACCTCACCAAGTGAAAGCTCTCCCAAAAGTAGGTGAATGAGTTATTTGAGAAAAATTGGCTATCTGCAATACTTTTAGAGATAATTTGCATTTACTCATTTTCAGTAGGTGAGTAATTAGCTATGAGTCTGAAACTTCACCATGTGAAAGCTCTCCCAAAAGTAGATGAATGACTTAAAAAGTAGATGAACAACTTCTTTGAGAGAAATTGTGTAGCTGCAATACTTCTGAAGATATAAGGCATTTACTCATTATGGTTATCATTAAAAATTGACAAAGTAGCTATTACGGTTTGCGAGATATTTGTCATTTTCACATTTTCACCAAAAGTAGCAATAAAGTAGCCATTACTCACTTGTACATTGAGCAACAATTGTGAAACTTAAATATGTTACAGTTCACAAAAAAGTAGATGAACAACTTATTTGAGAGAAATTGTGTAGCTGCAATACTTTTGAAGATATAAGGCGTTTACTCATTATGGTTATCATTAAAAATTGACAAAGTAGCTATTACTCACTTAGCTATGGAGATACACTTCCAAACTAGTGACCATGTTGTAGCTGTAGAGATAGTAGCTGAACAACATATTGGAACAAAATTGTGTAGCTGCAATACTTTTGAAGATATAAGCCATTTACTCATTATGGTTATCATCAAAGTAGCTATTACTCAGTTAGCTATGGAGTTACAGCTGTGAAAATTCACAATACAGTATATCCAAAAGATAGGTGAACAACATATTCGACAAAAATCCTCTATATTCAATAGTTTTTGAGTTATAAGTGACTTGCTCAATGGTCAAATGTTAAACTTAGTATAGCTATTACTCAGTTAGCTATGGTGCTACACCTTGGACACCTCACCATGATATAGTACATGACGGAGTTGTTGAACAACATATTTCAGGCCAATATTGTAAGTAACAGTTACAAAGACAAAATCAATTTACTCATTTTGCTCATTGTTAATAACAGAAAATTGCAAATTTAATAAGTAAATTAAATTTTTATAAGTTAATACCCTATCCAATGGACAATTGCTTATCCGGTCGGCGCAGACCGGCCCGCCAAACGCCAGAAAAAGACGTCCTGTGTTGCCACTAGCTGGCCAGTCCGTAGTACTGTGCACTCCCCAGATGGCGCCTCGTACTTCCTTCCTGTCTAGACAACCTGACGTCATAGCATCTTTTTCGTTGTCTAAACCTATTAGACCCCTAGTAAGCTGATAGCGGGGTCGGTGGGAGGGTCTTGTGTGTCCATTGGATAGGGTATTAACTTATAAAAATTTAATTTACTAATTAAATTTGCAATTTTATTGCGTTAATACATCCTATCCAATGGACAATTGCTGAATAACTACCGCTTGGTCGGCGGGTAAGTTACTAGGGACTTATGTGAACTCACAAGTAATAGCAAATTTTAAACCTACGGTCTAGGCTGACTTCGTCAGAAGACCTATAGGTCCAGGCCTGGGTTGACTTTAAGATCAGGAAACCCTGCAAGGCCATGGTCGGTTGCCAGCAGCCGGTTACCCGGGGCTATACCGCCGTCGCCCCCCCCCCCTTTTTTGCAGACCTGCTCTGAGGTAGGGGAAGAGAGGGATGAGTTCAGTCCCAGAGTGCAAATAAACCTCCCGAAGGAAGCACGCCACACTTAATTCTTATGTACATGAAGAACTGTTATGCACATATACAAATCTCCTCAATCTAAGGGCCACTTGTGGGTCTGCTGAGCAGCCACTACCTAGCCCAATTGGTAAAGCTCCGAATCAGCCCAAGCCCCGACCTTCATATAGAACTGTGTGAAGGTATTGTGACTTCAGTGGTGGGCTGACAAGATTGGATCTAAGGAGACTCCCGACTGGAAGACCTTAGAAGCACCCAAGGCCCTGACATCATGGGCTTTAACCTGATGTTAAAAGTGTGACTCCTGGTCAGAGAGCTCATAACATAGGATCACAGTCTGCTTGATCCAAGAGGAGATAGTGGCAGGTGAGATGTCTTTGTTGAAACCTTTCTTAAAGGAGACAAAAACCACCTCCTTATTCTGCCTGATGTCTGAGGTCCTGTCCAAATAGTAGCACAATGCTCTGACCAGACAGAGGGACCTGTCAGACTTGAGGGATCTATCCAGAGTAGGGGCCAGGGCTGTTATAACCCCAGGGGCCACACTGGACACTCTATGGCCAGCTGATTCTAGGATAGAAAGCTGGGTGATGGATACAGGGACACCTTTGACCAATCGGATTGGTGTTCAATATATCAGTTTTGCCAGGCATGAATCTCACTTTTGCACTTGCCCGACCCAAGGGCCAAGAGGAATACCGTCTTGAAGGTCAAATGCTTCAAGGGGGCCTCCTTGATTGGATCAAATGGATTCTTAGCTGGTGCATGGCCAGTAAGAAGTTCCAGGAGGGTATGCCACTCCTGCCTCTGGGTCTGTCTCTGAGGAAACTATCCAGGAGACGAGCGAGATTTTTGTCCTTACTGATGTTGAAGGGTGAATTCCCAGTTTATCAACAATGGGTGACCTATAACCATCAATGGTGCTGGGCTGTTTGCCAAGCATGTATCTCACTTCTACGCTTGCCCGAACCCAGGGCCAAGAGGAAAACTGCCTTGAAGGTCAAATGCTTCAAGGAGGCCTTTAATTGGTTGAAAATGAACCTTGTCAGCTGGTGCAAAAACCAGGGAGAGGTTCCAGGAGGGGGTACCCCTCCGGCCTTTGGGTCTGTCTCAGTGGAAGCTATCCAGAAGACGAGTGAGATTTTCATCCTTACTAACATTGATGGGCAAATTCTAGACTATCAGCAATGGCTGACCTGTAACCATCAATGGTACTGGGCTGACCTGTAACCATCAATGGTACTGGGCTGCAACTTCCTGTCCTGAAACAGGTACCTAAGGAAGTAAACAACTGACTTAACAGGTGGTGCCCGAAGTCCACCTGATGAATGATACATCACTTGGTAAAAAAAGACCCATTTGCCTCATAGACTGATCTGATTGACCCCCCTTTGAGGAGCCTCAATTCTTGCTGCCACTGCCTCAGACAAGTCCTGCTCCTCGATTGCTGAGGCTCTAGGAGCCCTGCATGGAGATTAAGATTTGTCAGATTTCTGTGAGGGATCTGATCGAATGGCTGTGAACAGGCTGGACAGACTGGGCAGGCTCAGTGGGATATGGCTGGACATGGCCACTAGATCCCAAAACCAAGGCATATTGGGCCACCCCGGAGCAATCAGAATGATTCTCTTACATGGGGAGTCTTGCAACTTCTCCACCACTTTGCCCAATATGGCTGATGGTGAGAAGGTGTATGCTTTTAGATCCTACCATGGCCGACTGAGCACATCCACTGCTGTGGCCAGGGGATCCGGTACCGGTGACACAAAACAGAGGCGACTTGTTGTTGAACCTCGTGGCAAATAAGTTTATTTTGGGCCGGTGCCACCTACTGCATAGAGTGGAAGACCTCTGGAAGGAGAAACCACTGTTGGGATGGTCTGGACTAGCCTGGACAGCCTGTCTGCTACCATATTAGGCCGGCCTGGAATGTGTCGTGCTTTAGAGTCACTTGTTTCCTGGTACACCAGGTCAAGATTCTCCATGGCACAAAGTGGGCCCGACCTCATTCCTCCTTCCTTTATGTATGACACTACTGTGGTGTTGTCAGTTGCTACAAGTACTATCTTGTTGAGCAAAGGTCGTGGAACTCTTTTAAAGCCAGAAAGGCTGCCTTAAGTTCTAGATAGTTTATATACAACTGGCTTCCCGGAGGGGACCAGGTTGCTCTTGCCAAGTGCTCATCTAAGTGAGCGCCCCACCCTTCTATTGATGCGTCTGTAAATATTTGCGGAGCATGTTTTATTGGGTGTAATGGTTGGCCTGTAAGTGCATTGTCTTCCTTCAGCCGCCATTGTAAATGGGGGGTGCAGGGACCTGGGAACTTGGATCACCTTTTGCAGTGATTCTGGATACCCTCCAGTTGTTTTTGAGATGCCACTGTATGGGTCTCATATGAAGTCTGCCTAGATTAACATACTTTTCTGTAGATGTTAGTAACCTATCAAGGACATGAATTCCCGGACCGGGCAAGCCGGTAGGGATAGCAGTTTTAACAGTCTCTTGAAGGTTCTGTCACCAGTCCAGAGTCGGTCGGAACCGATCAGACCTGAAGTCGAACTGGTAGCCTACAGAATCGAAGTCTTGTTTGGGCTCCAGCTCTGATTTCTCTAAGTTCACTAGCCAACCTAGTTGCTGACACATTATTTACTAGGTCCTGTGAATGTTGGAGACAAGCCTGGTGGGAGCTGGCTCTCACCAACCAGTCGTCTAGGTACTGGTGGCTTCTTAAATCCTTGTGTATGGCCATCAATTTCACCTGCTTTGGTATCACGGTGAACTCCAAAGGTGCTGTGGACAAACCGAATGGCAGGGCCTTGAACTGGTATGCCCGACCTTGGATGTGAAATCTCAGGCATTTCCTGGATTGTTCTTGTATAGGTATATGGACGTAGGTGTCCCTCCTTCAACATTTGTACTACCTAGGGTCCAGTCCCCAAGGCTTCCTAAGTTCCCAAAAAGGGCTTAGTCTGGACCCTATAGGCAGATTGTGTGCCACATTTGGGACATTTGGGTATTCTGACAAACATTTTCTGTCCCTCCGGACACTGGTCCGGTCTGGTGACAATGATCCAGATTAACAGTCTCTCTGTTCTTATTGTGGTCTGGTGGGGCTGACACAACTTTTCACATTAATAGACTCTTCGCCCCGGGCCGGCAGCCTGCAAGGTGCAGCATTTACAGAGCAATTGTCATTGGTGAGATGTCTGACCCCTGGCCGGACATGATGACAAAATTTATTATCTCTCCAGTCAAGTCCAGCACTGATAACAGGTTTTTTTTTGATAAGGGAAGGTGTGATAAGGGAAGGTTGCCTGGCAGTAGCTTGGGACACTGTCATATCACTGTCATATCACCAAGCCCACTGACTGGTCTAAGAATTCTCTGTAACCAAATTTACCTTAGGCAACTCTGTCCGGTACCAGGACTCCATATCCGGTACTTTACTGTAACCAGTAATTCTCTGTAACCGGCAAAAAACTGGCAGGCTGGGTAGCCAGCACCCTGTTAGTATACTTTGTAACCGGTAGGTTGAAGCAAGTGCACAAGGCTGTGTAGCTAGTACCAGCCGGCACACTCTGTAACCAGTGGTTAAAGCAAGTGTGCAGGGCTATGTAGCCAGTACCAGTCGGTACACTCTGTAACCAGTTGTTGAAACAAGTGTACAGGGCTGTGTACCCAGTACCAGCGGGTACACTCTGTACCTAGTTGTTGAAGTAAGTGTACAAGGCTGTGTAGCCAGTACCAGCGGGTACACTCTGTACCTAGTTGTTGAAGCAAGTGTACAAGGCTGTGTAGCCAGTACCAGCGGGTACACTCTGTACCTAGTTGTTGAAGCAAGTGTACAAGGCTGTGTAGCCAGTACCAGCCGTACACTCTGTAACCAGTTGTTGAAAACAATTTAACAACTATCTTCTGTGTTGAATTCAGCTTGCTGTAGGTTTCCTCCATTAAATGAAGTATTTCTTAAATCGCACGTCTTGTTTGAAGATTTGACAGTTGGTGGGAAAGCCCTTGTAATCTATTTTTAGAAACACTTGGTGTTCGGTGTGTCACGTGACCAGCCTGCTGGTCGGAAAGACACGCGATTGGCTGATTGGAGTTCGTCAGTTGCCGCGTTCTTTTGTGATAATTAAACATGCAAATGCGCAGTATACTGCTCATCCACAAACCCCACTACCGACAACGAAGGTCGGTTCATGAGAGAAGGACTGGTATCGCAGTAGATGCAAGTTGTGAAGAACGCAGTTCCGACCTTGCTGGTCGGTGAAAACACGTGACCAGCTTCGTGATTTGGTCGGAAGGAGACGCGATTAGCTAACTGGAGATGACATCAGTATTCGCGTTCTTTGTGTGATGCTTTACCAGCAAGTTTACAGTCCACAAAACCCCACTATCGACAACAAGGTCGGGTCTGTAAAGAAGGGACTGTAGTCACAGTAGACGTGAGTTCTGAAGAACGCACTTCCGACCTTCCTGGTCGGTGAAAACACGTGACCTGCTTCGTGATTGGTCGGAAAGACACGCGATTGGCTGACTGGATATGATGCCAGAGGTCGCGTTCTTTTGAGCTGGCCGGCCGGCTGATGCTTTTAAAGCAGAGAAGCCTGGGCCAGTGCGCTCTGTAGATGAAGTCCTGGCCGGTCTGAAGTCGACTCTTCTTTTCAGCCGGCTGTACACTCAAACCAGTTTCCTGGCCATCCACCTCCCTTACTACCGACATAAGTGCCGGGTCCACAAGGGAGGGACTGAGAGTGATTAAAGATGAAGTTCCTTCTATGTAAATACTAGGTGAGGTCGGCTGAACATGAGCTTGCCGGTCGACTAATGCTTTACAGCAAAGATGTCTGGACCAGTGTGCTCTGAAGAAATCTGAAGAATTCATCTCTTGCTGCTGATGTACATATATATAAGCTTACCGGTCGACTAATGCTTTAAAGCAAAGATGTCTGGACCAGTGCGCTCTGAAGAAATCTGAAGAATTCACCTATTGCTTCTGATGAAAAAACACTAAATACTCGAGCTAGGCTGGTGTGACTGATGCTTTACAGCAGAGAAGTCGGTACCAGTGCGCTCTGAAGAATGCACCTCTTGGGGATTTCCTTCTATTTGCAGTGTTCAAAACTACGTAGATTGAAGTTTTCCGTGATTACTATTCGTAGTACTAGAAAAGACGTTTCTATGGTGATTGAACTGGAAGTTACAGAGGGTACATTCAACAAACGAACTCGGATAAAAATACCTGTAAGTAGTATATCCATTATTTCCTTAATATAGTCGATCTGCCCCTAACAACACCATGGTTGAATGGGAGGAAACTAGAAAAAAATGGCTGCCTTCATATTCCTCGTCGATTACTGCCCTATCATCAACACTAAATTGAGTCAGCTAGGGAGCGTTTCCAGCAGATTTCTTAAGGTATATCCGTGCTTGATATGAAGATAACATTTCTACACTAAAATATTCCCCAAAAAGGTCGAAAATCCGTCATAATGCACACTTTCCTTTTAAAACTCTGGAGATGTTGAAAACACGTCTGCACAGTACACGCGCCAAACGAAAAAGATGGTATGACGTCAGGTTGTCTAGACAGGAAGGAAGTACGAGGCGCCATCTGGGGAGTGCACAGTACTACGGACCGGCCAGCTAGTGGCAACACAGGACATCTTTTTCTGGCGTTTGGCGGGCCGGTCTGCGCCGACCGGATAAGCAATTGTCCATTGGATAGGATGTATTAACGCAATAAAATAGCTATTACTCACTTAGCTATGAAGATAGAACCCTAAAAATGGTACCATCTTGTAGGCATGGAGAAAGTAGCTGAACAACGTATTTTACAGAACACTCTAAATGCAGTCGTTTTGGAGTTATGAGCACTTTACTCAAAGTAGCCACCATTGCTATTACTCACTTAGCTATGGTCCTAGGTGTGAAATAACAGCATCAAATGAAAGGACATAAGCAATAAGGTCATCAAAAACATTGAAAAGGCCAAGGAGAAACAACCAGTGTGATGTACAGCCCTTTATAAAAGCGTGACACACACTCAATAACACACGAACACACGCACACACGCACTCACGCACACACGCGCACGGAATGCGTTTTATAATCTCCCGCCCGCCCGGCGGGAGATAATAATAAAATAAAGTTCACTTTCATACAAAAACCACCAAATTATGAAACTTTAACAATTTCACAAAAATCTGTCTGCACAGTACACACGCCAAACAAAAAAGATGTTGTGACGTCACGCTGTCTAGACAGGAAGGAAGTACGATGCGCCACCTAACGAGTGCACAGTGGGACCGGCCAACTTGTGTGTTCATAATGGACGCATATAAGGCGACTTTTTCTTTCGTTTGGCGGGCCGGTCTGCGCCAACCGGATTACCAATTGTCCATTGGATAGGATGTATTAACACAATAAAATATGAAATCACGGAACTTTACGGAGTTTGCTAACAATATTTTACAAATAGAAATGCTAGAAATTACTTTACATTCAAAATATCTACAGTACATTCAACATTAATATTCATGTATGCATAGAAAATATGAGGTCACGGAAGTCTGTGGGGGTTTTGTAACAATATTGCATTTTTATGTTTCCTATGTATTTAATAAATGTTTCATTTTTTTGTATATGATATATTGACATTTTCAACACCTGCCACTAATCATTCAAGTGGCTAATATGCATTGGTAGCGAGATGTGGTGTAGTGAGTTATTGGTGAAACATAAAAAATTTTATTCTCACAAAAATACAGTAATTTCTGATAGTTGGATTTCTTACCTCATTGTTATATTACTTTAACTGCAAACACACTGGTTCTACCTTAACAAAGTTTACTTTGCAATACTGAAACATAGTTCCCAAATTATTTATTGTACACAGAATTTGTAACAACTACCTTCAAGATTTAGAGGTGTATTCCCATACTCATCCTAAATACTTTGAGTTGGATTTATAATTACAATTTTTGAAATATAAACCTTTTTTCACAAGATTTCTTGAAACTAAAGCAGGTACCATCCAAACTTCTACAATCCACATGTACAATTTTATTACGTCATGTCCACTATCCCAAAACAAGCAGTGTCCGATAAACTTTAAACCCTCGCCGACGGGTAATGCCAAAAAATCACAAAAACAATTCCAGATTAGCGATCCAGATCTGGATCCAGGCCATCTTTTAGGACACCAAGCCACCTTGTGTAAATATATGTCCCAGATCTGAAGTCCAGTGTTCCAGTTACATGCACAGAGAAATAGACATGACTACAATACTTTCACCCCTCCCCTTTGGGGGTTTGGCCCAACTTGAGGGTGATTACACTTTCCTGCTATTTCATACTGAATTAACTTTAATTAATTTTATGAGCCTACTGTTATCCAAACAAAATGTCCACCTATATGTTCATTAGTGCTGTGAACGTTAAACCGGTTAGCAGATATTCACTTGGTTGTGGGCATAAACAACACAATATGTGAAGAATATTTGGGGAACCAGTTATTGAAAATGTCTTTATTTTATGTTTTCTAATAGCTGCTACTTCATCAAAACAACAAAATTGTATATATTTGGTGAAATATGTCACATTTTTACTTCATATTGAACAAAAATAATGTTTATGCACTTTATAATATCTCGTGAAAGCCATTTTCAGTTGTAAGTTATGGCTCATGTATGCTTGTGATTAATTTTAACTGTACAGAAAAAAGCACACAAAATTCTGGATTTCATTCATTTATAATGACCTGGTAACTGGATTTTATTTCTGTAAAAAAGGTCCCACCACTAATGTTCATATGACACAAGGTCTTTTGCAATTTACTTTGAACCTGTTGTTGTAGGTCCTGTTGACCTCTTATCAGCTCTTTATTCTCTTCTACTAGAAATCCTTGTTCTTTGGCAAACTTCTGAGCTCCTTCTCCAACCAGAACACTATGTGCACACTTCTCCAAGACTGCGGCTGCCACCCGGATAGGGGTGGCGACACTAGTAGTGTTAGATTAGGCACATTAGATATATAGTTTTAACTAGACCTACGCATCTGAGAACCAATGCAAATTTGTATCCACCGGAAAGAAACTCACCAAAGCCAGTGAACCATCATTTGACCTTGAAGGAGGGGCCCAAGGTCAAATCTGACATCAGAAGATTCCTAGCATATGATATCCTACAGGTTGGTTTCACATTGCAAGCCTCTAGGACCAATAATAAGCGAATTATAAGCACTTTTAAGTTTGGCTGTCCTTGTTTGACCTTGAAGGGAGGCTCAAGGTTAAATCTGACAACATCAGAAGATTCCTAGCCCATGATTTCCTATAGGTTGATTTCACATACTTTTAAGTTTTGCTGTCCTCGTTTGACCTAGGAGGAGGGGCTCAAGGTCAAATCTGACAACATCAGAATATTCCTAGCCCATGATTTCCTATAGGTTGGTTTCACATTGCAAGCCTTTAAGATCAATAATAAGCGAGTTATAAACACTTTTAAGTTTGGCTATCCTTGTTTGACCTTGAAGGAGGGTTTCAAGGCCAAATCTAATCACACCAAAAGATTCCTACCCCATGATTTTGTATAAGTTGGTTTGACATTGTAAACCTCTAGGACCAATAATAAGCGAGTTATAAGCACTTTTAAGTTTGGTTATCCCCGTTTGACCTTGAAGGAGGGGCCGAAGGTCAAATCTGACAACATCAAATGATTCCCAGCCCATGATTTCCTAAAATTTGGTTTCACATTGCAAACCTCTAGGATCAATAACAAGCGAGTTATAAGCTCTTTTAAGTTTGGCTATCCTCGTTTGACCTTGAGGGAGGGGCCCAAGGTCAAAGCTGACAACATCATAAGATTCCCAGCCCATGATTTCCTAGAAGTTGGTTTCACATTGCAAACCTCTAGGACCAATAATAAGCGAGTTACAAGCACTTTTAAGTTTGGGTATCCTTGTTTGACCTTGAAGGAGGGGTCCAAGGTCGCATCTGACCACATCAGAAGATTCCCAGCCCATGTTTCCTGAAGGTTGGTTTGACATTGCAAACCTCTAGAATCAATAATAAGGGAATTATAGACACTTTTAAAATCTGCTATGTGGGGTACTTTGGCACTCTGTGGATGACCTTGAATTAAGAGCTTCAAGGTCAAATGTCTGTAAGGTTGTAGAAGACATGTACATCTGTTATACATATTACCTATAAAGAGATTCAACTTTCTACATATGAGAACCAGCCAGTAGAAAAAGGTAGATAATTTTCAAAGAAATGCTCACGGCAACCATCTTGTTTTTCAGAACTAGAAATAGGACGCCCTGTTGACAGTAGCTGCGACATATAAATAGAAACAGGATAGCATAGAAGAACACACATTATCATGTGTAATGTCCACCCCATGAACCTTTTGCCAAAATTGTACAGTAGTCTTACAAGACCCTGTTTCATTTGTAAAATATATTAATGATGCTTAAATATTTATTGGTGTACATGTAAATTATTTCAGCTTCATGCCTTTTTGCATTGGTTGGGTCGAAAAATTTTACTCTATTCACTCTATTTTGCACAGTTAAGAAGATAGAAGCAAATTTCTGTTTTTCTATTTTTGGCAAAAATTCGAAAATTCAAAATGGCCTCCATTTTTGGGGAGAGGAAAATTTTTTGAAAATTGCCAAGAGTACATTTCTTAGATACCCTATGGGTCGAAAATTTCAACGAAATAACTCTATTTTGCACGTTAAGGAGATAGAAGCAAATTTGTGTTTTTCCATTTTGGGCAAAAATTCGAAAATTCAAAATGGCCGCCATATGTGGGGAGGGGAAAATTTTTTGAAAATTGCCAAGAGTACATTGCTCAGATACCCTTTGGATCGAAAATTTCAACGAAATCGCTCTATCTCACACGGTTAAGGAGATAGAAGCAAATTTGTGTTTTGACATTTTGGGCAAAAATTCGAAAATTCAAAATGGCCGCCATATGTGGGGAGGGGAAAATTTTTTGAAAATTGCCAAGAGTACATTGCTCAGATACCCTTTGGATTGAAAATTTCAACGAAATCGCTCTATCTCACACGGTTAAGGAGATAGAAGCAAATTTGTGTTTTGACATTTTGGGCAAAAATTCGAAACTTCAAAATGGCCGCCATTTTTGGGGAGGGGAAAATTTTTTGAAAATTGCAAAGATTACATTTCTTAGATACCCTGTGGGTCGAAAATTTCGACGAAATCGCTCTATCTCGCACGGTTAAGGAGATAGAAGCAATTTTGTGTTTTGCCATTTTTGGGAAAAATTCGAAAATTCAAAATGGCCGCCATTTTTGGGGAGGGGAAATTTTTTTGAAAATTGCTAAGAGTGTATTTCTGAGATACCCTATGGGTCGAAAATTTCGACGAAATCACTCTATCTCGCACGGTTAAGGAGATAGAAGCAATTTCGTGTTTTGCCATTTTTGGGAAAAATTCGAAAATTCAAAATGGCCGCCATTTTTGGGGAGGGGAAATTTTTTTTGAAAATTCCTAAGAGTGTATTCCTTAGATACCCTATGGGTCGAAAATTTTGACGAAATCGCTCTATCTTGCACGGTTTAGGAGATAGAAGGTAATTCGTGTTTTGCATTTTTGGCAAAAAATTTGAAAATTCAAAATGGCCGCCATTTTTGGGGAGGGGAAAATTTTTTGAAACTTGCAAAGAGTACCTTCGTTAGATACCCTGTGGGTTGAAAATTTTGACGAAATCACTCTATCTCACACGGTTAAGGAGATAGAAGCAAATTTGCGTTTTGCCATTTTTGGCAAAAATTCGAAAATTCAAAATGGCCGCCATTTTTGGCGAGGGGGGAAATTTTTTGAAAATTGCAAAGATTACATTTCTTAGACACCCTGTGGGTCGAAAATTTCGACAAAATCGCTCTATCTCGCATGGTTAAGGAGACAGAAGCAAATTTGTGTTTTGCCATTTTGGGGGAAAATTTGAAAATTCAAAATGGCCGCCATTTTTGGGGAGGGGAAAATTTTTTGAAAATTGCAAAGATTACATACCTAAGATACCCTGTGGGTCGAAAATTTCGACGAAATCGCTCTATCTCGCACAGTTAAGGAGATAGAAGCAAATTTGTGTTTTGCCATTTTTGGCAAAAATTCGAAAATTCAAAATGGCCGCCATTTTTGGGGAGGGGAAAATTTTTTGAAAATTGCAAAGATTACATTCCTCAGATACCCTGTGGGTCGAAAATTTCGACGAAATCGCTCTATTTCGCACGGTTTAGGAGATATGAGCACATTTGCCTTTTTCAGTACTCAAAATAGCCAATTACTCATTTATTTAATTAATTAGTCACTCATCTATGAAGCAATTCCCCCCAAAAGCAATCCCATACAACCTATTAACCCAATGAACCTCCATACCAAATTTCAGAAAGCTAGGCTTAATAGCATTCCTTAAAATGTCTGGAAACCAAAGAGATACTCAAAAGTAGCAAAGTAGCTATTACTCAGTTAGCTATAGAGCTATCATCACCAAAAGCAATCCCATACAAGCCATTAACCCAATAAACCTGCATGCCAAATTTGGTAAAGATAGGATAAGAACTGTTGCCTAAAATGTCTAGAAACCAAGTGTGACGCCGGACGGCGGAAAAAGCAAAAATAATATGTCCACCCCCCAGTGGGTGGACATAATTAGGCTAATTTCAGTCTCAGAGAAGCTTTCCTCCTTATGAAGATATCCTGCAAATTTGGTGAACCTAGCCGGTGTAGTTTTCCTCTGAGAGCATTAACGCCAAAAATCTCTCTACATGTGGCGGCATAGCAAACGCTAAACCAAAGTATCGACCGGAGGCATCCAGTGGATACAATTAGAGGCATCATGATGTGACAAATGGGACATCACCAAAATTTTCACATTAATATCATGATAAAATCACAACTAAATACTGATACTACAACAAAATGTTAATTTATTAAATCTTAAATAATCACCAAACAACATCAAAGAAGGCATTTTGGTCAACAACAGGTCAGAAACAATCAATGAATCAGGTCAGAAGCAATCAATGAATCGAGTGGGTGTTGATATAAAACACTATTACATGGCCTGAGACATCCACGTTGTATATTATACTGTTAAATAACAACCAAAAATAGCATCAGAGATGCCCGTACCCCACAGCATGGGGAAATCGTTTTCAACACCATGAGATACAGCAGTAGTGAAACAGTACACAGATTGGGATACTTTCAGAGCAGTGTCAGTTATATAAAGGCCCAAATAATGTTTAAGTAGAGAAAATTAAACGAAGAGAAAGAAAATGTATGTAAAGATAAAGTATTAAAACAAGACAATTCAATACCAAAATGACAGCATTAATCAGTAAACTAAAAATTATGTATCTGTAAATTTATCAATTGGCAAGTAGCTGTCAACAGAGTACATATAATAATCAGTTGCAGCAATCCATGCATCTTTGTCATAAGAGAAACACATCTCAAATATGGCAGGTGAACACACTTTGTCAGAGCCAAAGTGAAATGTCACACCATGATGCAAACCTACACCCCCTAACTAATGTCCCCACCAAATGTCAACCTTCTACACCTTAGAGAATGCAAAAAATAACCTTGACAAGATTTTAAAACTCATGATCACTACAAGGTCAAAGGTCAAATCATGATCACACAGTGATGTTTTACACCTACAAACCCTAACCAATATCCCTACTGAGTATCAGCTTCCTACACTTTACGGTTTCAAGATATTGCCCGAACAAATTTTTAAAGGTCTAGGTCATTACAGCAAGATCAAAGGTCAAATCAAGGTGTCACCATGATGTTTCACACCTACAACCCCTAAGTAATGTACCTACCAAGTATCAACTTCCTACATCCTTCAAATATATAACCCGGACAAGATTTCATAGGTCAAGGTCACTACAGCAAGGTCAAAGGTCAAATCAAGGTCACACCATGACGTTGCACACCTACAACCCCCAAACAATGTCTCTCCCAAGTGACAACTTCCTACACCTTAGGGTTTCTGACATATAGCAGACAAGATTTTAGAGGTCAAGGTCACTACAACAAGGGCAAAGGTCAACTCAAGGTCACACCATGACATTGCATACCTACAACCTACAACCAATGTCCTTACCAAGTATCAACTTCCTACACCTTACAGTACCAAAGATATAGCCCGAACGAGATTTTTAAACTCAAGGTCACTACGGCAAGGTCAAATCAAGGTCACACCATGATGTTGCACACCTACAACCCCCAACAAATGTCCCTACCAAGTATCAACTTCCTACACCTTGCGGTTCCCGAGATTAACCCCCAGACAAGATATTTAAACTCAAGGTCACTATGGCAAGGTCAAAGGTCAAATCAAGGTCAGACCATGATGTTGCACACTACACCCCCTAACCAATGTCCCTACCAAGTATCAACTTCCTACACCTTACGGTTTCCGAGATACAGCCCGGACAAACTTTTTCCTGCCTCCCACCCACCCAAACTCCCATCCAGACAGGGTTGTGGGGTAAAAATTGATAGCTTCAGTTTGAAGTAAAATTATCTGGTAAAGTTAAGAAATTTCGTATACATTTCTTAAATCACAATATAAACTAGAATACTATGCAACAAGCATTCTGACGCATGCATTTATCTCCCGCCATATAAATTAGATGTACTAAAGATAACATATTTTAACAAGGTGCTCTAAATGTAATACTTTTCAAGTTATAATTGATTTAGTGCATGATTTCATGAATTTTAATGCATTAAAAATTATTTTAAAAATTCATTAAAAAAATTTAGCATGTGAAAGCTCTCCAAAATGTAGGTGAATGAGTTACTTGAGAAATATTGGCTATCTGCAATACTTTTAGTGATAATAGGCAGTTACTCATTTTGAGTAGGTGAGTAATTAGCTACGGATCTGAAAATTTACTAATTGAAAGCTCTCCAAAATGTATGTGAATGAGTTATTTCAGAAATACTGGCTATCTGCAATACTTTTAGAGATAATTCGCATTTACTCATTTTGAGTAGGTGAATAATTAACTACGGGTCTGAAACTTCACCAAGTGAAAGCTCTCCCAAAAGTAAGTGAATGAGTTATTTGAGAAAAATTGCCTATCTGCAATACTTTTACAGATAATCCACACTTACTCATTTTGATTAGGTGAGTAATTAGCTACGGGTCTGGAACTTCACTATGTGAAAGCCCTCCCAAAAGTAGATGAATGAGTTATTTGATAAAAATTGGATATCCACAATACTTTTAGAGATAATTATCATTTACTCATTTTGAGTAGGTGAATAATTAGCTACGGGTCTGAAACTTCACCATGTGAAAGCTCTCCCAAAAGTAGATGAAGCAGTTAGTTGAGAAAAATTATGTCATTATTTTGCCACAAATAAGAAAATAGCTATTACTCACTTATGGCATGCAATAGAACCCCAAACTATATGCATTTACCCTACAGTCACAATTACAAAATAGGTATTACTCGGCTATCCAATGTGCAACAGGTCTGAAACTTTACTATGTGATAGGTTATCAAAAACTAGATGAATAACATATTTGAAAACATTTCCCTAACTTTAATACTTTTGAAGATATTTGACATTTACTTATGTTGTTATTTTGCTACAAATAAGAAAATAGCAATTACTCACTTATGGCATGCAATACAACCCCAAAATATATACCATCTTATAGTTAAGGACAAAGTAGCTGAACAACATATTTGAAGAAAAAGCTATAACTGCAATAGTTTTGGAGTTACAATAGATTTACTCAACAGTCACAATTTCAAAGTAGCTATTACCTAGCTATGCAATGTTCAACAGGTCTGAAACTTTACTATGTGATAGCTTACAATAAAGTAGATGAATGACATATTTGAAAAGATTTCCTCAACTTTAATACTTCTGAAGATATTTGACATTTACTTATGTCATTATTTTGCTACTAATAAGAAAATAGCTATTACTCACTTATGGCATGCAATAGAACCCCAAACTACATGCCAGCTTATAGCTAAGGACAAAGTAGGTGAACAACATATTTTAGGAAAATACTCTAAATGCAATAGTTTTGGAGTTACAATCGCTTTACTCAACAGTCAGAATTTCAAAGTAGCTATTACTCAGCTATCCAATGTGCAACAGATCTGAAACTTTACTATGTGATAGGTTATGAAAAAGTAGATGGATAACATATTTGAAAAGAATTCCCTAACTTTAATACTTTGAAGATATTTGACATTTACTTATGTCATGATTTTGCTACAAATAACAAAATAGCTATTACTCACTTATGGCATGCAATAGAACCCCAAACTATGTACCATCTTATAGCTAAGGACAAAGTAGCTGAACAACATATTTTAGGAAAATACTCTAACTGCAATAGTTTTGGATTTACAATGGCTTTACTAAACAGTCAGAATTTCAAAGTAGCTATAACTTAGCTATCCAAGGTGCAACAGGTCTGAAACTTTACTATGTTATAGCTTACCAAAAAGTAGATGGACAACATATTTAAAAAGATTTCCCTAACTTCAATACTTTTGAAGATATTTGACATTTACTTCTTCTGTTATTTACCTACAAATGAGGAAATAGCTATTACTCACTTATGGTAAGCAATAGAACCCCAAACTATGTACCATCTTATAGCTAAGAACAAAGTAGCTGAACAACATATTTTAGGAAAACACTCTAACTGCAATACTTTTTAGTTACAATAGCTTTACTCAACAGTCAGAATTTCAAAGTAGCTATTACTCAGCTATCCAAGGTGCAACAGGTCTGAAACTTTACTATGTCATAGCTTACCAAAAAGTAGATGGACAACATATTTGAAAAGATTTCCCTAACTTTAATACTTTTGAAGATATTTGATATTTACTTTTCTGTTATTTAGCTACAAATGAGAAAATAGCTATTACTCACTTATGGCATGCAACAGAACCCCAAATTATGTACCATCTTATAGCTAAGAACAAAGTAGCTGAACAACATATTTTAGGAAAACACTCTAAGTGCAATAGTTTTGGAGTTACAATGGCTTTACTCAACAGTCAGAATTTCAAAGTAGCTATTACTCAGCTATCCAAGGTGCAACAGGTCTGAAACTTTACTATGTCATAGCTTACCAACAAGAGGAGAGTGCCCGTGAACGGGCACTGTGTCAGCTGACTGAATGTTTTTGATTTGTGATGGTGATAATTAGAGGAAAGCATAATTATCAGGGAAAGGGCTGTACAGAAATACAGTAAATGGTAACTGAACAGCATGTTCGAAAGATATTCCGAAGCTGACAGAAGAAAAGGACAAAAAAGTTGTGCCCTGCAAATGGTATTATGAAATAATGTAACAAGGTAATTGTTTAAGTGTAAAAAGTAGGTTAAAAATATTTAAAGAAATACTATAAATGCAATATCCTCGTTTGACCATGAAGAAGGGGTCCAAAGGTCAAATCTGACCATACCAAAAGATTCCCAGCCAAAGAATTTAGGATGGTTTACCATCCCAAACCTCTCGGACCAATAATAAGTGAGTCATAGGCACTTTTTAAGTTTGGCTATCCTTGTTTGACCTTGAAGGAGGGGGTCCAAGGTCAAATCCGACCACACAAAAAAATTCCCAGCCCATGATTTCCTGTAGCTTGTTTACCATCCCAAACTTGTTGGACCAATAATAAGCGAGTTCTAAGCAATTGTAAGTTTGGCTATCCTCAATTGACCTTGAAGGAGGGGTCCCAGGTCAAATCTGACCACACCAAAAGAATCCCAGCCCATGATTTCCTATATGTTGGTTTACCATCCCAAACCTCCAAGACCAATAATACGCGAGTTATAAGCACTTTAAGTTTGGCTATCTTCGTGTGACCTGGAAGGAGGGGTCTAAGGTCAAATCCGACCACACCAAAAGATTCCCAGCCCATGATTTTCTATAGGTTGGTTTTCCATTCGAAACCTCTAGGACCAATAATAAGTGAGATATAAGCACTTTTAAGTTTGGCTATCCTCATTTGACCTTGAAGGAGGGGTCCAAGGTGAAATCCGATCACACCAAAAAAATCCCAGCTCATGATTTTCTATAGGTTGGTTTTCATTCCAACCTCTAGGACCAATAATAAGCGAGTTATAAGCACTTTTATGTTTGGCTATCCTCATTTGACCTTGAAGGAGGGTTCCAAGGTCAAATCGGACCATATTAACAGATTCCCAGCCCATGATTTCCTACAGGTTGGATACAATGATTTACTCAACAGTGAGAACCTGAAAGAAGCTATTGCTCAGCTATGCCATGACATAGAGGTCTGCAATTTCACTATGTTATAGCTGACCAAAACGTCTGTGAATAACATATTTAACAAAATACTCTAAATGTAATAATTTTCAAGTTACAACTGATTTACTCAAGAGTGAGAACCTCAAAGGAACTATTACTCAGCTATGCAATGAGCTACATGTCTGAATTTTTGCTCTGTTATAGCTGACCTAAAAGTAGGTGAACAACATATTTTAGCAAAATACTGTAAATGCAATAGTTTTCAAGTTACAACTGATTTACTCAATAGTGAGAACCTGAAAATAGCTATTGCTCCGCTATGCCATGAGCTATAGGTCTGTAATTTCACTATGTTATAGCTAACCCAAAAGTAGGTGAACAATATATTTTAACAAAATACTCCAAATGCAATATTTTTCAGGTTATAGCTGATTTACTCAACAGTCAGTGCCTGAGAATAGCTATTGCTCAGTTGTGCCATGAGCTACAGGTCTATAATTTCACTATGTTATAGCTGACCCAAAATTAGTTGAATAACATATTTGCACAAATTTCTGTAAAGGCAATAGTTTTCCAATTACAACTGATTTACTCAACAGTGAGAACTTCAAAGTAGCTATTACTCAGCTATGCAATGAGCCACAGGTCTGGAACTTCACTATGTTATAGCTGACACCAAAATATGGTGAATAACATATTGCAACAAAATACTAGAATTGCAATAGTTTTCAAGTTATAAGTGATTTACTCAACAGTGATAACCTAAAAGTAGCTATTACTCAGCTATGCCATGAGCTACAGGTCTGAAATTTTACTATTATGTTATAGCTGACCCAAAAGTAGCTGAATAACATATTTATACTAAATTCTCTAAATGCAATAGTTTTCCAATTACAACTGATTTACTCAACATTGAGAACTTCAAAGTAGCTATTACTCAGCTATGCAATGAGTCACAGGTCTGGAACTTCACTATGTTATAGCTGACCCCAAAATAGGTGAATAACATATTGAAACAAAATACTCTAAATGCAATAATTTCCAAGTTATAAGCGATTTACTCAACAGTCATAACCTAAAAGTAGCTATTACTCAGCTATGCCATGAGCTACAGGTCTGAAATTTTACTATGTTATAGCTGACCCAAAAGTAGGTGAACAACATATTTAAGCAAAATACTGTAAATGCAATAGTTTTCAAGTTACAACTGATTTACTCAATAGTGATGACCTAAAAGTAGCTATTACTCAGCTATGCCATGAGCTACAGGTCTGAAATTTTACTATGTTATAGCTGACCCAAAAGCAGCTGAATAACATATTTATACGAAATTCTCTAAATGCAATAGTTTTCCAATTACAACTGATTTACTCAATAGTGAGAACTTCAAAGTAGCTATTACTCAGCTATCCAATGAGCCACAGATCTGAAACTTCACTATGTTATAGCTGATCCCAAAATAGGTGAATAACATATTGAAACAAAATACTCTAAATGCAATAGTTTCCAAGTTATAAGCGATTTACTCAACAGTGATAACCTAAAAGTAGCTATTACTCAGCTATGCCATGAGCTACAGGTCTGAAATTTTACTATGTTATAGCTGACCCAAAAGTAGCTGAATAACATATTTATACGAAATTCTGTAAATGCAATAGTTTTGAAGTTATAAGCGATTTACTCAACAGTGATAACCTAAAAGTAGCTATTACTCAGCTATGCCATGAGCTACAGGTCTGAAATTTTACTATGTTATAGCTGACCCAAAAGTAGCTGAATAACATATTTATACGAAATTCTCTAAATGCAATAGTTTTTAAGTTACAAGTGATTCTACTCATGATGGAAGTTACTGAAAAGCCCAAAAGTAGCTATTACTCACTTAGCTATTGAGACAGGCACCCAACTTACTCACCATATTGTAGCTATGAAAAAAGTAGCTGAATAACATATTTTAACAAAATGCTCTAGATGCAACAGCTTTCAAGTTATAAATGATTTTGTGCATGATTTCATGAATTTTAATGCATTAAAAATTATTAAAAAAATTTATTAAAAAAAAGTAAGACAGATCCAGGGCACATACTCACACAAGAGAATCTACCTCTGGCCTAGTACATATATGCAAAATATGAGAGAAATCCCTCCAATAGTCACTGAGAAAATTGTGATTAAGTGTTGAAATTTTCACACTTTTGGTGGGGGTACCCCCCTTGTAATGTCTCTAGCAAACAGACGAACAGACAGATTTGCATGCCTTGAACAATTTTTCATCCTCGATAGATAAGGTATCTTTTAAAAAAAACAGCACGTCTCTAGGCCTTGTAGTTTTGGAGGAGAAGTTGTTCACGCGGACGCGTGCGCGTATGCCCACGCCGCAGAGTGACGACATAATGTCAGCTGACTGACAAGTCAGCTGACATAAAAAGTAGATGGACAACATATTTGAAAAGATTTCCTCAACTTTAATACTTTTGAAGATATTTGACATTTACTTCTTCTGTTATTTAGCTACAAATGAGAAAATAGCTATTACTCACTTATGGCATGTAATAGAACCCCAAACTATGTACCATCTTATAGCTAAGGACAAAGTAGCTGAACAACATATTTTAGGAAAATACTCTAACTGCAATAGTTTTGGAGTTACAATCGCTTTACTCACCAGTCAGAATTTCAAAGTAGCTATTACTCAGCTATCCAAGGTGCAACAGGTCTGAAACTTTAGTATGTGATAGCTTACCAAAAAGAAGATGGACAACATATTTGAAAAGATTTCCCTAACTTCAATACTTTTGAAGATATTTGACATTTACTTCTTCTGTTATTTAGCTACAAATGAGAAAATAGCTATTACTCACTTATGGCATGCAATGGGACCCCAAACTATGTACCATCTTATAGCTAAGGACAAAGTAGCTGAACAACATATTTGAAGAAAAAGTTGTTACTGCAATAGTTTTTGAGTTATGAGCCCTTTACTCACAGTAGCTAAGATTGCTATTACTCACTTATCTTTAGCCCTAAGTCAATAAAACCAAAAAAATTTTCAAGGGCATAAAAATTCATTGGGACAATTAATTCACAAAAAATTTGTAGCTGTAGTAGTTTTGGAGAAATCTGCGCGACTAACTAACGCACGCACGCACGCACGCACACACAGACATCATTTCATAATCTCCCGGGCTTTACGGGAGATAATAAATACCCCTCTAATGCAGCTACTGCTCCAAAACTGTGGCTGTCTCCTGTCATAATTGCTGCATCGCACTGAAGCTTTCCTTCAGCATTTGGAAAACCACCACGGCCAACAACACATATACCTGTGGTTATGTCATCTTCAAATTCTAAACACATAAACAAAATTACTTTGTTGAGATCACTTAAGTCACAAAACTTTCATTTAATTGATAACTTTTCTGTCTCTCTGATTCACTGTTTACAGATTTACATAAAAATACTAAAGTGATTATGTTATGCAAAAATGATATGGTTAGCTTGTGAAATCACAAATAACAAAAGTCAACACAACTGTAGCATGAAAAGCCTTTCATAAATAATCGCATGATACATACATATAAGATATATTATCTACAAACACAAAAATGTCAAACATTTCTACTCTGCTGTTCCAGTAAATAAATTTACCCTAACAAATGACTAATATAAAACATTTTGCTGATGATACTTAAAATTGATAAATTCTACAATATTTATGTGGCTCATACGAACTTGCTGAAATTATTTCTACCAGTTATAATTTGAAGTTGACACCAAATTACTTTTTAATTCTTTTTAAATGTTTAGCAAGAATGTTAACCTTAACAGCTGATCTATTAGAGCTGAGTTGACAGCCACTTCTCATGCACATTATGTCTCTTTTCAATGAAAATTGGGTGTTCATTTAACAAATAAGATTTACCACCATCTCGATATTTGTACAAAAAATTCTGGTATGTAAGCAAATTTTAGTGATAACTGTGACAGGGTTGGGGTCAAATCCTTTGAATATTTGGAGTTGGAAGGATTTATCCTTTTTTCAAAGGATTTGAAAAAATTTTAAATCTTTTTACAAAAAAAAAAAGGATTTTGGATTTGGAACTGATTTAAATCCTTGTTTTGGGGCAAAATCCTTCTGCTTTACAAAATCCTTTAAATTTTACTAGTGTAATGTGTTAAAAAACATATAACTTTTTATGTTTCTTTGCTCTTTTTATAAAATATGTTAACAATTCTAATAATCTTGTGGAGGGTGCAATTATCCAAACAAAATACAATCACTGATTTAGATGTCTTTTAATCTTTGTAGTTTACAGTGAGTAGGGAAAGGAGTACAGTTGAAAGAAGCTTCAGTACTTTACAGTTACTGTGAACATGCTGTTTGTTTATATGATTAAACCATGTATCTGTCACTTAAACTACCTGTTCACACTCACATGTTGCTGTTTAGTCAAATTGCTGCAAGTCAGTGTAAAGTGGCCAATATAGCAATAGAAACTCAGTCCATCTAAATCCCTGGCCACCATAACTAGGATTAATTGTAACATATGGGCTGAAGTAATAAGGTACATGTACTATCCATACTATACTGTAATGTACACATACAAAAGATATTTTTTTTTGCCACAAAAAATGATCACTGATGATGCCACACTGACATAACTCCACTATGGAAACTCTTACTATTTATAAAATATTGCCAGAAAACCACATCTGGGGCCTCATTTTTTTCAATTAATGGCAGCAAGCAGCGATGGTTAGGATGTGTTTTACTTTATAAAATGTTGCTAGAAAACCCCTACCTAGGGCCTAAGTTTCCTCAATAACAGCCATGAGTTGAATATTGGATCTACAACTGCATTTTATATTCTAGCAAGGTACCTTTCAATCCAACTTGGGGGCGGGCTGAATTATAAACCCCACTAGACAGAAGATTTCCAAGTAGATGTCCAAGTTGGATAAAAGTCCGAGTTTTAGAATGTACCACATGACCATGAAGCAACATATGTGTAGTAGTGAACATGTTGCATAGTGGGCGATAAAAGAAGATTGAAAACATAACAGCGGTAAAATATGCATCTGTAGACGTGTCATTCATCATTAGTGAAAAAAGTAATATTATAACAACCTGAAATTGCCGATACCAATGCTTCAGTACCAGAACTGTTACGTTTTATGCATGTTTTTAGCTTTTCAAAACAAAGAGCGCTGAAACTCCAAGTGGATATACAGACGGCCATATTTACAAATCAACAGTATAAAAATAGTGTTCATAATATTATGATTTCTATGGTTGACATCGGTTTGAATACTACTTTTAGGGTAACAAAAATATACAGTATCTTATTTTTATAGTGAATTTCAACATATGTAATTTGATATAATTTGAATTTATTATAAATACAATAATGGAAATTAAATCTCCACCCTTCAAATGTAACTAATATAAGTACAGTGTAATACGGACATAATTTTTGTGGCATACCTGTGTTTCAGCTTAAAACAATAGCAATTAATCACATAGCAAGGGAATAGAACTTTGGACACTAAGAGATATAGAAGAGATAAAAAAATACAAAGAACAAGAGTCTTCCAGAAAAGACTGTAGCTATGTAAATGTGCAGTTTAAATAACACTTAAGAAAGAGGAAAGTATATAAAGAAAAAAATCAAAACAAGACTATTTAACTGCAAGATGACAGCATTAATTTATTAATTAAAAGTTATGAAGTTGCAGGTTCATATAATAATCAGTTACAACTTACAGCAATCCATATAGATTTCTGATAGAAGAAATATCTCTCAAAAAATAGAAAACATTTGGCAAGAGCCAAGTTCAAACGACACACTAAGGTCACACCATGACAGTGCATACCTACACGCTCCAACCAGTAAACCTAGCAAGTAACCACTACTTGCGCCTTACATTTTTCGAGATATAGCTCAGATTTCTAAAAGGTCAGGATACCATGACAAGGTGAAAGGTCAAATCAAGGTTACACCATGACATTCTACACATACATTTTTAAGTTCATACCTACATCTCACAACCAATATTCCTGCCAAGTATCATGTTTTTATAGTTTCCAATATTTAGCCCGAATAAGGTTTACAAGGTCAAGATCACTATGATAAGATCAAAGGTCAAATGAAAGTCACACTATGATCTTATACACCTCCAGCAATATCTCTGCCAGGTATCAACATCCTGCACCTTGTAGTTTCTACGATATAGCCCAGATAACATTTTAATTGTTGGAGTCACTAGGGCAAGGTCAAAGGCCAAATCAAGGTCACACCATGACCTTGTGCATTTACATTACTCGAACTGATGCCCCTGCTAAATATTAACTTCCTATAGCTTGCCGTTTTCAAGATATCCCTTGGACAAGATTTTAAAGGCAGGGTCATTAGGGCAAGGTTAGATATCAAATCAAGGTCACGCCATTATTTTGCAGACCCACAACCCCAAACAATATTTTATGGTTTTATTAATTATTTTGAAAATAATGTTTTTACGGATTTAATTGCAAGATGTGTAAGTGTTCTTAAATTTATAACTTTGAATCTCTCAAACATCTGATTTCCAATAATTAAGAATTTCTTCAGTAAATATAGCTTTGGCAGATAAAATAAAATGTAAGTAAAACCATCAGTTGATCTCATGTCCCAAAAGTATTTATTAACTTGTTTTTGTTGAATTATACAAATGAACATGTTTAGATCTGTGCTGGAAGATATACAAATAGGTGCAAACTTTAAAAAAAAAAGAATGTTTTTATTTACCCCATGACACATGTTATTACTTCCCAGGTTTTCAATCATCTAATGTCAGATTATTTCACTTTCCTGACCCTTATAGTCAATGACTGCAACCATATAATAATTTTAAATTGTTATGCTCTATCACTTTAGAACTTTGTAGAACTACAATGGCCTAAATTTAAAAAAAATGTACATTTTTAAGCAAGATTTAGCCAATTTTATCCTTAAGTTTCCATGTTTCATTTAACCGGAGACATTCAAAGAAAGCATAATTATATTGATCTAAAGATGTGTGAAAGCAGCATTAATTAGTGCTCTTGTATCACGTTACTATGGTAGTACAGAATTAAAACACCCCATAGATAGGATCAGTTAATGTTTTGTTAATATACCATATATGCGCCAAAAAATTTAAACTAAATGCACATTAATAGGATTTCACTGAAGTTTTATCTTATCACAAGATAATAAAAACATAATTAATGGTTAACTAATAGAACTAAAAGTACTCTGGCTGACCTATATGTTTTATCCTCTCATATTTGCTGTCTCATCCTTTATAATTTTTATACTATTTAATTACTTTTATATAGTCTAGATAGCCTTTAAATTATATAAATAATTTAATGCATTAATTTTGATTACTTTGTAACTCTTTCTTTAAAGTATTTTGATAAATTATTGTTTAGTTCATGCCAGGGTAGAATACAGTAGAGTGGCACAGTTGAATCCTTTTCATCTGTTGATGTAGCACTCATCATGTAGCTCGTTTAATATATCACCTGATTAAATGGATATGAGTGCATTCTGATTATTGTATTACATGCGTGCGTTATGACACTACAGAGTGTTTCACGATTTCACGGGAGTCGTGGATATTATTCTAGCCAACATATATTAGCGCATTATAATATCAAGAAGTGCTGTTCCTCTGAATGAAATACGTGACGCTGATAAAAGTCTTCAGTATTTAGCACTCGTAGTGTACTCTTCAAGAGGTTTGAAAACACATTAACATTGAGAATTGTTGATGCAGTGGTCTGCAAACGTTCATATATCGACATGTTGAGATGTGGTATTCGTGGAATGACTTTCTGATCGTTGCAGTGCGTGCAGCTTGACTAATAAATTAAACTTCAAACCTTTTTACTGAAACATTTATGGACCCTTGGGATGAGTGAATTCTTCAAGATTTCCACTTTCCTTTGGTATTTGTTTTTCGTGACCTGAAATTTACTTGCAATGTTTGGGCAATCCATTAAGTGATTGAGGTTGATCAGGGGCCCTATTCTACGACAATACTTCTAAGATGAGGTGACCTTAGATCTAAGTAGAGAAAGTTTTCACTTTTCACTTAAGTATTTCTTGCAATTTGTATTCACGAAACAACAATTAGGAATGTTCAGTTTATTCATTTCTTACTTGAAATCTAAGTTAGAAATGATGTAAGTTGTAGAATACAGCCCCAGATTTTGAATAACGTGTATTATCTGTCAAGGAAGACCGTTTTCTCAACCCCAGTAAATTAAATTAAAGGAGGCAGTTTTCTAGGAGGGTAGTTTCTCTGCACACCATATAGGGTGCTTATGAGGATTTTAAAACCTTTTGTGTTACTTTTTTAAGAGTGAATTTAGGACCTTATTTGTGGTTCCATGCATTAAAAGAGAAGTGAACTTAGAGTCTTACATGAGGCTATCTATATATACATTCTCAGTAACCTGGGTGGAGTTATAAAATTGCATCCTAATTTGATGTTATCATTTGTTGGAATATTTTTAGAGTCTAGGGTAGGAAAGGAAATACCGAGTGGCAGCTGACTAATTTACTAGGCATAATTTGAGACAGCAAGTGTGTGCAAATATGTGTATATTTTGTTCCATATGCATTATTGTTGAAGTAAAACAGGTTTTTTCTTGATAATTTGAAATCTCTGTCCCTTTAATCTTCCGCCAGCGACTGAAGGCCGTGGTCAGGAGATTACAAACGCCTTCCATACGTGCGTGCATGCGTGCGTCCATCTGTCTGTCACGTTTTTACATTACGGAGCCCCTAATAGGACATGGTAAAATAAAAATTGCACCATGTATTAAGTCGTGCGCACAAGATGATCTCGTGATAACGAGAAAATAAGTCGTGATAATGAGATGATCTCATTATAATGAGATAATAAGTCGTGATAACAAGATCATCTCATGATATCAAGCTGATCTGGTGATAATGAGATCTTGTGATAACAAGATCATGTCGTTGTCACAAGTTATTTTCTTGTGATAATGAGATCATCTCATTAGCACCACTTGTTTTCTTGATATCACAAGATCATCTGGTGCTCACCAGATGATCTTGTGCTCACTAGATAAAGTGGTGATCACCAGATAAAGTAGTTATCATGACATAATAAGTAGTGAGCACTAGTTTATGTGGTGATCACCACTTATTATGTTGTTATCACCAGATGAAGTAGTGAGCACTATACATTATCTGGTGCTAACCAGATCATTCTATTATCACTAGTTCATCTCGTGCTCACCACTTCATCTAGTGATCACTACTTCATCTTGTGATAACAAGAAAATAAGTAGTGAGCAGCAGATCAACTAGTGCTCACCACTTATTAAGTCATCACCACTTCATCTGGAGCTCACCACTTTATCTAGTGAGCACAAGATCATCTGGTGAGCACCAGATGATCTTGTGATATCAAGAAAACAAGTGGTGCTAATGAGATGATCTCATTATCACAAGAAAATAACTTGTGATAACAGGATGATCTTGTTATCACAAGATGATCTTGATAACACAAGATGATCTCATTATCACCAGATCATCTTGATATCATGAGATGATCTTGTTATCACGACTTATTATCTCATTATAATGAGATCATCTCATTATCATGACTTTTTTTCTCGTTATCACGAGATCATCTTGTGTGCACGACTTAATTACATAAACCTTAATGTTTCATTCATTTATAAAGATAGTGTCACGAAATTTGCAGGAATGTTTATGGATATGAAAACATGTCTGTGCTAAATGTTGGCCTTATTTTGAAAAACAAAATGGCCGCCATAGCTGATTGTTTGAAAAACATAAAGATGTTCTAAGTCTTGAAATATTGCAGGTAGCTTCATCAATTTACACAAAAGATATATGGCTAGTAAAGCTAGCCTATGTGTAATTTTGGCCTGGTTTCCAAAACAAAATGACCGCCATATCACATGTTTAATGTCAGATGGGGTTTTTCTATTTAAAAGGCCTTATATCTCCTTTACCATTGCTCCTAGGGGTTGGGAATGTGAAAACAACTTATAGGAAGTCATGGCCTAAGAATCATTCCCAAGTGTTGAATTTGACCTTTGACCCTTGGTTGAAGGTCAAATGGGGGTTATCATACTAAAAATTCCTTATATCTCCCTTATTATTGCTCCTAGGGCATCGGAATGTAAAAACAGCCCATGAGAAGTCCTGGTCAGCAAATCTTTTGACTGTGAAAAATTTTGGCCTCATTTTTGAAAAGCAATGGCCGCTGTAGCTGATTGTTTGAAAATAATTAAGATGCTGTAAAAATTTAAATATTGCAGCTACCTTCATGAAATTTGCACAAAAGATGCATGTACTTGGCTAGGAAAGCTAGCCTGACAGTAATTTTGGCCTAGTTTCCAAAACAAAATGGCCGCCATATTACATGTTTCATGTCAAATGGGGTTATCCTATCAAAAAGGCCTTACATCTTACCATTGCTCCTAAGGTTTAGGAATGTGAAAACAACTTATAGGAAGTCATGGCCTGAGAATCTTTTTCTGGGTGTCTTTCCTTTTTTGGGGGTCAGACTAATTGCATTTCTGCTTAATACCTGGCGGGTATCTGCTAAATGCCATGGCAGTGGTCTTGTTTTAATTATACTTTCCAGACAGTGCAGGATGATTTCTGTAATTTAAATATAGGTTAATGGCCAAGTAAGTGTCCGATATTAGAAAATAATGGATTGTTTAAGAAGTCCCGCTGGGACTGAGTGAACAATCTATTATTTTCTACTATTGGACACTTACGAGGCTATTAGCCTATTTAAATAACACCCATTCCTTAATTTATAATTTAAAGATGTTTCCTTACTTTCATTCTTATTTTTGGTGTGTATTTTGTTGTTTTTTTTGTGATCATTTTAGTTGACATAACTGTAAAAGGTTTTTCTTTGGAAATGTGTGAAAAAGGCTTCTATATATGGCCAAAGTCACAGAGAGGAACAACTGTCCAATAGTGGAAGATATTGGATACTTTTAACAAAAGAATATCTCACAGATGTAATTTAAGTGATGATAATTCTAAGTTGAATAAATGTTGAAGACATAATGATAAAGTGTTGTCAAAGATAATAGCGTTTAATATCTTCAAGTGATGTATATTGTGGACATGTTTTTTTTTTTTTTTTTGACAGAGGCAAATGTTTAAATCTTATATTTTGGTAGAACTTTTGGTAGAACTATGTCTTCAGCTTCTACAGGAAGTAAAAGTGAAAAAGAAGAATGTGTGAAAGAGGAGATACAGAGTGCTTATGAGAGTAGCATTTTAATATAAAAGAAAGTGCACAATTACATTTCATACCATAGTAAATATACTCCAGGTATATTTAAACTGGTATAGGTGTATCTAGCCTTACTGAAGGCTCCAGTTTCTTTGCACTTAGGGAATATTTTCAGTACAGATAATGGAGTTCTAGTTTCTATAATGTGCTCATACATGTACTGACTTTTATAGCTGCATACAGCTAAGAGTGTCTGATGAAGTTCTATCTCTTAACATTTATGAGTGCTTTATGAATACCAAATATCTGTGTGCATTCTTTTGAAAAGATATGCAAATTTGAGCCCTAAGGCTAAGGTGTATCACTTAAGACAATATAGAATCTTCCTTGTCCCAGGAATTAAACATAATATCTATAACAAGAGCACTCACAAATTGCATACCCCTGTCAAGACACAACTCCGCTCATATTACTTATGAGTGTTACAATAAAATCCTTTAATCCTAGATACAAACGATGAAAATTTAACCATCTGTTCCTTGTGCCATTGTCTACATGGCTTGAAAATTTCGTCAACATCTGTTTTATAACTTTTTGAGTTATTTTGCATACAGACAAATGCACCAATAACACAGCTTTCTTGGCAGAGGTAAAAATGTGTTTTATTGACCTTTAAAAATCTGCTTGCATTATTGTATCCACTGGAGGCATCCGGTGGATACTTTGGTTTAGCGTTTGCTATGCCGCCGCCGCTGTCGCGCGTAGAGAGATTTTCGGCGTTAACGCTCTAAGAGGAAAACTACACCAGCTAGGTTCACCAAATTTGCAGGATATCTTCATTGGGGGGTAAGCTTCTCTGGGACTGAAAATATTCTCATTCTGAAAAACAAGATGGCCGCCGCGGGCATTTCTTTGAAAATAATCTACATTTTTCTACTGGCTGTTTCTCATAGGTAGAAGGATGAATCTTTTCATAGGTGATATGTATAACAGATATACATGTCCTCTACAACCTTGCACACATTTGACCTTGAAGCTCTCAATTCAAGGTCATCCACAGAGTGCCGAAGTAACCCACATAGTGGACTTTAAAAGTGCCTAGATCTCCCTTATTATTGGTCTTACAGGTTTGCAATGTGAAACCAACCTATGGGAAATCATGTGCTGCGAATCTTCTGATGTCAGATTTGATCTTGGACCCCTCCTTCAAGGTCAAACGAGGATAGCCAAAGTTAAAAGTGCTTATAACGAGCTTATTATCGGTCGTACAGGTTTGGGATGGTAAACCAACCTATAGGAAATCATGGGCTGGGAATCATCTGGTGTGGTCGGATTTGACCTTGGGCCCCTCCTTCAAGGTCAAATGAGGATAGCCAAACTTAAAACTGCTTATAACTCGCTTATTATTGATCCTAGAGATTTGGGATGGTAAAGCAACATAGAGGAAATCATGGGCTGGGAATCTTCTGGTGTGTTTGGATTTAACCTTGGGCCCCTCCTTCAAGGTTAAACGAGGATAGCCAAAGTTAAAAGTGCTTATAACGAGCTTATTATGGGTTCTAGAGGTTTGGGATGGTAAACCAACCTGTAGAAAATCATGGGCTGGGAATCTTTTGGTGTGGTCAGATTTGACTTTGGGGCGCTCATTCAAGGTCAAACAAGGATAGCCAAACTTAAAATTGCTTATGACTTGCTTATTATTGGTCCTAGAGGTTTGGGATGGTAAATCAACATATAGGTAATCATTGGCTGGGAATCTTCTGGTGTGGATGGATTTGACCTTGGGCCCCTCCTTCAAGGTCAAACGAGGATAGCCAAAGTTAAAAGTGCTTATAACTCGCTTATTATTGGTTGTACAGTTTTGGGATGGTAAGCCAACCCATAGGAAATCATGAGCTGGGAATCTTTTGGTGTGGTCGGATTTGACCTTGAGCCCCTCCTTCAAGGTCAAACGAGAATAGCCAAACTTAAAAGTGCCTATAACTCACTTATTATTGGTCGTAGAGGTTTGGGATGGTAAAACAACCTATTGGAAATCATGGGCTGGAAATCTTTTGGTGTGTTCATATTCGACCTCGGACCCCTCCTTCAAGGTCAAACGAGGATAGCCAAAGTTGAAAGTGTTTACAACTTGCTTATTATTGGTCCTAGAGGTTTGGGATGGTAAACCAACCTATAGGAAATCATGTGCTGGGAATCTTTTGGTGTGGTCGGATTTGACCTTGGGCCCCTCCTTCAAGGTCAAATGAGGAGAGCCAAACTTAAAAGTGCTTATAACTCGCTTATTATTGATCCTAGAGGTTTACAATGCGAAACCAACTCATACTAAATCTTGGGCTAGGAATCTTCTGATGTTAGATTTGACCTTTGGCCCCTCCTTCAAGGTCAAACGATGGTTCACTGGCTTTGGTGAGTTGTCTTTCCGGTGGATACAGATTTGCATCGGTTCTCCAATGTGTAGGTCTAGTTTGAAGTTGGTGAATGCATGCAAGGCACCAGTCGCTATTGTTGATGCATGTTTTATCCTTTTCAGTGATTCTATGTCTAATATTTCGGGGACAACATAGATTACTGACACTTTTGTCCAAGTTTTCCCTCTACGCAATGAAAAACTCCTCACATATCAGCAGTCGGGCAGTAAACAGCAAATATGCAGTAAGTTACAAGCATGTTTGACCATATATAGTTGCTGCTTAAATTCTGTATTTGTACTGAGAACACTCAGGTGGAGGAATCATCGAAATTAGTTGGGGGAAATAATGTTATAATATAAAGTTTAAAACTTAAGGCTACAAGATCAGACTTATCTTGATCCTTAAACAGTAATATCACACATCACTGTTGGTGATTGGGGGTTGGCATTGAGACATACGCAGCCATACTAGTAAATTTTAAGATTTTAACTTCATAGTAAGATAATATCTTGTGAAATCTTACAGTGAGATTATACAAGTTTAAAACAAATCCCAGTGGGCTGTACAATAACTGAATCAACGTTTCAGGAAATATCTCGCATGACAAGATAATTATATCTGTTGATTTAGACCTCAAGAATACAGACATTGCATGCTTGCTGGTTACTGGATAGTACATTATAACAACATAACTGTCAGAAGAAGACATTTTGTTGATACAAGTTGAACTATTTTTATAAATAAAGACTTCATCTGACCCTAGTGTAAAAGAGCAGTCTTCTGAAATGTCAGGCGGGCAGTCCTTAAATTTCAACACAGATATCATATTTGCTATGTTTGTTAGCTTTTGTGTAGTTTTAATTAAACAAAAATTGCAAGTTTTAATAAAAGTCAATCTTCTTGAATAGTATTTCATAATGCTTGTTTTAGTAAATGTTTTTATGACATTTTTAAACATTTTTCTATCAGTATTAACCCAACTGTACGTTAAAGAATAACCTGTGACACAGTTTCCTGCACATAAAACATAATTATGCACTTTCATAAACACGATCACTGACCCAAAAATGGTGAACAGGATGTAAGATTCCTATGTACCCATTTGGATAAATTGTTGGCAGTATTTAACCATAGTAAACTGTAAATCACTGAAACAAAATGTTTAGAAAAATATTCTTAAACATACATAAAAACAGACACAGAGTTATAATGTTACTGTTTTAGAACCTTTGGCCATTTCAAAACAGCCATGGCCATTTTAAAACGGCCAAGTATTTGGATGGCTATTTCAAAACCTAGCTGAGGTTTTGATATGGCTTGGCCGTTTCAAAATGGCCAAAAAAAACAACCTGTTGGCCATTTCAAAACCAACAATTTACAATTTACCCTACACAATGTGTCACAAGACCTCCTTTTGTTTAAATCAATCAACAAGAGCCTCTCATAATCATAAATTAATTCTCATAAGTTAATTTGATTTTAAGGTTTGAGCCAATCTGGTTTAATACATCAATAAATCTAGGTTTAGATTTACCCTTTATAATTTAACTCATTATAGCTAGTTATTTCACTTATTACCCCTAAAGCTCATTGTACACTAGCACGGCGCAATGCGGCGCGGCTAAATAAAATAGAAATAAAGGAAGTAGTTCACTGCTTATACACATATGCGGCGCGGCAGCTAGCGGTGCGGTGCAGATTTTTTCATTTAGAAAATTTTCTAATTTTCTGAAAAACCGCGCGGCTTTTTCACTGTTTTCCTCCAAGTTTTCATAGATATTTAGATTTCTGACATGTTAAATATGGTAGTATATCACAGAACTCTACACAAATATATTAATTGGAAACCAAAATGCAAGGACACAGGCTCATTGTGAAGGGATTAACTACTGGCAAATAGATGGTGTGTGTCAATATAGACACATAAAAGGGTTAATTTAATGAAGATTGCAATTAACAGTAATTCTAGAAGGGACACACTGGCCAAGGGTCTTGTTTGTAGATGGATTAAGTACTTAAGTGGAGAAAGGGATGTCAAGTTAGGTGTGTGGCAATATATGTAGAGAAAACCCTGCCAGATGTCAATTGAAATCGGTGGAATCACCAGTACTATAAAAGGACACTGGTGAAGGGCAAGGCTCTTCCTTTTGGAGAGATTAAATTGCATTTAAGGGTATGATAGGTGTAGAAATGTACTGTGGGGTATAGATGTTTGATTATATGTGAGCTGTAGTTTAAAATTTTTTTTCTTTCAATTTACTGAAAACCGCTAGGAAAAATCGCCCAAATGTGCAAAGTAAAGAAAATTCGCCTGCTTAGCATGTAGTAAAAATCGTGCCGCGCCGCACCGTGCCGCGTAAATGTGCAACACCCTTAACTACTTATTGAAATTTATATCAAAGTGACACAATGATCATTCCCTTCACATTTTTCATAAACAATATTTTATTAATGCAATTAGGCAAATCAAAAAAGATTATTATAAAGCCTTCTCGCAGGAAGAGATATATACAAAAGAAAATTAGAAAAAACATGAAGATGATGATGATGATAATGGTGTGGCTATGTGGCTACTGCGACACTATGAGAACCTTCCTGATTCCTTTAAAAATACTTGAACAGCTTCAAAAATCGTTCTGTTTTGTTCAAAAGATAAATTGAGATCACCAAATAGAAGCAGGTCGGTTGTTATCAGACCAAAGTCATGTAATTTATTGAACATTGATTGTCTATGCTGATCATAAAACTTAGATTCCAAAAGGAAATGTGAATTGTCTTCAATTGAACTACCACAATCACAAGTTGAGTTTTCTATAACATGTAAATGTTTCGCAAGATGATCTTTAAGAAAACTACAGGTCATTCGCATTTTTGAGTGTGTAACATTCCAATATCTATCACCTAAAGAAAATATTTTTTGCCTTAATTTTAACTGTTTAACGTTTCCTGAAAAATTTCTTTTACGCAATAATGATTTGAAGGAAACTAATGTATTTGCCTGCTTAAAAGAAATATCTAGTTCATTCCATAGTTTTATACCAACTGGAAAAAAGGAATTTTGATGACACTTTACTCTAAATGGTGGTGCTTGTATGTCACCTCTATTACGTAGTTGATAACTGGTTCTATTTCCAACCAAGGGGGGGATTAAAGATGTCAAATATTCTGGGGCATGGTTGTTAATAATTTTATACATCATGATAAGTGTATGCTGCTGACGCCTCTCATGTAAATTCTGCCAGCCTAGTTCTATATATAGCGAGTCAATATTTGATCGGAAAGGAGCACCTGATACAAGTCGCATGGCTTCGACTTGGATTACATCCAATTTACGCAAGTCAGAGTGAGATGTACCTTGCCAAACAACATCCCCGTATTCTAAAACTGGTCTTATAAAAGCAAAATACAATTTTTCAAGAGTTTTCCTAGCAAGTTTGAACTTAATCTGTTTTAGTAGGTTCAACCTTTTTTCAGCCTTGGATATATTATAGATATGCTCGTGCCAACTTAAGTTACTTTCAATCCAGAGGCCGATGTGTTTATGTTTAGTTACTTCAGTAATTGGTGTGGTAAAGACTAGGATGGGCCCTCTTGTTTTGCTTTAAACCAATTGCCATTGACTCGGTCTTTGAAGGGTTTTTTAAATCTTTATTTATCAAAACTGCTGCTTGTTGTCGATTGTCAACTTCAATAAAGAGACAAGTGTCGTCTGCGAATAGTCTCAGATTACAGTTAGTTACAACATTGGTTATATCATTGATAAAGACCAAAAAATAGAAGTGGGCTCAACACTGAGCCTTGGGGTACTCCAGCAGTTATGTCTGTCCAATTGGAGAATTGACCATTAATGATTACACATTGTACTCTATCTTTAAGTAGTCCTCAAACCAGTGAAGTAGAGAACCATTAATACCCCATTTTTTATGTTTAAATATTAGAACCCTCATGCCAAACCCTGTCAAAAGCTTTTGATATGTCTAAAAATACGATTCGGATTTCTTTATTTTGGGAGAGTGCTGTGCAAAATTTGTTGTAAAGCTCAGTAAGTTGAGTAACTGTAGAGGAGCCTGGTAAAAAACCAAAAACCAGACTGCCACACAGATAATAAAAAGTTATCTCTGAAATGGTTGTATACATGTTTAAAGACTATCCTTTCCAAAATTTTATCTAAGATGCTGAGCAGAGATACTGGTCGATAATTACCCATTAAATGCTTGCTATCTTTTTTATGCAATGGTACAACATTGGCTTGCTTCCATAATTTAGGGACTTTACCTGATGATAGAGATAGGTTAAATAACTTTGTTAAGGGCTTAACCAGTGAGTTATCTGCAAGTTTTATAAATTTGGGTGATATGCCATCTGGGCCGTATGACATTGGATTATATTTTTACAATTTACATATAATCTGCTCATTTTGTTTAACTTCTGCTGTAGACAGATCATAAACTTATCAATGTATTAGGCATGTTGGAAGAATAGACACATATATATATATATGGCCAGATAAATTATTTGGCTGTTTTGAAACTGCCATCGGCCATTAAAAAATGGCCAGAGTTACGAAACGGACAGGAACAACAATATTTTGAATAATTATGTGTCATTAGTTGATTACCCGTTTTCAGTCAACCTTCTGTTACTAGAATTCTCTTAGGTGGAATTCACTATTAAGTAGACATAAGTATCAGGCCCATAAGAAATCACAATATACTAGTATATCTGGAATTTATTGTTAAGTATAAACTTATGTGGATCCTTGGAGATCTGACTGAACAGGATTGAACTGTGATTTGTTTCTCTTTGGATAATAGAAACCATCTTGTAAAACTTCCATCTAACATCTGTTCACTAGTTTTATAGTAGTGCATCCGTTTGACTGACAAATGGGCAAAACATAAGATGAAACATACTCTCCTTTGGTAAGGTAAAAACATCAGCTTTATAAAATAAAGAATCCAATGTTTTATTGATGTATATTGTTAGCTTTGCCCTTTCAAAAAAAGTTAAAAGTTTTGGGTTAGGAACTGTGAAGTTTGAGTGAAGTTCATGTTATTTTACTTCAGTATTTCTTCATTTTTAATCAAGTACCCTGAAGCCCCTGTATGAAATCACAATGCATTAAAGAACAGACTTTGTCAACACTTGCAATTACTAATCCAGGTATCTGGTCAAAAAACATCACATAAAGGATTTTCTTCAACAATACTTAGACTGTTCCTAACTTTGATTCTAAGATTTTCGTAAGCTTTTACTAACTTAGATCAAAATGGTATTCATCAACATTCCTAACTCTAAGGTCACTTAGACCTCAACCAAAGTGTCTCTAACATCCCATTGTACGTGCATGTACATCTTGGTTACAGAGAAAAATCGCCTAATTTGCAAGGGACACTTAAGCTACATGTGAGATTTTATAACAGAAAATCAAGGTCGCAGACATCCCGCAATGAAAATTGACAAGCACATTATTCTCTGCGTGCACAGAGTAGTCCTATAAACGCATCCATGTCTCAAGGGTAACTTACGAGAGAATTGTGCATGTGCATTCCCCTTGCTAGTGTTGCAAAATTTCCCATTCACTTGCAGGGTTTGCACGTGCCGTATAATACCCTCATGTATACCTTGCATCCATATTAACCCACTGTGTGACCTGTAGCTAGTCGCAGTCTGTTCTTTGATGTTCAAGTACTGACACTCTTGTTGGGAGAATACACCCTGTTTGCACGTGCAAATCTCTGCTACCCCACTACCAGGCTATGTTCATATTTTTTCAACAAAATTTGCAACACACTTAAGCTTGTCTTACATCTCATCATACATGTATACACATGTAAGTGTGCTGCAAATATTGTTGAAAAAGATGAACATAAAATTAAGAATGGGGTAGTGGGGTAGCAGAAATTTGCACCTGCAAACAAGGTTTATTCTCCCAACAAGAGTGTGACTATTTGAATATCCAATCACAGACTGTGACTAGCCTCACAGTGAGTTTATTTACACGTGAGTGTATCATAAGGCATGTGCAAACCCTGTAATAATACATGTAAGACACTTGCAGTTATGAGGAGCACTTAAAACACTAGCAAGGAAAATGTACGTGCCCAAGTCTCTCATAAATTTTCCTTGAGACTTGGATGTATTTGTAGCCATACTGCGTGCATACAGAGAATAATGTGCATGCCAATTTCACTGTGGGGTCTATGCGACCTTGATATTCTGTTATAAAATCGCAAGTGTAGCTTAAGTGTCCCTTGCAAATCAGCCAATTTTTACCCCACAGCCCTTAAAGGCTGTCGAGGTATTGTTTTCACCCATGGTGTCCGGATGGGCGGGCAGGCAGGCGGTGGTAAAAAGTTTGTCCGGGCTATATCTCAGAAACTGTAAGTTGTAGGAAGTTGATACTTGGTAGGGACATTGGTTAGGATGTATAGGTGTGCAACGTCATGGTCTGACCTTGATTTGACCTTGCCATAGTGACCTTGAGTTTGAAAATCTTGTCCGGGCTGTATCTCGGAAACCGTAAGGTGTAGGAAGTTGATACTTGGTAGGGACATTGGTTAGGGGGTGTAGGTGTGCAACGTCATGGTCTGACCTTGATTTGACCTTTGACTCTGCCGTAGTGACCTTAACCTATAAAATTTTGTCCGGGCTATATCTCGGAAACTGTAAGGTGTAGAAAGTTGATACTTGATATGGACATTGGTTAGGGGGTGTAAGTGAGCAACGTCATGGTCTGACCCTGATTTGACCTTTGACCTTGCCGTAGTGACCTTGACCTATAAAATCTTGTCCAGACTATATCTCGGAAACCGTAAGGTGTAGGAATTTGATACTTGGTAGGGACATTGGTTAGGGGGTGTAGGTGTGCAACGTCATGGTCTGACCTTGATTTGACCTTTTACCTTACCGTAGTGACTTTGACCTATAAAAATTTGTCCAGGCTATATCTCGGAAACCGTAAGGTGTAGGAAGTTGGTACTTGGTAGGAACATTGATTAGGGGTTGTAGGTGAAAGGTCATGACATGACCTTGATTTGACCTTTGACCTTGCTGTAGTGACCTTGACCTATAAAATCATGTCCGGGGTATATCTTGGAAACCGTAAGGTGTAGGAAGTTGATACTTGGTAGGGACATTGGTTAGGGGGTGTAGGTGTGCAACGTCATGGTCTGACCTTGATTTGACCTTTGACTCTGCCGTAGTGACCTTAACCTATAAAATTTTGTCCGGGCTATATCTCGGAAACTGTAAGGTGTAGAAAGTTGATACTTGATATGGACATTGGTTAGGGGGTGTAAGTGAGCAACGTCATGGTCTGACCCTGATTTGACCTTTGACCTTGCCGTAGTGACCTTGACCTATAAAATCTTGTCCAGACTATATCTCGGAAACCGTAAGGTGTAGGAATTTGATACTTGGTAGGGACATTGGTTAGGGGGTGTAGGTGTGCAACGTCATGATCTGACCTTGATTTGACCTTTTACCTTACCGTAGTGACTTTGACCTATAAAAATTTGTCCAGGCTATATCTCGGAAACCGTAAGGTGTAGGAAGTTGGTACTTGGTAGGAACATTGATTAGGGGTTGTAGGTGAAAGGTCATGACATGACCTTGATTTGACCTTTGACCTTGCTGTAGTGACCTTGACCTATAAAATCATGTCCGGGGTATATCTTGGAAACCGTAAGGTGTAGGAAGTTGATACTGGGTAGGGACATTGGCTAGGGTGTGTAGATGTAAAACATCATGGTGTGACCTTGATTTGACCTTTGACCTTGCCATAGTGACCTTGACCTATAAAATCTTGTCCGGGCTATATCTTGGAAACTGTAAGGTGTAGGAAGTTGATACTTGGTAGGGACATTGGTTGGGGGTGTAGGTGTGCATCGTCATGGTCTGACCTTGATTTGACCTTTGACCTTACCGTAGTGACCTTGACCTGTAAAAACTTGTCCAGGCTATATCTCGGAAACCGTACAGTGTAGGAAGTTGGTACTTGGTAGGGACATTGGTTAGGGGTTGTAGGTGCAACATCATGACGTGACCTTGATTTGACCTTTGACCTTGCTGTAGTGACCTTGACCTATAAAATCTTGTCCAGGGTATATCTTGGAAACCGTAAGGTGTAGTAAGTTGATACTGGGTAGGGACATTGGCTAGGGTGTGTAGATATAAAACGTCATGGTGTGACCTTGATTTGACCTTTGACCTTGCCGTAGTGATCTTGACCTATAATGCCTTGTCTGGGCTATATTTTGGAAACCATAAGATGTAGGAAGTTGATATTTGGTAGGGACATTGGTCGGGGGTTGTATGTGTGCAACGTCATGGTGTGACCTGGATTTGACCTTTGATCTTGCATATCTGATGCTATTTTATCTCTCTACAGGGATATCTAATACTATTTTATCTCTCTTGTATTTCTCTTATATCTTTTTACTTGAATCTTGTTTGTTACACCTTTGGGTGACTTTTGATTTAGATTAAGCACTGTTAAAGTCATATTAGAATTCATTAACTGTTTTACTTTTGCAACTTCCCATTGTAACAGATGGTATTGCATCAAGTGAGCCACAGGTTTTGCCCCAACTCCATATAAAAGCATGTATTGCCACATCTGTATGTATGGATAATATTCAAAACATTCAAACCATAATTCGACCATACAAATGAATATCAAAATGGGAGAAGTCTTAAAGCTTCATAATTTTAGTTAACTGAATTGTCCTGTTTTAATACGTAATCTTTACATGCAGTTTCTTTCTCTTAGATGTTATTTTCTCTACTTAAAGATTATTTGGACACTGACACTGCTCTGAAAGTATCCCAATCTGTGTACTGTTTCACTACTTCTATATCTCATGGTGTTGAAAACTATTTCCCCAGGCTGTGGGGTACGGGCATCTCTGATGCTATTTTTAAAATATACAATTATTGCAGGCAATCTTGTGTTTTATTGATGTTAAACTGTGACATTATTAAAAAATGGCATTTTCCCTCTACACTCTTACACATAAGTGCCAGTTTTACTACTCTGGGATCAGATTAGGAGATCTGGACTTTTCCTCAAATCTGAGCTGATCTGGGAACTTGTGTGTAGGAGTGTCTAGAAAATGAGCGCTTTCACCATTTTTCAACAAACCAGATGATTCAGTAAAAAACAATGCACACCTTACGTAAGAATTTTTGTGGAATAAGACTTTTCCTAACTTCGATATACTGATTTCCAACTTTACAGTTACAGTACAAAGTATAGGGAGTTTCAGTAACTTAGAATCTGAGTAATACTAAACAAAGTAGAGGTTGATGAATACAAAATCTATTTAATACTTTGGTTAGTTGAAAACCATTCCTGACTTGATCTAAGGTGACCTTAGCAAAGTATTGTTGAAGAAACATGGCCCAAGAACTTCATCCATGAAGGGATTGTTCACAGTCGCAGGCCAGGACCAATTCAAAGGGATAATGATACAAGATTTGGGTAGTAGGCAAGACAGGAGCCAATGAAGGCATACACATATCATATTGCAATTATTACGAGCTGTGGTGCAGTTTGACAAGGTTATTATGTACAAGGTGATGAAAGTTCAGGTTGTGACACAGTAAAACACTTTTAAGCATATATATTAAAATATATTATAAGTTTGGGCAAGAACCTTTTCATTTACACACAATAAAATCTACTTTGTTAAAACTGTTAATTCTACACATAAAAGACATAAAAAGGCCCACAATACATGTAGATAATAAAACACAGTATTTGTGTCAGATAAGATAAGATAGGATAGGCACATGACTGGAATGGCAGTGTAGTGCAAAGTAAGAGGTACAGTAACCTGTGAAAAGGTGTATGATATCTCTTTAAGTGAGAGCATTGCTGCTGGGAGGAGGGTGGGTGTTTTCACATTCAAAGCAAAATTAAGAATGGCAAGAAGTTTTAATTTTGCACATGAAGCCAACTTTTGGCGGGAGTTAGTGAATGGAAGAATTACTGCCAGTCCATGATTTATTTAATTGTTAAATACACACAGAAGGGGGTCCTGGACTTCAACTGAACTGTTATGACATGCACCAACCAGAACAGTCGCAGGCCAGGACCAATTCAAAGGGATAATGATACAAGATTTGGGTAGTAGGCAAGACAGGAGCCAATGAAGGCATACACATATCATATTGCAATTATTACAAGCTGTGGTGCAGTTTGACAAGGTTATTATGTACAAGGTGATGAAAGTTCAGGTTGTGACACAGTAAAACACTTTTAAGCATATATATTAAAATATATTATAAGTTTGGGCAAGAACCTTTTCATTTACACACAATAAAATCTACTTTGTTAAAACTGTTAATTCTACACATAAAAGACATAAAAAGGCCCAAACCCAAGCTAAAGTAGGAGTTTTTGAAAAGTTAGTGGTATTTTAGCTGAAGCTTGTGGGGTTTCTTTGATGTATGTGTTGATGGCATCCGAAGCCCAGCCACCATGCAGCTTGAGATTTTGAATAGGAATTCCATTATCCACAGCCCAGGACACTCCAGAACGCCGGAAACAGTGGAATCCATAGTGTGCAGGGTTGAGCTTCAGGGCTGTAAGAAGCCGTTTCAGTGTAGCAGACAGCATTGGTGCTGTGAGGATGGAGGAACCAGAGGGTGAAGGTATGATGAACAGGGGAGAAGAGGGGGAGGCAGGGGCATAGGAAAGGAGGGCTTTGAGGGCAGCCACAGGGCAAATGGGGGAGGTAGGGAGGGCTGGAATTTGAACAACACGATGACTGGAAGCTGCTTGCATGGATTTGCTCCATTTGATGATTAAGTGGGCGCCTGGACTCCCAAAGATTACATCACTCCTGAGAATGTGACGAGTCGGGTCGAAAGATGTAGCAGAAGGTGGAGCCACGTTCGACACTCTGAGAAACGCAAAGAACGCGAGCATGAAAGCAGCTTTGTAGACTGGCCCGTGCTTGATGTAGTTACATGTAGTGGCCAGCTTTGTGAGGTTACTGATGGAGAGGGTGGCTTTGAATCTGGGGATGTACTTTGCGTTGCACGACACAGCTTTTATGAAAAGTTGCGTTTTTCTGTGCGCGAGGGACTTGCAGTCCCAATCCCATAATTGGAAGTAGTGACGCAAAGCGGAAATGTATGAGGCCAGAGTGTGAGCACGAGAACCTGCCTGCGCCAGGAGTTCCAAGAATGCCAGGATGACATCTATATCTGTAGGGCAGAGTCGGTAGTATGTTACAAAAGCCAGGAAGGTCTTAAGTTTAGCAGTGTATCCTTGTCTGGTACGTGGCCTGAGGGCAGTGTTGAGCCTTATAGAAGCCTTGGCTGTCAGCTGCGACACTCTGGGATCTGCAATTACATAAAAAGATTTGGTATACACCAGTTTCCATTGATAGGCCACCATACATAATTATTGTATTTGGACAGACTGTTAATATTACTGTTAGGTTCAAAGACACGAGATAAGATGTCAGCATCACAATTTTCACTTCCAGCAATATGTTTGACTGTCATATCAATGTCGTACGAAGCAACAATTAGCCAGATAGATCTGCTGAGGGCTTGGAGTATGGGGTTTTTAATTCTTCCATATTTTAAACTCATCACTACAGCCTTGTTGTCCACATGAATTGTGATGGCTTTGGAATTCCATAGGTGACAAAAACAACGTAAAGCAACCAGCACATTTGCCATTTCTAGCTGGGTGATATTTGTAAGGAATGTATGGGACATTGGACGTGAAGCAGCATAGACGTTTTCCTGCCAGATTGCACCCATTCCTGTAAGGGAGGCATCTACGTGCACGTCAATGCGTTCCTTTTGGTGGTTGAATATCGTCCTGCCATTAAAACGTTCCATAAACTGCAGAAACCACAGCAGGTCACTTTTCATGTCCTCACACACTGGGATTGCAGTACGACACTGCCTAAGTTTATTGAGGAGCCTGTTTACAAATGTTCTTGCGGGACGCACACAACGGTGTAGATATAGCAATTTTCCCAGGAGAGATTGCAACTGTTTCCTGGTGATTCTACGTTTCGTGAGGTATAACCGGCACGCGTCCAGTATTTCTGTACATTTATGCTGAGGGACGAACGCGACGCCATCCACGACGTTGATTTGGATCCCCATGCAAGTGAGCTCGGTCGTGGGAGACTGAACTTTGTGGGGATTCATAGGAAGACCTAGGAATTCGAACAGTGAATGTAGCAGGTTGAATTCTTCGTGCGCGTTACGTCGTGCGTGCACGCAAATGACGTCATCAATATAGTTGAATACTGTTACTCCTTTTGAGGCCATGATGTGACGAATAACGTCCGTGACGCGCTGGCACAGAGCGCTTCCTGTTTTTGCCCCCATAGGGAGGCTGATGTCCAGGTACGTTTTGTCATCCCAAGACAGCCCCATGAGGTCGTAGTCGCAGGGGTCCAGACGTAGGTTTCTGAACGCCCTACTTATGTCGATTTTTGACAGCAGAACGTCCCCATCTTTTTCTCTTATGGCATCAATAATGGAGTCCACTGTAGGGTATTTCAGATTAAAGACGATTCCATCATGGCACTGGTTGGAGATGCAGTCATTAATAGAATTGCCATAAGGATGGCTTAGATTTACTATCACCCTACGAGTATCGTTCACCTTTGGCCTGGATAACATTGGCGAATGGTGTACCTTGAATGGTAGATTTATGCAGGGACCTGCGATGGCTTTGTGACTGAGTTCTTTTGTGAAGTACGCATCCATGTCATGGGGAAAGTTTACTGCTGAGTGATGATTATCCACGAATTCGGTGAATTTAAGTTCAGATCTGTCAATGCAGAGGGGAAACCCGAACTCAAGGTAATCTAATAGTAAGGGGTCGTGATAATTGCTACATAACTGGCGCCAATTGTTAATATGTAGTTCTGTGGGTACTCTGATCCTAGCATGCTGGTAGTTGTATTCGCCTGTGTTCTTTACAATTCTATGCGCTTGGATGGCCCATTGTAAGGTGTTACAATTATGTAAGTCCGTGGTAGGTTTGAACAAAGGGGGTCTAATTATTTACAAAGGCATGAACCCAAATGCTTTTTCACTTGTGGTGTCAATTACAATGGCCTTGCTATGAATAAAACACCAATCATGTTGTTGACAGCTACACAATTGATCAATTAAGTCGTCTTCTCCATAAGCTTGGTTAAAGCTGAGTGCACTCGTATCTTGTGAGGTGGAGAAAGAACGCGACGTGTGTGGCCAGCTCGTGTCACTGTCGAGGTCAGTGAAGCAGAGACTAGAGTGCTTTGTCCAACTGCCAGGGGAGGCAGGGGGGAAAGTTGAAGCGAGGAATGAGTGTTAAATGAGTGTATTGTTCTATGCCTATTGGAGTTGCGGGTGCGTTTTCTGTAAGCTATAGTTCACTTATTGCTATTAGTGTCCCGAGCCTCTTTTGTTTTCTTCCTGAGGCAATCTTGTAGTTTATGATTGCAAAACCTGCCTACTTGAGCGAAACAGTATTGACATGCGTGCTTGTGAATGAGGCCATTTACGACATGATCTGATTGATGAGTGCAGTTATTATCATTGTAGTCCTCACAAATTTTGTCCTTGGAGCTTGTTTTACTTTGCTTGTGAATTTGAGGGGTATTCTTGGCCATGATAACTCTGGCCGTGTTCCTAATTCGTACTTTGTCGACCTGATCTGGGTTTCTCCACGACAGTTTGCCGCGTTCTATGTCTTGCAGCACCACAAGGTGTGCATGCCTGGCAGTATTCCAGTTTGTTTCCATCGCGTCTTGCATTAGATGTCTACCGTAGTCGATCATATTTGAACGCACTGTATTTGATTTTTCTTCTTGTAGGCAACCTAAGAACCCTATAAAAAATTGAATAGGTGAGAGATCTTTGTACTCTGGGAGCTGTCCCCCTGGACCCGGAAAACAGTAATGGTGTGGCCAAGCGATTTCCTGCCTTACAGCATTGTCCCCTGACCTGAGAAGCCCTGATTTTAGTGTTTTCGTACCTGAGATGGAGGTGCCTCTGCTGCTCCCTTGTAGCCTCTCCAACTGCCTTTGCACTTTCCTTTGTACCTTCTCATCTGTCTTTAGAAACTCGAGAGATATTTGTGATTGGTCGGACACTGCGCTGTGGGAAGAACGCCCTGCCCCCGTGCGTGAAGGTGAGAAGCTGGTTAGTTGAGAGTTGTCTTCATCCGAGGAGTCGTCAGTGAGATGCGTTTGCTGTTTCCGTGCACTGAACTGTTTCTTGGGTCTGCACACCTCTTCACAGCGATGTGATTGTTTGGGGGAGCTGTGCCGAACACGCGCCTTACCCTTCACATTCTGCTCGACTTTCTGTTCCAACTGCTGGTTCTTCTTTTCCAAATGCTCCATTCTTTGTAGGATCAAGTCGAGTTTTTTATCCATACTGGATGAGGATGGGCCCCCTTGTGCCTGCGAATGGTTACTTCCATTAGTGGATGACTCTGAGTTCCTAGATTTTTGCCCCGGGGTAGGGAGATCCGGGTCATCTGAGTCCACAAGGTCACTTGAATTAGCAGCAATGATGGGAACACTTTGATTAAGAATTCTGTTACACCTGATACCCACCGGTTGAACATGCTTCAATCCACATTTTGTGCAATGAGCCTGCGAGGCCATGACAGTTATTTTGTCTTAAAATCAACTAAAACTAGGTAATTCCAAGCAAGTATCCAAGCCACTGTTTTCACATTCAAAGCAAAATTAAGAATGGCAAGAAGTTTTAATTTTGCACATGAAGCCAACTTTTGGCGGGAGTTAGTGAATGGAAGAATTACTGCCAGTCCATGATTTATTTAATTGTTAAATACACACAGAAGGGGGTCCTGGACTTCAACTGAACTGTTGTGACATGCACCAACCAGAAAAGGACATCTGCTGTATTGGGAAGGTGAGATTGCTTTGGAATTGTGAACTGAAAGTATTCTGGCTTTTGAAGCAGTAAGCATAACACTATGTAGGTCACGTCTGACTGCTAGCACCACCTAGCAGCCTGACTAAACTTTTTTTCCCAGGTTTGGTGTAGTCTGGGGTGACTTTCTGAGTATAAGATTGAGTCCCAGATGGTAAGCTATTGTAGTGCAATAAAAAGTAATATTAATACTTTTATGGCTTTGACCAAGGAATAAATAAATGCTCAAAGGTAAAAATAAGAAAAATGAATAATGCCTCTGTGATATGTGGGAGTAATATAACGGTATTTGTCAGGATTGTCAAATTAATTCCAATCTGAACTAAATTTGTCATGGCACTTTTTCTCACAAATGACATCCTGCATTAAGGTGTGTATATTTCCTTGTAAAATATTCATTTTGTGTTAATTTATTACTTTCACCTGTCTGTTAGTTTGTGTTTAACATAACTCTAAAAGTAATGAATGAATCTTTCTCAAAGTTTTTATATAGATCGAGTCTGCCCAAAGGGAGAAGTTTCTGGGAAAGTTTTGGATACTTAATCTTAATTTTAGAAGGTTCTACCTTCATTGTATCTTCAATGACTTTAACTTTATGGTTGACATTATTCCAAAAGCAATCAGCATATCGTCATAAATTTTTCAAGGTGGTAGGGTTGGGCCAAAAGAAAAAGTAATTAATTATATATTTTGGGAAAAATCAGGAACATGTTCTGGATAGAAAAAAAATCCCAAATTTATAGAAGTCTGCAATTTGGATTGCTTTCTAATTATTTTTGTATTCACTGGATTATATTTTTTCATAAAACCTTTTATTTCTCATGCGACAGTGACTATGTTTCCAAACATTTTTATTCACTTGTATAAATTCTAGTAAGCTTTTGTTGTTGTACTTTATCAAGTGTCATATTAAGGTATCAAAACTCCTACATGTGTCTTCCGATCTTGTTCTAATGGTGTTTATGTAACCTTAGAACTATATTTTTGTTTGGGGCCAGTAACAAGAAGGGTTAGTTCAAATACAGATAGCCCAATAAGGTTGAATGATATTTTAGTGACAGTTGAAGACAGTATCTTTTCACAGAATGTTTTCAATGGGGATGTTATAAATATGAGTTAATCTATTCCCTGTAATAGCATAAGTTTCTATCAGAGTCTGTCAGGAGCTTTGAACTTATTCATGCTGAATTATTGTCATGCTAGATGAAGCCTGCCAAGTGTATAATTGTATGAAAGTCAATAATTGAAGTTATTTTGAACACATCATCCACCAAGTAGTGTCACTGTATGATAAGAATCTAGTAATAATATTTTAATTTTGAAGGACAAGTATAGTTTGAAGGACTTGCTCATGTAAACAAGTAACAGTGATGCATTTTATGGTAAAAATGACAGAATAATTTTTGATGTGCTTTAAATGACATTCAGTTTGTCAAGAACCGTTATTTATTGCCTGAATTATCAATTTTATGGACTGATTTTCTTTTCAGAAGGCAACGTTTTGACAAAATTCAATTTTTTTTTTCCTAAGTATGATTCAAATCTATTTGGAATTTTAATCATGGGCTATTTACATATGAATAAATTGATGGCAATGTACAGTTTACCAGCATCTACTTCTATATGAGATTTTTTTATAAAGTTTAACTTCTGACATGATTTTGTCATTTGAGTAAGTCCAATATTAGTGTGACTTTGTTAACCCCATCATCCTTTTTGTTAGGCCTTGGAAAAAGATGTAGTTAACAAATCTAGAATTACAATAATGATCAAATAATTGTTAGATATAAAGCTGATATAATACCATAATATATATTTTTGCAACAGGGATTGGGAAGTGTCACATTTTGAGGAAAAAAGCTCATTCTTTTTTTCCATATATGTGATATTAATTGTGTATTAGTGGTATAGATTTAAAAAATTCATTGATCTCTATATTTTTGGATCCTTATTTTTTTAAATGGGATTGATAAATAGAAATAACAGAAATGTAATTGCAAATTCATTGTATGCATTTTTGTTTATCTCATGTATAGCTTTACTTGAAGGGCTATAAAGGGGTTAATGAAGGTTAAACAGCTAAAATATGCTGTACATTTTACAGGGTTGAGTTTCATTGCATTTTGAAATCTTTGCATACCTCTTAACTTTTATAAACTTTTTATAAATGCTTTGTGTCAGACATAGAGAATATTTGCCCATTTTTGCCAGCTTAAAAATGAATCATATTTCATATTCATCTTTGTTTATTTTCAATTAAGCAGTAAAATTACAGATACAATACACTTTAAGTGGTGAAAATGGTGACATTGTGTGTGTACATTCCAAATTTGGCACTTGCCCGCATAATACATGGGTGTATGAATGCACCAGATAGATAGACTACATTTTTGTGTTGCACAAATGGAATATATCTGGAGGAAAGATAGTTTGTTATTTTTGTCTGTTTAATAAAACAGGTGGCAGAACTTGTGCATGAAATGTGGTCATTGTCTTGTGTAAATGTATTAGCATATCTCAGTGTTCAGTGTTTAGATATATCATCTTGTGACATTTAAGTCCTGTTAACAGATTGTGTATATTTCTGAGATGCATGATAATCAAGCTGTGGTGGATTATATTGTAAGACACAGAGGATAATACCAGTAAACATTTTTTTTTTTTGCATTTATTACAAAAATAGGTAAGAATTGGTAGATTATTTTAAACATTTTTAACAGCTATGTTTATTTATTTATTATTTTTGTCACACCTAGTACCTTATCAGTTATATTGTGACAGGCAGTTGGAAGGGTGGCAATGGCAAGTAACTACCAGCTTTTCCAATTGAGGTTGGGTCTGGATTTGAACCGATCTCAGAGGTGGGGGCCGAGTGTGTTTCTACTGTGCCACAGTGGTCACTCTTTCACAGCTGTAATATATAAACCTATATATTGTATATAAAGACAGATACACCTGCTACTATATATATATATATATATATATGTATACTCTTCAGTGTGTGAATTTCATTAACCAAGTGAAAATTGTCACCCGGCCTAAAAATTCCCGTAAAGGAGCAATAGTTATATTTAAGTAAATGAAACAAGTGTATACAACATTAAGGCATAATTTTAGAATGATCATTAATTTTACAGAAGTTTTAATATTGTCATAATTTGTTTTAAAAAATTGTGAACTTGAGTGACAAACTTTACTGGCTAAGCACTGAAAATTTGAGAAATTTAATAGGATTTGACAAAAGTATAAACCGTACATCTAATCGAAGCTACTGCTTTGCAAGTGCAATATCTGCCATTGCAATGGGGAACTCAGTGCACTGGGTCAACAAAAGTAGTGTTCAAAAGCACAGTCAAGGGTTAGTCTAGGTCAGTAATCCAGGATTGTTGATGGGTGTGATCAGAGGGAAAGTACTAAGTGGGGAAACTTGACTTGAAAAGGTGAGTCTTAAGACATTTTAAAAGATGTAACAGAGGGAGTATTTCTTATCAGGAGAGTTCCAGAAGGTTGGAGTATAATGGGTATAAACAAGTTCAAAAAATGTTTGTGTGATTTATGAACTTTACGGTCAAAAGAGGGGATATGAAGGAGCTTGAGTTTTGGTCTACTTTATCTCATATTTCTTGATGAGTTGGATTATTTCAATAAGGTATGCTGGTTGGCCATGTTTGAGAATTTTGTATGTGATAAGGCTTATTTTAAATTGTAACCTAAATGGAAGCCAGTCAAGTTTTTTTTTTCATTATGGGGTGATCTGGGGAAACATGGAAGAATGAATGACAACCCTGCAGAGTGATATTTGGATGCTCCACAATCTTCTGAACTCAAAATCACTGTGTGATGGAAACAAGGAATTGCAGTAGTCCAATATACTGCTCACTAAAGTCTTTACCAAAAGGACTGATGTTTTAAGGTCTAAGAGGTGACAAATTCTGTGGAGGTCTCTCATATGGACTATGGTGGATTTTGTGACTTGAGACACATGGTCCGAGAGAGAAAAGTTTGAGTAAAGAACCATACCAAGTTTCCTGATGTTTTGACCAGTGTGACCTGATTTATGAAAATATTGATTACAAAAAGAGAAAGGAGTTGTTTACATTTGTAGTTCGGTGCTGATTATCCATCCACATTCTCACAGTCTTGGTTCAATTTACAAAAACGATAGTACATTTACCAGTATATCAAATTGTAGACATGAAAGTAAAAAAGAAGTAACAACCACAATTTATGTCAGTTAAATGTAGTTTACAGTGACAAAAGTACCTGAATAGTGGAATTTTTTAAATTACTCTTTGAAGAATATGAAAATTCCTCCCTCCGAATTAGTAAAATTTCAATATTTTTTTAATCAGTTGAGAAGAAAGGTACAACATTATTTTGATGTGACTGTTTTTGATTTCACGTTAGTGGACATGCATACTTGTACATAAATAGCTCTATTTCATTTGATAGGTATGCTTAACTAACTTCATAAAAAAAGCATCATTGAGAACAAATGAACCCAAAATATCTCCTGAGAGCAAATAGTCCATCTGTAGACTTTTGGATTTCCCTTTGCTATTTTTTTTTATGTCCGCTGATAAAGTTCTGAGATGTTGCCATTGTCTTGCAGTGTTTGTGTACGTGTATGCATCCATGTACAGGGCTGGTTTTTGAGCATGTTCACAAACTCCTGAACTGCAAAGTGCACCTAGAATGGTGCTGTTTTCATCCAGGATGAAAATGTATTTATTTGTGGCATCTGGATGTGTCTGTACATCTTTGTGTCACATTGTTTCAAAGAAATGCATCTCTGATTTTTGGTGAAAATTTCAATGGCTTTGGAGTGTTATCTCCCAAACTGGGTGAGGGATTTTTCTGAAGATGTTATGTTTGGATGGACAGCACCCAAGTTGTACTGGGTATCATGCAAGGTAATCTCCTTAAAATTTGGTGTGAATTTTTTTTTCACAACTTCTTTGTATACTTAATATGCTGACATGCTGTAGCCATTTTATGCCTACCTACTAAACAGGTTGTTTACTCTCTACACATCATACCCCAGTAGTACTTCTGCCTCTGTGAATTGAAGCCTTTGGTCTTTACAAATTGGCTTTTTATAAATTTTGTAACTATTTTCAACCTAAATAAGCCAGTATCTGAAAAAATTGTAAGAGAAAGAGCTATTTTGAGAACATTTTGAAACCATAGGCTTCTAAAAGACCCTGGGAATCATTATACAGCATTTGAAAATTATGGTATTGAGGCCTGATTTTTTACGACAATACAGTATCTTTTAAAATTCACAAATATTTCATAAAATTAAGGCAAAGCATGATTTTGAGAAATAGTTATGACTCCACAAGGTTTCTCAATTTAGGTATACTCTATCCTTGCATAGAAAATACAAAAGATGTTTATTGGATATGTCAGCTGACGCAGTGCCTATAGAGGGAACTTTTTGCTTGGTTATAGCATATATTGAAAAAAATGACAGATTCTCCTGGCAATTGGGCTGTTTACTCAGAGGAATTTATAGAATGTTGTGGTTGAGTAAGACACAGACAGATCAGTAAATAGAGTAGAAAATGAGAAATTGGCGAGACTTCGTATAATTCCCTGTGGGGAAACCCACTTCTATTTCCTTGACTTGTGGGAAATTCTTTGATTTTTGAAACTATATTAGGCCTTTAATATCATCCTTGGTGAAAAAAGTGGTAATTAATTTGTCTTACTTTTATAGGCTGACATCAGTGGTGAATATCACATACTGTGAGGAATTTTAAAGGTCTTACTCTGCCATCAATTTCTGAAAAAAAATTGCTCATGGTCTTACGGCTGTTTCTTTGAAGCACCTGGAGTAAAGTTTGTGATTTTGTAGCGATATGGCTTTTGCTCCAACCTCTGACTTGTCATTGGTTTAATTTGCTGACCTTGATCTTAAAGCTCAAAGTTAAGTGGTTAAAGGCCATTCAGTGTCACCCTTTATTCTCTTACTGACTGTGGCACAACTGAAGTTAACATCCTCACATGTATATGGCGAGTGCCACCTAATCCGTACATTTTTTTGTTCTAGAATGAAAACTATCCCCTTTATGTGGGAATTCTGGTCATCAAATGCCTCTGTTTCTGGTGGTTTGCATTTCAGAATCATTTCATTATGCATCCACCCTCCCAACTGCTTGTCATCAGATGATCTAGACATTGAATTGAAATTATGTTCAATCTCAAATGAATAAAAAATAAATCCACCTATATTACAGTAATAAATGTAAAAGTCTGTCCATCCATCAGTATGAAATCCTTAGCCAGTCAACATTATACAAGCCAGATTAAAGTGATACATGGACTGTAGCTTTTATGATAGTAAGAAAACAAGTTGCATGATGAACATCTAGTTTAAATGAATGCCTGGGCTAATGTTAAAGGCAAAACTACATGTATGTGAATTTATTTTGAGAATGATTAACTTTATAATTTTAAGTTTATGTTTACTTTATATAATATAGTGACATATATAATACAAAAATTACCAACCAAAATAATATAAAACTTATTTAATGATACCTTGCCTTCTAGTTGGTAGTTTTATATGTAACTTTGATTATATAATTTTGACAATGGCAAGGAATTAACATTAACATCAGAACATAAACATGTACATTGATTAGATTTTCCTTGGTCAGTGTAGTGCTACACATTTTCCAGAAAAAATTGCTGGATGCATTTTTTTGGCACAATATGGTATGTGATGTTTGAGTAATAGCATCTTTATAGACACTGGCTCTGTTGAAAATAGGAAAGTAGTTTTTGTGAAATGTCTGGCTGATGAAATTTGTTGCTGGTGTGGTGGGTACATATCAATCTTCAGTAAGTCCTGAAGGTTGTTTGCATTGTTTGTATAAGTGTGGAAATATTTCATGTGAGCAAAAATAAACAAGCCAGTACCATTACTTCAGAATGAACATGTACCTAGAAAAGAGGTATCATTTTGCAGTGAAATAAGGGATGCTTTTGTTTATGAAGCTTTTTGTTTTATATATTTTGAAAAGTTCCCCTGTACTTGCAAACACAAGGTTTATTATTTGTCAAGTACTTTTGTATAATATTAAGGCATTTCCGTTCAGTTTTTTCTGCATTGGAAAATGTTTTAAGTTCTAAAAATGAATAGATTTCTCAGCACATGCCTGTAGTATATCATTAGTGAAAAAAATTCTCATTCATGCCTATTTAAATTCATTATAAAGAACTTAGGCATTACCTGCATTACATCATATGTTTAAAATCAAATCTATTATTATCATCAGATATCTAGCCTTGCAAAAGGTTGTTTATAGATAAGCTTAATATACCCAGCCTATACAGTGAACATGTGGTGTTTACAGTGATAAAAGTGCTGAATTCCCAAATATTTTGACTGGAATATATCTGTTAAAAAGCTCTGTAAAATATATATTTAAATATTCAGTTTGAAATGGTTAAAAAGATAAATGTAAAGCCTGGGTAAGATTAGTCTTTTTTAAGGTTCTTGTACAAAGTCATTGTATGGCAAGTGTCCTTGTTTCAGTGACAGCGTGTTATATTTTTAGTCTTAAAATGACTCAAAAAAAGTACAAAAAAGTGAATTATCTTCTTACTTCAATATTGTCTTCACCGTTAACAGTGTGTATAAATACTAAGTTAGGAGTTTAAGTCACTTTTTCAACAGCTAAATTCATACCAGCTCACCCTTATGTTGTCATAAGTTGGATTCAAACCCATAACTGCATGTGTGAAGGCCAAGTCATTATATACATGCCATATTTGGTAGCCATTTACCTGCTGAGGGTGAAAGCTGGGTGTTAAGAAACAAGGCTTGTGTTGACTGTACAGAGTATTAAGAAACAAGGCTTGCATTGACTGTACAGAGTATTAAGCCCAGGATTTGTCTTCCCAGTGTGCTTTATGGTGTTGTGGTAACAGACTCACCTCACACCTCTGAGGTCATGAGTTTATATATTGGGTCTTGGAAAATTGATCTGTTTGTTCATTTCTGAAAGTTTGCAGTGCAAACTCTTGACCAACTAGTATTTTACCACTTTACTGTTACCCAGAAAACTACCCATTTGAATATAAATGAATCTAAGCCAGACAAAGTGAGGTTTTATGTCCCTTTCAGTAGGTGAGATCCTATTATGATAGGCCCACAGTAAAATCCCATATGCTGTCATAAGTCAAACCCCAATTTTCAGCAATTGTAGTTGATTATGGAAGCTCAAACATTCATTCCAAAGTGAGAAACTAACCAAATTACCATTCAGGGTTTGCAGTCAAATTGCTTATAAATAATGGTCATCTCAATTGTTCTGAAGTGGACCAACATTCATTAAAATCAATACCATTGTCTAATTATGGATTTTGGTTATTTTCTTTAAATAACATTACATTTTACAATTTAAAATTTTCACCTAGCATTTAAATGTATGTACATATACATATATGAGAAACCTAAATTTTACAGTTGTAATTTCTTTTTAGGAAGTTTTGTATCACTGTATTAAGTTTTATCTCTGACCAAAAGATAACCCAGACAAGAGTGAGGTTAAATAAAACACAAAATTTTACAAAAGCAGCCTTGTCAAGGTTTGTAGATTTCTCTGCAATCTTAAATATTTTTAGGAACTGGTGTACACATACATATTCACCAACATACAGAAAGTTGTGATTGACATCTGATTTTCAGCAAGAGAACAACAAGCCTTCCAGCCTTCTTCTACCCACACAGACAGGCAGTTTGATATTGTCAAGCCCAAAGGATACTCTAGTTGAAAAATTGTAAGTACAATTACAAAGTCAAATAGGATACCAAGATAAAGATATAAGTTAATGCTAGAAAAAAATTTAGATTTCATGAGAATAAGATATTCTGTTTTAAGTTTGCATTGTATCTGTACAGTAGTAACAGAATGTCTGTCTAAATATCTGGATAGCTATGGTTGTTAATTATGTACAGTACATTATCCAACAGAAATTTGTTGTACGACTGTTTATTATTTCTGAAAGTGTATGAACTTCACTGTAACATGTCTTGCCTGCTGAAAAAAACAAGACACATAAAACTTTCACAAAACATTAATATTTTAACAGTTTATTTTGTGGTGATCTTACCTTAATTACTGGGTAACTTATTGTGACTCTTAATTGTGAACCCTGAATGCAATTTTTAAATGACTGTATAATGTGGCACAGGTCCAAGTCACTTTACATTTTCAAACCAATTTACATTTATAAATAAAGTGAGATAACACTATTGTATATATTAAACAAGTTTTGGACTGATTGTATAACTTTAAGACACTCTTTGTTGGCTGAAATTTAATTTCTACAGAAATGTTTTGTAGCATCTGTATTCTTTCATATTTTTTTTTCAAAACAATTCTTAATATTTGAAGAAAAAGTGATATTTAAATAGCATATCAATGCCTGTCTGTATTTTAACCAAAGGAGGCATTCTTTCTGTCATTCTATACATTTTACTATATTTAATAATAACCAGTTTATTTATATATACATGTAAATATGGGTCTTCAGTGGGCTTCACAGACATTTGAACATGACTTAAGTGGGAGATGTTTCTGTGTTGAAACATGGGAAAAAGGCCTGTTTGAGTGACATTATGACCAATTTAATCACTTTGACTGGGTTAGATACATATGAGGCAGCTGAGCTTTGTATTACAGTTCTCAAAAAATAATGGGATTTTTTAAAAGTTTTGTAACTGCAAAACAATGTACGAGATGAAACAAAAACACAGTTGTTAGTGGCTTGTTATGGATAGTGTATTATTAACCAATTGTGGGTTTCAGTGATATTATGTTGTCATATTTATGTCAAAAATGTGTGTCGATTTGATGTTGTATAACAAATTATTTTTAAAAAGAAAAAAAATGGTATATGTGAAAAAGATGCTTCACAGGGATACATTGTACACTTAGAATGTGGCTTAAACAACAACTGTATATTACCTGTGATAAAATACAAATGCATGAATGTTAAACACACGATAACATTGGACATATTTATGTAGTTTATGTTGATTTATCTGGTTAGGCCCCAGAAGATTGATGGTGTCACTTTCAAGGTAAGCTCATGTATAATTTGCAAGTCAGACTCTGACATAGAATTCCAACCCTTTCCAGAATTCAGTGATGTATACAATAGATGGGTGTGATATATAGCAGATATATGTGAATATTGTAATTTCAGTTTAATTTACAGAGTTTCACATTATGATTTCTTTATTAGCCTTTCACAAATCTAATATAAGTCATGTTATTTACATTTTATTTTGGTTTGTTGCGCCAGGTGACAAAGTTGGTGACTATGTTGCCATGGTCCTCCAAGGTTAATGTCTGCATCATCAACTTATCCAAAACTACAACACCTACAGAGATATTGATATTTTTGTCTAACAGCACATTCATAAACTCATAAAGGAGATCTGTCCATTTTATATCATCTGCAGTTCTTTTACAGTTAAGGCGAGGGCTACCTTTTGGTGTACAAATGTTTTATCCTTGTCTGCCCAACTTGAGTAAAGAGGTTTTCTGAAAGCTTGTGCATAGATGGTACTTGATTTCATATAATTTACAGGTGTATATACAATAGAGCCTCTGTTATCTGAACAGGTTCAGGGGTGAGATTTTGTTTGAATAATAGAAGGTTAATAAAATAGAAGAGGAATTTTATGAAACATCAGGGAACTAGAAATTTGAGAGAGTGCAAATGAGTTCATACTTTAGAATATTCAGATAATAGAAGTTTGATTATAAAGGTGCTACTGTGTTTTTCATTTTACTGAATTTGTTACTAATTTTTAAAACATTTTTAGTGTAGTTTACTTAAAGTTTTAACACTTTTTGGTCATTTGTCCTAACTTGTTGAGTTTTGTCTGATACACATATTTTACTTCAGCTTATTTGATTCTCATTTCTTGTATGTAAAAATGTTATTTTGATAAAACAGAGTTGAAGTTGAGAATAATAAATCAAAACACTAACTAAATCACAATCAAAACACAAACCGCACTATCTACCCAGATAATATTTAGCAGTTCCAAACGTATTTCACTGCAATTTGCTCATTTTATAGATATGGATCAGGACTTTGTAAGAGGGGATTAAGAATTGAGATAAACATATGGGACTTTCCAGTGTGTTTAATTTTCCATGCATCTTTCCAGTGAATCAGAATCATGTAAAGTAGTAAAGCCTTGTACAGACTATTACCAATTATATTGTGGAAAATGCTGATAAATTATTGGCTGTTAAATGATTTATACTAACTTAATGTATTAGTCTGGTCCACAACTGTTACATTTTGGCAAAGTCCTGACAAATTAAGTTCTGCCAAAGTGTGTGTGTGTTAAACTGCTGTTGCTTTATAAATTACATGAATGACTAGATTTCCATTGAGCATAGGTGGGGCACTGTATGAGGTAATAATTTAATTAATTGTTTTATTTATGTCTACAATGATTGCAATAAATCTTTTTACTCCTTTTTCCTAAAAGAATAAGCAACAAGCTTTAAAAGCAAAAGTCTAGAACTGTAATCCAATTTCGTAATTCCAGAGAGTGTATTTGTATCCACTGGATAGCAGCCGGTGGATACTATGGATTTCACTTCGTTACGCCACCGCCGCCGATGCAGTGTGTAGACAGATTTTACCCTTACTGCTCTAACAAAAAAAAATATTATAGCTAGACTTCTCAAATTTGCAGGATATATTCATAACCATAAAATCTCGTCTGGGAATATTTTTACCCTCATTTTAAAAACAAGATGGCCGCCACGGGCTTTTTTCCGACTCTCAGCAAGGAGTTTTGTTGGCCCTCTAGAGCAAAGGGTATTATAGGTACAGATCCCAAATTCGCAGGATATGTTTATTTTTACAACATCTTGACTGGGAATATTTTTGGCCTCATTTTGAAAAACAAGATGGCCGCCACAGGTGTTTCTTCGTCAGTCATGAAAGGTGCTTATATGTCACTTATTATTGGTCCTAGAGGTCCGCATTGTGAAACCAATAGGAAATCCTGGGCAAGGAATCTTCTGATGTGGTCAGATTCAACCTTGGGCCCCTCCTTCAAGGTCAAACGATGATAACCAAACTTAAAAGTGCTTAAAACTCACTTATTATTGGTCCTAGAGGTTTGCAATGTGAAACCAACCTATAGGAAATCATGGGCTGGGAATCTTCTGATGTGGTCAGATTTGACCTTGGGCCCCTCCTTCAAGGTCAAAGAAGGATAGCCAAACTTAAAAGTGCTTATAACTCATTTATTCTTGGTCCTAGAGGTTTGTAATGTGAAACCAACCTATAGGAAATCATGGGTAAGAAATCTTCTGATGTGGTCAGATTTGACCTTGGGCCCATCCTTCAAGGTCAAATGAGGATAACCAAATTTAAAAGTGCTTATAATTCACTTGTTATTGGTCCTAGGGGTTTGCAATGTGAAACCAACCTGTATAGGAAATGATGGGCTGGGAATCTTCTGATGTGGTCAGATTGGACCTTGGGCCCCTCCTTCAAGGTCAAACGAGGATAGCCAAATTTAAAAGTCCTTATAACTCTATTATTGGTCTTAGAGGTTTGCAATGTGAAACCAACCTATAGGAAATCATGAGCTAGGAATCCTCTGATGTGGTCGGATTTGTCCTTGGGTCCGTCCTTCAAGGTCAAACGAGGATAGCCAAACTTCAAAGTGCTTATAACTCAATTTTTAAAATGCTTTTTATCTTCAGTTCCCTGTTACTTGTACTTTTACGGCAGATACATCTTGCAACTGGCCACAGATGCATCCTTGGTCTAGTTTAAATTTGGAATTTTGAATCAGGATAGCAATTTCAGGCCTTTGTTTCAAGCTCTATAAATCAAGCTCAAATTACAATATATGTATCACACTATGAGACTTGGATTTGTTTTCCAAACTGACATTTCTAGAATCTTGAAGACCTGTGTGTCTGTGTAGTTTAGATAGGACAATGTGCCTGTTTGTACATAACAGTAAGAGAATACAGAAGATGAAAGTGAAACAACAAGGAGATGTTATGATTGTAAAGCAAGTCATCATTCACGTAAAAAAAAACAGCTGTTTTTTCTGAACTATGAGAGTTTAATCTTTGTAGCATATCTTGTATTCTATGTTTGTATCAAATTTTAATTAGCATCCAATTTCAGTAAAACTGTGATTGGATTTATATGTTCTTTATTTGATATTTCCTGTTCTTACATTTTTCTATCAGATTTTACCGTTTAGTCTCGATGACCAAATGGTATACTTTAGGAGTCGACTGGAAAAAGCGCTTTATAGATAAAACTCCTCCTGTATATTTTGTATCATAAGGCGTTTCTTCCAATAATGTCTTGAAAGGGATTGTCATAGTTGATATTTTTAGGCCACTCAGAAGGCTAGTTACCTTGGTAACTTGCATTTGGATGTTCCAGTGTTCATACATTGTCAAACTGCATTTGTGTTCAGTGTTTTGTTGTTCAATGTTCCCCATTCCCTGTCCATGTGTCTAAGGATCTTGTGGGTTTTGATTGACAAAACAATGAATTTGTGGTTATCAAAACATGAAGACTTCAATGACAAAGTTGTGGTTTCAGTGGTTACTGACTGTTTGATGTGGTAGACTACCAACACAGTTTTTATGGAAGAAACATCTCTTAGAACTGTGGGTGTTCACAGGAATGACAAATTTCATAACATTCTCTTTTATACCATCTTTGTACTTTGTTCAGAAAGTCAAATTTGGGGTTATATACACCGGTACATCTCTGAAGGCTCAAATTTGCATGATATCCTTTTTAAACAATAAAACCTATTAGACTGTCTTAGCTGTACGCTAATGTACAAAGCTAGTACATGTATGAGTACATTATATAAACTGAAACTTCATTACCTGCACTGAATATTTCCATTAATTATAAAGAAACTTGAGCCTTTAGCAAGGCTAATATGTTTCAACAGCTAAAGTCAGTAGAGGAGGGGCACTCCGTAAAATTCCTCAGTAATGAGATGGACTTGAACCCCCACCAGAGTGGTGAGAGCTAAGTAATAACATGCCAAACATGTTGACCACTTGACCAGGCAAGCCTTTGTACTTATTTCAAGGTTTATTTTCTATGTCACAGGAGCCTCTATATAGTGAGTATCATAAGTGATATGAGTAAATGGAGGTTCTATACACACAGTAGACCCTTTGCACATTTGGCACTGTCATTTGTAAGGCGTCTTAACATATATGTCATGTATGTAACAAGACACACAGGAAAAGATGCCCTATTTCAGAAAGTAGTGACAAAATAACTGAGTATTATATTAATTAAAAAATTGTGCATATAAGAGAACTAATGCTATTGATTTTTATTCTTCTATAAAATTACATGAAGGGTTGTTCATATATGTGACACATTGAACTCTGGTCAGTTTATGGAAAAATTGCCCCTTTTCTGTAAAAAACTTTTCCAATACACATATAGTCAAAATGTTAGCTTAAGTAAAATTCATAATTTGACACTACCGAACTTTTAACTTATTTTTCCACATGTTTCACAGGAGTTTTCCAAGGGTCAAAATAGACAATGTTTTCAACAAGAAATTAATATTTAAATTTTGCATATTTTGGACATATATTTCAATTGTAACTATTTCACGGTTTTAAATAAAACTAATATTAGTCTCCAAGATATATGTGACATTAAATATAAAAGACAAAATGATATGCTAAATACTATGTTATCTTCTATTTCACTTTAATTTCTTTTTGGAGAACTAAAATATAAGAATTTTCATAACCAATAATTTTTGCCATTCGAAATGGGATTTTTTTTCCTGAGCGGTTTATTCTGTTAGGGGTGCTTTGTACAAGGAACTTACTTTTTATGTACTCTAAAATTTTGAGAAATTGTTATGTGTTGGAGAAAATATGTTCTAGACAGAAAAGAACTTTCAGTCTAATGTTATAGCATACAATATACTGGTAAACCTTGATGTAATTTCATTCATAATCCTTTCATAGTATTCAGAAGTGAGCATTCACTGAATGCTTCCTTGCTTCTCTATGATATATGCCCTATGATTCATTAGAATAAGTGACAAAGGGCTATTATCAGCTACTTAGCCTCTCATATCCATACTGTGATGGTATCTTAACTGGCATTGGTGTATCAGAAACAGTAATTGACCAATTTTCCATAATTGTTCAGTTTAACCTGTGAAACTTTGTAATTCTGAAGACCTTTTAAGTGCAGATTATAGACTTTTGAAAAGATCTTGAAAAATGTATAGTCATAGATCATTTTACACTTTGGGTGTCCCATGAAATAACAGACCCTCCTGTAATTGCCTCCCATCAAGCATACTTCTTCTGTCTTTCTGACAAAGTAGCCCTCTTATAACCAAATGTTAGTGATATTAAATAATGCATTTAACCTCTAATATAAATATTTATTTTATATCTGTGTACTTTTAATGAAAATTGGTAAAGTGCAATAGTATCCCATATTTACCTGGTAAATACCATATTTTTCTATTTCCTAGAAGAAATAACCCATAGTATCATAACTACCAGAATAAGGCAAACACTGAAATGATATTCTACCACAATTAAATTTCCAATTCAATCCATGTTTCTTGGTATGTACAATCCATTACCTTGGGGGCAGATTCACATGACACAGGTGCATGACTTTGTGACTGTGGAAATTCCTTTTCTCCTTTGATGTAATGCTGAGTTTCATTCACCTTGATCCTGACATAAGCCAGTGTTTCCAGACCTGTCAGGCTTCATCTCATATCTATGTGATGTGGGAAGGTCAGCATTGTCTGCTCTTACTGATTGTGTGAATTTCAATATCTTTATTCATTTAGCATAGTCTTGCTGAAGCCTCCACTTTACCGTACATTAACTTATTGCCATAACTTCTGGTAAAAAATGACTGCTGGTTGACTCCACTGAAAAACTAAGAAGTCTTATAATATTTTTGTGTGTCCATACCAATCTCAAGGTTAACTTATGATTATAAGAGGTAGCATTTGAGCTCATAGATGGGAGATTTTAGAAAAACGCATATGCTTTGACTAGTGCAGTAACGATGCGGCTCGACTTGGTGATAGTCGGTCGTGAGTGTTGAAATTACGACACGTCGGTTCATATATTATAAAGATCGATTTTTCAAAAATATTACCTACCTTATAAAATCTTATGATAATTTGCATTTTTAAAGAAAGCAATAACATTTTAAAGTTGTCACCGGCTTTCAAGTGGAAACAACAATGGCTGCTTCCCTCAATTTTTTAACCGCAAATATAAATTCTCGCGAGATTCATTACTTTATTGCCTAGGGTCAAAGATCAAACTACAGAAGTTCGTTTTTTATTTAAAACCGGCTAATTAATAAAGTATATTTCTTCTGAAGTCCTTTATCAACACTAGTACGACTTTCGTCGGTTCACCGTCGTCTATTAGTTCCGACGCGTCGACTCTAGTATTTCTTCACGACTTACAGCACTAGCTTTGACTGTAAAATGTAACTTGTTTCTTTGACTGTGTTGCTTACTTCTCATGGGAAGATGCAGTCTTGTTAGTATAGTGTTTAAACTCACTCAAATTCCAAATCTGAGACACTGTATAGAGGAATGAATGTTGGCCCTGGCTTTGAGAGAGATGGTATTTACTGGTATGCACTGATTTCATCCACTACTGACACTGTCCTCATGATATAAATTGTATAATGTGCAAGGGCAACATCATTTAGATAAACATAAGCACTCAGAGAGCAGATACCCTAGCCAAGGCCCAACAGCCACTCTTGCTTATTAGTGCAATGATCAAAACATCTTTTAAAAATATCCTGGATCCACAATTGGTTGTGGATCATTGCCAATATTATCAGTTCTATGTTAGACTTAAGACACATCTACTGTGAATATTTCATGTAAATCTTTAATGTAGTTTTTTCATAATCTTGCTAACAAACAGATCATATAACTTCATTGCTGCTTCAGCAGAACTTTTTCCCAAATCAAAGCTTACCCGTCACATGCAGACATGGGATATTGCATGGGACATGAACGTAAACTTCTTTCCTCACATTAGTATAAATATGTTGGTCAAAGTTCTTTGTACAAAATAATCCTTATTGGGTATGAATCATTCCAGAGCCTCCCCGAATAACCATTTTCCTCCAGTTCTGGCCATGCCAGGTTGTTTGAACCAAGTTCTTCTCTTCCTGTGAACCACTCCTGACACATCCTCTTGTTTCCAGAAACCTTGCAAAACATTTTACAAAAGTGAAAAAACATACCCTGATCAATCTCTGACCACAGTAAAACATAAGAACTGCTCATTGTTCGCCTGAAGTGATACCTGAAGTATTTCAGGATTAATTCAGGGATCAAAGTCTAAGCAAATCACAATAGAATTGATAATGCTTGGATTTGCAGAAGGACAAAGGAATGTACTCCTGAAGATGATGTGCTACCAACATTTTTCAGGAGTGATGGATGCCTCCCCAAAATGTATATGATCATGAAAGTGACACCATCATGAGCATAGCCTTGAAATCTTCACATCATTTCATGTATCCTCATATTTTTCAAGCCAAAATCATTAATATTTTGGCAAAGTGGAACAGCCCTTTAAGATTGGATATCTATGAAAATTGTTTCCATTTGCTGTAAGACCGATTTTAGTGACATCCTATCCCAGGGCCATATGCAAGGCTATCTATCTTTGATTGAATAATGGACAGAATGGAAATTTTCAGAAATTTGAAAGGTATGTCCATAGGAACAGGTATATATAGGCACATGTTCGTGTTATGGTGATAGAGATGTTAAACTGGATTTAATTTATACGAAGTGGCTCGGATTTATATGATCAGGATTGATCTCAATTTAGTAAAGAGGAAGGATTGCCATTGAAGTGGTAACTTGAGAAGGTACCTGTTTGACTAGAGGTGTTATATATACAAAAAATAAATGGACTTATGGATTTACTTTGCATAAGCTTGGAAAACCTGGATTGACTCTGAAAGATACGGTATATCACAGCAGAACATGCGATAGTGTTAAGGGATGATCAATTCAATGATGAGACTTAATAACATTTTCAATTTTAAATTTGCTTGGGTGGTAAGTAGCAATTAAATGTTGATTTTTACCAAGATAGAGCAGAGTTGTTGGTAATGGATAAATATACTCAGCTATGTTGTATGAACATTGGAGAGTGAGGTTGTTTGGACAATAAAAATAAATAAAAATTAAAATGGAACTAAAGCAACAAGTTTTAGACAGTAGATATAATAGGAAAACTTCCTGAATGACACATACAGAAGAAAATGTGACAAATGAAGGTGACAATATCATTAGGGTGCTTAGCACGAGTAGTATAGTGGATGATCGTAAAGTCGATCAATTAATCTAATCTAATCTAATCTACTGCTTTGCAAGCATAATATCTTCCCCACAGAGGGGAACTCAGTGCGCTAATTAAACAAAATCATTATCATAGGGAGAGTGCAGTGATTCAGGATTGTGGGTGTGACCAGGAGGGAAGAAAACTAAGTTGGGAAGCTAGAGCTGAAGAGGTGGGTTTAGAGGTGCTTCCTAAAAAATGCAACAGAGGGACTATTTCTTACATGAAAGGGGAAAGAGTTCCAAAGGACGCAGGGGCATAGTGAGTGAAGGAATTAGAAAAGTGTTTTATTGATTTGTGAACTCTATGATCGAAAGTGGGGGTTTGAAGGAACTTAAGGGAGACCTATGTAAAGAGAGATTGTTCTATTAAAATCAACTTCAAATATCAAGGTACATTGAAAAATATGACTTCATAAAGCAAATAAACCAACAAACTACTGCAAGACTTCTAAGATTTTTTTTTCAACAGAAAGTTTAAACTTGGGTATGAAAATGCAGAAAAAGGACCGTCATTTGTAAGATTGCTCATTAAGTCGATCACCCAGTACCACCACTTTAATTGGGCTCAACAAGATGAAAGATTTGTTACAAGACGATCCATTATATCCATCAAACAAAAATTGGTACACGGATTTTATATTAGTTGTATTATAATAAACTGGATGGTTTTGTTCTGTATTGAGGTAATATTTTAGTGTTTATTTCAGAAAATATAAAAATATACCTGCCTGGAACACACTGCACGAGTATTTTTGTAGAATAAACTCATGAAAAGGGTGTTTGTTTATTTGCAAATTCAAATAAAGTTTACCATGTGCGATAAAGCTTCCAATGCTGACCGATCGACTTAATGAGCATATCGACATTACAATCATCTACTATACATTGTTAATCTTCATGAGTCTGAATGCAAAAAGTTTTCCGAGTTGTGTTTAGTGCCAACAAAAATGTCCGACCCAAATGCAAATCCCAATGAAGATGTCCTACCCAGATCTGAAGCAGATCGAACCAGAAATGAATGTTAGGTGAGCCCATTTGGTCATAGTTTGTCACTCTAATAAGGTAACATGTAAACTCCTCCTTCATCAAAAATGGACAGACAAAGCGGTACAAGCATGCAACCTGATTTCTTCTAAATGTGGTACAGGTATTTGAATCATGTATCTATGTGCAATATACAAACAAATAATCAATATAACATTTATTAAACAGACATATAAATTTGAAAAGAGGCAATATCTTTTGTAATTTATGGTGCATTGATGGGATACATTTTGCAGGTAAAATAAAATTATAATGAAAATTCCATCTGAAACAGAATTTCAGATAAATATTTGAACATGATAACAAAATGAGTGAAAAGCCTCTCAGATAAGCTATCTCTGGTATGCGCACTAAAATATTGCAAATAAATAAAGTAAATAACTTAAAATGTGAGTATTTATGGAGGTTTCTGCATGCAATCATGATTAAGTGGCATAGAATTCTATGTTTTTACTGGAGAAGTGTCTGCAAAAAAAGGAACAAAACAAACTTTTAAATGCCTGGGGGAGTTGGTGTCTTGGAATAAGTACACATGTCTTTAAGATAATGAAGGAACATTTTAAGGGGTGGTGAGAATATTTTAGGTGAAACAAACTCTGAAAATTAGGCATGTAAATTAACTTATGATGTTTTATTAAGATGTAATTCAAGGCTGAATGTGTTTTTAATTTCCAAATAGAGTGTAGACGTAATTAAGTGTGATGGAGTATTTGTCTCTTCATATTTCAAACAGCCAGTTTTACCTTTCAAAAGAAACTGAATTAATAAACAAATGAACACACAAGTAAATATAACTTGTCTTCATAATGGTTAACCTGTCCAGTGGATAGTATGCTACACCGCACAATGATAGACTTACCTGTTTACCTTAATGTGTAAATTACACAGTCTGTTTATTAAATCAAGTGGAGATTTAAGTGCTAAACGAGGGACATAAGCCAGTTTTATTAAATTGTTGGTATTTGTACATACATACACAAGTTTGGTTAGATTTTCATAATGACAGATGCTAAATATACCAGCAGGTCAAAATGTCTTGCATGTACATCTCAGTTAATCTATTGTATTCTCAAATTTGATCTAATATAAGCCCTTGGTTCATGTTAACTAACATTCTCAGAATTGCTCAGAGTATTCTTTGAATTTTTTTATTCCTTTTAGAAAAATAATAATAAGTTGATCACAATAACTCTGCAGAAAACAAGTAGCATTGTTGATCTGTATGTATTATTAATTATATCCCCAGACGCAAGTTGGGGATAATTTGGTTTCATGTCTGTCGTGTTGCCGCCGTATGTTTTGACTTGTGTGCATGATAACTCAAAAATGCTTTCACCAGTTTCATTCAAACTTGGCACACACATGTGTTTGGGTCAGCAGAGGAACTTTATTTTAAGGTGACCTTAACTCCCAATAATAAAGAAGTTATGGCCATCTTAAGGTCAAAAATTTGACTTTTGGCCTATTTAATACCGTCTAGGTCACAAACTATGTGGCTCATCTGCTTCAAATTCTACCTGGAAACACAATACTGTATTCTCCTTGTATATGCAAAAAATTAAAACTTTATATAAAGGTTAAAATTCTCTGTGAGGCCTATAAAGACCAAGAGATTTTTTCGACATTTTCCCCATATTTTCCCCTATAACTTAAAAATGGTAAGTCTGAAAAGTCTGTAACTGTAGTAGATATAACTTCTACTTCTACTCTTTCTCTGTGAAAATTTTAAATCTATAACTTTAATTTTAAGGTCACCCTAAAGTCTAAATGCCCACAGAGACCCAATTTATAGACTTTTTACCACTTTGAAGCTCTATGGCTATCAAACGATGTGACAGATACAGCTGAAATCTCATCTGGGAATATATGATTATGTTCTTTTTACATGTGAGAAAAATCAAGGAATGAAATAAACATTTAACCTGTGTATAAGAACTATAAACACCCACCCGAGTGACCATTTTTCGACATTTTCAACAGTAGAACCTCGATTATCCGGCCTTCTATTATCCGAATCTCCGGGTTAACCGAACCGAAATCGTGTCTCCCTACATATATTTATGCATCGTCAAGCATGAGTGATAATACAAGATTTTACACAGTCTCAGAAACTATTAATTCTAGTGCTTTATAAAACATACCATTCACAGAATGCCTAACTTCTCACCATTGTTACAATGGGGGAGGGATTAATTCAATTACACGACCCTGCTTCACAACTTCTTTTATAATATGCGCCAATCAATGAAAGCGTGTTCGATTGGCTCTCGCAATTTATAATCCCCCGGAGTAGGTTCACAGACTGACAACGTGTATCAAAAGAAAATACCTCAACAATGCATTACCAACCAAACACACCTATCATTGAAGGCGTGTTCGCTCTGGGTTTTACAATAAATAATCTCCTGGAGTTTTCCAAATGACAAAATGCATAAACGATGTTTATCTAAAATTAAAACGTCCACAATGCATGTAGCAACTGAACACAACCATTTCAAATCTGCGTAATATTTTAAATAAAAATGAAAATATCCATAGATATGGAGCATGAATGAGTGACAATTATAGGTTCAGTTATATAATATCACACAAATATATTAAACTATATCTTCAAATACCACCGACGTCTATATTTAGTGCATAAATCGATGTTTCTTCAATTATTGCCCACTCGGTAACCTACAGACGGTAAATTTCGGTTTCCTTCATTCAATCCGAACCTCTCGATTATCCGCCCAGATTGTATGCCTCCCACTGGGTTTGGATAATCAAGGTTCTACTATATTTGGTACTGTAGCCTGGAAATGGTAAATCTGATAAGTCTGTGACTGTAGTAGATATAACTTGTGCATGTAATCTTTGTCTGTGAAAAAATTTAAAATCTGTAACTTTAATTTTAAGGTCACCTTAAGTTCTCTAAAATGCCATACAGACACCAAATTTATTGACTTTTTACCACTTTTAAGCCCTATAACTCTCTTAATATGCAACTGACACAGCTGAAATCTCATCTGGGAATATATTAAGATGTTCTTTTTTCATGTGTCCAAATTAAGGCTTTAAGTAGACATTTAACCTGCACATGAAAATATTTTTAAAAAATTGGTTTGACCAAAAAAAAAAAAAATGAAAAGTAGTTCATAGTAATTGTCACAAAATGGGTGCTATAAAATACCCAGTGAATGCTTGTGGTGTGAGAGATGGACTGTCTGGGGATACATTGGTGTCGACTCCGGTGCAATCTAGTTTGTGTGTGAAAAATCTTTATTGAAAATACATTTTTATTGCACATTTGAAACAAACCTTATCTATATTTTGAACATCAGTTTTTGGCAAATTTGATACATATCTGATGTATGTTTTGAACATCAGAATATTTTTATACTGAGTTGCCAGTTATTTTAACTCGATAGAACCATTTTCAAACTCCAAAATTTACATTTTGGTGGGGTGATTATACTAAGTGACCATGCATTAGGTCTAGCTACACAATTAAGCTCTTGCAGTGTGTGTTATACTTTGTTGTGTTGTCAGGCTTGGCGGTTAGGATAATATTCTGGTTGTCTTTACAAAAAGGCAGCTGTGAGCTTTTAGCCAAAATGGGATTTCTTCCTTTATTTCAAAAATATTCCCTACAAAATTATCACCAAATGTAAATTCTAAAGTGAGACGTTGTATGCACTGCATATATAAAATTAATGTGGTGTCACACAGACTAAATCTACTTGTATTTATATTCACAAAAACACCAATATTGATCTAGACTTACATTACTGGTGGTACTTGATATTTTGGATATGTTTGTCAAATTGACAAGTTGCATGCAGAGCACACTTAGTGTAACCATTTTTACAGAATAAATGAAAGTTTTAGTGTTAAGTTACAGTGAAAGATCATTAATAAGCACACCTGAATTTTTACTGTAAACTTACAGGGAATGATCATTAATAAGCCCACTTTAAGAGGCCAGTCACACTTTCACGGATCCCTCACGAATATAGGCCACAGTTTCATATATGGAAACTGACACGGATGAGGGTGGATCATGTAAAAGATTTACGGATCTGCCACGGATCCACTAAGGATCTCCTACAGAGTGCTACGGTGACCCAGGGACAGATTTGTGGATGTCCTTTTGACTGTTTTTTTATCCGCAATCCTGTGTCAATCCATAGCAGATCCAGCTATGTTTTAGGGGATATTTGTTGGTACAGAAGCGTCACGGATGAAAGGGATGCCACAAGGACATCCAGGATGGGTATACGGACAATAAGGACACTTACGGATGAGCTACAGATGAGATATGGAAGAATTACGGATACCATGTCCATATGGACTTTCCAGAAAAATCAAGCATGTTTGATTTTTCTGTAATGGTCTAGGGATCTATTGGCAAGTGGATATTATCATCAGTCTGGTAGTAAACAATCAACAGGAGCACTCAGAGAGCACATATCTCCACCAAGGATGCATGGTTTTTAAAAGCAGCTCAGTAAGAAGAAGTAAATGACAAAATGCAGAGATCTGATATTTTTTGTATTTAGGTGGTAATCTGGATCAGTGTTATGTTGGACCAAGTGCTATCTTTTCATGTTTTTCATAAAGATCCAACCACTAGTATTTGTGTAATCCTTTAACAAACAGACAAGTAAAGGTCATGAATTAAATAACTGCTATGTGGAAGTATTAACCAGAAACAAGCTTGAAGTTATTGTGTCAGAGTGAAGACAAAGAGCTGACTGATCTGCACTCGGAAATTCCCATAGATAAGCAATTTATTGTTGTTATCAGTTTGGTTACTATTGTCTCCACCTTATATTGTGGATAACGTTAGTGTTCAACTTTTTACTCCAAAAATATCACTGAAAATTCTGTTGCAGATTTACCACAACATAGTGTTAACCAGTTGAAACACCCAGTGACTTTTGTTACAGATTTAAAACTGACATAAGATTGTACCTTGTAGAAATGATGTCACAAGGTGCCAGACTTCAATTATCTCTTTTAAAACCTGATACATTTAGGGTGCTGTATGAAGGGGATGTTAATGGCTGATTTACAGTGCAATGGATCGGTATATATAGATTCAGTGTACTATGAATAAACCTTGAAAGTACCAGCTCTTACCCGAAATACAGATTTTCTAAGTTAAGTCTTCCCTGGAAGTGGCTGGTACTTAACAGTCAAAACAAGGCTAACTTATAAATTGTGACAAAAATTAATTGGAAAAAATTTACAGCGTCTACAGGGGAAAAACAGACGTTCTTTGTACTGTGCACTGGAAGCTTTTTTTATATTGGTTTTCATTTCATTGGAATTTTGAAGCTGAATAGAAGCTATAATTACACCTAGTCATATTATATGTTGAGGATATATCATGACACATGCATTAATATTTTGTTACTTTTCATTCATCCTACCTTTAACGCAAGTAATATCAGATATGCAATAAAAACACCAAAGTAATCTAGAATCTGTCATTGCAAGTTGTTGTATACAACTTTTTTCAAATCTTTGGTGAAAATTGGTCATCTTTTCAGTAAAATAATATATATTTTTGGTACACTCTGAATTTGTAAACAAGATAACAGCTGATAAAAACACCATTAAAATTATCCTGGACATTGCCTACCAATACACATCACCCGCATACGACCGTCCTTTTACAGAGGTCCATAAAATGGTCTGGTTAAACCTCAAGGGTCAGTAGAATAATTCTGTTTTACCAAGAATTCCTGATAACAGGGTTAACAAGAGCACTCTGAGAGTGGATACCTGCACCAAGACATGTAATAATAAGTAAATGGGAAAATCTGGATCTTTGATATCTTTTGTATGCGGGTGGTGATTCAGATTAGGTTCAAAATTTAATGGGATCTAAGTTGTAGCAAGACCAATCTTTTCAGTTTGTTTTCATGAAGATCTGACCAGTAGCGTAATCCTGCTAACAAACAAACAGACAAACAAGCAGTCATGAATTTAGTACCTCCTTGGCAGAGGTAATTGCAATAGAACTTCCCCTCTAATGACCCGATATTTACTTCTATTTCAGTGGATTCTATTCAACAGTGTTCTATGAGAAGGGGTTCAATTGTAAATCAGACAATACCCTGGATGGGTACATTATGCTTTCACACTGATATCTGAGAGTAAAGGATTTTAGTGTTTACTGACATTTCCCGGTAACCAGTGTCGTACTGTACATAAAGTCAAAGTTTAGGTTTTATGTCTCTTTCAATAGCTAAAGTTGTATCAGGACAAACTCTCAATGAATCCCACATATTGCCATTTGAACCCGCAAAGAGGAGAAAACCAAGCTATAAATACCCAACTTATTTACCACTCGTCCATTTAGGCCTCCATACTTCATGTAAAGTAGAGCCTTACAGAATTAGTTTGATAACTTAGATTTTTTAAAATTTGAACAACAGCAGCACAGATTGTATTTCAAAGAAAATGCTACATCTGTGCCTCATTAACTGTTTTTCATGACTGTTGGTATCGGGACTCTGTAGAGATTGCAATTATCATAATTGCTTATTGTGGTGTGACCCCTGACAATCCTTCAATTGATTCCAGGGCCATTATTTGAACTAAAAAAGGCAACATAAAGAAAGCATGCATCCAGTGACAAATACTGTGCACATAAAAGGCTAAAAAACTAAGTTTATACAAGATTCATATTTGGAAAAGCAGATAGAGGGTCTGTAATCTGATAAAGATCTATGCACCACTTTGTCCAGTTCAAAGAGGACTCCTATCCAGTTCTCTTTCAACTGGAAAAGTGGTGCAAACCAGTTTTTAAGATTGCACCACAAATGAGGAAGTTTTGGTGATTTTATTTGAAGCATTTTGTTGTATACTGATGATACCTAGTACCAGTTCCTGAAAAGTGCCCTCCTAGAAAAGTGCCCTCCTTCAATTTTGAAGGAGTGGAAACCTGCCCTCCTTTTCTCAGATGATGTATTCTGAAATTACTTTAAAATGGTTTATTCACAAGGTAGATCAGGCTTTCATGATTATAGGTACAGTTAAAGCTAGAGTTCCTGAGAGTTGTTGGACACTGCATTAGACTTTTCTAAGTAAGGTTATTTGTGGTCACATGGATGTGCTTCTGCCAATGTTTATTGTAAAAAATACTTCATATGTATGTTATCACCATAACCATGTTGATAGTGAAATTAGTGCCTACTTCCTATATGTGCTTACTTATGTATTATTATAAATATGTTGTCAAAATCATATTTTATAATTCTCTGAATTAAATATCTGTAAAATGCTTCTTAAAATGCTTATAAAATGTTTATGGTGTATCATTTGAAAAAAGGAGGGCACTTTTCCAGCCATTCAAAAGGAGGGCACTTTTCTAGGAGGGCACTTTTCCGTGCACCACCTAGTACCTACTGATTGTACAAGAGTGCTGTTCCACCTTGGTGATAATGCTTTGCAATAAGTTTGCGTACTGTAAATTGTCAGATTGGAAAGTAGATCTTTTTTTATCGCAATGATCTTGAGACCATCGTAAACTCATCACGTACTGAAGTTACAGAGCTTTTTGATGTGTTCCCAGTTAGTTGCAATCGCAAGTCCACCCACAGTTTACAACAATATTAAATTGTTTGAAAATATTGCAAACTGCTACTGATCCTTATCAGATTTTTGTAATCTTAAACCCATTTTAAAACCTATCTTAAACCTATCCTTTTGCTTGTAAAGTCATCTTTATGATCTTACAGTGATCTTTAAACTATCTTTACAGTTACAAAGCAATCTTTTCCATCTTAATAACAGTGATCATAAGGCTAACTTTTCATCTTGAGTCAGTCTTTCAAGGTGCGTAAACCTATCATAAACTTTTCGGAAACCTGTGTGTGGCAATCTCTGTATTATCGAGATGAGATCTTAAACCTATCTTAAATCTATCTTAAACTACCCCCGTGGATCGTGTCCAATCGGTAAGTAGTTTGTGATTGAATCTCCTAAATGCTATGGCAAATTCTTCAAAATAAAAATTGTTTCCTATTGGCTCTAATCCTATTGTCAATGACAAGTTTAAAAGACAAGATGTTTCATTGCAGTTCCATGTGTTTTTTCAGATGGTATGGAATAAGTGTGGTATGAACGGACCTATATTTTCAGTGTGAGTTTAAGGTACCTCTATAATCGACTTTAATTCATTTTTACTTGATTGGAATAAATGAATCATATTATGTAAATTGCAAAAAAATTGTAGAATTTGTCACTTAGTAATTGTTCTTAATGGTCAATTTGCTATTCAGTTTCCATTTCTGGATATGGTGGATATTATTAAACTAGTAATTACCATTCTGCAGGTCTATACTTAAAAAAAGAATTTTTCAAAGCAAGTCTCCATTCTGTTTGCTTTTTGTTTGGGTGATTTTGCACAGAAATGATGATCATTTTGATATAAGTATTATGAATATTTGTTCTTGGAATATTTTAGAAATCTATGCTAGTTTAATTATATTGTCTTCCATGATTAACTATAATTATGAATGACTATATTATCCTAAACTGTAGTTTCCATTGACATTGATTCACGGCAAGACTTCTAAGAACTCAAATACAGATTTTTAAAAAGTCTTTGATGTTCTTATTTGTACAAATGTATACTAGAAAATTAATACATTACTGTTTATTACTATTCATTAAAAATTAGTCATGTTTTATGCATGAAAAATATTGTCTCATTGTAAACATTGGTTATTAAACTGTCTGGTATACATTTTGGACAATATCACAAAACCACATTCTATATATTGTATGATTCCTTAATCCTGTGTATAGAACTGAAAGCTTTATTAAGCCTGTGCACACCTGCTAGTGATTTAGAACTTTATTTGCATAGTTGTAAACTGAAGCCATAGGGTAAAAAAAGACTTAAAATGTATCTAACTGTAGGATGATATTCCCCAGTAAAATGCCTTCTGTGTTTATACCATATTGCCTCTAGTTAGAGGTTAGCCACATCGGATTAAGTTCTAAGCTTGTGTACTTGAAACTTAGTTATACATACAAAACTTTACCTTAAATTTAAGTTTGCAGATCATTTAAAAGGAAAATGATATCCACAAAGCAAAAGTAATGCACACATTGCTATTGTAATCATATATTTGCATTGATCTTAAAATATAATGATGTATTACCCTAATACCCATAAAAATATGGTTTATTCTATTACCCATTTATTTTAAATCAGTTAAAAAGAGAAAGTAACACTTGTAGGTTAATATTCTTCTAGATTGAACCAGCTATGAATAATGCCTGCAAGACTTAAATTGAGACACCACACATAAGTTTTGTTATGGCCTTGTTGTTAAAAGTTTGCAAGCATCAAACTGACAAGATCCAATCCAATACAGTCAGATACAAGCCCTTATCAAGCTGAAGAAATGATAAATTATATAAAAAAATTCGTTCAAAAATAAAACAGTTCTCATAATTTTAATTGCAGGTGATGATATAATTCGGATAAATAAGTAGGAGAAAATATTGTTTTATTGCGAAAAATACACTTACCATTTCCTGACAAATGCTACATGTTGGAGCCATCCAACTCACTGGCCAACGTTGAGAAACGTTTCTAAAGTACCTTAAGAAGCCATGCAGTGAGTGAGTGTGGACTAGGAAGCCCCCCAATAGTCATGTGACCACGCCAATAGGCGCCATTCATTGTTTTTGTTGGCCATCATAGAGTGTGGATGTGTTTTGGAATATTTCGTTTTTTCTGACGATTTTACAAGTATTTTCAAGTTTGCTTTTATTCTGTATTAGGCATCTGTTTCTTAACAATGTCTTCTCAGGATAAAATTAAAAAAGGACAAAGGAAAAGCTCTTTTTGTGGCCATTTTATGGCGGATTGGGATAACCACCATTTTTGTCCCAAGTGTCGTGACGATGCTAAAGGGGATGACCTCTGTGTGGTGGCTTCTTCTACAGAATGTCTGGTGTGTGCAGGCTTTTCTGAGGAACAGAGGAAGAAAATTAAGAACAGAAATAGATATAAAAGTAAAAAAGAGCAGAATTCTGAAGCTAAGGATGTTACTATTGATGATTCCTTATTGGATGAAGATGATTCGTCAGTTTCTGGTGCTTCACAAAGACCATTTTTACAGAAAGGCAAGTCTTTGGAAGAGAAATTGGACAGGTTTTTCACAGAGTTTGAAAATATGTCTTAAAGATTGAGGAATTTGGAAGGAAAAGAAACTGCAACTGTCAGCAGTCGTGATATCTCTGACAGGGACAGTTTACAGGTTGCTAAGCAACCGGTGGCGAATTCTAAATCTCAACCGGTCCTAGCTTCCACTTCGGGACGTTTGGAGAGAAGGTCAGCTACAACTACTAGGGCTGAGGCTGAACAACAATCCGGTTCAGGTATCAGATCTGAGGATTTCGGATTTAGTTTCTCAAGGAAAAGGTCTTTGTCACAGTCATCAGAGGAACCGGATCCGGAGTTGGAGCAAGGTGAGGTTCGCAATAGAGATGAGGATACACCAGGGTATGCAGATACTTTAGAAACCATTAAAAAATGGTTGGATTTGCAAGTTTCAGAGGTGGATTCCTTGGTTCCTCCTTCAGTATTTTCTGGTAGGGACCAGGTCAAAAAATCGGTTCAGCAATCCATGGCCTTACCTCCAGCTCAGCCTTTAGTTGATTTATGGAAGTTTAAGGAGTTTTCAGCTTTGGGGAGTGCTGATGTGGACGATAATGATCCCCACCATCCTCCAATGTCCAAAGGACAATTTTTGAACTTTCCCAAGCCTCAAATGAAATTCTACCAAGTGTCTCCACAGTCTTTTTCTCTGATAGCACCGCGCCTTCAAGATGCTTTTAAAAATATTGCTACTCCTCCATACCAGACTCCTACAGCAGTGTCAGCACCCATGAAACATTACTTGGCCTGGGAAACGGTGTCAAGAGAAAATATTCAGATTCTTAACCATGTGTTTTGGTTCAAATCTGCCATTGAAAAGGCTACAAATGAGATGTTTACAGAGGTGGAGAAACTTAAGGATTCTGTGGTACAGGAAGACATTCAGCAAAGCATGAATTTCATTCAGAATTGCCTTCACTTACAATCTACCACCATGGGGTGTCTAGGGAAAGCTCTGGATGATGTTTTGGATACATCTATGACTTTAGCCTCAAATCTTCCACTGTATAGAAGGGATAATTTTTTGAAGTTATGCCACAGGGATGTAACTGACAAGGACATTGCGAAGTTAAGGAATGCTTCCCTTACAAAAAAGGAGTTATTCAATTCAAAGGTGCTCTCTGAAGTTGAACAAAATTTCATTCAGTGGAGCCAGATAAACCGGGAGCCAGTCTACAAAAAACAGAGGTCTGACAACTATGGTTCCCGTTATTCTGATTCGAAGAAGGATTCCTCGCAGAGCAGGTACCACAATGCTGCTTTTCAAAGTTTTCGTCCCCAAGCGAAGCAGGGAGATCAAAACAAGAGGCAATCTAACAGTTACAACTCCAACAGAGGCTCTGCCCGAGGGGGTAGGGGCAGGAGGAAGTGACTGCATGGAGGTGAGTTCAAAATTTCCTGGTGCCCGTTTAGAAGGTTATTGGAAAGAGTGGGAAAACTTCAAAGTGCATCCGAGGGTAGTTCTTGTTTTAAAACAAGGTTACTGTCTTCCATTCAAAGAAAAACCACCACTGACCCGGTTTCCGACTATCAAAAGCAGTTACACATCTCCAGTAAAACAAAAAGCTTTGCTGGAAGCGGTTCAACAAATGGTTCAAAAAAGGGCAGTGGTTCCGGTTCAAAACAAGAACTCTCTCGGATTCTACAGTCGTTTGTGTTTCTGGTTCCAAAACCAGAAAACAAATGGCGGCCAGTTATAGATCTCAGTGTGGTAAATACGTATTTGCATGTTCCCACCTTCAAAATGGAAACCGCGGAAGTCATTCGGGCTTCTCTTCAGGTAGGCGAGTGGGTGGCTTCGATAGACCTAACCGACGCTTACTTCCATGTACCCATACATCCCAAGTTTCAGAAATATCTTCGCTTTCATGTGCAGGGTCAGGCTTACCAATTCAGAGCCCTACCCTTCGGCATTGCAACAGCTCCATTGGAGTTTACTCGAGTAGTGAAGGAGATAAAGTTCATAGCTCTGTCACAAGGGGTTCGAATCCATCAGTATTTGGACGATTGGCTGGTGAGGGCCAAGGATCCGGATTCTTGTGCTCGGGATGTTCAAAAATTGATCAATCTAGTCGGAAAGTTGGGTTGGATTGTCAATTTCAAAAAATCAGAACTCAATCCAACTCAGGATCTCGAGTTTCTGGGTTATCGGTTCAATCTTCGAGAAGGTTTGGTCTACCCAAATAAAAAGAAATTGGACAAACTCAAAATTCTGGCAGTTTCCATTTTGCAAGGTCACACTACTACTCCAAGGAAGCTCATGTCACTAATTGGGGTCATGGCTTCCATGGAGAAGACAGTTCCTTCAGGTCGAATCCATATGAGACCATTTCAGTGGTTTCTGAAGACCAACTGGCACTTTCCCCAGTCCTTGGACAAGATAGTTCCAATTTCTCAGCTGATAAAGGACCATCTGGCTTGGTGGATGGATCCTCAGAACTTACTCAAGGGTTCGAATCTGCATCAGAAAGAACACAATGTGTTGATTTTCACAGATGCATCAGAAAAGGGTTGGGGGGCCCACTTGAGCAATTGTACTATAAGTGGGGTCTGGCAGCAATCAGAAAGAAACTTGCATATCAATATTTTGGAACTGAAAGCTGTTTTTCTAGCCCTCAAACATTTTCAAGGACAATTAAGGCAAAAAATCGTGCTAGTTTCTTCGGACAACTCAACTGTGGTCTCCTATATCAACAAGGAAGGAGGCACTCACTCCTTCGAAATGTGTGCTTTGATGTGGAGAATTCTGGCTTGGTCCAATGCCAGGGAGATCTACATCAGAGCCAGACATATTCCAGGGAATCTCAATGTGATAGCAGATTCCCTGTCCAGGAGGGACAAGGCCATTCAGACAGAGTGGTCTTTGCATCCTCAGGTCTTTCAGGAAATTTGCCAAGTTTGGCACAAGCCAATGGTGGATCTGTTTGCCACCAGCTTGAATGCCAAACTTCCAACCTACGTATCTCCTGTCCCAGACGACAGGGCCTGGCAGATAGATGCATTGAACATCTCTTGGGAGGCTCTGGACGCCTATGCTTTTTGTCCAGTGGCCATCCTACCCCAGTTAGTTCAGAAAATGGTCACTTACAGGTGCAGGGTCATTGTGATAGCACCAGGGTGGCCGGGGATGCCTTGGTTTTGGGATCTGGTGGAATTGTCAGCCAGGATTCCACTGAGGCTTCCTCAAGTGCACAATCTTCTCAAGCAACCCTTCAGTCTCAGGTTCCACAGCAATCTGGAGTATCTGAATCTCCATGCGTGGTATCTGGACTCCTACAAGGAGGTCAAGGAGGATTCTCTGTTGAAGTGGCAGATAGAATTAAGGCACCTCAGAGAGAATCCTCAAGGCGAGTGTATGATTCAAGGTGGACCATATTTCAAAAGTGGGCCCAGGAGAATCAGGTGGATGTCACAAAACCAACTATTCCTCAAATAGCTGATTTTTTGAATCATCTTTTCACTGATAAAAACTTGAAGCCCAGAACTATTGCTGGTTACAGAACCTCAGTAGCAGATGGGCTAGGATCTGCAGGTCAAATGGTTTCTCAAAGTTTGGAGTTGAATCGTTTGATTGCTAGCTTTCATAGGGACAGACCTTCAGCAAATAGATCTATTCCCAACTGGGATTTGTCTCTGGTCCTACTTGCCCTCACTCGGTCTCCTTTTGAACCTTTGGGTAAAGCTGATCTTAAGATTTTGACTTTTAAGACAGTTTTCTTATTGGCTTTGGCTTCTGGTAAGAGGCGTAGTGAAATCCATGCTTGGACTTTTGACTCATTTAGTAGGAAAAGAGACTGGTCAGAAGTTACTTTTTCACCGTCAACTGCTTTTATAGCTAAAAATCAGTTGGCTTCTGAGGGTCCTTTGGCTATTCAACAGGTGGTCATTCCTGCTTTGAAACCCACATTAGATCCTTCTTTGGTGCAAGATAAGGCTCTTTGTCCAGTGAGAGCCTTGAGGTATTATCTTGACAAGACTAAAGATCTTAGGAAAGGCAAGAGATTGCTTTTTGTAGCTATTAAGGAGGGCTACTCAAAAGATATCTCTAAGGCTACTATATCTTCTTGGATCAAACAGTCTATCATTTTGGCCTACCAAAAGTCTGATCAGGAGGTACAAAATGTTTCCCAGGTCAAGGCCCATGAGGTTAGATCTTTGGCTGCCTCTTTGGCGTTTAAGGGAGGAGTTGCTTTAGATGAGATAATGGCTTCTTGTTTCTGGAGAAGCCATTCAACTTTCACAAATTTTTATCTGAAAGATTTGTGTTGGCATAATGGTGATGTGATGAAAATTGGGCCTGTGGTTGCGGCTCAGCATGTAGTAAATTGTTAATAGGTAATGTCATTATTTGTATGTATATATAATGTCATTATGTTTAGAATCTGATATTTGAAGCCGGTGTTGGCATGGGATTGATGTTTGGCTTCTTGTTTTTCAGATGTGTTTTGAGTGGAGTGTACAGATGTAAATATGTTAACAGTTTCCAGTTTCAAGTTGCGTTTGATGTTATGCCTGTTAGTGGTGATGGTTTTGAGCAGTATCATATGGTGTGTTGGCTTCCACGGCTTCACTCGTCAGGTCGGCTTCCTCGTGCTTGAGGTGAGTTTTGACTGTGTATGAATGTATGTGTAGGCTGTGTGTATTTACGGTTCATGTGGTATTTACTAGGTCATTTATTCTAGTACTGCCCTCCATCCATGAAGGCTGCATTCAGCATTTGTCAGGAAATGGTAAGTGTATTTTTCGCAATAAAATTGAAAAATTTTGTTGTAATTTTAATTTTTATTAGATAAATACTTACCATTTCCTGACAAGGATAGTCCCCCCCTACCTCCCCGCAGATTCAGTACTAGGTACTAGGGGTGAGCTTTGCAACAAAAACAATGAATGGCGCCTATTGGCGTGGTCACATGACTATTGGGGGGCTTCCTAGTCCACACTCACTCACTGGCTTCTTAAGGTACTTTAGAAACGTTTCTCAACGTTGGCCAGTGAGTTGGATGGCTCCAACATGTAGCATTTGTCAGGAAATGGTAAGTATTTATCTAATAAAAATTAAAATTACAACAAAATTTTTCAATTTTGTATCAGTTGATACTGTACTGTCATGGGTATGAATACTGGTCCTCTGTGGCCTAGTTAGACTTGCTCCAAGTCTTTATATTTCTTATTCCACCAAATCTGACACACATGGAATCATTATGAATTATATGAGATTCTACTGTCTGATGAAATACAAAGCACCAAACTTCAGAAAAAAAGTCAGTCTTCATATAATACCCGAGACAAAAGGACTTGAGGAAAGTCTATGACCTAGTGGGTTAGTAGTTTTGGCACCTAATCATAGGCAGTCACCTCTGTGTGGGTTAGATAGACTCCCACAAGTGGCAATGTTGAGGGCCTGTCCCAAAGTGACCCTGGTTGTTGAACGGGATGTAAAACCCCAACAGATGATTAACATAAACATGGGAACTAACGTCAACATAGATTAATATTTTCAACATTTTATTTGGTATAAAGTAAATCTGTACAGAGTTAAATATACAATGCATGTTTTCCTCTTGTTTTTTTGTTGTGATAATTTAAGTGCAGAATGACATGACTGTCATCAAAAGCAAACTTCTTCTTAATTTAGGCTTTAACATGAATTTGGTGCTGGTGATAGCTTACATTTTTTTTGAGGAAGGGAGGAGGGGAGGCACTGTCAGGAACTGATATTTACCTCCACCAAAGAGGTGATGTTTTTTTATGGCATCATGGCATGCATTTCTCTTCTTTCTATTTTTTTGCAAAAAAACTTAAACATTATGGACAGATCACCACCTGGATCTATAAATTTTTCAAAGGATTTTTAATGATTGTAAAATAAGCAATATTAGATATGTTGGGCCTTGGCAGAGTTATGTGCTCTGTAAGTACTCTTTGTTATCATATTTTGAAGGGGATGAAGGTAGTATGGAACAGTAAGTCAGTAAGTAATTTACCAAATTCTGCCAGGAAAAGATTAATCTATGAAGAAGCACCAATAATATTTGTGGCTGTAATATGGTAAAGATATGGTAGAAGACAAACATAAGCAGATTAATCCCGACTTATATGGGTCTAAAGATTTCTGAGGCTGATATGAAAAAGTGAATATCAATTATAATCACTCAAACAGTAAAACCTGGCAATTTCGTACCAAGTGGAAATGCCAAAGAGTTTGTTTTTCTTTTTTATCATTTGTTATATAATGCCATGATGACCCAGTTAAGTATGGTAAGAATGCACTAGATTTAATTGAATTTCTTGTAGTTAGTCATTATTCTGATGGGTTTTCATTTTCAGAGGCGTATATCTGAATTGGTGACGGCAGGTTTTCGTGACAAACTTGGGATATACATCAATTACACCAGCAAATTGACCTTGGCGTGGATAATTAACAATGGATCAGAACGTGTAAGTAGACAATCCAATGTTTTAAGTGTAAAGGGTAAAAAGTTAGTGCACTTAACATTGGTGAAAAAAGGTAGACTGACAAAAAAATACATGTAATGTGTTTAAGATAATATATTTAAGATCATACCCATTAAATATAGCTGTTCCACAGTTATCTTTGATGTATGACTAGCATTAATTTTTATGAATGGTTAAAGAAGATATAATGTTGAGGTTCAACATTTTTCACCTGAAAATAAATTAAACCAAAAACCATTCCCAGACCTCTTCTAAGGCAGCTGAGTGTCCTCGTATTGTAATTTTACACAACTACTGGTTTTTGGATTCATTTTAACCCTCATGATTGGATAACATGACCATGAAAATTCTAGATTTTTTGTATCCAGATGATGATCCAGATCTTTCCCAAAATAATAACTTAATAACTTCTTACTTTGGTCAGGCACTATCCACATGAAAAAATCCATAGAGATGCATTCATTAGTTTTAGAGTAATCATGAAAACAGACTAACGAACAAACAAACACAGCCAAAAACACAACCTCCTAGGCAGCGGAAATAAATTGGTACAAATGAAAGTGGCTTCATAGTTGGGAAAAGTAACAAAAATATAGTCCCAAATATTTCAGTATTTTCTTTGAAATAATATTTTAGAAAAACACTTTTTTCCTGTGAAAATTACCTATGTGTCATTATTGTAATGGCTTGTTTACATAGTTGTGAAAGGTCATGTAACAACTCATATTTGAAATTTGGTTCACAACCTTATTGCCCTGTGAATGGACCCCGTATGTTGGAAGTGCCTCAAATAGCCATTCCACTTCCCCCATCACCCCTCCGGGGTCTACATACTGGCTGAGGATGTGAGAGTTCATGGCAGGTCTTTCAGACATTTTGACTGTGCTAGAAACATTATCTGTGTTTTGGTGAGTGCATTCTGCCTAAATATATGAATCCTGACTTATGCACATGCATGTATGAAGCCAAATGGATAGGTCTACTACCCAAACAGGAAATGCATTGAACCAAAAACAAGCTCCAAAGTGTTAAATATTTTGCATTGTATGTAGCTGGTGATGTCAGTACAGAGCTGTGTGGACTTGGTGTAATATCACATGAAAAGGTAGCTTCATTAAAATTCCATTCCTATGATAGTTTAGTGAGGCTACCTTTTCTTGTGATAGTACCGGTAAGTTCAGTACATTTGCTATAGCTATACTTACTCAAACAAGAAACACTAGTTTTATACAGAATAAATTACAATACAATCTTGCATTTATTTTTTGGCTAAGCATATAGATCTATGTCCTAAAAGTATATCAGTAAATCATTTTACATTATCCTCTGTGGTATTGAAATTAATGGAATTGATAAGATTATCCTAATCTTGAACACCTGCAATTTACTATTGGTACAGTAAGTTTTAAAGTATACATGCATGCATATTGCTTTGTGATAGGTTCATTTGTAACTTCTGTAACCCCATTATCTTTACAGGAAATTACTAAAACAGATTATAGTATTTGTGCAGGAATTAAACACACTGAATAAATAAGTACCAGTAAAAGTAAACAAAAAGAGGCATCCTGTGGAGTATAACTTAATGAACTTAAAATGATGATTTATTAATTTATTCCAATTTAGAGCAGATACAGATCTAAAAATAGAGTTAAAATGTCACAATAAGGTTGCAACTCCATGTGTACTAGACTAGTCTTTACAAGTTACACTGCACAAGTGGGTGTTTATTGAACTTGAAGATTCTGATAGCATATGTGTTCCATATGTATACAGGTTCAAGATAACTCTCACTGATCTTTATACTGCTTAATCTCTATCATGAAGACAGACTGTAAGGCATATAATGAAAAAGGATATACATTTAATTCTAGTTTTGGGACCCCAACTAATTCTGCTTTTACCTAATTTGTGAACACTGATAGATTAGTTTAATAGAGTGTGACTTTTAGAAACAAACATGTTTTGATAAGCTAGAATTCTCTACCACAAATTACAATGATTAACCGTCAATGTGAACAGGAAATCATTATAATTAATAAAAAAGTATACGTGTGTAGTTTGAAGGAGAAATCTTTGGGTCAACATAAAAACTTTTTTACTTTTTAAAATAAACCCTACCTACATATAAAATACAATGTCTCACAGTATTAATCTCAAACACTTTATATCTCATAGGATCACATGATAAAGCAGCATTTATGTAAATCAATTTATGTGTAGATATAATGTGCAAGTAAAACTCCCTTGTATAAGTACAATCAAATGAAAAGGCCTTAGGAGGCTTTTTTGTTATTCATTTTTTTTCATAGTTTGGTTGAAGTATTTTTATGGATCTTGAGATTCAGCTTTAACAAGATTCAACAGTTTTCACCAAGTTATCCCTGTAAGAACATGTCCTAAGTGTGAACTACTTAATCCTAAGCTTAGTATTGGCTGACACCTATTTTACAACTTTATACCAAGCAGTCCAATGCAGGTAGTAAGATATGGTGTCCTTTGAAAATTTTCTCCATTCATCAATTCCACAAAATGAGTAGAGTAGCAAATAACAGCACTTGTGGAGCGCAGGTCTCTGTCAAGGCCAAACACTTCCACTATTACTTATGAGTACAATGATAAACAAATCCTTTAAAAGAATCCAGGGTCTAGAATTGGTTGCATATCATTCCCTAAATTAAACCAGGTCAGTGTTTAGGTTAAGGCCCACCAACTGTGAAATGTTAATGTGAATCTGTGCTGTAGTTTCTTTGTAATCTTGCTACTATACAAACAAACTAACAGAATTCAGGAATAACATTACCTCCATGACGGATTTGAAAAGTGTAAATCATGCATTCCTTTCAGGTCTCTAATTTTTCAGTTTCAATTTTTGGGCTGATAATTAACACAACAGGAGCAACATCAAAGCTTTATGTATCTGATGTCTAGTGTGATTAATGACACAATAAATTCTTGTCAGAAAAAGCTTAGTAAGACGTATAATCATAAACACATTTCAAATTACTATTGATAACTTATGAAAATTGCAAGGCCTTCACTAGGCATCATTTCTATGCTTGTATTTTAATGAGCTAATTTCCTTAAACAGATAAAGTTACAAAGATTTGATTGTTCCAAATAAAATACCATAATATTGCTGGAGCAGCCTTTAATTGAAGTATTTAAAAATTAATCAAAATGACATGATCATTGATGTATTTGTATGAATATCTGGTTCAGGCTAAAGCTAGTATGCACCAAAGTGTTGTATATTTTGATGGTATCTAAAAATGTTAGAAAGTTCTTGAAAATAAAAGTCATTTTTATTGGCTCATATCATATTGTTGGTGCATATGTCATACCTGTTATAACAGTATTATCAGACTCAATCAGAATATAACTAATTGGTTTGGTGCATAAATACCTTGCCAACCAATAGGCTACTCCGCAAAGAACCCTAAATTGGTGTTGGAAATTGGACATTGTGTTGGCTAACAGTGGACATAAAATACCTATAAGGTATAATAACTTAGTAGGATCAAATTGTGATCAGTATTGGGACATCAGTAGTTGGCACTATGAAAAATCCTACTAAACAGACAAAAATTGCCTTTGAAGGGTAAAAGTGAAATAACAGTCATGTAAATTGAATGTTAGACTCTTGGGAGAATAAAATCTTTCCCCGGCTTCTGTTAACAACAATACTGTACTGCATTTAAACTATTCAAACTATTCTCTGCACAGATTCAAACACAAAAACTTTGCAAAACAAATCTGTTCCTAAAAACTTGTAATTTATACCTGAATCTAAACTTGCTAAAAATGCTTTCAAGGATGTACTTGAAGACAAATTTTTAACATTGAAACTGCAGGCATGTTTAACATGAATGACATTTGGGAAACTAGAACTGTAATATGATAAGGTTGTACTATAAAGAAGAATTTAGTGTCATTTAATTCCCTCATTCACTTATAAGGTGCAGGTAAAGGCATTTATGTTCTCTGCACTATTTGCTAAAAATTTACAGTGCAATAGCTTCATGATTTCATTGAGCTAAAGGAACAAATTCTATAAAATAAGTATACACTAAGTCGTATTTAATTTGTAGGTACTGCTTCCCCACCCAAATTTATTGCAAAGGAGACAATAAATGACATTAATACCCCATGCATTCTTGCAGTAACAGACATTTGGGACACATTGTTATCCATAAATCACAGAAAAAAGTACTTTTTTACTGACATCTGCTTTACTTTCTCTGCATATGTATGTTATATATGTATGTTTCTGTCTCTGGTTTTTGTATACAATATTGGTACTGTCTTCCTTGTGGCAGTAAACATGTTTGTGATCTTTACCTTAATTTAAGATATCTTTGTTTGTTTGTCAATGTCTTTCTGTCTTTTGGCAAAAGTATTCATGAAAGACTTAATTCATTTTGATAAATACCCATGCTCTAGTGACTGACATTCCCTCAACTGAAAGGCAAAGTCTCATGGATAACCATTTATCAATAACCCTGAGGTTCTTTGACCTGCCATTGGGTTAGGGTCAGGTGGTAGGGTTAGGGATTATGACAGGAGAACCACCACATTAAGGGTCATCAGAGCCACAATGTATTTGCCTGTTTTCTGGGATTGAAAACAGGTACTCCATGTATCTAGCTAGATTGTTACCCACTAGGCCACAGTGACTGGTGACAATAGGTACCATCCTGTACTGTCTGGATTTGGATCATAATTAATAAGAAGGCAATATAAAAAGAAGGCAAGATGGATAAAGTAAGGCCTTGTTTAAGTTATTTTAGTAATATTCTATTTGTCATACTATTGTGTAAGTAGATTATTCAAGTAACAATATATGTTAAAAGCAAAAGATGTGTACCATTTTATTCCTAACGAAAGCACTCGGAGAGTGCAAACCTCTGCCAAGGGCCAGAATCTGAATTATTGCTTTTGAGTGGAATCCTCAAAAATCCTGGACCCAGACAGTGATCTGGATTACCACCAAAATCAGATAATCTGTTTCTTGTGAGATTGTTAAGACTTTCTGAAAATATCAGCAAAGCCTGTTCATAACTTCTTGTGTTATATTGCAAACAGGCAGACAAACATATACCACCAAAGGCATAACCTTTTTGGTGACATACTGTAAATGACCTGTTTAGCGCATCTTCCCTTATAACCACACCCTATCTCTTTTTCCCGGCAATATCGTTGGTGATAGTGTACAATATCCACATATTTTTACATATTGTATGTATTTTTACTTAATAAATTGACATTTTTGCCATAAATTTCAAGTTTGTTTATATCTACCGCCATATTTACAGGAAGTGGGTATTTTTAGTAAATTCTAAATGTCAGAACACCGTTATTCTTACTGGGTTGACCTATATTTCATCCCGGAAAGTGTTTCATGATGGGCGTGCTAAAAGGGGACCTTTTTCCACCAAATATTGAATAAAAATTGACTTTCCTTAGCGCACTGTGTGCTAAATAAATCATTTACGGTAATAACTATTTTGTAATTTTACAATGGTGGAAAAGACATGTTCTTGGATTTATACCTTACAGTTGCCGTATTTATTCGTGTAAATGCTCACTCCATTTGTTTGTGTGCTAAATAACTAGAAAAATTGTACACACAGATTTTGATGAAAATGTTAACCACTTAACCAGCATAGCTTTGGTAGTTTGTGTTTGGGCTTTTAGTCCTATCATCCATTCATACCAGTAGCTCAGAAGAAGAAAGGTGAATTTCTAAAATGTGCCAATCTGGAGACCACCTAGTATTTCCTTGATTTGTAGGAAAAAGTTTGCACATTTGTTATTTTTGTGACTGTGATCCCCCTGGGAAAAGTGTGACTATTTTGTCTTACATTTAAAGGGTTCCTCCTCTCTACAGAATAGTGGGTTGAATGTCACATATTGTGACTCTAAATGGCTTTGACTTTTTGACGCTGTTAAAGTTATTGGTCTGTGTTTGGGTGAAAAAGGTCACTTGTTTTAAGCATGCCTATAAATGGAGTGACAGTTTTATCATTTGTTCATGATTACAAGATTTCCCCAGAGCAAAATACTTGTACAGGCATTGCCTTAATTGGTTTATTGTAATTACGTTATGACCACTGGTATTCAGACATTACTGGTCCATTATGATGTGGATTATGATGATAGATCACTATCTGAATGTCTGGTATTGCTTTGCATTCATTATGGTCTGCAAAAATTACAGAAAATTTTTTCACTTAATTCCTCTCAGTTTTACAGGGGGAGGAGCATTTTTAGAGGATCTGAAAACACTATAATGAAAACATGTTTCTGGTTTTGTAAGTGTTGGTGTTATGAATAACTGTTGTCTGATAATAAAATATATCATTACAAGGAACACATTTAGGAAATGTATAATTTAACAATCATTTAAAACATTAAGATATGCATATACAATATTGGGACTATAGTAGGAATATTTGAATGACATTATATTATGTGCATGCAAAACATTGTGATATATAGAAATTTTTTTTTGCAAGAGAAGGAAAAACACTAAAAACTATTATCTAATCACTAAAAATGTACACAAATATAATTTCCAGCTGTAAATCTAAACTGGTAAAATGGTAATTACTGAAAAATCTTAAAGCCATTTTTGTGAGCAAATTACTTGGGGGAGATAGAGATTGGCAGGATAACTTTTTGACTTTGCTGCTGTAAGACATTGGTGTTGTTTAGGATTGATGATAAAGTAATTGAGGTTTGTAGTAAAGTACTGGTGATATTGTTAAGAGTTGCTCCACTTCTGATTTGCCCATAACTATTCAAAAACATCTGCACTGAAAGTCTTGTTCGGATTAACATAAATGTTTGACTCCAGAAGTTAAATTTTCATAATTTTCAATCACCATAGAATGTACAGATCACATTTGTTCAGTTTATAATTACATGGACTAAAGAAGTAATTAAGAAAATGAAGTAATTCTCATTTGGAAGAAAATAAAGTTAGCATTTTTTACGATACTTAGCTGTAAGTTTAGTATCAACCTCCACAATTATTAACCACTGGAAGTATCTTTTAGATGGCTTGCTGTTTGGTTGGTACCATGGCTATTTTGTCAAGATTTTCCAAAATGGGAACTGATAAAATGAGCTTTAAAAGAGTATCTCCTCAAGGTATTCTGCACTTTTACTTTCTGGAGCCCAAGGATGAATGAAACCATCTAACATTTTTGGATACTAAGGCACAAAATTTAATGCAAATGAAACTTTTTTGGATGTAATTTAGTATTCTACAAAATATCAAATTCAGAGCAAAAATGGATGTGGCATCAAAATATTATTTTCTTTGTGGAGAAGAACATTATGTCAAACCAGAATTGAGATTAAGTCTTAAAATAATTACTGTATAATTTGAGGCCAGACTTTTTGAGGAGTAGTTAGAAAATAATACAGGGAAATGGTTTATATGATATTGAAAGGTTTAAACATACCTACAAAGTGGTAGCAGTGATGCCAGGTTGTTGAATACACTAATTAGGAATTACGGGCAGATGCTGATTTCAATAGTTCTGACTGTTTCGGATTAAGCTGAAGGTAGGCACCACTTACACAGCTTTAAGAGCAGTTTCTTTTATAAAATACATGTGGGTTTTGTAAAAAGTGATAAATAAATAAATGTTATTGTAGTAAATAATAGTAAGGTTTGTGAAATATAATTATAGTAGATGTATTATTTTTCATACTTTTATTGTTGAACCCCCAAAAAAGTGTAATTGCGAGAGAAACTTAGTTTTCTGACATAAGCAGAAAAAGGACTACAGTAGAACCTCTATTATGCAACTATTTTATTATCTTCCGCCCGGCTCGCTGGCGGGAGATTATAATTTGCACCATGTTTGTGCGTACGTGCGTGCGTGCATGCATGTGTGGGTCACGCAGTTTTCTCTGAAACTACTATCGTTACACATTTTTGGTAAATTACTTGTCCTAATGAATTTTTACGTTCTTCAAAATTTTTTGGGTTTGGTGAACTTTGGCCTACTTTTGAGTGAGTACTAGTAGTTTTACCTAATATAATTATATGGCTTATAACTCTCAAACTATTGCATTTAGAGTATTTTGTTCCAATGTGTTGTTCAGCTACTTTCTCCACAGCTACAACATGGTCAGTAGTTTGGAAGTGTATCTCCATAGCTAAGTGAGTAATAGCTACTTTGTCAATTTTTAATGATAACCATAATGAGTAAATGGCTTATATCTTCAAAAGTATTGCAGCTACACAATTTCTGTCAAATATGTTGTTCATCTACTTTTTTGTGAAGTGTAACATATTTAAGTTTCACAACTATTGCTTACTGTACAAGTGAGTAATGGCTACTTTATTGCTACTTTTAGTGAAAATGTGAAAAATTACAAATATCTCGCAAACCGTAAGAGATAGCTAGAGCAATTTCGAGCGAATTTTTGACCCACAGGGTGGTACAACAGTATCCTATGCTAAGGGAATTGGTGAACTTTGGCCTACTTTTGAGTGAGTAATAGCGCTTTTACCTAATGTAATTATATGGCTTATAACTCTCAAACTATTGCATTTAGAGTATTTTGTTGCAATATGTTGTTCACCTACTTTCTCCACAGATATAACATGGTCAGTAGTTTGGAAGTGTATCTCCATAGCTAAGTGAGTAATAGCTACTTTGTCAATTTTTAATGATAACCATAATGAGTAAATGGCTTATATCTTCAAAAGTATTGTAGATACACAATTTCTCTCAAATATGTTGTTCATCTACTTTTTTTTGTGAACTGTAACATATTGAAGTTTCACAACTGTTGCTCAATGTACAAGTGAGTAATGGCTAATTGTATCCCCAGCGCAAAGCGGGGATACTATGGATTCATCATCGTCTGCGTCCGCGTCCGCAAAGATTTCTCGTTAGCGACCTACAGTCCAGATTTCTTTCATATTTGGCATGTGGCTTGATATGGTAGAGGACTCGCCACCCTATCTTTTTGGTAGGGTTTATGTCTAAATTAGGCCTGTGGTAGACAAAAATGTCTAAAATGTGGAATATTGCTTGTTAGCGACCTACAGTCCACATTTCTTTCCAGATTTCTTTCATATTTGGCAGGTGGCTTGGTATGCTAGAGGACTCGCCACCCTATCTTTTTGGTAGGGTTTATGTCTAAATTAGGCCTGTGGTAGACAAAAATGTCTAAAATGTGGAGTATTGCTTGTTAGCGACCTACAGTCCACATTTCTTTCCAGATTTCTTTCATATTTGGCAGGTGGCTTGGTATGCTAGAGGACTCGCCACCCTATCTTTTTGGTAGGGTTTATGTCTAAATTAGGCCTGTGGTAGACAAAAATGTCTAAAATGTGGAATATTGCTTATTAGTGACCTATAGTCCACATTTCTTTCCACATTTCTTTCATATTTGGCAGGTGGCTTATCGCTTAAAAGTATTTTTCTCAAATAACTCATTCATCTACTTTTGGGAGAGCTTTCACATGGTGAAGTTTCAGACCCGTAGATAATTACTCACCTACTCAAAATGAGTAAATGCGAATTATCTCTAAAAGTATTGCAGACAGCCAATTTTTCTCAAATAACTCATTCATCTACTTTTGGAAGAGCTTTCACATAGGGAAGTTTCAGACCCATAGCTAATTACTCACCTACCCAAAATGAGTAAATGCCTACTATCACTAAAAGTATTGCAGATAGCCAGTATTTCTCAAATAACTCATTCACCTACATTTTGGAGAGCTTTCACATGCTAAAGTTTTTTTATGAATTTTTTAAAATAATTTTTAATGGATTAAAATTAATGAAATCATGCACTAAATCGATTATAACTTGAAAAGTATTGCATTTAGAGCACTTTGTTAAAATATGTTATTCAGCTACTTTTTTCATAGCTACAACATGGTGAGTAACTTGGGTGTCTACCTCAATAGCTAAGTGAGTAATAGCTACTTTTGGATATTTTACTAACTTCCATCAAGAGTAAAATCACTTGTAACTTGAAAACTATTGCATTTAGAGAATTTTGTGCAAATATGTTATTCATCTACTTTTGGGTCAGCTATAACATAATAAAATTTCAGACCTGTAGCTCATGGCATAGCTGAGTAATAGCTACTTTTAAGTTATGACTGTTGAGTAAATCACTTATAACTTGAAAACTGTTGCATTTACATAATTTACTTCCAATATGTTATTCACCTATTTTGAGGCAGCTATAACATAGTAAAACTCCAGACCTGTGGCTCATAGCATAGCTGAGTAATAGCTACTTTGAAGTTCTTACTCAACACTAAATCATTTATAACTTGAAAAATATTGCATTTAGAGCATTTTGTTAAAATATGTTATTCAGCTACTTTTTCCATAGCTACAACATGGTGAGTAACTTGGGTGTCTATCTCAATAGCTAAGTGAGTAATAGCTACTTTTGGACTTTTCACTAACTTCCATCATGAGTAAAATCACTTGTAACTTGAAAACTATTGCATTTAGAGAATTTTGTGCAAATATGTTATTCACCTACTTTTGGGTCGGCTATAACATAGTAAAATTTCAGACCTCTAGCTCGTGGCATAGCTGAATAATAGCTACTTTTGCCTTTGCCGGTGGATATATTTTGCATCTGGCCACAGATGCATCCTTGGTCTAGTTTATTGCTACTTTTAGTGAAAATGTGAAAAGTATCTCGCAAACCGTAAGAGATAGAGCAATTTTGATCGAATTTTTGACCCACAGGGTGGTACAACAGTATTGTATGCTAAGGAGAAAAATTTCAATTTTCGCCACTTTTGGTGGCCATCTTGGATTTTAGCGGAAAATGAAAAAGTGTGAATATCTTGAAAACCGTAAGAGATAGAGCGATTTTGAGCGAATTTTTGACCCACAGAGTAGTACAAGGGTGTCCTATGCAAAGGGGAAAAATTTCAATTTTCGCCACTTTTGGCAGCCATCTTGGATTTCAGCGGAAAATGAAAAAGTGTGAATATCTCAAAAACCGTAAGAGATAGAGCGATTTCGAGCGGATTTTTCACTCGCAGGGTAGTACAAGATGGTCCTATTCAAAAGGGAAAAATTTCAATTTTCGCCACTTTTGGTGGCCATCTTTGATTTTTGCAGAAAATGAAAAAGTGTGAATATCTCGTAAACCATAAAAGATAGAGCGATTTCGAGGAAATTTTTCACCCACAGGGTAGTACAAGAGTGTTCTATGCAAAAGGGAAAAATTTCAATTTTCACCCCTTGAAAATGAAAAAGTGTGAATATCTCGAAAACCATAAAAGATAGAGCGATTTCGAGGAAATTTTTCACCCACAGGGTAGTACAAGAGTGTCCTATGCAAAAGGGAAAAATTTCAATTTTCACCCCTTGAAAATGAAAAAGTGTGAATATCTCGAAAACCGTAAGAGATAGAGCGATTTCGAGCGAATATTTGACCCGCAGGGTAGTACAAAAGTGTCCTGTGCAAAGGGGAAAAATTTCAATTTTCGCCACTTTTGGCGGCCATCTTGGATTTTAACGGAAAATGAAAAAGTGTGAATATCTCGCAAACCGTATGAGGTACAGCGATTTCGAGTGAATTTTTGACCCACAGGGTAGTACAAGAGTGTTCTATGCAAAGGGGAAAAATTTCAATTTTCACCCCTTGAAAATGAAAAAGTGTGAATATCTCGAAAACCGTAAGAGATAGAGCGATTTCGAGAGAATTTTTGACCCACAGGGTAGTACAAGAGTGTCCTATGCAAAAGGGAAAAATTTCAATTTTCGCCACTTTTGGTGGCCATCTTGGATTTTAATGGAAAATGAAAAAGTGTGAATATCTCAAAAACCGTAAGAGATAGAGTGATTTCGAGCAAATTTTTCACCCACAGTGTAGTATAAGAGTGTCCTATCCAAAAGGGAAAAAATTCAATTTTCGTCACTTTTGGCGGCCATCTTGGATTTTTGCAGAAAATAAAAAAAATGTGAATATCTGGAAAACCGTAAGAGATAGAGCAATTTCGACTGAATTTTTAACCCGCAGGGTCTTGTGTAAAGAGGAAAAATTTCAATTTTCACCACTTTTGGCGACTATCTTGGATTTTTGCGAAAAATGATAAAGTGTGAATATCTCGAAAACCGTAAGAGACAAGAGTGTCCCATGCAAAGGGGAAAAATTTCTATTTTCACCACTTTTGGCAGCCATCTTAGATTTTAGCAGGAAATGAAAAAGTGTGAATATCTCGAAAACTGTAAGAGATAGAGAGATTTCACGTGAATTTTTGACCCACAGGGTAGTACAAGAGTATCCTATGCAAAGGGGACAAATTTCAAGAGTATCCTATGCAAAGGGGAAAAAATTCAATTTTCGCCACTTTTGCCGACCATCTTGGATTTTTGCGGAAAATTAACATTGAAAATATTTTCAAAATGGTAAGAGATAGAGCGATTTCGAGCGAATTTTTGACCCACAGGGTAGTACAACAATATTCTGTGCCTAGGGGAAAAATTTCAGTTTTTCACCACTTTTGGCTGCCATCTTGGATTTCAGCGGAAAATGAAAAATTGTGAATATCTTGCAAAAGGTATTTCTTCCCCTGTAATGCTCGGCGGGAGATACATACCGAGGCAGTGGTCTTGTTATCTTGATGTTTATGTCAGTACACAGAGCAGTTAAGGCCAATACACAGCAACTGAACTTGATCCAATACCATTTGTTAAGCAGAAGAAAACAGTGAATTTTGTTTTTATCAAAATCAGACAAGAAATATAGAAATTCTAGTTACTTTAACTGAAGGTATGGTGTATGCTGCTGATATAACCAATCAAGTGGGAGTTTGAGAATTGTTTGAACTGGCTTAAATTGCTGTCCATCCACATGGACAAGGTAATATATTATAGCAGTTCCAACTTTATCACTGCATTGTATCCCTTCACATTGTCATTGGTATGCACAGACCAGATTTAATAATCCCCTCTGTTTTGCAATTTACTGTTTTTAACTTAATTGCTCTCTGCACTCACTAGTTCTCTGGTCTCCTCTGAAGCCAAATCAACAGAAACTTACATTTAAAGGGTCTCTCCAGGATGAATTTCACATAAACTACTTGGCAAATTTCAGATATTGTGATCAAATAAAGATTTAAATAATTTTTTTAACACTTGCATATTCCAGGACATTGTTGTGCCATTGCTGCTTGTTGATGGAAATGTATTATTTTGCTGTTAAATATATGTTTAACCTTTAGACCAGACAGGAATTGATGTGGCTGTTCATTAGCTTGGCTACCTTGTGTGAAAAGGGAGGAAGAAAAATGGGTCTATTTTATGTGATGATGCTTCATGCTCAATGGCTAGTTTGCAGATTAGTCACTAGCATATATTGTCATTGCAATAACAAACAACACTGAATTTTAATTAGTTGTCATATCTATGAAACACAAGAACAAGTACACTAATTGTCGTAGTTGTGTGTTTTTCTATGAAAGGCTAAAGTGGTTAATATATGATAATGATATCTGGTGAAATATGACAGCATTATTATGTCAGCTGGCTTCTTATGAAATTCTGTTGATTTTAAATAGAATACTCTGTTGTGTACTGCAATACTTATTGATCTGATAAAAATTGAAGAGAATCCTTCTAAATAAAACCTTTTTCTTTCAGCTTATATAGTATTGTCGTTGATATGAGTAACCAAGTCCTATTTTATGATCTCATCGTATTGAATCATATATATAATATGAAAGTTGCTGCTAAGGTTCTCAATGGTAAAAGGAATACTTTAAATATTACATCTCTTCAAACCCTACTTATATTCTAAAATTTTGAAATTCAATGAATAAAGGTGTTTTCCTTTCTAATAATACCTACATCACACTGTTTCATGCTGGCCTGATGAGCTACATAATGAGCGCAAAATATTTAACTCATCAGGGATTGTTTCTGGCTCAATAGCAGACATAAGTGCATTTTCAAAATGTTTTAAAAACCTGCCAAAAGCTCTCACATGCTAATACCCCTTTCAAACTACAGGCGGTATCGCCCGAGGTAGGCCACATTTGGCGAAACATCCTTGGCCTTGGATCACCGTCTGGCGTCAGTATGCGTCCATTACCTTGAGAGTCATACGGAAGTTTTAAACGGTTTAAAATTTCTGCCCCTGATTTCGCTACGGTGATCATGGGCAGACAATTTCAGGCATATGCATATTAATTTCTGACTAGGTAACTGAAGGTGTGGTCCACGGTGTACACAAGGTTGTGATTTGGTCGGTATAATACAGTGACATAAGGTGAGTTAAGGTATTGGTCATTTCGCGGAAGGGGAGTTGAGGTAAAATGGAGTTTACTTCTCAGTGACTAACGTTTGTAGTACTGTCATTTTATTGCACTACAATAGCTTACCATGTGGGACTGATTGCTGTTCTCGGATGGCCGCAGAAAAATAGACATTTATAGTTGGCCGTAGCCTTAGGTTGCCCTCTCGTGGTACTCTACGAGATCTCTTCCTACTTTCTCATTGACTATGTGTTTTGGTAGCTTCTGTTATAAACAGTGATATTTTCTTCTATTTCTCAGCACATAGTATTGTTGGATGTTGATTTTTAGCCATTTTGTTTAAAATACCTTATACATTATTCTGTGAAAGTTACATTTCGACAGGATAAGTATTTTTGCTTATTTTTGGTGTTTTTGAGTTTTCCTCGGTTCAGGCTTTGTCGTTTAAACGTTTTATTGCATTTCAAAATGTCCTCCCACCAAGCGAATAAAGACAAGCCCAGATCTGCAAAGTGTCATTACTTCTGGTTTTCTTTCAACACTCATAACTATTGACTGTCATTCTACTGTTATTGATGGTTAAAAAAACGTGTACAATCACTGGCCGTCCACCTGTAGTGTGAACAACTCAGACAAAATGGGGTGACCTGGGATTGGGCGGTTCTGCAGCCGAGGAAAAACTTCTAACCACGGGATGACCACCTGTAGTGTGAAAGGGGCATTAGCTAAAATGTACATGCTGGAGGAGTGATTGGGAAATGACTATACGGGGGGGGTGGGGGGGGGGGGGGGTGGGGGGTTGGGGGGGGGGTGAGGGGGGGTGGCTTGTTCTAAACAAGCTTATTACCAACTACAGGAGGTTCAGGCCAATAAGGACAAGGTCATGAACTGGAATTCAAATACGAGTTGTCATGACCACATGGAACTGTGTGAACAGGCCATTACAGTAATGACACAGAGTTAATTTTCACTGGAAATAATTTTTTTTCTGAAGTGATATTTCTAAGAAAATATTGAAACATTTGGGACTATTTTTGTCACTTTTATGAAAACATAAAGCCATCTTAGTCTCAGCTTAGTCTCTTACTTCTTAATATTTCTCTTTTTTTTTGAGAAAGGACAATGAGTTATTTGAGTTATCAGTTACTTTTGTTCTTCTTTACATGAGGTTTTTATATTTTTGCACAAGTAACACAGAATATGTTGATCCTGGCATACCCAGACTAACAAGTCTTTCATCAATGGTTTACATGACATGACATAATCATGTTGAGTGTAATATATAGTGAGTTACAAGCAAGAGGCAGAAGTTAACTAACACAAGTGTATGAGTAGTTTGAGCAGAACAAGTTTAGAAGTGCTGCGGATGAGAAGGGAAATCGGTCAGTGAGTAGAAAGTTGGCTGTGTTTATTTGTAGGTTGCTGTAAGCCTTCCTGTATAATAGAGGAAAAAATGTTAAATTTGCCTCAGTATGTGAAATTTACCACTTGGGGGCACCCCTTTAAAAATAAGACAAAATAATTGAAATGTGAGCCTATTTTGTAACGGGTTGATCAGATGCCTAGTGACATCACAAAAAGTGCAAAAGTGTCAAGAATTTACCACAAGGCATGATTTTTCCTCTCATGTGAAATGTGTTGTAATGTGGCCAATTTCACATTGTGGGGTGAATTTCACATTGTAAGAGGTTTGGTACATGAACGTGACTTCAAAGGTGAAGTTTACATTCTTGTTTGGGTGGAGCAGGTCTCTGTGGAGTTATTAATGGTTTTATGACCGCAAAGAGTATTGTTTATGGATACAGATTTTAGCCCTCTGATGTCAAGTATTTGCACAGTTTTTGAGCATTTTCAATACAGTTGAGGTGATTTTCAATTTGCCAACTGAGCTGGTATTGTGTTTGATGTACTGATGAGGACAACATGGATTACAATACACAAGATTATGAATTCTTGGAACCATTCTTGAGATCAAGGGATTATTTAGTTGTAGTACAAGTAATGTTTTCAAAATTGACTTTGGGGAAGCAGTAAAAATACACACAAGGAAAAGAGTTTAAATAATTTCAATAGAAATTTTACTGTAGTACAATGTTCAAACAATTCAAGGATAACAATGATTAGGATTGAGGTAAGTGGCAATTTATATACTATTGTAAGAAACATTAATATACATGGAAATGTTTTAGATTGATTTGGGTGAGAAATGAAGATGAGATCATGTTTTCTAATGTCAGTCCTGACATCCAGTGGGAAAGTTGGTCCTTGATACTTGGTGATTTACACTACCAAATACTGACCCACTAGTCAGTACTGCTTTCCTCCTCTTGTAAAGTGTTAAATTTGTCACAACTAGAACCAAATCATTGCAATGTTAGAAGTTCTACGCATGTAAATCCTACCATGTGGTAAAACATTGACTCCTCTCATGTATTTGCCAGTCCTGATTTGACCTTTGATATTGAAAGGAAGTTAAAGGAATGTAAATCCTCAACTTTGATCTTTGACCCATGTTTGAATAATAAAGTTTCCACTGAAACATAGTTTTCCTGTGCCAAGTAAAGTTGTTTGTCAACATCACAGGCGCTGAAGACTTTAAAAAATATTCAGTTTTTGGCATCCAGTTATCTGAGGGTAAAACCATATGGAAAACCACTTTTTGAAAAGACCTTACATAGATAGTAGACTGTAATTATTCATCAGGCACTCCAAACTATTGACTTCATTTGGGGTATTTTCTTGAATTAAAGTATTCAATGCATTTTGATAATAGGACACCCGATATGCCAGAAAATTGCTTCAACCTTGAGAAGGTGAAATCTTGCCATGAAAAAATTACTGACAGTGACTGACACTCTTTGTGTTTGGTAGACATCAAACTATCACTTAGTCTTTTCCAGGTGTAGTTTAGAAACTACTCATCATTGTTAAAGTGGAAAGTGTTTGAGTGGAACAAATCCAAAATCAAATTAACATTCAGCCATTAGGTCTCAATATAACGGTAAACATAAATATATTGTATCTTTCGGTACATTGTAGTTGACATTAGTCAGAAGCAGGCCAGGCTTTAATTAAATATTTGGGACAGATTGTTTATATAGAGTATGTTATGGGCATAAATAATCTGTTAACCTCGATTTTCTTGTGATGAAGTTTTGTCGTAAATAATTACAGTCTGCAGACCCTTACAATTATTTAAATGTGACAAGAATTTATTTCACTGTTCAAGAATAGTTTTGGTCAGAAAGGGATACATATATCATGACACAAAACTGGACAAGTCTCAAACATGAGAATAGGTGGAGGCAGTTTGGGGGTAACTGGGGATGTACTAACATCAGCAAATACTGTATTCTGTCGCAGAGCAAAGTGGAAGTTAATCATAGCTAGATCTGTAGCCTGTGAATGGCGGCAGTTCTACTTACACCGACAGAGTCTCATAAATAGTGGTTTTTTTACATTGACTGCGCTCAGAAACAGGCTATTGGTGGTATTTTCTATGATGAAAAGCTTCTAGGATAGCTATTTCTGTAAACTTACCTGAGTACTCCTGAATCCAGCCAAGCATGGCATTTAATACACTGCTGTGATCTATGAAGAAATAACTAGTGCTTCCACAAGATACCCCAGACCTTGCACTTGGCTCATTTAGGTGCAAAAAAGTATTTGAGTCAAAATCAGGTGTGGGCTTTGATGTCCCCACTTTGTCAGGAGCTGGGTTTAAACCCAAAGCTGAAGATACGAATCATGTTTGCCATAACCTGATAAAAGTTTAAAGAAAATGGCTCAGCCAGTCTGGCTTAAATCAGCATTGACAAAGTGAAGCTGAGTTTTTGAACGAGTACAAATGAATTCATTTTGAGGGGTGGATCAAAGTTAATCCAAAATTTTGGCAAAAATTAGCTCAACTTCTCTGGGAAATGCAAACCTTATTCCTAGTCCTAATAAGATAGCGGTAATCTGTTTGGTTCATGTAGACGAGGCATGTCCTATTATTTTCAACCTATGGCCTTATTGATGCAGCCACATCTTTTGATTACCCACTTGAAAGAGTATGATATTAAAGGGGCTTTATAGGGAAAATTAGCTGAGTGGTGTATATTTTTAAATTTTGTCATAAGAGAAGACAAATTAAGAAAATCCATGTCTCTAGGATGAGGATTATGTGCTTTGTCTTCTTGAATGATAAAATTTTAAAAATATGCATCAAGGGGACAAGTTTGCTTTTATTATGCACCACTTTGCTTCAATTATAAGTAAAATAAATCCATATTTACTAAAAGAATGCAAAAAATTAGTTGTGAAACCTACCCATACTTATATAGGCACCAGTGAATGTAAAAAGTTTAATATGTAAGTGGTGATATCTCTGCCATTTTTGTGTAGATTTTAATACAACAAAAAAGCAGAAGCTCTATGAAAATACTTTTCTAGTGATGTATAAAACATATTTGTAGCCTACGTACATAATTTGTGAAATATTTAGGTATAAATGACACTTGTTTATTTTGTTTTAATGCTAATTATCCATGGTAAGGGGCACTGGGAATATAAACAAAGTTGTGACCCAGTTTGTATGTGCAGGTATTAGGTAAAATATGTTTTGTGGTGGATAATAACTGTACAGGCCCCAAATATTCATGTGTCTTTTCACAATTTGTGTGCATGGACACCATATTTTCAGAAAAACTTAAAATACCTTATGTTTTTATATGATACAGAAAGTCTTGTCGCTGAATCAGTTTGACCAGTCTTTTGTCATTTTCATAATATTTCTTGTACAACTGAGCCTTATGCAGGCTATGCGTTCATCTGGTTATCAATATTGCAATGTCTGTATCTCTTGCGTCCATCACTAACCCACCATAACTTTTGCAGATTAAACTTTAACCTTTGATTGTTATCAATGTCCACAAACATCATTTAAGGAATTAGCCATAATATTATATCTTTGTGAAATAAAAACATGGTATGTTCACAGTTAAAAACTTGTCAATTTTGAGTATACAAAATATTCCTTTTACTTGCTTTATTCGTGATTTCAGATGACAGGATTTGTTTAGTTTTATCATTACCTCAGCTGTTCATAATGTGAAAAAAATAACTGATTTTAGGAGTTCTTTTAATTGCAGTACCAGGAAAGGCTTCTCACTGATTTGTTTTCTTTTTGCTCCATCTGCAAAACTGCTTTAGAAATAGCCTTCCAAGTTATGTAGTACATGTAGTATGTACAAAAGGTTTGTGTGTTAACATTATTTTGTTTATAGCATCATAGATATTCATTAGAAATGACCACTTAAGTCCCATATGCAAAAAAAGCCAATATGATCAAATGTAGTAAGTACATATATTTGTACCCTTTACAATGAAGAGACCACTGAAATAAATTTTTAAATTGAACCAGAAGTAAGGAGATTCTATTAATTTGAAATTTGAAAATAAACTAAAGTGTGTCCAAAATAGCTTATCTAGAATCTTAATAAAGGAATAACAGTTTGCCTGTTGAACAGTGTTCCATTTTTAAAATTCTGACTCTAGTGTACAATTACCTCCACACTAGTTTTCAAAAGTATTACAACCCCATCCTTACTCAAGTATATTGAAAACATACATCTTTCTAGCATCTCTGGTGCCTACTAGGTCTCTGAAGGGGAACCTAAAAACCCCACCATAAAAAACACCACCATTAAAAACCCCACTGTTTTTGGATAACCCTTATTGTAATTATTATAAACTGCTGACCATTGGTAAACAACTACCAACTTTTCCACACAAGGTCTGGGGTTAGAACCGCCGACCTCAGAGGTCCACTACTGAAGCACCGTGGTTCCTCCATATGAGATACAATGCACAATAACAATGGTTGCACTCCATATTCATCTGAGACATACTTTGATTTGTAACTTTGTCAGAGTTGGTTAGATATTGAAATATTTTTAAATATTGAAATATCACTCTGTGACTGTGGCTTAATGGTTGATACACTCACCTGGTAACACAGAGGATGTGGGTTACAACCCAGCTTTGGGCAGATACATAGTAGCTTTGATGACCACTTAGCATCATGGGGGAGTCGTCTGTCATTAGGTCCTCTCCCCAGTGACAGGCTAAAGAACCTCGGGACATTGATAAATGGTTATCCTTGAGCCTCTGTCTTTCAGTTAGGGGATTGGTGCCAGAGCTATAATTTCAAAGTTGGGATGTGTCATGTAGTGCCTAAAGTCCTGTAAACATAAAGTCAAAGTCGGGGGGGTTAGGTCCCGTTCAACAGCCAGGGTCATATTGGGACAGGTTCTCACCATTGCAACTTGTGGGACCCAAACTACACAAAGGTGACAGCCTGTGATTAGATGCCAAACTTGCTAACCACCAGGCCACTGAGGACCCTTTGAGTCCTGTAGTACAAAGAAATATTGCAATGAGTACAAATAAACAATACAAATTCAAGGAGTTCATTCAGTCAAAATCATTAAGTAGCGATAAAAAAAGTAGTCTCTGTATAACCAGAACCTTCAATGTCCACGTGCAATTATTCCTGCAAAAAATATAGTCACTTTCTGGCATTGATTATAACATTAATCTGGTTCCCCATTTACATCATTCTGAAATTGTCCAAATGTTCATTTTTTTTCTCTGTCTTGTTCACAGCTATTATTTTAACAATCTGGTGATGTGTTCAGAGGAAAAAAAACTCCTTGACAAAAGTATCTTTCCATATAATAATAAGATTGTAATGACAGTTAAATTGCAGTTAAAATATTCCTGAGATAAATGAGAAACACTTAGAAAAATGACAGACATAATGGAGATTTGTCATGGGAACTGAAAATGCAGAATGCTGCAAATGTGGGAAAGACAGACAGGTGAAAGATGGTTTTGTAAAATTCTATCTACCGGATGCTATGGATTACGCATGAGTACGCCGCCGCCGCAGTGTGTAGAGATTTTCTTGTTATATTCATAACCATAAAATCTTGGGAATACTTTTGGCCTCATTTTGAAAAACAAGATGGCTGCCACGGGCATTTTTCAACTTTCAGCAAGGAGTTTTGTTGGCCCTCTAGAACAAAGGGTATTATAGGTAGAGATCTCAAATTTGCAGGATATGTTCATCATTACAAAATCTTGACTGAAAATATTTTTGACCTCATTTTGACAAACAAGTTGGCCGCCACGGACATTTCTTTTCAGTCATGAAAAGTGCTTATATCTCCCTAATTATTGGTCCTAGAGGTTTGGAATGTGAAACCAACACATAGGAAATCATGGGTTGGGAATCTTGTGGTGTGGCCGTATTTGACCTTGGGCCCTCCTTCAAGGTCAAACAAGGATAGCCAAACTTAAAAGTGCTTATAACTTGCTTATTATTGGTCCTACAGGTTCGGGATGGTAAACCAGCATATGGGAAATCATGGACTGGAACCTTAAAGACATTAAGAGATGGCTCTCTACAAATAAGCTCAAGCTAAATCCTGATAAGACTGAATTCATTGTGTTTGGCTCAAAGTCTCAGCGTGAAAAACTTAATCACTCATTCCCAGGCAACATACTCAGTAATCTTATGTCACCAACAGATGCAGTTAGGAACCTTGGTGTCTGGTTTGATTCAGATTTCTCATTCTCTTGCCATGTTATGAAGGTCTGCAAGGCTTGTTTTGCTCATGTCCGGGATCTTAAGCGACTCCGAGGACATCTAACACATGAAGCTGCTCTTATGGCTGCCAATGCTCTGGTTGGAAGTCGTCTTGATTACTGTAACTCTCTGTTCAGAGGTCTCTCAGCTCTGGATCTGTGCAAACTTCAGTGTGTTCAGAACAGTCTTGCCAGAATCGTTGCTAACACCACCAAGTATTCACACATCACTCCAGTTAGAAAAGCACTACATTGGTTGCTGATTATGTACTGTTTTATCTTTAAGACTGCCGTGCTTGTGTATAAGTTCCTACACAGTGGTAACCCCAAATACTTTGAACCCTTCTTCATACCCAGACATAGTGCATATAACACTCGTCGAAGTCAATCTGATGGCATATTTCTTGAAGTTCCCCACTTCAGTTTTCAAGTCTTGAAAGCATTTTGGACTCAGTTTTGCATATGGCGCACCTATAATTTGGAATGGCCTTCCTGATGAGGTCCGCTCTGCAAACTCACTTGCCTCTTTCAGGTCAAAGTTGAAGTCATACCTCTTTGGAAAAGCATACCCACCCTAAATTTCCAGTCTCCTCCTGCTTTCCCCGCGGTGCTGACACCTGCAATGTCTCTGGTTTATGAATACTGAACAATGTTTTTCTGTGATGCGCCTTAGAGTCTGTCTTTTGACAGAGATTAAGCGCTATAAAAGTGCTATTAGAATTAGAATTTTGGTGTGGTCAGATTTGACCTTGGGCCTCTCGTTCAAGGTCAAACAAGGATAGCCAAACTTAAAAGTGCTTATATCTCCCTTATTATTAGCCCTAGAGGTTTGGTATGGTAAACGAACCTATGGGAAATCATGGACTGGGAATCTTCTGGTGTGGTGGGATTTGACCTTGGGCCCCTCCATCAAGGTCAAACGAGGATAGCCAAAGTTAAAAGTGCTTATAACTCGCTTATTATTGGTCCTACAGGTTTGCAATGTGAAACCAACCTATAGGAAATCATGGGCTTGGAATCTTCTGATGTTGTCAGATTTGATCTTGGGCCTCTCCTTCAAGGTCAAACGAGGATAGCCAAACTTAAAAGTGCTTATAACTCGCTTATTGTTGGTCCGAGAGGTTTGGGATAGTAAACCAACACATAGGAAATCATGGGCTTGGAATCTTGTGGTGTGGTCGGATTTGACCTTGGGACCTCCTACAAGGTCAAACGAAGATAGGCAAACTTAAAAGTGCTTATAACTCGCTTATTATTGGTCCTAAAGGTTTGGGATGGTTAAACCAGCCTATGGGAAATCATGGACTGGGAATCTTGTAGTGTGGTCGGATTTGACCTTGGGCCACCCCTTCCAGGTTAAACGAGGATAGGCAAACTTAAAATTGCTTATAACTCGCTTATTATGGGTCCTAGAGGTCTGCAATGTGAAACCAACCTATGGGAAATCATGGGGTGGAAATCTTCTGATGTGGTCAGACTTGACCTTGGGCCTCTCCTTGAAGGTCAAATGAGGATAGCCAAACTTAAAAGTGCTTATAACTCACTTATTAATGGTCCTAGAGGTTTGCAATATGAAACCAACTTATAGGAAATCATGGGCTGCGAATCTTTTGATTTTGTCACATTTGACCTTGGGCCCCTCCGTCAAGGTCAAACGAAGATAGCCAAACTTAAAAGTGCTTATAACTCGCTTGTTATTAGTCCTAGAGGTTTGCAATGTGAAACCAACCAATAGGAAATCATGGGCTGCGAATCTTCTGATGTGGTCAGATTACTGATTTGACCTTGGGCCCCTTCTTCAAGGTCAAATGAGGGTAGCCAAACTTAAAAGTGCTTTCAACTTGCTTATTATTGAAAATACTGTTTATCTTCAAAACTATGTTAGTTGGCCTTTTCCGGTGGATACATCTTGCACCTGGCCACAGATGCGTCCTTGGTCTAGTTATAATGGTAAAACACAGTTTGCAGAGTTAGATTTAATCAGCTATCTTTAACTGAAATGTATAAATATTCTTAACAATTTTGTAAAAGGTATTTCATTTGATAAAACATTACCCTTGATGCTGCTCTGCATTTGTACACCATCATAATTTTGAGTACATTAAAGGTTCAGTTTCATAACTTGTGCACTAGTTGTGAGACCATTTATTCCTTGGTTGGACCATAGCCTCAAATTTGTAGCAAAAGACTTTCAAGACTTGCACACAAAGGTTTAGTATTCATAAAGCACTAATACTTATTGGGGGATGCCAGGTGACTCTGCAAAGGTTGTCACATTGGATGATGTTGATCACTGTTGAACCTATTATACATTTGTTTGATAATGTACTAAAAGCCTGTATGCAGTATACTGATCTGACACAATCCAATTTCTCTGATACAACGTCAATTTAAATTAAACCATATGATGAAAAATTTTCAAAAGCATACCATAAATAAAAAAGTTCTTGCCGTTTGAAATTTTCTATTATATTTTAATTTCCTATGAATAATGTTGATATTAGTACATGTGACCACACATACGGCTCAGATTATCCAAACTCAAGGAATTGTATTACATTCTTTATCTATCTAGCAAATTTACGGTCCGACTTTGAACATTTTTACATGCCTATAGATTTTAATCTTTCATTGACTCATAGGAATATAAATCACATGACAAAATATACCAAAAGTTTAAAAGGTCACATTTTTCAGATGAATTTTTCATATTTCTGAGAATACAGTTTTTTTCATGAAAAAAATGTATTCTGTTAATATATAGCTCATATAAAGAAGTTTTTCTTTGAGAAAATATATCAAATAGAGGTTTGTTTAGATGCCCTGTTGAGATTGTACAGAAGTCAGATCAGGGGTAAATAAACCTGACCCAGGGATTATAAAGTATCTGAGCAAATACAGGAGTCCCATCTATATTGAGTTTCATGTGGCACTACAAATATAAAAATATTAGAAACACTATCAATTATAAAGGCTAAGCAAATTTATTTGTGTGATTTACATAAATAAATACTTAAAAACTGGTTGCAAGCTGGTTCTACTTTTACCTGAATTTAACTTTTACTGGTTCCAGTAAAAGCAAGTTTACTGTAATTACCTTTGATAATGGACTGATGACATGCCTATATAAACCATTACATAGTTATACACTGTTGTGCCAAATGTTACAAGAGTGGACACATACTTTTCTCTAACAATTCCATATGGCAGAGTAAATCTCAGTGGAAAAAACTGTCCAAGGACCTTACCATACTTATCCATATAAACACCCAGGGGTTGATGTATTTTCCAAAAGGGGGTGACTGTTTGAGACAAAGAAACTGGTTAGTTGTCCCTAGGCATTGGGTGATAATGACATACTTTACCACTAGCATCTTGACTGTTAGCACATAAATTGTGGGAGAACTTACAATATTAGAAACAAACCTTAAATCTGGAGAAATTATGAACTTTCGTCTCGTATTTTTGTAAATTTTAAGGTGATTTTACAACTACCATGTTTTTCTTTGATTTTCTTTGTTTCTTGTCAGCAGTTATTCCATATAATTATTATTTTTTTACTCAGAATAATATGGTGTCTGAACTTGGAATATAATCCTCATTCACTATCATTTGATTTCTAAATGTATAGCTTGCATGAGTTAGACTTGATGAAAAAGCTCCAACGTTTTAAGAAGATCCATTTGGAAATGTGTTTTAAAAGCTTTGTCTGAGGAATAAACCCTACTTTCTGTCCGTTTAAACCTCCTACTACCACCTTTTGCCTACACTTCAGCATCAAGTCTTCAATATCAATCCCACCAGCTCTGTCACCTTCCCGTCTGTTCATCCTACTCCTCCTTGCTGGTGATATCAACCCAAATCCAGGACCATCCAACTGTCTCAATGTCACTTACGCAAACATCAGATCCATCAACAACAAATACCCTGCCATTGCAAAATTTATTTTTGACAACAACACTGATCTCTTCGCCATGTCCGAGACCTGGATTAGACCTGACATCACAAGTGCCAACCTGTCCGGAATCACCCCACAAGGTTACAATTTTTATCAACAGCCACGTGAGGGCCGTCGCAGAGGAGGACTTGGGTTTTTTGTGAAAGATGGCTTGGATTCTTCCGTTGTTCCCACAAAGACCTGCACTACCTTTGAAAATTTTCTTATCAGGATATCCCTACACAAAGAATCTTTTTACTTTTTGAATATATACAGACCACCATCCTCCAGTATTTCAACCTTTTTTTGAACAGTTTCAGTCACTTCTGGAGGACATTCATCACAACACTGAAAATCTGGTGATCATAGGCGACTTTAATTTTCACATTGAATCAACATCCTCAAATTCAAAAGCCTTCAATTTATTGATTGACTCATTTGATTTAACTCAGAAAGTAAACGTCCCCACTCATATTTACAGACACACTCTTGACCTCCTCTTAACCAAATCCAACAATCACCACATTTTAAATGTCCATGCTACTGATGCCTTTTCTGACCATTTTTCAATTACCTGTACATTACAACTCCTAGATCCCAAATCAGTGCTACTGTTTCCTTTCGTAATTATCATAAAATCAATAAAGAGAAAATGAAAACAGATCTTATATCTTCTGATCTAATCAGCAACCCGTCCAACGATGCTGATACTCTCTACAAACAATATCACACCACCTTGATCACCCATATTGACAAACACGCACCACTTCATACCAAACATACCAAGGCGAAATACATCCCAGGATGGGTCAACGATGCAGTAATTGCGGCAAAAGAGACCAAGCATCTATTTGAAAGGATCTGGGGCAGAAATAAATCTCATTTCAACAGATCTCAATACATGCAAAAAGTCCACCAATACAACAGAACCTGCATCCAGGCCAAATCCGAATTTCTTAAAGCAAAGATTCAGGATAACCATCATGACCCCAAAAAATTATGGTGAGACCTTGGTGATGTGTTACACAGACTCCCAGCCAGGATGCTACCATCGATAAATCCCCTCGGCTCCTGGCCGACAGATTTGTGGAGTTCTTCTCAGAAAAAATTGAAAAAATACGTTCAACTTTTCCTATCTCCCAGAAGTCACAACACATCGCCCCAGACTCTCCTCCCCCAGTGCTTTCCACCTTCTCTACTGTTACTGAGGATCAAGTAACTAAAATCATAATGAAATCTCCAAGTAAATCATGTTCCCTTGGCCCACTTTTCTTGTTCTCGATTATTTGGATATTCTCATTACTTCAATAATTAATGCTTCCCTTGAACAAGGGAAGTGCCCTAAATTCTACAAGCAGGCCCATGTTACCCCCATCCTCAAAAAATCATCCTTAGACAAAGAAATTCTTAAAAACTATAGGCCTGTCTCCAATCTGAACTTCATTTCAAAGATACTTGAAAGGGTAGTGGCAGTCCAGTTACAAACTCACCTTGACGAAGCTGGCCTTATGACTGCCTTTCAATCAGCATATAGAAAACATCATTCAACTGAAAGTGCTCTCCTTAATATCCACAACGACATTCTCCTCAATATGGCCAAAGGGTCTGTCACAGCCCTCACCCTCTTGGATCTGTCAGCCGCATTTGATACCATTGACCACACCATTCTCCTAGACAGACTTAATGTTCACTACGGTATCAGTGAACTAGCACTTGGCTGGTTCAAATCATACCTGTCAGGAAGGACACACTCGGTCAAGGTAGGTAACACACTGTCCCATCCTGCTGCCCTCCAGTATGGGGTCCCCCAGGGCTCCGTCCTTGGTCCAATATTGTGTTTTCCCTCTACACTAACCCAATTAGTTCAACCATTCACTCTCACAGTAGTATAAACCACCATTTCTATGCTGATGACACTCAGCTATACATAACACTAACACCAACAAACTTCTCTCACTCTATACGAAAACTAAAACACTGTCTAAGCGACATTCAAAATTTCATGTCTGCAAACAAATTAAAACTCAATCCTGAGAAAACTGAGTTTATCCTGATAGGCTCCAAAAACAACCGTAAACAACTCCTTCCTCACTTTCCGATCAATATTCTCGGCAATCAGGTCTCACCAGCACAAAGTGTTAGGAACCTCGGAGTGGTGTTCGACTCCAATTTTTCATTCTCAGACCATGTGTCACAGGTCATAAAGTCCACCAGAGTTCATGCGAGAGACCTCTATAGAATCCGTCCCATCTTAGACCTTAACACATCAGTTCTTCTAGCAAATGCTTTGGTGAGCAGCAGACTCGACTACTGCAATTCCTTATTCTTATCACTTACAGATTTTGAGTTAAGAAGATTGCAGTTAGTCCAAAACTCACTCTATAGGGTTGTCATCCGGTCCTCCAAATACTGTCACATTACCCCTCAATTAAAAAAACTGCATTGGCTCCCTATCAAATACAGGATACAATTTAAAATTGGTCTCATCACATACAAAACTCTCAACCAGGGTGAACCAGTTTACCTTAGAGAATTAATTCATCCCTACACTTCTTCCAGGAACACAAGGCGAAGTACCCCCAAACTCAAATTCCTTCACACTCCAACTTTCGACCGTAAGGTTCATAAATCAGTCAAACATTTCTCCAATTCTTTCAGTCACTATGCCCCAGTTCTCTGGAACTCCTTCCCCTTCCAAATAAGAAATAACCCCTCTGTTACATCTTTCAGGAAACACCTCAAAACCCACCTCTTTAATTCTAGTTTTCCAACTTAGTTTCCTTCCCTCTTGGTCACACCCACAACTCTGGATTACTGACCTTGAACGCCCCTTGACTTTCTTTATGATAATGATTTTGTTAAGTCAGCGCACTGAGTTCCCCTTTGTGGGGAAGATATTGCGCCTGCAAAGCAGTAGATTAGATTAGATTACTGAAGTGTAGCTGTTAGGCCTCAACTCACCATTGGGAGCATCTCAAGATTGTCCTTGTACAAACTCAAGATCATGAGTTGAGGCAAACATCTCAAGATTGTGCAGAACATTTGAGTTTGGGATTGCACAAACTTAGGATCAATATGATATAATATTGTACTCTACATACTTTATCTAGGATTTTAATTGTGTATAATATCCCATATAATTTATACTGAGTTGCCTTTAGTTCAATAACTGTTGTGTTGATGGGAAGCCCACAGAATTGGCTATTAAATGTCTAATCTAATCTACTGCTTTGCAGGCACAATATCTTCCCCACAAAGGGGCCATCTTTAACGAAAAACCTCATGAGAAAGAATTATATGCTACTGAACAGATGCAAAACTCTTTGATAATCTAATCAAAGGGATTTGCGATATGTTGTGTGATCCTTCCCTAGGTTATGAATTGCACTTGAATTGTTGGTATGTTTGTCACATTTATATCTAGTGTACAAATATTTTAACTGAAAAACTCTTTGATTAATAAAGGATCTTGTTTATGTGAATTACACTTCTGTAATTGTTGGTGTGTTGTCACTTTCCCTTTGTAGATTATCAATTGCAAAATTTGAAATCGTTTCTTGTATGTGACTTAGTCCTCATATTAATATATTTATGTGGTTTGATATTTAGTGGAACAATTATAAATAGCAATAAGTAATTGCAATAACATCACTGTTACAAAGGCACAAAGTGCTCCCAAACACCAAAGAACTCAATCATTATAATCAACCAAACAGATGTCAGGGGACCACAAGTAATTTATAAATCACAGCCACAGGTCTTGAGTTTGTGCAGCCCAATCTCGCGATGGGACTCCCTTCTCGAGATGTTTGCCTCAACTCATGATCATAAATTTGTGCAAGGACAATCTCAAGATGTTCCTTATCATGAGTTGGTGCTCAACATAATTACTGGTAGTTTTTTTTTTGTTTCTTCTTTGATGTCAATGTAATACATTCTTTGGGCTTCTTTCATTCATTTATTCAGACATTATGGTCACCATATCATTTTCAAACAACATTAGAATCAATGTTGCCTTTTACTTATTTCTAAGATATATTAAAGCTTATTCAGTTGTTTTCTACATACTCACCTGGCCAAATATTGAACCACTTAAACGGGCTTATTGACATGCTTTTGTATTTTCATTGGATGTTCTAAAGGACCAGTATGTGCCATCATAAAAACCGCGACTTTTACAGAAGCCAGATATTATATTTACATAAATACCACCAGACGTCTTTTGAGAAAAATCAATTTTTGTCGGTGTTGATTCAAAACATAGTGTAATCATGCCATGACCTATTTTAGACCAATTTCAAAGGGTTTAACACAAATTTGAGTAATTATTTGGACAAGATATTTAGAAAAGGTATTCAGTAAAGAAGGGAAGATTTAGACCTGTTTCTGAAGTTAGTTTTATGTGATATCATAACCACTTCAAAATTTGAATACCATATCAGTCAAAGAAATGACCTGTACAATTTTTTACCCCACAGCCCTTAAAGGCTGTCAGGGTATTGTTTTCACCCATGGTGTCCCGATGGGCAGGCAGCGGGAAAAAGTTTATCTGGGCTGTATCTCAGAAACCATAAGGTAGGAAGTTGATACCACATTGGTTGGGGGTTGTAGGTGTGCAACGTCATGGTGTGACCTTGATTTAACCTTTGACCTTGCCATAGTGACCTTGAGTTTGAAAATCTCGTCTGGGCTATATCTGGGAAACCGTACGGTGTAGGAAGTTGATACGTGGTAGGGATGTTGGAGCCCAACTTAGGAGTCAGCCCATCTTAAGATGGGCTATAGCCCAACTTAGGATCCTAAGTTGGTTAGCCTATCTTAAGATGGGCTTAGCCCATCTTAAGTTGGGCTATAACATATTAGCCCAGCTTAGGATAATAAAATTCAAGAAGGTTTTTAAATCTAAAATTTAATATTATCTTTTTAGATAGAATGTCCATAGCTTATTTTAAGATGAATTGACAGATATATATTAGCAAACGTTATGTCATACTTCATGGACTGTTTAATCAACCAATTTATTTCAGTACTAAAATTTTAATTAAACAGTCTATGATTGTGAATTGCTATTGTTATTTAAAGTTGTTTTTTTTCTTATCCTTCCTAAATATTTGCTTACAGATATTAGCCCAACTTATAATATGCACAGGTAATTTTTATTCTCAAAATGAAATAATATTATTAACTATTTTATGTATATTTTTATCCCTTTTATTTACTTCAGTATGCATTTATAGGATTAGTCTGAATCCATTTATCATTCCAAGGCAGTTAATATGTTTGACAATGGGAGGGTCATCAGCTGACAAGAAGTCTATTGTGCAACCACTCCTTTGAGCTTAATTGTTTTACTTCTGGGGAGTGATTAGGCAACTGGATTACATTGTGATTTATCTATTGTTTCAAGACTCTTTTCAAGTTGATTTGTTTGACTATGTGTGTGACTTGTTAACTGGATTATCCCAGCAATACTTTTGAACTTGATTTGTTTCACTTGTGCTTGAGTGACTAGCTGACAGGATTAAATAGGTATTGTTCTAAGATTCTTTTAAGGCATTTTTACATGTTTAAGGAAAACATTTAACATAATCATAATTGTTAAAAGCAAAGCTAGGTTCTTAAGTAGACAATTACTGCTGTTTAACGGAATACATAAAATTAACTAGTTTGATTGAATTACATTTAAGTAATAATTAGTGTAATTTTAAAAAGGTAATTTGCATTTTTTGCTGTTTATAAAACTTTGCTAAATTATATAATATGACTCACCCATAAAATCACATATGGGTTGTCCCCCATAAAGGTTTGATAGGATAAACTTCGCTGCCTCTTTGTGTTTTGATATTACTTTGATGATGCTTTGTTTCACTTTATGATTGAGGTTTCCCTATTGTGCACTTCACCCACCCCAAGTGAAACAAATCAACACCAATAGAATGTTGAAACAATAGCCACAAATCCAATTAAGAAATCATCCCAATATAGACAAACAAATCAACATCAAAGGAAATATTGTAATGCTTCTCAGGGCTCAGGAAACACAATTCATTTTGGTTTCTGTAATTAATGACTGTTGAGCTTTGATAAAATTTAACATATTTTTTTCAAAATAAAAGAAGAATTTATAGGCAAAAATCCTTCTGTACAAGGGACATTCAAGGAGATCAATGATAATGTCATCTTTTTCATAATAATGTTATATAATTTCCTTTCCTTTGCACATACTAAAAAACATTTTTTATTATAGCAAGAGTTAAAATTGTTTCTAGAATTTTATTATCTTAAGTTGGGCTGATATGTTCTTAAGATAGGCTACCCAACTTAGGATCCTAAGTTGGGCTATAGCCCATCTTAAGATGGGCTGACTCCTAAGTTGGGCTCCAACAGGGACATTGGTTAGGGGGTGTAGGTGTGCAACATCATAGCATGAACTTGATTTGACCTTTGACCTTGCTGTAGTGACCTTGACCATTAAAATCTTGTCTGGGCTATACCTCAGACACTGTAAGGTGTAGAAAGTTGATAAGTGGTAGGGACATTGGCTGGGGGTTGTAGATGTACAACATTACGGTGTGGCTTTGATTTGACCTTGCCATAGTGACCTTGACCTATAAAATCTTGTCTGGTCTATATCTCGGAAACTGTAAGGTGTAGGGAGCTGATACTTGGTACGAAAAATTGGTTGAGGATTGCAGGTGTGCAGCATCATGGTGTGACCTTGATTTGATATTTTACCTTACCATAGTGACCTTGACCTATAAAATCTTGTCCGGGTTATATCTCAGAAACTGTAAGGTTCAGGAAGTTGATACTTAGTAAGGACATTTGTTGGTAGTTGTAGGTATGCATCGTCATGGTGTTACCTTGATTTGACCTTTGATCTTGCCATAGTGGCCTTGACCTTTACAATTTTGTCCGGATAATATCTCAGAAGCTGTAAGGTGTAAGAAGTTGATAGTTGGTAAGGTCATTACATAGGGGTTGTAGGTGTGCAACATCATGGTGTGATCTTAATTTGACCTTTGACCTTGTCATAGTGACCTTGAACTTTAAAATATTGTCCTGGCTATTTTTTGGATTCCGTAAGGTGTAGAAGGTTGATACTTGGTAGGGACATTGGTTAGGGGGTGTAGGTGTGCATCATGGTGTGTGTGTTGGGTCTGCCTAATTGTGTTCACCTGTCATATGTGAGGCATATTTCTCTTATAAAAAAACATATATGGATTGCTGCAACCAGTTATTATATGTACTTTACATAATTGTGCAATTTCCATTGACATGTATGCTCCAATTAATAAATTTTACAGCTTCATAATTTTTCATTTACTGATTAATGCTGTCATCTTGCTATTGAAGTGTCTTATTTTAATACTTTATCTTTACATACATATTCTTTCTCTTAGACATTATTTTCTCTACTTAAACACTATTTGGACCTTTATATAACTAACACTGCTCTGAAAGTATCCCGATCTTTGTACTGTTTCACCACTTCTATATTTCATGGTGTTGAAAACTGTTTTCCCAGGCTGTGGGGTACAGGCATCTCTGATGCTATTTTGGAAAGCTATATGAAACCAAATCAGTCAGTAAAATTCAGAAATTGATCAACAAATGATCTCAAGTAAGGTAACTGTGTATTTTTACTATGTAAAGATTACCAAAATCAGTTGGACTATTAAAAAGTTGTGACTGAAAAGCCAACCCATTATAAATTAATATAGTCAAAGAAACTGGATCAGAAAGCAAGTGTCGGCGATCCGTATTGAGGAAACATAGGCTTATTCATGTGTGGCATCTGCTAGATCTTTTGACTGAGGGTGTCAGTTTTGGAGCAACCTCCAATGATGCCAGTAATGTGAAAGCATGCCATCAAAGAGAAAGATAATTGAACATGCAATCTCATTGCCAACTGAATATGGATGATTTGCCCCCATATTAGATTCCATTTGGGAGATAATTATGTGCAATTAATTAAGGTAATAAAACCCAAGCTGTAGAAATTTGTCAGTAATGACTCAAGCTATTTGATTTTACACTATAGTTAAGTTTATGACATATGAATTAGTTTTATTATTTGATATATTACAAAGTTTATTTGATCAAAACATGAATGGTTTAATCTTTTCTAAAATTTTCAGCAGAAGAAAAAAATCAATAAAATGTAAAAGATTCAAGATTCAGAGATTCAAACCCATAAAAATCAGAAGTAAGAGGAGGAGGATAACCTTGTCCATGTTTAATTATTTCTTTGCTATTGTACATATGTCACATGTCCTTCTAGCTACCAAGGACTGATAGAGGTCCTCAGTGGCCTAGTGGTTAGCAAGTTTGGCATCTAATCATAGGCTGTCACCTCTGTGGGTTCGAGTCCCACAAGTGGCAATTCTGAGGACCTGTCCCAATATGACCTTGGCTGTTGAACGGGACGTAAAACCCCAACTTTGACTTTGACTTTGACCAAGGACTGATATTAAAATCATGCTTGGTTTTTCAGGTTATATTTCATTTCTGCTAATGTAGGAATTATATTTCTATTGTTTCTGAAATTGGCCTAATTATTTTGTTCCCCATTTGTTTTACTGTTCTTTAGTTGAATTATTTCAAAGATACTTGTATATATTGCACTAAGATTTATGTTCTCTCTCTTTAGATCAACCTTAGTGTTTACTATATGGAAATGTAAAAAGCCGGGGATTTTCTTCAAGGTGGTTAATTGCTATTTATACAGCCCATTGTGTATCATATACTTCATATTCGGGTAAAAAATTTCTAATAAAATCAGTGAAAGGAATAAAATCAGACATTTGTAATCAGTGCTGTGGAATTGTATTATTCAATATCATTAGTGCAGTGCATTTACAGATTTCTTTAACAATTCGTTGTTTACAAAAGTGTTTTCCAGTTACATGTATTCATTATGTTGGGAGATAAATCATTTGTTTGATATTTGTCATCTGATTTTTTGTACAGCTATGAAGGAGCCGTGTGCGGGCTGCCTACCCTTACCACTTACTCTTCAGCCCTGTAACTCTGGCAACAAATCCAGGGAGACCAGCATCTACCAGAGTCAGGATTTCTACTTCAAAAACAGGGTCTTTCAAGAGGTATGCCACCATACAGATACAAGATTTACCTCCTGATCCCAGTGTATTGGGGATTTGGAGCAAGGTTTACAATATATCACAGAAATGGAACAGCCTTACTATACTACAATTAAGTTTCTTTCATAGTATAGTGTAGAATTGCTCCAAGTCTGTGTATTTCTCATTCCACCAAATTTGACATTCATGAAATCATTATGAATCCACTTAATAAGTGAAAAACTTTCTGTCTGCTGAAATACAGTTTTGTCAGCCCCACATTTTGGTAAAAAAGTCATTCAGTCCTGATATAATACCTTAGACAAAAAGACTAAAGAACTAGAAGAAAGTCTAAGAATAGTGTATTTTTTCACTAAGCCTTAAGGGCTGTTGGGGTAATGTTTTCACCCATGGTGTCTGGGTTGCGGGAAAAAGTTTGTCTGGGCTGTATCTCAGAAACGGTAAGGTTTAGGAAATTGATACTGGGTAGGGACATTGGTTGGGGGATGTAGGTGTGCAGCATCATGGTGTGACCTTGATTTTACCTTTGACCTTGCTGTAGTGACCTTGAGTTGAAAATCTTGTCCGGGCTATATCTCGGAAACTGTAAGGTGTAGGAAGTTGATATTTGGTAGGGGCATTGGTTAGAGAGTGCAGGTGTGCAATGTCATTGTGTGACCTTGATTTGACATTTTACCTTGCTGTAGTGACTTTGACCTATAAAATCTTGTCCGGGCTATATCTCGGAAACCCTAAGGTGTAGGAAGTTGATACTTGGTAAGGACATTTGTTGGTAGTTGTAGGTGTGCAACATTATGGTGCAACCTTGATTTGACCTTTGAGCTTGCCGCAGTGACCTTGAGCTATACAATCTTGTCCGGGCTATATCTCTGAAATCGTAAAGTGTAGGAATTGATGATTAGTAGGGACATTGGTTGGGAGTTATAGGTGTGCAACATCATGGTGTGACCTTGATTTGACCTTTGACCTTGCCGTAGTGACCTTGACTTTGAAAATGTTGTCCGGGCTATATCTCCGAAACCATAAGGTGTAGAAAGTTGATACTTAGTAGGGACATTGGTTGGGGGTTGTAGGTGTGCAACATCATGGTGTGATCTTGATTTGACCTTTGACCTTGTCGTATTGACCATGAGTTTTAAAATCTTGTCTGGGCTCTTGAATTCTGTAAGGTGTAGAAGGTTGACACTTGGTAGGGACATTGGTTAGGGGGTGTAGGCGTGCACCATGGTGTGACCTTTAGCTTTGGCTCTGCCAAAGTGTGTTCACCTGCCATATTTGAGACATGTTTCTCTTATGACAAAGATATATGGATTGCTACAACTGATTATTATATATACATTTTACATAATTGTACTATTTCCATTGACATCTATTCTCCAGTTAATAAAATTTACAGCTTCATAATTTTTAGTTTACAGTGTCATCTTGCTGTTGAATTGTCTTGTTGTAATACTTTATCTTTACATATGTTTTCTTTGTCTTAGACATTATTTTCTCTACTTAAACATTATTTGGACCTTTATAGAAGGACACCGCACTGAAAGTGTCCAGATCCTTGTACTGTTTCACTACTTCTATATCTCATGGTGTTGAAAACTATTTCCCCAGGCTGTGGGGTACAGGCATCTCTGATGCTATTTTTCAACAAATTAGACATTACAATCTTATACAATCAGAAGTAAAAGCACTTAATTTCTGTGTAAGATGATTCCGAAGCACAAAAAGTAAAAAGCTTTCCAAAATTATTGTGTAGACATTGAACAAATTCAATTCTTTAACTCATAGTTAGTGGCCAAAGAGATAATTGTGGGAAAGTCCTGTTATAGAGACAGGCAAGTCATTCCCCAGTTCGATATCTTAATTGAAATAATTTTGAAATATTTTTCTTTTTTTTGTTGTTGTGGTATCAAATTTGATACAGTCAGAAGAGACATCTGTGGCATGTTTGATGTGATATTGTTCATGATTCAGTCTAAATTAAAAATATTTGAGTGGAAATTATTCAGCCAATTACATGGGAGTGTGTCATTTTTACAAAAAAATAACACATGTACTGTAAAGTTTACTTTACTCTGGATCATTGTTAGAGATAACCATGATTATTGTTTTTACAGGAGTGTTTTTGGTTAATCATTAGTAGTTAATCTGCTGTAATGATTTTATTATCTCACCTTGACTCATGTATGGTTACCAGCTAACTGGTTAAGACTACAATGTCCAATCTTTGATAACATACCACATTTCCTTTTATCATAACTTTACAGTACCCCTATAAACTATTGTGGTTTATTTACAAACACTTTTCCCTCTGATAAGTGCTGGAAGAAGTATATACCAATGCCTAGCCTTAAAGAGTATTGTGGATTTCTGAACTAAATATCAGCACATTTCATTTGTGAAGTTTTGATCTTGTTTGGGTTGGGATTTTTTGTAACTGCCTGATATACCAACAAAAAATGTAGGATATTTGCCTTTTAGGACAAGTTCCCCTAAATCTAATAGACTATTTTCCTTCATTAGAAGGGTGAACGAATGAAAACTGTATGACTGTGTCACAAGAAATTGTCATTTAGTGAAACAAAATGGTATATCACAGTTATTTTGAAATCCAGTTTCCTTTCTTGGTTCATGACACTCATTGTTTGCTAATTTTCTGAAATTTTTAGGCGAGTTGCATGTAATATTCCGTCTGTTTGTTTGTCTCTTGTTTGTCAGTTTGTCTGTCCATCAACATTTCCGTAATTCAGTCCGTTCATTTGTCCGTTTGTCCTTCAACATTTCTGGACTCTAACTCGAAAACGCTTTGTCCAATCGAATTGACACTTGAAAGCTAGATAGATCACCATCATAGCCAAGTTGCTTTCGAAATTGGTGTAATTCCGTCTGTTCGTTTGTCCGTTTTTTGTCCATTTGTCTGTCCATCAACATGTCTGTTTCTGGACTCTAACTTGAAAACGCTTTGTCCAATTGAATTCAAACTTGACAGGAGATAGATCACGATCATAGTTAAGTTGCTTTCAAAATTGGTGTAATTCCGTCCGTTCGTAGTTTCAGACCTATATTTAGTATAGCTTAGATACAAGAATGTAACCTAGATTACAAGTTTTACATTTCTTAGCACGTCTAACACATTTACCGTAACTGGGTGACCAGACATTTCTTTCCTTGTTTCTAAATTTAATTACAGCAGTTGCTAATCTTATTGCTGCCTGCGCAACCCGCCTTTTGGAGCATCTCTGACCCTCTTGTTTAGAATCTATTACCTTTTCTCATCAGAATTTTTGGGCAAGTACAGTATTAGTATTGCTTGTAATGTGTTACATGTATGTCATGTTAATGTCTTGTGTGAATGGTGGGGTTGAAACCAAATCATGAAAGCATGTAAGAGTCGTTGATGAATGGTGAACAGCTTACTGTGACCATGAAATGCAATTCATCCTACAACTGGCAACTTGATTAGGTTAGGTTATCTTAACCATGTCCAGACAAGTTGCAACACACCATTATTTTGTGACAGTACTTTAACCTTACACTAGATCACAAATGACTTGCTAGTCTTTGTAAGTTGGTTACTTATAGAATCACACTTTTTTCACTTTTTTTCAAAAATTTGAGGGTTAGTTTGTAAAATGTTAGCCAAAAGAAAGATTACCAATTATGTTTACATGCATAGGGAAAGTATAGATACCACTAGCTTTAGTGTTTGCTGCTGTAAAGAAAATAGTTGGTTTTACTGGCTTACTGCATCAATGACATAAAATTAAATCCTTTTAAGTTGAACCTCAGAGTGCCAAAAAAGCATTCTAATTAACTATAATTTTTGGGTCACAGTAAATTACAGTAAAACAGATGCTCAAAGACTTGATATTTACTTCTATATAAAAAGAAATTTGATGAGCAAGAATATGACTTTTTCTGTGAATATTTTATAAAATGGTCAGTACATTGATAAAATTAATTTGCTGAACAGTTATTAACCTGTAACAAAAATAACTTTAAATAGGAGACTATGCCAAGGTTAGGGTTGTGTATAAACAAAATTTTGAAAATATGGCCAAATTATTACACTCCAAAGTTATGTGAAGTTTACAATTTTTATAAACATAGATAATACGTTGTTGGTGCAGAGTTATGAATTTACAACTGTTTAGTTTGCTTACATACTTATGTTAACCACTGTTTTATTGTGTATAAAGTGTACCCAAACACACTTATCTTATGGTAAGCTCCATCTGGCCTTGTTAGATTATTAACAGGTTGTTTAAATATTTGCACGCACAGAATTTCAATTTCACCATAGTACAGATTTACAAAAGGGCCAAAGAAGGGAAAGTTTGTGTGATTTTTGAAGCAAGTGTGTACCCTGAAACATTGAAAAAATATTATTTATTTTGTTTTCCCTATGAATGGATAAGACAGACACTGGTATGTACCTGTATATATCTTTGTGTATTACTGTTGTTGTAACTGCTCTTTATGGCATTAATTTTAACCACACTTTGGTGTTGAGTAAAGAGTGTAAGACAACATGATAGGGTATATAAAGTAAATCATATGGGAAGAATAACTGCCACAGGAAATTTATTCTATTTATGGATAAATAAACTCATACAACTCATACTAAATAAAGAATAACAGTAAACAGTTACACTTTCACCATTTAAAATTTTGACAACACTGAATACTTATACTTTTGGTGAAAGTTATGTCTGAAACCAAACCCATTTTAAATTAAAGTATATTTATGTAAGTATACTAGTGTCACCCCATGGCATTGGTGATCGTATGTGAGCTATCATACAGCTATCCACCAGAGAGACACATCTTTATATTTTGGGGCAAAGTGTCTTGGCTTTATGGTAGAGTCATGCATATCCCTCTCTTGTTGGCTATATTTTCAGGAGCACTTAGTTGACAGTGAGACTGAGGCCACAGAACAAATCAAAAGGAACTGTCAGAAAGTGCAGTCCACCCTACTGGCTACAGACTCCATCATACCTTTTCAAGCTCTTCAGCATTCCGGGGTGATTCCTCCAACTGCGTCTTGTGAGGCCACCACATCAATATCATCTACAAAAGGTGGTTTTGGTGTGGATGTTGGTGAAGAGGGACCATCAGCCTTGGATTTGATTTCCTCATCTGGAAATAGTGGAAGCAGTAAGCCAAGCAGTGGGTGCATTACTACAATTGTTGTTGTTGGTGGTAGTAGTAGTAATAATAATCACAGTGGTAGTAGAGGGAGTTGTACATCTGTTAAAGAAGAGAGGAAGAGGAGGAGGCTAAAACCAGGAGTTTGTTTACATACATACAAGGAGTGTGCCAAGCAAGATAGCAGCCACTGTGCTGCCACAGGAAATACAGATCTTCATCTTTCTTGCAAAGAGTGCTTTCTGAAAGGGAATATTATTAGTCATTCCAATACAAGTGTTATTCAGAGGAAATGTCGGCAGTGTATAACCTATGGTAATCAGTATATTTCTCATACAGGAAGATTGAAAGAAGTGAAGGATACAATCTCTGACGGGGAATGTGATGTAACAGGGAATAGGGAATTACTAACAGTAAGTGATCTGGATACTTCTGTTTTACTGGATAGCTTGGTCATTTCGAATCACCAGTGTCTTTCAGATACTGATGGTGAAGAGGATAATCTGGACAGCTTAAGCTTAGTATCTGCTCATGCACTACAGAAAAGTGTGAATATTCTGCCCAGTTGTCAGCAGTCCTCTGGATCAGAGGGAAATGTTGAAGATAAACAACAAGGCATAGTTACAAAGGATATACCTAGACCAACGGATACTACAGATATTGCACAGTCAAAGGATATAGAGTCTGATGTTAAAAGTGAGTTATCTTCAAAACCAGTGTGTCAGTGTGGTGAACAAAGACAATATTTAATCCCTACACATCTTCAATCTGCTGGTTTTGGTCAAGAAAATACTAGATGTTTATCACAGGTTACCTGCTCTCCTTTGCGTACTGATACTTCAGCAGAATTTAAAACAGAATCTACAAACAACAAATCATCAAAAACTAAAGTTTGTCTGGATCCTGAAACACAAATATCAAGTCCTTCAGCTTCAGTAGAATCTAACCCAGATTTTACGAAAACCAAATCATCAAAAACCTCAAACAATAATACCAAACTCTGTCTTGATCCTGAAACGCTAAAATCAAAGTCCTTAACAGAAGAATCGCAGTCTGTTCAAACTGCCATTTCAGATAACAGCAATCAAAGACCTCAAGGTTGGGATAGCAACAAGGTGTGTCTGGACCCCCAAACTAAGAAACTTCTCCAGAAGACGGGCTATGTGTCAGTAATTGAAAGCATGAGGTTGAGGAATGAGAATGCGATTTTATCATCCCAGAGAGTGACTGTATCTCCTGACCACATGAGTGGTGGTGTGGAGAATTTCGAGAGAAATGGAAACTTTTCACCCAGACACTCTGTGGAAAGCCCTACTCTTAAGGAAGTACAGGTGAGACATATAAACTGTTTACCGAAATCACCTGCGGAAGTGTCCATGTTTGTATTATCACCCATCCCCCAAAAACAAATTTTCGAGTTTATATTGTTCAGACTATGTATACATATTTACTTAATTTTCATCTGCTTGAATTTTCGAATAGTATATAATTTTAAACATTGCAATACATTTGAATGATTTTTCAAAAGTGATATCATGTAGTGAGTATTTACTTCATAAAAATAAATACTGGGGTGTGAGACAATGGTTATTAAATTAAAAGACAATATTTTGTAATTTTATGGGGGTATGTTGTTGGTTTTTTTAATATTTGCCTCACTTATAGATAGCCTATTGCCTGTGCTCCCTTATTGAAAATCCTCGCATTGTTACCCATCCCCAATTTTTATGTTCATTTTAGCAAAGGGCCCATGGGTGCTATTGTGGATGATTTCGGAAGTTTGAACTCCATACCCCCACTTTCGATTGTAAAGTTCATAAATCAATCAAACACTTTTCTAATTCCCTCAGTCACTACACCCCAGTTCTTTGGAACTCTTTCCCCTTCCTAATAAGAAACAGCCTCTCTGTCCCGTCCTTCAGGAAACACCTCAAAACCCACCTCTTCATTTCCAGTTTCCTAACTTAGTCTCCTTCCCTCTTGGTCACACCCACAACTTCGGATTACTGACCTTGAATGCCCCTCCACTCTCCTTACGATAATGATTTTTGTTAAGTTAGCGCACTGAGTTCCCCTATGTGGGGAAAATATTGCGCTTGCAAAGCAATAGATTACATTAGATTAGATTAGATTGAAACTCTGTTCAAAAGTATTATATTTTAACTAGAAACAAAATTAGGTCTTTCAACTTTTCTGGTCTACTTTCAGGTCAAATTTACCCTGTTTTTAGGAATTAAGTATTTTTCCTGAGATTAAGTATGATACTATCCCTGTGGTTTAAAAATCCCATATCTTCATAAACTGCCATTCTTCCATTATTGCCCATAATTGCTAAAATGTCATTCTGAAATAAATCATATGGGCAAAGTTCCTGAAGGGCAAAGTTGTGATGTGCACAGTTCCTGATGGGCATTCTTCCTGGATTCTGTTCAAATAATAGAGGTTCTAATCTGTAAGGCTGTAAATTGTGTGGTGTGAAGAGCTAATAGCTATACAAAGTCTAAGCTTAAAAAGGATATTATAAATTCACTCAATTTTTTTAAAGATGTTTATTCTAATGAAAAGATTAAAAACTAGACATCTAATTTAAAATGTCTAAAAATTATCTCAGTATATTCTTTCATCCGTGGTAAGGTCAAGTGGAAATAAGATATCTGTCTCATTTAAACACTCAACTCCCACTGATTTGATTAATAGATTTAAACATTTGCTATTCAGGAAAAGAAGAAATATATAATGATTGTGTGTGTGCACCTTAATAATTTTCAGAAGTACACTATATTTATCTTCCTGCAGGCATAATTGGGATGGGATAATGTGAGGTGGGGGCATTACTTGTACATGTATATTTTTTATAAATGAACAGTTGAGCCCATTACATGTTTGAGTGTTGCTAATATAAAATAACTAAATAAAGAAGCACTATATTACTTTCATATATAAGCAAGAATAGTCATTTTTATTTAGAAAATGTTATTTCTATGAAAAACAATGCTTTTATGTAAAAGTGACTTTTATTAATCTTTCAAGGCATTACAAATATATTTGTACCAAATATCCTTGTGAAAAAGTACTTGTATGTGAAAGATAACACCTACTCAGCATATATTAAAATTAGTGCTGTTCTAATCCACTCATGGGCATACTTGTTTCATACAAGCCAGATATCACTGGGAAAGAAGACACTAATAACTTTCATTAATGAAAGTCTGTTCGTTTTTTATTAGCCCACAGTCTTTAAGGGCTTTGTTGGTATTGTTTTCACCCATGGTGTCTGAATGGGCATTTGTGTGTTTGGGCAGGCGGGCAGGTGGGTGGCGGGAAAAAGTTTTGTCTGGACTGTATCTCAGAAAGCGTAAGGTGTAGGAAGTTGATACTTTAGTAGGGACATTGGTTAGGGGGTGTAGGTGTGCATCATCATTGTGTGACCTTGATTTGACATTTGACCTTGCTATAGTGACCTTGACCTTTAAAGTCTTATCCGGGCCAAATCTCAGAAACCGTAAGGTGTAGGAAGTTGCTACTTGGTAGGGACATTGCTTAGGGGTGTAGGTGTGCAGTGTGATGATATGGCTTTGGTTTGACCTTGTCATAGTGACCTTGATCTTTAAAATCTTATCTGGGCCTTATATATAAGAAACCTTAAGGTGTAGGAAGTTGATATTCGGTTGGGACATCTTGCTATTGAATTATTTTGCTTTAATATTTTATCTTTAGATACATTTCCTTTTTGTATATGTCATTTTCTCTACTTAAACATTATTTAGACCTTTATATAACTGACACTGCTCTGAAAGTATCCCGATCTTTGTAGTGTTTCACTACTTCTGTATCTCATGGTGTTCAAAACTATTTCCCCGGGCTGTGGGTTATGTTCATCTCTGATGCTATTTTCTATATTAACTTCTGCCATGCATTATATGTGATGATGTCTTACAAAATAAACAGGGTCAGAATTTCTAAACTGCGTAAGTGATCATACAGTTCAGCCAATCACTGCCTAGCTCACATTCTTGTGGTCAGGGGTTCAATAAAAAGGAGTTTTTGCACTGTGGAACTATCCTATCTTGAATGATTTGGTTGATGTGTAATTAGGTCCAGAGTTGGAAATTGCCTTCAGATACTTGGAATAAAAACATAGTATCTGTCAGATGTATTTATTAATATTTTTATCTTCTGGAGACATATGTTGTCAACATTTCTAAATGATGTCATTCTAGATAGTCTTCAAAAGGCACTACTTACTGGTATAACTCTGTCTGGAAAAGTCTTGGTTTTTGATAAAGGCTGATACCAATACAAAATGACAATGTGTAAAGAGGTTATATTCAGTTATGATATATCTATAGAAACTTTATTAAAAAGTATTTGATATTCCTCAGACCGGATGATCAACTTCTAATATTGTTGTCATCATGATGGAGTTCTTTCAAACCTCACTGAGTCCTTCATATATGGGTCCACGTATAAGCTGTATTTCTGTGGTGTTATATTCAAAATTTTAAAAATAATGAATCAAGTGCAAACAATTCAACTAAGGTGTATATTAGAATCAGCTAGGTATTAACTTAGACCTAGGCAAGATTTTGATAAAATTATGGTATCTTGGTAAAGAGACTGGCTGTTGAATGGGACATAAGACTTTAACTTTGACCTTTAACCAAAATACATCCTTACTATTGCTATAGTGTACCTAAATGTATTGTACCCAAGATTTGTTGGCTTTTGACTGCATGTCTACTAGTGGATGAGTTTTTTTACACAAGGAACCCTTGATTGCTGTTTAACCTTTACATTGAAAGGACTCTGTATGAGTATGTGCAATCATTGTAAAAGCATGCATGCACTGTGTACCTCATGTAATGTACATTAGCATATGTACTTCAAAAGTAAAAGTTCAAAGTTAGGCTCTTGTATCCTGCTCAACAACCAGGATCATGTAGGGACAGGCCTTCAGTATTGCCACTTGTAGGAGTCTAGACTTGCTCACAAGTCTCTACTTTGGGGGTTTTTGAGACAATGAATGAATGCATTTTATAACATTCTGGATTTTATACTCTCAGTGGAAACTCTAGAGGGAAATGCTATTGCTCATCTTATGTCATGAGCTACAAGTCAGCTATTTTACTATGTTATAGCTGACCCAAAAGTAGCTGAATGACATATTTCCACAAAATTCTCTAAATGCAATAGTTTTCAAGTTAAATGCTCTCATAGAATCATAGTGCACTAAGGCAGGACCTTGCACAAGGTCTGGTAGGAGTCAAGTCAATGCAGAGGTGGCAGCCTGTGATATATAGCCAAACTTGTTAACCACTAGGCCCCCAAGAATCACATTGTCACATTTGTAGGCTTTTTCACCAAAATAACCATTGCAAAATAGATTTTGGCATAAATATTTGGGGGATCAATTTGTTTCTATAATTAGTTGTCCACAAGGCCACTTAGAATGCAGTGTCAATCAGTGACTGCTTACTGACAACGACTTGTTAATATGCTTCATATTTAAAAATACTAAATGGTGAAAAACTATTGTCTACATAAATTATTTCACAGTCAAACAATGTACAATCTGTATAATGAACTTTATGTGGTTACAATAAATGTAAAATAGATGAAAGTTGATATGTGAAAGGCTATTGTCTCTAAGGACTTATGAAATATTTTTGTTTGTGCAAATTACACTGTTTAAAAACAAGAGGAAGTTGACCAAACTTCTGTTGTTCTGTCTGTGCAGATGGTGTAATTGTGTTTGATTCAGTGTAATTGTATGCACTGTGAGAAGATGAGCACCGTTCTTTTGTGCCAAATTATAGTTTATTTCAAATAAGTACACACAAGTTTCTATTTTTTTCAGTATTTGGGCAGGATCCTTTTCTGTACGTTTGAAGTATTGTCTATGTTGAAACATTGGAACAAAGTTATTTTAAGTTTATCTGTTTTTCATATAACATATTTTCTGGTCTCTATCAGAACCATTGTGTTAAACTGGAAAAGTAAAATCTGATATACTTCAACTGATTTTGGAAGTGTGCAATGCCATTGTTTGGACATGTTATTTGACCTTTATTTTGGTGCATCATGACCTAGTATTGGTTTGAAAGAATATTGTCTGGTTTCCATACCACTTTTCTCTGTAGAAGGAGGTACAGTGTTGGTCACTATTTTAGGCCAAGGCCTTTTATAATATACCATAGAAACAGTATAAAAATTCCTAAATATAATGTAACTTGCTTGCCAAAGATTCCGATTTTTTTGTGTACAGAAGATGATCCAGAGCAGTCTCAAAATTTAATCGGATTTAAGTTGGATCAAGACCCATCTTCAGATTTTTGCATGACATTCCAACCAGTAGTATTTGTGCAAAGAAATAGAGAAATATAGGTCATGAAAATAATACCTGCTTGACAGAGGTACTATTGTTGAAATGAACACTTTTATTATCAATATTGAATCTCAGAACCATTATCAATCAGTATTGAAATATGGATATATGACACAAACACAACTATGTTTCAATATTTATTGTTGCTGTTTGTCATTGCTTTTTTTATTCATAGGGAAATTAAACGTACACATCTCCCTTTCACTACTTGCCTAATCACCAACTTTGAAATAGGATACAGAGATGCGCTCAAAATGTCTTTGATGTGTAAAAATGTTAGCTATTTGACCTTTTTCATTTAAAGTTTTTTGGAATGTTTAATCAGAAACTGTTTGAAAAAGCTGAACAGGCCACACACAAACTTTGTATAGCCTAGTGTAGTCCATTTATTATGCAGTTGTAATATTATTTAATTTTGTGATGCAGTGTGACACTGTTGTGTTCATGCACTGAATTTTTAAAATTACTTAGAACTATCCATGTATTTCTCTTTAATCTATGTATTTCTCTTTAATCTATGTATTTCTCTTTAATCTATGTATTTCTCTTTAATCCATGTATTTCTCTTTAATCCAAACCTGTTGGCAAGTTCCCCTGACATGTGATTAAGCACAGTTTTTTACCGAATCCAGCCTATTTTATACACTTTTATATCCAAATTAATTTTGGCAGTGCTAAATTGAGAAAACTGGGACATTTCATTCAACCTTCAAAAAGAAATATGTGTATGTGTACCTTATATTTGCTTCTTGAATACATACTCTTCTATTAATATAATTTCATGTATTTGATATAATTGAGAGAGAGAGGTCCTCAGTGGCCTAGTAGTTAAATTGTTTGGAATCTAATCACAAGCTGTCACTTCTGTGTGGGTTTTGCACACTTAAGATTTAGTGACCATGTTGAGGGCCTTTCACATTTTAACCCTGGCTATTTGAACAGGCCATAAAACCCTAACTTGGATTTTCATGTACAACGTATAACTGATTATGGGACAAAAACACAAATGAACGATTTTATAGCGAAATACCCTTACCATTTCCTAACAGTAGCTATTTGTTGATGGCCAACAAAAAATAATGAAGTAAACAATGTGGTCATGTGACCTATTTGGCGGGAGGACGGACTACTTTAACCCAATGGCTTGGTTAAAGTTGTTACATAACCTTAAAATCGCATCTCTGCGTTGGCCATTGGGTTGGATGGCTCCAACAAATAGCTACTGTTAGGAAATGGTAAGTATTTCTAATAAAATTCAAATTACTATAAAATTTTCCAAATTTATCCTTTTCTATAAAGGTCAAAGTTGGGGTTTTACATCCCGTTCAACAGGGCCATATTGGGACAGGTCTCAAAATTGCCACGTGTGGGACCCGAACCCACACAGAGGTGAAACAGTGTGTCATTAGATGCCAAACTTGCTAACTACAAGGCCACTGAGGACCTTCTTTTCTATAAAAGTCAAGGCACATATGGTAAAATTATAGTGAAAATTCTACTATGTAATTCCACATGGCACATGTTTAAAGAGACATCATTCTCACTACCTGTGGCCGGCATGGTGGGACTGAATTCAGACTTGTGGTTTCATGACCTTTTCAACAGCCAAGGTTATATAAGGACAGGAATGGTATGAGATAGAGTGGTTTTGGCCAATTTTTTTTGGCCTGGAGGGTATGTTTAAAGGTGTCTGTGCATTTTTCTAAAACATCTTTTTCCTATTATTTTTGGTGTCCATCTTGAATTTCTATATAAAACACAAAAACACATTATCTCAGGAATGATATGAGATGCAGCAATTTCAGCCAAATTTTTGGCCCCAGAGGCAATAAGCAAAGGCAGCTGCCTGGTTTTCCATGATAGTGTTGTCCGGCCATTTCTAGCGGTGCGCGGACAAAATGCCAGTGGATAAAATGCCGGTGGACAAAATGCCGGTCAAATTTGCATAGGCGGACAAAATGCCGGCCGGTTTTGGGGCAGGGTGGACAAAATGCCGGTTTCATCAAATCATATTTCAATGAAATATAACGCTGAATAAATGGTTTAATACAAACACTTTAACTCAGAAATACATTTTAAGTACTATTGGCACATTATATGTGGAAAAAATGAACATTCATCATTGATACAATTGACACTCATGTCACACATTTCTGTAACAAAATAGACATTGATGCCAATATATTTAACACTTATATCACACATTTCTGTTACAAAATAAGATGGTTTGGTTTGACCTCTGCAGACATAGGTTGAAAAAAGTTTCTCTTAAAGATCTCTTGTACATTTTCTCTGTCTTTTCTTGGGCGGGATGTCCATGGGCAGCTTGAAGCAATGGGTAATTGCCATAGCTGCATCATCTCTCAAATGATCGATGAACCTCCATGGTCATTTCTGCTTTATTTTCATATGCCCAATTATGTTTTAATTAAAATGAATTTTTTTTTCAAATAATATAAATAGTCTTGAAAGGAACTATTTCATGTAAAACTAATTTGCATGTATAACTATACAAATGAGAAGATATGAAGTAACTTTCACATCAAAATATTTCATTTTTTAGATTGAAATGTTTTTAAATATTGCGATTTACTGTGAAATTGAACTAATTAAAAACTAATTAAGACCGGCATTTTGTCCACCCTACCCCAAAACCGGCCGGCATTTTGTTCACTTATGCAATTTTGACCGGCATTTTGTCCACCGGCATTTTGTCCTGGATTCGTTTCTAGCGACCATCTTGATATTCTGTGCAAAACACTGAAATACATTTATCTCAAAAAATGGTGTAATTTTGAGTGATGCAGCCATTTATTTGTCCCGGAGGGTTTATGCAAAGGCATCTGCCTGTTTTTTGTTTTTTAAATGTTTTCCGCCATTTTTGGCAGCAATGTTGAATTTCTGAGTAAAACACAAAAATACATACATGTATATCTTGGGACACCTTGTCTTGTCTGTGCAAAAACGATTGTATTTCTTTTAGAAAACAATAATTCTCAATAAAAATAAGAGATTGTACCATTTTGAGCTTATATTTGGCTCCATGTAGTGCTCAACTGTGTCATGAATTACTCTGTAACAGTTTCATTTTAGGCAGATTTGTGTGCCCCAATTGTAATTTGAACATCGTAAATAGTTGTTTCCAGAAAAAGACAGCTGACACAGTCCCCCTTGGGTCACTCTGGTCCTGTTTTGCTGTGTGGTACCAGTATAACCTATCACACCATACAGTCAACAATAATCATAAAAATCTATGTTGTGTGGAAGTTTACTGTTACAACAAGAATGTGGGATATTCTGGAAGTAATTTATTGAGTCATCCATACATACAAACATATGTGTATTTTCTCAAAGATTTCTTTAGATTGTAGCTGAAATATGTTTGGGTTGACCTTTTTGTAGTGATTTTATTGTTCCCACTTTTCTCCCAGATCTCTGCTGTAACTTTGGCTTCTAAGAACTGTTTATTTTCCAGGCTTTCTCACAATATATGTAAGTAATGACAAGTGTTTTTGTTGCGGTGAAAAAAATTAATACTGCTTTTTACAAAATGTTTATTGACAACAATTTTTTTCACATTTTTACATAAAATTGCTGTTATGAGAATTATGCAGAATACACTGTTTCTTCACCATTGAATGCCAGTGCTGATTTCTGAAAGCTATTTAAAGGGGCCACGGGGCAGAGTGGTAACGCTCTCGCCTCCCACCTCTGAGGCCGGGGCCGGCACGGCTCCAAGTTAGAAAGCTGGTAGTTGCTTGCCGTTGTTCGGCAGTTTACAGTACAGAACCCTGACGAACTGTATGTACTGGTTTCCTCTGCCCTTCCAACTACCCGTCGTGATATGACCTGTACAGTGTTGAAAGCGACGTAAAACCCCAAATAAATGAAAGCTATTTAAAATCATGGACACATGTGAGGAATGGTACTCGTTGTATGTCAGAAAATATAACCAGGTTATAAGTTAAAATATCATATTAGGCTGCAATGAAGTAAAGGGTGAAAGAATCACCAAAACGAATTTTATTATGCAATAATACACTTATGGCTAAAAACAATAAACCATTTTTAACAAGAGCATTCAGAGGATGCAAACCTTTGCCAAGGCATGTAGTAATAAGTAAATGGAAGCTCCACATTATTTTTTGTCCCCTGCCAGTGACCCAGATTAATCTCAAGATTTAATGGGATCTAACTTGGACCACGACCACTCTTCTCGCTATTTCATGAAGTTCCAACCAGTAGTATTTACATATTCCTGCTAACAAACAAACAGACAAATATATGGTCATGAAAATTATACTTCCTTGGTGGAGGTAATTATGAAAGTTAAAAGTAAAAGAAAGGTTAGGGTAATTATCCACAGACCTTTCTGTAAAATCCTTTTATTCTGGCCAATCTACCTTAGGACATTATGATTTTAACGAGTCCCTTTAAGTAAAAAGAGTGCAATGCTGACAAATCTTAAACAGTCGTTATGTGCTCATCTAGATCAGTATTTGGATGTCTGCCATAAACATTGAAGAAACACAGGCTTGTTACCTCCGCCAAGGAGGTTATGTTTTCGCCTGGGTTTGTTTGTTTGTTTCTGTGTTTGTGTACAAGATAACTCAAAAACTTATTGACGGATTCTGATGAAATTTTCAGGATATGTCTGAAAAGGTAAAAGGAAGAAATGATTGAATTTTGGAAGTGATCCGGATCACTATATGGATCTTCTGGATCCATGAAATGTAATTTTTAAAGACAGATACCTCAAAAAGTTATGGATGGATTGTGATGACATTTTCAGCAAATGACCTAAATGGTGCGAGGAGAAAATTTTGGGAGTGATCCAGATCACTATCTGGATCCATGACATGTAATATTTAAAGACAAATAACTCAAAAAGTTATGAATGGATTTTCATGAAATTTTCAGGAAATGTCCTAAATGGGACAAGGAACAGGTGAATAGATTTTGGGCGTGATCTGAATCACTGTCTGGATCATCTGGATCCGGGCTGCCAGATGTGTTTGTGAACAAGATAACTCAAACCTTAGGGACCGATTTTGATGAAGTTTTCAGGATATGTCTGAAAAGGTAAAAGGAAGAAATGATTAAATTTTGGCAGTGATCTGGATCACTATCTGGATCTTCTGGATCCATGAAATGTAATTTGAAAGACCGATAACTCAAAAAGTTATGGATGGATTTTGATGAAATTTTCAGAAATGTTCTAAATGGGAGTGATCTGGATCACTCTGGATAGATTTTGGGAGTGATCTGGATCACTGTCTGGATCATATGGATCTAGGCTTTTTTAAAGGAAGTTATAGTCAGATAATTTTAGGGTGGATTTTGATGATAGTCCAGGAATTGAGCTCCTTTGGCGGAGGTCTGCGCTCTCCGAGTACTCTTGTTGCACATATTTTCTTTGCAGATCTTAGGAATACAGAATCATCATAGGTAATTTTAGACTAAGAAATGCAAAAATCACCAGAACAAAAGCCTGGAACTACCATCCAAAATAAAAATTGAAAAACTGCATTTAGAATTATAAAAATACATTATTTAGAATTCTGAAAATATATATTTGGAATTCCAAATACTAGAATTCAGATTTTGAATTTAGACTGCTCTTCCAGGGATTGTACACCGTAGTATGTGAAGTTTGCAAGAAAGCAAACCTATTCTATTTCCTTCACTTTTGAGAAATTCTTCACACATTTATGATTTTTGTGACCACATTGGGCCTCTGATATCCCTTGATGCAAAGTTGGTACAAAAATTAATTATTTTGTCTTACTTTCAAAGGGTTACCCCCAGTGGTGATTGCACATTTCAACAAACTAAGGAATGTACTGCCAAATTCTTATTTATAAAAAAATATTCTGTGGCTTCCTCATATTACATAAATTCCATATATGACCTACCATGATTTAAAGAAAATTACAGAAAAACAATTTTGTATAAGTCATTGTGTTGCCCCTGGATCACTGCTTGTAATAAATTAAGTTTTTTTCCAAGTTGAATATCACTTAAGCCCATTGTACACTAGCGCGGCGTGGCACGATGCGGCGCGGCTAAATAAAATAGAAATAAAGGAAGTAGTTCACTGCTTATACACATATGCGGCACGGCAGCTAGCGGTGCGGCGCGGATTTTTTCATTTAGAAAATTTTCTAATTTTCCAAAAAAAAAACGCGGCTTTTTAACTGTTTTCCTCCCTAGTTTTCATAGATATTTGGATTTCCCACATGTTAAATATGGTAGTATATCACAGAACTCTACAGAAATATATTAATTGGAAACCAAAATGCAAGTACACAGGCTCATTGTGAAGGGATTAACTACTGGCAGATAGATGACAAAATATGGTGTGTGTCAATATAGACACATAAAAGGGTTTAATTTAATGAAGATTGCAATTAACAGTAATTCTAGAAGGGACACACTGGCCAAGGGTCTTGTTTGTAGATGGATTAAGTACTTAAATGGAGAAAGGGATGTCAAGTTAGGTGTGTGGCAATATATGTAGACAAAACACAGCCAGAATTTAATTGAAAGGGGATGTAATCACCAGTATTATAAAAGGATACTGGTCAAGGGCAAGGCTCTTCACTGTGAAGGGATTAAATTGCATGTAAGGTATGACAGGTGTGGAAATGTACTGTGAGGTATTAGATGTTTAATTATATGTGAATAGTTTAACTATTCTAGCCACTTTCGCTGTAGTTTAAATATATATATTTTTTTAATTTACTGAAAACCGCTGGGAAAAATCACTCAAATGTGCAAAGTAAAGAAAATTCGCCTGCTTAGCATGTAGTAAAAATCGTACCGCCCCGCGCCGCGTAAATGTGCAACGACCTTTAGTGAGGCAACCCTGACAAACTTTAAAAGTTTCAAACTGAAAATAAGATACAAGCATTGAAGGAAGTTAAAAAGGGACAAGAGAGTTTTCACAAAGGTTGTCAGGATTGATGATCAAATCTGGATCATTTACTGATTACATAACCTGGAAGAACCTGATTACTGTCATCTGTTTATTCATTCTCTTGCAAAAATTTTTTTCTCTCAACAAACTATCTATCCCAGAAACTGTTGTGTCTATTGCCCTGTTGTATACCTATGCAGATATTTACTTTATACATTAACTTACATATATCTTACAACAAACATGTTAAATCATATTTTATATCCATTTACATAACATGGAACCGTGTGGTGATGCAGTTTATATTTGTTGTTAAATCACTTACTCCTATTCCCATGCTTTCTGGTATAATCTAATCAAATTTGATAGAGTTTACTCTATCTACTAGCAGTTATTAAAGATCATAAACTAAAACCTGTTGTCCCAAAATCATATGCCCAGCATTTTCCCTTTCCTTGAAGATCCCAGAAAGCCTGGTAATGTAAGGTGATAGAGTTTTGTTAAAAAGAAAAACTTGTGTTTAATCCCTCATAATAGTGAAATATGATACATTGCATCTCTGCATATTTATATTGCATTTTTCTAAGACAAAATCTCTCACTTTCAGCTTAAAATAATGCACAGTCCTTGAACACCAGTGGATATGTACACTGATTACTGGTGAAATGATACTTGCACTACGATTGGTATGCAAGTTTAAATAATATATTCCATGAAACATATTGGGTATTTTGTCAAGGGATTCTAAATTGCTGGATCTGATAAAAAAATTGTCAACATGGTAGTAACAGCGGTCAATGAAGATCAGTTACATTATTTAAAACAAAAAGGTGAAACTCTACCACATGGTGCTGCATAATGTCCTCATACAGTTTAAATATGCACTCATAGAGGACTTTTTATGTTCTGTAGGATCACCTGAAAGTGATGGAGTCTGGGAACATTGTGAAAGTGGAGGCAGATCAGCCACATCTTGTCAGTCTGGGGGGAGGAAGGCTCAGTGTGGGTGTTACCATACTGCCACTGCCTCAAGGTTTGTGACAAATATTGCATTATATTCCTAGTATTACAGTGTGTGACTGTTAGCCTGGCTACCACTGCTGCAGTGTTTGTCAAAGGTCATGATATTATCCTCTGGGTAGTTGTGCTTTTTTGGTGCATTCATTTGTCTGTATGTATGTATGTATGTCTGTCTGTGTCATAATAACTTCAAAAGGAGTGAACACGTGTTTCCCAAAATTTAATCATTTCTTCCTTTGGACACCCACTACCCACATCAAAAATTTCATACAGATCTCTTCATAACTTTTGGAGTTATAATAAACACAGAAAAAACGAGTTAACAAATGGACCCAAAGACATAACCTCCCAGTGGAGGTAATAAAGGCTGTCTGTTGAAATCATTAGTGGAAATACCTGGGTGGTATTGAAATGCTAAGGAGAGAGAGAGGTTAATTGTATTGTGTTAAGCCAGACAAGAACTCTAAATTACTTAAATTAACACCTCAAGCTATTTCTGTAGTTCAGGAGAAGTTTTTGTTTGAAACACTGTTCAACAAAACAAATGTAAATAGAGTCTTCTTTCAGGTTTTGTAACAGTTAAATTGCCAAGACTGCATTTAGAATGAATTTGAAGACGTTCTTTAAAAAGCTTATCTCTTTCTATACCCAATATAGAAACTATCCATCCTTTAATTTTTTTTTCAATCTTATATACTGCATGCAAGTAGTTGGGGTTTTATGTCCTGTTCAACATCCAGGCTCATTTGGAGAAAGATCCTCAGCTTTGTCACTTGCGGGAGTTGAACCCACACAGAGGTGACACTCTGTGATTAGATGCCAAACCTGCTAGCCTGCTAGGCCACTAAGGGCCTGCACTGTGCACCTTACTTCCATTAAGCAGAAACACTGGAAATTAAATCTCATTCATCCATTCCTTTATCTGCCTTTGTCCCCCACAAACATTTTCACATTACCAAATAACTTCCAAAATACCTTGACCTGTAAAGTAAACATCCAGCTTTGACAACAGTATTTCCATGAACTATTCCACTTTTTGACATCTCTGTCATGATTCACTTTTAGATTCAAAGTGAAATAAAGTGAGTGTTAGGTGACTTTTAAGCAAAATTTGAACTAGACAAAATGAAAAAAAAAAAAAGATTTTTGTGAAGCCTTCTCCCAGGAAGAGCTGTTTAGCAAATTTAGAAAATGTATAAAAAATAGCAAGAAAAGTGTACCAATGAATAATAAAGGTGAGTAAGTATATACATGTAGATACTGTTGGAAACAAAAACTGTCAAAAACACTTTGATTCTTTTAAAAATTCTTAAACTAATTTAAATGAAACTTTGGTTTGTTAAATATGATTTCTAAAGTATCAAACCAACCAAGGAGTTTGTGTTGTGAATTATGCCCAGGTTGGACATAATTTAGACAGTCAAGTAGAAAATAAGAGTTATTTTCAGCAGATATACCACAATGAGTCTTAACTGTCTTTCAGTGTCAGAAAAAAATTGATTCCCATTTAGCTGTGTTTTATGTCAGCTTTTTATTAACCTTGCGTAAGGCTCAAATTTGCATGATATCTTTTCACATATGCACACAGATATTTGGTATTCATAAAGCACTCATGCATGTTAAGAGATAGAAGCTTATCAGACAGCCTTTCTCGTAGCTGTATGCTGCTCTAATAGCCAGTACATGTATAAGTACATTATAGAAACTCCATTATTTGAACTGAAAACTTTCCCCAACTGCAAAGAAACTTGAGCCTTCAGCAAGGCTACTGTTTTGTGTAACGGATTTGCCTTGTACAGACTGATGTGTCCGTCTCTCAACATTTTGGTTTCCAGACTCTAACTTGAAAAGCCTTCCACCAATCAATTTGAAATTTGACAGGGTGATAGTCAGTACCAGTCAGTGTGTCTGTCTGTCAGCAATTTTGGTTTCCAGACTCTAACTCAAAGATACTTCTTCCAGTCGACTTGAAACTTAACAGGGTGATAGGACACCACCTAGGCTAAGTTGCTTTCGAAATTGGAGCCATTTTGAAAAACAGCATAGCCACCATCTTGAAATTCTGTTTCCAGACTCTGACTCATAGATGCTTCCGCCAATTGATTTCAAACTTGACAAAGTTCTATTTGATTTCAAACTTGACAAAGTAATAGAACAAGATTTCTTTTAACAAACAAATAACAAGCTTCAAATTTGATGCCAGGGGCCACGGTGGCAGGTGGTAACACTCTCGCTTCCCACCTGAGGCCGGGGTTCGATTCCCGGCACGGCCTCAAATGGGAAAGCTGGTAGTTGCTTGCCGTTGGTCGGCAGTTTACAGTACAGAACCCTAACGAACTGTATGTACTGGTTTCCTCTGCCCTTCCAACTACCCATCGTGATATGACCTATACAGTGTTGAAAGTGACGTAAAACCCCCATATAAATAAATAAGTCAAATTTGATGCCAGAAACTCTCCCTGATACTGATTGTGCAACCTGCCTTTCTGGGATCTATAGCCCCATTTTTAAATTTTTTTGTGTGTTTTCTATGATATCTATGTTAATTACATGTATATACAAAAAAGTTTGAACTTTTACCAAATAGTCGAACCAAATGTGCTGCTTATTCTTTTTGTCACCACCTGTGTCATCAGTAATATTTTTTTTGTTAGAAAAGTAGTATTAGGTATCAATTTCACCTGGCAGATATGACATGAAAGATCATTTTTGTGTAGGTAGAAAAAGATCCACTTTGGCATATACCTTAGTACAATGTGGTACATATAACAGATCTTCATTTCATCATGGTTTATATAAAAGTTACATGAGCTGACTGGGTTACTGAAACAGATATATTTTCATGTGAAAAGATCCTTTTTGAAAAACCAAGCTATCATCATTTGAGGTGTAGTTTGTACTTTATTTTGCTATAAAAAGAAGAAAACTAATTTGCTCAAGAGGATATTTCAGTTTGAAAATAATATGAATTTATTTCATGCTTGAATGATACTGATGTAATTGATATTGTGAGAAAATGCATCATTTTGCCGTCATTCTTTTGGAGTTTACACAGAGGAAGGAGCATTAAATGAATGTATATAGCCGTGGGATTTCCAGATATGTTATAAACAAATTAACTGTGATAGTCCTTGGCACTCTTGTTGAGGCATGGTAATGGGTAACACTCAAGTACTGGGTTCAATTCCCACCCTAACCTAAAATGGGAGAGTTGGTAGTTGCTTCTCAGTGCCTGATGGTTTTTATTGCAGAATCTTGATCAACTAAGGTATTTTTTGCCCAAAACAACAATATTTGATTCAAAGCAACACACATATAGATTTTAAACTTTGCTGATTCTTACAAAGATTTAAAGTTGGGGGTTTTACATTCCGTTCTACAGCCAGGGTCATATTGGGACAGATCCTCAGCATTGTCATGTGTGGGGGGCAAACCTAGACAGAAGTGACAGCCTGCGATTAAATGCCAGACTTACAAACCACTAGGCCACTGAGAACCTGTTGCTGGTTTTTACATGACATAAAGCTAAATTATTTGTGTAATATGTATGTTATACCAAAAAAATAGTATTTTAATCTGAATACAAGATTTGGAGTTTTTTTTCTGAATTTTCAGTTTCCATGGTGATATCATTTGACAAAACAAAGGAGTAAATTTTCATCTTTTGGCTGATGCATGCAGTAAGAAATAATTTGAGATATTGGTACTTTAAAGTTAAGTCTATTATGTATGCGTACCTACTTAAACCTCACAACAAAAAGACAAGTATTTAAATGCGAGGTTATTAGCTATATAAGGAAGAGTGAGTTGTATTGTTTGTATTGGAAGATTTTAAAGCTGGTTCCAAGTGTCCACAAAGTGTCTTTTTCTCAGTGAACATTAGGTTAATGTATTGTTAACTTAACCTTAGAGGGAAAAAAATTCAGGGGAAACTGACAGTGATGCAACCCACCTGGCATTGATGTGGCGTTTGTTAGCCTTGTTCAAAACTCAATAACTATATCTTAAAACAAAACCTGTAACAGTGTCTCCAATGGGTCTTTCCATTAATAAAAATTCTAAAATGAATTTAAGTATACAGCTATACCAATGATAAAGAAAATTTAGGATACAATTGTGCATTCTATCATTTTCCACTTGTAAAGTTTGCAACAAAAACTGAGTCAGTATACAGATGTAAAATTAAAATGCAATATTTTCATAATTATTGAATTTCTTACAACATAAATTTATGAATATCCAGTATGCATCAGATGTCTATTGAATAAAATTTTTTTTCTTATTTTAACAAAATGAAAGGAGAAGGCTAGTGTCAACATGTGCATTGTCTTGCAAAGGGGTTTTGAAAACACCTTAGCCTTGCATAAAGCTTAAATTTGTACTTAAAGCCTGTACAAAAATCATACACTCAAAGGCTTGATATAAATAAAGCACCAGAGGTATCAACTTCCCAGATAATGACTGCAGTATTTTGATCTGCCACTGTGGCCTAGTGGGTAACACACTCACCTAGGAACCCAGAGGATGTGGGTTCAATCCCAAGTACAGGCAGATACATGGTGGTTCGGATGACCACTTAAAATGACGGTCCTCTGCCACTGGGCAGATACGTGGTGGTTCGGATGACCACTTAAGATGACGGTCTTCTGTCACTGGGTCCTATCCACAGTGGCAGGTTACAGAACCTCAAGGACGTTAATAAATGATCATCCTTGAGCCTCTGTCTTTCAGTTTGGGGAATGTCAGTACAATGTAATTTGACAGTTGGACTGTACTTGTACAGTTGGATGGGTCATATTGCATTGTGAGTCCCATAGTACATGGAGATATTGCACTGAGAATAAATGCAAAATACAAATATAAATGGTGAAAGCTAGTGTATGCTCACATACAAAAAAAAAATTAAAACTCTTGACAACAAGGCTAAGAAAGCCCTGACATTGTGGGTGTGCACACTTCCATTTGACAATGCCCAGTTGAGTTGGTTTTTTTTTCCCAGTGGAGAGTGGAAAGCTGACTGGGGCACAATTTCATAATAAAAAAGATGGTTTCATCCAAGAAAGAAATGTGAATTTATTGCATTTTACACTGAATTTAGACTACAGTGCTTAGTGAGTATAAGATGTATGTTGAGGTTGAAAATATCATGGTAACTGAGAGTGAAGCTGGACATAATTTTCATTAAAAGAGAGATCTACACAACTAAGAAGTACACCGTTATTGTACCTGTTGGTCAATATGAATGTAGTTGTAATGATGCAGCAAAAAATAACAAAGAAATGAAAGATTGCCAGCATTACATCTGTCACACTGTCTTTCTGTCTCATTAGTGGGCAAGTGATAATGTGCAAATTTATACAAGCAAAGAAAACTTGTGATATGAATCTGCAAGAATATTCGCGCAGAATACAAACTGAACAGTGATGTACAGTTATTGTTTGTAGTAAAAATGAAAATATATTCAAAAGAATTTATAGATGATGAATTAAATTTAAAAAGCAGAAATATGTGCAGTAACAGCAAGTAAAAATCCTAAAAAAGTATCTGGTTTACTTTATTGGATGATGTATTTCCCTATTAAAAACAAATAAATGACTTTCTCACACAGCCAGTGACGGAGAATGATACCACAGTTTGAAAAGCACTGTATAATCGTTAAAAGTCACAGCAATTTTTTTGCAGCTGTGTATCAAGAGAGCCAAAATTGACAAGAGGAGAGAGAGCAAAAGCGAAACACAGCCGCAGTATTGTGTACTTGAACCTTGAGGATATAAAAGTCAGTATAGCTGTGTCTTTCTTGATATTTCACAAGCAATATTATGGTCTTTTTAATGTCCACAGTGTGACAGTATTTTGGGAGTGTATTGAGGATACAAATAAAGTACATATTAATTATTGTATTGCAGGAGTACAAACAAAGAGTTGAAAATGGAGGAATATTTTGTTGAGAATAAATGTTGGTGTAATGAACAGCAAATATAATTGTATTGTGGATATTTTATCATCAAAAGGAAATAACAGAAAACTGGTTGGTGTCAGATATGATCGCCATTGAATACTTGGATAATAGATGAAATATTGCTGTAGATCATAGAACTAATATAGTGTGTGCTAACAGTCAGTGATTTACCTTGGAGGTAAGTTGGCAAGTGGGTGTTTTTATGTGACCAAGTGACTCAGAAGGGAAAAATCACAGTAATAAAATGCATGAAGGGTTCTTACATCAAGTGACAGTTATTGGGCTTAATCATTTCTTTGGTCACTATTTATGTCCTTCTGAATGACATTAAGCATGCTCTTTCTTGCCAGTTTTGATAGCACAAATAATTCTGAATAAAGGGCTACTGAGCATATTAGCTTCATTTCTAGAAGTATCCTTAATGAATTCTTTATAAGTGCTCCCTCAGTCGACTTTATGTATGCGGCCTTGACGTGGCCCAGTAATTTTCCTACATTGGCGAATTGCTTCAAGAACACCCAGTAATGACAAAGTAAATGTCTCAAAAGACAGGTATTTTGAAAGAGAAATTCTCATTTTTCTTTATTTTATTAATAACTTTAATGCACAGTTTCATTAACAGTGATGGTTTAATTTTGCTGTTATATTATCTGTCACTGGCCCACTGGGCAGCAGATTATAAAATGCCTCTTGCGTTTCAGTGCGTGCATGTGTGCATGCATTGAGATTTATGTTTATAAGGAAGAAACTAGAAAACACTCATAGAGCGCAGACCACCACCGGGGCATGTTTCCAAACATTTGGGATTTTTTTATATCCAGAATATGATCCAGATCTCTCCTAAAATGTAATATATACTTCTTCCTTTGGCCAATGGACGAAATCGCACTATCTGGCACGGCTAAGGAGATAGCAGCAAATTTATGTTTTTGCATTTTTGGCAAAACTTTGAAAATTCAAAATGGCCGCCATTTTTGGGGAGAGGAAATATTTTTTGAAAATTGCAAAGAGTAGTTTGCTGAGATACCCTGTTGGTCGAAAGTTTTGACGAAATCGCCCTATCTCGCACGGTTAAGGAGACAGAAGCAAATTTGTGTTTTCCATTTTTCCCTACCTACACAAACATTTTATGAAAATCCATGTATACATTTTGGAGCAATGGTAACCAGAAAGCCATGGTAATTAAAACTACATTGAAAATGGGACCTTCTGGATTTTTCCGTGTCCGTAATGTAATCCAAATATTTTCCAAAATTTAATCACCTCTTCCTTTATTCAGGCCCTAATCAAATAAAAAAAAACTAGAAAGGTCTCTTCATTAAATTTGGAGTTAACTCTAGTTACTTTCCAGTTATATAAGGTGGAGGCAATGTTAGCTAAAGTGACAAATTTGGGTGCAGATTCCGAGTTTTGCCCTAACATGGGTTGCTGATTTCAAATAGAAATTAATGTATAATATTATGTATTATGACTTGTGTTTGTGTCATTGTATATTTTAAACAAAGCCATTATAAATTATTATGACTTAAGTACAAATAAAGAGTTTAAGTTGAAGATATGCCAAGTTATGATGTCCAGCAGTAATAGAAAGTCATAAAATAGAAGAGGTAATTTGGACATGTATATTGGGGAGAGTAGAAATATATTCATAAAAAAGAATATTTGGATAACAGAGGTTCTGCTCAAGTCTTCATATTGTGTGGTGTATATTATGATAAACTGAAATGCAGCTCACATCTGTCTGTGAATGTTTCTGTTCCTTAAACTGAACCAATAATAATAAGATATTTTATTTTAACTTGTCCTGTTTCAGTTTGGCAGTTCTTTCATTAGATTCTGCTAATGCAGATTTTGAGGTAAATATAGTATTTTAGATCTACTTCAGTAAGCTCTGTATAGAACTTAAGTGGATGTTGAAGCAAAAAATGCAGTATTCTTGCATGAACAAGTGGAAATTACAACTAGAAGTGAACCCTGTAGATATTGGAGGTTATAATTTTATAAAAAAAATTGTTAATCATACAGTAATATATAAAATGCAAGTGTAAAAGTTCTAATTGTAAGAGAGTTAATTTGGCATTTCTGACAAAGGCCATTGATAGCCATGTTATCAGACTGTTGCTCAAGCTTCCTGGCCTCTGGCCATCAAATGTGGGAAGCTTGGTGGACCACATAATGACTCATCCCCTGGGTGGGGTGATACCCTGTTATTATGTGACCAGTCATTATGGTGTCCCTGTTGTTGTGGCAGATAAAACCCAGTAGAAGGGCAAATGAAATCGCCTTGAGGAAATCTTTTAGGGAAGATAGAACAGAAGGCTAAAATGTACCTCCAAGATTGTGAGATAATGGTCAATCTAACCAGAGAAATGCTCTCATTGTACCTGCTACTTACTTAAAACTGAACACTAATTGACCGTTTCCTGAAATTTCTACACAGATTCAGTGGAGAGAGACTCATGACTTCAGGGCTTTACTTTAGTTGGGGTTTCAAAAGCAGTTGATTGGTTGTGACCAGTTCCTAACCTACGAGTATCCTTGCAACAAGTTTTAAAATCCAGAAACAGGAATTACAGTGTGAATGGTTAAATGGTAACACATAAATTTGCATATGCATATGTATTGTTTTATATTGAAATAGGCCTACTGGACAATTTTGAAAATGCGGATGTCACATACCTCAACAATATATGACTGAATGTTGACTTTCAAAATATATTGAACATAAATTAAAATTTTTTGGCTTTTTACAGGACAGCGATTGTTGAAAGGCTACTTGTGATCTGATGTGTTGAATAAGTTCACTGTGTATGGCTGTCGGTAACATCTGTGTATTAAAACCGAAATGCTATTAGTACCTCTTTGTCTTTCTAACATTATCAGGTTCTGAATACAGCTTTCCTATGATCACCACCAAATTCACTCTGAAGATGAAATTTCCAGAGTATGCAAAATAATCAGAAGCTTCTTGTTGAAAGACACTAAAACACTAAACAGAAAAAGAAATAAGAAGCCCATTTTTTTTCTTTTCCATTTTTGGGGGAAGTGGGGGTGGGGGTGGGGGCAGCATAGAACCAGTAGCCTAACTCCAGACTCAGTTACATTGTTGTTTGTTGATTTGCAACACACCTTCATTACTTACTTAGGTGGGGTTCACACTACAATCCCGGTTGAACAAGGATTATGGGTTGAAGCAGATTGAAGCAGATTCATCTCAGTCTGAGTTGAGTGTCCACACTACAGAGTTGAACCTGGATTTGGAAGTGTCCAATTTTGTATATTTTAAAGTGACTCTTTGTGTGCATTACAACTAATAATATAAGCCCAACACACTTAAGTGCGCTGATTTATTTGGGTTTTAACATCGCTTTCAACACATTGTATAGGTTATGTCACGATTTATTTATTTATTTATTTGGGGTTTTACATCACTTTCAACACTGTACGGGTCATATCTTGACGGGTAGTTGGGAGGGCAGAAACCAGTACATTCAGTTGGTCAAGGTTCTGTACTGTAAACTGCCAACCAACAGCAAGCAATTACCCATTTTGCCACTTGAGGTCGGGCCAGGAACCGAACTCTGATCTCCGAGGTGGGAGGCGAGAGTGTTACCACTCTGCCACCGTGGCCCCCCTCTTAAGTGTGTTGAAAAGGAACACGAAAGCAGTGAATTTCAAAACAACATTTTGTTATTGTAATATATAATTAATGTTATACATACTATAATATAAAAACTTAAATTTAACACTCAGTTTAAAGTATCAGAGAACCATACAATTGTAGCTCAATTAGTTTATTTCTATTTGTTAGGTGTAATTGCAATCAACAGCAATATTGCAGGCTCTTTTATTGTATCCCCGGACGGAAGTACGGTCATGTTGCCGCTGCCACAGAGATTTCCTTTGGGACATGACAATTTAAAAAATAGATTAATTAGACCTTTCAACTTTGGTAACGCTATTGTTTCATGACCTGGCCTTCAATTTCAAGGTCACTAGTGGCCGCTTAAAGGTCAGATTTTGGCCATTTTTTCACATTTTGGCCAAGTTTTCATATACAGAAAGAAAGATCATCCTATGGGTGGTTTATATAATACATATATATGTCCTCTGTAAGCATGCAGAAATTTGACCTTGAAGCTGTTCATTGAAGGTCATCCACAGACCGCGAAAGTACTTCAGCGAGGCCATTTTGGGCCTTTTTTGAGATATTTTCACACTTAATGCTGACTATATTTCATGGAAACTATTGAAAATGGCTTTGGAGATTGAGTACATGATGGAGTACCAGCATCCAGTTTGTTGACCTTGGCTATTGTTTTCAAGGTCACCTTAGGCCTGCTAAAATGACTCATAGTGGTACCTTTTACTGCATATATATGCCTGTATAAGACTGTGAGGCCATATACCCCCTTTATTATTGACTGTATAAATTACTGGCTCATGTTGATTATCTCCCATCTGTGGTGTAAGGCCATGGCCTCCATCCATCCGTTCATCACGTTTTTACATAAACCTTAATATATCATTCATTTATAAAGATATCTTCCCCAAATTTGCAGGGAATGTTTATGGCTATAAAAACCTGTTTGTGCAAAATTTTGGCCTCATTTTGAAAAACAAAATGGCCGCCATAGCTAATTGTTTGAAAATCATAAAGGTGCTCTAAATCTTGAAATATTCCAGCTAGCTTCATCAATTTGCACAAAAGATACATGGCTAGAAAAGCTAGCCCGATAGTAATTTTAGCCTAGTTCAAAAAACAAATTGGCCGCCAAATCACATGTTTAATGTCCTGTCTGTCTTAAACCAAAATTCAAATTTGTGTTAATATGACTGCACTGATATGAATAGTGTCATTGATATTAACAGGGCCATTAATTAGAATATGACATGTGCAAGTTTTATATGGACACTGACCAACTAATTAATCAACTAAACAACCGTAATATAATTTCTGCATGAAATTGGTGACCTATAAGTTGGTACACAATCAATCAGCCTACAGTTTACCAAGACACAAATTTATGTATGAGTGATGCTTATTGCTTTAAGTTGGGGATAATACCCTATGCTATGCTCTCAAACTGTTGACTGAATCAACTAAATTGGACACAAGACTCTCCAAAGCATTAATTTACTTAACTCTCAAACTTTTTGGTCATGGGTTTAAAACCAGGTCTGGACAACCCCATTGCTGATGCCTTGAGTTGTGTAAGTTGATAATGGCTATCATGATCAAAATTACACATCTATGCCATACATAAACACATGCATGCATAGAGGCAGGCAGAAGTAGAAACCAAATTGTGGTAAAACCCATTACTGAGATCCCCTTCATTATGGACAGTGTGTACAGTAATTTGATCCTTTGTGAGATATATTAAGTCTGACATTTACTAATGAACCAAATTACTGAACCAAAGTGTGACATTGTGAAAGAAACAGATGCAGTGGTGTTTCAAGTCCTTTCTTGTCTTGCCCGGGGCAAATTTTATATGATCTTCAGGTTAAAATGTTTGATAGGTGTTGGAAGTTTTGCAAAAAGAAAAGAGTGTTGTACCAGCATTCATAAGGCAAAATGTTTTAATTTTTTTGTTTTAAAGAAACAATGTTTGAGCCATTAAAACCAACCAGTACTTCTTTGTTTTTAAATGCTGTGTTTGCAATGTATCAGTTGTCAGTATCTTTATAATGCCAAAATGAACATTCATTGTGAAAATCTTTTGAAACAACACATTAAGTAACCTGGTCAGCAGTTATACCCTTTGATAAATGTAAAAGTACTCTTTAGTCTTTAATACGTTTGACATTACTTTAGTTACTTCCTTGTCTCACATCTCTGGAGTTCTGATTTTGAATCCAGCTCATGCCAGAATGTAAGATGTCCTTTGCACCTAGGACTCTACCCTTCATGATCCATTAAGTATTTGATATGACTATAAAAATGCACTGATGTTTTGTGGTAACATATTCGTATTTGATACACTGTACACCTTTGTGCTTTGACATAGATAACTTGACACTAATGACATATTAATAGTAGCTTAAATCAGGAATGCACTGGACAGAGTTAAAAACACATTAAGAGTTTATTCAGACCATTATTGTTATTCTCTGATTGATCTTGATAGCCTTCTAAAAGGCTGTACCCTATATCATCTCTGTAGTCATTGGTTTGAGGCCAGGTCATAATATATGGTGTTCTTGCTATGACCCTACTTTGAAGGGGACATAAAACCCAACTTTGCTTATAACTACATGTACCTGTAATCAGTGACTTCAGACATGTGCTTTCAATACATAGTTCTAGTAGCCTCAGTGGCCTGGTGGTTATAAAATATGGTCATCTCTGGGCTCTCACAGCTGAATACAACTTGCAGGAAATACTGTTGGTTTGTCCTAAATTTAACTGTTTAAAGGAACAAATACCCCCACCCAATTTAATATTTATTCATTGCACAATTTTGTTTTACCTTACCAATATAAGTTAGTAAGTCACTTATGAGGCATTACCGGAGAGAAGAATAGAAAATCATTTAGAGGTGGATGTGGAACAATTTTTTTCAACAAGAACCACATACATATTAAACCCTCTAGTTCATTTAGGTTTACAGTCAGACAGGGTTTAAACACTATTATATTGTCTACTAAGCTATACATACTGATCAGTTTTATCTGATGACATATCTCTTTTATGCTGAAATAATTTATTTGTTCAGAAAGCCTTTTTATACATTTAAAAGGTTGAAGCCTTTGAGGAGACTAGTTTATTTACAGACATAAAGAAGGAACAATCCAAGTGGTCAGTGCTTTACTTTATCTTTCAAAAGGTTCAATTGTATTTCAAGGTTTATGACTTTTGAAAGGTTTTGTTTACAAAACAGACAGAGAAGAGCAAAGTCAGTTCACAGACAAAATGTAAAGGATGCAAAATACAATAAAAAAGTCATAGACTTAAGACTGAGGAACCTTCGGCAGTAGACAGTCTTAAATGTATTGTAAATCATCACCAAAATATTTTCAAATCATTGTTTTATCTTCAGGGGCTGGAGCAGACATTGATCTAGTGGTGGTGGACCAATTCACGCCCAGGTACCAATTCACGCCCACCCCGAAATTTATCCAAAACAATCACAGTTAAACAATAAATTACAAATGTAAATGATCCATTTGATGATTATCTATGATGTGGTAAACATCTTCTCCATGAAAAATTATAAATCTTCAAGAAAATTGAGGGTGGGCCTGAATTGGTACACCACCACTACTAGAATAGAATAGGAATTTTAAAATGCAGAGATATGGTTTTTAACTTTGTACAGGAAAAATCACACATGTCGTGGAGGGATCTCTACAATACAGGGATAAGTTCTTATATCTTGAAGATATATGTTTTGTAAGACAGAGTTTGTCTTCTCTTGAAGAAGGAAGATACACGTACTTGACATCTTGGCTGGCTGTCAAAACTCTGCGGGTTTTATAAATGAATATAGATAGTAAAGTATCTCTGTTTTTGTCTGACTGAAATACTTTTGTTCCTGATTTGAATGGATATAAATTTGTAAATCGATTTTTTATGGAAGTATATTTGTTGCTGGTAAATATGTGGATTTTTTCAAGACAGGTTGAGTATTCATTGCATCTGCTGACTTGCCAATTATTTGATTATATTTTTATATCATTTATCTAGTCTGTTGTAGAAATTCACTTAATTTTGTTTCTTATAGCTTAGTGGTGGTGGACCAGTTCACGCCCGGGTACCAATTCACGCCTACCCTCAATTTTCTTGAAGATTTATAATTTTTCATAGAGAATATGTTTACCACATTATAGATAATCATCAAATTGATCATATACATTTGTAATTTATTGTTTAACTGTGATTGTTTTGGATAAATTTAGGGGTGGGCGTGAATTGGTACCCGGGCGTGAACTGGTCCACCACCACTACTTCACCAATGGCAAGTTACACCTGTTGCTTTCAAAAAGAGATTGGGCTTAAAATATTTCTATAACTGTGTAATATCACAAGCACATTATACATATATTATTGATGTTGTAAAATCATAAAATGTCCATGAGGTCAAGTAGTGATAGAACATAAATATTGCCATCTGTTGGTATTTTAAGTGGATTTCCATGAGAAGTTGAACTTGACTGACAGAGCTAGGTCAAAATGATGTATATGTTAGGTTTCAAACTTTAAGACAAGTTACACTTGAGCTCTGTTTGGTAAAAAATAACCAGAGGGATTGCAGTATTCCTTTCACGGACATAGGTAAGTGCAGTGATATTTACTTTGTTACATTTGACAAAAATATAAATGTTGTGACAGAGCTTCACATTGAACTTCTAATCCTTTTGTTTCATTGGTTTGGAGGAATTTGAAGTTCTATCAACAGAGTTTCAAGTCCTGTTGATGAAATTGATGGTATTGCTCTTGAGATCCAGGTTTTAGATTAATGGGGACATTAAATCTCATTTGACTGTCTGTCACAAAAACTTTTATTTTGTATCCCAAAGAGATCTACAATTCATTAGGTTTTTAGCCAGATCCCATGAAAATTGTTGCCATGCAACTGTTTTTTTTAAATTTTTTTCAGGTTTTAGGATTTTGTGCTGCAGATTTAACCTTTTGTCAGATTTTTGTATCAAAGTTGGTGAAAATGTGTATGTTCAGAGATACTTTCACCTTTTTCAAAAACTGTTTTTGTTGTAAAATGTTTAATTTTCTTTTGTTAAGTTTTACTTATTATGTTGTGGCATGAATCATGGTTTTGACCTTAGACTGGGACATTAAGTAGTTGCTTACCATTGCTGGTTTAAGTTGCAGTCTCTTGACCAACTATTGTGGACTGTGTTCCTCCAGCTCCTCAGCTTTCCATCTTAATATCATCCGTACAATGTGTTGAAAATAACACTGAACCCAAATCTATCAAGCCCTGAAAGTGCTAGCTGACACTGTGCCCAATTCAGGCCTTCTAGTTTTCACACTACTTGGTACCTTTTTTATCTTCATCCTGCTGAACTGTAATATATGTATGGCACATTTGAACAGACCCCAATAGAAAACATTTTTTTTGTTGTGATGTTAGTCATTTGGTTAGCTACTCTTGCATGCTTTCCCAATATCTATATAACTTGGAACAGTGATTTTTTGAAGCACCATAGATTCTATTACTACAAAGATGAAGTGCTATAAATGTGTGAATACATGAATTTTGAATTTCTGTTTACCACCCACAGGACGAGTGACAGTTGGTACTATCTATGCCAGAGAACAGCAGGATATTGTGATCCAGGGTACTGGTGTGGAGAAGGAACACTGCTTCTTTTTAAATGAGGGGGACGTGGTGACATTGTACCCGATTGCTGCGGCGCTGTGTTGTGTGGACGGAGTGCCCATATCTCAGCCCACTCGCCTCACACAGGGTAAGAGGATATCCATTGTTTGCAACAACACAGTTAGGGTAAAATAAAGCTATAGAAGCATGGTATTTTGGTCAAATGTGAACTTTGGGTATTTTCAAGATACAATGAGAAAGGTAGGTCAAATAACAGCTATAGAAGCGAGTTATTTGCATAATGTGTACGATTTTGGTAGTTTTTACATGCAAGTTTGTATTAATGTTAACAGAACACCAAATACAGTATGGCCACTTTAAGGAGAATTCAGATAAGTAAAATTTCCTTTGAGTTAATGTACATAGCAGATCTTTTTCAATTAAATTTGTCCTCTGATCACTGAAAACAATTTTCTCAGTGATCTCATTTATATCGAATAAAAAGAGTTTGTCTTACTTCAATTACACATTTACAGGAAGCTTTAATGAATGATTACTGCTAACAAAGCTCTGATAAGATGTTATGTCAATGAAAAGGTAGCCAAGGCTTTTTGAAATTCAACCTGTAAGACTGGAACTAAATATCATTTTGTCATTGATGGGTCTCAGAATAAAATGTGACAGTTGCAACAGTTTTTGGCACATTTTGGTGTCATTACTGTACCAATCCCTGATTGAAGCTGTGTCCTCTGTTTGAGAGAAATCTTTTGTTTTAATTAAATTTACTCTCCATTAGATTGATTAAAGTGCTCTGTACAGGGCTCACTGCAAGTGGAGTGAGCACAGAAAATGCATCTGATGTCCAACACTCTAATCATTTGAGTAAAATGAATCTAAGAAAGGAAAAAAAAATTGTAACTTTAAGTGACAAATGTGTGGATGTCTTGATCAGGTTGTATGAAGGAGTAATACGTTGAACAAAATTACAGTTGAATCTTAACAAATCAGAAGGCTGCTTCCTAATCAATCAAGATTAATTTGGAACAAAGATAATTACATAAACCAAGGAGGTAGATTCAAGACTGTTTGTTTATCTGTTTGTCTGTGTTTTTTTTTTGTAAGCAGGTTTATGCAAATTCTTCTGGTTGGATCTTCATGAAAAAAATAAACAGATATGTCCCATTAAATTTTGAGAGTGATCTGTATCACTGTCTCGATATAAAAAAAAACATCATAGATCCAGATTTTCCCTTTTTACTTATTATTGAGCAATTTTTAAAAAAACAGACATGCCTTGGTGAAAGTATGAGCTTTTCCAGTGCTCCTGTTAAGTAAACATGGTTTGTATAAACCTAAATGGATATACTTTACCAGTGACAGTCACCAGAAAAGTAAGTAATTTGCTTGTGTAAGAGAGAGAGGTCCTCGGTGGCCTAGTGGTTAGCAAGTTTGGCATCTAATCATAGGCTGTCACCTCTGTGGGTTCGAGTCCCACAAGTGGCAATGCTGAGAACCTGTCTCAATATGACCCTGGCTGTTGTACGGGACGTTAAACCCCAACTTTGGCTTGTGTAAGAGTGGTATTTGTAGTGACATACACACAGGTAAATACGTTATGTATTGCTATTGCTGTTGTTTCATGGAGGGGAAACTGGACTCAACATCAGTGGTGTGTCATCTGTATCTCCATGTTTTTATATTTATTTGTATGTTTAAAAAACATTTCCAATAATATTGATTCAGTAGAAATACCTGCTTTGCAAATTAGTTGGAAGGGCAGAGGAAACCAGTACATACAGTTGGTCAAGGTTCTGTAGTGTAAACTGCCGACCAGCGGCAAGCAACTACCAGCTTTCCCACTTGAGGTCGGGCTGGGAACCAAACCGCAATCTCTGGTGGGAGGTGAGAGTGTTATCACTCTGTCACTGAGGCACTTACAACATCGTAAAGATAAGTAGTTTTTGTTTATGTGACAGGACGTTGGCCATAATTGGAACCAAATCCTGTTGATATTGGAGGTTCTATTTATCCAGTCAGGTGTAGCAAAGTTTATTCTTTATAACATAGATGCAGTTAACTCTCAGCTAGCTCAAGTTAAGGTCACCATACCTATTTCCTAGATTACAGGTGACCTGAATACTGCTCCACAACTACCTTAAACCCCAATTAACTACTAACAATTGCACTAACTTTAAAACAACTATGCTGAGATAGCCATGAATTGTTTCAATTTAAACTGCAGTAATGCTTTGTTAAATAAAAAAATTACAGAATGGGTTGACAACCTTACAGTTTGTGTACCAACTCAGAAGTCAGCTCCAAGGGCAGTATTAATGTATATCATATGTATAATTTGACACACTTCTTAATGTGTTCCTTTAATAATAGGGTACTGGTATTTTTATTGACTTGTGTTTTATGGTTGTTTTTGAATCTGAAAGGCCATCACGATCATATAAATGACAATATAATACTAGCCATATATAAGGTTCAACATAGTCCAAACAAAAGTGTACTTTATTATAGGAATAAAAGACATATTCGAGTGCTTTATGATGGTTTTAAACTATCGAGCGGCTGAATATTAAAGCCACGAAGCCCGAAGGGCTGAGTGCTTTAATACAGCCGATCGATAGTTTAAAACCATCATAAAGCACGAGAATTTGTCTTTTATTCCTATTCTAAAATGGTTATATTAATAATTTGGTCAAAATAAGTGGCAAATATTCCGCAAAAATCAAAACAAATCCAACGCCATGTTGGCTGTTCCATCAATACCACATACATAGTGATATCTATTGTAAAAATATAGGATATTTGTTACTCTATTTTCACAGAATCTGTAAAGAAATATTGGGAGATTGTCACTGTAGATGCTTTCACATTGTTGTAAGCTTTAAGACGATATGCTATTTATTAAAATCAAGCAAAAAATAACAATTTTATGAATATTTTAACCGCTAGTCGTTTGTTTACATTTGTACACGAAGGGACGATGTACGAGATTTCAACAGCGTGCTTTATTTACCGTTCTATATTCGCGGTTCAAGCATTGCGCAAAAGACGTGTCCAAGGTCACTGCGCAGCCTACCATTTTAGAATACATGCTAACAAATACATAGTGTTGTTCAAACATATTTGAGAGAAATAGGAAGTTATCTATGTAACATGTTATTATATCCCCAGACGAAAGTTTGGGATATATTGATTTCACGTCTGCTGCCGCCGCCATATGTTTTGTCTTGTGTGCATGATAACTCAAAAATGATGTAACAGATTTCATTCATACTTGGCACACACATGTATTTGGGTCAGAAGAGGAACCCTATTTTAAGGTGACCTTAAATTCCCAATAAAAAAGAAGTCATGACCACCTTAAGGTCAAAAATTTTACTTTTGGCCAATTAATGCTTTCTAGGTCACAAACTATGTGACTTACCTGCCTAAAATTTTAACTGGAAACACATTACTATATTCTCCTTACATATGCCAAAAATCAACACTTTATGTTAGCGTTAAAATTGTCTGTAAGGCCTATAAACACCATACGTAGACTTTTTTTGACATTTTTCCAGATATTTTCCCTATATCTTAAAAATGGTAAGTCTGACAAGTCTGTAACTGTAGTACACAACATCTACACATATTCTTTGTCTGCGAAACATTTTAAGTCTGAGACTTTAATTTTAAGGTCACCTTAAACTCTCTAAAATGCCCACAGAGACCCAATTTATGGACTGTTTTTCCATTTTGAAGCCCTATAGCTGTCAAACCATGTGACTGATACAGCTAAAATATCATCTGGGACTATGTGAGTTTGTTTTTCTTACATGTGAAAAAAATCAAGGCTTTAAATAGACGTTTAACATGTGTATAGGGAACATAAACACCTACCTGAGTGACCGTTTTTTCAACATTGTGAACATATTTGTTCCTGTATAACCTGGAGATGGTAGGTCTGACAAGTCTTTAACTGTAATAGGTAGAGTAAGAAATCTAAAATTCGCCACATATCTGAAATTCACCACATGTCAAAATACATGTTGATTTGTTGACTGTATAGTAAATTAAGGCTTTTTGAACTGAAAATACCAATTTTTAGACAAAAACATCATTTTCTTCATAAAATTAACTAAGGTTTTAGAGGTGGCGAATTTTAGATTCCTGGCGAATTTTAGATTTCTTACTCTATAACTTCCTCATGTATTCTTTGTCTGTGAATAAATTTTAAGTCTGTAACTTTTTAAAGGCCACCTTAAGTTCTCTAAAATGCCCACAGACAGCCAATTTATTGACTTTTTTCCACTTTGAAGCTCTATAGCTGTCAAAGCATGTGACTGATACAGCTGAAATATCATCCGGGAATATACCAGTTTGTTTGTCTTACATGTGAGAAAAATGAAGGCTTTAAATAGATGTTATAACTATCATAATGTGTGACTGAGACAGCTTAAATTTCATCTGGGAATATATTAATATGTTTTATTTTCATGTGCCAAAAACCAAGGTTTTAAGTATGTGAGGCCCATTAATAATCTACCCAGTGAATTTTTTTTTAATTGACTCAGTAAAAAATGAAAAAATGGTTTGACCAAAGAAAAGGAAAAATAGTTTGTAATAATTATGAATTACACAAAATGGGTGCTGTAAAAATTCCCAGTGAATGCTTGTGACGTGCTAGATGGCCTGTCTGGGGATATGTTGGCGTTGACTCGGCACAATCTAGTTGTTTGAGGTACCAGTATATCCTTACTGTGTGCGAGTGTTAAGTAGTTTGAGCCTTATGAAAGGTTAAAATGAAATTATAAAGTAAATTGCATGCTATCATGTATCTCTTTTGGGCACAGGGTCATGTTAGTTAAAATACATCTCCAAACAAATGCCATGATAGTGTATACCTAAATTACAGTTTGTCGCTAGCATGTTTATATATGACAAGTCTATATATATATACATAAAATGAAACTGTAAATAATTTTGTAAAACAAGCCAGTCATAAGTAATTAAAGCCTTAAGGTCATACACAGTTATCCTTTTGGTAACTTCTAATTTTTACCCCACAGCCCTTAAGGGCTGTCAGGGTATTGTTTTCACACATGGTGTCCGGATGGGCGGGCGGCGGGAAAAAGTTAGTCCAGGCTGTATCTCAGAAACCGAAAGGTGTAGGAAGTTGATACTTGGTAGGGACATTGGTTAGGATGTGCAGGTGTGCAACATCATGGTCTGACCCTGATTTGACCTTGCCGTAGTGACCTTGAGTGTGAAAATCTTGTCCTGGCTATATCTCGGAAACCGTAAGGTGTAGGAAGTTGATACTTGGTAGGGACATTGTAGGGGGTGTAGGTGTGCAACGTCATGGTCTGACCTTGATATGACCTTTGACCTTGCTGTAGTGACCTTGACCTATAAAATCTTGTCTGGGCGATATCTTGGAAACCGTAAGGTGTAGGAAGTTGATACTTGGTAGGGACATTGGTTAGGGGGTGTAGGTGTGCAACGTCATGGTCTGACCTTGATTTGACCTTTGACCTTGCTATAGTGACCTTGACCTATAAAATCTTGTCCGGGCTATATCTTGGAAACTGTAAGGTGTAGGAAGTTGATACTTGGCAGGGACATTGGTTAGAGGGTGTAGGTGTGCAACATTATGGTTTGACCTTGATTTGGCCTTTGACCTTGTCGGAGTGACCTTGACCTATAAAATCTTGTCCGGGATATATATCTCGGAAACCGTAAGGTGTAGGAAGTTGATACTTGGTAGGGACATTGGTTAGGGGGTGTAGGTGTGCAACGTCATGGTCTGACCTTGATTTGACCTTGTCATAGTGACCTTGACCTTTGAAATCATTAAGAATTTTACTTTTACAACTTCCCATTGTAACAGATGGAATTTCATCAAGTGAGCCACAGATTTTGCTCCAACACCACACATAAGCATTCATTGAATGTATTAACACTTCTGTATGCATGGTAATATTCAAAACAACTAAACCATAATTCGGCCATGCCAGATGTAGATAAAGAGTACATGCATTATCTTTCTCTTAGACATTATTTTCTTTATTTGAACATTGTTTGGACCTTTATATAACTGACAGTGCTCTGAAAGTATCCTGAACTTTGTACTGATACAGTGCTTCTATATCTCATGGTCTTAGAAATATTTCCCTAGGCTGTGGGGTACGGGCATCTCTGATGCTATTTTGGTAAAATGTTTTACCGTACAGAATAATGAAATGTGATAATATATTATTTAGTTAAAGTTACTCAAATAGTTGTAAACAATTTAAAAATAAACCAAAAAAGGAAGGTATTTGGTAACTAGAAATTTGTTATTTTATCTCAAATCTGATTTGATATGACATAGTCAGTTACAAGTCCTTTTAAGGCTGGAGATAATGGTGAAAAATATTGAACTAATTCAGAAATAAGGAAGTTGTGATTATAATCACTGGAGCCCATTGTTGTATGTTGATGATCCCGACAGATCCAATAAGAATTTATGAATTGGAGAATTTGTTAAAAATAAAAATTTGTATTGGCTCATTGCATATTGTCTCTGCAAATATGGAAGATATATCATATGAATGCCATTTTGACTTTGGATCTTGTTTTGGATTGTTATGTAACATGATGCCATTTAAGATTGGTACATACAAGCCTTTATTGTCCCTGTAAGGCTATGGGTTCAAACTGTGACACATGTCTCAGATGGGAAAAGTTATAAATTGATTGTTGATATTTCATGGTTTATAGAATAGAATCATGCCTAAAGTATCCTGCTTCCTTCCACCACCCCTAAATGTTTGATCTGTGCAGTTAACAGTGTATTGAACTTGATGATAATTCAAAGACAGTCTTCAAAATATCGGGCAAAATCATCTCTGTATGTAGATATCTACTCTTCTGGTTGAGCAGCCTGTGTAACATCACATAATGCTGTCTAGAATACAGTAATCTATAAGTTAAAAAGTCTGTATATAAGTGAAAATATTCAGTTATAGTTATGGCTAATTTAGTTGATAAACTTAGCAGAGAAATCCAAGTGAAATTGTTAAATATATCTTGATCTCTTAAATAGAAACTGGGCATTAGTGCAATTTTATTCTGGTGAATTTCTTCAAATTTGAAAATAAGTGATATTTTCTTCTTGCTAAAATTGACACTTTTATACTGTATATTAATGTTTACCCCTTCACATTGCAACATTGCATACAACCCAACAATTCTAGGTAAACATGTTGTCATTGGAATATTTCTTTGATCGGTTTGTATAAAGTATGAAAATGGTTTCATAATGCAAGTTCATCAAGTCTATTAGATGTTTTATAGATTTCAACCAATTAATTCAGAATCAAGGAATTATGGTAATTTCTTGTACACATTTTTTCAATGCACTGATATGCATACAGAGTGTCTTTTGATTCATGATGTCAAAATTAGTATGGGTTGCATTTAATGCCATTTTATCAGATCCAGGACAAAACACACCAGTTAAAAAATCTTCCTGAGAAAAGCCCTCAGATTGCTTTTCTGGAGAAAAACCCTCATCCACCATTTTAGTCTGTGGAGAAAAGCCCTCCTTAGTTTTACAGTCTGTGGAGATAACCCATGTGCTAAATGAATGTGTGTCTTTGAGATTTGTCCAGTAGCTTAGTGGTTAGCCAGTCTGGCATCTAATCACAGGCTGTCATCTGTGTGGGTTGGGCTCCAACAGGTGCAAATGTTGAGGACCTGTCGTGGCTGTTGAATAGGACATAAAACCCTAACTTTGACCTTTGTGTCTGCAAACAGCTTCTCAATGGTGTGTGTACAGTGCTTACTTGTGTAAATGTAAATTTCTTATAGTGCCTAATTGTGTCTATCTGTAAATGGAAACTTTGTGCAACACATGCCTGTTTGTAAAAATACAAATTCTCAAATTCTTTGTGTACTTGTAAATGCTAATTTAAAAGTGCCAATGTAAATCTTAGTGTAAAAGCTTGTGTACATGTAAATGCTAATCTAAAAATACTAGTGTAAATCTTAGTGTAAAAGCTGTTATAACTTTTATGAAAAGATATAAAAGAAAAAGAAATTTTGATTATTATATTCGTATTAATTCTGGAGATACATTCTCCAAAAGGTAAAAAAAACTAGTTGAGAACTTTTCCTAAAGGCTGTAAAACATGTAGAGGTCTTTTCGCCATAGACTGCAAAAACTGGCCAAGGGCTTTTCTCCACATATACAATTTAAGGGATTTTCGGAGCAATTTTACTTTACCGGTACGAGTTCCACCATATTGGATAATTACAAGAAACTTTCAAGGAAATTTAAAATTAAATTAATAGAGTTATAATTGGGGGCAAGCCCCCAACCCTCATAAATAATATGGATGTGTATTTGAAACAAAATGAAAAGATCATATTGTTAAAATATAGAATTTATATCATTGTCCAAATCTCGTACCGGTAAAGTAAAAACTACCCGGATTTTCTCCTGTGGGCTTTTTGATTGATAGCATTTGTCCATCTCTCGTTTTTATCAGTCTGTTGAGTTTGAGTTACAGAGACAATGAAAATCTTTTTATAAAAGATCGCAGCATCATGTTTATGTATTCCAGTCATGTCTTCATTTTAAAATAATAATCATTTAATGAGAAGAGGCATATGTGTGATAGATAAAAGCTCCACTCTTTGTTACTGAAAACAAGTTATGTCATCTATCCATTTGGATCAAAGTATGTATTGTCAAGCAACATTTGCCATCTAACAATATGTTCAGAATTGAAAGCAGTTATTTTTAACTTTCCTTCATACTAAGGATGAAAAAATATCAGTGTTTCTCTGGATGTGACTATAAGTTTAACTAACAGCAAGTTTAGTAAAGACTCAGAGTCTTTGGCAGTGTGGTTCTGCAAAAAATGGCATGAGAGTGGGTTTAAGCTTCATTAAAAACTGAAGGTACAGTGAAACATATGGTGTAAATTTGGTGTTAAATCATTAGGCAACTCAAACAAGGACCATGCATTATCAGTATGGATGCTTGGAACTTTTGAAGATGAGGAAAAATGTTGGATTTTTCCAGAGGGGAACTGCAGCTCTTTCTGCATAAACAACTCCTGTTCTGTTAGTCTGGTTCAAGCCTCAGTCCAATACATTTCTTTAAAACCTGAAAATCTACCTTTACCTAATCATGTTTAATGATAAAGGTAGATTTTCAATGAGTCTCCGTGTCTATATAAGTGTTTTTTCCACAATTACACAAGGTACAAATCCTGAGTATCTAGAGGAGCACATTATTACTCTTCTCATTCCACAGAAGCTGAAATCCCTCTAAACCAATTAAAAGCTGATTGATTTAGATAGACTGTACTTGTTGAAATCATAATGCCATTGTGTAAGGTAATCTAAAGATAAAGCCAGTGCTGATGCCCTATGATACATTTAGTCTTGATGTCAGGCAGACCTCTCCAACTTTCGTTGATACCCATCTATCCCCTAGGTATGTGTAAAGTATCTGGTTCAGTGATACATTCTCCAAGATCTGGGTGAAGATCAAGCACAACACTCTGCTAATTAATAGAAATCACAACAAGACTGTCACAGATGTATTCAAACACACTATGTATCCAAAATGAGCAGAAGCATGCAGCTACCTTTTGATGTGTGTTCATAACATATTTAAAAGAATATTGGACTTGCTCCAAGTCTTTGTATTTCTTATTAAACCGAATCTGACATACATGGAATCATTATGAATCCATCTGATGGGTGGGGAAATTACTGTCGGATGAAATACACTTTTGTCAGCATCAAATTCTTGAAAAAGGTCTTTTTGTTCTCGTATGATACCTAAGACAAAAAGTACTTGAGGATATTCTAAAAGAATATATGTGATGAGGTTACTGTAATTAATTAAACTAAGTAGCCTGATGCAAGGCTATTAACAGCATGTAGTCTTGTACAAATTATGTTCAACAAATATTCAAAGACATAGCAGCAGCAGAATATTTAACAAGCATATGTTCATTGTCAAACTCAGTAATTGTCAAATAAACTACTTCTACTCAGTAGTACTTAAACTCAGTAATTGTGTATGAATGTAAAGTCCATTACTATGGAGTCAGTGATTGATAAATTGTAGGAACTCAAAGTCCAGAGGATGATGGAAAACCAGACAAATATCTTATATTTTTTGGTCCAGAAAAATATGATTTGTGAGAAGCACAAATAGTTTTCTTCTTGTGTGTCTGTAATAAATAAATTACCATGGAAATGTAAATTATATTACAAAATGGATAGTATGATAGAGATTTCTCTTTGGAATATTTCATTTTTTGAAAAAGGGAATCTTGTTAATCTTTGATTTGAAGTGCTAGTGAATTAATGAAATCTTTGACATCAAAGATTTTTCAGTTTTTCACTGTTGATTCAGGGAATATTTTAGGAGAATGTCTTGTTTCAAAGGTATGATGTTTCTGAAAGTTTTCATGACAATGGTATTTATGAATCATACAGTAAAGTTAAATATAACACTAGAAGTTGTCATTATATTTCATATTAGTTCATTTTATCTACAGAATGAAAAAAAAAATTCATAGAACAGCTTGAAAATTGTGTTTGTCAAATGCAGCTTATATATTAACCATACACTGTAAGGCCGCTAAGTGAGGTTCATTCAGGTTTAACTGGCGTTCAGAGCAAACTCTGAACCTATTCACACTACAATCCAGGTTGACAAGGATTGAGGGTTGAAGCAGATTGATCTCAATCTGAGTTGCGTATCCACACTACAGAGTTTAGTCTGGATTGTTAAAATATTGTTAAAACGTTTTAGTAATTGACTAATTGCAATTGTTAAGAACATATCTGATTATTTAGTTATATTTATAAATTTATATTTTATGCCAAATTGCAGTCATGCAGAAAACACACAATAGTCGGTTTTTGATAGCATTAGTACCTCTTGCTAATAAAGGATTCAGGAAAACAATTGCTGGAAGGCAATAAGTCAATTATTTTGTGAACTTCACCATGGTCAAAAGAGGGGATATAAAGGAGCTTGACATTTGGGCTACTACTTCTAGTATTTCTCAATGAGGTGTATGGGTGGATTATTTCACTAAGGTATGCTAGTTTGCTATGTTTGACAATTTTTTTTGTGATAAGACCTATTTTAGATTATACCCTCTATTTAACTGGAAAGTCAATGAAGTTTTTTTTCTATTTGAGCATGAAAAGGGAATACCTGGTAGAACAAGTGACAACCCTTCAGAGTGAGTTCTGGATGTGCTGCAATCTTCTGGGGCCGATTTCACAAAGAGACTGAAGTCCAGATTTAGACTTAAATTTAAAACTTTGGTCTTAAATTTTGTCAACAGAATGTTAAGGCTGTGGTCTTAGACTAAGCAGATTTCACAAAGCAGCTAAGTCCATGAAATTGCAAAGTCAGTGGACTTAACTTTAAGTCTGGGAGGTAGTGGGCTTAAATTTTGTAAAGAGGACTTAAATATAGCCGCGATAAACTTTTCTCCACTTCAAAAGTTGAAATGGCTGTAAATAAAGTATAATTATACAGAACACCTTACTGAAGTAGTCTTTGGGAAGTTTATATGATGTAACTAGGTTTTCTATTTCAAAACAGCCCTTATCCTTAGATAAAATGCATCAAATGAAGGATATAAAAGGTCATATGACACAGAAAACCACTGTGGTTATTTGATAAGCTTGGACTTAGCTAAGTCACAATTTTTGAAATCCTTTGAAGTCCCAGATTTAGCTAAGACCAAAGCCTTAGATTTAAATCCCTGACTTAGCCAAAAATTTGACTAAGTCTAAGTCCCTTTGTGGAATCGACCCCTGAACTCAGTGTCAGTGAGCGATGCAAACAAGGAATTGCAGTAGTCCGATCTACTGCTGACTAAAGCATTTGCAAGGAGGACTGAAGTTTTGTGGTCTAAAAGGTGACATATTCTGTAAAGGTCTCTTGTGTAGACTCTAGTGGATATTTCAGACATGGTCCAAGTCAAACACCACACCTAGGTTTCTGACCTTTGGGGCCAATGAGACCTGATTTCCAAGAATATTAGCTGGAAAAAACAGAAAGGAGTTCTTTATACTTTGTTGGTGAGCTGATCAAAATAAATTTGGTCTTAGCACAATTTAATTTTAATTTTTATTTGTCAATGTGAAATTTTGAATATCATTTAGACAATCATGGACCGAGATGATGAAATCAATGCACTCAACCCTTGTCAACTTAGATTGAGAAGGATCACATGGAAAGGGGGTTGAACCAATCAGTCCACCTCTTAAGCTAGGTTTAGATTTATCCTTGTCAACCTGGATTGTAAGCATTCACACCTTATCCCCTGTCTGCTTCAATTTGTGTCAACCTGAGTTCATTCACTAGTCTGAACGCCAGATATAATATACATATGTATATGTATATACTAATCTTCCTGGTGTACATGTGAGTTTCTGCCATTTTTAATCATCCACCAAAATAAAACATTTGACTTTTTTAGGCGGGTTGCATCTAACCAACCCGCCTATTAAATTGATGTGTCTGATGTTCGTCTGTCCGTCAACATTTTTGTTTCTGGACTCCAACTGGAAAACACTTTGTCCAATTGAATTCGAACTTGACAGGGTGATAGATCACCATCATAGCTAGGTTTCTTTCGAAATTGGTGTAATTCTGTCAGTTTGTTTGTCCGTTTCTTGTCCGTCAACATATTTGTTTCAGGACTCTAGCTTGAAAACGCTTTGTTCAATTGAATTCAAACTTGACAGGGAGATATATAACCATTATAGCTAAGTTGCTTTCAAAATTGGTGTAATTCCATCTGTTCGTTTGTCCATTTGTGTGTCCGTTTGTCCATTTGTCTGTCCGTTTGTCTGTACATTAACATTTCTGTTTCCAGACTCCAACTGAAAAAAGCTTTGTCCAATCTAATTTAAACTAGACAGGGAGATAGATCACCATAATAGCTAAGTTGCCTTCGAAATTAGTGTAATTCTGTCTGTTCATTTGTCCGTTTTTTGGTCCATGTGTCTGTCCACCAACATTTTCGTTTCCGGACTCTAACTCAAAAAAGCTTTGTCCAATCGAATTCAAACTTGACAGGGAGATAGACCACCATCATAGCTACTTGTCCATTTGTCTGTTCGTCAACATTTCCATTTCAGGAGTCTAACCCAAAAACTCTTTGTCCAGTCGAATTCAAACTCGACACGGAGATAGATCACCATCACAGCTAAGTCGCTTTTGAAAATGGTGTAATTCCGTCGGTTCATGTGTCCGTTTATAGCATAGATACAATTATGTAACCTAGAATAAAAGTTTTACATTTCTAAGCACATCTAACACATTTACCTTAACTGGGTGACCTAACATGTCTTTCCTTGTTTCCAAATTTAATTACAACAGTCACTAACTTTATTGCTGTCTGTGCAACCCACCTTTTGGGGCATCTCTGACTGTCTTGTTTATAAATTTACTCTCATTTAACTACAGTTAAACAGGGGCCATGGTGATGCAGTGGTAACACTCATTTACCACCTCTGAGGTTGTCAGTTCAAACCCTGGACCTTATGTGGGAAAGTTGCTAGTTGCTTGCTGATGGTCAGCAATTTACAGTACAGAACCTTGACCAACTGTGTGTATTTGCTTCCATTGCCCACAAAACTACCCATCGTGAGATGACCTGTACAGTGATGAAAGCAATGTAAACCCCCCAGAAATAAAGTAAATACTTCAATTAAACATACTCATGCTAATTTCAGTTTTTAAGGGACTAACTACTTTTGAGTGATGAACTACACAGACCATGATTACACAAAATTTAAAATGATTCAAAGTATTGAAATATATTCTTTGGTGGCATTTATTTTCCTATCTTCATTAAACAATTGAGAATAAATGTTTTCTTATGAATGCAACTATTGGTAACAAGTGCATAATTTTTTTAACCAGAAGTTAACAACTTTAAAGTAACTAGATCAGCTCTCATAGAGTTCCATCAGTTCTATATATGGAATGGAGCATTAAAGTGGTTACTTTAATCTGATAAAAAGGTCTGCAAGTATCAGTGTCACTCTGAAAAGACAAGCCATTACATGTGACATTATTAGCCGCTGTTTCTTCAGTCCCAAGTCTTGTTTATGGGACAAAGAACTGATCTGAATTGCAGCCACAATTACATTCCACTAAAAGGAAAGAAAAGAGACTCCATGTGGTGGGTGTTTCTGGTTTGGTTTGAAGTAAATACATCTGTAGCTGAAGATTTTAAAATGTAAAATGTCAAACTCAAAAATATATACAACAATTGAATTGTGACATGATTGCTGTAATGATTCTCAGATTATCTAATACAGTGATTGGTTGATTTTTCTGTATTAAAAACTGTGACTTGTAAACATTTCTACAATGATCAGTCAAGTGTTAATGATTAATGATTAAATTAACCACAGCTGCTTTGATTGTGATAAGTTTCACATAAGCTTCTACATTATTAAGCATTACTAAGAACTTAATATGCTTTATGCTATTAATGATAGTGATGGTGTATTTTTAGAGGAACAAAATTCACCCACTCATGCATGCAGAATTGTGCTCTAGTGGATTGGACCATTGTAGACTCTTTGGTATTTTTTAATTGTATCCACCGAAACGCTGCGTAGAGAGATTTTCGGCGTAAACGCTCCAAGAGTAAAACTACATCAGCTGGGTTCACCAAATTTGCAGGATATCTTCATTGGGGGTAAGCTTCTCTGGGAAGGAAATTAGCCTCATTCTGAAAAACATTGTCGTTGGCATTTCTTTGAAAATTATCTACATTTTTCTACTGGCTGTTTCTCATAGGTAGAAGGTTGAATGTCTTCATAGGTGATATGTATAACAGATATATATGTTCTCTACAACCTTGCAGACATTTGACCTTGAAGCTCTTAATTCAAGGTCATCCATGGAGTACCAAAGTAACCCACATAGCGGACTTTAAATGTGCTTATATCTCCCTTATTATTGTTCCTAGAGGTTTGCAATGTGAAACCAACCTGTAGGAAATCATGATGCTGCGAATCTTTTAATGTGGTCAGATTTGACCTTGGACCCCTCCTTCAAGGTCAAACGAGGATAGCCAAACTTAAAAGTGCTTATAACTCACTTATTATTGGTCCTAGCGGTTTGGGATGGTAAACCAACCTATAAGAAATCGTAAACTGTGAATCTTCTGGTGTGGTTGGATTTGACCTTGGGCCCCTCCTTCAAGGTCAAACGAGGATAGCCAAACTTAAAAGTGCTTATAACTCGCTTGTTATTGGTCCTAGAGGTTTGTGATGGTAAACCAATTTATAGGAAATCATGGGCTGGGAATCTTTTGATGTGGTCAGATTTGACCTTGGACCCTTCTTTCAAGGTCATACAAGGATAGCCAAACTTAAAAGTGCTTATAACTCGCTTATTATTGGTCCAAGAGGTTTGCAATGTGAAACCACCTTATAAGAAATCATGGGCTGGGAATCTTCTAATGTGGTCAAATTTGACCTTGAACCCCTCCTTCAAGATCAAACAAGGACAGCCAAACTTAAAAGGGTTTATAACTCATTTATTATTGATCCTAGAGGTTTGCAAAATGTGAAACCAATTTGCAGGATATTGTGGGCTGGGAATCTTCTGATGTCAGATTTGACCTCAAGGTCAAACGATGGTTCACTGGCTTTGGTGAGTTGTCTTTCCGGTGGATACAGATTTGCATCGGTTCTCTGATGCGTAGGTCTAGTTACCTGAGATTGAAAAAATTGCCAAAAATGAGTAGCTTTCACCCAATTCATAATTCATGATTTTTAGTCATTTGAATAATATGATTTCATACTGTGGTAAATATTTACAATTTGACAAAGTTTCTTGTGTAACTATACAAATATATATGTATTCACAAATAAAAAAACATATTTTTAAATATGAAGGGACACTTGTGCTCAAACCCATAGACTAATATAAGGCTTACATTTGTACCAAAAGCCTTTTCACACACCATAAACAAAGGATTGGTATTCATACAGCACTATTTGTCCCCATAAAAAACAAGGCCACTGCTGCAGCAGTTCTCTCCTGCCTTAGAATCAGTAATAATGGAGAAGTAAAGGAAATAAAAGGTCTTTGTAGTAAGATAACCCCACTTGACATTGAAAAGGGGTCAAAGGTAAAAGTCAGCAATTGGGAAAAGTCTCAGGACATGACTTCCTTTAAGTTGTTTTCACATTTGGAACCTGTAGTAGCAATGATAAGGGAGATATAATGCCTTTTTAATAGGATAATCCCATTTAACATTAAACATGTGGTATGACGGCCATTTTGTTTTCGAAACTAGACCAAATTACTATTAGGCTAACTTTCCTAGCCATATATCTTCTGTGCAAACTTGATTAACCTAGATGCAATATTTCAAGTTAAATAGCATCTTAATGATTTTGATATAATTGGCTATGGTGGCCATTTTGTTTTTTGAAATAAGGCCAAATTTTTTCTCTGGCAAAACATTTGCAGGCCAGGACTTTTCATGGTATATCTTTACATTCTGAAGCCATAGCACCAGTAATATTGGTGAAATAAGGGTGTTTTAGTGTGATGACCCAATTTAACCTTAAAACACGGGTCAAAGGTCAAATTCAACACCTGGAAATGATTCCCAGGCCATGAATTCCTATAAGTTGTTTCACATTCCGAACCTCTAGGAGCAATATTGAGATATAAAGCCATTTTAATAGGATAACCCCGTTTGACATTAAACATGTGATATGGTGGCCATTTTGTTTTAGGACTAGGCCAAAATTACTATCAGGCTAGCTTTTCTAGCCATATATCTTTTGTACAAATTTGATGAAGCTAGCTGTAATATTTCAAGATTTAGAGCACCTTAATGATTTTCAAACAATTGCCTATGGCAGCCATTTTGTTTTTCAAAGTGAGGCTAAAATTTTGCAGAGCCAGGTTTTCATAACCATAAACATTTCCTGCAAATTTGGTGAAGATATCTGAATAAATGAATGAGATATTAAGGCTTATGTAAAAATGTGACAAACGGATGGACGGACCCCCAGACTCATGCACTTACGGAAGGCGTTTTATAATCTCCCGACCACGGCCTTCGGCCTCAGGCGGGAGATAATATTATCTCACCAGAAAGACAGACAGACAGACTGGCAGAAAGAGAGAGAGAAGGTGGGGATAGAGGTGTAGCTTGTAAAAGCCATTATTATAGAAGAATACATCACTAAAAAAGAAATGCTTGTAATTTTTCCCAGTTGCAAAGAAACGCAAGCTTTAAGCAAGGCTACCTGAAGCATAAGCCGAGTGGTATTTTTAACCACTCCGGACTCCAGGAGGCCATTAAAAAGGGGCTGCATTATTGTCTCCGAAGTAATGGCAGAGCAGTAATGCTTAGTTATGACCAGATTATGGAGCAACATAATTTGACTCAAACACTAGGTATTGCAATAGCCAGAAATTTTTATCACATAATTGTTTCTAAAGCATCAAATGAAGAGATTTACAGTCCAAAATTTCCACCATGATTGACATTATTAGGCTTTTAACTTTAAAACATGTTACAGAAAGTATTGATAAATTATTTAAAAACCTTTCACCAGCCAAAACACAGGGGTGACTGAATTTCATACAGACATTTGATATATTTATTTTTTGGAATTTACAAAAATAAATAATTTTGTGCCGTAGTTCTTACAGATGTGTCACCTGTTATGCATAATTCAATTACTTGGTTGTTTGAGGAAAATATGAAAACAAAAGACAGTTCAACATATTTGAGTATAATAACTGTATGTACAGTCATGGACAGTACATTTATTAGTGTGTATCTTTATGATACTTGATAAATATAGCATTGAGAAGTGTAAAACTAGCCACAACACACCTGTGTATTTTGCCACTGGTACCACTGGTTCAGTAGACTTTCCTTAAGTCCTGCAAGAAGGCTTGAAAAATTTTTTAAGTCAGTTGTTGCCTAATTGTGAATAAAATATGTTTAAACTAAACTAAGTCATTTTGTCTTAGATATTATATGAGGACTGAATGACTTTGATATCAGGACTGAATGACTTTTTCCAGAATTTGGTGCTGTATTTCATCAGACAATAATATCCCCACCCATCATGTGGATTCATAATGATTCCATACACATATATGTCAGATTGAGTGGAATAAGAAATACAAAAACTTGGAGCAATTCTACTGGTTCAGAGTTAGCCCCAATAGTGACTGTTCACTAAATCTCTTACCTAAAATCACCTACAGTAAATGTGTTTGTATAGGTTTCAGGGTGTATATTGTATCTGGAGTATTAGATAAATACATTTTTATGAAAACCAGTTGAATAAGAATGCCCCATACGTCAAGTCAGATTAGGGGGTTTCTACAGTAGACCATTTTACATATTATCACCTGTGTCTGAATTAGGATTTGGTGCCCTTTTCAACAGCAGGGATCATATTGGAATAGGCCCCCAGCATTACCACTTTTTGGGAGTTGCGGCAACACAGAGGTGACAGCCTGTTGATAGATGCCAAACTTGCGAGCCAGTCATTGAGGACTTCAGGCGTCCAATCCCTGCGTTGTTGAATATCCATACACCTAAATATTTGTGAAAGTTGGGGGTGGGCTGTTCAATTAACCATGAAAACCAGGGACGGGTATTCTGAAAAAATCCAGTTACCCACCACTTAAGTGATAGTACATCAAATTGGAAGCAAAAGATAGCTGTTGTAAACAAATTTATGGTAAATAAAATGTGAAATAGCTGTTAACATAAGGAAAAGATAACCCAATGATAACCAAATTTAGCCAACAGTTGGTTATATTGGAGTTAATTTACCTGAAAAGGACATATTTAGCAATTTATAGACAATAATGAACGATTTGAGGTGAGCACATGATAAAAGCTTGTTTCGTTCAAAGCATGATGATTGGGAGGTCACATTTCTTATACTTTGTATTACCAGATGAACATTGTTGAAATGGAGTTGAATGGGATGTGTAAATTGTCCTTGAAGTTGCAAGAGCCTCTCTCGTACAAAAATTCCCCAGACAATTTTGAAACTAAAAGGACACATGCTTTTCCATCGCTTTGTTATTTTTGTCTGTGCTAGTTTGAGATCAACTGAAAGATATAAGAATTAAACCCATCTAAAATTCCATTGTGGACTGTGGAAAATTTGTCTGCTATCCATCCAGTAATTATCAGCACATGCTATATTCTTTTCTATCTGTAAGATATATATTCTGCAGAGTATATCTAATTTTGCAATGCAGCTAAAGATACTTAAGATTCTTTATCACTCTGGCCTGGCCTACAATATTCAGTGTATTCTGCCACTAGTACTTGGTTTGATGTTCAATACTTTTCTGACCCTTCTATTGGTGTGATGGGATTAAGGACTGGCATTTTAAGAGAGGGTTTGTTGCAAAAATGATGCTACTCAGATACAAGTAGCTCTACATCCATCAATATATCTGAAAAATCCGTAGCAATTTCGTGCATTGCTTTCCATAAGGCCAGCTCTGACCATGTTCTCTTAAAAAAACCCCCGAGTTTTGTGTTTTTTTTACATATGTCTGGATATGTCTGTCTGCCTTGCTGTATAATATTAGGTGTGTGACAAAACACTGAGTGAGTGTTTCCATGCAGCCACTGGTCAGTGATTAACATCGATTCTTTTACTTATTTTTTATTTTTTAGGGGTTCTAATATATTTTTTTAATATTTATGTATCAGACACCCAATAAAATGATCAGTGTCATTTGTCTCAAGTTCTATATTCACACAAGATGATACAAGTAGATATGATACAAAAACAAGAGCTCTCAGAGAGTGCATACCTCAGCCAAGGCCAAACACCTCTGCCATAGCTTGTGAATGCAATAATAAAAAATCCTTTTGAAAAGACTTGGATGCAGAATTGGTTGCTGAACATTGCCAAAATTAAATCGGTGCAATATTAGACCAAGACCCACCTAGTACCTACTGAGGTAATTAGATATAAATCCATGCAGCATTTTTAGCGTACTGACAGACAGATTCTAATGATCATATAACCTCTTTAGTGGAGGTATTAAAGTTGGTATTGATATGATATGCCTTGTTTTTGTGCACTGATGATAGTATAAGCTCACATAAAACAATATTTATTTTCAACAAGTCTTCAATTTATTGGATCTGCAGATGTCCTCAGCATACACCATGGACTTAGGGTTAAAATGAAAAGAAATTCCTTATATCTGGTCTGAAATTCTATAACCATTTTCTTCAGTTTGCAATGTATTGAATTGGTACATGAAGGCATTAATACTTTCTACAAATCATGATGTCTCTGTTTATTACTGCACCGTACATAGATCTACAGGAGCACATTATTACTCCTCCCACTCCACAGAAACTGATGAGGATCTCCCACCATCAAACAGTTTCATGTTGAAGGACTGTGCAGTAATGTGTGTATAATGGCTAGAATAAATGCTGCACAGGGTTTAAAAACTTATCGGTAACAATTTACAAAAAATACAATATTGTTGTCAAAACAACCATTAAAATCTTGTACAGAGGAACAATAAAATTGGTGGCCAGTGGTCATTTATCTCATGGAGATAGTATGTAAAATGATGTAAAATACTTACATCCTGGGTACCCATGGTTACTTGTCTGAACACCAGCCTATAAAATTTGGTACACAGGATAATTAAAATTGGCAGCCAAGCATTGGTGACCAGGCAGTTGGTTATCGGTTGTATGCCATGTGGAAACATACACTTATTCCAGATATTGATGAGTTGTTAGCTGGAGTATCATAGATATCTGTTATTGATGGCAGTCTTTTGGCTTGTGTATGGAATACAGTTCAAGGGTTGTTTTCGTGTCACCAAAGTGCCATCAAGTAGCCATTATGTTCTAATCAAAATGAGTCTCTATTCTGTTTATTCATTTCACAAGGTAAGTTTTGTTGTGGCAGATTAGTTCATTTAATTCTTTAATGGATAAAACATTGGTGTTTTGACATTTGCATACAGAATTTATCAATGGCTGTTAATGCTGTGCTCTTATACTGTATTGCTTGTAACTTTAGCCAAAAATAGAATGGCAGAAACTTCAATATTTTTAGGAATACATTATTGTAAATTAGCCTAAGTTTTGATAAAGTCAGGATATAGATTGACAGTATGTTCATTATCCTGTTTGGATGTACTAATTCAGTTAATAGTTGGAGTTGTGAAAAATAAAGAATTGTTTAAACTTAAAGTTATACAGCATTAAATCCTTCTAAGTGATCATATAAACATTGACACACTGTGATAAAAGATATAAAGACATTGACTGTTGTCTCTTTCTCTTCATGAGGCTTTTTATGCTTGAAACTACTTGTTGACATTTATATCAAGAGATATTAAATGAATATATTGCTTTGGATTTATGATTACTTTTGATGTTAGTTAACAGTTATTAAAGGATGTGAAAGGATATGAAAATTAATATTTTGCAACACAAATTTAGTCAAGTGTATGTCGCTTGACAGATTTATGTCATTAAATAGGATGGTTATGTCAATGTTCAAAGAAAAAGCTCTTTAAAGTTAGAGGCTTGAAAAAGCTCTGTCATTTCCTGCTGAAATCCTATTCCAGATTTGAATTGAAAACCAAATTAAATGTTTTTGACCAAGGTTTTCCAGCAAGATGAGTGTTTATGGCATTCAATTTAAATTGTAATAACCAGGAAGATCATCATTGGCACGCAAGATGGTGAAACCATGTCAGTTGTATGTGCTGGGACCTCACACTGACAGTAACATGGTGGCCATAAAGATATTTTTTGTCTTTTATTAGGTAGTACAATTATTCCCAGGTACCACCTGAGTGACTTTTTTATCATAAAAAAAGACTTCATCTCCCATACTGTTATCTGCTTAAGTCTTCATGAATCCTGCTTTCATTTCATTTGTCTACTCTCTGTCTTCCTATCATGACGAATTTTTATTACTATTTGAAAATTTTGTGATCATTGTATGTCTTCTACAGTAAACCTGCCAAGCCTGTAGCACATCTCTAGTGATGTCGTCATTTGTCTTTGTATGATTCACCATAATCCGTAGAACAATTTCTGACGATCTGTCATGGGTCACCTAGTGACAATGAGTATACAAGTCTTAATGGAAGGCACCATAATTAATTATGGATTGATCTTCATAGGTCGTGAATTGTCTCATGACAGTCTTGCTCAGTTGCCAACAGTCTTACAAATATTGCGAATCTTGATACATTTACCTTTATGTATATTCCTGTTTCTGTCATGTAATTGTACAGTTTGGCTTAGGTCACAGCAGTAATGTAACAGAGTGGTGACAGATCTTCAGGGCAAGCCATGTGACCCCATTTTTCTGCCCAAGTTTGACAACTGACAATTGCTACTTGTGGCTAGTCTTTGTTTACTGCCAGTACTGCCATGGTGTAGTCTTGCTTGGGACCTGAGCATTACTGCTAAGCTTGATGTGTAGCTGAAATAGTGACAATCTGGATCTAATTTGATGAAAGAAATCTTGTGAAGATAATCCACTGCGTTTTCAGTTCCTGTAAGCCTCAGCCAATCTTTCATGTACTGCCTAGATGTATTTGGCAACATAATACATTGACAGCTTTTAGGTAATTTCAGCACACATTTGTTGCATCACATTCAACATTCTTGTATCTCAGCCTTTAATTGATGATCTGTTTCTGTTGTCTTGAAACAGGGTCCAGGACTTGAGTGCTGAAGTGTCAGGGCACCCATTTGTGGGTTGGGAATCTTGGCTTGGACAATTGGTTAAAGAACTGCCAGTTATAGCTGCCCTGTTATTTACGAAACATAATCTGGACTTAAAGGCCTGTACACACAAAAAATGACATAACAATATTTGCTAATAATAGAGTTCAGCCTTTCTGTTTACTGTTCACATTTGTGCCCACCTGGGTGTTTGATCTTTAAGAAAACTCCCATCCTCACATCTCCACTTCAGTTCCCGTAAAATTCCAAGGCAAACAGAAGTCTGAGTTTAGGATTATTATTGCCACTCATATGCACTTCTGCTACCACAAGACCTATAAAGCAATGTTACAAAATATAGTGCTGAACTGAACCAGACATTTCATATCTTTTCTTGGGCAATGTACCCATTCCTTCTCAGAACAAACCATAATTTTTGTTGGGTAGTATGTGTGTGCTCTTTACTCTTGTCAGTCATGTGTGAGCAAAAGATTGTAACATCCTGACAACAGATGTAAGGAAAGCCCTTACATATTTACTCAATCAGTCTCTCACTCTCTTCACATATATTTTTCTCAATCTCATTATTACCTACTACCTCTTCCTTTCCTTCCAGATGTGCATTGCACACACAGCAGTGTGGAGCATTAATTTTGCATTCTGTTGTCTTTGCACGTGTGTATGTCAGTACAATGGATTATCAAGGCTTTGGTAAGGCTTGTGTGTGTGGAAAAAGTGTAATGAGTAAAGCAATAAATTATCTCCTAACAAAGAAGTAGTATAATATTTTACAGCTTGCCTTTATGTAAAAAAAATATACCTTGAGTTAGAACTGGGTAACGAAAATTGATATTTCCAGGTTATAATAATTAAGACAATTACAGATTTTCCAGAGACAGAACTGTAACATTTTATGATTATCTCTGTGGTCATTGTTGTCTAGTAGAACCTCTATCATCAAAACACTTGAGTTAAGTTAAAGTTTATCTGGATAACAGTAAGTTCATAAAACTTATTATTGTAAAACAGTGGGCATTTGAGAATTTTGGAGAGAGAAGTATGTAATGAAATTCAACATCTGGGTCATGGAAATTCAAAGAATATAGTTTCCAAGAATTGGTCAACTACATTGTAGTACAGCAATGAGGTGAAGTTTGCACATGCTGTCAAATAAAAACTGCAGAAATAGGGGTTTTGTGCACAGTATTATTCAGCTGATAAAAGGATATTTGTTTGTTTGTCAGTTTGCAAACTGGTAACAGAGAACATATTTCTGATATACATGTACTTGTTTAACCACAGTGCATGAAGCATTTAGACAAATCTGTATATGTGTGTCTAGTTAATAAATAACTGATTAGAAATGCACAATAGTTTGGTATGTTTGTGCCATTTAGCCATGACACCATCAAACCAATTTCTTCCATGTTCTTCTTTAGGTCTGGGAAGAGTTTCAAACTCAGAACTTTAGAGATGGGACATTAGTTTATTACCACCACCATGCTGATTCTCTTGGCAGTAGACTGGAGAATAATTCAGTGATCAATGTACAAATTCATTGTCAAAGCTAGGGCTGGACAAGTTATTTTTGTACTCATATACAATATCCTTTACAGCAACTCCACTCTTTAATGAGTAGCAGTGCTCACTTTAGCTTACAACTACAGCTGAACCGTTTTAAGTCATATCTCAGAAAATACTTAAAAGGACTTAGAATTTGCAGAATACCACTTAAAGGGGTTCAACTTTAGCAAAAAATTGGCATAAAGACCATGTTAAAGTTTCAGAAAAATATAGACTTATATTTAGTAAGTTTATTTGACAAGAACTGCAAAAAAAACTGCAGGTATCAAGCAAGAACAGAATATTGTCTACCTAAATCTGTGCTCCAAATGATTCAACTCTATCCTTTAACGTGTACTGGAGAGTTCAATACTCTATCAGGATAAGAACTCTGAGGCTTCCTGGTTGACTTCCATCAGATGTACTTGCACTTTTGTTATCTTATTCCTGCTTGTTTTCAGGATGCATGCTGTGTCTGGGGCGCTCTAACTATTTCCGTTTTAACCACCCGCAAGAGGCTCAGCAGATCAGAGATCAAGTGGGAGAGCAGAGGCTGTCTGCCTTACCTTATGGCTTTGTCTCAGGTATGTCTGCATCTTGGTTCTACCAACAAAGAACAGCCTGTTGCATCTGACTTTGTTTTAAAACTGAAGTTTTTTTTGAATAATAGAATATTCATACAACAGAACTATAATTTTATATAAAGCAGGAAGAGACTAAAATTGTTGGGAGTGTGAAATTGAATGAAATTAATTTAGGGAAAATAGAAGTTTGAATAGGAAAGGTTTGATTGTACTGTAAATTTTCCAAATTGTCCAAACTGAACCGGCAAGTGTTAATACACTTAAATTTCATCTCTCCTATGATTTTAAATCTTAGCATAAATGAACATGGAAAATTTGGTAAAACTTTTCATGAAGGTCATTAGCTCAAAGCTCAGAAAAACCCTGATATTATACATTGGTGTTATCTAATTATTGATACCTGAAAGGCAGAAGTTGTTTGGTATAGCAAGTCAATATGATGGAGAATCTTGTTTTACTGACACACATATCAGAAACCTTAGATCTGTATGACAAAGACTCTGCCCTGAAATGGTTTGATGATGGAGGAAGACATGTAACTAGCATACTACATTTGCCAATGGGGTAAGCCCACAGCAATACAAAACACAATGCATTGTTAATTTGTAACAGATTAAATAAATAGTCTTAAATTTGTCATATGCATCACAGATATAACAAGAGCACTCAGAGAGTGTATAGAGTAAGAAATCTAAAATTCGCCAGGAATCTAAAATTTGCCACCTCTAAAACCTTAGTTAATTTTATGAACAAAATGATGTTTTTGTCCAAAAACTGGTATTTTTCAGTTCAAAAAGCCTTAATTTACTATACAGTCAACAAATCTCACCACAATTCATTTATTTTATTAGTATTTTCACGTGTGGCGAATTTCAGATATGTGGCGAATTTTAGATTTCTTACTCTACCTCTTCCAAGGCCCAATATCTCCAGCATTGCTTATGAGTGTAATGATGAAAAATCTGTTAAAAATTTCCTTGATCCAGATGCTGATCAATTTAGTCCTTTACGTTCCTTGTGCCATTGTCGCTTTTTCCTGAAAATTTCATCAGAGGTCATCTGTAACTTTTTTGAGTTATTTTACAGACAAACAAACAGGCAAACACATGCTGCCAATTACATAATCTCCATGGCAGAAGTAATAAAAATCTTTCATAATTCCAAAACAAAGAGATTTTGTCAGTGGTGTATTTCTCAATCTGTAATGTATTTGTAAGTCAGTATCTTTTGTCGTCCTTGATAACATATGATATTGCCAATAATGGTCTGTCTGGCTGATTTGTCTGGCCACAAGGAAATGCCTCAGCGATTTCCAATTGCAACCATTTTTAACAATTAACTCAGCACTGTCACCATCATAGGAAAGAAGTCTTACTTCCTATGACATCATATCAGGGTTGTTTATTGTGCACTTCAAAAGAGGAGGAAAAATAAAATGAAACTCACTTGAAAAATAGATACTTCTGTCATTTGAGATAGAGGTTTTTAAATAGAAGCTTTATTATGGTCAGAAAAAGTCAGTGTTTTCCTTTGTAATCTAAAAAAATCTGATTACAAGTGAACAGAAATTACATTGATAAAATGCAGTCAACACTGAGTATATACCGTACTTTAAGGGGAAGTTTTTATTTAGGAATTGTTATCTTTAAGTATAAACTGATGGAACTGGCTGTGTAGGTATTACATTTATCTGTGACGCAGTGAAATCCTCTATAAACCCTTATATCCAGATCAGTTGATATGTTTATAAATTATGTCACACTTTCATGGCTATTTACCTTACACTTACAGTATATTTGACGTGTTTTGAATGTCATTGGACCTTTCAGGTATAGGCTTTAATATATTCAGTGAAACTAACCAAATAAAGAATACTTATATGTAAAGTATTTTCCATGGATAACTCAAAATAAGTGAAAAAAGTAACAAAGTGAAAAATCTTATAGTGGTTAATTTGCAATGGTATGAAATAATTGATTAGCTAATATTTGATTCGTTCTTTTGCATACCAGTTTTGTGTTTGAAATTGTAAGGGTTGACGCCATGAAAAAATTGGGTCTTATTGGAACTTGTCCCAGTTATGTGATACATTTGTTTACAGAATTATGGTAACTTATAAAAAGACAGTAAAAATACTTGCTGACACACAATTACATTTAAAAAGTCCATGCATGTCCTTTTTGGATAATAACTTAATGCAAACTTCAGCATGTTTATCTATCGTTTTCATCTCTATTTGGAAGCTAATGTAAAATGCTATTTAAGATATATCCAATAAGAATTGATTTATCCAGGAAGTAATAATACCAGCATCAGACTGAACTCTTATTGTGAAAAGGTGCATTATAGGATGGGCCATCAGATTAACATCCTTCTCATAGAATATGCTGCACCAAAAAAAAAAATGATTGCCAAATATGACTTTAAGGCCATCATAGTTGTCATTTCAAAGATTGAGAGGATACCATTTCTTAATTCAAATATTGTTGTCTGATTGTATGCATTTTGTATTATTAACATTTTCTAAATTTGAGCTAAAGGTCACCTTCCTCATTCTTTGTTCACACAGTACCATTCTACTATTGTATTTATATATAGATATAAAGTTCTTCTATATATGTATTTCTGAACAAACTTTCATATGCTGAGTTTAAAGTCATGTGAAAGCCACTCAAAAGATAGATAACTAACCTTCAGCAACTTAAGTTAACCCAACCACGGTTTTTCAAAGTCATACATCTTGACACAGGGGTCCCCTATTAATTATCCAATTCCAAATCACACAGGTGACAATGGTACAAAACCCTGAAGTAAAGGTGTTGACATCTGTGGCTTTGATGCCATTTCTTAGCCTTTTAATTAACAGTGATATATTGTATTCATCCTGAGGTTGATCTGTGAATGCCCCACCACTGAGTTTTTAACCCAAACTTTTATTGGTAATGCAAACATAGCCTTGAATGGTCCTGCTATATTTATATATTTTTGACAATGTTGGTTTTTATGGGGCATTAGTTTTGCATAATGTTCTGTAATATCCTTTCCATTTTGGTAGACATTCCACCAGAGACACATGTGTGTATAAATGGTCTTTGTGTGCTAACATACTGGTAAGTTATTCAGAATGTTTCCGTCTGTCTGTCTCTCTGGCGTTTTCTATACTATCAGTAACTTTATTTCTATGGTAAAGTCAATGATATATGCTATTGAAGAAATACCATTTTGCTCTGAGACCAGAGTTGGGTATTCATTAAAAAAACTCAATCTTTAACTCCGACTCAATTGCATTATCAATGCTACATAAGAAAAGACATAGACTTATCAAGTGATTTCTAACCAAAGTTAATCCGCAATCTCAGATCTGAGTTTGAGTTTACACTCGAATGCAACATCTAATCCTTGAATTACACTGACTGATATTTGAGATTAGGACTGAGTTTGAATCTTTGCTAGAATACTAGCTCTACTGATTCAAAGTGAAAAGTAACGGTGAGGTTACTTCGGGTGATGACTTTAATAAAGATACAGGTGATTCCAAAGGACTAAGCTGATAATACTGCTCACTCAGGATTTCCAGTTAATAATATTTTTCAGTGGAAAGACCCCTCTAATGACCTTATATTTTACTTCTGCTTACAAGGGTTTTTTTGCTTAACCGAATTATATACTTTGTGTGATGATTTAATTATTACTATTGTCAGTCTTCAGTGTACATGAAGCCCTGCCGGTGTAAATTCATAAAATGTGAACATATGTACAAGTCTTATCAACCATTATCCTACATTGTAACAACTAGTTTGTAACCTGAAATAAATGTTGGTTCTTAGAAAAAAAAACTTTAGTCAGTAGTAACATAAGAACCTTTGGCAATATAGTGAAAGGCACACTGTCATTCAATCTTACATGTAGCCATATACTTAGTATACACACTGCAGACTGCCTGCATGTGTACACAAACAACTGCCTTTCTCTAACTGAATTATAAGGGGGGAGGACTGTTGACTTTATTGAGTCACTACTCCTTCTGAAGAGTATCTAATATAATATAAATATATATGCGCACAGAAAGTAGAGTGAGGCAAATCTGACACCTTGTAAACAACCCTTGAAAAAAGTCACAAGTGGAGCTTGAGCTTGTTATATGCATATAGTGGTGCTGTGTCCCCTGTGTACATATAATACAGAACAGGGAGAGATACAGAGTACTTGGTTATATGAAAGGTGAAATGTCATTTGGCACAAAGAAATAAGACACTACACACTGTTTTAGAAGTCTTCTTTGTCAGAGAAATAAGGATAATTAGCAGAGGCAGGCACTACAGGTAATATTGCATGGGATATAGAAAGTAATATTGAAAAAGGCATATATGGACTTGTGACCATATTATATGAATTGAAATATGAAATATATGTTGTATTGATATATGGATATTAGTCACTTATAATTTAGACTGAATAATTTAGAACTGAATGCTGTTAAGTCTTGTATTGTATATCTCTTAGGCTTGGATTTTAAAAGTCGTCCACATTCAGGGTAAGTCATACAAAGATATTTTTAATTTTTTACCTCGGCAAGGAGGTTATGTAATCATTGAATTCTGTTTTCTAGCAAGAGTACAAAAAATCTACTTCACAGATATAAATGACATTTTCACAGAATGTGGGTTCTGGTATTGTGCAAAACAAATGTAATTGTGGGAATGATCCACATTGGAGGAGGTAGGCACTCTCATTCCAACATTTACATTAGTTATTTGACAGAATATATCCCACGAAAATCTTCATCCAAATAATAAAGAGGAGGCCTCAGTGGCCAGGTTAAAGATATTTTCATAGTTTTACTATTGTATTACCTGTTTATACCTTTAATGCTTATGTTCAGTTCTGTCATGAACATTAGCTCATGTTGACACAGAAAATTAGGTAAGATATAAATAATATAAATGCCATTGTCAATTTAAAGTAGATAGAGGGAGCATATTGGCATAGCTGGTAAACAAACTTGTATGCCACCTATCATGTCCCGAGTTTGATTCCCAGCCCATCCTGTATAGTGAGACAATTGATGGTTGCTTACTGGTGCCTGTTGGGTTTCAGTACAGAATGTTGACCATCTGGTATGCACTGTTTTCCTCCATCCACTCAACTATCTGATGTGATATGACCTTTGCAACATATGACAAACAACCAAAGCAATTCAAGTAGGTAATTGTTTGCTTATATTGGAACATACTATTGTCCTAGATCCTCCCTACCTATCCTTTTGAATAGTTCTAATGCACTGAGTTCCCCGTTGTGGGGAAGATATTGCCCCTACAAAGCACTAGATTAGATTAGATACTATTAACCCCTTTAGGCCTCAGTATCATGTCCTCAGAGTGCATTTCATTCAAAATATCTATTCAGAAAGAAGTATTCTTCTGGTCACTTGAGATTTAAACCTTAACAACAAACTTCAACTGTATTTGATGTCAGTAGATCTTCAGGTGTTGAGAATTGATAGTTCATAAAAATCTGTCCAGCAAAATAAACAAGAGGAACTGACATAAAATAATATGCTTTTAATGCCTCTGTCAGACAAATCTTTAGTGTGGAAAAAGAAATGTGTGATATCTAATATTAAGGCTCACAACAACAACGAAAAAAACCCAATATAATATGACATAGTATATGCCATCAGTGACACTTTAAGTCCTGGAGTATTTTTTATTGTATTGTATTTATACTCAGCACAATATCTCCATGTACTACAGGGACTCAAAACACTATATGACCTATCCAACTGCAAAAGTACAGCCCAACTCTCAAGTCACTAACATTCACCTAACTTTAAGATAGAAGCTCAAGGATGACTATTTATCCACATCCTTGAGGTTCTTTAGTCTGCCACTGGGGCCAGGACCCAATGACAGAGGACCGCCATTTTAAGCATTAATTGTATTCACCGAATAGCACCGGTGGATACTATGGATTTCGCTTCGTTACGCCGTTGCCACTGCAGTGTGTATAGAGATTTCATCATTACCACTCTAACGAAAAAAATATTATAGCTAGCCTTCTCAAATTTGCAGGATATTTTTTGGCGTCATTTTGAAAAGCAAGATGGCTGCCAGGGATGTTTATTCGACTTTAAGCAAGGACTTTTGTTGGCCCTCTAGAGCAAAGGATATTATAGGTAGAGATCTCAAATTCGCAGGATATGTTCCTCATTACAAAATCTTGACTGGGAATATTTTTGGCCTCATTTTGAAAAACAAGATGGCCACCACGGGCGTTTGTTTGGACCCCTCCTCCAAGGTCAAACAAGGATAGCCAAAGCTAAAAGTGCTTATAACTTGATTATTATTGGTCCTAGAGGTTTGGGATGGTAAACCAACTACAGGAAATCGTTGACTGGGAATCTTTTGGTGTGGTCAGATTTGACCTTGGACCCCTCCTTCAAGGTCAAACAAGGATAGCCAAACTTAAAAGTGCTTATAACTCACTTATTATTGGTCTTACAGGTTTGGGATGGTAAACCAACCTATAGGAAATCATGGGCTGGGAATCTTTTGGTGTGATTGGATTTGACCTTGGGCTCCTCCTTCAAGGTCAAACGAGGATAGCCAAACTTAAAAGTGCCTATAACTCGCTTATTATTGGTCCTAGAGGTTTGGTATCGTAAACCAACCTATAGGAAATCATGAGCTAGGAATCTTTTGGTGTGATCGGATTTGACCTAGGGCTCCTCCTTCAAGGTCAAACGAGGATAGCCAAACCTAAAAGTGCTTATAACTCACTTATTATTGGTCCTAGAGGTTTACAATGTGAAACCAACCTATAGGAAATCATGGGCTAGGAATCTTTTGATGTGGTCAGATTTGACCTTGGGCCCCTACTTCAAGGTCGAACGAGGATAGCAAAATCTAAAGTTGCTTATAAATTGCTTTTTCTTGGTCCTAGAGGTTTGTAATGTGAAATCTTCCTATAGAAAATCATGGGCTAGGAATCTTTTGATGGGATCAGATTTGACCTTTGGTCCCTCTTTTAAGGTCAAATGAGGATAGCCAAAATTAAAAGTGCTTATATCTTGCTTATTTGTGTTCCTAGAGGTTTGCAATGTCAAACCAACCTATAGTAAATCATGGGCTAAGAGTCTTTTGATGTGGTCAGATTTCACCTTGGGCTCCTCCTTTAAGGTTAAATGATGGTTGATTGGATTGGTGAGTTTTCTTTCTGGTGGATACAATTTGCATCGGTTCTCCGATGCGCTATGTCTAGTTTAATTTAGCATACACTGCTTCCAGTGTAAACAATAAGAATGCTACTTTGGATTCTATATTAAAAACATGGAGTGTTCAAGATGCCCTGAATCCTTATTCTGTCTCTGTAACCATATGGTACTAACTTACTGCTTGTCAAGTAACTGTGGCCAGCATACCAGTTATGGTTATTGTATATATTTCTTAAGTTTCTTTAAATTCTCTAATAATTTGCTAAACATGATGTCAAGTTTCATTTTAATTTTGTTTTAATTGTCTTAACATTATGTTTACAATGTTATATATATAATGTTATTGTTAGACAGTGATGTATTGCTTCTACGATGACCCTAATTGACAGGCAAATAGCACTGATCTGATTTGGATGTCTAAGAGCTGCTTGGTTTTACGGTCGTTAGCAGAGAAAGGGAGACAGCAAAATAAAGTGCATCAATGAGGCTCTGATGGAAATACATGTTTGAAAACATTTTCAATTAAGCATTGCATAATTATAAATTTTACTTTTAAGTTCCAAGAATAAAATATATATATTTTCAAGAACTAGTGCAAATATCTGATGATAAAATACCTTCTCACACAAACTATCATGCTGCTCAGTTATATGTGAGTGATAAAAAACTCACACTAGCAGGGTTATGGCATGTATACCTGATTAACTTTCCATAATTATGGGTATTACTAAACATATTTTGCAGACAACACTTATTCATTTTATGATAAATTGTCCAGAACTTTGACAAAGCCAATGCTGCTCTACTATTTGCAAGCTTCAAAGACATTTGATACACACATCCACACAATTGCAAATATACCAACTGTGAGATCAAAGGCTGCGACTGTTGTAGCTAGTTAATGAATTCAACAGTAATTGTATCCCCGACGCGAAGCGGGGATACTATGGATTCATCATCGTCGTCGTCCGCGTCCGCGCCCTCGTCCGCGTCCGCGTCCGCAGAGATTTCTTGTTAGCGACCTACAGTCCACATTTCTTTCCGGATTTCTTTCATATTTGGCAGGTGACTTGATATGGTAGAGGACTCGCCACCCTATCTTTTTGGTAGGCTTTATGTCTAAATTAGGCCTGTGGTAGACAAAAATGTCTAAAATGTGGAATATTGCTTGTTAGCGACCTACAGTCCACATTTCTTTCCAGATTTCTTTCATATTTGGCAGGTGGCTTGGTATGCTAGAGGACTCGCCACCCTATCTTTTTGGTAGGCTTTATGTCTAAATTAGGCCTGTGGTAGACAAAAATGTCTAAAATGCATTAAAAGTCATGAAATCATGCACTAAATCACTTATAACTTGAAAAGTGTTGCATTTAGAGCATTTTGTTAAAATATGTTATTCAGATATTTTTTTCATAGCTACAACATGGTGAGTAACTTGGGTGTCTGTCTCAATCGCTAAGTGAGTAATAGCTACTTTTGGGCTTTTCAGTAACTTCCATCATGAGTAAAATCAATTGTAACTTGAAAACTATTGCATTTACAGAATTTTGTATAAATATGTTATTCAGCTACTTTTATGTCAGCTATAACATAGTAAAATTTCAGACATGTAGCTCATGGCATAGCTGAGTAATAGCTACTTTTAGGTTATCACTGTTGAGTAAATTACTTATAACTTCAAAAGTATTACATTTAGAGTATTTTGTTTCAATATGTTATTCACCTATTTCGGAGTCAGCTATAACATAGTGAAGTTCCAGACCTGTGGCTCATTGCATAGCTGAGTAATAGCTACTTTGAAGTTCACACTGTTGAGTAAATCAGTTGTAATTGGAAAAGTATTGCATTTACAGAAATTTGTGTAAATATGTTATTCAGCTACTTTTGGGTCAGCTATAACATAGTGAAATTACAGACCTGTAGCTCATGGCATAGCTGAGCAATAGCTATTTTCAGGTTGTCACTATTGAGTAAATCAGTTGTAACTTGAAAACTATTGCATTTACAGTATTTTGCTTAAATATGTTGTTCACCTAATTTTGGGTCAGCTATAACATAGAAAAAATTCAGACATGTAGCTCATTGCATAGCTGAGTAATAGCTACTTTGACGTTATCACTGTTGAGTAAATCAGTTATAACGTGAAAACTATTACATTTACAGTATTTTGTTTAAATATGTTATTCACATAATTTTTGGTCAGCTATATCAGAGTGAAATTGCAGACCTCTGTGTCATGGCATAGCTTACCAATATCTACTTTCAGGTTCTCACTGTTGAGTAAATCATTGTATCCACTGGATAGCCGTAGTGTGTAGAGAGATTTCACCATTACCGCTCTAACAAAAAAAAATATTATAGCTAGCCTTCTCAAGTTTGCAAAGTATATTACAGGGTGCACCACAGTACTCTATTGGTAGGCTTTATGTCTAAATTAGGCCTGTGGCTAAATTACTTACCTACTAAAAATGAGTAATTCTGCATTTTCTCTAAAAGTATTGCAGATAGCAAATTTTTCTTAAATAACTCATTCACCTACTTTTGGGAGAGCTTTCACATGCTGAAGTTCCAGACCTGTAGGTAATTACTCACCTACTGAAAATGAGTAAATGCGAATTATCTCTAAAAGTATTGCAGATAGCCAATTTTTGTCAAATAACTCCTTCACCTACTTTTGGGAGAGCTTTCACATGCTGAAGTTTCAGACCCGTAGGTAATTACTCACCTACTCAAAATGAGTAAATGCAAATTATCTCTAAAAGTATTGCAGATAGCGAATTTTTGTCAAATAACTCCTTCACCTACTTTTGGGAGAGCTTTCACTTGGTGAAGTTTCAGACCTGTAGGTAATTACTCACCTACTGAAAATGAGTAAATGCAAATTATCTCTAAAAGTATTGCAGATAGCCAATTTTTGTCAAATAACTCCTTCACCTACTTTTGGGAGAGCTTTCACTTGGTGAAGTTTCAGACCTGTAGGTAATTACTCACCTACTGAAAATGAGTTAATGCAAATTATCTCTAAAAGTATTCCAGATAGCCAATTTTTGTCAAATAACTCCTTCACCTACTTTTGGGAGACCTTTCACTTGGTGAAGTTTCAGACCTGTAGCTAATTATTCACCTACCCAAAATGAGTAAATGCTAATTATCTATAAAAGTATTGCAGATATCCAATTTTTTATCAAATAACTCATTCATCTACTTTTGGGAGAGCTTTCACATGGTGAAGTTCCAGACCCGTAGGTAATTACTCGCCTACTGAAAATGAGTAAATTCGAATTATCTCTAAAAGTATTGTAGATAGCCAATTTTTCTCAAATAACTCATTCGCCTACTTTTGAGAGAGCTTTCACTTGGTGAAGTTTCAGACCCGTAGCTAATTATTCATCTACTCAAAATGAGTAAATGCGAATTATCTCTACAAGTATTGCAGATAGCCAGTATTTCACAAATAACTCATTAATATGAAAACAACTTAGAGGAAGTCATGGGCTGCAAATCTTTTCATGTGGTCAGATTTCACCTTGGGCCCCTCCTGCTTATTATTGGTCCTAGAGGTTTGCAATGTGAAAACGACTTATAGGAAATCATGGACTGCGAATCTTTTGATGTGGTCAGACTTCACCTTGGGCCCCTGCTACAGGGTCAAATAAGGGTAGCCAAACTTAAAAGTGCTTTCAGCTTGCTTATTAACGAAAAATGCTTTTTATCTTCTAAACTATGTTAGTTGGCCTTTGTCGGTGGATACATCCAGCATCTGGCCACAGATGCGTCCTATTTCTAGTTCCAGACTGAATTCAGACATGTCCCTCTGTTGGATAGTGTCTTTGATCAGAGTTTTAAACTGTCAATAAAATATTTCAGTACTATAGAACAAATCTCAAGGGAAATATTTCTAATTAAGCAGGCATCACAGTCCTAAATAACTGAAGTATAATAGAATAGTTCTTTAAAATGTCTGGAAAGTCACTAAGTCCTTGTATATAACACAAATGTACACTTAATACATAATGAATAAGGTTTAATGGTACACCTGAATAATTTCATAAAAAATACTATTACAACTAAGTTAAATTTCAAGGCATTGGATGAGTACTTCTACTTAACTGTTATTTCTAAATGGCAGGGTAAATGTCATTGGGACATCTTTTAGACATGTTGATTTGTAACTTTTTAATTTAAGACAATAGTGAATACTAGTATTGATTTTAACTTTGTAATTTAAGACAATATACTAATATTGATTTGTAACTTTGTAATTTAAGACAATACTAGTATTGATTTGTAACTTTGTAATTTAAGACAGTACTAGTATTGGTTTATAGCTTTGTAATTTAAGACAATACTAATATGTTTACAATAGGTCACCTTCCATTGGCCCCCATGGACTTGATATTTAATTCCTTTTAAAGGGGAATACTATTTAAGGCTAGGATTTAACTACAATTTAAAGGAAAATTAGCATGCAACTACAAGTATCACTTACCAACAATCCTTTTCTTACTGGACTTGAAAATGTTGAAAGGGCTTACTGGACTTGAAAATGTTGAAAGGGCTTTTTTATTATCATTTTTATTAAATAATGAAGTGTAATAAATATTTTTTCAGGTAAAAGAAGTCTCTCTACTGTATAGATTGTTTATGCTATAAACCCTGTTCTTAAACAAGGATGATGTGAAGAGACATAATGACCAGGTCTTTGAAATTTTGGAAAATTTGCAATAAAATAGTTGAATCAGTAAATGTAAGGGGAAGTTCATTTCTCTGTGTAATTATTCCTTAATTTTTGGAATAAGCCTTTATGCTTCAGCTATATCAGGTTTCCAAATCACTGTCAGAAATTGAAAGACAGTGAAGTATTGGGAATAATAAGAAGGAAATGATTTCTCAAGGAAAATGCTAAAGACAGACTTTCTGACAGGCACACAGAATACAAACAGTTTTCACAGTCTATTAAAATATTTATTTAAAAGTCTTTTCTGTCAAACTGGCTACATTTCTGGGTGAAAGTGTGTAAACAAGTTAAGTTTTGAACTAGTGAGACATACATGTGTACATCGATATTTTTTTGTAAAAAAATATTTGAGCTTAGTGATTATATACAATGATGCTCAAAAATTGGTTTAAACAAGGACAGGTCACCATGTATATATAGAGATAATTCTGCATAGACCTGTAATAAATATGGATGAAATCAAATTAACATTCATGAATACTGATGAGAAGTGTCAATACTGATCCAATGAAAGGGTCATGTTTCAAAGCTTTTATGTTTATTACAAATGCGATGACATAAGACCACCATTTATCTGCCATCAACCTCATAAAATAATTCTTAATTTATTCAAAAGGTTAATGGGACACTCAACTAAATCACAGAAACTGGATTTCTGATGATCATTTATCTGTTTGGGCCCTTAGAGTGTACCCAGTAGTTGTCAGGTTGAACAAACGATTGCTTGTCTCTGACCTCTGTGGTCATGGGTACGAATCCAACTCATATTATTACAAGCAGAAAATACTGATGACCTGTCCAAGTATGACCCTCAATATAATGAACAGATATAATATCCAGACCTCAATGTATATCCTGTAAAATTAAAGAATACATAACTTATAATGAACTGTATTTTTGTGCTTAGCTTGGATTTTAAAGAAATTTCCTAGATTTGGTGTCATTGTATTTCATGTACTTTTTCACTTTAAACCTCCTGTGTGTATGTGTCAATTTATAGTAAATACATATATTGAAGCAAAGCAGATATGTAGCTTATTGAAAGACATAAAATAAGACAGAAAGAGTGCAAGCATCCACTACATGATGACAAGGGAAAATGGAGATTGAAGTATTAATGTGGTACAAAGAACATCTGAAAGGAATGTTTTGTTTTTCCAAAGATGTCTACCAATTCTAAAAAAAAGGTTTTTCTTTAAATGAAGTCTGTAATACACTGTCCAACAAACAAACATACAAACAAACTAATTGGGTGTAAACACAATCTCCACTAAACAGCAACTTGATACTGATTCCTATTACAGAATATGAGACATAAATTTTGCTTCCATTTCTTACTGAATTCAAATGGAAAATTGTTTTGCATCTTCAGATCTAACTGTCTGGTTCTTTTGGGGGTTACTCAAAGGCCAAATTTCACATGCTGTTGTGAATTTCACACATTACTTTGTGTGGCTGTAGCCTTGCTTAATGCGCAGCAATTCTGGTGATGTGTCTCTGCTATTGTCTTGTGGCATGAGCATCATCAATTTCTTGTCAGACAATGCAACATGAAACACTGACAGAGATTCAGATGGTTTCATATGGCAACATATTCAGGATATTAGAGTAAGAAACTTAACTTTGCCACATATTTAAAATTTGCCTCATGTGGAACAGTGGAAGTACTAATAAAATAAATGAACTATGGTGAGATTTATTGAATGTATAGTAAATTAAAGTTTCTTTGATCTGAAAAATACCAAATTTAAGATAAACCATCACTTTTTCACAGAATTAAGTAAGGTTTCAGAGGTGGCGAATTTTAGATTTCTGTTGAATTTTAGATTCCCGACTGTATACTGATTTCATAGTGTTCATGAAATATGGATCTGTCTGTTCCTCTGATTGCTAGACCACACACTTTTTTACCAAAATTTCAACACTTTTCCAGCCATTTCCTTCCAACCTTGATTCTGGATATTTCTAATCTTGATTACATGGATATTATGTGATCCCACATAAATCAGCTGCCACTATGGCCTAGTGGGTAACACTTTTGTCTAGGAACCCAGAGGAAGTGGGTTCAAACCCAGGTACAGGCATATACATAGGTGCTCGGATGACCACTTAAAATGGCGGTCCTCTGTCATTGGATCCTGTCCCCAGTGACAGGCTAAAGAACCTCAAGGACGTTAATAAATGGTCATCCTTGAGCCTCTATCTTTCAATTAGGGGAATGTGAGTTACTTGTGAGTTGGGACTGTACTTGTGCAGTCGGATGGGTTTAATAGCGCTCTGAGTCCTGTAGTACATGGAAATATTGCACTGAGTATAAAATTAAATACACAAATATGTCACAGTGGAAACTCTGATTCAGGGGAATCGGCAATTCCCCTAGTGGAGATCCCGATCGGAGTTTCCACTAGTGGACACTCTGATTCATTAGTGGAATTGCCGATTCCCCTGTCCCAAAGAAAATCCTTTTTATACTTTTTGCAATATTATAAATTCTCTTGTTGCAGTGCAAAAACATGTATCAGGTAAAGCACGAAAGTGTACAAGATAAATGAAAACTTTACACTACAATATACATTAAATTGATTCTCTAATCAGGATACAGATATTCATTAGAGTAGGTAAAGCTTTCAAGGGAACAATCATTTAAATCAGTAACAGATCATCAGTTGATTGCATTTCACGGAACCTCAATCTCATTTCACCTGATCCCAACTTCAAGGGGAACAGGTATTTCTAAGTCATTCCTTGAAGATCAACAGTTCACTACATTTCACTGACCATCACCTCATTCCATTTTATCTCAACCTAAATGGGAACAGTCATTTATTAGTCAAGCCCAGTAGATCAAACGTTTATTGTATTTCTTTTACCCTCCCTCTTACAGAAACGTAAATCAAAACAAATTCAGAATTTAGGGAAACACTTCATTCATATTTTAAGATTTATATGTTACTCATGTTACAACAATTACAGATCTATATAGTGAAGTGCACAGTTACTTTGTCCCAGTATAAGCTTAGCTTTCTAGGATAGTAAAATAGTAAAGTTATATGAAACAGTATCATAATATTGCACATTCTATTGTTTATTTCATAAAAGTTGAAATTTTAAAAACTATAAACAATGACATAAACTTCTACTTTGTCCCAGTGTAAGCTTTCTAGAATAGTGAAGTTATTTAACAAAATTTGACAGCAGAAGATATTCTTCACATTATAGTATTCAATGACATATGGTATTAATGTCACAAAGCCTAAGGCCAGGGGAATCAGCAATTCCACTAGTGGAGACTCCAATCGGAGTTTCCCCTAGTGGAAATAGCGATTACAGCCCTTAAATAATGGATTGAAGTCTCCACTAGTGGAAACTCCAATCGGGATCTCCACTAGGGGAATCGCCGATTCCCCTGAATCGGTGTCTCCGCTGTGACAAATACATAAAGTACACAAATAAGTCATAGAGCTCTGGATCTGGCTCTAAAATTTTACAAGTTCTGTCAGTTTATGTAATATACTCTTACATCTGCTGATGAGGTCTGTGTGGCCTAATGGTTAACAAGTCTGGCATCTAATCACAGGCTGTCACCTTTGTGGGTCCCACTCCCACAAGTGGCAATGCTGGGAGTCTGTCCCAATATGATTCCTACTGTTGAATGGGACTTGACATACCAGTTTTAAACCTTTTCAAGAATATTTCATCTACTGGCTGTTACCACTGCTGAGACACTGGCAAGCTCATACCTTCTGGCATATATAAAAGTGCTTCAGAAGTAGCAAACCTGTGTGACAAGGCTTTTTGGTACAAATATCAGCCTCATGCAGGACTAATATAGCTATACTATGGAATGTAACACTTTTGAAAACTTTATAGAAAGAATAATATTTTACCATGGAGTGTACTTTGGTGTTAAAAGTATTCACACAAAAGTTGAATATATTTATATAGTAAATCATAAACAGTATATTTTACTTTTTTCTTACAGCTTCACAGTTACCTTTTAGTTTCTGAAAAAACACAGATGTGGTCTAGACATATAATATAACCTCAAACTTCAAAATAAGTCAGTTGTAAGGCCGATAAACCTTGAAAATAAAGTCCCCAAATACTTGTATATATCTATGTCTATGTACAGAATCCACATGTTTGCATAACCTCAGGTTTACATGTTCACTGAGAATCATAGAGAATTTGCAGCTGTAAAAAGTAGGAAAGGATATTTTCACATAAAGACCTGTCTGTATGATTGGGTTAAGTTGCAGTTAGTCACTCCCAATGAAGGTAATGTAAGTTAAATGTTATAATGAAATACATGTGGATAATGTGGTTGTAAATCTTTACTAAGGGTGACAGGAATGTTGAAAGCCAGTGGAAGGTGAATGTACTGTGTAATAAAACTTGGCCCTTTATGGAAATTTTAAATGCAAGTTTGCAAGTTCTGGTAATTGAGGTCTTTTTCAAATTATTTTGAGTTTAGTGTAAACTTTATGTTAATGCTACATACTGCACAGATAATTCATAAAATTATTGAGAAGCTATTGATAAGATAGTGCTATAATCAAGTGAAAGGATAAATTTGACATGTTATACAATTGAAGGTAAGGTATATAATTGCATTAGTAAATTTCAGAGGTCTAAAATTAGTAAAACATATTGGTAAGTGACATTAACTGTTACATGTACTTTTGCACACATGACACGGCACGTTATATTTTACGTAATATTATTTTAATGGCTGTGGACGCAATATTATTGCATTCGTGATCAAATTTAACTAGTGATCACTAGCATCATGGGTTTGAATCGGGTTTTTGGCAAAGTTTTGAGAAATTTGAGAAACCATGCTTCTTAATCGTGATGGAAGATGGATTGTTGTGGTCCTTCAAACAGAGTATGTTGTCCTGATCATACAAAATTGGGAAGAAACTGATGTTACCTTTGGTATTATATAACTGTTATCTATTTCATGTGATATATGAAAAGATTTTAATCATATTTGGCACATTTTGTCTATGTTCTTTTCAGTACCTACAGGCTCATTGGGTATAAGATTTGCCTAAAATTTTTTTTTTATATTTCCTAGTTATCATGATATAGTAGTCACCAGACCTTGATTTCAAGTGTCTCATGATGCACAATATCACAGTATTACGATTGTTGATTACCAGATTCAGTCCCATTTACCTGTATGAATGTTTTGTCAGATATCTGCATTATCTGATGAATATAACCATACATTCGCATCCCACTTGTAAAGTTGTGGGTTCAAGTCTTAGACCTGATTGATCTTAGTATAAAAGCTCTCTGTTGCTTGGTAACAGCTGCCATCAAAACTGCTGGTCATCATATGGTGAATGGGGGTATGATGAAATAGGATGTGTTGAAATGTGGTAGTTGTTTACCGATGGTTGGCAGTTTACAGTACAGAACCTTGACTAACTGTATGAGCTGGTTACCTCTGCCCACAAAACCACCCTGCACAGATTCTCACCGAATTTTCAGGATATGTTTACCCTAAGAGGATCTAGAGCTGATTAGGATTTGTGTGTGTGTGTGTGTGTGTGTGTGGGGGGGGGGGGGGGGTATCCACAGATTTTCACTAAATTTTCAGGGTATGTTAAACCCCAAGAGGATCTAGAGCTGATTAGGTTTTGAGGGGTATCCAGCCACCACTATTGCCATGGTAACACTTTTAAGATTTTCAGGGTGTGCCCTGTCACTTTGTGTGTGTGCCATAGCCTAAACCCATGCATGGATTTTCACCAAATATTCAGGATAAGTTTACCCCAAGAGGATATACGGCTGATTAGGATTTGGGAGGTATCCAGTGGCAACTGTTGCCATGGCAACACTTTAAAAATTTTTGGGTCTTAATGTTTGTTCTAAATCTTTAATGTTTAAACATTAAACATTGCAGCAAGCTTCATCAGATTTGCACAAAATGCAAATGGATAGGAAAGCTTGCCTGAGAGTAATTGTGTCCTTGTTTTGGAAACAAAATGGCAAACATATCACATCTTTAATGCCAAATAGGAGGGTGATCATATAAAAAAGGCCTTATATCTCCCTTATAATTGTTTCTTTGGCTTCAAAATATGAAAACTGCTTGTAAGAAATCATGGCCTGTGAATCTTTTGTAGAACATCTTGTGGGTTCTCTATACTTCTTACAACAGAAGTTATTCCTAAGATTTTCCCAAATCTCAATGTTGTTGGCCATTTAACTGTACCTACGGGCTGGGGTTCTTGCCTGCCAAGGCTGGCTTTTTTTGTTGTTTACATTCCAAGGGTTGTGTAGAGATAAATCACTCCATGGTAAACCCAAATCAAAGGGACAATGGAAGTTGAGGCCCTGCTCAGAAAACTGATGGAAGATCTCCCCCCTCGACCCATGTTTTAACAGCCTTTTGACTGAATACGCCTCTCTCTTCACTTGATCCAAATCAAATTCATGGACTGACATTAAATCAAATCAAAATATCTTCAATTAGTAAAATCCATTAAACTGTGGTTTTTGTACATATATGGTTATCTGGCAGTTTCCTCGTCAGAGTCCGCTCTGTGATGCATTTATTCAGTAATGCAGAATAAGTACACCTGTGATAAGATATGTCTTATCTAGGACAGTATACAGATAGTGCATAGTAGAAACACTTATACCAGAATAGCTCCTCTGACAGATTATACAAATCTCTAGTTCAGTTGTAACTTTGCCAGAACAAAATTTCTTTCAAACTATATTTATGCTAGTGTACTGAGCACCAGATATAATGTACATGTTTTTGTGTATGAGAGTTTTTTATGCTCTTTAAAGCCTTAGAAGTAAGCTGAACCTACATATGCTGGTTTACATTCAGTTTTGGCAGTAAGGTATGATGTGAATTTATCTCCACTATATAGATAAATTATATATATATATATGTGTGTGTTTCATTTATATCTTGTGTGTGTATACTGTGTTTAAATATTTGTCTATCTGATTTTGCAAAGACTTTTGCTCTTTCCACTACAGTGTTTGAATTTCTTACTGGGTGAATTTGACATGCAGTGAATTATTGAATGTGTATATGAACATAATGATAAATGGGTGGAATGGCTATTTATCTGCCAAATATAGGCAGAGCTGTAATCTTATAATATACCAATGATATAGTTCTCAGTGCCAAAATTCTGTCAAGGAGATAATAGGATAAATACAGTCTCTGAGGTCAGTGTAGTAAATTTATATAGAATGACAAACATTTATCTAGATGTATGGACAAATGTACTAGATGTTTCTGTGAATGTATAATTCAGGTACAGTGTTTTTCATTGCAACATACAATTTTGACATTAGTTATTTCAGTCTCTTTAATTTATAATCAGCTGGTCTATTCTTATAATTGAGCCACATATATGTAACATAACATCATTGAAAGTGAGTAGCCTCACTAAAGGCTCAAGTATACAGTGTGCATAATGTACTCGTACATATTCATGTACTGGACCTTACAAAAGCATACAGCTGAGCTTATATCTCTATATATGTGTGGGTGCTTTATGAACACTAAAGATCTGTGTACATGTCTGATAACATGTGATACAAATTTGAGTCTTAAGAAAGTGGGGAAAGGAGGATTAATGATTGTGAGAATTTACCTTTGCAGTCAATCTCCCACCTATTTGTAGTCGAGGGTTAGCCTTGCTTAAGGCTCAAGTACCCTTGTAATTAAGAGAAAATATGCAGAAAACATGGTCAGTTTGCATAATGTACTCTTACAATTAACATGTACTGGATTTTACACATGAATATTGCACAGACTGTCTGCTCAGTTTATATCTCAAAACATGCAGGAGTGCTTTATGAATACCAAAGTTGGGGTTTTACGTCCCGTTCAACAGCCAGGGTCATATTGGGACAGGTCCTCAGAATTGCCACTTGTGGGACTCGAACCCACAGAGGTGACAGCCTATGATTAGATGCCAAACTTGCTAACCACTAGGCCACTGAGGACCTCTTTATGAATACCAAATATCTGTGTACAAGTATGAAAACATATGGTACAAATTTTAACCTTAAGCAAGGCTAGTCAAGGGTGTGGATCTTGGTCCAGACTTCAGTGGTTTTCAGTACAGAGCATTGACCAAGTAGTCTGCACTGCTTTCTTCCACTGTTTTGCCTAGCAATCAGGATATGACCTATTTACTAAATTGAAAGTGCCATTCAATCTTAACAAATTAATGTATATATTTATATTTTAATTAAGTTAAACTTAAATTGATTATGACCTTTTTTTCAAAATATAACCCTGGAATTGATAATGTACATACATGTAATTGCCAAGCATTCCTGTGAAGCCGACCTATGCACTAAAATTTTTATTATCCAACCATGCAGGGGGAGTAAGATTATTGCTAGATAACAGAAGGCTCATAGAGATGGAAAAAAATGTCTTTGTTTTTGGGAGAGTGAAAATAGTAAATAAAATTGAATATTCAGATAATGGGGACAAGAATACGGTTTTTGTTTGTCTGCTAAGTAATGTTTGAGAAAAAAGAGAAATCTTTCCAAAATTGCAATTAAGGTGCTCTGTGAAATCTTGTGGTGACATTTTAATTGTGAAGTTGGAAGAAAGATCATTGTTGCTGTTTAAATTTGTGCAGTTAATAGACTGAGAATCTGAACAGCTTAAATACTCGATTTATGGGATCATTATGGGATCATCATCATCACTAACTTGCTGTTAACCAATGTACAGTAGACTCTGCACAAGTAGAACTGGTGTAGGTCAAATTTAGGTATAAGAAGAAATGGTACACATACTACACTACACTTACTTATCCAGACCCTGATAATCTGAAAATCTGGCTGAACCAAACTTTTCTCATGCCCTATATTTGTATCAACCTTGCTTTCAATTTCGTAGTTTATGTCCTCTGATGGGTGATAATTGGTGATTTTATAATAATTTTTATAATTCCTTGGCATGGTATTATTGCCCATTGATTAAACAACACCAACAAACATGATGATTTTCTGAATTTAAGTTATGTTTTATGAATATAATATATGGTATTACATTGCTGTAATAGAGCTGCCCTCCAGCATTAAAATAGCCAGCCCCATAAGCTGTTGGAGATGCTTCACTGGTCCAGTAATTAACCAGTTTTATGTTCAATCACTTGGATCTCATCCATGAGGTTTTGGGTTTGAATCTAGGCCATGCCACTATGGCCTAGTGGGTAACACTTTTGTCTAGGAACCCAGAGGACGTGGGTTCAAACCCAGGTACAGGCAGATACATAGTGGCTCAGATGACCACTTAAAATGGCGGTCCTCTGTCATTGGGTCCTATCCCCAGTGGCAGGCTAAAGAACCTCAAAGATGTTGATAAATGGTCATCCTTGAGCCTCTATCTTCCAGTTAGGGGAATGTCGGTTACTTGAGAGCTTGGGCTGTACCTATGCAGTCAGATGGGTTTAATAGCGCTTTGAGTCCTGTAGTATATGGAGATATTGCGCTGAGTATAAATACAGAATACAGTACAATACAATGCAACACATAGGATAAAATGACAGGGCAATAAAAGCCCTTATACTTGGACTCTCAAGTATCACAAAGCATCACAAAGTCCAAATAAATTCATGATTGTTTGACACAAATGTAGTTTCTTTAAAAAACTTTCAAAAGTATGATATTTGAAGGTACAGTGGAAATAATATAACAGGTGTGACACAAGTCCTCAATGTATAAAAGCTGGCAATGGGACAACTTTGGATAATATTCTGGCATAATTTGCTGTCAAACTGTTCAGTGATTATATGTCAAAGTGGCTTGCTTATAATTTTATCCCCAATTGTGTAGTTATATTTTAAACTATTTTAACGTGAAAGAAGAAGCAGGTGTAAAGTTATGGGTAAACATTCAACATGCAAGATGAGGAGAAAAAAAAAAAAACTTTGAAGAAGTTGATATGCATTTGTTTTGTACCTTTGAGGCTTCTTTCTTCACTGTCTGGGAAATTATAGTACAATACAACCTGCACTGGAGAATATCTTCAACATTCTCAAAAAGTGTCATAATAAAGGAGAAACAAAGTACAACTTGGAACACTGACTCCCTAAAAATATATCAATATGTAATGAACGGACAAATACCATATGTAGTTTTCTTTTTTTAAATTACTGTGTTTATCACTTGAAATTTTGCTGTTTAGTAAAAGACCATTTCTGCAGGTTACAAAGCATTATTATTTCATAGGACTGAAAAATTTAATTATTTTTCTTATAATTTATTAAAAGGCTCACAGATGTAAAACTCTATGGTTCTTTCTCTTTGCAATTTTGTTCATGTTATTCAGTACAAAGAATAAGAATTACACAATGTGCCCTGTAATTGCGCCCATGTCAAATTATGACAATTCACAATAGCAGATATAACTGGGGTAAACTATTGGTAAATTGCAAGAATGTCTGCTTTTAATATATGAAAGAATTTTAATTATATGTCGCAGAACAAACAGGGTTAAAACAGTTTAGTATTTGAATGTGTTGTTCCTGTTTATTATTTATGAATGGGACATTAAAATTCAGATGACATACATTTGAGTATGCAAATTTTAACTTTGAAATTGACAATTTTGATTCCAGGCTATAATTATGCACTAGTTTTTACTTATCTTTTTACTTTTATGTTTCAATGGTTCTTTTATACTTAGTCTGAGGTAGTTACATTTCCTAAAGATCAAACAATCAATATTTGTGTCTCAAATTTCTTTTCAAATTTCTTATGTATTTCCACAGTGATGATTGTATCGCTTTCACTGATTTTATTGGAAGTATTTCCTTTTATACTGACATTGGGTGATGTAGATTTGTACTAACCAGACTAAACTGCCACAGCGGTTATCTCCTGTCTTAGGATCAGTAATAATAAGATAACCACACTTGACACTGAAGAAGGGGTCAAAGGCCAAAGTCAGCAATTGGAAAAGAGTCTCAGGCCATGACTTCCTATAAATTATTTTCTCATTTGAAACCCCTAGTAGCACTAGTTAAGGGAGATATAGGGCCTTTTTAATAGGATGATCCCATTTGACATTAAACATGTGATATGACGGCCATTTTGTTTTCGAAACAAGGCCAAATTGCTATCAGGCTAACTTTCCTTTCAATATATCTTTTGTGCAAATTTGATAAACCTAGCTGCAATATTTCAAGTTTTAGAGCATCTTAATGATTTTGAAATAATTGGCTATAACGGCTATTTTGTTTTACAAAATAAGACCAAAATTTTTTCATGCAAAACATTTGCAGGCCAAGACTTTTCATGGTCTGTCTTTACATTCTGAAGCCATAACACCAATAATAAGGGAGAAGTAAGGACATTTTAGTGTGACGACCCCATGTAACCTTGAAGCGGTCAAAGGTTGAATTCAACACCTGGAAAAGATTCTCAGGCCATGACTTCCCACAAGTTGTTTTCACATTCCGAACCTCTAGGAGCAACATTAGGGGAAATATAATAGGAAAACTTCCCAAATGACTTATACAGAAAAAATATATTAGAAATGAAGATAACCATATTATACGAGTGCATAGCACCAGTATTATATTGTTAATCTTGCATGAGTGATATATATTTTTCATATTCCGATATAATTACCAATCCCAGTTTCCTTCCACATGTAGTTAGAATGCCAGCTCAGCTGACAGTGTGTGGGGGTCAGTGAGAAGTGTCACAGAGAGGAGGATGCATATGTGAGCTATGCTGTGTTTGTGTGTTTAAAGTGTTTGGTATTGTTCATACTGAGAATGGTGTGAATACTGCGTTGGTTGTGATGTGTGGGAAGCTATTGTTTAAAAATGAATCCATTATAAGCTAGAAAGGCATCCAGAGAGTGAAAGATCTCCTTCAAGGCCTATTACCATCAATATGGCTTTTGAGTGAAGTAATAAAAAAATTGCTTCCGCATTCTCTTATTTTAATTAAGCACTATCTACAAACAGTTGTATAAGGATTGTTATCTGTTTAATAAAAATTGCAAAAAGCCTGTGTAAATATGTCTTCAAAGGGATCACAGGACAAAAACACATGGTAAATATAGATTTAATTATCCACATGAAATACATAGGTATATGTTTGTCCACAGAATATTTCATGTCAATCAGATTGAGTTTGCAGCCATGTTTAGATGAACAAACAGGGTTAAACGTCACAAAGAGGCCTTTTCATTTGTAAGATGATACCATATTCTGTCAAAGCATCTGAATCTTGATCAAATGGGATTGGCGGGTAAAAGAACAGCAATGTAAAATAAAAACTATGAGGTTTTTGTCATGTACCAATAATGAATACACCCAACAGATTTCAATATACTTATTTGTGAAGTAATCCAGTGATGAAGTAATCCAGTGATACATTCTTGTTAGTCCAGGCCTTAAAACCTTCACAAATATTTCTACTTCAATTACCTCCTCAATGCAAATATCTATGGGTTCAAATTGTGTGTTGTATGTTTTTAATTTACAAAAAAAAGAAAAGAAGGCAGGTGATTGCTGAAAAGAGTACAAAATGATCAATGATCTGTGATCCAATTAGGTAATACCTATAAGGGTGCATTATGACAGTATTTGGACAGTAATTCAGATGAAGATCAAGTATATAAATGGTTCTGTGACCTTTTAGCCAACATGTCTTTGTGTCATGGAGGGCTTGAGTTCAAATCTTGACCTTTGAAAACTATTAATACCAGTCCATATGTGTACAAAAATACTGCACTACACACCACCCCTGAGATCCTGGGTTTGACTCTTTATCCAATCTGAATTGGGAAAGTTGGATTTTACTTACCGGTACCTGTGTGTTTTCAGTGCAGAATCTTGACCAACTAGTATGCACTTCTTTCCTTCATCCTATTAACTACCTGTAACCTAGACAAACTATTGAAAACAAAGTTAAACCTGCTTTAAATAAAAGCAAGAGCAATTGGAGAGCGCAGACCTCCCCAAGGCACATAATAATAAGTAAAGCCCATTGTACACTAGTGCGTTGCGGCTAAATAAAATAGAAATAAAGGAAGAAGTTCACTGCTTATACACATGCGGCATGGCAGCTAGCGGTGCGGTGCGGATTTTTTTCATTTAGAAAATTTTCTAATTTTCCGAAAAACTGCGCGTTTTTTTTCACTGTTTTCCCCCAAGTTTTCATAGATATTTGGATTAAATATGGTAGTATAACACAGAACTCTACACAAATATATTAATTGGAAAACAAATGCACACAGGCTTATTGTGAAGGGATTAACTAATGGGAGATAGATGACAAAATATGGTGTGTGTTGATACAGACACATAAAAGGGTTTCATTTAATGAAGATTGCAATTAACAGTAATTCTAGAAGGGACACACTGGCCAGGGGTCTTGTTTGTAGATGGATTAAGTACTTAAATGGAGAAAGAAATGTCAAGTAAGGTGTGTGGCAATATATGTAGCCAAAACACAGCCAGAAGTTAAATGAAAGGGGGTGTAATCACCAGTATTATAAAAGGACACTGGTCAAGGGCAAGACTTTTCATTGTGGAGAGATTAAATTGCATGTAACAGTATGATAGGTGTGGAAATGTACTGTGGGGTATTAGATGTTTAATTATATGTGATTATTTGAACTTTTCTACCCACTTTCGCTGTAGTTTTAAAATTTTTTTTTTTCAATTTTCTGAAAACCGCTGGGAAAAATTGCCTGCTCAGCATGTAGTAAAAATCGTACCGCACCGCATAAATGTGCAACAACGTTAAATGGGAAAATCCAGATTATATTTCTTTGGTATCCAGACAGTGATGCAGATGACTCTCAAAATGGAAGGGGATCTGTGCTGGACCAAAAACCATATTCTGATATTTTTATGAAGTTCAAACAAGTATTATTTGTGTAATCCACTAAGTGGGAAAATATTGATTTTTTTTTACCAAGAGGATGAGCCAGATAACTCTTAAAATTTAATGGGATCTAGGTTGGACCAAGACCCATTTTCTGATTTTTGTCATGAAGTTCTAATCAGTAGTATTTGCATAATCTTGTTAACAAACAGACAAATGGACAACGCTCTTGAGAATGATATACCCATGATGGAGTAACAATACACTATACAGGTTTGAATCTTGGAATAATAATCTCAAATGATTGGCAAAAAAATGCTTGTATGGGACTCTTTGCTTTGGTATAGAATACATCGAAATAAATGATTGAAATAAATGTCAGAAAGGGGAAAATGCTATTTGTGAAGCACAGGTATGATTGTATAAAATGTCACAGTATATACTGATGCAAATAAATCAACTTTAAAAAGTGAATGAGATTTGTAAGAAATCAAAGGAATATTTTCTTGCATTGATTGTGTGTTGTTAAAGCATTAACTGTAAAAATTTTTGTAAAAAAAGTACTGATCAGTTTTTCAAGAATCTTGAAAAAATGGTTTCTAATGAAGCAAAAATGTTCTAGCAGTACATGAAAGTAATACCCCTCCCTCTGAAATATTCTCTCAATCATGATTTTTTTTGTTTGTGTTTTTTTCAATTTCTCTTCTTGAAAAATCTATTAACTGATTAAGTAGCGGGTCCTTCTAAAAATAAACAGTAAATTAGACAACTTTTGTGTAAGAGTGATGGTCTTATCTCTGGCATGCAGTAGCACAAATCCATTACTAACTATCTTCAGTTTTACTCATTGATACATAATAAGCCAAAAATGCCAGTGTGGAATCCTCTCAGACTGCTCCAGATACCTGACAGACTAACTCTTGAATTTAGCTACCATTGGTATAGTAGTCTGTCTTAGTCTCCCAGAAATGAGGTCATCAATGGCCTTGTGGTTAGAAAGTTTCACATCTAATCACATGCTGTATCATCTGTGTGTGGGTCAGACTCCCACAAGTGTCAATGCTGAGGGCCTGTCCCTGAATATGACCCTACAACTTTGACCTTTGAAACATCAGAAACATTCAGCATAAGTATGTACAGGTGACAGGTGTGAAACATATACATTGTAGTTGCCAGAAAAGAACCCCTACGAGTGTCTTTTTTGTAACATCACAAAAGCAACAAAAAATGGATGAAACCAAGTTGTCAATGTATGGCTGGGTTGAGAGCAAAGATCTAATTTTTGGATCCTAATCTCTACAGTGTGAATGCACCTTTAGCCCAAGATTCTCTTCTTGAGATGACATCAACAAGGAAGGCCAAAAATTATGGTTGGTTAAATTCTTTTATCAGTCACCAGTGAACTACTTTTGCATTAGTCTGCTGCATAGTTAGTTTCTATATTTGTAAATATCTATGTAATGCTGTACAACAATTTCAATTATACCAGTTTTTATATATTTTAGAAAAAGCTCATTAAGCTCCCCCACAAGGGAGAAGCCCTTGGAAAAATTTCTGAATATGGTGTCATGACATTTCAACTAATCAGAGAAGTCAAATGACCAAAAACATGTTTTTCAAAGGGGTGTGATTGTCCGGATGATAACTTAAAAAGCGCTTCACCTCTTCACATGAAGTTTAACAAGTAGGTTTGTATAGATATCAGTAAAAATCAGTAACTTTTAGAAGTGATCCAATACAAAATGGCCGACTTATTAACGATTAACTAAACACCATGAATTTTCTTAATGCTAAAACTGAAAAATCTTAAATATCTCAGAAACGGTGCGAGATAGAGCAATTTTGGCACAATTTTTGGCCCTCAGGTTATATGCAGAGTCATGTGCCACTTTCTGCCAAAAATCGTTTTCATGCTATATGTGGCCGCCATCTTGAATTTCTGTGTAAGGCGCAAAAGTGCATTTATCTCGCAAATGGTGCTAGATAGAGCGACTACTGCAAAATTTTTTATCCCCAGGGTATCCTCAGTGAATTGGCGACTTTTAGTAAAAATCGTTTTCCCGCCATTTTCGGTGGCCATCTTGAATTTCTGCGTAAAACACAAAAACAGATTTATCTCAGAAACAGTACGAGAGCGATTTTGGTGAAATTTTTGACCCCCAGGGTACCACCAGATTCAACTCGCGACTCTTCCTAAAAATTGTTTTCCCACCATTTTTGGTGGCCATTTCTGCAAAAAATGCAAAAATGCATTTATCTTGGAAACAGAGCAAGATAGAGTGATTTTGGCGAAATTTTTTACCCCCAGGGTATCTTCAGAGTTTCCAAAAATCGTTTTCCTGCTATTTTTTTTGCAGCAATCATGAATTTCTGCATAAAGCACATTTATCTCATAAACAGAGCAAGTTACTGTGGTTTCGGCGAAATTTTTTTTTATTTGGTGGAATAAAAAATACAAAGACTTGGAGTAAGTCTCTACTCATTAAGACTCTAGTTTAACCTGGTTTCTGTTACTTATTGTAACAAGGTCAAACGAGGATAGACAAACTTAAAAGTGCTTATAACTCACTTAATATTGGTCCTAGAGGTTTGGGATGGTAAACCAACCTATATAAAATCATGGACTGGGAATCTTCTGGTGTGGTCGGATTTGACCTTGGGCCCCTCCTTGAAGGTCAAACGAGGATAGCCAAAGTTAAAAGTGCTTATAACTCACTCATTATTGATTCAAGACGTTTGCGATGGTAAACCAACCTATAGGAAATCATAAGCTGGGAATCTTCTGGTGTGGTCAGATTTGACCTTGGGCCCCTCCTTCAAGGTCAAACGAGGATAGCCAAACTTAAAAGTGCTTATAACTCGCTTATTATTGATCCTAGAGGTTTGGGATGGCAAAGCAACTTATAGGAAATCATGGGCTGGGAATCTTTTGATGTGGTCAGATTTGATCTTGGATCCCTCCTTCAAGGTCATACGAGGATAGCCAAACTTAAAAGTGCTTATACTTTGCTTATTATTGGTCCTAGAGGTTTGGGATGGTAAACCAACCTATAGGAAATCATGGACTGGGAATCTTCTGGTGTGGTTGGATTTGACCTTGGGCCCCTCCTTGTAGGTCAAACGAGGATAGCCAAACTTAAAAGTGGTTATAACTCGCTTATTATTGGTCCAAGAGGTTTGGGATGGTAAACCAACCTATATAACATCATGGACTGGGAATCTTCTGGTGTGGTCGAATTTGACCTTGGGCCCCTCCTTCAAGGTCAAACGAGGATAGCCAAAGTTAAAAGTGCTTATAACTCACTTATTATTGGTTCAAGACGTTTGGGATGGTAAACCAACCTATGGGAAATCATAAGCTGGGAATCTTCTGGTGTGGTCGGATTTGACCTTGGGCCCCTCCTTCAAGGTCAAATGAGGATAGCCAAACTTAAAAGTGCTTACAACTGGCTTATTATTGGTCCTAGAGGTTTGGGATGGTAAACTAACTTGTAGGATATTGTGGGCTGGGAATCTTCTGATGTCAGATTTGACCTTTGGCCCCTCCTTCAAGGTCAAACGATGGTTCACTGGCTTTGGTGAGTTTTCTTTCCGGTGGATACAGATTTGCATCGGTTCTCCCATGCGTAGGTCTAGTTGAATCTTTACACTTCAGCTAAAATGTGGTGTTTTTTAACTATCCCTTTTGAGATTAACCATCACCTTTCTTGAGTAAGTAATGATTGTAAGTGTGCTTGTTTTTGTTTTAAATGAACAAAATCTGTGAGCTTCATGAATCAGAGATAATTGGATGATCGATTTTAGTATTGCCGATAATTAGTTTGGTGTGCTATGCTGTAAGAATGAAATATTATAAGGTTATTGTTGATTTTTCAAACCTAGTGAAATGCCACCAATCACTCTTCAACTGACCATTTATTCGCTGGTGGTTAAAAGTCTGCCTGCCAATGTCCTTACAGCATGAGAAAATTTATGGTAAACTTGAGTCCAGGATATAATCCTTAACAAAATCCCAACAGTAAAAACACTGACCTCCTTTCTAGATATATCCTGTTAATATGGTACTGGAGATAAAGGGTACTGGAGATAAAAGTTTTAAAATTTTCACAAATGGTTGAATCTTATATTCTGCCTAAAAATTGTATTTAGAATTACCGTCATTTTTAGAGAAGTTTTATGATTCAGTGTATGTGCAAAGTGTATTTTGGTTGTGGCTAAAGATTGTTATAATGTCTCTGTGGTCTTATTTATTTATAGCTATGCAGTTTCTGAGTTTAAAACACAACCCCAGCATTGTACATGTGAGTGGAACCATCTTCTATATGTGTTCTATAATTTTTGTAGAGGTTTTGAGTCAAAATTTACATCTGTTTATCAAAGCTATTGCCTGTTTATATAGATAATATTTATTTTCTGTGTTGGTTTGCATGTGTCTCCCTGAACAGAAAAGATGGAGGACTGTGTATTATAATCATGCCACTGATGTCATTGTTATTTTTTACATAAATAGCTAAAACAAGTTTTATTTTCTATAAAATATTGTGAAAATAAAGGTCAAAGTCGGTGTTCTGTGTCCAGAAAGTAAATTTCTTGAGAATATCCTTAATAAACATAAAACATAATCAGTACATTGTCTAGAGATGTAGAAATGCCAATTCAATTGTTAACAGATGTCCAGAAGAAATCTGGATGGATGATGTTGTATATCCTGTGGTAACATTAGCCTTTCTTGGCTTTATGTATAACTATCTGAGTGTTAACCACTGAAGTCTGACAGAGTGTACTTTATTGATGACTAACTAGACTTGCTCACAAGTCTTTACTGTGGGTTTTTTGAGACAATGAATGAGTGCATTTTATAATAGTCTGGATTTTATACTCTCACTGGAAGTAAACTTGTGGAGGGAAATGCTCTCAGAGAATCATAGTGCACTATGGAAAGACCTTGCACAAGGTCTAATGACTGAAGGATGGCCTTATAGCAGAATAATTGACAAGGACTGTTGGGACCAGGTTCATTTTGCCAAATTCTTAATTTACCAACTTAGGACAAGTTTTTTAGGATTTTGTAACTATTGTAAAGACTAATTATATAAAAGTTTAAATACAACAGTCAAAAATTTGTCAACTTTCTTGGAACAATTTCATACATATTACTTCCTTAGACTCAACGCCAACTATCATCAGTTGACTCATGCTGTGCATATGCACTGACTGTCCGGATGTGAGGACATGTATTGACTGGCTAGACGTGAGATAAACCTTCAATAATACAATATATTTACTTTCCTTGTTAGTGGGCCAGCACAAGAGTTTTTAATTGAAGGATTACCAAATAAAAGTCTGTCAAAGTTATAGTCATAGGATTACATATTATGTAGAACCGCTACTAGGAGAACTATATTGTACTCTTTTTGAGTCAGTGGCACTGTGATAGATTATATTATCAGGTCGTCTGGGTCGTTTTTATTGGAAGTTTACTGTAATATCTGATGCTGCATAATTTACTATATTTTATCTGCTAAAGTATAAATACATGTACTATTACAGTCACCTGCGATTTTTGACTTAACTGGGATCAACTGTAGTAAAAAAAATGTAGAGTTTGAAAGGCTAGAGCATGTATGTCTCATTATCACTGACTTACCTTCATCCCTTCCCAAGCTAACATCATCATCAAATGCTAACAGACCAGCAAGGTACCAGAAACTACCCATATGTATATGGGAGAGCTTGGTTCCTTAATCAAATTTGCTTATCTGTAGGGTACATCAGCTTATATCCCATTCTTTGTAAAAGAGACTTGTGTGGTGAATACAATTTGTAAATATATTGAGAAAACTGTACCCTGGGAACAAGTTAAGTATGATAGATGGGGCCTTGGAGCAAATCTTGTGATGTTTACAATTCAGTTTAAGTTTGTGATTATGTTTATTTCACAGTATCTGAGTGTTGCTTAAGTGTTTTAGGTAGAGTTAGTCTTGCTTTGGCTTCTGTATTTCTACATCTCTGGTCATTGAGCTGCAGAGAAGAAAATACAATGGTCAAGATAAAATCCCTTTCACTTATAGTATATGCCTCAGTGACCTTATGGTTATGAATTTTGGAAAATGGGCCTTTACATTTCACTTCCGAGATTGTGGGTTTGAATGCAGCTCATGGTTATATTTAGGAAACAACAATAAATTATTCTGCTGTGGCCCTATCTGCTGAAAAGGAAATCAGATCCCAACTATAACTTTTAGTGTGACTACAGCTGAGCCGGGGGTCAGGCTAGAGATTGGGAAGCATGTTGACTTAAAAGCTGAGAGGTTGCTTTGTAAGATGAGTGTTGCTGTTGGTCATTTGGTGGGGATGTGTGAGGTTCATGGGTGTGTTCAGTCATACACAGGGGGGCTAGTGTAGGTTTACATGCATAATATTCATGTATAATTTCAGATATATATATATTTCACACAGCCCACACAGATAAGATATGGAGATGGAGAAGAAATAGATGTGGAGAAAATGTAATTTTAAAAATCAACTGTAGTTGTGTTAAACTTTCTTTGATCATTTATTAACTGCTGGCTGTAAATTGTATAATCAGCTGATGAATTCTATTTCATGTGGATTATTTTATAGTGACATACCACTGCCTATCTTATCACAAGAAGAGTTTTTATATTTGACTGTTTACATGTGTTTAGATACCTCACAACTTACTTCATGTTTTCTTTAAATATAATAAAATTGGAGCCAAAATAGCAAATGGATTCTGGTGAATTGTACTGAGATGTATATTAACAACTTTTGTGGATAATTTTGCTCAGTATATACCAGTTCTTCCCAAAAGGAAATACTTTTGTTGGTGTTGTGGTTAGCATAGTTTCTTTGTATGTGATTTATAATTATCATAAAGTCAGGTCTTTTCATTGGATAAAACAGTCATGTTGAAAGTTGGATGATCTTGAAGACTGAAAGACTTTTCTTAATTTTATGTATAAACAAAGTTATACGTGTAGTATATCATAGGGTCTGAGACAGAAGAACTGAGCAAGGATAAATTTGCAAACAATTCCAAATAAAGTACTGGTTTGCAACCATGTTGGAACGACAGTATGCGAGTAAGTATTATTAACTGTGTAAATCTTAGGCATGTTTTTAGCCAAAGTACATATTTCAGTCAACCATGGTACTCATTGTAAGGTACAGGACTTCGGTGAAATATTTTTTTGGACTTAAGGCTTGTATGAAGCAGGTTTGAACTCTGCTTAACTGAACACATTGGAGGGTAAAAATGTTGGGAGGATAAATAATGAAATTTAGTCATTTAATTGAAACATATTATTTTCAACTTTTGTTTTCAGAGTGTATCTCAGCTTATAGCATCAAAGGTGCATATGGGCCTCTAGATTTATTATTTCTCCTTCATCCTGTACAACATGCCAAAAAAAGTTTTATTTTTGTAAACTTACAACTGCAGGTAAAAGCATAGTTCAGTTCCAAAATCATGTTAGGTTCCTATCTCCAGTGTTGAAGTGAGGTATATTATGGAAATCTGTAATTATATTTAATTATATAAATAGGTAATTATATTTAAACTGTATGAGTTTGAGAAGTGCAACACGGTATAATATGTTGGCATTGTTTAATCGCTACTGAGCTTTACATGAGGACATTATGAATTCTAGTTTGAGACCAAGAAGTACAAGACAGACACACGGACTGCTGTGACTATAATGTCCTATAATGCATAATGTCTTCATATCAACTTAAGGATTGGCTTACATGGAAACCATACAAATAGAACACTTGTCTCAGTTAAAGTCTCGCCATGAAAATTCTGTAGATTCAAGACTCTCAGATGTTCAAGTGTAACTCTGCACTGACTACTTGCAATTGTCGTCACCATGTTGTCCACATGACTAAAGAGGTCCTTCTTCAGTTTTGAAGATGACAGTGTCACTTTATACAAAGATAGACGAGGCATCAGTGACCCAGTACAAGTGGTCAAGTTTGGCAAACAGTTGCTTGTCTTTCTTCTCTGTGGTTGTTTGTTCCAATCTGTAATCATGGCCTGTCACAGTATGACCCTAACTGTGTCTGAGTATAAAACAACCTCAAGTATTTGAATACGCTGAGAAGACATTATAAGGTTATTGCAAAGTTCATATGAATACGCTGAGAAGACTTTTTAAGGTTATTGGAAAGTTTATAAAAATAAAAGCTTTGGTTTAGATTTGAAAGGTTGAAGTGTGTTTTTAAGTATCAAAGATTCTGCTTAAACAAAACACAATACTTTCACCATCTGTGAGCAGTAACTATACTATGCAAATAACTGAGAATATATTGTCATTGATAAATTTCACCAAATAAAAGGAAGCAAATAGCTTATATCAATGCATATCTAAAAACTTTGGGTATAATATTTACCCTATTCAGTCTTTTGATATTGAACAATATTGAACTGTATTAATTTAAAATATTAATGCACATAAAATACACTGTTTGTACCTGAGATTGTAAGGAAACACAAAATACTTCACAATGTATATATTTTGGCTATTTTGTGATAGGTCATTTGTTAATGTCTTTAATTGCATCTTAAGCATAACTGAAACCACTTGCCAAAAGTAGTGGCACTTGTTCATTTTGTGGTTTACGAACTGTAAGAACTTTGCATGAGAGCATACCAGTGTTGTATGTGAAATAAAACTTTTTCAACCTATTTTCTGATTTTGTGATTCAGTCAGACATAAGTAGCTGTTTAAGATTCAACTTTCACCTGGGACAACAAATGTCACTTGAATATTTCAGACAAAAATGATAAAAGTCTAAGATCTTTATATCAGTATAGTAAGTGTTTGTAAGTAAAATACTGTGAAAATATTGTCACCATGCATAGCAGATGTATGTTATTGTTTGTTTTATTGCACTAAATCTGAAAATTGTACTCTGTTCATTATATTGCATTAAATTTGGTGAAATGTGTCAACATATTTTCTGTGGTATTTTACACAGGCGTAGGTGACCTTACACTCAACATTTTATATTTTTAATGACCTACAAGTTTGCACTACATTTATTTTTCAGGTTTGAGTGACCTCCAACAGTCAACCAGCCATCACAACCACCCCAGCCAACCAGTTGGTCTTCTGTACACCTCTCAAGTCTCTCTGTCTTCCCCAACATCACCAAACAACAACAGCAGCCACGCAAACTACGTCAACCTCCAACCCAGCCAGACTGCACCACCTCTACCCCCCAGGTCATCTAGTAGAGGGAGAGCAGCACTGAGACTCGCAGCAAGTCAGGGTAAGGGTCTCTGCACATTAATGCTTGGAGAGTAAGGAATGGTGTACATCAACATAAGGAGAGTATAATATAACTTTAGTCTTATCACATAACTAATCTACTTGTGAAAATGGAACCAAGCTGTCCTGTCCCAAGAAAACATTAGTCTTTCAAGTGGCCTGATTAGTGATTACTCCTCAAGAGTGATCAGGAGTTGGTGTTACAACTAATCTTAATACATAAAGGTGGTCGGGAACGTATGTTGGAAAAGGCATATCTGATTGGTTAGACCCAGTTACACATGGCCGGATGTACCGCCGGATCATGGCAGGTTACCTAATTTGGAAAATGTTGAAAAATGTTGAGTGATTTATGGATCATATTTTCCGTCCGTAACATCCGTAATGTCCTGCGATCCGTAGCGATCCTTAGCGGCATGCTTAAAATCAGATAAGATCCCTAGACCATTATGGAAAAATAAAACATACTTGATTTTTTCAGGAAGTCCGTACGGACGCGGTGCTCATAGTTCTTCCGTATCTCATCCGTGAGTGTCCTTATTGTCTGTATACCCATCCTGGATGTCCTTATGACATCCCTCTCATCCATGACACTTCCGTGCCAACAAATATCGCTCAAAGCATAGCCGAAGCTAACCGGATCTGCTAAGGATTGACACGAAAAGGGTTTGCGGATTAAAAAAAGACAGTCAAAAGGACATCCGCAAACCTGTCCTTGGTTCACCGTAGCATTTCGTAGGAGATCCGTAGCGGATCTGTGGCAGATCCGTAAATCTTTTACATGATATACCCTCATCCATGTCAGTTTCCATATATGGAACCGTGGGGGATCCGTGAAAGTGTAACTGGACCTTTAATCATGCAACTGATCTTTTTGAATTTGGACAAACCACATGACAGGATAATTCATAGCAGCCCCTCTGTCTGAAATCAATTGCAAAAGTGGAACAGAATTAGAGACATCTGCCTTTCAAGTCACCTAGTAGGAGGGTAGTGCTAAGACCTGTGGCAAATCAAGGTCAACTGTAATTAACAAATTTTACCATGTCAAGGTAATATACAGTACTTGAACTATAATCCGATGTTATGCAAAATTTGTTATGTCTATAGGGGACATGCTCTTGCTAAAGAGGTTCATGTATATGTATTAAGGCTGAAATGGTTGGCATAATTTGGTCAATGTGAAGCCGCTTGCATTGAACATTGACTAACTGATTTATTGTTTCAAAGTATATCTTTGGTGAAAGGAAATATAGACTGGGAAAAACCAAAAACATCACTTGTGCCCATGTCCTGGATATAAACAAACAATTTGAATATGGCTGATTGCAAGGTGCTAGAAAACGGCAAAATTCATGATTGAAATTATTGGTTAATTTGCAAATAAAAGTCATATTTCACATTTCTAACAGAATATATAGATGAAATGCTTTGAATTAATATGTTTTAGGTTGTGACTTGAAATTTTAAGAATCTAATAATTGCATAAAATCACAAATGAGGTGATCTACATAAGAAATCAGTTAACCGGTTCAACCATATTGGTACCAACAAGTGCTTGCGTAACAGATAATTCGGTTAGTAGGTTTAAATGTTTAAGCCTTAATATGTATTGTGTTAGTGAGTTAAAGGGGTTATTTTTCAACTTTCAAAACAATCCTTGTAGTATTTGACTGTAAAATACCTGTCTAGCCTATCATTGTATCCCCGACGCGAAGCGGGGATACTATGGATTCATCATCGTTGTCATCCGCGTCCGCAGAGATTTCTTGTTAGCGACCTACAGTCCACATTTCTTTCCGGGTTTCTTTCATATTTGGCAGGTGGCTTGATATGGTAGAGGACTCGCCACCCTATCTTTTTGGTAGGCTTTATGTCTAAATTAGGCCTGTGGTAGACAAAAATGTCTAAAATGTGGAATATTGCTTGTTAGCGACCTACAGTCCACATTTCTTTCCAGATTTCTTTCATATTTGGCAGGTGGCTTGGTATGCTAGAGGACTCGCCACCCTATCTTTTTGGTAGGCTTTATGTCTAAATTAGGCCTGTGGTAGACAAAAATGTCTAAAAAGCATTAAAAGTCATGAAATCATGCACTAAATCACTTATAACTTGAAAAGTGTTGCATTTAGAGCATTTTGTTAAAATATGTTATTCAGCTACTTTTTTCATAGCTACAACATGGTGAGTAACTTGGGTGTCTGTCTCAATAGCTAAGTGAGTAATAGCTACTTTTGGGCTTTTCAGTAACTTCCATCATGAGTAAAATCACTTGTAACTTGAAAACTATTGCATTTAGAGAATTTCGTATAAATATGTTATTCAGCTACTTTTGGGTCAGCTATAACATAGTAAAATTTCAGACCTGTAGCTCATGGCATAGCTGAGTAATAGCTACTTTTAGGTTATCACTGTTGAGTAAATTACTTATAACTTCAAAAGTATTACATTTAGAGTATTTTGTTTCATATGTTATTCACCTATTTCGGAGTCAGCTATAACATAGTGAAGTTCCAGACCTGTGGCTCATTGCATAGCTGAGTAATAGCTATTTTCAGGTTCTCACTATTGAGTAAATCAGTTGTAACTTGAAAACTATTGCATTTACAGTATTTTGCTTAAATATGTTGTTCACCTAATTTTGGGTCAGCTATAACATAGAAAAAATTCAGACATGTAGCTCATTGCATAGCTGAGTAATAGCTACTTTGAGGTTATCACTGTTGAGTAAATCAGTTGTAATTGGAAAACTATTGCATTTACAGAAATTTGTGTAAATATGTTATTCAGCTACTTTTGGGTCAGCTATAACATAGTGAAATTACAGACCTGTAGCTCATGGCACAACTGAGCAATAGCTATTTTCAGGTACTGACTGTTGAGTAAATGACTTGTAACTTGAAAAATATTGCATTTGGAGTATTTTGTTAAAATATGTTGTTCACCTACTTTTGGGTCAGCTATAACATCGTGAAATTACAGACTTATAGCTCATGGCATAGCTGAGCAATAGCTATTTTCAGGTTCTCACTATTGAGTAAATCAGTTGTAACTTGAAAACTATTGCATTTACAGTATTTTGCTTAAATATGTTGTTCACCTAATTTTGGGTCAGCTATAACATAGAAAAAATTCAGACATGTAGCTCATTGCATAGCTGAGTAATAGCTACTTTGACGTTATCACTGTTGAGTAAATCAGTTATAACGTGAAAACTATTACATTTACAGTATTTTGTTTAAATATGTTATTCACATAATTTTTGGTCAGCTATAACAGAGTGAAATTGCAGACCTCTATGTCATGGCATAGCTTACCAATATCTACTTTCAGGTTCTCACTGTTAAGTAAATCATTGTATCCACTGGATAGCCGCAGTGTGTAGAGAGATTTCACCATTACCGCTCTAACGAAAAAAAGTATTATAGCTAGCCTTCTCAAGTTTGCAAGGTATATTAGAGGGTGCACCACAGTATTCTATTGGTAGGCTTTATGTCTAAATTAGGCCTCTGGCTAAATTACTTGCCTACTAAAAATGAGTAATTCTGCATTTTCTCTAAAAGTATTGCAGATAGCAAATTTTTCTTAAATAACTCATTCACCTACTTTTGAGAGATCTTTCACATGCTAAAGTTCCAGACCTGTAGGTAATTACTCACCTACTCAAAATGAGTAAATGCGAATTATCTCTAAAAGTATTGCAGATAGCCAATTTCTTTCAAATAACTCATTCACCTACTTTTGGGAGAGCTTTCACTTGTTTCTTTTGAGTTAAGTGAAAAGATATTTCTAGGTGAGACAGCATCCTTGGGTTCCCAAAAATGTGTAAATTTTATGTTAGATTTGTTTATCCAATGGAATGTATTGGGTGCCAAAATTGGATCAAATTATGTTATACTTACCCCAGATGGGATATTTAGCATTTCATGACACATATGTCTTGAAGGAATATTCTTTATAAAAGATATTTTACTAAGACAGATTATTTTATTTTCAGGTCAATCACTGCAGTCCAACACCCTCAGTAGCTCAAGGTATCAGAAAATTGGCCCCGGATCTTTCTGTGTGAATGAGTCTCTGAACAGCAACAACAACAATAGTCCTGTCACCCCTGTTGGAGATGTAAACTCTGCCTGTACAGGCTATCAACCTGAGCCACTACATCATACTGTAACCAGCCCAGTTGCAACTGAATACAAAGATTCCAACAACCAGGAAGGCTTTCGCAGTAGTGGGAACTTCAGTGTCAAAGTGACATCTAAGGATTCTGAAAAGACGAAAAAGGACCTCTTGGATACTCTCAGAACAAAGTATGAACAGTTAAGTGACACTGGCGGCAAAGGTAGCAGTCCAGGTGTAAATAGTCATTTTGAGCTTGAAAGGTACAGGGATAACCTTGAGGGATCGGATTTTGTGGATAAAGTCTCAAAATTTGAATTTTTAGCCCACGCTAATAATCCACGATCACCTGTAAAGTCCCCTATATCTGGTTCACCGCGGAGGCTTAGTCCTCAGAGATTTTTTGAAACCTCCCCAAGGTCATCGTTTGAGTATCAGTCTCCTCGACAGAGGTTTAGTCCTCAGCGCGTACTCAAGTCACCTTCACCATCAAGGGTGAATGAAAACTCACCTGTCCAGAATTGTGGTCATGTGACTGATAGTTCCCCAACAGGACCTGGTTCAGTACATATTGGAGGATCGTCAAAATCAGTCAGGGTTAGGCCAGTAGCTCTTCCAAAAACTTTTGCAAAATATTCCCATACCAGTGCAGAACATATATCAGCTGAAGAGAGTCAACAAACAGAAGCTTCTCCAGATGTGTTCAAATTTGATGGTATAATTAGCTCTGGGCCTCTCTATGCCAAGGTACAAAATCGCTCTTGTGAATTTGCAACTCATGTACGCTCTCCTGTCATCAGCCCGTTGTACGTGAAACAAGCAAATCAGTCTTTCCACTGCCAGCCAGAATCGTACAACTGTGGGAGTAGTGCCAGATTGTATGGTAGCAATAATAACCGTCAGAGGTATTCTCAAGAGCTCCATATACTACCACAACCATCACTTAGCCCAGAACAGAGCTTAAGCCCTGTGTATGTTGTGTCATCACAGAGAGAAACAGTACAGACCAAGCCAAAACTACATGTTTTAAATACAAAAAAGCCTTCTGATATTAGTAACACTCAGTCCTTGCCGAGAGAAAAGGTTGAGTCTGAACACAAGCTATTTAGGTCAAGGTCCCCTTCTCCAAACCAACAATTCAGAGCACAAGTAAGTGAGGCTGATAGAAACTATGGTACCAGGAATCTGAGAGTACGTTCTGGTTCTCCTGCACCCAAGTTACCTGAAAAGCAAAAGAACTCTAGTCAATATCTGAGCCAGTTGGATAGCTATAAAGTCAGGTCACGATCGCCATCACCCAAAACATTCAACAGGAGTATCAGTGAACCTGTCAGAAATAATACTTCAGAAAGTTGGAGTCTTAAATTAAGGTCAAGGTCACCTTCTCCTAAACGGTTGGCTCAATGCAGCAAGCAAGCAAGTGCTGCAAAACCCCCACCCAGTCCCGCTGAAGCCAAGGAGTGCATTTCAAAGAAACTCTACTCCAAAGACAACAGTGACAAACCACCAGAGTTACCTCCAAAGAAAAACAAAAAGATAAAACCTTCAGTTTCTGTGGATAAGGAATCATCATTTCCAGATAACCCAAAGAGGTTTGTCTACAAGTCTGCTTCTCTAGATAGAGTAACAAGTGCATTTTTACAGAAACACAAGAATGACTTTGATTATAAGAGTGGATCATTAAAATCACCACCAAAGTTACTGACACAGAAGAGCTGTCCTGCTGGAAGTAGTGAAAAGTTTGATGTTGAAGGTATAGACCAGATCAAGTTTGACATTATTACAAGCTCATTGCAGAAAAGTCCAATATCTGATGCTAAGAGTGCAAAGTTAGTGTCAAGATCACAGAAAGCAGCTTCTCCAGTTGCACCAACTTCAACAAAAAAAGAGGATACTCTATCTAGAGACAGCGACCCTGTCTGGGTTGTTCGTCCTGAACCAGCTGATGTCAAACATCATACACTTTACCCTGAATACAAAGAATACCTGAAAGAAAAAGAGAAGAGTGACACATTAACAAGAAAGAAGAAACGCTCTAGTTCAGAAAACAGGACAACTGAAGACCAGACTGTTGTAGCTAAGGCTGAAGAAAAAAGAAGTGGTACCAATCCAGAAGAGGTGCAATCAGATACAACATCGTCAAGCTCTAAATCCCCAGATACCAAAAAGGAAAAAAATAACTTCTGGTACAGGTTGACTAAGTCAGCATCAAAGGATTCAGTCAGTGGGAAAGATAAAAAGTCAAACAAATCAAGTAAAAGTAAGAAAGCAGAGTCCACAGTACAAGAAGAAGATCCTGACAATCCACTTTTGATTGAATGTACAGGAGACAGTATAGATGATGATGACTTTGCATTTAGCAGCAAAATTAACAGTCCCAAACATACCAAAGTGTATTTCACTGGCCTAGAGAAAGTTGAAGATACTAAAGATTCAGTGGAGGCAGTGGATCCAGGTGTCACCATTGAAATTAGTGAACCCCGAAAAGGTCAAGTAGAAGTGGTCCTAGTCCATGCAGCTGCCAACTCAGAAGATTCTTTACTGGATACTGATGAAGGAAAGCTAAGCAAAAATAGCAGCTTCACGGAGTCAAAGGCCTCTTTAGATTCTCTTGATGGGTCAAAAGGTGATGTAAGCTCCCAGACAGAAAAGGATAAGATTGGTGAACTTGATAGTTATTCAGGAGTCAAGTGCTTCTCTAAGGACACTGCAGTAACAAACATTGTGCTGCCGGGTTACAAAAAGACTGCAGGTTCAGTGGATGGTAATGATAATGTACTGAATGACAATCCACAAAGCAAAGAAACTGACATCTTAAACTGTAGCAAAGATAGTGATATAGTGAGTGACTTAGATTTTGAAGTACCTGTTCAATCTGAAGCAGCTGTGTTAAAAGAACAGGAGGAAACTCTTCACATAACTGAGATAAAACCTGAACACAATTTTACAACAGCATACATCAATAAACCACCTACCTATCACGATTATGATGAGGTGCCTATCTATGATGAAGTCCCATTAGATAGCCCAGTTCTGAAAAAGGCCAGCACTGAGCTTAAATCAGAAGAAATCGTTACTGGTGATGACTTGGGTAAGAAAACACCGGATGTAACAGAGACTAAAAATAACAGTGAAGATTACAAAGATAGTGTAAGTCAAAATAACACTTCTAGTGCCGATAGTGTAGATCAAAAGGGTAACACTAAAGTGGATCATTGTGATGATGATTGTGTGTCAGAAAGTCCCAGCCCAACAAACAAACCTGTTAAAAAGATTGTGACATTTGCTGTTGACACAAAAGAAAGTATACAAAAAGAAAAAGGAACTTGTCCTGAATCTGCAAATTTGGATGACTCTGGAAATGATTATGAAGATGTAAGTGTAATAAAGGCAGCTTGCGAAGACAGCAAAGAAACTGAATCAGACATGGATAGATTCAACCAGCCAAGAACTCCAAATAGTGCCAAGTTCACAACAAAAGACACAAGCTTTGGTTTGAATATGTTGCGACAAGCAAGCCTCCCAAATGGAGGCACAGGGTCAGAATATTTTAATAGAGCTGCTGATCCAATGAAACAGAATGTAAATGGCCGTCACTCACTAGAGGATATCATTTCCAACTCCAATACAGACTCCACCAGTCTGGATGACCTTGACTTTGATGAACTTACCGGAAGTCAGCAAGATTTGAAAGAACTCCACAGACGAATGCAGGAGGAGCGCAAACAAGAACAAGAGATGGCGGAACAGGAAAAACAGCGACTAGAGGACATCCTCAACATGTGTGCAGAGTATGAGAAACAACTGGAAGAAGAAAAACGTGTGGGAACGAAACCTTCTCCTTCGACACCCAGTCATTCTAATAAGAATATGAACTCATTGAAAATAGAAGACATCAGTAACAGATCTTCAGGGACTTCTGCTACAACTGATCAAGCCTCTACACTGTATATTAATGGGCCGCAGTCTCCATCTGCCACAAACAGTGTCCAATCCCCTATTCTTGGAGATAGGAGAGACTCTTCTAGAAGCTCTATGACCAAAATTAAGACAAACGGCTCCCTTACAAAGGTTGCCTCACCAAGCCTAGTCCAAAAGGACATTGGTGTATTTGATTACAGCAAGTCTTCCCTACGTCGACGCAATTCCAGTTCAGATGACTCTGAACATGACTCAATGTCAGAAAGTGGGACAATCAAACGCCGACCTCACCATGCACTAACCGTGAATACGGATATTGCCCAGCAGCAGTCCAGAAATCTATCCCCTTCCTCATCTAGACATTCCGGCAGTCTGTCCCCACCCCTGAGGCATTCGGGGAGTTTGTCCCCACCTCCAAGGAATTCTGGGAATCTTTCTCCAGGCTCATCTTCCACCTCGGGCTCTCAGCACGAAACACAAGGCTATGTCTCACCTAAAGTCAATGCCAATACTCATCACTTTCATCAGACTGGCCTTCCAAGGAGTCCCATGAGCCCAATGGCCAAGTCATCTGCTGGTGCTATTAGTAAAACTAGTCTGACCTCTGCTCAATGCAACAACACACATCATACTGCTGCTAATGCTACAATTGGGGGACCACCAGTGTCAACGTCTCCTTCACATAGCAATAATAACAACAACAGTAAAGAGACATCTGCACTTGCTGAACTCAGACTGGAGGATTCTACAGGGAATTATGACAATCTGGATAACTATGTGGGACTGTTTCAGAATCTGGATACCACAGTCAATCAGAAGGCTTCACCCTCTCCAAAAAGTGACATTTCTGCTACTACTTCAGTGGCTAGCGATGTTGAGGGCAAAAATGGTGCCAAAGATGGTATGAACTGGTCCAGTGGTGGGGATACATCCAGTGAACAGAGTCTCAACCAGGCTGAGGTAAGGGGGGAACACATATTTCTATATACTACATTTATTATCTAAACACACTGGGAAAGTAGTATATTGTGTTTTAATATTAGAAGGTTCATAAAATAGTAGAAAAAGAGAAGGCATATTTGGGAAAATTGAAAGGAATTAAGAAGGTAAATTATTTAGAATACTTAAGGTGGGATGATAGAAGTTCTAATGCATTAAACTGAAATTTTCAATTGCAAGTTTTAAGACTGTTCTGTACAGTACTAGAATCTGATGGTGCATTTGTTTGAGTTTGAAAATTATATCCAAATATTTTTTTAAATGTTTTCACCAAATGCGTGTGACATATAAAGATTTGTATTGTCTTGCATGTTCTGGTGAGTTAATACAAAAAAGCAGATGAATTTGCAATATTTCATTTTTTTAGGATTTACGAAGGTTACAATTATCTTTAGATAACAAAGTCATAATGAAGGTCATTGTGGGAGTCGAATAGTTCACGATGTACTAATGTAGTGCATTATATCAAAACAAGTTTTATCTGAGATGAGGAAGTTGAGGTTTTATTCCCTGTCAGTAGTGAAGGTCATATCATGACAGGCTCTCAGTAGATCCCACATTTTTGTTATGAGCAAGATTTGAACCTACAACCCCACAGATGAGAGTCCAGTGATTAAATACTGAACTATTAACAGCTATAACCACTAAACATTCTTGATCTTTGTTGATTGTTACCCCTATGGCCTTTCTGATGAATCAGTTATACTTGCAAATAATGAAGACATTAGCAAAGAAGATATGGATAGTTCTCAAAGGGGGGTCTGTGGATTCTTCTAAAAATGCAGACATATTACAGTAGCACATGTCTAAGTAAACAACTTATGTTTATAGTAGTAATTTGAATAACTATGTACCATACCCATTTGTGTAGCCTTAATTGTGGACCTGTGTTTATATGACATTTTACATCTCCCAATGTATTGTTAGCTTAGAATAATTCAAGTGTTTTCAAAGGTCAGTTATGTGGAAAGTGTCTTGTTAACACCCACACATGTGCTTTCTCTGATAACATTTAGACAACCACTGAAACCTGTTACTTCAATAAGCATTTGTAGTTTGAAATTTCTACAAACAAGACACCCTCAAAAACAAATAATCTGTACCACACATGCCATATATATAATTCATGATCATCTCAGAATTGGGAGTTCGGGTTTTCTGGCAGTGAATGTGTAAGTCATGCATTTGATTTTGTTAATTAATCATGACCACTTTGTCTGAGTCTGCAGATGTCAAATCACCTAAACTAGATGACATTTCATAAAAACTCAGAGAATCCTTTAAAAACTAGCATTATTGTAGTAAATCTAAGATTATATTTACTACCAATGCAAAAAAAACCCCAAACATTTTGTTTGTTGAAAAATCGGTATCAGTTTATGCCGCTTCAGTCATATCTGTCTGAAAATCTTGCCTGTAATGTGTTTTCTTATTTTAAACTTGATATATTTAGTGATGATTGCCCACAGCTTTACAGCCATAAGGGACTTAAGTCCCAGCTGTAATCTTGTTTTGGGAAGATAAGGTACTTTCCAACAACATTTCTCTCAATTAACTACTGAAAAATCTTAAAGTAAGGAAAAATAACCAATATTTATGCCAGTTTTGGATTGGAGAGAATAAGAGGACTAATGTAATCACAAAAAATACAAGTTTCCCCACAAGTCAGAGAAACAGAATACTGTTTCCTCACTGGCAATATTCACAAACTGGCAACTGTGACATGTCTAGCTCATAATTTCATCAAAATTTCCAAATTAGGTTTGTTTAATTGTTGTGGTCATCATCTTCAATATTTTGGATTCTTAAACTTTTACATTTCTAACTGAAACTTTATGAAAGATATCAAAATGAGGTCTGTTTAACTGTTGTGGTCATCATTTTTCAATAATAGATTGAGATCTTGAACTTTTAAAACAGTTTTGTGACTATTTTAAACAGTCTTATGAACTTCTCATGAAAGTCATTATTGTGGTCTGTGTTTAGTGCAATAGTTACTTGTTTCTCTTGAAATTCTAAGACCATGTTTCCCCACTGTCAGACAGCCACTTGCTGATGTGAGATCTGAGGCCCTAGAATTTTCCATAAACAAAACCTTACTATTTGTGGTATCTTTTTGATATTGGCTCTATTTTCAGGCATAACTGTATTATTTCACAATATATTTGCTGAATATTTTCACCAATCTCATCAATATGGTCAAACTGATTTCGATACCAAATCTGCAAATAAAATATATGTTGATAAACAGCGATTCGTGACAGTCTGCTTATGTTAGTTACATAGAAACACTTGAAACCACATCAGTGATAGGTGTAAAATCCGTGATCAGGTGCCAGTGATAAGTGGTGTGGAAATGCCCAGTTTTCTATATTTACAGCTGCCTTGGTGTCATAGCTATAAGCTTATGCCCCTTTCACACTACACGCAGTACGTCCCATGGTAGAAGTTTTACTCGGTGGCGGAACCACCTCCCAGGTTGCCCCATTTCGTCCAAGCTGTTCACACTACAGGTGTGGATGGCCACTGATTGGACATGGTTTTTAAACTGTCAATAACAGTAGGATGATAGCACTACAAATGTTGGCTACCAAGAAGCAACCTCCATTAACTTCAACTCACGTTCGGTAGCCGTCGGACGAACACATGGCGAAATGACCAATACCTCCACTCACCTTATGTCTCTGCATTACACTGAAAGACGACCGAATCACAACCTTATGTACACTGTGGACCACACCTTTGTTACCCAAGTAAGAAATTTGTATGCTCACTGTTCCGAAATCAGAGGCAGAAATTTAAAACTTTTCAAAACTTTGTTGGGACATGTAAGGATTGGGACGGACCCGCAAGGTCGCAAACGGACGTCAGACAGTGATCCAAGGACAGGGACATTTCACCAAATGTGGGATACCGCGGGTGATACTACCTGTAGTGTGAAAGGGGTATAAGGTCTGAATATATTAATCCTAAGCTTAAACAAATGTGTCCAATTTGCAGCAGTTCCTATATATTAATCTGTATGTTATATAAATAGGTTAGACTTGATATAATTTGCCACACTTGGACATCAGTCTGTGTGTTGTTGACATTGTCACTTTGTATGTTAAATTAAGCATCCAGCTAGAATAATTAAAAATAGAAAGGTTCTAACTAGAAATAAAAGGAAACTAAAAAAATATTCTCGTATTCAGTATTTACATAAAATTCGGAATGATACATCCTGTCTCATTTATGGGGTGTTAAATACACTGGTTAAAGATATTATCAGATATTTATGTATTATGTACCATAACATTTTCTGTATTGGTATCACTTAATGCACCCACCCATACACATACTAACAGGATGAGACATACATTGTTAGCCCTTTCAAAGGCTAGAAAATGAATGAACAATATATTTAAATGTCATTTCTGAAGTGGTTTAGCCATACATTTATCTGTTAATTCAGCAGGTAGAGGTGAAAATTTTAAAATCTTGTCATTACTGATAAGTTGATCATCATTACAAAGTTGTTAAAATCAATGTATTTTTCTTAATTACTGATTTGTCTACTGATACTGAAATATTAGTGGTTATATTGTCTTCTTTTCATACTAAAGCTTAGTCACCTGAGGGTGATGTCTCATTAAAGGGAGTTACCAGACTAAATTGGGAACAGGGAGAAAGTATAAGTCTTATCTTTAATGAGGTGACAGTGTGTGTGCTTTTGTTATGCTAATAAATGTTAGTGTTATTATGGCATTTTAAGTGACATCATCTTGATTAATACAGCATTTCATTGCGTTAATACATCTTACCTACCAGACGATAGCTATAGCCCGGCGCCAGCCGGTCCCGCCAAACGAAAGAAAAAGACGTCCCGGGTTTCACCCCCGGCAGGACCGGCACACTACAATCCACTCGCCAGGTGGCCTAGTTCCTGCCTCACTCGCCAGAGGGACGTGACGTCATAGCATCTTTTTCGTTTGGCGCAATATTTAAAGTTGTGGATTTTTATCTGTGAACTCTTTAGTTTTTATATTGTGTTATATCTGTTTAATTTGTGTCGGAAGTGTTGCCATTAGTTAACTGTTCTATCATGGCATCTCCAGGACAGAAAAAGGGTGCGTGTGGCCATATTATGGCTTCATTTGACAAACATAGTAGGTGTGCGCGTTGTCGCGAGAAAGGACAGGGTGATGACCCTTGTGTTCAGAATCTGCAGTGTGACTTTTGCAGTGTCCTTACCCCGGAGCAAGTGCTCAAGTTAAGTACTCCTACCTATAAACTCAGAAAGGAAAAGGCTAAAGCAAAGGAAGTGTTAGTCGATCCGTCTTCTGTGGTAGTACTTGATGCCCAACCAGAACAAGAACCTGCTGTATCTGTTTCTCCTGCTCCGGATTTGTCCCTTCCTGTGCCTCAGTTTAAGAAAGATCTTCAGGAACTGGACGAAAAGTGGGCCACTCGTATGGCCAGGCTTGAGGCGCTTATCACTTTAGGACATCGCTCCTCACCTGTACAAAATCCAACATTTTCTCCGGTCAAAGTACCGGTCTCTCATGCTGCTCCAGCAGGTGCTCTTTCCCAGACACCCTTTTTTGTCTCTACTTCGGCTTCTTCCGGCCCAGCCGGTCCGGCTGTTGGCCCGGATGAGCCTAGAGATCAGGATTTTTCAATTGCTGACAGACAATCTCCACTTCAAAACCTCTACCCGGAAGCAGAACCTATGTTTAAACACCCTGCTCCGGTGGCTACTGTGTCGTCAGCTGCTATGTCTGCTTCCTCTCAAGCTGCATTTCAACAACCTTCTTCCGGCTCCGGGCCGGTCACCTTCCGCGATGTCAATCCTCAGGAAACATTTGAAGAGGGTGAGTTATCTGACGCAGAGGAATCCCCAGACTTAGAAACCTCAGACCCGGACCGGGTCCTCAGTGAAGATCAAAATTACCGCGAGACTGTGAGAGGCGTCCGCGCGTTCATGGGATGGACACACATTCCTGACCTGGAGTTTTCTCCTCAATCCCGCACTGATAATCCTTGGGCAGGTCACCGTTCTCAACCTGTGGGCAAGATTTCTGTGGATCTTCCTCCGGAAGATTGGTTGTGCCGAAAACTAGAGACTCTAAACCTTGTACTGATAGAAGGTTATCCTTCAAAATCTAGTGATCCAGGTGGCCTGCATGTGGACCAATTCCTCAGACCCCCCAAATCCCAGAGCAGATGGTATGGGATACACCCGGCGGAGCCTACAGATCCAACTAGGCCGGGTAAATCAGTGAATTCTTGGCCAAATGATGCGGCGAAGATAAATAGTTCATTCCCCAGGATTTCAACCATATCTTCTGCATCTCCTCAGCCTCCATCCCGCCCACTATCACAAGACACTATGCGTAAGTGGGAGAAAGCAGCAAAAGAGTCTTCATATATTTGCAACCAGTCAGCGGGGTTTAATCGCTGTATTACCAAGATACAGGATGCCTTCCAAGAACAATTGCATATTTTACAAAGTGAACTTAAGAAAGGCAAGTCTTCTGTCAAAGCTCAAGGTGCATTGGATGAACTTTTGTATTTATCTTCATTTAACCAGAATGTCAGTTTCGCCATGGGTAAATCTCTACAACATTTGGCAGACTTTACATTTGTGCAGATGGCAAATTTGACCCTACTCCGTAGGGATTCATACTTGGAAGCTGTGAAACCGGGGATTAAACCAGATACTTTCAATTCCTTGAGAAATTGCCCCCTGAATGGATATGGGCTATTTCCAGATGCTGCTATTAGAAAAGCTGAGGATGAAATAAACCAATTAGAAGCTTCCCGACGTACTTCCCAGCCCGGCCCGGGCCGCGGGGGGTTCGCCGGTAGAGGCAGAAAACAGAGATACCAACCCTACAGTACTGGTTGGAAACCTCAAGACACTGCTAAAACAACTTCTCAAGCCGGAAAGGAACTACCAGCTTGGAAAGCGTTTGGTTCCCGCAATAGAGGCCGGGGCAGAGGCCGGGGTGGTCAACCCGGACGTGGTACCAAGATGGCTCATGAGAAGACACAGTATAAATGACAATTACTGCAAGTCAAGTCCGGTGCCAGTGGCCCGGCCAGTCAGTTCTGTACAAAGTGTCATAACAAGAAACTCTTTTGTATCTGTTCCAACAAATGTTTCTTATCATGTTGTATGTCGTGTACCTACTGTAACAAGGTGGCAGTCGCAAAAGAAAGACGTAAGACCAAAATTAAAGATCAAAAGTCAAATAAAGTGTGTGAAAAGTGCTTCTTTTGTCGGTCACTTTGTTTCTGCTCCAAATGTTCCAAATGTCCCCAATGTTGCAAGTGTCCAACCAGTGGGGGGACGTCTTCAGAGTTTTTGGGAAATATGGGCTCACAAGGGTGCAAACCCAAAAGTAGTGTCCATATTAAAGGAGGGTTATGTTCTTCCCTTCAAAGTAAGACCTCCCTTAGTAAGGGATCCCCTGATAGTAAGTGGCTATGCAAACCCCATCAGAGACTCCCACTTGCAAGCAGCTGTACAAGCTCTGATCGAGAAAAAGGCAGTAGAGAGGGTCAGGGTTGAAACCTCACTAGCCTTTTTCAACAGACTGTTCATTGTCCCAAAGCCGAACCACAAGTGGCGGCCAATCTTGGATCTCAGTACTCTAAATCAGTTTTTATGCGTAAAAACATTCAAAATGGAGACTCCAGAGACAATCCGGACCTCTCTACAACAAGAGGAGTGGGTGACATCGCTAGACTTCAGCGACGCCTACTTCCACATCCCAATTCACTACACATCCCGAAAATTCCTCAGGTTCCACTTTCAGAACCAGTCGTACCAGTTTCGGGCACTTCCCTTTGGCCTGTCAACAGCTCCCATGGAGTTCACTGGTGTGGTCAAAGAGGTCAAGTTAATGGCTCAGTCACAGGGTATAAGAATCCACCAGTACCTAGACGACTGGTTGATTCGAGCCCCTACCAAAGAATCTTGCCACCAGGGAACCCAATCCCTCCTAGCCTTCTGCCAGGAGTTGGGCTGGATGGTAAACATGCAAAAATCAGAACTGGAACCCCAACAAGTCTTCGACTTCGTAGGCTACCAGTACGACCTACTCAACGGAGTAGTCAGACCTACTCAAAATCGTTGGGAAACCCTTCAACAGAAAATAACAGTGCTTTTACAGAACAGATCTTGCCCAGTGAGAACTTTCATGTCTCTTATAGGTCTTCTCACTGCGACAGAAAAACAGGTGACCCTAGGCAGACTGCACATGAGACCTATTCAGTGGCACCTCAAGAAACACTGGAGAGTCCCAGAATCTCTGGAAAAGGAGATCCCAATTCCGAGGTCTCTCCATCAGTACCTGCAGTGGTGGACCCAAGAGGAAAATGTCCTAAAGGGTCAGCCCTTACACCCCCTGCGACACGCAGTTCAAATCTTTACAGACGCCTCAAAAGAAGGCTGGGGTGCTCACTTAGGCGACTTCACAGCAAGCGGTACTTGGTCAGTGCCCGAAAGCAAGTTGCACATAAACTTCTTAGAACTAAAAGCCGTGTTGTTAGCACTAAAAAGATTCCAACATTTAGTGCAAGGAAAGGTCGTCCTGATTGCCACAGACAACACCACGGTTGTGGCATACATCAACAAGGAAGGAGGTATGAGGTCAGGCTCACTCTGTGCCCTTCTTTGGCGGCTCCTATGTTGGTGCAGCCTCAATCAAATAGTACTGAAGGCCAGACACATTCCAGGCCGTCTGAATGTAATTGCAGACAAATTGTCTCGCCAAAGGCAGGTCATTCAGACGGAGTGGTCCCTCCATCAAGAGACCTTCGACCTCCTTTGTCAAACCTGGCATTATCCCCGAGTGGACATGTTTGCAACAAGGTACAACTGCAAGCTAGTTCAATTTGTGTCCCCAATTCCAGACCCAAAGGCCTGGTCAGTGGATGCTCTGACATTATCCTGGGAGGACCTGGACATGTACCTCTTCCCCCCAGTGTCTCTGATGGGGAAGGTGGTCAGCAAGCTGTCAGATCACTGGTATCGCAGAGCAATCCTGATTGCCCCGGGATGGCCCAACATGCCTTGGTTTTGGGACCTAGTGGAACTATCTGCGAGGGTTCCTCTTTGTCTTCCACACCACCCAGATCTAGTGACCCAACCTTTCAACAAGGCACGTCACAGGGATCTGACAAACCTAAATCTCCATGCCTGGCTCCTAGAGCCCAGACAATCAAGGAGCAGGGGTTCTCTAGCCCAGTGGCGTCAAGAATTGAGGCGCCTCAAAGACGTTCAACCAGAACAGTCTACGAAGCGAAGTGGGCCGTTTTTGTCAGATGGTGTGAAACAAGTCAGGTGGACTTCAGGAACCCATCTATAAAACAAATAGCAGATTTCCTCCTGCACCTTTTCCAGGAGAAGAATCTCCAGCCCAGCACTATTGATGGTTACAGGTCAGCCATTGCAGACAAACTGGGAAATACCTCGGTTAATGTCGGCAAGGATGAAAATTTGACTAGACTGTTAGACAGTTTTCACAGAGATAGACCCAAAGGGCGCCGGGGGGTTCCTGCTTGGAACCTCTCCCTGGTTTTACACCAGCTTACAAAAGCGCCCTTTGAACCACTCAGAAAGGCTTCTCTGAAGCACCTTACTTTCAAAACTGTTTTTCTCCTAGCCCTGGCTTCAGGAAAACGCAGGAGTGAGATTCACGCTTGGTTAAACAAAAATATCAGACACCAAGCTGACTGGTCCAAAGTTTCCCTCTACCCTTCACCAAGCTTCTTGGCGAAAAATCACTTGGCAAAAGAGGGACCAGAGTGCGTGGCCCCTGTGGTCATTCCAGCCTTAGCCCCCACTCTGGATAAGTCTTTAAAGGAAGACAGATCCCTTTGCCCCGTTCGGGCTCTTCGCTACTACCTGGACAAAACGCAGGACCTAAGAACGGGAAAGGAGTTAGTTTTTGTTTCATTCAAACAAGGGTTTAACAAGGACATCTCTCCTGCCACTATCTCGTCCTGGATCAAACAAACAGTAGTGTTGTGTTATGATCTCTCTGACCAAGATTCCTTGACCTTACATCAGGTTAAGGCCCATGATGTTAGGGCCTTTGCGGCCTCCAAAGCCTTTCAAGGTGGCATATCTCTGGACCAGATTCTAGCAGCATGCCACTGGAAGTCCCACAACACCTTTACACAGTTTTACCTTAAGGATGTTGCCTGGGCAGATAAGGAGCTTTTTCACTTGGGTCCTGTGGTGGCTGCCCAGCAAATCCACCACTAGTCCCCTAAGCTTCTTTGTATATAATTATATATAGTGTACATACTAGTTAGTTTTAGGTGTAGGCTCACTTTTAGCCTAGGCCTTGGCTTCTCAAAGTCTTTTACTTCAGAGTAATCCTCTGGGTATAGGACTTTCCCTCTCTTCCAGGTTAACCGTGGGAATCATTGACTTGAACTCTTACTCTCTTCCTCCCCTCAGAGCAGTCAAAAGGGGGGGGGGGGGCAGGTGGGTCTAGTTACCCTTGAGACTAACATGTCTCCTCAAAGGACTAGAACCTCACACCTAGGTATAATATAAGAGTTTCTCCAATCCTCAGAAGGCTGCCCTCCATCCACTGGGTAGTTATTCTAGCTATCGTCTGGTAGGTAAGATGTATTAACGCAATGAAATTGCAAATTTTAATTAGTAAATTAAATTTTTATTAGTTAATACCTTACCTACCAGACGGGAAATTCCCACCCGGCCTTCCCCGCTTCCAGCCTTCATCATTCAATCTTAGGGACGAAAAAGATGCTATGACGTCACGTCCCTCTGGCGAGTGAGGCAGGAACTAGGCCACCTGGCGAGTGGATTGTAGTGTGCCGGTCCTGCCGGGGGTGAAACCCGGGACGTCTTTTTCTTTCGTTTGGCGGGACCGGCTGGCGCCGGTGTAAAAGTAAATCTTCCCCCCCCGTAAAATCTCCCCCCCCGGGGGGCAAAATTTTCTAGAAAATAGTCCCCCCCCGCCATGAAAATTTACCCCCCCACCTGTGATAATGATAAAAAATTATTAATATTTTCAAATTGTCTTTATTTAAACAGTGTACAAATCTTTTGGTGTGAACTACATATATTAACTGACACAAGATAACTTCTTTGATTTAGTTTCTCTATTCAAAGTCAGTTCCATGGATTATAAGAAGCCATGCATACTAATTCAATTAGCTGGAAGAAACAGAAAGAAGCCACATTCACACTTTTGACTTTGTCAACCCATCTCTATTGCAATAAACAACATAAAAGAACCAGTTAGAATATCAATAATAAGATTAACCCATTTGTATTAATGGTATATGTTAATGCAGAAGCACTTCATAGAGAAAAAAATAATCCAAACATAACCTATATTGCAATTATAAATATTTTACCAGAATAGAGATGTCTAGTATTTTGTTCTATTATCTTATTCAAATTAATTATCTAATATGTTTAAGGTTACACTTTTGATTTCTCTTGTTTAAATAAAAATGATTGTCTTTTTATTTACAGAAATCATACAAAAATAAACCAGAAAATTTGGAATGTAAGCTATTACAATAATAAGCCTAACCAGAAGACAATATCAAATTCTAAATTACTGTTGAAGATTACACTTTTGAAATATCTTATTTAAATTTCAATGATTAGAAGTTATACAAAAAGTAAACCTGAAAGTTTGGAATGCAAGTTATTATTATAATATACCTAACCAGAAGAAAAGATCAAACCCTAAAATACTGTGCTGTTTAATGGGTGTTCATTCCATTCATAGAATTCACACCATAAGTGACCATGATAGATAAAAATAAATGTTAGGTAATGATGATATTAGAAGTAATCTGAAGTAAAACCATACACTGATAAAGTACAGGTCTGCATAATGAGTTTAATGATTTTTTTATTTCATTCAAAGAAGTTATACAACAAGTAAAACTAATGGATCTTCCAAAATGGAAGGTATTATTAATGAAATAAACATATACAATGCTAAAGTACAGGTACAGGTCTGCATATGTGTCATGTTTTTGTTTCATTCAAATAAGTGATGCAACAAGGAAACCTAATAGTTCCACCAAAATGGAAGGTATTATTATTACAAATCTAAAAGGATAGCAAAATATGAAATGGCAAACAGCAGGTCTGTATGACAGATATTCTAAAAACTAATAAAGTACAAAACTAACAGTTCAAGATTAATGTCCTTAGGTGGGGGGGAAAATTTTCAGGCGGGGGGTATTATTTTCTAGAAAATATTCCCCCCCGGAGGGGAATATTTTCTAGAAAATATACCCCCGGGGGTAATATTTTCTAGAAAATCCTCCCCCCGGGGGGGAATATTTTATGGGGGGAAGATTTACCATTACACCGGGCTATAGCTATCGTCTGGTAGGTAAGGTATTAACTAATAAAAATTTAATTTACTAATTAAAATTTGCAATTTCATCAGTTATCAGAATATGTAGGACACGTAGTTTGTACCAAATAAAAGTTAGATGTCAGAATATAACAACAAAATTGGAATTTCAGACATTTACGTTATATATACTACTTATATTTCTGGGTCATTGACAGTAAAAGAACACTTGTGTTTTGAAGAGAGGATATTGTAAATAAATAAAAGCATAGTCGTCTGAATATACAAAAACTAGATAGTGATACTGGGTATGTACCAAAGTTTTGATCTATCATATCACAGGTTTCTGTATATGCTAACAAAAGTCCAGTAATTTCAGTATCAACTATCGTTATGAAATTGTCTGATTCTCATAAACCATTACAAAAGAATCCAGGAAAAAAAGCCTTTTGGAAAAATATCTTATGGAATAATAGCCTTGTCTGTTTTGAGATAACTTCCTTGTTTCCAAAGGAACAAGATCACTGCCACGGTGGTTATCTCCCACCAGGTATTGAGAGAAAGTGGAAGTACTGTGACCTTGAAACAGCAAAAATTAATTTTATCTGAACTTTCTCAAGATCTCTAGTGTTGCACTAAGGGTTTCAAAATTTGATTGAAATTGCTATATCTTTTACAGTTTCTAAGATATTTGTGATTTTTTATTTTCGAACAATATCAAACATGATGGCTATTTTGTTTTTCAAAATAATGCCAAGGGAGATAAAAGGTATTTTTAGTATGATCACACTTGACCTGAAGCAGTGGTCAAAGGTCAAATTAGACAATTGGAAAAGTTGTACAGGGAAGGTAGCTAATAATTAAATATACTAATATGTGTATAATAAAAGGTGCAATGTTTTTGTGTTTGAACAATCAAACAAGGGGTTTTACCTAGACAAGGATTTCATTCCACAAGGCATTATTTCCACAAGACTTTCTTTCAAACAAGCTCAGTAGCACAGCAAACCTAATTTTTTTTCACAATTTGTATCTTGGAGTTTGTATCACCTCCACCAAAGAGGTTATGTTTTTGGCAGTAAGTGTTTATCTGTTTGTTTGTAAAATAACTTGAGAATTTGTAGATGGATGAAATTTTCAGGAAATTTTGACAGTGTCATAAGGAACAACTGAGATGATTCCTATTGGCGGTGATCCAGATCTCCGTCTGGATCCCAGCAATATTGGAGGTGTTGGGACTTGGTGGAGGTATGCCCTCAACAAGTGCTCTTTTAAATAAATATTTTGGCTTTTAGGTTTGCCCTGTTGTTCTTTGGAATCTGCAAGTATAGAGATTAAATTGGCTTAAAAGAATTGATTGGATTAAATTAGATTGCAAGGTTTTGTTACATAGTTGGTGTGTAACAAAAACCACAAAAGGCTAGGAAAGTTGGTAGATGTTGTTATACAACTGCCTTAACATGTTAAGAAAACACTGCATATACTGGTACACCCAATTACCTAAGGAGTTGAAAATTAAAAGTGCAAAGTTATTCTCACATCAAGAAGTTTTATGAAACAAAGTGTTTTTGCATCATGAGTAACAGCTTCAAGACATAAGTAGTATTTGTAAATGTTCTGTATTGAACAGTCCAAAGTCTTCTGTACAACAACGTTTTATTAATAAATTTAATAAATATATGTAAAGAAGTAGTTTTTGATTCTAAGACTAGACAGAGTGTAACTTTTAGAGATCTCTCAAGGCGTGATTTATATTTATTCATGGAATGGAAATGTTATTGGAAGAGAATATTGTTGAAACAATGCTTGGGGGATGAAAAATATATGCATTTTGTTGCTCATTGGTGTGTGAACTAGTGCTAACTACCTGACCAATGGGTGGTCACTGTTGTTATGTTGATACAAAGAAAAGTTAAGACAGATGGTCACAGCCTGTAGCACATTGTACAGTAATTGTATAAATTACAGGAAATTTTGCAATATATTTGAGTTAGTTTTAGTCAGTGATTGTTTCATTATAAGCTTAAATCATCACAGTTTACCCATTTTGTAGTTAATGTGGATAAGCCCTGGATATTTAATCAACAATTTATTAATATTTAGGGCTGTGTGTGGATATTTAAATTGTGGTTTATTTTTGCTACTTTACAGTTTTGGTTGAAATAGAAAAACAGAGCTCTATGCTCATCTCCCTGTTAATTACTGAGCCAAGTCTACTCACAAGTCTACTCACAAAGACTGATACATTTGGTGAATGGTAAATTCTGCATGCAGTAATGGTGCCTAGATACAAATAGCTACATGTAGAACTACTGCTTAAAGCAGAGGTGTTTAAAAAGTTTTTTTTTTTTACTGAGCAAGTGTTTAAATTATAAAAGCAAAAGTCTTTTTAACTCTGCTGGAGAAGGATAGTTGTAGTAACTGCCTGAGAATTAAACAATAGAGCGTGTTGGATACTAAGTTCATTATAAGAAGAAATACATTCAATGGAATACATGAGTGTGTCAGTTTTTATTGTTTTGAGTAAAGTATTAAAAAGAATAATACAAAATAGAATAGCTTCATTTGGATAGTTTGTCTAATCTAAATTGATCTTAGTCTTCTATATTATGGATCAAATTTATCCATCAAAAACACTTGGGAATTCCACAGGAATAATTTATTCATATTCCTAGAATAACGATTGACCATATAAATATTGAGATATCCTTTTCGTATAAAGATAAAGTATGACTGGTTGAATCGGGACTAAAGTGCTCAACAGAAAAGAAAGAATTATTATTCTGCTTGAAGTTGCAACATTACCCAGGTGGGAATATTACACAAATGTCCTCCTGCTTGGGGATCTGAATGGTCTGTTGGACCGCTTTTACCATATCGTCTGTGAAGTGGTTGAATTCAAGTACAGTCAGTTCATAACAACTTGATTCATGTTATAAGCAGAGGATTTATAGACTATAAGGGAGAATTAAACACTTTGTTGTAATGCTTGTGTACTGTTTAAACTTGTGGGACCAAAGGTGTCAGTCAGAACAAATATTGGTACTTGTACTTTTTGAGAAAATGTAACATCGATGGCTTAGTTTTAGTGAGGATTACAGTACCACTTTTGAAATCAGTGCACCGTGTTTTGATATTGTGAATTTCATGTAGAACTAAGAGTGCATATATTATTTTCTGTATATTTAACATAGAGATATATTTCACTTCATTACAATAATAGTGTGGTTATTTCTATTGATTATTTATGCACATTTGTGGTGGATTTTGTGTAGTTCATTTTATACTGCTAAGACTTGTACACTTATGTGTATTGTACACATGGGGAAAATAGAAATGAAAGACTTGTGTGATTTAGTTTTTCACTGAATAAAACGTATTGGATATATTAACAAAGTTTATGGAAAAATAAGATATGTTTTCAAAATATGATTGTTGGTTAATATACTAGACAATGATAACCAGTATTTGACTGTGAGGAAGTTTATAAAGCTCTTGCCAAAAATACTGAAATACTGCTACTCTATTTGTGTGATATTTGAGTGAACATAATGACTTCTACTGGACCCTATGATCCACAGGTTAGATTTATTGTGTTTAAATGGCAAAGTTAGATTTAACATATAATACAATAAGTTGTTGTAAAAAATGTAAAAGTTTAAAAGGTTTGGTATATGTCTACAGGGAAATCTACTAAGTGCACCAGCCAAGTACTATGTCATAATTAACACAAATTTAAAATCTTTTCCTCAATCATGGTCAAATATATGACCTGTTACTTGCAATGATCAAAAGTGCAGATTTGGTCTGCTGCTCAGCGCTATCCACATTCATCACCCAGTTCTTCAGTTGGATTTTATGAAAATATTAACGGCAAGGTTATTAGTTTTTTTTTTTGTATTCATACATACAAATACAATGACAGTACAAATACAGATACAGTGACAGTTCAGTATGACAAAAACGAACTATGTACAACATAAAATGAATAGTGCTCAGCTATATTTGATTGTTATTTATTACTACAGAAGAGTTTGAAAACAATTAGTTAGTAAAGTTACACCATATTTTTAAAAACTTACTATGTCTAAATTCTAGTTTCGCCACATACTCTTGCTCTAAATATATTATGCTCATATAGTCACAGAAGCGCTCAATAGTGAGTCTGGATCTAGATTGTGCGCACTCGAAGATATACATCTTAGCTGCCATATATATTGCATTTAGTGGGATAAACAGATCTCCTTAAGAGAGGTGACCAAAAATTATGTTTGGTGCAGAGATGCAAAGATCGTAGTTCAGTCTTGATTTTACAAGTGTTCTAATTAAGTTTGGCCCAGAAAGTTTTTGCCTTTTCACAGTGGACAAACAGATAAATAATGGTTTCATTATAGTCATTGCATAAGCTACAGGCACAGTTATTACTCAAATGGCAAGGTTATGTCTCAGGATGTCCCAATATGTAACATATTGGCTATATGTCGGGAAGTGCTAAATCGTCAGAACCGGGAAGTGCTTCATCCAGGGAAGTGCTGTATATCACAGGAAGCCTTGTTTTAGGAATTCCTGGGTTTTTCTAACAATATTTTATAAAATAGAAGCTTCAATGAAGATCAAATACCTTAAACTCGAGAACTCACGGCAGTAGTACCAACTCATTAATATTCATGAGAAGATATGAGGTCACAGATTTACCTTGGGGTTTGTAGCAATATTTTATAAAATGGAAGCCTCAAAGAAGATCACATACTTTAAATTTGAGAACTCACAGCAGTAGCACCAACTCATTAATATTCATGAGAAGATATGAGGTCACAGATTTCCTGGGTTTTCTAAAAATTTATAAAACATACAATAAAAAAAATCAACCAATGAAATTATTTCCCGACATTAGCCAGTAAGTTACACATCGGGATGTCCCGTGATTTAACCACTACGAAATGTTAAAGCCTCTCAGTTTTCAACTTTCTTTTAAAGTTATATATACTACTGCTGTAAGTACTTCTTATCTGATACATCTTGACTGCACATTGAGTACAGCCCAAGATTTCAAGTGACTTTTGTTGATTAACAGGAACAATTTAATACTGTGCATAAAGTTAAACCAGATTTGGGATCTACTGCTACATTTCTAAGTTTCTGGTTATGATCAGAAACAAACTTGTGTCATATTAAAACACTTCTTTGAAAGGATAAAAAAAAGCCCAGATGTACTATCCTGATCTGATACAGTCGGGAATGATACTAGATACAAGGACTGTTAAGACTGAATAAAATGTTGAAAAACATTTTAAAATTAGACCAGAAATAATGAAATTTGTGTAATTTTCTGTGGAGGTCTTCAATAAATATGTCGTGACAGAACTTAAAATTTGACAGAATATATATGTGACTTGCCAAATTAAAATGTAGACATATAATATATTTTAATCTTGCCTCAAGCTTGTGAGCTCCCCTAGGCACATTGAAAATCATATAAATCATATCAAATCCTATACACAAAACTAAAATTTTAAGTTTACCTGGGTAGATTTAATATCTGCCTAGATCTTAATCTGGTCTGTCAAACATATACTGTTGATACTGTTGATCACTGTAAAGTAGTAAAATGTTATTGTAAAAAATCAAAAATGTTATCTTATTGTCATTGGTGAGTACATACAAAGCATATAATGGCACATTGTATTGTGTCAGTTCAGTTTATACCACTGTTGGTGACTATAAAACCTAACTTATTAAAATGGTCTCATTATTATTATTATTGGTGTTGAATATTAATGACCTCATTCATTATTCAGGAGTCAGACCTGAAGATCCAGCTGGAGAAGTTGAAACAGAAGAAATCAGAAATGGTGCAGGGAATCTCACATCTCAAGCAAACCATCATTGACATGGAGCTGCAGGAGAATGAGGTCATTCGAGAGGTACAGTCTCTTTGAAGTACAAACTGTCAGGAGTCTTAAGATATCTTGTAACAGCTGGGGTCATAGAGCTAGACAAACAATGTTGGCATGAATTGGGATCAAACCCACAACTATAATGATGGGAGTGACACCCATCATCTGGCCACTGAAGCTCCCTCTGTATGCCTGTGCTTCCTTTCAGTGGATGATAATTGGCTGAAAGAAAGCTCAGTGTAGCAATCTTCTCACTAGAATTGCCTTCTTGGTAATCATAAATTTGATATCCGAATTACACAATTTTATTGAAAATTTTCCTTTTTTTATGAAAAGCATAGTTAAGGACATCTACATTTCTGGTTTTTATTACCTGATTTATAGGACTTAATAATGTATGTTTGATATGTTGCAATGTATATTTTTGAACTTTTTATGGTTTACAAATACCATATAAACTGACTTTCAGATTACAAAAAGAACGCTTATTAATATTCACATATTCAAAATTCACTGCTCATTATGCTCTTTACCATTGTTTTTTTATTAAAATTATCCCTAAAATCTTGCATTGCCATGGTGAGATTTAAGATATTGAAGGATGGTTGTCCGAATCCGGGAAAAAATGCCTCCTGGAAAAAATGCCTCCTAGAAAGAATGCCTCCTGAATATTTTGTGACTAGGAAAAAATGCCTCATGAGAAAAAAAAGTTATTTCAACTTGTAAACATGTTATATATGAAACCTCTAACATATAATATCAAAAACATGTTAATTTCAAATATGTATAGTCAAAATCAGAACGTACAATATCACAAAGTACAAATTACAAATATCTTCCTGAAAGGGTATCGCTTCCGCTGTACTCAGGACCAGTTTAAAACCAGGATTTGTGGCCTTTATGGCTTAGAATATGCATTCTTACCAAATTACAACATAGGTTATCCCCTCTGTAAGGAGTTGATTGCAGTTAGATGCACTAGGAGGGGCAGAAATATACTTACAAGAAAGACATGACAACTGTCCAGGGATGAGCAGCTAGCCAAAAGAGTGAGAAGTACCAACAAAACCTTGCAAGAGAAACTTAAGTACCTTTGTACAGCTAGGCAAAACAGATAAAAGACTGTGAATTTTTGACAGGCATTGGCGACTATAAGACTCAAGTGGAAAAATGAAAATGCCTCTGAAGTTGTAATGTGAACCTGTAGTGTTATAATACTTGAAATAACTTTTTTTCTTAGGAGGCATTTTTTCCTAGTCACAAAATATTCAGGAGGCATTTTTTCTAGGAGGCATGTTTTCTAGGAGGCATTTTTTCCCGCGCACTGGTTGTCCACAAATATGGGGATTTTCAACAAACATAGTACAAGTGAAACCTCAGAATATTATTGAGTTAAAATTTAATCCTGTACAATTTTTAAAACTTTCTGATTAAAGACTATTGTAAATTTGATTGGAAGCTGTATGTAATTATCAAAAATAATGCTGGATAATTAAATCTTTATAGATTGCACAGTACAATCCATTAACTGCTTTAGATGATCCAAAATTTCAATCAGTGAAGTGTAAAACTATTATTATATTATATCTGTATTTCCTTTAACAGCATTTTGTTAAAAAAGCTCTCTTTGAGGTAAATTAGTCTTGTTATCAGTCATTGTACTGTTTTGTTTTGCAATGGTGCTTGTCTTCTTCTATTTATTATTTGATTTTATTGTGCGATTTGCATCTGGGCACAGAGTGTACACAGTATAACCCATCAGGGGAATATCAAAAACAGTCCTATCCTCATTTTAACCCAGCTCTGAAATGGTATTGTTGGCACAGTATTTCTATCTGCCTGGTTTGGACATGTTAAACTTATTTTTCATGCCCCTATATCTACCTTTTGTATCTCCTGATTTCTGTAGTTTTTGTTACTCATGGGTTTCTTTATTGTATGTTCAATGTTTCACATTGCTCAAATCCTTCACTTACAGTTTCTGTTGTTTGACAATCAATTTTGACTTACAGCACAAGAAAATTAAGTTATTTTGTAATGGTACTGTAGTAAACAGTAAAACATCCTTCCACTTAAAAGTGTTAAACTTCTAAATATATATGTAATCCTGTGTTTCTTTATTATTCAAATTACCAGTAACCAAACCATAGAAATGCAAATTATATGTTTAATGTTTCACGTCTCTTTCAAATCATGTACTTACACTTTCTGCTCTTTGACAAACCATTTTGGCATACAGTACAAGATAATAATGTTATATCTTAAAGCTAGTAATTCCTTTGATTGTAATTGTTTAACTTTTATACATTATGTAATCTTCACACCTTGTCATCCTATTTACAGATGTAAGAGGTCCCACAATGAAATCTGCTATGTATATCCCATTAATAAGCCATGTGACCAAACCTGTATATGTAAACAATGGCTATTGTATTGGCAGATCTTCATTGTACTTATGTCAGCAGAAAGATAAACCAATTAACCACACCATAGAAATACGAAAAATGGCTTCTAATTAGCTTGAACATCAAAAGCCACAAAGCTTTTAACAGATGCCTCCAGTTATATATGTTATATGGTCCATGGTTTGAACAAGTGCATGTTGTGTTGGAACCAAACTCTGTGGGACATGGATGTTTTTCCAATTAATTGGTCTATTTTACTTCCCTTTCTGTATTATGAGTTCCAGTTAGCTTTACACATGCAATAAATATAGACATTGTGACACATGGTAAACTTGGAGTTGCTGAAACAAATCACAGTTTTAATATATTTAAGTTGCTGAAACAAATAACAGTTTTAATTTAAATATAAATTATACTAAACTAATAAACAGCATCAAAAATGAAGGTTTTATATAAAATTATTTATTGTGACCAGGTGAAGTTTCTGTATTATCAGGTACGCAGATATATTACATGCAATAAGTATTTTTTTGTACAGTACTATATTGTTTATTTTGTCTCTGAAAACTTTTTCTTAGCTTTCTATGGGGTTTTTATGTTGATTTTACAATATAGTTTGTTTTTAATTTTGTGTTTGATACATATTTCATGTAGTTTTTAGTGAATGTACCAGTAAAGCGTAGTATGTAAATGTTTGGCTTTGTGATTCTTAGAAGTAAAGATAATTGTTGACACAGTGGAAACTCTTTTAAGTGAATTATTTAGAAGGAACAATTCTGAAGGAAAAATTTTAAGGATGGAATATTACTGAGTATTTATTGATTTTTGGAACAGAAAAATAGAAATATATTATTCTGAATTGGTAACAGAGAACTTTAAAAGAGAAAATGAAAGTAAAGATGTTTCAATATAATCAGATATTCAGGAAAACAATGGTTCTGATAATAAATCTTTAAACTTAAAATACAATTTAATGACATGGATGTCTTTATAAAATCAAATACATCTGAAAATTGAAGGATTTGCAGTTGTTATTTTTCATAAGTGACTGCATGTGTTTATGTTTCAGTTCCAACTGTCTTTGAAGGAAAACAAAAAAAAAATTAAATTTGAAATGCCTCAAAGGGTGTTATTATGGATAGTCTAAATTTGTTACATACATTTCAAAGTAGAAAATATCAAATATCTGATACACAGAAGGTTTTACACTAGACTGCAGTACACAACTGTCTATATGTGTTTTCCAGCTTGAGATGGAGAAGGCTCTCCTTGAAGGAGAACATGCAGATGAGTTACAGCTCCTACAGCAGGAACAGAATAAGATAGACCAGCTGAAGAAACGCCAGATGGAGCTAATCGAGAGTGCTGCATTGCAGAAAGACAGGGTAAGGCCGGTTTATATGATTCACTATCAGAGATTTGAAAATACCATTGTTTATGTCTACAAAGTCAAAGTAGGTGTTTTATGTGCAGTTTCATAGCCGGGGTCACATTGGGACAGGACCTCAGCAGTGCCACCTAGAAGTCTGTGGTTAGGTGTCCTTGGCACTGATGATAAAAGGAAAAAAAATGCACATTATGACTCTGTTAAATTGTGTATAATTGTATCCCCGACGCGAAGCGGGGATACTACAGATTCATCATCGTTGTCATCCGCGCCCTCATCCGCACCCTCGTCCGCAGAGATTTCTTGTTAGTGACCTACAGTCCACATTTCTTTCCGGATTTCTTTCATATTTGGCAGGTGGCTTGATATGGTAGAGGACTCGCCACCCTATCTTTTTGGTAGGCTTTATGTCTAAATTAGGCCTGTGGTAGACAAAAATGTCTAAAATGCATTAAAAGTCATGAAATCATGCACTAAATCACTTATAACTTGAAAAGTGTTGCATTTAGAGCATTTTGTTAAAATATGTTATTCAACTACTTTTTTCATAGCTACAACATGGTGAGTAACTTGGGTGTCTGTCTCAATAGCTAAGTGAGTAATAGCTACTTTTGGGCTTTTCAGTAACTTCCATCATGAGTAAAATCATTTGTAACTTGAAAAGTATTGCATTTACACAATTTTGTATAAATATGTTATTCAGCTACTTTTGGGTCAGCTATAACATAGTAAAATTTCAGACCTGTAGCTCATGGCATAGCTGAGTAATAGCTACTTTTAGGTTATCACTGTTGAGTAAATTACTTATAACTTCAAAAGTATTACATTTAGAGTATTTTGTTTCAATATGTTATTCACCTATTTCGGAGTCAGCTATAACATAGTGAAGTTCCAGACCTGTGGCTCGTTGCATAGCTGAGTAATAGCTACTTTGAAGTTCACACTGTTGAGTAAATCAGTTGTAATTAGAAAACTATTGCATTTACAGAAATTTGTGTAAACATGTTATTCAGCTACTTTTGGGTCACCTATAACATAGTGAAATTACAGATCTGTAGCTCATGGCACAACTGAGCAATAGCTATTTTCAGGTACTGACTGTTGAGTAAATCAGTTGTAACTTGAAAAATATTGCATCTGGAGTATTTTTTAAAATATGTTGTTCACCTACTTTTGGGTCAGCTATAACATCGTGAAATTACAGACTTATAGCTCATGGCATAGCTGAGCAATAGCTATTTTCAGGTTCTCACTATTGAGTAAATCAGTTGTAACCTGAAAACTATTGCATTTACAGTATTTTGCTTAAATATGCTGTTCACCTAATTTTGGGTCAGCTATAACATAGAAAAAATTCAGACATGTAGCTCATTGCATAGCTGAGTAATAGCTACTTTGAGGTTATCACTGTTGAGTAAATCAGTTATAACGTGAAAACTATTACATTTACAGTATTTTGTTTAAATATGTTATTCACATAATTTTTGCTCAGCTATAACAGAGTGAAATTGCAGACCTCTATGTCATGGCATAGCTTACCAATATCTACTTTCAGGTTCTCACTGTTGAGTAAATCATTGTATCCACTGGATAGCCGCAGTGTGTAGAGAGATTTCACCATTACCGCTCTAACGAAAAAAAAAATTATAGTTAGCCTTCTCAAGTTTGCAAGGTATATTAGAGGGTGCACCACAGGATTCTATTGGTAGGCTTTATGTCTAAATTAGGCCTGTGGCTAAATTACTTGCCTACTAAAAATGAGTAATTCTGCATTTTCTCTAAAAGTATTGCAGATAGCAAATTTTTCTTAAATAACTGATTCACCTTCTTTTGGGAGAGCTTTCACATGCTGAAGTTCCAGACCTGTAGGTAATTACTCACCTACTCAAAATGAGTAAATTCGAATTATCTCTAAAAGTATTGCAGATAGCCAATTTCTGTCAAATAACACCTTCACCTACTTTTGGGAGAGCTTTCACTTGGTGAAGTTTCAGACCCGTAGGTAATTACTCACCTACTGAAAATGAGTAAATGCAAATTATCTCTAAAAGTATTCCCAATAGCCAATTTTTATCTCCCGCCCGGCTTGCCGGAGGGAGATCATAATTTGCACCATGTGCGTGTGTACGTGCGTGCGTGCGTGTGTGCGTGTGTGTGTCACGCAGTTTTCTCTGAAACTACCACAGTTACACATTTTTGGTAAATCACAAGTCCTAATGAATTTTTTTGCTCTTCAATATTTTTGGGGTTTGGTGAACTTTGGCCTACTTTTGAGTGAGTAATAGCTATTTTAGCTAATATAATTATATGGCTTATAACTCTGAAACTATTGCATTTACAGTATTTTGTTCTAATATGTTGTTCAGCTACTTTCTCCACAGCTACAACATGGTCAGTAGTTTGGAAGTGTATCTCCATAGCTAAGTGAGTAATAGCTACTTTGTCAATTTTTAATTATAATCATAATGAGTAAATGGCTTATATCTTCATAAGTATTGCAGCTACACAATTTTGTTCCAATATGTTGTTCAGCTACTTTCTCCACAGCTACAACATGGTCAGTAGTTTGCAAGTGTATCTCCATAGCTAAGTGAGTAATATCTACTTTTTCAATTTTTAATGATAACCATAATGAGTAAATGGCTTATATCTTCAAAAGTATTGCAGCTACACAATTTTGTTCCAATATGTTGTTCGGCTACTTTCTCCTCTGCTACAACATGGTCAGTAGTTTGGAAGTGTATCTCCGTAGCTAAGTGAGTAATAGCTACTTTTTCAGTTTTTAATGATAACCATAATGAGTAAATGGCTTATATCTTCAAAAGTATTGCAGCTACACAATTTTGTTCCAATATGTTGTTCAGCTACTTTCTCCACTGCTACAACATGGCCAGTAGTTTGGAAGTGTATCTCTATAGCTAAGTGAGTAATAGCTACTTTTTCAATTTTTAATGATAACCATAATGAGTAAATTGCTTATATCTTCAAAAGTATTGCAGCTACACAATTTCTCTCAAATATGTTGTTCATCTACTTTTTTGTGAACTGTAACATATTTAAGTTTCACAACTGTTGCTCAATGTACAAGTGAGTAATGGCTACTTTATTGCTACTTTTAGTGAAACTGTGAAAAATCAGAAATATCTCTCAAACTATAAGATATAGAGCAATTTCGAGCAAATTTTTGACCCACAGGGTAGTACTAGAGTATCCTATTGCTAAGGGGGAAAAAGTTTGGTGAACTTTGGCCTACTTTTGAGTGAGTAATAGCGCTTTTACCTAATATAATTATATGACTTATAACTGTCAATGAGTAAATGGCTTATATCTTCATAAGTATTGCAGCTACACAATTTTGTTCCAATATGATGTTCGGCTACTTTCTCAACAGCTACAACATGGTCAGTAATTTGGAAGTGTATCTCCATAGCTAAGTGAGTAATAGCTACTTTTTCAATTTTTAATGATAACCATAATGAGTAAATGGCTTATATCTTCAAAAGTATTGCAGCTACACAATTTCTCTCAAATATGTTGTTCATGTACTTTTTTGTGAACTGTAACATATTTAAGTTTCACAACTGTTGCTCGATGTACAAGTGAGTAATGGCTACTTTATTGCTACTTTTAGTGAAAATGTGAAAAATCAGAAATATCTCTCAAACTGTGAGATATAGAGCAATTTCGAGCAAATTTTTGACCCACAGGGTAGTACTAGAGTATCCTATTGCTAAGGGGGGAAAGGTTTGGTGAACTTTGGCCTACTTTTGAGTGAGTAATAGCGCTTTTACCTAATATAATTATATGACTTTTAACTGTCAACGAGTAAATGGCTTATATCTTCAAAAGTATTGCAGCTACACAATTTTGTTCCAATATGATGTTCAGCTACTTTCTCCACAGCTACAACATGGTCAGTAATTTGGAAGTGTATCTCCATAGCTAAGTGAGTAATAGCTACTTTTTCAATTTTTAATGATAACCATAATGAGTAAATGGCTTATATCTTCAAAAGTATTGCAGCTACACAATTTCTCTCAAATATGTTGTTCATGTACTTTTTTGTGAACTGTAACATATTTAAGTTTCACAACTGTTGCTCAATGTACAAGTGAGTAATGGCTACTTTATTGCTACTTTTAGTGAAAATGTGAAAAATCAGAAATATCTCTCAAACTGTAAGAGATAGAGAAATTTCAAGCAAATTTTTGAACCACAGGGTAGTACTAGAGTATCCTATGCTAAGGGGGAAAATGGTTTGGTGAACTTTGGCCTACTTACTCACCTCCTCAAAATGAGTAAATGCGAATTATCTCTAAAAGTATTGCAGGTAGCCATTTTTTCTCAAATAACTCATTCACCTACTTTTGGGAGAGCTTTCACTTGGTTAAGTTTCAGATGCGTAGCTAGTTACTCACCTACTCAAAATGAGTAAATGCTAATTATGTCTAAAAGTATTGCAGATAGCCAATTTTTCTCAAATAACTCATTCATATACTTTTGGAAGAGCTTTCACTTAGTGAGGTTTCAGACCCCTAGATAATTTCTCACCTACTCAAAATGAGTAAATGCGAATTATTTCTAAAACTATAGAAGATAGCCAATTTTTCTCAAATAACTCATTCACCTACTTTTGCGAGAGCTTTCACTTGGTGAAGTGTCAGACCTGTAGCTAATTTCTCACCTACTCAAAATGAGTAAATGCTAAATATCTCGAAAAGTATTGCAGATAGCCAATTTTTCTCAAATAACTCATTCATTTACTTTTGGAAGAGCTTTCACATGGTGAAGTTTCAGACCCATAGCTAATTACTCGCCTACTCAAAATGAGTAAATGAGAATTATCTCTAAAAGTATTGCAGATAGCCAATTTTTCTCAGATAACTCATTCATCTACTTTTGGAAGAGCTTTCACATGGTGAAGTTTCACACCCATAGCTAATTACTCACCTACTCAAAATGAGTAAATGCGAATTCTCTCTAAAAGTATTGCAGATAGCCAATTTTTCTCAAATAACTCATTCACCTACTTTTGGGAGAGCTTTCACTTGGTGAAGTTTCAGACCCGTAGCTAATTACTCACCTACTCAAAATGAGTAAATGCTAATTATCTCTAAAAGTATTGCAGATAGCCAATTTTTCTCAAATAACTCATTCATCTACTTTTGGAAGAGCTTTCACATGGTGAAGTTTCAGACCCATAGCTAATTACTCGCCTACTCAAAATGAGTAAATGCGAATTATCTCTAAAAGTATTGCAGGTAGCCATTTTTTCTCAAATAACTCATTCACCTACTTTTGGGAGAGCTTTCACTTGGTTAAGTTTCAGATGCGTAGCTAGTTACTCACCTACTCAAAATGAGTAAATGCTAATTATGTCTAAAAGTATTGCAGATAGCCAATTTTTCTCAAATAACTCATTCATATACTTTTGGAAGAGCTTTCACTTAGTGAGGTTTCAGACCCCTAGATAATTTCTCACCTACTCAAAATGAGTAAATGCGAATTATTTCTAAAACTATAGAAGATAGCCAATTTTTCTCAAATAACTCATTCACCTACTTTTGCGAGAGCTTTCACTTGGTGAAGTGTCAGACCTGTAGCTAATTTCTCACCTACTCAAAATGAGTAAATGCTAAATATCTCGAAAAGTATTGCAGATAGCCAATTTTTCTCAAATAACTCATTCATTTACTTTTGGAAGAGCTTTCACATGGTGAAGTTTCAGACCCATAGCTAATTACTCGCCTACTCAAAATGAGTAAATGAGAATTATCTCTAAAAGTATTGCAGATAGCCAATTTTTCTCAGATAACTCATTCATCTACTTTTGGAAGAGCTTTCACATGGTGAAGTTTCACACCCATAGCTAATTACTCACCTACTCAAAATGAGTAAATGCGAATTCTCTCTAAAAGTATTGCAGATAGCCAATTTTTCTCAAATAACTCATTCACCTACTTTTGGGAGAGCTTTCACTTGGTGAAGTTTCAGACCCGTAGCTAATTACTCACCTACTCAAAATGAGTAAATGCTAATTATCTCTAAAAGTATTGCAGATAGCCAATTTTTCTCAAATAACTCATTCATCTACTTTTGGAAGAGCTTTCACATGGTGAAGTTTCAGACCCATAGCTAATTACTCGCCTACTCAAAATGAGTAAATGCGAATTCTCTCTAAAAGTATTGCAGATAGCCAATTTTTCTCAAATAACTCATTCACCTACTTTTGGAAGAGCTTTCACTTGGTGAAGTTTCAGACCTGTAGCTAATTACTCACCTACTCAAAATGAGTAAATGCTAATTATCTCTAAAAGTATTGCAGATAGCCATTTTTTCTCAAATAACTCATTCATTTACTTTTGGAAGAGCTTTCACATGGTGAAGTTTCAGACCCATAGCTAATTACTCGCCTACTCAAAATGAGTAAATGCGAATTATCTCTAAAAGTATTGCAGATAGCCAATTTTTCTCAAATAACTCATTCACCTACTTTTGGGAGAGCTTTCACTTGGTGAAGTTTCAGACCTGTAGCTAATTACTCGCCTACTCAAAATGAGTAAATGCGAATTATCTCTGAAAGTATTGCAGATAGCCAATTTTTCTCAAATAACTCATTCATCTACTTTTGAGAGAGCTTTCAAATGGTGAAGTTTCAGACCCGTAGGTAATTACTCACCTACTCAAAATGAGTAAATGCGAATTATCTCTAAAAGAATTGCAGATACCCAATTTTTCTCAAATAAGTCACTCATCTACTTTTGGGAGAGCTTTCACTTGGTGAAGTTTCACGCCCGTAGCTAATTACTCACCTACTCAAAATGAGTAAATGCAAATTATCTCTAAAAGTATTGCAGATAGCCAATTTTTCTCAAATAACTCATTCATCTACTTTTGGAAGAGCTTTCACATGGTGAAGTTTCAGACCCATAGCTAATTTCTCACCTACTCAATATGAGTAAATGCGAATTATCTCTAAAAGTATAGGAGATAGCCAATTTTTCTCAAATAACTCATTCATCTACTTTTGGGAGAGCTTTCACTTGGTGAAGTTTCAGACCCATAGCTAATTTCTCACCCGCTCAAAATGAGTAAATACTAATTATCTCTAAAAGTATTGCAGATAGCCAATTTTTATCAAATAACTCATTCATCTACTTTCGGAAGAGCTTTCACATTGTGAAGTTTCAGACCCATAGCTACTTACTCGCCTACTCAAAATGAGTAAATGCGAATTCTCTCTAAAAGTATTGCAGATAGCCAATTTTTTTCAAATAACTCATTCATCTACTTTTGGAAGAGCTTTCACATTGTGAATTTTCAGACCCATAGCTACTTACTCGCCTACTCAAAATGAGTAAATGCGAATTCTCTCTAAAAGTATTGCAGATAGCCAATTTTTCTCAAATAACTCATTCATCTACTTTTCGAAGAGCTTTCACATGGCAAAGTTTCAGACCCATAGGTAATAACTCACCTACTCAAAATGAGTAACTGCGAATTATCTCTAAGAGTATTGCATATAGCCAATTTTTCTCAAATAACTCATTCACCTACTTTTGGGAGAGCTTTCACATGGTGAAGTTTCAGACCTGTAGCTAATTACTCACCTACTCAAAATGAGTAACTGCGAATTATCTCTAAAAGTATTGCAGATAGCCAATTTTTCTCAAATAACTCATTCATGTACTTTTAGGAGAGCTTTCAATTGGTGAAGTTTCAGACCTGTAGCTAATTACTCACCTACTCAAAATGAGTAAATGCGAATTATCTCTGAAAGTATTGCATATAGTCAATTTTTCTCAAATAACTCATTCATCTACTTTTGGAAGAGCTGTCACATGGTGAAGTTTCAGACCCATAGCTAATTACTCACCTACTCAAAATGAGTAAATGAGAATTATCTCTAAAAGTATTGCAGATAGCCAATTTTTCTCAAATAACTCATTCATCTACTTTTGAAAGAGCTTTCACATGGTGAAGTTTCAGACTCGTAGGTAATTACTCACCTACTCAAAATGAGTAAATGCTAATTATCTCTAAAAGTATTGTGGGTACCCAATTTTTATCAAATAACTCATTCATCTACTTTTGGAAGAGCTTTCACATGGTGAAGTTCCAAACCTGTAGGTAATTACTCACCTACTCAAAATGAGTAAATGCGAATTATCTCTAAAAGTATTGCAGATAGCCAGTATTTTTCAAATAACTCACTCACCTATATTTTGGGAGAACTTTCAATTAGTGAATTTTCAGATCCATATCTAATTACTCACCTACTCAAAATGAGTAATTGCCTATTATCACAAAAAGTATTGCAGATAGCCAGTATTTCTCAAATAACTCATTCACCTACATTTTGGAGATATTTCACATGCTAAAGTTTTTTTATGAATTATTAAAATAATTTTTAATGCATTAAAATTAATGAAATCATGCACTAAATCGATTATAACTTGAAAAGTATTGTATTTAGAGCATTTTGTTAAAATATGTCATTCACCTACTTTTTCCCACAGCAACAACATGGTGAGTAACTTGGGTGTCTATCTCAATAGATAAGTGAGTAATAGCTACTTTTGGATTTTTCACTAACTTCCATCATGAGTGAAATCACTTGTAACTTGAAAACTATTGCATTTAGACCTTCAGGGTAGTACAAAAGTGTCCTATGCAAAGGGGAAAGATTTCAATTTTCGCCACTTTTGGCGGCCTTCTTGGATTTTAGCGGAAAAAAATGAAAAAGTGTCAATATCTCGAAAACCGTAAGAGATAGAGCGATTTTGAGCAAATTTTTGACCTGCAGGGTGGTACAAGAGTCTCCTGGTCAAAGGGGGAAAATTTCAATTTTCGCCACTTTTGCCGGCCATCTTACATTTTGGCGGAAAATGAAAAAGTGTCAATATCTCGAAAACCGTAACAGATCGAGCGATTTCGAGCGATTTTTTGACCCACAGGGTGATACAAGAGTGTTCCTTCCAAAGGGGAAAAATTTCATTTTTCGCCACTTTCGGCGGCCATCTTGGATTTTTGCTGAAAATGGAAAAGTGTCAATATCTCGAAAAGCATAACAGATAGAGCGGTTTCAAGCGAATTTTCGACCTGCAGGATCGTACAACAGTGTCCTATGCAAAGGGGAAAAATTTCAATGTAGTATTTCTTCCCCTGCGGTACTCGGCGGGAGATACATACCGCGGCAGTGGTCTTGTTGTCAAATAACTCCTTCACCTACTTTTGGGAGACCTTTCACTTGAAGTTTCAGACCTGTAGCTAATTATTCACCTACTCAAAATGAGTAAATGCTAATTATCTCTAAAAGTATTGCAGATATCCAATTCTTATCAAATAACTCATTCATCTACTTTTGGGAGAGCTTTCACATGGTGAAGTTCCAGACCCGTAGGTAATGACTCACCTACTGAAAATGAATAAATTCGAATTATCTCTAAAAGTATTGTAGATAGCCAATTTTTCTCAAATAACTCATTCGCCTACTTTTGAGAGAGCTTTCACTTGGTGAAGTTTCAGACCTGTAGCTAATTATTCACTTACTCAAAATGAGTAAATGCAAATTATCTCTAGAAGTATTGCAGATAGCCAGTATTTCTCAAATAACTCATTAATTTGAAAACAACTTATAGGAAGTCATGGGCTGCAAATCTTTTCATGTGGTCAGATTTGACCTTGGGCCCCTCCTACTTATTATTGGTCCTAGAGGTTTGCAATGTGAAAACAACTTATAGGAAATCATGGGCTGCGAATCTTTTGATGTGGTCAGACTTCACCTTGGGCCCCTGCTACTAGTGACGTCACGACTCCAAATATTTCATGTCGACTAATCGGTAAGTACTATTCGTCTCGACACCAAATAACTGTCGAATTAAAATAACATCCAAAAATCTTAAGTTTTATATTGTAAAAAGCACTGAAAACAATAAATATGTTAAATAAAATGAAAATATATGTTTGTAACCTGTAAAAATGAATAAATTTGCTGTTTTCCTGTGACTTTTGCTTCATTTATTTCAGACAGGAAGTGGGCGATATAAGAGATTTATGGTACTTCCGGCTTTACGTGAATGCATAAACAGTAAAGAAAACGTGGCTGTTTTTGGATTTTAACTTATTTTATGTGACAATATGGGTATATTTGATGGATTCAGACCTTCTGCCATCTTTACTACATTAAGCGATTATTCTTACTTTAAAATATGAAACCGGAAAATATCACTATTCTAACCGTTGTCGATTATTCGGTTAGTCGTGACGTCCCTACCTGCTACAGGGTCAAATAAGGGTAGCCAAACTTAAAAGTGCTTTCAGCTTGCTTATTAACGAAAAATGCTGTTTATCTTCTAAACTATATTAGTTGGCCTTTGTCGGTGGATACATCCAGCATCTGGCCACAGATGCGTCCTTAGTCTAGTTATTTTAGTGAATTTACCGTCAGTTATATCACAAAGTTTGCCAAAATGGGTACACAACATAACAAGTGGCATTCACTGATCATCAAACTTCACCAAGTGCTTTTGTCTTTTGTGTAATATGTGGGTAATGTATGATATTAGGAGAAACAGACAGCCTTTACAAGTTTTTATCAAAAACTACCCCTCTTACTCCTGGATTCTTGTAGTATAATGAACCCCTGTAAGTTTTCATCTCAAGTTTACTTGACTACTCAGGTTAATAAAGGATATAAATACAAAAACTTGGAGTAGGTCTAACTGATCACAAACCACTGGCAAATCATGCGACAAGAAACACAGTTTTGGAATTATTGCATGTGATATTTCTACTCCTGCAAATCTTAAGCATTTCAGCTTTTGTGTAAACTATCTCCTGAAAATCAAAACAGACAGAATGAAACAAATATCTAGCTGCAAATTTCACATTGCTTAGCTAGTCACTGTGTGTGCTTTATGTTCACAAAATTAAATACAAACTCACTTCCACAGTGGTCGAAATTTGAAATAATGTAAAATGTTGAGAAATACAAAAGTATGTTATAATATTTGTTTTGATAGCAGTATTTAAACAAGTAAGCTGCAGTGAAGAAATTTAGTGGTCAAATTTTAACTTATTCACTAGTATAGCTTGCCTGTTCGCCTCACAGACTAAATCTGAAAAAGAGCTTGTTTTATGAACATATGATCTCATAGTATTGAAATCAACCAACCAGTTACGGATTATTTTTTTCAATGAAGATATGGCGTAATTGATAATAGGTGCATGTTTACATGCGCTATTTCTCTACCATTGTTGGAGATACTTATTACCTAGACATTTCGGCGACAAGAATACTTAAAAAAATGAAACCAATCTCACACTGGATTTGTCTAAGTAATCAGGTAGTGTTAAAGAATGCTATTCTAGGTTGAATTTTCCATGCTTTCTGGATAAGGTTTGGTCAAGTTTCACTTGAGTGTTAAAAATATGATTATTTTAACAAAAATCTTATTCTTATGCATTGATTTTGTGAAAAGTTATATTATATGTATCTTTTATCTCTTTGGCTTATTACAGCTTATACAATATTGTCAGTCAAGGCGCCTCTCTTTTTCTAGATATATTTGTAATAATCACTTGTAATAATAAGCTATCCTATAAAACTGTTTTTTCTCAAAAGAATGAAATGATATATTTAATGGGGGAAATTTTTGGGATGAGCTACAGTTATTTTCCAATACCAACATACAGAGTGGAATCTATTTTTATTAACTAAACACTATATGAATTCTTACTTTGGAATTTCAAACTTAAAAGAGTTAGTGGGAATGTTGACAGTTGCTTGTCTATACTTGGTATTGTTTTCCTAATGCAGAATGGTGATCAACTAGTTTGCATAACTTTCCTCCATCCCTTCCAGCTTCAGCTTTATCCTATGATATGACCTATATGCACTGAGTTGAAAGAGGATGTCACAAAGCTTGTTCATTGGTGAAAAAAAGAACATATAGACATAGAAACACATCACTTGGATGAACAAGAGATTAAACTCTTTTAAGGCCTCTTCATATATTTTGCAAAATTTATCTGATAAGTAAACACTTCAAGAGCTTATAAATTACAGATGTACATTTTGTAAAAGAGTAAAAGATATATTTGAAGGTTCAACTCCCACAAGTGGAAAATATCTTTCAAAGGTTCAACTCCCAGCAAGTGAAAAATGCAGTGGGTCTGTACCTTTATGACTGTGGATGTTAAACAGGGATAAAAACCCTAACTCTGTTATATTTTGACCTATTTCTAGAGATAAGAACATGTTTAAAAAGGGTAGACACATCAGTTGGCTCACAAGAACTGGAGATTATAAGTTAAAGCTGTTTTTTCTAAAGGAGAAATACACAGAGAGTGTTGTCTATTTGTAGGAACAGGAGTGCATAGATGCAGAGAAGCGTCGCTTGCGTCAACTGGAGTCACAACACAAGGAGACAGACAGGAAGTTGAAGGCATGCAAATCAGCCGAGGATCGAGAGACCTTGCTGAAAGTGTCTCGCCAGGAGTCAGAACAGATAGAGATCCAGAGACGCCTTTTTGATGACCTTGAGTTCCAGCAGTTAGAGGTCAGATGGGAAACTCCTTAAAAAACTCTAGTCTGTCTTTAGTCTGTGTAATAACAATTAGACTTTCCCCAGAAAACAACTGAAAAACTGAAAAATGTTCTAAGGATATCAATCTGAAAGCAGTTCCAGTGCAGCAATAATATGTTGTTCTCAGTGAAGGTTTTTGCACATAATGAAGGCTTGTCAAAAATTAATATATTAGTGCATTGTGCAAGTGAGCTTTACTCAGCTTTTCAGTGATGAGTTTACATATTGCTTTGGATAAAATATGCAAGTTAGTATTCCAAGCATTTAAAAATATTTATAGTATATGTTTTGGAAGAAGACTGGTGGAATTAAACCAATAATCCTAAATAAAGAGGAGACAGTTAAATAAATATTACAACAGCACAAGTGACTGATTAAATATATGAATGCAGAACAGGAAATCAATGTCTTAAAAGATATGTTGTAGCTTTAACCTGCAAGTTAAGTAAGACACCAAATAGAAATAATGAATAAGACTGTTTTATAGAAACCAGATTTAGCTTCTTATGTTGAAGTGTTATTTCAGTTGTAGGGTTACAGGGAAATCAATCTTGTGTAATATTTGGACTTTTTATTGCATATTGATCAGTCTACAGGAACATATTTTGAACCATAGAAGAATGGCAACAATTCAAGATCCAGTCTTGTTTTGTACAATAATAAGCTGGCAGATAATAAGTCCTTGGTCCTTGTTCTTTTATTTTAGATAGTATTTCATTGTTATTTCTAAAAAATACATGGATTGGAAAAAAAACTTCAATGTTTCATCAGTTATGCTTAAGATATGCAGTGGACACTTTTGTGTATGTCATCATAAAAGTTCAGGTTTATAGAAAGCCGCATGTAAACCATATGCTGTAAAGAGGTTTAAGGTTATGATGTACATTCTGTATTTGACAGGTGGAGACACGGTTTGAAGAGGAACGTGAGACAATACAGCAGCAACTCATGCATGAACAGAACCAGTTACTGGAGAAATACAGGCTCAGGGAGGTGTGTATCAAAACACCAACACTATAGATCCTTGTAGTGTGACACATACTCATAAAGCATTGGTTTAGAATCCAGTGATGTAGGCGTAAAGTGTTTCAGATTTTCAAATAAATGATACATAATTTACAATTGTAACTACAAATATATAAATTTCAAGTATTTTCTTTTATGTCCGCATCTTTTAGCTTGCACCAGACTTTTAAACAAAAAGTCTCATTTTAAACTATAAAATGAAATATACCAAATTTCTTGTGCACAGCTTAGCAATCCTAAATCACGTACATGAGAATATATATATAAGTGTTACTTACTGTGGGGCATTGTTGGACTTGTGACAGGTGTCAAGTTTTTCAAACAAATTCCCAGTGTCTGGAAGAACATATAAAATTACTGATTAATAGATGCACTTGTCAGCATCAGATATTCAGAGGGGATGACCTCTTGGAGTCATAGTGCCCCAATATACGGTAGCTAGAATGACAGGACATTGCATAAGGTTTATTTCATTGTATGTAATGACGATGTATAATGTGTAAATATTCAGGAAAGACTTCATCAAATAGACCATCAACAGAAACAGATGTTGAACAATGTGAAGACAGATATACAGGGATTGGAGAAGAAAAGACAAAAGTACATAGAGGAATTCCGAGAGGTCAGTGGATATACATGTAGCAATAGTAAAACCCCTTTAAATAAAAATCAAAAAGCTGTGATTTTCAGAACAATGTAGAAACATGTCAAAGAGATTTTAATTAATTTGAAGAATTGTATTTTTTTTCTCACAATCAAATCAGAAAGGGATATATTATTTTCAGGGTTAGTGGAAGTAAATCTAACCTATATGAACAGATGAAAACTGTCACAAACCTTTGTGCACTGTCTCCTTCAGTAGGCGTGTTTGCAACATCAATGATAGATCATATTTAAATTAGAATCTACAGAGTAAATCCATAATAATGCAATAACAAATGCAATCCCAGTGGGGAGTTACAGTAAAGTTTGACATATGGTGAGATAATGTACTTGACTATTAATGTGTAGCAGGGGTGGATCCAGCCTTTAAGTAAGGTGGGGGTTCACATCAGAGTAAGGTGGGGGTTCACATCAGACATACCATAACTAAGGGGGTTGGGGGGCATGCCCCCCCCCGGGAAAAATATAGTGCATTTCCTGTATGTTAACAAAATAGAGATGCACCAAATATTTTATGAAAATCATTTATGTTTTTATTGAAAAGGCTATATTCTGTTTTTATTTTGTCTGATAAATACCATTTATGTAAAAGCATTACTGATATTACAAAATGACTAATTTTGAAGCCAGATACTTACAACAACAATGCTCTACCATTACCTTCTTTTTGCCCTCCATTGCACCAGGTATAGGACTGTGTCTCACCTCATTTTAACATGCTACTGCAGTAACAGACATGGAATGACTGCCCCCACTTATAGAATCAGCACTGTATCCTGACAGGTGCAGCTGGTCTGTTTTTAGAAATTGTTGACTCAGTGTTCTAGCCAGTGGGAATGCCACACTAGCACACTTGCATTCCACCTATTGGGTCGTAGGTTCTATTCTTAGTCCAGCTTGAAGTGGGAAAGTTTGTGGTTGGTACGTTGTGACTGATGATTTTAAGTACAAAGTCTTGATCAGCTATTTTCTAGCTGAATAGAAATGTGGTAAAACTTCCATAAAAGGTGTTTATGTAAAGTTTCTTTTTAACCTCTCCTATATTTTGTAAAATTTACATTACCTTAAAAATCCTGATTATAAGAAAGGCTATTTTAGCTGATGGAGATATTGAAGGTGCTCGCAGCTGTGGTTTTTGTCATTTCCACTGGTGTCGTATGTCCAGGAATATCAGTGTCATGCCCTTGTATAACAAGGCCGAAAGGGGTTTTGGTGTACCAGCGCGAGCCGCAAAGCCATCAGTGACACAACTAGTATACCACAACGGTCACCCATGCCAGCACTAACAACTTATTGCCGCTTAACTTCAGTGAACAGACAGATACTCATCACACTGCGCTACAATTCATGAAAGTCCGGAAACAAAAAAAAAAAAGACTAAAAAAGAAAAAGTGATTCCTAGAAGCGTTAGCCTCATAGAGCTACCGCTTAAAAATAAGTAAAAATAGCGACCACTTAGATATTTTAGATGTACAGCAGTGATTAGCATGAGTTTCTACCATTTTCTTATGCATATACGAATGTGTGTACTCTGATTATGAAAAATTGTTAAGAATTTTTTAATTTGACATCCGGCTTTCATTCGTTCCTTCTAAAAACACAGGGAACTTTTTCATGGATTGGTGTATGTTTACATTGTCTCAAGTGGGTTTGAATGCACTGAGAACAAAGCCTACTTTCACCTTTGAAATCTTGTTATGATGAAAATTATCAATATCTCTCAAGGCTATGAAACTTACCATATTTAATGGAAATTACATTGGAACAAATATTGGCAATTGTACAAACAGAAAATCACCAAATTAGAATTTAGCGTTCATGTTAATAATTTTAGTTTCATTGAAATAGTGGAACCAACAGGACTTTAATTGACTAATTTTATTGTGTTAATATATCTTACCTGACAGACTAATGCCATGAGAAATATTTGATGTTATGAGCTTGGTTTTATTCTGATGAATTAATTGATTGCTCTTCCTTTCAAAATAAACTGCCTTCTTTTCTGTAATATCATCTTCTATAATCTAAATTGGGTATTCCATTCACAATATGATTGCATACAAATGACTCTTATGTATGTTTTACCATGTGATATTTGTGGGAAAAAATATTTGGTGACAGTGACATTAAAATTGTATATTTTCATGTCTACTAATATTCAATGTGAACTAAATTGAGTTGAAGATACTACAAAACAAACAGACAAGGAAAGTGATAAGAGCAATTTATTGCCTAACAATCGATTGTATTTCATTGACCTAAGGATATAGAAGGAGAGATAAGGATTGATCTTTATCTGAAAGGAGATATAAGATTTTGTCATAGGTGAAAGCTTGAGATCTCCAACAAAAATTTTTCAAAAGTGGCATTACAAATTATGCCTCTATTTATTTCATTAACATTGTTATATCTTGTAGTATTTATATTATAAATGCCTTTGTTTTTTGTGCTTGTTTTAAAGATATAATAATCATATTTGAAATATTTTCATAAATACCAGCATACTTAATGTTTAAGAACACCATGACAACTTTTACACACATGTTTTTGAGCCATTGCAACACAAGGTATTAAGTGCTCATCAATCAAATAAATATTGACCCAACTATCCAGGTATACTCAAAACTACCATAGCGCTTTAAAATATGCCAGTAGTTATTTTTTGTTACCAGTAGTACATACAGAATTTCATTCCTACCTGATAGTACAGATGCAGTTTCATTGATAGTAATGAAGGGCCTTTTATACAGAAGAGAGATCATTTTTCGAAATCTGGTTTTGAATTTTATTGATTTACATTTGAGTATCATGGACACATAAACAGTTTGGGGACAGCTTTTAATTAGAATCAGGTATCTTTGTTTTCACTGCTGCATTTACACTTCCTTCTTTGTGTTAATTTCACATTGGCACATCACCATTGACATGAAATGCAAAGGACGTAGAAATTAACAGCCAATATAAAGACTCTTGTTTTGAAGGTATATGTACCAATGAATGGATGTTTTTATTATTGTATATTACAATGGATGACTACATAAAAAAGGTAATTGTGGTCTCATTAATTACTGTGGTTTATATATAAAATAACTAATGACATGTTCATAGTAAAATGTAAAATCTCAGTTGATGTTTTCTGCACGATCTCGCTGTTTTTATACACACATTTCATTCCATTATATAACTGGTATTCTCCTATTTTGATTGTTATTGTAATTTTAGAAATTTAAATGTAAACAAATGCCCCATTGGGACACATAACAAGGATAAATTTTGGCATTTCTATGATTTTGTGTATTTTTGTAGGAGAAAAATCGTCTTGCAGAAACAGAGAGAAAAATTCGAACATTTACCAGATTATTACAGGCAGATACAGAGGTGAGTCTGGTATTTAGTGGTTTTGTAATAACAGCCAGTAATGTCGCTGATATAAGGGCAATGTGGCCATGACATCCTCTCCTACATCATACATTTTTTCTTCTGCCCATTTGTCTGTTTGCTGCCTCACTTCAAAATGAAGCACCTCCAACTTTTTTGTAAAAAGAAGTGAAAATTCAAAGTGATCATTTTGTCCAAATTCCATTGTCTTTATATATGGTTGAGGCATTTTTCTAAATTGTTTTGTATTGATAATGCCATAGTAGTATTTTGATCCCATGTCTGTTGCACTTTTGGACCTGGTTGATTAACATTTTTAGGAATTTTTGAAATAATATTGCAAGCCCATGTTACTCCCTAGGTACTGGAGTACTTAAGACAATACTTGTTCACCCTTCAAAGGTCTTATTTTGGGAGTATTTTTGAGTTCTGTCAATGACATATAATCTGGCATAGTGCTTGGAGGCCACTGTATTCTATTCTATATTCTACCACTGTTCATTATATTCTAAAAAAAATATTTTTACAGCACTCTCAGTTCTAATGTGTGATTCTTATGATCTGACAAATATATTGCCCTCCCAATATGTTCAGATAACTGAAGTTCTGCTGTAATATCAGTACTTACTTGGGTGTTTTGTGGATACAGGTGTGCATTATCCTAAATACAATAATAACTAGCTGTGGAATCTGACTGAACGCTTCCTGTCTCACAGGTTTTGCCATATTTTCCCTTGATTGGATTCCAAGTCTGACTTCCTACAAAAGGACTTGTTCAGTATTTCAAAGGTAAAGTTTGAGTGTTTGTATGATTTCTAAATTTTCCAACTATTTTCTTTTCTTTTATTTCCCAGGATTCCAAGCCTGACTTCCTACACCAGGCCAGTGAGGGTATGTTCTCTACACCACCTGTAGACAGGCGTGTCACTGAGAAACTCCTGGATATGGACAGATCACGAGGAGTGCACTTCTCTGATAGTCCAGGTATGGACTCGGTCATACATTAGTAATACCATTGTTGTTGAGCTTTGTTTGAATTTATTTGATGATATAACAAGTAATAAAATGATGTCATTTAAGTTTAATATATTCTGAGATTCTGGATGTTGACAAAGTATTGCCAACAGGAGGATATTTTGCCACAGTAATTGATAAGCAGATGCAGTGACTTTCAGATTCATACAAAGATTTCCTGATTCAGGAAGACAATTCAAGCAGATATACAAATATTTATAGATCTCCAATACTTTGCATGATCCTTCAGATTTTAAGTGTTTAAAGTGGAAGGTTTCATTCTGGGATGGAATGTTAATTAAATTCCACCTTTGTCTGTAGAGCAGTTCTCCACAAAAATCAACAGGCATCACTGTTTGACAATGAAGTCATGTATAAATCTGTCTATGCACAGCAGTATGGTGATATTCATATTACTTTTGTGGCATTTGCCATGTATATATTGGGAATTGTTTTTATTATCACATTTGACAGAGGAATGAGTGCATTGGGGTTATTTTTAATTCCTTAAAGTTTGGGCTTTAATGCAAGCACAGATTGCCCCAGTATTTATACACTCTTAAATTGGGTTTGGCTGTATGGAAATTACACTCCCAGTAAAGTCTAGTTCTCATTATACATGATCATACAGCAGTATATTCAGGTGTTTCTGTTATAAAATGCCAGTATGAAGTTTTGTATAGATGCTGATCAAAATAAACCAGATTCAGCACAGTCTCCTGTTTTTGTTCAATGAATTATGAATATTTATTTATATTTTCTTACTAAAGGCTTTATGTAATTCTGCAGAAGTAAAAAGTTTGCCAAAAAAAATGATGCACAAACAGAAACTGGCACTTGTTGTTTATCCTTTGTACCTGATGAAAGGTTCACTTGAAATGATTTCTGCCAGTTCTTTAACCTCTTATTGCAAATGCTAACTGGAGCATTGCTTTGTTTAATGATGCTGAAAAATGGACTTGAAAAATGTCAGATTAAATTTTTCTGTTGTTCGAGCACCTTACTTTAAAAAGTGTGAAGAAATGGGCTGCCGGTATAGGAAAAGGCTAATGGTGAAATCATCATGAATTTTTGAATGCGATACAAAAGCGTTAAGACAGTATCTGTAGTGAAGAACGAACTGCCTCATAAAAATCAGAACAGAAATATTTGATTTATATAAACATATAATAAATATTCCATAAATTTTACAAAGTGATGGGATAAAAACCGGATTATTGGATATTTGGATGACGTAAATTCAAATAATATCAATGTAAGTTGTTTTAACTGTTATTTTCCATTGTTACCGTAGTTTCTTAGGTTACCAATGACTATTGTTGTTGTTCTTAATCGATATTAAAATATTTATTAATTCATAATAAATATGCCGATCTTAATACTGAAGGGTAGAACATAAATATTGGAATATAGTAGTTCACAAATGTAGCTATTTTGTTTTCCATTAATATAATGTAAAAAAATTTGAAGACTGTATTGGTTTTTACATTATTTTTGCTTCCTTTCACTTACCACAAAACCAGATCCACCATATTTGTATTGTTCTGTTCTTCAGGGTCTTTACTATTGCTTTTGATTATGGTTTTCTGCTATTTGTTGTGCTACTTTTCTCACTCTTTCAGGCCACATTTATGACAGTGCAAGACAGTTATATAAAGCCAACTGTCAGGGTCTTGGGTTTGCTTGTTGTATCCACTGGAAGCATCCGGTGAATACTTTGGTTTAGCGTCCGCTACGCCGCCGCCGCTGCCGCCGCCGCCGCGCGTAGAGCGATTTTCGGCGTTAACGCTCTAAGAGGAAAACAACAGCAGCTAGGTTCACCAAATTTGCAGGATATCTTCATTGGGGGGTAAGCTTCTCTGGGAAGGAAAATAGCCTCATTCTGAAAAACAAGATGGCCGCCACGGGCATTTCTTTGAAAATAATCTACATTTTTCTACTGGCTGTTCCTCATAGGAACATACATTATACATGTCCTCTACAACCTTGCACACATTTGACCTTGAAGCTCCTAATTCAAGGTCATCCACGGAGTGCCGAAGTAACCCACATAGCGGACTTTAAAAGTGCCTATATCTCCCTTATTATTGGTCCTAGAGGTTTGCAATGTGAAGCCAACCTATAGGAAATCATGTGCTGCGAATCTTCTGATGTGGTCATATTTGACCTTGGGCCCCTCCTTCAAGGTCAAACGAGGACAGCCAAACTTAAAAGTGCTTATAACTCGCTTATTATTGGTCCTAGAGGTTTGCGATGGTAAACCAACATATAGGAAATCATTGGCTGGGAATCTTCTGGTGTGGTCGGATTTGACCTTGGGCCCCTCCTTCAAGGTCAAACGAGGATAGCCAAAGGTAAAAGTGCCTATAACTCTCTTATTATTGGTCCTAGAGGTTTGGGATGGTAAAGCAACATATAGAAAATCATGGGCTGGGAATCTTCTGGTGAGGTCGGATTTGACCTTGGGCCCCTCATTCAAGGTCAAACGAGGACAGCCAAACTTAAAAGTGCTTATAACTCGCTTATTATTGGTCCTAGAGGTTTGGGATGGTAAACCAGCATATAGGAAATCATGGGCTGGGAATCTTCTGGCGTGGTTGGATTTGACCTTGGGCCCCTCCTTGAAGGTCAAATGAGGGCAGCCAAACTTAAAAGTGCTTATAACTCGCTTATTATTGGTCCTAGATGTTTGGGATGGTAAACCAACATATAGGAAATCATGTGCTGGGAATCTTCTGGTGTGGTCGGATTTGACCTTGGGCCCCTCCTTCAAGGTCAAACGAGGATAGCCAAAGGTTAAAGTGCCTATAACTCGCTTATTATTGGTCCTAGAGGTTTGGGATGGTAAACCAGCCTATTGGAAATCATGGGCTGGGAATCTTCTGGTGTGGTCGGATTTGACCTTGGGCACCTCTTTCAAGGTCAAATGATTACAGCCAAACTTAAAAGTGCTTATAACTCGCCTATTATTGGTCCTAGAGGTTTGGAATGGTAAACCAACCTATAGGAAATCATGGGCTGGGAATCTTCTGGCGTGGTCGGATTTGACCTTGGGCCCCTCCTTCAAGGTCAAACGAGGATAGCCAAAGGTTAAAGTGCCTATAACTCGCTTATTATTGGTCCTAGAGGTTTGGGATGGTAAACCAACCTATAGGAAATCATGTGCTGCGAATCTTCTGATGTGGTCATATTTGACCTTGGGCCCCTCCTTCAAGGTCAAACGAGGACAGCCAAACTTAAAAGTGCTTATAACTCGCTTATTATTGGTCCTAGAGGTTTGCGATGGTAAACCAACATATAGGAAATCATTGGCTGGGAATCTTCTGGTGTGGTCGGATTTGACCTTGGGCCCCTCCTTCAAGGTCAAACGAGGATAGCCAAAGGTAAAAGTGCCTATAACTCTCTTATTATTGGTCCTAGAGGTTTGGGATGGTAAAGCAACATATAGAAAATCATGGGCTGGGAATCTTCTGGTGAGGTCGGATTTGACCTTGGGCCCCTCATTCAAGGTCAAACGAGGACAGCCAAACTTAAAAGTGCTTATAACTCGCTTATTATTGGTCCTAGAGGTTTGGGATGGTAAACCAGCATATAGGAAATCATGGGCTGGGAATCTTCTGGCGTGGTTGGATTTGACCTTGGGCCCCTCCTTGAAGGTCAAATGAGGGCAGCCAAACTTAAAAGTGCTTATAACTCGCTTATTATTGGTCCTAGATGTTTGGGATGGTAAACCAACATATAGGAAATCATGTGCTGGGAATCTTCTGGTGTGGTCGGATTTGACCTTGGGCCCCTCCTTCAAGGTCAAACGAGGATAGCCAAAGGTTAAAGTGCCTATAACTCGCTTATTATTGGTCCTAGAGGTTTGGGATGGTAAACCAGCCTATTGGAAATCATGGGCTGGGAATCTTCTGGTGTGGTCGGATTTGACCTTGGGCACCTCTTTCAAGGTCAAATGATTACAGCCAAACTTAAAAGTGCTTATAACTCGCCTATTATTGGTCCTAGAGGTTTGGAATGGTAAACCAACCTATAGGAAATCATGGGCTGGGAATCTTCTGGCGTGGTCGGATTTGACCTTGGGCCCCTCCTTCAAGGTCAAACGAGGATAGCCAAAGGTTAAAGTGCCTATAACTCGCTTATTATTGGTCCTAGAGGTTTGGGATGGTAAACCAACCTATAGGAAATCATGGGCTGGGATTCTTCTGGTGTGGTCGGATTTGACCTTGGGCCCCTCATTCAAAGTCCAACGAGGACAACCAAACTTAAAAGTGCTTATAACTCGCTTATTATTGGTCCTAGAGGTTTGGGATGGTAAACCAACATATAGGAAATCATGGGCGGGGAATGTTCTGTCATGGTCGGATTTGATCTTGGGCCCCTTCTTCAAGGTCAAACGAGGACAGCCAAACTTAAACGTGCTTATAACTTGCTTATTATTGATCCTAGTGGTTTGGGATGGTAAACCAACATACAGAAAATCATGGGCGGGGAATCTTCTGTCATGGTAGGGTTTGACCTTGGGCCCCTCCTTCAAGATCAAGTGTGAGGACAGCCAAACTAAAAAGTGCTTATAACTCGCTTATTATTGGTCCTAGATGTTTGGGATAGTAAACCAACATATAAGAAATCATGTTCTGGGAATCTTCTGGTGTGGTCTGATTTGACCTTGGGCCCCTCCTTGAAGGTCAAATGGGGACAGCCAAACTTAAAAGTGCTTATAACTCGCTTATTATTGGTCCTAGAGGTTTTGGTGCATTGTCTTTACGGTGGATACAATTTGCATCGGTTCTCCGATGCGGTAGGTCTAGTTTAGTATTGCTTATTATTGTTTACCATTGTTTGATAATGCTCAGTGGGTGTACAGAAGAATGACCATCAGGTAACTATGCCCATCAGAAGATTGCTCAATGGTTGTGTCTCACTGTTTCAGACTACATGGACGGTGGGGGCAAGTCACCAGAAGCCAACTGTAAAGGTTTTGGTTTCCTGCTTCTTTACTGTTGTTAACTATTGTTTAATTCTGTGTATTATTGTTCATTTCTCTGTTTCAGATTACATTGACAGTGCAAGTAAGTCACGAGAAGCCAACTGTAAGAGTTTTGGTTCCTTGGAGTCAGAAAGTTCCAGTGTCGCCAGTTCTGAAACACCTTCAGAAGAGAAAGAGACCAGGTACATTTTCTAGAAAATTTTTAAAACTACTGTGTGACATTTTATACAAACTAGGTTGAATGACCCAGTTATGTCCCATTAGATAGCTGACACTTCGAATGAATATTTACATAAAATAAGAGGAGGAAGACATTTTTTAGAGACTTAATTCATGAGAATACAAGCAGAAAAGTTACGACTCATTCAATTTTTAAATTTGGAAATTGGTTTTAAGATAATGGAAATATAAATTTAGCTGTTTCTTTGAAATGTATAGATGTGGATATGCAACAGTCAAATGAGTATGAAAATACAAATATGCAGATTACAGCTACAAGGTGGTAGTGGGAGTGCCTGATTGACTGTGTACATAAAAACACTACTTAAGATACAGGTATACGTCTATGTAAAATGAATGACTTGCATCGTTATAGTCAGTTACAACACGTTGGAAGTTGACCTTCCAGTACACCGTACTTTCTCTGGTGATCACTGCAAATGTCATGAATACAGGTAGATGCTGTGTAACTAGAGCCTCAACTTCAACAGGATTCGCTTCAAAGTAATGTCACAGGATTCCTGTTGATGTACTTGCTATACTATTGATTGGTAATATTGTTTTCTTTTATTGTAGCCTGAGCAGTGGAGATGACCATTTGGATAAGGTAACAGATATAGAGAAGTTATTGGCCCACACTCAAGCAGAAAAGTTACGTCTTATTGAACAACAGGTTAGTATTATAAAATGTAGGTCAAATTGTCAGGTCATGAAACATCTGGGTCAAGTCATCACATCAAGTACTAAGCTGTTTTTGTTGGGATACCATATCTTCTTTCATGTTAAATAATGTTAATTACAACTTTTATTATATATTTCATGTACAACATTCAATAAAGACTAACAGAAGCAAGGCCACTAGAACAAGCCAAAAAACTAACAGTACAAGTAGTAAAATTGACCAGTTGAGAAGCCCCTGTACTCTTATTCTGACTGATACACAGCACTAGTTCTAGTATGGTCCTGCCGTTTACATTTTTTTTACACTTCTTACCTTTGAAATTTAAATCACAAACCCCCAAAATACAAGATAGAGTTGAAGATCCTTCACTAGTGAGGATGTGTGCATACATGTATATGTGTGTGCATATGTATTTTGATGTGAGTTAAATTAAGGTTGGCAAATTATTGGAAACACAGATATTTCAAGAAACAAGTATGAAATTTGTAATTGCGTACAGGATCTGTTGGAGAAGAAATAAAGACAGACCTAATAATTAGGAATGTTGTAAATAGGGCATACTAATGAGCAATATTGTATCATTGCATATTTCTTTGTCAAAAATATGTGATATACTGCCAGATATAAATACCCCTTTGTAGAAATTTGATTAATCATTGCATTCTCTCTGCATTTAGAACCTTTATTTGAATGTAACACACAAATCTTTTCTCCTTGTAACTATTCTCATTTTGGATGTATAATATCTCACAGTTGTTTAACAATGTTTTCAAATGAAATACATTCTGATACTATTGTTAACAATTCTAACATCGTTGTATGTACATTAAATGATGCAAATTAAACTGAAAGATTTTTAATTAAAAATTAATGAAACCCTTAGTTAGACGGAGAAACTTCTGCAATGGTCTGCTGTATAACAACCCTTGATATTTTTACCGGAATAACCTTAATTGAAATTACTACAACTTTTGTTTATGTAGGTTAATTTGTTTGGCCATTGGAAACACATGAGCATTTCTTAGTAACCTAATAATATATATTAATACATGATTATTGCTGATCACCTTTCAATATACTCTGTCTTATTTGCTGCTGAATCTCAGGTAGCTCTGTGGAAAGATGCTACGTTTGAGCTTCAAAATAACCTCTGTACTTTAGTACAGGTAACACTCGTGTTTAGTGTGTCTGTTCAACACTGTGTGTTTTCTTACACTTCATATATATTTCCATGTATGTGATTTATGAGGCCATGTTTCTCCTGATAACGAAAAGTGCGGATTGATTAGCAAATGGCCACAGCTAATTGGTGACTTTTTTTTTGTTGGGGGGGGGGGGGAGGGGGGGTTCAAGAATGAAGATATCCTTTGTGAATTTGTGGTCAATATTTGTTGAATAGTTATTCCAAATTAAAGGATATATCTTGTGGTGTCATTTTGCATCACATGGGTACACAGACACCAGAAATTACATTTTGCTCATATAGTGGATCATATACATGGAAACATAAACTCTCTTTTTTCCTAACATTTTAGTTGTTTATACCAGTAAAATATATAAAAAAAATCAGAGTATCTTTTTCAAAAGATGGTGTAGTAACTATATTTGGGTTTGTTGGAATAAAAAACATCCATCTCATTGCAGCGAGTGAAAATTACCAGGAGGACTCGACTCATTTTACATTTAAGTAGAGTAAGAAATCTAAAATTCGCCAGGAATCTAAAATTCGCCACCTCTAAAACCTTAGTTAATTTTATGAAGAAAATGATGTTTTTGTCTAAAAATTGGTATTTTTCAGTTCAAAAAGCCTTAATTTACTATACATTCAACAAATCTCACCACAATTCATTTATGTTATTAGTATTTTCACATGTGGCAAATTTCAGATATGTGGCGAATTTTAAATTTCTTACTCTACCTAAAACCAAGAGCTTTAGTTGAGGTTACAGCCAACTATGGCTTCTTTAGGAATCAAACTAGAGACTCCTCGTCACCTTAAAGGATGTTTCATTTCAATTTGGGACCTTATAAATTATTCCAATATATATCAAAAATGATCTCTGGAATAATTAACACAAGGGTACAATTTTAGTATTATGTGTCTTTATGAACATCTTAAGGTTTAAATTCGCATGAATTCAGATCTAAATTCTATATCAAATTTGTATAAAATTTGTTGGGAAAGAGTGTATAGTACTGAATTTGGTAACAGAGTATATTATTAAATATACAATGTAATATGAGATAACATAAAAAAACACTAAATCTAACAGTAAATTATACGCCTGGAAAACTGTAACTAGATCTACAAAATTATGAGTAAGTAACAGACAAAAAGATTTTATATATTTTACTGCTCTGTAGTCTTTCTTAAACTGTGTGCACTCTTAAAGTGCTCTGTATCTTGTCATGAATTACATTTTTATTTTCCCCGAGTATGAATGATTTATCCTGAATATTAAATGTGTTCTGGTTTCCATTACTGACCAATGTCAATATTGTTTTGAGTGTTTTGATTTCTTTGTATATTTGGTTGCCACTGATTATTCTGCTTTGCATATCTTATTATTGGTTACTACAGCTGTTCCAGTTTAATGTTGGTTTTCTGTAGACCAGTTTTTTGTCAGTCTAAGGAAGTAAAACAAGGATCCAGTCTGCTGATATACATTTCATCCATTACTCTTACATTGTAGATACACTCAGTCAGATCCAGATTTATTGGCTGAATGGGATGCATATCCCATTTGGGATTTTTAGCATTATGCAGCTATAATAATAGAGATAATATATGCTAAACTATGTATAATTTGGACATTCATAAATATATAGAAAATAGATTGCCATGTTTGTACCCATTTTAAAGATTAAATGTAAGATGAATTGCAACAGTAAACTCCAATACAGTGATTTTGCAAGAAAAGACAAGGTCAAAATATGTTTCTACAAGTGCGAAACACAATTTGTACACTAAAGTAGTGTACAATTTATGAAAATCTGGTGACAAAAAAATGTGATATCTGGAATCACAAGTCTCTGAGAGAGCCGAACTTAAAAATATCCATTTGAAGAAAATTGATGGGCATTAGGCCCAGTTTGTCCAATTTGGTGATCGACAACTAATAAGACAAAAGATGGTAGATCACAGAACAGGTCAATCTCAAAGTTATGTAGTTATTATGAGGCATTCTGTGTAGTAAATAAGGTTTTTTTTAACAAAATCACCAATTATCACTCACCACATTCGCTAGTATGTCCTTCACATATTTTGAGGGACATAGCTTAGGGTCGGTTAACCTGAAGATTTGAATGAGCGGAGGTCAGATAAACAAAATTTTACTGTATATCTACAATCCTTCTGAGTGTGTCAACAGACCATTATTAAACTGTAAAGTGTTATGCTCAATTATTCATGAACCATATGTCACAGTCCAGTCTTTGTAACATAAACATAAACTCTTTTGGATAATGAACGTTATTGTTACTGATGTACAGATATAGTTTGAAAATTCAAACCCACTTTCCACCTATTACATACCAATAATAGTATTTGTCACTGTTGGAAATCTGAACAACCTGTGCATGTAATGCTGTAACATATAGGTTTTACATGTGTGTCGCATGTTAAATCTTAATACAGTCAAGCCCTTATAAGTAGCATTTCCTGTGAGCAGAAGCAAAATATCAGATCTTTACAGGAAGTTTGAATTGAAATTTATTTACAAATCATGTTAAATTTGATGTATGTTTCTGGGCCCTTAAGATCTGTTTTATCAGTATTCAGCTGTATACTGTGCATCTTAGAACCATCACAGGTTTACAAAAGCCTTTATCAAGTCCTTTGAGTGCAGTATTGAAGTGACAGTCAAACCTCTCTAAGTAAAACTTTGTTTAAGTAGGTGTCTCTTTCAAATAGAAGTCAATATTGGGTCAATAGCAGGCCCTTTTAATTGAAGTTATCTCAAACTTCTGATTTTATAGGAATATCTAATTCCTTCAGATATGACTGAACAGGATTCAGCTGCATGTAAACTGCTTTTTTTCAATCATCACAATGTCAAGGTTAGTTTAAACATATTTTATTAACAATTGGGCAACAATCGTAAATTACAATTATATTAAGCCCTCCTGCAGGATGAGGTATTTACAGATGAGATAGAAATGAGGCTGCACAGATAGATCACTGCTGGTAAGTGAATCTATTAGAATCAACTATGAATTTGTGGACTGCTTGAAAATATTTAAAGTTTTCATCGTAGCTTTGATTCAAATTTCCATAAAGCATAAGGTTGAGTAATGTCTTATTATCAGAAGGGGGAAAGGCACTTAAAGAGATCACCTCTGATTCCAGCATACAATGGGCAAGATAAGAAATATTGTGATGTGTCTTCTATCGGATAGTTGCAGGCACAAGATGAGTAGTTAATAACATGCATATTCACGTTTAGATGATAATTCAGCTTGCTACAACCTAACCTTAAACAGGTGTGGTGGATATTAGCAAAACGGGTGCCAGAACTGAAGAGTTTTTTTTGTTTCTTTATAAAGCAAATTGATTGAGTACACTTTTTGCAGAGCTCGTGAAAAAGAGCCCAAAGATTGTTTCAATTTTAACTTGCTGGGAAGAGAGTTCCAGAGTTTGGAACCAACCACAGAAAAAGAATTTTATTTTATTGATTTTATAGGAATATCTAATTCCTTCAGATATGACTAAACAGGATTCAGCTGCACGTAAACTGCTTCTTTTCAAACATCACAATGTCAAGGTTCATTTGATTTGTCAGTTTTGAAGTAAAATATATTCTATTTAGTGAAATATATCTTGTATTGAGTAAAGCTGAAGTTTTATAGAGTTGATATTACTGAGTTAATTAACTGTCAAGGTGATTCTAAATTTACAACAATTAATTGTACATGATACATTAACATTTGTCACTTGAATCGTTTCTCGATTCATTGTACATCTTTTGTGTCGTGTGCATTGATTTTTAAATATCCATTCAATCTAACAGTAGGGAAGGTAAGATGTTTAAGAGGGGAATGTCAACAAAAATCCTAATTAAGAACTGTTATGTATAGTAATGGCTTGCATTCAAAAGTGGAACTGCATAAAGATTAAACATTTCATTTCCAAATTGTAAAAGCTATCCAAAGGGCAAAGAAAAGAATGATTTGTCATAGAAACTTACACATTACACATGGAACTTGTTCAATTGTTATTTCTTACTTAAAGATAATCAAAAAAAGTTTTAAAAAGGTCAATTCACTGTGTAGCCTTTATTGATCTCTAGACTCTCTCCATTAATGAACTAATTATGTACAGTAAATATGTTTGTTCTGAGAGACTGTTTTACCGGGTGTTTTTGTGTCAGTGGAGGAAGTGGGAATTTCCTGTAATTTATGTACTCTGTCATGTAGATTCTATTGATTGAATGCATGTATAACCCCTTCACCACAATGTCTGTTGCCCATAGATAACAGCTGTCATAAACTATATAACAAGTTTAAAATGAGTTTAAAGGCTAAAATCAATGGTTCAACGTCAAATCAAACATTCCTCTGTCAAATGTAAAAGATAAACATCCAACACTACATGACAAGGGCCAGATAACTAATGTACATATACCAAATCATTAACACTACTGTGAATGTTTGGTCAAAGGTCAATCATGGGGTTGTATGTTCCAATCATCAACCAGCTGTGAATGTTAACATTGCGTAGACTGAGGATTTCACTGCCAAATAGATGGCGTGCAGTACCTCAATGGGTGGTTGTGTTTATTGACTCTTGTAGATTATACTCTTAATATGCCAAAAGTGGAATTTAATATGGTTTTTATTTGCCCTGGGAGAAAAAATTTCCCTCTAAACCTAGCTAACTCAAAGTTAAGAATACTGTGGAACCTACATGGGCCTCAGACAAGGTTAAGTGGTCTGCTTCTTGATAATTTTGTCCCCTGCAGCTTATCATGTGATTTGTCTGATAGAAATTTAATTACTAACACAGTTGGCTCCATGGCATCCCAGTGGGAGACTGTAAAGCTTTAATAATCCATACAAATTCTGGTCATTTCAAACCCTCCTGTTGCAAACTGAAAAAAAAATGTGAGTTAACCTTTGTTTTAAAGTTGGCTAGATTTTTCTTATGCCATTTTTTTCCACTTGTGTTCATGCAACTAAATTTATTCAAAGTTCAGTATAGTTGTTTTGCTTGAATATAAAGTGACAAAAGTGTGTCTTTCATGTAAAGTAGAACTTCTTTTAACCACACTTTTAATATAAAAATATTTTAGTACCTCGTTTCAGCATTTTCAGAACTACAGTTTCCAGCTGTTTTTCACAACAACACCTCTTCAGTCTTCTATTTTATGAGGTTCTGTTGTATTCATTCACACCTCTGATGATTCTTTGTTGTGTAAATGAACCTTAAAGCACATGACATTGTCCAGACTTCAGATTAGAGGTTATTTAGTGCATGTGACCATTAAACACTTGCTACAGAGTTATTGGCACAATCGAGTGGTTGATACTGCTGTAGGCTGTTGTAAAACATTTGAAAAACATTTTTTTTGCTGCTGTCAAATATTGTTTGGAATTTAGAGAGTTAACAGCAGTCAATGACAAAATTCATCAAAGATGCCTTTGAAAGTGAATACATTTGAATGGAATATGTAGCGGGATTTGTTAAGAAGCATTTTGGATAAAAAGACAAACATAACAGTTGATCATGTTATGTTACAGTTCACTGAATACAAAGTATATATTCACACAAGTATATTTATCCAGGGTCTCCAAATACATGGAGAAATTGATAAAATAAAATACTAAAATATATTTATTTGATAAAATTTAAATATATTAATCACTTATCAAATATTCAAGAGTGACTGAAATAAAATGTTGTGTCATGCATGTTTTGGTATGGACAGTTAAATTGCTTCGTATAGTTAGCACATAATCTAGCTGACCGTTGTTGACAGGTATCAAACTGGGCCATCTGGTACATTTGGTTTCCATCGCTTGTTAAATTGCTCATCATTATATATGACCACATCAATACATTGAAAGACATGGAGAAACACTAATGATTTCTCTTAAAGAAATCTTTTATGGATATGGATGCCATGGTTATGTATATTTTACGTTTTCTGACAGAGTAGCTCACATATTATTGTAGTGTGTAGCTTTGTGGTATTTTCGTGGTATCTGCATTATAAACTCATCAGAGTTATTTTCTCCCCATTGATTCTATTATTTTTTCTGAAATCTTATGTAATGGAGAGTACACTGATAGTTCTTGCCTTCGTCTTAGTTACAGCTCTTGATGTTGCTTCTTTGTTAATTACAGGAGTCTCTACGATCCAGTGATATGAGCGAGTTGGAGGTAGAACGAAGGAAAAACATGGAGCTGGAAAAGAGGCTTCAGCAGGAGATGCAGTTACGTAGAGAATTGATAGATGAACAGGTCAAGATGAGGGAAAAGCAGAAGCTACAGGTATGCATTCATTTTCAGAATAATTCCTGTAAACATAGAAATGGGGGTCAATATACACTCGAGAAGATTCACCCCATGCAAACAGTGAAGGGGGTTAATGTGATGCACAGATTTCCTTCAAAGTTCTATAAGACATTTAGCATCGTAACTGATTGTTACAACATTCGCAAAATAAAGGACAAAGATAAGTCTTGTGGTGCAACTGAAGCTGATGAATCTATCGCCATAAAGTTTACCTTTGATTGTTATTATCCTATTAAAGCATTGATTGATTGCTTAATTTCGGGTTGGGGCTTTGCAAAATTTGCACCAGCTACACTGCTAAGTATGTTATTGTATCTAATGTACAGTTCTAATAATTTTAGATTTCTGTAAAATTGGTTAATTAGAATAAAAATAGCTACATGCATGTCTTATGATAAATTTTTCTTATAATCACTTTTTGGGGACATTAGATGTTTTCATGAATATACACTTCTGTAATAGACTTTGAACAAAAAAGTGGTTAACTAACTAACACTCCAGAGACATTTTTTGATGTTGTGATATACAATTTCTACTTGAAATCAGAGCCCCAAATTGGCATATGACCAATAAATATGCAGCTTACAAATTGCAGTTTTACATTGATGCTCCTGATTGACTTCTGATTGTTTAATGTTTCCTTCATTTTTTGGGCTAATTTGAGGTATGTGCCAAGTTACAAAGCCAAGTAATATAATTCATCACTGATGTAAGTCTGTTTTCTTTTTGTAGGCCCGTCCAATGACCAGATATCTCCCGAACCTCAGTAAAGAGTTTGACCTTCGTTCTCACATTGAGTCAGCTGGTCATAATGTGGAACTGTGTCCGCATGTGTCCATTGACAACACTTCGTGTCGAGGGGTGCTCTCCAAAATGGGGTCAAGGTTCAAAACATGGAACAAGAGGTGGTTTGTGTTTGATCGCAGCAAACGATCACTCATCTATTACTCAGATAAGTCGGAGAGCAAATCTCGTGGAGGGATCTATTTTCAGTCCATTGTGGAGGTGTACGTGGATCATATGAGAACTGTGAAAAGTCCTAATCCCAAATTGACTTTCTGTGTGAAAACATATGATAGGACTTACTATTTTTTCGCCCCCTCACCAGAAGCCATGAGGATTTGGGTAGATGTGTTGTTTACTGGGGCTGAAGGCTATCAACAGTTCTCTTGAAGTCAATTTTCTTTGTATTTTAGTGCAGAACTACTCGGCTTTAAAAAAAAAGCTGCAGTTTTGTGTATGAGCTATGTGTATGTATATCACCAGCACCAGAACTGAGTTTGATATATATCTCCTACTCATGTGTGGTTGAAGATATAGAAGGGTGACATGGTAATGTGTACATAGACAGACCTTGGCATGGCAACTAATGAATACACCTGAGTAAAGTGGAGTATTGAAGTATTGAATTGTCATATTCAGAACAGACTGATATCTCATCATTGAAGAAAAGTTGCTGGCATTTGTGTCATTGTTTTGTTATTGTATTTAACAGACAGTTTGTAATGTCTTCAGACATTATATGCCAACAGTGTTTGTAAGCTTTATATTGTACAGTGGTAGTAAATATAAATACACAAGTAGGACATATCTATAGGATTTATTTCTATCATATAGTCCTTTCAGATGATGTATATAGAATTATGCAAGTTGGTGAAAACAAAGTATGTTTTTTACACAGAGAGTCAAATATGTTGTGTGTATTGCAATTGTAGAAGACTTGGCGTGTCATCATGATGTCCTCTTTTAGGTAATCATACAGTAACTTGGTGTAACTTTTAGAATGTATTGGTGAATTGTGGTGGGGTCTTCTGAAGTAATATGTGGGTCAAGATAAACATTGTTTGAGTGAAGCTTTGGTGGATAATACCTTGATAGCACTATATAGCAGTATGTTTAACCTTAGACGATATGCTTGGTTCAAATTTAACATGTTTGACAATACGTAATAGCGAGGTGTACTTTGGAGATATACAGTATATTGAAAGCTGTAAAATGTTAATGTATTTCTGTTAAATCTTGTAGTCTTTCCTGGTGTTTGTAGTCATTTTGATCCTAGGTAGACCAAGTGTAAAGTCCTTCCTTAGTGTACTATGATTCATTGAGACTTCTTCCCTCAAGTGAGAGTTGGGGCCATGGTGGTGCAGTGGTAACACACTTCTGAGATCAGAGTTCGAATCCTGGCCTGAGCTCATATGGGAAAGCTGGTAGTTGCTTGCTGTTGGTTGGCAATTTACAGTATAGAACCTTGACCAACTACATGTACTGGTTTTCTCTGCCCTTCCAACTAGCCGTCACTGAAAAACCAACAAGGTACTAGGCTTGGAATAAAACACTAAGTAAATAAATCCAGTGAGAATATAAAATCTAGACTATTAGAACATGCATTTTCTCAAAAAATAAGAAAGACCCATAAGTCTAGATCTCAGTGAGAACTTTCGTGCAACATATTTCAGTTTTGTACAGCTGATGGTGTATTCCTTGAGGTCCCACACTTTGTCACTTCAGTACATAAGTTTACTAAGCATTTTGGCCTCAGCTTTGCTTACTATGCTCCAAAGATTTGGAATGATTTGCCCGATGATGTACATTCGGCCACTTTTCTCCACTCATTCAGAAAGAAGCTAAAAACCTATCTCTTTGCCCAAGCATATCCACCCTAATTTCTGCTTTTCCCATTTTCTCTCCTTGGCGCTGATCCCTGCTATGTCTCAGGTTAACGATGATTGGTTTCTGCTTTTTCTAATTGGTGCGCATAGAGTCTGTCTTTAGATGGAGATTAAGTGCCATCAAAATACTCTTAGAATTAGAATGTTGGTTGATAAAGGTAGAAGAGATTGTGCACACGTAATTTTACAGCCATATATTATAATGCTAAACTAATTCAAGATCCAGGCTATGGAGAAAACCAGTGCATTTATTAACCACAAAGTTTATGTAAATACTCTTCTTGATCCGGTGTCCAGTTGTAGGCCATTGAACATGTACAGTAAACAGTAGTATAAATGGATAATCACATATAATGGTAGTTTTTGTGTTAAATGTTAACTCTTTTAAATTTATAAGTTGTATCTGTTTCAGTATAGAGATTTATCATGTTTAGAAAATTTTCATCTGGTTCAAAATTTTCATCAGATTCATAGAATTTTTATTGTATTTAAGAGGTTCAAATTCTGTGTGGCAGTTGAACGATTTAACATGAAACTAATTAGGATTAAGACATGTTTCACATCATGCCTAATGTACGTCCATTTGTATAACTAGTGCCAGAATGATGTGGTTGAGAAAATCATTGTCATAGATCTGAAAAGACACCCTCCGTAAAAAGTTACTTGGAAATAGCATGATAAGCAAAGAATGTTCACCTAAACATGGACACATTGTGAGAGTTAATATTTTTACATGTTTGAGTTTAGGCGTTGGTTATCATTCTTGTGGCATGAACATTATGCATGTATTTCTTATCATGGGAATTTAAAAAACTTTCACCATTTTTCTCTAATTTTATTTTAGCTGAAACTGTATACAACCTGTTTATCAAATTCTATCATCTAGATATTCAGCTTAATGAAGTTTTACTGAAAAAATCTCAACTTTATTTTCACATACCGTTTACTCTAAAGTTGACCTATGCTACAGAACTTTTTTTGGATATATTGCATATAAACATCTTGTAAGATATCCTGTCTGAATATACACTTGCTTAAAATGTGTTTATATTAATCAAGAGATTGGAAAGTGTTCAAATTTTTAAATGTAAGACTGAAAAAGTTCAAATCAAAGAAAATGACATGTGAACTCAGGGGTACAAGTATTTTACATATACATGTTGGAGCCAAACTTGATACCTCGCCAATCTTAAGATTGTCACTAGACCAACTTGGGATCCTAAGTACAGCCTACAAATCTTAAGATTGGCTGCTAAATGCTAGCCGATCTTAAGATTGGTCAGCCCATCTTAAGATGGAAAACTTATAACTGCACCTTCAATTAAATATTGCAGTCTAAATCTTGCCCCCTTTATTATTCAAGCAAATATGGACTGACCAGAGACCTCTAAATTTTAGTTGTAATCAACTTAGCAACCTGTTAAGACAGTGAAAAAATTAGCTTGGACAGGCCAGCCCATGTTAGGATTGGCCAACCAGTCTTAAGATTGATAGCCAAACTTGGGATCCTAAGTTGGGCCAGCACCAATCTTTAGATTAGCGAGATCTCAAGTTTGGCTCCAACATAAACAAAGAAAAGCAGTGTACACATGCAAATGATGTGACTGATGGTGCTATTTCATTAACATTGTTTATAACATTTGTGTCATAGTGTATTTGTATTAATAATAATACCATAATGTTAGCTAACAAGTCAGCTGACATAAAAATGTACATTTCTTAATTTAACTTACTGACATTGGATATGCTTTAGGTTTCTGAAACTTCTTATGAAAATCTTGGGCTATAGTTATTTCTTTAGTATTTGTGTTTTTAGAAAGTGCACACTTGTTATAGAAATTGTGCGACAAACACTTATTCAGTAACATATTTTCTGGCTTAATTTGTCATTTAAGCCTTTGTGTGCCATTTAATACAATAAGCCTAAAACATGGAAGAGTAAATGATAACTGCAATCATGAAGGGCTCATGTTAGCATGTTGTACATGTTTAACAATTATACATATATTCCTTGATATGAATTCAGTGAGAAAGTTTCCTGTCATATGTACGATTCTATGATGTTTTAACAAGTGATCTGTATGAAGTGTTAAGTTTATTAAGATGGCATGCCAGCAATGTATCTGTTCTTTATTTGTAGTTACTGTATGTTTTTTTAAGTAGAATCTTAGACATTAACATTTTTGTATGCCTCATTTAAAGAAGTATATAAAATTATGGAACTTTACAGTGAAACATATTTGACTTTTATTCTGCATTTTATCAAAAAGAATTCAAGAAATGCAGGTCATTTTGTCTTTTATACAGTGAAAATAATATATAGGTTTACAGTATAAACATGTATACATATTATTACAAATAATACAAAAATAAAATAAAAGTATAGCAATAATGGAGAATTTTAATATGTATTTCCACCATGCAAAGATATATTCCATTCGATTTTGATATTGGACTGAATAAGACATAAACCTAATACAATTGTGAAATCTGGCTTCTTGGTAATGTAAATGACTTGAATGTTTTCATACTTTTTCATGTTTACACGTGTTCAAGTTTGCACACAGTCACCATTTCACCAGTAAGGCAAGTGTATTCAAACTTATTCAAAACAAATTCCTGTTCATGTTTTTTTTCCTGTTCATAAGGATGGTGTCACCTATTTGTCTGAACTATATCTTTGAAACTTTAAAGAATATGACTGGTTTAGTAATGCAGCTATGTCACAGAAAGACATAAAGTGACACTGAATATATTAGCAACAGAACAGTCATTTCTTTTTGAGTTTTGGAAATTACAAGCTGTTTATATATACAAAGGTAAGATTGGCTTCCTGGTGTCAAAGTCCAAGTTGGTGTTTATCATCGACTTTCAACAGAAAAGGTTTTATCAGGATAGGCTCGGTAAATCCCAGGTGTCATGAGCTGGGTTTGGCACCCACACACCCACAGATAGGAGCCAAGGGATTACATACCAAACATATTGACCACTGAGTCATCTATAGCTTGTTGGTGTTTTATAACCTGTTGTTCTGTACTGACCTGTTACATTCTGATGAAATATTTTTTTACTTGGACTACAAGAATGGATGATTTCTTTTCCTAATAAATACGTAGCAATAAGAACCAGAGTACTTGGAAGATTCATATTTGATACTCCAGTAAGTAGAGCTCTACCAAATACAATTTTGGAAGACACAATACTCTATCTCATTTGCATGGTTAAGGTTGGTACAAAATCTTAAATTTGCGTGTCTACATTGGGCAGAGTTGGATTGATCCAACGAATAACTATTGCAAGGAAATTCTAAAGATGTTTTCCTGTAAAGTAGGTTTGTTCTTTATATCCCATGCTAGTAGATGCTACTGTCATGAATTTGACTCAGCATTGCCCTTATTATGCCCTGATAGATTCATGAAGATAGAGACTGTAATTATGGTAATTGGAGACGCCTATTAAAAATATTCAGCATGTTTTAAAACCTTTATAAGTGAATATTTGTGTCCTGAGCACCTGCAAGTGATGTTTCTAGTTGTAACTACCACACCACTGATCATTTGGGTTTATGATCTGTCTTTGTGCTCCAACGACCCATTATATCTTCTCCTTGCAGGACCAGTTATCTCTTAATAATGAAGCCTAGTGATCTTGTCCCAAGAGATAGTTACTGAAATAAGTCTGCCAATTAATCTGCTCCTGTGTTTAACCTGTGTATCTCTTACAGCCAATTTAACGTACAAAATCGGAGTATATAGGTCTGATGTAAGGCGACCTTAAAGGAAATTGTGCTTGGGCTAACTGCCTTTCAGAGAGTAATGTTCAGCAGAATAAAAACAGCATCAGAGATGTTTATATTCCACAGCCCAGGAAAGTAGCATTTGACACCATTATATACAGAACTTGTAAGTTAAGCAAAGGTACAGCAGCAATAAAACTGAGAGAGAGAAAATGTATGCAAAGATAATGTGTCAAAACAATTTAATAGCACTTTGATAACACTAATATGTAAATCAAAACATGAAGCATATAATTTAATTAAGTATATCTGTCAATGAAGATAGTACAATAAGCTAAAGGTACATATAATAATCAGTTGCAACAATCCATATATTTTTGTGATAGCAGAAATATAACTCAAATTAAGCAGTAAAAACCTGGCAGAGCCAAGGTCAAAGGTTATACCAAAGTCAGGCCATAATTTTGCACACCTTCACCCCTACTAATGTCCTTACCAAGTATCAACCTCCTGCAACTTAAGGTTTCCAAGATAGAGTCCAGAAAATGTGTTAAAGGTCAAGGTCACTACAGCAAGGTCAAAGGTCACATCAAGACCACCCATGACATTGAACACTCACACCCCAAACTGATGTTCCCCCTTAATATGAAATTCCTATACCTTGCAGTTTCTGAGATACAGCCTGCACAAGATTTTTTCCTGTTGCCAACCTGACCGCCCGCCCAGCCGAACACCATGGGTGAAAACAATACCGAACAGCCTTTATAGGCTGTGAGGTAACAAGTGTGAAACCTAAACATGTTACAGTTCACAAAAAAGTAGATGAACAACATATTTGAGAAAAATTGTGTAGCTGCAATACTTTTGGAGATATAAGCCATTTACTCATTATGGTTACCATTAAAAAGTGACAAAGTAGCTATTACTCACTTAGCTATGGAGATACACTTCCAAACTACTGACCATGTTGTAGGTGCGAAAAAAGTACCTGAACAACATATTTGAAGAAAATACTGTACATGCAACAGTTTGAGAGTTATAAGCCATTTAATCATATTGGGTAAATGTGCTAACTCACTCAAAATTAGGCCAAAGTTCACAAAACCCCAAAATATTGAAGGGTATAAAAATTCATTAGGACTAGTAATTTACCAAAACTATGTAACTGTAGCAGTTAACTGCGTGACAAACTCACGCACACACGCACGGACATATGCACATACATGGTGCAAATTGTAACAAATACAAACTTAAAAACATTTGGAGCTTTTATTGGCACTCACTGGCTTTCTTTCATCTGTACTTTGCACATCTAACATTCAAGTCAAAAAGGTTCATAGAATCACAAAAGGTACAATAATAAAATATGTTATAGATGATCATCACCTACAAGAACATTGAATCATGCATTAAAAGTAACCCAAATCTGTGCAGCACCATTCATTTGAAAAAATTTTCAAAATGTCATTTTTATGATTTTTTTTCACATTGGGAAGAGAAACTTTTAAATTATTTGACTAGCATATGTCTTTATAGTTTATGAATTTGTGATTGTGTTTATATTACCATTTGAAACCACAAAGTTAACTGGGACTGAAACATTTTTTGAGCACGAAAATATTACCACAGCTATTAATTTCGTAAATGCATAGGAGAATGTGACAGAAAGAAGCCTCTACAATGAGGTAGTTTCAAAAAAATTTTAAAATTTCTGCATGAATAATTGTAGTGTAGGTTTAATTAAAAATAACATCATTATCTGTATCATTTAAAGGTGTTTGAATAAAAATCAAAGACTATATGGTTTCAAAATCTTTTCTGACACCCCAATTCATCACAAGTACCAATTAAATGTCACAATCCATTATACTGAATATAGTAGCAGTAACTATGCATGTATTAACCCAGGGAAGAGAATTTATGGGACTCTTCAGAGATATGTTAATTTGTCATTTGAAAAGCAATATAGTGGACTGGAAACCCAAATATCCACAATATTTGGTTCCAAATTTGGCCAATATGTATTTTGAGCTACAGCTTCCCCTCCCCGAGGTTAAGGTTAATGGTTTACATACACCAAAATTAGAATTAATCTGGTTTTACTTATACACAATCTAATGAATCAGAATGACTACAATCTTACTTCTACCAATGATTTTCTATAAATTAATCGTTTCTTTTACACAAGACAAAAATACACATAAATGGAAAGTTTAACAAGAGGGTCAGAGGTGCCCCAAAAGGCGGGTTGCGCACGCAGGAAACAAGGTTAGCAACTGCTCTCATTAAATTTAGGAACAAGGAAAGAAATGTTAGGTTACCCACTTAAGGTAAATGTGTTCGAGTTAGAGTCCGGAAACGAAAATGTGGACAAACAGACGGATGGACAGACATACGGACGAAAAACGGACAAACGAACGGACAGAATTTCACCAATATCGAAAGGAACCTAGCTATCATGTTGATCTATGTCCCTGTCAAGTTTGAATTTGATTGGTCAAACCGTTTTCAAGTTAGAGTCCGGAAATGGAAAATGTGGACGGACAGACGGACGTCGGACACATCAATCTAATAGGCGGGTTGGTTACACGCAACCCGCCTAAAAACGAACAAATGGACAGAAAAACAAGACAAATGAACGGACGGATTTACACCAATTTCGAAAGGAACCTAGCTATGATGGTGATGTATGTCCCTGTGAAGTTTGAATTAGATTGGAGTAACCATTTTCGAGTTAGAGTCCGGAAACAAAAATGTGGACGGACAGATGGATGGACAGAAAAACGGACAGAAACGGACGGAAAAACGGACAAACAAACAGACGGAATTTCACCAATTTCGAAAGGAACCTAGCTATGATGGTGATCTATCTCCCTGTGAAGTTTGAATTTGATTGGTCAAACCGTTTTAAAGTTAGAGTCCGGAAACGAAAATGTGGACAAACAGATGGATGGACAGACAAACGGACAAAAAACGGACAAACGAACACACGGAATTTCACCAATTTCGAAAGGAACCTAGCTATGATGGTGATCTATCTCCCTGTGAAGTTTGAATTTGATTGGTCAAACCGTTTTAAAGTTAGAGTCCGGAAACGAAAATGTGGACAAACAGATGGATGGACAGACAAACGGACGAAAAACGGACAAACGAACGCACGGAATTTCACCAATTTCGAAAGGAACCTAGCTATGATGGTGATCTATCTCCCTGTGAAGTTTGAATTTGATTGGTCAAACCGTTTTAAAGTTAGAGTCCGGAAACGAAAAATGTGGACGGACAGACGGACAGACAGACAGACGGACGTCGGACACATCAATCTAATAGGCGGGTTGGTTACACGCAACCCGCCTAAAAACACCATATATCTGAACTATACAGGGAAGTAATAAAGGATATACTCTCTCTTTTTTCACACTATTACAAGTGCTTTTAACAATATCAAATACAACAAATTAGCAAATTACAGACATAGTAAATTAGTTTAATGAAGTAGCTAGAGTAAGCAAAACAACATTTGTCACAGAATGTGAATCCTGCCAGTGAGGACACCCTCTGCTATTTCATGACTTGCAGGAAGTCCTTTACACGTGTTATTTATGGCATTATATCCACCACTCTGATTAGCCTTGCTAAAGGATGAAGTTTTCTTTGCAATTAGGGATCAGTTCAGATAATGAAGTTTTCTGCTATATATAATGTACTCATGTATATACTGGCTTTTACATCAGCATACAGCTAAGACAGGGTCTCTCTGATGGGCTTATATCTCATTACATGTATGAGTGCCTTATGCGTACCACATAACTGTGTAAATGTTTGCAGAAGATATGGTAGAAGTTTGACCTTTAGCAAAGCTACCCTCTGATCTCCACTGACATAAAATCACAACAGATTTGGTTCATGTTGTCTTTTAATTTCATATAACTACTAGTATGTTCAAGAGTGATATAAAATTGTTATTTACTAACTACATAATACCAGTGTTGGGTGTGAAAATGTTTCACCAAAGAGTAAACTTTTGCTATCACATACGAAGTACACTCTGTATTACTAAAACCTTCAAAATACATTGGATCTGTTTGTAGCTATGACTAATTTCCATTTACATCTTCAATAATGTAACAGTTTCTGATGTTGTGACCCAAGTACTAGTGTCCCACTTATACTTACACACAACTTAAGCTGGATCTACTTACTCAGAGTCTACTGAAAAGCAACCAAATAAAATTGCACAATTCCACTGCATCCTCGAAGCAGATCCAGTTTAAGCTTCTTCACTAGTGCACTATGACTGTCTGAGTACATTTCCCTCTGGAAGGAAGACTTCCAGTTATGGTATAAAATCCAGACTGTGATAAAATGCCCTCATTCATTGTCTCACAAAAAAAACCCAAAGTAAAGTCTTGTAAGCAAGTCTATCTCAAAAGTAGCATCATTACAAACAGCTGTTCAATACATGTCTGTGGTTTACAGTCAAATATGGCCAAACATATGTTTTTGTCACTGTTTCAATGCCCTAAGAACTGGCTTGCAATGTTGTTCCATAAAACTGATCTGAAAAAATAAAAGAGTTTGTATTATATCATCTATCCGGTCAATATATGGCCAAATGTAATCTCACCAAAATATTGCAGCTGTCAATTTCCAATATATAGTTTATAAGTTGTTTTCATATTTTAAACTTTTTTGAGCAATAACAAGAGAGTGATTAAAACTGAAAAATTTCTAAATCACTAAAAACAATCCAGAGTCAGTGATTTCAGTGTTCATTGCCCCCAAGCTGCTTGCGTTCAACAGTTAATAAATTCCACCAAAAAAAAAAAAAAAAACATTGTTGAAAAACAAAATATAAAATAATTTTCATGTGATATTAAAGAATGGCCAAAGGCACACTGTCAGAAACTACTCTTTATACATAACAAAAGTGAACAAAATCTGCCCATTTGACATAAAGATATCAAACTAAAAAAGTGTGGGTTACTACTGAGCTGGCAGATATGCACACATGAAAAATGCTGCCAACATACAAACCATTGCTCTGCTTTTAGGGGCCCCAGGAGTAAGCATTTTACCCTTTTTTCTATCCACAGAGGTGAAAAATTTATGTAACTTACTCTGTTTGCTTTAACAATAGAACAATAAGAAAACAACAAAGCAACAACATAACACTTTAGTTATAACTTTTATACTGCATAACCCCTCCAGTTAAATCCCACTGTGACTAGTACTGCAATATTCATTAAAACCTTTATCTTCTATACTGATATTTGTTTTAATTTTATTTGTGGACCTATTTATAAACTATTGCCATTTTTTAAGTATACTGACATATTAAAATTATGGCTATACTTGGCTACTACTCCAGCTTATACAGCTGCACTGTGTGTATACAGGGATTGCAACTACATTTGACTATATGTATACTCAATGTTTAAGGTTTTGGATAGAGATGTCACTCAGGGAGAAAAACAGGGCTAAGCATATACTGTTCTATAACCGTCCCAAATTCAGGTACCAATGTTTTAATTGTAACCAACTGAAAGTAACAATGAAGTAAACATGGCAACGGATGTAAACAAATTATCAAAAAAAAAATAAATAAAACGACAAATATTGGTTATTTTGTATCTTTCTGTGCCTTTTATTAAACTGTATATTTTCGGTAATATAACAATATTTTTACAATAGCCTTGCAGTATCTTTTCTGGGTAACACCGCGATCATTGTCCTCCTTAATTCTGATTCTCTTCTGTAGCAAAACTACAGCTACAGGTGTATAGCAGGGAACATTCCGCTTCTCTTTTCGCTGTCACCTTTCATTGTCAGATATATTGCCTGTAGTGTTTACTGGGGTAATTTTAATACACCAAGGCCGTAACATGGAATCATTATGGGAGAAAAGTCGTTCAGTTTGTGACATTAACTAGGGCGAAGTGGTTGGCTTTTTGCCAACCACAGCGTCGAATCTTAGGACAGCAGTGGGTGTTGAAATCTGTAAACTTGGTACTATCGCCCGCAAGACAGAGTGAGGTGCGGTGACAGTAAAATATTGCTGGATTATATATATTTGTAAAATATTGTTAGAAACACCATTGTAGCCTCACGTTTTCATCACTCTGTGGGTGTACAACTACCAGTATTTGATATTTTGTTTTAAATATTGCTAGAAGACAGAGTGAGGTGCGGTGACAGTAAAATATTGCTGGATTATATATATTTAAAATATTGTTAGAAACCCCATTGTAGCCTCACGTTTTCATCATTCTGTGGGTGTACAACTACCAGCATTTGATATTTTATTTGTTTTATATATTGCGAGAAGACAGAGTGAGGGGCGGTGACAGTAAAATATTGCTGGATTATATATTTGTAAAATGTTGTTAGAAACCCCATCTTGATAACTTCTAGGACATACAAAAGCGCCTTCTAGTGGTTGAATGTAGAACTACGGAGTTTGAATATTTTCATTGTCTCTGCCAGACGTGCTCTCGATTCTGATTGGCTGAATAACAAATGTGTAGTACTACCGTGACGTCACTTCATTCATTAATTTCTTTGCGGTTTATTTGTTTGACAAATAATTGAGTACACGCAGATGCGCAGACAGCAATTTTACATTAACAGTGACTGCGTGGTAAACCCTGCAGACGAATAAATTAATTGGGGTTTCACCTCTAGAAACCAGCAGACGAAACCGTTAAAAAAGACTCGTTCGAGTAGAAAATCACAATGGAAATACAATAGGTTCTAGGACATACGGGTCCTTGGAGAAAGCCAGACGAAGTGCCAGACATGCTTTTTACTTCATAAAATATAACTTAATAAAGGCATTAAAAATCTTCAAAATGTCAGAGTGTATAATATACACCTTAATGTACAGATATGTGAAGAAATATTATGCAGAATTTGGTATTTAAGGGCTTAAACAGCCAATTTAAAATCGTGGCCGCAACTCAGTACATAACTCGAATCAAAGATTCGACTAAAAACAACTAAGCAGGTGGATCAATATTGCCCAATTTTTGTTACTTATTTGCTTTTGTTATACGTAGTTTAAAGTTAAAAATATAAATATGTACATGTATATGTTCTGAAATGTGATTGCATACTTTATATATACACATGGTACAGCAACATTAGGTTGATGATTATTAGAACATTAAAGCTGTAAACACAGTTAACATACCATAAACACACCGTGTTTACACACACATCATTACAAATAACTGACATAAAGTATCTTTTATTTTCACTTTTTTAACAAGCAAATAAAAATGTAAACTATTGCACCTTTGCTGCGGGAGTGTTTTCCTCCACATAGATCATGTGGTCATCCTGCAGGTTATACCTCAGCATGGTACGCTGAGGATAGATCATGTGATCTGTCCATTGGTATGGTTGAGAAAACTGATGAAACAGAATCATATTACTCGCAGACAAGCCCACATCTCTTTCTAACTCCTTCTTCAAGTCAGTTAAGGTCCATTTTAAGTCTACTGTCTTTAAGAAAGATTTTTCTTTGTAGTAACATGTTACAGTCACAGACGTAGGAGTGTTAAAGTCAATCTCCACCAAAGGGTCTAGTTTACCGTGTTTTGCCTCAAGTTCATGGTATCTGAAATGTGGGAACAAAACACGGTGAGTATTTGCACAGTATACAATATACAGGATACAATATACTGTATACAATATACAGGATACAATATAAAGGATATAATATACAGTATACAATATACTGGATACAATATACAGTATACAATATACTGGATACAATATACAGGTGACATATGCAGGAGACTGTACAAGTACAAGTGTAAGTCACGTTAATTTTTTGTGTGGGTGTTTCATATACACAAGTTATTGTAAGACTGAAATGATTTGGAAGTCCAGGCTCTGCTGCTATGATCAATCTTGGGGGGAAAATGAGTTAAAACTGTAAGCTAATGGTTTCAGTGGTCAAACGTCTCAGATACTGCTTAAATGAAGGATGTGCAAAATACACTATAAATGACAAAAGATTCAGGGGTCTTTACACATTTTTACTTCTTTGTGCTGAAATAATTGAAACTAGACCTAGCGCATCGGAGAACCGATGCAAATTGTATCCACCGTAAAGACAATGCACCAAAACCTCTAGTACCAATAACAAGCGAGTTATAAGCACTTTTAAGTTTGGCTATCCTCATTTGACCTTGAAGGGGGGCCCAAGGTCAAATCCGACCACACCAGAAGATTCCCAGTGCATGATTTCCTATATGTTGGTTTACCATCCCAAACATCTAGGACCAATAATAAGAGAGTTATAAGCACTTTTTAGTTTGGCTGTCCTCATTTGACCTTGACCGTGGGGCCCAAGGTCAAATCCGACCACACCAGAAGATTCCCAGCAGATTCCCAGCAGATGATTTCCTATAAGTTGATTTACCATCCCAAACCTCTAGGACCAATAATAAGCGAGTTATAAGCACTTTTAGGTTTGGCTGTCCTCATTTGACCTTGAAGGAGGGGTTTAAGGTCAAATCCGACCACACCAGAAGATTCCCAGCCCATGATTTTCTATATGCTGGTTTACCATTCCAAACCTCTAGGACCAATAATAAGTGAGTTATAAGCACTTTTAAGTTTGGCTGTCCTCGTTTGACCTTGAATGAGGGGCCCAAGGTCAAATCCGACCTCACCAGAAGATTCCCAGCCCATGATTTTCTATATGTTGGTTTACCATCCCAAACCTCTACGACCAATAATAAGCGAGTTATAGGCACTTTTACCTTTGGCTGTCCTCGTTTGACCTTGAAGGAGGGGCCCAAGGTCAAATCCGACCACACCAGAAGATTCCCAGGCCATGATTTTCTATATGCTGGTTTACCATCCCAAACCTCCAGGACCAATAATAAGCGAGTTATAAGCACTTTTAAGTCTGGCTGTCCTCGTTTGACCTTGAGGGAGGGGCCCAAGGTCAAATCCGACAACGCCAGAAGATTCCCAGCCCATGATTTCCTATAGGTTGGTTTACCATCCCAAACCTCTAGGACCAATAATAAGCAAGTTATAAGCACTTTTACCTTTGCCTATCCTCATTTGACCTTGAAGCAGGGGCCCAAGGTCAAATCCGACCACACCAGAAGATTCCCAGCCCATGATTTTCTATACGCTAGTTTACCATCCCAAACCTGTAGGACCAATAATAAGCGAGTTATAAGCACTTTTAGGTTTGGCTGTCCTCATTTGACCTTGATGGAGGGGTTTAAGGTCAAATCCGACCACACCAGAAGATTCCCAGCCCATGATTTTCTATATGTTGGTTTACCATCCCAAACCTGTAGGATCAATAATAAGCGAGTTATAAGCACTTTTAAATTTGGCTGTCCTCGTTTGACCTTGAATGAGGGGCCCAAGGTCAAATCCGACCACACCAGAAGATTCCCAGCCCATGATTTTCTATATGCTGGTTTACCATCCCAAACCTCTAGGACCAATAATAAGCGAGTTATAAGCACTTTTAAATTTGGCTGTCCTCGTTTGACCTTGAATGAGGGGCCCAAGGTCAAATCCGACCTCACCAAAAGATTCCCAGCCCATGATTTTCTACATGTTGGTTTACCATCCCAAACCTCTAGGACAAATAATAAGCGAGTTATAGGCACTTTTAAGTTTGGCTGTCCTCGTTTGACCTTGAATGAGGGGCCCAAGGTCAAATTCGACCTCACCAAAAGATTCCCAGGCCATGATTTTCTATATGCTGGTTTACCATCCCAAATCTCTAGGACCAATAATAAGCGAGTTATAGGCACTTTTACCTTTGGCTATCATCGTTTGACCTTGAAGGAGGGGCCCAAGGTCAAATCCGACCTCACCAGAAGATTCCCAGCCCATGATTTGCTATATGTTGGTTTACGGTCCCAAACCTCTAGGACCAACTAGAGGATCGCTCGCAAAAAAAAAGATAATGTTTTTGCATAGCAAAAACAAAGCGTCCCGAAAAGGATATAAAGGTGAGTGCTAAAGTATTAAGAAAATGCTTCGTTTCTAGCCTTATACTGTTGTGGCAACCAAAGTCAGCGCAGTCTGCTCTATCTAGCACGGTTTTCAAGATATAAGCATTTTTGTGTTTTGCAAAAAATAAAAAAATTAAAAATGTCCGCTATATTTGGCGAGACAAAAATATTTTGAAAATTGGCATGGCTACTCTGCAGAGATACCCAGCAGGTCCAAAATTTTGTTGAGTTCACTCCATATAGCACGGTTTTCGAGATATAAGCATTTTTGTGTTTTGCAAAAACTTTGAAAATTCAAAATGGCCACCATTTTTGGGGAGACAAAAATTTTTGTCAAGACCACTGCCGTGGTGTGTATCTCCCGCCGAGCATTAAAGCAGAAGAAATAGCTTTTCTGAGATATTCACAAATTTTCATTTTCGTGTGTGAAAGGTCTTCCAAAAGTAGGTGAATGAGTTATTTGAGAAAAATTGGCTATCTGCAATACTATTAAGAGATAATTCACATTTACTCATTTTGAGTAGGTGAATAATTATCTATGGGTCTGAAACTTCACCAAGTGAAAGCTCTGCCAAAAGTAGGTGAATGAATTATTTGAGAAAAATTGGCTATCTGCAATACTTTTAGAGATAATTCGCATTTACTCATTTTGAGTAGGTGAGTAATTAGCTATGGGTCTGAAACTTCACCATGTGAAAGCTCTCCCACAAGTAGATGAATGAGTATTTGATAAAAATTGGGTATCCGCAATACTTTTACAGATAATTAGCATTTACTCATTTTGAGTAGGTGAATAAATAGCTATGGGTCTGAAACTTCACAGAGTGAAAGCTCTCCCAAAAGTAGGTGAATGAGTTATTTGAGAAAAATTGGCTATCTGCAATACTTTTAGAGATAATTCACATTTACTCATTTTGAGTAGGTGAATAATTAGCTATGGGTCTGAAACTTCACCAAGTGAAAGCTCTGCCAAAAGTAGGTGAATGAGTTATTTGAGAAAAATTGGCTATCTGCAATACTTTTAGAGATAATTCGCATTTACTCATTTTGAGTAGGTGAGTAATTTGCTATGGGTCTGAAACTTCACCAAGTGAAAGCTCTCCCAAAAGTAGGTGAATGAGTTATTTGAGAAAAATTGGCTATCTGCAATACTTTTAGAGATAATTCGCATTTACTCATTTTGAGTAGGTGAGTAATTAGCTATGGGTCTGAAACTTCACCAAGTGAAAGCTCTCCCAAAAGTAGGTGAATGATTAATTTGACAAAAATTGGCTATCTGCAATACTTTTAGAGATAATTCGCATTTACTCATTTTGAGTAGGTGAGTAATTAGCTATGGGTCTGAAACTTCACCAAGTGAAAGCTCTCCCAAAAGTAGGTGAATGAGTTATTTGAGAAAAATTGGCTATCTGCAATACTTTTAGAGATAATTCGCATTTACTCATTTTGAGTAGGTGAGTAATTAGCTATGGGTCTGAAACTTCACCATGTGAAAGCTCTCCCACAAGTAGATGAATGAGTTATTTGATAAAAATTGGGTATCCGCAATACTTTTACAGATAATTAGCATTTACTCATTTTGAGTAGGTAAATAATTAGCTATGGGTCTGAAACTTCACCATGTGAAAGTTCTCCCAAAAGTAGGTGAATGAGTTATTTGAGAAAAATTGGCTATCTGCAATACTTTTAGAGATAATTCACATTTACTCATTTTCAGTAGGTGAGTAATTAGCTATGGGTCTGAAACTTCACCAAGTGAAAGCTCTGCCAAAAGTAGGTGAATGAGTTATTTGAGAAAAATTGGCTATCTGCAATACTTTTAGAGATAATTCGCATTTACTCATTTTCAGTAGGTGAGTAATTAGCTATGGGTCTGAAACTTCACAGAGTGAAAGCTCTCCCAAAAGTAGGTGAATGAGTTATTTGAGAAAAATTGGCTATCTGCAATACTTTTAGAGATAATTCGCATTTACTCATTTTGAGTAGGTGAGTAATTAGCTATGGGTCTGAAACTTCACCAAGTGAAAGCTCTCCCAAAAGTAGGTGAATGATTAATTTGACAAAAATTGGCTATCTGCAATACTTTTAGAGATAATTCGCATTTACTCATTTTGAGTAGGTGAGTAATTAGCTATGGGTCTGAAACTTCACCAAGTGAAAGCTCTCCCAAAAGTAGGTGAATGAGTTATTTGAGAAAAATTGGCTATCTGCAATACTTTTAGAGATAATTCGCATTTACTCATTTTGAGTAGGTGAGTAATTAGCTATGGGTCTGAAACTTCACCAAGTGAAAGCTCTCCCAAAAGTAGGTGAATGAATTATTTGAGAAAAATTGGCTATCTGCAATACTTTTAGAGATAATTCGCATTTACTCATTTTGAGTAGGTGAGTAATTAGCTATGGGTCTGAAACTTCACCATGTGAAAGCTCTCCCACAAGTAGATGAATGAGTTATTTGATAAAAATTGGGTATCCGCAATACTTTTACAGATAATTAGCATTTACTCATTTTGAGTAGGTAAATAATTAGCTATGGGTCTGAAACTTCACCATGTGAAAGTTCTCCCAAAAGTAGGTGAATGAGTTATTTGAGAAAAATTGGCTATCTGCAATACTATTAAGAGATAATTCACATTTACTCATTTTGAGTAGGTGAATAATTATCTATGGGTCTGAAACTTCACCAAGTGAAAGCTCTCCCAAAAGTAGGTGAATGAGTTATTTGAGAAAAATTGGCTATCTGCAATACCTTTAGAGATAATTCGCATTTACTCATTTTGAGTAGGTGAGTAATTAGCTATGGGTCTGAAACTTCACCATGTGAAAGCTCTCCTACAAGTAGATGAATGAGTATTTGATAAAAATTGGGTATCCGCAATACTTTTACAGATAATTAGCATTTACTCATTTTGAGTAGGTGAATAAATAGCTATGGGTCTGAAACTTCACAGAGTGAAAGCTCTCCCAAAAGTAGGTGAATGAGTTATTTGAGAAAAATTGGCTATCTGCAATACTTTTAGAGATAATTCACATTTACTCATTTTGAGTAGGTGAATAATTAGCTATGGGTCTGAAACTTCACCAAGTGAAAGCTCTCCCAAAAGTAGGTGAATGAATTATTTGAGAAAAATTGGCTATCTGCAATACTTTTAGAGATAATTCGCATTTACTCATTTTGAGTAGGTGAGTAATTAGCTATGGGTCTGAAACTTCACCATGTGAAAGCTCTCCCACAAGTAGATGAATGAGTTATTTGATAAAAATTGGGTATCCGCAATACTTTTACAGATAATTAGCATTTACTCATTTTGAGTAGGTAAATAATTAGCTATGGGTCTGAAACTTCACCATGTGAAAGTTCTCCCAAAAGTAGGTGAATGAGTTATTTGAGAAAAATTGGCTATCTGCAATACTATTAAGAGATAATTCACATTTACTCATTTTGAGTAGGTGAATAATTATCTATGGGTCTGAAACTTCACCAAGTGAAAGCTCTCCCAAAAGTAGGTGAATGAGTTATTTGAGAAAAATTGGCTATCTGCAATACCTTTAGAGATAATTCGCATTTACTCATTTTGAGTAGGTGAGTAATTAGCTATGGGTCTGAAACTTCACCATGTGAAAGCTCTCCTACAAGTAGATGAATGAGTATTTGATAAAAATTGGGTATCCGCAATACTTTTACAGATAATTAGCATTTACTCATTTTGAGTAGGTGAATAAATAGCTATGGGTCTGAAACTTCACAGAGTGAAAGCTCTCCCAAAAGTAGGTGAATGAGTTATTTGAGAAAAATTGGCTATCTGCAATACTTTTAGAGATAATTCACATTTACTCATTTTGAGTAGGTGAATAATTAGCTATGGGTCTGAAACTTCACCAAGTGAAAGCTCTGCCAAAAGTAGGTGAATGAGTTATTTGAGAAAAATTGGCTATCTGCAATACTTTTAGAGATAATTCGCATTTACTCATTTTGAGTAGGTGAGTAATTAGCTATGGGTCTGAAACTTCACCAAGTGAAAGCTCTCCCAAAAGTAGGTGAATGAGTTATTTGAGAAAAATTGGCTATCTGCAATACTTTTAGAGATAATTCGCATTTACTCATTTTGAGTAGACGAGTAATTAGCTATGGGTCTGAAACTTCACCAAGTGAAAGCTCTCCCAAAAGTAGGTGAATGATTAATTTGAGAAAAATTGGCTATCTGCAATACTTTTAGAGATAATTCGCATTTACTCATTTTGATTAGGTGAGTAATTAGCTATGGGTCTGAAACTTCACCAAGTGAAAGCTCTCCCAAAAGTAGGTGAATGAGTTATTTGAGAAAAATTGGCTATCTGCAATACTTTTACAGATAATTCGCATTTACTCATTTTGAGTAGGTGAGTAATTAGCTATGGGTCTGAAACTTCACCAAGTGAAAGCTCTCCCAAAAGTAGGTGAATGATTAATTTGAGAAAAATTGGCTATCTGCAATACTTTTAGAGATAATTCGCATTTACTCATTTTGATTAGGTGAGTAATTAGCTATGGGTCTGAAACTTCACCAAGTGAAAGCTCTCCCAAAAGTAGGTGAATGAGTTATTTGAGAAAAATTGGCTATCTGCAATACTTTTAGAGATAATTCGCATTTACTCATTTTGAGTAGGTGAGTAATTAGCTATGGGTCTGAAACTTCACAGAGTGAAAGCTCTCCCAAAAGTAGGTGAATGAGTTATTTGAGAAAAATTGGCTACCTGCAATACTTTTAGAGATAATTCGCATTTACTCATTTTGAGTAGGTGAGTAATTAGCTATGGGTCTGAAACTTCACCAAGTGAAAGCTCTCCCAAAAGTAGGTGAATGAGTTATTTGAGAAAAATTGGCTATCTGCAATACTTTTAGAGATAATTCACATTTACTCATTTTCAGTAGGTGAGTAATTAGCTATGGGTCTGAAACTTCACCAAGTGAAAGCTCTGCCAAAAGTAGGTGAATGAGTTATTTGAGAAAAATTGGCTACCTGCAATACTTTTAGAGATAATTCGCATTTACTCATTTTGAGTAGGTGAGTAATTAGCTATGGGTCTGAAACTTCACAGAGTGAAAGCTCTCCCAAAAGTAGGTGAATGAGTTATTTGAGAAAAATTGGGTATCCGCAATACTTTTACAGATAATTAGCATTTACTCATTTTGAGTAGGTGAATAAATAGCTATGGGTCTGAAACTTCACAGAGTGAAAGCTCTCCCAAAAGTAGGTGAATGAGTTATTTGAGAAAAATTGGCTATCTGCAATACTTTTAGAGATAATTCACATTTACTCATTTTGAGTAGGTGAGTAATTAGCTATGGGTCTGAAACTTCACCAAGTGAAAGCTCTCCCAAAAGTAGGTGAATGAGTTATTTGAGAAAAATTGGTTATCTCCAATACTTTTAGAGATAATTCGCATTTACTCATTTTGAGTAGGTGAGTAATTGGCTATGGGTCTGAAACTTCACCATGTGAAAGCTCTTCCAAAAGTAGGTGAATGAGTTATTTGAGAAAAATTGGCCATCTGCAATACTTTTAGAGGTAATTCGCATTTACTCTTTTTGAGTAGGTGAGCAATTAGCTATGGGTCTGAAACTTCACCAAGTGAAAGCTCTTTGGGATAACTGCTCTGCAGAGATACCCTGAAGATAAAAAATTTCGTCGAAATCGCTCTATGTAGCACGGTTTTCGAAATATTAGCATTTTTGTGTTTTGCAATTTTTGCGCAAAAATTCAAAATGGCCGCCATTTTTGGCAAGATAAAATTTTTTTGAAAATTGGCATGGCTACTCTGCAGAGATACCCTGTGGGTCAAAAATTTCGTCGAAATCGCTCTATCTAGCACGGTTTTCGAGATATAAGCATTTTTGTGTTTTGCAATTTTGCGAAAAATTCGAAAATTCAAAATGGCCGCCATTTTTTGCGAGAAATTTTTTGTTTGAAAATTGGCATGGCTACTCTGCAGAGATACCCTGTGGGTCAAAAATTTCGTCGAAATCGCTCTATCTAGCAGGGTTTTTGAGATATAAGCATTTTTATGTTTTGCAATTTTTGCGAAAAATTCGAAAATTCAAAATGGCCGCCATTTTTGGCGAGACAAAAATTTTTTTGAAAATTGGCATGGTTACTCTGCAGAGATACCCTGTGGGTCAAAAATTTCGTCGAAATCGCTCTATCTAGCAGGGTTTTCGAGATATAACCATTTTTATGTTTTGCAATTTTTGCGAAAAATTCGAAAATTCAAAATGGCCGCCATTTTTGGCGAGACAAAAATTTTTTCAAAATTGGGATAACCACTCTGCAGAGGTACTCTGTGGGTCAAAAATTTTGTCGAAATCGCTCTATCTAGCACGGTTTTCGAGATATAAGCATTTTTGTGTTTTGCAATTTTTGCGAAAATTTCGAAAATTCAAAATGGCCGCCATTTTTGGCGAGACAAAAATTTTTTTGAAAATTGGGAAAAGTACTCCGCAGAGATATCCTGTGGCTCAAAAATTTTGTCGAAATTGCTCTATCTAGCACGGTTTTTGAGATATAAGCATTTTTGTGTTTTGCAATTTTTACAAAAATTTCGAAAATTCAAAATGGCCGCCATTTTGGGCGAGACAAAAATTTATTGAAAATTGGGAAAACTACTCCGCAGAGATACCCTGTGGGTCAAAAATTTCGTCAAAATCGCTCTATCTAGCACGGTTTTCGAGATATAAGCATTTTTGTGTTTTCCTTATTTGGAAAATTCGTAATGATTAATTAATCATTAATTACTCGGCCATTTCTTGACCAATCAATGCCAAAATCTAATGATTTCCAGATTTTAATAGAATGAATGTATTTGCCAAGTTTCAGGTGAATTGATAAAATTCCTTTCCAGTTATCATCCGGACAAGCTTCCCCATCGAAAAAAGACATTTTTGGTCATGTGACCTCTCTGATTGGTTGAAATGTCACTGCAGCATATTCAAAAAAATTCCCCAAGGCTACTGCCTAAACCTGCCAAATTTGAAAAGAATCCGCCTAACGGTTACAGAGTTATAAGGAAAACAAAATGCGGAGCCGGCAGAGCCGGCGGAGCCTGAAGCTCTCCCATACACAAACAAGCGTCCCTTGCGGGACGCTTAACTACATTGATGCCAACATATCCCCAGACAGGTCATTTCTCATGCCAAAGGCATTCAGTGGGTATTTTTGCAGCACTCATTTTGTGAAATTCACAATTATAATAAACCATTTTTCATTTTTCAATGATGCTGTAAAATTTATACTTCATTATGATTTGAGAAAATTAGTCATTTTCCATGTGATCAACAACATTTAGTGACTTAAAATACATTATCATCACCAAAAATAGGAAAAAATAGGAATTTTCCTGGAAAGTAGGAATAAATAGGAATTTGTTAAAAAATAGGAAATAATAGGAAAAAATAGGAACTTGACGCCCTGCATTCCTGTAAGGGCCTATATCTGTATGACTAGTGGATTAGTGTATTACATACCTGTTAGGCAGTGTATATGCATGACTGGTGTACTGAATACCTGTAAGGCAGCTGACCTGTGTGATCGCTTTACTGGGGTGCATACCTGTATGGGCCTACAACTGTATGGTTGTTTGGTGTATTGCATACCTTAAGGTCAGTGGCTCTGTATGATGTAAACACTCTACTCTATGTACTGTCTAATACAAATCATTTTCTTTATCAATGCATAATTAGGAGCACCTGTCAGTGTGGGATCTGGATTAGAATAACTACCTTTGAGGCAATGTAATACTTTGATCCATATAGTGCCTGATACAGGCCCTCTCTGCATCTTCCTTCTCCCCCTCACTGACCTGCCCTCCATTCAGACGTGTAATGTTTGGCAGGTAAGCCAGCAGTAGCTGTCTGCGCAAATCTTCTTCATATTGCTGTAAAACAACATACAGTATCTTACAAATCATGCCTGCATATTGAGTGCAGTTCAGCTGGCCCACAACAAAGTAAACCAAGAATGTGTCTGATAAATATATTAGCCATGAAAAAAAAACCATATTTATCCAAACTATCATGTTTGGCTGTAATCCTCATCTCAGTACACAACTAGAGGAATGCTTTTGCTAACAAAAGCGAAGCGTCCCTTAAAGTTTAAAATGCTTTGTGGTTTTAATAAGCATGCTGTAAAGCTAAGAATGCACCAGGGTTGGGGTCAAAGTATTTTGTACTTAAGTACATTTGTACTTAAGTACATTTTTCAAAGTACTAAAATGTACTTAAGTACATTTTCAAATTCCAAGTACATGTACTTGAATTGTATTTAAGTACATTTTAAATTTGATGTACTTACAAGTACATTTAAGTCCTTTTTAAGTACTTTTAGTTTAAGTAAATTTTTACTAATTTTTCAAAAGTTTGTGTATTATATAATCATTACAACTGAATTGAGTTTTTTCCATATCTTTATTGATAAACATTCATTTAGATTAAATTTTAATAAAAGTTTCACTGATATATCTGATTCAATTTGATAATAGTGTTTCTTTAAAAAGTTTAGTATAATTGATAATAATAATGAATCAAATTATTTAAGTTTCAATTCAATAAGCCAATCACATCGAAAAAGAGGGACAATTGTTCCAACATTGCATATTACTCCCCTTCTTTAATCCTCTTATAACTGATTACTTTGAACTTGCCTGATCTCAGTTAATAATATCTACCCTGGTATGAGTATTCTTTGTAAATTGCACCTGGGCATTTAAGAGCTTTCAATTGGTCCAAGAAAATCACAAGGACCAGATTAACACAGTCTCTGTGATGTAATTGCTCAGGAATGACTTTTTTTCAACGCATGAATACAGATCAGAAGATTGTTGGAGTAGGTAAGACTGTTGATTACAGAAAAAAGATTATTTCTTTCACTGGCCATGATCTTGTCTGACCACTATAAACACTAGGACAGGGGGATTGACAAACCACTCACTTTTATGGTAATCACATTGTGTTAGCACAATGGCTGCTGTTTTAAAGCATTTTGAGATTCCAGCTAATACTGAAGGGAGTGTCACAGCGCAGTGTAAACAATGTACTCAGATTATAGCAGGAAGCACAAAAGTCACTTCAATTTCTGTCAAACATTTGAAGGTGAGGATTAGTTCATTGTTTACTTATCACTTTTATTGAATAGCCCTTTTGGGTGATAACATTGTATTCAAAAGAAAAACACCTATTTCTTAAAGGAGAATGTAATACACAGCAAGCTTTCTACTTTCTCTCTAATACTTCAATTTACAAAGACTAGTTAACATGAAACTTATTATGCATAGTATTATTGTATTAGATTAACTAATTTTCCATCATCACAACACTTAATTAAGTTCTAACTTGAAGTGACTTATAAGCCCAATAGCAGGCTGGGTATTTTTTTATATGTTGTATCTGTTGTTTTGTGAAATACCGGTAGTCACTAAAATAGAATAAACAATAATAACAGTGGGCCTTTTAATGTTATAAAGATAGTAATAAGTGGATAACAACCAATTAGTGTATAATTGTAAATTTTGTATATATGTTTGAATAAACCTGGTGGTGTGTTTTTTTATAATTGGTCATTCACGGGTGATAAGTACTTGTACTTGTACTTAAGTACTTTGAAAAGTACTTGTACTTAAGTACTTTGAGGAAAAAAGGACTTGTATTTGTACTTGTACTTGAAAATTAACAAAGTACTTGTACTTATACTTAAATACATTTCAATGTACTTGACCCCAACCCTGGAATGCACAAAGCTGCACCGTATGCTTTCCCAATACCTCTTAATACATTCTGAAGCTATAAAAGCAACAATAAAGGAGATATAAGGCAAAAACTCCAAAGCAGCTATTTTATGACCCCAGTTTGACCCATAAGCGGGGGCCGGGGGGTAAAACTGACCGGCTATTTAGACTCTCCACATATGCTTTCCCAATACCTCTTAATACATTTTGAAGGTATAAAAGCAACAATAAAGGAGATATAAGGCAAAACTCCAAAGCAACTATTTTATGACCCCAGTTTGACCCATAAGGGAGGGCCAGGGGGTAAAACTGACCGGCTATTTAGATTCTCCACATATGCTTTCCCAATACCTCTTAATACATTCTGAAGCTATAAAAGCAACAATAAAGGAGATATAAGGCAAAAACTCCAAAGCAGCTATTTATGACCCCAGTTTGGCCCATAAGGTGGGGCGGGGGGGAAAACTGACTGGCTATTTAGACTCTCCACATATGCTTTCCCAATACCTCTTAATATATTCTGAAGCTATAAAAGCAACAATAAAGGAGATAAAGGCAAAAACTCAAAATCGGCTATTTTATGACCCCAGTTTGACCCATAAGGGGGGGTCGGGGGTAAAACTGACCGGCTATTTAGACTCTCCATATATGCTTTCCCAATACCTCTTAATACATTCTGAAGCTATAAAAGCAACAATAAAGGAGATATAAGGCAAAAACTCAAAATCAGCTATTTTATGACCCCAGTTTGACTCATAAGGGGGTCCCAGGGGGTAAAACTGACCGGCTATTTAGACTCTCCACATATGCTTTCCCAATACCTCTTAATATATTCTGAAGCTATAAAAGCAACAATAAAGGAGATAAAGGCAAAAACTCAAAATCGCCTTTTTTTCGACCCCAGTTTGACCCATAAGGGGGGGTCGGGGGGGAAAACTGACTGGCTATTTAGACTCTCCATATATGCTTTCCCAATACCTCTTAATATATTCTGAAGCTGTAAAAGCAACAATAAAGGAGATATAAGGCAAAAACTCAAGATCAGCTATTTTATGACCCTAGTTTGACCCATAAGGGGGGGCCATGAGGTAAAACTGACCGGCTATTTAGACTCTCCACATATGGTTTCCTATTACCTCCCAGTACATTTTATAGCTCTAAATGCAATACTTAAGAAGATAATAGGGGGATTGGTATAAAAAATTTAAGGCTTTCACATTGGAAGGTGTCAGAAAATCACTCATAAATAAGACATTTTTCAAGGGATTGCTCCCAAAATCTAATCAGCTCGCGTTTTCGATAGTATGAACAGGTGTGTCAAATTATAAGGCTCTGTAGCAAGTAGTTTTTCCTGAACTGTGATGATGGGGGGTGTACTTCAAAAAGTAGTTTTTGATCATGTGACCTTCATAAAGGTGAAAGGTCAAATTTAAGCATGCAGAAAAATTTTCCCACGTCTAAGGTATATAACTGCCAAATATGGTTTGAAACCTTCTAATAATAAGGGAGTGAATATAGGGAGAGGAAAGGCGAGGAAACTGAGGTGAAAACAAATAAGCGCCCTTTCAGGGACGCTTAATTATTTGTCAGTGAGGTAACAATGATTATGATAGCACAATTCAGAAATAGCAATGAATTATTGCTATATTCAAATATAGATATCTTCAGAAAAATTAAAACACTTCCTCACACTGCTGTAAAATTACACAGTGTGACTTCAAAGTGGCTATTTACTAGTCCACTCAAACAGGTTTCGCACACTTTTCATACTGCTTTTAAGATAATGTGAAAAGTCTTCAGAAACAGCACCTAATGGCAGGTCATTAGTGTAGAAGTGTAGATGTAAAAAATGTTAACAATTAAAATTCAACAAAAGTAAATTTCTTACAAAAAGCCCACTGCCTTATCTGTTCCTTATTTTATTTATTTATTTGGGTTTTAACATCGCTTTCAACACATCGTATAGGTCATATCACGACAGGTAGTTTTATGGGGAGAGGAAACCAGTACATACAGTTGGTCAAGGTTTTGTACTGTAAACTGCTGATCAATGGCAAGCAACTACCAGCTTTTCCACTTGTGGTCGGTCTGGAAACCAAACCTCAATCTCAGAGGTGGGACGCGAGAGTGTTACCACTCTGCCATCATGGCCCCCTATCTGTTCCTTATTTGATAAAATAATAAAACTAGACCAAGGATGTATCTGTGGCCAGATGCAAGCTGAGTCCACTGGAAACGGACAACCAACAAAGTTTTGAAGATAAACAGCATCTTTCAACTAGACCTAGCGCATCGGAGAACCAATGCAAATTGTATCCACCATAAAGACAATGCACCAAAACCTCTAGGACCAATAATAAGCGAGTTATAAGCACTTTAAAGTTTGGCTGTCCTCATTTGACATTAAGGAGGGGCCCAAGGTCAAATCCCAACACGCCAGAAGATTCCCAGCGCATGATTTCCTATATGTTGGTTTACCATCAGAAAACATCTAGGACCAATAATAAGCGAGTTATAAGCACTTTTAAGTTCGGCTGTCCTCATTTGACCTTGAACGAGGGGCCCAAGGTCAAATCCGACCACACCAGAAGATTCCCAGCACATGATTTTCTATATGTTGGTTTACCATCCCAAACCTCTAGGACCAATAAAAAGCGAGTTATAAGCACTTTTAAGTTTGGCTGTCCGCATTCCTGAGATACCCTGTGGGTCGAAAATTTCGATGAAATCACTCTATCTCGCGCGGTTAAGGAGATAGAAGCAAATTTGAGTTTTGCCATTTTTGGCAAAATTTCGAAAATTCAAAATGGCCGCCATTTTTGGGGAGGGGAAAATTTTTTGAAAATTGCAAAGAGTACATTCCTTAGATACCCTGTGGGTCGAAAATGTCGACAAAATCGCTCTATCTCGCACGGTTAAGGAGATAGAGGCAAATTTGTGTTTTGCCATTTTTGGCAAAATTTCGAAAATTCAAAATGGCCGCCATTTTTGGGGAGGGGAAAATTTTTTTTAAATTGCCAAGACTACAGTGCTCGGATACCCTGTGGGTCGAAAATTTCGACGAAATCGCTCTGTGTCACACGGTTAAGGAGATAGAAGCAAATTCGTGTTTTGCCATTTTTGGCAAAAATTCAAAATGACCGCCATTTTTGGGGAGGGGAAATTTTTTTTTAAAATTGCCAAGAGTACAATGCTCAAATACCCTGTGGGTTGAAAATTTCGACGAAATCGCTCTATCTCGCACGGTTAAGGAGATAGAAGCAAATTTGTGTTTTGCCATTTTTGGCAAAAATTCGAATATTCAAAATGGCCGCCCATTTTGAGAGGGGGAAAATTTTTTGAAAGTCTCTACACACTGTAGCGATGGCAGAATCATGCGTAATCCATACTATCTATCAGATGCTATACGGTGGATACAATAAACAAAGGTACAAACGTCTTCATACTGAAGAAGTCATTTACTAGTCAAGTCAAACAAATAAGGTCAATATAAGAAATGGGGTTGTAGTTAAAATTTTATGACAGAAAATTGCAGGAATAAGAAGAATTTAGCATTTTCAAAAAAGAATTTTGTTATAATTGTTGTGGGAAAAGTTCCTGAACCATTTTGTTTTACTTTGTGGGCAATGTTCATTCACCTTTTATGTGAATAGAACAATATCCATTTTGCCATATAGCACACTGACACAATTGGCCACTCACCTCTAAGAAATCAATACCCTGGGCTTTAAGGTCCGTCAAGCGTGGAAATGTGCGGAATGTTTCTAACTGCTCCCAACTCTCTATCTTAGTCTGACTAATACTGAGATGTTTCAGCTTGCTAAAGTCATCTGACAAATTGCTGTCCTCGGGAAACTCACACAATGGGTTGTCAAACAAAAACAGGCACTCCAGGTTTGGAAAGGCCTAAAAATAATCCATAATAATAATAACTACAGCATTTGTAAAGAGTCAGTATAGTGACAACATCCTCTGGGTAAACAAAAAAACTCCAATGCCAAAAATACTTATTGTAATAAACAAACTGTTCACCAGTTGGAGAGACAAATCCAGGATATCCCAGTATGAAAAGATGTATCTCAAGGTGAGATCCCAAGTCACACCAATATCCTATCACCTGACAAGTTAGGAAAGCTAATTTGATTTAACAGAAGCCATGACTACAATACTGTGTTTGCATATTATCTTACTCTTGGTTAAGTTGGGGGAAGACAAATTCCAGTTCTTTTAACAAAGGTTTTTTGCAACGCTGTTATCAATCGGGATATTTTGATATCATCACAGCACAGTTTGTGAGACCATCTTGATTGTAATTGACTAACCTTCCCTAGTTTGGCCACTTCAGTCCAGTGTGAGAGGGAGTTGTAGATGAAGTGAAGTGACAGGATTTTGGGATAGCACTGGCCATCAAGATCAACACTCTCATAGTTATTCAGACTCAAGTGAAGTTCTACCAGACTGAAACAACAAATACAGGAAAATATTTTGATTACAAAAATTTCTATCTTCTGAATACAGTTGAACCCAACTGAGTGAGGCCCCAGAAAAGAACTTCCATCTGACCAGAAATTCCTCACAAATTATAATGGAAATGGTCTAATAAAGACCTGGTAGTTACTTCTACATTAAAGGGAAAGCTATTGACAGAGGTTTGAATTTAATTACAACTGTTTAGCTCTCAAAACATTGTTTTTACAAAAACTTATGGCAAGAACAGGATCAGTGAATAGATGTTGTACTGTTCTCAAAAACAAACTAATTTCACAGTTAATCATACCCTAAAATAGTAAACTATTAAATTTCTAAACTGTTATCTAAGTTCAAGCTTTAATATATGGGTTAGAATTTCTGAAAAAGCAAATTCCATATGCCTACTGGGGCAAAGTCAGATTTTTTATACAGTTCACTATACACCAGCAGGCATGTGGAATTTTCTTTTTAATATGTGTTGTAGTGGAGATTCTAATTCAGGGGAATCAGCGATTCCACTACTGGAGATCGAAACAGGAGGCTGAACTGATGGAGACTATGATTTACTATTTAAGGGCTGTAATGACAGTTTCCAATAGGGGAAACTCTGATCAGAGTCTCCACCAGTGGAATCACCAATTCCCCTTGCCCTAGGCTCTGTAATGGAAGTACTATATGTGGTAATGAGGTTTTTGTGTAACAAAATTTAAATGCTTATTCTGAAGGTTTAGAGAGTCTTTTGCTGATAATTAATGTGGGTGTTCCACCACACGACTAAGGCTCCCGATTAAGGGTTTTTGGGGGTCGGTTTGAAATATTTGCTTAGTCCCAGACCTTCTGTAAGGGTCGGTTGTGGTCGGTTGGGGCCGTGTGAAAATCAAACATGTTTGATATTTCACACGACTACAACCGATTCCTATTTCCCGCCGTCAACAAAATGTCCAGTCCCAGGCGTCCTCAGGCCTCCTCAGACCCAAATTTACAGAGTCGGTTGTTGTCCCAGGCGTCCTGCGACCCTTAGTCCCAGACCTCCGTAGCTTAGTCCCAGGCGGCCGGTTCTTAATCCCAGACTCAAATATGATGCGTATGAATTTCATGCGTCTGAAAGTGAGTCGGTTTCATTAGTCCCCGGAAGCCTCAGACCGTCTGCGGTGTCCTGCGACCCAAAAATCAAGGTCTGGGACTAAGAACCGACTAAGGGTAACCGACCCTAACCGATCCAAACCGGCCTCCCCAGGACGCCTGGGACCACACATTTTCAGTCTGCCGCGGCCTGAGGACGCCCCAGGCAGCCTGGGACTAACAACCGATTAAGAACCGACTGTTTTCCGCGCGTTGGAAATTAAAACGAGGCAATGAGCAGGTCTGGGACTATATAAGCGACCGCGCACACTTTGTCATTGTTACTGACTGTTTGGCTACTGAGAGACGTGTGTCACTGATTTGTAGGGGTTTTCAATTTTTATTTTACATTTTATATACTTGAGCTTAAGGCAAATTTCACAGTTAGGAGACACATTTTACTATTTTTTTATTATTTTGTCGACTGGATCATGAGAAAAGAGAAAGGAGGGAAGAGAGGAAGGAAAAAGATGGATGAGAGGGAGAAGGAAAGTGAAGTAGAGGAGAGGAGTGAAGTTATTACAGAAGAAGGAAGTGAGAGGAGAGAGGAGGAGGAGATTCAGGAAGATCCAGCTATTGGGGAAGCTGTGGCAGAAGAAGAAGAGAGGTGTGAGGAAGATCCGGAGTGCCATTCTTCAGCCAAGAGAGCCAGGGTGTGTGCCACTTTTACAGACAGTGATGAAGTTTCCATTGTAGAATTCGTCAAGCTGCACCCTGAACTGTATGACAAGGAACATTCACGTTTCCACGACAGGAATAGAAGAGAGGCTCTCTGGGCAGAAATATCTGCAGAACTTAAGCTCCAGCCCTTTGATGTGAGAAGGTGGTTTGAGTCCCAGCGAACCCGTTATGGAAAGCTGTCTAAGCTCCAATCTGGCCAAGCCCCGAGGGAGATGACCAAGAGACAGTCCTGGGTCTACCAACAGATGGGTTTTCTTAAAACCCACATCAGAAGAAAGGGGGCCAATAGAAGTTCAGGTTTTGAGGCCAGTCCAAATACCAGCAAGCAGGACGAATCACGTGGGTCAACTACTGACACAGAACACCTCGAGTCCAGTGTCCTGAGGGAGAGGAGTCAGTCCATCATTACATCAACACCCGTTTCAACTACAGACTCCAAGATTCTCGAACACTTTGAGCAGATGAGGACACTTATCTCAGGTTTTCTGCATCAGAAGTCAGACAGGCAGCCCTTCTTTGACTACGTGGCATCAGAGGCCGAAAAGATGACTCAAGAAGAATTTGAAGAATTAAAGGGCAAGATATTCAGAGATATCGAAAATATTAAGAGTAACCGCAGACGTCAGCCATTGCCCAGAAGATCAGCCACTGTTACCACGGAGTCCCAGAGGGTCGGCCTACTGCCAACAACCACTCCACAGGCGTCAAGTTCCACTCAAGCAGCAGCTAGCAGCAGTTTTGTGTACTATACACCAAGCCCCATTGGCTTCAGCAACCCTACATCTGTCCTAACTGTACAGGACGAAGGGAGCAGACACAATCTGAGTGGAATCTTAAGCCAGCTACCAGATCTGACATCAACACAGATCGTCGAGCAGCCTCAGCAGCAGCAGCAACAACCGCAGCAGCAGCTCTTTACTATCACCACTTCAGCACCGCCTCAACAGCAGCAGCAGCCTCCTCAGTAGCCATCCAGTCAGGGCGGGTCTTTGACCTGCCAGGCCCTTTTCAGGGCCACCAATTCTTCCAAAAACAATTATTCAGCTACGTGTTCTTCCAATTCCCCTCCCAAAACAAAAAAGTTCAGTACAAATACTTATCACAAGAAAAAAAAAATTAAAGTCCAACACTTACACCACCCCAAACATGAAACAAATAACCCATGGTACTACACATAACCAAAAAGGCCACATAAAAAAAATATTAAAAGTAACTCCCAATATGGCCATTAATCAGCCCATTTTTAGATTAAAATCCATGGGATAGTTTAAAATCTGTAATTTAAAAGTCCAACACTTGCACCTTCCCTAGAGTTAAAAGGCATAATTACATACTTACCAACCCACAAACAGACAAACCCAATACCAAACATAACCCCCAAATAACAAACCCAGTACCAAACCTAATACCCAACCACCCCAAAAAAACCCAACCCCAGTAACCACCAACCAACAAACACCCAAACCCAAAAGTAGATAGAACCCATGCCAACGAACTGACAAACTATTTAGCAAACACAATCCCCCATTATTGAAAGCAAAACTAGTTCCATGGTTATATTTTCCAAATTTTTGTGATTAGAAATGACTATTTAAAATTGAATATTTCCATAAAAAAATTTCTGCTACAAATAAGTTTCCCAGCCATGAAAAAAGAAAAATGTTTAAATTATGATGTGGATTTGAAAATATATAAAATAATTATTCAATTTAGGATATTATGTGTCACTTTGTGTTTCGCTTTTGTTTAACAGTGGGTTTGTCTGTTTGTTGGGTGAGTAAGTTGTGTTTGTCTGTTTGTCTGAACAAGTTATGTTTGGCATGGGGTTTGTCTGTTTGTCCGTCTCAACAAGTTATGTTTGGCATGGGGTTTGTCTGTTTGTACGTCTCAACAAGTTATGTTTGGCATGGGGTTTGTCTGTTTGTACGTCTCGACAGGTTATGTTTGGCATGGGGTTTGTCTGTTTGTACGTCTCAACAAGTTATGTTTGGCATGGGGTTTGTCTGTTTGTCCACATAGCTGATTAATTGTTTTTGGAATATTTGGTAGTCCTGAAAAGGACTGTTATAGTTAGTCCTGAAAAGGACTGTTTACTGCAACAGGACTTATATTCTGCCATCTTGCCAGGCCACCGCTCCCTCATTATTGAAGTAGTCCTTCAGGTAATCCCTCTGTCTTTTGGCCTCTCTAGCAGGGTTTCTGTCTTGGCCACCACCAGCAGCACCACCAATCAATCCACAATCACCAGGCACATCATCATCATCATCATCATCCCCCCCAGGCTGCTGACCAGCAGGTTGACCTTGATACTGGCTTCTGAGTATATTGTGCAGAACCACACAGGTCATGACCACTTCTCTAACTGTTTCTGGGGGTACTTCAATGGTGGTCCTCATGACTCTAAATCTTGACACAAGGATGCCAAAAGCGTTCTCCACAACTCTCCTGCCCCTTGATATTCTGTAGTTGGCAATCCTTTCCTCCCTTGTTAACAGCCTTCTGCCATAGGGTTTCATGAGCCAGGTCTTCAGGGCAAAGGCATCATCTGCCAAAATGAAGTAGGGGACATCTCTACCACCCTGTGTTATAGGAGCTGGGTCAGGGAAGCCTATCCTGCCATCTTCAATCCTCCTCTTCAGCTGAGAGGCATTAAATATCTGGGCATCTGAGCAAGACCCTTCTGTACCCACATCCACCCATCTGAATTTGTACTGCCCATCTACCAAGGCCAACATGACAATGGAAAAGAACCCCTTGTAGTTGTGGTAGAGGGCTCCAGAGTTCTTGGGTTTCTTCAGGGCCACATGCTTTCCATCCAGGGCTCCCAGGGCATGTGGAACATTCCACCTGATCCTGAATTCCCTTTCCAGTTCTTTCCACTCATCTGGAGTAGTAGGACATTTGAGGTACTCTCTGGTGAACTCATCCTGGATGGCCCTGCAGACCTCTGGTAGAAACTTGGAAATGGTGGATCTGCCAACCCTGAACTGACAGGATAATGATGTGTATGACTCTCCAGTGGCCAGATATCTGATGGTGAGGGCTAACTTCTCCCCAACACTGATAGGAGCTCTGTAGTTGGTGGCCTGCCTGGCTAGACGTGGTTCCAGTCTGGTCTTCATCATTTCAAAGAATTCTGGGGTCATCCTCATGTAGTTGGTGAATCCTGGAATGTCTGTGGCATACAGATCAGCCATAATGTTGTGGTAGGCCCCCCTCTCCTCTCTCTGCAGAAGCCATGGCCTGACCCACATGTTGTGCCTTCTTCTAGGTCTCTGTATGGGTGCTGGTGGTGCTGGTGGTGGTTGCTGTTGCTGTGCTTGACGTAAAAAATGGAAATACATGATTATTTGTAACTGAATAAAAACCAAGAAAGCCCTAAGTTGTTGTTGAATCTGTCTTCCATTAAAAGGTGGCATCCTGGTGTGTTCCTAGAAAAGCAATGATGATTAGATCGCAAATTTTATATATATATACCCAGAAAATCCAGCAACTTTGCAAAACAATAATCGGGGATCGTGGTCTGGGGAGGCCTGAGGAGGCCTGAGGACGCCTGAGGACGCCGGTAGTTAATCGTGTGTTAGTCGGCTCTTAGTCCCAGGAGGCCTGAGGCGTCCTGGGACCCAGTCGGTTTGTGTCCGACAGGATCGTGGTTGAAACCGACCCGAAAACTGGCTTAGTCGGTTCTTAGTCCCAGACCAGTCGGGGACTGTCTGCGGCCGCCTGAGGCGTCCTGAGGTGTCCTGAGGCGTCCTGGGGACGATCTGTTCTTAATCCCAGACTTCAGTACCGACCCAGTATTCCCGCCCATTTTTGTCTTTTTTCAACCGACTGTGCACGATTAAGGGTCGCCGACAGGATCGGGGCTTAATCCTTTGGTGGAACAGGGGCATAACTGTTACTATATGCTATTAATAACATATGAATAGTATAATACAAGCAACAATACATGTATATCCTATACTATTACATTGTTTCAAATAACATACTATTCTAGAAAGATAAGCTCATAGTGGGACAAAGTAACTGAATACTTCATTGTAACAACTTGTAATCGTTGTAACATGAATAACATACCGATATATAATCTTATAATATGTATGAAATAGTTCTCTAAATTCTGATTTTTTGTTTTTATTTATGTTTATGTTCTTATTTCTATTTATAGGTTTTAAAATTTTAACTTTTTATTTTGCTTTATATTAACTTAAATTTACATTAATTTATTCAAGTGAATTCTTCAAATAAGAGACCACTACAGTAAGTTTATGCAGTGTTTCCACTGGAACCAACCCTGTAACCGACCCTACGACCCTAGGGTCGGTTGCAAAAGTCGTAGGGTCGTAGAAAAAAAGGCGCGAAAATGATGAGTCGGTTATGAAATCCCCAACAGGACGGTAAAGTTACGGACAGGACGTAATGGCCATCCCAACAAGCTGTATGGTCGGGAACCTTTTTTGCACGGCCAGTCGTAGAACTTCTACGACAAGCCCTAAACCCCTAACAGACAAGCCGGATCACAAACAGACAAGCCGGGAACATGTTCCCGACCCTTCACGACAGGACTGATTGTTTTTGTGGGTCGGTATCTAGAGTCGGGATCCAGAATCGGGATCCATATCACACTATATAAACCCCCTCCCCTGTGATGTGCCATTCATTTCACACTTCAAACATGACAGGAACAAGAGCAACTGATAAATCACTTGAGGGTCCTTCTGTTTTTTACTGAGTTAAATTTATTTTTATATGTTGTGATTACAACACACACAAGACAGTCAAACCCAGCACCTGCCCAGCCAGCATCACCATCACCCCCACCACCCACAAGGAGAAGGAAGCCACAGAATCCATGAGTCCTGCCCTAGATACTGCAGAGAGAGGAGAGAGGTTGCTACAGAACACTCTTGGACGAACTGATCACTAGTGACATACTAGGGTACAGAAATTTCACCAGGATGGAGCCAGCAATTTTTTATTTGATTGAAGAAAGAATCCCCCCCCCCCCCCCTCAGGAAGTCAATCACCAACTTCAGGCAGCCACTGGAAGTCGGCTTGAAACTGGCAGTTACTTTGAGACACTTATCCACAGGGGAAAGCTACACCTCACTGCAACACCACTGGAGGGTTGGAAGATCGACCATCTGCAAGTTTATCCCCCAGGTCTGCAAAGCCATTTTGAAAGAATTTCAACAAGAGTAACTGGTGTGCCCCACTGATCCTGAAGACTGGAAGAAAATTGAACAAAGATTTAGAAACAGATGGAATGTCCCCCATGCAGTTGGTGCATTAGATGGAAAACACATTATTATCAAGAAACCCAAGAGTCAGGCAGTGAATATTTCAACAACAAAGGCTACTTCTCCCTGGTACTTTTGGCTTTAGTCGATGCAGATTACAAGTTCCTGTTGGTCAACGCGGGGGCCAGTGGGTCATCATATGATGCAAAGATTTTCACCCGCAGGAAACTGAAAAGAAGAATTGAAAATGGAACCTTGGGACTACCACCACCTGAACCACTTGGACCTGGGGGGGGCCAAATCTACACTACTTCCTGCTGGGGGACGACGCCTTTGCCCTGATGCCTTGGCTGGTCAAGCCTTACAGTAGACGCCAACTGACCAGAGAAGAGAGAATAGCCAACTACAGGATATCCTGGGGGAGGAGGGTGGTCGAGAACTCATTTGGTATACTTGTCAAGAGATTCAGGGTGCTGTTGACCACCGTGGAACAGAGGCTAAAAGTTGTGAGAGACATTGTGTTAACATGTGTGGTACTACATAACATGTTGAGAAGCCATCGGGGGGAGCAGACAGACCACCCACTCCAGCTGACGGCATACAACCACCACAGGGGGACCAGGGGGAACAGAGACATCAAGAGAACTTTAGAAACCCATCGAGGGAGGCCAAACATCAACGGGACCTACTGAAAGACTACTTCAATCAGGTGGGGGTGCTGGCTAGGGCAGGAGGACAGAGTTTAAGAAGACTAAGGGGAGAAGACTGAGGGGAGAACATGCTGTCATATATCAGTCCTTTTTAGGACTACCCAAATAATCAAAGAACTTTTATTTAGCAAAGTGTCGCCTCCCAAAAAGTTTCCAACAATTTAATTCAAATTCAATTTCACCAAAACTAAAATCACAAATACCAATCCATCCCACACTCATTGAAAAAAGTAAATTATATCACTTACAGATGCCATCCCACCCCAACATGCCCTGGCTTTATTCTCTGAAAAATAATTTACAAAGTGGTATTAAAAAAAAGTTTCCAAATAAGTACCTGGAAATATTTCCTGCAAAGAATTTACAAGAATTTAAAAAAATATGCTAGGAAATTTGCAAAACAAAATTATACAAGCTTTGCAGTCCCAGTTAAATAATTTTTTTTTCAGTTTATCAATCCATTGCCACTCACATTTTTGTAAATTTTGTTAGGCCTCACATTTGTTGGTGTGTCAGTGTGGATGTGGCTTTTTATGTGAAGTGGGGTTTTGGGAGACAGGGACGTGGGTTTGAGTCTGGATCTTGGTTTTTGAGGGATGTGGGTTTGAGTCCACATCTTTGTTTTTTGGGGGTGGGGGAGTTTTTTTCTTAAATTTTGTTTTGTTTGGGTGGTGGTTTTACTTTGATTTCTTAGGGGATTATTTTTTTTAAGGGGAATTTTTTTGTTTTTTTGTTTTGTGGTGGAAGTTTATTTATATTTGTTTAACATTCACACATTCATTCACACAATTTTTTTTTGTACTGTGGGGTGGTGTAAGTGTTGGACGGTGTGCTTTTTTTGTTTGTTTTTGGGCATAGACGTGTAGGTTGTTAATTGTTTTTGGAAGATTCGGGTGGCCCTTAAAAGGGCCGGGTTTGGTGCGACTTGTGCGGGCTAATCCGCTGATTTGGGCTGACTTTGACTCTGCTGGCTGGACTGGCTGGGAGGTCTTGAATGTTCATGATGAGTGGAAGATGGCACTGGTGACGGTGCTGGTTGAAGTTGAGAGGGTGAAAATGGCTGTGGTGTGTCCATCTGTTGATACGTAAGCACACTGGGAATAGCTGCAAAGAGACTGGATAATCCAGAAGTGTTGTGCTGACTCTCCTCCTGTTGTGAAGGTGCAACTGAAGGTGGGTTGAAAATCATCTGTCTGGAAGTCCCAGGCTGTTGGTCATCCACAACTACATAAGAAGTAGGCTATGCTGACGATGATGAAGGCCCCGATGGTTGCTGTACTTTCGCAATCACTGTAACAGGTTCTCCTGTGGCTGTCTGTGTAGGCTGCACAACTGGAATTGAGACTGGTTGAGTTTCCGGTATGGTGAGTATGTATTCACGTCCTGCTGTGGCCTGTGATGCTTCTTGAAATTGATATGTAGTGACCTCTTGACTTTTGGTGACCTGTCTCTTGCGTTCTTCAGCCTTGTACTGTATTTCACTGAGAAGCTTCACTGTCTCATTCCTGAAGGTTAAAAAGTCCCTTTCTTCAAGATGTTCAATTTCAGAGTGGAGATAGTTGCAGAACGACTGTCGAGGACTTAGAGTGGGGTCCTGACATGCACCCAGAAATGTGGAAATCATTGACCCCATCTGCTGGAACTGATCTAAGACTGGATCTGCAGTTGTGGTGGTAGTCGCAACTGGAGGCTGTCGTCGCTTGGGACTGGTGCTCGAAGGCTGATGAGTAACATCTGATGCAATGCTGATTTCCATCTCAGATTCTGTGTCCCTGGATGTATCTGGAACTGAAGCTGAAGCTGCTGCTGCAGAGGGCCTCTGGGGTGACTTGAATGCAGAAGACTCGGAAACTCCCTTCCTTCTGATGTGACCTCGTAGAAAACTGAAACTGTCCTTCAGCCAGGTTTGATGTTCTGTGCTCTTCTCAGCTGCTTGTCCTGACTTCATCTGAGTGAGCTTGCAATATCTGGTACGTTGAGTGTCGAACAACTTCTTCACAGTCTTGATAGGCAAGTTTCTGGTAGCTGCTAGCTGCTCCCAAAGTCCTTCCTTCTTCTGCTTGTCTTTGAAACTGTCGTTGGTCTTGTCATAAAGTTCCTCGTGCTGTTTAACGAACTCCATGATGGCTTCTTCGTCAGAATCACTCAGGAAAATGGACTTCATCTGGCCCTTCTTCTGTCTGGATTGAGTAGATTCTACATCGATTACAATTTTTCCCGACTCTAGGACCCGGTCTGTAAAAGTTACCGACTGGCCTGTAAACTTTACAGGCCTGCCGGGAACAGTTACAGACAGGGCGGCTAAAGTTACCAACTGTACTCTAACACTTCCCACACGGTCAGTGAGTCATCACATACAGTCTGGAAGTCCATGTTTGGGACAAGCCGGATACTTGTTACAGACAGGCCTGTTTGATTAACCAACAAGCCGGGAAGTGTAACCGACAGGCCGTTCAGTTAAGCGACAGGCCTGTTGCTAGGGGCCTGAAATTAGGGTTGGATACAAGGGTTGGCAATGGACGTAAAAATATCAAACATGTTTGATATTTCACCGACTCTACCCGACAGGCCGGGAACTTGAAACCGACCCTAACCGATCAAGGAAACATTGGTCCCGACTCTCCAAAAATACATAGTTACCGGCCTGTTGGTTCCAGTGGAAACACTGCATTAGCTTGACACATCCACTGACTTTAAAGAGAGCATCTGAAGTTGCTTCCAAACTGATACAGACTTTTTTGTCTTTTTGGTGTCTCCCATATTGCTTCAACCTGATACTGAGAGACTTTGTGTCAGCTGTGATTGGTGAACTAACCAAATCATGGCCTGGACTGATCATCATTCATAGGATACCACTAGTGGTGTTTTTATGTCTCATGTCACTTCAAATACATATATTGCCAAAAGTATACAATGTTATGTTTACTTGTCTCAGAACAAGAATTAATAATGTAAGTTTATGATTTGGAAAGATTTTCTTAGGGCCAACGGAATTGGTGATTCCACTAGTTGAAACTAGAGGAATGCTTTTGCTAACAAAAGCGAAGCGTCCTTTAAAGTTTAAAATGCTTTGTGGTTTTAATAAGCATGCTGTAAAGCTAAGAATGCACAAAGCTGCACCGTATGCTTTCCCAATACCTCTTAATACATTCTGAAGCTATAAAAGCAACAATAAACAAGATGCACTCAGAGAGAGCAAAACGCTCGACTCAATGTGACCAGTCTCACAAGTGTTATAAAGTATAACACACATCCAGGCTTATTGGTATCCAGAATATTAACTAGATTTTCCTAAAATGTAATCACTCCTTCCCATGGCTAGCCCCTTCCTACTTAAAATTTAACATCAAAATTTATTCATTACTTTTGAAGAAATATCAAGTAGAAAGCTAAAATCATTAAAATACATTGAAATGGGACCTATAAAAATTCATGATTTTTTGTATCCAAAATATGATCCAGGTCTTTCCCAAAAATTAGTAACTTCTTCCTTTGACCAGGTCCTACCCACAAAATTTTTATAAAGATCTGTTCATTAGTTCTGGAGTAATCTGAACACCAAAAACAGACAGACAAATAGACAGAAAAGCACACAAAAACATAAACTCCTGGTAGAGGTAAAAATATTGGTTAAAATTAAGCCACTTCTTGGTGAAAATCACTCAGGGTAAATTTTTTGTGATGGACTGTCAAGAAATTGAAACAAACAAACAAAAAAACAGAAATAAATAAACATGGCGAATACACCACCTCCCTCTCAATTATCTTTATGTCAATTTCAAGACATAAATTTAATGAGAAGAAATATTATTACTTAAAGACAGCAAATATCACAAGCTAGGGTTTGTGACCTCACAATGACAATTGCATTGTGACATCATTAAGTAATGACATCATCAGAAACAAAATATTGATTTTTTACGTATGTGATGAAGAGTAGACATCTCATCTTGGTTAAGTGTTTTTTGGACACCAAAAATTTAAATGTGTTTAATTTTCTCTTTTCTTTCTAGCAAAACCTTTAAGAAATTCTTTAAAAAGCCTAAAAAAAGAAATACTTAAAAAAGAAAAACTGAAAAAAAATAGTGAATGGTATTGAACCCCAAACATAGGATTACATGGGTTAGCATGAAGTGGGTCGATTCATGAAGTGGGTCAATTTTTTCAAGAAATTCTACCAAAATAAAAGTTTGCTGTATTCCTGTATCATAAAATTTTTGGAAAAGTTTTACAGTACATAGTCAAACTACAAAAGATAAGATTTGGATGTTTTGATGTGTTAAATTTAATAATTTTAATTATTAAAAATGAATTTTATTGCCCTTCTCATGGGAGGAAAAATCCTTACTGCAATTACATCATGGTATATTCACAAATTAAATCTATTGATCATGGATATATTCCTATTTTCTTTCTTGTGAACATTTTTTGTGAAATTATAAGTATAATAAATCCAAGAAACACATTGATTTGGTCAAAATATGAATATGGTAGAAGTATTTTTTACTGAAAAATCGACCCACTTCATGAATGTTTGGTGCAGATATTTTTCAAAGATTTTGTACAATTTTACATTTCAGAGAAAAAAGTTATGCACCAATTTTTGCATTATGTTGCTTCTATCACTTTCTTCTGTATGTCTGCCAAACATGATGTTTCTAGCCAATCTAGTTTTAACATAGCACTAAAAACACTTGAAAAATCGACCCACTTCATGCTAACCCATGTACAAGTTCTTCACATTACACTCACAGCTACAGAGGAATTCTTTTTGCACAAAAATTCATGAGGAAGAAATCCTGTCATGATATTGATTTTTCACATGTGTGACCAAGCATAGCAACACACACATACACACATTAATAAAGCATTGGGGGAAGCAAAGCTGATTGTGTGTGGATTATTGATTGATTGGAGAAGCAGATTTCACTGTAAAAGCCCAATTAAAAATAAGAAAAACTCTCTCCTGGCTTTAATTTTCAAACAAATTACACCAAATTTGGAAGAATGCATCTGTACCCCATGAAATACCTGCCCACCAAATTTCAGCTTGATTGGTGTTATAGTTTTTGAGTTATAAGGGCGAAACGGTGCACAGACAGACAGACGGACAGACAGACAGACAGAAACAAACTGATTACAATAACCCTCTCCTATCGTCGAGCGTTAATGAGATATAAGGCAAAAACTCCAAAGCAGCTATTTATGACCCCAGTTTGGCCCATATGGGAGGGTCGGGGGGTAAAACTGACCGGCTATTTAGATTCTCCACATATGCTTTCCCAATACCTCTTAATACACTCTGAAGGTCTGAAAGCAACAATAAAGGAGATATAAGGCAAAACTCCAAAGCAACTATTTTATGACCCCAGTTTGACCCATAAAGGGGGGTCGGGGGATAAAACTGACCGGCTATTTAGATTCTCCACATATGCTTTCCCAATACCTCTTAAAGTCTTAATACATTCTGAAGCTATAAAAGCAACGATAAAGGAGATATAAGGCAAAAACCCCAAAGCAGCTATTTATGACCCCAGTTTGGCCCATAAGGGGGGGTCGAGGGGTAAAACTGACCGGCTATTTAGACTCTCCACATATGCTTTCCCAATACCTCTTAATATATTCTGAAGCTATAAAAGCAACAATAAAGGAGATATAAGGCAAAAACTCAAAATCGGCTATTTTATGACCCCAGTTTGACCCATAAGGGGGGATCGGGGTATAAAACTGACCGGCTATTTAGACTCTCCATATAAGCTTTCCCAATACCTCTTAATACATTCTGAAGTTATAAAAGCAACAATAAAGGAGATATAAGGCAAAAACTCAAAATCAGCTATTTTATGACCCCAGTTTGACCCATAAGGGGGGGCCGTGGGGTAAAACTGACCGGCTATTTAGACTCTCCACATATGGTTTCCTATTACCTCCCAATACATTTTATAGCTCTAAATGCAATACTTAAGAAGATAATAGGGGGGTTGGCCTAAATTTAAGGCTTTCAGATTGGAAGGTGTCAGAAAATCACTCATAAATGAGACATTTTTCAAGGGATTGCTCCCAAAATCTAATCAGCTCGCGTTTTCGATAGTATGAACAGGTGTGTCAAATTATAAAGCTCTGTAGCAAGTAGTTTTTCCTGAACTGTGATGACGGGGGGTGTACTTAAAAAAATAGTTTTTGATCATGTGACCTTCATAAAGGTCAAAGGTCAAATTTAAGCATGCAGAAAAATTTTCCCACGCCTAAGGTATATAACTGCCAAATATGGTTTGAAACCTTCTAATAATAAGGGAAATATTCAAGGGAGACCATAATGCGGCGGCGGCGGCGAGGAAACTTTCAGGGACGCTTAATTAATGATCAGCATCTCCACTAGTGAAATCACTGATTCAGGATCTCCATTAGTGGAATTGCTGACTCCCCTGAATTGGAGTCTCCACTGTACCATATGTTACATATAATGAAACAATTTTCAACTGCAAAATTAAAGTCTATTTTCAAGAAACTACACTAAATCTTGTAAGTTTTTCCACTGTTTGAGAGAAGAACAATGTCAAACTTAATTCATCTTAGCTCTACCAAACTATTTAACTTCAATGTTATTACAAAATACAATGTATCTATTTTAGACACAATCATTTTAGCATTATGTACAATGTATACATTTGAGACTACACTTCACCTGTGTTTAAAAATCTAGCATACAGATACAGCTAACAGACTACATGCTCCCATGTTGTCTGCATTTGAAAAGGTAAACATGGACTGTTTGCTTCACTTACTGGCTGAGTTTTTTTTTGCAATTGAGAAATTCAACAACAGTTTGTTCTTTTTTTTTTTTTTTGTAAGACTGAACACTTCAATGCATTTAATGGAAGATCAGCTAAGCAAAATAAAATTTTAATTTCCTTACGAAGGAAACAGCTGCAGTAGCCTGGTAACCGTCTCCCATGGCAACGCAAGGTCATTCAGTACAAGTTTGGAGAGAATGGGATATGTGTTTGATTGAAGCTCACAGTTTAGAGTGCTGCTCAGTGGATTTTTACGAAGATCCAAAAATTCACACAAAGGTACTGCCTCCAAGATCTGGAAGACCTGTGAAAGAAAGAAAAATACTGCTAAGTTTTACCAGTTGGGAATTTGTTATATTTTTCTTGTTAGGGTAACTGAATAATGACAATAACATCTCATTAATACTTGCAATACTTTTTTCCTGATTTGTTGAAAGATACAACACAAACTCCAACAGTGAAAAGTTATTTGAATAAAAAAATTACAAAATTAAGCAACAATATTACATGTATTTCATTTGTAAATTTTTTTTATAAGTATAAAGAATACCTTATTCAAAGTTTTTTCGCAATTTGGAAACAGATTGTAAATTCCACTTCTACAATGACACTTATTTTTCTGCTAATTCCAAAGCTTATGTCCTGGTTTTACTCTAACATCACAAATTAATATTCTTGCATAATATTTTATTCAGTTTTAGCTTCATCTTGAAAGTGATGGTGAATATGCAATCGTCTAAGATGAAAATTTTAGATATTTTTTCCCCTGAAATTCATCTTGTGTTTTTTTCACTGACAAAGATTGAATGCCTACTATTTAAAATTTTGACAATAATCAATCAAAAAACGTTGTACCTTCCATTCACAAAAGGAATATTGCAACACCCATTGGTTTAATTCTTGAACAAGTTATTTTAAACACCATCATGGATTTACTTGATTGACAAAAAAAAAAGTAATAAAAATTTTATTGTTAATGTCAAACTTTATCACAATCAAAATGCATGAAAATATAACAAAATTTTTTTGAAAATATAACAAAATGTTAATATGCCCTTCAAAATTTCTCTGAAACCAAAAATGAATACAATTTTAACATGCATGTTAATAAAATTCCATTGTAGTTTTTGTGACTAATACAAGACTTTATTTTCACCATGCAAGTGACAAAGAATTAATCATTCATATTATGGGGGTGACCTCATCATAGATATCAGATATTTACATAAGTAACACCAAGTAAGATCATCTAAAATAAAAGTGACTACACTTATTTATGTACCAAGATTTATGAATAATGTCAATCAATAACCTCATCAATATAAATAGCTATTACATAATGACTAAATATGAGCCAATGCTAGAACCTACATTTTGAACTTTTCTTCTTAAAAATTCTTTTCAGACAGTATATAATTTGGTGTCATATATTCTTTTTATTTTCATTAAATGAGTTATCGTAAATAGTTAACAAACATAAAATGATTATGTCATTAAAATATGTTTACATTCATTTTGGAGAATGTTTATCAGAAATTCCACTAGTTATGACTCGTGAATATCACAGTTGCTGATAGCTGTCAATAAATTATTATTTAGCATTTTGTGAAAGTTAACACATGTACATGTATTTTAACAGCTATACTTGGGCTGTGTCAGTCTATGCCCATATTCATTGTGTAAATCGTATTGCTAAACAATAATTTTTTTTTTAATTTACAAGAGTAAATTTATGATGAAACAAATGTGGTTTAAACAAAGCAAAAGCTTTGCTGTAACACTACTTAGAGTGTAAAAATTGCAACATACTTCAGCCCAGTCGGATAGAGCATTTTCTGACAGATGAAGTAATGTAACTTTTTTCCCACAAAGATCAGTTATCTTTTGCTTGTCTCCAGCATAAGTTATACCACATCCATCTAAACAAAGTTCTTGTGGAACAATAATTTCACCTGTGTCTGAAAATATAAATTTTAAAGACTGTACTTTCCTGTTTTGTAATCAACAAAATCATGGAAATGCATGTACTCAAAATTATTGAATTAACATAATGCAAAACAGCAATCAGTGCCTGTGAACTCTGTGTCAGCTGACTTTGTGTTTTGCGCTTCAGAGTACAAGTGAAAGTAAAGAAAAGGAATTAAACGTAGCAAGGACTAATTTGACATAGAAGACAGGGCCAAAGGTCAAATATGAACCCACAAAAATTTTTGGGGCACATAATTTCCTAGAAGTTGTCTTCACATCCCAAACCTTTAAGACCAATAATAAAGGATCTACAGGGTCTTAAAAGCATCAAGTACCCCATTTCACCTTAGGAAGGGTCAAAGGTCAAATCAGATCCACCAAAAGATACATAGCACATGATTTCCCAAAAGCTGTCTTCACATCCTAAACCTGTAGGGCTAATAATAAAGGAGATATAGAGCATTAAAAGTATCAACAGCCCCATCTGACATTGAAGGAATGGTAAAAGGTCAAACTTGATACCACCAAAATATGCAAGCCACATGATTTCCTACAAGTGGTCTTCAAATCCCATAGCTGTAAGATCAATAATAAAAAGGATAAAAGACATTTTTTTGATTATTAAAAGTGCTAAAAAGTGAGTAGGTAGCTATTGCTCATTCATGTATTGAGCAACCAGTCTGAAACTTTACTTTGTTATAGTTCTCAAAAAAGAAAGTGAGTAACGCCTTTGAGAGAAATTGTGTACCTACAATACTTTTGAAGAGAGAAGTCATTTACTCATTATGGTAATTGCTAAAAAGTGAAAAAGTAGCCATTACTCACTTATACACTGAACTGCTGTAGCTACAGAAAAAGTAGCTAAACAACATACAATGTACTTCAACAAAATGCTCTCTATGCAACTGTTTACAAGTTACAAGTGATTTTACTCATTTCAGGAGGTATTGAAGTCAGAAAGTAGCTATACTCACTTAGTTATTGGGATAGATTCCCATGTTATTCACCATGTGATAGTCATAGAAAACATAGCTTAAAATGCCCTCAATGCAATACTTTTCAAGTCATAACTGATTTAGTGTATGACTTCATGAATTTTAATACATTAAAATCATATAAAAATTCACTTCCAATAATTAAGAAACATCCAGGCGTGATCGCTCACACAAGAGAATCTACTTGTGGCGTAGTGTATATGCAAGTATATGCAAGATAAAAGACAAACCCCTTCAACAGTCAATGAAAAAATTGTGATAAAGTTTTGAAATTTTCACACTTTGGGTGCAGGTATCTCACTTCTAGTGGCTCTGGGGAACAGACAAACAAACAGATCTGCATGCCTTGAACATTCTTTTCATCCTTGACAGAAAAGGTATTGTTGAAAACAAACAAACAGCATGTCTCTGTGCCTCATACTTTTGGAGAAGTTTTTCACATGAACATGTATCTGAACACATCACAGCAATGCCATAGTGTCAACTGTCAAGTCAGCTGACATAAAAAATCTCAGAAAAACCAACAGTTGAACAGAATGAAGGAAGCTAGAACAAATCTCTCCTCAAACCTGTGCTTTCCCTAGGAACTATTAAACAGTTTTCCCCATTTAAAATTACTGTTTTTGCACTAAAATCTGGACATTGGCCAGTTTTATGACAAATTAATATGCTGTTAATTCTTCATACAATTGACATTTGTTCTTCTTGGAACAAACACAAAGGTAAACTAGAGGATCGCTTGCAAAAAAAGATAATGTCTTTGCACAGCAAAAACAAAGCATCCCGAAAAGGATATAAAGGTGAGTGCTAAAGTATTAAGAAAATGCTCTGGAGACCACTCTCTATGCTATCAGTAATTTACAAAATAGCATCAGCCTCAATTGCAAACCGTTTGAAACCACATCTTGACTTTTTAATTGATCGTACACAATCTGGCTTTGTTGATGGTCGCTACATTGGAGAAAGTACTCAACTGGTATATGATCTTATGCAATTTACAGAAGAAAAAGACATACCTGGACTTCTTGTATCAATTGACTTCCAGAAAGCTTTCGATTCAATATCATGGACATTCATATACCAGACTTTGAAGTTTCTTGGCTTTAAGCCTAATTTTATAAAATGGATCAAATTATTTAATAATGATATTTCAGCTTCAGTTTTGCAATGTGGGTTTCTCTCAGATCCCATACATATTGATCGTGGTTGTAGACAAGGTGACCCAATTTCTCCATATCTTTTTATCATTGCCGCTCAAATTTTATCTGTTTTAATATCTCAGAACCCTAGAATAGGTGGAATATCAATAAATGGCATGGAATTCAAAATAACCCAATATGCAGATGATACCACCTTGTTTCTAGATGGAACTATTTCATCATTAGAAAATGCTCTTAATGTATTAGAAATCTTCGGATCTATGTCGGGCTTAAAAGTAAATAAGGATAAAACTAAAGTAATTTGGATTGGGAAAAAAATAAACTGTGCCCAAAAACTTTTGAAAGGACTACAATGGGAAAGCTCACAATTTGACCTACTGGGATTGACATTTTCAACTGACCTCAACAATATGTTGGATCTTAACTTTCAAAGCAAATTAAAAGAAATTAAAAATACAATCCAAAGTTGGGAAAGTAGATATCTCACACCAATGGGCAAGATAACTGTTGTTAAAACATTCTTATTACCTAAGCTTAACCACTTGTTTCAAAGCCTGCCAACACCAGATAAATCCTGGATAAAACAGATGGAAGGGATGTTCTTCAAATTCATATGGTCAAATAAACCTGACAAAATAAGTAGACAGGTGATAACATTAGACAAAAAGCAGGGAGGTCTGAATATGCCGGATCTCACACTTTTCATAAGGGCAATGAAGATGACCTGGATTAGACGATATTTCAACACGAGCGACAGCCCTTGGATCGATCTTCTTAATATTTTAACCAACAATAAGATGAATAGAATATTATCCCTTGGTCCAAACTACGTCTACAGTTTAAAAAATAAATTGAAAAATAGGTTTTGGGTAGATGTATTTGATGCCACCTATGAGATTATACAACACCAAAAAGTGTCACATGATTACAATATCTTGACAACTCCACTGTGGTACAATAAGGAAATCACTCCTGAAAAGCTTTTTCTGCCCGAGTGGTATCAAAAAGGAATCCACAGTGTTTTAGAAGTCTTAGATGATAATGGCAAAGTTAGATCATTGTCAAACCTACAATCAACTTATAGAATTACAGACACTAATTTTTTAAATCATCTTCGAGTGAAATCCTGTACATCCAAATTTTTGCAAAGAACTGGTCATAAGAATCTTTTTGTGGCCAGACCGTATATTCTCAATCATGTCAGAATACTCTTTCACCCCCAAAAAGGTGCCAGTATCCTCTATAAATTTGTAAATGAGCACAGGGAAAACAAACATATTATAAAAGAAAAATGGAACAGAGATCTAAACATTATAATTGACAAGAGTATTTGGAAGAACATATTTAATCACACTTTTAATCTGCATGATAATGAACTAATCTGGTTTCAAATCAAACTAATATACCGGATCCTTGGTACAAAAGCTTACCGAAACAAAATTGGCCTCTCAGATCAATTCATGTGCAGCTTTTGTCAAAGTCAAGCTGAAACCCTGATCCACATGTTTACCGAATGTATAAAAACACAGGAAATCTGGAAAAGTTTAGAAATGTACATTTACCAGAAGACAAAGAAAATAGTACATTTTCCTAAGCTCACAATACTATTTGGCTATCTCATTCATGACCAAAATAACGAACCTTTAAATATGATAATATTACTAACAAAAGTATATGTATTTAAATGTAGTCAAAATAATGCTCCTTTAAACCTAAAAGCATTGAAATCGAAACTGAAAAAACACTACATTGAAAAAAAATTATTAGCCAGGCTAAATAACAAAGAAGAATCCTTTACCAAAAGATGGGAGATATGGTCACACATGATAGACTCTGAGTAGAGGTCAAAATATATTTATAATAAAGTCCACTCACACCGCTCTCCTATGTAAATGGTTTGATAAAATATGATCTCACTATTGTGTAACTGTTAAGCAATATAATATATATATATATGCTATATACATGTATGTAAATGTATGAATGACAGAATGCTGACAATAAAAAAAAAAAAAAAAAAAAAAAAAAAAAAAAAAAAAAAAAAAAAAGAAAATGCTCTGCTTCTAGCCTTATACTGTTGTGGCAACCAAAGTTAGCGTAGCCTGCTCTATCTAGCACGGTTTTTAAGATACAAGCATTTTTGTGTTTTGCAATTTTTGCAAAAAATTCGAAAATTCAAAATGGCTGCCATTTTTGGTGAAACAAACATTTTTTGAAAATTGGTATGGCTAATCTGCAGATACCCTGTGGTTCAAAAATTTCGTCGAAATTGCTCTATCTCGCACGGTTTTCAAGATATAAGCATTTTTCTGTTTTCCTTATTAGGAAAATTCGTAATGATTAATTAATCATTAATTATTCGGCCATTTCTTAACACCAAAATCTAATGATTTCTAGATTTCAATAGAATGAATGTATTTGCCAAGTTTCAGGTGAATTGATAAAATCCCTTTCAAGTTATCATCCGGACAAGCTTACCCATCGAAAAAAGACATTTTTGGTCATGTGACCTCTCTGATTGGTCGAAATGTCACTGCGGCATACTCCAAAAATTCCCCAGGGCTACTGCATACACCTGCCAAATTTGAAAAGAATCCGCCCAACGGTCACAGAGTTATAAGGAAAACAAAATGCGGAGCTCACGGAGCCGGCGGAGCCTGATTTCCTCCTATACATAAACAAGCGTCCCGCAAGGGACGCTTAACAATGCAAATACTCCAAGGGTCGTTTTCCGAGAGATTACATAAATAATGAAAGAAAGTTTATTATCCATGAGAAGAACAAAAAAAGAAATGACAATTGCATTAAAAGTACCAAATAATTTTGCTAACAGTTGTTCGAATATTACTTTCGTGAAAACATGTGATACTGAAAGCTAAATGTTAACTAAAACCAGTACCATCACTGTAGACTCCAATAAAAAATGAAAATGAATAAATTACACAAAGATGCATGTGATAGGTTTTAACACATTTGATCACATTTATCAGTTGATAATTACCTTTTTGTCCTGGAGCACCTTTAGGAACAAAAATCTGAATGGTTAATTCCTCTTCAAATGAACCATATTTGTCTTCAATAGCCTCTACTAGTGATTTGTCTTTCAGTTTTGATCCCAATTTTGATTCCATATCTGTTTCATCTGATGATTCTAAAGTTTCCTAAAATAGGAGTGGTATAATTATTCACACAAATAATTGTTTTTTTTTTGGTGCACGTGTTTTCTTTTAAGTTATAAGGCATTCCCCTCCTCTCCTGGAAGTCCCTCTAGCTACTCGCTGCTTTTTTTCGCAATGATATTAAAACAGCATCAGAGATACCCACACCCCACAGCCTGGGAAAATAGTTTTCAACATCATGAGATATAGAAGAAGTGAAACAGTACAATGGTCAGTTGACTTTCATAGCAAGTCAGTTATGTAAAGGTCCAAACAAAATGTTAGTAGAGAAAATAACATTAAGAGAGAGAAAATGTTTGTAAATAAAAAAGCTGTAAAATTTATTAACTGAAGTATATTTACGAATAGAAATGGCACAATTAATTAAATGTATATATAATAATCAGTTACAGCAATCCATATATCTTTGTCATAAGAGAAATATGTCTCAATTATGACAGAAGAACGTTATTGTGCAGGGTTAAGGTTAAAGATCACAGCATGACTTAGCATATCTACACTCCCCAACAAATTACCCATCAACTTTCTACACTTCACAGTTTCTGAGATCAGGGCTTAGACAATATTTTAAAGGTTAAGGTCACTACAACAAGGTCATATCAAGGCTCACCGTGACATTGCATATATATATTTTTTTTACACCCAGTCAATGTCCCTACCAACTTTCACCTGTCTACACCTAATGGTTTCTGAGATATAGCCCTGACAAGAGTTTCAAACTCAAGGTCACTACAGCATGGTCAAAGGTAAAATCAAGGTCACACCATGATATTCCATACCCACAACCCCCTACCAATGTTCCTACCAATACTTCCTGCACCTTACAAGATATAGCCCAGGCAAGATTTTCAAAGTTAAAGCTCTACGGCAAGGTCAAGGTCAAATCAAGGTCACACCATGACATCACACACCTACACTCTCCAACCAATGTCCCCACCAAATTTCACCTTCCTACGCCTTGTGATTTCTGAGATATAGCAAGGATAAGATTTTCAAATTCAAGGTCACTACGGCAAGATCAAAGGTCAATCAAGGTCACACCATGATGTTGCATACCTACACTTTCATTAAATTTCAATATACCTACCAAGTTCCAACTTCCCACACATTATGGTTTCTGAGATACAGCCCCAACAAACTTTTTCTGTCGCCCGCCCGCCTGCCTGCCCATCCAGACACCATGGGTGAAAACAATACCTGCACAGCCCTTAAAGGCTGTGTGGTGAAAAAAAAACGGTTAAGGCACATATTTATAATAGCTATAATTGTTATGGGATCTGAACAATGCTTATATTTGTTTTTATTGCATTAAAAATTTTAACATTGCACCCCACAAAATATATAACTGGTTATTGAAATGGTGCAGTCATTTCAACACCCAAATGATGCAGAATATACGATTTAATTGTAAAATAACAAATAGCAAACCAGTTTATTAGCACTAAATTAAATGAATTTAGAATATATGTTACAGTAAAATGAGTAAACATGTGAATCAGTAAATACACATATTTTACTGAAACTTTCAGTAAGTACGCATATTTACTGATTTGGTCAGTAAATATGCATATTCCCTAAAATTTTCAGTAAATATGCATATTTACTGAGTTATGACCTGTGTTATTTCACAAGTTTACTGGTTTGACTTTCAGTAAATATGTTAAATGAAACATTCTATGTTCACTAGTTGTAAATATATAATATTGAAATGTAAACCAAAATATACATTATATTGGAACTTTTTTCTCTGTTATGTTGACTATTAGAACATACTTAGCAATAAGCATACCTCATTTTACAATACATTGCATGCAAAATGTTATGTTGTAAAAAAAAGCGCTAGACTTTTAAATATATTTATGTTTACAAACTTTAGGTATGTTCTTTCAGTAAATATTTCATGTCAGCTTATATTATTTTCAATCCTACAGCCACAAGGATTTATGACATCCCTACAAATCATTAAAGATCATTTAACTTTTCACAATTTTTATGTGACTGATCCATAAAAAGTGTTTTTATTGGCAATAAATAAAAGTTTTAGAAATTAATTTACATTTTAGTTTCAAAATTTTAACATATTCTAACTATACCTTCACTCAACAGAAATGTTACCTAATCATTTAAGACAAAATGATTTACACCCAAACAAATCTACATGTATTCTTTAACCAGAGATTATCAGAAAATGGTTTATTTATGTTATTTCGATCAAGGCTTAATATTTTGCTATTTTCTGGTAGATATATGACTATAAAGTAGGTACTGGCTACTTAATCAAAGAATTGTTGTTACAAAGATAAAAAGGCGAGCTAGCACCTAATTGGATTTCTTCATTGCCTTTCAGAAGGACTTAATCCCTTTTGAGGCATCTATGGTTATGTTATGGCTTCCTCTATTAATGGGACAACATTGAAGGGAGATTTTATTTAAGCCTAATTATAGATCTAAATTTTATTGGTGACCTTCGGAAAAAAAATACATTGTTAAAATACACTGTTAACACTACAGTGTTATTCAGTTCTTGAACGAGAAATATACCTTAATCCTATTACCTTGCTTGTTGTCCCTTATAAATAAAGCATCATAATTTGACAAGTATTTGGATATTTAAATTTATAAACTTGTCGATTTACATCACAATTTATTTTAAATGCCAAAAAATAAATAAATTACAAGTTTGTGTCACAGATCACATGCAACTGCTTTTGAAATTATAAAGTGACGTAAAATAGTTTTCCCAGTGCTGGATTGTGAACAAGTATCAAACTTTGAATATGACAAAGCCATTTAAAGATTGAAATAACTGTTAATATGAATACATAGCAGATAACACCCAACTATTAAAGAAATAAAGTCTTCGTTATGATTTTAGTAAATACGCATATTTTCTGGACCCCAAAAAATTTTCAGGGAATATGCATATTTACTGACCAAATCAGATGCATATACATTTGACACAAGAACTACTCTAATGTTTTTATCTAAGATTTATTTTCATAATATTTGGGCTTTGAAATATATACTGAAATTAAAGCCATATTATGTTCTGGCTGTCAATATTTTTACCAATAAATTGTCAACGTGAATTGTATTTAATTAATAGAAATTAGAAATATTTAAATCCTATGGAAAAGAACAGATTATTCATATTCAATTCATCTTTTCAAGCCAAAAAAAGATTACAAAAACAAAGGAGAAACAAAAAAGTTACTGTGGAGTTTTTTGTCATATGCTAAATAAAACAACATGCTGATGCTCTGTATTGAAAATATTTAAAATATGTTTCTTCCAAATATAACTTTAAACATGTTAATATATCTCCCAAGGCCAAGGCGTCATGGGACAACAACAAAAATATAATTTTAAGTTAAGTCTATGCATACATTTATGACGTGAAAATCAATGTCAAGCAACATTTTCTGAAAAATCAATTTTTCATTACATTTTCACTATAATAACTACAGTTTGTGATAGTCAAGATTAATCCAAGCAAAAGTGTAGAACATTACAGAATAATTCATTTGTAAACCCCAAGGAAAACAAAATGCATGAAAACTGCAATGATACGAAAACATCACAGACGACCATATATGTATGATTATATACATATATATGTATATGCAGCAGTGGCAGAGTTGTGACAGCATGTTGCTTGTTGTAATGAATGCACATAACCCCATTTCACAGTGGTATTTCAATGTGTAGTTGATTCACATTATTTCAATGCATACTAATTTGTTGCAAATTGGCCTTACTAATAATGCAAATATATAAGGCATATTCAACATTGTTAATCCATTGTCGCCCAACAAGAAAATCTTAAGTTGTGTAATTTTAATTGAACTAAAATGCCTGTAAATTAGTCCATTTCTACTGCAAAATGTACTTGCTTTGGGACATCTCAATACATTGACATAACACTGCACTGTACCATATCTTTCAAATGCAATATAGACAACACAAAGGATTAAATTATTTAAAGTGTTAATTCATTAAACTGCAAAAAATCGTTTGTATTACCTGATCACATCTAAGGAATAACTACCTGTATCCAAACACCTTTGTATAATGCTATATGTATATGTACCTAGATAGTATATCATCTGATGCAACTTAATTTCTACTTATAAACTGCCGTTCACAATAAAGAATAAAGAAGATACAGTACAGTACAACTTGCAAATTTTCTTTGATATATACACAAAACAGTTCTGTGTACATCTAATTGGGGGAAACACATTCCACACCTGCAAGCCAAACAGCTGGCAGAGCCTTAAAATACGGCTGATCAGATGCCTGACTGTATTCTATTTTCTGAAAATTACCTCATTTGGTGAGTCACCTGTTTAGATACATCAACGGACTTTGGACTAAAATGTTAATGTCAAGTTTAAATTTTGCTTTATATGTCATTGCACATTTTTCAAAAAAAGTTTGAATTTATTGTACGTTATATCAGTTTAATTAGTACTGATGTAGTTCGCTATATATTAGTTCTGTGTATGTTATATTTGTAAATAACTGGCAAAGAAACTGAATGTTTACATTGTGAAATGAAGGCGAATGTGTACTTATGACGTAGCAGTTTGTGTGGTCTTGTAAAATCTATGAAAAGGTAAATGGACTATATCTTTTTTCTGTGAACGCATTAAAATTATTTGACAAATGATCAAAACAAAGCAAGTGTTCGAAACTAAAGTAATTAGTAATTTTTCCTGGGTATTTAGTGCAATAAGATTATTAAAATAGGAACATTTCTTTGCAAGCTTTTCAATATCTCACTGTGCTCCATGCTTCCCAAATGGCCCTGGTTGTGGAACGAGATTCTAAAACCCAACTTTCAAACGTTTCATAAAATAATTGTCACTCTTTATTCATCAGATCCATTTGAATAAATAAGTGGAATTACACCTTTCTTTTGCTATACTTCACAAATCCCATTTTTGGAATTCAACCAAGTTACATTCAAATGTTGGTGCAAAAATTCAAAATCGATGATGTTGGACTGTGCCCAATTTAAAACAATCGTCAACTGATATTTTTCTATGCAATCTCTAAAGCATGTTTATTTAGTAAAAGCTGCTGTAAATCAGAACTATAATTTTATGATATATTACTGAACAAGTCAGAATAGTGTTGTTCCTATACCAATTCCTATATTTTCTTACTATTTTGCAAGACTGGATCAGCTGTAACAACTGATTTCAGCCTGATGTTTTGGGATCATACCTATGTGGTTGAGTTTAATGATAGCATTTGTCTGGGGTTTTTAGTTTTGTTGTTATTTATGGTGTTCACTGTATTAAAGTGCACTCTACTTGGTGGACCCCTTCTCCATTCTACATACTTTTCATATGTGTGTTCTTCATATACTGGTATATGTGTTCACAAACTGTAAAATGCAAAGAATGATGTCATGGATGGTATCTAGCTCTTGTGAATAGCGTACATCATAGCTTTCTAATTTGTGATCTTCATCTATGACAATGACAAAGATGCAGAATATGCGTGCTTTGGTTATATAAAAAAAAATCTGGGAAATAAAGTTTTTAATACTTTGATTTTATAAATAACAGCAGAAAACATATAACAAAAAAAATACATGCATATATAAATCTTCACCATGATGGATAGCAGATTATTGTCATTGCTTTTATTTCTTCATCTATGTTATTTTCGGTAGTTTTATGGGCAGGGGGAACCAGTACATACAGTTGGTCAAGGTTTCTGTACTGTAAACTGCTGACCATTGGTAATTAAGCAACTAAACTTTGTTGTACTCTTAGAAGAAAATATTCCATAAATCACCAGAATAGTGCTCCCAGATTGAACAACTATCCCAGCCTTGCAAACAACTTTGGCAACTATTTTGCAGATAAAATGCTTCTTGTTATACAACTCTTCATGTTCTTAGATGATACCCATAATGGCCTCTTCATCTGTGAGGCTCACATGTCTCTGATTTCTCTTCTTGAACCTGCATGGCCAATGTGACCTGTTAGTATGAAGCCTCCTCACTCAATATCCACTCTCTGAGATCCTCCATCTCTCTCTCCTCCTATCTAGTCGTTCTCTTCTCCCTCCTCTTTACATCAACACCTCTGTGTCCACATCAAATTCATGTTTAATATCATTGTCAATCTTCCCAGAATCCCAAATTTTGCCCAACGACCTATACAATGCCCCACAAAAGTGGTCCCTACTTCAAAATTACAAAGAGGTCAGGAAGAATATTGGGAGTATGGAACCACCACTTCACATTTGCGCTTCTAAGGTTACCTTATCAAAGGATATTTGTCATCTTCCTGAAGAAAGGTCCCTAAGATACATGTGGTGTAGTGAAACTGGCCCTGGTTTCTCTGCCTTGTCTCACCTGGCTCATGGCTGATGGTGTTGAGGGCCTACCACCCTGTAGTTATGCAACTTGTCCCAGCCAAAATTCAGTCCCGAGATCAACTGATTTGCAAGTTTGGATGTGAAAAAAAATCCTTATTTTATGGTGCATCAAAAGACAAAATTGTTGCAGACACTTTGGCCCATACAAAATGTGTCAGGTGATTCTTTTGTGAGAGCAGACCGAAAGTCCCATGCTTTATGGTAAACATCATTCATATTGATAGGCTGTATGGTCAGATGCAGCTCTGAAGCAAACTAACTAGCAACTTCTTAAAGTTATTAGCCACTGTATTTGTAAGAAATCGCGAATTTATACCGTGAAGATGACATAGTTTTAGTTTAAAATGATACAAAATTATAAAAGTAAAAAGTAATTTTATAGATTTTTAATTTAAAATGTAAAAGGTAATTCTGGCATTATCTGTATATTGAAAAAAATAATAACTTCAACGAACTAATGCCGATATGAAAATCAGATATGTGGTGTATATTTTGAAATTTCTTTTGAAGTATAAATATTTCAGAAAGATAAAACAGATTTGATTATTGTAAATGTCAAATTTATTGTTAAATAATATTTAATTGATCCAACGAAATATAAATATTAAGGAGAACTTTACAATAAAAGTACTTATTACTAATTACTAATTTTACTGGCTTTGTTGACCATTTTAAATATCAGTGATAATAATATTCAACCTGTATAGGTCAAACATCATAAAACATTTTAGGAAAACTTCCAGCAGCAGTCAAGGAATATTGTGAAAATAATACAATACAAGATTTATATACATTAACGTGTTTCATAATTTCAAGAAATATATCAATATATTTATATTTTCTTTCAATTTGTATTTATGTCTATATAGTAATTTTAATTAGTAAGCTATTTATTAGGTTAAATAGATATGAATTTATACAGAGCCATAAAAAACAGTCATGCACGTCTATTGATAAAAATTGATAAAACAAATTCATAGTGCATATATTTTGATTAATATTTTCATAATTATTTCATTAGCTATATTATCTGTCTTGATTATTGGCACATCTTTTTCAGAATTTCTTGACATCATGTCTTTATATCACTGATTGAGTGGAACCTCATAAAAATCTTGTTAATTCTCAAGACCTTTAAGCAAAGAGACCCCTCTCTCACTTGTTGTATACTACTTTAAACATTTTAGATATATTTAAAATTCAACTACAATGCAGAGAGATAGGGGTCGGAGAGGGGATATATTTTACTTATTATCTTGCCACCTGCAGTAAAAATGACAGAACATGTCTTGCAATAAGTTGGAAGACATGCTAAACATACCTTGGTTTATGATGCACTGTGTTACCGTAAAACAGGTAACTTAGTCTAAGTACATGAAAAGAATATAGATCAGTTATAAAGAAAAACACTTAGAGAGCACAGACCTCGGTCAAGCAGTTCGTTTTTACTCCTATATTTTCCTGTTCTGTAATTTTGTCAGGATCCAAATCATACAAAGGTATATTATGGAAACTATTGTGAGTATGTCTTGTATTTCTTTGCCAAGCAGTTTGACAAGTGTATATTCATGGTATGAAATAGTCCTATCTAGTTAAAAGATCCTTAAAAACAGTGATCAGAATCACCACAAAAATCAAACCATCTGTTACTTGTGCCATTGTCACCATTTTCTGAAAGTTACTTAAAGTTCTGTCCATAACTTTTCGAATTATTTTGCAAACAGACAAAGAAACGCCATCAAAACATATTCTCCTTGTTGGAGGTAAATATGAATTAAAGGTAGTGTCATAGCACCCCATTCCAAGGTGGAGAAGCAAGAACAAATATTAACATATAAGATTTAAAGTACATGGCTCAAACATTAATCATATCACATATAATTTATTAAGCTGCATGACAGATATGGATTTGCTTTATGTTAAACACATTATATACGTTACATGTAATGTATAGGAAATAAGAACAGATTTACGTTTGTGACCTTTACATTTGCACCAGGTTTCACAGAAATTGTTGACCTATTTTTATTTATCACACTTTATAATTTTAGTACAGGTTCTGAAGAACAATTTCAAATGGACTTTACTTGCAAAAAAAAAACCCACAAAAAACAAAAAAAGAAACTTAATTTTTAAGTGAAAGCAAAGCCCCATATTCACACAAAGCTCAGAATCTGTACTCTGAAATGTTTGAAACAGGTTATGTATTTTACTTCCACTGTCACTTCAGTCCTGTACTTTCTGTACAACTGGTTCTGAAAGGTCAAATGGTGTTGTTTTAACTGTTCCAAAGACGTACTAGGAGGCATAGAGATGTAGCTGGTAACACACTCATCTTGCACTCATCAGGTCCTGGGGGTGGATTACCTGCCTGACCTGAAGTGGGGACGTTCTACATAGTTTGCCAATGCCCAATGGTTTTCAGTGCATAATCTTGACCAACTAATAACAATGTTTTTATTCATTCTCTCAGCTAGAGGGTTGTGGCATGACCAGTGAAATGTGTTGAAAGCATCATTAAAAATAAATCTCCAATTAATCTACTAAATAGTTACTATATTTTAGTTTTACATAGTATTATGAAGTTACAATAAATCTATTGCTCAGCTCGTAGATATTTTTAATTGTTTTTATTTATTGCTGATGTAATTAAACTGTAAGATATATACAATATATAAAAAATTTAAAAGAACAAGAGTGACTGAGATATAAATTAGCATTACGTTTGAGGTCTAACTGGTGGTAATTCGACACAAAGCACTTGTCAGGTGATTGTTGTCAATTAAGAGCTGATCTAATACATTACAGACACTATTTCGAATATCCCCCAAAATGAAAGATATCCTTCTTTGCTTAAACATCACTATTACCAATTGAAATTCTATATAGGTACATACACAGAGACCTTCAGCATAGTCCAGCACGAGCTGGAGTCTATCCTCCAGTAATAATGTATAGAGAAAAACTTGAAAACAACTAGACTGCTCACAACTATCATTCTTTAAAGATCCATATGATCTGTCTAGTGGTGTAGCTCGACCAATTGCCATCTGATCACAGAAGTTAATCAGCACTGTGATTAGTTGGTTCTGGGATAGGTGACCGTCTGACTTCTGGGCCAAGTACGGGCAGATACATAGTGAGTCGGATGATCACTTACATGGCAACCAATGTGACATGGATGATCACTTAAATGGCTTAAAAGTGAGATACCAATGGTCATCCTATTGCTTTGGACTGAGAAGGTAAATATTATTATCTGTAGCGATTTTAACAAGGGGTAAGATTGATAGTTTCTTTTGCTCTGCAATTTACGCCCAATTTCCAAAATGCACGAAGATAACTTCCAACACTAAGATATGATCAGTCTTGGCAGTAGAAAAAGATCAGTCAGGAAGCTTGCTAAGACACGTCTCTTCATGAGAATGATTATTCGCCTCTAACTTAAATCATGTTTATTGGTCCATAAGTCATATCTTGAAAAATATAAGTCTTAATTATAATGCACTTAACAAGATTGAACACAAATATAGCTGAAAGCTGATACAAATCTGACATTGACATGATTTCATTCACACCCTAAACAACTGATAAGAAAACTCGTACAATTGACTCAGTTATTCTGACAATCGCAGTATCAGTGCAGTAAGGGTGTTCACTCGGCTATATGGAGCAGGAGTATTATTTCTGGGGCATGTCCATAAGCTCTTTACAATGTTACCTGGGTTGTTGTTTTAGCCAACATTGTGCAACAAAAGCTTTGTTAAAAATAAGAATTAACTCCGTTTTAAAGGGCCTTCATGATAATTAATGCTTTGGTTAATTGCTAATTCTGTTTTAAATCAGAGGTGCAACCAGCTTCTTCAACTTACAACAAATGTACATTTTACTACACTTGCTAAAAGAAACTGAACCTTCTGGGGTGTGCAATATTGGAAGATCACTTAAAGCAGAAAATTTATCAAGAAAGGCTCAGGACACCATCTTGCAGTCATGGAGACACAGTATTTCAATCACCTTAAAAGGGTTCAACTATTGAGCTGAATGGAACGAAAATCACAATTGCCTTGCTCATCTTTAGCTGTGTGTTTGGATCACCTACCTATGTGGTGAGGTATAGTTTCATCAATACAGCAAAATCTCAATATGGTATCGTGGCTTTGACAGGAGATTTTAACCTGAGACTGCCTCTGTTAACTAAGTTTTGGATCGTCTTTGAACAATTATAATTAATAACTTTACAGTTTAAAAAAAAAACAAAAAAAAAAGCTTGTGCTTTTGCTTCTTCATTTTCGTGTACACAGTGTACAGTGATATTGACAATAAACATTTGTATGACACAAGATGTCAAGAAAATGGCTAAGCCTGGTAGACATAAATCATGTGTGCAATTCAACTACTATGATAAAGTAAACTTGTGTGGCGTGTAATGTCAAAAATATTTAGAATTAACCAGTGAGTTGAGAGGTTTACGGAACAACTGTTCCTTCAACAAACCCCAGAAGCCTGTCAGTGTGCACATCTTAGCTCACCCTGAGTAGATAGGCAAGTTCAACACTACAGGAAAGTGACATTGATGGCACAATTTCTTGACAATTTCTAGCACAAGATTAACAAGTTCATCCAAAAGGGTGTGAAATGGGAATTCACATTGCCCAATCTTTGTTAGCAGCATCCTGGGAATTCATATTGCCCAATCTTTGTTAGCAGCATCCTGGTCTCAACATTTTCACCCTTTTATCAAAAACCAAACAATTGAAAACTAACTATTTGCAGAATGTTCAGAATAAATATGTTATCTTGAATACATTCTTGCATCTTCACACTTCGCAATGGCTTATATTTCTCAAGCCAACCTTCAAATCTCAGGTAATTCTGGAGTTGCTGTGTGTGTAGTGAGATAGAATCTAAAATTAAACGAACTTACCCGTAAGTGAAGTTTGATTGTGATTCTGTCGAATCACACACAGCAACAAAGAAATTACTTGCCCACCACCATTTACCACATCCGTATCCCACCCATATTGCTTGACTACTTGGCTTTCAAAATATGTCTTTAAATACTGAGTGATAAGCATTCCTTATTTAATTACGATTTTCAGTATGCTTTGACTTTCTTTGTCCCACCCTACTCTGTCAATATGGCATGTAGAATGTGGTCAAGGGATCCTAAGTTGGGCTATAGCCCGTCTTAATATGGGCTGACTCCTATGTTGGGCTCCAACATTAACACACTCGCCTCCCACCTCTGAGGTCGGTGGCTCAAATCCTTGACCTTATGTGGGAAAGTTGGTAGTTGCTTACCGATGGTCGGCAGTTTACAGTACAAAACCTTGACTAACTGTATGTACTGGTTTGATCTGCCACAAAAATACCTGTCCTTATATCATTTGTACAACATTGAAAATAACGTAAAACCCCAAACAAACAAATAAATAAATAAATGGGTACATAAATAAATAAATAAATAAATGGGTAAATAAATAAATAAAAGTGATGCTCGCTCAAATTGAGAAATATTAAACTAAAATTACAAGAAAGTTAAATGCAACAAAGGTCTCTTAAATACCTCCAGTCTCCAAGTTCATTTGTCATTTGTGCATTTTATTGCAGCTTATAAAGCCTGAAGTTGTCAGAAATTTACGTAATATTCTATTATTTTTCATTTGGTATTGTTTGTGTTTGATAAAACAACCCATATCAAATTATAATTTGCTGAGGACACACAGGGTATATAAGTGTATAGTTCGTATCAGTATTTTCAGGTTGATGGAATTTTATATGCAAAAATGTGAGCTATCATATTGTTTACATGTGGCATACACATCTCTTTCATTCACAAAATAAGAATATCCAAACAATTCCATATCTTCTCTGTAGGTTTTTGACATCTGCAATATCCAGTAAGTTTGATTCTCTATCTGTGAAAACAGTGGCAGGTATCGGCCGTGTTTATTGTCCACTGTTTCTCTCATTGCATTAAGCTGCACTGCATCCCCATCTGCCATCAATTTGTTATGTATTATAAAAGTTAGATCCCTATTCAAGGTGTCAGTTTTGGCAATGTAGCTAAAGAAAATAAAATAATATTGCTTTTTAGGAAAAAAGTGCAAATATACTGTTAAATTAAAATACACATGATAATTTGATGTTTTCTGACCTGGAAAAACTGATTTAACTTATACAAAAGATTATTGCGAATATTAATCTTTAACAGAATTAATGTGATTTTATTTGTCACAGATAAAAAGTGTTATATTTTTGGCTAAAAGCCTGTAAAGGGTCGTGATGAAATAGTGGTAACATACTCGCCTTCCACCTCTGAGACCAGAGTTTGAATCAAGATAAGAACTCAAGAGAGAAAGCTAGTAATGGCTTGCTTTTTGCAGGCAGCTGACAACCCAGAACCTTGACGGAATGTTTTTTGTTTGTTTTTTTGCATTTTTTACACCTTTCCAACCACCTGTCACATTATAACCAATGACAAAGGTACTAGGCATGATGTAAAACACTAAATAAACAATAACTACCTGTATGGTAATGAGCAAGGAGAGGTCTGCTGAAATATACTAGACCAGTGGGCTTCTCTAGCTGTAGTCACATGTTGTAAAAATTCTTCAAACTTCACATTCTTCCCATCTTGTGCCAGTGCTTTTACCTTGTCTTCATTTATATTCCTCTTTCTTAGAATCCTTTCCCTAATACTGTATAGGTTGTGCAACACAACCTTATCCATGAAGGTTGATTCAAGTCTATCAAATGGGTGTCTTACTGTCAAGACAGTGTAGTATGTTTTTAAGGACTTCAAGACCTCTGAATTCTCCATGTGTTTTGCTGGTGTGGTGTAGGTATTTTTGAATGCATTACCCCCATGGATTGCACTCAATTTTTGTCCATGTTTTATTTGCTTGAATCCCTGAAAATTAGGTAACTTACTGCTATTGTGTAATACAAACCGCCAGGTGGTAGATCCTGTTTTTGGAACAGAATTCAGGGCGACCTTATGAAGCTTATCTATCAGAAGGTATCTTCTTGCATGGTCCATGTTTTGTCCAGAATAGCTTTTCTGAGTGCTAACAGTGTACCCCAGTCTTCTACAGTTGTCGTGTAATGTTTTCATTCTGCTCAATCTTGTCTGTTCTAAATCTATATGAGCAAAATACAATCATATATATTGTTATGTTATGAATTATATGTGATTTGTAAGTTTTCAAGTGGAGTGATAATTATGAAAAACCAATTAGGAATCATAAGGAAATGTGCTCATTTACATATTGGTGAAAATGTTGCCTAAAAGTATAAAGTATAATCAAAGCGTCAGGATGGCTATGGTTATTCTTAAATGTCTGTCAAAAGGTTTGTAATTTAGCCTTTCATAGCTAATTAGTACCACCCAACCGCATATAAATACTATTTATTATTTATTTATTTGGAGCGTTCTGACCTAACACTGGAAGTAAAGCCTGAGGAATATATGTTATATTTTTGACAACCCTTACTAAATAGATAATTAGCATTATAAATGCTTAAACAAATGTCTACTGTGTCATCAATCTTTGTGAAATAATTTTAGCTATAAATATGCCATACACATCCTTAAAAAGATATTTCACAAAGCTTTTACTATTTGTTGTGGTTTAGAAATCATGCAGAAATCTAAAATCAAATATAAGTTTTTACAATCACTACGTTAAGGAGTCTATTGAGTCTATTAAGGAGCTGATTTTTTTTTTTTTTTTTTTTTTTTTTTGGGGGGGGGGGGGGCATTATTTAGGTAAATATGGACTAATTTTACTTATCTTCCATACAGAATCGTGGGTAAGATAAGTAAAATAACCCATGCCACGAATAGTTAAACCTTTAATCATTTGAAAAGACAAAATCCATAATCCTGATTGTATATACTTGTTTCTTCAAGTGAATAAAATAAAATATATGTGACTCAAGAGTAATTTTCCCATTATCTTTAAAGATTTACACTGATTCTCTATTACACTTTTGTCATGTAAATGGCTGTAAGTTTTGCAAGTTAAATACCAACAACAAAGGCATGCAAAACTGGAAAGCACTTTCAGAGCGCAGACCCTGCCAATGCAAGAGTATCTGCATAATGTAATTTCACATAAAACCAGAATTTTATTTAATCTAGAGTATAATCCTGGTCTTTCCCAAAATTTAATCACTTCTCCTTTATCCCAAACTCTACCCATGTAAAAATCATATAGATCCGTTTATTACATTTTGGAGTAATCAAGACAGGCATACATACAACAAGGCCACTGCCGCAGCGGCTTAGAATCAGTAATAATGGAGAACTAAAGGAGATATAAGGCCTTTGTAGTATGATAACCCCACTTGACATTGAAGAAGGGGTCAAAGGTAAAAGTCAGCAATTAGAAAAGAGTCTCAGGCCATGGCTTCCTTTAAGTTGTTTTCACATTTGGACTCCCTAGTAGCAAGGATAAGGGAGATATAAGGCCTTTTTAATAGGATAATCCGATTTAACACTAAACATGTGATATGACACCCATTTTGTTTTCAAAACTAGGCCAAATTACTATCAGACTAACTTTCCTAGCCATATATCTTTTGTGCAAATTTGGCTGCAATATTTCAAATTTTAGAGCATCTTAAGGATTTTGAAATAATTGGCTATGGCGGCCATTTTGTTTTTCAAAATAAGGTCAAAATTTTTCTCAGGCAAAATATTTGCAGAACAGGACTTTTCATGCTCTGTCTTTATATTCTGAAGCCATAGCACCAATAATAAGGGAGAAATAAGGACATTGTAGTGTGATCACCCCATTTAACCTTGAAGCAGGGGTCAAAGGTCAAATTCAACACCTAGAAAAGATTCCCAGGCCATGACTTCCTACAAGTTGTTTTCACATTCCAAACCTCAAAGGGCAATATTAGATATAAGGGCTTTTTAATAGGATAACCCCATTTGACATTAAACATGTGATATGGCGGCCATTCCGTTTTAGAACTAGCTCAAAATTACTATCAGGCTAGCTTTTCTAGCCATATATATTTTGTGCAAATTTAATTAAGCTAGCTGGAATATTTCAAGACCTAGAGCACCTTTATGTTTTTCAAACAATTGGCTATGGCGGCCATTTTGTTTTTCAAAATGAAGCCAGAATTTTGCACAGACAGTTTTTCAGAAACATAAACATTCCCCTCAAATTTGGTGAAAATATTTTTATAAATGAATGATATATTAAGGCTTATGTAAAAACGTGACGAATGGATGGAAGGACGCACACGTACGGAAGGCATTTTATAATCTCCCGACCACAGCCTTCAGCCGCAGGAGGGAGATAAAAAAACAATCAAATACATATCCAACTTTATGGATGTAGTGATGATGTGTTATTTAATCTTAGTATAGTCTTGCAGCCAAGGGTGTTGAATGAAAAGCGCCAGCAACAGCTTTTTTCTCTGCAGATTATGAACCTGTTTAGCATCCTGCATTATGTGGGCATCTGACCTGTCGATTAGACACCACCAAAAATTTCCACTTCAGGAAGATGTTCCAAACTTTTTCATGAAAAATTTGAAAAATGTATGGCGGCTATATTGGATTACAGTTTTTTTTGTCAATAATGCACATGGTTTTATATGATTCACTCAATAATTGGCTCACCTAATTCAAGTAGAAAAAAAAACAAAGATTTTTGTCCCTAAAGTAATAGATATGTACGAATCAAAACCAAAAAAAATATGGCAAACATACGTTTTTATGGCTGTCATTTTGAAAAAGAAAATGTGAATATCCGAAATTGACCAAGGGTAGGATGTCCACATTGTACAGGATGGACCCCTGGGACAAATAATCTGCAGAAAAAAACTATTACTGGCACTTTTTGCTCATGCTAAAATATCCTCTTTGAGTGCCGGGCTAGTACTTTAATCTTCACAGCATTACTGGACTACACGGATAAGTCACAGCAAATTGCACGGTGGATGGCTTGCATGGAAATAGACCAAGTATGGGAAGACAGAACACTGAAAGCCCTTTTAACTGACAGTGTGGTTTGTTGCTGCTGAACTATATATTGACAAAATAGAAATATTTCATACCATTCAGTGGTGAAGAACGGTGTTCTGACCCAGGGGTATTGTTCCAAGTAGAAGTAAATTGAGATATGTTTGCTGCAAAGATACAAGTCGTATTAAAGAACTCTCTTATAATTTTACTAGAATGAATTTCTACATTTCAATGAAATGTGTTCTTAGCTGGGATAGATACCAGCATACAACATGTATGTAACACATTTCCATTAATTTTCAAGATATTTTGTATATTTAGGATTCTAAGTACTACCTATCTAGCCAATGAAATATTATTATTTAAGCTTAAACACAACTGTACTATTATGCTACACCCGTTACAATTGACTGTTACAATTGACAAAGTTTAATGTATATATTTGATGTGTCAAGAGTAAATAAACTTTAGATATATGTACTTTATACCATTCATGGATTTCATACGATTCTTTGTTCCAGGTGTATTGCTCCAAGAAGGCATAAATTTGGACAGATTTTCTGCAAAGATACAAGTAGTATAGATTATGGTATGTACTGTAACTAAAACAAATTTCAATCATTTTAAGGAACCTTGGTGATTCTGTCAATTTTCTTTTGGTTACCACTTGCCAACTGTTGATATTAACTGCATGTTACATTTTTTTTGTATTTCAATGGTTGAATCTATAACAAATAAAAGTCTAGTGCCATCACCAAAAATTGACATTTTTTTTAGATCTTGGGTTTACTGGTGCTTTCAAAACACTGTATGTGTTTTATCATGACGGGTAATTTTAAGGGCAGAGGAAACCAGTACATATTAGTTGATCAAGATTCTGCATGGTAAATCACTAGGAATCACTAGGCAACCAACTTTCCCCCATAGGACCTAGGGTTTGAACCTCAGGCGTCAGAGGTGAGACGTGAGTGTGTTACCAATTATACCCCCCCCCCCCCCCCCCCCCAAAAAAAAAAATAATAAATAAATAAATAAATAAAAAAAAAAAAATAATAATAATAATTGTAGTAATTCCAAAATAGTTATTGAGCAATTCGCATAAAATGCTGTCATCAACCTTCACAAGCACACATCAATATGTAAAACCTTTATTCAATGAAATTAAAATTTATTTTCTCCTTTTATCAAACAGTGGCATTAAATACTTATGTAGATTTGGTCAATAGCTTGAACTTAAACCATGATATCAACAAGCAGCTGCCGATTTTAAGAGAAAGTTCAGACTGTAATTTCAATCACAATAGAGTCCATGAATAAGAATTGGAAGGGACTTAATTATAGTCTGAATGAGTTACATCAGTGAGAAAGATCATGTTGTCAAGTCCACGTGTGGAAGTAATGTATGATGCGTGTCTGTGAACTCTGCAAAATCTAAGAATCATTTAAAACAACAAAATTAAAGTAAATTATACTGATAACTTAATTTCTTCAACTTTTATTTTAGTTTAGCTATGATAAATAACTTAGTTTGGTTTTTACATTTCAATAAAGCTATTATTGGGGAAATAAAACAATGCCATACTCATGCAATCAAGTTAATTGCACTTTTGATCAATAGAAAAACTACACAATTATCAACTGCTTACAATGACTACTGTGACAATAGCTTCAAATGGCAAGATGTCCTTGCATACTCAGAACGTATAAAATTGAAAACACGTTTGTACAATGCTGTTGGGTTAATATATTACTTTAATGTGCATGATTAATGACCTATCTTAATGGTGAAGTTATTCAATAGTTCTAAATAATGTTATAACAACCCATCTTGTCGTACATTTACGAACAATTTTCAGATGTGTATTTATTTATTTAGGGTTTACGTCCCTTTCAACACTGTACAGGTCATATCACGACGGGTAGTTGGAAGGGCAGAGGAAACCAGTACATACAGTTGGTCAAGGTTCTGTACTGTAAACTGCCGAGCAACGGCAAGCAACTACCAGCTTTCCCACTTGAGGTAGAGCCATGAACCGAACCCCAGCCTCAGAGGTGGGAGGCGAGAGTGTTACCACTCTGCCACCGTGGCCCCTTTTCTCACCTATAAGTCACTTGACTGACATGATTACGCCCTCAAACCACATAATTGGGGCGGCATGAATAATAGAAATGACTGAAACTCCTTTACAACTTTTGTTGAAATATGTTTTTAATGTATTTATAACCGTCTCTATTTTTATGATTATAAAGTTGCTATGTATTACACAAGGGGCCATGGTGGCAGATGGTAACACTCTCACCTCCCAAAATGGTTTGCACATCATGACAGCAATTGTAAACATCCATCCCATGTTTAAAAGCTGCGTGAGACACTTAATTCTCTGACGATTTGTGCTATTAACTTGTCCACTGATTTCCACATTATTATGTTTTTATTGTGGAATTTAGTTTCTTCACTCTTTTTATGACACTATTAATTTTCCTGCTTCTCTGTTCTAATGGACATAAGGTAGATAGTGTTTGACTGGAAGATCACATTTCCTCCTTTTTGGTCTAGGGTTGGTGTGTGTGAGCCATTGCACTATGGGGATAACCCCCGCCCTCACAATGGTATACGCAGAATTTTACCATGGTTTGAAGGTATAAACCCCAAAGGCGAAAGGCTGGGGAGTTTATTCCTGTTTTAACATGCAAGTGTTTAAATTTTATAAAGGTCATTTATTATTTTATTTACATTTTTATGACAAGAACGGGTTATTGTCGAGACAGCCATAATGAGCGATAATAGAAAGCTACAGGATTATGCTGATTTACGCCTGAAGTATGTAATTTATGATGTGCGACTACAAATCTGTAAAATCTACAAATCAGTAAGAACAACAAAATTAAAATAATTATTCTAATAACTTAATTTATTTAAATGTTGATTTTAATTTAGCTAAGGTAAATGACTTACACAGGTGGTCATTAAGATAAACGGTCACAGAGATAAACGGTCTTCAAAGTTCTCAAATTTAAATAGTGTAAATAGCAAAATCGCAGAAACTAAACAACAAAACAGACTTAAAAATTAAATAATGTTGTCCATGATTTTGGTTTGTGTTATATTGTTGCTTAAACCTTTTAACTGTTTTTATGTGAGTATTTCTGAGGACCGTTTATCTCTATGACCGTTTATCTCAGTGACCACCCGTGTAGTTTGGTTAGTACATTTCAATAAACCTATAATATATATGTTCAATCAAATTCACGGACACACCCGTCACATGTTAGAATGTTGTTTAAAAAATCTCTGTAATACCCATGTTTCTGTTTGGCAAGATTTTTCAGATAATTTTTGGCTTGAAATCAAAATTTAACAATAGACCTGGAAGGGGCACATTCAGGTGAGGGTAGACTTGTGACCAATTTTGGGGTTGAGCATTTTAAACTCACAACTTGACGACCCACAATGGCAATAGAATGCATGTAGAGGGAAATTACATGTGTTTTGGGGAATGACAGCCAGAATGGCTCTTGCAACAGTTCAAATAGGACAAGTGGCAGAACGTTTGCACCACCATTCTGGTCACCTTAAAAATGAAATATTGTGAAGATCCGAAGGTATAGTGGCTATCAACGGATCTTTTCAAATTGCTGGCTATCTACCACGAGCACCAAAGTGCAGTTGCCTCTTAGAGGTTATCTTTTTTAGCATGGAACCTATGTTTATGTATGACAGATAATCGATTTTAGCAGGCCTGTTGACTGGTAAGTTGATTTGCCTGAAAGTCTGGTGTCCTGATGAGGAAAGCAACTGCATGGCTTTCAAAATTAGATGAAGATTAGTTGCATATGAAAATACGAGGCTGAATTGGGAGGTGATTTTTCATCTTTAAAACTGAACTTTTGAAGTTGTGGGTTGTGAAGGCAATCCATTCGCAGACAAAATGGTGTAGGTCCAACCAGATTTGCTTTGTGAAAATACAGGATAACACTGGATGATACTATTAAATGGTTGCAGAAATGTCAAACATGTTTGGTATTTCAGCTATCCTGTGATTGAGGATAGTCAATGGGTGTATATTCCCATCCCCCTCAAAATGTAGTGCAATTGGCTGCATTGCATGGATCATAGGGCAAGTATTCACTTAAAAATCATACTTTTATATTTCATAGTTACTAAGATATAAGTTTTTAATGCAAGGAATTTCATTGTAAAGATGGAAATGAAGGGTGCAAACAGGTAGTCATATTTTCATAACTTTTCCACAACACACGCATATAAAAATCAGTAGTGGTCTCAACTGGTACCAGAATAGCCTCCTGGTTCTGAAATCACAGACCTGTGTGCCTCTACATGCAAGGTAAAACAAACACACACTTTAACTGAGATTGCCATTTTATTCACTATACAATATGGAAGACAAAACTTACACTCTGTTCACACTACAATCTGTGTTGACAAGGATTGAGGGTTGAAGCAGATTGGGGCAGATTAATCTCAAACCGCGTTGAGTGTCCACACTACAGAGTTTAATCTGGATTGAAAAGTTTCAAAAACTAGATACAGTAAAGCCTCTAAATTTAGCTTTATGTAATGCATGTAAATTGTTTAAATTACAATTATTTTTTCCACATTGCTAAAATTATAAAAGATCCCAATTTCCTATTAGATATCATTCAGATAAATACCTTTTCAAGCTTTTACAATTAATCAGAAAGTATGTTATATTTTTAAGATTTTGCCACTTTTTCAGCAACAGACTAATTGCAATCCTTTGGAACAGTTCTGTGTATTGGATCATCCTACATAAATTACAAATATTCATTTTATACCAAATTGCAATCATACAGAAATAACACAGCAATCTTGCCTGGCCTATGTGTTAATTAGGTTCCTGTTTACAAAGGACTGGGGTATAAACATAAATATTAAGCAAATCAATTGTTTCAAGGCAGTAAATCAAATAATTACAGTACAAACACACTCAACCCTTGTCAACCCGGATTGAGAGGGTTCACACTACAAAGGGGGTTGAGTCAATCTGCTTCAATCTGCTTCAATCCACCTCTTGAGTGGGGTTGAGATTTACCCTTGTCAACCCGGATTGTCAGTGTTCAGACTAGTCTCCAATCTGGTTCGATCTGTGTCAACCCGTGTTCATTTCATAGTGTGAATGCCCAGAAATAGGGTCACACATATAATCCCATCTTGTAGAAGGTCAGAAGCCATGTACACACAGAACCATCTATACACACAATGAGCTGGAGGAAAACCAATTGTAGATGTCTTATGAACAATCTCTTCACTCGTGAAGGTACCAAAAGGTACACAGCCAATATTTGATCAATAACAGAGTGTCCTCTGAGCACTGTGTCGGCTGATTTTCACAGGAAACAGCTAATGCACACCATTTTTTTTTTACAAATAAAGCATGATGGATGCATTTGGAAATTTTAAACATTTGCTATTTGTCAAACTGTCCGAGCTCATATTTCTATGTTTTAAGCTACTTTGATGAACCTAGCTGCAATATTTCAAGTTTTAGAGAATCTTAATGATTTTTAAATAATTGGCTATGGCGGCCATTTTGTTTTTCAAAATGAGGCCAAAATTTTTCTCAGGCAAAACATTTGAAGACCAGGACTTTAGATGGTCTGTCTTTATATTCTGAAGCCATAGCACCAATAATAAGGGTGAAATAAGGACATTTTAGTGTGATGACCCCATTTAACCTTGAAGCAGGGGTCAAATGACAAATTCAACACCTGGAAAAGATTCCCAGGCCATGACCTCCTACAAGTTGTTTTCACATTCTGAACCTCTAGGCGCAATATTAGGGGAGATATCAGGCCATTCTAATAGAATAACCCTGTTTGACATTAAACATGTGATATGGCGGCCATTTTCCTTTTAGAACTAGGTCAAAATTACTCTCAGGCTAGCTTTTCTAGCTATATATCTTTTGTGCAAATTTGATGAAGCTAGCTGGAATATTCTAATTCTAATTCTAATTGGACTTTTATAGCGCTTAATCTCCCCAAACAAGAGGACTCTAAGGCGCAACAAAACAAAAAGCAGTCAACAAAATTCTGTGTCCAGGGACATAACAGGGGTCGAACACCACGGAGAACGCCAGGAGGATGATTCAGGCTAGGGTGGATATGCTTTGGTGTACAGGTAGGTTTTAAGCTGTTTTCTGAAGGAGGCCAGGGATGGAGAGGCACGAATCACATCAGGGAGAGTATTCCACACAGTAGGAGCATCAAACGCAAAACTATTACCAAACTGTTTGACAGATTTATGAACAGAGGGGCAGAACTTTGGAATAACTAGGAAATTACCACCACTTTCACTGCGCCTGGTACTATAAGAACTGCTGTAGGAAGAAAGATGTGGTGAAAAATACCTGGGAAAACCTGTGTGAAGATACTTATAAACAAGTGTGACTGTCTTGAACACAATGCGCTGTTCAACAGGAAGCCAATGCAGTTTCTTTAGCACAGGAGTTATGCTGGTGTATCGACTGGTGTTTGATACAATTCTAGCTGCACTATTTTGGATGCACTGTAATTTGCGTAGATTGAACTTGGACAGGCTCCTGAAAAGTGAGTTGCAGTAATCCAACCGACTACTAACAAGAGCGTTGGCTACAAGCACAGAAACATCATGAGTAAGAAACCGCCTGACATGTCTGAAGTCACGGAGTTTAACAAAACAACTTTTGCAGACATTCTGAACATGCTTGGACAAAGAGAAATCTGAATCAAGCCACACACCCAGATTTTTTACTGAATCTGCAGGGCAGAGTGAGTTGCCCAGGATATCAATTGGAAAACATGCTTTCAACTTATCCCTTTGTCTCTTCGAACCAAAGATGATAAACTCAGTCTTATCAGGATTCAGTTTGAGCTTACTAGTTGTCATCCACTCTTTAACATCATTTAGGCACTTATTTAGCTTTTCAAAGGCAGCAGATGCATTCTTCTGGGATAAATGTATATAAAGTTGGCTATCATCTGCATAGAAATGAAACTTTATTCCATTATGTTTACTGATAATGGAACTGAGGGGGGTAGTGTACAATGAGAACAACAAAGGACCCAGGACAGAACCTTGGGGAACACCAAATAGGAGTTTACAAACATCTGACAAAGTAGAACCAATTTTTACTGATTGGTAACGGTCCATTAGGTAGGATGTGAACCATTTCAGAACGGAGCCACTGACCCCAAACCAGTTTTGGAGGCAACCCAGAAGAGTAGAGTGATCAATGGTGTCGAAGGCAGCAGACAAGTCAAGCAATACCAAGGCAGTGGATTCACCTCTTGACAATGATAAGTGAACCTCATTTTTTATGTAGAGAAGAGCAGTCTCAGTTGAATGGCCCGCCTTATATGCCGACTGGTACGGGTTGTCTAAGTTATTGGCATTAATATGTTCTAACAGCTGCTTAGCAACCACACGTTCTACCAATTTAGATATAAAACTGAGACCTGATACAGGGCGATAATTCTTAAGGTCATTTGAGGGAAGATTTGGCTTTTTAATAAGTGGAGTGACCACAGCAGATTTGAAGGCATCAGGAACGCATCCCTCCATGAGTGAGCAGTTGACCAGCTTTGTAAGGAATGGTAGCAATATATCAATGCATTCCTTAATCAGGAATGTCGGCAGAGGGTCCAACAGGCATGATTTTGTTGGTGATGCTTTAATTATTTTATCAACAGCATCTTCAGAAACTTGCCTAAAGACAGTAATTTGGGGAGGATCTGAAGGAGGGTTAACATCATATTCAGTGCCAGAAGAAGCAAAATTATCTCTAATCTTCTTGATTTTGTTGGTGAAGAAGGAGGCAAACTGGTCAGCCAATGACTTTTCGGAGAGATTTAGAACAACTTCATGATTTTTAAACAATTGGTTATGGCGGCCATTGTGTTTTTCAAAATGAGGCCAAAATTTTGCAGAGATAGGCTTTCGTAGCCATAAACATTCCCTGGAAATTTGATGAAGATATCTTTATAATTGAATGAGATGTTAAGGTTTATGTTAAAACCGGACAAACAGACGCACAGACGGATGCACAGATACATGTACATACAGACAATTAAACATGTGATATGGCGGCCATTTTGTTTTTTGAACCAGGCCAAAATTACTATTAGGCTAGTTTTTCTAGCCATATATCTTTTGTGCAAATTTGATGGAGCAAGGTGGATTATTTCAAGACTTCAAGCACCTTTACGATTTTCAAACAATTAGCTATGGCGACCATTTTGTTTTTCAAAATGAGGCTAAAATTTTTCAGACAGGTTTTCATAGCCATAAACATTCCCTGCAAATTTGGTGAAGATAAATGAATAAATGAATGAGATATTAAGGTTTATGCAAAAACGTGATGAATGGACACACTCACAGATGGATGCAAGCATGAACGGAAGGCGTTTTATAATCTCCTGACCACGGCCTTTGGCCACAGGCGGGAGATAACAAAACAAGACCTAGAAAATCACTTACTTGTCATATAAGTTTTTATTATTGGGCTCGTTTGGATATATAAGATTGCATAGATTCCAAACAGACCACACGTTGTCAAAAGTATCTTTTTCTGGAAAAAAATGTTTATTCTATATCCAAATTTCATTTCTGTTCATCCAGTTTTAGGACAATAACAGGTTTGGAATAAATTATTTAAATTTATTTATCTATTTATCTAATTTTATTGATTTTTATTTCTTTTGATAATTAGCTGTTTAATTGTCATCCTTTATCCTTGTAAAAGGTTTGTATCAATATTCCAGAAGTTCCAAGTGGTATAGGTTTTAATTCTAGAAGTCCCACAAATTCTAGATGTTCGTTCTGTCTGTTCAAGACCCCAAGTGACTATATTTACTATTGAAATTCAAATGTAATACATCATACATTGAACAAAACATGTGTCATTCTTCAACTAATTATATTACATTCATTGTTTTGCCAAAGAAAACACGGTAACAAGACAGATTGTTCAAATATTGATTGAGCCCTTCCAATTTTCCAGCAATAACAATGCTGCTCAGTAACTTGTTTATCATATCTCTTCATATTATGTCTGACAGAAATGATCAGGTGTGATACGTATGTATATAGGACGAACACCCATTATAGTAGCAAAATAATTTTTATAACACATCTCTTATCCATGACATAAAGTGTCAGATGCCATATACATTTGTGGTATAGGATGGGAACCCTTTAGTAGCAATAAATATTATGGATCTAAAGCCTCTCTTACATCCCATCGTACGTGTATATACACGCACGTGTGCTGCAAATATTGTTGAAAAATATGAACGTAGCTTTGTATTGGGGTAGCAGAGACTTGCACATGCAAACAAGGTGTATTCTGCCAGCAACAGTGTCACAACTTGAAGAACAAAGAACAAGCATTCTGACGCACGCATTTATCTCCCGCCATATAAATTAGATGTACTAAAGATAACATATTTTAACAAGGTGCTCTAAATGTAATACTTTTCAAGTTATAATTGATTTAGTGCATGATTTCATTAATTTTAATGCATTAAAAATTATTTAAAAAATTCATTAAAAAAATTTAGCATGTGAAAGCTCTCCAAAATGTAGGTGAATGAGTTATTTGAGAAATATTGGCTATCTGCAATACTTTTAAGAGATAATAGGCAGTTACTCATTTTGAGTAGGTGAGTAATTAGCTACGGATCTGAAAATTCACTAATTAAAAGCTCTCCAAAATGTATGTGAATGAGTTATTTAAGAAATACTGGCTATCTGCAATACTTGTAGAGATAATTCACATTTACTCATTTTGAGTAGGTGAATAATTAACTACGGGTGTGAAACTTCACCAAGTGAAAGCTCTCCCAAAAGTAGGTGAATGAGTTATTTGAGAAAAATTGGCTATCTGCAATACTTTTACAGATAATTCACATTTACTCATTTTGATTAGGTGAGTAATTAGCTACGGGTCTGGAACTTCACCATCTGAAAGCTCTCCCAAAAGTAGATGAACGAGTAATTTGATAAAAATTGGATACCCGCAATACTTTTAGAGATAATTAGCATTTACTCATTTTGAGGAGGTGAATAATTAGCTACGGGTCTGAAACCTCACCAAGTAAAAGCTCTCCCAAAAGTAGGTGAATGAGTTATTTGAGAAAAATTGGATATCTGCAATACTTTTACAGATAATTCACATTTACTCATTTTGAGTAGGTGAGTAATTAGCTACCGGTCTGGAACTTCACCATGTGAAAGCTCTCCCAAAAGTAGATGAATGAGTAATTTGATAAAAATTGGATATCCACAATACTTATAGAGATAATTAGCATTTACTCATTTTGAGTAGGTGAATAATTAGCTACGGGTCTGAAACTTCACCAAGTGAAAGCTCTTCCAAAAGTAGGTGAATGAGTTATTTAAGAAAAATTGGATATCCCCAATACTTTTAGGGATAATTCACATTTACTCATTTTGAGTAGGTGAGTAATTAGCTACGGGTCTGGAACTTCACCATGTGAAAGCTCTCCCAAAAGTAGATGAATGAGTTATTTGATAAAAATTGGATATCCGCAATACTTTTAGAGATAATTATCATTTACTCATTTTGAGTAGGTGAATAATTAGCTAAGGGTCTGAAACTTCACCATGTGAAAGCTCTCCCAAAAGTAGATGAAGCAGTTATTTGAGAAAAATTATGTCATTATTTTGCCACAAATAAGAAAATAGCTATTACTCACTTATGGCATGCAATAGAACCCCAAACTATATGCATTTACCCTACAGTCATAATTTCAAAGTAGGTATTACTCGGCTATCCAATGTGCAACAGGTTTGAAACTTTACTATGTGATAGGTTATCAAAAACTAGATGAATAACATATTTGAAAATATTTCCCTAACTTTAATACTTTTGAAGATATTTGACATTTACTTATGTTGATATTTTGCTACAGATAACAAAATAGCTATTACTCACTTATGGCCTGCAATAGAACCCCAAACTATGTACCATCTTATAGCTAAGGACAAAGTAGCTGAACAACATATTTTAGGAAAATACTCTAACTGCAATAGTTTTGGAGTTACAATGGCTTTACTCAACAGTCAGAATTTCAAAGTAGCTATAACTCAGCTATCCAAGGTGCAACAGGTCTGAAACTTTACTATGTTATAGCTTACCAAAAAGTAGATGGACAACATATTTGAAAAGATTTCCCTAACTTCAATACTTTTGAAGATATTTGACATTTACTTCTTCTGTTATTTAGCTACAAATGAGAAAATAGCTATTACTTACTTATGGCAAGAAATAGAACCCCAAACTATGTACCATCTTATAGCTAAGAACAAAGTAGCTGAACAACATATTTTAGGAAAATACTCCAACTGCAATAGTTTTGGAGTTACAATGGCTTTACTCAACAGTCACAATTTCAAAGTAGCTATTACTCAGCTATCCAAGGTGCAACAGGTCTGAAACTTTACTATGTCATAGCTTACCAAAAAGTAGATGGACAACATATTTGAAAAGATTTCCCTAACTCTAATACTTTTGAAGATATTTGACATTTACTTCTTCTGTTATTTAGCTACAAATGAGAAAATAGCTATTACTCACTTATGGCATGCAACAGAACCCCAAACTATGTACCATCTTATAGCTAAGAACAAAGTAGCTGAACAACATATTTTAGGAAAATACTCCAACTGCAATAGTTTTGGAGTTACAATGGCTTTACTCAACAGTCACAATTTCAAAGTAGCTATTACTCAGCTATCCAAGGTGCAACAGGTCTGAAGCTTTACTATGTCATAGCTTACCAAAAAGTAGATGGACAACATATTTGAAAAGATTTCCCTAACTCTAATACTTTTGAAGATATTTGACATTTACTTCTTCTGTTATTTAGCTACAAATGAGAAAATAGCTATTACTCACTTATGGCATGCAACAGAACCCCAAACTATGTACCATCTTATAGCTAAGGACAAAGTAGCTGAACAACACATTTTAGGAAAACACTCTAAGTGCAATAGTTTTGGAGTTACAATGGCTTTACTCAACAGTCAGAATTTCAAAGTAGCTATTACTCAGCTATCCAAGGTGCAACAGGTCTGAAACTTTACTATGTCATAGCTTACCAAAAAGTAGATGGACAACATATTTGAAAAGATTTCCCCAACTTTAATACTTTTGAAGATATTTGACATTTACTTCTTCTGTTATTTAGCTACAAATGAGAAAATAGCTATTACTCATTTATGGCATGCAATAGAACCCCAAACTATGTACCATCTTATAGCTAAGGACAAAGTAGCTGAACAACATATTTTAGGAAAATACTATAACTGCAATAGTTTTGGAGTTACAATCGCTTTACTCACCAGTCAGAATTTCAAAGTAGCTATTACTCAGCTATCCAAGGTGCAACAGGTCTGAAACTTTACTATGTCATAGCTTACCAAAAAGAAGATGGACAACATATTTGAAAAGATTTCCCTAACTTCAATACTTTTGAAGATATTTGACATTTACTTCTTCTGTTATTTAGCTACAAATGAGAAAATAGCTATTACTCACTTATGGCATGCAATGGGACCCCAAACTATGTACCATGTTATAGCTAAGGACAAAGTAGCTGAACAACATATTTGAAGAAAAAGTTGTTACTGCAATAGTTTTTGAGTTATGAGCCCTTTACTCAAAGTAGCTAAGATTGCTATTACTCACTTATCTTTAGGCCTAAGTCAATAAAACCAAAAAAATTTTCAAGGGCATGAAAATTCATTGGGACAATTAATTTACAAAAAATCTGTAGCTGTAGTAGTTTTGGAGAAATCTGCGTGACTAACTAACGCACGCACACACGCATGCACGCACGCACGCACGCACACACAGACATCATTTCATAATCTCCCTCCCGGGCTAAAGCCCAGCGGGAGATAATAAACTGCTACTGGCTATAGGTCTCACAGTGGGTTTATATACATGCAAGGTACATGTGAGTGTATTATACGGCATGTGCAAACCCTGCAAGTGAATGGGGAGATCTTGCAACACCTGCAAGGGAAATGCACGTGTGCAAGTCTCTTGTAAGTTACCCTTGAGTAATGGATGCGTTTATGGCCATACTGCATGCACACAGAGAAAATGTGCATGTCAATTTTCATTGCAGGGCCTGTGCGACCTTTAAATTCTGTTATAAAATCGCAAGTGTACCTTAAGTGTGCCTTGCAAATCAGCCGATTTTTCTCTGTAACCAGGACGTACGTGCACGTACGACGGGATGTAAGAGAGGCTTGACATGCTGGCAGGATAATAACCTAGTTACAATATGTGATTTTAGAAGATAATCTGACATCTGAGATGTTTAGCAAAGCAGTTTACACAGTCCAGGGAAAAAGTGCTGGAAAATGACTGGATTTTAGGTTCCTCATAAAGTGGCTCAAATTACACTGATGCATGCCCCCAAGTGTTATCAAAACAAACACGATACTTACACTATACCAGTGTACTTGTACACAGGTGAATTGTATTTGCTGTACATACTGATATATTGTAAATATAAAAGAGACTAGAAATCACTTGTAGAGTGCAAAGCCCACTAGATGCGACATTTCTGAAAATTATGGATTTTTATGGATACTATGGATTTGACTTCGTTACGCCGCCGCCGCAGTGTGTAGAGAGATTTCACCGTTACCGCTCTAACAAAAAAAAAATATCATCATGAGTATCGAAGGGCGTTCAAGGACAAGGTCTACATCGTAAAAGGGGTTACCTGGTTTAGAGGTCCATTACAATAGCTAAATGAGAAATAGCTTTCTGTATTTTTAACAGCGAGTAATATAAGTAAATGGCTTTTTTGTTTTTTTGGGACAAGGATATGAAATCTGAAAATAACCAACAACAAAACTTGGGCAGTAAATCTTTAAGAATGGTCAGATTTGAAATTTCACATTTGACCCCTGTTTCAAGGTCAAACAGATTGTCTATAAAAGTGCCTTGTTTGGAGTGTTTTCGAATGGTTTTTGCATGTTTCAAATATTTTTGAGGAAATGTTAAAATACCAGTAGGGATTCTTCTTAAAGATTTAGATGGGATGTTTTTCATACGATACATGTTTCTACAAGCTAAAATTTCTTCAAAGAAGAACACAGTGATAACAATGAAATACCGGGAGCCAACTTTATCAAAGGTCCCAGACTTAGTCCTATCTCAAGCCAAGTCACTGACTCAAAGCTGGGCTTTTTGGTTCCGATGAGTTTGAGGCACAAACTCTTTTCAGAAAATGGAACTCAGCTTGCCACTTACCATTCTTATTACTTGAATCTGTGGCTCAGTAAACCACATTCTGAGTCCCTGTGTGACATCTGTTGATTTTGAGGCAGTCCACTCAAACCAGTCCAAACATTTGACCTAAAGTCTCATATTTGAGTCTGAGTTAAGGCATAAATCTTTTTGTGAAATTAGCCCAAAATCTAGAGACTTTACCCATTTTTCTTGATCCGAAACTGGCAATGTGCATAAAGCCTATAGAAATGATGGTTGTAGAAAATGTAATGACAAACCTATTTATTATATAAAGGAATCCCCACCTTCTGACTGTGTGTAACGATATGTCAATGTACATATTAAACTAGCTAATAAATACACGACAATTATGGTAAGCCATAAAAAGATTTGTGATTAAGCCACATTGATTGGCACAAATGCCTACAAGAAATATTTCATACTTTTCATATTTGCCAATTATTTTTCTCTTTGATTATGCTCAGTGCATGATTAGATGTCTTCATGCAAGATGAAAGTGAAACGGTCACAGTTATAGTTTTACATATCAGTCAGTTCAACACACAGGATCACATTATGACTTGAATCCACAAGAGATGAGAGCCTGAGATTAAATGCCAAATTTGCTAACTTAAGTCATTGAGGACCTGGTTGTTTTAACTACCATAACTTCTGTTGAGTGTGTTCTGGGGCCGATTTCACTAAAGGACTTAAACTAAGTACTAGTCCCTTTATTGGCTAAGTCAGGGACTTAAATCTAAGACTTTGGTCTTAGCTAGGTCTGGGACTTAAAATGGATTTCACAAAGGTGATTTAGCTAAGTCCAAGCTTATCAAATAACCACAGTGGTTTTCTGTGTCATATGACCTTTTATATCTATTCAAAATATAATATTGGTGCCATATATCCTTCATTTGATGTATTTTATCTAAGGATCAGGGCTGTTTTGAAATGGAAAACCTTGTTACCACATATAAACTTCCCAAAGATTACTTTAGTGAGGTGTTCTGTATAATTATCCTTTATTTACAACCATTTCAAATTTCGAAGTGGAGAAAAGTTTATGGCAGCCATATTTAAGTCCTCTTTACAAAATTTAAGCCCACTACCTCCCAGACTTAAAGTTAAGTCCACTGACTTAGCAACTTCATGGACTTAGCTGCTTTGTGAAATCCGCTAAGTCTAAGACCACAGACTTAACAGGCTTTTGACAAAATTTTAGACCAAAGTCTTAAATTTAAGTCTAAATCTGGACTTAAGTCCCTTTGTGAAATCGGCCCTTGATCACCTTTTACAGGGTATATCATAAATGAACTCTTACATATTTTGCCAATATATGTTTTACAGTTTAGAAAATCCAGTACTAAAGACTATATTGCAATGATTTTTACCATAGCTTTTGCATTTTACATTTACAAAGGTGGACCATGTTAAAGTTACAGCAGTTGACATGCACAAAAATGTGAAAACCTGTAAATGTATACATGGTGATAAGGTATTATTTCAATTTGAATATTAGAAATTTTATGAAAAAGAAGAGGCACATCATTGTGAAAAAGTATTGAAATAAACATGGGGGAGTGAAAATTACTTAGTAAAATCAAAGTATTGGATAAAACAATGTAAGATAATAGATATTTTACTGTAAACTGCAATAATTACTTTAAAGGATCATATTACAGAAGATTCTCTAGTTTAGGAAATAGTTAAGGGCAAGTGATATGAGACACATTGGACAGCTACTGATTAAATCTGTGTCTAACATAATCTATGCGTTATTCAGTGATCAAGGTGAGTAATAACAAGTTTCTAATTTATGTAAATGTACACATTTATTGGTACTTTTAGGTAAACCAGCTGATTTGCATAATAGAACTGACCCTGACTGTGTCCCATCATTGAAAATGAGATCATCGGAACTGTGAGCTGGTGCAAGCTCAAGTAATTAGGATATCAGGTATAATTGTATGAGTGCATTATGAATTTATGATCTAAAAATATTTTACTCTAACTGTACCATAGAAATCATACAAAAAGGCTTTTTAAATACGATTTCTATGCACTGCACCTACTGTTGAACTTGTACATATGGAGTGAAGGAAATATGAGGCCACGATGGGGATTTTTAACAATAAAATATCAAATGCTGGGACTTGTACACACGCAGACTAAAGAAAATACGAGGCCACGGTGGGTTTTCTTGAAAAAACTTCTGGAGTATGGCAATCTGTACATTAATCCAACAGAAATATCAAATATCATTTTAATATAAACATCGCTAAATGTAAATGGTATACTTATACCCTTTCTTGGAAACTGTTTTTTCAAACTATTAAATGGGTCCTCTTTGTTTACAATCTGCTGCCCTCAAAGATGGCCTCGCAGTAAAACACTAACGTCATCCATAGTCTCTATATAGATATTACCAATACATGGATATATCCGCAATCTATATATAGCTGCTCTATGTGTTAAACTTGTACAGCAGGGGTATATGACTGGTGCCATTCGTGATGCCGAAGCTAAAGATACACTTTTCCACTTGCAATATCTCAATCATGTTTTCATCTATAATTTCCATTATTCGTTTTGGTGTCAGACTTTTCTGTGGTAATAAAAACGGCAAAAACTGTAATTCCACTGAATGCACTAAACACCATAAATTGGTTTGCAATGAGTAGATTAACACTCTCTCCACCCGTCTGAATGTCATTAGTGTATATAATATGCGTCTTTACTAGGTACATTCACATTGGCGGCTTGGCAAAAATGCATGTATTTGCCAACCAACTCTTTTGCATGGATAAGTAGTTGGTAAAATCGACCAGTGTGAATGTAGTAGCTCATATATCTATCTATTAAAACCAAGGGTCTTTTTAGACCCTGAAAAGTCAAAAAAGAAACCCCGAACCAGACTATAATCAGTACATACTCTTAAATGAGACGAAGCAGTATTATCAGAAGATTATCTGTCCATTGCCTCAAAACAAGGTTTAATTTGTTCATCTAAAGTTCTGAATAAATCACGTCATTTGTGAAATTAGCAGTTGAGGTGTTAGACGCCAAATAGCAAACCAATAGCTAAATTGCTAACCAATGGGCTACTTGGGACGCCGCCCAATTATTAATTAATTGTATCAAAATGGTTTTCAAAATCTATGAAATAAAATAACTGTTACTGTTGTAATAATTGCATTACTATATTATATTTTAAGTGTAAGATCTGGTCTAGCAGAACTTCCTGCTCTGAAACAAGCTTGCTCTATGCAAAGCCTTGTTTATTACAATTGTCACAACTGGTCCGAAAGATCTGCCTGAAAATATCTCAGACTTGACCTAAAACCACGGACTGTCACCCCTGTGTGGTTCTACTCCCACAAGTGGCAAAGCTAAGGGAATATGTCACAATATGACCCCGGCTGATGACCATAACATAAATCCCTTATTTTGACATTTTACCTCCGACAGCATTGATATTTACACTATGAACAATAAGATTAAGATCTTTAGGGGGTGCCTGATATAAATTGTGTGAAATATTGTATGAAAGCTAATAAACATCTTCTCTTCTACAGAAACAAAATTACGTTCATACAATGCAAGATCCATTAATTAATGGACAACAAACACAATTTTAACTAGAATGATGACCGTACATCTGTGGCCAAATGCAAGATGTATCCACCGTACAGTTTAGGTAAGAGTACAAGGAATACAAGACCTTAATTATAACAATTCAATTTTATGATCAAGCCAGGTCAAGAGTAAAGTAAAACTCCCTAAAATGTAGAGTCCACATTACCAAATAGACTTGAAACTGCTGTACCTCTTACAGTTTTCCATATGAACAACATTTTAGATTTTTAGAAACAAAAAAAAAATCAAAATTTTGGTCAAAATTCAGATAATTCAAAATAAAATAGTTTTTTTCTAGAGAGGGGTAACAAGAAAATTTCTACACACCCTGTGGCACCATAGCTATGCATAAAACCCATCCTACGCAGTTCATACAATTAGCAGACTACTTCTCGTGTCACATCTATTGTAATCTGCACATGTATCAATGAATATCCTTACTATTGTAAATTCAAATATCGATATTGCCGGAAGCATAACAGCTCCAAATATTTTGCCTTACAACTGTATCTACATCTATAACACACAAATAGGCAAAATTCTGCTTGATCAACATTATTTTCTGCCATTTCTCTGTTAATGTAACTCTGAATTGAGTTTCCATAAAGAGTTGAAACTAGCATCAGAGATGCCCATGAGATATAGAAGCAGTGAAACAGTACAAAGATTGGGATACTTTCAGGGCAGTGTCAGTTATATAAAGGTCCAAATAATATTTAAGTAGAGAAAATAATTTCTAAGAAAAAGAAAATGTATGTAAAGATGGAGTATTAAAACAAGACAATTCAATAGCAAGATGACAGCATTAATCAGTAAACTAAAAATTATGACACTACAAATTTATTAACTGAAGAATAGATGTCAATTGAAATAGCACAATTATGTAAAAGTACATATAATAATCAGTTGCAGCAATCCATATATCTTTGTCATAAGTAAAAATATCTCTCAATTATGGCAGGTGAACACACTTTGGCAGGGCCAAAGCTAAAGGTCACACCATGATGCACACCTACACCCCCAAAACAATGTCCCTACCAAGTGTCAACCTTCTACACCTCACAGAATTCAAGAGCCCTGAGATGATTTTATAAGTCAAGGTCATTACTGCAAGGTCAAAGGTCAAATCAAGGTCACACCATGACATTGCACACCTACAACTCCCAACAAATGTCCTTACCAAGTATCAACTTCCAACACCTTACATTTTCTGAGATATAGCCCAGACAAAATTTTACAGGTCAAGGTCACTACAGCAAGGTCAAATCAAGTTCACACCATGACGTTGCACACCTACAACCCCCAACCAATATCCCTACCAGGTATCAACTTACTACACCTATAGCCCAGTCAGGATTTTATAGGTCAAGGTCACTACAGCAAGGTCAAAGGTGAAATCAAGGTCACACCATGACATTGCACATCTACAACCAATGTTCCTACCAAGTATCAACTTCCTTACACCTTACAGTTTCCAAGATATAGCCCGGACAAGATTTTATAGGTCAAGGTCACTACAGTAAGGTCAAAGATCAAATCAAGGTCACACCATGATGTTTCACACCTACAGCCCCTAACTAATGTCCCTACAAAGTATCAACTCCATACACCTTACAGTTTCTGAGATATAGCCAGGACAAGAGTTTCAAACTCAAAGTCACTACGGCAAGGTCCAAGGTCAAATCAAGGTCACACCATCATGTTGCACACCTACACCCCCAACCAATGTCCCTACCAAGTATCAACGGATTCTGAGATACAGCCGGGACAACTTTTTCCCTTAAGGACTGTGGGATAAAAATGACAGAAAATGGCCAAAATTTTATAAAGAAAAACAACAATAATAAGTGAGTTTTGGGCCCTTTAAAGATGGTTGACCCTCGTTTGACCTTGAGCATGTTGTGAAAGGTCAAATCTAACAGCATCAAAAGATCTGTAGCACAAAATTTCCTCTATGCTATTTAACATCCCAAACCTCTAGGACCAATAATATGTGAGTTTAAAGCCCTTTAAAGATGGTTGACCCCGTTTGACCTTGGTTTAACATAATAATAAGTGAGTTTTAGGCCTTTTAAAGATGGCTGATCCCCGTTTGACCTTTAAAGAGGGGTCAAAGGTCAAGTCTGACAGCAACAAAAGATTCACAGCACATGATTTCCTACATGGTATTCCCAGAGAAGCTTTTCTGGTGATGGATATGTCCTGCAAATTGGAGAAGTCTAGCTATAATGTTTTTTTTTTTGTTAGAGCTGTAACAGTAAAATCTCTCTACACACTGCGGTGGTGTAGGGGTAATGAAACAAAATCCACCGATGCCTCGGTGAATACAAAAAGCAAAAACACAAGAACAGGTGAGGGAAGGTGCATCCAGAATAATCTAAAAGATATTTTTTCCAAACGTTATTTGTAATATTGAATTGGCAAAACTACAGATATGAATGGCATTTCAAATGGAAATCAAGTGGAAAAGATTAATCTACTGTGACATGTCCAGAGGATGAAAAACATGGGACATGCAAACAGGGCCTAAGCTTGTTTGGACACTAATCGTAAAAACAGAACTTTGGGTAGCCTCAAAACAGCAATTTAGAGAGGTAAATGAAAAGGCCATGATTTAGAATTGACAATAGAGGATTTAAAAAAAAAGAACTGGTTCTACTTTGCAGACACCTTTTGTAAGAGCCACGATAAGGAGATAGTACATAACTACAAGTTTTTGTGTCAGAAAATGCTCTTGTGATTCTCATGTGGAGTACAGTCATGTAGATCTGATAAAAAAAAGCTCAGCCGAGTATTGTCGTGATTTAAATCTTGTGGACTTTTTAAAATTTTTTTTTTAAATTTGCAAATTTTATTGTAGGATAAAATCCAGATCTTGAAAGCTTGTGAGAAACTGAGGACTTTTCTAAATTTAACCCTTCCATCCAAGAGGGGACAAAATCTTTTGTGAATACGGCCCATATGCTTCAAACAAGAGAATTTAAAGAGATCATACCTCCACCAAGGCCCAACACCTCCAACATAACTTGCAATGATAAAAAATCCCTTAAAAATTCCTGGGTCCAGAGAATGTCAGAGGTTAATAATAGCTTGTACTTATAGGAACTTGCTGCTTGTGCTGGCTTGCTTTATAAATAAAACTGGGGAGTATATAAAATGTCCCTGAATAAAAGTTAAAGATCAAATTGAAAGCAGATCATTGTGCAATACACCACTTGGCCAGTGGATGTACCTGAAATAACTTGCTGACTCACTATGTCAATAAGTTGATTGGATAATTGTTATGAGTTGTATCCTTTCTGATGTAAATAATAACTAAAGGCAATGCGTGTCCCTTTGGAACCCTTTATTTTACAAGATCACCTTAAATAATCACTGGTCACTCATTGGTGTTTTGTGACAGATTATGACATGTTATGACACGACATCATATGGTTTGACACGATTGACTGAAAGAAACAAATAACCAAAATTCAGTACAAAACACTTAATTTAAAACACAAATAAACTCTCAAGATAGAACTGATTTTAAACTTAATTTGAATTAAGTATCTTTCCTTTCATAATGAACATATTAAATAACCATCTAATGAACTGATTTAAACTAAATTAATCTAAAAGAAAGTTTCATTCAGTAATATACAGAAATAATGAAGTTATTTACAAAATCAATCAAACTATTGATAATATATGTAAACTTTTAGTAGCTTGACATAAACCATAGAAAATAACTTCCAAACATTGATGTACAGTTTACTTAAAATTCAACAGTTTTAATAAATCAAATATAATTTCATATCTTACCATTTTTTAGCCTAATTTACATCCTTACAACTCAAACATAGAAGCTAAAATCGCTCCACGTGGCCTCTTTGTCTTTTTTCTCATGAATCTCTTAAAATTCCATTGTTTGACATAGCCCTTTCAGTGGGCTCAAAGTTACTTGCACCACAAAGTATGTAGTTCTTTCTATAACATATTATAAGTATGGACAAATTGATTCCCAATGATAATTGCATTAACTAAATTAACATCTCAAACAAATAATACAAGATAAGATAACACCTTTAACTGTGAGAACTGTGTTGCTCATAATTATTCACCTGAATACAGTAAGTCTTTGTCAAGGCTAAGACTACACAGTTTTACAGCTGTGAAAATGCATCATGATTGCTTGCACCCACATATTTCAGGAAATGCCTTGTCTTTATAACATGAGTTGTACACACAGATTATCTGTTTATGTCACTCTTCATAAAGTTGGAAGTGCTACAGTTATACTTAAAACTAAATCTCACTCCTCTAAAATACATACACAAATCTTTATCATCTAAAACTAATCTCAAAACATCAGACAATTAATAGAAAATAGCTAATTAAACATTTGATTGAGAATTGCCAATAATTAAAATAATTCACACATCCTTTACAGTTTTGACCTTTACATACCACCCCCCAAATTGGGCTTTAAGCTCAATTTCACACATTATATATCATAAAGGGAAAAACTTTACATTCCTTTAGTACAAACTTGTTTAAACTACATAGTATTAAAATTTGAGATATTCTGCAATATGTATAAAACACATAATATACATAACCCATTCAGTCTTAAGTATATTCTAATTATTGAGTCACTTTACACATCTGACTCCAAAATCAGACAGAGTTTGTGCACAGGTCTTTGAAGAATGTTAACCTTTGTCTTTACAGAAACAGTTCTCACATATCCTTTCTTATCAGGATGTGTTGCTATCACCCGTCCAAGAGCCCAACTACATCTAGGATTGTTGTCCACTATCAGAACAATGTCTCCTATTGTGATGTTCCTTTTTACCTTTAGCCACCTCTGTCTTTCCTGTAGAGTATGCAGATACTCTGTTGACCACCTTTTCCAGAACTGGTCTGCAATGTGTTGGACTTGGCGCCATCTTCTTCGCACATACATGTCATCTTTGTTGAAAACACCCAGAGGCATACTGCCTTGACTCTTGAGTAAGAGTATGTGGTTTGGTGTGAGGGTCTCAAGGTCATTTGGATCCTTTGATGCCCTGGTCAGAGGACGATTGTTCAGAATATTTTCGATCTCACAGAATAGTGTCTGTAGAGCTTCATCGTCCAAACGAATGTTCTGGTTAGACATGACAGAGTACAGGATCTTTCTTGTTGTTCTTATCAGTCTCTCCCATACTCCACCAAAGTGAGATGCAGCTGGTGGATTGAACTGCCAGGTGACACCCTTTTCAAGCAAGCTGTTGTGAATCCTCTGATCATTTAAATCTTGTAGAGCTTCCCGCAGTTCTCTTTCTGCACCCCAACACAACTAAATGGAGGTTCATCTACTTTGAGTCTATCAGCTGGGAGCTCTGCCATCTTCTGTTCACCAATTCTTGCCTGATAGCGCCGACAAGTAACACATTTAGATAGAACTTTCTTCAAAATAGAACCAATACTTGGAATCCAATATTTCTGTCTCAGTTCTGACAACACTGCATTGTATCCCATGTGCCCAACTGATTTATGAACATCTTCTAATATGAGCCTAGCAATATGGGATTCTTTAGGAATGATTGCAGGGTGCTTGGCTTCATACGAGACTGTTGCTCTCTCTAACCTTCCTCCAACACGTATAACATCATTGTTCAAAATTGGATCCAACTTAGAAAGCCTGTTTAACCCTTTGCTCTGAAGTGTGACAGGTTTGGTAAGCATTTGCAACTCTTTCCCAAAATGTTGGCTCTGAACATGTCTAATAATGCTTGTTTCTGCCCTTTCCAGAATTTCCAGAGGGAGTTTCACTGATTTCAATGCTGCTTCTCTCTCGGATTTTGTTTTCAATTTCTGGTTATTGATCGCTCTGTTTACCTCTGATTTGGCTTTTATTTGGTCGTGAATATCTTTTGATATCTCCATTTCTAGTGCTTTCCTTCTGTTCACCCACATCTTCAGATTACTGACAAAAACTAGAAGCCATCCTACCGACTTCTTCAGTCTCATCCAATCAGAATGCCTCTCCAACATTCTGTCCATAAGACCAGGTTCTTCTACCAGAGTTGATGTAACAACCTTAATCTTCCTTACTTCTTTGTCATCGTGTGACAGTGCTGTGGATATCTCCTGAGTCTTATTCCAACACTGCTCTGGAGACCACAAAAATTGTGGTCCTGTATACCATGATTTATTCTCAAGGTCTGATGAAGATAAACCTCGGGATGCATGGTCAGCAGGATTGTTCTTTGTGTCAACATACTTCCACTGATTCACATCTGTTGCTTCACGGATGACAGAGACTCTGTTGGCCACAAACGTATGGAATCTTGTGGCTTCATTTGCAATATATCTAATAACAGACATGCTGTCTGTCCAAAAATATGACTCATTGATGTCACAATCCAGTTCACTAGCAATCCTGGCATACAGTCGAACTGCAAGTGTTGCTGCAGTCAATTCCATTCTTGGAATTGTCACTTTCTTCAGTGGTGCTACTCTGGCCTTTCCCATCACAAACCTGCAGTGGATGACACCTTCTGAATTCTCTGTGCACAGATATGCTACCACACCATACCCTTCCTCACTGGCATCGGAAAACATATGCAACTGTCTTGAAATGATTGTGCCGAAGCCTTTTGGCTTAAGGCACCGAGGAATAAAGAGTTTTTCCAGCTTCCAAAGATCTTCCCTCCATTTCTGCCACTGAAGTGATAACACATCAGATATGATATCATCCCAACCAATGTCCAGTTTACAGGCATCTTGTAATAGAATCTTAGCTTTCAGCATCACTGGTGCTACTAGTCCCAGAGGATCATACACTGAGTTAATAATTGATAACATATTCCTTCTTGTCGACTTTGCTTGTCTTTGAGAGATACTAAATCCAAAAGAGTCATTTTCAACCGACCATGTAACTCCAAGTGCCCTGTCAACCGGTAGCTGTTCATGTTCCAGATTTAGTTGACACACATTCTTGGCTTGGCTTTCACTAGGTATGGATTGTAAGACAGTCCGGCTATTGCTGATCCACTTGGTCAAATTAAACCCTCTAGTTGAGCACAGATGCTGTATTTCTTTGATCATGGAATTGGCCTCAGATTCTGTTCTTAATGACTTCAAAAAATCATCAACATAGAAGTTTTTCAGTATTGCATTACTTGCTGATGGATATTCCAATTTGTTTTCAAAGGCTATTTGACGCAATGCTGCATTTGCACAAGACGGTGAAGATACGGCACCAAACAGGTGAACTGTCATTCTGTATTCTTTCAGTTCGCCATCTAAGTCACCATCAGACCACCAGAGGAATCTTAAGAAATCACGGTCTTCCTTGGGAACAGCAACTTGGTAAAACATAGATTCGATGTCAGCCATCAACGCTATGTCTTCTTCTCTAAATCTCAGCAATACACCAAAAAGGCTGTTCATCAAGTCTGGTCCCTGTAGTAATTTACTGTTGAGGGACACACCATTGTGCTTGGCAGCACAGTCAAACACTACCCTTATCTTGTTTGGCTTCCTCGGATGGTATACACCATGATGTGGAATATACCAAACCTTCCCATCATTTCGTTTAAGCTCTGTAGCAGGAACTTCTTCAGCATACTCTTTATCAATGATAGAGGACATGAAGGCACAGTAATCTGTCTTGTACTTGTCATCCCTCTTCATTCTTCTTTCCAAGCTTCTTAACCGGTGCTGAGCTTGAACTTTATTGTTTGGAAGGTTTACATCACTTTCTCTTAATGGAAGACCAATTTGGAAGTGCCCCTTTACTGTTTGCAGAGAGTGGTTTACCTTTCTCATAAAGATTTTGTCTTCCTGTGACCATTCCTTCTTATCATCTATGGCACGCTCAGAAAAGTCCATGTTGATGGTCTCTTGCACAAGTTTCCCCAGTTGATTAATGTCTTCAAATTCATGGATGGCTGAAATGTCAGTCCTATTGACAGATAATTGTGTCTGGCTTGAATCAGATTCTGCTCTGATTACATTCCACGGAACCCAACCAAGCAATGTTTTCACAACATGTGGAGTACCACGTGGGCCACTCACAACTTCAATTGGTGAATAGGCATCAGGTACATTATTGCCAATCAGTAAGTCAATGTTACTGTCAATATGAGGTAAATCAATGTGTTGAAGATGTGGCCATTGAACTAAATCATCCGTGGTTGGAATATGGATCTTGGAGACAGGCATCTTGTCTTTGCTATATACAGTGGGAAGTTTAATCACATTATTCATGCTCATGTCACAAATTTCTAGATCTTTGATTATGTGTGTCAGTATGGTTTCTGGTTTGGTCATTGTGTTGACTGTTATCTTGGCTGTTTTTCCACCAGCTCATAAACGATGCATTAGATCCTCAGAGCAAAATGTAACACTGCTACCAGGGTCCAAAAATGCATATGTGTCAACTGCTTTCAGTCCATTTTTAGACCTGACCTTCACAGGAATTATTGCCATTGTACATTGTCCTTCGCTAGATCCCACAAAGCTACAAACACCTTCAGCAAATTGATCCCTTTTGTTATCCGTGCTTGACTTGCTCACATTTACATGAACCTTTGTCTGCTCACTTCTAGGCAATTGGCTATTTTGTCTGTCCAAGGTGTGCATAACTGTTGGATGTTGACCACCACAATGCTCACAAGTTGCTTTATTTCGGCAGCTCTTCTTCAGGTGTCCTGGTTTTAGACACCCAAAACATAAACCTTTGGCTTTGATTACATCCGACTTCTCACTGAATGGTAATTTAATCAATATGGGACAATTGATCATGACATGGTCTCTGTCACAATACCAGCATGGTGAGGTAGTTGCACTCTGTTTGACTTGAAGGTCTCTCCTGGGAACTGACACCTGCGACTGTGATATTCCAGTTGCAAAGGAACCATTCTTACTTTGTGTGGGCTGTTTCACTGGTATTTTCTTGGCTTCACTGGTTCCAGCCATTGCAGATCTGCCCCATATAGGATCATTTGCCTTCTTTGAATCTCGTTTTAGAAACCAGACAAGTGATGACAGGCTTACCTCCTTTCCCTCATCTTTGAAATCCTGAACCATGGATCTCCACTTGTGTTGCAAGTAAGCAGGTAATTTTGCCACTATCCTCCTCAGATTGTCAGGATATTCTAGAAGACGGATAGCTTGTGTCCCTTGTACTGCATTCTCGCACTCAGTTAAAAACAGAGAGAACTCATCCAGACCCTTCACATTGTCAGGTTTTACACAAGGCCAGTTCAGTGCTTTTCTAACAAAGGCATTCACAATTACATGACTATCACCATATCTGTCTGCTAGTTCTGCTAAGGCTGATCGGTAACCTTGTTCAGCATCAAGATAACTAAATCCAGACACTATCTTGTTTGCTTCTCCATATGTATATTGGTCCAGATAGTTGAGCTTTTCATTGTAGTCATCACAGTTGATAACAACTCTGGAGTTGAACTGTCGCATGAATTTTTGATACTCAAGTGGATCACCACCAAATTTCTTTACATCTGATATGGGTTTCCTCATATGACGCACCACTGAGAAAAGAGCATCTTCCAATGGAGCTTCTGTGGAAGATTGAAGAGTTCCATGTGTATTCTGCAGTTGTTTTGGTACAAATGGCTTTGAGTCAGGATCCAAAACTACCCCTTTGGCTTGAGACATTCCCACCGTTTGTGTTCCAGTTGCACTTGTAACTGAATGTGTTTGCCTTTCTTTGCTGACATCTTCATGTTGTGGTGAAAATGTAATTTCCTGACCTTGGTTGGCTGACTCAATCTCCTCTACAGCCTTAAACCTTGCTGCAGCAACCACTATTTCAGACTCCAACTCCAACTCTTCTTCTTCCATCCTCAATTTCAACTTAGCTTCTTCTAAGGCCTGTTTCTTTTTTAGCGACGTAGCCCTAGCCTTTAATTCAGCCAACCTTTGACCTTCCTTTATCTTGGCTGACACTATTGATATATTACTCAGCTTGCTTGCCTTTGAAGCTTCTGAACCATTCTGTGATATACAGTCATCAAGGTCCCTTTGTTGTGACGTTTCCAGGTCCTGCTGTGGCAGAGGAGTGGTAGAAGCAAAAAGGTATTCAAACTCTGCCTTGAAATGAAGTAGTTGCTCCAGTTTAGGTGCTAGCCACTCTTCTCTGTCCTGGAACCTCAAATCCTCTGATAAAAGAGCATTATAGTCTTCATAAACTTCTAAGAATTGCTCATATAGGGTCATCCAGTGTGAGTACAAAATATGTACACTCTTTTCCACTTTCCCTTCACTAGTCTGAGCCTTGATGCTTTGTGATTCACTCAAAATTCTTTTGTATATCCTTTCCCTTTGTTCAGCCTTTAACTCCAGGTGGTACTGAAGTCCCTTTTCACTTAATATACGTGGTCTAGCTGAATCAGATTTAGTTGCCATCTTAAATTAATCCTTTACAAAATCCTTTTGGTACTACCAAAAATGTCAATGTTTTTTGGTTTTTTTTTTGAAAATCCTTTAGGCACTAAAAAATGTCAATGTTGTTATGAGTTGTATCCTTTCTGATGTAAATAATAACTAAAGGCAATGCGTGTCCCTTTGGAACCCTTTATTTTACAAGATCACCTTAAATAATCACTGGTCACTCATTGGTGTTTTGTGACAGATTATGACATGTTATGACACGACATCATATGGTTTGACACAATTGACTGAAAGAAACAAATAACCAAAATTCAGTACAAAACACTTAATTTAAAACACAAATAAACTCTCAAGATAGAACTGATTTTAAACTTAATTTGAATTAAGTATCTTTCCTTTCATAATGAACATATTAAATAACCATCTAATGAACTGATTTAAACTAAATTAATCTAAAAGAAAGTTTCATTCAGTAATATACAGAAATAATGAAGTTATTTACAAAATCAATCAAACTATTGATAATATATGTAAACTTTTAGTAGCTTGACATAAACCATAGAAAATAACTTCCAAACATTGATGTACAGTTTACTTAAAATTCAACAGTTTTAATAAATAAAATATAATTTCATATCTTACCATTTTTTAGCCTAATTTACATCCTTACAACTCAAACATAGAAGCTAAAATCGCTCCACGTGGCCTCTTTGTCTTTTTTCTCATGAATCTCTTAAAATTCCATTGTTTGACATAGCCCTTTCAGTGGGCTCAAAGTTACTTGCACCACAAAGTATGTAGTTCTTTCTATAACATATTATAAGTATGGACAAATTGATTCCCAATGATATTTGCATTAACTAAATTAACATCTCAAACAAATAATACAAGATAAGATAACACCTTTAACTGTGAGAACTGTGTTGCTCATAATTATTCACCTGAATACAGTAAGTCTTTGTCAAGGCTAAGACTACACAGTTTTACAGCTGTGAAAATGCATCATGATTGCTTGCACCCACATATTTCAGGAAATGCCTTGTCTTTATAACATGAGTTGTACACACAGATTATCTGTTTATGTCACTCTTCATAAAGTTGGAAGTGCTACAGTTATACTTAAAACTAAATCTCACTCCTCTAAAATACATACACAAATCTTTATCATCTAAAACTAATCTCAAAACATCAGACAATTAATAGAAAATAGCTAATTAAACATTTGATTGAGAATTGCCAATAATTAAAATAATTCACACATCCTTTACAGTTTTGACCTTTACAATAATGTTTAATTTTGCTTGCAACACATGGGGTCCATGTATGGATCTTGATCACAAAGATCAGTTGAGAGAATGGAGGGAAACAGTACATCCTAGTTGGCGAAAATTCTGTCATGGAATCTCCCATTTACTAGCAAACAATTACAGACTGTCGCACCTCGGACCAGGAATCAAACCCAGGGTCCGAGGGGTTTGAGGCAAGTGTGTTAACCATTAAAACCACTGTGCCTCCTCAATTTATCCAGAAATAATAGAAAATGGACAAGGTGACACCCGGCTTTTTTTGTAGTGGATATAAAGCCCTTTATGGGAAGTTCAAGAGAAAAACAAACTTTTATACTTAACAATATACCATATGGGTTCATAAATGTAATTCTAGCTCTGCCAGCAAACACAGTGGGAGTTTCTGAATGTCCATCCTATCCCTGAACCCTGTTTTTATCTGAGTTCTTATTTTGTATTGGTTTCTCTGATTATTTCATCCAATATGATATCAGTGATGGTGTGCTAAATTGTCAAGTAGAGGATGGTTTGTATTTTTGTACTGTTTGTTTTCTTCTTGTTTTTCCTGGGTTGTCTACTTGACAATTGGTTGAATTTAAATAAAATATATAAGATGTTATTTTCAACAAATAATTCTTTATTTTAACAAAGTTATTTTTCACATAAAAAGTTACAAAGTCTTTTGATGGTGCCTCAGTTATAATCCTGCTCTGCTCACTACTCTGGTCAAAAGTCTCTCTGGTGAAAAATCTGCCCTCTCTAGCTAAGCTGGCTCTTTTTATAACAAACTGTGGAATGCAAGCCCTGAGTCAGAAGCATTTCTCTCTCTGGAATGCTACAGGAACTAATGGTCACATGTTCACAGAATTCAGTAAAATGTCCAAATACGGAAGTCACATGATCAAGGATTTTAGTAATTTAGTAAATTCTTATATACATTTTGATGTGACCAAAACATTGCCTAAAAAGGATCCGTAAGGGGTCATGTGACCTGTCTTCATAAGAAATGCAGGTAACCATGTGACCAAGAAATAAGAACTGGTGGTGGTCATGTGACCTATTATCTAAGAGTTTGCAGATAACAATACCTAATATGGAGGGTCATGTGACTAGCAGGGAATTATGGGAAAGACTGGTTCTTAAGCTTGAAAATGCCATGTGACCACATATTTTGCCAAACTCATCTCTAAATATGGGAAGATGTTCCTGTGTTTGGATTCCTAAGCTATGAAGCAATGCTTCTCATTCCTTGTACTTGTATCACCTTCTAACTTATATAAGAATGACCAGAGTTCTATTTAATATTGTAACAAAATGTAAACTTTCATTACTGGAACTAAGAATAAGTAATTACAATGCACCATATAAAACACTGATTATGATAACATATGAACCCTTGATTAATAACTACATTTGTATTCAACTGTTTACATAGAACAACTTGTCATAATATTTCTGTACTAAATATTGACCATGGATTTTAGATGTACTGGCTTATTTCTTTAATTTAATTTACAAATTAATTATTCTGATTGCTTATGTTAGTAGAAGTGATTTAATTAACATCACTCTATGACAAGTCTTATAAACACAACATATTTAGGATGGCATGATATTTAACAACACAGTGTGTGCTGTGAATGACAGCAAGCAAATGAACTTCATGCTAACACTAACACACACTAAGCACAAACAGAAGAGAGATGTTTGTATAAGTGGTAATGCATGGATCTTACATAAACATATAAACTATTTAGACATCTACTCTTATGATGTTTTAAAGTATTTCAGATCTATGTTTTACTGATTAATTTTACTAAGATTAATTAAACAATTAATAGTAATTAAAATGATTCTTCTTCTCCATGAAACTGGATTCTCAGCTGATACAATTGAGGTAACCTCCACGTTTTTGTTAAAGCTTCAACATTTTTGTGTATGTTTTTACCCAGGTATTTTTCTTAATACTTTAGTGTACATAATGCACTAATGACTGATACAGGCTGTGCGCAATATTTGCAGATATATTGTACAGAAATGTATTCACGAATAATCTCTTGGATTGTACACAAAACAGTTGTTCTCGTCAGCTTCTAAATAATACTAGAACACGACTGACATTTAAGAAATCTCCCTCTGGTTATTTGTATGGTGGGCATTCCTAGGGCTGAGACATTTGAAGGTGAAATTCGTGAAATATTGTGTGGTAAATTGACATATAAAACTTAAGACAGATAACCCAAGCAAGCAGCTCACATTTCTCAAGTAAAACTGTTTTACTAAACGATAAGACTTGAAGTGTATAGCCGGGTCTGTGTGCCCCTTTACACCTAGGTTATACTGGGATAGATGGCCATTTTCCACGTGTTGTCATGGGCTGGGTTTGAACCCACTGAGGTGAGAGGATAGTAGTTCTAGGAAAAGAACAGCTAGAACAGTTGAAACCTTTGGAAAATGAAGTGGACCAATGACCGTACAAAGATTCTTACTTTGCTTTAAAATACAGAATTATTTATTTTAGGACTTGTTTTTTAAACAACAATGGATCTTTGTAAAATGGGTCTTCTAAAGAATTCTAATACGAATGTAAATGTAACTTTGGTTTTTAAAGCACTTTAATACTAATGTAAATGCAACCTGGGTCTTCTAAAGCATTCTAATCTCAGTACAAAGACTTAGTATCAATCACAACAGCACCCACTTCTGGATACATGTAATTTCCTTCCACAAAAGACCATACTACTTAAGGTTTTAGTCAAACAGTTGTCTCATTAGACATTTCTCAACTTTGGAGCTTTCCCCTACCTAGGTAGTTAGTTTTGCCTCATTTGCATACACTGTTTATGACAAAAGTGGAGATTCTCCTGGTCACTTTTGTGAAACACCCAGGGACAATTCATGTTAATTTGGTGTCAGCTGACGTTATGCTAATTCAACACACCATATAAAGCAATAGAATTTTGAAGTAAGTTATATTTTAAACACAAAGCCAAACACAGACAATATTAAACCATGAACAGATTAATCAAGGCAGACTCTAATAAAAATTAGGAATACCCCTGTTCCACTTTTGTGATTAACCTTAAGACACAATGAATGTTAAAATTTGGGGGTAACTGGTAAAACTGATAATAACTAATTGTATCCAGGCATCCGTTGGATGTGGTCACTTTGGTTTAGCATTCGCTACACCACCGTGTGTAAAGAGATTTTCGGCATTAATGCTCTAAGAAAAAAATTGCATCAGCTAGGTTCACCAAATTTGCAGGATATCTTCATTGGGGGGAAGCTTCTCTGGGACTGAAATTATGGCCATGGGGGTATTTCTTTGAAAATTCTCTGCATTTTCTACTGGCTGTTTCTCATAGGTAGAAGGTTGAATGTCTTCATAGGTGATATGTATAACAGATATACATGTCCTCTACAACCTTGAAGACATTTGACCTTGAAGCTCTTAATTCAAGGTCATCCATGGAGTACCAAAGTTCCCCACGTGGCGGACTTTAAAAGTCCCTATATCTCCTTTATTATTGGTTCTCAAGGTTTGCAATGTGAAACAAACCTACAGGAAATCATAAGCTGGGAATCTTTTGATGTGGTCAGATTTAACCTTGGGCCCCTCCTTCAAGGTCAAACGAGGATAGCCAAACTTTAAAGTGCTTATAACTTGCTTATTATTGGTCCTAGAGGTTTGCAATGCGAAACCAACTTGTAGGAAATCATGGGCTGAGAATCTTCTGATGTTGTCAGATTTGACCTTTGGCCCCTCCTTTAAGGTCAAATGATGGTTCACTGGCTTTTGTGAGTTGTCTTTCCAGTGAATACAGATTTGTATTAGTTCTCAGATGCATAGGTCTGGATAATTTTCTAATTAATGATCTCATTATTTTTTTCTAAAATAAAAAGATTAGCTTCACCGGTCAAATATTGAACTTATAACCTGCTCTATGACTATCACAACTGACATAATAACTCCGATAACACTGAGCTGCAGTCACTCTTGGGAAAGATTTGTTGTGTCATGGGAAATGTGGAAAACATAGGCTTTATCACAGAACAGATTGGTCCTAATGAATCACAGGCAAATTGATCCCAAGATAAAATAATCAAATCCAATAGGCGCTCAGAAAAAATTGTTAGATTTGTGTGCAGGATAAAATATTTTCATAAAATTATTGTGCTTTCAAAGAGATTATGTTAAACAATGGGAAACAATGTTTTACATTGGTGAACAGACGATATGGGTTTAACTTATAATATGATTCAATAAAACTATTATAGCACTCAATCTCCATCAAACCAATTGCACCTTTCATAACTCTAACTAAACAAGTGAGCAAATGACAGACCATAAATAGCATTGATTACAACTTTAAAAATCATCATGAAACAATATGAAGGATATTAAGAACCCAAAAAGCACTGTTTTATTGCATTTATTGATAGTTTCACACTGGGGGCCCAGTTTACATGGTCAAGATTTCAGGGGGTCAATTTGCTAATTTGGGAAAGATCTGTTTTGTCCAGTTTCCAGCCCTAACACCAACATCAGTATCAGTTACAACAACTTTGAATCCCCATCATAGCCAACATGATCAGTGCAGTGAGAAAGAAAACTTGCTACAGTGGAACAGGGGTATTATTTTTGTAACAGGATGATAATCTTAGTGAAGACCAAAACCTTTTTGTCATTTGATTTTATATTATTTTACAATAATCTCTTCAGTATTAAAATACTTTTTTCCAAGTTGTTTCTTTGCATTTGCAATTATGTAGGCTGGGTCAACTCCATGACATATATTAGCCTTACATTGATATAATTAACACACAATCATGTTTGACTCTCTTTTATGGTGATACATTTGTTCTCCATACATTATCTACACCATACAGTACAATATTTTTAAAAAACGTAAGTGCCCCATATATGTAAATTTTATGGTATTTAAAACCTAAGTATTGTTTTAACTTTCCATGTCTAAATGAAAAGTTAAATTTCAGTTTGATTTGTTTATAAGTAATACTGCAGCACTGTCAATACTAGATTTAATGGTGTGTACTCAGTGACTTTGTGGGGACAACCCCAACAACTTTATTAAAAAATAATGACATTTTTTGCCAAATTATCAACTTAATGTAACAAAAGTCAAAGTTGGGGTTTAACGTCCCGTTCAACAGCCAGGGTCATATTGGGACAGGTCCTCAGCATTGCCACTTGTGGGACTCGAACCCACAGAGGTGACAGCCTATGATTAGATGCCAAACTTGCTAACCACTAGGCCACCGAGGACCTCATTAATGTAACAAAAATAATTATATTAAAACACAATAACAATGCAGAAACAATAAGGAAATACCTTTACCATTAAACATGAAAGCATAATGTTTTACATTTATGGGGGTTGATTTTTGGCTTATTTTTATGTAATAAAATGTACATAAGTTTGTAACAGGTAAACTTTAACAATATAATTTGGAGTTCTTGCGTGCCCCTTCTGTGTAAACAGAAAAATAACACTTTAATATTGCTTGCACATGGTTTGGTCAATTAGCATAATTTGTCCCCGGGTTTTTACAAAAGTGACCAGGAGAATCTCCACTTTATATCATAAACTGTGTATGCAAATGAAGCAAAACTAACTACCAAGGTGGGGGAAACCTCCAAAGTTGAGAAATGTCTATTAGGTGTCAGAATTAGTTGTGCTGTCAAATCATCAAGAATACTGAATTAGTTCTTCAATTAAAAGGTAATGGTGTTGGTGATATTCTGCTTGCCTTTTACTTGGTACAAGAAACTAGAGGAAAAAATATTTTTACTGAGGTTTTAACTAAGTATCCCTCTCTGGGAAGTCAAGGGTTATAAAACAAGTGTTCACTGCAGCCGATTTGTAACATACCTTGTTTTTTCTGGTCCAATACAGCACTAGCAATCAGAAAACTGTCCTATTAGAATAACCCCAAAATATCATTGTAAATGCCCATACCCACAGCCTGGGAAAATTGCGTTGGACACCATGAGATACAGAAGAAGTGAAAATGTACAAAGATAACACTTTCAGAACAGTCCAAGTTATGTGACGGTGCAGAAGAACTGTCAAGTAAATGTGTGTAAAGATAAAGTGTCAAAACAAGATAAATTATCAGAAAAATTACAGCATTAATTTCTAGAAGAAGGAGGAGGGGGACTACTGAGTGCAAGAGAGCCCAAATGATAACCATTAATGATCACACAAATTGGTTGATGCCAATTGGTGCTAAGGAGTGCAACTTGAAGATCCAACTCAACTCAGTGCGCCTTCGTCTGGAAGCGCAGGATGCTTTAAATTTTGGTGTGCACCACTCAAGCACACTGAACTGCATATGTTTGTGGTTTTGTCCATCACTTTTAAAGTGACATGAGACTGGTGTGATTTGTCCATCTTTTTAGGCAGATGCTTTATGTTCATACACCCACTTCCTAAGTGCTCTTGAGGTTTCACCTACATAATGCATTTTGCACTTAGTACAAGTAATTAAGTGTATGACATTGGAGAATTCACATGAGACATGTCTTGGTAAGTCTACTGTTTTGTGTGACTTATGGGTGAAGTTACATACTACTGTACTCATATTTTTAATAGTGGACAGTAAGTGCACTTGGCAAGTCTAGTGGATGTTGGTGGCATAGGTTCCCTTTTGCTATTTGGTGGGTGGTGGGTAAAAAGTGGTTGCATTGGTGAGCAGGTCTCTTAAGTTAAGCAATCTTCTGAACCCGACTATGGGTTTATCTTTGAATATAGGACCACAGTCTGGACTATATGTTATAATGTTCCAGTTTTTGTGGATGATGTTTTGGATATTTGGGTTACATGGGTTGTAGTTAGTTACCATGACAGGTGTTGTGATTGGTGTTTTTTGTATCACATACAATAGTTCATCTTGGGAAAACTTAGAAGCCCTTTTGTAATGTTTTCTCAAGGCCTTTTCAGGGTATCCTTTTTTAAGATAGTGGTCCACCAATTTTTCGGCATTATGGTGAAAGTCAATGTCATAAGTGCAAATCCTTCTTAATCCCAGGAATTGGCCGTATGGACCCTGCATTTTGCTAGGGGCATGGCATGAGGATGTTTAGTGCAGGTATAGATGGGTGTCTGTGGGTTTCTCATACAAAGTGGTGTATAGTTCCCGCTCGGTGTTAATTTTCACAGTGGTATCTAAGAAATTGATGCTTGTTGGGCTGGTTTCATGTGTGAACTTTATTGTAGGGTGGATACTATTTAAGTATTCAATAAATTCCTTAAGGGAATTTTCCCCATGGGTCCAAATCATGAATATATCATCTATGAACCTGAGCCAGATTAATGGTTTCAAAGGCCAATTTGCTAGAGCTTTGGTTTCAAATCTGTCCATGAACAGATTTGCGTAGTTTGGGGCTATTGCTGTGCCCATTGCAGTTCCTGTCACTTGTAGGTAATGATCACCATTGAAACTGAAATTTATTGGGTGTAAAACTATTTGTAGCAGTTTGTGTAGTAAATGTGGGCCTATTTTTTGTTTTTCAGAATCCCTGTGTAGATGGTTGTAGATGCAACTGCCAGGAGTCCCTCATGGTTTGGGATGTTTATATACAGTGACCTGACATCAAGGGTGACTAGTAAAGCACCTGAGGGGATTTTGCCAAGTGCTTTAAGCCTACTAATGAAATGTTGTGTGTCTTTAACGTAGGACTTCGTTTTGGGTACATATTTTTTTATATGTTCATCTACAAATTTGCTAATGTTTGCAGTGGGATGGTTAATGGAACTACAAATGGGTCTCCCAGGTATGTCCTTTTATGGATTTTTGGGAGTAGATACAATCTAGCTTCTTTGGGGTCTTGAATGTTGAGATAGTCAAAGTTCTTTTCAGTAATGAGGTTTATTGATTTCATTTTGACTAATTCTTCTGTAATAGTATCAGATATTTTATTAGTCATGTCTTCAATTTTCTGATAGAAGTTATCATCTTGTAACTGTCTATATCATTCTCTTAGATAATCTGTAATAGTATCAGAGATGTAATAATATCAGATAGATCAGATATTATGAGATAATATCTAATAGGTATCAGCTTTTTGGATGGTGATACGAGGGTTTTTTCCCTAAGGTTTTTAGGACCTTTTCTCTCCTCTTTGGTGAGGTTATCATATCTTTTATGTTTAGGATTTGACTTAAGAATTTCCTGTTTTACAGATCTCTGAAATATGTCCAAAGTTCTATTTGGCGGGTTTGGTTTCCCATCCTGACTTAGGTCTGAATTTCTGCTGAATTTCTTTCAGTCCATCCTCAAGTTCATTTTCTGTGGGATCTGCCTCACCATTATTGTTCATGAAATCAATTATGCTTTGGTTGATGTTAAGTTCATTGCTTTCCTTAGTGTCTCTCCCAAAGAATTCCATCAGTTCTAATCTTCTGTGGAATTCTTTGAAGTCTAGCCCTATTTGGGACTTGTCAGGGGGACCTAGTGAGGGACAGAATGCGAGGCCTTTTTCGAGGGCTCTGATCTGATTTTGATCAAATACAGTGTCAGATATGTTGATCACAACGTGGCCTATGTAACTGTCAAACTTGGTGTTCTTAGGTAGTATACCAGGTTGTGATAGTTTTGCCTCATTTCTGAGGGTTTCCAAAAAGTGTTCATCCTCAATACTAGACATAGTGTTAGGTTGCAGCCGTGGGTTTGGTGGTACAGGTCAAGTCAAATGTCAAATGTCCTTAACCCAGATAGCATTCCGCCGTCGGACCGACGTTGGCCCAACGTCAGCACATCCGTCGGTCCGACGTTGGCTGCCGACGTTGGGCCAACGGCTTTTTGACCGTCGGGCCAACGTTGGCCCAACGTCGGCAAGCCAACGCTAAAAATTATATTCTATGTACAGCATCGGCCAATCAGATATGTTCACCAACAACTTTTTTAGTGCGAATTTATAATGAAAATATTATTTTTATGTCTAAAATTATTAAATGGTTGCTTAAAATTTTTGGGCTCACTGAAATATGATTTTTAGACATACCATAATAAATTTTTTTTTGTAAGTTTCCCCAAATCCCCTATTATTGCTCGCCGCCATCTTGAACAAAAATCCGCCGTTGGCCCAACGTTGGCCCAACGTCGGCAAAATATTGAGAAATCTAACCCGAGTAGGGGTTGGCAAGCTAACGTCGGCCCAACGTCGGCCCAACGTCGGCAAAATCTGCCGACCTTGCGACCAACAGCCAACGTCGGTCCGACGGCGGAATGCTATCTGGGAAGGTGCATTTTGGATTGTACCAGTGGATGTACCAGTGTTTTACAGGTTCCACCAGTGGAGGGGTTTTGAGGTGTGATTGTACCAGTGGTATTGCTGTTATAGTTCAGTGAAAAGAGAGGGTATTTCAACGAGGATGCTATTTTATTAGTTCTGAAAATAACATATAAAATGAGATGAGTGGCAGGTATAAAAGTTACTTAAGTAGAGCTTTAAGGGTATACAAGAGTCTGCCCATTTTTTGGTCATTTCTCTATTATTCATTGTAATAAAGTCCAAATAATTAAATCAGGGGATTATTTTTTATATCAACATACTAAAAAATAAATAAATAAAAACTAGTGGAGGATTGTCTGACAGTGAATAATATTTATTCATACGAATAAATAAAAAATAAATAAATCAAAACTAAATTTATTCACAAAATACCATAAAACCATAAATAATTGAATTAAAAATATTAAAAAATTTAAATTCAACATATTTATTACATCATTACCATCTCATGATTATGACATAATTAATGAATTTATGTCATATGCAAAAATCACCGTAACATTGTGATGACATCACAAATAGTGTAACTAAGTTATGAATTTTTGACTTAGTGTATAAAAATCAGACTGAAGCATTAGGGAAGGCAAAAAGTATTTATGTGGACACTGTAATAGCGCTCATAAGAATAAATCAAGTCTTAAAAGACATACAGACAGTAGTCAAAATCATACGAGATTTGTATGTAGCATATGTAATAAATCATATGTAAGAAATGTAATACCAATACTCATAAACTGGAAAATACTACTGCTGTATTAAACGGCACCACAGACTGGGAGTCAATCCTAATGAAGGATTTAGAACTCATCAGTGATGAGGAAAACCCAATACCCACCAAGGTATCAAATGCTACCTGTACATATACAAGGGCAAACCCAGACACTTCTAATGGTACTAACACCTCCCCATCAGGAATACTCAACTTGGGTACCTCTACATCACAGCTCATAACTACCCACATTCCTGAAGAAACTAAACAGTTCTTCTAGATCACACCCAAACCCAAAAGTCAAATTGGATGTGTACCTCTTGTTTCTTGCAAAAACAGATGTAGTCAAACTGATGACACCAAATGTTCTGAGTGTAGTTACCAAGAACACTTAATTATCCAATGGCAAAATTATACAATAAAAGATGCTGGCCAAAACACCAATGGCATCCAACAGAACACTGAGACTTCTAGGGAAGACAGGCACTGGATGCCACTCCCAAGCACCTCTGTACATAAAAGATGGACAGAGAAACTATGAGGGAAACCATCCCAAGGAGCCCTGCTCAATTCAGCAAATCACCAAGGACTCCCACTTTCACTAGGTGAGAAATCCTAGTGAGCAGCAAATCTACTTCACCTACTACCCAAACCTCCACAAACCTAGGGCCTTGACAATAGAGAACAGCACCTACAAGGTCATATGCTCAAGAGTTCCAACAAGACCTGTGCTGGTGACTTCACCAAAGAAGTTGATCTTACCACCACTCCCAAGCAATGGAACCTGAGTACACGACTAGAAGATTTTAGACCAAACGGACTCTTTAAAATCGTAATAATATTCTTAGTTTTATGACACTAATCATAAAAGACCTTCCATATATTGTGTATAAACTATTTTTAGCTATAAAAATATTTCTTCGTGCCAAAATAAACACTCATAAATATTTTCATGGAAATTGTGTATAAAAATTCAAATAATTATCCTTCCCATAAAATAATTCTTTTTTATGGAACTAGTGCATAAATTCGTGACAATACTAATAATTTATAAACAATTAATCAAATTATGATGCATCTGCGAATAAAGATTTCTTAGGTGTATCATGTATGTACACAGCGAATAAATTTATTATAATAAAAAGAAGACACAGGCTCAACTACAGTCATATATCTTTTATTTGGGCGACTTATAAAACGCATTTTATAAACATACCAATTAAGCATAACTATTAATATTATAATAAATAAAACAACATCCATACAGGTGAAATACCTTTATATAGAGCTCAAGTGAGAGCTAGGGCATGAGTGACCCATACTCACCACCAATAGTATGCAGATGACATAATGTTTACCTTTAAAAATCTATCTGGTATATGTTAGAAATACTTTAAAATTCTAAAAAACTGTACCTGTATCTCTAGTTTACTGTACCACCTGAACCTGCAAAAAAACAGGTTCACAGGTACAGAACAGGCTCTGAACCAGTACAAACCGGGGGTTGACCCCCAGACCCAAAAAAGTACTTCAGGGACCACCAAACTAGAAATAGATCATATCCTCTGATGAGATTGTTCTAAAATTACATTCAGTCGAAATACAATTGATACAGAGTCAGTTATATCAGGCAGATATACTTTATTTTGCCCAGTTGGCCTTTTAGCAGGAAGTGTATTGTATTAGCATTAATTTGTACAATAGAAGGTTGAGAAGCTGTAAAATTTACAAATTGATCTATTGATTAACTGAAGTATAGCTACCAATGGAGATAGCACAATTAGATTAAAATACATATATTGCAGCATTGTGCACATTGCTTTGTGATTGAAAAAATATGCCACAAAATGGCAGTAGAAAGCTTTCTGGCAGAACCAAGGTCAAAGGTAACACCAAGGTGACATGATGACATTCAGCATCTACCACACCTACAACCAATATTCTTATCAAGTAACAATTTTCAACACCTTATGGTGTCCTAGATATAGCCAGTACAAGTTTTTAAAGGTCAAGGACACTATGACAAGATCAAAGGTCAAGGTCCATGCCATTCCAAACCTACACCCCCGAACCAATGACCCTAGCATATATCAACTTCCTGCACCTTACAGTTTCCAAGATATAGCCTGGATAAGACCAAAAAGATAGATGTCAAAATCATTTCCCTCAGGGAAAAGACCATTTGATGGTGACTGCAAAAAATGGGAATTTTCAATCTGTCTTAATCTATACATAGAAACTAGCAATAAGTGAAAATTAATTGTAGTGAATATTTTAGAACTTAAAACTTAGTGAAATTTTCTTCTAGTTAAAGTTTCTGCTTATCCAGTAGCCTGATATGATACTCATAAGATATATCTTTAACTTAAAAATTTGTGAATCATTTAAGAACAATATCTGTGTTCTGATAAATACTGTAGTTAAGAGGTTGTGTATAGACTATGAGCTGTATAAATCATTCAATGCACTATAATTCATACATACTGTCAGAATCTTACTATTGCAAACTAGCAGGATACCAGTGTGTGATCACTATTTCACAGAAGAGTAAAATCTCATGCACGTGAGTTCAAATCACCACTGCCTAACATGCTAAAATCAATAAATAACAAGACTAGAATATAACATAACAGTGAAAGCATCTTTTCCCATTTTCAATCATAATTAACAACTTTGATTTTAATGCTAATGTTTGAATTAGTGATGAAAACAAAATTACAAGTTTAATTGTATCCCTGGACGAAGGTCGGGGATACTTATAATTCAGTACGGTCACGCCGCTGCCGCCGCAGAGATTTCCTTTCGGACGTGATAACTTAAAAAATATTTTAGCTAGATCTTTCATAATTTGGTATGTGGGTATATATGGGCAATGCCACGAACACTATTGTTTTGTGACCTTGACCTTAAATTTCAAGGTCACTGGTGGCCTCTTAAAAGGTCAGAATTTGGCCATTTTTTCACATTTTGGCCCAGTTCTCATATACAAAAGTTAGATCATCCTATGGTTGGTATATATAATACATATATAGGTCCTCTTTAAGCATGCAGAAATTTGATCTTGAAGCTCTTCATTGAAGGTCATCCACAGACCGCCAAAGTACCTCACCGGAGCCATTTTGGCCTTTTTGGAGATATTTTCACACTTAATGCTATATTGCATGGAAACTATTGAAAATGGCCTTGGAGGTCGAGTACATGATGGAGTACCGGCATCCAGTTTGTTATCTTGGCTATTGTTTTCAACGTCACCTTCGGCCTGCTAAAATGACTCAAAATGGTACCTTTTACTGCATATATATGCCAATATAAGACTGTGAGGCATAAAGCTTTTGGGTGTTCCACAGCCTAAACCTCTGCACGGATTTTCACCAAATTTCTAGGGGTTGTTTACCCCAAGAGGATCTAGAGCTGATTAGGTTTTGGGGGGTATCCGGTAACAACTGTTGCCATGGCAACACTTTTAAGATTTTCAAGTCTTAAAGATTGTGGGTGTTTCACAGCAAAACCCCAGCACGGATTTTCACCAAATTTTCAGGGTATGTTTACTTTAAGAGGATCTAGAGCTGATAAGGTTTTGGTGGGTATCTGGCTACCACTGTTGCCATGGCAACAATTTTAAGATTTTCGGATCTTAATGTTTTTGGATGATCCACAGACTAATCTCCTGCACAGATTTTCACCAAATTTTCAGGGTATGTTTACCCCAAGAGCATCTAGAGCTAATAAGGTTTTGGGGGTATCCAGCAGCAACTGTTGCCATGGGAGGACTTTTAAAATTTTCGGATCTTAAAGTATGTTCTAAAATCTTTAATGTTTTCTGTAACCTAAAATATTTTAGCTAGCTTCATCAGATTTGCACAAAATGTAAATGGATAGGAAAGCTTGCCCAAGAGTAATTGTGTCCTTGTTTCGGAAACAAAATGGCCGCCACATCATATCTTTAATGCCAAATAGGAGGGTCATCGTATCAAAAAGGCCTTCTATCTCCCATATAATTGTTTCTTTGGCTTCAAAATATGAAAACTACTTGTAAGAAATCATGGGAGTGTGAATCTTTTGTAGAACATCTTGTGGGTTCTCTATACTTCTTACAACAGAAGTTGTTCCCAAAATTTTCTCAAATCTCAATGTTGTTGGCCATTTAGCTATACCTGCGCCCTGGGGTTCTTGCCTGTCGAGGCTGGCTACTTTTAACCATGACCAAAATGAATAAATGATATTTTTCTTCATAACTGTTAAAGTTACAATAATTTTGTCAAATATGTTGTTTAGCTAATTTTTGATGCACAGTGTTATGGCAAATTTCCAGAGCTGTAGGTCCATAGCTGACTGAGTAATAGCTATGTTGACAGTTCACCATTGAGTAAATCACTTATATCTGCAAACCTATTAAATTTAAGAGGTTTGTTTTGTCAAATATGTTGTTCATGTACTTTTAAATGTACTCTGTTGTGGCAAATTTTCAGAGCTGTAGGTCAATAGCTAACTAAGTAATAGCTACTTTGACAGTTCACCATTGAGTAAATCACAGCTGGAAATCTGTTGCACCTATCCTTATCAAGGTTTCAAGATATCTTCCCTATGAAATCTTGCCAGGCTAACATTTTGTCCAGTTTGTTCAATTTGGTTGGTTGCTATGGCAACTAATTTGAAAATCTGAGGTGACCAAACTTAAAGGAGCCTATATCTCCCTTGTTATTGGTCGTAGAGGTTTTGGATGTGAAGACAACTTCTAGGAAATCATGTGCCCCGAATATTTTGTTGTTTCAGATTTGACCTTGGACCCCTCCTTCAAGGTCAAATGTGGTTCGTAATACCTATAATGGCCTATACCTCCCTTGTTATATGTCGTAGAGGTTTTGGATGTGAAGACAACCTATAGAAAATCATGTGCCCCAAATCTTTTGGTGGGCTCAGACTTGACCTTAGATCCCTCCTTCAAGGTTGAATGTAGTCCTTGATACCTCTAATGGTCTATATCTCCGTTATTATTGGTTGTAGAGGTTTTGGATGTGAAGATAAATCTTTTGGTGGGGCCACATTTGACATAATATTCTGTATGTCACGCTTCAAGCATGTCCCATCCAGGGATACACTGCATCGAGACACAATCTCTAGTTGTATTTGGAACTATCATTTATCAAATTTAGCATGTATGTGTATATGTTACAGTGAATATGCGTTATCAGGGAATACCTGTATTCCCTGGTCATCAAAAGCAGAGAATACGCGTATTCCCTGAAATATTCAGTGAATACGCGTATTCCCTAAAATGTATTCCCAGAAAATTTTACGGAATATGTGTATTCCCTGGTTATGATGACCGAGGAATATGTGTACTCCCTATCACTAGAAATTGTGGAGAAAGCAGCTTTGTAGTAAAAAATAACATGACTGTGTCTATGTACTAGAACCATTATAATCTCCCTACATGATTTTATAATTTAGCTTTTAATGTACCATAACGAAAACATAAAAAATATCACTTGGCAAAAGGTAGCTTTCACATCAGTTAGCCTTGAACTCTTCAACTAACATATAATAGTCATTCTTGAAAATATTTTTTGTATTTATCAACAGTTTTCTTTTTAATCTATTTTCAGTTGATGTATGCATTGGTCAAGAATTAGTAATTAAAACTGTTGTAAGTTGAAGCAACTTAGTATTTTAGTTTTAACTTAAAAGCATCCAATGTAAACAACTAAATGAAACTTTTAATTTCAAATTTAAATATATTTTTGGCAAAAATAACATAACAAACCCACTATTCAGTATACTACATATTTATTTATTTAGTAAACAATATGCATGCATATAATATAATAAATATCAGCTTGTCATAGCAATTTTCTCTCGACTTAAATCATTAACTGAACATTCTCTGTTATTCTAATTGGCAACCTGGTCCTGCGGTTTGACTTTGCTTGACTCTTTGATCTTTAATCCTTTCAATTAGAAAGAAGCCACCCATCCTTCAGTGATCACACAGGTGGTTACGACTAAAGAAAGGTTTCACTTATGATAAATTTTATTTTAAAGGAAGCCATTCACTTTGCATGCAAATATATCTTTTGTGTCAAAAATACTGGTCAGGGATAAATAACTAAAAATTGTATTAATTAAAAACAACAGTCTATTTTAAATATTCTAAAATAGACAACTATGTTAAACTAAAGTTAAAGTTAATACTTATTTGACAGGATATAAACATGAAATTAAAATTGCAACAACATTCATATTATCTCTACACACAGGTTCAGTATTAAAAGGCAACATTTTATATTATCTGCACAAAAATATTTAGTATATAAAAGCATTCAATAGTTGGGTATATGGCTTAAGTAAACAACTAAAGAGTTAAATATATTCTTAGCACAAAACATTTCAATTTAATAAACAATATACACATTAGTTATAAGGTTGTTACATTTATTCTATAAAATGCAACTTTTACCTCCAAACTTATGTAAGTATAACTAATGATTATTTGCCTAAACAGTTCAAGCATTTCGCGTAATGACTAAGAATAAGCTCTAGGCATTTCACATAACGCCTGAACATGTTTTCAATCATGTGTCATGATTATTCATGAATTATTTTGATACTATATTGTTTTATCCTTGTTTGTTGTTTACTTAGAAAATAAATTTTACGTCCATTCATGAACAACTACAATGAAAATGGTATTATGACTAAAAATATCTAATTTTATTGAAACTGTTGGAACTGTTTTTTATCACTATGCATGCAAAGTATAAAGAAAACATAATAATACATAGTTACAAATATTATAAAATGTTAACTGTAAGGTTATGAAAAAGTGACATTATTGATCAAAACATTTACTATATATTGTATTTTCACCAGAGCTAATGTCATTATATTTATATTGTTCTGTGAACAAGGTCAGCAGTGAAACTTTACATGACTGTGCTAAAATATCAAAACAAAGAATCTGTTGTTATGTTTATGCATTATACTTCTGTAGAACTGGCAACTAACCATTGTAGTATACTGCTCTTTGGTATCAGAAGTTTCTTATCAGCTTAATGTTTCTTGAATAGGTCATTTTAAAATTTCTCTTCAAAACTTTTACTGAGAAATCAGGGTTGGGACAAATACAGAAAAAAGATTACAAATACAGTGATTTCTCCATCGGCAAATACAGATACATATACAGATGAGTTTTAGAAGGCAAATACAAATACACAGTCCCAATACAACTAGAAATAGGACGCCTTGTTGATAGTAGCTGCGACATATGAATAGAAACAGGACAGCATAGAAGAACACACATTATCATGTGTAATGTCCACCCCATGAACCTTTTGCCAACATTGTACAGTAGTCTTACAAGACCCTGTTTCATTTGTAAAATATATCAATCATGCTTAAATATTTATTAGTGTACATGTAAATTATTTCAGCTTCATGCCTTTTTGCATCGGTTGGGTCGAAAATTTTGACGAAATCACTCTATCTTGCACGGTTAAGAAGATAGAAGCAAATTTCTGTTTTTCTATTTTTGGCAAAAATTTGAAAATTCAAAATGGCCGCCATTTTTGAGAAGAGGAAAATTTTTAGAAAATTGCAGAGTACATTTCTTAGATACCCTATGGGTCGAAAATTTCAACGAAATAACTCTATTTTGCACGGTTAAGGCAAATTTGTGTTTTTCCATTTTGGGCAAAAATTCGAAAATTCAAAATGGCCGCGATATGTGGGGAGGGGAAAATTTTTTGAAAATTGCCAAGAGTACATTTCTTAGATACCCTGTGGGTCGAAAATTTCGACGAAATCCCTCTATCTCACATGCTTAAAGAGATAGAAGCAATTTTGTGTTTTGCCATTTTTGGGGAAAATTCGAAAATTCAAAATGGCTGCCATTTTTGGGGAGGGGAAAATTTTTCGAAAATTGCCAAGAGTACGATGTTCAGATAACCTATGGGTCGAAACTTTCGACAAAATCGCTCTATCTCGCACGGTTAAGGAGATAGAAGCAAATTTGTGTTTTGCCAAATATTCAAAATGGCCGCCATTTTTGGGGAGGGGAAAATCTTTTGAAAACTGCAAAGATTACATTCCTTAGATACCCTGTGGGTTGAAAATCGCTCTATCTCGCACGGTTAAGGAGATAGAAGGAAATTTGTGTTTTGTCATTTTTGGCAAAAATTCGAAAATTCAAAATGGCCGCCATTTTTGGGGAGGGGAAAATTTTTTGAAAATTGCAAAGATTATATTCCTTAACCCTTTCGCTACCATGTTTGTCGAATAGCAGTAGACATAAAGTGTATTACAGGGGACCATGTCTGTCGACCAAAGGTCGACGGCAATAATATATATTTCTTCTCTCCCTTCAGTGTACTGTTGTACATTTTCTTTAGTGTATCAGTATTAAACCGATTTTTTAAGTATTTTATATGAAAGTTATGCTACATTTTAAAAAAAATTCACCATTTCACCTATTTTTACTGGTTTCTGTATATATTGCCGTATTTACCGCATATACCTGCATATTGTTTACTTATTGGTTATTTTTATTTGGGGAATTCCCACGAATTTTCCCATTCGACTTTCATCAATTCCTAATGAAATATGCCGAAAAATACCGCAAATAAAGTGCATAAGGTAGGGAGTTATTATTTTACTTCATTGGCGTTTCTGACGTGATATGACGTCATATGGCCACAGTCCAGTGGAATAATGTTCCTTCAGTAGCGAAAGGGTTAAATACCCTGTGGGTCGAAAAATTCGACGAAATCGCTCTATCTCGCACGGTTAAGGAGATAGAAGAAAATTTGTATTTTGCCATTTTTGGCAAAAATTCAAAAATTCAAAATGGCCGCCATTTTTGGGGAGGGGAAATTTTTTTTGAAAATTGGCATGGTTACTCTGCAGAGATACCCTGTGGGTCAAAAATTTCGACGAAATCGCTCTATCTCACACGGTTTAGGAGATATGAGCACATTTGCCTTTTCAGTACTCAAAATAGCCAATTACTCATTTATTTAACTAGATTGGGCCAACTCGGCGCCAACATATCCCCAGACAGGTCATCACTCACGCCACAGGTTTTGATCGGGAATTTTGTAAAACATAATTACCCATTATTATATGAACTTCAGCACATCAATCTACTCTGTTTATATCTTCCCAAGGAAGATGGTGTATCCCCAGACGCCGAATACATAACGCAAATTATATTTTCAATCTTCCTGCAATGATAACTCTAAACCTATTTTCAAAGTATTTAAATGATTGATGATTGAATGTCCATTCTAAAATAATAATCCCAAAAGAGCATATCTGTTTCTATATTTGTTGACAAATAAAATATTATTTTTAACTCAACTCATCATACTTTTCAATCTTCCTTCAACGTATTTAAATGATTGATGATTCAATGTCCATTCTAAAATTCATAATCCCAAAAGCGCATATCTGTTTCTATATTTGTTCACAACTAAAATATTATTTTAAAAAAAATTATTTATATTATTATTTTATTATATTATTTTTAGAATTTGCAAATTGTTTTCAGTTATTCATTTCCTCTATACCTATATATGTGGTCCATATATATGCAACCTAAATATGTGATACAATCTCAGTTCTGACTCCCCTTTGTGTTATATGTAATGAAGCCCACCACCTCCCACCCCCACCCCTCTCCCCTTCTCCACACCTCTCTCACTATTACACAAGATCTGCAACCCCATTGAGTTCTTTGTTTCTCATCTGATATCATTAAATACCTTTGTTTATTTAGTGTCACTCAATATAGCTGGAGGTCCCAGAGGTGGGTGGGGGGAATCCGGGTGGGGGATGTGGGTTGGGACTACAAAGAGATGGACTGCTACAGCATAAATGGTAAACAAACAATCTATATAAAAGGGGTACTCAAATACAAAAAGAATTGAGAATTTTAAGTATGTGATTATCAACTGAAATGAGTTCATAACTGTAGGAGCTGTGTCAAAATTAACTGAGGCAAGTTGAATAAAACTGGGCTAGTTGAGGGTTAAAAATCCCCTAGTTTTACTACATAAGGATATAATTTCATTAATATTGGGACTTAAAGCTCACTTAAAGTGTCCATTTTGTCTACTTGAATATGTTTAACCAGTTTCATTTTAAAAAGTTAAAAACTCAGCAAGCAGAGGTATAACACACAAAAATAAGTTCTTAAAAGACTAAGATAGCCATAACATTATTAATATTCAAAATTTAAATAGACAGGCATTTCCTTTTAAAAATTCAAAGATTTCAGCTCTATAAGCCACATAGTTTGACAGTTACTGGGCTTTAAAGTGGCATAATGTCCATAAATTGGGTTTCTGCGGGCATTTTACAATTGTTAAAGAGACCTTAGCAATTAAACTACAGATCTGAAACTTTTTGGGGGACATACATAACAAACAAAAATTATATATAATACAGTTTAAGACTTGTCACACTAAGCATTTCCAAATAACAGGGCAAAATACGGAAAAAAATGTCAAAAAAGGCACTTGGGTGAGTGTGTATGGCGCTCATACACAGGTTAAATGTCTACTAAAAACCTTGATTTTCGGCATATGTAAAAAGGACATAATAATGCATTCCCAGATGGGATTTCAGCTCCATCAATCACATAGTTTAACAGTCACAGGGCTTAAAGGTGGTAAAAAGTCCAAATATTGGGTCTCTGTGGGCCTTTTAGAGATCTCGATGTGGCTTTGAAATTAAAGCTTCAGACTTAAAATTTGTTACATACTAAGATTACACATAGAATATGTATCTAATAAAGTTTGAAACTTCTCAGACTTACCATTTCCAAGTTACAGAGCAAAATATGTGAAAAATGTCTTAAAAGGGTCACTCAGGTTGGTGTTTAAGGTCCTCATACACAGGTTAAATGTCTACTTGAAGCCTTGATTTTTGGCACATGTAAAAAGAACATAATAATGTATTCCCAGATGAGATTTCAGCTCTATCAGTCACACAGTTTAACAGTCACAGGCCTTAAAATTGGCAAAAAGTCTAAATACTGGGTCTTTATGGGGCCTTCTAGAGACCTAAATGTGGCCTTCAAATTAAAGCTTCAGACTTAAAATATGTCACATACTAAGATTACACATAGAATATGCATCTAATACAGTTTGAAACTTCTTAGACGATGTCTAAAAATGGTCACTCGGGTGGGGATTTATGGTCCTCATACACAGGTTAAATGTCTTCTTAAAGCCTTAATTTTTGGCACATATAAAAATAACATACTAATATCTTCCCAGATAGGATTTGAGCTCTATCAGTCACATAGTTTGACAGTCACAGGGCTTAAAAGTAGCAAAAAGTCCAAATATTGGGTCTTTGGGAGCCTTTTAGAGACCTCAATTTGACCTTCAAAATTAAAGCTTCAGACTTAAAATCTGTTACATACTAAGATTACACACAGAATATATATCTAATACAGTTTGAAACTTCTCAGACTTACCATTTCCAAGTTACAGGGAAAAAGATGTGAAAAATGTCTTATAAGGGTCACTCGGGTGGGTGTTTATGGTCCTGATACACAGGTTAACTGTCTATTAAAGGCCTAAATGTTGGGGCACATATAAGAAAACACATAGATATATTCCCAGATGATATTTAACTTAGATGAGAGACATAGTTTGAAAGCTACAGTGCTTGAAAGTGGCAAAAAGTGCATAAATTGGGTCTCTGTGGGCACTTTTGAGACCTTAAGTCCACCCCTTTGGGTAAACCTACAGCCCTAAAATTTTCTACAGACAAGGATTACATATCAAAGTTATACCTAGCACAGTTTGAGACTCATCAGAATTGCCACTTCCAAATTATAGGGCAAAATATGTGAAAAGTATAGCAAAAAATCCCTAAGTGGGGGTATGTATGGGCCTCAAACACAATTTTCTCCTCAACTTAAAGTCGTGATTTTTGGCACATGTACTGAGAACATATTAATGTGTTGTCAGGTAAAATTTCAGCCAGCTGAGCATCATAGTTTGTGACCTACAGGGCTCTAAGTGGCCAAAAGTCCAATTTCTGACCTTAAGGTGGCCATAAGTTCTTTTTTACTGGGAGTTTAAGGTCACCTTAAAATAGGGATCTTCCTTTGGGCACCCTTAACATGTGTACCAAGTTTGAAAAAAAAATATTAATTTGCTTTTGAGTTATCGCGTCCACAAGGAAATTTCTACGGCGGCGGCGCGACGGACCTGAATCCAATGTATCCCCGACTTTCGTCTGGGGATATAATTAATTACTCGCTCATCTATGAAGCAATTTCCCCCAAAAGCAATCCCATACAAGCTATTAACCCAATGAACCTCCATACCAAATTTCAGAAAGATAGGCTTAATAGCATTCCTTAAAATGTCTGGAAACCAAAGAGCTACTCAAAAGTAGCAAAGTAGCTATTACTCAGTTAGCTATAGAGCTATCATCACCAAAAGCAATCCCATACAAGCTATTAACCCAATAAACCTGCATGCCAAATTTGGTAAAGATAGGATAAGAACTGTTGCCTAAAATGTCTGGAAACCAAGTGTGACGCCGGACGGCGGAAAAAGCAAAAATACTACGTCCACCCCCCAGTGGGGTGGACAGAAGTATAAATACAAATACATCCAGCTAGAACCTCAAACTGCAATCAGGGATAAAGTGTGTCTGAAAAAAGGCTTACACTATTTTGTAATGAGTACTTCAAAGTGGCCAAGGTTGGTTTTTTCCGGACAAAACCCATTTTTTCCAGGACAGTGGATAAAATTGGATAAAACTGAAAAAAATGGACAAAACTGGAAAAAAACTAACTTTCATGATATTTAATAGGACATCAAGTGACTTATATAGCAGATAAGTTACTTTAAACAATGTAGAAAGTATACAGGATCAATGTTAATCATTTAAACAGTTAAAAAAGTTTATACTACTTTAATATTTTAAATTATTCAGGGTAACAAGGCAGATTAAAAATACGAAGGGTCTGGGCTGCTGTCAGTGACGGATTTACAAATATAGATCTCTGTTAAAAATATCAAGTGACAAAAGTGTGACAATGAGAGACTGAGATTAAAGGATATAAGTAAAAGCAATAGCTACCTAATAATTTTTTTTTATTTCACTATATATATTTCCAGGTGTACGTTGATTTCGCCACACTTAATTTCGCCACACATGATTTCGCCACACTTTTTTCAGAGACATTGATTTCGCCACAGGGGTACATTGATCTCGCCACACTTTTTTTGCCACACCTTCTTTTAAATTTTGATTTCATATATATTTTATGTTGGTTTTTGCAACATTTTGCAGTATTTTGACTCCATAGAATGTTATGATGCATTTTATTTATAAGTAACAGTAAATTTTATGATGATTTTTTTCATAGAATGTTATTTTGAAAAAAAAGGTAGTGAAAACTTTAAAATGTAGGAGCCACATCACCAGTGCAATTAGGATTAATCTTAATTAGGGGAATCTAATTTGATGCTTTGATGGACACACATCAATTGACAATGAATACAGAAGCCATATCAGTGCAACTAGGATTAGACTTTTAATTAGGGAAAACACCAAATCACTTAACACCTTTTTATAATTATTGATCCTCAGAGAATATTTAAGCTCTTCTCTGCTTTTGATAACTACTCAGGAATATATATCCAGTGAAAGCAATCACAATAGAATAAAGAACTTTAAAAGGAAAAAAACATTTTAGATAACTGCTCAGGATTACAAACTTAATAGAATTAACACAATAGATCAATGAATCCTTTTAACCACTATTGTCATCCCTGAAGGAACTTCAGATTGATGGTGAATGGGCAACTACTGGTGGGGATTATCCTGAACTGTTCCTTCTTCATGACAATGGCAGTGACGCAAACTCAAGGATTGTCATGTTTGCCACCAAGGACTGTTTGTAACTGATGTGTAAATCCAAGATATGGTTGGAATTCAAAATTTTTCCATCTCGTTGGTCACCATCATCCCAGTATATGGAGGCTGATTTCAGCCTTACAAGAAGAAAACAGCTCAGTGTCACTAGCAATGGCTCAAGATGCAGTTGGTAATCCCCCAATGAAAAGGAACCAAAAAGTCTATGATAATCTACAGAAAAGACTTGAAAGATTAGTGAAGGATTTCATTGAAAACAAAAAAGACATCCCTGCTTTCTTACAAGGAGTAGGGAAAAACTTACAGTCCAACTGTTGAGACTATATAAGACTCAGTAACTGTAAATGAATAGTTGTGTTTCATTGTAACGAATAGTTATGTTGTCATTGTACTATAGCAATACTATAAATAAACCTTATATGTGAGTTTTGTTTTATGTACTTTAAAGTAACTAGTGCTACCATATACTAAGTAAATTGTTGTTACCCTACAATTTTTTTATTATGTATGTCTCTGTATGCATTACTGGCAATGTGAAAAATAAAACATATGATAAAATAAAATATGTAAAAAAAAAAGTGTGGCGAGATCATTGTTTTACTGTGGCGAAATCAAGGGCTCTGAAAAAACTGTGGCGAAAACATGTGTGGCGAAATCATGTGTGGCCAAATCATAGTAAATCACAAGGCTCATTTCATATATTGATTGACAATTTTTCAGTACTTGGTGCTTCTTCGTACATCAAAATTGTACTTTCGGACAATTGTACTGAACCCAACCTTGCTGAAAATCAAACAACTTGTAAAATAACACTGGTCATAAATTAAATTTAAGGAATACACATAATTCACCTAAATTCTCAGTAAATATGCATCTTACTGACTTTGTACATTGTATTGTCACAAAAACACTGTCCCATGACTGTAACAGTTATTATTCTCCTCTTAACTCAATGTCATATATTGTAATTTGAGGCCTTGTTACTGGCTAGTAACCCACTAATTACAAACCCACAATATCAATATTCACCAGTAACTGTTCTAAATGAGACTGAAACAGGTCAAAACATCGCTTCTAACTCTTGATATGATACAGTCCTCAGCTGCTTATTGTTGCGAATTTCCAGGAACCGTGCAAACTCAGGCAGTATATCAGCAAACTCTTGAAGCATACTCTTGTGGTCAAATGTTATTAGATCTTCTAACTTTTCTGGAAGACCTAACATACCAACAGAGACCCATGCATTTGGATACAAAGAGGTTCGGACAAAGTTTGCTGTTAACTGCTCCAACCTTAATGGAGTTTTCATAATATATTTCAGTTTTAAGTAAGCTTCCTGTTGATACTCAGTAACATCTTCCTGAAGGTCAACTAAGGTTCCACTTCTTAGTGCAATTTCCAGGAAACCACTGCCTCTTTCCATGTCCAGGTGCAAACAGCTTTCCAGTTGTTTACCAAATTGGTTCATATCACTGAATGAGATCAACTTGTCTCCTGCTGACAGTAAGCATATTTTAAAGAAATTGTGAGCAGTTTTTATTAATCCAGGATACACATATTCCACATCTATCACATGCTGACCATATTCACTCTTACAATGGATATCTGCTCCTTGCAATAAAAGTCCGGGAATACAGGCAGGCTGGTATGCTGCTGCTAGTTGCAAATTTGTGCAAACTCCAAAATTCATGAAATATGATGGTACTTCAAATGCATCGTTGACATTGACTCCCTGAAGTAGAAGTTTATGGAACACTTTATATGTATCCTTGATCTGGCTTATTACAAAAGCCAAAAAGGTCCACCCGACGGCAATATTAGTATAGTCAGCCCCTTTCATGAGTAACATGTTGATTACAGTTTCATTAACAGCACGAGCACTCATGGCAAAATATAATGGTGTGTAGCCCATCTTATCACATATATTCACATTACAACTGTGTTGTAAGCATTCAAAAACTGCTGAAGGAAATTCTGCCTGCAAAGCAACATGAAGAGCAGTCTTTCCAGAATGATCTGCAATGTTGATGTCGGCACCACTGTTCAATAATAAGTTTACAAGTTTGAGTTTGGTTTCAACAAGATATGTTGAAGCATCTCCTGTGGACACTCGACAACTCCCAAGGAATGATGGCTTAGCTCGCCAAAGTGCAGAGTCAAAACAGAAATTTGGTTTATTTCTTGAACTTGATAATGATTTGAGCAATAGACAAAGGGGAGTACATTTGCCTGAATTCTGAGCATTTACATTAATTCCAACATCGAGAAGATATTTTAACACACAAAAGTCATTTGCAAGACATGCTTCATGCAGCAAAGTATTGGTCTCCTCCCCAGTTTCTGTCATATCAACTCCGTGCTCCCTTAATTTGTCCAATGTCCTGACTTTTGCTTTACCAGAGGACTTACATCTGACTACACAGTGTGTCAATGGCAAGGAACTTTTGTGGCCTGAAATATCCGCTCCAACATCAATGAGAAAATTTGTGATTTCTAAAGCCCCGACCTCTGTGGCTAGATTCAAAGGATCCCATTCTCCTCTGACAGTATAGTCTTTGATGTGCACCTTTGCATTAATGTTACAGGCATGCATTACTAATAGCTTCATCAGTTCCAGATTTTCTCTACAAGCAGCTATGTGTGCTGTTGCCCAGCCATTACCAGAGACTCTGTTCACATTGATTCCATAACAGAGTAAAACATTGCATGTTTCAGTATGGCCTTTTTCCGCAGCAATATGCAGCAATGAACAGCCATCTCGATCAGTCACTCCAATGTTTGCACCGTGCATGATCAAGCACTTTACCAATTCATGATGGTTGGTCTTGCACGCAATAACAAGAGCAGTTTCATTATTATCATTGGATCTATTTACATCAGCTCCGCATGATAAGAGAACTTTCACAACATCTAGCTGAAACTGTGACTGAACATGAGTGTCACAGTACACTCTACCCATGCAAGCTGCCTTATAGCATATCTTATGCAGAGCAGTGTTCCCTATATGATTTTGAAAGTTTATTGAGTTCTTACTGACCAATAGTTTCACAACATTGATATCACATGACTGAACAGCAATATGCAGCAACGCAGATCCATCACAGAATCGATGAGACGTCTTTGCACCTTTCTGAATGAGTAGTGTAGATATAGCTGTATTTCCGGTGTATACAGCAAAATTTAAAGCAGATACTGCAGACTGATTGATATGTGGTGGAGCACAAGAACAAACATCTTGCAGTTTTATCTTACATTCGAGGTCACAATTTTTGTCTAACAAACATGCAACATTTCCCTTGTTTTCATTAACTACAGACCACAAGAGTGGAGAAATGCCTTTTTTGTCAGTTAAGTTCACATTTGCACCATAAGAACACAGCAAACTGATGACATCTGCTGAGAAATTATTCTGGCAGGCCAATATAAAAGGTGTGTTTCCAGCAGCATCTAAAATGTTTAGGTCGGCCCCATTTAAAAGCAATTTCTTGGCCAAACTAACAGTGATATCTTGATGGTGTAGTCTGGAAAAAAGTAGATGTAATGCTGTAGACCCAGCATCAATGGATGGTGCAAGAGGATGATAACACAGTGCACGCTTATTTACATACTTTGCCACTGGCAGAACAGCATCCAAAGTGGACTCAAATATTTCTTCTTCTGTAAGGAAGTACACTGCATAGTGAAAAACAGACCAATTACAACACTGATCTAAAGAAAGGTGTCTTAACAAGAAAGATATAATATCTTTATTGGAAGATTTCAGTTCCATAAGTATTGTCTCTGAAACTTCTGCACCATGGTGTACTAACACTTTGATTAGGTCCAGTGTCACATCAGCTCTTTGCACAGCAACTGACAAAGGGGTTTGCTGGTCATGATTTTTCAAATTGCAATTGGCTCCAGCTTTCAGAAGTTCTTCAGTGACTTGCAGGTGTCCTTCCCTGGCACAGATATGGAGGCCAGTGTTATGATTGGAATTCTCTCGATATTGAACTACAAACTTGTTCTCTCTAATACACTGCTGTACAGCTGCAAGATTTCCATTTGTACAAGCTGTAAAATACTGCTCTGATACTGTCCCTGCCTCATGCATTATTGCATGCTTCTGAAAAACATATATATATTTGTAAGAAAAAAATTAACATTCCGAACATATTTAATAATTTCAACACAGTACTAAAGATGATGGCATTTCATTTTCAAAGTTTTTGTAGTTTTGGATTTAAACTCAAGAGAAACAAAGATTTTTGTGTACTAATGTCAAAACTATGACTCTAATTTTGTGAAAAGATGGGGACTTCTCTTCTATGTGTGGTAACTAGAATAATGAATGGAAGTTTGTATTTTAAACTAGACCTACACATCAGAGAACCGATGCAAATTTGCATCCACCGGAAAGACAACTCAACAAAGGCAGACAACCATCGTTTGACCTTGGAGGAGGGGCCAAAGGTCAAATCTGACCACTTCAGAAGATTCCCAGGCCATGATATCCGATAATTTGGATTCACATCCCAAACCTCTAGGACCAATAATAAGCGAGTTATAGCACTTTTAAGTTAAGCTATCCTCGATTGACCGATCAAGGTCAAATCTGAACACATCAGAAGATTCCCAGCCCATGACTTCCTACAAGTTGGTTTCACATTGCAAACCTCTAGGACTAATAATAAGCAAGTTATAAGTACTTTTAAGTTTGGCTATCCTCGTTTGACCTTGAAGGAGGGGGTCCAAGGTCAAATCCGACCACATCAAAAGATTCCCAGCCCATGATTTCATACAAGTTGGTTTCACATTGCAATGCAAACCTCTAGGACCATTAATAAGCTAGTTATAAGTACTTGTAAGAGCTTCAAGTTTAAATGTCTGTAAGGTTGTAGAGGACATGTATATCTGTTATACATATCACCTATGAAGAGATTCAACCTTCTACCTATGAGAACCAGCCAGTAGAATGTAGGTGAATGAGTTATTTGAGAAAAATTGGCTATCTGCAATACTATTAAGAGATAATTCAAATTTACTCCTTTTGAGTAGGTGAGTAATTACCTACGGGTCTGGAACTTCACCAAGTGAAAGTTCTCCCAAAAGTAGATGAATGAGTTATTCGATAAAAATTGGGTATCCGCAATACTTTTACAGATAATTGGCATTTACTCATTTTGAGTATTTGAATAATTAGCTATGGGTCTGAAACTTCACCGAGTGAAAGCTCTCCCAAAAGTAGATGAATGAGTTATTTGAGAAAAATTGGCTATCTGCAATACTTTTAAGAGATAATTCGCATTTACTCATTTTGCATCTAGCAGGGTTTTCGAGATATAAGCATTTTTATGTTTTGCAATTTTTTGCGAAAAATTCGAAAATTCAAAATGGCCGCCATTTTTGGCGAGACAAAATTTTTTGAAAATAGGCATGGCTACTCTGCAGAGAGACCCTCTGGGTCAAAAATTTCATCGAAATCGCTCTATCTAGTACGGTTTTCGAGATATAAGCATTTTTATGTTTGCAATTTTTGCAAAAAATTCGAAAATTCAAAATGGCCGCCATTTTTGGCGAGACAAAATTTTTTTGAAAATTAGGATAACTACTCCGCAGAGATACCCCGTGCGTCAAAAATTTCGTCGAAATCGCTCTATCTAGCACAGTTTTCGAGATATAAGCATTTTTTTTTTTATTTTTGTGTTTTCCTTATTTAAAAAATTCATAATGATTAAATTAATCATTAATTACTCAGCCATTTCTTAACCAATCAATGCCAAAATCTAATGATTTCCAGATTTTAATAGAATGAATGTATTTGCCAAGTTTCAGGTGAATTGACAAAATTCCTTTAAAGTTATCATCCGGACAAGCTTCCCCATCGAAAAAAGACATTTTTGGTCATGTGACCTCTCTGATTGGTTGAAATGTCACTGCAGCATATTCAAAAAAATTCCCCAAGGCTACTGCCTAAACCTGCCAAATTTGAAAAGAATCCGCCTAACAGTTACAGAGTTATAAGGAAAACAAAATGCGGAGCCGCCGGAGCCACCGGAGCCGGCGGAGCCTGAAGGTCTCCCATACACAAACAAGCGTCCCTTGTGGGACGCTTAAATAGAAGTAGTGTTACCTTGAAGCAGAATTCCAATTCCAAGGGCCAATAATAAGGGGGATAATAAGGCCCTTTTAGTATAATAACCCAAACTGACCTGAAGCTGGGGCAAGGTCTAACTTGACACTTGCAAAGGATTAAGAGCCATGATTTCTTACAAGTTGTTTGCATATTACAAAGCCCTGGGATCAATATTAAGGGAGTATAAGGCTTCTTTAGAATGATGACTCCACTTGACCTTGATCTTTTGTCAAATTCAACACTTGCAAAAGATTCACATGCCATGAGTTCTGATAAGTTTTCACATAGCCATAAACATTCTGTGCAAACTTGGTGAATATATCTTAATAAATGAATGAGATATAAAGGTTCATGTAAAAATGTGATGAACGGATGCATACATGTATGTATGGAAGCATTGGAAGGTGTTTCATAATCTCCCGATCCTGGCCTTTGGCCAACAGCAGTTAATAACAAGACCACTGCCGTGGTATGATCTCCCGCCGCACTACATCAAAAAGTAGGTGAACAACATATTTGACAAAACTCCTTGAGAAAAATTGGCTATCTGCAATACTTTTAGAGATAATTCGCATTTACTCATTTTGAGTAGGTGAGTAATTAGCTATGGGTCTGAAACTTCACCAAGTGAAAGCTCTCCCAAAAGTAGGTGAATGAGTTATTTGAGAAAAATTGGCCATCTGCAATAGTTTTAGAGATAATTCACATTTACTCATTTTGAGTAGGTGAGTAATTAGCTATGGGTCTGAAACTTCACCAAGTGAAAGCTCTCCCAAAAGTACATGAATGAGTTATTTGATAAAAATTGGGTATCCGCAATAGTTTTTGACATAATTAGCACTTACTCATTTTCAGCAGGTGAGTAATTAGCTATGGGTCTGAAACTTCACCATGTGAAAGCTCTTCCAAAAGTAGGTGAACGAGTTATTTGAGAAAAATTGGCTATATGCAATACTTTTAGCGATAATTCGCATTTACTCATTTTCAGTAGGTGAGTAATTATCTATGGGTCTGAAACTTCACCATGTGAAAGCTCTCCCAAAAGTAGATGAAGGAGTTATTTGAGAAAAATTGGCTATCTGCAATACTTTTACAGATAATTCGCATTTACTCATTTTGAGTAGGTGAGTAATTAGCTATGGGTCTGAAACTTCATCAAGTGAAAGCTCTCCCAAAAGTAGGTGAATGAGTTATTTGAGAAAAATTGGCTATCTGCAATAGTTTTAGCGATACTTTGCATTTACTCATTTTGAGTAGGTGAGTAATTAGCTATGGGTCTGAAACTTTACCAAGTGAAAGCTCTCCCAAAAGTAGGTGAATGAGTTATTTGAGAAAAATTGGCTATCTGCAATACTTTTAGCGATAATTCGCATTTACTCATTTTCAGTAGGTGAGTAATTAGCTATGGGTCTGAAACTTCACCAAGTGAAAGCTCTCCCAAAAGTAGGTGAATGAGTTATTTGAGAAAAATTGGCTATCTGCAATAGTTTTAGAGATAATTCACATTTACTCATTTTGAGTAGGTGAGTAATTAGCTATGGGTCTGAAACTTCACCAAGTGAAAGCTCTCCCAAAAGTACATGAATGAGTTATTTGATAAAAATTGGGTATCCGCAATAGTTTTTGACATAATTAGCACTTACTCATTTTCAGCAGGTGAGTAATTAGCTATGGGTCTGAAACTTCACCATGTGAAAGCTCTTCCAAAAGTAGGTGAACGAGTTATTTGAGAAAAATTGGCTATATGCAATACTTTTAGCGATAATTCGCATTTACTCATTTTCAGTAGGTGAGTAATTATCTATGGGTCTGAAACTTCACCATGTGAAAGCTCTCCCAAAAGTAGATGAAGGAGTTATTTGAGAAAAATTGGCTATCTGCAATACTTTTACAGATAATTCGCATTTACTCATTTTGAGTAGGTGAGTAATTAGCTATGGGTCTGAAACTTCATCAAGTGAAAGCTCTCCCAAAAGTAGGTGAATGAGTTATTTGAGAAAAATTGGCTATCTGCAATAGTTTTAGCGATACTTTGCATTTACTCATTTTGAGTAGGTGAGTAATTAGCTATGGGTCTGAAACTTTACCAAGTGAAAGCTCTCCCAAAAGTAGGTGAATGAGTTATTTGAGAAAAATTGGCTATCTGCAATACTTTTAGCGATAATTCGCATTTACTCATTTTCAGTAGGTGAGTAATTAGCTATGGGTCTGAAACTTCACCAAGTGAAAGTTCTCCCAAAAGTAGGTGAATGAGTTATTTGAGAAAAATTGGCTATCTGCAATACTTTTAGAGACAATTCGCATTTACTCATTTTCAGTAGGTGAGTAATTAGCTACGAGTCTGAAACTTCACCATGTGAAAGCTCTCCCAAAAGTAGATGAATGACTTAAAAAGTAGATGAATAACTTATTTGAGAGAAATTGTGTAGCTGCAATACTTTTGAAGATATAAGGCATTTACTCATTATGGTTATCATTAAAAATTGACAAAGTAGCTATTACGGTTTGCGAAATATTTGTCATTTTTCACATTTTCACCAAAAAGTAGCAATAAAGTAGCCATTACTCACTTGTACATTGAGCAACAGTTGTGAAACTTAAATATATTACAGTTCACAAAAAAGTAGATGAACAACTTATTTGAGAGAAATTGTGTAGCTGCAATACTTTTGAAGATATAAGGCATTTACTCATTATGGTTATCATTAAAAATTGACAAAGTAGCTATTACTCACTTAGCTATGGAGATACACTTCCAAACTAGTGACCATGTTGTAGCTGTGGAGATAGTAGCTGAACAACATATTGGAACAAAATTGTGTAGCTGCAATATTTTTGAAGATATAAGCCATTTACTCATTATGGTTATCATCAAAGTAGCTATTACTCAGTTAGCTATGGAGTTACAGCTGTGAAAATTCACAATACAGTATATCCAAAAGATAGGTGAACAACATGTTCGACAAAAATCCTCTATATTCAATAGTTTTTGAGTTATAAGTGACTTGCTCAATGGTCAAATGTTAAACTTAGTATAGCTATTACTCAGTTAGCTATGGTGCTACACCTTGGACACCTCACCATGATATAGTACATGAAGGAGTTGTTGAACAACATATTTCAGGCCAATATTGTAAGTAACAGTTACAAAGACAAAATCAATTTACTCATTTTGCTCATTGTTAATAACAGAAAATAGCTATTACTCACTTAGCTATGAAGATAGAACCCTAAAAATGGTACCATCTTGTAGGCATGGAGAAAGTAGCTGACCAACGTATTTTACAGAAACACTCTAAATGCAGTTGTTTTGGAGTTATGAGCACTTTACTCAAAGTAGCCACCATTGCTATTACTCACTTAGCTATGGTCCTAGGTGTGAAATAACAGCATCAAATGAAAGGACATAAGCAATAAGGTCATAAAAAGCATTGAAAAGGCCAAGGAGAAACAACCAGTGTGATGTACAGCCCTTTATAAAAGCGTGACACACACTCAATAACACACGAACACACGCATGGAATGCGTTTTATAATCTCCCGCCCGGCCGGCAGGAGATAACAAGGGACCTTTGAAACATGTCGCGGGTTAAAATATAATGAAACTAACAGGCAGATATTAAATTTCAAATTAATTTTCAAAAGGTGATTCAAATTTGCAGAAATATTGTTAATCGCGACTGAAAAAGCGAAGGTTGTGGAGTCAAATGGGAAAATAAGAAAAATATAAGAGCCCTTGGAGAGTGCAAACCTCTGCCAAGATGCATAATAATAAGTAATTGGGAGAATCCGGATTCTTGTTTTGTATCGGGACTTGTGGATGAAGTGCCTCATTACGCACACCATAAGTCCAGTTATTCTTTTGATTTGATTAATTGGGACTAGTTAAAGCTGAGTTCCAGTGTACATTAAAGGTCTAGTTGTTCCAGTGTATATCAAAAGCTTATGTTATTCTTTTGATTTCATAAACTGGAATTACAGTAGAACCTCTATTATCCGACCTTCTATTATTCAAATTTTCAATTATCCGACCTCAAAACCACTCTCCCATCACCATTTAAACCTGTTATTTTAGCCCTTCTATTATCCGACCCTTCTATTATCTGAACCAACTGTTCCTCCCCCAAGAGAGTCAGATAACAGAGGTTATACTGTATTTGTAACAGGGCCTCAGTGTACAGAAAAGGTCCTTTTATTCCTTCATGATTTGAGATTACCTGTACTCGAAGATCCATGGGCCTCAGTGTTCATAAAATAGGTTCCATCAATTTGACAGCCTAACTGGGTCTCTGTTGAAAAATATGAATAACCAATGCTAATACCTAATCAATTCACTATTAACTACTTTCAACTAATAACTTGGCTTCATTATTACCAATGCATATATTGAAATACAATTCACACAATTTTAATAAAAACTAGAGGAATGCTTTTGCTAACAAAAGCGAAGCGTCCCTTAAAGTTTAAAATGCTTTGTGGTTTTAATAAGCATGCTGTAAAGCTAAGAATGCACAAAGCTGCACCGTATGCTTTCCCAATACCTCTTAATACATTCTGAAGCTATAAAAGCAACAATAAGAGAGATAGAAGGCAAAAACTCCAAAGCAGCTATTTATGACCCCAGTTTGGCCCATAAGGGAGGGTCGGGGGGTAAAACTGACCAGCTATTTAGACTCTCCACATATGCTTTCCCAATACCTCTTAATACATTCTGAAGGTCTAAAAGCAACAACAAAGGAGATATAAGGCAAAACTCCAAAGCAACTATTTTATGACCCCAGTTTGACCCATAAAGAGGGGTCAGGGGATAAAACTGACCGGCTATTTAGATTCTCTACATATGCTTTCCCAATACCTCTTAATACATTCTGAAGCTATAAAAGCAACAATAAAGGAGATATAAGGCAAAAACTCCAAAGCAGCTATTTATGACCCCAGTTTGGCCCATAAGGGGGGGTCGGGGGGTAAAATTGACCGGCTATTTAGACTCTCCACATATGCTTTCCCAATACCTCTTAATATATTCTGAAGCTATAAAAACAACAATAAAGGAGATAAAGGCAAAAACTCAAAATCGGCTATTTTATGACCCCCATTTTGACCCATAAGGGGGGGTCGGGGGGTAAAACTGACCGGCTATTTAGACTCTCCATATATGCTTTCCCAATACCTCTTAATACATTCTGAAGCTATAAAAGCAACAATAAAGGAGATATAAGGCAAAAACTCAAAATCAGCTATTTTATGACCCCAGTTTGACCCATAAGGGGGGGCCAGGGGGTAAAACTGACCGGCTATATAGACTCTCCACATATGCTTTCCCAATACCTCTTAATATATTCTGAAGCTATAAAAGCAACAATAAAGGAGATAAAGGCAAAAACTCAAAATCGGCTATTTTATGACCCCACTTTGACCCATAAGGGGGGGTCGGGGGGTAAAACTGACCGGCTATTTAGACTCTCCATATATGCTTTCCCAATACCTCTTAATACATTCTGAAGCTATAAAACCAACAATAAAGGAGATATAACGCAAAAACTCAAAATCAGCTATTTTATGACCCCAGTTTGACCCATAAGGGGGGGCCGTGGGGTAAAACTGACCGGCTATTTAGACTCTCCATATATGCTTTCCCAATACCTCTTAATACATTCTGAAGCTATAAAACCAACAATAAAGGAGATATAACGCAAAAACTCAAAATCAGCTATTTTATGACCCCAGTTTGACCCATAAGGGGGGGCCGTGGGGTAAAACTGACCGGCTATTTAGACTCTCCATATATGCTTTCCCAATACCTCTTAATACATTCTGAAGCTATAAAACCAACAATAAAGGAGATGTAACGCAAAAACTCAAAATCAGCTATTTTATGACCCCAGTTTGACCCATAAGGGGGGGCCGTGGGGTAAAACTGACCGGCTATTTAGACTCTCCACATATGGTTTCCTATTACCTCCCAGTACATTTTATAGCTCTAAATGCAATACTTAAGAAGATAATAGGGGGGTTGGCCTAAATGTGTCAGAAAATCACTCATAAATGAGACATTTTTCAAGGGATTGCTCCCAAAATCTAATCAGCTCGCGTTTTCGATAGTATGAACAGGTGTGTCAAATTATAAGGCTCTGTAGCAAGTAGTTTTTCCTGAACTGTGATGACGCAATATCTCCTTTACTGCTTTTATAATATTTTTCGTGAAGTTTGTGATAAAACACGGCAGTTTTCCGACATTTAGTAAGAACCGTCGGTACTTTATAAAAGTTGGAACCGGACTCGGAACCAGACCAATTTCCGGACTGCCCTTACCACTGCCCTACTTACCGCCCAGCCAATTGGAGAACAGATGCTGGTCCAGGTACAACCGAGAATGCATTGGGGCGGTAATCTCTTCTCCTTGATGGGCTGGGCGGTGACCTGGCCAGGTCTAGAGAATTGAAGTTTTTCTAGTCTGACAAATTATTAGTTTACCGCCCTGTCTATGGGTGGCACCCTGTGTTTTGCAAAATGTCTTCTAGAGTGAGTGATGTAAATTCACCAGTTTTTTTGCACTTTTGGTTCTGCTACATCAAATCACAAATTTTTTTTTTTCAATATTTTGTTTTAATAAATATGGCCTATCCCTGCATTATCCAAACCTGGAAAAAAAATTAACTCACTTGGACATAGGTTCACTTAGAGAGCTGTTATTATTTCATACAAAAATATCTATTATTTATGAAAATGGATCTAAATTCGCCGTTGTTTGGAAAAACTGTTTTTCAAGCATAATACCTACCATATTGTGAAAATTTAAGCTAAATAATTATTTTACATCTTTTCTAGCCAAAAATTATTATTAACATAGATGTAAATTTTCAAAAGTTTGTCCCAGAGAAGTTTAAAATGTTGGTTGGTATTTGTTAAAAATTGCATAATTTACACTCTCTAAAGTCATTTGCAAAAAGTATTAATGAAAAGCATACTTAATACTGTGAAAATATAAAATGTTGGACTATGAAATCTTGTAGGGCAATAGATAAGTATTTTTTCTATGTATGATTGTTGTACCTATTTCCAGTCTATTAACAAAATTGTGTAGTCTTTTTTCTCTGTAACATTTGAAACATCTCAGCGCACTTTTTTTGCTCCGCAAAATTGTGCGTATACCCAAAAACAATTCTATTTTTAGAATACATAACTTCTGTTTACATATTGATACAAAAACGTGCACAAGTCTGATTTTAAAACCATTTAGACCGGAAAGTGGAATGGACCGGATTCTGGTTCACGAAGGTTATATGCAACATAATTATGACACGTTTTCCACATTTGTGCTGTAAAATTGACAAAAACCAAAAAGTGGCGAATTTACATCCACTGGCGAATTTACATCACTTGCTCTATTTATAGTTTGCTACCAGATACCAAACAAAGTGAAGGTTATATAAATAGACACCAAAATAATAAGAACTTGGATCATACATAATAATGCTTAGTGGCATTCTACCAGTAAACGCCCGCCTACTAGTGAACGCCCGCCTTATATTTCTTTGTTGGAAGTCAAGGACAAATGCTTCTATTTATCTACAAAATGGGCGTTCACTGGTATTTCCGGTTTGCGCTAAAAACGGCCGATAATACTGCTTCCCTGCATAAGTTGGCCGCGGGTCGAAAGTTGGCCGCCACTCATTTAAATGTAGACCGAGTTTCTGTCCCGTCGCCAATTGCTATTGATGTACTGATGGACACAATGGCGAGGGACAGAGCTCACATGTACCTGTTTTCTGTGTAAATTTTGAACGGCATATTTCTAGACATATTACAACAAGTATAAAGTGTTATTTGAATTATTTTTTTATATTTATGTGCCGTTCACTAATATTTAAATGCCAACCAAACTGGCATACATGTATATCAACCTGTTTTAAAATGTAAACAAACCGTCAACAGTACATAGTTATCTATAAAAGAAATTTTTTGCTTGTAAAAGCAGTTTAGTTAAACAGCATATGTACTGTAAACCGGATACAGCAACTTGGACATAATAATTACTTTTTAAAGTAAATGAAATAATTTCCCACAGTTTGAGATTTACACAGAAAACTAGTACATGGGAACTCTGTCCCTCGCCATTGTGTCCCTCAACATATCAATAACAATTGGCGACGGGACAGAACTCGGTCTAATTTAAATGTATCAAACAGACAAATGTGTGTCTGCACAGGTTTTAAAAGTGGTAGTTATAATAAATCTTATTATAATAGACCATTCAAGAATGATACAGGCCTTTAGATTTATAGAAATTACAAAATATGATGATGGCGGCCAACTTACGACCCGTGGCCAACTTATGCAGGGAAGCAGTAGAGTTATATTATTGAAATATAAAGCTTTGAAACAAATGTAGCAACATGCACCTGTATTAATAATTGCTGTGTACATCATTTGACAATCTGGTGGAAGAAGAATAAAATATAAATCTGTTTATATAATTTAAATTCAATATATTTGCTTCAGCATGGGCGTTTACTGGCAGAATGCCACTAGGAGATATAGCCACCGCCCAATTCTACCGCCCTGGTCCGACCGCCCTTCCAGAAGTCCCGGTTTTATAATGAACCAGAACCGTCGAACCCAGCGGAACGTCGAATCCACCGTACATACTTCAGTAGAGATAAAATTGAGTAAAAAATCTTCAGAAATCCCCCATTTTCGCCCACCTGAGAAGATACCTTTTCCAAATGAAAACGGTTACTTATGGAGACCTGTATGCGAGTATACTTTCTATTAAAATAAAGTATATGATGTGTTTTGCAAGATAAGATTTTCCTCGTGTTCTTTAAAATAACTTCCTGGATGCTGTGTTTACGCTGCATTCTTTGTACGCATTTAGCTAAATTTACGATCGAGTTTACCACTACTGCAGTAGGCGTATAATATTTTACAAATATATGATACAGCAATATTTTTGTCTTCTCGCAATATTTAAAACAAATAAAATATCAAATGCTGGTTATTGTACACTAAGGGAGTGAAGGAAATATGAGGCTATGATCCAGCAATATTTTACTATCTTCTTGCAATATTAAACAAATAAAATATCAAATGCTGGTAGTTGTACACGTACCCTGTTATGATATGTGTACAATCCATACTTGCATAACTCAATTGCTTGAGCCAATGAAAGGCTACTTTTAAACAGAGTGACTTTTGTGTGCTTGTGTTGTTATGTGTACACAGCTCTGGCATCTCACAGCACACACACACCCCAGCAGGCACACGCCTTGAAATGTCATTGATTTAGAGTTGAAAACAGGTCCTGACTTTGAAATCCACATAATCAACTACAAAAGCTAAGTTAGTTTTTTGACATGAAAAAGTGGTGATATTTTGACCAGAAATCATGGTGATTTTTGGTTGAAAAATTGACACTGACACAATTTCAACACTATATCAAAGTTGGATTTCTGACTGGAAAAAGTAGTGATACTCCATAAAAAATCAACATTAAATCAAGTTAGGTTTTCTGACATGAAATCCTAGTTATGTTATTGAACAGAAAACAGGTTGAATGTTGGGAATTGAAAGACTAGTGATCGCTGATTGAAAATTCTTTTTCTAGAGGGAGATATATTGATTAAGTCTTAACTTTTTGAAAGAACTATTATTGCAGTAGTTTTTGAATTTGTAGGTATTTGTGAAGCAAAGAGTAATTTTTAAATTTAAGATTATAAAGATGATAAAGATGTGTGCATGTACTTGTACATTTTTATCCATTCTCATAATTAATTTATAGCAACAGCAAAACTAATTATGCACCCAAATATTATTTTTATAATTTATAATTATATTTTGATTAATGCAATTCCTGATGATTAAAAAAAACATTCTGAAGTCAAACTTATCTTAAATAAAAAAAGATAAATTCAAACTTATTCATCAAAACTTAGTAATTATTTGAATTTGTTTCTCAAATGCTCCCATACTCAAATAACTAGTTTTCAGTTTGCAAGTTTACACTGAAAACTTCTCTAAACAGGGAACCTAAGCTATAACATTTTATCACACAGCAGTGAGGTCATGGGGGTTCCTGGTTTTTCTTACCTGTAACCTGCTACACAGAACATTAGGCTTGTGACTAAAAGTAATTAGATAACACAGCAGGGGTGGAGGTGGGGGTGTACCCTTGTTCAATTGCATGCATGGTGTTTACTTCGTTAGGTCTGTTTTTTTTGTTTTGCTACATACTTATAGCTTCTTTATAATTACAGTATAATTATAGCCAACTTAATAAAACATTTAAAAAAAACTGATTGGATAAAATACTGAAGATATAAATAATGTCACAATTGATTTACATATATCTTGAGCAATTATATTTGAAAGCTGATGCAAAATTATGTGTCATTACAATGCCATCAGAAATAGAATATTGAATATATCTTGATTCATGAAAACATGTCATCTTGGAAAGAAGCAATTACTTTGAAGTTGTATCCAAATTGTAAAATATGTATATGGATAGTGTAATGTTTTGATCTAAAATGCCCTATTATAATTCTCCACTAAAATATAATAGTACATTGTGTATTCCATATAAATATCTATCTAGAGAATCCAGGTTATGAGTCAGAGTGATGATGAGGGGGTTCCCCAGCATGGTATATGAGAGTGACTGCATATATACATTGAATAAAAGTTGTTTAGTTAAATCTGTGTAGTTCTTAAATGAGAAGAGATAATCTTACATTGGCGACGAGGATAAAAGTCTGTAGATTTAATTGACTCTATCTAATTTAGTGTCGGACAAGGATTGTTGTAGTTTTTAAACTTTAAAATAAAAGAGACAGCAACAGCAAAACAAAGAAAAAAATGTCAGAGGAAGAGGCAAATGTGCCAAGTACTAGCCATGCAGCAAGTACTAGCCATGCTGGAGGCGGAGGTGTTGCAGGTGGATTAGGGGGATCACAAGTAGTAACAGATGTTGGTGGACTTCCTTGCTTCAACCCCAAGGACGATCCAACAACTCTGGGCTCACGTTGGAAAAGATGGAAGCGTGCATTTCAACTGTATCTGACATCCAAAGGTGTAACTGCTGACGGCCAGAAGTTGGCATTATTGTTACACACGGCTGGGATAGACTTCCAGGATGTATATTACACTCTTGTTAGTGAAGCAGAGGAGAAAACATTCCAAGAGAGCATTCAAATTTTGGACAATTATTTTACTCCGAAGGCCAATGTCAGTTTTGAAAGGCATGTGTTCCGACAGATGGAATAGGGACCATCAGAGACAGTGGACCAATTTGTGTGCCGTTTAAGGCAAAAAGCGACTTCATGTGACTTCAGTGATGTAGATGAGGCCATACGGGATCAATTGATTGATCGGTGTCGGAATTCCCAGCTGCGGCGAAAATTTCTCGAGAAAACAGGAACAGTGTCATTAACAGATTCACAGGCTATTGCCCGTGCTATGCAAGTCCAATCTATGGAAAAGGGAGCAGATGTTAATGCACTGCAAGGGCCTAAACCGATTCAGACAGGGAGAGTACAGAATCAAGGGAGATCATGCAAATCTAATAATGCCACCCCTAGCCGCACCACTGTGGGTGATGGGAAGAGGTGTTATCGTTGTGATAGGGTAGGACACTTTGCTAAAGATAAGGTGTGTCCAGCACAAAACAGCACATGTAGAAAGTGTTCCAAAGTGGGACATTTTGCAAAATGTTGCAAGACAAAACACAGCTCCAACCAGGCTAGCACTGCTGCAAAGAAGATTTATCAGATACAGGATGTAAATAGCCAGGATGACAGTAGAGATGCCTATGCCTTTTCAGTGGATGATGTGTGTAATAAACAAAACAGTGCAGTAGTAGACTTGGTAATAGGGGGAGTTGAAGTCAAGTCAGTTCTCATTGATTCAGGTGCATCATGTAATGTGATGGATAAGTGTACTTGGGAGGCCTTGAAAGAAAAAGGGATTCAATGCAGCTCTAAGAGGTGTGAAAAAAAACTCTTTGCATATGGACAAACTAAAGCAATAGAAGTTATTGGAACATTTCAAGCTGAATTAACCTGTGTGAAAAGTGGAAAGGCTTGCACTGGAGAATTCACAGTTATCAATGGAAATGGCAGAGTATTACTGGGTAAGGAAACAGCTGAGAAGATGGGAGTGTTAAGAGTTGGCCCAATTACAGGACATCTTGTGTGTTCAGTAACAACTGAAGGATCTAATGGAGACATTATCGAGCAATATCCAGAAGTTTTTCAAGGAGTGGGGAAACTGAAAAATTATCAGGAGTCACTTCACATTGATGACAGTGTCAAACCTATTGCACAACCAGTACGGCGGTTGCCATTTGGATTACGGGAAAAGGTTGACAGTAAGTTGGATGAGCTCCTGAATGGGGATATTATTGAGGAGGTGATATCAGTGCCTACGAAATGGGTGTCACCAGTTGTAGCTGTGCCAAAATCTAATCAGGACATTAGACTTTGTGTTGACATGAGAAAAGCTAACACGGCAATCATACGAGAAAGACACTATGTTCCTACAATTGAAGAAGTCTTAAGTGATTTGCAGGGATCTACAATTTTCAGCAAGTGTGACCTTAAGTGGGGATTTCATCAAATAGAATTGGATGAAAAATCAAGGGCTATCACAACATTCATCACACATAGAGGCCTTTACCGGTATAAAAGACTCTTGTTTGGAATTACCTCAGCACCAGAGAAGTACCAGGAGATTATAAAAGATGTGCTACAAGGGTGCCCTGGTGTTGCTAACATAGCAGATGACCTAATCATACATGGGAAGGGATTAGAGGAGCATGACAGGCATTTATTTGGTGTTCTGAAGAGATTGAAGGAATGTGGTCTCACCTTGAATGCTGATAAGTGCCAATTCCGGCTCCCGAAACTCACTTTTTACGGACATGATTTGAGCCGGTCTGGAGTTTCGCCCAGTGAGGAAAAAGTGATGGCTATTAGAAATGCAAAGGCACCACAGAACTCATCTGAGATAAGGTCATTCCTTGGCTTGGTGTAATATTCAGCAAAGTTCATGCCAGATTTTGCTACAGTCAGTGAACCACTGCGACAACTAACCAGGAAAAATGTGAAGTTTGTATGTAGTCATCAACAGGCTGAAGCATTTGAAAAGCTAAAAGAACTAATAACCGAAGCAGAGACACTGGCGTATTTCAAAAATAACTGCAAAACAAGGATAGTAGGTGATGCAGGACCAACAGGACTGGGGGCTGTCCTTCTGCAACAACAGCATGGCATGTGGAGAGTTGTGTCATATGCATCCAGAAACTTAACAGACGTAGAGAGACGTTATTCTCAAACAGAGAAGGAAGCCCTAGCTCTAGTATGGGCATGTGAAAGGTTCGATCTGTATGTGTTTGGCCGTGAGTTCGAGTTAGAGACTGACCACAAACCACTAGAACACATTTATGGCGGCAAGCAAAAATTAGCAGCCAGGATTGAGAGATGGGTATTGAGGTTGCAAGGATACCAATACAATGTAGTTTATAGACCTGGGAAGGTGAATATTGCTGATTGTCAATCGCGTTTGAATCAGAAGTCTCCAAAGGATTTAGCAGGGGAAAAAGAAGATTTTGTGCATCTGATTGCACAGGAACATACTCCAGTAGCACTGAGTCCACAAGAAATTGAAGTAGAATCAGAAAAGGACCCCGAATTAAAAACAGTACGATAGTACGTTCAGTCAGGAGACTGGAGTGAATGCAAGATGCCACATTTCCTGTGTGCAAAAAACGAGTTGTATTGTGTCGGTAAACTGATATTAAGAGGATCTAGAATTATCATACCAAAGACCCTTTGACCAGAGGTTCTTGCATTGGCCCATGAAGGACACCAAGGGATCGTCAAAACAAAGAATCGTTTGAGATCAAAGGTATGGTGGCCGGAAATGGACAGCGATGCAGAAAAGTTATGCAGGTCGTGTCATCCATGTCAGATGGTAGCAGGGTATCAATCACCTGAACCAATGCAGTGGGTGGAACCACCTTCAGGCCCATGGCAAGATCTGGCTGTTGACTTTCTTGGTCCATTCCCTGGGGGAGAAAGCATACTGGTAGTAGTAGATTACTACAGTAGATTTTTTGAAGTAGTAGTGATGAAATCAATGAAAAGCCATGATGTCATAAGAGCTTTGAACCCTATATTTGCGAGGTATGGCTATCCATTTTCACTGAAATCGGACAATGGTCCACAGTTTGTGTCAGAGGAGTTTGAAGCATATCTCAGGGAGAATGGAATTCAACATGTGACCTCACCACCCCTATGGCCCCAGGCAAATGGAGAAGTGGAGGTTCAGAATAAATCAATTCTGAAAGCATTAAAAGTTGCACATGCAGAAGGGAAAAGATGGCAAGATGAACTCCACAAATTCCTGCTGGCTCATCAGTCAACACCACATACAAGTACAGGTGCTACTCCAGCTTATCTCATGTTTGGCAGGGAATTAAAAACTAAGATTCCAGAGTTAAGGAGAGAAAAATCACAGCTTGATGAGGCAATAAGGAACCTAGATTGGAAAAATAAACTTATGGGGAAAGCAAAGGCTGATGATCACCGAGGAGCGAAAACCAAGTACAGTTGAAGTAGGTGGTCAGGTTTTGTTAAGAAACACAAAGGAGCAAGGGAAATTAGCGTCAAAGTATGAGTCATCTCCGCACACTGTTACCGGAAAAGAAGGGACAGAATTGACATTAAAGTCACAGACCGGAGACGAGTACAGGCGCAATTCCTCGTTTGTGAGGTCATACTATGAAAGGGATATGGTGGATGTAACTGAACAAGGTTTAGACCTGGATCAAACAGGAACAGAAGAACAAGGTTTAATCCGGGAACCAACTGGAAAATCACCAACAAGTAGTGCGTCGGATATTCCAGGGTCACCATCTGCATCTACACCAGTGAAAACTAGGCCATGCAGGGTTACAAAAAGACCTGCCAAGCTCAGTGACTTTGTGGTTAAGATAAAGTAGTTGTGCCAATGAGCACCCTGTGGTGAGCCAAGCGCCCACAGGTAAAGGCTGTGAAAGCCTCAATAACTACCTAACAATGTAAAATAAAAGAGACAAAAAAACTGACAAATAAATTAGTTATGTATCATTTGATAAAAGGGAGTTTTATGCATGTGAAATGTGTTCAAATGGCCTCTGAATGAAGATGATACAAGTAGACATTTAGGGAGATATATTGCATGTTAGTCTAGTTAGTAGACTTTGAAGACTGTGTTTATTTTAAATATGGGTTTCACAACATAAAATTTGGGTTAATTTTGTGCAGGAGTGTTTCTTTTATAAGCCAGAATAATAGTTTCACTTATGTGGAGATAATTTTAATTTAGGGCACAAAGGTGTATTTGATAATAAGGTAGTTTGTATTGGCAAATTCAAAATTGAAGAAGAAAAGGGAATGTAATGTTTTGATCTAAAATGCCCTATTATAATTCTCCACTAAAATATAATAGTACATTGTGTATTCCATATAAATATCTATCTGGAGAATCCAGGTTATGAGTCAGAGTGATGATGAGGGGGTGGTAGCATGGTATGTGAGAGTGACTGCATATATACATTGAATAAAAGTTGTTTAGTTAAATCTGTGTAGTTCTTAAATGAGAAGAGATAATCTTACAGATAGTTATTATATAATATTATTAAGAAGCTATAATTATGACACACAAGGTACAATGATTCAAATATAGAAGACCCATTGAATTCAACCCTATTTCATACATTGGATTCAACCAAAAACAGTTTGCAAAATCTGCACGTATTTCAACCATATTTCACCCATTGAATTCAACCTGATTTCAACGTTGGTTTCAACATGATTTCACAGGTTGGATCCAACCAAAAAGGTTTGCAAAATCTATATGTATTTCAACCAGATTTCACCCATTGAATTCAACCTGATTTCAATGTTGGTTTCAACATGATTTCACTGGTTGGATCCAATTAAAAACGGTTAGCAAAATCTACACGTATTTCAAACAGATTTCTACGTTGGATTCAACCAGATTTCAAAGTTGCATGCCTGCTGGCCGGGGACTCTCTCTTCCTGTTTGGATTCCCTTTGTGTCAGAAGCAATAAATGTGTTTGCATTAACTTGTCTCTTTTTATGTTTATAAAAATCAAGTATTGAAACACACCCACAGAGTAAAGGAACTATGAGGCTTCGAAGGGGTTTCTAACAATATTTTACAAATATATGATCCAGCAATATGTTACTCTACAAATATTTTTACCACACCCCACCCCACCACTGCACCCCTCCGAATGCACCTTCAGAGCTCTGAGTTTTGTAAAGAAACATATTTCACAACCAATGTGAAATCCAGATTCCGATTCTTTGGATTAGCTAGATTTGTGAAATTCAGTTTTCTCTAGACCTGAATCCAAACTACAAAAATAACATAAACCAATATAAATATCATAAAAATTTCCCAAATCTTAAAATTTGCTGCCACATTTGGTTTCCATTATTTTATAAAGAATTATGGGTAACCCAATGAATCTGAATCTGTTGATCTACTTCCTGAGGTAGATCAATGGATTTATAATCTGTATTAGGATTCTGGTCACATCACAAGTGAATCCTTTAATCTGAGGAATATAGATTCCACAGATTACGGTTGTGAAATATACCTCGTCATGAGTTGGTTTTCAGTAAGTCAGGGCCCATATTAACTAAACCTTCTTTATTCCAAGAAACTCTTAAAAAGTAAGGATTTCCTTTATTTTTTAGTCCTTCCTTTGTTGTGGTAGTTTTGAAACTTCCCCCGAACAAAGGAGCCTAACTTTCTTTCCTTAAATTTCAAGGAAACCTTAAAAATCTAGGAAATCCTTAACTTGCAAGGAAATCTTTAATTTTGATATTCACTAACCCTTCCTTTACTGAGGAATCCTTGTTTTTCTTAACTTTCTAGGTTACTATGTGACTACCTTTATGATGAAAGGGAATTTTGGTGTTACAATTCGAGGTAATTGGTGCAGTGTTACGACATTTGCAAAAAATAATTTAAAAAATGTTTTTATACTTTTTTTCAATACTATATCATTGATATCACCATACTTCTTTCTCTGAAATTTATAGTATATTTTGTTAATATGTCATCATACCCACAGAAAATGTATTTGATGTGTGTATGTATATACCAAAAATCCATGGTGTGTGTAAGGCCAATAAACATCCCATCAGAATGTTTTTTTTTTCTACATTTTTCACATATATTGCCCAGTAATTGGGAAGTGGTAAGTCTGACTTACTTCAAACTATATTTTAAGTTTAGTATAAACAGTTGTAAACTTGAGCTGAATTTTGGCTTAACTTGAACTTGATCCCTTTTGTGACTACCAGCCCTGTAGCTTTAATTTTAAGGTAACCTTAAGGTCTCTAAAATGTCTGCAAGGACCTATATTATGGCCTTTTGCCTTGCCTTGTAGCTCTCAAACTGTGTATCAAGTCTGCCTGAAATTGTAACTAGAGATGTAAGTTCAGTTTAATCCCAAACATTGTCACTGACATTGAAATTTTTCAAAGGAAGGTCCTGTCTACTTTGAAAAAAATTAAATGTTGATGCTATGGCTATCTTTAAAAATGTTTTAATCCTTCTGCTTACTGCATTTTTAACATTTTACAATCAAATTTGTTACACATATTAAATTTGGCAAAGGGATATTCTTACTTTCTGGCAAACTTAAAGTCCCAAATTAAAGAAATTATTGCCTCATTACACAAAAAGAGGGATTTTGTAGTTCTTAACCAGCTTAATATTATTCCATTTAATTTAAATTTGGCACAGCTCATGCAGTTATAAATTTATTTCAGTCGAGTTTAGGCAACTTTGTAAAATTCATAGATTGGATCATTGGTGATTCGAGTATTTTTATTGTCTCTGATCCATATTGAATTTATTATTGCTGCATATATAGTTAATCCACATCAATGCAATACCATCAATACCAAACTAGTCTCTTAGATAATCATATAAAATAGCATGATCTATGGTATTCAAAAGCTACAGAGAGATCCAACAATGTAGGAGTTGCTTTCCCAGAATCCACAAATGTAGATAAGTTATTTTGGATCTTGAGCAGTGCTGTCTCAGTCGAGTGGAAACTCCTGTATGCAGACTGAATGACATCAGATATTCCCTCTTGGAATGACAATGTGTGATAATACTGATGAACTGACCTGGTATGGCCTCAGGGACATGCACACTCCCTCTCCCTGAACTTTGACCTAACCTAACTTTGTAAAAGGATTCATCAAGGACAAATGTCAAGAGCAATTTCCTGATTTACATAAATTTTATCAGAAGAGCTGTGTAGACCACAAATAAAAGAACACTTGCTAACTAGGCCTAATGCTTCGGAGAACCAATGCAAAATTGTATCCACCAGAAAGACTACTCACCAAAGTCAATGAACCATCAACTGACCTTGAAGGAGGGGCCCAAGGCCAAATCTGACCTTACCACATAAGAAGATTCCGAGGCTCTGATTTCCTATGAGTTGGTTTCACATTCCAAATCCCTAAGAGCAATAATAAGGGAGATATAGGCACCCTCATTTGAGCTTGAAGGAGAGGCCAAAGGTCAAATCTGACAACATCACAAGATTCCCAGCCCATGATTCCCTATAAGGTGGTTTCACATTGCAAACCTGTAGGACCAATAATAGGAGATTTATAAGCACTTTTAAGTGTGGCTATCCTCATTTGACCTTGAAGGAGGTGCCCAGGGTAAAATCTGACAACATCACAAGATTCGCAGCCCATGATTTCCTATAAGTTGGTTTCACATTCCAAACTTCTAGGAGCAACAAGAATTCAACAGAATTGTACTGTGTCACCAGCTTTGGTTAAAGACTGAAGCGGATGAAATTCGAAAGGACATAACTTATGCCAGGTAGACAAAAATAGTTGACGTGCAGCATTTTTGCTAATCCAGACCATCTTTCAGAAGGACTGAGTCATGGTGAAGCCCCACCTTGTTGAAAAAAATAACTTAAACTGCTAGTCATATGACCATACAAATTAATGCATTGTGCAAGATGTCCGGTCTTGTCTGCTTCCCCTCTTCATGGAGCAAAGAAGGACTTCTATTCGAAAGAAGGGCTTATATTTGTCCACCATTTTGTGGGAGAGCAAACAAGCAAGATCATTGTCTATCAATTCTGCACTGATAATCCACTAGTAAAGCATGCTCAGCTAGTCATAATACATGTAAATGCATTGTACAAGATGGGTCATGTCTTGTCTGCCTCGTCTCTTCATTGAGGAAAGTAGGACAGCTATTTGTCTACCATTTTGTGGGACAGCAAACGAGCATTGTCTAATCTTGTGGAGTGTTAGGTCACTTTACCATACAGGTTTCTTCAGGACTTTTTATATGCATAACAGAGAAACAGAAAAAAACTGTTTCCATGGCAACACTAGCTGCCTGATATTGCTGAAGAAGCTAACCAGCTCCTATTCATGCAGTGGTTTGGAATGCAAAAAATCCACAGGAATAAAAGTCAAAGAAACAGAAAAAAATGTTGCCATGGCGACACTTGTTGCCAGGTTTGCCGAAAAACTAATCCGCCCCAGTTTGTGCAGGGGTATAGAAAGCAAAGACCCATAAAATATTTATAAGCCCAAGAAACAGAAAAAAGTATTGCCATGGCAACACTTGTTACCAGGTGTTGCCGAAAAACTAATCAGCCGCAGTCTGTGCAGGGGTATGGAAAGCAAAGAACCCATAAAAATATTTACAAGTCCAAGAAACAAAAAAAAGTGTTGCCATGGCAACACTTGTTGCCAGGATTGTCGAAAAACTAATCAGTTCCAGTCTGTGCAGGGGTATGGAAAGCAAAGGACCCATAAAAATATTTGCAAGTCCCAAAAAAGAAAAAAGTGTTGCCATGGCAACACTTGTTGCCAGGTGTTGCCGAAAAGCTAATCAGCCGCAGTCTGTGCAGGGGTATGGAAAGCAAATAAATAACCCATAAAAATATTTATAAGCCCAAGAAACAGAAAAAAGTGTTGCCATTACCAGGTGTTGCCGAAAAACTAATCAGCTAAAATCAGGATTTGGAATGCAAAGATACCCGAGAAAAAGTTTTAAGCCCAAGAAACATAAAAAAGTGTTGCCATGGCAACACTTGTTGCCAGGTGTTGCCGAAAAACTAATCAGTTCCAATCTGTGCAGGGGTATAGAAAGCAAAGAACCCATAAAAATATTTACAAGTCCAAGAAACAAAAAAAGTGTTGCCATGGCAACACTTGTTGCCAGGTGTTGCCGAAAAACTAATCCGCTCCAGTCAATATTGCCAAAACATCACAGAAATTTGTTCTAACCTTAAACTGAATGTAAGTCAATGTAAATGTTAAGAGTTTAAGGTCATGTTAACCATGTAGATTGTTCAAGGTTACGTATAGCCAAAATTTAAATGTGCTTAAAATCTATTGCACATAATTTAAGATATTATCCAAAATTTTAAAAGAAAAGTAATTATAATTATGCCATTACTGCCCAGTAAACATTACAAACGTTTATAAACGTTTATAAACCTAACTAGCAACGGTTTAGATTAGGTTTAAAATGATGGGTCCCTAAACGTTTGCCTATAAACGTTTATATATAAACGTTTATAAAAGTTTTTACATAAACGTTTATGAATGTTTATACGAAAACGTTTATAAACGTTTATACACGTGTTTAAAATCTGGAGAAATATTTCTGTAAGTATATCTTGCTGTATCACTGTTGTTTGAAGCCATCATTATATTCTAAGTAGGTATATAAAAGTATATAATATCATCAAATTATATACTTCTATATATCTACTTAGAATGTAATGATGGCTTCAAACAACAGTGATACAACAAGATATACTTACAGAAATATTTCTCCAGTTTCTCTCAAAATGGCTGTGCTGATGTCATCATCCTAAATGAAAGCGAGGTTAAAATATTCTTGACTCATTGTAAACGTTTAAAAACGTTTATAAACGTTTATGTAAAAACGTTTATAAATGTTTTTGTATAAACGTTTATTTATAAACATTTAAAAACGTTTATAAACGTTTATAAACCAAACTAATGTTGCTGAAACGTTTATAAACCCATAATATTAAATAATTGCCAATATTTAGGTTTATATTTGGTTTAAAAAACGTTTATAGGTTTAAAAAACGTTAATAAACGTTTGCTATGTTTACTGGGTGAGAGTTAAAGGTCACCTCAATGTAGTCTCAGGGCATTTCTGCAACATCAGTTACATGTACCTGTAAAATATAGATCGAATATGTCATGCCATTTTGGTATACTTTGTGGAATCATAGAAAAAGTTGAGCTCAGTAACATTCTTTTACACATGGGAGATTAAGGTCACGTTAAAATAGGGCACACGTTCAGGACTAGATACATCAACATACCAAATTTAAATTAAATTTGTCATGCAGAATTGAAATACTCTCCAGAAATTGAAAAACTTAAATTCAATATAGTTATATTATCACTAGGAGTTTAAGGTCACCTTAAAGTGGGCCACACATTGACCAGTTACATCCACGTACCAAATTTGTTTTGAATCTGTGAAACCATCTTTAAGCTATTGCCCACAAATCACAAAAGTAAAATTCAATATAAATGTGTTATAAATGGGAGTTTAAGGTCATCTTAAAATAGGGTACATGTCGATGACCGGCAACACCCACATGCCAAATTTGAATTTCATCCTACTTGCAATTTTTGACGTATTTTCCAGAAACAAAGTGTGATGACGATGCTGGTCCTATAGGTGATCCATCACAGCTGAGTGAGACCAAACTGTTACAACCTTAAGCTCATAAGTTTCTAAAATATCAGCAATTTATTGTAACCTTACAAAGGAGACTTATTTTTTGTTCTAAATATATGTACATGATGAATATCGATGAAAAAATCTCAGCACATCAAATATCTTCCAAACACCAAAACAATTGTCCTAACCTTAGAGTCAATGTTAGTTTAAGGTAAGGAGTTTAAGGTAATCTTTTCCTGAAGGTTCTGTTCAAGGTTTGTTACATCCACAACTGAAACATGCATAGAATTGCACAGTATTTGAAATACTTTTTAAAAATTGTCAAACTTAAAGTGAATATAATTCTGTTATTACTGGTAGTTTAAGGTCACCTTTATGTATGACACTTATCTATGGCCAGTTACATATACAAGGCAAAATTTGGATGAAATTTCTTAATTTATTTTCAGTGTAATCTGTGGAAAAATAAAAAAATGTAAACTTAACAAATAGCTTTTAAATATGTATGAGTTTAAGGTCACCTTAAAATAGGGCACACCTTGAAACCCAGTTACAACCACATGGCAAATTTGAATTTGAATCCATCAACCCATTTTTGAGATACTGTCTGGAAATGAATAACCTTAACCTCAATATAAGCATGTTACTACTGGGAGTTTAAGGTTACCTTAAAATGGGGCACACCTTGAGAACCAGTTACATGCACATGCCAAATTAGAATTTAATCCATTATGCCATTTTTGAGATACTCTCTGGAAAGGATGTGTGACAACGACACTGACCATACTTGTCATCAAACATAGCTGCTAGTGACACAAAAGAAATGCAACCTTAAACTCATAAGTTTATGAAATATCAGGAATTTACTATAGCCTTACAAAAGAACTTTTTTGGTGTAAACAGATATATATGATGAATATCAAAGAATAAAGTCTTAATTAGCACATCAAATATCTTTTAAAAACCCAAAAATTGTCCCAACCTTAAACTCAAAGAGTTAGTTTGCAGATGTGAAAGAGTTTAAGGGAATCTTTTCCTGTAGGTTTTGTTCACGGTTTGTTACATCCACAACTTGAAAGATGCTAGAATTGCACAGTGTTTGGAATACTGTTGAAAAATTGCCACACTTAAAGTGAATATAATTTGGTTATTACTGGGAGTTTAAGGTCACCTTATTGAAATGCACTTACCTGTGGCCAGTTACATATACATGCAAAATTTGAATGAAATTTCTCAAGTTGTTTCCAGTATACTCTATTAAAAAATAATGTAAATTCAATATAACCTTTTAATACATGAGAGTTTAAGGTCACCTTAAAGTAAGGCACACCTCAAAAACCAGTTACAAGCACATGCCAAATTTGAATTGAATCCATCAACAAATTTTTGAGATACCATCCGGAAACAAAAAACCTTCAAATCAATATAAGAATCTTACTACTGTGGGTTTAAGGTCACCTTAAATAGGGCACACCTTGAGGAAAAGTTTCATCAATATGCCAAATTGGAATTTAATTCATCAAGACATTTTTGAGATACTCTCTGGAAAGTAAGTGTGAAGACTACTCTGACCAGGTATGTCTTCCATCAAAGCTGTTAGTGACACAAAATAATGCAACCTTAAACTCATTAGTTTATAAAATATCAGCAACTTACTATAACCTTACAAAAGACACCATTTTTGGTGGATATATATGTACATGATGAATATCAATGTAAAAAGTCCTAATTAGCATATAAAATATCTTCTAAACAACAAAAATATTGCCACAACCTTAAACTCAAAGTTTGTTTTCACTGTTGTATGTTAGCAAGTTTAAGGTAATCTTCTCTTGAAAGTTTTGTTCAAGGTTTGTTACATCCACAACTGAAACGCCTAGAATCGCACAATATTTGAAATATTGTTCAAAAGTTAGCAAACTTAAAGTAAAATAATTCTGTTATTAATGGGAGTTTAAGGTCACCTTATTGTGTGGCCAGTTATATATAATTCCAAAAGTTGAATGAAATTTTTGAAGTTACTTTCAGTATACTCCATGGAGAAAGAAAAAACGTAAACTGGACATGATTTTTTTATATAAGGGAGTTTAAGGTCACCTTAAAATAGGGCACACCTTGAAACCCAGTTACAACCACATGGCAAATTTGAATTTGAATCCATCAACCCATTTTTGAGATACTGTCTGGAAATGAATAACCTTAACCTCAATATAAGCATGTTACTACTGGGAGTTTAAGGTTACCTTAAAATGGGGCACACCTTGAGAACCAGTTACATGCACATGCCAAATTAGAATTTAATCCATTATGCCATTTTTGAGATACTCTCTGGAAAGGATGTGTGACAACGACACTGACCATACTTGTCATCAAACATAGCTGCTAGTGACACAAAAGAAATGCAACCTTAAACTCATAAGTTTATGAAATATCAGGAATTTACTATAGCCTTACAAAAGAACTTTTTTGGTGTAAACAGATATATATGATGAATATCAAAGAATAAAGTCTTAATTAGCACATCAAATATCTTTTAAAAACCCAAAAATTGTCCCAACCTTAAACTCAAAGAGTTAGTTTGCAGATGTGAAAGAGTTTAAGGGAATCTTTTCCTGTAGGTTTTGTTCACGGTTTGTTACATCCACAACTTGAAAGATGCTAGAATTGCACAGTGTTTGGAATACTGTTGAAAAATTGCCACACTTAAAGTGAATATAATTTGGTTATTACTGGGAGTTTAAGGTCACCTTATTGAAATGCACTTACCTGTGGCCAGTTACATATACATGCAAAATTTGAATGAAATTTCTCAAGTTGTTTCCAGTATACTCTATTAAAAAATAATGTAAATTCAATATAACCTTTTAATACATGAGAGTTTAAGGTCACCTTAAAGTAAGGCACACCTCAAAAACCAGTTACAAGCACATGCCAAATTTGAATTGAATCCATCAACAAATTTTTGAGATACCATCCGGAAACAAAAAACCTTCAAATCAATATAAGAATCTTACTACTGTGGGTTTAAGGTCACCTTAAATAGGGCACACCTTGAGGAAAAGTTTCATCAATATGCCAAATTGGAATTTAATTCATCAAGACATTTTTGAGATACTCTCTGGAAAGTAAGTGTGAAGACTACTCTGACCAGGTATGTCTTCCATCAAAGCTGTTAGTGACACAAAATAATGCAACCTTAAACTCATTAGTTTATAAAATATCAGCAACTTACTATAACCTTACAAAAGACACCATTTTTGGTGGATATATATGTACATGATGAATATCAATGTAAAAAGTCCTAATTAGCATATAAAATATCTTCTAAACAACAAAAATATTGCCACAACCTTAAACTCAAAGTTTGTTTTCACTGTTGTATGTTAGCAAGTTTAAGGTAATCTTCTCTTGAAAGTTTTGTTCAAGGTTTGTTACATCCACAACTGAAACGCCTAGAATCGCACAATATTTGAAATATTGTTCAAAAGTTAGCAAACTTAAAGTAAAATAATTCTGTTATTAATGGGAGTTTAAGGTCACCTTATTGTGTGGCCAGTTATATATAATTCCAAAAGTTGAATGAAATTTTTGAAGTTACTTTCAGTATACTCCATGGAGAAAGAAAAAACGTAAACTGGACATGATTTTTTTATATAAGGGAGTTTAAGGTCACCTTAAAATAGGGCACACTTTCAAAACTACTTACAACCACATGCCAAATTTGAATTGAATCCATCAAGCCATTTTTGAGATATTGTCCGGAAATGAAAAACTTAAATTGAGTTTAAGTATTTTACTAGTGGGAGTTTAAGGTCACAAAACTATACAGCACACCCCCAGGACCAGTTACATCCACATACCAAATTTGAATTAAATCTGACAAGCCATTTTTGAGATATTGTCCAGAATACAAAGTGTGACGACGACAGACGCCGACGACGCCACAAAATTGGATGACAAAGCGATCCCTATACGCCACTCAGCATAAATGCTGTTGACACAATAATAAGTGAGTTATAAGCACTTGCAAATTTGGCTACCCTCATTTGAGCTTGAAGGCGAGGCCAAAGGTCAAATCTGACAAGGTTCCCAGCCCATGATTTCCTATAAGGTAGTTTCACATTGCAAACCTGTAGGACCAACAATAGGAGAGTTATAAGCACTTTTAAGTGTGGCTATCCTCATTTGACCTTGAAGGAGGTGCTCAAGGTCAAATCTGACAACATCACAAGATTCCCAACCCATGATTTCCTATAAGTTGGTTTCACATTCCAAACTTCTAGGAGCAATAATAAGTGAGTTATAAGCACTTGCAAGTTTGGCTACCCTCATTTGACCTAGAAGAAGAGGCCCAAGGTAAAATCTGACCACATAACAAGATTCCCAGCCCATGATTTCCTATAATCAATAGGACCAATAATAAGCGAGTTATAAGCACTTAAAGTTTTGCTATGCTCGTTTGACCTTGAAGGAGGGGGTCCAAGGTCAAATCTGACCATATCACAAGATTCCCAACCAATGATTTCCTAGTGGTTGGTTTCACACTCCAATCCTATAGGAGCAATAATAAGCAAGTTATAGACATTTTTTAAGTTTGACTATCCTCGTTTGACCTTGAAGGAGAGGCTCAAGGTCAAATCTGAACACATCACAAGATCCCCAGCCCATGATTTCCTGTAAGTTGGTTTTACACTCAAACCTGTACAAGCAACAATAAGCGAGTTATAGATACTTTAAACGTTGGCTACCCTCATTTCACCTTGAAGGATAGGCCCAAATGTGACCACATCACAAGATTCCCAACCCATGATTTCCTATAAGCTGGTTTCATATTGCAAACATCTAGGGCCAACAATAAGGAAGTTAAAAGCACATTTAAGTTTGGATATTCTCTTTGACATTGAAGGAAATGCCCAAGGTCAAATCTGACCACATCACAAGATTACCTGCCCATGATTTCCTGTCAGTTGATTTCACATTGGAAACCTGTAGGGCAAATAACAAGCAAGTTATAAACACTTTTAGGTTTGGCTATCCTCGTTTGAACTTGAAAGAGTAACCCAAGGTCAAATGTGACCATATCACAAGATTCCCAGCTCATGATTTCCTATAAGGTGGTTTCAAATTGCAAACCTGTAGGACCAATAATTAGCAAGTTATAAGCACTTTAAAGTTTGGTTATCCTCATTTGACCTTGATTTATTTATTTCGGTCTTGCGTCACTTTCAACACTGTGCAGGTCATATCATGATGGGTAGAGGAAACCAGTACATACAGTTGGTCAAGGTTTTGTACTGTAAACTGCCGACCATCGTAAGCAACCACCAATGTTTCCACATAAGATCCGGGGTTTGAACCTCTGACCTCAGAGGTGGGAGGAGGTGGGAGGTGTTACCACTGTGCCCCCCCTCCTTTGACCTTGAAGGAGGATCCCAAGGTCAAATGTGACCTCATTACAAGATTCCCATTCAATGATTTGCTATTGGTTGGTTTCACACTCCAAACCTCTAGGAGCAATAATAAGTGAGTTATAGACACTTTTAAGTTTGGCTACCCTCGTTTGACCTTGGAGAGGCCAAGGTCAAATTTGACCACATCACAAGAATCCCAGCCCATGATTTCCTATAAGTTGGTTTCACACTGCAAACATCAGGACCATTAATAAGCAAGTTATAAGCACATAAAAAGTTTGGCTATCCTTGTATGACCTTCAAAGAGATGCCCGAGGTCAAATCTGACCACATCACAAGATTCCCAGCCCATGATTTCCTATCAGTTGGTTTCACAATGTAAACCTGTAAGACCAATAATGAGGAAGTTATAAGCCCTTTGAGTTTGGGTATCCTCATTTGACCATAAAACTGGTTCCCCAAGGTCAAATCTGAACACACCAAAAGTGTCATAGCCAATGATTATCTATTGGATCATTTCACACTCCAAACCTCTAACAGCAATAATACGTGAGTTATAGGCACTTTAAAGTTTGGCTATGCTTGTCTGACCCTGAAGGAGGGGCCCAATGTCAAAACTGACCACATCAGAAGATTCCCAGCCCATGATTTTCTATAGGTTGGTTTCACATCCCAAACCTCTAAGACCAATAATAAGAGAGATATTGGTACCAAGTCTGCTAAATGGGGTATGTAGATGACCTTGAATGAAGAGTTTCAAGATTAAATGTCTGCAAGCTTGTAGAGGACATGTATATCTGTTATACATATCCTATGAAGAGATTCAACCTTCTACTTATGAGAACCAGCCAGTAGAAAAGGGTACTTTTCAAAGAAATGCCTGGGGCGGTCATCCTGTTTTTAAGAATGAGGCTAGTTTCAGTCCCAGAAAAGCTTACCTCCCAATGGAGATATCCTGCAAATTTAGTTAAGCTAGTTGGTGTTAGGGATAGGGGGCCAGATGTATGCAACATGATAGTTCAAAATAATGCTGTGTGGTGTCCTTGAACTCGATCAGTGAAAGCATCTTTGAGTCAGAGTCTGGAAACAAAAATGTTGACAGATGCGCATATGACCAGATGGACGGACTGACTCCAATTTCAGAAACAACCTAGCCCAGGCAGGGTCCTACAACTCTGGTTTCAGATTGATCCATGGAAGCATCTTTGAGTTAGAGTTTGGAAAGCATAATATGGATGGATGCGCGCATGCCCAAAAATGGGCAAGCGGATAGACACCAATTTTAAAAGCAACCTAGCCCTGGATATGACCTATGACCCTGTTAAATTTCACACCAATCGAACAAGCCGTCTTCAAGTTAGAGTCCAGAAACCTAAATATTTCAGATGAGCACACGCCCAAAACAGGCAAATAGACAGACACAAATTTCAAACGCAACCTAGCTCTGGTGGTGTCTAAACACACTGTTATGTTTAAAATTGATTGGACAAAGCATCTTCGAGTTAGTGTCTGAAAACCAAAATATATCGCATGAGCGCAAGACCAAAACAGGCAAATGGACCAGCCCCAATTTTGAAATCAACCACAACCTGGTGGTATCCAGTCACCCTGTTAAGTTTCAAGTTGATTGGACAAAGCCTCTTCAAGTTAGAGTCCGGAAACAAAATATTTCACAATAGCGCATGCCAAAACAGAAAAATGGACCGACCCCCATTTCGAAAGCAACCAAGCCCTGTTGGTGTCCTATCAACCTGTCAGGTTTCAAGTTGATCAAACAAAGCGTCTTTGAGTTAGAGTCTGGAAACCAAAATATTTTGGATGAGGGCACGCCCAAAACAGGTAAATGGACCGTCTCCAATTTCGAAAGTAACCAAGCCCTGGTGGTGTCGAATAACCCTATTAGGTTTCAAGTTATTCTGACAAACTGTCTTTGAGTTAGAGTCTAGAAACCAAAATATTTCAGATGAGCGCACACCCAAAACGGACAAATGGAGGGAGTCCAGTTTCTAAAGTTTCAAATTGATTGGACAAAGCGTCTTTTGAGTTAGAGTGCGGAAATCAAAATGCTGACAGATGGACAGACGGACAGCTAGACACATCAATCTAATAGTTGTGTTGGTTATATCAAACTTGCCTAATTAAGGTAAAAAGTTACACTGAGCATGTGGAGTTCTGGTCTTTCTTCCATTGCACAGTAAAGAAAACATACTGACCCCTAAAGTGGCCGACCAGAAGGTAGAAGGTGGGAGAATAAAATGGTGGGCAATACTGGACCCTTCTTTGCCCCAAAAAGAGATGAACCAGACAACCACATGGTGAAGTTTGAAATCAATAGGCAGAAGTGTCTTTGAGTTACAACCCGGAAACAGAATTTGAAGATGCAGCCAACTTGTTTTTTTTTCTAAATGGCATTAATTTTAAAAGCTACCTAGCCTAGGTGGTGCCGTACCACCCTGTTAAGTTTCAAATCGATTGACAGGAACATCTTCGAGTTAGAGTCCAGAAATGGAATTCAAGATGGCAGCCAGCTTGTTTTTCCAAATGGCAAAAATTTCAATTGCAACCTAGCCTAAGTGATGATCTATCACCCGGTTAAGTTTCAAATCGATCGGCAGAAGCATCTTCAAGTTAGAGTCCGGAAACAGAATTTTATGACGGTGGCCATGGAGGCCATCTTGTTTTTCCAAATGGCACAAATTTTGAAAGCAACTTAGCCTAGGTGGTGCCCTACCAAGTTTCAAATTGATCGGCGAAAGCGTATTCGAGTTAGAGTCTGTCAACCAAAATGTTGATGGATGGGCGGATGGACAGACGTCTGACACATCAATCTAATAGGCAAGTTGGTTACAGGCAACCCACCCAATGAGAATGAAATGTGGTAAAGTTTTGAATATCAGAAAACCTATTGTGATACAAATTTTAAGATAAAAGAAATAACTTGATATTTGCGAAATATATAATTTAGTTAAAATAAAAGAACCTTAATGTCATACTATCTTTGCAAATCAACTAAAAGTAAAACAACGACTTTTCTGACATTCAAGTTTTATTTTCAACAGATATATGGCATGTTTTACAAACATCAGGTTACGACTGAAGACTAAGAATATACAAATAAATTATTAGCAGCAGACACAAAATAAGAGTACTTCAACACAATTCTCTTATAAATATATATACATACATATATGTACTGGGGGCCTAATAGTTGAGAGAACCGATCACTGTAGAGCCACTAATTTTATACATGCTAGGAGCTTAAATGGTGTGGGTCAAGATCCCCACAGGACCATCAATTGAACTGGAAAATGCTGGGGTGAAAGGACAGGAAAACTAGTCTTCTATGTGCTGAAAACTTAAAAGCTGTCATTTCAGATAGCTGTTGAAATACTAGTAAAAGCTGTGGGCTAAGATCACTGTTGACATATGACAGGATGAAACGTTAAATGTCGGATTACACGTTGATTTTAATTTCTTGGATATTTGTAGTTTTTGTTCTTCAGAGCTTGTAAGATTTTGCCAAGAAATTTAAATTCAACTAGATAAAAAGTTCACATTTTTTGACAACATACTTTATAAAACACAATTTCTTACTTAAAAATCCCACAGATTGTTGAATTTTGATACACTCAACTTTTCATATTTTATACAAAACACTTAATAAATCTGAAAACAATGTGATAAAGATAGAATGCAGCATTGACATATAACTACTGGGTAGTGCATCTTTCTGATTTATTCCTGAATCTAAATGAAATTTGCAAGATCATTGGTGTCTTTGCATTTCGATACATGTTAGTGACATTGCAAATTTTAAAGTTTGTTACATTGTCAATATTACATACTGTACACACTGTGTTGATGGATAAAGATAACCTGAATATGCAAACCTTTTTTTATTTTACATGCTACTGAATACTGGTATATAACTACATCTGAGTAAACTGCAAAACAATGGATTTCTAAGTATTTACATTCATACAGAATAAAGCTTCTCTCTTATATGGAAAACCAATAATTTAAGGCCTTACAATGCTACATTATAGAAAAACTAATTTTCTTTCTTTTAATTTTATTTTCCCACAATTCAACTGGAGAAAGAAAAGCATATCGACTTTGATAGCGCATCGATGGTATTGGTTTGCCAGTGACTTCATATTGCTTACTTCCTAATATAAATGCCATGTGTAAGTATTTATACAAAAATAATATATCCACATTCATGTCCATTTAATACCTTTTTGCAGAAAAAAAAACTACACCTTTTTGATATTTTACAAGATATACAAAATATAGAAATCTATGAAAAACAAGCTAAAAATACACTTCATAACAAACTTGGAACAAAAATATGACAAATTTTATATCACAAATAGAAACAGTTAATAACTCCATATTTTATTATTATACTTAAATTCTGAAGATGTAAGTGATATTTAATTTTCCAAAATTTTCTAAATCGCACAATACAGAATCATAGGTTAAAAACCAGGATAATCACTTGAGAACATGACCTTATTTCAGTTACTTTTTGTCACTGTTCTGATGACAAAACTTTACCCATAACTGAATCTATCATTGTTTTTTTTGTTTTTGGTCGGTGACATAATTTTCTGTATCCATTTCTTGTGTTCTTGATATAGTAATTTACCCTAACCTTTACACAACTGTCTGCACTTGCATAATATGCATTTTCACAAGTGCAAAGTTTATCTAGAAAATAAACAGAAAAGCATCTCTTACCAACTGTTTTGACAACCATTTTTACACGATAAAAGAATTTTGAGATTAATATTGGCTGCCCTAAATTGATATAGAATTAATTATAATGGTGATTCTCACTGATTACAGAATCACACTCATTATGTATTGATTTGATTATGTAAAGTTTGCACTTATACAGGGAGTGTTGAATGGCTTGGCCAAAAAAGACAACAGAAATGTTATTTTTTACTTTTTATACCTGCAATATTGTGATTTTAAAAAGCAAGACAAAAATATCTTCTGCAAAGCTGCAAAAAAAAAAAAAAAAAAAAGTGAAAGACAAGACAAAGCATTTTACTACATCCTATGAAAAATAAAACAAAAGCAGAATATCATAAGTATATGAGGTAGTCATGGAAACTCACAACACAATACAACAGGGACTGCTGCACTTACGAGTTCAGTCAGAAGAGCATTAAGGTTTCACAGGGACTATATCTACAGAGTTACATTCTTTTGCAATACGCTTACATGTCAAAAGTTTTTATATGTAGGATAAATACTAGTATTCTAACACTGTGTAAACTTGGTCTTATCGCCATATTGATTTTAAAAAATATCAGAGACCTTCCATAAAAAGGGAGGAAACTTTATGTCAAAATTAATGTCACTGGCTACTTTAGGATAAAAAATAGTTTGCCATTTAGGGTTTAAGAAATTGCTGCTTAAATAGTAGTCTAAAATATATTTGACATTGAATTTGCTACATGCTATCCATATAAAGATATATGGTAATGCACTCAATAGCATAATAGACTTCCACCAATGGTTACAAAAGTGAGCTTGTGAAAAAACTCCGTTTTTAGACTTTCCTCTCATCCATACAAACAGTAATTCACTCAATATAGTGGAATAGAATCTCCACCAATGGTTCCAAGTATGAGTTCAATTAATGTCAAATTAACTAATATTCATTGTTCTTTACACTATTTATTGATTAGGTTGCAAAGTTGATTTGTAGAAGAAGCAAAATTTAATATCTTGAATAAAAGAAAACTTTGTCATTTTGCTATAATCACAATATTGAGTTATTTACTTTTGTTGCTCAATACTCAGACACTACTAAATTCTAATACCATAGACTATATGGGGATGTATTAGTACCAACTAAATATAAACACAGCACAGTGTGTGCAGACTAAAGTTATAAAATGTACAAATATATTTACAGTGGCCTGCAGGACTTCACATTATGACACATAGCTGTTTAGCACAACAGTCTAATCTCTCCACAATTTCAAAACTTATACAAGGTTAAACTCTAATAAGCCATAATCTTACAGAGCAAAAAATATATCTACTGAACCTAGACTCCTAGGATAAATAGCAACAGAGACTTCTGTGTGAGGATCTGATTTTAATAACTACACTTAAACGGACATTCTACTGAAAGGTTTGGCTGTGGTATTGCTTGAAAGTGGATGTCTTATAGCAGGTAACTTCTCAAACTTACTAGTCAAATGAGGGTTTCTATAGATAATCTTACTGGAATCGACAGAAGCTTTTTTTATTTAGAATCACTGTAACTGGAAAAATCTTTTGGCAAATAAACTAAAATTGTCCATGATAAACTTGACACGTTTTTAATATGAACTTAAGTTTCACAGCAGTGACACAAATGTAATGGAGTATACAACTGTATATATGTGTTAAAACCTTATTTGGGAAAACAATGGTTCTGGCAATTTCAATAGTGAAAACATATCATCAAAAATAAAACATCCTGTCACATTTATCTTTCAGTTATTTAATTACCAATGTTTTAGAAATTATATTTGTATATTTAATACACTGCATTCATATTTTAAGTAAAACTTATTTTAGAACAGCAAATACATCTGTGAATATAATTACCATTATCATTATGGTCATTTTATAATGGGTAAGAAGGGGTACATTAAAATATCATACCATCTTGCATGTGAAATGGGTAACTTAAACTTAACTGAAAAACAGTGTCACTTTCTTCCAAATTTTCATTGCAAGATCATAGCTATAATTATTGTAATTATAAAGACATTTCTTCACATATGTACAAAACAATATCTCAGACAATGGATATAATTATATACACATTTACACAAACATCTTTTTAATGACTTTTTCTTGGACAGAAAGTTTAAAAAAGGAGGAGGGACTCTTAAAATAAATAAAATATATTCTTCACTGGACAAGAAAAAATAATAATTAAGTGTTTCTGAATGTGTGTGCAAGTCTTATTTCTGCATCATTACTTCAGCGTGCCAGAAACTACATTAACAGTAGTAGAAGTCTAAAATATCTGTGCACAAAACAAAGGAGTAGTACCTAATTACAATCTACAGTCTTCGTGTGAAGTAACAATTGATGAGAGTAATCCAATACCATATATATACATATAGAGTAAGAAATCTAAAATTCGCCAGGAATCTAAAATTCGCCACTTCTAAAACCTTCGTTAATTTTATGAAGAAAATGATGTTTTTGTCTAAAAATTGGTATTTTTCAGTTCAAAAAGCCTTAATTTACTATACATTCAACAAATCTCACCACAATTCATTTATTTTATTAGTATTTTTACACGTGGCGAATTTCAGATATGTGGCGAATTTTAGATTTCTTACTCTATATCCATTTCAATACTTCCACTATGCTCCCTTGTTATGATCACATTTTTTACAGCCGCACTTCCTTATGACAGGCATTTGTGCAAGATGATTCGATCCATCGTCACAAAACAGTCTCACTCGCCGACTTTTGATTTTCTTCGGTACACAACAGTCGTTTCCACAGCCACCACTGCATCTGCGGTGCTTGACCTTTTTCCGAGATCGGCAGCCAGTTTTGGGGTCAACGTACATGGCTTTGTATTCAATGCGTTTGCATGTTGGTGCTGCAACAGATAATACAACAAAAATTACAGACAAATACATTTACATATAAAAGTAAATATGGATTTCATTGGAAGTGTCTGGCTGCCAGGGTAACTTCCATAAATGTGCTTGCTAATGTCATCGCTGTTCTTTGCTAAATGTCACTGAGAAAATCCTAAATATTCTACAATGAGTTATGGGCAATTCCTTTTCACTTTCTGTTTTTTATTTGTGACACTATTTTAAGCCATCTATCCGATGTTAAATGCTGTGAATTTGGCATTCACAGGAATGCTTCAAAGGGATAAATTTACTGTTTATGGCAAATTTCTTACTCTAGATAGCATTTTTGTAAAACGTCTAATATCCAAATTCTTGTTTTAAGGACATTTTATTCTATGAATTGTATTCTTCTGCATCTATTATTGCTTTAGGAATATTGTTAATACATATATTGAAAATAGAGGTTAGTTGTTTGTGGTTCAGTCAGGTTTTGTATGATGTGGAAAAATTTATTAAAATTTCCACCCATAAAAACCACTGTACCCTACATCACAATTAGACTTATACATGTGTATTGCTTTGAAATTCATGGTTTTGTTACATTAGTTATGGAATTTTTAACCGAACTACAAGATGATAACTTAAAACAACTTGAAAAGTGAGTTGAAGCTGTCATAGTAAGTTGCAACAGTTAAAGAGTTAGAACTCCGGGTTAAATAAGTTGGTATAAAATAATAATACACATGACAAAAGACAAGAATATTACCGTAATGGAAGACTGTTGGCCTAAGGATGTAAAAAAGATAGTTTCTGATACAAAATTCCATCAAAGTAAGATAATGTAAAGCTAATCGCTTAATTCTGCAAACGAACTTAATGTAAAATTTTGTATTTTATACTTCTGTTCACCTGCCAATAAAATATATTTAAAGTTTTATTCTCAGATCTAACATGTCCTAAAGAGCGAAAGCATATGGATCCATAACCAAGGAGAAGCTAGTCATCATTAAGTCATTGAATTACATACCGAAACTTTATTTTATCAAAGCAAAACTGATTATTAACTGAAATGATTGTAACCCCCAAAAATCTTTTCAACATTAAAGTTAGGGAATGACATACACTTCAAATGTTATGGTCATATAAGAACAGGAGCCCAAGTGCATTCCACATTTTCCTATGAACTGTTCTAACAGCAGTGGTGCTAGAAAAACTAATTTAATGCTAAACTACTCAACCACTTGGGTCAAACTGAGGTCTCTCCAAAAGTCAACAGCAGCAGATACAGCATATGTTTATGTCTAAATGGTCAAAACGTTAATCTGTGTATTATGTTCCATCACCAATTGGCGCAAAACAGTTAAGGAATATTACTTCATTGTAGTAATGCTACTCTACTAAATGTAATGGAAAATAGTTTTTTCCCCTTCACTGAATAAACTAAATTGGCATTACACAAGATTTGCTTAATCTATTAACTAATAATTAAAATAATATAGATAGAAAAAATAAAGTATTATTTGGTGCAGTAGGTTGAACTAAATGCTAAAAATAACGCTAAAAGATTTTTAGCACAAGAAGACAACATGCAACCTTTTAATGCAATATTGTAACAAGAATAATTTAAAATGGATAAAATAAAAATATAATAAAACATGAAAAAGAAAGGTGTCATACCAATTATTAAAAGCTTTTAAGGTATATGTTACAAAAGGAACAGAACTGTTAAAAGAAAATAATAAAAATGAAAATAATTTAACATAAATACAACAAAGTAAAGACCAGTTATAAAGCAAGTTTGCAAAAGTGTGGTCTGAGAATTGAACAGAGAAATAATGAAATCATTCCTTGGAAAAGACTGACAAATCTTGCTAAGCAGAACTCTTGATTAGTAAAGTCTTCCCTTGATTAAATAGATGTATTAATTTCGGGTCTACGATGACACTGCATTAAACAAAATAGTTTTTTCCCCTCAATGGCCCAATTGCAAACTGTTTCAGTATACATTATTTATAAAATACACATATTTTTGTATTTCGTCTGTATTACTTGAATTACAAATCAAAAGAAAACATCACAGAAAAAATTTAAAAGGCCATTTTGTTTCAAAATGTCAAAATTTTTTCATTGTTCATTTTATATTTATACTTTTTTTGAGGTCATTTTTGTTTGAAAATGTTTAGTGTTTATTTTACAATTTTTATTAACACATTTATTGTCTTTGTTTTCTCAGAACACACTGTTGTTTTATAACCAGTCATATATATATATATATAGAACAAGAAATGTGAAACTGACTGCAGGTTGTGGCATTTGCATTGTAGTAACTGCTAAAATTCAACAATCAGAAAATAAATATCTATAAAAGATGAGATAATTGCAAAAATGTTGCAAAAAGCACAACTGTAGTACAGATATCCCATAATTTTAAGGAAAATAAGGTTATCCTCAATAGCAAATGTAAACATACAGTTGCCTCCTTCACATTTCTCATTCTGCGAAAAAAAATATCCAGAAAAATACCCACAAAACTGAAGAAAACTTGGGGAGGTGGAGGCAGGTTTTGAAATAGAACTAGACATACACGCACCGACACCACTATAATGCAGAAAATCACCACCACGGGAAGGATATATGAATATAAAACAGAAAAATATATGTCCCACGTCCGTGGTATTAATTTTTATTTCCAATCGGACGCGGGGAAATCATTTTACCTAAACTGGGTGATTTTGTGGTGTATCTATCCAGCGAGGGGGCAGTGTCTACGATACCTTGATCACACATTGGGCCACCGTAACCACGGAAACAGTCACACTCATAGCTCATGCCCTGCAGGGGACGACAGCGCCCCTTGTCACACATGTGGGCGGCACAGGGATCGGGCCGGTCATGTTTCGGACAGCCGGGAACCACATTGTACTGGGCGACCTTCTTGGTTTCTGTGAAGTCCACCAGACGGTTGTTGATGTAAACTTGGCGATAACAACCTAGGTTGAAATGAAAACCAAAAACTAAAATGACATGGTCGCAAAAGTTTTGCACAGAAAATTTATTTCTTTTTCTGACAAACCCATTTCATTTTTGAGGATAAAGATTTAACAAGTAAAAAATTGGAGGTTCTTGATAAACATGAATGGAAATAACCAATTTTAATACTACTACAAAAAAATTGAAAAATTTGCCAGCGAGAAAAAATACCTTCTATTTCCTTCATTTGTAGAAAATTATTTTTTGGCTTTTTGTGACTAGACCTCTGATCTTCCTGATGCAAAATTTGGTACAATATCTAATAATATTTATCTTACTTTTAAAGGGTGTCTCCTCTGGTATATTACACACTGGGTGGCACTTAGGGGTATTGCTGACAATTTACTGACCTTTAAAACTGCCCACATTTTTGATGTGCCATTTCCCCAGGGCATTGTTCTGTACATCTGCTGGCAATCCGCCAATGTACAGAGGTTCATCTGACTCCATGAACTGCTTGGAACCCTGGTTGATGATGGTCCTAGACAAGCCACCATCCAAACACATGGTGAAGTTTTTGCCTGTGACACATACAGAGATAGTACTTTGAAATGAAGCCTTACTCAAGGTGAAGACGTAAATAAGTTGATAACAGAGGCATCATGATACGAAGTGGCATTTTACTATCATCAAAGTTTACACACTTGTATGAGAACTTCATCAGAATTAAAATACTGAGGTGATTTTTTTGGTGTCAGGAACTATTTATGATAACAAAATGTTTTGTCATTTTGACCAGAGAATACACTAGCACTAAGTACAATTAAAACCCTCTTGACAACAAATTTACACAAATTTTAAGAGTTTTGCACATTTGATAAAATATTTCGTCATAAATTCAAAATAGTTTATGCAACCATGATATGACAACTATCAATCCATGATACCAACATCTGCAACCTCCCTCCACACAAGGCCGACTCCCCAAAAAATATTATACTGTTAGTTTACTTATTCAACTATATAACAATTAATATCGTAAAACTTACCAGAAATAATAATTTCCAGCTTGTGAAATTCCTCATCATCAATGAGACTATAGCCATACATGTTGGACACTGGGTAGTTGCCAATGTCAAAACTCACTCTACAACAAGAAATAATGTGAAATTATATAATACACTATTTACATATAATACACTATATATGATAGGTGTTATGCATAGTTTGGGTTAATTTGGAGAGAATGTCAAACACAAATAGTTTAGAATTTGAACTCCACTACATTAAAATTTAGTTGCAAATGGTAATGACCGGAACAACATAAACAAGCAGTCTTTTAATGTTACAGAATTTACAAAAGACAAACAGATGCAATCCTTTCACAGAATATGCTGCCTGCAGTCTGGCATACTGCCTCCCCCACCTCCCTACCTCAGGGAGAATTTAAGAATATGCACACCCCTAACTTCCTCCTTATACTAGAATAGAATAGAATACATAACCCCTTTTAACATAACATACAAACATCCAAGTTATTAACTCATCAATTCTTGATTGGATTTACCAAATGAAATTTCGTAACCAGATTTACCAATTGAAACACCCACCTGACTCTGCCACTGTAGACTTCGACAGCTATATGTCTGTCAAACCCCTGGTAAAGAATGACACCCTCAGTCTTGCGAGTGGCCAGAATGATGGTGATGTTGGTTGTGGAGTGGGTATCCAGAGAGGGCAGCTTTACATACGAATCCTCCTCCTTGAATGATATACTGCTCAATCTCTCGCATTTCTTGCCATCAAATCCTGCAGAGGAAGTTTCATGGTAAGTAAACATATAGAGTTGTTACAGTTTGTCTAAATTTATGAACTTATTTTTTCTCACACAATTGTTCTTTTTTACTGCAACAGCAAAGCTTAATCTGATTTTGGCATGTTGAAAAAACAGAGATAAATTAAAAGCCATTTTTTTCATTTTTTTTCTGCCATAAAAGCCATAGGCTATGCAAATATCATTAGTTACAAAAATATTTGTAAAGCACTCATTTGATAAAGCTATATGCTTAGTGCCAATACAAGCAAGTTTCCAGCAATAACCAATTTTGTGCCAATACAAGAAGGTACCCAGCAATAACCAATTTTGTGCCAATAGAAGAAGGTATCCGGCAATAACCAACTTAGTGCCAATACAAAAAGGTATCCATCAATAACCAATTTAGTGCCAATACAAGAAGGTATCCAGCAATAACCAATTTAGTGCCAGTATAAGAAGGTATCCAGCAATAACCAATTTAGTGCCAGTATAAGAAGGTATCCAGCAATAACCAATTTAGTGCCAGTATAAGAAGGTATCCAGCAATCAGCAATTTAGAAGGCTAATCTGAAGTGCTAGCCTCAGATAAAGTGATACACTATGGTTATTAATTGATATTAGTGACACATATTGGAATAAAGAACATTGTACTTTACAACCCACATTAGGAAGGTTAATAGAAATAAAATAATGGAAATTTATAGCTTGCACATGCCTTCAAGTGGAGTTGAAGAGGTCAACACAAAGAGCAATTGGAGATTTATTTAAGTCCTTTTGAAAGGGATGGTAATAAAAGTAAAGGCTTTCAATGAACCAAACAAGTTGCAATGAGCTGAACTTGATCCCTTAATGACAGAAAACGGCACTGAAGCCTCCACACTCCTTTTACAAACTATTATAAAGTTATGTGCAACTGTGTATTGATTTCTGAAAATCACTTATCAAACATTAGTTCAGACCCTTGTATGATACATCACAGCGTGGAGTTGTGAACCCTACCAAAGAAATTTGCACTGTCGGAAAGTTTCACTTGGGGTTACCCTTCTAGTTGCACAGTTTTAAGATGCATTCTCCATGTAATTGCTTTACATTAAACTGTCCTCATTAACATCTTAGATCAAAGTAAAACACATTAATCAGTCCACCTATCTGGTGTCAGTGGCAGATATAGTACTGACCTGGCAGACATTTACACTCGTATTCTGAGGAGGTTCTGGGCTGAAAGCACAGGCCTCCATTTTGACAGTCATGCTGCATACACACACTGGTACTAGGGTAAATCACAGGTACAGTAGGTGTAATCTCGCAGAAATTACCTACACAGAGAAAAATTCACAAAATGAATACTTAACATACAACAAACTGCTATTTCTTAGCTTGAAAGTTAATTAAGATGTTGATCTTTAATGAACATAAACACTGTTTTTTTTACCTTTTTATTCTTATAACAAAGTAAATTGAAAGAAGTATTTGATTTCGTTTGCTAAAATATAGCTCATCAGGCAATTAAGATTGTAGATGTTGAGACACTTTCATTATTTGTTCTGATAACTTACCGCTGTAACCTTTAACACATTTGCAGGAATACTTGTTCAGACCATCAACACAGGTAGCTCCATTCTGGCAGATATGTTGATCACAGTCATTGATGTCTCCAGAACAGTCTTTCCCATTGTAACCAGATGGACAGATACACCTGTGAATAGGACATGGTACACAGGTACATGTAATGAAATTTGAACATTTAAATGGCATCACACCTGGTTGTCAATTTAGTTTCCTCTCAACAATATATAAACTTACCAGGTTATTGCAATATGTATACTAACTTGAACACTCAGAAGAATCTGTACAAGTGAAATCATTCTGAGGTATAAACAATGCATACATATTTGAAGGTATCTAATATATTCAGGCTTTATGTCACCTTCACTGAATTATATCGATCATGTAATAGAAGCTAGTCTAGTTAAGTGGAGGGAAGTAGTGTCTAGGGTGAGAAATGTGAAATTTGTCAGGCCTGGTGCAAAGTTGCCAAAAACATTGATTTCAGTCACATTTATTTATTATTGTTGGGAATTTCACATTTCTTTATATTTGGTCAAGAACTTGTTATGTAAACGACCAACCATTAGCGAGCTGGTGTTGCTTCTCCCAAGTTGAGGGTGAAAGTTGAGGAGAAACTTAACACTCCTGCCACTGGTAAATATGATGTTGAAAAAACAACTCCAAAAATGCATGGTAAGTGCTTAGTACTTTACATTTCAATTTAACATTACTACTGTGAACAATGAACAGTCAACTGAAGATTTACTGTCAGACAGATGACATCAAATGTATGCAAATACACTTGGCTTTGCCATTCTAGTACAAAATCTAAAAAGTAAAATTTAATACAGAAAAATTTATGTGAGACAAAAACTTTGACCTTCAAGGTCGGGATGAAGATTTGTATTTGAAGTCCAGTTTGATGATATAATATTAGCAATCGGCAGAATCCCATTGTAAATTTTATTTGCAAAGCCTCATGAAGCTGTCTTACTTTATATATCCCACAATTTGCCATACCTGTAGTCAGTGCCCATGTTAACACATTTGGCCCCGTTATGACATGGGTCGACATCTTCACAGAAGTGTAACCTCTTCTCACAAAATGGACCAGTGAATCCCAGGCTGCACTCACATCTACACAAGCAATAATGAAATGTGTGAAAATACTTGTACATAAACAAAAGGCAAACTGGACTTGCTGGAGTAAGTTGTCCCACATTTCAAACTGTTCCACAAATTCAGTGAAGTTTTCTTTACACTTTTTCATTTTAAGGGATGCTTAGTCTATATTGCTAGAAATGATCTCAATGGAGTTACCAGCCTCAAAGTTTCCTCTGATCAGTCCAGCATTTTCCTTTACCCTATTGAACTTTAAACCAAGCTAGAGTCTATTGATCGGGTTCCCGTTTGTTAGTTACGCTAGCTATTGATCGGGTCCCCTGTAATATATTGTATATATTGTGTATAAATTTCTTTTGTTGTGCCATGATTTTAATGAATCGCATCATGCAATCACATTTCAGAATGCAATTTTCTTCAATTCTCTATCATTTACTATAGCAACTATTAACCAATGGAGATAATCAAGCAATCAAATCAAAAGGGTAGTTGAGGAATACTTACGGATCTTACAATTAACAAAGTCAGGCTAGCCATACTGACAATTTCATCAATTAGTACCAATTAATTAATTAACCAATCAGACAACAACCAATGAAATATTAAAGGGCTTGTTGAAGCATATTTACATACAGATCTGTACATCAAATAAAACAAAGTATGGCTAACCAAGCTGACAAATTTATCAATTTGTACCAACTAGTAACAAACTAATAAACCAATCAGATAAGGAACCTATAAAATGTGTGTTACATCGAGATCTGTACACAAAATAAAACAGGACCTTTCGTTAGCAACCCCTTTTATTTACCGGGTTCCCGTTCATTAGCCACTTCGTTAAACCAACGAAAAATACTTCTGTTCAAACACAAATGTGTAAACCAGCCCTAAGGAGGGGGTGTCTTCTAACCTACTTGTACAATTCATTGGATTATTTACTCAATCTAAGCAGTTTCAAATATTTAGACACTTGTTTACATTATCCCTACTTGTATAATTCACCTGTAATTATTCACCAGATCTACACAGATACAAATAGTTAGACACTTGTTTATACATTGTACTATTTACCTAGGTTCTTGGTGGCCTAGTGGTCAACAGGTTTAGCATCTAACCACAGGCTGTCACCTCTATGACAATGCTGATAACCTGTCCCAATATGACCATGGCTGTTGAACAGGATGTAAAACCTTAACTCAATGTTACACTATCTACCCATATTACTAACCTGTAATCATCGACCAGATCCACACAGGTACCATTATTTCTACCCATATAACTAACCTGTAATCATCGACCAGATCCACACAGGTACCATTATTGAGACAGGTAGAGACCACACAGTCATCTATGTTTGTCTCACAGCGATCTCCCTCAAAACCAAACACACACTGACAGCTAAAACACACAGAAATACATGTCCAGATATCTAGTCATCTTGTTGTCTGTGTTTCTTCACAAAATTTGATCTGTTCATTCAAAAATTTTGTCACATTAGTTGACAAGATATTCATCGGCATCATGAACGAATTTACGAATCACAACAGTTTCTGTAAATTCCAATCCAGGTGTTTTAACCAAGGTGTTGATTTAAAGCAAGAAAATATTCTATTTGATCTTGGCTAAATAAATTAGGATTTGTGATCTGTGGTAGGGCTAAAAATTGCTATTTAAGTGTTTATTTGAACTGGGACTGAACCTATTTAATATTTTCATTAATTTAAATCTGACTGAACATGAAACTTAGGATGTGGTTTTTAAGTTAAACATTAATTTAAAGATTGCTGTATGAATGGTGAAATATCATCACCACCATATAGTTTCAACAGAAAGAGAAAATGATATCATTTGATACTGATCTCTTCAGAATATTATTTGCCCCCTCCCCCCCCCTCCTAGTCACTACCTGGCTCTGATTATATTTTGGTTACAGCCAATTTCTGGCAATACAAACATTCTTTTTTGGACATTAGCACTTTAAAAGATGTTTCTCATCAATTTAGTTCTTCTATTCTGTTATATTTAACTCTGTCAAGAGGTTATGTTTTGGTGGACAATCTTTTGTCTGTTTGTTTTCATGATAACTCCAAAAGTAATGAACAGATCTGTCTAAAATTTTTCTAGACTGAAGAGCATAGCAAAACAAATAAATCTAAATGGACAGAAAAATACTTGAGGGTTTCCAGGAAACCAGATAAATTTTCATAGACAAGACCATATTGGGAATCAAATCTATATCTATGTGAAAAGTAATTCTAGTTAGACGTTTGATTCTACCTGAATCGCCCATAGCTGTCAATCACATCACAGGTGCCACCATTTTCACAGGGATTTCCAAAACAGGCATCAATATCGTTTTGACAGCGGTCGCCATGGTAACCCGGTTGACATTGACAGGAGAACTTCTGGAATCCCACTTGTTTACACTGGCCACCATTCTGACAGGGGCGATTGTAGCACACATTGCACTTAGCTAGAACTGACTGGTTGGCTTTTTCTGAAAAACAAATTGCCTCACTGAATTTTTTTTTTTTTGAAATTGCAAACAAAAACAGTTTTCACCCCCTGTACACTAACATTAGAGTTGATCTCCTTTGATCAGTACCTCCTTCAGATAATAATTTTGACTAGATCCCTTGTGGAAACTAAAATTTAAGTTTTAATGCAAATATTTAAAATACTCACCGTAACACTGAAAGGCATGGGAAGGTGTCGTGAGTAGCAGTTTATGCTTCATTTCAGGAGGACCTGAACAGGCTGCAATTCCCGGCTCTTTGTAGCCATTCTTGATCCAATCAGTCAGCCACTTAAGGTTACAGTCACAGAACAGAGGGTTACCTCCCAGAGCCCTGTGTGTATAAACGAATTATTCAATGTGAATATGTGTACTATAATTTCATTTACTCTGATTTTGTACTATTTAAACTCTGTACAAACACAGGTTACAGTAACAGAATTTGTTCAAATATACCATGGGAATGCTGAATCATGAGGTACTGCCTGAATGGTAAAAGTCTCTTCTTTTTTGCAAAAGTAAACACTTTGTTGGCTCAACATAAGAATAAACAATGACCTTGTCATGACTTTATATGAAACAATTGTTTTGCTTTACTTAAACATGTATTCCATGACACTGTGATTAATATTTACAATAACATATATAAATGCATAAAGTGACTGCTTGATAACCACACTTACAAATGTGTCAGGGAAACGAGTTCTTTGAATGATCCATATGGAATGCTGGAGAAATCATTTTCATGCAGGGATCTGAAACAACAAAAGAGATTTTTTAATTCAACATCTTTATACTGCTTATAAAATTTAGTTTTTACACTGATACTTACAACAAAATAAATCAAATTTACACAGGATATAATATATTCTATGGGATCAATTAAAATGTTTGGATTGTTAGAACGCCTTTGGCAAAATGTTAAATCCTCAAAGCTTAGCATTGCTCATTAAATGATAAAAAATATATTTTCACATTGGCACAAGTGTTCAAAAATAACATAAAGCTCCTTCAGAAAATAACCCATAATATTATAAAATACCATAATAATAAGTGCATCACATGCAACAGCCATTTTATTATAAAGCTACAGAAAATGTAAATTTGGAAACAGTAATAAAATGGGTTAATCTATAAGTTAAAATTTCAGGTTGAGAAAATTTTCACTAACTTTCAAATTTTAAGAAATTTATTAGAAATAATGTTGATTGATGATAACTTTCTACAGAAGGGAGATTAATTCAAACTTAAATTTTACTGTGATTTAAATTTCACCATCCATGGTCAAGTTCTGATAATTATATGGGAAAATTATTGGAGTCAAAAGAAGTTCTGCCATACTTACAAAACTCTGAGATTCTTGAGACCTTTGAAAGAATTTTCCTGAATACACTGCAGCTTGTTGTAACTCAGGATACTGTAAAAAGCACACAAGAACAGTATTATAACAAGCAATAACCAAATAGATCAATCATATCACAATGACTCTTTTTGAGACACATTGTTACACTTCAGTTTTATATCCTGCAGATTGTTATGGATACACAGTAAGTCTCTTAGAATATTGCCGAAATATTGAAAACAATCCCTTGAATTTCACTTTTGGTAGGAGTTACCTACAATAAACAAACACAACTGGTTGCAGCGGTATTGAATACCATCTGAGTAACAGTGAAATTCTCTATAAATCCTTATTTTCACAATATTACTGTGTTAATATTTACATCATATTTGACAAATAATAGTTAGTTTTAAATGCTCTTTTAACCCATAATTTTGTGCTTTAAAAGTGATCTACTTGATCGTATTACAACCATATTATTGTGACATTTTATAATAAGAGATCAGTGATGGTCTCATCACATGTCCATACAATAGAGTGTGGGGTTCGTTTTTATTTTCCATATTTCCCACAAAAATGATTGTAAATCTATTATGGGTATAAAGTACACATCTGTTTTGACATTTTGAAAATAAAGTAACAAGTGATACTCTAGCATTAACCAGTTTTTAAGAATTTTCAATGGGAATTTCATTGCCTTCTTTTCATAACCCTAGCACAACACCAGTGCAGACTCACTACTTACAGGGTATGGAGATTGGTCAGATCAGCAAAGGCTTCATCAGGCAGCCACATCATGTTGTTGTTACTCATGTCTCTGTGAGTAAAATAACACATACAAACATTTTTACCACAATAGTGTATATATGTCTACAAATCTTGAAACGTATCAAATATAGCACAGTCATCCGCAATAATATCCATACCACATGGTACCCCATATTGCGACAAAGAGGTATTATAAACTGTTACAGTAGTTTCCTTTTAAATAAGTTATCTGCCACTGTTCACATTAAAACCAAATTTTAATACTTTACAAAGGTGTTGGTAAAACCGTGCATATATGATGGACACGATAGTGTTCTGTATGGTATGCTATTTATAAGTGGTGTAATATCTCCTCTAATATTGCAGGACTGAAAAAGCTACTTAACCTACACTCCCTGTACAGTACAGGCCAAGCTAAAGTGACTGACATTAACCTTACTGACTAACAGAGGCTCATGCATGACTATTTATCTATGCTTTAAAGGTTCTTTAGCCTGCTACTGAAAATATGGCCTGATGATAGAGGACTGCCATTTTATGTGGCCATCTGACCGACTATGTATCTGCCTATATGTAGCATAAAAGCCAATTCTAGTGTGTTTCTAGGTGAGGGTGTTACCCATTTAGCTACAGTGGCAGTGGTAGGTACACCAATAGGCACTGGTAAGTGATGACAGTTTTCCAACCACTGGCTGATATTGAACCCAGTGTCTCAAAGTCAGAAGCAAGTGTGTTACCATAATACCACTGGTTTCCCAAATTACACTCATATAATCTTGCTTGAGGAAATTTCAATGCTTCTACTCAGTATAATAATACACAAAACTATAAATATGTGAATATACAAATAGAAAATATGCATCTGTGACAAAGGGAAAATGAAGGGTTTAAAGCAGTAAATACAATAACAGCAATAGAAAATAACACACATTTTAATAGTGATGAAAGGAAAATATACAATATTACAAAGATTGAGAATAAATATGTATCTGCACTACAACTGACTTTTTAGTCAATTTTTCAGAGACAAAACAACACCTACTTTGAGATAACTTAGCTTTGTATATGAAAGAGTAGATGTAGTTAAATTAGTAAAAGAGTCTTTCTCACTTAAAATGAAAGGTTCCGGACCTTTAAAAATAGATGTTTCACCATCAGTGCTGTGAATGTTCTTCAAAAACAGGTGCAGCATTGAGCAATAGGAAAAAAATGGATACCCGTCTAATGTCTATGTTACAAAGACAATGTTACTGAATGCAGTAGTAGGATGGATTATCTCAAGGTCAAGGACACATTTTGGTCTGTTTGAGTGAAATAATTTTACTTTTTTGTATTTATATTAATCATTTATCTTTAGAATACCCACACATTCTTGCACGATTCTTTCAAGTATAGTTTTTGTAAATATTAAAAAAAAAATTCTGTCCTCAAAAATACATAATTTCCTGAGGGCCCATCAAATGAACTTTGCTGAGGTTAAAATTGGGACTCTGATGATGGTACTTGTGGTTTAATTACATGTTATGTTTTACATGGAATATGTAATTTAACAAAGGAAATTGTCGTAACACAATGATCTCATTTTTGTAGGATACATTCTCCTAGCCTACATTTATCTTACAACCAAGCAGTGAACAAAAAGTGTATTCATCAGTATCATGAGTGTTATGTTCATATGTTAGTGGTTTACATCCCTTTATGGTCATTTGGTTTTCTCTCAAAACTACAATTAAAATCTGGGCATGATAGGAGTTGCTATTTATGTTATTCTGTATGAGGACATTATGTATCACCGTGATCACCAGTCTTGCGGTAAGGTGTTAAAATTTTCATTGTCATCTTTACAACATCAGGATTTAATTTGGCCCTGCGCTCCTTTGGTGAGTTGAAAGAGCTAAAGGAAGTTCATCGAGTGCAAGAATTCTACTCATTGGTTAGTTTTTGCAGAATATATCCAGGTTCTTCTGTTCTATACTTACATTCGTGTGAGTTTAGTGAGCCTGTTAAGCCAGGGAGGGATTTCTTCAATGTTGTTTGCATCCAGATGGCTGTTAATAGAAAAGCACCAAGGTGCCACAGATAATGTGACCATATGTCATGTGACACACAAGTTTTCAAAGCAAAGCAATGCATACACAGAGGATATAAAGACCATACAGATGTAAATTGAAATAAAACATGAATCCCCCCAACAAGTTTTTTTTTTATATCAAATTAAACAAGGGTGGCATATAATATCAAATGTTTCATTCACTGACATAAACCTAAAATAGGTTTCTTATAGTTATTGTGTTTGGGTGATTAGAACTGATTCAGATGATATGTGTCAAGGTTAAAGTATTGATTATGATCAAACCTCCTTATGTCAGATGAAATCATGTACATCAGTCTACAATAAACAACTGATATATTTTCAAACCAGTGAGATCCAAACTGCCAAACTGAACATAATGGTGACCAATCCATTCCCAATATTTGCCTTCAAGAGACAATGCTTTTTGAAGACAATAACATCATATTCCTCTGTGCAGCAATAAAAGCTAAGCAAAACTGCCAACAAAATAAAGACTTCCAGATTGACTGTGTAAATAGGGAAAATTCTTGACAAATTTGTGCATAGTGCTATCACAACAACTGTAGAAGAAAGAAATACAATCAAGTTATTTACTTACACAGAATCTCTCGCCAAACAGTACTTTAGGTTCTTGTTAATGAATTTATGCAATTACAAAAAATTTAAACAACTTTAACCATTGTTATTAAATTTATCACAACACTCTCATATTTAGTTTGAAAGGATTAGATCAAAATAGTATTGATTCATTAGAATAAATATTTTAGATACTTTATACCACCCAACACAATTTGATACATATATTTTTTAGGTCAGAGATAGCGATTAAAGTTTAAAGTTTCCAAGAGTCTGAACACATATTTAGACTTTGAAAGCAAAATAGTATGTATGCCTGCTCTTTTCAATGGAAGCAGTTTTATTTAAAAAATCCTTCAATGTTCAATGGCAGTGACTTAAAATATGTCTTTTGTGGTCAGCTTTCTTACAGTGATGGAGTTTTGGGAACTCCATATATATTTTGTCTAATCGCCATCACTGAAGATAAACGTGGACATGGACTTTTGTTAAGCCAGGGAATGGGGAACAGAGTTTATAAGCCTTTAATATATTCTTCCCAATAAATACAATGCGTTGTATACAAGGGTTAGCTTTTGAATAACAAAACTGTGAAATCTCTTTTAATTATGATAATATATTTGAAATCAATTTCTAGCGCTGTATTAATTAATTTCTTTGGATATAAAATGCCATATATTTTGTAAATACATTTTACACATCACATAATTACTAATAACTTGATTATGTATAAAATATACTGATGTGAAAGTAAAGAATTCATACAAAGTAAAACAAAAACACTTGCAGTGCTCTTGATAAGCAATACAACATCAAAGAAACCTTATTTAGTCAAAGAAAAATACAAAAATGAGGAAGATACTGTTTGTTCTATATACACTATTAAATCCTCAATGTTTTCAAATCAAGAATTATAGAGAAACATTCAGGTTCTGAAATATTTGTCTAATTCTTTCAAGCAGAAAAAAATTCCTGAATCTATCACAGTAACCGCTTAAAAAAATGTCCAAATTAATCTTTCAATATAGGAAACACGAGTTATGTCATCTGTCCATAAGTTGAAAATCTGAGCAAAAAATCACAAGATACACAGTGATGACAAGTGCAAATTAAGGAAGATTAATTCATACATCAGTAACATCACTTGTATCTTATCTCTCTCATTAGAGTCCTTTGATTCGTTGACCAAAGACATTCGCAAATATATGCTGTGTTCTAGTCCTACACAGCTGTGCCAGTGAAGCACAAAACAATTGTATATATTTATCTGGTAAACATGTATGTAAGCATAAATCATTGAAAATGAATTTCCAGTCAATGATAAATACTTTACATGGACAGTAAAAGTGTATTATCTTTCTCAAGCTTTGATTTGAGGCAATATGTCCACATACACAATATGCAGCTGGTGAATAGAATTATAGAATGTCTTTCTAAATGTCCAATGACGGTTACTGACACATGAGAATGAGTTGAATATTTCTTTAAAATTTGACTAGATGAATCACATTGACTGATTGCAAATTGTGTACATGGATAAAAAGCCAAAGTGATGAGAGGGGCACGGATGTACTCACAGTTCAGTGGTATCTAGAGGGATATCTCTTGGTATTTCAGTCAGTTGCAGGTGACTACAGCGTACTATGGTGCCTGTACATTGACACTGGGGAGGACAGTATGCCCTGGGGTCACAACTGTTGATTTCTTCCTCTGTTTAAATATATTCATATTATATATATTTGCTGTATGGTAAATTAATTCTTTGAACTACATTTTTTTTCTGTGACAAAAAACGAGCATCTCTACTCTCCCTGAAACAAAATGCCAGTCTGCAGTGCTGCATGTTTACAACTAGTGGTACACGGGTGGTCACGAAGATAAACGGTCATAGAGATAAACGGTCTTCAGAATTCTTCAAATATAAGTAGTCTACAGAGCAGCACAACACAAACCAAATACCATATGTCTTGATAAGCTTTCTTTGATTGTATTTTCTTATTTAGTTTGTGTGATTTTGTTGTTTACACCACTTAGATTTGAACAATTCTGAAGACCGTTTATCTCTATGACCGTTTATCTTCATGACCACCCGTGTACCAATTCATACTCATGAGTAAAGAGGAACACATACATGTAAAGCTTCTTCAACAATGTACAATCTTCATAGTCTAGGAGAGGATTGAACCCTAAAACCCTTCACTTAAAGTCCTCCTCTCTTTACTACTAGGCCCCAGAGACCTCCAAATTTACTGTAGGTCTCTCTCACTGGGTTAAAAAATCGAGAAAAATTGATGAAATTCACCACAGCATGTGAAATTTGGCAGTGAGGAAATGCCCTACTATATCTGTGATTTGTGTGAAATGTCCACACAATCCTGATTTTTTTGGTCTGTGATTTCGTCTGATGCTAAATTTGTGCATAATTTGACTTGTTTTTCTTACTATAAAGTTTGCACTTTTAAAGTGTGGTGGATTTCACCTACTCTGGCCAATTTTACATAAAAGATTTTTATTGTAGATTCATGTTATCAAAGGTTTTTAAAAGGCTAATCAAGTTGAAATTGATGAATTAAATATGTATACTAAGCAAAAACTGAAGTGTTTTTATACATATGAATTAAAGTATACTCTGAACCTCAAATATATGTTTACTTCGATATATGTTTACAAGAATAGAGCAGATGATACATAAGGTTATTCCAGAATGTTACCACCAGAAATTGATAAGAACAAACATTTACTTAATTTTGTAACTTTCATAACAGAACAATGTATACATAGTTCAACCTCTTCATGAGACGAAGCAAAAATTTGGTTATATAAAAAGCCAAAACTTAGCTGAAAACCAAATGTATATAAATAATTGCAAGAATCAAAACATATTACCATTACAAAAATTGCACAAAAAGTCCCAACTTTCAACAAACTGGTCATTGACACATGCTTTGAGGAAAAACCAAAGCTTCAGGAAAAAATGGGCACAAACAAAGCAGAAGGCATGACACAGATGGGAACATTATGAAATTCTACAAGAGCACATGATAAGCATGTATATTTGCCTGTACAGGTAACATCAACTTCTTGTCGTGTTAGGCCTTTGTTGCATCCAGAGTCCATCTGAATTTCTTTTAAACAGTAAGAAAACCACAGAAATAAAAACTAATGTATTAGTATAAATGTTCATATACTACTTTCCAAAAAACACTTTGGCCACAGCTTTGCTTTTGATGCTCCCATGGTTTGGAATGATTTACTTGATGAGATCCATTCTGCCAACTCTTGCCTGTTTTAGAAGAAGGTTAAAATCAAATCTCTTCAAAAAGGATTTCTCAACTTAGAATATCCTCTATCCAGCCTCTCCGTGGTATTGGACTTGGCAACGGCTATGGAATAATTTTTTGAACTGGATTCTGTTGCGCCTTAGTGTCTGCCTGGCAGAGATTAAGCACTATAAATGTACAAAATAGAATAGAAAACAAGTTTGCTACTTAACTGCTTAGCACTCACTTATTTTTGGGGGTTGTGGGTTTGAATGCAACTCATGACTGCATGTGACTTTCACTCTGGACCTGTCCAGATATAACCTAAGCTTTTGAAAGGAATATAAAACCGAGACTATGTATTGGAATAAAACTTATTTCTGTCCTCTTAACATATTCTATGTGTGATATCTTAATGGGTAGTTGAGGCTGTATATCTTAAATATAGAAGGCAAGACAATGTATCTCAAAGCAACAATTAAACTGAACACCTGTGAAACTATTAACAAATAGTACATCAGATAATAAAAATAAACTAGCTGGATTAAATTGGTGCAGAAAATTTTTTAAATACTAACAGATTTCTCCCATCATGCCTCTCTGAAGCACATGATTAGATATGACAAATATCTCAACATTCTCTCATAAAAGCAGGTTGTCCCCTCTGGTGGGAATTTTATCTGAAAAGCCACTAATTCCAGACTTAATCTTCATCCATTTACTGGGACATTGACTGCCGTGATGCAGTGGGAATTTAATGAAGGCGTCAGATGACTTGACGTGAGGTTGCTAGAGGGGTCATCAGAATCCCTGGAATTAGGAACACTAATCCCAACAAGATGTCAAAGAAATGGCTCCCTCAGTGTAAGTTCCCATGGTTCCAATTTGTAATCCTGTGTTTCAATATATGCGACATTTCAGTCACAATTTTCACAGTAATAACAGGGCACCCCTCACAAATCAATAAATAAGTATTGACCAAAAGAAATAAAACATTTTCTGCTTAGAGTAAGAAATCTAAAATTCGCCACATATCTGAAATTCGCCACATGTAAAAATACTAATAAAATACTAGTATATGAATTGTGGTGCGATTTGTTGAACGTATAGTAAATTAAGGCTTTTTGAACTGAAAAATGCCAATTTTTAGACAAAAACAGCATTTTCTTCATAAAATTAACTAAGGTTTTAGAGGTGGCGAATTTTAGATTCCTGGCGAATTTTAGATTTCTTACTCTAGTAGGGAATAGATCATAAATGAATATTTCAATACTACTTTATATAACTGTCTGGATTTCAATACGGATACAGTGAGCACTAACTGACTTGGTAGTATTTTTAAAATGCTACTGTAATGTTTAACTGCTTTAGATTCAAATCATGAAAATATATGCTTCAGAAAATTTATTTTATAAAATTTTTATGCATTTAAAACAACTTTCTTTTCATATTTATCCAGCTTCTGTGCAGAGTACAACAGCTAATTTTTGGGGTAAATTCTGATTCAGCAGTTACTTTGTGAAGCATTTTATGATATAAAACCATTAATATCAAGCGATGTTTAAAGTCAAATCTGAATTTGATATTGGTATTACAATTATACTTCATTATTTACACTACATGTGATTAGTTTACTCCTTGAGGAAAGAAAAATTCACAAATCATTGACACATAATTGCACTGGAATGCGTATAACCACATGTTAATGTGTTGTAAGTAGACAAAAGACAAAATATCACTGCCCCAAATCAGTTCTGAAATCATGCTTATGGACACATACATTTGTGACTTTTTGTCATAATTGACAAGACATCCTATAAAATTAACGTGTCGTTCTTGAAAAGTCCTAACATTTCTATCCTACAATCTGATGCTTTAAAAGAAGCCAGACAAAAAGACTTGACAGGAAAATGTCTTCCATTTTCCATCTATGTTTGGGCAAAAGCAATTAGTAATTTCTTTTATGTATAAGACGCTTAGATTTGGTCCAGGAATCATCTATCAAGAATATTTTCTTTCCTCCTCCTTAAACCCCTGGTTGTATTTTGTTTCTGCTGATAAACTGAACTACCAATGATAATTGCATCCTTCAAGTTTCTTGCTTAAGTTTTAACCTTTATGGTCACTGTAATATAGTGTATAATATATGATACAGTGGACTCTGCACGTGGAATAAGAACTATGAAATTCACCGCAGTATATGAAGTTCACCAGTACAAAAAGACCCTTCTGTTTCCTTGATCTGTGAGAAATCTTATATTTGTTATAATTTGTGAGTACATTAGGCCTCTAATCTCCACTGATGAAAAATTGGCACAAATTTTATTATTTTGTCTAACTTTGGGAGCAAGCTTTTAGGGCCAAACTTCAAAAAGAACTGAAAGTACTTTTGTAGATATATATGGGAAAAACATCTCTTTATTGCTTCCTAAAATCTTAAATAGAAATACAATTATTTTCAATTAAAAATAAATAAACAGGGACACCTCAAAACTAGTTAATTTTTCTTTATCACCATTAATTAGGTGGCAACTGTAGGATTATAAACCTTTAAAATTTTACGATAAGCCTTAGTCTATATTTTGCAGTATATTCATGGTATGGCCTTGAATGTATATTCCAGCCAGGATGGCACAAGTTTTTAACATTCTTGTCCTTTGACACTAGTTACACAATAGTCACTGTAAAATGTCTACATTTCAAACCAAAACTGGAAAATCCACAAATCCATCTTCAAAGTGTTCCCACTACCATCACAAATACAGGTTTGTATGTAGGACTGATCTGTATCTGAATTTTTCGACTGCAAGCAATTTTCACAGAATTCTTTAAAGCAAACACAACAGCTATTTTCTGCACAAGCTGTGCTCAGGGGGGCTTCCTCATTAAGTCAATTTAGCAGAAAATTGTCCTCGGATACAGTCTAATTGAACCTGTTTCTGTAGAACTAATATGAGATGCCACATGTCATCTGAAAACATGTTCCCCCATTGCATGATGAGATTAGTAATTTTACCCAAACTCACAGCAATGTACTTGTGGAGATTTCAAATCTGAAGAAGACATTTTAGAGTAAAGATGAAATTCCACTTGTTTTACAGCTTTACAATCTGAAAATATCTGGAGGTTGATACCCTGATTAAAAGGTCAACATGACCTTTTAAACTATTAAGTAGTGTTTCCCGAGCCTCTTTTTTCTGGAGGTCAAACAATACCTAAAATACCTAGCAAAGTCATTGTTCACGTTAGAGTTATGAAATGTGGGGTACCATGTACCCTATATGGGGCATCGAAAATGGGGTACAAGTAATATTCTGCCACATTTTCTTCAACAAACAATGTTTAGATACACCCAGTTACTAAAAAGCAATAAATTAGATTTAAAGGTCATACAAAGCATTTTTCACAAAAAAATGTGAAGTTAACTTAATTCAATAGACAAACAACCTATAGGAATGAAAATGTGGTTTATTTTAAGAAATATATTGTACAAGAGCCATAAATAGTATTAGAAAAAGTAAATACACCGAAGAGGAGTGAAAAGCCGACATATTGTTTTTCTCGTAGTAGATGATTGATGACATCATAGGTTCATAATGAAGTTCTGTTTAGTTGGAGATATAATGTATATGTTAACAAACTGGAGGAAGATAATATGTTTCTTTGAAGATTTAAGTGTTGGCAGAAAAAAGGCTCACTAGCCTTTATTTTTTTCCATATGCTGATTTTTTCTCAAGTTCATTTCGACAGCAAATTGTAGTACACTATACATGGTTGTACATTCTTAAAAATATCATAAGTACACCTGTGTGCATCAGGGTAAAGAAAACAGTCAAATGATAAACTTGACTTTTTTTCCTGTAATTTTTGGGTGATTTTTAAGGTAGCAAAACTGAACAGAAGCACCATTCAATTTTCAATGACATATTTAATTAAGCAGCAACAAAACTCACTGATTGCATTCTTAATTTAACGTTAGAAATTATTATTTTTAAATTAACCTTATAGTCACTTGCAAAAAAATGATATGTGAAATGGACATACTAACTTTGATAAATTTATTTACTGAGTCTGACTAAAAGAACTCACTAAACCTCAAGGTAATTATTCCTGGTGACAAATTCAGCCACTGAAAATTGTCAGAATTAATGCATTCTCAGACCTTGACAGTGTAATTACTATAATTTCAGTTGGAGCAGCTACTTGTCTCTAGCCTTACTAGTCTCTACTTAAACTTAAGGTCAAGTAAAATACAAATTTACAATTTGCTTTTTTTCATTTTTGAACATTTACTTTTTACTGAAATATATAACCATTGTAATAACTGCATAACAGGTATAATTTGTTTGATTTATTCTTTAATAGCTTAATATCAAATGTTGCCACAGTTAAATGATGAATTGTATCTTCCATAGTACATGTCATGTCAAAAGTTGACACTGAGACACTGGCTAAAAATTTAAAAGTCATAGTCTACTCATTCAGTCATATAGCAGGTGATGATGGATTCAGCTTTAATATCAGTTGAAAGCAATGGAATTTCAACAGTTCAAAAACTCTGAAAAGTGTGTTCATACTGTTAAAGTCAAAGTAAATATTACAATGTAACACATGGAATCATGGGACTGTAGGGTAGCAAGGATTAACTAAGAAAACACAGCACCACACCCTGTTGAAAGAGAAAGCAGAAGAGAACACTAGCTTGCCCTGACATGTTTGAATGTATTGTTAAAAGGGTGGATCACAAGTTCTCCTTAACCAAAAGCTCATAATGTGGTACCACGTTTTGTCAAAACTGTTACAATTATGGAATCCATTCATTTTCATGTTTTCAGTAAATTTATAACTGAGGTAAACTTAGTTTGAAAATAAAATTGTGTTTTCCTTTCATAAACCATTTATAGTGAGACCAGATTTGTTGTTATACAGTATATATAGATATTATTTCAGCCCACAGAAACTCTATTTCTAAATTCAACAGAAAAATACTCTGTGAAAAAAATTCTATTTACCCTAAACAAAGCAGTCACGTCTGATTAAAGGCTGGTGAACATGGCTATAAAAATAGATGAAAGACATTATTGGTGGACATTAGAGGGGACACCAGAAGCGGAAGTGAAGAGTGTAAGATTGCATGTTGGCTTGCTTACCAATCGGACAGAAATCCGGGAGTTTTCACCCTTCTTAGTAGAGCATCTGCATGGAAAATAGCCGAACTAATGGATGAATAACACTCGTAAAGCAAATCCAGGGACATTTATCCGTGCTTGTTTCTATTTTAATCAGTTTTCAGGTTTACTTATGGTAACAAATGTGAAATTTGCCATAGTACTTTAATTCACCCCTGGGGGACTCCTCCACCCCCCCCACCCCGCTAAATCTTTGAATTGTGGGAAATTCTGATCAAATTTGTGTTTTTTGTATCTATTAGAGTCCATGGAGAATTTATTTTGAATGTTGCTTCATTTTGCTCCACTTTAACGGGTGTCCCCTGGTGGTAAATTTTACCAACCCTGGTGAATTTAGCATTTTTAAGTCGTGATCAAAGATGTCCCTTCAGGTGTCAATGGAAGGAAAAAGTCGAGGAAGAAGAAATTGGTATTTATGGGGACAGAGTCATGAAGTTGTAAATAGTGACTGATATCCATTAAGTTATGTGCTCGTTTACAATGTAACATTAGTCACAGCCATAAACGATGATGCAGAATGGGCAACATGTTGCTGTATAGAGAGTAATAAATCAGTGATTTACTTTGGGGTTAAGCAGTGTATACAAATATACAACTTATCAGAGCCGGAGCTAAAATAAGCCAGAGATCTTCTGGCAGCTCTCACCATATAAGTTCCAAATGTATCTTTATGAACAGGTCTTGTGAACAGGTACTAATTCTTGGAAATATAGCAATTGAGCTGAATTGCTCTCAATAAAAATATGAACTAACATCAACTTCCAGGAGTTCACTTGCAAAGAAAGTTTTGAATTGTAACTCTTTACTTTGGGATGCATTACTTTATCACAACATCTCAATTGTTTTTAATCTTGTCTGCAACTTCAGACCCTTGCCGAAAATCATCATGTCAAACATGTCCAGATTATTCATAACCTACCTACCCTCTTTAAATTTGTATTAACAAAGACATAAGGACAAAGATATTTCATTATTACAGAAGACTTCCATGTAAAATAGTTACTAAAATATTAACTTTTGTCTTGTGATATAATATTCTGTCATAAAAATTAATGTGAGAACAAACCCAGCTCACAATCTCTGGCTTTATTACAAAACTAATATTGTAGTACAGCTGTGAAATGATTTGACACAGCAACAAAGAATAGCTTTCCAAAAACAATACCACCTCTGAAACATAAAATCTTTACATGTTGCAGAAGAAACTAGCATGAAAAACATTTCACAAGTACATCCCCTTGAAGTAACGCAAAGCTGATGAGATCAGAAGATACTTTTTTCACTTAGTTACAAAACACCACTAATTCTCTCAAGGCAGGATTACATGGAATTGAGGGCCACAAATCTAGACTGGCTCCAGAGACATGATTGGAAAGAGGATGTTTTTCTGTGTGGTTCTCATGTTTAAATAGGTTTCTGAGCATGTTAATTGTTACAAACTCTATGAGTAATCACGGATAAGGAAGTGAAATATCTTCCAGGTTATTTTCCATTCCAATTTGCTTGAAAATTTAAAGAAAATGACCACACACTTGTCTCCATTTTATTTAAATAAAATTATTCATGACATTATTCAACCATAAGATATAGCCTACTTATAACTCGAACATTCCAGTCTTAGTGTATGGAATTAAGTACCAAGGAAAACCTCCATATTTTCATTGGACGATTCTGCAAGCTTATTCAATGTCTGACATTTAGAACAATTTTAGTCCATGTATCACAATTGGTGTGACTTTTTATTTTCTGTGACATTTGTGTCTGGTTACTTCAATTTGGAAGAGTTGGTAAACTTCACATAGAGTGCTAAATTTAACATTTCTCACTCAAATATTTGAATTTGTGTGAATATGGTCTAAAGAAGATCTTTATTGAAGAAGGGAGGTCAAATCATAATCAAACCAATTTAAAACAAAAAGCAAAAGATCAGTGGATCTTTAAAGAAATCTAGGACATATTCAAGAACGGTTGATCACATTTTAAAATCAAAATCACTTGTGCATAAAATGGATTCTATTTGTATAATTCTAACCTAGCTATCTACTGAGACTGTGTACAATACTCACCACTGCCCTGGTTTGGACAGCAGGGTCCTGGACCAATGTTACAACCCACATCATTATATCCAGGCACTGAAAGCAGAAAAATATACAGACTTATTATACACCTTGTTATACTGTAATCATGCCACAAACATAGAGATTGATTCAGTGTTATCAATGTCTGGATCAGAGCAACTCACAGACATATAAATCTATAGATTTTGAGCATTTGGACCAAATCAGACTTTCTGAGGTTAAAACCAGAATGGCACTATATTACAAACCAATTAAATATCAAGAGACCAGTAAATTAATTCCACTTAGACTGCATTAGAAAACTGAAGAATATAGAATGTACATGACAGAAGTAAAGGGCCTCAGACACTTACTATAACTGTGCAAAAGGATTACTATTCTTTGTGTTACCTTCATTGTTTTTCGCCACAACTTGATATAGATGCACTTCATGTTATTGTACACTGACATATATTATTTTGAAAATTTCAATCATAAATGCAATTAGTTATAAGCTGAAGTTATCAGATTTAGATTCTCAGTTTTCCCCATCAATTATTTTTTTTGGTTTCTGGTCGGTTTTTCTGCTTTATAAGGCAATTCTATTTAGTTTTTTCTGTAACAAATTTTGCAGTAGGTTTTCCTCATTTACCTACCCTCACACTGGAATTCATCTGGAGAGAGTTCCAGCATGGATCTGTCCTTGACACTCTCAGGAAATGCACACATTGGGTTGCCCGCCATGATGTTCTTCTTGTTGAGCCATGATGCCAGCCACTTGAGGCGACAGTTACAGTTAAATGGATTCTTCAACAGGTTTCTGGCAAATTAACAAGAATATAACCTTTTAAAAAGACTTGCTCAATGGAATATTTGTAATTTTAAATCTTTTAATATCACAGTACAGAACCATATCTTGATTATTTTCTCCAGCCAAAAATAAAACCTTTTATATAGTTAATTTTTTAAAGCATCCGAAAGCTTGGACTATATTGTAAAATGCTACAGAACGTGTGTTATCCAAGTATGTTTGGACAGAAATATGTCACTTCTTGAATCATTTGCAACTGGCTCAAAACTATACTCACAAAGTGCTGAGGTAGTAGAGTCTGTCAAATGATCCTGGCTGAATGCAGCGAATGTTGTTATCAAACAGAGAGCTGAAAGAAAAGAAAATAATATAGATGGATTGTGTCGGGTTAGACATTCTAGACATAAGCAAAAACTCAGGATACGTGGGTAAGTGTCAGTGGAAGAAGCTCTCTGTACACATGATACTCACTTATTCTTGAAAGGGAATTTAAATAAAAGATTTCTACTTAAAGCCATTTCATCTGAACAAAAAAAAATTCTAAAGATTATGCAAAAAGGTATTTAAAATTAGTTAATGCCCAGACCATGTTTTCAGAAAATTTGGTAGGGCACTTTTGAAAGGCCTCGATGAAAGAGACTTCTAACAGTTTCGTAAATTTGAGAATTTTTTATTTGTTTACACTTTGACCAAATTTAACACTAAGACACTTTTTGAATGCTAATAAGACAAATGGTGTGCAATTATTTTGTCTTTTAACAATTGTAAAGAAAAAAAAATTTTAGATTTAGAAATAAGTTGAGACCGCCAGATTTTTTTCTGTTGGTTTGTAATTAACTGAATGGCTCTGATAAGTATATAAAGAATCTCTATTTCAAGACTACAGTCTACTTTAAAAACCAAACAGAAAATATTTCTAAATTTCTCCAAATAACAATAACAAAAAGCTGTTGTGAAATGTCGTGAAAATAAAGAAATAATGATGCACAAGGCTTTGACAAATGAATGTGTGCATCATGGATGTATATGTACATGTCAAACATTAACATTTTAAACAGCATTAAACTTTATACTGAGTACATTATGACCACAAATACGGGCTTAACATTCTTAGTTATTACAATTATATACTCTTTCTGTTTAAAAATTATTCTTCCCATTTCCAAACAAAATCTGAAGGTGTGAACGTTTTTATTCATAGGGTGTGAGGTACATATTTTAAAAAAAATATTTAAAATGCAAAATGATAATTGGACAAAAAAAACAAAATCAACACTTCAAGATATGACTTTCTGAAGAAAACTAATCTAATATATGGAAATTAAGTTCTGAAGCAAAAAAAAAAAACAAAAAAAAAATCATAAAGGCAAGTTTTCACAAATGACCTGCATTTGGTGTTTAGCCTTATTAAATAAATAATCTAAATATACTCTTCACACACTTACAGAAGTCTGAGGTTTGTCACTGTAGTGAAGGTAGCATTGTTAATACAGTTCACAGCATTATTTGTAAGCATTCTGAAAACATAAAGAGCACAAAAATGTTAAAAAGTACAACCACAAAGACTCTTAAAACTGAATTTCCTTTTCAAGAAGGACCACAACATTCACATAATCTTGTTTATATAAGTAAAAAAATTAATTTAATATATCCTCCCTTAAGCTTCTAATTCCCCAGCTTTTTCTTATAAGATGTCTTATATTGTCAACATTTATTGAGAATTTCTTCAGAAACACATCAAAGGAAAGAAGAAAACTCAATTTTCTTTGGTCTTGAAGTTGATTACAAGTGAAGCATACAGACTGAACAATTTTTTTTTCTAGTTAACTATCTATGGTGTAGCCCTGCTTGAGGAATGCCTTTGCAAAAACCTTAATCAGTTCACATAATATAATTTTACATATATTGGCTTAAATATTGAGATACTGCTAATACAAGTATCCACAAAGCTAATGTCTCATAAAATGTACACAGGTTTTATGATTTCCCACACTTTATTACACATTTTTGTAAAGGCATTTATTATAAATATGAGTCTTAAAACAAGGCTATCCTCTGTAAAGCACAACTTGAATCTACTTCTGGTTAAGATTGAACCTAGCCCAGTCAAAAATGGAAGAACTGATACAAGAGTGAATGGAAAAGTGCTGTGAAGAGGTTTTGTGTACCCCAGTCACTTTCCCAGTATTTCTCTTGTTCTTGAGTATTTATAAAACACTTACTTCAATGTTTTTTATCAAGAAATGTTCAAACTGTTATTCAACAATAAAAACAGACAGTTAAATTGTATTGACTCAAAACATTGTAGTATTCATGCACTTTCAGTGAGTGTTTCCATAAAATATCAACACCCTGAAAACAAGAAAGTTCTTTCATAGAAAGAAAGACTTTCATAGAGTTATGCACATGTTTCCATACAGCTTATCATCAACAGCTGAATCATTTTGTTTAATTTACCTTATACCCAGGTCACAGTTTTGTGTGTCAAGGGGTCATGAGGTAAAATTGAATTGGTCCATCCTAAATTCGGTTGTGGTTCAGTCTGCCTTGTATTTGGGCTAATGGCAAGCAACTATCAGCTTTCTCACATGAGGTCAGGCTGTGATTTGAAACCATGATCTCATAGGTGGGAGGCGAGTGTGTCCAAGCAAAAGTGACGTGTTGTCAGTTATATGGAAACCATACTTAAGTAAAAATATAGGAGCATATGTTTGCAGATTTAACCTTTTTACTCTTGAGTTGTGTTCTCAATAAACAAAAAGAAAAAAAAACAATAAAAAGGAAAGAAAACAAAAAAAAAACACCACCCCACCCCTTTGTTGGATATCCAGAGTAACAGCCAGCAATCTTTGTTTGACTTCTTTAAATACAATAAATTTACTAAAATATATGAGAAAGTCATATCAACACTACAATTTGTACTTTTAGAAAGGATCAAAAACAGAATTTTTCCTTCAAAACATCGATGGTGTATACACTTGTAAATTTTACTTATTAAATGTAGGTTTTATAAGCCACAAGTTTACCCCTTGGGACTCTGTTGTATATATTTTACAAAGTGAGTATCATTTTTAGGTTCACCATTATTACGTTCTTGAGTGCTCCCAAAATATTGTCAAGACTTCATAAAAATTCTTGTTCAAATAAATGCCTTCTTCAGAACAGTTTGATGGGCATTTTTAGCATTAATCTAGGATGATAATCTTAATAAAGTTGATATTTGCATGTATTTAGAGGCTAATTAGCAGTGCTTAGAGACATTAAGTTATAAGCGCCATATAAAACTCATGTGTTATGTGTAATGTTTAATTACGTGTACAACAACCAACAAATCCAACTGGATGTTCAGATGCATAGTACATCCAGCTGTACGACAGTAAAAACCTTGAACACCTTCATTGTAATCCATATATTTACTTTATCACCTTTGACCAGAGGTCTGCCCTTTAAACCATTCAACCTGAGGTTTTAACAAATACCTGGTTTACTGGAGTTTGGATATAATTAACATCTAGGCCTTATTTAAAGCCAGGTAAACAGTCATTTTTTGTACTGTTATCTTTACCCCCTGAATTGTACATGTTTTCTCGGAGATATGCAGCCTATTGGTTTAACTTCCAAGTGATTTCCATTCCTGAATAATCTGGCTGTCATTAACCAGGAAACCAGTCACTGCGTGGGATCAGAATGATGTTTAATGCATGAACATTTTACTCAAGTTTTCAACAAAAATTTATACATATAAAATCTCAAAGTTCATCCTTTTATGTTTGAAATGAGCATAAGAAACAGAATGTCTGTATCTATTTTTATATATCTATCAGATCAAAGTCATATTGTCTTTGATAAATCAGATTTAATTTTGACATAAAAAAATTAAATTATACTTTTTTTCTGTAAAAAAAATCAAGTTGTATTGAAGTTATACTAACAGAAAAAGACACCTAGTTTTTTGCGTGCTATACACTCTTCCAGAATATTATAACGTAGAACTGGAGCACATTGCACTGTCATAAATTCTTCTTCTTTTTGCCAAGGTCTTTTTCAAAAATTAACTGCACAATTTAATTTCTTGGCACCAACATGGGGGCAATCCCGATTACACAAAGTCAGACTCCCATGCCAGTTCCTGGGAAATTTTGGGACAAATAGTGAACTATATATACATGTATATCCTTCAATATCAACATTAATAAAGTAAAGTAATGAAATAAAGTAAAGGTAGTAATTTAAAGGAATTGTCTTGATTTCTGAAAAGAAGTGATTCACATGACATATATAGGCTATGAAGCCACATTTGCTGATAAAATGGTGTATTGTAACACACAAAAAACAACTACTGGCTTGCTTTTTTGTAAGCCATTTATCTTCCAATTAAACTTTCATTGCTGTGGCATGATGATAGATAGTATTTTAAAACAAACTTGTCCAGAAAAAAAAATTTATGAAGAAATTATTTTATGTCAAATACAAACTGTGAAGGAGACAAGCACATAAATGTTGATAAGAAAGAAACTCAAAAGAATTGAAACTCTATTTACACCTCACCCCAGAGATATCAGATACTTTACACCCATCAAAATGTAACAAAATATAGCCATACATAGATCTTAATTACATTCTTTTTAATTTTTTTTGCAATAGTTTCAAACGCTGCAGGGAACATTATGATGGAATTCCAAAAAGTGCACAGATATACAATTGTGTGTTATGGTTATATAAATAAAATTCAACTTCACTAGGGAGATGAGATTATGTATTGATTCTGGTATTACAGTTGACATACCAGCCTTTCAAAGTCTCTTGTGGTTTATGAGTTTTTTTAATGTTTAACTTTTTCCAATTATTTATTCACTCATCAAAATAAAAGATTACAAGGCTATATATTTTTCCAGCAAAATTATCTGAGGTCTTTTAAAAGACATTCTGGCATTTTGGATAAGAATAGTATTTAAAATCCACCTGCAGTCCAGCCAACCTACTAGTTTTCAAAACCAAATTTGCTATAACAGATTCATACAGCGATATTATGTAGGGAGCAAAAGTAATCTGTTTAAATGTTTTTCAATTTCTTGTTTGTGGTCTCTGTGGTCCACCGATTAGAGCATTGAACACAGTAAGGCAAGGCCAGGGGTTCAGTCCTTTGCAGGATTCAATGAGATTGTACTTTTGGAGAAATGTCACTTTTGATATGTGCCCTACTTCGCTGAAGAATATAAATAGGAACCAGCACAAGTTAGGGAGGTTTAATCTGTATAACTGCCCTTGGAAAGAAATTAGCACTCCTAGGGAAAATATTAAAGTATTTGAAGCAGTCAATAAAGGTATAGACAATTCAAAATGTTTTTGATCTTAATCCTGCCAGTGGTGACCTATTTGCACAGCTTCAACGTTACATCATCTGTACATAATTCACCCTGCAAGAGGAACTACAGATAATTCTATGACCATTGCCTAATTGCTGAAAAACTATTTTTAAATAAAAAAATAGAGTTAGAGTAAGAAATCTAAAATTCGCCAGGAATCTAAAATTTGCCACCTCTAAAACCTTAGTTAATTTTATGAAGAAAATGATGTTTTTGTCTAAAAATTGGTATTTTTAGTTCAAAAAGCCTTAATTTACTATACAGTCAAGAAATCTCACCAAAATTCATTTATTTTATTAGTATTTTCATATGTGGCAAATTTCAGATATGTGGCGAATTTTAGATTTCTTACTCTACAAAGAATAAGCTTCTGCAAGACTACATTTTAACTTGAGAATAAATAGAATGTTAGTTTTCTTTTTAATGTCTGAAGTCACCAGTGTCTTATCTCCAGACTTTGATTTCACCTTGATGTATTTTGTATTGGATAAGCACACACTCCGCCCCACTCTCCCAACCATCACCTTTAGATCAACACAATTTATTTAAAATCCAAATATACATTGTTTATAAATATTTGCAACTGGAAAAATATGCCATACCAATTATATACAGAACAGGAACAAATAACAACATTGCAAACACACTGTTATTTCACTCTGTAACAACATTGTTACAATTCTCTTAAAAAGGGTGTCATACTTTTTTAGCATATTCATACAATGACGCATCATCTAGTGACATAGGACTTCAAACACAACACCTGGGGTCTTTTAAACACTTGTTACACTCAATTATTTTTTATTTTTCTTTTCTTTATTTATTCACGTTCATCCTACACAGGCGGACACAAAGATAAACGGACACGAAGATAAATGGTCATCAGAATTTTTCAAATATAGATGGTTTAAACAACAAAATTGCACAAACTAAAGAACAAAATGCACTCCAACAAAGCTTAGTATGATATTTGTTATTTATTTTGTGCAATTCAATTATTTATACCACTAAGATAAGACAAACTTGAAGACCGTTTATCTTCGTGTCCAGTTTATCTTTGTGTCCACCCATGTACTAAAAAATATCTCGCTTGTCTCTTTGTACCTACAAGCTTTCTTGCTTGTATCACTTAACTTCTCTTCCACAAATAATCTTCTTGTGAGTGAGAGAGATGGATTTGACGAGTTTCATTTTCTTTTGTCAGTTACCTTAAATGTGAAGGAGGCTTTTTATAGGACTTACAGTGTGCGTAAATTTCTCAGTCCATAGAACATCATTTCATTGAGGGCTTCCAGGCTATTATCCGTTAGAATCCTGTTGAATACAAAATATGATCACAAAAATATAAACATAATATGTCTGTGTTCACCCTTTGAAAACAAAAACATTCAAAATAGCAGAAACAAAAACGTTTACTCTAACTAGATAATATACTACCCTGAAAAAGGCTGCAAATTTCTTGCTTACAATTACATTTAAAGTATTTAAAGTCTATTTTATACATTAATTTTTCACTTTATAAAAGGATTAGAATTTTTGTATGGTGCCAAATTGATACATACTGTGGCACTAAGTAAACAAATAAGTACTGGATGTCAAAATGGATTAATTAACACAGAGAAGGGTTGTCAGTATAAGTATATCAATAGGGGAGAGATTGGCTAAGGTAGTCCAACAGCAACTCGTAACAGATAGGACTTGAGTTAATCTATCTAGTACCATAGAAAAAAACATGGTGTTTTTGCAGTTCTAAGACAAAAAATTAACACAACACAGTCATATTAGGTTTGTGAGAGTTGTTGTGCAAGGCTATATTTGAAAAAAAAAAAACTTTCCAGGAGTTTGTCCGACACTATGAAAAACACCAAACAAGGGAATTGCTTCAGTAATGCATTTTGCTTAAGAACACAACAAAATAACTGGTAAAGTAACAACGCTGAACTTGGTCACCTTTCTCTTATGGAAGAAAATTTCATCAGACATAGTACATCAAAGTGTATATTTAAAAACAGATGTATCTTTTTACTTAGATGCTATTACATATATATAAGTGCACAGGTTCTTTAAATTTCTAACTAAAAATTCAAAATTTCCCATATATCACAAATACTGATGTCAGTTAAAGGTGTATATGGTATATTTTCCTTGAAAAAAACTAGCTATTGGAAATAATCGTATGACATTTGTTGTCTCTTTTCAAAATCTACTCACAGTTCTTCCAATCCAGAAGCTCCCTCAAATGCCTTATTCTCTATTGTGTTAATGTGGTTGTCACGTAGATCCCTGTAAAAACAAATAATACATTCTAATGAAAATACTATGAGATAACAAAACAGAGGGGTAGAAGAAATCAAAAGAATAAATTAAATTGAACACAGAGAATTAGAGCACTGTACAACAGACATCTGCATAGCATACAGTGATATGGGTATGGCACTTCCAGAGCAGAGGGTCTGGCTTTGATCCCCAGACAGGTCATAAATTATATACTCTTGGATATTGTACTTTACACTGACTGTGCTGCTTCACACTTAAGTATAAATGACTTTATGCCACAGAAACCTAAAATAAGTACCAATAAGTACCAACCATGTGGTCCATTAGGCTTTAATGATGCTCTAACCTGCCATTATGACCCAAGTAGCACACTCACTAGGAACATAGCTCAAATTGCCAATTTTCAAAGTTTAAACACAATCTATGAAAATCTTAGGCCTCTGTTCCACTATGGTGATCCTCCTCCTCCCCAATTGCTTGCTAAGATCCTAAAAAATTGCTGTTTGGAAGGCCAACCTTTTCATTCAGATTTTGTGTTTAGGAACTCAATCTTAAAGTTATCTTAATGTTTGTAAAGCAATTTCTTCTATCTTAAGTCGATCCTTGCAATTGTATAGCCTTTGTAAAGTTCATCAGTTATATGGGAGGATTTAAGAACCAATCACAATGTTTTCTGGAACCAATCGAATGTATTGGGAAACAATTATGTTTCTGGGAACCAATTGAAAGGTTTCAAGCACCAATCACTACATCGCTCAGAAAGCTTTTGTAAAATTCACTCCTCATTCACCAGCAATAGCACTCATCCACTCGTTTTCTCAATCAGGGAGGAGGTTTATGAACGGATTGCTACAGTGGAATAGCTATCTTAGGGGCCAGTTACACATAGCCGGAGGCGCCACAGATATACCCCACGGTTCCATTTATGGTAACTGATAGGGATGCACAAGGGATGGGGGTGGTCATGTAAAAGATTTACGGAACTGCCACAGATCTTCAACAGGTCTCCTGCAAACCCTTTCCGTGTCAGTCCATAGCAGATCCGGTTAGATCCGTCAATGTTTTTACGGAGATTTTTTGCCACAGAAGCGTCAAGGATGTAAGGGATGCCACAAGGACATCCAGGATGGGTATACGGACAATAAGGACAGTCACAGAAGAGCTATGGATGAGATACAGAAGAGCTACGGATATCAATTACAGATAAGATCTGCAAAGCCTTTATGGAAAAATCAAGCAGTTTGATTTTTCCGTGGCATCCCCACGGACACATGGCATCCATGGCGGAAGCCACAAGGATATTACGGACATAACGGATGGCCGTACGGGCGGAAAAGATGATCAGAAAATCATGCAACATTTTCCAAATAAGGAATCCTGCCGCGATCCAGGTGGTACATCTGGCCATGTGTAACTGGGGTCTTACTCATACAGATTCTTTTGTCTGATGCTTTGTGATGCAATACACACGATTCAATAGGTTTATTATTGTAAATTATACATAAATTACATGTAAACAATTATTATCCAGAATACTAAGAATTTAGAATAGTGAATTACCATCTCTACAACATTATCGGTGGTTTAATATTTAACAACCTCTTTTACAAGTACACAAATAAATATAAGCACTTCAGAGACCTGCTGTAAAACCATTACAGGAAGGCAGAGGGATGTAAACAGTCTTTGGTTGTTTCATAGTATTTAAGTATTTGATAATCAGGTGATAAGATTGGGCTCTATAGTATTTAACAAAAATACTAGAAAAGTCCAGATAAGAACAGGAAACATAACTCTCCACAGATTCCTATCAGCACCAACAGTTGGCATGAATAACAATATATAATATGTTAAAGAGATCCCACATCTGACAAGAGCTTTGATAAATATTCACCAAACCAAAGTTCTAATGGTGAAAAAGTTACCATTTCTCACTTTCTCTGCCAAAAGTTCAGCCTTAATTAATGTTAGATGTCTTATGCAAGTCAGTCACATCATTAAAACCATGCACAGTGTCCCTTAAATAAAAAGTTGATTTTTAATCGTAAAAATTAATATATATATATATTTATAACAGCTTCCATACAATGCTTTCATGTCTACTAAAGACTAATTTAGTTTAGTTTAGTATTCATTTTATGGAAAGTTTCTGGCGAATCTTTAACTTGCTAATTTATAATTTCCATCACCACTATAGAGATTACCAAACCATACTATAGCCAGTGTGCAAGTTTTTGTCAATTTCCTGGCCGCACTTTTACATTCATACTTATATTTTCTTTTTGGAACAAAAATTATGCACACAGCTACTACAAGGAATACAACACAGAAGTGGAGAAAGAATTAGTGTTAAGTGAACACAAGAAAGGTAGCCAAAACTAGTCTTAATCAAGCAGAGTAAATGACTTAAATTAACATGTCTTAATATCTAGACTGAATATGAAACACTGACTTAGACATTTTCACAGTTTATCACTAATATTATCAAACATGAAAAATATATCTTTCTAAAATTCTGCTGATGTTATTTGGGTTATTGTTTTGCTCATTGGTGATAACCAAAGATGTTACACCTTTGTACTTTTATGATGATCAAGTAAAGACGGAATTTTATTAAAACACTAAATGGAGAAGTAACATCATTGGCCACTGTATATATAGTCTTTCCAAGTCTATTTTATGTAACCCTTGTTGTAATTTAGCTTTAACAATCTTAATCTTCTAATATCTATTTAATTTTATCTGTAACATTTAATCAAAAGATATCAGGCAGCATTCTACATAGAATAAACACCTTAAGTACTACAGCAGCTGGTATTGATGCAGTTAGTGTATAATATACCTTGTCTGTATACAAATATAAAATTAGATTTATTTTGAAGAATTTTCCAACATTTATCAGATAGATAGGTATTGTCTGCATATAGTGCAGACCTTAGGCTAACTTGAACAGAACTTCCTTAGTTTAAGTCTGATTCTGAAATTTGTTTGCACCATTTTCTTCAGTTTGAAGAGGGCTTGTATCAGAGTCTGTTATATTGGATTATACTGTATTGATTCAGGGCATATGGGTCTCACATGAAATGCGACCTTCGACGAACAAATTTTTAAAAGGTAAGTTACTAGTTCAAATCCCTGGGCCCTGATATGCAAATATGTTCCAACAGTAGAAAAAAGTTGCTGACATGTTAATAATAATGCAAGCCTTATAGAGTCTTTGAACGACTAGTTACTCACTGCTGGGGGATGTGTTTCTTCACATCTTGGGCAGGAGACTTGTATTTTTCTATCCCAGTTCACACAGCATTTAGCAGTGTAGATCAATTAGATGAGAGTTAAATGTTAGTGAATACAAGTGATCCCAATTATTACATACACAGAATGCCAGCTTGGGGAGAGATAGAGATGTTACTCGGGCTTGTTTAAGCAAACAATACTCTGATATATCCCTGGTCTGGGGCACATTAGCAGTGGGGAGATAGGCTATATGACCTATTATAATGTCCAGGAAAATCTGGCACACAGGAAAAATGGTGAAAAAATACCTTGCAAAATCGCACTGTATCTTTAAACAACTTTTGCAAAAACCTACTTTTTAAAAAATTTATATGACAATTTTCTTTTTATAGAAAATGGACAAACAACTCATTTCCACACTCTTCCAATTTTGTATTTTTTTATTATTTTGTTCTGAAAAAAAATGCTCTTCTATTTATAGATTTTCTATTATTTGATTGAAATCTTAATCTCCCAGCTGGCTTGGATAATAAAGAGTTTTACTTTATTACACATGTAAAGATTGATTTATTCTCTTCTCTCTTCATGGTACATATGTAAAATATATGGTCATAACAATTTGTTCAGAATTTTGCAAATACATAACCTAAAACACATGACAGGTTGTCCCATAACTCTTAATCAGGTAATTGCTAAATGTCAACTTTCGATACAAGAAACAACATATTTTTGTGGCTGTGTAAGAACATGAATGCTTTAGCTGAAAAGGTTGATCAAAGTTTCAGACACATGTTTTACTGAAGGTTCTTCTGTTGTTGCATTGTTGTTCTAGATACAATTGACTCTATAACTCAAACCTCTAGTATCCTCAACATCCTAATGAGTAGTTCTAGGTTTATCTAACTCTCACACCCACCCCAAATCCTGCATTTTGTGATGCCTGAAACCTTAAAATTGCTTCCACTTGCACCTTACTTCAGTTTGACTTATCCCAGTGTTACTTGTATTTGCAACAAGGAACCTTTCACACGAGGGTTACTAATTCAATCTCATGCAAAATGTTAACAAACATTCTTTTGGAGGTATAAACCTGTGGACAAAATATGAACCTTTTCCCCTCAAAACAATACTTTACAAGATTGTTGTAACTGCTTTACGGCATAAAATGTTGCCTGTTACAATTCCCGAAACAACAGATTTAGTCCTTTAACTGCCTAAAAAGCTACACCTACTCTTCCTGGGACCCTGGATGGTTTGAGTAGAAACCCTGAAGTCTTGTGTTTATTTAATGGATCACTCATGTGTTACTATCTGTCAGAGATGGACTTACCTGCACCTAACCACTTCCAAGGGTATTTATGTTTACAGAGTGCTTAGATTTACTTCTTCAGGTAGAAACAGAGAGTGAGAGCAAGAGACAGAGATTAGCATTAATTAAGGCTCAAATTTATCCTAAAAGCCTTCTCAAACAGTAGACACAAAGCCTTGAAATTCATGAAGCACCCATGCATGTTTTGGACAAATTAGCTTGTCAGAGACTACCTGACAGTACATTAGTGTAGAAGTCAGGTAGTGGTTTACAAGTACACTGTATGAACTAATAATAAGTTTTTCTCAATTACAAAGAAACACGAGTCCTTGGCAAGGCTAAAGAGAGAGTTGTGTTATGATGTAAAGGTTTACGATTTAGATAAACCCATTAGTAGTGTCATCCCAATGAAAGATAAAAAACTAGAGATTGCGTCTCTATACGCAGTGTATCCCCAGACGGGACATGGTTGAAGCGTGACATACAGAGTATTATGGTTGACACAAACATACCCCTGTGGAGAGGGGGCATCAGTGTTTATGGGAGCAACTTGTACTGACACTAAGTAAACAAAATTTTTGCTTAATGAAAGATACAGATGTAACTTGACGTAGCACATCGGAGAAACGATACAAATTGTATCCACCAGAAAGAAAACTCGTCAATCAACCATCATTTAACCTTGAAGGAGGAGCACAAAGTAAAATCTGACCACATCAAAAGATTCTTAGCCCATGATTTCCAATAGGTTGGTGTGACATTGCAAACCTCTAGGAACACGAATAAGTGAGTTATAAGCAATTTTAATTTTGGCTATCCTCATTTGACCTTGAAAGAGGGGCCAAAGCTCAAATCTGATCACATCAAAAGATTCCTAGCGCATGATTTCCTATAGGATGCTTTCACATTACAAACCTCTAGGACCAAGAAAAAGTGATTCATAAGCACTTTAGATTTTGCTATCCTCGTTTGATCTCGAAGGAAGGGCCCAAGGTCAAATCTGACCACATCAAAAGATTCCCAGTTCATGATTTCCTATAGGTTGGTTTCACATTGCAAATGTCTAGGACCAAAAATAAGCGAGATATAAGCACTTTTAAGTTTGGGTATTTTTGTTTGACCTTGAAGGAAGGGGACAAAGTTAAACCAATAGTCAGCATTAAATGTGAAAATATCTCCAAAAAGGCCAAAAATGGCCTCGGTGAGGTACTTTGGATGACCTCCAATGAAGGTCAAATTTCTGTATGCTTACAGAGGACATATATATGTATTATATATAGCAGCCATAGGATGATATAACTTTCTGGCCGGTGACTTTTTGAGAGGTAGGATAATTGGCCGGTGACTTTTATGTGTTATTTATGTTATTATATATTATTTTATTATTTGCCAAATGAAAAAAAAATGTGTTTATAGTGCAACTGGGGTTTAAATTGTCATTTTATTACTGTTTTAAATTTAAAAAAGTTTTTACTATTTTATTATCATTTTCTTATCAAAATGATGACTTTGAATAAACATGATATTACATAAAGAAACTGAAAGGCCTTTGATAGCTGCTCAGGATAAAATATAATGTTCATAAAACCTCCATGTAACCTTCAACACAGTAATCATTATTTAGAGTATAGGTGATGAGGTGTGGCTAACAACAAGATGCAACACTTTGAAAAAACTAGCTATCTGTTGGATTGAATTTTTCTCCACTTTGAGTAAAGTGGATGCTTAATGCAGTGATAAATGTAATCTTCTACAACTTCTGAGGTCTCTTAGCTGTATTGTAGTAATCAAGCTAACAGACAATGACTGAAGCAGAGTTACAAAGGCCTTCAGGTAAGCTTCTGTTTCTATGTACAAGATGGCTGCTTGTCTGTTGTTAATTCAGGTATCAGGTATCAGGTATCCATGTGCTTAATCTCCGATGCTCGCGGCCTATTTTAGGATATAAATTAAAGACAAGCAAAGAACTATACTGGTAATTTGCCTTAATACATGTTTTTTAAATACTATTTAAAACTGCCTTCAAGGTTAGCTACTTTTTCAAAATGGAAGATGTGATTCATTATTTGGGACTTTATCACAAACAGGTTCAGGTTGCATGCTACTGTACTGACCCCTTCTGTTTCTATTTTTGGTTTTTAGTAATCCAAAAAGCAAATGAAACGCATAATTTTAGAAACAGTTAATGAGCACAAACCCTTTATTTTTAATTTAGCCCGTCAGCCTTCTTACAAAATTCTAAATCTTGTTTTTACGTTTCAAAATTGGAATACACACTGGAAAGTGCATCTTTCTTAACAAGGATACAACAGTAGAACATCTATTATTCAACTTTCTACTGTCTAATTATTGAATTTTATAAATTCTTTTGCACTCTCTTAAATTTTGTGTTTTGTTATTGTTTTATACAGAAAAAACCCTCCTATAACACAAAACTTCCTTTATTATCACAAAAAAGTCTTATTTTCAGAAAAATGTAGAAAAATTGACGGTAGAACTTGTACTCTACCATATGACGTTTCAACATTCAATTTAGTGATTATTTTAACCTTAGTAAAACTCCTATTGTTTCATGGAATTATATTGCTGGTAAGCTTTTCTTTCATGAATTAGTTAATTTTTTTTGCCATATTTACATCAGTATACCATTTTTAGTAAAAGATTTTGTTTATTGTTTTTTTTCACATTTCTTTGTGTTTTGCTTCTGTCTTTATCAAACAGATCATAAAATATAATTAAACTAACTGTTAAATAGTCAAACATCATCAATACCAAACTCTAGACCACCGCAGAGTTAACAAGAATTTTTTCATGTGTGAAGTACCTTGTTGCAAAATAATGTATAACTGCAACAAATGTCAGACAAATATGCACAAAAAATAAAGAATTGGTTTCACAGATGTATGTCAAGCTATACAAGTGCACTAAAGTCTGTCTGCTGGAGTATCGGCCCATGATTTAAGGAGGGAATTAAAATTCCAAAGCAGTCATGAAGCAAAATTATTTACTCCTTTCACTGAAGGGGCATACATGATCTACTGAAACAAGTATTATTACACTGTACACAAACAGATACAAATCATTCTGATGTTTTTAACCACGAGCTCTAGAGAGGCTCAGGCTTTTAGTGATCGCTTTTTTCCGTTTTTTTTTGTCTCTTTATTTTCATGAATTATAGCATAGTGTGATGATTGTCTGTCTGTTACAGAAGTTACGCGGCAATGGGCTACGTTAGTACTGGGATGTGTAACTGCTTCAGTGTACTACTCGTGTCTCTGATAGCTTTGCGGCTTGCGCTAGTAGACCGAAACCGCTTTCGGCCTTGTTCTCTCCTAAAAGTAAGAGAACTATGGTCTGAATATTCTATGGGTAAACCCAAATCTGTGTTGAGTAGAAAATTCCAATAGAGTGGAATTTCTGCTACATGACAGCACTGGAGATTAAAGGCCTACGCACATATAGGTGGCGCGATACGATTTTTACTGCATGCTGAGTAGGCGATTTTTCTTTACTTTGCACATTTGGGCGATTTTTCCCAGTGGTTTTCAGTAAAATGATAAAATATTATTAAAGTACAGTGAAAGTGACTAGAATAGTTAAAATAATCACATATAATTAAACATCCAATACCCCACAGTACATTTCCACAATCCCTATTTCAACAGCTATCCTACCCTTAATTACATTTAATCTCTCCACAATGAAGGGCCTTGCCTTTGACCAGTGTCCCTTTTATAATACTGGCTATTGTTCAGTGTGCCCCTTAGAATAACTGGTAATTGCAATCCTCATTCAGTTCAACCCTTTTATGTGACTACATGGACACACACCAAATTCTGTCATCTATCTGCCCGTAGTTAATCCCTTCACAATGAGCCTGTGTGCTTGCATTTTGTTTTCCAGTTAATATATTTGTGTAGAGGTCTGTGATATACTACAGTTTTAAATATGTGTAAAATCCAAATATCTATGAAAACTTGAGCAAAACAGAGAAAAAATCGCACGGTTTTTAAAAAAAAATAGAAAATTTTCTAAATGGAAAAATACGCGCCACACCGCTAGCTGCCTCAATGCACATATGTACAAGCAGTGAATTACTGCCATTATTTCTATTTTATTTAGCCTAGTGCTAGCGCTAGTGTGCAATGGGCTTAAGATTCTGATTTAAATATATCTTACTGGTATTAGCACAATTGCTAAGAATAATTTACATTCAGCTTTTTGTTGTACGGCATGTGTCCAGTAAGATTCTGTGCATTTATAGTCATGCTCAGACTCCACAAATAGACTACCGCTCACATGATAAAGATAAAAAATGTTTTCATTTTATATATTCTTGTGGATCGCTTCAATATTTTAATGTTTTCATCCAAGTTTCATTTCTTTTTTTCAAAGAATCTGGTCCAGAATGTTTGCTGCACTACTACTAAGGAAAAGACTTTGTTCAGATAATAGAGGGTTCATAAAACAAAAGTATATTAGTGTCACAGAGTAGAGATGGAATTTTGGAAACTACAAATGGATTAACTAATTAAAACGTTTTGCAAAAAAACCCAAAAAAACATTACATGTATATCACATCTGGTATCTAAATAGGTAATGGTTCTAAAGTAGGGTTCTACATCAGTTAATTAAGGGAGGTAGAACGTATCAAGTGTTAATTGTCTGTTAGACGATTGTTTTACATGGAAGGAGTAACAATAAGATGGATGGGTTCAGAAAAGAAGTCTTAGTGAAAGATTTCTGGTATAAACAACATCGAGAACTGAAGAAACAAAAATCTGTACAACTGATATGCATGTTCCAATGAGAAAAAACATTCTCCTAGATTTGTAAAATATCAGAATATTAGCCGAGATTGTCATGAAAAAATAATTTTGTAGCAGACCAGAATAAAGATTGGATGAAAAAACTATGACTACGGAATATGTAAAAAGTAAATAGTGATAGGAAATAGACAATACAAAATTTATACTGTGCAGAAAATACTAGTGCCAAAGCTCCATAAATGTGAAACCGATAGCAAGCAGCCTAGCACCATCCCTTAAGTGGTGGTTCCATAGTCAGGGACTATCTGGACAGAGTCCCTGACTTTAAAAGGTAAAGGAGGATTGGGGTAAGACAGTGCAACAAATTGTCAAAAATGGCGGGAAAATTTAAAGGATGACTTCAGCGTTTTTGACATACATATTTTTTAAGTGTAAATTCAAGCTTTATATATTATCAATATACTGACAAAGTTTTATGTGTCAAAGTTGCCTATATCTGCTGTAATTTGCATTTAAAAGTACAGAGGCACTGCCTTATTTGGGTAGTCACATGCATTCAAAACCTTGGGATCAGTCTGGGAACTACCAGATTGCTCTGGGAACTTATCCCCACCATCCCTGACCTTACTTAGAGTTCTCAGGACTTTTAACCCTGACCTATATGACTTTAATACAATTTTAATACAACTAGTGGGATCACAGATATGACATGGTGGGTTCATATCCTTGCCCATTTTGATTTTTCAGGAATAAATCTGAGAGTCAGACTCTGTCCAGACAGTCCCTGAATGTGGAACCACTACTTAAACCTGCCAGTGCTTTTCTACTTGCACTAAAATACATTCCATCAAATCCAGGCTATAGTAAAATGCAGGACTACAAAACATGTACAATTTAAAATCACATAAAACAAATCACCCTTACAATCTGCAATTAACATAATGAAAACTTTCATGGAACCATTGACCTTTACATACATGTTCTCTGTACACATAGTGGTACATCCTAGTACACAGATCCCTGCCATTCTGACAGTCCATTTAACAAGTCTGGGATACACACTCATGCAGAGAGAATGAGCCCTAGGGGCTGTTTGTGTGTACTCACAACATCCCCTCCCCCACTATCCCCCTCATTAAATCTCATTAACTGGATGGTGTTGACCAGAACCCCTTGAACCTGTATCCATTTCAGCAGTTGTTGTTGATACATGAAACTACTGTACATATTGCTGGGGAATTGTGATTCAGCAGATACAGGTATGTATGGAATGGTTTATTAATTTCATCACTTAACAGCAGATCAGATGAATAACAATACAAGTTTTGACCATTGTTTAAGTAAAGGTGGTGCTCATAATATAATGGATTTTTTGGCATAAAATGTTTTATTATCTGAAACTAATCAAATATCAAGAAATTGTAAATATGTACCTCTTTTATATTTTTCAAGCAAAGGTGAATTGAAATGAGTCTTTGGAGAGTTAGAAAAGTATGTGAACTGTTATTAGGACTTCTATTAATCAAAAATGTACTCAATTTGGCGAATACACTTCCACTTTTCTAAATACCCTTTTATCATTTAAACAGGGCCCCGCAACATGTCTACATAATAAAGGCTGTTTTGGTAACTTATCAAGGAGACTATTTCACCTGATGTGACACTGCAATAAAAACGATTTGTGCTTCTTTTATCATAACAAATCTTCCAATAAGTCTGGATAACAAAGGTTATTTTCAACTGACCAATTAAACAGTTAAAAGTCACTTGGCATAGTTCACCAACAACTGTCAAGTGTCAACAACTGTCCCTATTATCCACAAAATCTCCCAGCGTCTTTGGATCATAGAGGTTGAGGTTCCAGTGAGTCATAACATAGACTTTTTGATCAACTGGGCCACCCTGGTTCTATAACCACTGTGAGCACCTTGTTGCAGGTTTTGTATGCTGGAGGCGGGAGGAGAGGTTACAGTTAGGGTGAGGAATTTAATGAGGTGTGAAATCCACAATCACTCAACAGAGACTCATCACACCACCAATAGAACCTTTTTATCTTAAATTATCAATCCATCAAAAGGTCACAACCAGACCAGGATATCTGGAGAACCATATTGACATAGTTTACATACCATAGTAGTTTTGATATTATTGAAGAATGTGGGTTATATTTTGATGTTGAGGAATATATAAATACATATTCTGACCATGTGTGGTCTGAAAATAGTTATTGGTAACATGTTGGCCATAAGGCAAAACATTTTGAAAGTTAATTTATGTGGATTTTCTTTTTGGCAGGTCATTTTTCAGTTTAATTTCTGTCACATTGTTACCACAAGAAAAAAACACCTTTTAAAGTTTGTAAAGAAAGCCATCCCATGTATGTCTAACTAGACTTATGACTGTCTAACTAGACTTATGCTGCTCACTTTATTGTGAGCCGGCAGTGTATCCCTGAACATAGCAAACCTATAGAAGATAATACAAAACATAGAGGCTGAAGATTCCTGAGGTTATAAGCATTTTAAAGTTTGACTGTCCTCATTCTACCTTGAAGGATGGGTCCAAGGTCAAACCTGAACACATCAAAAGATTCCCAACCCATGATTTCCTATAAGTTGGTTTCACATTGCAAACCTCTAGGACCAATAATAAGTTAGTTATAAGCACATTTTAAGTGTGACTATCCTTGTTTGACCTTGAAGGAGGGGCTAAAGTCAAATTTGACCACATCAGAAGATTCCCAGCCCATGATCACCTATAAGTTGGTTTCACATTGCCGACCTCTAGGACCAATAATAAGCGAGTTATAAGCACTTTTAAGCTTGGCTATCCTCGTTTGACCTTGAAGGAGAGGCCCAAGGTCAAATCTAACCACCCCAGAAGATTCCCAGCCCATGATTTTCTATAGTTTGATTCCACATCCCAAACCTCTAGGACCAACAATAAGCGAGTTATAAGCACTTATAAGTTCGGCTATCCTTGTTTAACCTTGAAGGAGGAGCCCAAGGTCAGATCTGACCATATCAGAAGATTTCTAGCCCATGATTTCCTATAGGTTGTGTTTTACATTTTAAACCTCTAGGATCAATAATAAGTGAGTTATAAGCATTTTTTAATTTGGCTATCCTCGTTTGACCTTGAAGGAGGGGCCAAAGGTCAAATCTGACCACACCAAAAGATTCCCAGCCCATGATTTGCCATAGTTTGATTTCACATTCCAAACCTCTAGGACCAATAATAAGCGAGTTATACACAGTTTTAAGTTTGGTTATCCTCGTTTAACCTTGAAGGAGGGGCCCCAAGGTCAAATCTGACTACACCAGAAGATTCCCAGGCCATAACTTCCTATAGGTTGTTTTCACACCCCAAACCTCCAGGACCAATAATAAGCAAGTTATAAGTACTTTCAAATTTGGCTATCCTCATATGACCTTGAAGGAGGGGCCGAAAAGATTCCCAGCCCATGATTTCTTATAAGTTTGGTTCACATTGCAAACCTCTAGGACCAATAATAAGCAAGTTATAAGCACTTTTAAATTTGGCTATCCTCATTTTACCTTGAAGGAGGGGCCCAAGGTCAAATCTGACCACATCAGAAGATTCCTAGCCCATGATTTCCTATAGGCTGGTTTCACATTTCAAACCTCTAGGACCTATTATAAGCGAGTTATAAGCACCTTTGCAATAGTGTTCAAGTTATAAGTGATTTACTCAACAGTGAGAACCTCAAAATAGCTATTACTCGGCTATGCAATAAGCTACAGGTCTGCAATTTTACTATGTTATAGCTGACCTAAAGTAGCTGAATAACATATTTAAACAAAATTCTCCAAATGCAAAAGTTTTCAAGTTACAAGTACAAATTTTTGATGTTTTTGACTTCCCAGAGCATAATTTTGACTCCTGGGCTTAAAATAGCTATTACTCGCTTGATTTTGACCCCAGGCCTACAAAAAGATAGGGTGGCGAGATCTCATACCCACCAATTCATGCACTAAATATAAAATAAATCTGAAAGAAACTGTGGCCTACAGCGTGAATTTCGGCGCTTTATAAGTGTTTCTTACTTACTTACTCATACTTGAACACAAACAATAGTCAAAATTTTTCATGTTTTTGACTCCCCAGAGCATAATTTTGACTCCTGGGCTACGAAAAGAATAGGGTGGCCAGATCTCTGCCAAACTAAAATGTGGCTACTATGTTGAACACAAGACAATCTCTGTGGACATGGACGCGGTCGCAGACGATGACCATGCATGATCCATAGTATCCCTGCTTTTCGGGATACAATTATTACATTTATACCCCAGTCACACTACAAGTGGTAAAAAGGTTTTGTCAACACCTCATTCCTGTAATTATTGGCACACTTCTGTCTGTGAACTTCAGAAACTCTAACTTTCCCTGCTTCACCTGTCAATAATACACACAGAAATTTGGAAAAGTTCAAAATTTTTGCCTCTATAATTTTCAGGGTTTTTGTATGTCTATAAACATAGGCAATACCGCCTGTACTGTGACTGGAGCATTAGCAATTGTTACCTAAAAGCCGATATGTCAAAATAAGAAATACTGGTTGGTCACTGTCCATCTTTCTGAGGTTGATCAAGTCAAAATACTTACTTCTGCCTACTGTCCCAGCTCAAAACTAGTTATCTTAATAGATGAACAATCCTTGATAAATAAGTATACATGTATACATAATGCTAGTTTTTCTGATAAACCTTAAATGAAATCTACAGCAAAGAAAAGAGTAATGCTCCACATTTTAGGCCTATTTAATTTCATAATATTGATATTTACTTTACAATAAAAAATGTATATATATTTTTATGTATAAAGAAAACCTAAACATCATCTGAAATGTATAACCAGATATAGCATTCTTAAGATTATGAACAGAAACAATGAATAAGTTTTAAAACTACCCAGGAAAACTCTGCTCAACCTTTTCACATGATCTGGGTCTGTGGTCAACCTTCAGATCTCTATTACAGTAAATTATGTTGAATGTGCCACATATCTGAAATCCACCACTCATAAATACCCACCCCTTACTATTACTACTAAACAGTGGGATATTCTTCTCAACTATGTTATTTTAGAGACAATCACAGGCCATTTTTTGATAACACTGGACACTATTTGTGCATTTCACACTGTGCAGTCCTAATTTCAAGGAGACATTCCAAGTGGCACATTTCATTTGCAATGGCAAATGTTCAGATTTCTTTCTCTGCATCAAACTTGGCTCCAGCTTAAATGCATTTCATCTCTCTCCAGTAGTACAAACAAAAGCTGGCTAATGTATAAATAACAGGCCAATTAGAACAGCACAATGAGGCTGTATCAGTTGGCACCAGCTTCAAAATTGATGGGGTCAGTTAAGATTCCTGTGTACATAAACCTATGATTAACAATACACCCAGTTTATAACATCTTTGATCCCTGTGAGTGATCTTGTACTGGGTAGTTTTATCAATTTCTGATGCTCAAGAGGCTGAAATTGCTACTCTATGCACATAATGATGCTATTCAGTTGTGAACTGAAAATGAATGTTGGAGAAAAGCCCTACAGAGAAAAGACCCTACAGTTTTTGACATCCATGGAGAAAAGCCCTTCACCATTTTGTCGGACTATTGAGATAAGCACTACACCATTTTTTTCATTTTTATTGTTAGTGCAATAGAAAATCTGTTACCCGATTTTCTGTTGTCCAACTATGTGATTTTATTAACCTATTTTCACCCATGCAAATTTTTTATTTCTCTACAATTTTACATAAAATATCTCTGCTATTTTATTTACCCATTATCTGCATGATTGAACAATACAAGTTCCACTATAATAATGACCAATACTTTAATGTCTCCTTTGAAATCTTCTTTGCACTATGTCCATGATTCAATCACAGTTTATTTGGGACTTAGAACCTTTACTGGACCTATCACTTTCACTATAACTTATAAAGCCTTAGAAAGACTGAATAAATTCAGTGCTGTGTCTAATAATCTTGACATTTATTTCATAAATCAATCTTCACCTTTAGGATATGGTAGAAAGTACTACAACACATCCCTGTACCTCCATAAAAAAGAGATCCAAGTGTTTAGTCTATCAAAAATTTTGTATCTCATTGCTTAGTTTTATTTAGAACCATTTACATTATGAGATCTTTACAATTTTAAACATCATTTACTTGCTCTGAGGATTACATAAACAATGAAATACTATTTATTTCAAAATGGGCCTCATTACATATAAAATCCTCAACCAAGGTCAGCCTGTTTACCTAAGAGAACTAATCCACCCCTACACTTCCTTTAGAAATACTAGACGAAGTACCCCTAAACTCAAGTTCCTTCATACCCCCACTTTTAACCGTAGAGTTCATAAATCAATTAAACACTTCTCAAATTCTTTTAGTCACTATGCCCCAGTTTTTAGTAAATACTATGACACACTATTTCTCTCCAGTATATTTCAGCATCTCTAGTTAATGGAGCTGTTCCATTTCTGTGATAAATCATAAACCTTGTTCCCGATCCCCAATATACTGACATACTGGTAATTCTTTTCAATCGGAATGATCTTGAAGCCATCGTACAGAGATCCTATACGGAAAATATAGAAATTTCCAAAAAGGTTTTACGAGTAAAGCACTTAGGAGTCTATCAGGAACAGTTTACCAGAATTTTCAAACCGTTTGAAATAATCGTCAACCTTTCCTCTATCCTTATCAGGTTTATAACACAGTAGACTAATCTTACTGTCATTACTTTAATCTTACCAGGATCTTAAACAAATTTTACAACTGTACAGCAACCTTTTCCATCTTATAGGGGTTCTAAACCTATCTGTTTCATCTTGAGAGACTCGTAAACCAATCAAATAGATCAGAGAAACTATCGCAAATCTATTGTAATATTTTCTGAGGCAATGGCAACGCCAATCAGGAAGCTATCGGAAAATATCTTGTGAATCAGGAACATATCCTAAACCCATCTTAAAACTATCATAAACTATACCCTGCATTTGCTGCACTGGTGCATATCCAATGGCTATAGAGAGTACTATCCAATGACAGTACCGAGATTAACTATGAATGCATGATTAGTTGGCCATTACCCAAACAGAAGTTTTGACAAAACAAGCGGGATGATAAATTGTATCAAATATGAGTAATACTTGAGTTACTAATGTCTTTCCCAAAAACATCTTTACATTGTTACAAACAAAGAGAGCATTCAACACATAAATGATAAGCTCCTTACATTCTGTTTACTGTCACTTCATTAATAAATCAAGTAATAAAAATATATCACACAAGTTTGTTCAAGCAACTTTATGTCTGCTTTCCTTTTGACCAGTTTCTTCTTATCTGGTTTTATTTTGTCCATTCCCCACAAAATGTCCAGGTATCATTTATCCCAGTACAAAATGCCAGACCAACAACAGTCCACACCCCCTCCTTTAATAAAATCCTGTATCTGCCTCTGAGAACAGACAAGACAAACTTAAGCTTTAAGGCAATAAATCACTTTTCTTATATTAATGAATGATAACTAAGATAAATGAATTTTTGTCCACACACCACAAAAATCTGAACCTAAGCAATAAATTAAATTAATTTAATTTACAAAAGTAAATATGGATTTAATTCTATATAGCTATAATCCTACCTCCTGTGGAGAATCCATTTTATGCACCAGTTTCTATCTATACCTTAAATATCACAAAATACTGCCTTAACATAAATTAATGCTTCTTTTGACTTTAAGAAGACCTGCAACAGAGCTTCTAATTTTCCAGCACAATTTCATTTGCTAATCATTCAGGTAACTGGTTCAAAATCCAAAATTTTGACTGACCTACTGGTGTGGGGAGAATTATTAATCAACAAGCAAGTCATATTTTTGAAAGATACAGCATGGAATGTGAGTAATGTCACCCAAAGTATAAAGCACAGCAAGAAACATTGAAATTTGACACTGGGTTTCAACCCAATGAACCAACACAGGATTCCTAAAAGCTCAAAGTTGAAGAATCACATTTCAGTCCTCTGTCAAATGTAATGCTGAAATGAATATCTTAACATACAAATGATAAGAGCCACATAATCAATGTATTTATAAAAACAATATCAATAAAAGGGGTTACACAGTCCAGGGAAAAAGTGCTGGAAAATGACTGAATTTCAGGTTCCTCATAAAGTTGCTCAAATTACACTGATGCATGAACCCAAGTGTTATCAAAACAAACACGATACTTACACTATACCAGTGTACTTGTACAAAGGTGAATTGTATTTGCTGTACATACTGATATATTGTAAATATAAAAGAGACTAGAAATCACTTGTAGAGTGCAAAGCCCACTAGATGCAGCATTTCTAAAAACTATGGATTTTTATGGATACTATGGATTTGACTTTGTTATGCCGCCGCCGCTGCCGCAGTATGTAGAGAGATTTCACCATTACCGCTCTAACAAAAAAAAAATATTATAGCTAGCTTCTCAAATTTGCAGGATATATTCATAAACATAAAATCTTGCCTGGGAATATTTTTGGCCTCATTGTGAAAAACAAAATGGCCGCCAGGGACATTTATTCAACTTTAAACAAGGACTTTTGTTGGCCCTCTAGAGCAAAGGGTATTATAGGTATTAGGTAGAGATCTCAAATTCACAGGATATGTTCCTCATTATAAAATCTTGACTGAGAATATTTTTGGCCTCATTTTGAAAAACAAGATGGCCGCCACACGCGTTTCTTTGTCAGTCATGAAAAGTACCTATATCTCCCTTATTATTGGTCTTAGAGGTTTGGGATGGTAAACAAACCTATAGGAAATCATGGGCTGGGAATCGTTTGGTGTGGTAGGATTTGACCTTGGACCCCTCCTTCAAGGTCAAACAAAGATAGCCAAACTTAAAACTGCTTATAACTCGCTTATTATTGGTCCTAGAGGTTTGGAATGGTAAACCAACCTATAGGAAATCACGGGCTGAGAATCTTTTGGTGTGGTCAGATTTGACCTTGGACCCCTCCTTCAAGGTCAAACGAGGATACCCAAACTTAAAAGTGCTTATAACTTGCTTATTATTGGTTCTAGAGGTTTGCAATGTCAAATCAACCTATAGGAAATCATGGGCTAGGAATCTTTTGATGTGATCAGATTTTACCTTTGGCCCCTCCTTCAAGGGTAACTTAAGAGAGACTTAGGCATGTGCATTCTCCTTACCAGTGTTGTAGTTTCTCCCCATTTACTAAAATTGTTTGCACGTCCTGTAAGATACACTCACCTGTACCTTGCATGTATATAAATCCACTGTATGACCTGTAGCTAGTAGCAGTTTGTGCTTTGATCTTCAAGTTGCGACACTGTTGCTGGCAGAATACACCTTGTTTGCATGTGCAAATCTCTACTACCCCACTAACAGACTACATTCATATTTTTCAACAATATTTGCAGCACACTTATGTGTGTATACACGTACGATGGGATGTAAGAGAAGCGTTAACGGTATCTAATCTAATCTACTGCTTTGCAATATCTTCCCCACAAAGGGGAACTCAGTGCGCTAGGTAACAAAACTCATTTATCATCACGAGTATCGAAGGGCGTTCAAGGACAAGGTCTACATCGTAAAAGGGGTTACCTGGTTTAGAGGTCCATTACAATAGCTAAATGAGAAATAGCTTTCTGTATTTTTAACAGCGAGTAATATAAGTAAATGGCTTTTTTGCTTTTTTTTTTGGTACAAGGATATGAAATCTGAAAATAACCAACAACAAAACCTGGGCTGTAAATCTTTAAGAATGGTCAGATTTGAAATTTCACATTTGACCCCTGTTTCAAGGTCAAACAGATTGTCTATAAAAGTGCCTTGTTTGGAGTGTTTTCGAATGGTTTTTGCATGTTTCAACAACCACAGGAAATCACAGATCACGGATATTTCAAGGGATCTAATATGAATTTTTGACCCCGGCTTCAAGGACAGTGTTTATATTAAAAACCCTAACGTCTTCTTTGTATTTGGACATTGGGATTTGACATTCACAAAGATATTGTGCAAGCGTCACCAGCCATATTCTGAATGTAGAATTCTCTGCGTCACATCTGGAGATGGATTGCATCGAAATGTAATCTCCAGAAATTGCAAACACAAACAGATAAACAAATGCACCAAAACATAACCTGATGGATGTAAGGAATGAATTATTTTTTTCCCACAATACATTTCAGTGTACATATTTGGTTTCCAGTGTGAAATAGATTGGGAAATATTTGAATCATGTTCCAGATACCCAAAAATCCCAAATTTTCAGAAATGTTCCCTGGCGGAGGTCTGCACTATACAAGCACTTCTGGTCCAGTTTGTAATAATAGGATGGAATTGGAATACTAATAATGTTAGGAATTGTGGGATTAAGGTTACTTAAAATATACTCTGGATATATTGACTGATGTAGGTTTTATAATCACTTGTCTCTTTTTTTCCAATAGTCCTCTAAACTCAAAGAACAAGTCAAAAGTGAATGTTTTCCTTTTTTCCAGTGTACAAGTGTATGTACACACAACCCTGATAACTCAAGAAAATAGTTCTGAGTTGAAAAGCCAGTTTACTGCAAGTACCTTGTACACCAACATATATGTGTAATCAAATGAAAGAAAACACAACCTGACAACTGACAGCAAAAAACTCAGTGGGGTATGACAGGGAGGGTCATGGGGAGGGGAATGAATTAAAGGAAAACTTTACACTTTTTCCCTAGACTGTACAGAGAATTTTATTGTCAAATATACTGTATGCAATACCTTAGCAACCAGTTAAGTTTTGATAACCAGTTGATAACACCTACAAAAACATCAAAAGTGAAATGTAATGGAGACTTAAGTCCAGGAAATAAATGGTTTTGGTAAGAATTAATACCTAAAAGTCAGACAACCAATGGAGATGCCCTCAATAACAAATTTATCATACTGTGGCAAATTTGACATACAGTGGTGAATTTTCATATAGTTTACTGTATAATTTGAGGTAGTTTTAGGGGTGATAGGGGTTGAATTGATCATCAGTAACTCTAGAGGCCCCCACCCCCTGTGCTTACTGACCCCATAACCTCTGATACATGGCACAATGTAAACACACAGTGCTGTATATGACAGCAGTGATAAATGGTGCCTGTACATGATCTGAAGGAAAGACTATGTTAGCCTGTAAATGGCACAGTGTTGTCAATGTTATCCTAATGCTAGAATGCTTATGCCCTACAAAAGTTTGGCTAAACTTTTGAAAATTATCAAACAATCAGGTATACAAGACAAGCATTTAAATTACCAGTTTAAAATTCCAGGATATTCAACTACTTTGTAAAGAAAGGTGCTAATACAGTGGCATGTGAAATGGAGGCATATTGTACAATATTGACTGATATTTAAGACTCTTGGGGTTTTCTTTTTGTGACAATTACATTAAAGTAGTAATAACAGACTTTTACGACTTTCAATTTGTAACAATTACATTAAATTTGTGTTGATATATTATGAAAGGAAATGTGGCAGAAAATATATTTGCTCCACTATATTTTCTCCTAGAGTGGATTCCAAATGCAAAACAATTACTTTTAAATATCAAACAGCATGAATCTTAATTGAATATTTATTACTTCTAAGGACCAAGAATTAGCATGAACATTTGGAATTCCAATTGCTCGATTTTGGTAACTGATCATGTTCTTGTAAATTTTGTGCCAATAACAAGGCTAACTGCTTTATGAGGTAGAGGGACTGAGATCTTCTTTCATCTGGGTGCACATGAGAGATTATAGTGTAGAGAAACACAGGATTCAGTGGCAAAGAACCCATTTCCTGCACTACTGCTAAGTGAGGTCAGCTGAAATTACATGGATTTCCTTCTTAGCCATGGGCAAAACAGGCAGCTTTAATTTGAAAGACCCCGTCTTCTTCCAAATTCTTGTAAAATATTTAACTTTAGCTGTTGTTTTCACATTTAAAATATAAACAGCTATAAAAGTAGCTGCACTGCCACAATTAAAGTCCAACACTAAACTAACTTTGAACTTCACCTTGCAGGCAAAATAGATTTGTGGTTATTATGAACAATGTTTTATCTGAAAATAAAATTTCAATTCATTTAAGACTGGAGGAAAGACATTGATACTGTAAACAACTGACATATGGAAGCTTACCTGCTCTACTAACATTCACATACTATATACTAGGAGTACTAGGGGTGTGACTCTGGGGTAAAAATGGAGCCAGTTTTTCAATATTGCCATAACCGTCCTGCATCTGAGTTAAATCAGGCTTAAATCTAGTTGGCTTAAATCTAGTTGGGAGAGTCGGTCTAAAATTGGAAAATTCGGATAATAGAGGTTCTTCTGTACCTGGTCCACTATTTTGCACTTGGTTTGTTAATATTCATGGACCCAGCCACCCTGTTACGCTCCAACAAAGATTTGGTAGCTGCGCTGGAATTTGTAAACTAGGAATGTTCAACAAACACCAGCTCATCCAAGATCGGTAATGCAAGAAACTGATGTGACGTGCGTAGGTCACTTGTATTGGCCATCGCTAGTCTACATTGACCAACCCTTGGACGAGTAAAAATATTAAGTAATGTATAACTGTACAATGGGCAAGCTTAACAATGGGCATTGTGTTTCGGAGATAGCAAATTTCTTTGAAAAATGATACCTCGCAAAGAGAATGCCAGCTACATACTCCTAAATATGTGGATCACTCATGGAAAAACAACAATTTTTGAAACACAAGACAAAGTTTTACAAATTGTAAGATTTTTAATCTGTTGAGATACAGCTGAACCATTTCAAAGCACAATGGATTGTGTAAACTCATCAGATGGTGTATATGTTTGTCATGTTGGTCCCTCATCTATCTGAGCCAGTTCTACTCAAAACAACCTTGGAATCAAGAGATATAAATGGCTTTATAAATACACCATCTGCATGGCTAATTGAATAAAGTCCAGATAAATCATGGGGGGAAACAGAAGAAAACAAACTGAACAAAACAAAAAGAGGAAGTCTCTCATGGTTCTGTGTGACCAGAATCTGTTTGTAAAATAACCTTCTTCTAGTCTGGCAAAGAGGCTTATATATTTTTCTTCTTTTTATGTGGAGGAACAAAAAGTAATTGTTCTAATCTTTTGAATACTTTTGAATACCAAAAACTGGTTGGTTTTCAGAGCAATCAACAAGCAAAACATCAAATTTCTACAAACATCGTAGCTGCGTTGTTGCTACAACGAACAGCCGTCAGCCACTGCTGCAAATGATGACTTTGCAAAAATATAATGTACTGAACAATAGACTGTGTGTTTGTTTAAATTTTTTATTTGAGCGTAATCTATTTTTTTGCATATTTATATATACTATCATTAACATGTGATGTTTACAATACAAACTTAAACATTTGCAAATCTTCAGTATAAACATAAGGATCCAGGTATTTTTCTATAGAACCATTTCTTTTTCCTATAGTGGAATTTCCCAACATTTCAAGTGTACCAGAGTTAGATAAACTGATGAAAGAAACAATACCTCTATCTTTCTGTTCATGTTTACATTGGTACAAAAACATATTCAAGTTTACTTTTGAATTAAAAAAGCATGACATCATTCCAATACTGCTTTCCACACCCCAAATTGATAGACTTGGGCATAAAAATAAAATTAAAAGATGCTATTGTACCTGTACGGGGCCTGTACAGAGCCAAGTATTAATAAGAAAAACTTCTAGTCAATGAATGTAGATCTGTGATGAAACTGAACTAGGAATAACACACAGAAACTATCAACCTGGGTATATGCCTTGCAGGAAGATAACCCATCACTGTGCCCTCCATGGAAAAAAGTCTTTGTCTTAAAAATATACTTGATATAAAAGAATCATTTCATCTAACTGGAGCTTAAATTACCTACTGACTCATTTAAGAGCAACTTAAGATTACTTTCTTTGTGTGCAGAAGTTAGAAGAAGGTATAGTTTCCTGTATATGATAAAACTCTTTTGATAATCATGCAACCAAAGTTTGCAGTGTCTGTTACTATCATCTCAGGCATTCCGAGACTGCAATTCTGGTGGCAAACGCTATGATCAGTACTCAACTAGACTAATGTAATTCCTTACTACCGGGTATATGAGGTCAACAAAGCCAGAGTTCCTAGACTTCAGAAAGGTCAAAATGCTCTATGTCACATTGTTTACAAGCTGGATAAAACAAAAATCTCCACTGGCTTCTGATTTTATCTCTCACCTACTTTTAAGGCCTTCAATTTTACCAACTTTTGTCATCTTTAATCAAGTCGAGCAGTCTGACTCTTTCAAATAAACTTTCAGTTTTCTCAATCTGTCCTAAAAAGGTCATTGGCAAGTGTGGTTTTGCCAAGGCTGCATCAGTGGAATAGAATGGGTTGCCATTTAATGTCTGATTGCAGCGGAGTAACTCGAGTAGCTTGAGCCAACAGAAGGTACACCTGTCCAATCTGGCATACCAACCACCATAGTCGCTCCTCCCTAGTGGATGCTTGCTGGGTAACGCATGTTGTTCAGTTTAGATTTAAGCACATCAGAGGATTCATATCAACTTTGCCTCCTGCAAATATTTCTAGTCTATACACACAAATTTAAACTATTCACACACAAACTGACCCATTTCTGTCTATTTAATGGCTAAAAGAGTCATACCGTAATGGTAAAACAAAAGTCAAGTAAAAAGTGACTACTTGTGGTTAGCCTTAAATTTACAAATGGAAATTAATATAATGGTAACTGACAGAGATTATCAATATTTTTTAAAATTTATATTAAGTTTCTTTCAGTTTAAAAAGTTTTATAAACTCGGAAAAATCTTTTGCAAGTCAGAGTTGACTTATGGCTGCCAACCAGACAATAGTGTTGAAGTGTTATCCACTGGCTGGGTAATAACTCATCTGACCAAGATATGACTCAAATACGCAAGAGGAAAGAGTTACATTATATTTGGGCAGCATACACAGTATTCCCCAGTGGCATTCATCAATATAAAAAATTAATTGCTCTTGTGTATTACTTGGTGCCAGTTTTGCACCTCGTTTCAGTATTTTTAAAAGTTTCATAAAGAACTTCTTCTGTCACATAAGTTATCTAGTTAATCAACGTGCATCTTCTCTACATCATATATAAATTTAAGAAAACCCGCAAAAAGTGTATATATCTCTACTTCTGGACTAAACTACAGATCTGCTCTTTTATCAAGAACATCAATAGGTTCAGTCAGCTTAGGAAATTTAATGATAAGAGAAAAAAAAACATACAATTACTATGGAATGTTATCTGTTCCCATGTTATTACCCATATATAATCATCAACTGATAACATATAGTCATGTGACATAATTTACCTCTTTTTATGGCACCAAATGGTTGATAAAATCAAGAGAAAAAGCATATAATAAACATAAAACACTAAACAGACAAATTTTGTACAAATTTTTAAAATAAATGGTTGACATTATCTGTTTTATGTTGTTTTCACGAGAAACAGCCACTTACTTGTTCTGAGTCCTGAAAGACCTGTACAGAAGGACTGAAAGTTCCGCAAAACTCTTTACAAAATGTTTCAAAGGTTATTATTATTTATTCAGCATTCACCATAAAGAGATCAAAAATCTTAAACAAGATTGAACAAAATCTGTACCTTATTTTTAAGTGTTGCTCAAACCTCTACTGTGTTTATAATATATACTATTTATACCATAACGATTATGTGTGAAAAGACAACACATTTTCATGAATTCTTAACTAGTTCATCAAATAGTGATTTTCACTGTTAGAATAAAATTTCAACAAGGTATATATTCAGTACCAAAAGAAATACTTTATGCTATGCAGGTGAAAAGTACTTTTAGAGGATCAAAGTGCTCACACTGCAAAGACCAAAACAAAAAAAAAGTCACACAGTTTTTAAATATACAAGAACTCAAAAATACTTTCTGAAACAAAATAAACAGTTTTAACAATTGATGGTTATATGCCTTGAACTGGTGTACCGGTTTTGTGAGTAACAATTTCCGGGGCCTATCATAAGATATGTTTGAAACACAACCATAAGAGGCCTTTGGATATTGTTGTCAAAGTGCAATGCCCTATAATCTCAGTGCACAAATTAGAATTTTATTGGTACAATTTTCTTTAAAATGTTTTTGTGTGTTTCCCCAAAAAGGTACAATAAAAAAGTATTCTTCACTTATAAGTTGAAATGCAATATATTAAACAGGAGTTTGTATTCATGTTAATCTGCCAATACAATCAATCTTCTATAGTTATTAAACACGTAAGAAGAACCAAACAACACTAAGTCTGTGTTTCCATCGAGCTGATCCCCCTGACAGCCAGTTCTATCACTTTGTTACATAGTTATTCAGGTGACTCACAAAATTAGACACTGACAGGCTTATGGCCCATGATGCCTAATTTAATATCAACATGACAAAATAGCAGCAGCAGTGAGCTTACAATTACTCACAAACACACGCATGGAAACATTATGGGTTTTCCTAACACATCCTTCATTTTTGCAATAAAATTTGCCAGCAAAATCTGGTACATGCAAACACTAAAATAGGTGGCCTATGGTTGTCTATCACAAGGAAACAGTACCTAACATGACACAAGTGGCTATACAGGACTGCTTTCAATTCAGTCTATATACATATTTTTTCACATGAAAGATATAGTGAGTTCTAAATCTGGCAACAATTTGTGGACACATTAAATCAGATGCCTGATAACTTTATTGCTGCCTCAGCTGGGGATAAGAAACATATCTTTTATACTGTTGTAACACGTTTCTGTTGCTCTATTAGTTTATATAAATGACTGAAGTAATCTCCTCCACACTGCAGTGCCAACTTTGTACCTAGTTTCTCAAAATGTCTGGTGATCATGAAGGTTCCCAATCATGCAGTGAAATACCCTGGTTCTGAATATATCCATAGTTGAAGAGTATTCTTTAGACATTTTGGCAGATATTTAACCAACAAACGTCTGAAACTTGATCAAATAAGATACATATAAAGGAAAGAGACAGGGGAGGGGGGAGTGTGACGAATATGGACATGCAAACGATTATGTGTCAAATAATGCATAGACTGTACAGTTATCCTATTACATTTAAGTATCTTATGCAATATTAGGCTTTTTCTGAAAACAAAGTCTCTGATTTTGCCCTGTGGGCATATTTTGACACATTTTTATTAGATCACCATTTATTTCTTTTACAGGGTAATTTTCAGACAAATTATGCATTTACTGCATGTCAGTAACTGTCTCTATGATATACTTTCACCACTCAATGACACAGTTTTAAAATGGAGCCTAGGTCATTATTTGTTAACTTGGGGAAAGATGAAGCTTTAGATTATCAGGGGTCACTGAAGAATTTAGTGCTTTCTTAAAACTCTCATATAATTTGTGTTTACTGACTGAACATTACCAATGTTAAGTACAATTATAACAAAAACAAATTATAATTCTCATATTACTTTTATATTGCTTAATCTGTGCAAACTGCAGATTCTAAGTTACAATGCATGAGTAGCCCAACTGCAAAAAAATTAAGATATCTGCTCTATTACTATTGAGGTATACTTTGTACAATTGGAACTAAGGCCTTCTGATGCCAAGATTTCAATATTTATTATCCACCACACGACGTATTTGTTCTAAATACGGGGAAATACAGACCGGGATATATTTTTTTTCGTATACACCCGCGCCCCAGTACTATGGATAATGAGTGTGAATGACTTCCAGGTTTTCAACAATATCTCGGAAAAGTGTGTAACAAATTGCAAGTTAACGATATCTTGAGAGGTGAGAGCCAAGAAGATACTTGCCAGACTTTACAACCTCATCCAACATACGAATACTGAGGATTATAATGTATAGTACAGTTACGAAATAAAACTAGATTTGGAATTACTGAGGATCATAATGTAAAGTACAGTTACTAAATAAAACTAGATTTGGAAGGATAATGCATCATGCGATGTTAGAAATGACATAAAATTGAAACTATACAACTGTTTTAGGATTGGTATTGAAATCCTAGAAGCGATACTGATCAATATTGAAATACAAGTATTCGTATATGATCCTTTTCTTATCCTCAACGGGATACTGAAGATGGAAATTTTGACAGCAAAGATAACTATAATGAAATAATATCAATGGGATAGCTGTTACATGAAGTTGTCCTAAATTGTACAAACATAACATAAACTTATTGTTATGATAATATTTGGCTGTGATGGAAAATGTGTATATTGAAATAAAACTTATTATGAAGGCAACTACAGAACTAGAAGCATTCTATTTATAAAATGCAGGAACTACACACATAGTTCAGACCACATGGTTTCCACAAAAATTAGATGCACCAAGTCCATAACTTTTACTGAAACATAATTATTGGTGACATTAATACATAAATAACCATGAAATTGGATGTATATAACATATATGTGTAAGGAAACATAAATAAATGATGAAAACTGCATAGAAATGTCTTATAGCTATCGACCATACAGGAAATTTCTCTCTATTTTGTTTTTTAAAAATGTAATGTCTGACGCACCAGAATGCACCAATCTCCCTTTGTTTATTTGTTGTGTTGCTTAATAGGGCAGACACAAACAAACATACTCACATAAAGAGTTTTTCAAGAATAAACCATATAACCTTCATCAGGCCTTAATTTCTATGTCATTTTACAGGAAAAACACCAATGGAAATATAAAAAAAAATTCCATAAAGATTTGGATGAAAGTTTAAATATAGGTAACGAAGTGTTGGTGGTCTAATCCTTGGTGAGGTCTGGCATTATTAGTGTTGAAATTCTACATGATAATAATTTACATGTGGACCTCAAAATTTCAACTTTTGTGTTCAAATCCAATGGATCCTCTGGTACTTCAGAGATTTGGACTAGATTTTTAGGGCTTGGTTGTAAACATATTTTTAGATCTGGCACACCAGCAGATTATAAATACTTCACAAAGGCTTTGAAGAATTGTTCAAAACAATTATCTTTGTGTGAAATAAAAAGCATTTGAGTAAAAAAAAGAGGGGCTATTTCATGCAGTAAAACTTGTAAATCAAAGCAACATATCAAACACCTTTGATCCTTGGAAAGACTTGGAAGTAAAAACATGTATTCTCTTGGTATTCTGCTGCTTGAATTGGACCTGTATGAGCAATAAACCTGAGCAAGGAAATCTGTCAGATGGAATCAACTCCTATGTAGATATCAGCCTACATCAGTACAGACCTCTACAATTCAACACTAATTTGCTCAAATAATCTGAGCTCTGGGGTTTTACAGAACCTTCTCAAAAGCTAAACTCATACCAATTCAAGCCCTCTGTGTATCAAGTAATGTGACCATGAGCTGGAAGCACACAAATGATCACAAATGTAAAAACCAAGTTATTATGCCATACTTGTTAACCACTATACCACTGAGGTCTCATTAATATTACTTGAGGTATACACTGACAGAGGTCAAAGGTTAATTCCCACTAATGTTGCATTTTCTTGTTGAACACCAGTAACAAGCTAGGAGGCAGAGAAAAATGGTCACTGAAGGATACTTAAATTTTCCTGGATGATCAAATTACACTCCGTAATACGACTTAGCATCACCTAATATGATTTTACAGTATGGACACATTTGGCAACCAAATGCAGTAAAAATTAACAGATTAAACTGTAATAGTTTTTAGTATAGCATTTGTATGATTTAAATCCTGTCTAAATGGATGACTATATTGATTGTCTTTCCCTTGAATTAAGATTACATGTATTATTTCTTTTGGTTTAATTAATTTCTAACCAGAAAGGTTATCCAGTGAAGATGTACCAAATTGATATGACTTGGTTTCCTTATTGTAAGACCATTTTATACATTGGAGCAACTTTGTACTCTATATATAAGACTGTCAACATGACTGTATTTTTATTTTTTATTCCAAAGATCAAATATAAAACCACATTTTGACTGGCATGAAACTTAATGGTTGCCCAATTAGTCCCCAATAAAGACATAAACCCAATACTTACAGCTCTGCTTAAGACGCTCATAACTAAATGTACAGACTAGCATAAAAACTATTGAAACTAACAGAAATAAAAGACTGAATGACATCTACATGATATAGTTATGTTTACACACGTGCATACCTGCATGCATGCTTATTTTCATAATTATTTATCTTAGGTTCATGTATTTGTATGATTAGTTAGTCACAGATAACTTTTCTTGCTACCAAATAGCAATTCAAAATATACAGTTCTAAACCTCAGTTTACAGGAGTCTTGTCAAATTAATTGTAAAACTGATCTCTGTGGCATGATGTTTTAAACAAGTGTCATATCCTTATAATTTACACAGAATCTCATAAACAAAACGCACACTGATGTCTTTGAAGTGTAGCTTCATACAGAGGCTGAATTCTCTCCTCTATTTTCATATTTATATTTATTTACAAAAATACTTATACCATATACATACAAATTGCTTTCACTATTTATTTCAAGGGGTCCTGTTGTATAGATATGACCATGTTTACCCCTAATCTGAAAACCACAAATTCTAACCACATTTTCTCTTCCATATACTGACTGATGCATATAAACTGAGACAAGTACACTGATTCATTTGTAATTCTATTGATCTATTCCTATATTCTTAACTTTTCATTTTAAGAAAGGATTTTTTTTTATCTTTCTGGTAAGTTTTTAAACAAATTTTTAACTATTGCGTCAAAGAAAAATAAGGCATTTAAACAATTCTATTTTACAATCTGCTTTGAAATCATTACCTTGTATTATAAATGGGAGACAATAATATTATTAATGTAACATTATGGTTAACAATTTACAAAAATTTGCCTCAGCTTTTATGTCACAACAGTCAACAAAGTAATTATAAACTTAGTCAAGTGTTTAAGTAGATTGAAATACTTGACACAGATGATAATAAAGTCCTTACATCCTTTGACAACATCCAACAGGATATAAATTACTGTATTATTTTGAAAATTAAACCTTTGTGATGATTACTTTCCTAACAAAATGAATCAAGACATCCATATCAAATATAGATAGATCTATGGCATATTCTTTATCTTGTTGTTCGCTAGTTGTTTGTTTGACCTAGGCATGAATCTAAATCAGAGAAATATTTTGAAATTTACAATATACAGAAGAGACTCTGATATGTTGGGGACGAATGTACTTAGATACTGTACTAGAATAGAATAGAATTTTATTTATTATAGTGACATGCAAATACATTTAACAATAATCAAATAAGACAGTAAACAATTTGCCCAGCCCCAATGGACTTATATGTCACTTTTGTAACTAATACTTTATAATAGTTGTTGCTATAACAATTATAAATGGACAATATTTTACAGTCTTTGACAAACTAAAAGAACAAAATACAGATAATAATATCCAATTATTTGCAAGAGTTTAACAGTATACCAATTAGTAAAGGAAAACACAATATATAACTAAGCATGGTTTTCTCAACAAAAGAGTGCATAAATCAATAATAATATAACCTAAAATTTAATCATTTGGCAATAACATTTTGTCTGATCTTCCATGAATCACAAATAAAACTTACAAGTTCCTTATCATGTGACTTCAGAATAATACTAAGTTTATCTTCATCAGACATTTTTCGAAAATTTGGAAAAGTTTTCTCAATTATGTAAAACAAATTATTATTATGTACTATACACCATAAGGGGAGGGAGGAAACCTCTTGAAATAATCAAGGGATTAGCATAGTTTTATTGCACTTAAATGCCCTTGTCACAGAACACAGAACAATCTTGTTTTACACTTGTTCAATATCTTGCTGTGTCAACATTTAATGTTAAATTATCAATTATAATATCTGGGCTACATCCTGAATGTTTGGAAAAGAATTATCTCATAAAATTTGTTCTGACACTGAACAAAATAAGCGCAACACTGTTCACTGTTCAACAGTTCACTGAAGCCACAAGATAAAGGAATAACCCTTAATTGTACATCAATATAATGGTATAAAGAATGCACATAACTTATATCCTTTTTATAATGAACATTCAAATGCATTGTCTAGGTTCAAATAAACTCCTGTAGAATTCAAATGATTAATATTTTGGCACTATTTTTCCAGTTTGATGCCTGGTTCAAACATACATCATACTAGTATAAATATATCAGCAAATTTAATACAATTCTCAAGAGAATTGGAGAAAGCAAGTATGTAATCAGCTTTGACTCACAGTTTTCTGAGGTTTTTCAGGTTCTTGAAGGTGCCAGCTGCTCTCACTACTGCAATATCATTGCTCGATAACTTCCTGAAAAAGAAAAGATAAAAAATATTTCACACATCTATATATTCCAGGTATTGGAACATATATACAGTAATCATAAAATACAATAATATATCTAATAAACTGCCAAACTTAAATTTGTTTCAGTTTCCTCACAAATAACTGTATACAAATAACATATTGAAACAGTCACAGATTAAGTAAAATAAAGGCACCGATTTGATTACTTTTCACTCCAAGCTATATTCTGCACCTGACATATGATCAGATCAATCAAATAGATCAAATACACATAACAACGGACAGAAGCGATTATAAATTACTAAGACTGTACATATTTATTCAATTAATTTTATCAAAGATTTAACTCCACTATTAACACAACTATATGGTCAAGATTCTGTCCTGTTAACCACCACGCGCTTGTGGACAACGACCAACTTTCCCACTTGGATAGTGGGCTAAGAACACACAACTTCAGTGGTCAGAGGCAAGTCTGAAACACTGTCACCAATGTGTCCTTCCCACTAGTCACTGCTTAATCAGGCATAAGGATCCAGAAAATAATGAGATATCACCAAGGTAGATGTTATAACTTACAGCTCAGTGACGTAGGAGGGTATTTTGTGTGGTACATTTTTCAGCTTTAGACCAGCACAGTCCACCACTGTTCCCTGGCAGACACAGTGCTCTGGACAGCCGTTGTCTACCTTACACTCTCCTGCTTGTCTTGTACGCAGCTCCTCAGAACCTAAAAGAACAATGGAAAGTGGCATAACTAATACAATGATTTGATTTCACCATCATCTAGTTGAAACTGATTCTTGTAGTATTGTCATTACCTCCGCCAAGAAGGTTATATATAGGCAGTGTGTACTTGTTTTTTTTTTATCTGTTTCTGTGCAGAACAACATGAAAAAGTTTGTCAGTGTGCTTGCAAAATAACTTAGACAGTTATGGACAGATTCTGATGAAATTGCCAGTATATGTCTGCAATGCCACAACCAACCAGTGATTAGATTTTGGGGGTTATCCAGATCATCATCTGGATACAGGAAGTGTTTAAAGGAATTTTTATAAATGCACTAAGTAATAGTGCCACTGTCACCTAGTGGGTAACACATTCACCTAGGAACACACAGGACGTGGGTTCAAACCCAGGTACAGGCAGATACATAGTGGCTCGGATGACCAGTCAAAATGGCAGTCCTCGGTCATTGGGTCCTATCCCCAGTGGGAGGCTAAAGAACCTCAAGGACATTGATAAATGGTCTTCCTTGAGCCTCTTTATTTCAGTTAGGGGAATGTCAGTATCGTAAGAGCTTGGGCTGTACTTGTGCAGTTGGATAGGTCATATATGGCTCAGAGTCCTGTAGTACATGGAGATATAGTGCTCAGTATAAATACCAGTACATACAATATTGGGTGTGTTGGTGGAGGTATGCACTCTCTGAGTGCTTTTGTATTATAAAAAAGTTTTGTAAAGTAGCAATCTTATGTAGTTTTACAAAAAAAGTAGTTTTGGTCACATGTAAAAGTTGTGGTATGTTACACTTCGAATTATTACAAACAATTTTCATGACTGTTTTATGTAAGTGAATGCATTAAATGCGGTAATAGCAAAGTGAAAACTTGCTGATGCTAGTTTCATGCAGAACAAAATGAATAGACAGCAGGTGTATTTACAAGTGTATGAAAGGACACTCAGTGTACTGGTTAATAAAGATTAATGCTTCACGAACAAGAATTAAGGACTGAATCTTATCAGATGATCACTTAATTTAGCGGACACATTCAGTGTGTCAGCTTTAGTTTGTTGTAAATTGCAGGATGGCATGTTTTCTCAATTGATATCTACTCTAGTAGTTTGAGGACAGGCAAGCCCAAAGAACCAAATCACCCCACAAACTACATGAATGGGCTATTCCTTCCCAGCATTAATCTGCTTCAGCGATCATATATGTCCTTTTTTTGAAACATAATCAGACATCACTGTTATGGATTACAGACTCTCAACCATACTGGGTTTAATTTGTCAAAGGAAAGTCGTTTTAGTTATTTTCTACCTGACACATGTCATGTATAATTATTCAAAAGCTGGTGTAATGGAGTAAACATTTTGGTTCTAGAACAAAATTTGGTCCTTTATGATAAGAGATACAAGAGATTAAGATACACATATTGTATGATGGTACAACACTAATTTGTTAAAACTGTCAAGTAAAGCTATACTGAAGTTGCAATTAACCATTTTAACTGTTCTCCATTTATAGTATTCTTTCACACTGATAATGCTAGTTTGGTTATTTGTTAAAGCTATATTGTGTCTTTGGCTCTTTTTCATCAAGACAAAATATAAAATTCTGCTATGGTATTGCCTTGTCAAAATTTTTGTCAGCAGAAACCCTTAAAGTACATTGACCTGTACACAAGGACCGCCAGTCTGAAGTGGGCAAGTTGTTAGTAACTTACCAGTCCATGTGCCGATTGTTTTCAGTGGTGAATTTTTACCAACTAGTATAACTAGTATACTCTGCTTTCCTACATTTCCTCATCTACCCATCCTGGTATGCCATATACTAAAGTTTATGATACTACTTGATATTTTTATTTTATATTTTAGATATTACATTTTAGATTTGAAAATTTCTGTGTACCTTTTTGGCAGATTCCATCAACAACAACAAAGTGCAAATCTTTTAAATTTCTCAGAAACATTCCATCAATGCAATAAAAAAGAAAGTCATCTATTTTCATGCAATGAGACAACAAAAATCACCAATCACATCAGATATATGGAGATACCTGATTTGACTTTATAAGGACACTTCCAACTGCATTCACTGTTTGCTGATCGTTCACATTAAAATACACTGTAATTCTTTATACAGCAAATCTCACATGTACAAACCCTAGTAGAACCTTGTGCAGAGTAGCTAACTACCTTTAAATGAAGCATCCCACAAACCAATGTATATGGTAATTAGTCCTGACACATTAAGCTTATAGATGACTCTAGCAAGGCCAAGAGGACCCTGGCTAACCTTTTGGCAAACTCTCAATCCCTCCCCAAGACTTAATTCTTGTGTCAAAGTCTGTGCCCCACAGATCCCATTTGACACACAATGACTGTAGTTTTCATATAACCAAAGTTCTTAGAAACACATGAGAGCAATGTTATATTCATTATAGTCAAGAAATTGCATCAATTTTAAAATTATAAAAACTCATGTGAATTACAAATCTATTTGAGAAACTACATAACTAGATTAAGTTAACTCATCACTTTATTTCAGGACATACTAACAAGTAATGTGTCACTCTCATTACCTCAAAGAAGCTAAAACAAATAAACATCACATTCCACTAGAAGTACATCTGTATCTAAATGGATTATCTTCACTGATGTGCTGTAAAGAAATGTAATATTTATCAGAGTTTCTTCAATAAAAGCTGACATCTTCTGACACAAGTGTAAAGTTGTACATGTATAATTATTGAAACCTGAAATTATTACAATTTGGATGTTTTTATGGTTTTCTCATTATAATGTGATATAATATTGATATAAAAACTAGTTCATACTAAATTACTTTCAGTGTATTTGGAAAAGTGAAAAATTTGCTGAATAAATCAGTAAAGAAATGTTGTCTCCATCATACTGCAAGAAAATATCTGATGTGCTACAAGATATTTACTTGGCTCAAGAGAGAGAAACAAGCAAGTCCTCAAATTTCCCCAAGTAATCAAGACAGCAGGGTGGCACCAATCCTCTCCTCTTTGCAAAGGATTTTACTTTAATTTTACAACAAGCACTGGCTGATATTTTATAGATAAGCTAAAGGATTTAAGCTGCAATTGAAAATATATCCACTAAATTGAGGGTAATAATGGTGTTCTTCAAGGAAAGAATTAGACTTGAAACTGGTAACCTTTGAAAACTGGCAACCAATATTGAAACAGTATAAAGTAAAGTCAGTAAAATGACAGACACCAAAAAGACAAAGCTGTAACTTGTTAAATCAATGATGAAATGAAATCAATTTGTGACCAGGTGTTGCAAGTTGCCGCTGATATAGTGTAAAAAACTTTTCCATCTTAGTTTAAGCTTATATGTTGCAATTAAAACACATTGTATTACATTCAAACAATGACATTTAGTGAGAGAAATATTGAAACTGCTTATGTAACTTTATTTGAAACAAATATACACGTACTGCCCCAAATGCTCCAATTTATGCATTCTGAGATTCTATGTTGTTCTACTGTGAAGTTTAATCAGATGGTACAATCTTTTTGCTGGAAATGTAAAACTTCCATTATATTCTGTAACTTTACTTCATTACCTTCAATAACATATCATTACAATGATCAAGTTTCAAAGTTTTCTTTGAAGTGGTCATATATTTCATGCATACCACAAAAAGTCAGCCATGAAAAAACAACATAGTAATGTGCCAGGTTTTGGAATTAATGAACATCTCAACAAATTACAGTGTCTCTGGCTTAACATACTTCCATTTGTATGGAGAGTACTTGAAGTATTTACATGTTACAAGTGAACCACGACAATCCTCAGAAATTGCTCACAATTCGGGCCCTGGTTGATTTGCTGTGTATGGTGATTTGGTTCACAGGTCAGCTGATGCATTGTGGGGTTATTTGCAAAGATGTCTCGGGAACTAGATGAAACCAGAGGTTACAAAGGCAGATAAATATACTGCCAATATTTGCAATAAATGGCTCAATTAAAGGTCATGTTGCAATCAAGTTAATTTATGTACAGCAAAAACAAATTTAGTACCTTAGAGGTGAAGACAATCAATCAAAAACCAAACTAAAGGTACTGCAGAATATAAAATTTAAAAAAATCATTTCTAAATTTTCATATCAAGTTAAAAATTCAAGTTTCCACTCAGTGTTATTGGTTATGCAAATCTTAGCACAATCCTTCATAAATTGGCTATTTAGCATGTGAATTTTTGGGCATTTTTTTCAGGTGCAATTTGTATATCTTATTACAGCTAAATAACTAAAACTATTACAAGTGTATGGCATTGTGACTTCAGTGGAAGACGAGTTTATATCAGATAATCATATTATAAGCTTCAAAATGCTTGTGGGGAATCAACTGAGAAGTAGAATACCGGTAGTTAATTTCAGATGCTTAACTTTGCTAATGCATGCATGTTATAACAACTAATTGCTGGTAAAATATTGTCCTTTACTTATTTAATGAAATGTGTAAATGAATGCAGTAAACAAATTGAATATTTACATTAACTGAGCTAAGCTTCACAAAATTATTCAGCTTTTGAAGAGTGACCAGTGTTTATTGATGCAAAAAATCCGTGTTCAAACCCTAAAGCATTAAGGCTATGAAGTATCAGGTTTAACAAGTGGACTCCTATTCAGTAAAGTTCTATCTGTTAATTTGCATTTTACTGTGAAGTTAATTTTTATTAATTTTCCAGTATATTGTGATTTACAAAAAGGAAAACATGTGCTCAATATGTATTTTATGTAACTTGTAACTTCCACAAACTTATCCAGGTAAATTAAAATACATCCACAATCGAGTGGAACAATAACAAAATCTTGATTCTGCATATAACTAATATTTAAATATTATTTCACATGACAAAATATATCCGTTGACAGCTACCAGTTCTTCATCTGCTATAAAATACATGATATTTATTATTTAAAAACATAACAAATTTGAGATACGACTGATCATCTTCCTTTACGAAGATCTCAAAATATATCTTCCACCATGTAATTATAGATTTTTAAAACATTTAGTAGCTATAAACTACAACAATATTTGCGAAGATACTGCATTATGAGTCATTGGAATTGATATTTAAATGAGCATTTTGAAATCGACATTAAAATCCAGGAAGCCAGGGCCGGGATTCACGAAAGGTCTTAAGTTTACGCAATTTTTTTGCTTAGACAAATCTTAAAGTTATGACTTTTGTCTTAGCTAAAATTTGTCTTAAATTGGGATTCACAAAAAGTGCTTAGCAAAATCTTAGCTGAGACAAAATTTGTGCAAAAAGTCTTAACTACTTTGAGTTCAAATTAACAAATTTTAGTAAAACAAAAACATTTTCAATCAATAAATACACCATACATGCTCTTCAAAATTATAAAACAGATTTGTTACTTTTTTTGTAAAATTATGTAAAAATAGTAGTCTTTATGTTTTATTGTGAGTCAGCCATTTTTATGACATTATTTTTACCACAAGAAGGTAAAATGTGGAAATTTATAGGTAATTAGATGATGTACATTTTTATTACAATCAACAGAAATTACTTTTATAGGAAGTATAGATCCCCATAGTATATATTTTGTTGGCATAACAAAGGGTAAAATGTAAATACATGCAATGGAATATTTTTTAAATGTCTTAAGTCTGCCCTGCAGTGGTCTTAAAGTTATGACAAAATCTAAGACAAATTTTTGTCTAAGACCTTTTGTGAATCCCATTTTGTCTAAGCAAAAAAAAAAGTTTTAACTTTATGACAAAATTCTTGCAGAGTTAAGACTTTTCTCTTAAAGTTATGACAATTTTTTGTTTAAGACCTTTTGTGAATCCCGGCCCTGATGAATCAATATTGAAATATCAATTTACTGGTATAATCCCTTTTCTATACAGGAAAATGCAGCACTTGAGTTTAATGGGGCTTTCACATATCTCTAGACAAATACATCTGTTTTGAATATGTTTCTCATCAACCAAAGTGTGTACTTTGACAAATCACAGAATTAAATATGTTTGCTTTCAATATTTTTTTTTGTTTTATACACATAGCACACCTGCGTGCAGCTATCATTCTTTTGCCACAAAATAAAACTAGACCAAGGACACATCTGTGGCCAGATGCAAGATGTATCTGACCGGAAAGGGACAACTAACATTGTTTTGAAGATTAATAGTATTTTTTAATAATAAGCGAGTTACAAGCACTTTTAACTTGGGCTATCCTCATTTGACCTTGAAGGACGGACCCAAGGTCAAATCTGAACACATCTGAAGATTCCTAGCCCATGATTTCCTATACTTTGGTTTCACATGGCAAACCTCTAGGACCAATAAGCACTTTTAAATTTGGCTATCCTCGTTTGACTTTGAAGGAAGGGCCCAAGGTCAAATATGAACACATCAGAAGATTCCTAGCCCATGATATCCTATAGGTTGGTTTCACATTGCAAACCTCTAAGACCAATAATAAGGGAGATAAAGGAACTTTTCATGACTGACAAAGAAACACAGGTGACCATCTTGTTTTTTCAAAATGAGGACAAAAATATTCCCAGTCAAGATTTTGTAATGATGAACATATCCTGCGAATTTGAAATCTCTACCTACAATACCCTTTGCTCTAGAGGGGCAACAAAACTCCTTGTTTAAAGTCGAAAAACACCTGTGGCGGCCATCTTGTTTTTCAAAATGAGGCTAAAAATATTCCCCAGCAAGATTTTGTAATGATGAATATACTAGTATCCTGCAAACTTGAGAACTCTACCTACAATACCTTGGTCTCTAGAGGGGTAACAGGAAAATCTCTATACCCTGTGGTGGCACACTCATGCGTAATCCATAGTATCCACTGGATACCATAAGGTGGATACAATTAACAGCCTGGCTACCTTGAAATTGCCCGCCACCTGGCGGATGGTGGCAACCTAGATGGTTTCGCTGGTGGAGACACAGGATGTCTTTTTTCAGAGGTATCGCAAGGCCAGCCGGTGCCGGTAATATAGCTACTTGTCCGTCAGGTAAGGTATTAACTTATAAAAATTTAATTTACTTATTAAATTTCCAATTTCTGTCCCATAGCAAAACAAAATCACCCAGTCCTGGTGAATTTATGCTCCCAACAGCAGCCTCCATGCTTCTCCAAATGTTCCCTGTTAACAATCTTTGGTTTACATTTAGTGAGGGTCTTACACACTCATGCTACATTCCCGTAACACAGGGTCTTTAGGATGCCCAAACAGAACAATGGGGCAGGGTGCTTAACTTCACTTTCACAACTACTTTTCCAGGTTTTCTCTGGGAAGGTTAGCTATGTTTTCAAAGACTCTTTCTTCCCACTAACGTCTTTGTTCCCTGCTTTACTGGGTGAGTGTATATTTACTCAACTTGATAGCACATTTATCTCTATCTTTATCAGTGGTAAAACTAAACTTGTAAATACTACCAACACTTAGCCTGAGCTATCAGAATTTAAGTCAGAAGAGACCAAATTTCAATTCCACTATGGTAGCTCATCTATCTTCATTTTTTTTTGTTTATTCCATAGAATGTTCAAATGATTGACTTACTTATGGAAATACTAGTGGTTAAAATTTACTGGATAATTGTGTTTGTTTGTTTAGGTGGTTGAATTACACAGTACTGTTGGCATCATTATACTCAGACTAATTTAACAGTTATAATCTTCCAATATTTTATATCAAATCTGAATTTTTGACAATTATGTCACAGGTTCAAACTTAAACTTTACAGCAAGTCAACTGTACAAATCTTACCGAAAAATGAAACTTTCACTTGAATCTTATTAAAGATTCAAGATATTTTTTCATATTAAATACATAATCTACTTAGAAGATATAACTCATTATCGCATGAATAGATTTATATCTTTTGTGGCAAGAAAAGTGCTCCATATAGAGACAATATGTGCTCAATTTGAGACTGATAATAATCCTTAAGTGACCACTCAACCTAATAACCCCAACACATTTACCTGGCCTTGTTTCATACTATTCATTATGTAGCATGTGTAGAGAAAACCTAAAATATTTACTCTTGTTTCCATGTAGCAGACTTACGATGTCTGATGGCCAACCGGAGACCAAATTATGTATTTTTAAATTTTACTCACTGGTTTTATGACATAAAGAACCCTGGATATCAAGAAGTTAGGACATGTGATAAGGTTTTTACAAATATTAACATAACTACTTATTTTTTTTCAGCCTTTATAGAAAAGAAACACATGCATTTTTCAGTCACTGTTTTCTAGTACCTTGAAATCCCTGAATAGAAATGACAAGAAGTGGTAAAACTGGCATTTTCTGTTAGCCACTGGTGATCGGCCTACTGCAAACACTTACTTACAATTACCATAGAAATATTACTTGATACACCATCAAAACCAAATATCTAGGTTTGATCCATACCTGTACCATTAAGACTGAACTTTGGTGACTTTAGCCATGTTTTTTGTCGGAGAGTATTTCCTAGACCCATCTTATCACAAGGGTTATATATGGATTCTTATACTGAATAGTTTGTATTTAATGTAATTTCATGTACCTTTTCCATGACAAAAATGAACCACTAAATGGTCAAGCAGAGGTTTCAGTACACAATACAAAATGAGTCTCACATTTGTTTAATTGACCATTCAAAGTAATAATGACAGGCTCAAGGTAACCACTACATGAGGGTTTGAGAAAAAATACAGATATTACTTACTTGTGAATGAACCATTTATGTTTACCATCATACAATAGTTTTGAGACACCAAAGGCTGTGTAATCTTCAAAATTTTCCTACGTACAATAGTATATAAAGTAGCAAACTTTGAAAGTTTGATCATTGTTTTGATTCATATTCTCTTATACTCAGTAAATCATGTTCTTTAGGTGGCTTAAATCCTTTTGATAAACAGAACTAGAAGGCATAAAGTCTTGACAAAAAGTGACTAACACTTTTCATGCTAAGCTTATAATGTGAACCATTATAGATGACAAAAGCTCCTGTCACATCTGAAGGAAACAGCATTTAAACACCAATTAAGGGATGGAAATTTATATATTATGCATCTGTGGTTTATTGTTGTATAGGTTTGACAGGTCCAAATGTCAATCATGCTTAATTTCAACTCTTTATTTACTTTTCCAATTCCTGTTTGTATACAATATTAGTGGAGATGTTACTTTTTGCTCTTCCTACTTTTTAAATTCATTTTTATATCTCACAGAATGGTCTTAAAACATCACTAGGTTGTGCATATAAAATATGGTAAAATGTTTTCTAGTCCTGGAATTAGAAGATACACTTTAGACTCTAACAAATTCCAACTTGGCTAACTGATTTACAATCATGAAGCTATACATATCGCATAAAAATTTGCTCATTGACTGCAGACGTTTGAAAATTCATCAAGCAACATGATATTTTCTGATGAAAATAATAATTAGGCACTTGATATATGACTGTTGGGGATATTTACCATGTCAGACATTTTATTCAAAATACTTCATTAGATGTTTTCATAGACACATATGACTTCAAAGCTTGGCCCCTAGGATTACCATTTCAGTATTGGTACCATTTTGCTGAATTCTGTAATGAAACATTTTTAGCAGCAACATGGCAGCTCACATAGTGATTTTGATAAACATCGTTTGTTTTCTTCACTCCCGCTTTTTATTGTTCAGCTTGTTTGATAAGGAGAACACTCAGAACACAACTATTTTCGGTATCTTGGTATTTGGTTTTGTAGATGGTTTTGCATGTATGGGTGAAATATATGTTGACATAGAAAATATATGCAACTGAGCCATCCCCATATAACATGGAGATTCAAGAAAAAATTGCCAATTTGTTGCATGAAAAATAAAGCAATATATTCAAATATATGCCAAATAAGGAACCAGGATAGTTGTAAAAATCACATAAATTTCCTACTTTATATTTGTGTTCAAAAGCTTCAAAAACTGAGTCAAAAAACAACTGTTTGGGGACAAAAGATTAAGAAAACATAGAATCTTAGAGTGAGACATTTCAAAGTGTAGATAAAATAAGCTGTGTGCTAGGCAAGGAATTTCTTAGAAATATTCGTTTTTTAAAGTATAACATCACTACAGATTGCCACTGTGCAATACTTTTGCAATAAGATACTGAAACAATTATTCTAACATCTTTCTACATATTGTACACTTGTCAATAAAAATGATTTTTGTTTAATCTTATGCAGTGTTCACTGTATGTTCACAAAAGCGTTTATGTTTATGTATCATTAAAACTGCATAATCAAGGCCTTGGTAACTCTGATTTCTGGTCCTCCATTTCATATTTAACACTGGAAAATCAATTTTGTGAACAAATGCCTGTATGCATTGGTCTGAAGAAGAGAATTATTTCCATTTAAAAATGATCAGGAACTGTTTTCAAGATGGTGGCCATCTTGTGTTTGTGAAGAGACACAGGTTAATACTAAACAGATTATTGACATAATAGAACAATACCTCAGTGATTGTATATGTATTGCTGTTCTTTGAAATGAATAGAAACAATTTTTAAGATGGCGGGAGTCACTGTATAATATGGTTCAGTTACATCTAGCAATTAAAATGTAGCATCAAAATGTTGAAATAATTTTTTTTGTGTTATTTTTATGGCAACTAACATCTATTGATGGAGGTGTGCACTCTCCAAGTGTTCTTGTCTCAAAATCATTAATATCTATGACCCTATGTGTCTGAAAAATAATTTTTACTGTAATCAAGATTTCATGTAAGTGAAACGGATGCTGTAAAAATCTAACACTCTGAATCTCTCACTCCTGGGTACAAGAAATGACACTGAAAACTGGTAAATTGAGACAATCATGGACAAGTTTTCTTTCTTACGAAATCTGATAAAGCTGAATGGGTAGGGAGCCTTAGAGAAACAAGGGGGTTTCTGTAGGAATCCATACATGTGACAGTTTATGAAGGGTAAAGTATATAGAGTCTCAACAATACCTGTATGTAATCTGAGAGTGTATAGTACAATAAACTACTTTCATATCAAAATGTTCAGATTTAAAAAAAATATAAATGGCGAAAGACTTTTTGAAGGCCCTCCTTTTACTGTTCGTCTTTCATTGACGTAATAATCTGTGAATATTATACACATCTATACCCCACAGGTGTAAGTGTAATATGTGTATATGTCATGGCTTGAATATGATACAGCAAATCTATTCACCAGAACCTTTATTAATGACTAAAGGGAGAGATTTCAACTGGATAACAGTTCACACAATGGAACTGGTGCTTTTGTGTAAAACAAAATAAGTTCTGGTATGGATAACATTCATAAAAATCTAATGACCTGAAGTATGAGAATAATCCAGAGGTTTGAATAAACTATTTTTGTTAATTCTCTCTGGTATCTATTTTAGGCAGTATATCACCTCTGTACTACTGGGTTCTGGGGTAGAGCAATCTCACAAAGAATATTTGAGAAGGTGGCACCACACTACAGTCATACACAATATTATGTGTACTTAATCTCCACAGATTAAGCATATGGATACCTGATTGCAATCTCAGCAACCCAACATAGCCAACTGCAATTTCCGTCTCTTCCTCAATGACAAAATGTGTCCATTTTTCTTACTAGCAATACTACTATTGGCAAAAGCTAATTCACAATTGCATTTTAGGGTTTTAGTAACAAAAGAAACCACTTTACAATACTCAACTGTCTCTCTGTTAGTCTTTTTGTTAGATTTTGTTTAAAATTACAGAAACTTGCATTTTACTACCATTAACATCACACTGACATTTCAACCACATGACATCATACTGATAATTCAACATATATGACATTACAAATCCCATGCGGATTGCAAATGTGGTGATACACACTTACCTTTACATCTAAACTTGTCTGGCTCGAGGTGAGCTACTTTCTTGGAACTCATCCGACTGGGACTGCTACACTTGGCCACACTGGTTTCTATGGGGTGACTGTGCAGATACTCAGAGAGCCAGCGCAGGTTGCAGTCACAGATAAACGGGTTGCGTGCCAGATGCCTAGCAATAGTAAAAATACTAATATACATTTTAAAAATTTTATCAATTCAAGTCTGCATGTGTATATACAGTGATTTAGAACCTCCAGTATCCAAAGAAGTTTGTTCTATTAATAAATTCTACCTATTGCTACAGCAGAACCTTAATTATCTGATCATGAAAAGAGAGTAAGATTTTAGCTGGTTAATAGATGGTTTATAAATAGGTATTTTTAGAACAAAACAATAAGGAATACAAATTAGGGAGAGTGAAAAACAGTTCTTAAAAAAATCAAATGTTTGGATAAAAAAAGGTTGGAAAACGGAGGTTTTACTTTATATAAATACAGCATTTTCTGATACTGGCACATCTATATGCATATGAATTTTCAGTTTCCTTATTCAGACCTCGATGAGGCCAACAGACATACCGTAACTGACCTATTTAGCGCACAGTGCGCTAAGCAAAGTCTATTTTTATTCAATATTTGTTGGGAAAAAATGTCCCTTTTAGCGCACCCATCATGAAACACTTTCCGGGATGAAATTTCGGCCAATCCGGTAGAGAAACAGTGTTTCGACATGTAGAAATACCCACTTCCTGTAAATATGGCGGTAGATGAAAACAAACTGGAAAGTCGTGATAAAAATGTCAATTTATTAAGTAAAAATACATAAATTATATAGAAAAATATGTGGATATTGAGAAAAATTAAGAAAGGTAAGATTAAAGCTGAATAATCGATCATTAGTAACCTTTTATAACCATCCGCGATTGTGCACTGTCACTGTCTGATCGTTCACCCACTAGAAGTTGTCAAGTATATTGCTTTGAAAAGAGGTAGGGTGCGGTTACAAGGACGGATGCGCTAAACAGGTTATTTACGGTATCTGTTGAATATGAACAAGAATCTGTCATACTATAAGAAGTTATGATTTTACATGAGATTGTACTCTGACTTAAATAAATGCTATGTATTATCTATCAATAACAAATCATTAGTAAGTTTTGAAATAACATTGTCGCAAGATTACATTATTTGTGAATGATGTTTTTAACCAAACACACACAAAAAAACCCCACTGGAATCACAGCTAAAACTGATCTATAAAACATTTTTTTTGCTACAAACATCATTAAAATAAACATTTCCTGCAAAATTGGTGAAGATATCTTTATAAATGAATGAGAAAATAAGGTTTATGTAAAACGTGACAAACAGACAGACGGACGGAGTCACACACGTACAGAAGGTGTTTTATAATCTCCCGACCACGGCCTTTGGCCACTGGCAGGAGATAATAAACTATGGTTTTATAGTTAAGGCTTTTTCTGTCAGGTTTATTGGTTTATCACTATAAAGCAGCTTTCAGATAGTGTTAAAGGCTTATTAAATAAAAGCCAATTAATCCCAGTGTGTTGCTTCATATAGGTTTTACAGTAGCCATAAAGTACATAAGTAATAAACAACTGCTGGAAATACACAGCAAATTGGGCAGTCTATTTATTGAAAATTACTCATTTGGTGGCAATAGCCCCAGTGAGAGTAATAAACTGAGGAATGTCAGCAACTTAAGCCAAAGATTTAGGGTAAATCAACAAGACCTTAACTAGTGCAGATAATTTTTACATTAAACAAACATTAATTGAAAGTAATTCTTTGATGTTTCTTTGAGTTTTTTTTCAAATTTTTTTTTGGGGTGTGGGGGGTGTGGGGGGGGGGGTGTGTGGGGGGCTTTTAAAGAAATCATTTATAAAAATCTCAACAAGTTATCTATTGCCACACTTGTATACCATAAGACATTGAATATATATTGTGTTAAGTCACCAGTGAGATAAATGTCACATTATGACCCAATATACAGGAGGCAACTATACAGTAATAAGACCTCCACAGCATCCTTCTACTAAGCCAAGGGTCTTATTGTCCCATAGCAATTGACACTGAGGTTAACCACTGGTCTATCTTCATACATTCATCACAGGTGACTCCAGTATAGACTGTCTCAATTACTGCTGGTGCCTTGGAGAGGCAAAACCTAATGTTTGGACTTCAGTGGGAGGTAATGAGGAGGGGATGGTTTACAACATACAGTAACAAAAGTGAAAATTGTCCACAATCTGCTATCTTACTTGCACTTAACTGTGCATTAAAAGAATCTCAAAATATACAATATATAAAATATAATTTAATTTACAATTTTAATTTAAAAAGGGATAACTTAATTAAGCTACAATTAGATAAATCTCATACTATTAAGTTGTAAACCTACAACTTTGGGGGGTTTGTTTGAGTTCACCAGATATCAGTTAATATGTAAATTCTCCAATAAGCCAACATTACATGGCTGGCTGTTTCCAATATTTTTTGTTCATTGCATTTAGTTTTATAAACGTAGTATAAACAGGTGAAAGTAAATTAAAAATTGATCTATGTTTGCCAATGAAGACACCCTTCTGTCACCACAGATTAAGGCTTCTATCGAAAAGATACTCCAAGTCCATGTTTGTATGTGAAAGCCAAAATAGTATGCCCATAGCTTACACTGAAAGCAAGTTTATTTCAAATGGTCCTCTGATTTTAACAGCAACACTGTGACCTTCAGCTATGTGACAATCTTGTCACATTTGTGATCACTATAAATGTTTTAGCCATTTTTGTAATCTAATACAGAATTTTAATGATTATGTGCTGTTTCTATGCTTGATTTAAACCGTAGTCTAAGTGGTAGCAAAATTCAAATGGCAGGCATATTTTGCATTCTTTACTCTGGCTGTATAAGAAAAACACTTCCTGTGAGCCCAGCTTTATTAGGAAGCTACATCCCGGGATTATGGACCCAAATGGTTCCTGTTTCCCATTCAATAATGTTTTCATCAATGGCAGTTTACTGCCAATAGCACTGAGGTCCCACAGACTTCACTCAAAGAGGCTGAGAGCAGAATAACCTCAATTGCACTTGGGTACAATGAATGTATATTGCTGCCGATAAATGCTATAAAAGACAAACTACAAAGCAATGAAAGCGAAAGGCCACAGTCTGGTCAAAACTACATAAAATGGCACTTTTTCATAGCATATTTTGCAATCAATGAATTTTTGAGACCAAAAGCGAGAATAGAGATTCAGTTTTGCTGATTCTGAGTGTGTCATTTGCTATTCCAGAAGATTACTATCTTTTGTTTGGTTTATGTTTCTGCATGCATTAACATACAGAAGATGATTATTCAGTAGAATTTATCAAAGAACAAAACTAAAATGCAAAATTGTATTTGGTTGATTGGTATTTTAGAACTGGTTCCTAAAAGTGAAAATTCCATGAAAAACCAATTATGATGAAATAATGAATATGTGAGAAAACTGGTTAATATAACATGGAAGGTAGCTGGATCAGTGCTTTTGGGTCAATAAATAGGTTTCCAACTTACTCTTATAAACTATAGTTACATGTCATTCTTGTTACTCCAAACATAAACATTTTGGAACTTTTGAGTTTGTAGTTTGTGTTATGTATTCTGTTCACACTACAATCCATGTTGATAAGGAATGAGGGTTGAAGCAGATTGAGCCAGATTCATCTCAGTCCGTGTTGAGTGTCCAGACTATGGACTTTAATCCAGATTGAGAAGTGTAAAAAATCTGAGTACAGTAAAACCTCTAAACTTAGGTTAATGTACTGAAAGTAAAAATTGTTGAAATATATTTCAGAGTTCTACTTAAACAGGTTAAACTATGTGCTATGCAGAACATCTAAACAAATTTATCTACTTTTCTATTCATTTCTATTTGTACAACTTTTATTAAGACCATAATATGTATGAAGAATGTGTGTCCATGTATGTACCCATAAAAGAATAAATAAAAAAAATAAAATAGCTCACCAGATGGGTCATTGGTAGAGTAAGAAATCTAAAATTCGCCACATATCTGAAATTCGCCACAGGTGAAAACACTAATAAAATAAATGAATTGTGGTGAGATTTGTTGACTGTATAGTAAATTAAGGCTTTTTGAAGTGAAAAATACCAATTTTTAGACAAAAACATCATTTTTTTTCATTCTTCATAAAATTAACTAAGGTTTTAGAGGTGGCGAATTTTAGATTCCTGGCGAATTTTAGATTTCTTACTCTATCTCTGTTTGATTTATATAAGTTAACCGTTTTTCCACCAAAATATATACAGCACTGCCTCTTTTTGATCTCCAGACCATTTAAATTTGAGTGCACTCTTATATTATCACTCATGCCATTATATCACAGGCAATAAGATTAGGATTATTAATGCATTTTTATTCCACCAATGTAAATCATTTGCTACCTGCATGCATCAGATGACTTAGTAGTCATGCACTAGCTAGTGTGACCACAAATGTTAAAGTTGGGGATTTGTATCCCTGTCAAGAGCTAAGGGGATATCAGGACATGTTCTCAGTGTAATTCACATGATGCCACAGGCTGGATTCAAAACCATGACCTCAGAGATGAAAGTCAAGTGATTACATCCAAATTTATTGACTACTGGACTGCTAAGATTTCATTTTTGGAACTAAATTAATACAGAATGTATACAGATCACTCACAATATCTTATCATAGAAGTATCGATGGTAAATTCTAAAATTTTAAGACAATTATAGGAATGTGAATTCCTAAAATATCTTACCAAACTATAGTACACTCAACTTTTTTTAAAGTCTAGGTATATATTCTATCCTGGTACATTCTGTCTTTACCCTTGTACTAAATATTGCAGGAAAGATGTATTTATATTTGACAGACATTTTGACTGACTTATAGTATTTTCTCTATCAACAATTTCTGTAAGCATTGTCAACCACAACTATTTAACATAGAAGCATCTTTGACACCTTATATGCAACAGCTTTCTCTGGAATATTCATATCATGTGCTCCTACTAATCCTTTGAAAGACAGATTTTTGCGGTAGACTAAACACACTTATTTAAATCTCCATCTATAATAATAACACCACAATAACATTGTTCTGTGTAGCTGTTTTATAATTTACATGGCATGAAATTTATCTACAAATAAAGCTTGCTTCACAAATTCCTTTGGATTATACCATATTCTTGAATTCAAATTTTGTTTTCAAATTTTGTGTCACTTAGTTAAGACGGTTATGTTTAGTGTACCACATATGAATTGAAGGAATTTAACGCTGTTCCACTGACACACTTCTTTTGATTTATCATATAGTGCTAATAACACTTCAAGAAGAAACTGTTTAGATTGAAACTGTAGACCAAATCATTGTTGTTTTTCCAGTCTTACAGTTTTATTAAAGTATTTACTACAATCCCACAGATTTCAATTCACTAACAAGTGAGGGTGACTGTACTTACTTCAAGCATATAGCTACTTCAAGGCCGTTCAAAAAGGGCAATTAAGTAAAATCAAAGATATCTTAAGTTTCTTTACTATTGTCAACTAATAAAAAGTTCAGACAAAGATAGAGTTCTTTACAAATTAAACAAAGCCTACCATTGAGAGCCTTTTAAATATAAACAAGATTCACACAGTCACATATACTGTTTATCTTTAGTCTCATCTTTCTATAAACACTAGAATCTTTTTGTTTTCTGAAAATAGTCAGTGAGTTCTTCTCCTCAAGAAGAACTGGAGATAAAAGTTTGGCAAATGTTCGGCTGATAAAGCTACATAATTATATCTCCCTGTGGAAACACCTGCACACCTTTATATATGTATGAAATTCGGTCTTATTAAATGGGATCCATCTTACCACAAAATTATTTATTATTCATTGAATATCACCGCCACTTGTCATATATAGCTTCTATACAAGTAAACCTCCCTCCTGCAGATAGTCTTAAGGTTTTGACAAATTAGAAGATATATTCTTCCTTTTGTAAGCCATACACACAATAAAAAATACTAAGGGAAAAGCTCATAGAATGGAAACACTGAATGGTACTTAAAAAGATTTTTGTATTAATGCCGCACTGCATTGTATGACTTATCATTAAAATCCATCTGCAGCCATTAATAGCAATAGTTTTCACATCAAAAATACAACAGGGGAAGTGACACACAAAGATAAAAATCATGCGATGGCCCATGTCTATCAAGGGGAAGAATTCTAATCAAACATGCTGTAAATGCTTAACTCATACTAAGTTATTGTAAACATGTATCATTCCATCAACAGGTTTTATAATAATGATTTTCACCATAAATTTAAATTTACTAGTACAATCTGTAAATTACCGGTAATTGTTTTAGTCAAATCCTTTTATTTGGAGGCTCTAATTTATTCAAATAACTTATTAACATAAGTTTTTCTTTAATAATTGTCAAATATTAACTGAAAGATTTTGATATCACAACATATTCCCACAAGGTAGGTACTCAAGCTGATACATTTTTCACAAGAAAATACTATTGTCATGATGTAAAAGTACATTACACTGTTAAGCCTATGACACCACTTACTTTAAGAAATATGATCTCAGTGAGATTTAATACCATAACTTTTAATATTAAAAGAATAGTTGCAAGTAAAAATTCTATGTGAAACCTTCCACTATATTAGTATCTTTATTTTAAAAGTTATTGAAAGAAAGCCTGATTAACTGAATATGATAACTTGTCAGCTTTGCATGCTTAAGAAGTCCGAAAGAAAACACTTCACTCTAATTTCAAATGTAACAAACTTCAAACCTTCTGCAGATTTTTATGTTATATTTCATTGCTATATAATAGAAAATATAGTTTTACTGAATACCAGTACTCTGCACTACAGTGGATTATATTTATTTTATTTTATTTAAGTCACTTTCAACACTGTACAGGTCATATCACGACGGGTGGTTTTGTGGGCAGAGGAATCCAGTACATACAGTTGGTCAAGGTTCTGTACTGTAAACTGCCGACCATCGGTAAGCAACTACCAACTTTCCCACATAAGGTCTGGGGTTTGAACCAGTGACCTCTGAGGTGTGAGGAGAGTGTGTTACACCACTGTACCACAACAGTGGATCCTCTATTATATGACATTTCATTATCCTAACTTTCTAATACTTTCATGGCTCAGTTCAACTATCTCAAAGTTGTATTTCACAATTGTTTTATAATAACCTTTTTCTATATTATGAACCTTCTATTATCTGAACACAATCTTAGTCTCCCAGCACAGCTGGATGAAAGAGGATGCACTGTAATTGATGCAGGAAGTTTTATAGATTTGCCAAAAAAGAGTGGGGTTTTCTATGGTGTTTTTATGGTTCTTTTAGGATCTCTGTTTACTTTTAATCATCCTAATTTGCATTAGCCTAAATACTAGTACTTCACTTCAATAAAACTGGAATTTATAAATTTGTATTAAGTTTCAAAGGACTTCTTCAAATTTGAAATATAGAACAAGTAACTTTACAAATATAATTGAAATATAAGTCACCAAAGATGCTCACTTTAATTTCTGTTTATTTTAATTATAACATTCTATCATATCCTGAGTTAACATCAGTTGTCAGTTGTGTGCCAACACACTTTTCACAGGACATTGTCATCTGGCAATATTAAGTAATTATGTAGTTTAAACAGCAAAGGTCTATTACCACTAAACAAACTCAGTTTAATAAAATATCCCATGCACAAATTATTTGCCACACTTCATAAATGAAACGTTACTGCAAACATAAATAATATCACTTCAACTGCCTAGTGTCTAAAACCGGATCATAGTCCAATACATATTAAGTATTTAGCTTGTCAAATTTACCATTTTTGAAAAGAATTTAATTAAAATCTCACAATATGAACAGTCACTGACATTTTTCCACTAAACAGCCGAGATACATTATACATAGGTAGATGACATTTTGTACTGATGTAATGTGCACATTAATCATTTTGTACAATATACAAACAACCCTGACTTAATAGTTATATTTTATTGGATATGTGGAAATTTGGGTATGTGGATATTGATAATATTATACAAACAGCCCTGACATAAAAGTTGGATGTCACTGGATTAATAATCTATGAAACAAAATTTTTATACCCGGGTAATTTAATATTTTCTATTGTTTGACTTTTCTATTCTCTGAGAAACTGTCCAGGTAACTGGGGTAGTAGATTAACCACTAAACCTACCATTATAATACTTAAATAAAATACTTTTAAAACACTAAATTGATGAGAACTTCCTCTAAAATGCACTAGCTTGTGCCAAAAAAACAGTGACTTGATGCCAGATGATCCAATACAATACCAAGTTGGAAGTCATGTTATTTACCTTGTTTGTTTGCCCTGGCGATGATATGGCATTACCTGATATAAAACAGTTTTCAATTTAAGAATTATTCTTGTGGATTGGTAGGTATAGACAGCATCTAACACATAGCCCCAATTAAAATGAACATAAATTTGTTATTTTTGGACAGCTTTTGAAAATGTTGTCATAATTTTCTTTGAAGAGGGCATGTATCTGAGCTCATCATACCAGTGTGGTGTGTATAGACCTCAAGGCACTAATGTCACAAAATGGAAAGATTAATTCTAAGAGAAACAGTTGTTACAAAAATATAAAATAATGTTTCTTTTGCAATAAAGTTTTCTTGTTTTACTGATTTCATATTTTATATTGTGCCTAGTACCTTTGTATTAGTTTTTTTCTATGACAGGTAGTTAGAAGGGGAGAGGAACCCAGTACATACTGTTGGTCAAGGCTCTGTACTGTAAACCGCCGACCAATGGGAAACAACTACCAGCTTTCCCACGTGAGCCTGGGCTGGTATTTGAGCTGCAATCTAAGGCCCCAGTTACACATAGCCGGATGTACCGCCGGATCGCGGCAGGTTACCTAATTTGTAAAAATGTTGAAAAATGTTGAATGAGAGTGGTCCTCTGTCATTGGGTCCTATCCCCATTGGCAGGCTAAAGAACCTCAAGGACGTTGATAAATGGTCATCCTTGAGCCTCTATCTTCCAGTTAGGGGATTGTCAGCTACTTATGAGTTGGGGCTGTACCTGTGCAGTCGGATGGGTTAAATAGCACTTTGAGTCCTGTAGTATATGGAGATATTGCACTGAGTATAAATACAATTACAATTTACGGATCATATTTTCCGTCCGTAAGGGCATCCATAACATCCGTAATGTCCTTGTGAGACCCGTAACATCATGCTGCGATCCGTAGCGGCATGCCAAAAATCAGATAAGATCCCTAGGCCATTATGGAAAAATCAAACATGCTTGATTTTTCCGGGAAGTCCATATGGACGCGGTATCCATAGCTCTTCCGTATCTCATCCGTGAGTGTTATTATTGTCCGTAAACCCATCCTGGATGTCCTTGTTGCATCCCTTTCATCCGTGACGCTTCCGTGCCAACAAATATCACCCAAAACATAGCCGGATCTGCTACGGATTGACACGGAAAGGGTTTGTGGATTAAAAAAAACAGTTGAAAGACCAATCCTTTGTGCAGTTTCATCCGCAAACATGTCCTTGCGTCATCATGGCGTTCCCTAGGAGATCCTTAGCAGATCCATGGCAGATCCGCAAATCTTTTACATGTCGCACCCTCATCCGTGTCAGTTTCCATATATGGAACCATGGCCTATATCCGTGGGGGATCCGTGAAAGTGTAACTGGCCCCTAAGAGGTGGATTGTGCCAATTAAGGATAGAATTCTACAGTCTGCTGTCTCTTTATAATGCCTTACAGGATATCACTGAATATGCAGAATGTTAATGTAAATCTTGCTTATTAAACACATTTCAAAAGTCAGCTAAAATGTTTTAAATAATCTTTCTTCTTTCTAGAGTAGAGTACTGCACTGTGTTCTTTTGCATATAATGTGGCATTCACACTTCTGATGCACTGATTTACATCCACTTCAGAATACGTCTCCAAAGCCTCACTTTTTGCCACATTTGTTGATGCTGTGTATAATCATCTCCATTTCAGATCCATTTTCAAAAGTACAACTGATAATTTAAATTTTTTAATAATATCATAGCTCAAACACTCCAATGGGGTAGTTTTTGGTCCAACAAAATGTTGCATTTCAGCAGCATTCCTTCTAGTATGTAAGGGAAAGGTCACAGCTATGCTATCCATGGTTTATCTTACATATTGACACATCAGAACTGCATAGAGCTATGTACAGAGCACACTGACTGCCAGGACCATCTTCCAGAGAAGTGTGAACTTGGTATAAGTCATTTAGTTCCCATATCATTCCTTGTAATAACTCTTCCAAAATGAAATACGAATAGAACCCCTCTATACAATCATACATGCACATCAACTCTTTTGACCTTCCAGCTAAAACCTTATGTCAAACATCAACAGAGGATATTCCTTGTATCAAAAGGGGATTAGGCCCAACTTATTTCAGTGCACAGTCCTTATCTTGCCTCGGGCTATTGAGCATATTTCTTCCTAAACTTCAAAGCAGAACTGGTCATTTTATTCCACGCCTTATTTTCTCACATAATCACATGCTAGTATTGGACTCCTTTCTCATTTCTGTGACTAAATTTCAATCACCACAAATGGCAGAGGGTCTTTATAATAATTTCCCTTTTTCCACTTGACTTTCATCAAACCTAAATTATCAAAGGTATATACTTTAGATAACACCCTGAGGATATTCAACCCTACTGGCGGTTGTGTGGATAAATACTGGTGGATGTTATATTTTTAAACAATACACCACTCAAGAACATAAACATAGAGAAACAGTGGTGTTTTTCTCATGTAGTTTGAAATACATTTAGAAAATGTACAAAAAGAGGTTTGATACCAAATATTATGGGGAAAAATATGTTTTTGTATACCAGGAATATAAAGATCCTTCTTTGCAAGTATTTTTAGTTTAATTTTAGTGCTTAAAGAATTTGAGTACAGAGAGTGAATTAGAAATGTAATATTTGAAGAAGGGACGTGCTCTTAATTTTAAACAACTAACAACAAAGGTAATTCACCAAACTTCACCAAACCTGTTTAAAACCAGTTCTGATACTGGTGTAATAAAATAAATGAGGTCCAGTAATTTGTTCACATTTCAGTGTTTACAGTGAAAATGCAGATATGCATAAAATGTCTCTAATCCATAATAAAAATGGCACCAAAAATATTTTAAAGTTCCTAACTGCAATTTTATTTTAACTAAATTACTTTGGTGGGATACATTATATTTGATAAAATTTTATAGTCTTTTCATTACTGGTTTCTTAAAGTATCATCCATTCAAAATATAAAGGGTTAAAATGTGGACATCTTTAAGAATCAGTTCTTCATATAATACAAAGTGGTTTTCTCTCATTTCTACCAGATGCAATCAAAAAGCGAATACAAGTACAATAAGATCACCGTGAGAGTGCAGACCTCTGCCAAGGCATGTACTAATAAGTAAATGGAAAAATTCAGATATTTGATATTTTTAGTATCGAGACAGTGATCCACATCGGTCTCACAATTGAATGGGTTTTACGTTGGAGCAAGATCCATTTTCTCTAGGTTTTCATGAAGATGCAACTAGTATTTGCGTAATCCCTGTAACAAGCAAACTTATAAAAAGACAAACGGTCATGAATTTAATACCTCCTTGGAGGAGGAGGTAATGATACAGATTGCCCAAATAATCCAAAGTCATTCACAGATTAGGGGGTTTTCCCAGCGAGAAGTTTCATACACACCCAAACACTGTGGTGAAGTGTCCCCGCTTGTGTCATTCCATTCCTCTTTCACATTTCTGTAAATGAGGTGGTTTTTTTGGATGATTGTTCACTTTTGTCACTTGACTTGATTGTGGAGCAGGTTAGTTATTTCTGTAGCTAATGAGGCATGACTACTTCACCCTTTTGGGAGGTGTGTTTTCCTAACCCACTACAAAGGAAGTAATCCCAGCGAAGGACCAATCGCCACCAATTCCCAGTTTTAAAGCACCACAAAAACATAATAATCATTTTCATATGTCTTGTGATAATTTATACAATACTCAAACTATTTTGGTGTTTGTGGAGATAGAAATCCCAAATATATCCAATATAATAAGGTAAAAGTAGAATTCAGGGTTGGAATTGCAAGCACTACTGAAATAAACAAACACTGTGATGAGTAATTTTGTGACTGTACAAGAGTTAAATAATGCATCTAATTATATATGTCCTTAATATGAGTTTACGCAAATGACATTAAGACATGCCAGCTCTGCTTCTCTGTCTGGGGTCCAGTTTTTTAAAGCAGGATAAACAGAAAAAACACAGTGACAGGTTGAACAATGCAATAAATAAGCTATGTGTGAAAATATGCCACCCAAACAACCCTGCTTAATGTACATATCAAGAAAATAACCAACCCGGTCTAAGTGAGGAAAAATGGATAGGCTAAAAACACATTAACATTTATTAACATCATAACAAAGAAGATACATACTTATCTCTTGTCATTCATAACAAGCAACTTATGAGAAAGGAGAACAGTGAAAAGATGAGATGAATTAATTAATTATATTGAGTGTCAGTTTAGTTGAACTAAGGCTAGACTTATCCTGTTGAAAGTCCTGGTTTTGTGTCAAATAACTGAACTCAATGTTGCCTCTATAATAATTTGCAAACTACAACTTCTTCTTCTCTGTTAAGACTCAAAATTATGCAAAATCTTGATCCAGGTTAAAAATATTCATTTTTTTTTACTTATTCATAATGGCCCATAATATTACATCAAAACCTATAAAATAACTATCCCTTTTAAAATCCAGCAGCATATTACAGAGGAGAAGCATATTTTCAGTAATGCACTGTCCAAGCAGTGACATCAATTGCACAGTGACACTTCTTGGGAAAAACTTCATTCCCCAGACTAGATGGATTTTCCAGTGATTGACTTTTGTATTTTGTCAGAGGATCCACCAGTGCCCACCCACGATGGTCTGATGGGGGGTCCTTAGCCTTAGGCTTCATTAACTGCATCAGGATCACCTCATGGAGCAATGAAAACATAACATTATGTAATCTCTTGTTCTGGCTTTACTCCGGACTATTTACGGAGCGTAATCGTGGGTATGACACTTCACTGTAACATAAATCGCTCCTGTTTTATTTCTTTCACGAGTTTATTTTGCTTTCATGAACTAATCACCAAAGTCACTTTCAAATTTTTTTTTCTTTCTATTGTTGTCTTCCTCTAACAATTGTTCCCCCTACCCTTCCACCAAACAAACACACCGACTCACATGTGATCTCTTTATATAGGAAAATTATTATTATTTTTTTAATAATCACATATTAGATAAACTTATACACAGATACACGATACTCATCTGCTTCAATTCAGGTTTGGAATGGCCAATTGAAATAATCTGAATAGGATTTATTGGGCAATTTTTCTGGGTGTTGGGTTCACACTGTTTATCAGCCCAGTCCAATGACTTTTCAACTTCTCTTAAAGTGCCCTCACTTGTCAACTAAGGTTGATTATGAAAGTCTCTACGGTCTCCTGTTCAGACCCCAGGCTTGGATTTGTATAGATTAAATATTGGTGGTTTATCTCTTATTTCTTAACTTTAGAGAGCTTCCAATATTTTTGTTATTTCAAATCCTTTTGTACCCTGTCTTGTTTTTGGTTAGACCACATGTGGGAAACATTTTTATTTCTTATTATCCAACAATGTGTCTAGAATTTCAGAATGACTTGCTGGTTTTTATATCTTAACTATACCTTCATATTGGATTGAAATTGCCAACTTGCCTCTCACAAAAAGAAGTTTGAAAACATATTTAAATTCATTAATCTAAAAATCTGTCTGACTTTGGCCTTTTATATTATTTTTGTGTATGAGACTCAGTGTCACCTTTCTGAAATTACCCAGATATCTTGGCTTGATTAAAATCCTAAATGTTATACCACGAATTCATCACCATGTATTCGTGTGTATCTGTGTAAATATAGCTTTAGCCACATGCAAAACCATGTGGTCTATGTTGAATGCCCCATGGGCAACACAGGGTTACAACTTTGGCAGAATGCCAATGTAAAATGTAATGCTATTAAATGATTTTGGGGACAGCAAAGTTTGTGAGGTATAAGGAAAGTAGAGTAGTATTTTGTGAGATCACAAAAATATTCTGACTCAACCACAGTTTCTATATATGAAGGTAGATTTTCCTTGGAATAAACACTCTAAACGCCTGGTACCGTATTTATGAAATGTCTTAGTCAAGCCTTAGGCTTAACTTGGCTACATTATAATACAAAAGTTAAGCCTAAGACTTGGCTAGGACCATGCATTAATACAGCCCCTACAATTTACACCTTCTAACAAGGCAACTCAGATTTCTAATTAAACAGGTATGAAACATAACAAAGATTTAATTTAGACTTCTCAAACGAAGCAATGTACTCTCCAATTGTAAAGCTTTGTAGTGTATAATTTTTCTTGTTATGAATCAGGAAAACACAGTATTTATTCTTCTGCCTTTGTTTGGTAAATAAAGCTTTTCAATTTTCCATCAGAATTTAATCTTGACTCATACAACTGGAAAAAAAAGCCTGTGTTAACACAATGTTGATCGTTGTCACATGACTGCTGATCACTGACCCAAATAAGAAATTGTTGAGAACTAATGTCATTCCTCAGCATTGTGGACACACATGCCAAAGAAAAAATTTGACAGACGTTTAAATTCTGAAAAAATAAACAGTGACTCACAAAGTCTGAATGTTCCGCAGTGGTGTAAATGTCCCATTAGCGAGGCTCTGGATTTTGTTATCATACAGCGACCTGCAAAGGATTAAACCAAAATAAAAAACATTGAAGTACCTCAGAGTGTACACTTCTGTATGCATGTTTAACATACAAAGGATGTTCACTGCAATGAGGCATGGAAACAAAGGGAATCAAAAAATATTGAACAGATCAAAGCCACAAACATACTGTGCAAAACATTAAGTGGCATCAATATTTCACAATGACAAACACATAAAGCCTTTCATTTATTAGCTGTATCCTATCAGGTATACAATTACTCTTTAATGTCTATCATGCTTGTATAATCCATCGTACTTGATGGAAAATAAGTCAGAAGTCATTAAGTCGTATGACCTTTAGTTTTTTTTAAAACAAGTTTATCATAGATGAATCAAAGGGTGATTCTTCGGTGAATACGGACAATTTGTGTTCTATATGTTTTCCAAGAAAGCAATTTCTGCCCCCGCAATGCTGATCAAATCCAGAATCCCTAACCTTGTACTAACATACAGATGACATGAAACTAAGCATTCTCAACCCTATTTCTTGACATGAACTTCTCTAAGCACTGTGTGCAATTTTAAACTTTTGAAAACAAAAAGTTTGGAGAGTTTGATAAACAATGAATCTAATTTTGAAATGCATATTGAATCTGAGAAAGAACGTGCAAACATACAAAAGATTCAGGTTGTGTAAGTCATCGAATGTGTCTGTTCTCACACATCTGATCTTGTTGGCATTCAGTAATCTGAAACAACAGAAATAGGTTTTAATAGTTTATGAACTTAGTTTGTGTTGCTACAAGACTTACAAATTACAGATATATGTTTTTTCTCCAACACTGTAGGAATCAGGTATTTACTTTTATAATGAATGTAAAATCTGTACTCGCAGAAAATACTTGACACTTAATCAAAGTTAATTGTAATTACGTATGTTATTACAAAGATGTACAATAACATTGTACACATTTTGTCCTGCTAACAATCCACTCAAATTGGTTTTCAGATCAGAAATATATTATATAGATGGCTTGGTAAGAATTTGGCTTAGAATAGGACTGTTAATGCCATGCAAATGTATTAATAATATATTTTACTGTAGTATTGTGGCAGTGCCACCTTGTCAAAAGCTTTTGGAATATCAAGAAAAGGCAATTTTTGAATGCTTAAACTCGTATCAAATACTTACAAAAGTTGCAGTGAAGACAGACCCTTGAATAAGCCTGGTGGGAGATCTGTAATTTTGTTACCATACAATACTCTGTAAATACATGGAAAACATGGAAATTACAAGCAGAAAGTCATAAAGAATCGGGGAAAAACCATCATCTAACAAATCTAAGGTTAAACAAATAGACACCATTTGAAAGAAATTATAACACCATTAAATTAAAGAAGAAAACAATTTATGTATACAAAGTAGGAAACCCAATCAGTAACCATTTAAAATAAGAGGCCATACACTATTATAAATATACAAATATATATATATATATTATATATATATATACATACATATATATATATGGAAAGAGAGCATTTAGTGGAAAAAAACCCTAAGTCTATGAGCACATAAAATCAAAAGTGACAAACATACTATGTAATTAGAGGTGTCCCACATAAATGAATGTTCTCACCTCAAAATAACAGAACTAGTTTAAACAGACTCTACAAAGGGTAGAGTAAAGTGAGGTACAAGTTTCAGCTGTATTAAGCCACAAGAGTTCTGTCTATATGTTGCTTGTAAACTGGTGCCATGTCTGTTGATGTCCGGAAATAAGATTTACCGTGTACACTGTATTTAACCTGAAGCCATGACTGTCTCACTGACATTACAAAAGTAAACTGAGATTCCTCAGATTCTTCAATCCTACAGGAAAGGACTGACTTAAAACAGCCAAGCACAATAACAGGATTTAGTGATCATTGTGTTACTTAACAACTAAATGGCTGATTATTTGTGCCATCAAATTTTTGTTAAATTACAAAATAATAAGTAAACAGATAACGATCTTTGCAATACAATGTAAGATCAAAAACTTGAGCATTATTGCACAAATACCTAACTTCAGTTAGGGTCAACTAATGGAGTTAATCTCTGGCATTGGCTTGCTTGAATGATACCAAAAATTAACTCAGTAATGTTAATATTTATCTTTATGGAATAACAATTTGTACACAGATTTATTTACAAATAGTATCACTGAATTCTAGTTGAGAGAGGAATTTGAAGTTATTCCGGAATATGAATGATATGCCAGAACTAAACATGTCAAATGAGCTCCATCCTTACTAGTAATGTGAAATATGACTGAGAAAATGAATATCTATAAGCCACTTAGGTCACGTAACACTAAATGACTAATTACTCATTCTTTTGCACAATTTTCTAAGTCAGTAACAATGAAAAGATTTAGATTTATCAGAGATTGTCAAGATTAGTGTTGTATAAATATGATGGCACTGTATTGTATATTAAAATGCAGTAATCCCTCCAATACTGCATGAAAACAGCAATGCATGTGATAAATTTGTACAGTTACCAAATTTATCATCAGTTGGGTTATAATGGTCAATAGTTATACTTTAATACTCACAGAGAATTCAGAGACTTGAGTCCAGCAAAAGAGTCATCTGCTACCTTGGAAATCTGGTTGTTACTAAGGTCTCTACAACAACAATACATAACAACAGATAAGTAAACAAAACAAATATTACACAATACAAAGACCAAAAAAAAATTAATATACCATGACTGACTCATGTCACAATACGAGTTTTAAAAGTTTATTTGGAGTTAATATACTGTTTAGAATATAATATCTAAAACCAGATTGATTTGGTTACTCAATTGCTATTTTTCTTCATTCTAAATTTAATGGGTAATTTTTTTCACAACTTTTATGAGCTCAAATATATTTTATGACTCCATTTCTTTCTCAGCCCCTGTATTGTCAGTGTTTTATATTTAATTTATTTTTGGCGTGCAGGATCCAAAAGAAGTAGGATTTTCCATGTAAATATTTTCCTGTACCTTTAATTTCCAACTCAACATATTCATGATATTATATCTATTCATTTATTTACTTATTTATTAGTGTCACATACAACTGACAAAACAAAAGTTAAATTTTATATGAATAAACACAAATTGCCTTGTCTCTAATGGTTTCACAAATGCAGTACTTCTAATGTAGTACTTCTTATGTTGGTTAAACATATAACAAATGCTCTGGTATATAATAAAAGGAAAATAAAGGTGAGACATAAATGTGTTTGGTTTTATTGAAAAAAAATAATATTTAAAATTTCCAAATTAATTGAATTCACATTCAAGAAGTTCTGTTTTAGTATTTACTGAATGTATATTTCTTTGCATTATGTCATCTATACCGTGTAAAATTGTGAGCGAGGTCATATGATTTGTAATGTTTAGACACATCCCATTTTCTGTTCTCTCCCATTGTGAAATGGATTTTGGCTAAAATTTAATAAATATTTACTATCAATAAACACCTTGATAATGGCCATAAGTTAGGAAACCACTGTTTCAGAGTTCTTTTGAGGTGAAATGAGGTAGAAAATGGGAAACATAATGCATAATGATATTATTTATCCATCAGATTGTGCCATCTAATATATTTATGTCTGTCATTAATGTCATTTGTTTCCTGTCAAAGACTTTCTAGCACTTACTCTTTGCATTAAATAAACAAAATAATGTGCCTTTTCAACAGAGAATTTATGACGCAGGTGTCAAGACCATAGCTGAAAATGTTTTCACAACTTGATAGAAAATTAAAGGACATATAACAATGTTCAAATACATGAAGTAATTTTATCAATATCAAACACTAAAAGTAACCCCAAAAAATGTTATGCAAACATTGTAAGACCCCAGTTACACATAGCCGGATGTACCGCCGGATTGCGGCAGGATTCCTTATATGGAAAATGTTGAGTGATTTACGGCTCATTTTTCTGTCCGTATGGCCATCCGTAACATCCGTAATGTCCTTGTGGCTTCTGCCACAGATGCCATGTGTCCGTGGGGATGCCACGAAAAAATCAAACTGCTTGATTTTTCCATAAAGGTTTTGCGGACCTTATATGTAATTGATATCCATAGTTCTTCTGTATCTCAACCGTAGCTCATCCGTGAGTGTCCTTATTGTCCGTATACCCATCCTGGATGTCCTTGTGGCATCCCTTACATCCTTGACGCTTCTGTGGCAAAAAATATCCATAAAAACACTGCCGGATTTAACTGGATCTGCTACTAATCTGCTATGGACTGACACGGACAGGGTTTGCGGATTAAAAAACAGTCATAAGACCAATACTTGGTGCAATCTTTTCATCCGCAAACCTGTCCGTAGCGATCCTTAGCAGATCCATGGAAGATATGTGGCAGTTCCGTAAATCTTTTACATGACCACCCCCATCCCTTGTGCATCCCTATCAGTTACCATATATGGAACCGTGGGCTATATCCGTGGCACATCCGGCTCTGTGCAACTGGCCCCTAAGACTTTAGCAAAGAAAATTACCGCACATATAAGAGACTATTAGAGTGGATACCTGTCCAAGTTGTCTCATACAAATTTGTAACATTTAGCTGAAGTTTTCACTTAAACAATTAGATATTTACATTTATTTCCATTAAATACTCATAAACCATAGGTTACTGGGGTTATTTTCTTCAACTTCAGAATCTAGTGCAAGATTTCTGTACCATTGTACTCTGAAGTTTGCACTATTATTAGAGGAGACACATTCTATTCTCTTGGTGCTAATGCTAAAATGAATGGATTTTAGAGCTATCCATTATGTAAGCACCTTTGCTATTATATGCACTTCATGCATCTTATTATCCTGGACTATTATAGTCAGAAATTAGCCACTATAAAATCAATTACATTCAGCCTAATTTCTTTAAGACTGGTACATGTATGCAGAAGTAAAACAGGTCCATCAAAGAAGGCCCTCTGAGAGATATATGATGAAAGGTGATTTCAACTCGTCACAGACACTCCAATATATGCTAGTGATAAAACCTAGGAGTAATTACCTCATCTTGAAGTGCAAAAGTTTTTCAGCTGTCCTCTCATAAAGATACTAAGGTGTGGAATGCTTTTAGAACATCAATAAGCAGTTTTATCCCAATGAAATATGTGTCCTTTCAGAGGAATATTTGTTTGGGGTCAAAAGGTGATGATAATTAATACAAACTTTGAAAAAAGATAAATGGAAACAATTGTCTTTAGAAGTTTCTTTACTTCCGATGAAATACCGGTATTATAAAATGCATACTTATCTTAATGTTAACTTGTATATCTTGTTAACTTGTAAAGATATTTTAGCTTCAGGATTATCATATTGTTTAAAATAAATGACAACATGCATCTACATTTATGTGTTTCTGTTAGAAATGTAGGATTCTGAATTGTAACTAAACTTTATACAAAAGTGCAATGGTACCCAACAAATGGCTATGAAAATCTTGAATTTACCTTGAAGCTGTATCTCATTCCTCGTATTAGAACTAAAATGATCTTTTTAATGGTCCCACCTCTGAATTTCTTGTATAGACGAGGTTCAGTAGTGAGGGATTAAATTCCCTCTTTAACAATTTATCATTGGTTTTTATCTAAGTCACTTGACTGTGTCACCTATTTCTGGGGTCAATGTTCAAAGGAAGAAACCAACTATGTAACCACCTTAATTATCCCTCATACTGATAAAAAACTTTCACAGTAAAGTCCTTGAAAATTCAATTTTGCTTGAGCAATAAAAGAAATATCTGGCACAGTAAAATGGTTAAAATTTGTGACTGAATTATCTTTTCAAAAATAACCTTCAGTTAATTGGGTCAAATTAGGAAAAAGAGGATCTCCTGAAAGGTTTTAACAATTATTAATATTGACAAAATGTATTCAGTTAATTATTGAGATGAAAGATATGGGAAATATCACTGCCTGAAAATGTAGACATCATATGCTGTTTTCCTGATGAAAAATATTACAGGAAGTACTTTAAATATTAATGGAAGCTGTCAATGCTGGTTAATGACACTGATGTGGAGTGACTTCTTAATAACTTACGATGACGTGATGGTTTTAAACGTCATGTGATCTCTTTTAAAGACAATGACAGTGTCTAAAACAAACATGACGTAACTGAAGTAAAATGTCACTTATGACTACTCATTGTTTTAAGACCAACAGGAAGCAATGAACTCATTTATCCAGTAGACCAACCAATGTTACCCTACAGGGCAGTAATTGTAAAGTACAGATATATAATGCAAACTTTGCAAACACTGCACCCTGTAGGTTAATGTAACAAATTACAAATATCCTCATTGGAAATTACTCTCCTGTTAGCTCCAGACAAACGACTGATTATTCAGTGTTTTCATTCACCGGAAAGTGGTGTGTGTGTTCTGTAATTCATTATTCAGTAGCAACATTTCATAAACATATTCATTACACTGAATACAGGCGTATGTATGTGCACTGTTTTTACCCGGGTGGCCATAAAAAACAAACCTGATGAGATATGAGACGTCACTTACTGGCAGAAATGGATGAATAAGTGATGGCACGCAAGTTATGACTGCACAAACATCAGCAGTCTCATATGAATAAGTTAAAAAATTAACTTATAGGTTATACACAGCTGATGGTATATACAAATAGCTTTGCAACAATTGCTGGATAATAATATGTACCAAAATATGGTGTAGATAGTTTTGAAGACATGGTCCCCCTTAAAAGTATTTGATTGTGTATGATGGGAAAAGGCCACTTCTCCATTTGAGAGGTAGAATATATAAGAACACAGGTTGAAAGATATACAAAGGTCAACAGGTATCGTATGCAAGATCAGGAAATGAGAGGTCCATTTCAAAGCAGTTAACATACAAATGGAACCTTGTTTCACTAAGAACAGGTCTTGAACTACTATATATTTCTGACTGGTGATTTTAATTCATTTAAAATTTATGTATATATCATTTAATACCTTTAGCATGTAACAAAACTATACTTCATGACCAGAAGGATATATTTTTTGTACTGCCATTTAAATCTACAAATAAAAACATAACCACTTGCTATTTTCAGTCAAAAAGAAATCTTTGGGACTATCTTCTATTCTATAGACCCCAACACGAGAAACCAAGTGGTTTTTCCTTTCCAAAATGAAATATACTAAACTATGATGGTATGCATAAATCAAAGACTCTACATAGAGTATCAGCCACAAAGAAACAATTAGAGACACATCTATGGGCTTTACAAAGAATGTCTTCAATGGGTCCCATTTCATACTTTGTCCTACCTTATTTCTTGGATTTGATTACTGGTGGTGATAAAATGCAAATGTGACAGTTTTATTCAGTGACGAATATTCAATGGGGATAGGTCTGAGACTTTTCTTTCGACTTAAGAAGTGATAAGTTAGACTATATTATATACATACATACATGAAAAGGTCGTTACATAGATCTGATGAAATATGGAATTGTTTTTGGTAAATGAGTGAGAAAAATTGAATTTTTGTTTCACATGAGCTTATAAACAGTTTAATTGAAAGCCTCAAAACTGTCATGGGAAAATTAAAATAAATTTAAACTAGGTGAGAATTACAAATTGATAAAATCATAAAACTCAGTGTTAAAATCTCTTCCTGATGGTGAAAGGCTCACTTATTCATATTTATTCATCAGTATGTATTCACTTATCTTCAATTAAACTGGAACATAATTTTGTCTTCAATATGAGTATATAAGAACATGTGCAACTTAAATAACCTATGAATGAGAACTATAGTTTATAAATTTAAATCTGTGCTAGACTTTATCTGCTAGATTTGTCAATAAACAATTGTCAGAACTTTCAGTTTGTGTAGAGAATAGTTTTTGCACTTTTCGGCTTTTCTAAAAACTGTCAAATAAGGGAAGGGTACAAAAAAAAAGACATGGCCTTTTGGGAATATAAAGTTTTGTCCTCTGATTAATTGTTTTGATTCAGCGGAGGCATTTCACACAGAGGTCCATATTTTCACACTTTTTAGGAAAGTTGGCATACCAGCAAAAAAGGCTTTAATTGACAGAGATGAATTTTGGTCATTGTATCAGATATCACATTGCTGATGAATGACCAGAGATTGACTTCAAGATAAAGTGGAAGTTTGATAGTTGATGGAAATTGCAACAACTTTTTGTTAGCTTAGCTCAGAAATGCAGTCTGATACAAGAAAATCTGTTTATTCATTTTTATTGTTTCCTGCAAATTTGCAGAAATAAATACAAAATCTCTAATTGTATCTCATAAAAACCTGGAGATGTAATTCACATCTTAGAAGAGAGAGACAGTAGAAATTTGAGAGCATAAAACTGCATTAAGATAAAGGATTTTGTTTACCATCATCCTGTAATAACTGATGACAGCTGATAAATAGTTAATTAGGCATAACATATGGTCCATATAATCCTTTCACACTCTCAATGCCATACTAAAAGTACATTTTAAACATGGACTTTTAGTAAACATTTCAAGGATTACGAATAACAGATTCTTTTGTGTTAAACATTTAGGCAGTAATATTTTCAATATAACTTCCTTCCACCCTAATTTGTTCAGCATAACAAATATCATATAAAGGGTCTGTTTATGTAGTAAGTTTTTCATGTCAAGTAGACAATTAGTCCCCTTTTAGTTCACAGTGTTCCATACACATGTACAAACAGTTGTCACAAATGTAGTTTGACAATTAAGTCACATAGATCTATTATTATTACACAGTTGGTTGTGTATATGTTGTATTGAATGTAGATAACTGTTGAATGTATAGATTCAATGGCTCAAGTGTTGAATGTATACATTCAATGGCCTAGGTGTTGAATGTACACATTCAACAGCAAATAGCCATTGAATGTGTACATTCCACAGTTTGGCTGTGGAATGTGTACATTCAACAGTTATGATCATTGAATGTGTATAAGTTCTTTAAATATTATGATTTTTATAAGTAGTCCCTAAACAGTTTAATATTTATGTAAAACTTATTTAGTTTAATATTTATATTGTATAAATTAATGATGCAATGTTAATACTATTATAAAACCTATTTAATTTAATATTATATTGTATGAATTAATGATGCATTTTTACTAATATAAAAGTTAAATGTAGTTATGAGTTTATTAGTATAGTGTATTATAGCCTTAAATATTTTTTTCAATATTTATAAAACATGGCTTAATTATTGTTTAAATATTTTGTAAAAGATAAAAAAGAACAAGTAATATTAATCTATTTTCCAATTATATAATCACAATGAACCCCAATGCTCTTGTGTTTCTTGGTGTGGTAAGACTAATTGCAATTGCACCTCTGTGATCCTCTTTCATGGATTAACTGTAAACAGTCACACACAAATTTGGAGAGCATTAAAGAGGTACTCAGGTGACAACTTTTTCTGTAATCAGTGATCAAAAGATTACTCAGGCTTGAACTGTCTCTCTTTGTTCTTTGCTTTGATTATCACAGCAATTGTTTTAATGTGTGTAGATTAGGGGGTAAATCGTTTGGCTTTGTGGGTATCGATATTGAATGTAAAAATATTTCAATATTGGGCGATATCGGGGGGTTCATATTGTCTACCAAATAGTCCGAATTCGGGAAACTGAAAACGTTTTATTTTAGTGTTTCCCGAACCGCTAACAGGAAGCGAAATGAATCAAAACAAAACAATGCAGTTTTCATCAAAAACGCATTGAAAACTTCAAAAATGTGAGATAAAAGTGTACAATGTCTTCAGATTTTTGCTTTACTTCGAGTATTAACAGTGTAAGTTTACAGTTTTACTTAAAATGGCGATATTGAAATACATGTTTAGATCTCGATATCGGGAGTCCAGTTCCAAAACAATAAATATCGGCAATATCGATAAACAATTTACCCACTAGTGTAGATTAAAGGGAACTCTTTATGTTTATAAAGTCTTTAATCCTACAAGATTCTTCTTCTTTGAGCCCCTGCTAACACTTCAATAGAAGACTTTTTCTTTTGATCATCCCTACAACTACTATAAATAGTGATTTGATTTTAGAAAATACTCAGTGTATGTTAAAGTGTACATAAGTCTTCATACTTCCAATCAACTTATCAACTATAAATTATTTCCACATTCCATGCCCTGAGCCATTGAATGTACACATTCAACAGTTTCACCCATTGAATCTATACATTCCACAGCTGAGCCATTGAATGTATACATTCAACAGTTTGCCCATTGAATCTATACATTCAACGGTTTGACCCGTTGAATGTATACATTCAACAGTTATCTACATTCAATACAACATATATACAAAACAAATACTTGAGTCAGCCATTGATGTGCTTTAATGGCAACTTACATTTACAATGATCTTAATGTCTTAAGTGCTCTTTTGTCAAACATAAAAAGTTTAATATAACGAAGATATGGAGAATTTTGAAAGTTTCATAGTTTAAATTCTATATTCACTTTTAATCTTAAAGACATTATTGCCAGTTATGAACAGAAGACACTAGTTTATGTATATTTAAAACATATTCTTACAGTTTTCATGTAATGAAGTTGAAGATAACCATAACTGTGTTTGTAAACGTTTTCGGTAATCTTTAGTATGACATTTTGCAAACAAGGCATTCAAGTTCCTTTGATGTTTCAACAGTAATTAACATATTTACAAGAACCCTAGATAAATGTATTGCAAACATATCTATCCCTAAAGATAAATTTCTTTAATTCTCTTGAGTCAACCATTCTTCACCTTAGAATCATTTCACTTTTTAAAAATTCATTACTCTTAAAAGCTATGACTTATTCACACACAAGTTTATGTCAGCTGGTTTCATTTATATTTTAGGTTTATGACTCCGGGCCAAAGAACAAGGTTGGTTATCCATTTTCAATAACAGACCACAAACTGGGTACCCAAGTGTTTAGGATAAACCAGTTGAACGTATCAGTGAAGCATATGTGGCAGTTGATGTAATCAAATCAATTGACAATAAAATAGCAAATAGCGGTGATATCTATGACATCAGATTTACAAATCTGATTGAAAATCAAACATCACTCATGAGAGTTTTTATGGATACAAACAATCATTTAACATTGTTACAAGTACCTACCGGTAGTTTGCTAGTTTCTACTCAGTTTCTCAAGAAACTCCCAATATATCTTGGTACCTCATTACCCCATTATAGACCCTGTTATATATGAGAGGTAATGAAGTGTTATTTAAAAAGCAAACTAAACTTGTTTGTTCACATTGACAAACAACAGTCAACTGTCCTTTTGAGGTCGGGCCATGATTCAAACCTAAGTCCTTAAGCTCAGACTTGCATGACAGCTTATTCATATACATGTGCCAAGATTAGAGTATAACTATACTTTCAAAGGGAAAAACAATGTACTTACAGACTCTTCAACTTTCTAAGCTCAACAAAAGCTTTTGAATTGATCTCAGTGATGTGGTTATTTTCCAACCGTCTGAAAAACAGAAACCAAAAATATAGTATTAATAAAAATATACCTTATTTTCAGGTGGACACTGTAATTAAGAAAATAAACTATGTACATAATACTTAACCCTTATAGCGCTGAATGCCTGGTAGCAGGCATGCCTCTCAAACTGACCATTTTGGGATCGGTAACAAACGCCTGGTACACAATTTTTAATTGTTATGTAATATTGTTATTTCTTAAGCAATATAGACATATTATATATCAAAATAAACAGAATGGAATAATCTTTCATAATTACATCACTTTATTGGGTTATTTTCAACATTAGTGTGTGACCATGAAAAAAGAAAAACAAAAATGTTATTATCATTTTCATGAAGCTGACGAACTGCCCCCAGCTGATGAGTACATGTTACACATACTATGTATTTAGAGTAAAAAAATGATAAAAGAGCAAGTAAAAACAGCTCAAAAGAGAGTAAGAGACATAACAATAACAGTATAAAGTTATATAATGTAAAGTAATGTGTAAAAAGTTACTACAAATGTAAAATATATCCGGAATATGAATGCTGATATTCAGTTAATTTTTTGAAAGTGTATTTGTAAAAATGTTACTAATAATGGCAAGATTACACCCACAACACTGTTGTTGAGAATCATATTCTTTTTACTTCATTCACAGCTAATATTAGGAAAAACAATTCTTTAATTGCAAAATTAGTGAAGTAATGTTTGACAGTAACTGAATAAATAGTAATGGCAAATCAGTGATTGTACTGTATCGTCACAGACATGAACATGGATCCATGGCACCAATCCAATAGTTACTAATCATTACTGTCACCACCCCCTCCTTCTTTTTGCACAATGTAACTTTTATAGGCACCAATGAAATCTTTGTATGAATGATAAATCCTGAAACATGGATCCACACACAAACCAACACCACATGTTAAACATTCATACGATGATTCACGACCAGGCCGATTCACTGGTGGGAGACCGAGCATTTGCCGAATGGCACGCTCCCCAGGGAAGCAAACTGCACATTTCCTACACCGCACTTTCTTCTTTTGAGGGTCATTTGGTGGGACTTTGGATGGAAAGTGATGGCCATTTAACCTCCTTGGATGATCAGTTAAGGTCAGGGTGCGTGACTTTGACCTTTCAGTTGGTGTGACCTCCACCTCCTTCACCAGTTGTTTGACCAACTCTCTCCTGAACACGCGCTGAAGAACTGGGGTTCGGCCATTGGAGCTGCACCACTCTCTGTATACAATCCAGCTGTTCAGTATGGTTAAGCTGAGCATGTGAAAAAATACTTTCTTCCACCACTTTATGGTTCTTCTTCTGAAGCTGGAGTATGCAACCATTTGATCACTCCGGTCAACTGCCCCCATGAACTGATTATAGAGATGCACAACTTCACAGCGTTTGATCAGCCTGTCATTATGATCTCGTTTTCCAGTACTGACCTCACTAGATTTGTGAACTGTTGACAGCATCTTGACATCTTTTCAGTCCTTTATCTTCATGGCCATCAGAGGACCGTTTGACATAACAATTTTGTCACCTCGTACCTTCAGTTTGGCATTAATGACCTCTCTTGGAAAGCCTTTTCTGTTGCGAGCTGTGCCTGAAAATGGCAAGGCAAAAGCATGTATACTATCAGTATACTTTTATAGCGCTTAATCTCTGAAAAGAGACAACGTGCACCATCACAAGCATAAACAAAAAATCATTAGCCTAATCTGTATTCTGTAGCAGTGGTCAACATCAAGGGGAGTGCCATATGAGATAAAAATACTAAGGAGAATAAGCTTTGGAAAATAGGAAGCAAGGAAGTGGAGGACCTTACATCAGCAGGAAGTTTAATCCATATTTATATTCAATGATAAGCTAAGCTAAGACTACACTGCCTTGTACATTTGTAATTTGTAGTACTGCACATGTAAGTTGTCAAGAAATACTAGTCGACACGTCTGAACTAATAGACAACAGTGAAATGACAAAAGTCACACTAGTGTCGATCAAGGATTTCAGAAGAAATATATTTTATAAGTTAGCCGATTTTAAATGAAAAATGAATTTTTGCAGTTTGACATTTGACCCTATCCAAAAAAGTACTGAACCTCATGAGAATATATATTTACGGGTAAAAACTGAGGGAAGTAGCCATTGTTGTTTCACTTGATAACTGTGACAACTTGAAAAATGTGATTGTTTTCTTTAAAAATGCTAATCATCATGAGACTTTATTAGGTAGGTAATATTTTAGCGTATTATCAAAGTCTAGATGAAAAATTGATCTTTATGATGTATGAACCCACACATCCTAATTTCAACACTCATGACCGACTATGAACAAGTCGAGTCGCACTAGTAAATTGTTTGAATTTTTTAAAACTCTGTTTGAATAAATTATTTGTTTTACAATTTTGGTCAAAATTTTTAATATATTTACCTGTAGCACCAGTTCCCTTGCTGAACAAGTCAAGAAACAGTTGTGGCGAACTGTAATAGTTGTCGACATATAAAATATGTCCCTTGTTTATGTAGCTTTCCATCAGTTCCATCACCAAGTCATAAGTTTTACCATGAGCAGAAACAGGGGTGTCATTTTTGCCAGTGTATAACTTGAATATGCAACAGTATGCATTTGACGAGTCACACAGTTCATAAGATTTAAGGCCATACTTGTCGGGCTTGTCGGGAGCGTACACACGCATGTGAACTTTTCCACGAAATGGGATCATCCCTTCATCTATACATACATGTTGACCTGGATAATACACTGATTTAAACCTGTCCAATATATTTTGGTATACAACTCCCAGTTTTGCCAATGGATTGTATCCATTCTGTCCACGAACAACATAATTTGCATTGTCTGAAAGGTGAAAAAATGTCAGAATATTGAAGAAAATATCCCGGGACATGGTACTAGGGTAGAACAGGGTCAACATGACAGGATCAGTACTCCAGTAATCCGCAAGATCTTCCTGGACAGTCAGGCCCATGGCTATGGTACAGGCAATGAAACACTTCATATCACCGACAGTGATACCTTCGGCCGGCCATCTTTTCAGCCTCGAAAATTGACGAAGTGTTGCATTTTCCAAGTATGATTTTGCATATCTGTTAGTTTCGGTTGTTAGTACCTCAAAGTCACTATCATTGAAAAATAATTTCACAAAGTCAATAACCTCAGGATTATCTGGAATTGGGGCTTGTATTCCACTGGAACCAGAAAAATTCAGTTCAGTTGGTACTCTGTCACCAGCAATCCAAGTAGTATCACTACTGGACTCCTCATTGTCACTATCATTGTCATTGATATCAGATAAAGTAAATCCTTCAAATTCCTCATCAGAATCATCACCCATAAAAAGTTCACTGTATATATCTCTCAAATCAGCATTAACACGACGTAATTCCTCATTATCCAACTGATCTCCACCACCAGATGCCATGTTTGAAACAGTGTGACATTCAAATTGGTTCAAAGTGGACGATAATATGAGATGTGCGTTTCTGAGTGCATTTTGACATTAATAATGTGCGAAACACATGTCAAAGTAGTTGAAATGCCCATAAATATTGTTTTGTACAAACAAAACATGCAAATATGCTGTAAAACGTTCACATTTTGCAATATATTTCGACTTGAAATTATAACGGACAAAAGACGTATATGTCCGGCTTGCGTTTCAGTAGGGTAGTATTAAAAGCCGGACGAATTCGTCTCCCGCACTACGAGGGTTAAAAACAAGAGCACTACAGGAGAGTGAAGACTTACGCCAAGGCACGTAATACTAAGTAAAGGGGAAAATTTTGATATTTTTTGTTTCCAGAACGTTATCCAGATTACTCTCCAAATTTAATGGGATCTAAGCTTTTTTTTTACCAAAACCTACCCTCGGAATTTTTTCATAAAGTTCTAACCAGTAGTATTTGCAAAATCATTAAAACGGTCCTGAAAATAAAAACTCCTGGGCATAGGCAATGAGCCTATTTCATGATTTTCTGTGAACTATAACTATATTAAAACAGTCACAGATTCATGATGGTTTACTCCTCTCTGATATTGGCTCTGTCATCTTTATTTAGTGTCATGTTAAGGTATACAAATAAAGCGATCATCACAGTTTCAGATTGCACATTCAAATACAATCATGAAAAGGTGGTTTTAAAATGTTGCAATTCTTGTAAAAATTGCTATATTTAACAAACCCAAAAAAAAACAAAAAAAAAAAACACAAAGCTCATTGACACTGATTCCTGTTGTGTCAAACATGTATGATATCAATAAATTAAATCATTTTTCTTTCTAATTCCCTGCTTTTAATCAGAAATACAGATCTTAGACACACAAAGTTATGGCTGTGTTTTCATCTGTCATGTGGTAAAAGTAAAAGCTTACTGATTAATGTATTATGTGGGTTGAAAGGCAATGGTCTATAATTCTGTATTATAATTTTCTTAGAGCAACAGTTTCTTCTCCATGAAACTATACAACACTGATTATTGAATTGGACCTGGTGTTGCACCTTAGAGTCTGCCTTGGTAGAGATTGAGCACTATAAAAGTTCAAAATAGAATAGAACAGAACAAGAGGAAATTGTCAAAGATATACTGTGTACCCTGTTAAATCAAATCTCAAGTGACCTGAAAAATACTTCTACTTGCTCAGGACTTCCAAATAACAGAGTAATTACAGTAGAACAGGTAGAGAAGGCTCTCAGGAATTTTACTTTATAGAATTCCATTTATAGTGGCTTGATTTTCCTAACCTCAGACATAAAATGTACATAATGCAAATTTTCATGAACCCTATTATGGTATACACATTTATCATTCATCTTGAATAGCAGTGAACTTAACTTAGAATATTGGCAATGTTGAATCAGTTATAAATATTAGTTTTAGTGGCCTGAATTAAGGCAAGAGGTATTTGGATCCAAACTCATTGACTTGTGGTTGTAAACCCAAATCATACCCTTAAAATTATGCAATCCTGAACCTAATTCTTATTGGCTCAAATTAGCAAATTAATGTTTATTATATATCTATTAAAGTTTATATATTTTACAATAAAAAACTATATTTTTCTGATCACTTTTCAAAGAAACTGTATTACCAATTTATGCCAATTCCTTCTGTGTTTTAGTATTACCAATGCTAGTAAACTAACTGGTCCCCTAACCACTCTAGTATCCCAAACTACTGCCAATGCCATGGGATTAGCATTTGGATTCAAAACCACTTATCAGTGATGTGCCAGTGAAACACACTTTGTTTCAACAACTTCATGAAACTACTAGGAAAGTTCAGGCTCTGAAATAGTCAGAAGAAGAATGGTCCTGATGAAAAATGCTAATGCCTGGGGTTGTGTATATTATCATACATTACACCGTAAACTGACATGTCATTTTGGCACACATTATAAGAAAGTGATATGATACATTGGAGATGCTGAAGGCCATTTTAATAGATGTAATTTTTCTGCAATTTGTGCCACAGGTCCTCTGCAGGTTTGGTGTGTGCTGTCACTCAATATGTATGAAGCACTGCCCAGCAAACACTGAATCTGTTTAATGAAACTTTTGGGCACATTATCGGGCCTATTCATGTCATTAATATTTTACTGGTGTTAACGCTTGGTCACACCAACAAAGATATATGGTACAAGCTCAGCTGATACAATAAGATCAACTTATAAAGTTTGGATGCTATAACATACCTAATCTATTGGCACTGATAACAATATAATATCAATTGCTATGAAACAATATTTATTCCTAGAAGTCTCCTAGCTATAATTTTAGGATCAGTAGATAACATCTGCACACACCAATGATGCTCATTTGAAATAATCACAACTTCTTTATTGTGGATTTGTTGCAAGGCTTGCGTTTCAGGCCATAAGAATTGTTTATTACATCAATTTTCTAATTATTTTGACAAAAGCATTCTCACTTTCAATTTGCTATCTTATCAGTGTTTGTGTTAACTTTACCAGAATAAATTTTAGAAAAAAAATTTGATAAAATATATGCTTTCATCTGAATTAGTATAATCCTAGTTGTAAATTGCGATACATTTTTGTGTTAAAAAAAAAGAGTTTTTGTACAAGAAATGCCCTGATTTCATAAGAAAGGAAGATTTTTTATCCCATTTGCTGTTTATACATATCTACATCTTTCATGATTACTTTCATATAAAAAGTAATCACATGTACACAATGATAAGGTGTTTTAAATATATATTTGATCCATAAATTAATCTTTCTATAAGATGTGTTCTAGTCCCGTAAGAACCTGTTCTGGTGTTTCAAGCGTATTCATGATAATTTTTGCTCCAGGGACCAATTAGCACAGCCGTCTAAGCACTCTTCATGACAATTACGAGCAAACAAGTGGTAGACAAACAACTTTCACACAGAGAAAACTTTGTCACCATTGTTTTCTTCAGCAATAAAAGTATCTAAAAACAATAGACTAAGTATATGTACATAGTTTGGCACGTGAATGTAATCCGGTATGAAATTATTTTTGATAACTTGGTTTGATGCCAAATAAAGCTTGATGAGATCATAGCCATCTTAGGACTGCAATAACTATATATGTGTAATAAGTAGATGTTTTACACAAAGTGTAAGATATATTTTTCACCAACATTATGGTCTGGGTGTTGATCATTTTGAAATATCAGAAGACAAATATTTAATTGGGAGTCCACCAATAATTCCATGTGCTTAATGGTGTTGTGCTTTCACATGTAAAGTACTAAATACTTTTAAGAAAATGGATCCAATCTATTATTGCTCATAAGTAACAAATTTATGACAATAGAAAAGGATGAGAAGTGAATACTGATTTTGAATTCCCAATAAATGCACACCATTGATTATATTTTCATTCAAACTATTAGTTTCACAATGACTGCCATTAAAGTGACATTGCAATGGCACTACATATTCATTGAATCAGCTGTTTTAAAAGGAAGATCCAGGTTCCTGGGTAAGATTATTTGTGTTAAATGATGACTGTAGCATGAACGATTTTAAGGTATAATGGTACCATTTTCATGCATTTTGGAATATATCTCAGAAAGGGGCAACAACACACCAATTCTTTTCCTAGATTACATCACAACATCCAAACTCCAGCAAGACAAGAACTGATATCTCTCAGTCAAAGTGTGGTTTCTTCAACTGTTCTTTTAATCTGGTGTTAGTTAACACTGGAATACTATGGGATGTTATTTGCAATCAATTTACTGTAAGTGGTGGCAAGAGGAGTTTGAAGTGGATTCAGGTGCCCTATCCTTCAGACATAAAACAAGGGTTATACACAGCAGATCTCCCTGACCTGACATGAGCATTACACAAATATTGTAAACTAATAATACATCTACTGATACCATAACAATTTGTATAAATTTGTTATAATTGTTATACATTCATGTTATTTATAACACTGCCAAGCTGTAAGTGATCTTTTTGGTCTTGGTACACTAGACTCTGTATGACTACAACCTACTTCATACTTATACCTACAAACATACAGTTTTTCTTATGTTGAATGGTCAAAACTGGTTCAAATTATACTTTAATTAGACTTACACAAAGCCTAAAGTATACTTCACGGTTCACCTTAAGTCACACATTAACCAGTAACTTCTAGTAATTTTGGGTAGTGTCTTTGTGAGACGAACCAGCCTCAGTCGATGTTTGCATATGCAGAACCAATTTTGAAGTCCAACATCAGAAAATACTGTATTTGTGTAGGTACAAGTGAAAACAATTACTCATCAGCAAAATAAAAGTCTGTGGATGCCGGAGATTTTGAGCTAGGCTTTATGGTTTATAATTTTTATTTATTTGTGTTTTAAAATCGCTTTCAACACATTGTATAGGTCATATCACGACAGGTAGTTTTATGGGCAGAGGAAACCAGTACATACAGTTGGTCAAGGTGCTGTACTATAAACTGCCAACCAAGAAAAAGCAACTACCAGCTTTACCACTTGAGGTCGGGCCGGGATTTGAACTCCGATCTCAAGGTGGGAGGCGAGAGTGTTACCACTCTGCCACTGCAGCCATATTACAATTGTGGAGTGCTTAAAAACGGTTATTTTATTTTAAAAAGTCAGGTTAAAACATTTCTGTTTTATTTTAGCTTTAATCAAGTGTCTAAGCAAGGGGTATACTTAATACCTTCTTCAGCCTTCTTGTAGAAGAAAAAACAATTCTCTGAATAATAAGTATACCCATTAGATCTCTAATGACATTCAATAACACTACATATAAAATAAATGTGTGATCTGCAAGTCAAAGTCATAGCTCCAGGCAGGTTTATTCAGGTCTTTTTAAAGTACCAACAAAATGCAAAATGTAAACAGATCCTTATAACTTGACACAAAACTTGTATACCTGTGTAGCACACTTCTAGTTAAATAGCAAAGTACACAAACTACACAGCACATAGCATTTCTGGCTCCAGAATACAAGGGATTGGTATCTGAACCCTGACCGCAGGTATTTCAAGTGGAATACATTCTTCATGGTAATATATATAGGATTTCTAATAAGGTCTAAGACCCTAGATAGCATATAACACTCCCAACACAATTGTCCCCATAATTGAGGTTGAATTATGAGGGAAAATAGGGAAAAAAATGGTAGCAAACGAGTAAAGACAGTTCAACAAGATATATGATTTTCTGGAACTTGATTTTTTTATACAAACCTAGTCTGAGGGATGTTGTCATGTATATATGAGAAACAGATGCTAGTTTAAATGGTGTTAAGATTACAGTAATATACCCATATAAAAGTTCAGTGAACGATATAAGAGACTAAAAGTTCAGTCAACATTGAGAGATTACTATCTACAAATACACTGTAAAAACTATTATTGATACAAGACAGCCAGACAAGTAGAGCTGTCAATATTTTCATATCCTTATTGCAATAATTTCAATGCCTTGGGCAGAAAAAAGAAGCAGCTTGATTGTAGAGTAAGAAATCTAAAATTCGCCACATATCTGAAATTCGCCACATGTGAAAATACTAATAAAATAAATGAATTGTGGTGAGATTTGTTGACTGTATAGTAAATTAAGGCTTTTTGAACTGAAAAATACCAATTTTTAGACAAAAACATCATTTTCTTCATAAAATTAACTAAGGTTTTAGAGGAGGCGAATTTTAGATTCCTGGCGAATTTTAGATTTCTTACTCTAATACAAGTTACTTCTCTCCAAATTATGGCACAAACATGAATTACTTTTACTCCACCCAGTGCCTTAATGTTGACTTGAACTAAGGAACTACACAAAATATATAAACAGATGTAATCAATTGCATTCAAGGTGGTTCAAAACCAGACATTAATCTGAACCTGGGTGATAATTTAAGACATTTATGTAACGAACACAATCCATATTTTTTCGGTGTCTCATGTTTATAAGAATATAGTACCTACTTGTTCATAATAATAATAATGAGAAATTGTTTTCAACTTAAAAAGAGTAAAACTTTGCACTGGAAGTATGTCGGAGGTTTTCATAGCATTTTTCAATCCCTGATATGATACCCACGCTTTAATTACTCAGATACAGAGAATGGTTGAACTACATATCAGCAAGTGATTCAAGCCGTTTGTTTTCATTTGCCATGAGGTGTTTATCTTGGACAGAGTAATACATGTAACAGGTAAAAATGCCATGATTATATGGTTATACATCTAAAAATTTTCCATTTTTTTATTTTATTATCCACCACCTACAAAAGTCAATGTAAATAATTTTTATCCTGTTTTAAAAACCTTTTTTCAACTTCTTGTTACAAGAGAAACCATACTTTTATCTAGTTTATGCTTAATTTCCCCGGGAGGCTTCCTTATTTATCTTGAATATGAGAATATATTAACAGTGGTTAATTTTGCAGTGCACTGCATATATCTTGTGATTTATCTACAATAAATAAAGCCACAATAATGGGATCTATGCTGCGTAGTAACCCACAAAACCGCCACAGCCTGCAAGTTTTTCCAGCCGATAACAAGCATGACTTGGGAGTCAAATCACATCTCAATCAGAAATAATTGCAAAAAGGTATTGAATCTGTACTCCACAGAATGCAAGGACCCCGTCAATAGAGAGTTCTTGATAACTTGCCCAAATGCTTTGTTTATTTTGTTTTCCACTGTGATAGAGGCAATTTTTACAGCAATTTTCTACTGGCTCACATGCACAAATAATATTTAATCTAAACCATGATGTAGCTAGAGTAAAAACTATGTGATAGCTTTCTTAATTTGGAGAATTTTCATCTAACCATTTCTTTTGGTTAGTTTATGTACTTGTGTATGCCAATGCATAACCAAACAAAATAAAATCCCAATCCAAAATAACAAGGTGTTTACTGAAAGACATGACAGCAACGGAGGTAGACAATGCACTTTTAATATAGTCCACTGACTTTTCATCTATGATGTTTGGACTTAAATTTCCCCAAAAAGACTAACCCTCCATTCAGAAAATATTACCACACACTTACATAAACTACTGAGAACTGAGAAATTACCATTGGTTTGTCAGCAATAGTCAAGGTAACTGGGCTTGTTAAAAGGAAAGAAAGTTTATTTATAAGGCCTTCAAATACTTCAGTGAGGAAATAAAGGATTACAGCATTGAGCTGTACCATGATCATCAAAGATAAGGTCCATATGTTATGTGGCAAGGTCTCTCTATATAGGTATTGCTTACATTGTCAAAAAGGACCATTGCACATATGTGCGATGCATCATAGCAAACCTTAACGTCTTTGCAATTTAACAATTATTTACAGCGTCTTTTCCCTTAAGAATGGTTCTTTATGTTGGTAATGCCCTTATTCAGATGTTAAACCATTTCAAAAAACAAAGTAAACTAGACCTATGCATCGGAGAACCGATGCAAATCTGCATCCACCGGAAAGACAACTCACCAAAGTCAGTGAACCATCGTTTGCCCTTGAAGGAGGAGCCAAAGGTCAAATCTGACCACATTAAAAGATTCCCAGTCCATGATTTCCTATAGGTTGGTTTACCATCCCAAACCTCTAGGACCAATAATAAGTGAGTTATAAGCACTTTTAAGTTTGGCTATCCTCGTTTGACCTTGAAGGAGGGGCCAAAGGTCAAATCCAACCACACCAGAAGATTCCCAGACCATGATTTCCTATAGGTTAGTTTCACATTGCAAACCTCTAGGACCAATAATAAGGGAGATATAAGCACTTTTAAAGTCCGCTATATGGGTTACTTTTGCACTCCGTGGATGACCTTGAATTAAGAGCTTCAAGGTCAGATGTCTGCAAGGTTGTAGAGGACAGTTTGGCTATCCTCGTATGACCTTGAAGGAGGGGTCCAAGGTCATATCTGACCACATCAAAATATTCACAACACATGATTTCCTATAGGTTCGTTTCACATTGCAAACCTCTTGGACCAATAATAAGGGAGATATAAGCACTTTTAAAGTCCGCTATGTGGGTTACTTTTGCATTCCGTGGATGGCCTTGAATTAAGAGCTTCAAGGTCAAATGTTTGCAAGGTTGTAGAGGACATATATATCTGTTATACATATCACCTATGAAGACATTCAACCTTCTACCTATGAGAAACGGCCAGGAGAAAAATGTAGATAATTTTCAAAAATGCCCGCGGCGGCCATCTTGTTTTTCAGAATGAGGCTTATTTCCTTCCCAGAGAAGCTTACCCAATGAAGATATCCCGCAAATTTGGTGAACCTAGCTGATGTAGTTTTCCTCTAAGAGCGTTAACACCGAAAATCTCTCTATGCGCAGCAGTGGCATAGCGAACGCTAAACCAAAGTATCCACCGGATGCCTCCGGTGGATACAATAACTAAATAACAAGTGTCCAGTGATGTCTAATACTGATGGACACCTGTGCTGTTATTTAAAACAAATATTTAATTACTTTGCTTTTGAAATTGGTTTAACATCTGATATTTCTTGTATCTATAGACATTTTTTGGTAAAGAAAATTTCAGGTACATGTTAATACAACAGTAGAGATCAGATACTCATAGCTCTAAGGCAGTAGGAGGGACATTACTAAGTATGTTTAAATATAATTACAGTGGATTTTAGATACTCACAGTTCTGTTGCAGTGGGAGGGATGTTGTCTGGTATGCCTGTGAGTCCTCTGTCTCTACAATCCACCAAGTCTCCTTTACAACTGCACTGCAATGGACAGTCTGGAGAAAAGTCACAGTCTAACGAGGCAGGAGGTACTGCAGCCTGATTCGCTGAAATTAACATGTAAAACTAGTAAAACTAAGACACAACAGCCTCACTTGATGTACAAAATGTGTAAACTAATACACTTTCCAAGGAATTGGGGAGCCTGTGGCCTGATTCACTCAAATAAATATGTAAAAATAAGAAAGTGTAGCCTACCTCACTGAAACAAATGAATACTGTGCCACTGTAGGTTGACTTGCTGAAAAATAAAATGAAATAACCCCCCCCCCCCCCCCCCTCCAAGAAAAAAAAAGACACAGGACATGGAAGCTTGGAATTTTTCATCATGGCTCACTGAAATTAACATGTAAAAAAGTCACATCAGACTAACTGTGGCCTAAAATTAACATTTCAAAATAACACCAACTCCCTAAAGTAAATTGATACAGAACTTTCAGTCACTGAAAATACAAATGATGCTGTAAAACTAAAGCAAATTTAAACAAACATGGCTAGTTACTATAGCTTGAATGGTCCGAAAAAAAACATTGTGAAAATATTCTCAAAATACACGGGAGAGGGCCCAACTCAACTGGAAGTCTGGAACACTTTAAAAAAATGCAATTCAGTTGTAACAGTGATGGTAACAGTTCACTGATAACCTCAGAACAAAACCAAGGCAGATTGTCAATTTATTCATGTATTCGTATCAAAGCTAAAAGTAAAATAAAAAAATTCATATCTCTATTTTCCTCACATTTCCTCTCTTATACAAAAAGTCCACTTCCCTTCTGTTTTTTTTTCTGTGACACACATACTGGGACTTTGTAATGTTATCAGAGATGGAATCTCACCCTATCCAGATGGTAAAACCACAGTTCTATGCCAATAAAAAAAGGCTCCAATTTACCCCCAGACCTCTGTCCCTCTGTCACCATTTGTGTAACTTCAGGGCATAAAACAGATTAGATGGATCAAATCAACCTCCGCTACTAATCAAACTCTACAGAAGTCTACAGTTTTTTTTACAGAAACAAAAGTCCGGAGTCTAATAAAGAAACATTCACTGTCGGGGACTTTAATCTGAGAGTGGAAAGGACAGATTTTTTTTTGCTGGATTTTCACCATTCTTTATCTCTTTTTTTATCTCCTGTTGTAAGATCTACACATAACAGAGGCTGGTGAAGTCTATTGATGATAGCAACTCTTTATGTGGAATGTAATTAATTAAGTCATACAATGGAAGCTTCTCAAGCTACAAACCTCAGTTATTAACTTCCTCTACAAGAAGTTTTACAAGTTTTAATCAAATGTAGGCTAGGTTTTGGATCATATAACTGGGTACAGTCAATAGTATTGAATAGAAATTCCAGAGCCTGATATGTTTTATCTAAAAATATGTCAGAGGAACTTATACTTAAAACAAATATTTTTTTCAAGTTTTTGCATAAAACGTTGTATATGCATAGCAAAGTACAGATAATACCAATTTATTATTACAAACTTAGTAATATAATAGACACTCTAATATAGCTATATTGAATTGTGAACAAAACGACTAATGATGCAGATAGTTATTTTTAATTTTGTCCTCATAATTTACAAAATTAAATAAAATCATGTGTCTATTTTCTGTTAATGCTTTTTGCTTTCTTTCGTTCTTTCACTTGATGGGTTTTTTTATTTATTCTGACTTAATTATATATGATCAAAAAGGCAATTGCATATATTTAGTTGATTTGTGAATAAATAAAATTAAGTAAAGGCAGAAAAAATTGCTATACTGTACATTAAAGCTTTGGCCAAATATTTATTTCCCAAAATTAAACAAGATCATAAGTAAACATTTAAGCAAATTGCTATTGATTGGAAGCCCCTAAACACTGAAGATAGAAAAGAGCTTTCCACAATGGAAACTGGTCTCTTGACTAATTTCATACTTCTTTAAGCCTTTGCTCAATGGCATTTGTGTCAAAAACTTAATGGAAGAAAATATTGAAGTTATTTCATCAGCCATTCAGTAGTTGTTTGCAGGTAAATACGGCATAATTATCACCCTCAATAGAAATATCCCATTTGAGTACAAATGACCACAGCTTCAATGAAAAGCTTCATCAAAATAAGTTGGGTGTGGAAAAACATTTGAAATTTTAATCAAGAGGTTCTAAAGCAACACCAGAGATTAATCTGAAAATATCTTCTTTACAATGTCGATTAGGAAAAACAGTTATGTAAACTAGTACAAAAATGAGTTTTATGCCAAGTTATTCGTTGCTGTTTATTTGGGCAATTCATGCATATTTTCTTTTTCACCCGATTAGTATGTTACTTTAAGTTATACCATTAAGTTTGTATAATACACATGTAACTGGGTGGATGAAGTCTAAAGTGAGAGAATGGAATGCAAAAAATGACTAAAATTAAACTTTTCTATATGCACCAAACAGAGCAAATACCTAATAGCTCGGCCCTCTTTTTAATAAACAAAATTATGTACAATTTTCAAAATTAGACCACAAATAAAGAGGTTGTGGCATCTTGACCGGTACCCTATAGTGTATGCTACTAATACCCACCACACATTTCATATATCTGCATACATATATAAATAGCCCGTCCTGCCAGAGGGTGTATTACAATCTGTTATAATTCATCCTGATTGTGTTAACAAAATACTGTTAGATGATGAGACCTAATTTTTAGGAGAATTCTTCAAAACCTGTATTGGATTGAATCAGGCTGTATTTTTTCTTGAACTTATACATGATATATATAATATCTGCCACTATGGCATAGTAGGTAACAAACTTGCCTAGGAACACAGAGGATAATGGTTCAAACCCAGGTACAGGCAGAAACATAGTTGCTCGGATGACCACTTAAAATGGCGGTCCTCTGTCATTGGGTCCTATCCAAACTGGCAGGTTAAAAAACCTCAAAGACATTGATAAATGGCAACCCTTGAGCCTCTGTCTTTAAGTTAGGGGAATGTCAGTTACTTGTGAGTTGGGGCTGTACCTGTACAGTCGGATGGGTTTAATAGCGCTTTGAGTCCTGTAGTACATGGAGATTTTGCTCTGAGTATAAATACACAATACAATATCAGTTCCAACTTAATTAACTGGATTAAGATTGTTGTCAATGCATTAATTAAACACCCTTACTGTATCTTTTACTGCATGTGGCTTGTGACAGTGATTTTTCTTCTACATGTTGCACAGTGTTTTCATGAAATGAGTGATACCTTTCCTCCAGGAAAGAAAGGACTGTATCAACATACAATTTGCTTATATTTTTGGCTCCAAAATTGGTCAATATCTATTGTTTTGAGGGGGCTTGCTGTTTTATTTTTGTAAAAAGTACCTCCAAAAAGCACAACATGTAGATGACAAAATATGTTCAAAATACATACACTAGCTGCCACAAATAACACTTCAGTACTACTAAAATATCTAGGCTTTTTCTATATAACTGAAGTATATTTTTGATATATAATACCAATAAAGTTGGCTTCTCAGTTTCTATTCAACTTTGTCCCTGGGGTCATTTTTTATCTTTTGCCTATATGTGAAATAAAAGTACTGAAAGTTTTCTCCATAATCACTGACAAATGCAAACCAACATCAATTTAATGACATATAAATCTCCTTTTCTAAAATCAGAATGTCCCATTTTGAGGCTTTTACCCTACCCAGGGTCAGTGAAATAAATCACCAAGATTTAACTTCTCTGCACAGATACTAAACCACCCTGTTAAAGCTTACATCAAAGTGTTCACAAAAATCCACTTACGGAAATGTAAGTCACTTAGCAAGACGGTGCTCTGACTGACACCTCAGGTGATTATACAATTCAGAGATGTCCCAAATGAGGGTACATACAGGGGGTTGTGTAAATAACACAGTGAATCCAACAAAGGATGCACATTCTTTAACAATGACAGGGCAAATCAATTTTCCACAGATACTTGATTATCTTATGAGGAGAAACTACATTTCTTTGACTCAAACAGAGAAGTATGAAACAAAATTATTGACAGAAATGATTAGGGTGGATGATTTTTCAGAAAACCATGTATTAAGTGGCTTTACTGGTTTACCATTTAACTTGGGAAACAACTGACTTAAGCTTACAATATCTTCCTACTTGATAATAAAATATCTCTCAAGACTTCATTTTTTTAAAATTCCAACATACAAAATAGTTTCACAAGTTTGTGTCACCTGTAAAAGTACAGAGACAAATAATCTGCCTCTGATTTTGTTTTAGATCCTAAATTAGGCTTTGATATTAAATGTCACAAACTGAAAGAAGTATTATCAAACACCCTTAAGTGACTTCAAGTGCTCTGTAATTAAGTCTTTCCACTCCAGACTAAATAGGTAGTTTCTACTATTCCAGACAAAAGTCGACTTGAGGTGCTTAAGACAATGACCATTTACTGCTATAAATCTAGATGTGAAAATATGGATGACCCTTCTCCGAAGAGACAATATTCTAACAAAACACAACTTCACTGGATACGATATCAAGACAACCTGACAAAGTCAGCTCTTGGTAGACTTCACCGAAGCCTTTGACAGCACTTACTGAGGAGACTCTTGGATCTCTGTGTCAATATTATGGTCATACTTATATGAATACCCAGAGGTAAAGTGTTTTAAAGGGGGCTGTCTGGCCAAAGACACAGTTCAACTTAATAAGTGTGTCTTACTTAAAAGATAACTAGTACATCTGAATGTACCTCAAAACAGACAAATTTACTATGCTTGTTAATTACTTCAGTAACACACACTTTGTAAACATCTATATTACGCGACAAACATGCATGTAGTTCTACACTTTTTCTATGTCTTTTTGTAGCAAGTTAATATATTTCACAAGAAGTTCTGATGTAACCTTAAGAAAATAAAAGAACCAGAAAAGCCTCTGAAAAACCTGAAACTAAGCTAACTCGCCCATAATCTCAAAAACTGAGACTGTTAATATAACTAGTTACATTATCCTATTTCAGCAATGATATATTCACGCTTTTTAAGCTTTATTGAACAATAATTTACCCTCTCCTATTTTATCATTACTGGATCATATTGAAGCTGTCAAAGTATCATTCACATTTACTTGAGACAAATATCCTTTTGGGTTGAAAAACATAGAATACATACTTTTTTAGGTACAAAAAGGGAACTTAGAAAGTTGTACATATAAACATAACACAAAATGTCGAAAGTAACTTGTACAGTAAACATTTTACTAAGATCCACACCCTCATATCACTTCAATTTCTGTAAATACCAAAAATGTTAATGACTGGATTGAAAGTAAGCCTTGTTCAAATAAATAACTTCAAGAACAACCTGACTATCAATTTTTAATATCTGTAACCTTTACATTTACATTTCTATGAGAGAAAATGATACAGGTCTCATCCATCTTCCACAAATACAGTACTTATCTACTTACGTTCACAGGAGAATTCTGACTCCTGAAGTTCTGGGATCTCCTTTCCTTTGAGGTTGTGGGGGTGCTGACACTGTGTGAAGAGAGCCAGAGTCGGATGCATGCGCAGCCACTTCCCTAGCCAGGCCAGGTGACAGTCACAGACAAAATCATTGTCAGACACACGGCTTAACAAAACACATGATCACAGAATTAAACAGGACTGAGATGTAAGCAAAGAATTTGATCAGATGCCAGTCACAAAGTCTAAATAGAATGCAGAACCACATTATAAGACAGGATTCAGATACAAGCAAGGCATTTGACCAATAGTCAGACCCATTGACAGTGAGAGACAGTTTCAATGTAAACACCAAACAGGTGATCAAGATTCTGCTGCACATAGACCTGACCACTAGCAGATTAGCATAAACAATTCTATGCACAATTTAGACAGAGGTTTTAATCTAATGTTCATCCAAAAATACTTCACTGGGTCAACTGACATTTGTGGGAAAAATAAATCTGTGTTGGCTGTTGGTTTGAATATCACTTTAAAAAGATTACTCAATGGCTCTGAGAAATGTATTTAGCAACAAAGTATTAATCATATTTGAAGGCATTTTTATAAAAGTGAATTATATAGACCTACCCAATACGGAGTCTCTGCATGTTGGCAAATATATTTTCAGGAAGGGAGGTGAGATTGTTCTTATTTATAGTCCTGCAAAGCAAATTATGTAAAACATTACAACATTAATGGTATACATAACAGATGATTCGAACCATTTAAAGAGTTGTATATAACCCACTTTTTACACAACATAATGTGCCCTTTGTAATATATTACATGCTTAGACTTATATACACAATAGAATAAAATATGACACAGTTATTTTACAGAAGTAAATATATGACTTACAAAATCTCCATATCTTTGAGAGGCTTTAATGCTTCAGGGGCCACGCATGTAATTCTATTGTTGTCTAACTGCCTGTAAAATACAAATATATATACAAGTCAGAAGACCTTCTTTTTAATACATTGTAACATCATTCCTTTCTATAATATGAAACATGCTTTCTCTTCATATTAAGTGACTATCAACACTTTTTGATTTTAAGTTACAACTATAGTCTGAGATAGAATTCTAATTAAAGAGAATACACTGAAAGCTTGTTTGTCCAAACATTTCAAACTTAAAACTGCCACAATCATATCTGATTCATATCTGATAAGTACCAAATCTGTTACCCTCTTAGATACTAAAGTATCTTAATTCTTTAATTATTACAAGTTAACTTCTACATTAAGTAATACAGATTCTGCTGCAGAAAGACGTGACCACCTGCATAAGTTACAACTACACCCTACGTTAGAATTCCAATTAAAGACAATATACTGAATTCTGAAAGCTTGTTTGTCAGAACATTTCAGGACAGTTGTCAAGGTTACAGAACACAAGCCCCCAGTGTATGCTTCATCCATGGGCTGGACTAGAACCAATGAACACTGAGGTGAGAACCAGTTGATTAAATATCAAATCTGTTAATTACTTAGTTACTGTAGTCTCTTCTTTACTATTACAAGTTAACATCTACATTAAAGGATACAGATATTATCCAATTTACAAGAGGTAATGGGAATCAAATGGGACTTTCCAAGAAAACTTGAAACAGCAATAAATGTTTCACTTTATACATCAGTAATTCCATCAATACCTGAACATAACATCATATAAAATTAACCAGGCAAATAGTCAGTTTCTAAGATACTCAAACTGCTCAAGAAAGAGAAGTTTGCTAGAAACCTCCATGCTGAAATGACTATTTGCTAATGAAGAGATAAATGAAGCAATGGAATCCCTGTGGTGAAAATGTTACTTATATATGACATAACATTACTATCAGAACAAACCCCACAGACAAGCTATAATAACATCCATCTACTATTTCCAGTAAAGCTTTTGAGTAATTTTTTTCTTGGTACTTACAAATTCCTGAGTAGAGGTGCTCCCTTCAAGGTATCTTTCCCAATTATTCTAATCTTGTTCCAGCTTAAATCCCTGAAATATGTGTTTGACAATTTGAGAACTAAAATTGAGTAAATTACGATTTAACAAAGAAACAGTCCTTAATACTGGTACATTTAAATACATGGCAGCTTAAATAAAACTGGACTAAACTTGCTTATAAATATATCTCTATACATTAAAGTATAGCATTAAACAAACCAGTTCATTAATTTAATACAACTGAGAAATTTGATTTATAACAGGATTTCTTCCAAGTCCAAAGTTTGTGGGTAGTTCAAAACTTCCAACATTCAACTAAATCAATAAAACCAGCCACACAATAGTAGATCTGCAGACACTATCATTAATTTCTCTAGACCTCCAATACTTTTCTCCTCAACTATTTAAATTGCATGTTTACATATCATAATTAACCCCCTGCAGAATACTTTAGTTCTTTTACTATGTTCCTAAAAGTCTTCTTCTTATTGCTCATACATGGAGGTGTTGGCGCCCCATGGTTATTGATGATTTGTACAAGATCTGTCTCTTTTGTCAAGTACTGTCAAGACTACCACTATTTAGATAGTGACGGGCAAGAGCTGTAGTTATGGGCTAACAAGTCACCCACTAAATAACACCCTAGGGGAACATTATTGTCACTTTATAGCTGTTCTTAGAATGTCTTGCAGGCACATTAACTTTGGTGGGATTCTGATATTATAACTGGAGAAAGATTAGAGCACATCCATTCACCACAATGTATCTGATGTAGATATTTCAGAAAGTATTCTTTTGTACATCCTTGAAAGAATGCATGGGGCATCAAGTTATCACTTGCTTTTGGAAAAAAACTTAGGAATCTGTCTTTTGCTATCGGACATGCAAATACACTTTCACTGTGGAAATCATAATTACAATATCCCCACCAATACATGTAATATCCATCATATTCTTCAAATATATGAATAACATTTTTTAACAGATCAGTAATTACCCAAATCTATTCAAATATCACCAACAGAAGAGTATTTTTCTGCAAAAAAGTGTTCATTGCAAGGAAGCTGGTGACATAGCAACTGTGATGGAAGGGAACAAAAACTAGTTTGTTACAAAGTACTGCATAGTTTATCATTAGAGTTATGAGATTTCTACAAAATACAGCCCAAGTAATTCAAATTTCTTGGTGCTTTACACAATATATTTTTATCTGCAAACATTTCATTCCTTTCTGGTATAGCATGCCACTTGTTACCAAAGACACATCTTACAGCATATAACTATAAATCACACTAGGTAGATGTAATTGTATCATGTGTACTTACAAACGGTATAGCTTGGGCATGTGTGCAAACAAATTATCTGGTATAATGGTGATGTTGTTTCTGTTGAGTCGTCTGTAAAAATAATATTTTTGGTATAAAACAGAACAGATGTGAAGGGAAAACAAGTGCTTCAGTCAAACATTAATGCATTGTCTTTTAACTGAAGATCAGTAGATCTCTTCAACTGTGTAATGTTTTCCCAACTGATGTACACCGGTTTCATAAAAGTTCTGATAAATGTCCTATTTTCTTCTTTTCCTATTTCAACATTAAAACAACTCAAAGTTTTTGATTGCAAGATTAAATGGGAGACACTACATAAGCTTAATGAATGACACAGAATAAGACTCATGTAAAGTCGCATAGTTACACTATAATTTAACAATATGCCAAGAATATCTGGCACATGCTAGGGTATCTTCACATTTTGAAAAAAAGTCATAAAAACACTCACAATCTTTCCATGGAATGCAAATCATCAAAACTCCCTCTTTCTATTGTGTGAATCTGATTTTCTAAAAGTTGTCTGAAATGTAAAAAACAAGACTTCACTGTACTCTCAGAATATCAGTATGCAATTTGTTGACTAGCTTCAATATCACAATTATTACAATTATCAATGGTAAGTTTCACATGGTTTATTAACATAAAAGGTTGATTAAAGTTTGTGCATAATGCTGAGAAGCAGGTCTGTTAGTATATTTTACTGTGTGTCCATTCATCCAACTAAAACATACAGGACAATTCATTTATGACTGAAAAAGTACATTTTATACAATGTAACAAAAACTTACAGTATTCTTAGCTTTTTAAGATCAGCAAAGTCATTTTGTCTTATTACTGTCAAGTTGTTTCCTTGCAAATCTCTGAAAAACAGCGAAATAAAGATATTATAATATTGTGGCAACTGTCATATTTCCACATTTACATACTTCAACATGTAGAGGGGGTCCATCATATTACAACAAGAAACGTCCCAGATAAACTTCAAAAATAAATAAGGTGAACGAACTTGCATAAAATTATGCAAAGTTTTGTATAGGGTTATTTCACTTGTGTTTGGGGATGCTACTGTTAAGGGGGGGGGGGGGGGGGCAATTGATTACAAATCTATAATCCGTGATTAGCATTCCACTATAATGAATTCAATGGCATATTTAAGGTAATTATCTTATTCTCAGCATGCCTGCCCTGTTGGAAAGAATGTTCTAATGACTAAAGATGAGAGACAAAATTTTAATTAAATTCCTCCACAAAAGAATTGTATTCGACTCAAGTATATTTACAGACGTCTGAATATCTCATTTGCAACCTATATTTGGGTGGTAAATAATACCACACATCTACAGAAACATGGGCTGATTCGATGATTCACCTTCAACAAAAGCTTGTTTGATAGTCTGACATAAAGAAGAGTATCATTTTGTTCAAAATTTTGCCTATGTAATCAGTGATTATTGAATTCACAACAAAACACAACGTTTCACGGTTGAAATTGCTGAAGACTTATTTTTGTTTATTTGGGGTTTTACGTCGCTTTCAACACTGTACAGGTCATATCACGACGGGTAGTTGGAAGGGCAGAGGAAACCAGTACATAGAGTTCTCTAGGGTTCTGTACTGTAAACTGCCGACCAACGGCAAGCAACTACCAGCTTTCCCACTTATGGCCATGACAGGGATCGAACCCCGGCCGCAGAGGTGGGAGGCGAGAGTGTTACCACTCTGCCACCGTGGCCCCTTGCTGAAGACTTAAGTGTAACAACTAACCCACTGGCATCTGGGTTTGAAGAAAGTGACGCTTCAAAACATGCAACTATATTTATTAAATCAAGTTAGAGGGAGCAATAAATTTCACTATCATTGACATAAAAGCAAATAAAAGAAATCTTGACAAGCTTTGTTGTGAATGTTATTTCACTCTTTCGTTTTAATTAATGTAGCATTTACCCCCACTAAAGGTTCTCGGTTTTTTTTTTATTTGACTGAGGAACACAAAAACGCTTCCTGAAGTAATAATTCAAAACAGAGAAGTAAATTTGTCAATATTTTAGAATAATATCTTCCATGTAAAAGTCCCGTGTAACTCTCTGTTACAGGATTCCCTGTCCCTTGGTCAATGTAGGAAAAAAATATTAAAGATTGTCATTGTCTTGGCAAAGTAGTCATTCAAACCACTTACAATCGTTCTGTATTGGGGTGCAGATTGCTTGGAACTTCAGTTAAAGAGCGAGAACTACAGTCCATAGATAATCCCTGACACAAACATTCTTTGGGACATGAAAATGAGGATGCCTGCATTTGACCTCTTAACGTCACCATCACCATGGTGACCATTGTCAAGATGTCCAGTTTCCGCCGTCGCCCCATTGTGAATGAGACAGAATTTCTTCTTTGGCTTCTGAAGCTCTAAATCGATTTGATTTTCTGCTTTGGAACCCCTCAAAACCTTTGATGGGCTGTTGGTTCTTGGTTTCAGTATTTTGCCAACTAGTGTGAATGTTTATGTAATTAATTCCCCTTGTTCTGTTCTATGGTTTAAACCACAGTAAAATATTGATATAAATTCTATTACTGTGTTCCCAGTAGGTGACGATAATCTGCCAAGTATACACCGCTTTAAACCTTGCTTAAACAAAGCCAAGATATATCCACAAACATCTTTGTTTGCAATATGTAAGATGGTATCCTTTATGAATCAGGTGCCAAACATGATGTTCAGCTTTTCTTTGTGACGTCATAAACTATTATAGTTAATGTATATGTTCACAAATGGAATATGCTGTGTATCCTATTTTAAACAACTTGCAACTATTAAAGCTAAAATATCCAAGTACTAGAACTTTTAAAAATGATTTATTTGACACTCAAGCTTGCATAATCTTATTCTCTTTTTTATTAGTGTATCCCAATGTAAAAACCACTGTTATGTTCTCTCAAAGTCGCTTAAATATCCAGCACAATATGTATGTTTATGTTTGTATGTAAAAGCTGAATTTAAATCCTTTTCACCATGGCAAAACATATAATTTACAGAAAATTCTTTGTAAAGTTGTCAACTTGTATATATGTACTTTATTTCATTACACCACTTGTTGAACAACACTTTCAGATAATGTATCTGTTTAACTACATTAGTGATAACAGACACTGAACAATGTATTTCGTTTTAACCTATAATCTCCTTAGCCTTTTCCACAATTCTAGACATATTCTACTTTAATCCAATATATATACCTTCTTCCAACTGTGTAAAACTGTGAATCTGTACTAGTCCACTATTGTGGGAACCAGACTTTTGAGAACACCTCTTCGCTCCACCTCCGATGTGTACGAATGTAGGCCGAGAAATGCCGAAGTTTAACGTAGTTGACCAATCAGAGAGCTTCGTACTTTCTGTCTGAAAATGGCTTTTGGGTCTTTTCATCAAAACCAACATTCTAAAGTACAGTCTCACTATGAAAGCACAAAAGCTTTGGGATGTCACAGGAATGGTGAAGTGCAGACAGCTTTTCATATGTGGGTTTAAAAGTGCTTGTGCTGAACTTATCCAAGGTGCTTTAAACTGAACAAGAGAGGCAAATAAGGTGGAAATAAATAATGCACTCAATGGAGTATATACTACTATCAGTGTCTGGGTGGGGAGGGGTGTCTTATTGACAGAGTTTGAAAAGAAATCATTCTGATAAATAGTATGAAGAAGTTTGGTTTTAGTAATTGCAGAATTTGAAAAGAAAGTATTCTGATAAACAATGTGGAGAAGCTTGGTTTTAGTAATTACATGACAACTATGACATATTTTAGGGTAAAGATAACACACTTTAAGCCTTCAAATTGTATTTAAGCAAATAGATAATCGGACATTGTGATTATGGTTATACTGAAATATCTGTCAATAATTGACGCAGTGGTAACACACTTGCCTCCCACCTCTGAGGTTGGCGATTCAAACCTCAGACCTTATGTGGGAAAGTTGGAAGTTGCTTATTGATGGTCGGCAGTTTACAGTGCAGAACCTTGGCCAACTGTATGTACTTGGTTCCTCTACCGACAGATCTAGTTGTCATTATATGACTTGTACAGTTTTGAAAGCGACGTAAAACCCTAAACATAAAGGGCGGAAATCAGAGATATAATTTAGATACTAACATCGACAAACACTGACAATTATGTTACATAGCCAATCAAACAAAAGAAACTGAACCATTGTTGTATGGGTTGAAATAAAAATATTTATTTAGGGTAAATAGATTTCCAAAATCATCTTTATTTTGTAAATGGTCTCCTTAATTATTCATAGCAATTTCATTTGGTTGACCAGAAATGTAATTGATATACAAGAGAGACACTTTTATCTGGATTAAAGCTGATTTTACTTTGTCGCCAAACCAAGGCACATTTATCATTTGAACAAAGCATTTCCAGACGTAGTTTTGATGGCGCCAGTTTTCATAATGTACTCATTTCGAACGACAATTGATATCTTAATAAATATCAGGCTTCTTGTCACAATCTCTGTACTTGATGCGGCAACCATATATATTTGTGTTGCCTACTTTGTTTGTGTTTTTATCCCCGAAGAAATAACTCCATGATGGAGTCCCTGTTGCGTTTTAATTATATTTGTTTTCCAAATTACAAAAATATTGTGAGATTTGAATAAATAATCGGCGACAGAATATGGTCTAAATTATGGACTCGTGAAAACCATTACATGGACAATATGGGTGACTGGAATAAAGTCCGTTTTACGTTTAATGGTTTGATTTTGCCTTTTTAATCCACACATACATTCAGATGTTGCTGTTGTATCTTATCATCAAAATAATATTTGACGTAACTTGATCAGAGCTATTGCAATGATGATACAAAATATATTTAAACCGCTAAGGTAATGTTCGGGGGTATTATTATGTATTATGTATTATTATTATGTGCTCATAAAGGGAAGCATACTGCTATCAAAGCACCTATAAACTGTTGACTTTAGTTGTCAGTAAATAGCGCTGATATATTGATAAATGTACAACTCCAGCCTCCGCCAAAAAGGTTGTTCTGTTTCACTTTCATTTGTCTGCCCAAATATCATAACACAACATTTAATGCTGTTAAGAATGACCATATGGTAAAGGACTTATTAATTATACAAGAGTCCATTAAATTAACAATGAACACTATGTAGGAATTTATTGAATTTAACAATGAACACAACAACATTGGCGTTGTCTGCTTTGGATATAGCCATACTAGACTTTCACCAAGTCCCTTTGTCTTTTGTGCAATATATGGGTACTGTATGACTTTTGGAGAAACAACCAACCCTGACATTTGTTGTTTTTTTTCAGACTATCCCCCATACTCCAGATTGCTTGTGGTATAATGAACTCCTGTAAGTTTCCAATTTAAATTTAACTGTTCTGGTTACTGATGGATACAAATACAAAGACTTGGAGCAAGTCTATAGCCGTACCTGAGTATGGAGAACTCCTCCCTCTATCATTTTTCCATCTTAGTGAAAGTGACCAATACCATTGTCTTTACCTCAAAGAACGTGAATCCTATTGTAAATGTCACCCCCTATTGTTTCAGTTGCAAGCGAAATAAAATGGATGCTATTTCACGTTTTGCCCCATTCCAAAAGCGAGTCAATCCTATCACATAATCCAATAAACTAGCCTGTATTGATTATTACTACAATATCTCAACATCCAATACATGGATCTGAATAATCCTTTAAACACTTATATATTTAGACAATAAGCACCCAAGCAGCTGTGATACACAAAGTGCGCCCAAGTATTTCAAATGAAATTGTAAATTTTACACCTTTCATATAATCTTTTTAACTTTACATATAATAAATGACCCATTGGGCCTATAATTTTGAAGAAAAAATGTTTACAAAATCAGCTGTGTGAGTGCTAAAATATTAATTCAGATGGTTTCTGTCTAGCTGGAGTGCATTGGCATATAAAAGGGAAAATAGAAATACCCATATTGTCTTCACCATCATCATGCACTATATATCTCCACATAGTATCATTCCTTCATCTACTGGCTAACAACATGCATGCTCAGAATCTCTGAAAGTAAATTAGGTAGCACTTTCTTACCGGAATCCAGAGAAGATAAGGTATCATGCATAGATTTTTATTACCTGACAAAAAGCTATTATTTTCATGACTGTTAGTTACATAAGTACTACTGGTTACATCTTCCTGAAAAAAAAATCAGATGAATCTTGGTCCAACTAAGATCCCATTAAATTTTGAGAGTGATCTGGATCACAGTCTTGGTACAAAAAATAATCTGAATTTTCCATTCACTTGTTATTGCCTTGACGAAGGTATATACTCTCCGTGTGCTCTTGTTTGCATGTTATTCAACTATAGTTATGATGTTAGAATTGACTTTTGAATTGCCTTTTCATTACAAAAAAAGATGTTATTTTTAAGAACATACAACCACTGCAGTTTTGTATTAGTTTTTTTTATGAGCTTTAATATTACCTTTTGGGACTCATTGCTATATAGGAGGCTGGCCTTCTTGGACAACTACTAGATGCCAGTAGTGATCAGGTGACTTGAAAGTATGTTTCAAACACCCCTGCTGTAAAATGAGAAAATATTCACCAAGTCCCAAAGGGTAAGATTTAAACATACAAACGCTAATTGCGACTTTGCGACTCATTGCTGAGTCATTTATTAAGGTGTTCCACTGGAGCCGACTAGTCGGTTAGGATCGGTTGTAGTTTCCTTGCTTGTCACAGTGGATCGGCAAAATATTAAACATGCTTGATATTTCACCGACCATCCACAACTCTCTTCGGACTGTGTCTCTGCCTACCTGGGAACCTTCCTGTCATGGACCGCTACGGCTTGTTGGTTACACTTCCTGTCATGTCCTATAGTGTTGCCGTCTTGTCTTGAAAACTTGCCGTCTTATCTTGGTTAAGTACCAGGACTCCACCTCCAGTCAGGCCATCAACACAAACTGACCGTACTTGAAAGCAAACAGGCCTGTCGTAAATATTACTGACCTGATTTGGACACTTTCCATCAAGATTGGAAGTTTCCCAGTCTTTAACCACAGAGTCGGTAACATCTCAGCAGGACAAGCGGGGAACACATACAGACAAGCTGTAAACACAAAGCGACAAGCTGGTTATGCAACAGACAAGCCGGGAACTGTGTAGGACAAGCCGGCTTCATTTTTACGTCTTCATTTGTCTGCTGGTGAATTCTGTGACTATACAAGGTGAGTCAGTTTTGTGTGATGCATCTTTTGGAATCTGGCATCTGACAGATTACATCTGGCAGTGTTTCAAGAATGGGAGAAGTTCACCAACAGTCGCAAACTGTCTGTCAAGGTCTGAAAGTCACAAAGGACACATTATGGCAAGCTGACACAATAGAAGTCTGGACAGGCCCCAAAAGAGATGACGGAACATCAGAACTGGATACAAGATAAATTTGGATTCCTCAGGTCACACATCAGATGCAAAGGACTCAGCATAGCATCAAGCTTCAGGTCCCAAGCCTGAGGAGGCAGTGCTTCAGCTGCTTCAGCACACGACATCTCCAGAACTTCAAATGACATCGATAGTATGGAGATCAGCATGTGGTCAACCAACACCTCATTTCAGCCTCAACAAGTCACAAGCCCCACCACAGCTTCAGGGCTCTCTTTGGTCGACCAGCTGGTCATGGACCAGTTCACACAGATGAGAACCATGCTGTCATCATTCCTCGGGCAAGGAGGAGACAACAACTTGTACAGCCTTCTGCAACTATCTGGTGTCAGAGGTGGAGGGATTAGAAGAAAAAGACTTTTAAGAATGAGGCTGTAAAGCTCCTTTGCAGCATTCTAAGCAGGGCAGAAGAACACGGTCGTCAGCCCCAGCACCCACAGCAACAGACACTTTCACAAAGCTCGAGTGCATCTTCAACATTTGTCCCACAGCATTTGTCTCAACAGCCACAGTAGTCATCACCAGCTGCAAGGAATATATCTTAACCACCCCAGAGACTCAGATGCCTGCAAGCCAGGTCATCCAGCCCACTCAGAAGAGCCAAGTGGCAACCAAAGGTCAGCAGCAGCCATCCAGAGGGCAGCCGACTACTTTCCTAGTCATTGAAGACCAACAGGCGGGACCTTCAAGACCACTTACCTTTACATTTATGCTGACGAAGCCACTTCAACCCTCCATCAGCCTCAGCCTCCTCTGCAGTCAGCCGACACCAAACAGCAGCCAGAGTAGAACCACTGCCATGCCTCTAACTGGTCCTTTTCAGGACCACTGCTATAAAAAATTTAAAGGTCCTTTTTAGGACCACCCAAAGCTTCCAAAAACAATTAATAGCTGCTGTTAAAAAAGCCAAACAAGAAGCATTACACGGCCCCACACAAAACAATTTGGCCTCAAACACACCCCAAAAAATTGAATGAATGAATGAGTGGGTGATTGAAAAAAAATTGAAGTTAATAAAAAACATCTTAAAATATTTGAACTTGGAAAAAAAATTATTTAATAACTTTTGGGGGAAAAAAATGAAAAACTTCTCAGACAACTTTGAAAAAAAAAATTGAAAAAAAAATGAGAATGAACTTTAAAAAACTTTTGGAAAAAGATGGGGCAAAGGCAATAAAATTTTGGCATGCCTCAAGATTGAAAATTAAAAAAAAAAACAAGTTAGACTTTAAAGAAGACTTGTATTTTGACCTTTGGATTTGACTTTGTGACCTTTGACCCTTTGAGAAACTTTTTAGTTTCGTCTAAGATATTTGGCAGATTTTGAACTTTATTATATCTTGCAATTGTGCAAGAAAATACCTTAAAAATGTTTAGAAATTTTTACATTGGAGGGAGGGGCTCATTTTGACATAACTTGGGTTGATTGTTTTAAACAGGGGACTTCTGATTTGGTTTGAAATAGTTTGGAAACTTGCTGAAAATTGATTGGATTTTGTTTGGAAATGAGAGGACACACAAGGGCAAGGCTGACAGGGCAGTTTGCGCAACACCAGGTAAAATAAAAGCTCTTTTCTTCTGAATAATTGGGTAGTCTGAAAAGGACTGATAGTAGTTCTGAAAAGGACTGATAGATGCCAGCTTATGCCCCAGGCTTGTTGGTTGACACAGCTAAGATCCTGTCCTCCTGCCCAACCAATGCCCCCATGTGACTGAAGTAGTCTTTGAGTAGTTCTCATTGATGTTTGGCCTCCCTCGAAGGATTCCTGTAGTTTTCATTTGGTAATACACTACTTGTTCATTTTGGAGGGCTGCTACATCGTTTGCTGGGGTTGGTGCCCTGTCTGCCCCGCCCTGGTGTGTCCTCAGCATGTTATGCAACAGCACACACGTCAACCCATAGTCTCTGACAACCCTTGGGCTTTGCTCCATGGTGCCCAGTGGTACCCTGAACCTGCTCCAACACCCTCCTGCCTCTTGAGATCCTGTAGTTGGCTATTCTTTCTTCCCTTGTGAGTTGTCTTCTGCTGTAGGGTTTCACCATCCATAGCATCAAGGCAAAGGGGTTGGTACCCAGCAAGAAGTAGTGCAAATCTGGCCCTCCCTCCCCCAGTGGTTTAGGGGCTTCTTCATGGCGATATGCTTCCCCTCTATTGCCCCTACAGCATAGGGACATTCCATCTGTTTCTGAACTTCTCAACCCTTTTCCACTCATCAGGGCTATCAGGGCAGTGCCAATATTCGTGCTGGAACTCAGCAAGGATGGCTTGGTAGACCTGGGGGACGAATTTGCAGATGGTGGTTTGGCCAACCAGGCAGTGACACTGCAAGGAGGTGTAGGTCTCTCCTGTTGCCAGGCGTTATTGCCAGTTTCATTCCCACTTCTAAGGGCTTCCTGAAATTAGAGACTGACTTTTTGATGCAGTGGTGTAGGCGTTTCTCGATGAGGTCAAAAAAGGCAGGCAACAGCCTGAAAAGATTCTGGTATCCTGGGATGTCAGTGTGTATTAATTCGGCCAGAAGGTTGCTGTAGCATCCTTTTTCTTGTTTTTTAAGGATCCAGGGCATGACCCAGGGGTTTGGTGGTTGGAGGGCAGGTGGTGGTGCTGGGTTCAAATGTGTCCTTCTCTGTCTGCGAATCATGATGCAAATCAAAATATGAAACTCAATAAAAACCAAAAGCACCCTAAGCTTATGTAGAAAGTCTCTGTGATGTGTAGCTGACATCTTTGCAGTGACAATGATGTTTTTGTCAGCCAGAGGGGGTTTATATAATGTTAGATCAATCCCGACTCTGGATCCCGACTCCAGGATTTAATCAGTCCCATTGGGATGAGTCTGGAAAATGCTCCAATCCTGTCTGTCAGTACGGCTTGTCTGTTAGGGGTTTATGGCTTGTCTTGGTAGTTTCCTGTCTTGTCATGAAGAAAATGATCCCGACCCCAAGTCAGGTACTAGGTCGGAATCTTGATCCAGACAAGCTGATATGTGCTACCTCCTGTCGGGCAAATAACTGACCCAACATTTTTGTGGGTCCCCAATTCCTAGAGTTGGTTACGGGGTCTTTTCCTTTGGAACACCCCCATTAGTGGAACGATTACGGCCGAGACTGGATTTTGTTTTGTAATATAATTATTTCTGATTTCTAAGAATAGTGTTTTGATCTGTAAAAAAACAGTGATTCCCAATTTTTTTCTACGATAATGCTAGTCAAACTAGTTATCAGACTTAATGGCACGCATATATATGCATACCACATATAAATGATCCAGTGCCACATACTATGGATATCTGATGTATTTAGGCAGAGTGAGCTCCTTTGAGTTCACACAACTAATTCTGGCCTTAAGCTACACTATCATAATTTCATAATTCTTAGAGCCAACTCGATCGGGCTCAATTTAGGTCACCTGGTTACCAGAACATGTTCATCAATTTTTTCCTCCGACTTGACGGATATCTAGACTTGCCAGATCTCCTTAGTTCCGGGTAACCTAGTAGCTACCTTATATTCCTAGTTTTACCCTCTGGATGGCTTGACAAACAAGGCTGTGTCCCCATTTTCTTCCTTGTCTAAGGCTTGCTGTACTGAGATGTGTTCACAACCCGTTGAGCAGCCATCACATATTGTTCTCATTGTCTGACCACATTTAATCCTTAAGGCAAAAGTTGGTGAACATGTTGTGCCCCTTCCCGATGCATGCCTGCATAATCTGATCCACTGGTACCCCACCACAGAACGATTTGGAGGATGTGAAGGCTCTGATATCATGTGCCTTTACTTTGACCAAGTTCATGGCTTGTTGGTCTACTTGTTTGTAACATAGTGAAATAAAAAGAGTGTCTAATTTCTATGGTATGTCCTTTTCTTAAAGAAACTGAAAAATCAAGATCTGTCACCTCTGTAGTCTTGTGTACGGCCCAAGTATAATCTCAGAGCCTGAACCAGGCACAGGAGTGTCCTCATTAAAGGATCTATCCAACGCAGAATTAAATGTAATTTTGATTGATCATTACTGAGAAACACTCAGTGCTCCTTGAGTCTGTTGATTCTTGGCAAAAAGGTCAGTTGAAGGAAAAGGGGCCACTTTTTCCGATTTACCTAAATTTGAAACTTTGTTAGCTGCCAAGGTGTGTATTATCTCCAACATTTGCCCAAGGTTAGTGCTAGCAGGGAGACTATTTTAAGAATGAAGTGTTTAAAATCAGCATTTCTGATAGACTCTATTGCACTAGCGGATCCCCCCCCCCCCCCCCCCCCCCCCCCCCCCCCCCGAAAACAATGTAAAGGGGTTCAACCCAAAGTATAAAATTATTTCTTGACAGTGGTGTTAAATTTACAGGAAATGCACTCTATTTTTACCAAAAATTATTTTTTTTCCAGGGGGCATGCCCCCCGACCCCTTAGTTATAGTATGTCTGATGTGAACCCTCACCTTACTCAATGTGAACCCCCACCTTACTCGATGTGAACCCCCACCTTACATAAAAGCTGGATCTGCCCCTGTATTGGTTTCTTTGTTAGTTCATTTAGCACAACAGATAACTTCTACGTTGGTAAGTTATAGCATTTTTAGGTTTTGAAAACCTGATATGCTCAAAGAGTCCACTAGAGCAATCGGTACCCCTTGTGTGGAATGGCGCTTGTTCAAGACTTGGAACAAGTGATCAAGAAATCCAATATATGTTTCATAGTTGGTTTGGTGAAGTCCAGAGTTTTTATTGCACCATCTTTGAAAAAAGAGCGATAGATAGATATCCTGTGGTGACACCCATTGAAGAGCAGCAATGCTCTCTGCCACCTTAACACAGAAACCTTGGTCTTGCAGTTGCTCACTCCTAGAGACCAATCATATAAATTGCAGTACTACGCATAGTTGTAAAACACTGCTTGTGTAGTGTTGAAAACACCAGTAATTAAAGAAGAATTTGTGTTGAGACTACCAGGTCCCGAAACCGGTGCATTCCCTTGTCAGCCCAGAGCTCTTAAGATTGTCACACAGTTGTACTGATGAATCTTGTAAATTACTTTGGGCATTAGAGCAGTTGGAGGGAAGGCGTAAGCTGACAGGCCCGTCCAGCTTATGTTGAGAGCATCTATTTCCTAGGCATTCTGCTCTGGAACTGAAGACATGCACAGACGTACTAGGTAGTTTTTGGATTAATGTTATGGCCGACAGGTCCACTTGCGGCAAAGCTGTTTAAACATTTGTACTGAGGGTTGGGAGACCACTCTGTTGACTGTGTCTGATTCCCCATGGACAGAGAATCTGCGGTTATATTCAGACTGTTATATTGTGACTTCAGAGTATACATATGAGTTTTCACAAATATTGTGCCACTACAGTCATATGGTGGTCTGTGTATGACAATGAAAAATAGCAGTTTCAGTATCAGTGGAGAAGGAGGTGAAATTCAGGTCTATAGATCTGATGCATAATGTGTTGGCAAAGTAATATTCGGCAATTTCAAAGTAAAACAGTGACCATGGTAATATTTTTTTGCTCAATCTTGTGGAAAATGTTTCAGGTAAGATATTTTAATAGGGATCAACACACCATAAACGTTTCATTAGAATATATTGAGTGGCTTGGTTTGTAGTGAGTTAAAAATTGAAAATGAACAGACAACAACAAAAATATCATTGTAAAATGGTTTCCATGGCAGTTGCCATGGAAATGTTTTTATCTCATCTTGGGAAAACGTTTCAAGTTAATCTATTTTCTATGGGTCAACACACTTTTAAAAATCAAAATTAATAAGAATATATGAAGAAGTTTGAATACAAATGAATACAAAATACAAAAGATTTTAGAGAAAAATGGTTACCATGACAATAATTTTTGCCAGAATTTCATTACAACTGCAAGTAACAGACCTTCTGCCATCGTGAACACATACTGAACGTTTGGTAGGAATGAAGCTTCAGGCCTGGTGTCAAGAGCAGGTATGATCTTTTATGAATGTGAGAGGACACTGATGGACATGGACTTTTCCTATTTCAAAATAAAAATATCTCTCTATATCCATCTACATATTACTTGTGGTATGTGAGGCTTGCAGCAGAGAAGGCCTGGTTTTATTGACTTGTATTAGTTGTATGGATGAGGCTTTGTTGTGCCACAATGTGTAGAAAGATTTTCCTATTAGTTCTGTAAGGGGAAAACTAAAAAAGCTAGCTTGATCAGACTTCAAGATACAGTATCTTCACTGATGGGTAAACTTGTCTGTGACTTAATTTTCATTTTGAAAAACAAATGGCCACCAAAGGTGTTTCCTCAACATGTGTCTTTGCCTACTGGCTGGTTCTCATAAGAGGTTTACTTTTTCATGGGTGATATGTATAACAGAAATGCCTGCAGACATTTGACCTTGAATCTCTTCAAGGCCATCCAAGCAGTTCCAAAGTCCTCCACATAACTTATTTTGGCAAAACCTGACAAAATAATTTCTAGATGTATATATAATGTGTATATATATAAGGTGTATATTTAATGTGGTCAGATTTGAACTACAGGTCCTTGTCCACAGTCTAACAAGAATAGCCAACTTAAACAAGCAGTCAGTGCCCATGAACGGACTCTGTGTTATCTGACTTTGTGTTTTGAGCTTCAGAGACAAGTGAAAGTAGTAAAAGACACAAAAGTTTTGTGCTGCAAATGGTACTCAGAAGTAAAGTACAACGTTAACTGTTAAGGTGCTCCCCAAGGAGCTGCTGAGAACCTGATTCTTATAAAGATAAATCCCTCCAATGTTTACACAAAATTATAAAAGGCTGTTAAAAAGGGGACCTCATTTGTAACAGCTCTGGGGCCAACAATAAAGGAAAGGGATTGAAAGTAGCAAGAACAAATTTGGTGTTGAAGGGAAAGTAGGTATACTCACTTAGTTATTGGGATAGACTGCCAAGTTACTCATTATGTTTCAGCTATGGAAAAAGTAGCTGAACAAAATATTCTAACAACATGCTCTAAATGCAATACTTTTCAAGTTATAAGTAATTTACTCAACAGTGAGAATCTGATATTAGCTATTGCTCAGCTATGCAATGAGGTACCGGTCTGCAATTTTACCAGGTTTTAGCTGACCTTAAAGTAGGTGAATAACATATGTAAACAAAATACACTAAATGCAACAGTTTTCAAGTTACAAGTGATTTACTCAACAGTGAGAACATGAAATTAGCAATTGTTCAGCTATACCATGAGCTACAGGTCTGCAATTTCACTGTTATAACTGACCCAAAAATAGGTGAATAACGTATTTAAATAAAACACTCTAAATCCAATAGTTTTCAAGTTGCAAGTAATTTACTCAACAGTGAAAACCTGAAAGTAGCTATTGCTCAGCTATGCAATGAGCTACACGTCTGCAATTTTACTGTGTTATAGCTGACTCAAAAGTAGCTGAATAACATATTTATATGCAATAGTTTTCAAGTTATAAGTGATTTTACTAATTATAGAAGGTCGAAAATCAAAAAGTAGCTATTACTCACTTATCTATTGGGATAGACACCCAAGTTAATCACCATGTTGTAGCTATAGAAAAAGTAGCTGAATAACATATTTTATTAAACTGCTCTAAATGCAATACTTTTTAATTTATAATTGATTTAGTTCATGGTTTTATGAATTTTAATGTATTAAAATTTAGTTGTTTTCTCATTCCAAACCCCTAGGACCAGTGTTAAGGGAGATATTAGCGTTTTTATATGCCCCCTTATTTGATATTAAAGATGTGATAGTGAAGCTATTTTGTTTTCAAAAGAAGGCCAAAATTTTCCCCATGCAAGCTTTCCCTGCCATTTACATTTTGTGCAAATCTGATATAGCTAACCACAATATTTTAAATTTTAGAACATATCAATGATTTTCATACAATTGGCTATGGCAGCCATGTTTTTTAATGAGTACAATTTTTTTATTTACAGTCATTTTCTTCACAGCCAAAAACATTTTCAGCAAATTTAGTGAAGATATGTTTATAAATGAATGACATATAAAGGTTGATGGAAAAATGTGACACACGCACATATGCATGCATGCACAGAAGGCATTTCATACTCTCTTAACCCTGGCCTTTGGCCAGCGGGTATAAAAATGCAACTGTAGTAACATCGGTTTAACACTGCCCCTTTTTCAATATAGAAGTTTAAGACCCAAAAGTAGTAAAGCGTTGCCATGGCACCAGGTGCTTACAGATAACCTCTAAAACCCAACGAGCTCTAGATTCTCTTTCGGTTATCATACCCTGAAAATGTGGTGAAAATCTATGCATTGGTTTAGGCTGTAGAACACCCAAAAACCTTGAGACCCCAAAATCTTAAAAGTGTTGCTATGGCAACAGTTGTTTCCAGATACCTCCCAAAGTCTAATCAGCTCTAGATCCTCTTTGGGTAAACATATCCTGAAAATATGGTAAAAATCCGTGCATGGGTTTTGGCTGTGGAACATCCACTAACATTAAAACACAACAATCTAAAAAGTGTTGCCGTAGCAACAGTTGTTACCAGATATCCACTAAAACCTAAACAGCTCTAGATCCTCTTGGATAAACGTACCCTGAAAATTTGGTGAAAATCTGCGCATGAGTTTAGACTGTGGGATACCCACAAACTTTAAACCATGGCAACGGATATCCCCCAAAACCTAATCAGCTCTATATCCTCTTGGGGTAAACACACCCTAAAAATTTGGTTAAAATCTGGACATGGGTTTCGGCTGTGGAAATACAGATTTGACACCACCAGGTAAAGTGACAATTATTGAAACCCTTTTACTGTAAAGCTACATTACCTGTTCTTGTCTATCCACTCAGCAGTGACATATTAAAATGAATAAATACACTATACTATTCACCCCTACCGGATGGGAAACCAGATCAAATAAAAATACTGTATTTTTTTCTCACAATAACTTTGATGGTCTAGTCTCGTGCAGAATGATTACTGTTGAATATTTTGTAAAACCAACATGTAAAAATAGTATTTCATTGCAATTCCCCCAGTGTTATAATTGTACCTTTAATTCATACCACTGGTGTCTGTTATCACATCAATGATAAATTTCGTCATAGTCACATGTATCATGTAGTGTACAATATAAATTGGAGTAGAAAAAATACATAGTCCCTATCACAATAACAGCAAGCAATGCTGGGAATTACAGGTCACATACTATAAACAATGCCTCTTATTTTATGTAAAATTAAGGAACTTTTTTCGTAAAATACATGCAAGAAAGAGTATAGTGTAGTGGTACAAAGGGGTTGTAAACACTAAAGGTTTTGAGGGATAGTTTCAGGTGAAAGAATATCTTGTGAGACGATGGTATCAGCAATGTAAAGAATTTAAATAGTGGAAGTTTACCAAAAAATGATCAGTATGTGAAAATGTGACAAATATTCAAAGATATGTACAATGCCAGTATCTAAGCCTGAGTGGGCGTATCAGTCACTTTTGTCTAACAGAAAAAAATGTGTTCTACAAAGATATGAAGATATAGAAATATCTATGGTTGTATATATTTAAACTGTTTATTGTAAATACATGCAAGATAAAATATAAAAGTAAAGTTGTGGGTAAGTGTACCAGATTTCAGAGGTAGATAGATAGTTTATTTATTATAGTGACATGTACATACAAGTATAAATACAGAGTCTATTATAACAGATAAAATTGTACCCAGCCCTACATGGACTTATATGTCACCTGTACCAACTATAGGTATGAAGACCTAGACATTGTCATAATCCTAAACTACACTAACATAGGCAAAAATCATATATAGCTACCAATTTAAACATTATCAATTATATAAAATACTCTTTCTCCTTTCTCAGGAAAAAACATATATATTTGGTTAGATTTTTTTTGACAAATATTGTTAATAAACATGAATTTCTCTTCCATGGTCATTGTGTTAAACTCATGTTACATTGTAATGCTGTTGAATAACTTTGCCCTATAGTCATTATAAGTGAGACATACCATTAGAAAATGGAATTCATTTTCTATTTCCCAAGAGTTACACATTTAACAGGTGTGTTCCTAAACTTGAAGGTGCCAACATTGCCATTTTCTATATTGCTTTTAACATGGAATCTACCTGTTTCAATCCTCAATGGTAGGATGCCAGCCCCAAATTGAGACAATAGGGTGCGATGGTATTTTGTCATATATAACCTTAAGTATTCTTCTGTATGATACTTCATCTTAAACTGTATATATGATCTTAGTTTTGCTTTGGTGTGGATAATCTGTCTCCACTCTTCTTCACATTCTAGCCCCAGTTTTTCATGTACTACCTCAAGGTTACACAGCTGTTTTTGGTCATAAATATTCCATAAATCCAAGGTACGAAAGAACTTCATAATGTTATTTGACCAATTTTTGCATGAGTTTTCAAAATCCCATAAAAATGCCTGTTTAGTTAGTCTTTCACTTGGCATTTAAAGCAAATGGTTCCTAAATCTTATTAGGGATAATTGCCTCCTGTACTTATCTCTCAGCTAACCTGTATCCCCATGTGACATTGCATTTGGACAGTACCGATGAACACCTAGTATAAACCATGCTGCTTTATTAAGAATTGGTATAACCCCTGATTCGAATGTTTCATAGCTACTAGAGCTCCTAACAGAGTCGCAACTGAAACAACATCTCATGACAGAATGGTACCACAACATCCCCCCAAAATTCTCTCCCCATCACTGGGAAAATCTCACCCCCATGGGTGGGTGGATTTCCTAGCAATATTTACCTCCTATCTCCCACCTTAAGTTATTAATTGAAGCTGACTGAACTTCAGAAAAATCTAGTGCATATATATGTTACAGGCAAACTGTGTAATCAGGCAGTTCAGGAAATGCCTAAGTGAATCAGGGATTTCGCAAAATGTCTGGAATCTTTAGGCATTTTACGAAATGCCTGATTAGACAGTTTGCCTGTAAGATATACAAGTCTCAAACATAAACTGATGGCAATACATGACTTTGGGAAGGTCTAGACAATTGTAAGTTGAAATGTCTAAGATGTAAAACGTGCAAGGTTATGGAAATGACCTCTCTTTCAACTCCTAAATCTTTTCAGAAGGTAGGTAGTAGTTGTATCTCAGAAACTAAGTTAAATACATATGTTTTTATAAATGTATCTTTGAATACCTAATAAAATACAAATATATAGCTTTTATATTTTTTTATATTTTACTTGCAGTTCTTGAACTAAAGTATGTCATTAGAGCTATATCCTATTGTGAGTCGGTGGCAAGATATAACCAAGCTGAAATGAGACACACCTTAAGGAAGTGCCCTCCAGGTGGTGGGATATGGGACTTTTCCATTAAGATCCAATAAAGTATTTCATCCAAAAAAGGGCATCTTGAAAATCAGCTGCGACTGTGAAAGAAACCCTAAACACAAGAGCCATAAAAACATGAAAATGTTGTGGCACTAGGTGAGAGATCTGTTGGATTTGGCAAAATATGAAATGGGAGCCCTGAAATAAATGTAGGATACTTATTTAGTGTAAAATTTATCTTTAATGTTTCTGAGATGTCCTTCATGTAAAAATAGGATCAGAGATGTTTTTTTTTCTGTACGTCCTGTACCCAACAAAATGTTAGACAGAAGAGGATACAGAACAGGTGAATTCATGTAATGGTCTAGGAGGAAATAACACTTTAGGTAGATAAATGTATGTGAAGGTAAAGTAAGAAAACAAGACAATTTCAAAGCAAGATTAATTGGTAAACTAAATGGTAAACTAAATGGTAAACTAAATGTCATAAAGATGTAACATTTCTTGATTGAAGTATAGCTGTCAATGGAGATAGCACAACTAGGTAAAAGTACAAATAATAATCAGTTGTAGCAATCCATATATCTTTGTGATAGAAGACGTACGTCTCAAATATGACAGTAAAATACGTTCTGGCAGATCCAAGGTCAGAGGTCAAATGAAGGTCACACCATGATGTTAGACATCTACACTCCACAATCAATGGCAATACCAAGTATAAACTTCCCACACCTTATGGCTTCTGAGATGTAGCCAAGACAATGTTTTAAAGGTCAAAGTCAATGCAGCAAAGTCAAAGGTCAAATCAAGGTCTCACCATAACTTTGCACACCTACACCCTGCAACTGAAGTACCAAATGTCAATTTCCTAACCTTACGGTCTTCCAGATACAGCCCAGACAAGACTTTTTCCATCTGCCACAGGGTAACAATAAGTGGATTTGGTCTTTAGAAAATCAATTGGTTCAATTTTGTCACCAACACAAATGTAACTGTAATCGCTCAAAATTGCTGAGATGTTCACCAAATTAATCATCAGCTCAATCTTGTTTATGTAACAGTTATAAAAATTATTTTCTATATGTTTAATGGCTCTGATAGTTCACATATTTGTTTAGGTTAATGTATAGAAAAGGGTAGGGGAGAGGGAGGAATGTCAAGTGGTATGGGGAGGGGGAAAAGAAAATCCTCGGATATTTTCACCCCACTCTGAGGAAGGGAGGGGAAGAATACCCTGCTACACCAGCAATATAAATAACATTAATGTGACCAGTACATTACAATGTAACAAACAATGAAGGGTATGTACAACAGCAGTATCCAGGACATATGGTTTAACAGTCACTTCTAACAGATACATATGCACCACAAAGACACAAAAAACACAAAGATTACACATACGGTAATACATATATATATTTATATATATTATTGTAAATACATGTAACTTAAAATGCAAGTAAAAATGTGCGTAGATACAAGAGCTCTTAGCTGCTACAGCTCCTAAGAGGTTCTCAATTAAAACAATATCTCATGACAGAATCGAACCAGCACTGTAAAAAATGTAAACAACATTACAATATTGACCAGTACATTAACAGTGTAACAAATATTGCAAGGTATACCCAATAACAGATCCAGGACATAAGTAGTTACAGTAACTTCTGACTAACAGATAAATACATGCTACAAAGACAAGAAAACATTGAAACATGCACACAATATAATGAGTACGTATAACAATATCTTAATTTTAAAATAATTTAGATTAATAATTTAACACTCTTTCAAAAAGGCTATTTCAACTGTAGAGCACAGTAAAGTAGCACAATGACCCTAATAAAAGATCAAGACCCTGTGTCACGTAAAATAATGCAACTTCTCAAGAACTAATTTAGTTCTGTGGATCAGCTGCTCCTTATACTTTAAAAGTATATCATCTTGTTTGATAGAATTCATATAATCTGTACAATTCACATAATGTGGACACTGTCGATAATGATGACTTGTTGCTATCTCTGGAGGAACGTCATAAATCAAAGTTCCAGAAAACCTTTTGATGCAGTAATGATTACCAGCTACAACACAAGTTCGGGGGTTGATAAAGGACTTGGGGTATTTCTTATAAGGACTTATTTCGGCTTTATGTCTGTAGCGTATCTTTGATAAATATTGTGGCTGTGATGTGTCAGGAGCAATGTCAGTAAAGAAGTAGACATTCCTGAAGGCATAGGATACCCAACTATCACCACAGTCAAACTCTGTATTCAGCATCTTTATTAACTGAGAATAACCCATGTGTTCACGTGGTACAATTACTTCATCGTAATCGATCACAGCTATATTGGTGTATCTATACATGTTTGTAAACAAACAGTGGTTCAATGAAGGCAGACTGTTTAATCTGACGTAAGGTTTTGCCACTTTGACATCATGTGGGACAGGAATAACAGGCGGCATGCTGTGATAAACAACCTCCCCAGTAGTATTGTAATACTCAATCATTGTCTTCATATCCCCTGTCATGTATGCAAAATATACATTAAACTCCTTCACACCAAACATTTTATTCAATTCAACCCATTCTACAAATAGTGCAAAATCAATTTGTCCATAACTTATAGCAACACAAACTCCCACCTCTATCTTGGTTTTGGGCTTTTCCGGAAGTATGACAGGAACTCTTACATCTGATTGGCTGAAGACATTGGTCCTTAAAGAAACATGGTTAGGGGCTTTGGTATTTGATTTTGGCAGCTGGCAAGAGAATATATACTCATAGAATATCCCTCGTGATTTGACATATGTGTATATCATCTGGTTAGTCTTATGAAGGTAACCCTGTATAACTGTAGCATTTGATGTGTAAGGTTTGGGATTCCCTTCACACCACACATCACAGTAAAGTGTCCCATTTTGTTCTATGTCACTGATAGCTATTATCCTCACAAATGCTATGTTGTCAGGTCCTCTGTCATCATAGAATGCTGAATGAAGAAACATTGTGTAATTCTGGCCCAATTGGACGTGCCACCTTGGAGTTGTGTTTGATATGCCAGGAATCTTTTCTACAGGTTGAACATTGTCTGTTTCCACTTGCTTTACTTTAAATGGCAATGTAGCATTGTTGGTTGGAGCTTGTGTGTTTTTAGATGTCCCCTGATTGGCCAGTATGAAGACTGCAGTTTTATTTTTGTCCATAACAGACTGTTTTCTTTTGTTATAGTTAATTGTGGATGGCTTTGTTGAATTAGACTGTTGGACTGCAGTGTAACTTTTGGTTGGACCAGATGTTCGTTGAGACATATCCTGGTATGACATGGAATTGGATGGTCTAGCTTTATTAGAAGCTAATAATATTGTTGTATTGGCCAGTGCTGAAATGTTCTGTGGAACACCACTGGTGGAAACAATCTTGTTAAGCTTCCCATGATCTGCTGGTGCATATCTTTGCTTCTCCTGAATGCTTGGATCAATACAGATGCCATTTATACAGATACCTAAAACAATAACAGGGCATATATAATGCCATTGTTGCCTTGATAAAAAGTAGTTGGGTGATGCGAGGGCTGACCGACTAAATGACAAACTTATAAACCACTTGGTCAGTGAGGTCTCCTCTCAAATTGTGAGAAGATATATACTAAATTGCTGATATATGATGGTCTCCTCTCAAATTGTGAGAAGATATATACTAACTTGCTGATATATCATGGTCATATGCTCATTATAACATAAATTTGTCTGGAAAAACATTTGGTCACAGACAACTGTGCCTATTACTGTTTTCTAGGAAGTTAGTCGAGGGAGGTTGAATCTTTTTATGTATGATACTTTAAATAAATACATCTGACCTCTGAGTGATATATTAACAACTCATATATATCTTCCGTACACAACCATTTGATCATGGGGCCCCTTCATTATTTCATTCATTATTGGTGTCAGAGGTTTGGAATCTGAAACCAACCCACAGGAAAGCAGTGGCTGGGAATATTTATATGTCATTCGACTTGACCTTGGGTCCCTCCTTGACGGACAAACGAGGATAGCCAAACTTTAAAATGCTTATTACTCTTTTATTGTTTGTACCAGAGGTTTGGGATATGATAGAAATCTGTAGGAAATCATGGGATGGGAGTCCTATGATATGATCAGATTTGACCTTATGCCCCACCTTCGAGGTAATATGACGGTATGTAAACTAAAACTGACCATGCATCACTTATTATTACCATTAGCACGAGTTCTAGAATGTCAAATGCTTCGTTTTTCCTGTACATGCATCTATAGATATGTTTTCCCCAATGTGGTTGATCTAATTTTGTCTTACGGTGCAGGATACATTACTGGGGCTCACAGAAAACATTGACCAACATTTATAGCCCAGAAACTCATGACGGAAATTAAATGTATCAATAGTATGCAAGAATGGTTTAAAGCCATTGGTGTCCAGCCCGACCCATTTTTTATAGTGCAATCTATGGTCGATTGTTTGTTTATTTGTTGTTTTACGTCGTATTCAACAGCCAGGGTCATATTGCGACAGGTAGTTTACAGGTGGTGGAAACCAGTGCATACTGCACTGTAAACCATCAGGCATCGGCAACTAACTACCAACTTTCCAACATGAAGCGCCCGGCCCGAGATTCAAACCGGCGGCCTCAGAGGTTGGAGGTTAGAACTCTAACTGCCAATCTATGGTCGACAACTGCAACTAAAGTTATATCACAGAAAAAGGGCAAACATTAGCAGAATTCCAATGGTTCAAAATGTCTTAGTGTTATACCACAACGTGTGAAAAAAATCAGTCATATTACACCCTTCATACATAAACAACACTGGGTCCCCATTCAGCCCTGCATACTGTATAAACATAACCGTGTTACTTACAAGGCAATATTTTAGCCAACGCCCATGCCTGTCCTCTTTAATTAAGTATATAGAACTCACATGGGGCAATTACTTCTCAGTTTCCTCAATCAGACCAAACAAATGCATGGGATGCGTAGTTTTATAGTAGCTGCTCAAAATGAATGGAACAAGGAGAGTATTGCTGAATAGTATTCAACAACAGTTGATGACTTATCTATTCAGATTTGCCTACCCTTTGCCGTCGTCTTTCTCCCCTATCAGACACTAACATAGACTTTCATCAAGTCCTTTTGTCTAAGGTATTATTTGAGGACTGAAAGACTTTTTTTACCAGAATGTGGGGCTGACAAAAGTATTTCTCTAGACAGAAGCTTTTTTTACTCATCAAGTGGGTTCATAATGATTTCATGTATGTCAGATTTGCTGGAATGAGAAATACAAAGACTTGGAGCAAGTCTAACACTAACACAGACATGGATTTACTTCTGGAAATAAGACTCTTCTTGGACATCAGCGCCTTGGAGGATGTCTACATGAATTTGGTGTACATTTGAGATGTTTTAGTTTGAAGTAAAGTTTACAAAATAAACCATACAAAGTCCAATCAAAACATGGCCATTAATGTGTTATAAAAACAGTAATACACAATATCATTGAACATAACTGATTGAATTTTGGGATTTAATCATTTGAAAAAGGTTTGACGAATGAAATAAATGAAAATTTATATTGTTAAGTTCACCTTAATAAATTTCTAAATTATCGCTCATAAACATACCTTTTTTTAACTTCACTGCTATACCAACAGCGACCTCCCCCCCCCCCCCCCCCCCCCCCCAAGATATAACTCGAATTTGGTGTAACTCGAACCAAGTTTCCTGGATTTTTTACATTATACTTACACAGATTCCAAGGTATTATAAATACATCATATTTACTTACTTAAAATAATAGAATAGAATTTACTCACTTGCATTTTGGACAGGTTTTTTTGGTATTGTAAAATTTGATAAATATCCAAATTTTATTGCAAAGAGACTCATAAACATCACTGCTGTTGCCTTGCACACAAAACATTTCCTCTTGTGAAATCTACAAAAAGAAAAAAAAATCTATGCAATAAATTTGACAAAAAAATTAATTTTGAAAACATGAAAATCTTCCTACTTCATTGGTGGAGTTTTTAAAAAAGAAAAAAAATCTTTTCAACTTTTTAGTCCCCCATATAAGTCAAGGGTATTGATATGTTAATACTCTTAAAAAGTTGTGGTAGTAATAACTGCACAAAAACAACTCAGCAATATCAGTAAATTATATATTAACTCAGAAATATTCAAATTAACAAAATTATAATATCCAGTCAGTTATACTCTGATTTCAAACGACATTTTGTTATTTACATTTTATATAAAAACAAACTAAGACCAACATGTGATACATATTCTGTACTGTCAACCTGTAACAAGCATTTTCAAAATACCTTTTTTCAAACCACACTTTGTGATGAAATTATTTTACATGATATTTCTGTTTTCTTCATTCCGTTATGGTATTCTATTCTTTAATACAAGGTCAGTTGAAATTTAGTCAGATGATAAAGTGAATACAAGCACCAAATTAACATAAAATAGAGTACTGAATCACCAAATATGGTGTAAATGTAAAATAGAGTACTGTATCACCAAATATGGTGTAACTGTAACCCCACTCGATTACAATCCACTTCACTCTTTAACTGGTTAGATTCTGACAGGGTCGAAGAATCTACCTGGTATAAAATGAAAGGGGATATACTTTCAGAGTTTAGGTGATGGAGAATGCCCCCAAAAGAATGGATTCTTTTATTTGAAAGCTGGAGGTCGCCAGGCCGAGAGTTTTGAAATCAAAGAATCCACACTTTTTGAGGGCATTCTCTCACTTAAAATATACATCATTTTGTAAATATTTGTTTAACCAGGTACATTTACCCCATATATTATACATTTTGACCAGGAATTTAACTTTTTAAATAATTATTATCTTGTGCTGCAAGAAGAAAAATACAATGAGGTTAATTTAATTATTCCTTTCAAAGTCAAATTTGTGGTTTTACGTCCCGTTCAACAGCCAGGGTAATATTGGGACAGGTCCTCAGAATTGCCACTTGTGGGACTCGAACCCACAGAGGTGACACCCTATGAAATTATTCCTTTCAATATTATTGTCTAATATTAATTACCATAGCACTTAAGCCAATTAATGATGTTTATTTAGTATGCCTAGATTGTACAATATATTCTATGGAAATCCAAAAGAGTCATTCGATTATAAAAAATGTATTACAAAATAATAAATTGTTAGGCATGGTTACTGTTATACAGTTATGGTGAATCAAAATACATAGTTTAATAACTAAATTTTGAGAGATTCTGTTAATTCTGTAAATTCAAATACCATAATTATTATAGTTACTTTTCATTACTGCAAGTAGAATGTATGTAAAGGGTAGTATTTTATATGTTCATTGCACTAAATTAAAAAAATGCATCATAGATGCACGTACCCCACAGCCGGGGGGGGGGGGGGGGGGGGGGGGGGCGAAGTGATACCATGAGATATTTTTAGAACAAGTACAATGATAAGGAGTCTTTCAGTAAAAATATTGAAGTTATCTTAAGGTGCAGGAGAAATAAACAAGAAAGAGAAAATGTACATAAAGACAAAGTATCAAAACAAGACAATTTAATAGCAAGATGACACAATTAATTTGTAAACTAAAAGTTATTAACCATAATATTTATTAACTGATAAAGTTATTTGTTGAAGCTAAGCTGTCAGTGGAGATTGAACAATTAGATAAAAGTAAATAACATAATCAGTTGCAGCAATCCACATAGCTTTGTGACAGGAGAAATTTGTCTCAATGTGGCAGCAGAAACAGAAAATATTCTGGCAGAGCCAAGGTCAAAGGCCAAACCAAGGTCACACCATACACCTACACCCCGACCAATTTCCCTGCCATATATCAATTTACTACACCTTACACTTTCCAAGATTTACCCCGGGCAAGATTATAAAGATCAAGGTCACTACAGTAAAGTCAAAGGTCAAATCATGGTCATACCAAGACAATACATACCAATAACCCAAAAGAATAGCCCAGCCAAGTATGAACCTCCTACACCATACGGTTCCCAAGATATCACCCTGACAAGATTTTAAAGGTCAAGTGACTACAGCAAGGTCAAAGGTCAAATCAAGGTCACATCATGACTGCATAGAGCATACCTACCCCTCCTAACCAGCATCCCAATTAAGTAGTAACTTCTGATTTATAGCCCATACAAGATTTTTACCCAACCTGTCCTTCCACCTAGATACTATGTTTGAACCAATACCGCATAGCTTTTAAAGGCTGTGGGGTAAAAAGTACAGTATATATGCAATTTAACTAGTACGTAGGTAGCAGGTTTGACATTAAAACAAGTCTTTCTAGACTTTTTACCATAGGTACATCGACTTATATCGATGTATTCTTATATAATTTAGCCAAAAGTTTTGGGCTAGACCGAGATGCTGCACAATGCTTAATTTTTTATTTTCTCACAACTTTGTCAAATTAAAAAAGTTTATATCTTCAAAAAAACCTTCTTTTCAAAAGATGTGGGCAAAATGCATTAAGTATGAGGTAATGAAGAATATTACAGTATAAGAAATGATTTGTACAGATCCTGAAAACTGACTTTAGAAAAGTTATAACATTTACAAATAAGCTTTACTTTCTTTACATTTTAGCCATCATATCTTAGGGCATTATGATTTCAACATCCATTCTGAACAAATTACTGCCTCAAGCTAAAAAGTGTGGGAAGTGTTACTGTGGTGTGGACACTCACTATGTGCTCTTCTGGAGGCTTTGACCAACTGGCATATCAGCTCTTAATGTAAGTCAGGGTATTTATTTGCGGATAAGAATAATTCTAATATTCCCAATGTTTCATAAAATGTGACAAAAATAATATGCTCAAGTATATTTTATCAAAGTAACCAAATCTGAACATATGTCTCTTTCACAACTGATGGAAATTACAACTGATAGAAATTAACAAGCAGCTACTGTTCTGTGGTTTGAATATTTTATCAACCAAACACATGCTTTTATTTGGTTAAAGTAACGGGAAGGGTCGACAAAACAAAAGTGTCAACAAAATTTTAGTGTCTACATCCCCTTTAACATCTAGGGCCATATTAGGACAGGCCCTCAGCACTATCACTTGTAGGAATCAAACCCACATAGAGAGGTGACAGTCTGTGATTAGATACCAAACTGGCAAACCACTGTGTCACGGACAGACCTCTGTCAATATAAGAAAGTATATTGTGTATGTGTTAAGCCACCACCAACAATGTTCTTGCTTACATTCAGGGCATGGTTGACCTAAAACAGATCTGGCCACAGGGCAGAGCCATATATAGGATATCCAACTTAGTGATAATGTAATTTGACAAACAGATATTTGCTTCAGGTGTAATTGATAACTAGACTGGGTTGATTTGATGCCAACATATCCAGAGAGATACAATGTATGTGACAGACAAAAGATAACAGAAGTATGGCAACACTTGTTGACAGGTATTGCTGAAAAGCTTATCAGCTCCAGTCTGTGCAGCGGTATGGAATGCTGAGAACCCATAAAAATATTTATAAGTCCATGAAACAGAAAAATTGTTGCCATAGCAATACTTGTTGCCATGGCAACACTTGTTGTCAGATATTGTTGAAAAGCTAATCAGCCACAATCCATTTCAGTGGCTTGGAATGCAAAGAATCCCGAAAAGATTTTTAAGCCAAAGAAACATAAAAAGTGTTACCATGGCAATACTTGTTACAGGTTATTGCAGAAAAGATAATCAGCCTTAGTTCCCTTTGCAACAAACATATCCTGACAACTTGCTTAATATCTGTGCGTAAGTTTTGAATGTAAAGTACCAATAAAATCCCAAGTTAAAAAACAATACAGAAAAAGTGTTGCCATAGCAACAGTTGTTACCATAAAGTTGCAAAAAAGGCTTAATCAATACTCTTCTAGTTCCCCTTGCAAGATATATATCCTGAAAATATTGGTTAAATATTTTGCATGGTCATTGTTTATAAAAAACACCAAATAAAAGTGAAACACAACAGGAAAAGTGCTGGCATGGCATGCAACAGCTTTTGGCAAATGTTGCCTAAAAGCAAATCACAACAAGTTCCTCTTACAAGAAACATATCCTGAAACTTTGGAATAATGTTAAATACACACAAAATTATAAGACCCTGAACATAAGAGTGTTACCATGGCAATACTTGTTGCCAGATATTGCCAAGAAAGCAATAACTTACAAACTATCATGTCATTAAACCTTCACACAAAATTTAGCTGAGACAAATAAAAACATTGTACCTGTAAATGAGCAGCAACGACGGATGATTCAGAGGGAAAGGCAAAATAATATCAATGCCCAGCAAGATAGATACAATAAATAAAATCAGTTGTAACCCTAAACTCATTTCTTTAACTATCAGGTCTTTATGGTAACATTACAATAAAGATCTTGTTTTGGTCTAGATATGTGTAGATGCTTAATTAAATGAAAACTCTAAACTACCACTTTAATATTGTCCAAATATCATTACAGTTCGTCCTAACTTTTAGCTAAATGTAACTGATTGCAAATGTTGAAATACAAATGTTTATGGTCATGTTGACCATGTAGACTCTGTTCGAGGTTAGTTATATCCCAAGGTTAGACATGCTTAAAATCTATTGCACATAATTTAAGATATTATCCAACATTTTAAAAGAAAAGTAATTATAATTATGCCATTACTGAGAGTTTAAGGTCACATCAATGTAGTTGTAGGGCATTTCTCTAACATCAGTTACATGTACATGAAAAATATAGATGAAATATATCATGCCATGTTTTTGGTATATTTTGTGGAAACATAAAAAAGTTTGAGCTTAGTATAATTCTTTTACACATGGGAGTTTAAAGTCACCTGAAAATTAAATCTGTCATGCAGTTTTGAGATTCTCTCCAGAAATTAAAAAAAATATCCATGACTGGCAACATCCACATGCCACAAGATTGCATCCTACAACCAATTTTTGACATATTTTCCAGAAACAAAGTGTGACGACAATGCTGGTCATACGTATGATCCATCACAGCTGAATGACACCAAACTGTGACAACCTTAAACTCAAGTTTCTAAAACATTAGCAATTTATGGTAACCTTACAAAAGACAGCTTTTTCCTTTTGTCTAAATATAAGTACATGATGAATATGAATGAAAAAGTCTCAATCTCACACTAAAATATCTTCCAAACACCAAAAATATTGTCCCAACAAGTCAATGTTAGTATGCAGTTGTGAGGGGGTTTAAGGTAATTTCTTCATGAAGGTTCTGTTTAGGTTTGTTACATCCACAACTGAAACATGCCTGGAATTGCACAATATTTAAAATACTGCTCACATTTGCCAAACTTAAAGTTAATATAATTATGTTATTACTGGGAGTTTAGGGGCACCTTAATGTATAACACTTACCTATGACCAGTTACATATACATGCGAAATTTGAAGGAAATATCTGAAGTTATTTTCAGTATACACTATGAAAAAAAAGTAAACTCAACATTACCTTTTATACATAGTAGTTTAAGGTCACCTTAAATAGGACACACCTTGAAAAATCAGTTACAACTGCATGCCAAATTTTAATTAACTCTGTCAACCCATTTTTGAGATACTGTCCGGAAACAAAAAAACCTTAAACTCAATATAATTATATTACTACTGGGAGTTCAAGGTTATCTTAAGACAGGGCCTACCTTGAGGACCAGTTACATGCACATGTCAAATTTGAATTTAATCCATAATGTTATTTTTGAGATACTGTCTGGAAATGAAGTGTGACCACGACACTGACCATGTATGTCCTCCATCAGAGCTTCTAGTGATACAAAACTAATACAAACCTAAACTCATATGTTTATAAAATATCAGGAATTTACTATAATCTTAGAGAAGAGACCTTTTGGGTGTAGATATATGTACAAGATGAATATCAATGAAAAAAGTCTTAATTAGCACATCAAATATCTTCCAAACGTCAAAAAATTGTCCCAACCTTAAACTCAAAGTTAGTTTGCAGCTGTGAGGGATTTTAAGGTAATTTCATGAACGTTCTGTTCAAGGTTTGTTACATCCACATCTGAAACATGCCTAGAATTGTACAGCATTTGAAACACTGTTCAAAAATTGCCAAACTTAAAGTTAATATAATTCTGTTATTACTGGGAGTTTAAGGTCACCTTATTGTATGCCACATATGTATGGCCAGTTACATATACATGTAAAATTTAAATGAAATCTCTGAAGTTATTTTCAGTATACTCTATGGAAACATAAAAAACGTAAACTCAACATAACTTTTTATACATGGGAGTTTAAGGTCACCTTAAAATAGGACACATCTTGAAAATTAGTTACAACCACACGCCAAATTTGAATTGAATCCGTCAAGCCATATTTGAGAAACTGTCTGGAAATGAGAAAACTTAAATCCAATATAAGTATATTAATACTGGGAGTTTGGGGTCACCTCACAATAGGGCACACCTTGAGGACTTTTCTACATCCACATGCCAAATTTAAATTTAATCTGAAAGCCATTTTTGAGATAATGTCTGGAATACAAAGTGTGACGATGACAGATGACGACAATGTAGACGCCACAAAATAAGAGGACAAAGCATTCCCTATATGTCACATAGCATAAATGCTGGTGACACAAAAATTATTTAACTTCATTTGGAGCAAGAGAAAACCTCATGTTTCCTGTAGAATAATTTGCAATAATTATGGTTTTAGTCTCTGATTTCATCAATGCAATTAAAACCGTTTTCTTTGAAAGATTTTGTAATGTCCGAGATGGAATATAAAATCTAAAACGGGCTTTGTACTGAACATCTGGCATGAAAACGGACGTTAAAGAGCAAAAATTATTTCAATAAGACATTCTTTTACAAGGTTGTGTTATCAGTGTATTATCTTGTTTCAACTGAGCCTACAAATCATGTCAAGTTTATGAATGAACTATTGTTTTTTTACAGAACAGATAACTACTGATATACCTAAAGTTGAAAATCTTGTTTCAGAAATCAGAAGATCCTTTCTAAGGTAGACCTTGAAACATAATATGGTATATCTTTGCTCATATGAAAGACATGTATAACTGAATAATTAGTATTATCTCATTCAAGAAACGTTTACTGAATATAGAAACTGACCCATTATATTACCTACGGTATATTTAATTACCTTGACAACTTGGTTAATACCATGGTGAAATTGAAAGGCATCCCATCCATGACCACCATGTAGAACACTAGTAACAAGTGGATATCCAACAAAAAGTTGAGCTCAAATAAAAATAAGACCTGACTTATAACTTACTAGAAAACTTATTTAATTTTCTGTCCAATGTAAGAAACTTCATTAGTTTTATTGAATTTATTGAATTTTCAATTACAACTACAAACCAACTCAAAGGAGAAGGACAAAGACCACTCACTGATGCAAGGTGTAGTTTGTTGCACTGATATTGATATTGTATTGACTTCTTTTTATTATTTGTGAATATCTTAATACTTTTTGGAAGAAGACAAAACCTTGGTGTCAAGCGGTTGTCAAACTTAACATTAAAAGCAAGTTTACAGTTCCTATATTCTTCTAGATTTCGTAAGTACCCTCAAGTCTATTTTTATTTGGTACAATGGGCTACATTTGTGGGTAAATATTGCATTAAACTGTCAACAGATGGTTTGAAAGATTGAGTTGTTCAAGGTAAAGGAAATCAATTACTTTTTCAAAAGAGGTATAGTTTTCTGCAAGCAAAAAAAAAGAAGAAAAAAAAGAGAGATAATTCTTTGATTCTAAGTACAATGTTTTACTAGTTTTGCGATTTTGAAATCTTAATTCAGTTACAATTAGGTTATTACCTTGTAGTATGGCTGAAAACATATAGCAAAATCCCTATTCACATATAGATCATGACATTTGGAAAATAGCTGAATAGTATCTGTTTTTAAATTCATGTAACTTTGGCTGGTCTTGGATACAAACATCACATTTTCTTCCACTTGTCATACAAATCAGAAATCCACCACAAAACACACAATCAGACCCCAAAACATTCCTATGTTTAAGCCAAACTTAAGATCTCGTCATTAAGATTGACTTAGGATCCTAAGTTTGGCTGGCCTGTCCCAAATAAACCCCAAATTTGTGTGTTATGTAAATCTTGCAGAAAGGGAATTAAAATTTTTCAAATATCTGTTGTTGTACAATGATATTTCTATAATACTAATAGCAATTGTATAATGAATATATACTCTATGCATTTCCGCCTTACCATTCACAACTGTTATTAATCCCCATGCTGATATAACTTCAAACTAGTGTATTGCTTCACAAGAGAAAAAGAAATTGTTTTTGCACAGCAAAAACAAAGCGTCCCAATGAGCATTAATGATTTTGTTGAAATGACTATGTTCCTCTGTTTAATATGTTTTCTATTTATGCAAAAATGCAAGGTTTATGAGATAAATGCTTGTTTTTTATGCAGAAATTCAAGATGGCCACCAAAAATGGTGAGAAAAAAAAAATTCTAGATGACTCTGTGAATAACCTGGGAGTCAAAAATTTCACAGAAATTGCTCTATCTCACACCGTTTCGAAGATAAATGAATTTTTGCATTTTATGCAGAAATTCAAGATGGCTACAAGAAAATGGTGGGAAAATCACCAGACGTCTCTGGGATTACCCAAGGAGTAAAAAATTTGGCCAAAATCGTTTTATCTTGTACCATTTTTGAGATATATGGATTTTTGAATTTTAGGCATTTTAAATACCCCGAGGATTCAAAAATTTGCGGAAATTGCTCTATTTCACACTGTTTCTGAGATAAATATGGTTTTGCACAGAAATTCAAGATGGCTGCCAAAATGATGCGAAAAGGACTTTTGGGAAAAGTCGCTAGATGACTTTTTGGATACCCTATGTGTCAGAAATTTTGTCGAAATCTCTCTATCTCACACTGTTTCCGAGCTAAATGTGTTGTTGCATTTTACTCAGAAATTCAAGATGGTCACCAAATTTACAATGCAAAATATGTGAAAAATGCATAGGTCTTATACATTTATGTACCTCGTACACAGTTTTAGATGCTACTTAAAGCCTTGATTTTGGTACATGTTAGAAAATTACATTCTCAGGTAAGATATTAGGTGAGTGAGTCAATAAAGTACAAGGTAGAGGGTCTAATGTGACAAAAAGTGCATACAATTGGTTGAGAACGTTCTTTTAGCCCTTACAAGGGTGATCTTACAATTTAACTACAGAACTAAAATTTTAAAAGATCACACACACATCATATTTAGTACAGTGTGAGGCTGGTCAGACTTTCCATTTCTGTTCTATACAGCAGTTTGTGAAAAACAATTAGAAAAAAGCATTTTGGGTAGGGTCTTTATGAGGATCAAACACATGTTAAATGTCAACTTAAAGCATTGATTTTTGGTATATTGTCAGGTGGAGAGTTCGACAATTGATGAGTTAGTTTGTATTAAAATGCAGTATCTTCTGGATCTTCTTTTACTTTAAAATATCAACAACAAAAGTATAACAAAGTTCATACAACATACTGGAGCTAGATGTTTAAAAATACTCTTTTAACAGCATTTTGGCACAGGGCGACCCCTTCTTCTGCTTCTACTACTTGCACTTCTTCCACTTCTTATTTATTACTATTACTTTTACTTGTTACTATACTGTTCTATAGGATTCTTTATCTCTGATCTGATCACCTATTTCCACTTTTGAATTTTGATTGCCTGTGCTGTTTCTTTTATATCAAACATAAGAATGCCAAACATGACCCACAGTTATTTAATTACCGGAATGTGTGAGGAAGTGATGGTCACATGGCTTAGGTTCTAGACAAATTTATAAACACTATATATTTTAATGATCATGTAACTCACTGGAATCAGTGTTCAACAGAACAGTCAACCATGAAGATAAAACTTGGGCAGAGCGTGGATCATAACAATAACACCAAGTTAGCATCAAGGCCATTAGTTGTAGGATGCACAAACTTGAAGAAATATGTACTCCACCAGCATGACCAAAGTAAAGGTCACAAAGAAGCCAAAAGAAGATTTGAACTAAAGCATAAATTACCAGGGACTTCTGAGGCCGAGAAAATGATTGAAAGCATGAATAAAAGTATTTTTGACAAACTATCTAACCATATGCAAAATGCCCACGTGATTGTGAAAAACAGCTAACCATTCACAGATTTTGTGTGGATGGCAGACCCCTACGAAAAGAAGGGGATCACCTTGGAAAACACTTACAGAAATGACAAATCCTTTGTGTGAGTTTGTGAAAGCTATAGCTGGAGTTGAGAGAGAAAAAGTAAAAGATAAATTGGAGCAGGCAAAATTTATCACAGTGTTGAGTTATGGGTCAACTGATATTGGTGCTATAGAGAAAGAAATTGTGTATGTAAGATATTCAGTGAAATGTCAAGTCCTTTTCAGGGCAAGGCAAAGTCAAGTCCTTTTCAACTGTAATTGCAATCTTGTTTAACTATAAACCTACAAAAAGTGTGGAAACAACCAAGAGAATAAATGTATTATAATTTTGACTCCAGTGAATGTCATTGCCCATTCCTTCCAAATCGTATTAATCCCTGTATAGTGAATTAGGGGAACTGAAGAACAGATGTATGTGGTATTTCTAGAGGAAGTACGGATGAAGTTTGCAATTGTTAGTACATGATCAGCCCTATTTTAAACAGTATATTTTACCAGGAGCAATGGTGATTTTTTTTCAGTTTTGGGGTGATGTGGGAAGACATAAAGGATCGTGTGATATCCCTGTAGAATGAATTTTTGACATACTGCCGATTTCGATTCTCAAAATCTGCATGATATTGGAGCACAGGGAATTATCATTACCCAACTGATTACTAACTAGAGCATTTGCAAAAAGAACTGAAGTATTTAGGTCCAGAAAGTTATGAATTCTGTATACATCTATATGGTCCCTAATTGACTTTGTCACTTGGCACACATGTCCAGAGAGAGCCCCTATATTCTTGACATTTGAGGAGGTGTCACCTGATCACCAAACGTATCAGTTGGAAAATAGGGAGCCTCTTAGAATAAATTCCATTTAACACGAGTTAGTTTTAGTTTATTTTATGCTGTTAACTTTTAAACAGCAACGAGGCAATCTTTGAGAGTATGCATTACCTGATGAAAGTTTGCTGATGAAAGTGTTAAGTACAACTGGATGTCATCCTCATGAAAGTGGTACTTTGTACAGTTGGACTACTTTAAAATTGGATAGATCACTCAGTATAGTATTTATACAACCTATCCAGCTAATTTGTGTTGTCAATAGTATCAAATGCAACAGTAATTAAGATCAAGGAGAGCAATAGCAGTGCAGAATATTTGCACCAGCGATTCCGATCATTAGTGTATACTCCGTGATTTGGTACTCTAGAAGTGAAGCACACGCTACCCGCTGTCTTGAGTACATCAACAATATTCATACACCTGGCCTTCGTGCAGAAAAGACAGAAAGAGCTAATCTAGCAGCCAACCCAAAACATCTAAGACCATATTTGTTAAATAATATTATTCTACAACTGGTACCAGTGACTAGTTTTGTGGGCATTAAAGTGGATGTGAATGTTGATTGAAGAAGATTTAATGTAGCACGACTGTTGCCTTTGAGGGTTTTCTGTATGTATTGCAACTTAAACTCATAAAATCCTTAAAATTTATTATGTCTCCTTATCCTACACTAGGGCTGGCGTGTGTACATGAAATTTGACCTTTCACCTCATCTCAGGGTCATTTGGGTAGAATCTCGAATCTTGGGCCTGCTGTCGGTTCCCGCCACTCTTACCACTGTGGCCCAGTGGGTAACACACTCATCTAGGAACTTAGAAGACGTGGGTTCAATCCCAGGTACAGGCAGATATATAGTGGCTCGGATGACCACTTAAAATGGCGGTCCTCTGTCCTTGGGCCCTATCCCCACTGGCAGGTTAAAGAACCTCAAGGACTTTGATAAATGGTCATCCTTGAGCCTCTGTCTTAAAAGTTAGGGGAATGTCAGTAATCTGAGAGTTGGACTGTACTTGTACAGTCACAAGGATCATATAGTGCTTTGAGTCCTGTAGTACATGGAGATATTGTGCTGAGTATAAATACAAAATACAAGCTCTATCCACTATTATCTATTTTTGTAGTGCTTGTGTTATGGTAGTCTTATTTTCTGTCTGAAATGCATTATGTTATGGTCACCTAAATGTTGATAATGACATTTGTGTAAGCTCAACCTTGTGTAACCTCAAGGGTTTTATGTGTAACAGATATACATTATTGTAACTGCACTAGATTCAATTATTTATCTTTGCAAACCATTATTTCTGGTTACTCTTTTAAAGGATATATTATATATATGGGGAATATATGACTTCTGGTTATTAAAAAGCCACCATTCAAGCACCATGTTTAATCCTTCAATAGTGGATTATAAAGATAAACGATTGAGTCTTGAACTCTTTGTATAGAAGCAGTGTATGTGGTTTCTGGTGGAAAAACAATATTCATAATCCTATGCTTAATCCTTCAATAGAATAACTGGAAAAGTGAATTGTGTGATGTAGTTTTATATGGGTGTATAATACATTGCCACTTGTAATGGTGTTTTCATATCACTCCTGAATAATTGTAAGGTCATCTTACACTAACATTAAGCAGACTGGACTGATAGACCAGCTTGATCCTCTAGCACTGAGCTAACAGGTACCTGGAGGGAGTTGTGGCTTCCCTCTATATTTGTTGTTTAATTTGACACTGTACAAACAGTGCTACTTGTGATTGGCTGGGAACATGTATCTACTTCTCATTTTGCTTTTAGTAAATAGTTTAAATTAACTGAGTCACATTTAAAGTGTGTATGACACAAGAAATAATATCTGTATTTGGGTATTGATACGTATTTGATCAAATACATCCAAATACAATAATCAGATGCAAGTACAAATACACAGATTTTAAACTTGCAAATACAGATACAAATACATGTTTTTGGATGTATTTGTACCCAACCCTGGATGAGACCCAGGGTTTCACTGAAAATTACGCACAGGAATCAATTTGGTCTAGTATTTGAGTTATTATGGACATAAAAGGTAATAGTGTGCTGCTGTGGTCAATGATTAAGAGGACAATAGCTTTAGCAACATCTACTCCCACAATCAGTCTCACTTCTGTTCAAATAATCAGAAAAGAACCCCATCTTGATCTAATGCTTGTTTACCTGCTGACAGAAAACTGCCCTAAACTTCATCATTCTGGTGTGTCTTCAAACAGAAAAGAGGGAAGCAGTGTAGAATATTTGCATCGGCGATTCTGATCGTTAGTGTGCAGAGGAGGGAATTAATTTGTTAAGGAGGATGGTTTCAGTGGAGTGGTGTTTTCAGAAAGTAGGTTAAAAGCCAGTGATAAGACGTGCTTTATCAAGGTGGATTTGAAATTAAGATACTACAATTCTTTCAAGATTCTTGGAAATTAAGCAAATCTGAAACAAATCTGAAACTAGGCTCAGAGGCTCGAAATTATTTGGTATAAATGTGTGAAATAATTGCTCAGAGGGACGGAATTTTGAAGGGGTCCTTCCCAGAAGCTCGAATTTGAGTATAAAAGGCAGTAACAAGGTTAAGGTTTTCATTGTCCCTATCGGGCCTCGCTCTCCAATATTTTCTGGTATTGGCCACTTTTGAGGAGTATAACTGTATTAGTAAATCCCACTCTATATCTTATTTGGTGCCTGGTCTTAAGATATATTATACTCTGTTCCTAAATTCTGTAATTTCTCTTTTACAAGAATAAATTAATTCCCCAAAAATGGTCACTGAGAGAAAGTGTCCAGTACTGATTAGTATTGGACATATCAGTCAACAGTGAAAACCTGCAAGTGGGGTTCACAAAGTGGGTTTGGTACTGATTGTAAAGAGTATTAGCATTGGTTTCAAGCTTGAATAGGAGCTCAGATGCGGGATCATTTTAATTGTTTCCTTTTTGATACTATAGCTTCGAAAAGTAACAATGGCATCAAGATTGTGCGAGTTAGATTGAAATACATGCAGGAATGGTCCAAGAAAACATCTGTGGCATGGACATAGGTCTATGGTGTATTTGTGCGTGTGTGTGAGAAATCATCTTTTTTTGGATCATGTCAAAAGACTAAATCAGGGATTGTTTTCTTTAATTATTGAAGGTTGCTTCAAGGTGAATGTTACTATCATCATCATCATCATCATCATCCTGATTGCTTGTTAATTAGTCACATTTTTAATTGGGTACCAGTCCAGTCTAACCAATAAATCGACTGGTATCACCTATGGAGACCTTCACCTACTCTTTCTGAACTACAATGTTTTTGATAAAAATATTGGCCATACCAAAACTAGAGAATTCTTCTCTGTGCTCTCAAGTCCCCTAACAGTTATACAGATCGTATAGAAAAAAATCTTTTAGGATTTTTGTGGGATGGTAAAACAAGTAAAAATTTCAAATGAACAACTGGAGAAAGACATCTGTGAAGGAGGTCTCAAACCTATGAATGTTAAGAAACTTAATGAAGCAGTAAAAAATAGCTGGATTAAACTATTATTGTACGGCTCAGAAAGATGCATAATATTATTTATCATTACATGGCATATCACCATAAAAGTTGTTTTGGAAACTTTACATAGATTCACTAAAAGTTTGTGAAACAACAATTATTAACACTTCCGGAAAGATGTCATTAAATCATGGTATAACTACAAAGAAACTTACATCAATGAGTTTCATAAAACTATAATTTTGCACAGTTACAAACTATGTACACTTTGTCGCAGCCTAAGAAGCCATTACTCACTTAGCGATGGGTGTACATTTCTAAACATTTAACAAGACTCAGAACGTCGCAGACTATTTATGTTATGTTTTGAACTTCTACAAAAATACTGAGAGAGCTACTACCCAAGAAGTTGTACATGATTTTCTCAAAGATTAAATCTCAAAATTGCTATTACTGTACTATCCTTGCTGCCATTTCTCAGCACTGGAGCTACAGCTCTAATATTTGGTCATGTACCAGTATAACAAACAACATAGGTGAACAACTTATTCAGCAACTTATTCAAATGGTTTTGTACTTGCAGACAGTTTACTCTGAACTGAACTATCAAATGAGCTATTACTCTGTTGACTATGGCCTACAGCTCTGAGACTTGGTTATGTAATTGTACAATAACATGTATACCAGAGTGGCTCTAGATTTAGAATTTTTAAAATTACAAGTGGTTTACTCTATTTCACAAAGCACATGTAGCTATTACACAATTGGCTATAGCATAGTACCTCCAAGAGTGTGTGAAAAGCATACTTATCAAGAAACTTATTTAGAATATTAATTTACTTCATTCTAGGACTTTATAATTCCTAAAAGTATACCCATTTACAGCCGACCCAGTAGGTATTACTCAGTTATCTTTGGAGCCGCATTTTAAAATATTTAAATGTCTCAAAACCTCACAGATTATTTGAGTATTGTCTTCCACAGAAGTACACAAAGATATAGAGCCTCACATGTTACACATGATTTTCTCAAAGGTTAAAATGTCAAAATTGCTATTACTGTACTGTCCTTGTTGCTTCAGTTAGCTACTATGCAAATTAGCCAAGCAACAAGAAAAACCAAAATTCAGCCATTACTTTGCTAAAAAAAACTAAAAAAATTCAATTAGCTATGGAACTATCGTTTTGAAAATATGTCATGACACAAAAACATCAATTAAAAGTTATTGTTTTGTATATTTTTACCAAACTGTTCTTTTTTCAACATTTTTGCAAATCTTAGTAGTTTAGATGCAAATGCACAATGTCATGGTAGATTTTACTCAGCTAGCTACTCGGGTTGTGCTGTAGCTTTACAAATTGGCTATGGCACAGTACATGAAATAATTAGTTGAGCTACAAATTTCCAAAAACATTCTCAATTCAATAATTTGTTAATGGAAGTGTTTTGCACAGAGCTAAGTCATTAAAGAAACAAACTAATACTTAGTTTATTCATATTAATATTATAAAGATAGGAGTGTTTTACATGAAGCCAAGACATTAAAGAAACTATTACTCAATTTATACATAACAAAACTAGCATCACAGTTTAATACTTCGCTTCATGTGTAGTACACAATCAATGTCCTAATATTTTCATTACTTGGCTTTGTGTAAAGTTTCATTTGGTTAATTATTCTCAATAGAAAGTAACCGCAGGAAGCAAACAGATGTTTATTTCATTAAAGATCTAAGCCTGGTCTAAGGCTCAAAATTAAGGACTTTTGTGTTGAATTTTTAGAATATTTTAGCTAAGTCAATGGACCCACACTTTATGGACTTCACTATTGACTGATTTCATGAAAAAAATTTACCCTGCTCTCAGATTCAAAGTTGAGACTTTTGCTCAAGCTTTTAGAATATTTTAGTTCATCTCATGGGCTTTATGGATTTCAAAATGGTCTCAGTCTCAGCTTATGCTGACCCGGTTGCTCAAATACTGAGACAGGTAGGTAGTGAACTTAAATTTTGTAAGTAAATGCTCATATATGACTGCCACATATTTTACAATGAAAAATTTACAATGAAAAAAATAGCTACAAATATATGTAAAATCCCAATGTAAGAAGTGTTTGGTCAAATACTATTTTGCAATGGAAAACCTTGTAAAAACTTTAAAATGTCTAGAGATAAATTGCCTAAACCAAAGGAAATATGTCATCAGCAGAATATGACAGGGTCACATTACACAGAAAAGCACTGTGGTTATTTGATAAGCTGAAAAGGCCTCAACCATTTGAGATTAAAAAACCTGAGTGAAAAGCCCAAAATTTAACAATATGGCTTAGCCTAAGTCCATGCCGTGTGTAAGATCCATTGTGAATAATTAATTGATAGAATGATTGATTATACATCATGCCTAGTACTTAATTCCAGTTACAGGACCCACTGTAATTCCACTCCTAGAATAAATCCAACAATGAAATCTGTTGGATCTAGTCAGTGATTCCAAGTTGAAATATCTTTAGATTTTGCCTAAATCGGGATGTGTGCAAATAAATAGAAACTCAACCAACATAGGATAGATATTAATTTTTATTGACGTGCTGGTCTAACATGAGAAGTTGGCTTCTGTCTTCCCTACACATATTCTTTGCATAAGTTTTATACCAGTTGAAGTTCGTGAGGATCCTTGGTGTCTTATTCGACTGCGATTTTATTAAAGGCAACCATGTCAATGCTGTCTGAATGATATCAGGACGATTAGGCTTCTCCTCCATAAAACTAGCTTTTCCATTGAAAAGTGCACTTGTTATCAGCAGACATAACTATTGCAAGTTCCTTATTGAAGTTTGTCTAAGAGAAACCTCTTCAAGTTGCATTATGTACTAAGGATGGGTAGTTGTCAAAAAAGTGTAGATTGGGAGGTCACCATTGCAAAACCATTCCGGTGCTGAGACTACACATTTTAGCACATCCCCCCAAAACATGGATTTTTCAGTATATCTATGCAAAGAAATATCCAATAAAACCATTCAATTTCCTTAGATTTCTGGTTTGTTTCCAATATTCTAAGCTTTCCTTCAATTATATGTGTTGATGGAGGATATAAAATCATAACCTATTTACAGCAAAACATAGCAGTTCTGCTGAACCTAATCACTACAAAAAACTGTATATGTACAAAAATATGGGATTCAGGGATTCTTCCCATTATTTTATGTCTCCTTTCAAATATATGTATTGACAAACAACGTGACGGTTGTAAAATCTTGCCACAGTATTTCACTAAAATACTCTTGATTCTGAGACACTGGACCTACCAACCCATCCCTAATGTATACAACATGCTCTAGCTTGCATAGTCAGTGGCACAAAAATGGTCGAATATTACACTGTTTCTTAAATCACTTCATTTTCTGATGTCAAAACAGCACCGTGGTCATAATAATTTGCTCTTAAATGTTGGTTAAAGCTTTGAACCCTAGGAATCAATTACTTTGGCATGAATTGCTTATCCACCTAAAACAGCTGAAATGGTACAAACCTATTATAATCAGACTCAGTGTCACAAGTTGATTATATAAGCAACTGAAGACAGGAAGCAAATATTACAAACTTATTAATTAACAATATAAAGGAATGAATATTATTCAGCAATGATTTATTTTTCATATGTTTGCTATTTCAGGTAATTATAAAATTACAAACTTTGATCCAAATCTTGATCCATCAACATGGGTGGATCATAGTTTAGCCAAAAATCGAGCCAAAAATCAGCTCAACTTCTTTGTGAATACCACCTAGACCCTGATCTATTTTTTTTAGCTCAACTTGAGCCAAAAGTCAGCTCAAGTTGAATTTAATAGGTCCCTTCTGTGAATACAGTCCCAGCTCCACCCATGTCACAGTCCCTCATAAGTGTTATCTCTGTACAACTTTAAATGTGTTTGATATTATCCATAGAGTTGGATAACAATTAAGGATAACAATTACTTTCTCTTAAAATGCACCAACTTGAGCCTTTCACAAGACTTGACAGTGTGCCACACTTTTCTGAATATGCAGAAGTTAATTTTGATTCTATTCCACCGCTCATTTTGTTAGTGTAAATGTATGTGCCTTAGTAAGAAGAAAACGATGAAGTGAATACTTGGGGAATTCGTGGGGATTAGTATTCATGCATGCATAGAAAATATGAGGGCACAGACTTCTGATGGATTTCCCAACAATATTTTATTAATAACAATGCAAAATAAGGATAAGGATAACTATTTTATATCTGTTTAGTTAAGGAAGAAATATGACTTTGAATTAGTGTACTTGTAAAACTCATTACTTTGTTTACTGATGGCCATGCATTTACGAGTTTATTGTAACTGACTTATGTCTGACCCTAGCTGTAATATCTCAAAAGGTGCACCATATTAGTTGATTTAAACTTAGTTTTCTACATTTTTTCCATATAATCGCCAGGTTTGACAACCAAAGTAATTATCCCAATATAGTCAATATAGTTTCAGATACCTGACCCTTTCTTGCAGAGAAAAACAGTCTGAAAACGAGATGATTCTCAAAGACGTTTACCATGCATACTGATTTCGGTGCAAAGTTTCGAGAGGTAGGTTCAGCGCTGAGGGGAGGATGACATAGTGGGATGGTGCATGTACACAGTGGGATAGGCAGCCGGCTATGGCCGGCTGTGGTGGGAAGCTGCTTTAACCAAAGAAAGACCATGCATTATTTCAAAGCAAAAATTCGGCCTATCCCACTGTGGACACACAAGGGCGAGGAAGGGCTGACCTATCCCACTGTGCACACTTTTCAGGCTGAGCATCCCACTGTGGCCATTTTACAAGTAAGAAGAGATGCCTATCCCACTGTGCACACACAAGGGCGAGGAAGGGCTGACCTATCCACAGTGGGATGCTCAGCCTGAAAAGTGTGCACAATGGGATAGGTCAGCCCTTCCTCGCCCTTTTGTGTCCACAGTGGGATAGGCAACTCTTCTTACTTGTAAAATGGCCACAGTGGGATGCTCAGCCTGAAAAGTGTGCACAGTGGGATAGGTCAGCCCTTCCTCGCCCTTGTGTGTCCACAGTGGGATAGGCAACTCTTGTTACTTGTAAAATGGCCACAGTGGGATGCTCAGCCTGAAAAGTGTGCACAGTGGGATAGGTCAGCCCTTCCTCACCCTTGTGTGTGCACAGTGGGATAGGCAGCTCATTTCCTTTCAGAAGTGTTTTAAGTACGAATTTAAGAAATTTCGTTTTAGCAGGTACCACATTGTTACCAGTCTGAAAGCAGAAATAATGTAGGATCTTTGGCGGTGGTGGGATAGGCATCCCACTGCGTACATAATATTTTCTGTCCTGTCAGCGCTGAACTTACTGACTCGGAGTTTGCTGGAACGGCCTTCTGCCCGTACCACTGTAAATATTTTAACAATATCTTCTGTATTTCCATTGTTATCAGATCTTATATTTTTTAGGATAAATACATTATCGATATACGGTCAGTATTTAAAGCCAAAGTTCAAAATAAAACCAGCATTAGTCTCGAACTTCTTTTATCGCCCACCTCATGTTACAGTACTGATTAATCTGTCTCTCCGCTAATATTTAAAAGATGGGTATGCGTGCAAATCGCGACCAAAACGGCTCGCACCCAACAACTCGCACCCAAAATTGAAGTATTTGCTCTTCAAACTGCACGAAAAGTAGACTGGTTGCCTGAATCTTCTGTTTGTAAAATATGGCTGGAAACCCATCGTGGCTTAATATTTCTTTATGTATAAGCTGCTTTTTATTTATAAAATATTGCTAGGAAACCTAATGTTAAAATGTATATATTTTCGCATAGACGTATGTTAAATATTTAATTAAATTAATCACGTTTGCAGACGAAAAAAAACTTTGTCTTGAGTGAGGTTTCAGTAACAATTGATTTCATTGGTTAATTAAATTAATCCCGTTTGCAGACGAAAAGTAGACTGGTTGCCTGGATCTTCTGTTTGTAAAATATGGCTGGAAACCCATCCTGTCTTAATATTTCCTTATGTATAAGCTGCTTTTTATTTATAAAATATTGCTAGGAAACCTAATGTGAATCTGTATATATTTCGGCGAGACTAAAGCCACGTTTCCGTGGCGATAATGTGGAACTTTATTTCCACGTTTCACAGAAACAGACAAACATACAAGTCATGAATATTTCTAAATTACTTCAAAAGTATATTATTCCGTGTAAATAAATATCTTAAAGCCTCATATCCACAAATAAAATGGTGTTGGGGAACCTCATGGAATTCCGTGACCTCATATTTTCTTGGAACGTGTGCACTTATAGGTGCACAAAAATGGCTGACATACGTTTGCAGATGAAAAAAAAATTGATTGAAAAATAGAAAAAATACCAATCTTAAACTCCTATTTCCTTAAGTCTGTGAGTGCAAGTATTGCTATTAATTTAGTATTGCTAGAAAACTTCAACAGTGGTTGAGATAAAAGTAAAATATTTGTCTCGAGTGAGTTTTCAGTAACAAATTATTTCATTGGTTAATTAAATTAATCACGTTTGCAGACGAAAAGTAGACTGATTGCCCACTATTGCAAGGAACGTGGAAGTAAAGAGCCGCTTTACCGCCACGTGAAACGTGGTTGTAGTCAGTCCGTATATATTTTCAAATAGACGTATGTTAAATATCATTTATTTGTTTTTGGGGTGCGAGTTGTTTTGGTCGCGACTTACCGGTAATTCAAAAGATGGATTTATTGGTGAGAGACAGATGGCATAAGTATGCAAAAAAACATAAACTTCCTGAAGGGCAACAAATGGCACACATCCTGACATTAAACATGTACTAGGCTACCACTTTGAGTATCAAGGATGTGCCCTGCATTAAAAGAAATAAACTTTTTGCATAGTTAATGGATATATTTACCAAAATTTATTTCACTTGCAAAATTTCATCATTGTTTATGTAAAGAGGAAGTGCAGAAAAAGTGTCTATATTACTGCAAACACAGAAAATTGTGTTCCTGCATCTAAATGCTTTATACTGTTAATACATTTAAGTGGATATTTTAAAGTTTAAAGTTACAGTAATTTTCAGATATTGAAGTTTTTTGTGTGGCGAGGAACTCTGTCCCAAAATGCCATCCATCAGTTTTAAAAAGGCATATTTTGGGACAGAAAACTCGGTCTACCTCATGTGGAACTGATACTGGCAAACTTTACTGTACGTACCTAGTGGCATTCTACCAGTAGACGCCCACGCTGAAGTTATTATATTGAATTTGAATTATATTACAGCTTTATATTTTATTCTTCTACCACTTTATTGTCAAATAATGTGCACTACAATTAATAACCGAGGTGCATGTTCAGTGTTCGCTCTCAAAAATGAATGTGAGACAGACTGTCTTTCTTCACTTGAAAAGGCGAGACAACTGTGAAAAAATGTGAGACTTGTTTTGCGTCAAGATATTTTGAAATATTTAGTTCCAATTTGGGACTGCATTAAATCTTCTTTATTTAAATGATACGAAGTGACTCCTGTCACGGTATCGCAAATGATACAGTACCATCAATTCGCACAAATAAAATATGTTAGGAAACCCCCACAGAGTATCGTGACATGAATATTAATAAGTAGTCCAGAAATTTTGATCTTCAAGTATTGTTAAAAATCAGTGTTGCTTCTAGAGCGCGGGATACGCGATATCTCGCGAGTTTTAGTACTAGCCCACAATTCGGTATATTCGGCGCGTTCGGTAGAAGACGCGACCCTGCATGTGTACAGAATGGAAGGGCACCGATCGTTTCATGATAATCTTTTAATTTTATCATCATGAAGGCTATATTTGGTCGTTTTTTCAATGAAAAATGTTATTTCATGTGAAAACAAAATGGATACTACAGTTTGAATGTGGATGATGCAAATGCTAGATACTAACAACAGTACTGTTGAACCAGTTCATACAGCAGAGTTGGGTGCTATGGCTGTGAGTTCTCGAGTTTTAAGTGTTAGATCTTTGTTGAGACTTCCATGTTATAAAATATTGCTAGAAAACCCCAGTGGAAATCTGTGACCTCATATCTTCTCATGAATATTAATGACTTGGGTGCTATGGCACTGAGTTCCCGAGTTTAAAAGCATTTGATCTTTCATCCAGGCGCTTCTATTTTAAAAAATATTGCTGAAAAAGCATTGCGATAGAATACAGCCCCAGGTCTTTGATATTTTTTATCCAAGCAGTGATCCAGATAAGTTATAAAATTTATTGGGATCTAAGTCGGATCAGGTTCCAGCTTCTATTTGTGGCATTTGTGTAATCCTGCTAACAAACATACGGACAGACAAATGCTTCTGAAATTAATCCCTCTTTGGCGGAGGTACAAGTTCCCATTTTTTTTATTGATCAAGCCCCCACATTTTTCGGACATGGGGGGGGGGGGGGGGGGGGGGGTAACTGCCCCCACATTTCAAAATTTCTAGAGTCAACACTGAAAATGCCATGGAATCATCAGATATTTCCAACACATATATAAATATTCATGACCTATGTAGTCCATCTAGCATTTGATCTTAAAGCAGAAAATATTGTGAAGAAACCACCATGAAAATCCGTGACCTCATGAATATTAATGTGCTGTCCGTGAATATTGATCAAGTCTACATACATTGTTGGGAAACCCCATGGAATTCCATGACCTCATATATACGTATATTCTACACAATTGTCAAGCAAATGTACCGCCAATAAATTAACTGAGTTGTTGAAACTCGTTGATTTTAGTGCGATGCCGTGACTTTAGACGAAAACTTCAAACCACGATGCCGTGACAGGAGTCACTTCGTAAATTATAAGAAATAGATGCTAAACTAAAAGTTCAAATAAATAAACTATTTAATGCTGTTTTTATTTGTCATTTTTTTTTAAATTTCACTTCTAAACCACATCTTAATGGCTGGGTTCTACAGGTTTTTTTAAATTTTTGTTTTTGTTTTACTGTTATCTGGATTCATCAAATAAATAAGTAAATTGCATTTCTTCTCTTTTCTTTGAAGAAATATATATTTTGTCTCTTCCAATAATAGATAAACTTCTTTGGTCAGTAGTTGTTTTGACTGTTTCGCCTGTGACACAATATGCAGAAGACGAGTTAAAAATTAGACATAAAGCACGGAAATCTCGTGAGAATACCCGAATTCCTGCATGAATTACTGTTAGGTGGATGTATCAAATAAAATAAACTCACTTTCATGTCTTTCTCACCTATTTCTATGAGGAAATATGTATGTCGTCGCTTCCGATAATAGACAAATTTCTTTGGTCAGTAGTTGTTTCAACTGTTTCGCCTGTGACACTATAAGCAGAAGACGAGTTTAAAAATCGACAAAAAGCACGGAAATCTCGCGAGAATACCCGAATTCTCGCGGGAATTACTGTTAGCTGGATAAATAAAATAAACTGCCCTTCATGCTTTTCTCACCCATTTCTATGAGGAAATATGTACGTCGTCACTTCTGATAATAGACAAATTTCTTCAGTCAGTTTTGAGTGTTTCGCCTGGTAGCGACAGCACAGACGCGTTGGTGAGTTGGTTGTGCGACAACTTGCCCCAGAGTGTGTACAAACTCGTGACATCGTGCTCGAGAGCGAACACTGCATGTTGTAATATTTGTTTCAAAGCTTTATATTTTGATAATTTATCTGTATTATCGGCTGTTTTTACTGCAAACCGGAAATACCAGTGAACGCCCATTTTGTAGACTTATAGAAGCATTTGTCCTTGATCTCTAACAAAGATATATAAGGCGGGTCTTCACTGGAAGGCGGGCGTTTACTGGTAAAAAGCCACTAGGCACGGCAGGTTAATTTAAAAAAAAAATTTTAAATTAAAGTTATTTTATTTGGCAAACACATCTTTATTACATACTAATTACAAATTAAATGGAATTTTCAGTCACTGGTTGAACGTTTTTTCTCCTAAAGGGCCTTAAACCAAGGTTTTTTTCAGGTCCAAGTTTCACAAATCGGAAAGAAAAAACAGGAAAAAACCTGAGTTTTTAATCCTGCTATTCTTTTGATAATTATCAAAAATTTTTAAAATAAAAGTGTCATATGACCAGACTAGGCAAGCTGGTGAAATAAGTGATAATTTTTTCCTGAATATTACCGTAAAGTATCAGAATATTGCCCAATTTGAAATAAGTGGGTTTCTCAATATGACACTCAAACAACAAAATACCATCTGTAGATTCAGTTCTGTGAATGTTTTGAGCTAAAATATGCCATAAATTTGAGAAAAAGTATGAGAACAACAGTAAAGAATGACTTAAGTTTATGACAGAAAGTCATATGTAATCTTGTCTTTGGGGAAAACAGGTTGCCATCAGTCCAGACAGAGAAAGTCGACTTGAATCATCATCATTGGATCCCTGTAAAATAAAATAAACAAGGTTAAACTGGTGTTTTAATTTCTTTCAACAGGTAGGTTGATATCAGTGTAATCACTATATCACAATCAGGACCTGTCTGGGATGTTGTGGTAGGGGCTGGATTCAAGCCCATGACCTAGAGTATTAATCCATTAAAGAATAAACAAATTAATTTACTGGTCACTTGCATGTTCTAGGGGGATCAGGAAAACACTTCTACTCACTTGACTGGGGTCAGTTTCCTTGAAAAACTGAAACTATTTTACTGCTCAAACAAGTTTTACTGCAAAAAGGGTATTGTAGGTTGCAATTCGCATGAATGAAACTCATCACACCAAACATTGTTGAAGCATCAAACTGAATGTTCAAAGTGAAACATAAATTAATTTCACCATTAAAACATCCTTATGCATGGTATTAAACAACAACAAAATGCACAAAAAAACCACAGAAGGTTTTTGGTTTATTCTCGACATCAATTTTTAGTTTGGTTTGCAGCATATTGTGGTGTTTAATTGACAGTCACTCATTCAGCAAAAGAATAGGCCCAAAATCTTTATGGACCTCTCCTCAAAATCACAGAAATATTCATATTTTCCCACTATCTACTGTGTTTTCGGTTAGTAATATGAAAACTATAATGTTTATACTTTACTATGCCCAAAACAAATGAATGTATATGCTTTGTTTACTTGTTAATTTTTTAACAAACATTTTATTACTGAATCTTACCTCGATGTGAAGGCCATATTTGATTGAACTGCACCAAACAGAAAGGCATGGATGTATACTAACTGAATCCAGCTAAAAATGAATATTCTTTTCTGTTTACATGCCTAAAAAGGTAGTTTTTTGAGGTGTATTATTTACCACAGTTCTGAGGTTGACTTTTGGTAAACAATCAAGTGTGAATCGCAAGCGCCATCTAGCAGCCGCTGCCGTACCTACTGTACCAGTGAACTCCCATGTTGTAAATAAGCCTTATTGGAGTTCCGAGTGCACATGTGGAAAAACAAACGTTACGCGTGAACAAGAATGTACATGTAGTCTCTACTGTAATTAGTGGTTAAAATATATGTAAAACAAATATCCTTAATTTTTGCTTAATTTTAACAATTTATAGTACTGTGATTTCAAAGCACAACAGAAAAATTAAATTCCTGTTGTGTTTTATGCTTTTATGGTGAGCAGCGTGTAACCTTCTTGGCGGACCGGCGGCCGACAAATATATGGTCGGGTCGGGAAAATTTGTCTCCGCTGGGACTGGGAGTCCTGCATCTTTTTTGGTAGCCAGTCGAAACAGTCAAAACCACCACTGACTGAAGAAATTTGTGTACTATTGTGACAACATACATATATTTCCTCATAGAAATAGATGAAAAGGACATGAAATTGTCTGTTTATAATGGTTCTCAAAGTGTACCATATCTTAAAGTGACCTTAAACTCCAATGTGTAAACGAATTATTTTAAACTTAATTTTTTTTTAATTTTTCTGCACAGTATGCCAAAAATTTGCAGGTACATGTAATTGACCTTCAAAAGTGCCCTACAGTAAGGTGACCTTGTAGTCCGAATTATTGTATAATTATGTTCATTTTTTCTACAGTTTTTCTCTCTAGTTAGGTGCATATGCCAACTCAAGAGACTATTCTGTCTGGTGTACTACATGTTGAAAATTGCGGCATTTCCAAGTGGTCATTATTTGCCGTTTTCAGATGTGTTTTAAATAATTTTAACAAAATGATCTTTCAGTGTCTTTATCATCCTTACACCATTTAAAAAATTATGATTTTTGGATGAATTTCTTGTATTGACCCTAACTTTCAAAACTGGCTTTTCATTGGATGAGCAAATTGTTTATTGTTTGTTTATTATCCAGACACAAAGTCATCTGGTATAAAAATCATAACTAAAACCACAATGCAGTTTATTTGTTTTCAGGTTATGATGAAAAATAATGCCCAATATGATTCACAAAAGTTTTATCCACTTTTTTCCCGGAGTTGTATTTGTATCAAAGTCAAAGAACAACTGACTTTCAATTTGAACCTTTTCCCATTTGAACCCTTTCATAAATCAAAGTTACGTGGCTCTGTACTTTTCAGTCTTTTATTGATAGAGATAAATTTATCATGTTGTTCTTTTAGTGAATAAAGATGCCGGAAAATTTCCCAAGAGGGGGCTCTGACAAGAAGGGAAAGCTGAAGAGGAAGGAGGCAAAGATTGTCAAGGCAGAAAAAGATCTCTTTGCAGTCAGTGTAACTCTGAAATATTTATTTGTATGCCTTTATGATGTTTTAAATTTATGGTTATTGTTCACCACACACTGTATTTGGCCTAAATGAGGGGGCATGGACCATTTGATATAGATTTTTTAATAAAATAATTATAATATCAATCTTGCCTAGGAAGAATCAAAATTTTAATTTGATGTACATAGTCAAATTTTAAATTCATCTGAACAAGTTTTAGATCTATCTTGGTGGATTTCAAATCTTAACAGAGTGAAATCCAAATTTGTATTTGTCTCAGTGATATTTTCTTCATCTAAGTTTGACTGATAACTTCTTTTGTTTTGCAAATTTTTTTCTTCCAATCGTTCTTTCTAAAAGTTTGCTTTGTTACTGTGGCAGGATATCAAACTTCATTTAAGGTCATCTTAAGTATTTTTCAAAAACACCCTGTCATTGCCTTGCAGAAAAAAAACCCAGCTTGCACCAGTGCTATAAAATTTGGGGGTTATATTTTAGGATTAAATCCACAGATCTCAAAAAGATTTTCAAATCAATTGGTCCATGGATGTCTAAATTAGAGATGTTTGAGTTTTGCATTTTTTAAAAAAAAATTGAGTACTTACCCAAAAACAAATGTCAAAATTTCAGCTCAGCATCTGCAACCTTATGGTCACCTGAATGACCAGTTCACTTAGTTTTTCACATTTGTTCAACTAAACTAGGCACATATATGAAGGTTTGCCAAAAGAATATTCTGACTTTCAGGTGACTTTAAACTTGAAATATTATTGGAACTATGACCTCCTCTAAGTAAAATATTGGGCTAAGACCATCTGGCTTATTTATTTACCATTTTTGAAAATCTAACTTGTCACTGATATTGAAGGTGACCAAAAGAAGACCCTGACTACCTTAAAATTTAAATATTAATGATGTTATGGCCATCTTAAACATAAAATATGAGGTTTTTAGCGGTCAGCTCAGTGATTATTTAAATTTTTACAATAAAATTGGCACACTAATCAAGGTCAGCAAAAAGGACATTCTTATTTTTTGGCTACCTTGAAATTCCAGTATCAAAGAAGTTATGGTCACCAAACAGTAAAATAAGGGGATTTTCAACCCCCAACTCTCTTATAATTCAACTTACCTCAGTTAAACTTGGTACACTAATAAAGTCGGCAAAGGGACAATCTTATGTTTTGATCACCTTAAAGCTTCCATACCAGTGAAGTTACGGCCACTTAACAGTAAAAAAGGGATTTTTCAGTCCCCAACTGGTTCACTGTTCAGTGTTCAACTAACATCAGTAAAATTGACACAATGATTAAGTATGCTCAGAGAAAGATTGCTATGATCTGTTGAATGTAGAGTCCCAGTATTTAAGGAACTATATGTTTGTTTAATTTTTATGACGCATGTTTTTAGAATAAATAATATGCAAAATGCATTCTTTCAGGGAGGAATTACTCCACAAGCATTCATTGTAGCAAGAAAATGTTTACAACTGGAACGTTTTCTTCTGCCAGCCTATAGACTTACTTAAGTTTATGAAGTTCCACAGATCAAAAGTTTTTAGGCGGGTTGCGTGTAACCAACCCGCCTATTAGATTGATGTGTCCGACGTCCGTCTGTCTGTCTGTCCGTCTGTCCGTCCACATTTTTCGTTTCCGGACTCTAACTTTAAAACGGTTTGACCAATCAAATTCAAACTTCACAGGGAGATAGATCACCATCATAGCTAGGTTCCTTTCGAAATTGGTGAAATTCCGTGTGTTCGTTTGTCCGTTTTTCATCCGTTTGTCTGTCCATCCATCTGTTTGTCCACATTTTCGTTTCCGGACTCTAACTTTAAAACGGTTTGACCAATCAAATTCAAACTTCACAGGGAGATAGATCACCATCATAGCTAGGTTCCTTTCGAAATTGGTGAAATTCCGTGTGTTCGTTTGTCCGTTTTTCATCCGTTTGTCTGTCCATCCATCTGTTTGTCCACATTTTCGTTTCCGGACTCTAACTTTACAACGGTTTGACCAATCAAATTCAAACTTCACAGGGAGATAGATCACCATCATAGCTAGGTTCCTTTCGAAATTGGTGAAATTCCGTCTCTTTGTTTGTCCGTTTTTCCGTCCGTTTCTTCGTTTTTGTCCGTTTTTCTGTCCATCCATCTGTCCGTCCACATTTTTGTTTCCGGACTCTAACTCGAAAACGGTTACTCCAATCTAATTCAAACTTCACAGGGACATACATCACCATCATAGCTAGGTTCCTTTCGAAATTGGTGTAAATCCGTCCGTTCATTTGTCTTGTTTTTCTGTCCATTTGTTCGTTTTTAGGCGGGTTGCGTGTAACCAACCCGCCTATTAGATTGATGTGTCCGACGTCCGTCTGTCCGTCCACATTTTTGCAATCTTCTTTAATGATCATAAGATGTTTATATTCACACCCGGTTTTCTGATGTTTGAGAAATAATGTGAATTTTTCCAGTATTGCTTGGTTTCAAAAGTCTGGCCCTGAGTGCTCATCTTGGTCTTGGAAATTTAGGTAAAATTGGTTAAAATAACCAAATATTACCCATTTAAATAAGTGTCTCACATGCGATGGAGTACAAGAGTAAATCACAGACCTTTTTGCTATGAACCCTAGATCATATAATTATAATAATTATAATGTTGTGCCACAAGGCTACAATTGATTACTGGTCTTATTAGGCGGGTTGCGTGTAACGAGCCCGCCTATTAGATTGATGTGTCCGACGTCCATCTGTCCATCCACATTTTTGTTTCCGAACTCTAACTCGAAAATGGTGTGTCCAATCGAATTCAAACTTGACAGGGAGATAGATCACCATCATAGCTAGGTTCCTTTCGAAATTGGTGTAATTCCGTCCGTTCGTTTGTCCGTTTTTTGTCCGTTTGTCTGTCCATCCATCTGTCCGTCCACATTTTTGTTTCCGAACTCTAACTCGAAAACGGTTTGTCCAATCGAATTCAAACTTGACAGGGACATAGATCACCATTATAGCTAGATTCCTTTCGAAATTGGTGTAATTCTGTCTGTTTGTTTGTCCGTTTTTTTGTCCATTTGTCTGTTCGTCAACATTTCTGTTTCCGGACTCTAACTCAAAAACGCTTTGTCCAATCAAATTCAAACTTGCAGGGACATAGATCACCATTATAGCTAGGTTCCTTTCAAAAATGGTGTAATTCCGTCCGTTCATTTGTTCGTCAGCATTTCCATTTCCGGACTCTTAACTCGAAAATGCTTTGTCCAATCGAATTCAAACTTGACAGGGAGATACATCACCATCATAGCTAAGTTGCTTTCTAAATTGGTGTAATTCGTTTGTCTGTTTATAGCATAGATACAATTATGTAACCTAGATTACACATTCACCTTAACTGGGTGACCTAACATTTCTTTCCTTGTTTCTAAATGTAATTACAGCAGTCGCTAACCTTATTGTTGCCTGCGCAACCCGCCTTTTGGGGCATCTTTGACCCTCTTATTAATAACTTCAATTCATCAGGGCTTTTGTTAGAGAATACCTTTTCTAGTTTTAATCTTTTATTAAATTTATATATGATTATGGGTAAAAATATTGTTTTTTTTTTTGTGTTTGCAGATTTGAAATCTACTCTAGCAAATTATAATTTTTAAATTGGCCTTGTTGCATTTTAAATCTGCCTGGATAGTAATTTGGCCCCTTGATACATACAAAATATTAACCAATTGAAACCATGTAAAATATGTTGGTCAACTAATATCTTGAAAAGCGCCAAATATTCTGATGTGTTTGATACCTAAAAAGAGGCTCCACATACACCTAAATTGATTTTAGGTTGTTCTATTTAAAAAGGGTCTCCTGTTTATTTGAATCAGTATACTTACAGACTAAGAGTGCGGAACCTGCTTCTAAGAAAGCCAAGAAAGATAATGTGAAAAGTTCAGCTAAAAAACAGAGTAAAAAATCAAAGCAGAAGAGAACACCTGATGGTAGTGGTGTTGGAGTTAGTGAGACTCAGTTTGTGTCAAATGTGGCTAAAGTGGACACCTTGTCATTGAAGGTTTGTTTTATCTGTTGCATTGATATTGATATTAAATTTTAATAAGACTTTCCATGTTAAATAATCATTCCTTGAAGATTGGCTGCTTAATGGTTTCACCCTGTTTTAAGACAGCCGATGCCACTGCAGGATTTTCTTAGTTGAACGTCTCCCTTAATATAGGGCTTATCTTAACGATTTTTGCAGTTATCACCAATAGGCATGGACAAATTTTCTCTACAGTTATGACTAGTGGTGGGATCATTTACAAAATTCAGAACTGGTTACCTGGGCTTTGAAACGAACAAAATCTGATATTTTGTGCGCTTCTCACTATTCTGGTGAAAGTTATCCCTGAGTGTACATGGGCCATAGATTACAAATAGAATGGTTTTCGACTTTTCGCGACATATTTTTAAGTACGAAAATGTTATTTCTGCATGGTATAAAATAAAAATTTAATGTATTTAACAAAATATGTTCACTTTTTGTTGTTTTGATGAAGTATCAGCAACTAGAAAACCTAAAATAATAACATTTCCAAAAAGTGGTTCATAATTATTTTGGAGATTTCATTGTTTCTGCCATAACAAAATGAAAAACCAACATCTGGTTTATGTTTCACACCACTAGTTATGAATTTGACCTTAATGTCCAGTGAGGTATGGGCATCTCCCCCTCCACAATATAAAAATACTACTTCTTATCTTTTGTTTCATCATATTGTGAAATACATCAAATGATTGTGTGCCTTTCAAAATATGCTGTCTCCAATTTCATGACAGGTGGATAGGTCTGGGTTACTGGAGCAAATGGTATTGTCTTTTTACTTCTGCGTTGAAATGGGTTTCTTGTTATAAATGGAAAGTATAAAGGCATATTTTTGCATATAACATAGCGGTTGCATATTTTGTGCCTTTTAATATAACTTGTAGTTATTTTATGTATTAGTACTAACAACCCATTTATATATTTTACAAGCCTTTGTCTTTACCATTTTTTTACCTTAATACACTTATCGCTTTGAGACATCTCGTTTTTGTATTAGCAAAAATGTTTCGCACTTAATATTTATAAACTGTTTTTTTGTGTGTTATAAAATATGTTGTGCTAAAATGGTTATGTGCCTAAGTACAATGAGTTGCAGAGTATTGCCTAAAGTATATTTTTGCTGGTGTTTTGCGCCCCTGTGCAATGGTTTGTAGAGTATTCCCCATGGATTCTTACTGTTGTTGTTTATGCACCTCTGTACACTATTTTGTAGAGTATTCCCTATGGTATGCTTCTGTTGGGGGTTGTTAAAGAAATTCAGGACTATCAGCTTGTGCTGAGCATTCCAAATGGTTCTACAGCCACAGTACAGATCACCCACATCAGTGATGCCTACAAAGCCCTTCTACAGAAAGTCAGCGAGGGGGATTTAACTCTATTGGAGAAGGGAGAGGTTTGTTATGAGACTTTACTATTTCACTCACAAAACACCCCTGTTCCACTTTTACAAGTTTGTTTCCAGGCTGCACCAATTATGTATTTATGGGGTGTAATCTTGTGACTCATGCCATAGATCCTAAGATTCAGGAAGGTTGGAAGCATAATAGCTTGATTGTAGACCTCAGTTCCATTTTTCAAACATATTTCAAGACTTTTGTGAGGGAGGGTCAATTTTGTCAGTCATAACTGTTCAGTGAACCATTTATTTTGTCTACTCTTTTCATGACATATCTGATCTTCCTGTGAAAATTAGATGAGTGACTGATAGTGACTTGAAAGAGAAATGCCCTGCCTGTAGTTAAGAGCAGTTCTTACAAAAAGCAAAAAAAAAAAAAGAAGAAAAAAAAATTCAGACATTTAAATCATTTTTAGTTTCCACAGATCTGAATAGTTCAAAATTTTAATATTCTTTTTTAATTGGTTTATTCATGACTTTTAGATCTTATGTCCGCTGGAGGGTTTATTCCGTGTGGGTCAGTTATTACGCTGCAAAGCTCTGGACATTGTAAATGGGAAGAAAGCGAGACTAAAAGTAACCATCAATCCTACAGAGGTCAACCAGGGCATTCAGGCAGTCAGTCTCAAGTCAGGCATGGTGAGTCAGGCAGTTGAATATTTTTTTGCATTCTGTGTACGTGTAAATTTTCACTTGAATTTAATTTAAACCATTGAGTTGAGAGTATGAAATATAATTCCAAGTGACACTTCTAATCTGTGTATTATCCTCAAAGCAAAGAAACTGGTGGCAAAATAGACGATTCTATAAATACACTTTTAAATTCAGCAATAATGTCAAAGAAACTAAACTGTGCTTGTGTAAATTTTGGATTAATAATCCTTATTTTCAGTTTGTCTCACTTCTTAGCAACCAGATTTTTTAATGAAATTCAATATAGAATATTTATTATACATTACCCTAATTCTTTGAAATAATCTTACAGGGTGTATCCAATCATGGAAAACTTGGAAAAGTCATCGAATTCCATTTTTTCCAGGCCTGGAAAAGTCATGGAAATTGACTCCAGGTGTTGAAAAATTCATAAAAAGTCATGGAAATTAAAAGACATGCTCTCCTGAAACGACATTGTCCGTTTCTTTCATCCAGCGTTTCAAATCAAGGATACGTTTATGTAATGAAATCAAATTTTGGTGTCTTCCACATCTTCCTGTACTGTGACTGGAACCTTGTGTGGCTCTTGAAAGCAAAACCGGCGGGAGCTACTTGTAGTTCCTGGCATGTTCAACAATGCCGGGACTGTTTTGAGTGGGGAGCCAAATACCAGTCAGTGTCATTGGGAGTTGGTTGTATTGTGACATATTAAAGTCATTTTGATTTAATCTTTTTTATCGCATTCTGTTCCAATCGACTCCAAATCATACAGGTATGGTCTGTCGCATCTTCCCTCATGGCCTCGGTACCTGTCTCTTTCATGCCACGAAGCATGTAAAAGGTCCTTGATTTTAAAGCTTTGCTCATGGAGAAGTCATGGTAAAAATATTGAAATTTAGTGGATGCACCCTGGTCTTATTTTATGAATTTTTTCTGAGAAAATATCAATATTCTAAGAAAGATCATATAAGCAAGTGCGTGCATACAGGGGACGTATATGTATTATATATATCAGCCATTCGATGATTTGTCTTTCTGTGTGTGAGTACTAGGCCAAAATGGTAAGAAATTATCTCTTGTCACATATTATGTAGATTAAATTTTAACATAAATGTTTTCTTGTTACACACCGATGAGGGGTTTTCCCACTCTCACCCCTCTGGTTGTCATTGAAAAGAGTGAATAAACTTAATTTTTCTCAAGAAAAAATTAAGAAATGTGACCATTAGAAGTCAGCCATTGGTCTTCTAGTGGAAGGTTGAGGCCATATTGAGGCCTTTTACTTGTGAATACTAGACCCTGATGGAAAGAAATATCCCAGTTTTTAACATTAGAAGGCCACAAGACAATAGGCTGCATGGTCTTGCCCATATATACCCACATCCCAAATTTGAAAGGTCTACCTAAAATATTTAATTTATTGCATTTGCAAGGAAATCTGATTGTGCTTAAACCTAAGTATCCTCGACATTCATATTGGGATACAATGATATAGGAAAAAACTTTGGGGCCATTTAGCTCAGATATTTCACCATTATTTGGTGACCTAGATCTGAGCAAACGTTCATGTGAAACTTCAGTGTGTAACACTTAATAAAACTTACTAGTTTAAAAGGTTTTAAGTATTTTGTCACAGGCCTAACAGAATCTCTGCATTTTCTGATATTTTACATGTCCTACTGATGCAGTGTTCTGGACATTGTAAGTAGTCTTTTTTTAGGGTTTTTTTCCCCATTATTTCTCTAGGTTTTGTCTGGGTCTGTGAGCAGTCAAGAGGATCATGGTTTTGTAATAGACATAGGAGTGCCTGGGGTGTCTGCATTCTTGACCAACAAACTGGCTGACAAGTTTGTCAAAGAAACGGAAAGTAAGATGTTGGTGTTTAATTTGGTTGGTGTTAAACTGTAAAAAGATACATGATAATTTCATGCTCAACTAGTGTTCTTCTTTGTTTTTTTTTCTTTTTCAAGGTTAGTGTCTCAAAAGTAAATCACTTGCTAATTTGGATAGCTTAAATTTATTTTAAATCTTTTATCAAAAGAATATATCATATTGTTTAATTTACTACTGAAGCTAAAGGCACAAGTTTAATTGAAACTTAGTAGTTACATTCTAATGGAATTAAAATACTGGGTAATCCATGGTTTATAACTCAGGAACATGATGACCAGTGGACAAAAATTAATTCAAGTCTTCTGGTACAAAGTTTTGCATGTTTATACCCAAAGTTGACAGGTCAGTAGCCACTTGAAAGAACCAAAAAACATACATTCCTCCATCAAATGTGATGCAGAATTAAACATGCATCCAACATTTACATGGTGAGTGCCCAATAATTAATGTATATATCAAAACAGTAGCTTTTCTGTGAATAAAAGAGTTTATAGAGGATTTCACCGTCAAAAACATGCTATGCAACAGCTAGTTTGGTTTGTTTATTCTTCTAGATAACCCCTATACATTTACCAAAAGTGAAGTTCAAATGCATCTCTAGAACAACAACTTTTCCTTAAAATTTTTAAAACATGGATTCTGAGAGTGGGTACATGTGAACCCTACACATGTTAAATCTGTTAATCTGTTTACATAAATATTCATATAATAGACATTCGGGAAATAGAAATTGTGCTGTACTTTAATGCCAGAGGTGCAGTGAATTGTGTTTTAGTATTATATATCTTGTGTATGGATATACCAGGTGAACCTCTCAAGATTGGCAGGTATCTTGACTGTATGGTACTTCCTACGTCTAAAGTCGAGGATCTTGTCACCAGAAACTCCAGAATTGTCAATGTCACAGTCACACCAAGGAAGGTCTACAGATCTGTGGTAAATTCACATCTTGTATAGTTATACAAGAGTCTCTGTAATGGGTACAACCAACATAAATCAAATTTTAGACATAATTCATGTAAATATAATTTCCCAACATTTGAAAATGTTTAAAATGTTTGTTGGTGTACATTATTAGCTGGTTAACTAAGAACCAAATCTTGTAGATATTGCAGGTTCCAGTTGTACAGAATCTACAAAAGAAATAGTTTTGAAATTCTGTCAAGGATTGTGTTCTAGAAATATGTATTAATGTATATAGAAATCAGTCAATTACCAAGTGAAATACTGAACTCTAAACAAACATATTTTATCTTAAAATTTATGAGATGAGCTTCATTTTGAAGTCATTTTATTACAACACATGTGAATAAAATACTAAATTAAAATTTAATGTATTCTTTGTGTCTTAATTTTAAAAGTTTTAAGTGACAAGATATGTGTCACTTTTATAAGTAACATATAACAGTAATTTCTGGCCAAATTATGAAAAAACATGCATGGGTCTGGATTATTTTACAAACACATTAAACCAAGATGGTGCAATCTTTAAAATAAAATACTTCACGTGTGCTGAACATTTTTACCAATGGAACTTGGCCAAAAAGAATTTCATTCTAAACTAAAACTTGATCTAGATTAAGAGGTATGAATTTTACAATCTGTCGTGTAATTTACTGCCATGAAAAATGTAAAAAACATTATTTTTAATGTAAAACTAGATGAGAAGATATAGTATAATAGTCTGATGTATATTTGTCACTGTGTCTCAGTGACAGTCGCTGACAGAGCAAAATAGTGTTGATTAAGTGAAATATTTGTACATGTGCAAAAGACATTTGGACAGAATAAGCATTTTTTTTTTAATTTCCATTTTTTAATTGAATTTAACTCTGCTGTAGATCACAGATAACATGAAGTTCACCATTTCCATGTTGAAGCCTGGCATGGTTGTAGAAGGTACAGTTGACAAGGTAAATATGTGTCAGATTTCACAGTTTATGATTCTTTACACACAGAGTTAAGACCATCACCTGTTTATTGTGTGAAGTTTTTGTGTCTTAAAGAGTGTAACTATATAGCAAAGATATTTGCTTTGGTGCTAAACACTAATAGAGAGATGATATACTCGATGTGATGATAAATTGTTGCAAAACATAGCTACAATTAGAATAAACCCAATCCTTCCAGTTCATATGATCACATCTAAATGATTTGGATTTGATCATCAATCCTGTTAACCTTGGTGAAAAAAATCAATAGCTAATAAATTTCAGTCCTTTTGCTAATCGATAAGTTCCTTATTTATGGGTTTCCTCAAAGGTGGTCTAAGTAAGATCAGTGTGTAAATAAATGTTTTTATTTTGGAGTAGTATGGTATGTTAGACATTACATCTGGACAATAGACCTGGTAGTTTAAGCCAAGGTTACTTACTGTTTGGCATTGTTATTTGACACAACTTGCAGACCAAATGAACAGAGACCGCCAAAGGAAAACCATTCCAATTTTGGGATTTCAGAAAGGATGCATTTTAGTACATCCCGAATCGAATAGGCATACTGAGAGGAGGTGATGCCCATGAAAACAAAACATGGCAGTTCTGCTTTTAGGAATGTCTACAAAAGACTTAAAATCAACAAAAATATTGGATGAAGTGTACTGTTTCTTCAGATTTGTGATTTCTTTCTAACATTTTAAGTTAACATTTCTTTGTAACATTTTCATCAATAATATATGTTAACAATCAAATTGGCAGTTGTAAAGTTTCATTATAGTGCTAAAACATGAAAATTGAAAAGATGTTTTTATTGCGTAAAATAGCCTTACCTTATCCTCACAAGTGCTTGTTTGGTTTTGTGGAGCAAAACACATCGACCGACAAGAATTTTTAAAGAAATATTCTTGTCACAAGAGGTGACCCCTTTGTCTGTGCATGTCCGCGCTTGCACAGTAGTCGTTGTCGACAGACGATTGTCGAGAGCTCTTCATTATATTTTTGGTCGATATGGGAGCAACACGTACCTTTTTCTTATTATCGCCCATTTCAGATGAAAATCTATGAAGTTTTGAAGCGTGCACCGAGCTGTAGTTATCCATTATTCGACTGGTACTAACACTAATTCTGCCTCCCTTGTTCTGAAAAGGGTCAAAATAAGATGTGCAAGAAGATGTTGCTGTAAAGTCTTCAGTGGAAGACCTGTATATCTTCCGCTGTACTCGCCCATTATTCGACTGGAACTACCTCCTTGTCGATGAAAGGGATGCAGAGAAGATTTTGCTGTAAAGTTTTCAGTGGAAAACAAAAAAGAAAGAATGCAGTTGGCTTTGCAACGGAGGTCGTAGATTCTTTCCTGTGGGTGGAGCGCCACTCTGGTACAGTAACAGGTCTCCCTCCAAAAGAACGACTACAGAAGCGTATCCACTTATCCTTGCAGTTATTATTTTCCTTCCCAGCAGGTACAATGAACTTCCTGCTTCTCAGACATGAAAATAGGGCCAGATTACCTTCCTTTGCTGTAGATTTAGATGAAGATCCAACAGACATCTTTGGGGCAGTATGTGCACTGCTTGTTTTTTCAGCCCTGTTGAAGAATTGCATAACAATCTACTAGATAATAAGACCTGCCTATGACCATGTCTCCAATGGAAGGAATACTGTGAATTTGAGTTAATTCTTCTGCAAACTCAACGAAGATCAAACAATGCCTAAGAACTGGAACTGGCTGAGATATGGTGTTGAAGTCCTTGCTTCCAACCTTCACGAGTGTATTTTGCATGGTTTATACAGGACAGGGGCTATGTCCAGTATTTATTTGTCCTACTAACTACGAAATATCATCGTACCACTCTTCCTAGAATACCAGGAGAGGTGGATACAGAAGAACGTGGAAAACATGGCTACAGTAAATACCGCTTAAATACTTCTGACAAATGTTTCAAAAGAAAGCAATTTATCCACTCAACAGTTGCAGAACTCCAGGTTTCTATGGCAGTTTATTTCTTGTATAGAAAGTCGGCTAATGACGACCTCTGATAGATCTCAGTGTCCTGAATTGATTTCTAACTACGACTTCAACTGTCACTGCCCACGAGTGAAGTTCGTTTACTATGTCAATAAATACCTGCTTGTCGCATCACTTAAACTGGAGACAGCAGAAATTATTAGAAATTCGGTTACAAAAGATGCGTTCTTCTATGCACCGATTCACAAGTTTCTCAACATCTACTTCAGTTTAATCAACATCATCTCCAGAAGGGATAAAGGTTTGGCGCATCCTGGCCTACTGCAATCCTTGAAATATACTCATAAGAGACAGAAATATTCTGGGGTTGCTTAAATATCATACTCAATAATCTCTACAGAAGGGACAAAAGTAATCTGTACAGAATGGTTCTTACTCCCTTTATGGTTCGAGACAACGTGCAAGTTTGGCACAAATCAACAATAGGTGTTTTTTGCAGGTATGCTGCATCTTGGCCTACTGCAATCCTTGAAATGTTCTCATATGAGCCAGATATATTCAGGGTTGCCTAAATGTCATGACAGCCTCTCCACAAAGAACGAAATAATACAGACAGGGTAGTCTCTTCATCTTAAAATATTCTATTTGATTTGCATAGTTTGTCAAATACCAATGGTAGAGATGTTTGCCACCAATATGAGTCACAAACTTCCATTCTATGTTGCCAGTCCCGGATACAAATTCTCTGAACATAGATGCATTAAACATCTTGTTGGAGGGTCTGGACTGCTAGGCCTTTTGTCCTGCACCACTCATCCCAAAAAGTGAACAAGTGAACACCAGGTGCAAAATAATTGTAGTGGCCCCTTGGTGGCCCATGATGTATTGATTTTGGGATCTGGTGAATCAATCAACCAAACCTCCATTACAGCTACTTCAATGGTCTCAGAAACAGCCATTCAGTCAGAAATTCCATCAGAATCTGTTGCATTGGTACCTTCATGCTTGGCACCTTAACACCACTCAGAATCTCTTATATCATTCTCTGAGCAGGGGGTAGAGAGATTTAGGGCATCTCAAGGACCCTCATCTTGGAAATATATGAGTCAAGATGGGCCATTTTGAGCTCTGGTACCAACAGAATAAGGTTGAATAATATTTTTTGATCCATTTACTTGCAAAAATCTGAAACCTACCACTATTGCTGGCTTCACAGCAGCCATAGCTGATCATTTATATCTTTTGCGCAGGCGTCGAGCAAAAGCCTGGATCTTTATAGGCCTATTGCAAGTGTTTATAGAGAGAAGTCCACTGCTAACAGAGGTGTAGCAACAAGGGATTTGCCTTTGCTTCTGTTGGTTTTCACAAAAGGCTCCTTATCAACCTTTAAAGGAGGTCAGTCTAAAAAAAAAAAAAAAAAAAAAAAAACAGTGGTCATTCCAGTTCAAGACTGTTGCAATGGCATTGGCATCTGGCAAAAACAAGGTAAAGTGTATTCTGGGACTTTGGCTCCTTCAGACACAAGCCTCATTGGAAGGAGGTTACAGTTTCTCCCTCCTACCTACCTTTTCAGCAAAGACCCATTAGCCTCAATTGGTCTAGATTGGCTCCAGTGGTCACTTCAGCTCTAGATCATTCCTGAACTCAAATTGCCTGGACATATGATTCGTTGTCCTCTTACAGCACTTAGATCCTTCTTGGACAGGACTACTGCTTGGAGAAAAGGGAAAGTCTCTTTCTGCCTTTTAGCAAGAATCAGTTGGCTTCTGATGGCCCATATGGCTCAAACCAGTGGTCATTCCAGCTCACAAACCTTTCTTGAGCTGATGTTGTGACACTCTGCCCTCTTACAGTACTTAGTTACTTTCAAGACAGTACAAGTACTTCAAGAAGGGGAAGAATCTCTTGCTCATATCTTTTAAGGAAGGCTTGATGGAGATATCTTGAGTTCTGCTATCTCTTCCTGGATCAATCTGGATGCATGATTAGATTGCCAGTCCTTTGATTGTGATTCTCAGAATCTGTACATTGAGACACATATTACATCCATGGCTGCCTCTTTAGTTTTCAAGAGTGGGGTCTTACCTGAGCAGATATCAAACTCTTGTTATTGAAAGACCCCCAAGTCTTTACTACATTCTACTCGAAGATGTAGCTTGGCAATCCCATGACCAGTCTATGAACAAATTGGGTCTTGTGGATTCACCTCAGCATGTAGTCAATTTTTTGTGTATTTATACATCTTATTCATATGACTCGCATATTTATGTTCTCTCCAGTTATACAAGTGTTGTGTCACTGACATATGTCTTAACTTACATACGGCCCCATATCCGCAGTTTTTGCAGTTCAGTTTGACTGCTTGGAGATATTCTCATTGTCAGATGATGACATCTTGTTTGGGGAGTCATGCAGACATCTCCAGCCAATACTGGGTGATGGTTAATTCTGCTATATGATTTGTTGTAAAATTGTCTACAACAGCAACAGCAGCAACAATGACGACCACATCATGGATCTCTTGTTGAGGTTAGCAAATTACTGATCTGTGATGAAGAAGTAACATATAACCTAAGATGTGGTGTATGGAAGCTTATCTTATCCTCTTATCAAGTGCTTTATTTGGTGACCCCTTGTCTGACAATCATCTAACAGTGTGGCCAAAACAAATACCCTCCACCTGTTATGGTTGTATTCAAGCACTTGTGAGGATAAGGTAAGGCTATTTTATGCAATAAAATGTAACAAATTTTATTGTAATTTAACTTTTTACAAGTTAAATACTTACCTTATCCTCACAAGGATAAACCCACCCTACCTCCCCGCATAATTTGTTTTCTGGGGACCAAAAATACAATGAAGAGCTCTCGACAATCGTCTGTCGACAACGACTACTGCGCAAGCGCGGACATGCGCAGACAAAGGGGTCACCTCTTGTGACAAGAATATTTCTTTAAAAATTCTTGTCTTTCGATGTGTTTTGCTCCACAAAACCAAACAAGCACTTGTGAGGATACGGTAAGTATTTAACTTGTAAAAAGTTAAATTACAATAAAATTTGTTACAATTTGTGAACATGTATCTACAGGTAACAGACTCAGGACTGGTGGTTAAGTTCATCAAGTACAAGGGCACCATACACAGATCTCACCTACTGGAAGCACTCACCACATACAATGTACAGGATAAGGTACATATAGTAGCCCAGATAATCTGCTGTCAATTTTTTTCTTTATAAATGTTTAGTTTTAAAAAGAATCTGTAAACTAACATATGATTGATAGCGACAGAGTTCAGTGGTGCTGAAAAAACCTTACGAATTTGTAATGGTGACCATAAAAGTATTGTCCATAAAGAGAAATTGTAGATAAGGGTGCATATCAGTAGAAAAAGGAACTCAAAAGAAACTCGCCATAGTATGCGAAATATTGCCATTAGGGGGCGCTATATTTGTGCCAAATTTTGCATCAGATGTGATTAAAGGCCTAAAGTTATTACAGATATGTCAAATAGAATGGAGAAGTTACCAATTTCTTCACTTGCAAATTTCATATTTCTCACTGTAAATGGAGTAATACCTTTTTTTTATCACTCAAGCCATAAGTAATAGGGTTATATTCATTTTCTGTGTTGTCAGCATCTATTTGTATTTTCCACCACTTGCCATATATGACCTGTATAGGGGTGACATACTGAGCGGGATATATCTCTTTTTTTGTATACAGCAGTGCCTCCTTACCTTGGATAATTAGTGTACCCGGTTTTTCATTTATATCTCAGAAACTATGTAACATACAAATATATATTATATATCGTTAAAACGTATTTTTAGTGCACTTCTGCTATTTTTTGGTTGGGTAAAAATCCATGTAGAAATAGCTGAGAAGTCAACAGTTAAATGTCAAAGTTTTTATGTTCACTGGTGTGCCAGTATGTTCACATTCTCTGTTAAATATAGTTATTTTTCACTCATTAATGATACAGAATGGTAGATAATAAAAGTTAAACATCCCTCATTAGACATATACAGAAAAATATATCACTCATGAACGTAAACAATATAATACTTGTGCTTTGCACTCCTATATTGTTATGTTCATTCATGATTTATTTTTTCTGTATATGTTATTTGGCAAGTTTTTCTATTATACATACCACATCTGCATCAAAATATGAGGCCCCACCCTCTTCTAATAACCAGTTATCTGGATCCACTTGGAAGGAATTTTACTTAATACTATTGCACTAATCAGATTTATGCTCCAATTTCTCCTGCCTTAGATTAAGGTGGCAGTGTTGTACATCAATCCCACCACCAAGGCAGTGTCGCTCACCCAGTTAGTGCACTTGGTGACCCCTGACCTGGCCCCCAGGAAGCTGTTTGGGGACTTTGTGTATGGAGATGTTGTAGAAGAGACGGAGGTGTGGAGGTTTGACAAGAAAAGAGGTGTCAGTGTCAACCTCTCTGAACGAGTGGCAGGCTTTGCTCGGGTATGTAGATTTTCAGTGTAAAGAGGATAGTTTTGTTCTGGGATCAAAATCCTTTTAAATTTTTACTTCTGGTTCATTTAGTGGTGTCTACAAAACTCAAGACACTCAACTGGTAGCTGAAGTATTACATAGCATCTGTATGACAGGGAAATATTCTACAAAGCTTTATATTCATAGCAAAATTACTGCTTCCATATGAATGTTTATTATCTGGCATTTGCCAGAAGAGAGATATCAGTGTGAACCTCTGACCAGTTGGCAGAGTTGAGTAGATTTCACAGAAACACCTGTAATTATCGTCTATTGACCAAAGTGATATCAAACTTAATGAAATCAATATTCTTCAATGTGGTTCATAAGCTGTAGATTCTTCTCCATGGGTGGGTGTACAAAAGTTCAGTGTAACTCGCACTGTAATAAATTTATTTGTTAATTGTATTTTTTTAATTGTGAAAAATACGCTTACCATTTCCTAACAATAGCATCCATCCAACTCACTGGCCATTGCTAAATGAAATAGCATAGAATGTGTACTACCTTGTTTTGATAGAATCGTTAAACTGCTTGGGGTATAAATCTGTTGGTACTTAGTGTAAAATTTACAGTCCCCATACTGCAATCATCATTGGAATTTGAATGTTCTAAATCATTGCTGTTATAAGTCTGGAGTGCTTGAAATAATCTTACCTTTGGTGCAAGCTGTGGACATACTGCTCTTTTTTCCTAATACTTATAACAATATTTAAGACACTGGGAAGCCTCTGTTCAAGGTGTATCCAGTCATGGAAAACCCGGAAAAGTCATGGAATTCCATTTTTCTTTTCCAGGCTTGGAAAATTTATGGAAATTGACTCCAGGTTTTGGAAAATTAAAAAAAAGTTATGGAAATTTAAAGGCATCCTCTCGCGAAATGGTGTTGTTCCTTTCTTTCAACCAGCATTTCAATACAGGGATACGTTTATGTAATCAGATCAAATTTTGGTGTATTCCACATCTTCCTGTACTGTGACTGGAACCTTGTGCATGGTTCTTAAAGGCAAAAGCGGCGGGAGCTCGGGCCTCGGCGGGAGCTCATGGCCTCGGTACATGTCTCTTTCATGCCACGAAGCATGTAAAAGGTCTTTGATTTTAAAGCTTTGATCATGGAGAAGTCATGAAAAAGTCATGGCAAAAAGTATTGAAATTTAGTGGATACAAACTGGTCTGTTGCTGTCTCTGGTTGTAATGTTGTATCTTTTTATGTGTTTTTTTTATATTTTTTATAATGACAAAATTAAGTGCTATAAAAATTAAATTAAATTAGGTTTGTAGTAAAAAGATATAGAAGTACATGGTAGAGTAAGAAATCTAAAATTCGCCACATATCTGAAATTCGCCACATGTGAAAATGCTAATAAAATAAATTAATTGTGGTGAGATTTGTTGACTGTATAGTAAATTAAGACTTTTTGAACTGAAAAATACCAATTTTTGGACAAAAACATCATTTTCTTCATAAAATTAACTAAGGTTTTTGAGGTGGCGAATTTTAGATTCCTGGCGAATTTTAGATTTCTTACTCTATCATTCACCCTCACTTAAATGATATTCAAGTGTAGCATATTCCTCCTTAAGAAGATGTGCAGCTTGAAAAGTACCAAAATACAACATGCAGGTAATTTAGATAAATTTTATCTTTCTCCTGTAGATGTCAGCACTGAGTGACAAGGAGGTACCTGATGCCCACCAGAAGTTCAAACGTGGCACCAAACACACCTGTCGTATCGTGGACTTTGATTATTGTGATGGTGTTGCCAAAGTCTCATTCAAAGAGTAAGTTGCATATAAAACTAAAGCCATATTGCTTACTTTGTCCATTTCAGTTCCTTTTTAATCACCATTCTTAAGAGTTAATGTGAAATGGTGTTGTATAAAAAGTGTATGGTATTCTAAGAGAAGGATTGTGTGATAGTTTATCTGAGAAAGAAAAAGTATTCAAACATCATAATAGTAAATCTTTGTAAATACCGTAATACTATTCAAGAACATATCTAGAAAATGTGAGTAGATTTTGTATTTGCAAATTTTATTCAAGTCTCACTGAAAAAAAAAAAGATCTCACTGGAATAAAAGTCTTTGCATTATAGGTAAAAGTTGTGGTTATTTTATGTTACAGGAGTGTAATAAAGCAGCAGTATCTGAAATATGGGGATATTCAGCCAGGACAGATGGTCACTGTAAGTGTCTTGCCAAAATGGTTATGTGACCATCTATTGCCCAGATATCCAATTTTATGTGATTTAGTGTCATTTAGTGTGTAAATTAAGAATTCTATTTCCTTCTACTGTGCTTTGACAAACCTCCTTTTCATGATCGTCTGCAATGACCTGTGTTTAAATCTAGAGTGTATGATTTTACCGTTATTATTCATCATGTTTCTAACTTTCTAGAATAATAAGTATTCGCCTAAAATTTAAAAAAAAACAACAAAAAACTGCCTTGAAATGTTTTTATACTAAGGTGCTCAAGTGCTTATAAGAACAAGCATTTTTAACTTACCATTGCTCTATCATTTCTGTGTGGATTTCAAAGCAAGAAAAACCAGCAAAGGTACTGTTAGCTTGCTGATGGAGTAAAATATTTTTGAAACATTGGCTCTTGCTTGTGCAAAATCAGCAAAGTATATCTATAGGGAGTAGTGGGTGGACGATTAGATGAACGTTCGATTAATTGTCGGTGTCATGGTACAATCGTGTTCGGTCACTGATAACTTCTGGAAATCGATTAAATCTTACCCTTCTTTATGTGTCTCAATATCCACATATTTATTATATTTTAGGCAGTTTCCTAAACTTTCTTTTAATAAATCAAGAGATTTGTCACGAATTTTGTGTTTGTTTATAACTACCGCCATATTTACCGGAAGTGAGTGCTTTTGGTGGGTACTAAATGTCGGAAACACCGTTATTCTTACCGGATTGACATATACTTCATCCCGGAATGTGTTTCAGGATATATTGGCAAACAGTGGAGTAAAAATGTCGATTATTGGTCGATCATCAGTCGGAAAAATGGACAAATAATCGACCATCAAAATTGAGGCGATTCCACTCACTAATAGGGAGGGCTCCAGTGTATATAAAGATAATACATTCATAAACTATCTACAAACCTATATCTTGGCTTTAAATGTTATAATTAACTTTCCATATTTACCATATCTGTAGTGTGAGGTGAAGAAATTCCATGACAAAGGGATGTCTGTAAAGCTGGCTGACCAGATCCAAGGCTTTATACCCACAATGCACCTGTCAGACGTTCCACTACGCCACCCAGAGAAAAAATTCAAAGACAACAAGCCAATCAAATGCCGAGTGTTGACTGTTGTACCAGAACATAAAAAGCTAATTCTAACCAATAAGAAGACGCTGGTGAAAACCAAATACCCCATCATCACAAGTTACTCCCAGTGTGAGCCCGGTACAGTGCTAGAAGGGTTTATTGCTGACGTGAAGGATTCTGGGGTTCTGGTGGTGTTTTATAATGATGTCAAGGTAAAACTTGATGCTTGAGGTTATTTTTTGTGCCAGATTCCACTGCTTTGTAATGGTACTCAAGGTTTATTGGTGATGTGAAGGACTGTGGAGTTTTGGTCAAATTTTGCAAAGCTTTGTGTTAAAGTTAGCACACTATATTTTTTCTTTATGCTTATTTTAAAATTTGATCATTTTTTAGTTGTTATTCAAGAGAACATGTTAGCAACTGACATGAACAAGAATCTGCTCAGAAAATAAAGGCGTATAAGAATTTTCTCAGAAGCAATAAAGGACAATAAAGAAAAGTTGTTTATAGCATGTTCTCATATGTTCTGATCATAGAATTTTGATAATAGTGGTTTTAGCGTATTTAACATTTATACTGTACAGTAGACTTTGTATAAGTAGAACCAGTAGAAATCATGGTTAACCACAAGTGCAACCAGTATTCAGTTTCGAATGTCATAAAATGGTGTATTTTTATAGGAAAAAGTGGAGGTTAGCCAGAACTGGAACAAAATCTGGTGGATATACGACATTGCTGACTGTATATTATATCTACTGTATTACAATTGATTGTCCCTTTAATCTTTTATATTTTTTTTGTCAGGGTTTTGTACCTAAGTCAGAGCTGAGTACGGAGGAAATAGAATATCCACGTCAGCTATTCTTTGAGGGACAAGTGGTCAAGTGTGTGGTCCTGTCATGTGATCCACATCAAAACCGACTCCGACTCAGCCTAAAGGTGAAATGCCTCTCAGTGTGTGCTTTGTAAACTTGGTTGACGTTGGTAGTTGTTACTGTATCCTTGCCAAAAAATCAGTTTTGTCACATCAGTAATATCCATGATTAAGGCTTTAAGGCAGGGGAAAGTGGTCATTTTTGCAGATGCAAACACTTTTAACCATGGCTTTCCCCTGAAACAATTATTCTCTTCAGTAAGAAAACATGCATTATACAATTACGGCCTGCTGTAATGTGAAATATGTTAAAAATTGACTCACTTTACAGGTGAATATATTTAGAGATAAATATCTACAAAACTGGTAAAATAAACCAGAAAAGAATTATTTATACAGTTTGTAGAATAGAATATCAGTAGTGTTTGTGTGTCTACCAGTAAACAATGCTATAATCATATTTTCAATAGACATGCATCAAGGACACTAGACTTAAGGAATATGTTGTTATTATTATATGTGTTAATTACAGGTGTCAGGAAGGACTCCATTTGCCAGCAAAACCCTGGATCTTCCTGCTGGCCTAGATATTGGACAGGTAAGTTTCTGTTATCACAGTAGATTTGTCAACCTGGTAATTTCTTTGCATTATCCGATTCGTATGTTTGAATTCATGTGCTACTATTATCCTGAAGGTTTTCTTTGGTTTTGGCCTTCTTTGCTCCCCAGTTGTTTCTCATATGGTAATGGTATTATTTTTCTTTCTCAGGTGGTGTCCAATCCCTCCACCTTCTATCTCATATTTTAGTTGAACTGTTTTTTATTATTTCTTTTTTAATTGTTCTGTATGCTTTTATAACGCTAACCCTTTACATATATGTAGATGACGTCATGTAAAATCACTAAGAAATCCGCTGGAGGTTTGGATGTTCTGCTACAACCACACAATGTGGAGGCCTTCCTGCCTACAAGTCATCTGACAGATCACATGACCCTGTGTGATCTACTTTATGACATGTACAGGGAGGGAGAGGAGTTACCTGAAGTCATGGTCCTAAGCAAAACCAATGTACTGGTATGTAGACTCGTTCTCCAGTATTGTTAAGTAACTTATTTGCCTTTGTATTAGAAGTCTCACGTCCTTATATGGTCTTTTACAAACTTAAATTGAACCTGTTATCTAAATTACCGATAAAATAGAAGTAGATTTCAGGTCACTTTAGATTTGCATTAAGAGGTTCTCACTACACTTGCAATCACTAATGTAGAAAGAACTCATGCTTAAGTGATATTTGGATAGTGTTAATTCAAAAAACAATAAGGTCTTGATCGTTTCCTTACTTTTGTGCCTCATATTTAATTTGATAGTGAATGCTTATTTCTATGAATTTATTTCGCAGCCAAGTATAAAAGAGAACCCTGGGTCTAACTTAATGATTTAAAGACCAGTTAAAATATACATGTTACCTTCTAAAAATATTCAAACACATTTTTTCAATCTGTGTCACTTATATAATTATGCATGTTTTGTGTTCATAGATGATATATTTTTCTTTTATATTGTTTTCAGGTTGTTACAAACAAATTGTCTCTGATAAAAGCCGAGAAGGAAGGGTTGATGGTCAAACAGTTCTCAGATTTAAAGGTCAATTTTTTTACACATATGTTATTTATTATTTTGTTGTGGTATTGTATCTAAAATACCCAAGGTTAATTTAGACACATGTATGGAAATACTGTTTTTAAAATTACTGATTGTTGCTAGATATTCTGCCCATTCAGCAGAACTTAGGTCTTCCACAAATTACTAAACAGTTTTATGATCTGTGTTTTGATATTGTTAATAAAACATACTGGAAACTGTGTTATATATTTCATTCTTTTTCAGTTATGACATGTATATCATATCAAGTTAGTTATCTCCAGTTCTATTGTTGATAGGTCTTTTATGCATACTAGATGCCGTATGAGTGGCTCAGTAGAAGTTTAAGGTGGATAGGATATATTTTTATTGCGTAAATACCCTTACCTTATCCTCACTAGTGCTTACGTGTTGGCGGGAATCTAGTGAGGATAAGGTAAGTATTTAACTTACAAAAAGTTAAATTACAATAAAATTTTTACAATTTATACCCATAGTTAAGGGCTATTTTTTGAGGTTATTTGTATTTATTACATTCTTTTGATCATTCAGTGATTTCATACGTTGCCATTAGTTGATACTGCATATTAGTTATCATCTCCTATTGATAGGCTCAAATTAAACCCTGAGAAAACAGAGTTTATCATCTTTGGATCTCATGTTCAGCTCAAGAAATTTGATCCCTACCTCCCTGTCAGGATATTTGGTAATTCTATGCATTCAGCACTTGTAAAGAAACTTGGTGTCTGGTTTGATGCTAATTTCTCCTTTGCTGATATTTGTAAGACGTGCCTCATTCAAATGCGTGATCTTAGGCGAGTTAGACAGTATTTGACAGATGAAGCTGCTATCCTGGTGGCTACTGCTCTGGTGAGTTGTCTCCTTCATTACTGCAACTCTCTCTTTAGGAGTCTGTCCAGTTTCAACATGGGCAAACTGTAGTGTATCCAAAACACACTTGCTAGGATTGGCACAAACTGTAACATACACATGAGCATCTCCTATTCTCAAACAACTCCATTGGCTCCCAATTGAATTTTGCTGCATGTTCAAGACCACCAGTTTAGTTTATAAGTTTCTTCACACAGTGGTCATCCCAGTTACTTAGATTCTCTTTTGTCTACTCACTATGGAAGATATGGTAAAAGATACAACCGTCCAGATAAAAGGTTCTTAGAGGTTCCTCAATTCTATCCATCTGTACATAAATCCGAAAACCACTTTGGCCACAGCTTTGCTTTTAATGCTGTCACGGTTTGGAATGATTTACCTAATGAGGGCTGTTCTTCCCCAACTCTTGCCTCTTTCAGAAAAACGTTAAAATCATATCTCTTCAAAAAGGCTTTTCCAAATAAGCATATCCTCTCCCTGGCATCTCCGGCTATGGAATTATGATTCTTTGAATTGGATTCAGGTTTTGCACCTTAGAATCTGCTTGGCAGAGATTAAGCACTATAAAAGTACAAAATAGAATAGGCATAACACATAGGTATATAATTGTATCAAAATTATAATTGGTTCTTGCGACATTTTATCATAAACACCAGCAGAGTCCACTATATGTATTAAATTCAAACTTAGCAAATTAATATTGTATACCTTTTCAAGCTTGACGACAAAATAATATTAAAGAAAAATTATGTTTGTTTTACAGGTTAGGATCACTGGCCATGATTTTAAAAGCATTTTTTTTTCTTTTGGGGATGTAGTTAGTATTTATCATGCAAAAAATTCAATAACATTGAAATTTCTACAATTTCTGCTTTGCTACAGGCAGGTTTGTTGGTTCCTGGCACAGTGAAGAAGATAATGAGCTATGGCTTCTTTGTGGAATTGTGTAACAAGCTTGTGGGTCTGGTTCCCACAAAGGTGAGAGAGGCAGAACCTCTAGTGTCTAAACTCATTTGATGTCTTCAGTCAATTTGTAAAAGAAATACAATCAAGTCTTACATATTACATGTAGAACGACAACAAACGAAAGAAAATTATAAAATAAATAAAAGTGACAGTATTTATCCAAGATATTCATAGACATGGTAAATCTTTAGGTTTTCATTGAATACATATCTAATGATGCATATTATTGCCTCATCTGCCTAAATTTAAGTATCTGTTGACATTGCCAATGAAGTACAAGCTCTTAGGCTTTCCTTGTGTCATATATATCAATAGTTGTTTTATTCGAAAGAAATAATGATATATCTTCCAATTGGCTTAAGAATATTTTCTCTGTAATAATTTCAGGTCTTACCTATTTTATTTAAAACTGTAGTCAAGAATCGCATAGTGACTGCTTTCCTACTGTATAACTTTATTTGAACATTTAACATTTGCCCTTGTAAAATTTGTGAACCAGCTGGTCTATGAAGAAAACAACTGCAATTTGGAGATTACATGCTTATTTACAGTGGGAGGGGTTCTCCCATGGAAACTGCCTTAGTGGTTATTACCATGTTTGGTCATTAAAATGCTCGCCTTCATTGGCAAGGAAATTGGACAATTCCAATATGTAGTACTTCCTAGCAAATGATAAGTGTGTTTATCTTATAAATTACACCAAAATGTATAACTAAAATTACAACCACGTATAACAATTGTTAGGGAATGAGAAGTGTTTATCTTATAAATTACAACAAAATGTACAACTAAAATTATAACTAAAATTATTGTCATATTTCTGCAGTACATCTGTGACAGCCATCCGGTAAACCCCTTGACCTTGTTCAGTCAAGGTCAGAGTGTGAAGGTCAAGGTCACAGAGGTGGACAGCGAGAAGGAGAGGTTCTTACTCAGTACTCGTATGTCTGACTGTTACCATGGAGATACTGATCAGTCACAGGATATTCTAGAAGATTACCTCACTCAGTACAAGATGATTGTTGAAAATTTGGCCAAAAAGACAGGTTTGTGGGTGTTTCACCTCAGTGTATGAAAAAGCATTTTTTTCTGAAATAGGGGGTGGTCATCATAATTACAGTAGACTCTTTATTATCCAAACCTGTTGGGAGACATTAGTGAAGTTTGGATAATCGGGAGGTTTGGATAGCCGAGAGTGAGCTATATATGCATTAGCGGTAACACCAATGGTCGATAATGTTAGTCCACTTAAAGACGTCAATATGTGTGCTTTATACCACAAGATTTCATGAAGACTGTCGAAACAAAAAAAACGTAAGTTTTTGGAGATTTCGAAAATTGATATAACAGGAAAATCAAAGGGGCATCTAGTTGTCCCAAAAATTTGCAAGATTTATAAGTTTTACTTGTTGTTATTTTTTCTTAAATATTTTGACACCTTATAAGTTCACTTAATGACTTGTTTTGGGAAATGAATGCCTAAAATCCTTTGCCATAACCCCTTTTAAATAAAACAGTGCAACATCTGAGTCCATTTTTGTACATGTACTGACAATATATTTTATCAGCCAAACAGCCAGTCCTTTTAGTAAATTAATGGATTATGAATGTTTTAATGCCTGTCTCCCTATTATTATGGCTCTCATGATTTCTAGCTAGGTAATTATGCAGATTGTATTAAAATCACTAATTATCGCCCATCAGACTCTGTAGACAACGAAACCGAAATATGGTTAAGTTTGGTTAAGTCAGATTTTCGAAAGAACAGGGTTCAGATAAGCGAGATTGTACTGTATTTTAAAACTTCATTACACCAGGCATTAAAATGCAAATATTTGCTGATTGCTTTGTGTCGGATAAAATGTCATACTTGCCCTGTTAATGATATACCACACACGGTAAAGTGCTGGTTTTCTCACTTTTATCTACACTGCTTGTGGCCTTAAGTCAACACAGCTGGTACACAACTTGTTAGATTAGGTCGTATTGTGTGTAAGAAGTGTGAGATACTTTTCATTGAAAATGTGCTTTTATCAAATCTCAGATTTTGAAAGTCTGCATGTACAAAAAGACAGTGCCTAAACCTTTTGCAAGGCTTTAGAAGGAGTGATGAAGCAATTTAAATGAATATCTTATTCGTGTACATGTTTTTTTTTGTAATTCATGCTCTATACTTGTTATCAATAAGCCCAGGTGTATTTCAGGCCAGCTTTCCAAACTGGCGTCCTTGACCCTGGGAGAAATGTACAAGGTGAAGGTCACTAATGTGAGTAATCATGGGATCACTTGCGAGCTGGAAAATGGTGTGAAGGGGATCGTTACTGAACAGAACATGACAGGTACATTGATTAAACATCCTTGTTTATTTTCACATATCATGGTAAGATTCTGTGGTGTGTCTGAATGTTATGTATCTAAGTTATGTGAAATTCTAAATTTTAAGTAATACAGTCAAACCTGTGTATAACAACCTCTCATGGGACAATGCAAAAATGGGTGTTATAGACAGGGGGTCTTTATATAAAGGGTTGTCTTTTAAGGGGGTCTTGGGTGTTCATGTGCATTCAGTAATACCTGAAGTTGCAACTAATACATCTACAAACATTTATTTTACAGAAGACTATATACTGGTGTACAGACAGTGGTGGATAAAAAACACATAAAATTGTAGAAATACAATGAACTGATAAATTGTGCATATTTACATGTTTTACCAACTCCTAGTTCTTCAGCAATTTTTTTACAGGACTTCCCACTTGAACTCAAATTTATAACTTTTACCCTCTCCTCTAGAGTGAGAGTTTTTCTGGCTTTAGGAGGCATTTTAGCAGAGCAATAAAATTTACATAGATTTTCTTGACATCAAAATTTTGTTTAGTGAAGTATGTCCAGCTGTAGCCCTTTATATACAAGTTGCAGATATTAAAGTACAATTAGGGAGTAAGTTAAGTTAATCCAATAATTGGAAAATTTAAAGATCAGTTGCAGTTTATATTTACAAGAACTAACTGTGTAAATGGAATCCTTAATAATAATTGCTAACAGGCATAAGTTAATAATTGGAAGATTTGAATTTGAGTGGAATCCACATTGAGTCAGTTGTAACTTGAAAACATTAATAACTGCAAATAGGTTTAAGTGGGATTATATAATCTGAGTGCATTAAAGAAACCCCTTCCACTACCACTCAAAGGCTGTATGACTGAGCCTTTGTATTTCTTCAATTAACATTTCCCGGGGGGGGGGGCCAATTGTTCTCTACAGTGTACAAGCATAACAAATCCCGCCTCCCCCTCCTTTCACTTGACCACAACAATGCAGCCTTCTTCTTTTCTCTGCACTGTAAAGTCCACCTGGTGTACACACACACATACCCCCCCACCAGCTCACTCTTGTATGGAGAGAGAGCCTCACACATACATACACACACACAAGAAGCAATCACAGCTCACTCTTCTGCAGACTACAGGCATACAGACACACAATTCACTCTACAGGCACACATACAGGGCTCACTCTAGCGTGGAGTATTGTCAGTCGTTCTGTACAGTGTCTCTTTGATGTTGGGAGATAAAAACACCAGTCGCAGGTCGCGTTTCACAGGGAGTCGTTTATTACAGGTCCAATACACAGTAAAATCTCAGGGGAGGTTGAAAAATAAGTCTTTAACACAGGAAGTCGCTGATTACAGGGGGTCGTTAGTACAGGTTTGACTGTATATTTTTATTGCGTAAAATACCCTTACCTTATCCTCACTAATGCTCACCTGTTGGCGGGAGCAAACATGGACGACCAAACAAGAATATTTTAAAAATTTTAAAATTTAATATTTAAGTGCAATATAAAAGTTGTAACTGTGTAGATTAAGTTTTATTCTAAATCCTTCACCTTGTCATTACCTCTCACAGCTTAACTGTCGTAGCGACCTATAAAATCTTGTCTGGACTATATCTCGGAAACCGTATGGTGTGGGAAGTCGATACTCGGGACGTGATATTGGTTATGGCCCATAACTTATGGGGTGTAGGTGTGCAATGTCATAGTGTGACCTTGATTTGACCTTTGACCTTGCCGTTGTGACCTTGAGTTTGAAAATCATGTCTGGGCTGTATCTCGACAACCTTAAGGTGTAGGAAGTTGATACTTGGTAGGGACATTGGTTAGCGGGTGTAGGTGTGCATTGTTTGACCTTTGATCTTGTCGTAGTGAGCTTGAGCTATAAAATCTTGTTTGGGCTATATCTTGGAAACCGTAAGGTGTAGGAAGTTGTTACTTGGCAGGGACATTGGTTAGGTGTAGGTGTGCAATGTCATGGTGTGACCTTGATTTGATTTTTGACCTTGCCATAGTGACCTTGACCTATTAAATCTTGTCCAGGCCATATCTTGAAAACTGTTAGGTGTAGGAAGTTGATACTTGGTAGGGACATTGGTGGGGGGTTGTAGGTGTGCAACGTCATGGTGTGACCCTGATTTGACCTTTGATCTTGTTGTAGTGAGCTTGACCTATAAAATCTTGTCTGGGCTAGATCTTGGAAACTGTGAGGTGTAGGAAGTTGTTACTTGGTGGGCACATTGGTTAGGAGGTGTAGGTGTGCAAAGTCATGGTGTGACCTTGATTTGGCCTTTGACCTTGCCATAGTGACCTTGACCTATTAAGTCTTGTCCGGGCCATCTCTTGGAAACTGTAAGGTGTAGGAAGTTGATACTTGGTAGGGACATTGATGGGGGGTTGTAGGTGTGCAACGTCATGGTGTGACTTTTATCTAACCTTTGACATCGCTGTTGTGAACTTGACCTATAAAATCTTATCTGGGATATATCTTGGAAACCGTAAGGTGTAGGAAGCTATTACTTGGTAGGGACATTGGTTGGGAGTTGTAGGTGTGCAATGTCATGATTTGACCTTGATTTGACTTTTTGGATCTTACCGTAGTGACCTCGACCTTTTAAATTTTGTATCCCGGTCCTTGTACTGTTTTACTACTTCTATATCTCATTATGTTGAAAACTATTTCCCCAGGCTGTGGGGTACGGGCATCTCTGATGTTATTTTTAGAATTTACTGCATCAGCATAGTTACTGGACATCTTTGTGGCATGTCCTGGTTAGATTGGTGAGCTGAAAGAAGCCATTTTCACAAGCCCTGTAGTGATGGGGTTTTTATTAATAAACTAATGTCTCTACATTGTCAGGAGTACAGTGTAAGGTTGGTGACAGTTTGGAAGCTGTGCTGTTATACATAGACCCAGTCAACAAATGTGTGGAGATGTCACTAAGCCACGATCTCATCAAAGCCATCAAACACCTGCAGAATAACAAGTTCACAGAGGTGAGAGTATGTTTTAGGAATAAAGGGGACTCGTTAAATATACAAAGTTCTGATATTCACAAGATTTGGTGGAAGTTATGACAAATTTGGCTTCTCAACCTCAAGTGCGCAGCCTGAAGGGCCTGAAAATTAGTTTGACTTGTATCTACAATGGCTCTACATCTCTGGCTTGCACTGTTTGTCTCGAGGGCTTAAACTTGCTGACCTGCTGGCAGAGAATATATTCTGTGATAGATTATACTTTTTTAAGTGCGACCTCTAGCGAGGCTCGTGCTTCTAGAGGTCACTTTTTAGTCTTCAGACTTAAATTAATTATGGCATAGCATGAGGAGTGTCTCTTCAATGAAGTTAAGCAGCAGTGGGTTACGTTAGTACTGGTATGGGTGACCGCTTCAGTGCACTACTTGTGTCTCCGATGGCTTTGTGGCTTACGCTTGTACATTGAAACCCCTTTCGGCCTTGTTTTATTGTGTCTGAAACAATCAACCACAGGAACCAAGTACAAATATATCATAACAGGTGCCAATATTATTGGGCTGGTTAACTGTTTATTATGCATTTAGTCATTACAATTCTTAATAGTTTGAGTTAAAACCCAAAAGGGTACATTTTATTACGCTACAATAGCTTACCATGTGGGACTTAATGCTGTTCTCGGGTTGCCACACCCGGGGCCAACGTCTTAGAAAAAAAGACAGTTCTTGTTAGCCACCGGATACACTGCTAGTTGTCGTCACGTGATAACCTCTGACCTCTCGCCCTACTTTCTCGTTGGCCACTCGAATTACAATGCCTTATTTTGCAAGGAATATTATTTCATTTTTACAAGGATATACTTATTGTTGGATATGGAAACTACACCAGTTTCTTTATTTTATTGCATAGAATCACAATTCGATGTCTTTTCATAGTTCAGATAAGTATCTTTACTATATTTTACAACTGAAGTCCACTTCCGGGTTCACGTTGTAAAGCAATGGCGACTCGTTTATGTGGTTTCTAATACAGGATATATATATATGCCTGTCAGTAAAATAAAATAAAACAAAATATTTAAGCCCTATCTGCTTCATTATTGGACCCCTTTTAGGGTTTAAAAGTGTATAAATGTAACACAAACGAGTCCTGGCCGAGTAAAATCTCCGGAAACAACTTCCGTTTTTATTGTCGAGACAGCAATTTCTTGTAATGCGCGTCTCGCGTTGGTAGTTTTTATACAGGAACATATGCCTGTTGAAATCAAATTAAATAAATTTTGCAAGGGTTTACCCCCGTTCTTTTACTCTATTGGTCCATTTTAAGGGTTAAAATATGATATAATGCACGATTCTAACTGGGGGAATCCTCGGGGAAACCCCTGTGATGACGTCACGTCTAGACCGCATGTGCTGAGAGACGCGGGTTTCTTACAGTACGTTTATAAATATAAATAAAATAAATAATATATTTTATCCCTTCTTCCCTGTATTATTGACCATTTTTAAGGTTAATACTTAAATAAACAGGAATAGAATTCTTCATTAATCGTCTAGACATTATGTGTCTCTTTAGGCTATAAGGTAACCTTGGTTACCCATTATTTTAAGTATATTTTAATTCATCCAGTTTTAAATTATAATTACTTGTTTTTTAGATTCTATGTTATTTAATAAAATTCTGTGTAATTTTTATGTCAGCTGACTTGTCAGTCAGCTGACATTATGTCGTCACTCTGCGGCGTGGGCGTACGCGTACGCGTCCGCGTACGCGTCCGCGTACGCGTCCGCGTGAACAACTTCTCCTCCAAAACTACAAGGCCTAGAGACGTGCTGTTTTTTTTAAAAGATACCTTATCTATCGAGGATGAAAAATTGTTCAAGGCATGCAAATCTGTCTGTTCGTCTGTTTGCTAGAGACATTACAAGGGGGGTACCCCCACCAAAAGTGTGAAAATTTCAACACTTAATCACAATTTTCTCAGTGACTATTGCAGGGATTTCTCTCATATCTTGCATATATGTACTAGGCCAGAGGTAGATTCTCTTGTGTGAGTATGAGACCTGGATCTGTCTTACTTTTTTTTTAATAAATTTTTTTAATAATTTTTAATGCATTAAAATTCATGAAATCATGCACAAAATCATTTATAACTTGAAAAGTGTTGCATTTAGAGCATTTTGTTAAAATATGTTATTCAGCTACTTTTTTCATAGCTACAATATGGTGAGTAAGTTGGGTGCCTGTCTCAATAGCTAAGTGAGTAATGGCTACTTTTGGGCTTTTCAGTAACTTCCATCATGAGTAAAATCACTTGTAACTTAAAAACTATTGCATTTAGAGAATTTCGTATAAATATGTTATTCAGCTACTTTTGGGTCAGCTATAACATAGTAAAATTTTAGACCTGTAGCTCATGGCATAGCTGAGTAATAGCTACTTTTAGGTTACCACTGTTGAGTAAATCGCTTATAATTTCAAAACTATTGCATTTAGAGAATTTCGTATAAATATGTTATTCAGCTACTTTTGGGTCAGCTATAACATAGTAAAATTTCAGACCTGTAGCTCATGGCATAGCTGAGTAATAGCTACTTTTAGGTTATCACTGTTGAGTAAATCGCTTATAACTTGGAAACTATTGCATTTACAGTATTTTGTTTCAATATGTTATTCACCTATTTTGGGATCAGCTATAACATAGTGAAGTTTCAGATCTGTGGCTCATTCATAGCTGAGTAATAGCTACTTTGAAGTTCTCACTATTGAGTAAATCACTTGTAACTTAAAACCTATTGCATTTAGAGAATTTCGTATAAATATGTTATTCAGCTACTTTTGGGCCAGCTATAACATAGTGAAATTTCAGATCTGTAGGTCATGGCATAGCTGAGTAATAGCTATTTTAAAGTTCTCACTATTGAGTAAATCAGTTGTAATTGGAAAACTGTTGCATTTAGAGAATTTCGTATAAATATGTTATTCAGCTACTTTTGGGTCAGCTATAACATAGTAAAATTTCAGACCTGTAGCTCATGGCATAGCTGAGTAATAGCTACTTTTAGGTCATCACTATTGAGTAAATCAGTTGTAACTTGAAAACTATTGCATTTACAGTATTTTGCTTAAATATGTTGTTCACCTACTTTTGGGTCAGCTATAACATAGTAAAATTTGAGACCTGTAGCTGATGGCATAGCTGAGTAATAACTACTTTGAGGTTCTCACTATTGAGTAAATCAGTTGTAATTGCAAAACTATTGCATTTAGAGAATTTCGTATAAATATGTTATTCAGCTACTTTTGGGCCAGCTATAACATGGTGAAATTTCAGATCTGTAGGTCATGGCATAGCTGAGTAATAGCTACTTTGAAGTTCTCACTATTGAGTAAATCAGTTGTAATTGGAAAACTATTGCATTTACAGAATTTCGTATAAATATGTTATTCAGCTACTTTTGGGTCAGCTATAACATAGTAAAATTTCAGACCTGTAGCTCATGGCATAGCTGAATAATAGCTACTTTTAGGTCATCACTATTGAGTAAATCAGTTGTAACTTCAAAACTATTGCATTTACAGTATTTTGCTTAAATATGTTGTTCACCTACTTTTGGGTCAGCTATAACATAGTAAAATTTGAGACCTGTAGCTCATTGCATAGCTGAGTAATAACTACTTTGAGGTTCTCACTATTGAGTAAATCAGTTGTAATTGCAAAACTATTGCATTTAGAGAATTTCGTATAAATATGTTATTCGGCTACTTTTGGGCCAGCTATAACATAGTGAAATTTCAGATCTGTAGGTCATGGCATAGCTGAGTAATAGCTACTTTGAAGTTCTCACTATTGAGTAAATCAGTTGTAATTGTAAAACTATTGCATTTACAGAATTTCGTATAAATATGTTATTCAGCTACTTTTGGGTCAGCTATAACATAGTAAAATTTCAGACCTGTAGCTCATGGCATAGCTGAGTAATAGCTACTTTTAGGTCATCACTATTGAGTAAATCAGTTGTAACTTCAAAACTATTGCATTTACAGTATTTTGCTTAAATATGTTTTCACCTACTTTTGGGTCAGCTATAACATAGTAAAATTTGAGACCTGTAGCTCATTGCATAGCTGAGTAATAACTACTTTGAGGTTCTCACTATTGAGTAAATCAGTTGTAATTGCAAAACTATTGCATTTAGAGAATTTAATATAAATATGTTATTCAGCTACTTTTGGGTCAGCTATAACATAGTAAAATTTCAGACCTGTAGCTCATGGCATAGCTGAGTAATAGCTACTTTTAGGTCATCACTTTTGAGTAAATCAGTTGTAACTTGAAAACTATTGCATGTACAGTATTTTGCTTAAATATGTTGTTCACCTACTTTTGGGTCAGCTATAACATAGTAAAATTTCAGACCTGTAGCTCATGGCATAGCTGAGTAATAGCTACTTTTAGGTTATCACTGTTGAGTAAATCGCTTATAACTTGGAAATTATTGCATTTAGAGTATTTTGTTTCAATATGTTGTTCACCTATTTTGGGGTCAGCTATAACATAGTGAAGTTCCAGACCTGTGACTCATTGCATAGCTGAGTAATAGCTACTTTGAGTTCTCAATGTTGAGTAAATCACTTATAATTTGAAAACTATTGCATTTAGAGAATTTCGTATAAATATGTTATTCAGCTACTTTTGGGTCAGCTATAACATAGTAAAATTTCAGACCTGTAGCTCATGGCATAGCTGAGTAATAGCTACTTTTAGGTTATCACTGTTGAGTAAATCGCTTATAACTTGGAAATTATTGCATTTAGAGTATTTTGTTTCAATATGTTATTCACCTATTTTGGGGTCAGCTATAACATAGTGAAGTTCCAGACCTGTGACTCATTGCATAACTGAGTAATAGCTACTTTGAGTTCTCAATGTTGAGTAAATCACTTATAATTTGAAAACTATTGCATTTAGAGAATTTAGTATAAATATGTTATTCAGCTACTTTTGGGTCAGCTATAACATAGTAAAATTTCAGACCTGTAGCTCATGGCATAGCTGAGTAATAGCTACTTTTAGGTTATCACTGTTGAGTAAATCACTTATAACTTGGAAACTATTGCATTTAGAGTATTTTGTTGCAATATGTTATTCACCTATTTTGGGGTCAGCTATAACATAGTGAAGTTCCAGACCTGTGGCTCATTGCATAGCTGAGTAATAGCTACTTTGAAGTTCTCACTGTTGAGTAAATCAGTTGTAATTGGAAAACTATTGCCTTTACAGAAATTTGTGCAAATATGTTATTCAGCTACTTTTGGGTCAGCTATAACATAGTGAAATTACAGACCTGTAGCTCATGGCACAACTGAGCAATAGCTATTCTCAGGCACTGACTGTTGAGTAAATCGGCTATAACTTGAAAAATATTGCATTTGGAGTATTTTGTTAAAATATATTGTTCACCTACTTTTGGGTTAGCTATTACATAGTGAAATTACAGACCTATAGCTCATGGCATAGCGGAGCAATAGCTATTTTCAGGTTCTCCCTATTGAGTAAATCAGTTGTAACTTGAAAACTATTGCATTTACAGTATTTTGCTTAAATTGTTGTTCACCTACTTTTACGTCAGCTATAACAGAGCAAAAATTCAGACATGTAGCTCATTGCATAGCTGAGTAATAGTTACTTTGAGGTTCTCACTCTTGAGTAAATCAGTTGTAACTTGAAAACTATTACATTTAGAGTATTTTGTTAAATATGTTTTCACAGACGTTTTGGTCAGCTATAACATAGTGAAATTGCAGACCTCTATGTCATGGCATAGCTGAGCAATAGCTTCTTTCAGGTTCTCACTGTTGAGTAAATCATTGTATCCAACCTGTAGGAAATCATGGGCTGGGAATCTGTTAATATGGTCTGATTTGACCTTGGAACCCTCCTTCAAGGTCAAATGAGGATAGCCAAACATAAAAGTGCTTATAACTCGCTTATTATTGTCCTAGAGGTTTGGAATGAAAACCAACCTATAGAAAATCATGAGCTGGGAATTTTTTGGTGTGGTCGGATTTCACCTTGGACCCCTCCTTCAAGGTCAAATGAGGATAGCCAAACTTAAAAGTGCTTATAACTCGCTTATTATTGGTCCTAGAGGTTTGGAATGGAAAACCAACATATAGAAAATCATGGGCTGGGAATCTTTTGGTGTGGTCGGATTTCACCTTAGACCCCTCCTTCCAGGTCAAACGAAGATAGCCAAACTTAAAGTGCTTATAACTCGCGTATTATTGGTCTTGGAGGTTTGGGATGGTAAACCAACATATAGGAAATCATGGGCTGGGATTCTTTTGGTGTGGTCAGATTTGACCTGGGACCCCTCCTTCAAGGTCAATTGAGGAGAGCCAAACTTACAATGGCTTAGAACTCGCTTATAATTGGTCCTACAGGTTTGGGATGGTAAACAAGCTACAGGAAATCATGGGCTGGGAATTTTTTTGTGTGGTCGGATTTGACCTTGGACCCCTCCTTCAAGGTCAAACAAGGATAGCCAAACTTAAAAAGTGCCTATGACTCACTTATTATTGGTCCGAGAGGTTTGGGATGGTAAACCATCCTAAATTCTTTGGCTGGGAATCTTTTGGTATGGTCAGATTTGACCTTTGGACCCCTTCTTCATGGTCGAACGAGGATATTGCATTTATAGTATTTCTTTAAATATTTTTAACCTACTTTTTACACTTAAACAATTACCTTGTTACTTTATTTCATAATACCATTTGCAGGGCACAACTTTTTTGTCCTTTTCTTCTGTCAGCTTCGGAATATCTTTCGAACATGCTGTTCAGTTACCATTTACTGTATTTCTGTACAGCCCTTTCCCTGATAATTATGCTTTCCTCTCATTATCACCATCACAAATCAAAAACTTTCAGTCAGCTGACACAGTGCCCGTTCACGGGCACTCTCCTCTTGTCTGCTTTCATTATCTCACAACTAGCCCTACCTGCAGTGAGGCGGGTGGGGCAGGTGACCTTGTGTCACAGTTGATTTACTTACGTAAATCTAGTTGTGTAGTTCCTTCAAAGAAGGAAAGGCAAAGCTTCCTTGGAAGCTTACCTTAAGGAAAGCTTACATAGAAATTATAATATCCAACTTCTTTCTCCAGGGTGGATCAGATCCCTGCTTAAATTCAGATAAGATCTTAGTTCATCCGAGATTTTTAATGCATCCGAGAATCGGATGCAGTATTCTCAACTTCTATTCAACCCAGTATGATTTGATACTCGGTTTTCATTGCATCTCTCGGATCATCTGAAATCTAATGCTTGGTGGATTGTATGTAGATCTGATCCTCGGATGATCGGATCATCTACTCTGATGTTCGGATGTTGATTCCAGATCAGAACACTAACAATCCTCACACACACACACAAAATAAATAAATAAATAAATAAAATTAAATAAATAAATAAATAATAAATAAATAAATAAAACTTGGAGTAATAGTTCACCAGCCTGGCAGTAAATATCACCTATTGGAGGCTTGGGTCCAAGTTCAAAAGTCCAAGTCCTCAAGCCCAAGAGGCCTTCTAAACAAGGTCCTTCATTCAGTCCTGGCTCTGTATTTTAGGGAAGTAGGTTGCCTGACTTCACCCTAACCAGTTTTTGAGGACATTGAAACTTAGGCAGTTTTTTGAACCTCCCTGCCCCCAGGGAATTTATGCCTAGATCCTCCACAGTCTGGACTCTGAATGATTTACTAGGCCAACAGGAACTTGGGCAGTTTAATTTCCCTTAAAATGGAACAAGTTGTCAAATTTGTATCTCCTTAGGGGCCTCCTTGGGTAGGCCCCTCCTCCCCTTCTGGTCAGCAAGAGTTGAGCTTCAGGCTGCTCTTCACTAGGTTTTTTTCTGAATACAACCTGGTTATATATATATGTTAAGACAGTAGCAAGGCTACTACCAGACAGGTCAAACTCAATTCCATGGTGCATATAAGTAGTCAGAAGGGGTATGGTGAATTCAGGTGAGATACTGGATCTTTAGATCTTAAAGTTCCCCATTCACAACTACTTTAGGAGGGACAGGAGTCCCTCATCAAGGCACCTGTAATAACACTTAGGGTTTAGGCCCTATTAATCAACCCTTTCCAATTCCCCACATCTAGAGGCTCCTACAGGAACCACCCCAATGGGGGTCATTCCATCCCTAGCAGTATCCATCGTTTTCCCCAGGTAGGGGGAAATCGAGTAGCCGAGGCTCCAAGGTCTTTTGACCCACTCCAGGGGACGAGGGCATAAAAACCCTTCCCCCCAATGACTCCTCCAGCCTCACTCAGTCCACCAGTAGGAGTTCTCCTCCGTTCTTTCAGATTAGACTGGCAAACAAATCCTGTCATTCTTTTTAATCCAAGTCCAGTCAGACTCCTGACCCGGTCAGAATACAAGGCCCTTCAAAGACCAAATACTGGCCTCTGTATCCAGTCTCTTATGTCAAAGAACGCAATAGAAAGGGTGGAAAATGTAAAATCTCTCGGGTTTTACAGTCGCCTGTTCCTAGTACCAAGCCTCACCTAAGGTGGAGGCCAGTCATAGACCTAAACAGGCTCAACACTTTTCTACACGTAGAAAAGTTCAAAATGGAAACTCCAGACTTCATCAGGACCTCCCTGATTCCAGGGGAGTGGGTATCGTCGATAGATCTATCAGACACTTACCTACACATCCCCATCCATCCAAACTCAAGGAAATACCTAAGGTTTTGCTACAAGTCACAGGTGTTCCAATTCACCTCCCTCCCATTCGGACTAGCCACAGCCCCCCAGGTCTTTACAATGATCGTAAAGGAAGTGAAACTAATGGCCCTCTCAAGAGGACTCAGAATTCACCAATACCTGGACGACTGGCTGATCAGGTCCCAGTCTCAGGAGGAAGCCCAAGTGAACACATAGGCAGTGGTAGACCTAACTCAGTCCTTGGGGTGGATAATAAATCAGGAAAAATTAGAACTGAAACCTACTCAGGTGTTTTTCGTTCATGGGCTACGAATACCACCTAGATTCAGCCCTTGTAAAACCCACTCAAGAGAGATGGCTCAAACTTCAGGATTTGATCCTACTACTCAAGTCAAAACGTGTTTTGACTGCAAGATGTTTGATGTCTCTAATTGGGTTGCTAACCTCAACGGAGAAAATGGTCCCGGAGGGACGCCTTCACAGGAGGCCCTTTCATTTTCATCTCAAGGAGCACTGGAGATATCCTCAGTCGCTGGACAACCTCCTTCCTTGGACAGAAGCCATTGCAGCCCACCTAGATTGGTGGCAAAATCCCTCAAACGTGATGAGAGGTGCAGACCTTCATCCCAAACACCACAGTATCCAACTCTTTACCGACGCCTCACACGAAGGTTGGGGCGCTCACTTAGACCAAAAATTCCACAAGGGTCTGTGGTCAGATCGGGAAAAAAGGCTACACATATATGTCCTAGAATTGAAGGCGGTCTCCCTGGCCCTTCGAGACTTCAAGGACCAGTGCCAGAATCAAACAGTGTTAGTTGCGATGTACAACTCAACAGTGGTAGCCTACATCAACAACAAGGAGGAACACACTCAGTAGAGATGTGCGCTCTTCTGTGGAAGTTCACGACCTGGGGCCATCACTACCTCATAACATTGAAAGCCAGGCACGTTCTAGGGTGCCTGAATGTGATGGCCGACCTACTGTCCAGGTCCAACCAAGTGCAGTCAACAGAATGGTCTCTTCACCCCCAGGTGTTCAAACAGATCTGCCAGAAGTGGTTCACACCTCATGTAGACTTATTTGCCACTCACCTGAACCACAAGCTCCCACTGTACGTGTCTCCTATCCCAGACCCAAGGGCCTGGGACATAGATGCTCTAAACATAAACTGGACCAACCTCACGGCCTAGGCGTACCCTCCTACGGCTCCTTCACAAGGTGATCCAAAAGATCAGGCAATGTTATTGTCTGATCATCGTAATAGCCCCAGGCTGGCCAGGGATGCCCTGGTTTTGGGACCTAGTGCAGCTCTCAACAGAGATCCCACTACAACTCCCAGTGTCAACGACCCTACTCAAACAGTCCCACAACTATGTGTTCCACAACTATCCACAACAGCTGAACCTCCACGCCTGGTGTCTAGGAGCGGACGACTCCAAGAACAAGGCTTCTCTGTGGAGGTGGCAGAGAGAATTGCTGCCCCTCAGCGGTCATCAACAAGGACCATCTACAGGTCAAAGTGGGCCCTATTTGAAAAATGGTGCAGAGAAAATTCGGTGGATTTCTCCACTCCATCTGTGAAACAATCTCAGATTTTTTCATGTACCTGTACCAAGACTTAAACAGGCGCCCCTCGACCATTGATGGTTACAGGACTGCAATCGTTGACACTTTGGGCCCAATGGCCCAACACATTGCACACAATGCAGACCTTCATAGTGTACTCTCCAGTTTTCACAGGGATCGTCCTAAGAGTTCCAGAAATTTACCCAAGTGGAACCTTTCTGTTGTCCTTAACGAGCTCACTAAAGCACCATTTGAGCCCATGAAAGACACAGACCTCAAACATCTTACTCTAAAACTGCTTTCTTGCTAGCTTTGGCCTCCGGCAATCGCCGCAGCGAAATCCATGCCTGGGTCGCAAACAAGTATCTAATCTAGGCCAATGGGAAAAGGTTGCCTTGTTCCCTTCTTCTGATTTCATAGCCAAAAACCAACTAGCAAGAGAAGGTTCTCAAAGTGTATCTCCAGTGACTATTCCTGCTTTGACTACCATTGTAGATAGACAATTTAAGGAAGACAGGACCCCGTGTCCCGTGCGGGCCCTGAGGTTTTATTTGGACCGAACAAAGACCTGAGAGGGTCTCGTTCTCTCCTTTTCATCTCCTTTACGAAAGGACATACCTCAGACATCAGACCCCCTACTCTCTGTTCATGGTTGAAACAAACCATCCTACTTTGTTACAAACAAGCAGATCAACAAGCCTTGGACTTGGTCCAAGTCAAAGCGCATGACATCCGGGCCTTCGCGGCCTCTAAGGCCTTTTACGGTGGGGTATCGGTGGACCAAATCATGCAAGCCTGTCACTGGAAAGCTCACAACACATTTACAAATTTTTACCTAAAAGACCTTACTTGGTCGGACACCGACAACAATATGTATCTGGGACCCGTAGTGGCGGCACAACAAGTCCTAGATCCTTCCCCTCAGACCAGTTGTCCTCGGAAAGAAAAAAGGGGGGGGGGGGGGGGGGGGCACATCCGCTACAACCAAGTCTTCAGGAGTCTCTCCCAGGATCTAGGTATTCCTTTACCTTCAAGATGTTACAGGTAAGGTCATTTTTGTTTTTCAGTTATCAAGTAACTTCTATTAAGGACTTATTTAGTTGTCATTAATCTCATATTCAGGTTGTAAAAAATTTATGAGATGTCCAACCATGGGTTGGTCAGTCACTAGTGAAGGGCCCTCAGGGACCCTTAGACCTCGAAGTGAGCACTGCTGCACTTCCGTCCTACAATCAAACATCTAGACAGTTTCAGCACTGTCTCTCATTTTATTTAGGTTTTTGGCTCATTACAGGCCCGGTCTTCGGGATCGGGGCACTGTAAATGGGACTTAGACTGGTATTTCTGGCACTATTCTATACATATTAATTCAAAATCTTAGAAAAAATGACATACCTTCCAGTCTCAGCTGTAATCCCGCCACCGGGCGGTTGAATTCAGCATTAAGTCCCACATGGTAAGCTATTGTAGCGTAATAAAATTGTAAATTTTAATTACTTAAATGTAGCTTTTATAAGCTACAAGCTTACCATGTGGGACTTAGAAGAGTCCCACCCTGCCTCCCCGCTGTTTACAGCTGAGGGGTAGGTTTTAGAAAATTTCAACGAGAAAGTAGGGCGAGAGGTCAGAGGTTATCACGTGACGACAACTAGCAGTGTATCCGGTGGCTAACAAGAACTGTCTTTTTTTCTAAGACGTTGGCCCCGGGTGTGGCAACCCGAGAACAGCATTAAGTCCCACATGGTAAGCTTGTAGCTTATAAAAGCTACATTTAAGTAATTAAAATTTACAAATTTAAAGCTTTTTATCAGTTTTTTATGTTAAAATTTGCAATAATTTTCTTCTTTCTAACAACTTGAGATCTGGCCTATTGCTTGCAGTGTTTACATCCAGCTCACATGTGCAATTGACATTTTCAGTATGCCCTCCCTCACCAAAGATTCTTTATATGGGATAAAGTTACCTGTCAGTCATTGGCAGATGCAATCAGCTACACCATGATAATAACTGCATTAAAATCACCCAACCTTTGCTGCATAAAACATCTGGTAAAGTTTTTATGTTGTCCTATGTTTAGGCCAAGGTGGATCAGGTGGTGAAGAGTGAGGTCCACTTGGTAAAGCCTGATTTTGTGCTGACTGTACTTAAAGGACACACTGCAGGAAGACTGGCCTTCTTGCCCGCCAAAAAGGTACAGATTATTGTGTGTGTAATGATTACCCGATGAACACCTTCACGCAACAGTAATGTAATAGCTTGGGCCATGGAAATTGCTGATATTTGATTGATATTTGATTTTGTTTATGTACAATATTTTACATACCCGATACACACATGAAACTGAAGCTCCATATAAAAGGATATTTAATAAACAATTTCAGAGCTATACAATACCTTTTAATGCACAAGACTGATTCTGTATGTGAATATATTTTGGCTGACAGAGGAGCCTTTCCAGATCTGGTTTGTACTAGGTGCCTTAGTATTAGGAAATTCTCTGGAAAGTATCAACCGTGTAGGCTGTGATGATGTAAAGCCTTGTATAGTTTTAGTATAAACTTTAATTTATGACCTGCTGGACAAAAGCTGAAGTGAAAAATGTGAAATTAACCATATTAAATGCTCAAATGATATCGAGCGGGAAGACAGGCTTACTTGTCCACAAAAAGGTGTACAAGTATTGTATGTGATTACATCATCAAAATATGTAGAAGTATTTTTAATGGACTGTATTCAAAAAAGAAGGCCAAACCATTAACATATCGGGTTATTATTTTGTTTCATTTCAATTGGTATCACACCAATACAAAACAATTCCTTTTCTGGGTTACCAAAAAAGTTATGTTATAGCTTTTCCCAAGTTCAATAGGCCCACTAACAGCAAGTAAACCTCATGAAAACAAAACATGGCAGTTCTGTCCCAAGAAACTGCTATAGAAGTCTTAAAATTTACAAAAAGATAGAATAAAAGTTTGTAATATATTCAATTTTAATGTTTGTTTCTATTTTTCCCCAATCTTGAGTGTTTCATATTTTAGATGCCTTTTGTAAAGTGTCCTCACAGTATTTCAGTAAAACGGTCTTAATATCAGGATACTGGTACCACTGACTCGTCCCCAATGTAGAGGTGTCCTATTCAAGAATCAACATCTCTAAATGTTTATGTCACTAAATATTCATCAGTAATGCTTGTGTGATGTATGTGGTTCCTATGCGGGAATTGCACTGTGTATGTGTGGATGACTTTGGAATCACATTTGACAGAGACATAATTGATTGCTTTTGTCGTGTGGACATCACATGTGATATCTGATAAATATTTCAATGCCATCCCGTTATTTTACCAGTGTTACAGCTACTTTTTTAACATTGCATCCTATTTACTTGTTCATATTTAGTTGTTGCTTTCCAGTTGTGTTTTCAGAGAGAATATAATAATACAGACAAGTAATATATCAAGGTATATATGAAATGATTTGATCAGGACAGGTCCATCATTCTTACTGAAGCCAGACCCTCAAAGAAAAATTGAAGGATTAACCTTCTGGAACTAATCTTGATTGTCAGCTATAAAAATAAGGAAAAATAATTGAAAATTGTTAAGAATAGGCCCATTGAAGTGTATGATGAATTTGCAAAGCAAATACATATAAATTCATGCTTAGGTGTACAATGATGTGCAGACACAACAGTTTCTGAGGTAAAATTGTTTTCTTTAATAACAATTTCTTGTATGAGAATGGGACAGACCAACTCGATGCTAGGTAATCATTATTGTTCTAATTCTAATTGGACTTTTATAGCGCTTAATCTCCCCAAACAAGAGGACTCTAAGGCGCAACAAAACCAAAAAAGCAGTAGACCAAATATCAGTATCCAGGGACATAAGAGGGGTCAAGCACCACGGAGAACACCAGGGGATGATCCAAGCTAAGGTGGGTATGATTTGGTGTACAGGTAGGTTTTAAGCTGCTTTCTGAAAGAGGCCAAGGATGGAGAGGCACGAATCTCATCAGGAAGAGCATTCCACACAGTGGGGGCATCAAAAGCAAAACCATTACCAAACTGTTTGACAGATTTATGAACAGAAGGGTAGAACTTTGGAATCACAAGGAAACTGCCACCACTTTGACTGCACCTGGTGCAGAGAGGAGCTGCTGTAGGAAGAAAGATATGGAGCAAAATGCCCAGGAAAACCGGTGTGAAGAAACTTGTAAACTAGTGTTGCTGTCTTGAATACCATGCACTGTTCAATAGGAAGCCAATGCAATTTCTTAAGCACAGGAGTTATACTGGTGTATCGACTGGTGTTAGATACAATTCTGGCTGCACTATATTGGATGCACTGTAATTTATGTAGATTGAACTTGGAGAGGCTCCTAAAAAGTGAGTTGCAGTAATCCAACCGACTACTAACAATAGCATTAGCCACAAGCACAGAAACATCATAAGTAAGAAACTGCCTGACATGTCTGAAATCACGGAGTTTCACAAAACAACTTTTGCAGACATTCTGAACATGCTTGGACAAGGAAAAATCTGAATCGAACCACACACCCAAATTATTTTCAGTTTGTTTTGTTATCTTCAGTTGTACAATGACGTCTTAGAACACAGACAATTCTGTGTAGGACAGACCAACTCTGTGGTTATCAAGCGGGCGACAGAGTCCTTTATTTTCACGGGTATGAAGATGTATGAAAGTGAGGGTGAAGCATTGAAAACAGAAAGTTCAAACCAATACCGGCACAAATTACAGCTGGGGGATATTGTGGATGCAGTGTGAGTTCCTTGGGTATTTCTAGTGTTTTTGATGTTGTTAACTTAGCTTGTTTTTATTCATTTGATTAACTTTTTTACTTAACCTTGTATTCTTATAAGCAGCACCAATTGCACAATATGTGAACTGTAAAGGCACTGCATTAATTTTGACATAACTGAGCAGTCGAATATCATATTCACTTACAAGAAACATAAACACAGCAGGAAATGTGATTGTGATACAGATTTGTCAACCCCTGTAACTTTTTTGCATATTAAGGCTATATCATAACTAAATGTGACCGCTTTAGATGGCTTTACAAAGATTATAATGTGTTTCAACTTTGTGTTTTTGAAGATACAATAAGAAAATTTTCCCCAGTGACAAATACAATATATATATATATATGTTCATCATTTTGAGTGATGTTTAATGAGGAATGTTTCACTTTTATAAATATTTTATTTATCCACCAATTTGTTTCAACATTAAGTAAAATAAGTCCATATTTTCCAAAATTCAGTTTTTAACTTAAGATTTCTCCACCATTTTTGCATAGATTTCAATGCAGCAAATTGAGTAGAAGTCTTGTGTAAATACCTTTCTAAACATGTGCCTGACATACTTAAAGTTTGCATGATTAATGAAATATCAATGAAAATGAATTAATGAATGCGCTTAATGAATTTGTAATGCTAATTATATGTAGTAGGTGCTGTGTTATTTGAAAAGATGTTCCATTCAGTCTGTCTGTCTGTCTGTCCAACTATTTATGCATATGGAGAATAGTAAAATCATAGTAGTGGGTAAATCATTTGGCTGTGTGGATATTGATACTGAATATAAAAATATTTCAATATCGGCCGATATCTGGGGGTAATATTGTCAACAAAGTGGCCTGAATCCGGGGTACTGAAAACATTTTGGTTTAGCATATTCCCAACCACTAACAGGAAGTGAATTGTACTAAAACAAAACACGGCAGTTTTCATCAAAAACGCATTAAAAACTACCAAAATGCGAGATGTAAGTGTACAATTTCCTCATATTTAACCTTTATTTCAAATATCTGTAGTGTAAGTTGACAGTTTGACTTAAAATTGTGATATTGATATACTTCTTTGGCCATCGATATCAGCATGCCTATTCCATAACAATGAATATCACCAATATCAATGATCATTGCACCCCCTAAATTGTAGGTATGGCTGCAACTGTATTACATCCCCACACTTCCAAGAGGCTACTTGTCAGTTTTCTTTTCTATTTCCTCCAGGGTGAAGCATGTGTATGAACATCAGTTGAACATCCATATTGTGAACACACCTGGCAGAGTGCATAACACAGAGATTGCTGACAATGTCCCAGAGGTAAGGGTCAAGAAGCTCTGCAGTCTTCTTCTATCCAGTTGATTTTTTTGAGTACATTACTGTATGAAAGTACATAGCATATAGCTTACTGATACTGTACCAGAAGTCAGGCTGATCACTCTGTCTTATCTCAGATCACCCTGATTCATAATGCCCAGGTTAGTGATTAAAGTCGGATTGTTGCGATCATTGAATTCTATGAAGTTTTGTGGTGACTTCTGTGTTTATCCTGAGTACTCTACACGCCTCTTAATCCTTTGCCACCCTCCCATGACAACAACCTACTGTTTAAATTATCGTGGAGATTCTTCCCTTCTAATGTCTCTTATGACCATTGTCTTGTTGGGGTAGTTTCAATCATGTCGCATGTGCTGTCCTTTGAGACTTAATCACAATATCTAAGTATATTTGTTGTCAGGTCTTTGTTGTATCCTTATCTCTCATATTCCGCAGACATAAATCATTCAGTATTATCCAACATTGATATCAAGTTTGTGAAAATTTCCCACTGTTTGCGTGTCACTTGCCATAAATCTTCAACATTTTGTTGCGTCATTGCCTCTTAACTTTGTAAAGATTTCCTCATATCGTGTTAATAGAAAATCTTAGACAAATCGATTTTTCATTATGTGACCCCTTTTTCCTGCTTGTCCATTGCAAATGTGACTTCTGGATTACCTCCATTCTCATTCATTCACCCTATTGTACTGCCCTATTCACTGTGTGACTTGGCCATTAAATACCCATTTTTTTGCATAAAATCCCTTAATATACAAAATTTTATATTTAGAACCACACAATATATAGTCAGTTGTGGGCAAGGACATAACCCTTCGTTTTTTTTGAATGTTTCGACATATTTTTACTGCAAGCTTCACCCACAGACATGGACACATAGGCAATACAACTTTTATTACCTAGCCATGGTGAGTGAGTAATGTACAGTGCAAATGTACAAGTAACCAATGTTGAAAGCAAACAGTCAGCAGTTAAAATGTTATTTAACATTCTCGGCTTTTGTGTGATGTTAAAGTGTAATTTACCTTTCTCCAGGGTACTGATCCACTAAAAAAGTTCAAGGCTGGAGACAACATCAAGGTCAAGGTCATTGGCTTTAGGGATGTTAAAAATCACAAGTAAGTTGAGTAGTTCAACAATTGGAAGTATGGCACAATTATAATTTCTGTGATGCCAAATATTTTTATTTTAATTTTTCTTGTCCATGACAGTTTTCTTGTGAGAATTGAAATATAAAACAATTAACTGATGAATTGATTTCATTTATTAAGGAAAGTTAATTGGTCAGCTGTGCATCTAGTCCATATCTATTTCTTTATTGTGTTAATAGTAAAGCTCATTATTTTAATACACAACTAATTACCATAAACCTACAGTTATGATAGTATTATGACATCCTAAACTTTAAATGGTATTTTCAGGTTTCTGCCAATATCTCACCCAAACTTATCACGGTCCATCCCAGAGTGTACAATGAGGGAAAGGTAAGCTTGGTGTCATTCTTACAACAGCTAGACTAAGTACTCTTCAACTCTGTAAAGTTGAAGCTCAGTTGATCAGAGATATACTCTCCTTTCAATCAGGAATTGTTTGCGGGCTTTACATAAAGTTCAGCACATTGTATAGTCACTGTGGCCTAGTGTTATGGTTATATGCGATTTTTAGAACCGGCTTCTGAAAGCAGAAATTCGGCGAAAAACCTGGTACGTGTGATTTATAAAACATGAAGAAATAATTTTTCAAACGCGTACATGAGCTTTAACTCGTATATAAATAAGAACCACAAGGGACTTTTTGAAGACTATCAAGGACAAAAAGTGTGATATATCAATAGAATATTATAAAATACTGGGAAACATTTGTTGTAGTTCATTATTTTGGTAAACTTATGTTAAAATAATTAAATATGTGACAAAACCGGTTTTGGTTAGAAGAAAATGAAACGTAGCCGGATCACTGTCTTTCGGTTGGCAAATAGGTATCTAGTTTACTGTCTTCAACACTACTGTGGCCTAGTGGCTATTACACTTGCCTAGGAACACAGAGGACCTGGGTTCGAACCCTTGTACAGGCAGATACATACTGACTGGGATGATCACTTGAAGGGGCAGTCCACTGTCATTGGGTCCTATCCCCAGTGACTGGCTTAAGAACACCAGGGATGTTAATAAATGGTCATTCCTGAGACTCGGCCTTTTAGTTATGGGAATGTTACTTGCTAGAGAGCTTGGGCTGTACTTGTGAAGTCGTGATTGGTCAAATAGCGTCCTGTAGTGAAAGGAGATATTGTGCTTATTATAGATATGCCGTATATAATGTAATGATGGCCAGTTGTTTGGATACAGGAAAGCAGTGCATACCAATTGGTCATGATTTTGCACTGACAATCACCTCCACTGGCAAGCAATTACCAGCTTTTCCCATTCAAAGTAAGGCTGGGACATGAACCGGCGCCCTCAGAGGTGAGAGGTAAACATGTTGCCTACGACACCACCTTACCTTCAGAATATTGAACAGAAACAAGTCTATTATCACATTGATCTCTACTTAAAAGAAAATTCTACCAGGTAGAAATTTGCACAACAGGGTTCAACTGACACAACTAATTTGTTGAAATTGCAGTCACAATACCTTGATTTTCCAGTGTTTTTATGGTTGCTGAACCTTTCCTAATCATCTGATATCTGATTTTCAGTCTCCATATGAGAAATATATTGCACGTTAGAATCTGCAGTTTGCAGAGATTAACTAATTCAAAAGGTGAATTAGAATAAGAATTGATTTCAAGTGGCTCATGTCAATATCATTCATATTGATGATGAGGTTACTGTCAGTGTGTACACTCTATATTGCAGTGCTTTAGCAGTAGAAGGACCCCAGCCTTGTGAAAACCCAGAAGAGAGAAAGCTCAAAGTGGGTGACAAAGTGCAGGCCTTTATGAGCAATGTGGGTAGATTTGTTTTTTTGTGTTCACTGAAATATTGTTGTTATAAATTTTGCAAATATTGCTGAATTAGCAAGAACATCATCTTCAAATTAATGCATGTTTACACTGTTCACTGCCTTGAATTCAGTTTCAGATGTTCAAATAAATACATCTTTTGAAATAATGTTTCTTCTTATACACTTAGAAAATGATTGCTGTGCCTTTAAAAGTGATAGTATTTACAATTTTGATACAATCATCTTAGGTTGGATTTTTTTGGTTGGCCTGGTGCAAACTTTTCTATGAAAAAACTTGTCACTTCCTTGCCTTATATTGGGTGGAAACTGTAATAGTGCATTGTTTGACAAAGTACTTTGCAGGGTTTATAATTGGCTAACAACATCTTTCTCCTTGGTTTGCTTCAGTGGGATGTGCATGTATTACAACTGTGTAATTGGAATTAAGCATCCGTTCAAAATAGTGCTTATTTGGTTTTAGGAATGGTTTTCTCGCTGCTGTCACATTATGGTCTTTTCTTAATATTTGTCTAACATTAACAGTATGGAAATTATTTTGGCAAGTACCTTCTTTGATCATAGGAAATTTTTTAGCATGCATTAACTTGACCTTGATCCATCTGGCGGTCACATTGCCACTGTTTCTCACATAACACTATTTTTAATTACTATGCGTGTAACTACTTTCTGTCAGAAATGATGACCGTATGTGATTTATAATTAAAAGCTTAATGGGGTTTTTCTTTAAGGGAATCAACCCTACGAATCCTCTGCACACACCCGTTATATACTCATTACTTGCGGTTTCTTTTTTTTAGTACAGTCATAAGTGTCTGTGGATGCAGATTACTGCAGCAATAAAAGGAAAAGTCTATGTACTGAATGCGTCAGATGATCTGGAGGTAGGTGATCTTCAGAGATTTCAGGTAGTCTATTCTCTGTGTCCTTTGCTAAGAAATGAATGTTTATTTCCGAAACCCTTTTTAGGCAGGTTGTGTGCGTCTAAATTTAATTACAGCAGTCGCTAACCTCATTGCTGCCTGTGCAACCAGCCTTTTGGGGCATCTTTGACCCTCTTGTTATGAATATTTATTGTGTTTTACAGAGTTTTTTTTTAATCAGAAACGTAGCAAAACATCCCTTAATAGAAGTGAAAGACTACAGTTCTTAGGCCAAATATAATTAGATTACGATGGATGATGTATTAAGTACATTTAAATTAATATTAGTTAGTAAAGTCTCGATAAATATCACAGACTGGGCTGTCATCTCTAGAGTTATAGATTCAAATCCAGCAAATTACAACATTTGGGAAGTACTTATATCCAGACTGTAGCCTTTAAATAGGCGTGGTAAAATCCAATATTACTTATAAAGAATGGAAAGTGAAACAAGTTTCTACAGAACTCTGTAGGAGGTCTGGTTTTCACTTCAGATGCTGAAGGACCCTGCATTGCATTTTAAGACTGGGCAGTGTTACAGTGCCACAGTGATAGGTGTGGAGAAAGGGAAACCACTGCAACTCTCCCTCACTGGTATGTACATTCTTTTGGATATTTACTTGGATATAACATTACATGCAATTAGCGCTTAGGGTACTGAAGTAAATGAGAAAAGTAAAAATACAATAACAACAGCATTAAACATAATAGTAAGTGTTGAGGGTCATCTCACAACAGTAGTTAATGTGGTGGAGCAAAGCAACGCATAGTAGTGTTTGTCAAAGATTCACCTCACATAGGCAAGCAACAACAAATTTTCAAACATAAATTTGCCACTGGGGCATCAACTGAACAGAGAGAAGTATGACCAAAGTTGTAAAGTTTGTGTAGGCTGTTTACAGAATGAGATATAATTTGATGTTTCAATACTTAATTCAATTGCCATAGTTTACTAAACTTAGAAAGATTTTCTAGTATGTTAAGAAAATAACAAGTTAAGCACGAGTTAAGATGTGAAATTATGTATTTTATGACAAGAAATAATATTTCAGGATTGACAGAAATGTCAACTCAGTATTACTGATAAAGATGGCAAACTAGACAGTGGGTTTCTCTGTGACTCACATAAAAATAAAGGAAAATCTGGGTACAGTAATCAAGAACTGGTTCCGACAACACAATAGTTTACAACAAATGTATAAAATATTGTACAGAAGCACTTAAAAAGGGACACTTGTTTTATATTTTGTCAGTGTACAGTGCTTTTATTACGCTACAATAGCTTACCATGTGGGACTCATTGCTGTTCTCGGATGGCCACAAGGCATCATGGCCAACGTCTAAGAAAAATAGACATTTATAGTTGGCCGTAGCCTCTAGTTGTCGTCACGTGATAACTTCTGACCAATCGTCCTACTTTCTCGTTGGCCACGTTGAACTGGTAGCTGTTTGTAAATATACAGACATTTTCATTTATTTCTCAGCTTTTACGTATTGGTGGAGGTTCATTTTTGGTTATTTCTTTTATTATATATCATGGACTATTCTGTAAAATTTTTATTTTGACAGGATAATTATATTTCTTGTTTCTCGTGTTTTGAGTTTTCCTCGGTTCAGGCCCCTTTTATTTCTACGTCTTTTATTGCGTTTAAAATGTCCATCCATCAAACAAATAAAGACAAACCGAGAGCACAAAAATGCCGCCATTTTTGTTTTTCCTTTACACAACTATTGCCCTACTTGTAGGGAATCTGGCAAGGGTGATGACCCCTGTGTCACCTTTGAAGCGCCCTGTGATATCTGTGCATCTTTCACAGATGACCAAATGAAGAAAATCCAACACAGGAAACGCTACATAAAGAGACAAAAGGCGGACGCTTCTAATGCAAAAGATGATGAACTTCATCTTTTGGGCGAAGGCGACGGGGATTCTTTCACTGGTTCAAATGCAGACCTTGAGAGTGCTGCTGACAACCTTTTTACCTCTCCCCCTCCGTCCTCAGCCCCTATCCTTCAGTTCTTTATCACTTAAAACACCAGCCAAAACTGTCCCACCCACCCCAGGTACTGCCTTGCAACAAAAAATTGAAATAAATCTTGAAAAATCCCTGGGCAATTCTTTAAATATTCATCTACAGCAGCAAATGGGCTCCTTCCAGGCATCCATGTTGAAAGCGTTTCAGTAGCTCCGAGAGGAGTTGACTTCAAAAAAGCAAACAGAGGTGGATCAGACCTCGGCTTTTGCTTCCAAACCTGGTACTTCTTCCCGTACTGCTGTTAATCTGGACCTACCCCCTCCGAGACATAGAACTACCATTCAAACCGAGGATATGGATGTGGACTATGGTCCAGCACTCCCTCCACGTCTCGGACCTGACCCTCATAATCCATCGGATCAGAATGTTTCTGCATCTGAGTTACCTTCGAGGAAGGTCTCGGACAAACCCAAAAAACACTGCCGCTCTCGCAGTAGGCATGAAATTGAATCGAGGTGTGCCTCGGATCAATCTAATGAGGAATCCGATGAACCTCGGATCCCATCTACTAAACCTAAAAAGCACTCTGATAAGAGTAAACACAAATCAAGGTCCAGATATGTGTCATCTTCCTCAGAGGAGGATCAGTCCTCTGTAGCCAGACACAGGTCTTCTAAGCCCTCTGGGGCTCAGCCCTCAGGGGCTGCTTCTGATCAAGACCTCCCTCAACATGATCCAGACCCCCCTTATTATAGGGAAGTAGCTCTGTCTGACATTCCCTCACAGTACGCTGAAGAGGTCGACACTTTTAGGCGCATTCTTTCCCTCCCTGACCCCAGGGAGTCTATGCCTAGGTCCTCAACTTCAGTCCTGGGCCTGGACGATGAGAAAGGCCGTCAAGAGCTCAGACCTAGAGGTCCTTCCTCTATACTTCCACTTAGCTCAGTTATCAAGGACGCCTGTGATAAATTTCAACATGACTTTAAGGCTGCTAATTTACCCGAGGGTAAATATATCAAGCCTCCTCCTTCCACTTCTAAGTGGTACAGGGTGGGACAGCCTTGTTATCAGGACAAATATCAGGAGTTGAATACGGATTTCGCAAAATCTGTATTACTCCTAAACCCTCTGGGGCCCCTATGGGCAAGGTTCCCCTACCAATTCTTAAAGAATTGGAGCACCAGGCTAGGCAAAATATCTCAACGCTCAATTTCACTGCTGCCTTTGCCAAAACTTCATCTTCTTGCAATGCCTCTCTTGAGAAGTGTCAACATAGCATTAAGTCAACTGTCAAGAAGATTAAGACACAGATCCAAAAAGGTGCCAATCCTGATAAAGCAGCAAAGCGTGGATATGAGCAAGTCTGTGAGTACATAGATTTTTGGAATAAGACAGTTCTTATCCAACACAGGGCTCTTACATGCCTCAGCAAATCCCTAGCCCATATACTCCAGAGGGAACTATATTCTATGGGTAACACTGGCTTGCTTAGGCGCGAAGCCGAAATGACCCTCTTACAACCACAATTAGGGGAAACGAGATGCCAAGAACTCAGGAACTCATCCTTTTGGGACCCCTCCTTGTTCCAGTTTCAACTTGTGAAGGAAGGTGAAGACTTCCTCCTCAAAAAAGGCACCTCTAAAGACTCTCAGGGTTTCGCACCCTATCAAAATAAGCCCTTTCGTGGTCCCCACAACAAGAAAAGAGGCTCCTACAGGAAACGCCCCTATGGGGGCAACTCCTCACAAAGCAGTAACCAATCGTTTTCCTCAGGAAGGGGGAAACCGAACTTCAGAGGCTCCAGGGGTCGTTTTCGACCCCATCACAGGGGGCGGGGGCGTGGAAACCGCTCTCCCCAATGATTCCTTAAAAGCCTCCCTCAGTCCACCAGTAGGAGGTCGCCTCCGTTCTTTCAGAAGAGACTGGCAAACAAACAAATGTTCTTCAAACGTGTTAAACATTATCACCAATGGCTACGTACTGCCATTCCTTTCAAAGCCAAATTTGGTCAGATTCCCTCTGATCCTGTCAGAGTACAAGGCACATCAAAAAGACCAAGCACTGGCCACTTGTATCCAGTCTCTTCTGTCAAAGAACGCAATCGAAAGGGTGGAAAATGTAAAATCTCTCGGGTTTTACAGTCGCCTATTCCTAGTACCAAAGCCTCACCAAAGGTGGAGGCCAGTCATAGACCTAAGCAGGCTCAACATTTTTCTACACGTAGAAAAGTTCAAAATGGAAACTCCAGAGTCCATCAGGACCTCCCTGATTCCAGGGGAATGGGTATCGTTGATAGATCTGTCGGACGCTTACCTTCACATCCCCATCCATCCAAACTCAAGGAAATACCTAAGGTTTTGTTACAAGTCACAGGTGTTCCAGTTCACCTCCCTCCCATTCGGACTAGCCACAGCCCCCCAGGTCTTTACAATGATTGTAAAGGAAGTGAAACTAATGGCCCTCTCCAGAGGACTCAGACTTCACCAATACCTGGACGACTGGCTGATCAGGTCCCAGTCTCAGGAGGAAGCCCAAGTGAACACTCAGGCAGTAGTAGAACTGACTCAGTCCTTGGGGTGGATAATAAATCAGGAAAAATCAGAACTGAAACCTACTCAGGTGTTTTCATTCATGGGCTATGAATACCACCTAGATTCAGCCCTTGTAAAACCCACTCAAGAGAGATGGCTCAAACTTCAGGATTTGATCCTACGACTCAAGTCAAAACGTGTTTTGACTGCAAGATGTTTGATGTCTCTAATTGGGTTGCTAGCCTCAACGGAGAAAATGGTCCCGGAGGGACGCCTTCACATGAGGCCCTTTCAGTTTCACCTCAAGGAGCACTGGAGATATCCTCAGTCGCTGGACAACCTCCTTCCCTGGACAGAAGCCATTGCAGCCCACCTAGATTGGTGGCAAAATCCCTCCAATGTGATGAAAGGTGCAGACCTTCATCCCAAAGACCACAGTATCCAACTCTTTACCGACGCCTTAAACGAAGGTTGGGGCGCTCACTTAGACCAAAATTCTACAAAGGGTCTGTGGTCGGATCGGGAAAAAAGGCTACATATAAATGTCCTAGAATTGAAGGCGGTCTCCCTGGCCCTTCGAGACTTCAAGGACCAGTGCCAGAATCAAACAGTGTTGGTTACGACGGACAACTCATGACCTGGTGCCATCACTACCACATAACATTGAAAGCCAGGCACATTCCAGGGTGCCTGAATGTGATGGCCGACCTGCTATCCAGGTCCAACCAAGTGCAGTCAACAGAATGGTCTCTGCACCCACAGGTCTTCAAACAGATCTGCCAGAAGTGGTTCACACCTCATGTAGACTTATTTGCCACTCACCTGAACCACAAACTCCCTCTATACGTGTCTCCTATCCCAGACCCAAAGGCCTGGGACATAGATGCTCTGAACATAAACTGGACCAACCTCACGGCCTATGCGTACCCTCCTACGGCTCTCCTTCACAAGGTGATCCAAAAGATCAGGCAATGCCAGTGCCTGATCATCGTAATAGCCCCAGGCTGGCCAGGGATGCCCTGGTTTTGGGACCTAGTGCAGCTGTCAACAGAGATCCCACTGCAACTCCCAGTGTCAACAACCCTACTCAAACAGTCCCACAAGCTGGTGTTCCACAACAACCCCCAGCACCTGAACCTCCACGCCTTGTGTCTAGGAGCGGACAACTCCAAGAACAAGGCTTCTCTGTGGAGGTGGCAGAGAGAATTGCTGCCCCTCAGCGGTCATCAACAAGGACCATCTACAAGTCAAAGTGGGCCCTATTTGAAAAATGGTGCAGAGAAAATTCGGTGGATTTCTCCACTCCATCTGTGAAACAAATCTCAGATTTCTTCATGTATCTGTACCAAGACTTAAACAGGCGCCCCTCGACCATTGATGGTTACAGGACTGCAATCGTTGACACTTTGGGTCCAACGGCCCAACATATTGCACACAATGCAGACCTTCATAGGTTACTCTCCAGTTTCCACAGGGATCGTCCAAAAAGTTCCAGAAATCTTCCTAAGTGGAACCTTTCTGTTGTTCTCAATGAGCTCACAAAAGCACCCTTTGAGCCTATGAAAGACACAGACCTCAAACATCTTACCCTCAAAACTGCTTTCTTGCTAGCTTTGGCCTCAGGCAAGCGCCGCAGCGAAATCCATGCCTGGGTCGCAAAGTATCTAATCTAGGCCAATGGGAAAACGTTGCCTTGTTCCCTTCTGACTTCATAGCCAAAAACCAACTAGCAAGAGAAGGTTCTCAAAGTGTGTCTCTGGTGACTATTCCTGCTTTGACTACCATTGTAGATAGACAATTGAAAGAAGACAGGACCCTGTGTCCGGTGCGGGCCCTGAGGTACTATTTGGATCGAACCAAAGACCTGAGAGGGTCTCGATCCCTCCTTTTCATCTCATTCAAGAAAGGACATACCTCAGACATCAGACCCGCTACTCTGTCTTCCTGGTTGAAACAAACCATCCTACTTTGTTATAAACAAGCAGACCAACAAGCCTTGGACTTAGTCCAAGTTAAAGCGCATGACATCCGGGCCTTCGCGGCTTCTAAGGCCTTTTACGGTGGGGTATCGGTGGACCAAATCATGCAAGCCTGTCACTGGAAAGCTCACAACACATTTACAAATTTTTACCTAAAAGACCTTACTTGGTCGGACACCGACAACAATTTGTACCTGGGACCCGTAGTGGCTGCACAACAAGTCCTAGATCCTTCCCCTCAGACCAGTTGTCCTCGGAAAGAAAAAAGGGGGGGGGAGGGGGGGCACATCTGCTACAACCAAGTCTTCAGGAATCTAATCCCAGGACCTAGGTATTCTTTTACCTTCAAGATGTTATGGGTAAGGTCATTTTATTACGCTACAATAGCTTACCATGTGGGACTTAATGCTGTTCTCGGGTTGCCACACCCGGGGCCAACGTCTTAGAAAAAAAGACAGTTCTTGTTAGCCACCGGATATACTGGTAGTTGTCGTCACGTGATAACTTCTGACCAATCGCCCTACTTTCTCGTTGGCCACGATTGACTGGTAGCAGTTTGTAAATATACAGACATTTTTATTTATTTCTCAGCTTTTACTTATTGTTGGAGGCTCATATTTGCATATTTCTTTATATATATGCCATAGATCATTCTGTAAAATTTTAATTTTCACAGCTTAAGTATTTCTTTGATTTTCGCGTGTTTTGAGTTTTCCTCGGTTCAGGCAATTATATTGTACGTCTTTTTATTGCGTATAAAATGTCGATTCACCAAGCAAATAAAGACAAACCGAGAGCTCAGAAATGCCGCCACTTTTGCTTCAGTTTTGATATACATAACTACTGCCCTACCTGTAGGGAGGCTGGCAAGGGAGACCACCCCTGTGTCACCTTTGAAACTCCCTGTAAAATATGCACGTCTTTCACAGATGAGCAGTTACAGAAAATTCAAAACAGGAAGCGTTATTTAAAAAAGCAAAAAGCGGCAACTAGTTCCAAAGATGATGAACTAGATCTTTTGGGTGAAGGCGGCGGGGATTCCTTCACTGGATCCAATGCAGACCTCGAGTGTGCTGCTGATAACCTTTTCACCTCACCCCCCCGTCCTCAACCTCTTGCCTTCAGTTCCCTGTCCTTGAAAACCCCAGCCAAGACTGTTCCACCCACCCCAGGTACTGCTTTGCAAAATAAAATCCAGAAAAACCTTGAGAAATCCCTGGGTGATTCCTTAAATATACATATACAGCAGCAAATGGGTTCCTTCCAGGCATCCATGTTGGAAGCTTTTCAGTCACTCCGAGAGGAGTTGGCTACACAAAAGAAATTCGAGGTAGAGTCCTCGCTTCTTGCTTCCAAACCTGGCTCGTCCAGTAACAATGCTGCCCCTCTGGATTTACCCCCTCCGAGATCTGGTACTAACCTTCCAAGCGAGGCTATGGATGTGGACTACGGTCCAGCACTCCCTCCTCGTCTGGTAACCACTCAAGATTCCTCGGAGCAGTACGTTGCCCCCTCTGAAGGTCATCCCGAAGAGGTCTCGTACTCTCACAAAAAGCAAAGCCATAGGCAGCCAGTTGACCCGAGCTCTGCCTCGGACCAACTAAATGAGGATTCCGACGAACCTTGGATCCCTTCTTCTAGATCCAAAAAACACTCTGACAAGAGCAAACATAAATCAAGATCTAGATACGTGTCATTCTCCTCAGAGGAAGATCAATCCCCTGTAGCCAGACACAGGTCTTCTAAGCCCTCTAGGGCTCAGCCCTCAGGAGTAGCTTCTGATCAAGATCTCCCACAACATGATCCAGACCCCCCTTATTATAGGGAAGTAGCTTTGTCTGACATGCCCTCACAATACTCTGAAGAAGTAGACACCTTCAGGCGTATTCTATCTCTCCCTGACCCCAGGGAATCTATGCCCAGGTCGTCCACTTCAGTATTAGGTCTGGATGATGAAAAAGGCCGTCAAGAGCTCAGACCTAGAGGTCCTTCCTCTATCCTTCCACTTAGCTCAGTTATCAAGGACGCCTTTGATAAATTCCAACATGACTTTAAGGCTGCCAATTTATCTGAGGGAAAATATGTCAAGCCTCCTCCTTCCACTTCAAAGTGGTACAAGGTGGGACAGCCAACTTTTCAGGACAAAATTCAGGAGTTGAATACGGACTTTGCTAAGATCTGTATTACTCCTAGACCTTCTGGGGCCCCAGTAGCCAGAGTTCCCCTGCCAGTTCTCAAGGAGCTGGAACTTCAGGCTAGACAAAATATCTCGACCCTCAACTTCACCGCTGCATTTGCCAAAACCTCCTCTTCTTGCAATGCTTCATTGGAAAAATGCCAACAAAGCATTAAGTCTACGGTCAAGAAGATTAAATCTCAGATTCAGAAAGGTGCCAATCCTGAGAAAGCGGCAAAGCGCGGATATGAGGAAGTAGCTGACTACTTAGATTTTTGGAACAAGACAGTACTTGTCCAACACAGGGCCCTCACTTGTCTCAGCAAATCTCTAGCCCATATTTTGCAGAGGGAATTATACTCTATGGCTAATACCGGCTTGCTCAGGCGCGAAGCCGAGATGAGTCTATTACATCCACAATTAGGAGAAACGAGACGTCAAGAACTCAGGAACTTTTGGGGCCCTTTTTGGGGCCCTTCTTTGTTCGAGTCTCAATTAGTGAAGGAAGGTGAGGACTTCCTTCTCAAAAAAGGCACCTCAAAAGATTCTCAGGGTTTTGCACCCTACCAGAATAAGCCCTTTCGTGGTCCCCACAAGAAAAGAGGCTCCTACAGAAAACGCCCCTATGGAGGCAATACCTCTCAAAGCAGTAACCAGTCCTTTCCCTCGGGAAGAGGAAAACCCAACTTCAGAGGCTCCAGGGGTCGTTTTCGACCCCACAATAGAGGAAGGGGGCGTGGAAACCCCCCTTCCCAATGACTCCTCCAAAGCCTCACTCAGTCCACCAGTAGGAGGTCGCCTCCGTTCTTTCAGGAGAGACTGGCTCACAAACAAATGTTCTCAAAACGTGTTAAACATTATCACCAATGGCTACGTTCTGCCATTCCGTTCAAAGCCAAACTTGATCAGATTTCCTCTGATTCTGTCAGAGTACAAGGCCCAACAAAAAGACCAAGCCTTGGCCACTTGTATCCAGTCTCTCCTGTCAAAGAACGCCATCGAAAGGGTAGAAAATGTAAAATCTCTCGGGTTTTACAGTCGCCTGTTCCTGGTACCCAAGCCTCACCAAAGGTGGAGGCCAGTCATAGACTTAAGCAGGCTCAACACTTTTCTACACGTAGAAAAGTTCAAAATGGAAACTCCAGAGTCCATCAGGACCTCCCTGATTCCAGGGGAGTGGGTATCGTCGATAGATCTGTCGGACGCTTACCTTCACATCCCCATCCACCCAAGCTCAAGGAAATACCTAAGGTTTTGCTACAAGGCTCAGGTGTTCCAGTTCACCTCCCTCCCGTTCGGACTAGCCACAGCCCCCCAGGTCTTTACAATGATCGTAAAGGAAGTGAAACTAATGGCCCTCTCAAGAGGACTCAGAATTCACCAATACCTGGACGACTGGCTGATCAGGTCCCAGTCTCAGGAGGAAGCCCAAGTGAACACTCAGGCAGTAGTAGACCTAACTCAGTCCTTGGGGTGGATAATAAATCAGGAAAAATCAGAACTGAAACCTACTCAGGTGTTTTCGTTCGTGGGCTACGAATACCACCTAGATTCAGCCCTTGTAAAACCCACTCAAGAGAGATGGCTCAAACTTCAGGATTTGATCCTACGACTCAAGTCAAAACGTGTTTTGACTGCAAGATGTTTGATGTCTCTAATTGGGTTGCTAGCCTCAACGGAGAAAATGGTCCCGGAGGGACGCCTTCACATGAGGCCCTTTCAGTTTCACCTCAAGGAGCACTGGAGATATCCTCAGTCGCTGGACAACCTCCTTCCCTGGACAGAAGCCATTGCAGCCCACCTAGATTGGTGGCAAAATCCCTCCAATGTGATGAAAGGTGCAGACCTTCATCCCAAAGACCACAGTATCCAACTCTTTACCGACGCCTTAAACGAAGGTTGGGGCGCTCACTTAGACCAAAATTCTACAAAGGGTCTGTGGTCGGATCGGGAAAAAAGGCTACATATAAATGTCCTAGAATTGAAGGCGGTCTCCCTGGCCCTTCGAGACTTCAAGGACCAGTGCCAGAATCAAACAGTGTTGGTTACGACGGACAACTCATGACCTGGTGCCATCACTACCACATAACATTGAAAGCCAGGCACATTCCAGGGTGCCTGAATGTGATGGCCGACCTGCTATCCAGGTCCAACCAAGTGCAGTCAACAGAATGGTCTCTGCACCCACAGGTCTTCAAACAGATCTGCCAGAAGTGGTTCACACCTCATGTAGACTTATTTGCCACTCACCTGAACCACAAACTCCCTCTATACGTGTCTCCTATCCCAGACCCAAAGGCCTGGGACATAGATGCTCTGAACATAAACTGGACCAACCTCACGGCCTATGCGTACCCTCCTACGGCTCTCCTTCACAAGGTGATCCAAAAGATCAGGCAATGCCAGTGCCTGATCATCGTAATAGCCCCAGGCTGGCCAGGGATGCCCTGGTTTTGGGACCTAGTGCAGCTGTCAACAGAGATCCCACTGCAACTCCCAGTGTCAACAACCCTACTCAAACAGTCCCACAAGCTGGTGTTCCACAACAACCCCCAGCACCTGAACCTCCACACCTTGTGTCTAGGAGCGGACAACTCCAAGAACAAGGCTTCTCTGTGGAGGTGGCAGAGAGAATTGCTGCCCCTCAGCGGTCATCAACAAGGACCATCTACAAGTCAAAGTGGGCCCTATTTGAAAAATGGTGCAGAGAAAATTCGGTGGATTTCTCCACTCCATCTGTGAAACAAATCTCAGATTTCTTCATGTATCTGTACCAAGACTTAAACAGGCGCCCCTCGACCATTGATGGTTACAGGACTGCAATCGTTGACACTTTGGGTCCAACGGCCCAACATATTGCACACAATGCAGACCTTCATAGGTTACTCTCCAGTTTCCACAGGGATCGTCCAAAAAGTTCCAGAAATCTTCCTAAGTGGAACCTTTCTGTTGTTCTCAATGAGCTCACAAAAGCACCCTTTGAGCCTATGAAAGACACAGACCTCAAACATCTTACCCTCAAAACTGCTTTCTTGCTAGCTTTGGCCTCAGGCAAGCGCCGCAGCGAAATCCATGCCTGGGTCGCAAAGTATCTAATCTAGGCCAATGGGAAAACGTTGCCTTGTTCCCTTCTGACTTCATAGCCAAAAACCAACTAGCAAGAGAAGGTTCTCAAAGTGTGTCTCTGGTGACTATTCCTGCTTTGACTACCATTGTAGATAGACAATTGAAAGAAGACAGGACCCTGTGTCCGGTGCGGGCCCTGAGGTACTATTTGGATCGAACCAAAGACCTGAGAGGGTCTCGATCCCTCCTTTTCATCTCATTCAAGAAAGGACATACCTCAGACATCAGACCCGCTACTCTGTCTTCCTGGTTGAAACAAACCATCCTACTTTGTTATAAACAAGCAGACCAACAAGCCTTGGACTTAGTCCAAGTTAAAGCGCATGACATCCGGGCCTTCGCGGCTTCTAAGGCCTTTTACGGTGGGGTATCGGTGGACCAAATCATGCAAGCCTGTCACTGGAAAGCTCACAACACATTTACAAATTTTTACCTAAAAGACCTTACTTGGTCGGACACCGACAACAATTTGTACCTGGGACCCGTAGTGGCTGCACAACAAGTCCTAGATCCTTCCCCTCAGACCAGTTGTCCTCGGAAAGAAAAAAGGGGGGGGGAGGGGGGGCACATCTGCTACAACCAAGTCTTCAGGAATCTAATCCCAGGACCTAGGTATTCTTTTACCTTCAAGATGTTATGGGTAAGGTCATTTTATTACGCTACAATAGCTTACCATGTGGGACTTAATGCTGTTCTCGGGTTGCCACACCCGGGGCCAACGTCTTAGAAAAAAAGACAGTTCTTGTTAGCCACCGGATATACTGGTAGTTGTCGTCACGTGATAACTTCTGACCAATCGCCCTACTTTCTCGTTGGCCACGATTGACTGGTAGCAGTTTGTAAATATACAGACATTTTTATTTATTTCTCAGCTTTTACTTATTGTTGGAGGCTCATATTTGCATATTTCTTTATATATATGCCATAGATCATTCTGTAAAATTTTAATTTTCACAGCTTAAGTATTTCTTTGATTTTCGCGTGTTTTGAGTTTTCCTCGGTTCAGGCAATTATATTGTACGTCTTTTTATTGCGTATAAAATGTCGATTCACCAAGCAAATAAAGACAAACCGAGAGCTCAGAAATGCCGCCACTTTTGCTTCAGTTTTGATATACATAACTACTGCCCTACCTGTAGGGAGGCTGGCAAGGGAGACCACCCCTGTGTCACCTTTGAAACTCCCTGTAAAATATGCACGTCTTTCACAGATGAGCAGTTACAGAAAATTCAAAACAGGAAGCGTTATTTAAAAAAGCAAAAAGCGGCAACTAGTTCCAAAGATGATGAACTAGATCTTTTGGGTGAAGGCGGCGGGGATTCCTTCACTGGATCCAATGCAGACCTCGAGTGTGCTGCTGATAACCTTTTCACCTCACCCCCCCGTCCTCAACCTCTTGCCTTCAGTTCCCTGTCCTTGAAAACCCCAGCCAAGACTGTTCCACCCACCCCAGGTACTGCTTTGCAAAATAAAATCCAGAAAAACCTTGAGAAATCCCTGGGTGATTCCTTAAATATACATATACAGCAGCAAATGGGTTCCTTCCAGGCATCCATGTTGGAAGCTTTTCAGTCACTCCGAGAGGAGTTGGCTACACAAAAGAAATTCGAGGTAGAGTCCTCGCTTCTTGCTTCCAAACCTGGCTCGTCCAGTAACAATGCTGCCCCTCTGGATTTACCCCCTCCGAGATCTGGTACTAACCTTCCAAGCGAGGCTATGGATGTGGACTACGGTCCAGCACTCCCTCCTCGTCTGGTAACCACTCAAGATTCCTTGGAGCAGTACGTTGCCCCCTCTGAAGGTCATCCCGAAGAGGTCTCGTACTCTCACAAAAAGCAAAGCCATAGGCAGCCAGTTGACCCGAGCTCTGCCTCGGACCAACTAAATGAGGATTCCGACGAACCTTGGATCCCTTCTTCTAGATCCAAAAAACACTCTGACAAGAGCAAACATAAATCAAGATCTAGATACGTGTCATTCTCCTCAGAGGAAGATCAATCCCCTGTAGCCAGACACAGGTCTTCTAAGCCCTCTAGGGCTCAGCCCTCAGGAGTAGCTTCTGATCAAGATCTCCCACAACATGATCCAGACCCCCCTTATTATAGGGAAGTAGCTTTGTCTGACATGCCCTCACAATACTCTGAAGAAGTAGACACCTTCAGGCGTATTCTATCTCTCCCTGACCCCAGGGAATCTATGCCCAGGTCGTCCACTTCAGTATTAGGTCTGGATGATGAAAAAGGCCGTCAAGAGCTCAGACCTAGAGGTCCTTCCTCTATCCTTCCACTTAGCTCAGTTATCAAGGACGCCTTTGATAAATTCCAACATGACTTTAAGGCTGCCAATTTATCTGAGGGAAAATATGTCAAGCCTCCTCCTTCCACTTCAAAGTGGTACAAGGTGGGACAGCCAACTTTTCAGGACAAAATTCAGGAGTTGAATACGGACTTTGCTAAGATCTGTATTACTCCTAGACCTTCTGGGGCCCCAGTAGCCAGAGTTCCCCTGCCAGTTCTCAAGGAGCTGGAACTTCAGGCTAGACAAAATATCTCGACCCTCAACTTCACCGCTGCATTTGCCAAAACCTCCTCTTCTTGCAATGCTTCATTGGAAAAATGCCAACAAAGCATTAAGTCTACGGTCAAGAAGATTAAATCTCAGATTCAGAAAGGTGCCAATCCTGAGAAAGCGGCAAAGCGCGGATATGAGGAAGTAGCTGACTACTTAGATTTTTGGAACAAGACAGTACTTGTCCAACACAGGGCCCTCACTTGTCTCAGCAAATCTCTAGCCCATATTTTGCAGAGGGAATTATACTCTATGGCTAATACCGGCTTGCTCAGGCGCGAAGCCGAGATGAGTCTATTACATCCACAATTAGGAGAAACGAGACGTCAAGAACTCAGGAACTTTTGGGGCCCTTTTTGGGGCCCTTCTTTGTTCGAGTCTCAATTAGTGAAGGAAGGTGAGGACTTCCTTCTCAAAAAAGGCACCTCAAAAGATTCTCAGGGTTTTGCACCCTACCAGAATAAGCCCTTTCGTGGTCCCCACAAGAAAAGAGGCTCCTACAGAAAACGCCCCTATGGAGGCAATACCTCTCAAAGCAGTAACCAGTCCTTTCCCTCGGGAAGAGGAAAACCCAACTTCAGAGGCTCCAGGGGTCGTTTTCGACCCCACAATAGAGGAAGGGGGCGTGGAAACCCCCCTTCCCAATGACTCCTCCAAAGCCTCACTCAGTCCACCAGTAGGAGGTCGCCTCCGTTCTTTCAGGAGAGACTGGCTCACAAACAAATGTTCTCAAAACGTGTTAAACATTATCACCAATGGCTACGTTCTGCCATTCCGTTCAAAGCCAAACTTGATCAGATTTCCTCTGATTCTGTCAGAGTACAAGGCCCAACAAAAAGACCAAGCCTTGGCCACTTGTATCCAGTCTCTCCTGTCAAAGAACGCCATCGAAAGGGTAGAAAATGTAAAATCTCTCGGGTTTTACAGTCGCCTGTTCCTGGTACCCAAGCCTCACCAAAGGTGGAGGCCAGTCATAGACTTAAGCAGGCTCAACACTTTTCTACACGTAGAAAAGTTCAAAATGGAAACTCCAGAGTCCATCAGGACCTCCCTGATTCCAGGGGAGTGGGTATCGTCGATAGATCTGTCGGACGCTTACCTTCACATCCCCATCCACCCAAGCTCAAGGAAATACCTAAGGTTTTGCTACAAGGCTCAGGTGTTCCAGTTCACCTCCCTCCCGTTCGGACTAGCCACAGCCCCCCAGGTCTTTACAATGATCGTAAAGGAAGTGAAACTAATGGCCCTCTCAAGAGGACTCAGAATTCACCAATACCTGGACGACTGGCTGATCAGGTCCCAGTCTCAGGAGGAAGCCCAAGTGAACACTCAGGCAGTAGTAGACCTAACTCAGTCCTTGGGGTGGATAATAAATCAGGAAAAATCAGAACTGAAACCTACTCAGGTGTTTTCGTTCGTGGGCTACGAATACCACCTAGATTCAGCCCTTGTAAAACCCACTCAAGAGAGATGGCTCAAACTTCAGGATTTGATCCTACGACTCAAGTCAAAACGTGTTTTGACTGCAAGATGTTTGATGTCTCTAATTGGGTTGCTAGCCTCAACGGAGAAAATGGTCCCGGAGGGACGCCTTCACATGAGGCCCTTTCAGTTTCACCTCAAGGAGCACTGGAGATATCCTCAGTCGCTGGACAACCTCCTTCCCTGGACAGAAGCCATTGCAGCCCACTTAGATTGGTGGCAAAATCCCTCCAATGTGATGAAAGGTGCAGACCTTCATCCCAAAGACCACAGTATCCAACTCTTTACTGACGCCTCAAACGAAGGTTGGGGCGCTCACTTAGACCAAAATTCTACAAAGGGTTTGTGGTCAGAGCGGGAAAAAAGGCTACACATAAATGTCCTAGAATTGAAGGCGGTCTCCCTGGCCCTTCGAGACTTCAAGGACCAGTGCCAGAATCAAACAGTGTTGGTTGCGACGGACAACTCAACAGTGGTAGCCTACATCAACAAACAAGGAGGAACACACTCGGCAGAGATGTGTGCTCTCCTGTGGAAGATCATGACCTGGTGCCATCACTACCACATAACATTGAAAGCCAGGCACATTCCAGGGTGCCTGAATGTGATGGCCGACCTACTATCCAGGTCCAACCAAGTGCAGTCAACAGAATGGTCTCTGCACCCACAGGTGTTCAAACAGATCTGCCAGAAGTGGTTCACACCTCATGTAGACTTATTTGCCACTCACCTGAACCACAAACTCCCTCTATACGTGTCTCCTATCCCAGACCCAAGGGCCTGGGACATAGATGCTCTGAACATAAACTGGACCAACCTCACTGCCTATGCGTACCCTCCTACGGCCCTCCTTCACAAGGTGATCCAAAAGATCAGGCAATGTCATTGCCTGATCATCGTAATAGCCCCAGGCTGGCCAGGGATGCCCTGGTTTTGGGACCTAGTGCAGCTCTCAACAGAGATCCCACTGCAACTCCCAGTGTCAACGACCCTACTCAAACAGTCCCACAAGTTGGTGTTCCACAACAACCCCCAGCACCTGAACCTCCACGCCTGGTGTCTAGGAGCGGACAACTCCAAGAACAAGGCTTCTCTGTGGAGGTGGCAGAGAGAATTGCTGCCCCTCAGCGGTCATCAACAAGGACCATCTACAAGTCAAAGTGGGCCCTATTTGAAAAATGGTGCAGAGAAAATTCGGTGGATTTCTCCACTCCATCTGTGAAACAAATCTCAGATTTTTTCATGTACGTGTACCAAGACTTAAACAGGCGCCCCTCGACCATTGATGGTTACAGGACTGCAATCGTTGACACTTTGGGCCCAACGGCCCAACATATTGCACACAATGCAGACCTTCATAGGTTACTCTCCAGTTTTCACAGGGATCATCCTAAAAGTTCCAGAAATTTACCCAAGTGGAACCTTTCTGTTGTCCTTAACGAGCTCACCAAAGCACCATTTGAGCCCATGAAAGACACAGACCTCAAACATCTTACTCTTAAAACTGCTTTCTTGCTAGCCTTGGCCTCCGGCAAGCGCCGCAGCGAAATCCATGCCTGGGTCGCAAACAAAGTATCTAATCTAGGCCAATGGGAAAAGGTTGCCTTGTTCCCTTCTTCTGATTTCATAGCCAAAAACCAACTAGCAAGAGAAGGTTCTCAAAGTGTGTCACCAGTGACTATCCCTGCTTTGACTACCATTGTAGATAGACAGTTTAAAGAAGACAGGACCCTGTGTCCTGTGCGGGCCCTGAGGTTTTATTTGGACCGAACTAAAGACCTGAGAGGGTCTCGTTCTCTCCTTTTCATCTCCTTTAAGAAAGGACATACCTCAGACATCAGACCCGCTACACTCTCTTCATGGTTGAAACAAACCATCCTACTTTGTTACAAACAAGCAGATCAACAAGCCTTGGACTTGGTGCAAGTCAAAGTGCATGACATCCGGGCCTTCGCGGCCTCTAAGGCCTTTTACGGTGGGGTATCGGTGGACCAAATCATGCAAGCCTGTCACTGGAAAGCTCACAACACATTTACAAATTTTTACCTAAAAGACCTTACTTGGTCGGACACCGACAACAATATGTATCTGGGACCCGTGGTGGGGGCACAACAAGTCCTAGATCCTTCCCCTCAGACCAGTTGTCCTCGGAAAGAAAAAAGGGGGGGGGGGGGGGGGGGGGGGCACATCCGCTACAACCAAGGCTTCAGGAGTCTTTCCCAGGATCTAGGTATTCCTTTACCTTCAAGATGTTACGGGTAAGGTCATTTTATCCTTTAATTATCAAGTAATTTCTATTAAGGACTTATATAGTTGTCATTAATCTCATATTCAGGTTTAAAAAATTTTATGAGATGCCCAACCACTGGGTTGGTCAGTCACACGTGAAGGGCCCTTTAGGACCCTTAGACCTCGAAGTGAGCACTGCTGCACTTCCGTCCTACAATCAAACATCTAGACAGTTTTTAGCACTGTCTCTCATTTACTTAGGTTTTTGGCTCGTTACAGGCCCGGCTTTCGGGATCGGGGCACTGTAAATGGGACTCAGACTGGTATTTCTGGCACTATTCTATACTTTTAATTCATAATCTTAGAAAAAAATGACATATCTTCCAGTCTCAGCTGTAATCCCGCCACCGGGCGGTTGAATTCAGCATTAAGTCCCACATGGTAAGCTATTGTAGCGTAATAAAATTGAAAATTTTAATTACTTAAATGTAGCTTTTATAAGCTACAAGCTTACCATGTGGGACTTAGGAGAGTCCCACCCTGCCTCCCCGCTGTTTACAGCTGAGGGGTAGGTTTAAAAAATTTCAACGAGAAAGTAGGGCGATTGGTCAGAAGTTATCACGTGACAACAACTAGAGGCTACGACCAACTATAAATGTCTATTTTTCTTAGAAGTTGGCCATGATGCCTTGTGGCCATCCAAGAACAGCAATGAGTCCCACATGGTAAGCTTGTAGCTTATAAAAGCTACATTTAAGTAATTAAAATTTTCAAATTAATATCCAAAACGTCAAATTTTATTCACAAATGAACCACATTTTAGTTGTGGTTATGTTTCAAGTACACCTATGGAAGACTTTACAGTTAGTTAGTGAAAATGTTTTTATTTAATTTCAGCTTTAGGGGCCTGGTTTGAAGTTTACTTTCAATCATAATACTATTTTACACTGATATTAATTCAGGGGTTCCAACTGAAGTGAAGAAAAATGCGGTTGTGAAAGGCTTCATTGTGTCCAAGTCTGAACGCAGCGGATTGTCTGTGAAGTTGTCTGATGGCTATAGAGGCACTGTGGCTTTGTGTGACATCACAGATGACTATCATGAGCAACCACTGGGTGGATTTACACTGGACCAGGTTGTAAAGTGTGCTGTGATTGGCTACAACACTCAACAGAAACACAAATGCCTACTGTCTCTCAGAATGTCGAGGTTAGAGCAGGTCGTTTGTTTGTTTTTTTGTTTAAAGATGAAATGTCCTTTCAGTGTGTGTAAAACGTATTGTGGATTTACATAAAAGCCTGGTTCCGGCTTGTATCCAAGCAACTATTTACATGGCTAGCTCTCTTTTATTTCGATTTCTGGCCTGTTTCATATGGAAGACTACTGTTGTTTTAGAGTTAATAATGACTGGTTCCTGTCTAGTCATATCTCAAGTGGCCAGAAAATACTTATTATGTACAAGGATACAGTGTTATGTTCAACAAAAAAGGCCTTCTGAACAGTTGATATTTATTTCTACCCAAAGAGTTTTTGCTAAACAGAATATCACTTAAAAGGTATGTTTGACTTTTCATTCTAACATGGAATGGTGGAGTCCTTGATTCTGGCTAAAATGTCATCTAAAATTCTGCATACACTGCATGACATTACATCAGATACCAAATGAATTATTTTCCACTGTTCTGATTTCTCAGTTTATAATAAATTTGCAGCAGTAAGTTGTCAAAAAGTGTGTCATTTAATAAATAAATGTCATTATTGTTGATGTATTTTTCAATGCTGTATGCCTGCAGTAGAGTGTCTATTACTAGACCCCATGGATATATGAAGATCCAAGCTATAAGTTCTACAGTCAATTGTATCATGCTTGTTAAGGGTGAAACCATCCAGTTTTGTGGTCAGTTAACCGTTTTATAGAGACCTGGGCCCAGTTTCACAAAGACCTACTAAATATAGAAGATAGTATGCTATTGAAGCTAGATCTTAGTAGGCCCTTAGTAGCCACTACAAAAGTGTTCCACTGAGCTGATACTTGGGACCTATCAAGTTCCTGAGACAGCAGGGCTTCGAGTGAGGAAAGCCTACCAATTACCGCTGTAAAAAACCATCTCAGTGAAACAGATAGTATAGGCTTAGTAGACTACTAGGACTTAGCAGCCTACTAACGAGATAGTAGGCCTTTGTGAAACTGGGACCTGTTATTTAATGGTTAATCACTAACTGACTGTAAAGCCCAAATAGTCAATCTGTCACAAATTCTCAACTTGACTCAGTAATAGCCTTGTAAAGAGACATACTTTGGATTTGTCCCAATGTTGCTAAGGTGATTTAAAATGTTGTTTCCTATATTTGGGCAGAGGTAAAAAATGATTTCTAAAAAGTTTTAAAGTGCTTAATTTGCTCTGGTTATCTTTGTGTATAGATATGTATATCGTTTACTTATTACATTTTATTACATTTTAATATTTGTTTTGAATCTGGTGAATCTGAATTCTTTTAGCAGTTAACAGGTTATAAAATGTCAGCATCAATTTGCATTTGTGAGTCCAAAAGTCTGACTTTATGACCCCCCTTTTCACCCTTAATGTTTGTGCTTTACAGGGTATGCCCTTGTAAGGAGACAAGGAGGAAGGTTGTAGATCGTGAGATCAAGAGTATTAAGGACTTGAAAGAAGGAGAAGTAACCAGAGGATATGTGACCAACTGTGATAACTTTGGTGTATTTGTGAGGTGGGTGACAAAGTGTAAATGTTTTAATTCTCTCCCTTCAAGGTACTCTTATGTTTGGTAGAATATGTGGAAGCTAGAATCCTGAAATATTTTGCATATAACTTTCAAATGTACACCTTAGTGTTGGGAGTCGCCCCAGATTTATTAGGTCAGTTAGTATCCACTGGGTCCACTGATGATTAAAAATCTCTATAAAAGGTAAAAAAATATTCTAAAATCTTCATATTTAATGTTCATTCATTGTCCAGTATTTTCCCAATATTTGATGTGTTGACAATGGAGTCGTTGTTGTTAATATTTGTTATGGTATTTTAGTTCAAAGGTTCATTGTACTCCTGATACCAACATTTCTGTCCCATCCATATGAGATATTTTCATAGCAATAGTTATGGAGTGCCTAACAGAAAATTCAGTGTAAAAGAAAGAATTTACATCACCCTCTTCAGTTAATCTAAATGTCACAAAGTAATCACAAGTCTTTTTAAAGATCAAAGGAAGTTTTTCTGCTAATTTTGTACATTTTTTTAATCACGTATCTGTGTTAACTGGAAAGGAGATGTCCTGTCACTGTGCACAAGAAGAATTTATTAGTAAAACTCATGTATGGTATTACCACAGCACAAATTCAAAGCATGTTAAAAAAGAATGAGTATGATCATTTTTGAATTGAGTAAAAATATAACAATCCTGGCATCAAAAATTTGGTTGGGGGGGGGGGGTGGGGGGGTGGGTGTCGAAACATCTATGTGCCCTAATTTTAAGATATCATGATTAACAAGATTTAAATTTGACAAGCTTCGTAAACTGTGCAAAAAATTTCATTATCCCAAGATAAACAAAGATTTGAATGGCATACAGTAATAGAAATTTCTTGATAACTGCAAACTTGTGTGATGATACCAGTTTCTGCAAGTTAGAACTTGCAATGTCTCTACAAATTCGCAGTCTACTGTACTAGATCTAGCCAAGGTTTATATCATGTGATATGATTACAGTTTGGGTCGGGACCTGACAGGACGAGTGCATTATGACAAGGTGTCAGAGTATTACATCAGTGAACCCAGTAAGGTCTTCACTCCAGGTACACTGGTCACTGTCAAAGTTCTCAGGTATGTGCACTTTGTTCATTCAGTGTTTTATTCCATAGCTTGTCCTCTTTTAGCTAGTCTGATATAATTTGTGTAATGTGCATCAAAGAAAAGTAAAAGTTCTTTGCCAACAAGAATCTATGAAAAGTATCAATCACTGAAATGCAACACCCTGACAAACAGGGTGAACCATCATAAAGATAACAAGTATGGAATCTGTCTCTATATTAAGAATTTCTAAGCTCAGTAAATATCATAATTTTTTACAATGATGTTCTACATGTTAACTAACTTAGATGTTTGAAATGCAAAAAATAGTGTTCTGTTGAATGTTAGTGAAACAATTTTGGAAATTTGGGTCCTTCTGATTTAAAAGGATGACTTGGTTGTATTGATTGTTGTTTTCCGTGCAGGGTGCACACAGAGAGTTGTAAGGTGGACCTGTCACTCTTAGAGGCAGACACAGGAGTTAAGCTGGACATCACTACCTGTCATCAGACCAGCCGACGCCTCACGGAAAAACAGAAAGCAGAAAGACCCCCCAGAAAACGCAAGGTATTGCTGAGAATTAATTGTATTATTGTAATTAAACTAAAATGGATGTTAGAAATAGTATAGGGATTGATGCTCGATCTTTCAATATCGATCGATCATCCCACAGAACTGCCGATATCGACACATACTACCAGCATTTCAATATCGAAATAACATACACCAAACAGACAAAAATAAAAAAAATGGTAATTTTACTGCTTAAACGCATATTTATTGTATAAAACCTTTAAAAGGCACATTTACAACTGAAACTAAACGGGGTCAAATCTGGCGCCATCTTTGTTTACATTGCCAGTGACCTACTTCCTGTTTCACGGAAGAGTTACAAAACCTGACAGCTAGTACACAGGAAAGCACAAAAACTCTTGTTAAAGGTATGTTTTGTTCATTTTATTTAATTTTATATTGCAGAAATATATTTTTGGTGCATAAGTAGTATCTTTTGATAATTTCGTGAATTTATATGTGCACGTTTTCAAATAACCTGTATTATCGCCCACGGCTTACGTTAACGGTCCCGATATTGAAATATCGATCGATCTACAACCCTAAATTTTCATTCGATATCGATCCTCATCATTGCTCTCGATCCCTATACTAGTTGGAAATGAGCATCTTCACTTCCTTCCTTCTTTTGCAGAGTTTCTTTTTAAACCTGTTTTTAACAGAATGTTGTAAGAGATTGCTTTTCAGATACATGCAACATTTTTTGGCATTAAAATTTGGTAAAATCTTTAAAAGGTACTCGAGTCTTTGTCTCTGATTAAAAAAGAGTATTATAGATATCTTTGCCAAATTTGGCATAGATGCTGATTGTGTTGTAAAAATAGAAACTAATTTCGTAAACACAAAGGGTTTGTTACTGGTGATAGTATGATTTCAGAGTTTAATTGGGAAGAACTGGGCTTAAATACCTTTATATAAGCACTATAAAATTCTTATTAGATTAGATTTCAGACCCCATTAGATCAGGCATTAGAATTTAAATCAGATTTCTCTTGGAAATGAGGGGCCCATTGGCTGAATGCTTAGCATATTAGGCATTGAATCACTTAGTCTCACCTCTGTGGTTGTCGGTTCAAATCCACCGATGGGAAACATATTGGAAAATTCAAGACCTGTCCTCGACCTTAATGTGTAAATGGACATAAAACAACAACTAGTTTTATTGTAAATGAATATAGTTGTATATAGTTTCATCCAAGCAGTATTTCTGAAATGTTAGGGTTCTCATTAAAATTGAGGACTTGACCTATATTGAAGGTGTCAATGTTTTTTGGTGCAGAAGCAGAATGTTGACTAGCCTGTATGCACTGCTTTCCTCCATTCCCCAAATAACTTGTGAAATGACCTGTGTGATGAATTGGAAGCAATTTTAAACCAAGGTAATAACACTGATTGATATATTTAATATTTTTCAGAGATACATATGCTGGTTGAAGGTTTCGACTACTTGTTTATGCTTTAGTTAAAGCTGTATTGTTAAACCCATTACAGGTTTCTGAGCCGTATAAAGAATCATCCGATTCCTCAAATGATGACAAATCTAAGAAGGGTAAGGCGGAGCGTAAAGATTCTGTTACCATGGAAACAGAAGAGAATGACAGTGGGGTTGAGATGAAAGAGATAGAGTCAGAAACTAAACACTCCGTGAGTATGACGTCAAGATAAAATTTCCAACAACTTACACAAAAGATAAATTAAAAAGTTATAACATAGCAAAGTAAAAAAAAAGACCAGTTAATTAACCAGTAATTAATTTCTACTGGTATCTTTGCTTAGTGGAAACTTTTTGCTTGGAAAAATAGAAAAGTTTGATGGTTTTTTTTGACGTTTCGGTGGACATCTTGGATTTGTGCTGAAACTGTAACATTTTGTTTATCTTGTAAACAGTCCAAGATGGAACATTCTCAAGTCAATTTTGTACCTGTTTGCTGCTTACCCCATATTGTTTACTTCATTTTGTAACTTGCGGAGTTTTACTATTAAATTGTATTATTTGCAGAAGTCCAGTGCAGTCAGTGAACCCGTGAGTCTGTCCTCTACCTTCAGTTGGGAGAACACTTTCTCATTACCCAAAGGTCTCAGTGAGAGTGAAAGTGAAAGTGAGGATGACAAGCTACAGGTAAATCAAATCTGTCCTGTCTTGTGTTTCTGGCCATCCATGTAGCTTCTCCGTTACCAGAAACACAAAAGTTATAAATGTAGCTGTCATATTGTCCTAAAAGGTCCTCGTGAGAACAAAATATTGTTGGTGTGAAAGGGAATTTATACTAATGTGTCTGAAACAGGATTTACAACTAATGAAAATGCACAAAAAGTCACTGTTATGCAGATGCATTGATTATATTTAAATTTTCCTTTGAAATTGGATTATTGTTTGTAAGAGTGAAAATATTATGTTACATAAAGACTGACACTTCATAACAGGTGTCATCGGTTTGTTGTCTTTTCTTGGACAATACTAACTAATTGAGTGGTAACAATAATAATTACAATTTCTGTATTACAGTATAAATACCTGGTTTAATAATCACCAAGTCAACTGGGGTTTAAAATAATAAAGTAATGAACTCTATTTTGAAAACACATGATGTTTAGTTGTTGCACTGGTATGTTTTGTAGGGAGAAACAACAAAGAAACATAAAACAAGGCAAGAAAAGAAGGTTGAGCTGAAACTGGAAGAACAGAAGTTATATCAGGTATGAAAGACTGGAGCTAATTCTCTTGAGGATTTTCTTAACTGAGTTTTGTTTCTCAGTTGTTTTACAAAAAAAAATCCAATAATCTGAATATTCCACTTTAGAGAGAGAAGCAGCTGTTAGATAGTCATCGTACACCAGAGACAGAAGATGACTTCAATAGACTGGTGCTCAAGTCTCCTGACAGCTCATTGGTGTGGCTCAGGTACATGGCACATCATCTGCAGACCAGTGAGGTGGACAAGGCTAGAAGTGTGGCTGAAAGGGCACTGGAAACTATTTCCTTCAGGTAATATGCAGTGGATAGCGTCGGAGCAGTAGCTAAAAGAGCACTTGACACAATTATCTAACGTAAAAAGTATAGGACAAGGTCAGAAAAGAGCATACAGATAATAAGTTGTGGACAACATAGGAAAGTACCTGAGAGGGTATTGGGCAAGATATTCTTCGGGTAGTAAGTGGTGAACAAAGATATGAATTTGACTGAGAGGGTGCTGGATATAATGTCCTTCAGGTAATAAGTATTGGACAAGTGAAAATGTGGCTGAAAGGGCACTGGACACAGTATCCTTTAGATATAAAGTGGTGCTATTTTTGCGTTTGAACGCTTGAATGATGATACCCAGTGTTCGAAACTGCGCGGGCCCGGTGGCCAGGAACTATCAAGTTCTGCTCCAGGCCATCTTTTTTCGCAAATGCGTAGCCCGGCTGGCCATTTAGTGCTCTGGTTCCTGATTAAACGCGAAGAAAAATATTGTACGACAACCATTTGAAATACTCGAAACGTTTTAAAATCGAGAGAACTTCGCAGAATTTCTGCTTCCCGATGGTAACGTTTCGAAGACAAACACACTCTGGTTCCTGATTAAACAGGAAGAAAATTATTGTACGACAACCAGTAGAAATACTCAAAATGTTTTAAAATCCAGAGTTACTTCACTGAATTTCTGCTTTCTCATGGTAACGTTTTGAATGCAAACACACTAGTACGTGGGACGTCTTTGTTTTTAAAGATTTGGAAATAAGATTTTTATCAATATGTAGCCTTGAAAGCAAAGTCAAGACCTGTGTGATTTTGTTTTAAAGATTTCTTCGGGTTTTTTTTGTAGGACTTGGGCAATATAACAATGTTTAATTTTTGATCAGTACTGACTGTATGTACTGAGTACTGTACAGAACCCTGCAAGAACTATGTGATTCTAATTTGAAGAACTCTCTCTTTTTTAAAGATAAAATTGATTTTGATTTCATTTTTGATTTGATCAGTATTTCAATATATATGATATAGCCATACTGCAGTAATGGATAAATTCCTTGCTTTGACTTTTTTTTTTTAAATTTTTGCAAAACTATTTTCCTATTTTTATTTTATTTCCAATCTGAATTTCTAAACCACTTGACGAGTGGTTAAAAAATGGTAATTATTAAAGAAAATAAAGAGATTTAAATTTTAATTTTATTGGGCTATTTAAATTTTATACGGGCCATGAAAAGTTAATGGCCCTGCTGGCCATCTGACTTTCGTTAGGTAGTTCATACACCGATGATACCAGCTCTAGTCAGTACTTCAGTATGTAAGAAACACAACAGACTGCTTCTGTTTATATTCCTTCTCTAACTTTGTGCTTTAAAACATTTATCTCTCAATGCAACACACTATTGTCTGGCAATCTAACTCTGTTAATATAAGTTTAAAAGGCATTGGTCAACAATTGTGTGGTCTGTCTTTACCACCAAAACAATACTCACTTTTGTATGGGTGGAAAATGAAATTGAAACTTATCTATGTACTTTTTTACAAGGAAAGCAGGAGAAGCTGAACATCTGGGTTATGTACATGAATGTGGAGAATATGTATTCCAGTCATGGCCCTCTTTGAGGGTTGTTTGAGTGGTAAAATGAAAGTGAAACTTCTCTATGTTCTATTTTTAGAGAAGAACAAGAGAAGCTGAACATCTGGGTAGCATATATGAACTTAGAGAACATGTATGGTACACATGAGTCACTCTTACAGTTATTTGATCGAGCGGTAAAACACAATGAACCTCTCAGTGTGTACCAGCAGCTTGTGTCCATTTACATCAAGTCTTCCAAGTCTGAGGTATGTGATGCTGATCTGAGCTTTTTATAGCAAAATACCTTCACGTTTTACTAGCAATTAACAATGAAAACTTGTCATTGAAAGGGATCCACACAACAAAATTTTAATGTCACCAAAGATCTTGTCACAGTGGACTATTGACAAAAACAATGAATTAAAGAAACATGGTCACATGACTTACTGATAGACTATTGTGACTCATTGGCCTGGTTAGGATTTTTACAAAAACTTAAATTTTTCAATCATTGGATAATGAGTTTGATAGCTCCAACAAAAAGCTATTGTTAGTAAATGTTAAGTATTGCTGATAAGAATATAAATTAACAATTAAGGGTTTGAAGTAAATGGTGGTGTATGTGTCTTTAAAATTCATGTGGACTTCTGTTATTTTTGTTAATACCTTGAACTTCTGTTGAATACCCTTCAGCTAATTATTAAATTAATTAAGTTAACTTGTTAAAAGTCTGTGTCCAGTAGTTGGCAGATCAGGGTTTCTTTTGCGACAGACATGCACATTTTTGTCCATTTTCAATGTGAAAAGATCCCAACCTCCTGTGACTCAACTGGGAGTGCCACTAAACCTGTCTTTAAAATATATTCTCTTTTTCATCTATAGAAAATCCACAAAATCACTTCTGTGATTGCTATTGATTTTGGGCCCATTTGAAAATATAAAGGTGCCTGCCACGGTAGCTATCTTTGGAATGTGTTTTTCTGTGCTTTTTATTTCGGGCTCTGGGGTATTGTTTTCACCAATGGAGTCCGGATGGGTTGGCAGGCGTTCAGGCTTAGGGGCGGTCAGTGGGTGGCGGGAAAAAGTTTGTCTAGGCTGTCTTTCAGTAGTACTTATCTTAAAGTAGGATTAATTTCATAATAGACATATGCAAGGACATTTTATTCTGTGTTTGGGATGAAGCTTTCTTGTCTGAATCTACAAATTAAAATATACTCAAACCGTTTTGGATGGAACACTGAGAAGAATTCCTTTTAGTCAACACAAACATCGATATCTTTTTCTATTGTTTTGATGAAGTATCTGCCATTGGAAAAAAAACTAAAATAATTACTGTTTATATCACTATTTAATGAAATTATTTTTTTATCTCTCCATTTAACCTTGTTCAGCTATGTGTCTTACTTACAATGTGTTTTCAGGCTGCAGAGCAACTGTACAATACAATGGTGAAGAAGTTTGGACAAGATAAAGATGTATGGGTGAACTTTGGCCTGTTTTACTTCAAAGATAATAAACCTGATTTGGCAAGAAAACTATTGCAAAGAAGTTTTAAGACCCTGGAAAAAAAGCAACGTAAGTGATTTGGAACAAATAATAAAAATTAGTGTCACGCCTTTAATGTTATATGTACACAAAAAATATCGATATTTGGATAGATTAACACCTTTCATGGACTATATGCTGACCCCAACAGATTTACTGGTGCAAAAAAGAAACATATACCACATGATACAGAACAATAAAATGCCTTCATCTATTGGGTGTTTATCCTCAGTTCCATGCCGTGAAACAACAGTACAGGCCAAAAGTGATGCCAATCAGTCACAGGTTTCTCTTCACAAGTAATGTGCTGGATGGAAAGGAACACATGTTTAGGGTCTAATAAAATACCTTCAGCTAATGAATTCAATGACATATAGGCGTGGTTTGTAGCATGAATATTATTAGTAACATTGAGATTGATTAGGAAACAGAGACTGCATGATCTCGCCATTATCAACCAAAGAGGGAAGACCATTGTCCTGAGATTGAACAAATTTCAACTGATACAAACCCATGTGTTTTTTTTTTGTTAATTGAATAATTAATTAACACATTGCCTGGCACTCTCTTTATTGTTTCCTTATTTTCCAGAGGTTGATGTGATTGCCAAGTATGCACAGTTGGAGTTTAAGTACGGGGAACCAGAGAAAGGGAAGACTATGTTTGAGAATCTTGTGATGTCTTACTCCAAGCGCACTGACCTCTGGTCAGTCTATATAGACCTGATGGTCAAGTCAGGAGACACTGAGGCAGCCAGGTTAGACATGTGTTGCATTCATTTAGAGTTACATGTATTTAGTTGAAACTCAAATGACCAAACTATAGGGTGTGATGGGTTCAAATAACTAGGGCGATTGGTCTGAGATAAAATTTGAACTTGACGTCAAGCCTTCGCGAAAGTTTAGTATGCAGTTTGACAGGACACAACATCAAATATGGCAGCTCCTGTAAAGAAGAAAAACTTGTAAATAAAAGCATTGAATCATTTGAGTTATCTTATGTCACAATATAAATACTAAATGTTGTGTAAAAAAGGGTCCAATGTGTGATTTAATGTAAGTAAGGTGTCTTAATAGGGTTTATCTACATAAAAATTAACGTCACACACTAGGCCTACCAGAAAATAGGTCTATTTTACAAGCATTTACAGGTAATAATGTCAGTGTCCACAGAACAGTCCCTTAAAGGACCTCATTTCTAATTAATGGGGTTTCTACTCAGAGGTTTAATTGAAATAAAGTTTGGGGTATATTGGTTGTGAACTGAATAATAACATGGAAATGTGGAGGTTTTGAAGACAATCAAAACTGACTACGTCTGTATTTCTGCTTTTTCAGACAGCTGTTTTAATGACCCATTCACTTTATTATTAGCATGGCAGAAGTCATTAACAGGGGCCATGGTGGCAGAGTGGTAACACTCTCGCCTCCCACCTCTGAGATCGGGGTTCGGTTCCCGGCCTGACCTCTAGTGGGAAAGCTGGTAATTACTTGCCATTGGTCGGCAGTTTACAGTACACAACCTTGACCAACTGTATGTACTTTTTTCCTCTGCCCTCCCAACTACCTGTCGTGATATGACCTGTACAGTGTTGAAAGTGATGTAAAACCCTTACTAAATAAATAAAGAAGTTGTTAACTCTACTGAAGTACTATTTTATTTACACTCAGTGATGCATACTCTTTCATTTGTGATAAATTAACAAAAATGGACAGTGTTTGAAAAACAATAGTAGTGATTCCTTTCATGTCATCTTGTGTGAACTTCTTAATTCTGTACTCCAAATTATCTATTTATCTACTGTTGAGTAATTCGAGTACCTGATGCTCTTTAATAGTAGCCGTACTTATAAGAATAACAATAGAAACATTAAAATATTAAAATAGTGCAAAATTTACAGATTTTTTTTAATTCCCTGGAATCCAAAATGGGACAGTCCAAAACCAGGCAAAGGACAACATTGTGCAAGCACCTGCTAGGGAGTGATGAATACAGTGGTGGGTATCACAGTCTGAAACTTGCGATAGTCTGTTGGAACCATTTAATGGAACCAATTAATGGCAGCCTGTTGCATTCCACTGGTGCAGCCCTGGAAAACCATGCCTGCCTATAGACCTTGTTGGGGTGCATTAAGGAAACTGATAGCTATATGAGAAAAGAATCCGAGTAATAAGATTGAAAGTGGCAATTTTTTGACAAAAATGTTATATGACAACTTTGCGTGTATTTCAGACAACTATTTGAGCGACTCATTCATCTGTCTCTCTCTGCCAAGAAGATGAAGTTCTGCTTCAAGAAATACCTGGACTTTGAGCAAAAGTGGGGTACAGAGGACAAAGTGATGGCTGTCAAACAGAAAGCTATAGAATATGTGGAGGGCAGGGCTGATGAGTAATGATATAAATGATTACAGATAAATTTTTATTAAACTGCATGAACTTTGCTACAGAGGAAACATCTTGAAGTTTGTCAAATTGTCAAAGTAGTGACTGAGTCGAGCTAATCAAAGAGAAAGCCTTATAGAATGTGTGGAGGGCATGGCTGATGATTAAGGACAAGTAAAATTACAAACATAGATTAATTCGAGTGAAATTTGTGAACTAAACCACACACACACACACAAAAAAAACAGTGTGATGTGGGGAAAAGTGTTTCAAGTATATTTTAATTTTGTAACCAAGGTAGTGGAGCAGTCACAAACATTACACTAAGTGGTGCCTAACTTCCAATTTTATCTGAGAAAAATGGAGTCATTTACCATGAGGAGACGTAAATAAGGTTCTATTTGTACCTAAGTCCAACTTACACAGAGGGTCTACTTATACAGAGTCTATTGTAATATGTAGAAAGCGGGATTTATATGTTGATCTGCATGTTTTATTGATTAGACATAAATTAACTGATGGCTGAGGATAAGTGTGATGCGATATTGTGTTTTGTGACCAAGTAATGACGTTCATTCAAAGAGATATACATGGAAAGATGTGGAAATGTGGCAAATTATTGTAACAGTTTTGACCATGCTTTGAAATATGCAACAGGTAGGACTGATTTGTAGACTTTACTGCTCTCTACCGTTACTTGGCACACACCTCAATTTGACACTCTGCAGAACTAAGAATAATCATGATTGGTTATCATTGGCAACACTTGTACATTTCCTTTACTGTGTCATACTATATAAAGATAGTAGCTGAAGTGAAATTATCAGGAATTTCGGTATACAAATTCTGCCATTTGTTCCAAGTTGGGGGTGCTGATTTCAAGTACAAATCATATTTTCTCGCCTTTAGAAGCACTTTAAAATGCCAGTTAATGTCTATTTATGACCTGTATTTGTGTCAATGCACATTTTAATTATTGAAATTTTGGCATTTTGCATAAAAAAACACAATTATGCCTTTTGTGGTCAAGTTGTGCAGAGTTATGGTTGGTAGCAGGTGTTTTACATGAAATGTTTCAATTAAGGTGTGACCTTGGCCAGAAGTGTGAATGTTTCTGCCCAGTTTCAAAGAATATCAAAGAATATGGTATGTTACAGTGGGGAGTGAGAATTCCTTTTTAAGTGTGTTCAGGCAGTCTTTCTCCAAATGATAGATTTGTTCATTGATAAACAGGGTTCGCGATTACGCCGTCCGAGTATATTAAATACGCGGTATTTCAGATTTGGACGCAAATTTCGGTTGTCAGTGTAATGATGTTGTTCCATTCCCATATTTTGTGTATGCCATCTATTGTATAAAACTTACAGTTACTATGTATGTAACATAGAAATAAAGATGCTTTGAAAGAGTCAACATCGACTTTGGTAAAAGACCCACACAGAGAATATAAAACATGGTGTCAGATGTGGGATCTTGTTTCAAAGGATCTTGGTTCTATGGATATTGAGGCTATTGATATTAATGCTATGGATATGACCTCTTGTAGCCTAGTTATTAAAATAGAATATAGTTAAAGCAGTACATAAGACATTGTTGGATAAAATCATTGGTGAATTAAAAAAAAAAGTCTTGACAAAAAGGTTTAACAAAGTGCAAAAGGTAGACTGTAAAAATGGCCAGCAGTACCTTACCAAATCCACAAATGAACTGGGATAGTGGAAATATTGAAGAAAATTGGAAAAAGTTTCTACATCATGCTAAGTTGATGTTCTCAGGTCCCCTAGCTAGTAAGTCTGAAGAACAGCATGTTAGCTACTTTCTCATCTGGATTGGTGAAAAGGGAAGGGACATCTACAACACATGGGAACTTACTGATGAGCAGCGAAAGAAGCTTGATATCTTGTATGCAAAGTTCAAGGAATATATCACACCCAGATCAAACAAAGTATTTTCGCGATTTAAATTCAACCAACATGTCCAACAAGAGGGTGAAAGTTTTGATCAGTTTGTCACAGAACTCAAACTACTTGTTAAAGATTGTGGATACACTGAACCTGAAGAAATGGTACGTGACCGGATAGTATTCGGGTGCCAATCAAAGGATCTGAGAGAAAAACTAATCGAAAAGGGGTCAACCCTCACTCTAGTCAGTACATTGGAAATTGCACATGCACATTTATTGTCTAGGGAGCAAATGAAGTCTATGTCTGAAACAGATGTACATGCTATAAAACGAAGGATTCCACAAAGGCAACAGAAGAGTCCACAAATCTCAAAATCCAAGCAGCCAAATGGAGCCTCACGTATATGTCAAAAATGTGGCAGGAATCACAAGACCACAGACCAGTGCCCTGCAAGAGGGAAAGAGTGCTACAAATGCAAGAAGAAAAACCACTTCTCATCCATGTGTAGGTCAAAGCCTGTCCACTCAGTTGAAGACATGGAAAATAACACATATGCTGATGAAGGTACAGTCTGTGAAGAAAATACAGAATTCTTTGTAGATATGGTCAAAAGAGGAGAAAATAGTCAAGACACTGCATTTATAAAGCTAAAACTAGCCAATAAATGTGTCAGCTTCAAGTTGGACACTGGAGCTGAAGTAAATGTGATGCCCATGAAAGTCTTCAAGACCTTTCAACAGGTTGAGTTAAAATCAACTGAAGTCAGACTCACTTCATATACTGGTCAACAACTAGATGTCGCTGGGCAAGCTGAGTTTGAGTGTTCACACAAAGGAAAGCAGAGCAAACTGAAATTTGTTGTGGTGAAGACAAATGCAGTTCCTCTCCTAGGATTTAGGTCATGTCAAGAATTAAACTTGATCAAGGTTATCTTGGCAGTTGACACTGTGAAGCCAGAAGAAGAATACCAAGATGTATTCAAAGGAATTGGGCTATTCCCTGGAGAATATCACATCAAAATAGATGAAACTGTCTCACCAGTGGTCAATCCACCTCGCAGAATTCCGCAAGCCTTACACTCGAGAGTAAAAGATGAGCTGGAGAGAATGGAAAAGTTGGAGATTGTTGCCAAGGTAGACGAACCAACGGACTGGGTCAACTCCATTGTGATTGTTGAAAAACCACAGACAAAATCACTACGTATTTGTATTGACCCTAAATCTCTAAATTCAGCCATCAAACGCGAACACTACAGAACCAGAACAATTGATGACCTCCTACACAAGCTTAAAGGTGCAAAAATATTCTCCAAAGTTGATGCAAGATCAGGTTACTGGAATGTAAAGTTAAGTAAAGACAGCTCATACTTAACAACATTCAACACACCATTTGGCCGGTATCGATTTCTCAGGCTCCCCTTTGGACTAAAATCAGCTCAAGATGTCTTTCAAAAGAGGATCGATGAGACATTTCAAGATATACCAGGCATCGAAATAGTTGCAGATGACATTCTGATCTTCTCAACAACTACGGAAGAACACAATGCCATACTTAGAAAGCTATTTGACAGAGCTCGTAAGTATGGAGTGAAATTCAATATGGAAAAAAGCAGTTTTCGAATGGATGAAGTTTGTTTCTATGGACATCATATCTCCAGAGATGGTTTAAAAGCTGACCCATCCAAAATCGCTGCAATTACAGATATGAAGCCACCTGAATCAAAGAGTGAACTTCAAACCCTCTTAGGAATGGTCAATTTCCTATCAAGATATGCACCAAACTTAGCAGATGTTGCTGCACCTCTAAGGCAGCTTGTGAAGAAGAATGTTCAGTTTCAGTGGAACAAAACATATGACAAGGTCCACAGTGAGATCATCCAATTACTGTGTAGAGCCCCAGTGCTGACATATTTTGACAGCTCTAAAGATATTACAATCCAGTGTGATGCATCTCAGAATGGAGTAGGGGCATGTCTCATGCAAGATGAGAAGCCAATTGCTTATGCATCAAAAGCACTCACCGACACACAACAGAGATGGGCACAAATAGAAAAGGAACTATTTTCAGTTGTATTCGGCTGTGAGAAGTTTCATGAATATGTATATGGGCGCAATGTACGAATCCAGAATGATCACAAGCCCTTAGAATCCATCTTCAAAAAGGATCTGTGTAAAACTCCTCCAAGACTTCAGAGAATGTTGCTCAAGTTACAAAAGTATGACATCACAATACAATTCACACCAGGAAAAGATGTACCGGTTGCAGATCTCCTGTCACGAAAAAATGACACAAAACTGGATAGCTGCAACCAGAAGTTTCCTGAAGAAGTTGAATACCATGTTCATGCTATGTACAGCCATGTTCCAGTTGCAGATATGAGATTACAAGAGTTGCATACTGCCTCAAAGGCTGATGCCCAATATCAATTGCTACGTAAGACAATTGAAGAAGGATGGCCAAATGACCGCAAAGGCTGCCCTAAAGGGATAGCTGAATACTGGTGCATCAAGGAGGATCTACACATTGTGGACAACTTAATCTTCAAAGGAAATAGGCTGGTTATACCTCCCAACATGAGGAAATACTTTCTGGAGAAACTCCACACAGCACACCTTGGCATTGAGAAAACCAAAAGCAGAGCCCGCCAGGTAGCATACTGGCCAAGAATAGACAATGACATCGAGGTTATGATTAGTCACTGTGCTATTTGCCAAAGACATAGATTTTCCAACCAAAAGGAACCACTGATGTCCCATAAAATCCCTGAACTGCCATGGGAATGTGTAGGAACTGATTTATTCATGTGGAATAATGAACAATACTTGATTGTAGTGGATTATTACTCTCGGTTCTTCGAATTTGAAAAACTACACACCCTGACAAGTCAAACAGTTATAAACAAGCTCAAGAACATATTCGCAACACATGGAATTCCACAAACTCTCATCTCCGATAACGGACCTCAGTTCTCCTCTGAGCTGTTTACCAACTTTGCTAAGACATATGCCTTCACCCACAAGACCTCCAGCCCTCATCATCCCAAATCCAATGGTTTGGCTGAAAAAGCAGTTGGGATTGCCAAACGTCTACTTTCTAAAACAAGAGAAAGCAAAGGCGATATTTCACTCAGTCTGCTGGAATATCGGAACACGCCAATTTGTGGTTCAGCTTCACCAGCCCAACTTCTTATGGGTCGAAGTTTGCGTTCAATTTTACCAGTCACCACCAAACACCTAGCTCAGAAGGCCCCAAATAATCAGGAGATCAGAAAGAAAATTCTTAACAATCAGAAAAATCAAGCTACATTCTACAACCGACGGGCCAAAGCACTACCACCACTAACTACAGGTGACCATGTTCGTGTCCAGAAAGAAGGAAAATGGGACCCTGCCATTGTTACTCAAAAACATAATGAGAGATCTTACACTGTGAAAACCAACGATGGTGAATACAGGAGAAATAGATTACATTTAAACAAATCATTTGAGCAACCAGACAATGAATATCACAGTACCCCAGTTCCAAATCAAAGTCAGGAAACATCAGTTACTTCACCTAGTTCAAAAGTAAATGGACAGACTAAAACACGAAGTGGACGGATAAGCAAGCCACCAGATAGATGGTCCCCATGTTAAACATAAGTTACATTCTAGGGTCACAAATGGACTTTAAAGGGCAGAATAATCCCTATTGTGACCAGAGGAATATGGGCAGTCTACCCCAATTCCAATATAGTTAATTAAATCCTAAAAAAAAAAAAAAAAAAAAAAAATGTGTACAAGTTGCTATAACTTTCAATGCATAGAATTTCTTCTAACAATTGAATTAAGAAAATTCTAAAAAAAAAAAAGAAAATCACTCCCGTATTTTTTGTATACCAGCTTTGAAGTAAAAACAAAACAAAAAGAAACATATTTCAGTTTCCTCATTTCAGGATTTTCACAGAAGAGAGTTATAACAACCCACACATTTTTCTCAGAAATAAAGCATTAAAATAGTTGAAATGCAAAACTCTATAATTTTCCCTGATGACTGAAGGAAATACCTTTCTACTGATGCACTAAAACTGCACACATATAAACTGTCAGAATATTTATAGCTCTCAGCTGATAAAACATGTCAAACACACAGCTGATAACACAGAACATGCTTGCCACAGTGGCATTTAGAATTCTGACTAGCCAGGCAAAGACTCTCTTTCTGAAAAGAATTTTAATTAGTAAACTCGTTTTACTTGATTAGAAAAAGAGTTTAAAAATAATATAACTATTATTTTTCTATTAAAAAGAGGGCATGTAATGATGTTGTTCCATTCCCATATTTTGTGTATGCCATCTATTGTATAAAACTTACAGTTACTATGTATGTAACATAGAAATAAAGATGCTTTGAAAGAGTCAACATCGACTTTGGTAAAAGACCCACACAGAGAATATAAAACAGTCAGTGCGTCCATCGGGACGCGATTTTTATGAAGGTAATATTTCTGCTTTAGAAGCGAATTTCGGTGGCAGGAAGCGTAGATATGCAAGCAATATATATAACACTGAAAATAAGCTTTATATTTTAAAATTAAATGGTTTCAAGCGATTTCCTGGCAAGTTGTTTACGTCCACCATTGTAAAGCGAGATATTTCGTACACTAGCATATCTACTCAAAACGTTATGTATCGAAAGAAAGTCTGATCTCTGCACGGAAACAGTCGAAACGACAAGCCAGAACGGTGAATTTCGTGGGAGACAAACTATTCTAACAAATCTCGGAAACTCCTGTTATTTAACCCCGGAAAATAAAAGCTGTAAAATTCGAAAATATTTACAGGGGATGTAACAAAAAAACTATATCTCTGGGACTACCCAATGAATTTTTGTCAGACAAAAAGCAAGGAAAACTACAAATTTTTATCTTTCAAACAGTATCAATGCCATATTTGTAGCTTAAATAAAATAATCATACAAAATAAATTTCAATCTAATTGCACTAAAATGAAGTTTGTTGACTGGGGTTCAGCTTTTTAAAATATTTTTAACATTTATTTATGTACAGATGCATATTATTTATCAATATAAAGGAAATTGGATGGTGCTTCTATATATTTAAATGTACCCGAATTACAGGAGAAAAATTATTACTTGCACTCAATTTTCATACAGTGGTACCCCTTTTTGATGAGCCATAAGGTACAAGGTACCCGACATTTCATAACACTAACGCAAACACTGGACTCAGGAAAAAATGATTGGGACTCCATTTTTCGGAGGACATGTAGTCCATTGGACTCCATATTTTAGAGGTACTTCGCTAACCCTGGATAAATTGTACACACTTAAACTGTTTATTTTAAGTCTCCACATTATTGTTAATATCCATGGTTAAGCTAAGAATATATATATATTTTTATTAAAATAAAAATTAGCGAATCTGTGAACACTGAGCAATTGTATGAAAAACTGAATTCCTTGGCAATGATTTAGGGTATGTTCAGTGGATTAGTAATTGAATTTGTCCGTGCTGAGAGAAATTTTAAAATAAAGGACTGTATAAAAATATAAGTTTTTTTGTCATACTAAAAATAAGTAATAAAATTCAATAGCTTAATTCAGCATTTCATTGTTTGGGGGCTAGTTCATGTCCACATGTAAAGATCAAGTTGGGGTTTCAAGTTCGTTTCATCAGCTAACCCAGCTCTGAAGTCATTTTATATAGATTTGCATTGTAAAATGACAATACAAATAAACAGTTGTGAATAATTGCGCCTCTTTGCATTGCAACATAGAGCCTGCAAATAGAGCTGTTTAATTATAAATGAAAGCTTCAAATGGCTTCTTGAATGTCTAATGAAAGTATTATAGCCAGTGAATATGAATTGTTAGATCATTCAACAACAAATCTGTTAAATATTGTGCATTTGATTGAGTGGCAAAATATTGACCTCAGCATGGTTATAAAGTGGTTCCCCATCAGTAACAGTATGTTTTCACAATCCACATTTTGTTTCTGTTTGTTGAAATTGAAAGCCATTGTTAATTGTATTTGTATTTATTTACCCAAAGTAATATTAATAAATGCCTGTACTAGAAATGTATGTTATTTTATGCATGTTTAAAGCAAAACATACTGCGAGTATTGTTGAAGTTACTCAACCAAGCAGTAGTTCATGCTACACTATTGTCCAGTTTTTAGTCAGATGCAGAAACTTTATCACACTTTTGCCTTTTATAAAGTGGAGAAAAGTTGAAGAGGTGACTGAAATTGATCCCAAATTAATAGATGGTACATTTAGTTTGAGATAATTCTGCAAAGCAGGTTATTTTCTCTTACAAAGTCAAAGTCGGTGTTTTACGTCTCATTCAACAGCAGGGGTCATATTTACACATGTCCTCAGCATCGCTACTTGTGCGTGTCGAACTCACAACAGAGGTGACTGCCTGTGATTAGTTGCCAAACTTGCTAACCACTAGGCCATTGAGGACTGCATTGTTTCTCTTACCGTCTCTAAAACGGTTTCCATCCCAATAATTCAAATACATTGCAATTTCCTTGAGTTCTGAATAAAAGATCACATTTTTTTTTAATATATTAACACTCATTTCAAAAATAATTCTGGATTATTCTCATTTCAAGGAAACTTATGGATAAAACCAACTGACCTTATTTTTTGTAACCTCAAACGAAGGGTAAATTAAGTCATATTTATTTAAACATTGTACATATACTTGTTAATACTCTTTTTAAACTGTAACATGTACATGTAATTAATGTCACTAACAATTAGCCAATACATACATACAAGAAGGGTTGTGAGGAGGTAACTAGATACTCTAAAATGAACCAGAAGAATGAGCAACCGAGTGTCAAACTCCTTAAATATTGTGATTATAATTAAAAATAATTGAAAATGATATTCAATCAGATTTATACACATAAATTTCAGCTTATACATGATCTTCCTTAATTACAGGTGCTGGAGATCTTATTATAACAAATTTTGTTTTCATTAACTGCTGTATTTGGTTTTACGTTACTGGTACTTCCAGCCACTTATATCAAACAAATGGGAGCTATGGTTTATGTTTTGATCTTCTTGTCTCAATATTTTACACTTGTCTCAACCCTAGTTAATATGACTTAACAGATGGTACGATATTGTAATGATAAGGTCTATGGTTTAATTGCCTGCAGTTTTCCTCTCACAAGGAAGACTTGCAGCTACAGTATACTATTTTACCAATACCAACTCAGATAAAAGATTCTGTACTCTGAGGAAAAGTGCATTCCATGTGTCACAATGATCTGCATTTGAATCTAAAAACACATAGCAAGCGATTAAATGTCAAATTGTGGAGATTCTTTCCTCCTTTAAGATAGCTATCGTAATGTGATTGGTGCTAAAGATATTAACCTGCATTTTATTATTTCTGAAAATCAGCTGGAATAAATCCACTAAGTAGAGACCATTACCCGAGAAGAAGTGCATGAATTTCTATAATGATTCAATGATACCATACAGTGTTGCATATACAATGCATTTCTTCTGGGATCCTGTTCATAGGTATGCGGTATGGCTGTGTGAATATGAATATTGGAATATTGAATGCAAAAATACTCCAATATCGTTTGATATCGGGGGCATAATATTGTCTTCTAAAGAGACTGAATCAGTCATTATGAAACAGTTTCGTTCTGGCCTAGCAGAAAGAATAAGCACATAAATAATTTTAAAGTCTCCCCCACATTTTTAGCTCTCTCCCCCCCCCCCGCCGTGGACAAGTGGGGAATTGCCCTCTTTTTAAAATTCCATGAGGGGAAAATACAGGATTGTACTGTTCTGAACTGGTTGTAGTGGTACTTGACACCTTTATGATGTGGCACAGAAGTGGAACCATAAACCATGTTTTCAAAATGAAAAAACCCACTACCCTAACATGTTCTGTCTTTCTTTAACAAAATATAAGACATGGTTTTATTGAAAGTGAATTGATTTTTACTTTTAGTCTTCACTAAATAAAAGAGACCAAACTTACACCAATAATTAGGTATAGATAATTCCATATTTTGCATTTCTCAATTCTCAATTTTTCCCAAGATTTCTGGTTATTCTGCTGTGGAATATTTGATAAGAACACATATAACAACCACAGGAACTGCATGTGGTCTATTTCATACATCAGCTGCCGAAGATAATTTTACCAAACTTCATGCTTATAAATGCAAAACAAAAGCCAAGTAAATACAAAAACATATAACAACATGACAATGTTACTACATACCCTGTTTTGTGCACTCAGGAAAGATCATTGTACAAGTTTTTTAAATACAAGAAATGTACACACAGAACACAATGTACTGTGAGTATTTACAATCTCCTCTAATTTATATAGAATACACACTGTACACACAAAGTTGAACTGGGGTTTCACATTTCTTTCAACAGCTAAGTTCATAACAGGATTGGCCAGAAGTTTCCTCCGATGCTGCCACCAGCTGGGTTGAAACCCATGGTCACGTAGGTCACAGAATTTTGCAAATTGAAGCAGATTCCACAGAAGTTTCAATACAGTGTAAATTGTTTTCAGAATTTAAATTTGCTACTGCAGTTTATTGACATAGGTATTTTATTGCGCTACAATAGCTCACCATCTGGTACCAAGTCCTATCTTGGGTGGCTGCTTGCGCCTTGGCCAACTCAAGAAAAATGACAGTGTAATGATTGAGTTGCCTGTTCGGTGGCAGCACCGGTAGCCTCAAGGTAACATAGATAGTGACGTACGACACAACTTCCTTCTTGTTGGCCGTCATAGTAAAAATGTCCATTGTGATAATATTACCAAACTAATATTTTATTGTAGTTAAAAAAAGACAATGACATGCATCAAGATTTTCTGATGACCATTACACGACATGTACAAACTAATTATTACATTGTATTATGTAGATCTATGTTTACTGATGTTTAATACTTACATATACATGTGTACATTTACATTTACTAATGAGCATGATTTACACCTATGTAGTATTTACATCTATATCTGAACATCTAAATTTACAACTAGGCAACATTTACATCTACATTTACAAATGGGCAACACTTGCATCTACATCTGAACATCTACATTTACTAATTTCAAAGCATTTACATCTGAACATTTATTAGAAGCATTTATATCTACATGTGTACATTTACAAATGAACAAAATTTGTATTTCGTATGTATTTGAGCAGTTATCATGATTCATTGAATTACAGCTCACGTTATGTACAATTATTTATACATGATAGAAACAGTAGCTGCCAATATCACACACCCATAAAATTATCAACAGAACAACTCTGTTGCAAGCACCTAGTAAAGTTCTCTCTCACAGTTTCTAAGGTGTCTTTGAGATGAGCGAAATATAAATTAGAATTATAATATAAATACCAGTTTAGGTGTGGGTAAACTTAAAAACCCACAAATCCAGCAAGTATACACCAGCAACCTATGTTCAAAAACTGGTGATACTTTATAAGAAGCTACACACAAATGTATACCCTGTCAAACCAATGTATTACATTTTTATTCATTGATAATACTGGTATATACATCAGTGACCTGTAAATAACAGTGACATGATATTGGTAGTTATACAGTTATGAAAAATTGTAAAAATTTTATTTTAATTTAACTTTTCGTAAGTTAAATACTTAACTTTTCCTCACTATTGCTATATGTTCGCAAGAGCAAACATTAATGACCAACTTGAATATTTTTTTTAAATCTTCTTGTCGGTACTACTGCATATATGAGGACTGCACATGTGCTGTATCCCTAGTTTCCTCTTATCATATTTATTATTCGTGCTATATATGAATTTTTCTAGTGAGCCGAGTGCAGACGAGTGCAAAATTTTTCAAAGTGTTTTACTCATTTTATTGCGTTAATACATCCTACCAAGTCCGGTTGTTTGTTTGTAAGTCTGTTTGTTTACAGCATAACTCCAAAACTACTGTACGGATGGTTATGAATTTTTTTAGGGAGTGTAAGAACTGATTCAAATTTGGACATGATCAGGTCAATATCCTTGATTCTGGAGCAAACTGCGTAATATACTTTACAAAAATTTTGTAAAGTCTACACTCGGCTCACCTCGAAGTCCTCTTGTCTTGTCTTTTGTTTTAATTTAAAGGCGCCCCTCTAGTCGTGAATTTCATATACTGCTATTCTAACCAAACATATTGGTGTATTGGAATTTGTTGTTCAGAATATGATGATTGATATTTGAGGCAACTGGATATGATTTTACAAACTAGCCCTTGTGATATGGCCATGTTACACCAGTTAACCTTAAAAATGTCAAAAATAAATGTGTATGGCAGTCTATCACAGTAGGAATGGTTTACAATTATTCAAGAACGACTTGCAATAAATAAAAGCCCTGTACAATCTGCACACTGCATATCATTTTGTACAAACTCAAACTTTTATTGCGTTAATACATCCTATCCAATGGACAATATGCTAAACCGGTCGGCGCAGACCGGCCCGCCAAACGTCAGAAAAAGACGTCCTGTGCTTCCACCGGCTGGCCGGTCCTCACACTGCACTCGCCAGGTGGCGTGTCGTACTCCTTCCTGTCTAGACAAGCTGACGTCATAGCATCTTTTTCGTTTGGCGCATGCACTGCTTGAACGAATATTTGGAAATTGTTTTTAAATTTTATTTTATGTGAGTTTGAAGAAGTGCTGGATTGTGGAACTTTGCGTATCACTTCCTCACATACTATAGATCATTTCTACAGTTATTTTAGTGCTTGGAACGTTTTGTGAGTTTTTAGAAGTGCGGTTTTTATACCTTACGGATCACTTCCTCACGTGTGCTTGTTTTATCATGTCTTCTCCAAGTCAACGTAGGGGGGGGTGCGGCCACATGATGGCTGGCTTTGACCACCACACTGTGTGTGCTAGGTGCCGTGACAAGAAGAAGGGCTTTGACCCTTGTGTTAAGTCCCCACCAGAATCTTGTGGACATTGCGACCTTTTGACGCCAGAACAAAGGACTCAGCTTTCAACCCCCTCCTACAAACTAAAGAAGGAACGGAAAGAGGCCAAGTCTTCAACACCCATCAAAGATTCAGACACTCTCAGTCCCACCCTTGTGGACCCGGCACTTGTGTCGGTAGTAGGGGTAGTGGATGGCCAGGGTACCTCCGGTGCCTCTGGTTTGAGTGGGCCGGAAGAGAAGAGGAGGAAATCTGAGAAGAAATCTGATAAGAAGTCTGCATCTTCTAAGTCGGTTAAGCCGGACAAGTCGGTTAGGTCACCCAGCCGACCTGCATCCTCATCTTCATCTACCGGACAGGGGAAGTCCACTGCCCCTTCTACCGACTCTAAATTATCAGATTTGGACAAAAAGTGGTCGGACCGGTTTAACAGACTGGAGGCCCTGCTTATGGCCAAGACGTTGGACCGACCTCAGGAACCAGTGTTTGGAACTGTCAAGGTCACCCCTTCACATGCTCCACCAGCTGATTTGATCCGACCGGAACCCTTCATTCAACCGACTACTCTTCCTCAACCAGCCGACACTGCCCTTGCCTCACCGGCCACCGACCCAGTTCCTCACGGGTCTACTACTACTTCAAAAGCCTCATCATCAGGCCTACCAGAACTGGCACAACCAAGGCAGAAACGTTCAGTCACGGCTTTTGACACATCTAAGAAAGACGCCTCTCCCTCTAGTGATTCGGAATCGGACAGCCTGTCTTCCGACCATCCTCTTGTTGATATCTTTCCGGAGGAAGGAGAATTGTCAGACGATATGGAGGCAAATGCATCTGATCATGATCAGTCCCTCTCGGAGGAGCAATCCTACCGAGAAACTATGAGGGGGATTAGATCCTTCATGAACTGGTCTCATATTCCGGACATTGACTCTGGTGCGACAACATCTGAGGACAATCCCTTCTCCGGCCCCAAGATGCACACTCCAGGGAAAGTCTCTGTTACTCTACCGACAGATGAATGGCTCTGCAAGAAACTTTCAAAGCTCAATCTTACCCTTACTCAAGGATATCCAACACGAGCTTCTGAGGCAGGGGGCCTCTTGAGAGACCAATTCGTCCGACCACCGAAATCACAGACCAAGTGGTATGGGTGCCACCCAAACCCAAAGAAGGACTCTGACCAAGTAGTTACTTCGTGGCATACCGGTTCTTCATGCCTGAACAGTGGATACTTGAGGATTGCCAGACAGGCCGGTATAGCAAGTGCCCCACCCATGTCGCGGCCTATCTCCCAAGAGAACTTACGTAAATGGGAAAAATCCGCGCGTGAGTCCACTATTATATGTAACCAGGCTGCTGGATTCAACAGGTGTTTGCTGAAGGTCCAACAGAACATGGGTACACAGTTAAAGGCAATACGAGTGGAGTCCAAGGGCAAGGCACCGACCAAGGCTTCAGCTGCTGTTGACGAGCTTCAATTTTTACTGGATTTCAACGCCAGTGTGTGTCAATCCATGGCTAAAGCAGTCGAACACCTCACTGAATTTGTGTTCTTCAACATGGCAAATGCAACCCTCCTGAGGCGAGATTCTTATCTGGCATATCTTAAAGCTGGTGTGAAGGCGGATACCCTCAACGCCCTCCGTACCTCACCTCTTCATCTGGAGACTCTCTTTCCAGACTCTTGTGTGAAAAAGACTGAGGAGGACATTACTGACTTTGATAGGAACAAGTCTGGTTCTGTATATAAGGGTCGCCGCTACCACCCATATGAAAGGCAGGAACAAAGGTCGGACAGAAAACAGGACAAACCGGCCTGGAAGAACTTGTCACGCACTCAGCGCCGCAAGAACAAAGGGAAGCAACAGTACTCCTTACGTCCTGCCAAGGGTCAGCAGCAGTATAAATGACAATCAATGTTTTTTGCAATTGAGACCACTGCTGCTGACCGGGAGCCCACAAGAGACTATGAACACTTTAAATGTAAAGTTGCCTGTTGTAAATTCTGCTCATACTGCGCCCGGGCATTCGCAAAAGAAAGAAATAAGTCCCGGGGCAGCAGTTTGTTTTCCAGATCTAAGTTCATTAAAATCTGTGAAAGGTGTTTCTTGTGTCATTCCATTGTCTCATGTAAATATTGTAACAAATGCTCCCAATGTTGTCACCAATCTTCCTGTAGGGGCCAGACTCCAAATGTTTTGGGAAAAGTGGTCAGAGCTGGGGGCCGGTCCGAAAGTTGTTCAAATCCTGAGGGAGGGGTACACCCTTCCCTTCCGGACCAGGCCAAACTTGTCAAGAACCCCAACAGTTGTAAGCTGCTATGGCAATCCTCACAGAAATCTCAAACTGTTAGAGGCATTACATCAGCTTACGGCAAAAAATGCTATAGAACGGGTACACAAACAAACCTCCCTAGGGTTTTTCAACCGACTATTCCTGGTTCCCAAACCCAACAACAAATGGAGGCCAATCCTAGATTTGAGCAATCTAAATCCCTTTCTCAAAACCGAGAAATTCAAGATGGAGACTCCGGAAACCATCAGAACCTCTCTCCAAAAAGGAGAGCGGGTAACCTCCATAGACTTCAAGGATGCCTATTTCCACATCCCCATACAGGAACAGTCAAGGAAATTTTTGAGATTTCACGCCCAGGGACAGACCTTTCAGTTCAAAGCTCTCCCCTTCGGACTATCCACAGCTCCCATGGAGTTCACTGTCATAGCAAAGGAGGTGAAACTTATGGCCACTCAGAAGGGTATAAGGCTCCACCAATACCTAGACGACTGGTTGGTGAGGGCCACATCCCACCGGGCCTGTCTCCAACATACACAGGTCCTAGTACAACTGTGCAGACATTTGGGTTGGCTGGTGAACATAGAAAAGTCGGAATTGGACCCCAAGCAAGTTTTCAACTTCGTCGGTTACCAATTCGACCTCCAGTCCGGTCGGGTCCGACCGACACCGGACAGGTGGCAAAGCCTACAGGAAAAGATACTAGAACTCATCTCCCGACCGGCTTGTTCAGTACGGGAACTGATGTCCTTAATAGGCCTGCTAACCGCGACAGAGAAACAAGTTCACCTAGGCCGACTACACATGAGGCCCATTCAGTGGCATCTCAAAAGAAATTGGAGAATACCGGAATCCCTACACAAACGGATCCCTCTGCCCAGATCTCTGCATCCTCACTTACAATGGTGGCTGCAAGAAGACAACGTTCTCACAGGCCAACCACTACACCCTCTACAGCATGCTCTGCAAATCTTTACAGACGCATCAAAAGAAGGGTGGGGCGCTCACTTAAACGAGCATATTGCCAGAGGATCCTGGTCCCTACCGGAAAGCAAATTGCACATAAATTACTTGGAGTTAAAAGCAGTCTTTCTGGCTCTAAAAGAGTTCCAAAAGTTATGCATAGGCAAAATGGTGCTGGTTGCAACCGACAATACCACCGTAGTAGCCTATATCAACAAGGAAGGAGGCATGAGGTCGGGCCCACTTTGTGCCCTACTCTGGAGAATCTTGACCTGGTGCACCGGGAAGCAAGTGACTCTGAGAGCACGACACATTCCCGGCCACCTAAATGTAGTGGCAGACAAATTGTCCAGATTAGGTCAGACCATCCAAACCGAATGGTCCCTCCTGCCAGAAATCTTCCAAGCCCTATGCGACAGGTGGCATCAGCCTCAAATAGATCTATTTGCTACGAGGTTCAACAACAAGCTGCCCCTGTTCGTATCACCGGTACCGGACCCCAGGGCCACTGCAGTGGATGCACTCAGTTTGTCATGGGAAGGTCTGGACGCATACGCCTTCCCACCAACAGCCATATTGGGAAAAGTGGTGGAGAAGTTGCAAGACTCCCCGTACCGGAGGTTGATCATTATTGCCCCGGGGTGGCCCAACATGACATGGTTTTGGGACCTAGTGGAGATGTCCAGCCAGATCCCATTGCTTCTGCCTCAGTTGCCAAACCTACTGACTCAGCCCTTCCATCAGACCCCTCACAGGAGTCTAACAAACCTAAATCTCCACGCATGGCTCCTAGAGCCACAGCTATCGAGGAGCAGGGTTTCTCTGAGGCAGTGGCAACAAGAATTGAAGCTCCTCAAAGAGGATCAACCAGATCCGTCTATGAGGCAAAGTGGGCCATTTTTACAAAGTGGTGCATCACAAATCAGGTGGATTTCAGGTCACCTCCTGTGAAGTCAGTGGCTGATTTCCTCATGTACCTCTTTGAGGAAAGGAAATTGCAGACCAGCACCATTGATGGCTACAGGTCTGCCATTGCTGATAAATTGGGAAGCTCAACTCTCAACATCAGCAAAGATGAAAATCTCACCCGTCTCTTGGACAGCTTCCACAGAGACAGACCCAAGGGCAGAAGAGGTATCCCCTCCTGGAACCTATCTCTGGTCTTACACCAGTTAACAAAGGCTCCCTTTGAGCCAATTAAGGAGGCCTCCTTGAAGCACTTGACCTTCAAGACAGTTTTCCTCTTAGCCTTGGGATCAGGCAAACGCAGAAGTGAAATTCATGCTTGGCAACATAAGAACATCAGACACCAGTCTGATTGGACTAAGATATCCCTGTACCCGTCTCCCAGCTTCCTCTCCAAAGATCAGCTGGCTAAAGAGGGTCCAGACAGTGTGGCCCCAGTGGTTATCCCAGCCCTGGCCCCCACTCTGGATAGATCCCTCAAGTCTGACAGATCCCTCTGCCCGGTTAGAGCCTTGCGTTACTATTTGGACAGGACTTCAGACTTCAGGCAGAATAAGGACTTGGTTTTTGTCTCCTTCAAAAAAGGTTTCGACAAGGACATCTCACCTGCCACTATCTCCTCTTGGATCAAACAAACTGTGATCCTATGTTATGAGCTCTCAGACCAGGAGTCCCACAAGTTACATCAGGTTAAAGCCCATGATGTTAGGGCCTTCGCTGCTTCAAAGGCCTTCCAGTCGGGAGTCTCTTTGGAACAAATATTATCAGCATGCCACTGGAAGTCACATAACACCTTCACCCAATTCTATTTGAAGGATGTGGCATGGGCTGATTCTGAGCTTTACCACCTGGGTCCTGTAGTGGCTGCTCAGCAGATCCACAAATAATCCAGGCCAGAGGAGAGATGGGTACATATGTATATAGTGTATATATAGTTAAGAAGCATCAAAAAAAAAAAAAAATCAGACGTGCTTCCTTTGGGAGGTTTATTTCTTGGGACTGAACTCATCCCTCTCTTTCCCTACCTCAGAGCAGGTCTGTCAAAAAAGAGGGGGGGGGAGGCGAGTCGGTCTGGACCGGTTAACCGGTTTCTGTTGACCGACCATAGCCTTAAGGGTCTTGATAATCTTAGATCGACCCAGGCTTTAAGTTGTTAGTTATTTTCTGAGTTCGTATAAGTCCCTAGCACCTTACCCGCCGACCAAGCGGTAGTTATTCAGCATATTGTCCATTGGATAGGATGTATTAACGCAATAAAATTGCAAATTTAATAAGTAAATTAAATTTTTATAAGTTAATACCCTATCCAATGGACACGCAAGACCCTCCCACCGACCCCGCTATCAGTTTACTAGGGGCCTAATAGGTTTAGACAACGAAAAAGATGCTATGACGTCAGCTTGTCTAGACAGGAAGGAAGTACGACACGCCACCTGGCGAGTGCAGTGTGAGGACCGGTTTAGCACCGACCGGTTTAGCATATTGTCCATTGGATAGGGTATTAACTTATAAAAATTTAATTTACTTATTAAATTTGCAATTTTACAAAACTCTTATTTATACATAATATGCAAAAAACAAAAACAAACCATGAAGAACTTCAAGACAAAATAAGTTAACAGTGGGGGGAAGAATTAAATCTTGATATTTTAAGATCAATTAATCTAGCTTCCTGGATTACAACACTGATAGTAAATTTATTCATTTCATTATCATATCTGGCACAATTTGAGGCAATATTTTTTAATTGTGACTTTTGTTTTATACTTAATTTACCTTTGATCATTAATTTGGTTAATTTTATTGTAATTGGAATTTTTATAAATAAAAATACTTACATAATCCCAACAGAAGCTTACGTGACCTACCGTTCGGTCAAGGACACAGACAATGTGTCTCGCCATTTTTTTCTCTTAATGTACACACGTAAACCCCAGCGGGCACCTGCTGGAGGTTATATCTCCACTGTAAGTTGTCATTCTAATTTTGACCCTACCCCTCAGAAGATGGTAGAGGGGAGGAGGGTGGGACTCTCCCTGTTGGGATTATGTAAGTATTTTTATTTATAAAAATTCCAATTACAATAAAATTAACCAATTTTATTGCATAAAAACGTACTTACATAATCCCAACAGAAGCTTGAATGCAGCCCTGAGGTCCATGGTGGGTAGACTTCTGAGGACTGTCAAGTGCTATAGGAGAGTTCTTTAGGTATACAGATACAAAAAAATGCATACACAATATGTTATACTACAAACACTGTAATATACTACATATATAAATACTAATATCGTTATTACTGTCATAGTCATTACAAGTAATGTTAAAGTGAAAAGTAATTGTAATAAAGTAGCTGTAAAGTACTCAACCACTTATGAAAGCAGCATGCTGTACTGTACATCAAATAATATGTATGAAAACCTCCACCTTGTCTATACAGTAGTGCAGGTGTCAAAGGTCAGCTGTGCCCAGTTGACTAAAACTCCAACAGTCAGAGTGCAGCTGTCCCTCAAGCCAAGCAGCCATAACATGAAGTCTTATCCATATTCTTGTTCCACAAATCAAAGTCCTAGTACATTCCAGTCCAAATCCATACATCCTGAAAACATAAAGACTGATTATATTATTAAGTCTCAATTGTTCACTACATGCTGTGCAGACACAATGGGACCTAACTTAAAGATATCATCATTTTCCCAGCAAATATCCTTCAAATAAAAGTTTGTAAAGGTATTGTGGGATTTCCAGTAACAGGAGCTCAAGACCTGCTCTAAGGAGATACCTCCTTTAAATGCAAGTGATGCAGCCATAGCTCTAACATCATGAGCTCTAACCTGAGTGACCTGCTGATCAGCCATATCTGAAGACTGATAGCAAGTTTGAATGGTGTGTTTGATCCACTGGGAAATGGTTATTCTTGTGATATCCTTAGAATAACCCTCCCTAAGTGATACAAAGAGCAGGGCCTTGCCCTTTCTCATGGATTTGGTCTTCTCTAAATAGACCTTGAGGGCCCTAACTGGACAAAGTGACTTGTCCTCCACCAGTGAGCTGTCCAACATGGTAGTAAGGGCTGGTATCACTACTGGCTCAATGGAATCAGGGCCATCCGAAGCCAATTGGTTTTTAGCCAGGAAGGCCGGAGGAGAGACAGTAACTTCTGACCAATTTCTCCTTGAAGAGACAGAAGAGTGAGTCCATGCATGTATCTCACTCCTTCTTTTACCTGAGGCTAAAGCCAACAGGAACACTGTCTTGTAAGTTAGCCACTTCAAAGGAGCCTCTGACAAAGGCTCAAAGGGAGGTTTTGTCAAACCTAAGAGGACCAATGAGAGGTCCCATGTAGGTATGGACCTATTTGGTTTAGGTCTATCCCTGGTGAAGCTGGCAATAAGTCTATTCAGTTCTAGACTTTTTGAAATGAATTCACCCTGTGAACCCAAAGCATCAGCAATTGCTGTTCTGTAACCAGTGATTGTAGCTGGCTTGAGATTTTTGACTGTGAACAGGTAGTTTAAAAATTCTGCTACCTGGGGAATAGCTGTTGAGGTGATGTCCACCTTATTCTCTGTGCACCATTGCCCAAAAATGGTCCACCTTGATTGATAGACTTTTCTTGAGGATTCCCTCTGAGGTGCCTTAATTCTTTCTGCCACCTCAGATGAGAATCTTCCAGAATTGGATTCCTGGAATCCAGAAGCCACACATGTAGATTCAGGTACTCCACGTTGTTGTGGAACCTGTTGGAATGTGGTTGTTTCAGTAATGTCTTCCAATGAGGGAGCTGTAGAGGTACCCTGGTCGAGAGATCCACCAGATCCCAGAACCATGGCATCCCTGGCCACCCTGGAGCCAGTACTATCATCCTGCATGGGTATGTTATTATTTTTTGAATTACTTGTGGCAGGATGGCTACTGGACAGAAGACATAGCCGTCTAGGCCTTCCCAACAGATATTCAATGCATCTATTTTCCAAGCCTTTCTGTCTGGGACAGGAGATACATAAATTGGAAGTTTGTAATTTAGATGAGTTGCAAATAGATCTACCATTGGTGTGTGCCAAACTTTGCAAATTTGGTTGAATATCTGTTGGTTTGTTTATTGTTTATTTGGGTTTTTACGTCGCTTTCAACACTGTACAGGTCATATCACGACGGGTAGTTTGAAGGGCAGAGGAAACCAGTACATATAGTTCGCTAGGGTTCTGTACTGTAAACTGCCGACCAACGGCAAGCAACTACCAGCTTTCCCACTTACGGCCATGACGGGATCGAACCCCGGCCCCAGAGGTGGGAGGCGAGAGTGTTACCACTCTGCCACCGTGGCCCCTGAATATCTGTTGGTGAAGTGACCATTCCGTCTGTATGACCTTGTCCCTTCGTGATAGAGAGTCTGCTATGACATTTAGGGATCCAGGTACGTGTCTTGCCCTTATCTGGATTCTCCTGGAATTTGTGAATGCAAGAATTCTCCAGATAAGAGCACGCATTTCTATGGAATGTGTGCCTCCTTCTTTGTTCAGATAAGCTACTACTGTGCTGTTGTCTGAACAAATGAGCACTGTTTGACCTTGTAAGTGTTCCTGAAAACCCTTTAGGGCTAGAAGAACAGCTTTTAGCTCCAATACATTGATGTGGAGCTGGGCTTCCTTGTTTGACCAGAGACCACTTAACACTATCTCGTTTAAGTGAGCTCCCCAGCCTTTTTGTGAAAAAAACTTTGCATCAAACAGAACGCCCAGATTGCGTACAACATCTGCGGGAGAGAGGCAATTTCCCAGGATATTGACAGGTAGTGAGTCACTGAGCCATTTGTGTCTGTCTTTGGCACCGAAGACTATGAATTCTGTTTTATCGGGATTTAGCTTGAGTTTGTTTTCAGACATCCAGACCTGAATATCATTCAAACATGATTTAAGACGGTCAAAAGACTTGAGACTATCATCAGGGGATAAGTGAATGAACAACTGAGTGTCGTCCGCATAGAAGTGGTAACGGACTCCGGTATATTTTCTGATGACTTGACTCAGAGGTGTTGTGTAGAGGGAAAACAGAAGGGGACCTAAGACAGAACCTTGGGGGACTCCAAACTTCAATTTGAACAAATTCGAAAGACTAGAACCAATCTTGACTGACTGAAAACGATCCTGGAGATAGGATCTAAACCATTTTAATGCCGATCCAGCAAAACCAAATCTAGACGACAGACAGGATAGGAGTGTGTCATGATCGATAGTATCGAATGCCGCAGACAGGTCGAGTAGCACTAGTGCTGTAGGCATGCCCTTGGACAGAGATAAGTGAATCTCATTTTTGATGCACAACAAGGCAGTTTCTGTCGAGTGGCCTACCTTGTAGGCTGACTGGAAAGTATTACCAAGATCACGAGAATCCATGTGAGATCTAATTTGGGCAGCCACAATTCGCTCGACCAATTTTGACAAGAAGCTAAGACCGGACACGGGTCGGTAGCTCTTCAAATCCTCTTTTGAAAGGGTGGACTTTTTGAGGAGGGGAGTGACAATAGCCTGTTTGAAAGGATTAGGGAAAATGCCGTTTTTGAGGGACAAGTTAACTAGTTTAGTCAATGAAGGGAGAAGAATGTCAATACATTGTTTCACAATGTGAGTGGGGCATGGATCAAGGGAGCAAGTTTTAGAAGGGGATTCCTTGATAAAGTTAAGGACTTCAGTCTCAGTGACAGCTTGAAAGGAACAGAAAGTCGGCGGCTCCTTGTCTGGATGAAGAACCTGAGATCGGGTGTATTTAAAGGTGTCTCGAATCTTTTTAATTTTATCAATGAAAAACGAACCAAATCTGTTTGCTAAAGACTTTTCATCATCAAAGGATGGGAGGACAGTAGAATTTGACCGACTCAATGTTCTGTTTAGTGCATGCCATAACCTCTTGCTATCGCCGCAATTTTCACTGACTAGATCACGATAGAAACACCCCTTGTTTCTATTTAGGATGTGGTTACATCTATTTATCTGTCGTCGAAGACGGGAACGATTTTGAGGCATGGATAGTCTAACGACTTTCTGATGGAAACAGTCTGAGCGTTTAGCCGATCGAGTTTCTTCTGGGTTGGGAACACTAGACCCCTCTGAAGGTCGAAATGATAGCCCAGAAAATCCAGTTTTTGCGTGGGTATCAATTCCGATTTTTGAAAATTGATAAGCCAGCCTAGTTCTTGGACCAATTGAACTAACTTTTCCGAATCTTTGAGACATTGATCTTTTGATGGTGACCGAAGAAGCCAGTCGTCCAGATATTGATGGATTCTGAGGTTCCTGGCTTGAGCTATGAGTTTGACCTCTTTGACAATGCGAGTGAACTCTAGGGGAGCTGTCGCGACACCAAAAGGAAGAGCTTGAAACTGAAAAACCCCTTTTTTGGTCTGAAATCTCAGATATTTTTGAGATTGTGGATGTATTGGAACATGGAAATAAGCGTCTGTGAGGTCTATCGAGATAATCCACTCCCCTTTTCGAATCGATTTCCTGATAGATTCGGCTGTTTCCATCTTGAATGTCGGTACATGTAAATGAAGGTTTAACATACTTAGATCTATTACTGGTCGCCAACGATTCATGGGTTTTGGAACCAGAAAAAGTCTGCTGTAATATCCCAGAGTAGTGAGTTTTTTGACAGGAACTATCGTCTTTTTTGTAAGCATGGCCTAAACTGCCTCTTGGAGGGCGCCATCTTTGTTTTTGTTGTGATATTCGCTCAAAATGAGCGGAATTTTCGACAATTTTGGAAGAAACTTGAAGTCTAGGCGATAGCCATGTTGCAGTAAACTTACTACTCTGGGATGGGCATGGTTTTTTGACCATACCTGCCAAAAAGTCCGCAATCTTGCCCCTGGGAAGTCATTTCCTCTTTCCGCCTCTGCCTCCTTGCGATGCGCGCGCAGAGAAGTGGCAATAGGTTGAATTTTGCTGCGTTCGTTTGTCACAAAACGACCTGTTATTCTCCTGAGACTTTGGATGTGAAGACTTCCCGAAATCGAAGCTCTTGACAGACTCTCTGTAGGACTTGGGCTCAGAATCCTTCATAATGGAGAGCTGCAGTCCTTCAATAAGCTGTCCCTCCTTGCAAGTAGCATATTGCAGGCCAGAGTCATATTCTGCTTGAGGACTGTATCCAGAGCTATTTCTAAGGAAGATGTGACAGAAGCCTGGAGCTGAGAGTATTTGATCATGAGATCTGCTGATTCCCTGATGGTTTCCAGATCTTCTGAACATTTGATCTCAGTAGCTAACTCCTGGATCCTATTGTTGAGTTCCTCAATAGCCATTTTAAACCATACAACATGGCCCAGGATTTGAACATTTTCTCTGCAAACTGTCTCCTGCACAATAAACGGCTTGGAAGGTACAGAGATTGAAGATGACAAAGACTTTACTTTAGCTATGTTGAAGTATGAGTCAGGAAGTTTAGGAGCTTTCAGAGGAGTATTTTGAGGAGAGGTGGTGTAATAAATCATGTCAGGCCTCTCAAAGGCCAAAAACTGTCCCTGAGATAGAGATTCAGAGCTGGACTTGTCTTTTACTGTGGTTCCAGAGGCCTTTCTGAATCTATAGTCCCACATGGACTGTATATCTTGAACAGGAGGTAAAGCCAAATTCTGTTTTCTGACCACCTGCTTTGAAGGTTTCTTAGAGAATGCAGAGGGAGCCACAAGGCACTCTACTTGTGGTACCTCTAAATCCAACAGATTCCTGATGGCATTGAGCATTTCCACATAGGAGGGATCTAACTCCTGGGAATGAGTGTCTGTATCCCCCTGAGGAGACCTGGATCTATGGCGTTTCGTAGCAGGTAAAGATGATTCCTCATCAGATAATTCCCCCTCTGAGGGGACTGGTCTGCTCTGGGAGGCAGGGGCACACATACCCTGCTCCTGAGAGTGAGGAAGAGCTGTTTTGGAAGATGTAGGTTTATCCCTGCGCTTGAATTCCTCAAATTGAGAAGCCAGGGAAGATAACTGAGAATTCATAGCCTTTAACATCTCCTGAAGAGATGAATCAGGAGTAGAAGTGGAGGAAGTTGAGGACTTTGAAAGAGTTGGCTCATCCAACAGCAAATCATCAAACTTCTCAGAAACTTTAGTTTTTAAAGATTTCTTTCTATGAGGAATTTTCAAAGCACCAGCACAAATAGTACAGTCACTTTCCTTACCAATCACACACTTATCCTTGCCTTTCTTGTCGTTTCTGCATTTCAAACAGGCCTGATGGTTGTCCCAAGGCAACATATCACCTGCACAAATGGAGCATTTCCTTTGTTTTTCGGACATGGTAAAAAACTTTGAAGATCCGAAAAGAACGCGTGTGTACTTGACGGCGGTCAAAATAAGAATGACAACTTACAGTGGAGATATAACCTCCAGCAGGTGCCCGCTGGGGTTTACGTGTGTACATTAAGAGAAAAAAATGGCGAGACACATTGTCTGTGTCCTTGACCGAACGGTAGGTCACGTAAGCTTCTGTTGGGATTATGTAAGTACGTTTTTATGCAATAAAAATATTCATTTCTATTGCGTAAAATACCCTTACCTTATCCTCACTAATGCTGTATGTTGGCGTGAGCAAACATCAACGACCAACCCGAATATTTTAAATGAAATATTTTAATTGGGAACCAGTCTATCTTACATAACTATGTACTGCACATGCTCCTGCGTCCCTAGTTCCTTTGATCATTAATATATTCATATTGCTTTCACATAAGATTTACTTTGCAACCTTTAAGGAATTTTGCTGCTTGAATGGCAGTCTTGTATTAGAGGTATGACCTCCGTCAATAGGTTATGTATTTCCTTGTTACACAAGGTACCAGAGTTAGTGAAACGAGGCATTCTACAGCGTCTAATGAGGTTTCCATATTGATCGATCGATATGTAAAGGCAGTTTAGAGTTTGATATCCATATTGAAAATGCACTTAAATTCCTGCACTACTGAACAGAGATATTTAATACATGTATACAGTATTGATAAACTAGTTAAATAACACAGGGCTTAATTATGTCCCTTTAGCATACACTGAACATGAAGCAGCTATATCCACACTATTTGTGCAAAACAGCTTTATCAAATATAAATACACAGAACTACAGAGAAACATATAAATGCCAGAAATATACAAATACTTATCACAAAAACTGTCCTATTTTTCCCGATAATACACCCTTGGCATTAATTATGTTATTAATTATTAACCTTCTTTGAAGATCAGACTGGCTGACAAGGCAATTTCTGGAACCTATTAGGACAATTGCTGAAGCATGAGTCTGTGAAAAGAGGCATATAAACGTATATACACCTGTACTATCTTTAGAGTTGGAACAACAATGAGCAATAATAAACAGAGGTCTTAAAAATAATGACACCATGACTGAGCTTTATGAAGTTAACACCAGGCAGATCCATACCAGCATTCTACTTAAGAGTGCTGTAATAAAAAATAAAAATATATGGAAAAATCAGATCCTATAACAGTTTATTTTACAATTTTTAGAATTAGAATACCTTCCCTCACGATCAACCAACAGTGAATATTTTTATAAATATTCTCATTGGAAACTATGCAGTTAACAATGAGTGTGCACGTACTGTTTTTGTGAGGATAGGGTAATAAGACATATTTTATACAGTTGACCCACTTTACACAGAGTTCAACAATAAAACTTCTTTCGGGAAAAGTAACATCAGGTTCTCAGAAACCTCAATTGTTGTCTGGAAATCACATACTTCTTCAGTTTTAGTCCCTTCCTATTTAACCCCAAACAGTTTAAGTCTAACCATCTGTCTCAGAAACATCGGTGTAAACATCCTCACATTATTTCTCTTGATTTCAGTTACTTCATAGTAATACAATTTCTGTTCCACAATTTTTCACTGTCCCAGTCAGGTGTTTCATTTTAAGCATTGGTCACAATCTCCACAATCATTCCAAACCATCCTTCTGCACTGAGTCATGTGACCCCACAAGACTTGTTTCCAAGGAAACAAAGGGCAAGGTGTGGCAGCGGTTCAGGTTTGGGCAGATGGCGTTGGATGTAGTTGATGATGTCATCACGTTTTATCATTTTGGCATCATCAATAGGCGTATGGCCCCACCTGGTAAGAAAAATAAAAATTAATATCCGCATTTTCCTGAGGTGTACACAAAATATATACAAAACTACTGCGAGATAAAGGTCAACCTTAGGGTTCTAAGTCTCGTTCACCAGTCACGCTGGTAATTGGACAGGCCCATGGCATTGCGACTTGTGGGAGTCGAACTTGCACAGCGGTAACAAACTACTGACTCATGTGCTACTCTTATGGCATTTTTGCAAGTTTTAAAAAGTTTTTGAAATAATTTACATCCAATATATTAACTGTGAAATAGTATCGATTGTTTAGACAACACAGCAGAAACACAAACAGAAAAGGTAATAGTTTTGAGTACTGTACATGACACTACAATGTCATAAGTTAAACAAAAGTACTGTACATGACACTACAATGTCATAAATTAAACAAAAGTACTGTACATGACACTACAAAGTCATAAATTAAACAAAAGTACTATACATGACACTACAAAGTCATAAATTAAACAAAAAGACAACAGTTAGGGAAAATAAAATATTGGAAAAAAAAGAAGAAGAAATCAGACAGTGAAATATTATAAAGACAATGCCAATGAATATTACTATTATGATTTCCATTCTAAACAACATACTGACAATTTGGGCACCATCTTTTAGACAGTAAATGGAGGATTTCTGACGTAATACTTATTTACTTTAGAATAAGGCCATTTTCAAAGTAATATCTCCTTTTAATATTCCTATTTACAGGAGGATATCTGGTGTTAGAAAAACATAGATCAGGCTGTATGAGCTTCAAAAGATGAATTTCATAAATAGAATACCTTCCAGTTGGGTGAAAGACTCTAAAATGATGACGAGACAATTTACATATAAAACAAATAAAGAGGATACTTGTTACAGTATGTAAAAACAACTGATATTCCCCTTTCTGGTTTATGGTTTGAAAATGCTTGTTATAGAGATCCTACCTCTCTATCACCAATTTAATAGGGTGTATCATTGCATCCAAATAACACTATATGATTTCTTTCCAAAACACAGAAAACACTATTCCTAATTATAATTAGATTGGTGTTGGTGCTGCTAAAAAAAAATTACTGGTATATAGTATTAAAGTACTAAATTGTATTGCTTTCACATAAACCACACAATGTGATGGGGAATCCTTTGATAACAAATCAAACCTCTATTATCCGATCATGTTGGGATAGCAAGCCTTTGATTGGATTATCAAAGAATCAGAAAATAGAATTTGTAGTTTAGTGTAAATTGTAAAATTATAGTAAAAGAGAAATTTGGAAGAGTGATAAGTAAAATAATCAAACTGAAGGTCTGAAAATAGAGGTGCTACAATATAATCCATCTATTTCATCGCTAACATAAAGGTCATAGAAGGACAGGATCTCATTGCAACCCAGATGATTCTATCAGCTGGATTCAAACCCATGGACCAAAAAATTCATCCATTTCAACGCTAACATGAAGGTCATGGGAGGACAGGATCTCATTGCAACCCAGATGTTTCTATTGGCTGGATTCAAATCCATGGACCAAAGGAGAGACATCCAAGTGATTCAGTATGAAACATATTCACCACCCTGCCATTGGAGCCTCCAGAAAATATACCACTTTAATGACGACGGTGAATAGTTTTAGAATAAATAAGTAAATATATACACGTGGGTTCGTCAAGCTTCCACTGAAGTGGTCTGGCTTTTCAAGTATTCTTGAATGGAGTCCTTGGTGTCGTTGACCACAAAGGAGGGCCGTCTCTCATTAAAAGCCAGAAGATACTTCTCCACTGCCTCTTGATTAAAGTTCTTAGCATCATTGTATGGAATGTGTCCCCATCTACAGAAGACATGTCCAAGTCATGTTCTGTGCTGTTTAATTTTGTTTTTCAATAGATTGGGGATCAATTAGTAATTTCTACACAGGTTTTCTCTCTTCTTTATTCAACTGGTTCAGTACTTCCCCATTTCAACCTGTTAGCTACATGTTAATCTGTACACCAATGTTAGTAAAACTTGCAGATCCAGAAACCTTTTAGAGTTCCCTGTATATGGCTAAATTGAAGATAATTATTATACAATAGCATATTTATTCACAGTTGAGATGCTGAATATGACAATTTTTTTAGGAAACAAAGGCCATCTTTTGTCACACTTAGGTAATGTAGCAAATGTAACAGTAATGCTTTAAATGTGTGACATGGGACAATGATACCTTCTATTATGTTACAACTAAGCAGATACTATTGGTAATTTGTGATGTCACAAAGTAAAAATACACAATTTTAGGTTTCTTTTCTACAATGTTTTGATCTAGCCCAATAAACTCTGTTCACACATGTTTATTTCTGTTTTAACCGAGAAATAAGAATACCTTTTCAGGGACTCTACATTAATTAAATCTATAAACTAATTGTGAAATACCTATAGATTATACTGAGAAAGTAGAACCACTGTAAGCTGACTTTAAGTGAAACTAGTGTAAAGGTACAAATTGCTGTATTTTTATTAGTAAAAGTGGAGTCTTAGACAGAACAATATACTGTTGTACATATTGTTGGATCAAGTTATTAAGACTATCCTGTAGTTCAAACATGTATATTTTCAATATTTTCAACAGTATTACACAATTGTGATACCATGAGGAAAATAGAAAGTGCTAAGTAATAACTGAGCCTGAACTGACTTCATAAGTTATAAAGGAAATACATGGCAGGTGGTAGAGGGATCATATATCAAAATTTCAATATCGATTGATACAGCTTTCCAAATTTCAATATCAATATTAAAGTGTCGAATTTAATATTGTTTTCGATGTCTCACTTGGTAGTATTTTAAATATTTCTTGTGTTTCATACTTTATCAATATTGAATTTCATATATTTGTAATTTTTTCATATTTTATGAAATTTTATAGCTCTTAATAGTAGTTCTTTCTTAGATTAATAATATATTTAAATACTTTTTAAAAATTTCGATTTCTTTATTTGATTTTATTTATTGTTTTTAAGTAGACACTACAAGTTGTTAAACAGTGCATGGTACTACACATAAATGATATTTCAAAATAATGACCAATATGCAAAATCTAATTAGAGTTTCATATCAATACACTAATTGAAATTGCATTTCAGTTCCTACACAAACTAGATTGTGCCGACTCAACGCCAATATATCCCCAGATAGGGCCTCTCTCACCCCACATTCATTCATTCAATATATTTTGTAGCATAATTTTGTGTGATTTATAATAATAATTGTATCATTTCATTTTTCTGGGGGGGTCAATCTCCTCATTATGATAAGAGTGACCCTTCAAAATATCTACATTCTAACATAGAAAAACAAAAATTTTGCAGGGATTGTATGCCTTTAATGTACTAGTGGAGAGATGAAATATCATAAAATACTGTGATCAGATCTTTGGACACCAAAGCAGAAGTTTTTTTTTATTACAAGCTGATGTTAGACTTACTATTCTGAATTTACAATGCAAAATATGTGAAAAATGTAAACAAGCAATAAGTGCCCGTGAACGGGCTCTGTGTCATCTGACTGTGTGTTTTCAGTTTCAGATAAGAAGTGAAAGAAGGAAAGGACACAAAAGTTGTGTCCTGCAAATGGTATTCAGAAGTAAAGTACCAAGTTAACTATTAAGTAGGTAGAAAACATATTCAAACAAAATACTCTAAATACAATACTTTTCAAGTTACAACTGATTCACTCAACAGTGGGAACCTGAAAGAAGCTATTGCTCAGCTATGCCATGACATACAGGTCTGCAATTTCACTATGTTATAGCTGACCCAAATGTTCGTGAACAATATATTTATAAAAAATACTGTAAATGCAATAGTTTTCAAGTTACAACTGATTTACTCAACAGTCAGAACCTGAAAATAGCTATTGTTCATCTATGCAATGAGCTACAAGTCTGCAATTTTACTATGTTACAACTGACTCAAAGGTAGCTGAATAACAGATTTAAAAAAATACTCTAAATGCAATAGTTTTCACTTTACCACTGATTTACTCAACAGTGATAACCTCAAAGTAGCTATTGCTCAGCTATACAATGATGTTACAGATCTGCAATTTCACTATGTTATAGAGGACTGAAAAGTAGGTGAATAAGATTACTGTAAAGTAGTGTTCTCAAATACCCTTTTCAGTGGGACCGGGTAGGTAGTGATTTTAACGGGCGGGTACCCGGGTACTTGCGCCGATGGGCGATAATAGCTGTTTCTATAAAAATCTCCACATTTACAAACTTAAAACTTACACACATTTTGGATTCCAACCATTTGCTTTATTACTTGTCGGCCAGCTTTTTTGCATTCAAAACAGTAGGGCACGGTAGAAATATTACATAAACAAGAGGAGAGTGCCCGTGAACGGGCACTGTGTCAGCTGACTGAGTGTTTTTGATTTGTGAAGGTGATTAGAGGACAGAATAATTATCAGGAAAAGGGCTGTACAGAAATACAGTAAATGGTAACTGAACAGCAAGTTGGAAAGAAATTCCGAAGCTGACAGAAGAAAAGGATAAAAAAGTTGTGCCCTGTAAATGGTATTATGAAGGAAAATAACAAGGTAATTGTTTAAGTGTAAAAAATAGGTTAAAACATATTTAAAGAAATACTACAAATGCAATATCCTCGTTCGACCTTGAAGAAGGGGTCCAAGGTCAAATCTAACCACACAAATACATTCCCAGCCCATGATTTCCTATGGTTTACCATTCCAAACCTCTAGGACCAATTATAAATGAGTTATAAGCACTTTTAAGCTTGGCTGTCCTCATTTGACCTTGAAGGAGGGGTCCAAAGGTCAAATCTGACCATACCAAAAGATTCCGAGCCAATGATTTCCTATGGGAAATGATATCCCAAATCTCTGTCACCAATAATAAGCGAGTTGTAGGCACTTTCAATTTTCGCTATCCTCATTTGACCTTGAAGGAGGGTTCCAAGGTCAAATCGGACCATATCAACAGATTCACAGCCCATGATTTCCTGTCTGTTTACCATCCCAAACCTCTGGGACCAATAATAAGCGAGTTATAAGCACTTTTAAGTTTGGCTATCCTTGTTTGACCTTGAAGGAGGGGTCATTGAAGGTCAAATCTGACCACACCAAAAGATTCCCACCCCATGATTTCCTACAGGTTGGTTTATCATCCCAAACCTCTCGGATCAATAATAAGGGAGATATAAGCACTTTTCATGACTGACAAAAAACACCTGTGGCGGCCATCTTGTTTCTCAAAATGAGGCCAAAAATATTCCCAGACAACATTTTATGGTTATTAATATATACTGCAAACTTAAGAAAGCTAGCTATAATATTTTTTTTCATCAGAGCAGTAATGGTGAAATCTCTCTCTACACACTGCGGCTATCCAGTGGATACAATGATTTACTCAACAGTGAGAACCTGAAAGTAGCTATTGCTCAGCTATGCCATGATATAGAGGTCTGCAATTTCACTATGTTATAGCTGACCAAAAATTCTGTGAATAACATATTTAACAAATTACTCTAAATGTAATAGTTGTCAAGTTACAACTGATTTACTCAACAGTGAGAACCTCAAAGGAACTATTACTCAGCTATGCAATGAGCTACATGTCTGAAATTTTACTATGTTATAGCTAACCCAAAAGTAGGTGAACAACATATTTAAGCAAACTACTGTAAATGCAATAGTTTTCAAGCTACAACTGATTTACTCAATAGTGAGAACCTGAAAATAGCTATTGCTCCGCTATGCCATGAGCTATAGGTCTGTAATTTCACTATGTTATAGCTGACCCAAAAGTAGGTGAACAATATATTTTAACAAAATACTCCAAATGCAATATTTTTCAAGTTATAGCTGATTTACTCAACAGTCAGTACCTGAGAATAGCTATTGCTCAGTTGTGCCATGAGCTATAGGTCTATAATTTCACTATGTTATAGCTGACCCAAAAGTAGCTGAATAACATATTTGCACAAATTTCTGTAAATGCAATAGTTTTCCAATTATAACTGATTTACTCAACAGTGAGAACTTCAAAGTAGCTATTACTCAGCTATGAAATGAGCCACAGGTCTGAAACTTCCCTATGTTATAGCTGACCCCAAAATAGGTGAATAACATATTGAAACAAAATACTCTAAATGCAATAGTTTTCAAGTTATAAGTGATTTACTCAACAGTGATAACCTAAAAGTAGCTATTACTCAGCTATGCCATGAGCTACAGGTCTGAAATTTTACTATGTTATAGCTGGCCCAAAAGTAGCTGAATAACATGTTTATACGAAATTCTCTAAATGCAATAGTTTTTAAGTTACAAGTGATTTTACTCATGATGGAAGTTACTGAAAAGCCCAAAAGTAGCTATTACTCACTTAGCTATTGAGACAGACACCCAACTTACTCACCATATTGTAGCTATGAAAACAGTAGCTGAATAAGATATTTTAACAAAATGCTCTAAATGCAACACTTTTCAAGTTATAAGTGATTTACTCAACAGTGATAACCTAAAAGTAGCTATTACTCAGCTATGCCATGAGCTACAGGTCTGAAATTTTACTATGTTATAGCTGGCCCAAAAGTAGCTGAATAACATATTTATATGAAATTCTCTAAATGCAATAGTTTTTAAGTTACAAGTGATTTTACTCATGATGGAAGTTACTGAAAAGCCCAAAAGTAGCTATTACTCACTTAGCTATTGAGACAGACACCCAACTTACTCACCATATTGTAGCTATGAAAAAAGTAGCTGAATAAGATATTTTAACAAAATGCTCTAAATGCAACACTTTTCAAGTTATAAGTGATTTACTCAACAGTGATAACCTAAAAGTAGTTATTACTCAGCTATGCCATGAGCTACAGGTCTGAAATTTTACTATGTTATAGCTGACCCAAAAGTAGCTGAATAACATATTTATACGAAATTCTCTAAATGAAATAGTTTTCAAGTTATAAGCGATTTACTCAACAGTGATAACCTAAAAGTAGCTATTACTCAGCTATGCCATGAGCTACAGGTCTGAAATTTTACTATGTTATAGCTGGCCCAAAAGTAGCTGAATAACATATTTATACGAAATTCTCTAAATGCAATAGTTTTTAAGTTACAAGTGATTTTACTCATAATGGAAGTTACTGAAAAGCCCAAAAGTAGCTATTACTCACTTAGCTATTGAGACAGACACCCAACTTACTCACCATATTGTAGCTATGAAAAAAGTAGCTGAACAACATATTTTCACAAAATGCTGTAAATGCAACACTTTTGAAGTTATAAGTGATTTAGTGCATGATTTCATGAATTTTAATGCATTAAAAATTATTAAAAAAATTTATTAAAAAAAAGTAAGACAGATCCAGGTCTCATACTCACACAAGAGAATCTACCTCTGGCGTAGTACATATATGCAAGATATGAGAGAAATCCCTGCAATAGTCACTGAGAAAATTGTGATAAAAAGTTGAAATTTTCACACTTTTGGTGGGGGTACCCCCCTTGTAATGTCTCTAGCAAACAGACGAACAGACAGATTTGCATGCCTTGAACAATTTTTCATCCTCGATAGATAAGGTATCTTTTAAAAAAAACAGCATGTCTCTAGGCCTTGTAGTTTTGGAGAAGAAGTTGTTCACGCGGACGCGGACGCGTACGCCCACGCCGCAGAGTGATGACATAATGTCAGCTGACTGACAAGTCAGCTGACATAAAAACGACTTCTGTACATTCAAAACACGGTTGTTTATTGCAGTATCCATAAAAATGGAGTCACATGACCTAAGAGGAAAGCATTTCACTATTGCTCGAATGTAGTTTCGGAATTTAAACTTTATTTTTTTTCTGTTAGGGAAGTGAATTTTTATCAACTCCTGTGTGAAAACATTGAACTTTTATTTATTTAAGGTGTGCTTGTCACTATATAGCCAATATAAAACGTTTTGTGTACTCGGAAATAGGTAACTGTGTTAATATACTGACAATTTTCAAAGGGTTCCGGCATTTAACAATGCATAAACAACCCAAAAAAAGACAAATAAAATACTATAAATGGCGTACAAGGGTAAGAAAACAATACTCTTGTCCATTTTAATTGAATAGTTTCATTTTTAGGTGAATTAATGAAGTCGAGATATGTCTGTACTCAGTTATCCAACGTGGGTGATATTGACAGTATTAAAGCTTAGATTCGGGTACTCGGGTATGTGATTTCAGATTCGGGTAAATATTCAGGTTTCGGGTACCCGGATATCCGGATACCCGTTGAGAACACTACTGTAAAGAAATTACTGTAAATGCAATAGTTTTAAAGATACAACTATTTACTCAACAGTGAGATCTCAAAGTAGCTATTGCTCAGCTATGCAATGAGCAACATGTCTGCAATTTTACTATGTTATAGCTAACCCAAAAGTAGATGAATAAGATATTTAATCAAAATTCTATAAATGCAATAGTTTTCAAGTTATAAGCAATTTACTCAACAGTGATAATCTCAGAGTAGCTATTGCTAAGCTATGCAATGAACTACAAGTCTGCAATTTTACTATGTTATAGCTGACCCAAAATAGGTGAATAACATATGAAACAAAATACTCAAAACATAGTAGTTTACAAGTTATAAGTGATTTACTCAACAGTGATAACCTATAAGAAGTTATTACTCAGCTATGCCATGAGCTACAGGTCTGAAATTTTACTATGTGATAACCTAAAAGAAGCTATTACTCAGCTATGCCATGAGCTACAGGTCTGAAATTTTACTATGTTATATCTGACCCAAAAGTAGCTAAATAACATATCTATATAAAATTCTCTATATGCAATAGTTTTCAAGTTATAAGTGATTTCACTCATTATGGAAGTTACTGAAAAGTCACAAAGTAGCTATTACTCATTTAGCTATGGGGATAGATGCCAAAGTTACTCACCATGTTGTAGCTAAGGAAAAAGTAAATGAATAAGATATTTTAACATAATGCTCTAAATGCCATACTTTTGAAGTTATAAGTGATTTAGTGAATGATTTCATGAATTTGAATGTCAAGACATCTTTATGTAGGGTATTTATGGCCCTTAAACCCAAGTTTAACCTCGATATAAGTCTTGATGTTTTCAGGTAAAATTTTAGCCAGATGAGCCACATTTTGTGACCTAGAGGGCATTAAGTGGCCAGATCCATTTCTGACCTTATGGTGGCCACAATTTCTATATTATTGGGAGTTTAACGTCACCTTAAATTGCTTAAAATAGGGTTTCTCTTCTCACCCACATTCATGTGTGTGGCAAGTTTAAATGAAATCCATGAAAGGATATTTGAGTTATCACACACACAAGTCAAAACGTATGGCCGTGGAGCAACAGATGGGAAGCCAATATATGCTTGACTTTTGTCTTGGGATATAATGACAGTAATCACAGTACACATACATACAAGAAGATCATGAAAAAACAACTGTTCAGAGAGAGAAGTCATCATATAAATATGGTCTCGTAATATCACCAAAGTTTTCACAATGATGCCATGTTATTTGCCAGTAAAACAGATATTGTTTTAAAGTGCCCTGAAGTATTGGTAAATACAAGATTATCATTTTGTGCCATTATGACAAGAAAATTAACCTGTACAAAGAAATTTGTAACTCAATCTATATATCGATTTGGTACAGTATCTGCCTAAAATTTCAGATGATACTGTGTATCCATGCTATTAAGATTTTAAATCAAAATCAAACTAGAGGATCGCTTGCAAAACAAAGCGATTGTTTTTGCCATCCCAAAAAGGAGAAATAATGGCAGCTTAATCATGTAAGAAAGTTCTGCTTATAGCTCAACAAAGCCAGAATATAGGAAAAGTGGGTCTTGGGCAGGGTAGTTATCTTGGACACAGTGTGTTTCAAAAATTTTGATGAAATTGCTCTATCTTGCATGGTTAAGGAGACAGAAGCAATTTTGTTTTTGGAAAATTAGAGAGTAGTTTCTTCAGATACTCAGTGGGTCGAAATTTTCGACGAAATCGCTCTATCTCACACGGTTAAGGAGATACAAGCAGTTTTGTGTTTTACTCGTTAAGAAAATTGTTAATGCTTAATTAATCATCAATAACTCAAGTCAATTATTAACCTATCCCTACCAATATTTGATGTCGCCCAGATCTTTATATGCGGAAGGTATTTGCTAAATTTCAGGTGGATAGATAAAATGCTTTGTAGGTTATCATCCAAACAAAGACGCCCTTCTAAAAAACACATTTTTGGTCATGTGACCTCTCTGATTGGTGAAAATGTCATTACAGCATATTCAGAAAAAATTTCCCAGGGCTACTGCATACCCCTGCCAAATATGAAAAAAAATTCGCCTTATGGCTGTGAAGCTATTGCGAAAAGAAAATGCGGATCCGGCGGAGTCGCTCCTACCATATACAAAAAAGCATCCCTTGTGGGACGCTTACATATCTCAATTTCAAATACGTAATGATGATATAAAGATATCATGAAATGATGATAACATCACAACTGAACAGCAATATGAGTAAGTTGATAAGCACAACATGCTGTACTGTACTACATTAACTTGGAACAAACGTACAAACAACAAGCAATATTATAAAGGAAATAAAATTTCAGATACACTTACAGTGGAAAACATGCATACATATGTGAATATAAATCTAAATTAAGAAAGGGACAAAGAACAAGGAATTTGGACTGAGATAATAAAACTAATACATCAGAAAATTAATATGGTATATATTTCAATGAGTTCTTGGTGGCTGATTTTAAGGCTGGGTTGATGCTGACCTATGACCACTTAGCTCATGGTGCCACATGAAGATCGAACCATGACCTTTCAGCTCAAAGTCTAACAGCCTAACCACAAGGCCACACAGACTAAGTAAGTGTTAAAAGAATGTTTCAAACTGACCATAACTAAGCATAAATGTAAGTTTAACTTAACCAGAATCTAAATAATTAACTCAGTATGCCAAGTCAAACCAACAGATAACAATGACATAACTTGTTACTACTCTGTACACACCTGTCCTCTGGAGCAGGGTTGACTTTGCACTTCTCCAGTAAAAACTTGACACAATCCAAATGTCCCTCAGCAGACGCCAGATGTAGGGCTGTACGACCATCATAGTCAGACAGACCCATGTCTGTACCCGAAAGGTACATCCTTTAAAAGATGTAAATAGTGTCTGAAGATAGCAATTAGAGGTAATTTTTACAAAAGATATCAGTGAAGAGGAGCAAAATCTTAGCTCAAGTTTGACACAAGAAACTATACCTAAGACAATTTATTACTGATCAAATACTAATTTTTCAATACCAGTTGAAGAATCTGATATAATCTAGAAGAAAAATAAATCAACTCTTCCAGAAATTATAGATGAGATTTTTTTTAAATGTTTGGTTGATTTCATAAAATGAATTTCGCATCGTAAATTTAAATATATATATTTTTGTGCATTTATAGTTTAAGGACAGAGAAACATTTCACTAAATTAATCAGTACTGATGACTTTACAACACAGTACAATTTACATGAAAATAATATGCCATCACTTTGAAAAGACTGATTTGGGTGCAACATCACCTTCAACACATTACATAGTTCACATCACAGCATGTAGTTGAGTGGATGGAGGGAAGTAATGCATATTAGTTGGTAAACATCCTGCATTTAAACCATGAGGCACTCACAATCAAATACAAACTTTTCCACTTGAAGGTAGGCCAGGAATGGAACCCAGCATTTTAAAACTGGGAGCGATAACCACCATACCTTTTTGTCCCCACAGTTTGACAAGAATGTTATTGCTTTTCATGCCTATGTTCAATTTACACACTTCTGCTGACAGCACCAAGGTTTTCCCTTTGATACTGACTTCAAAGGAATGCTTACATATTTATAATCAATTCAAGCACACCTGCTATATACATCTGAGGTTGGTCAGTTCATTACCTTGTCAATTTTCCAGGTTACAATAGTTTACATTTTATGTAAAATAGAAATGTTCAGTGTTCTGTTTCTTGTTTCGCTCAATTTTAAAAGGGATGTTTTTGATAAATATGACTCACTTTGTAAGTAAACTGTGACATAGGTAAACAAGTGTTCATTTCAAATACACCCACAGCACAATGAGGTTGCCATAATAAACACCATATACAGTAGAACCTCTATTATCCGACCCTCTTGGGAGAGTGAAAATTGGGTCGGATAATAGAAAGGTCGGATAATAGGAAGGCTAAAATAACAGGTTTAAATGGACTTTGGAGAGTGGCTTTGAGGTTGAATAATTGAAAATTCGGATAATAGAGGATCAGATAATGGAGGTTCTACTGTAATACCGTGATGATAATATAAGACCTTGTGATGTGTGATCACTGCACACTACTGCTTATATTTTTAAAAGAACTTTAGCAATAAGTTTATTTAATTTGATTCCCAAAATTACCTGGCAGGGCTGAGGTCAATTACAGAGTATTTAATGTATCTGAAGTATTTAATTTTTCTTATAATCATCGACACAAATGTACCTTGAATGTGGGATAATTTAAAAGGCCCACTTTAACCACCATTTCTATTTCTTCATTACCTGCTGAGAGCACTGAGGTCACCATTATAAGCACCAAACAACAAGGTGACCACCTCACTGCCACAACACTCAGCCTCCCTCTTCCTTGGGTCAGATTTCTGCCGAGTGTGCAACAGGTTGTCATAATGGTGGAAGTTAAACCGTCGCACCAGCTCCTACATAACACATAGTATGATGAGGTGAAATTACATAGTTTGGAAAATAAAACTACAGCGCCTTAGTGTGGATTCAATACCTGTCTCTTCTGATATGCAAACAGACAGTCCCTTTTGAGTTAAGGGGTTAATGTTGAATATTCTGATCGTTACATCCCTTTCAACATCCATTCCCATATTAGTACAGGCCCTCTGAGTTTCCAAGGTTATTGTGAGCTGGATAAGTATCCACGCCCAATGAAGGTGAAAGCCATTAGAGCTTAAAGGGAATCCCAAAAGCCCAGGTGTTAACAGAGGTGATGGAGGAGAGGATGTTGGATAATTAGGAGGACAAAGGCAGTGAACTCACCGCTGGGGGTTCACATTATTTTCACACACAGTTAAGGCCCCCCCCTCCCCCAGTATCCAATTATTATACTCTTCAACTTCCTTTTTGTTGAAGACAGCCAAAACTATAAAGAAATGGACTCCTTTGATGTCAATGCTATGAGAATATTTGTAGAACTGCAGATATCAAAGAAGGACAGAGTTCTCTTTTCTCAAATTTCCTGCAACAAATAGTTTTTGTTACTCCCTTCTTGAATGAGCATTCAAGTAATATTTACAGCTATAAACACAGTATTACATACAATGATAACTCTTTATACACTTCAGCTTTGCTCATATATCATCTATTTCATATTTGGTTCATTTAATCCTATTTGATAAATTTGCAGACAATTGTTAGGTAATGCCTGACATTAATTTCCTCTGAAAAAATCTACATGTACGGATTTCTAGTAGAAATTTTCTACTTGAATTTAAGTTCACTATAAATTCAGAATAAAACAATCAATAAACAAACATTGGGAAGAGTTGCTCACGACCTGTATACACAACCAAGCTGAGCCATGGTATATCCTATTATCCAATCACATGCTGAGATAGCAGATGGCTTAGAAAATAGAAGAGGTATTTTATTATAAAACAGTTGGTAAATACATATATAAATTTGGATGGAGGAAAGGAGTGCATTCAATAAAATATACAGACAAGAGAAGGTCAGATAATTGAGGTTTTTACTGCATTTTGTAAATCAGAAATCATGACAAAACAATGAAGAGAGACTGACATGTGTACAATATAGCATTGAAATCTGCAGACAACCTTCTCTAACATCTGTGAAATATTCAAAATCAATGGAAAGAACAGTAACACTATGTTGTTTGTTGTGGTTAGTCCTGCTTTGCCTTTTTTTAACAATTCTGTCCAAATAATATTTATTGACTGAAAACAATTGAGGATTAATAAATGCAGTAACTGTGAACAATAATACAAGTACTTGTAAAATAAGCCATACAAACTGATAGATTGATTTTATTTATACTAATGAAAGGCAGGAAAGGCATATACAATTCTATATGATATATTGTTAGACTCACATGGCTTTATTAATTTTTTACCTGTCCAGAAGATTACATTTTTATCATTATTGGATTGTGTGGCAGTGTTTCACTTAATTTTCCATCATTTAAAGAAGGACAGAGTAGTGAACTGGAAGAGAAACTTCCTTCCACGTCACTGATGGTCTCAATATTCACCTATTATTTTGTGTCACAGCTATCAACACTGGTTGACAGGGATTTTATTTTTATTGTATTTATAAATGATTTTTTTTACTGTTTCCTAAAACAGTACACATACTAAAATTGTTATGTTACAGAAGTATTCATCATTATATGTTTAAACTTTAAAGATGTATAAAAGTTGATATGCTTCATTAAATAAAAGTTAAGTTAAACATCACTCATTAGGCATTTAAATTTTATTTTGTCTGATCATACAGATTACATGTTATGACATTCTATTATTCCTGGCACAGCACTACGTGTAATTGCCTTCACAGTGAGGATGTAAAGTGCTTACCTCACAAAACTCAATGCCTCTCAAACTGTTTCCACAGCTGTCAAGTTGTGGTGACCAGATACACATGCCCATCACATTGGGAACCACAAGCAGGATAACCCCTGATACTCCAGACTTGGCAGGTAAACCCACCTGTAATTACATGTAGTCACATGAAAAATAGTCCAAAGAGGCTGATATACATGCCCTTCACCATGGGAAAAAACTTGTATAATGATACCCACTACAGCTGACATGGAGATCACTTGATGAGTTAATATATATTCTAACATGACACGGATGTGTCCTCAAGTCTGATTTGCTAAACGACAAAATACTTCACCGGTAAAATACAGCGTAACCCTGCTACTCCCTATTATCGCTCATTATGGCTGTTGTAACAATGAACGTTTTACAATAAAATTTGCAATAATTATTCATCTTAATATAATTTGTCATGTTAGAATAGGAATAACTCCCTCCAAAACCATGGTATACAAAGCCTTCGGGGTTTATAACCTCAAACCATGGTAAAATTCTGCGTATACCGTGGTTTGGTCAGGGGTTATTCCTATAATGAGTAGACAATTACTCTAAAAGGGCTAATATACATGCCCCAAAAATTAGCAACCACCAGTTTGATGACCCCAGATACTCTTGATGTGGCAGGGAGAACCACCTGTAAAGGCATACAGTTGGTTAAAATAACTTCAAAGAGGCTGATATGCATGGCCAATAGGATTATACTTTGACATACATGGCAAATAAGATTACGTTTTTGGCCACCTTACCAGGGCAGTCACAGGGATATTAAATGTGGTGTAAATGTGAAACATACCAATCTCTATAGAACTTGACACGAGGATCAACCCTTCAACTTAAGCAACAGGAAGATATATCTAAATATGATAAATTGTAAACTGTGGATAATTTTAAATTTACTATTTCTAACTCTACAACTGAATCTGTGATATACAGTATACATCTTTTCACCAGGTTTCAGCTCCATGATATTCAATGACATTTTAACAGCTATTTTACTGCACAGTTATTGTATAGATCTCAGTGATAGCAAAATCTGTTCTTACATAAATTACCGACAATAACTGAAGCATTTATTTATATGAATTCAATGGAAGCTATTCATGTGAATAAATCTGTAACTTTCAGGCTTTGTTATATATTTTGTAATTTTACAGGAAGAGAATAACACAAACATATGTTACATGGAAAATATTGAGAAAAAAAAAAGAGAAAAAAGAACAGTTTATTAAACAAAACAGAAACAAACACATTGTGGTTATTCACTCAATGTATAAGGCTTACTGACTGTGGCTTTATTTTCTTCCTTATTTTGCAATACTACAGAATCTCATAGTGTGACAACATGACTTGCTGACAAATCTTTTCAGTTAGTAGACTGCTATCTCACAACAGTCAAGTCAGAGTGCCTTTAGAGTTACAATGAAGGCACTCCCTAAGATAATCAAGGATATACATGTGTTTCCTGATACTACAGCAAACAGGATGTCCTTATCTTCAGAGCCTTGAACCCATATTGTATCACTGAATCACATTTACATGACATATTTTGTTCCTAACTAATCTTTTAAAGACATAAATTTTTATAAAATTAACACACTTGTCCCACAAAATACAAGTAATATGTGGATATACTAGACAGGAAATAACAGGACATAATTGTGAATATCAGTGTAAATTTATACATACCATTGACACAGAGATATTTTGCTGTTATCTCCACCAAGGAAGTTATGTAATTGTTAGTGTGAGTTTATCTGTTTGTTTGTAAAATGACCTGAAAAGTTACAGATGGATTCTGATGAAATTTTCAGGTAATGCTCACAATGACAAAAGGAACAAATGGTTAAATTTTGCTGGTGATCCAGAATTTCCTAATGGATTTTTTGTCATTGCACATGTAAGAGAAAGATGCCCGTACCCCACAGCCCAGGGAAATAGTCGTGAACACCATGAGATATGGAGGAAGAGAACCAGCACAGAGATCAGGAGACGTCAGCTTTGTAAAGGTCAAAATAATGTTTAAGAAGAGAAAATAATGTTTAAGAGAGAGAAAATGTAGCCTTACAGTGTCAGAGACATACCGGAAAAACTTGTAAAGGTCAAAGTCACTGCAGCAACGTCATTGGTCAAAGCTTGTTGTATTTCATGACCTCTATTCATCAAAATTTAGAAATAATAAACTTGGTAAAGTATATGAAGAGCTTTATGGAATCCTAAGTTGAAGAACTGTTGTCTTGTAATTTTTTGTAGTCCACTGATTTTTTTTTTTTTTTTTTGCATGTTTCTTTTGTACAGTGTCATGTTATTCCATAATGTTTTGTATTATGTCTATGTTTTCTTGTTGAATAAAAATATTTTTAAAAAAACGTTAAAGGTCAAATCAAGGCCACATCATGATGCCGCACACATACAGTCATCAACCAATGTCCATACCAAGTATCAACTTCGGAAACCTTATGGTTCCTGAGATATAGCCCAGACAAGATTTTAAAGGTCAAGGTCACTACAGTAAGGTAAAAGTTCAAATCACAGCCACACCATGACGTTGCATACCTACACCCCCTAACCAATGTTCCTACCAAGTATCAACTTCCTATACCTTGCGGTTACCAAGATATAGCCAAGACAAGATTTTAAAAGTCAAGGTCACTACAGCAATGTCAAAGATGAAATCAAGATCGCACCATGATGTTGCACTTACACCCCCTAACCAATGTCCCTACCAAGTATCAACTTCCTACACCTTATGGTTTCTGAGATATAGCCAAGACAAGACTTTAAAGGCCAAGGTCACTACAGTAAGGTCAAATCGATTACACCATGATGTTGCACACTTACACTCGCTAACCGATGTCCCTACCAAGTATCAACTCCCTGAACCTTATGGTTCCCAAGACAAGATTTTAAAAGTCAAGGTCACTACAGCAAGGTAAAAGGTCAAATCAAGGTCACACCATGACGTTGCACTCCTACACCCCCTAACCAATGCCCCTAACAAGTATCAACTTCCTACATATTACAATTCTGAGATATAACCCAGTCAAGATTTTAAAGTTCAAGGCCAATACAGCAAGGTCAAAGGTGAAATCAAGGTCACACCATGATGTTGCACACCTACACCCCCAACCAACGTCTCTACCAAGTATCAACTTTCTACACCTTATGGTTTCTGAGATACAGCCTGGACAAACTTTTAACGGTACTCACTTTGAAGGCAAACTGTCCTGAGTAGTCGTACATGCCACAGGAATGCATGAGAGAGAGGCAGTTTCTGATGGCGTCTCCATTCAGTACCTCCTCCCCAGTCAGCGGGCAGATGCCTCCATTAGCCAAGGTAGAGGCTATTACTGCACCGGACTCACAGGTCACTTCTATTGAACACAGCTACAAGCATATTTGTACATCAGTGGAGGGATTACAATTTAATTTTAAACATTGACATTAAACTCTAAGTTGTTTTATGCATCGATCAATATGGAAATTCAACAGAAATTACATCATCAGTTACAAAAAATATTGTGTTGATATTCAAAAATATTTAAAACAATGTTCAAGACAAACTGGTTGTCAAAGCAATTAAATTTTATAAAATATTTCAGAATAAATCTTCAAATGTATGAATATTGATAATTCAAATATAAAGTACTCATTAAGTACAAAAATATTTTGAAAATAATGCCCAGTAATTTTTTTTTGGAAATGATACTGAAAATCTGAAACCAACAATTTAAGTTTTGCTAGTGAAATATATACATGTGATCCAGTCCCTAATAACCAGCAGCAATGGGCTACATTAGTACTGGATGGGTGCCTGCCTCAGTGCACTACTCGTGTCTCTGATGGCTTTGCGGCTTGCATTAGTAGACCAAAACCCCTTTCGGTCTTGTTGACTTAAGTTTTAGCTTATATCTGAAAGTATTATAAGGTTAACTTAAGTGTTCTTTCCCTCAAGAATTGGATTCAGAAGTAAAACCATAAATGACTTTATTATTTTGTCTCAACCAAGATCGCTTTCATGAAGCATAGCTTAAGCAACTACAGCAAAAATTCAACTGAGAACAAAAATTCGGTTGAGTATTCGCTTTCAAGAATTAAATTTTGAATAACACTATTTTCACATTCATCACTGAGCTAGGTAAGGGGATAGAGGAGAGCAGTGCAAACTGGTTGATCCGCCCTTGACTATCCCTTTGAATAAAGCTTCTGTTACCTAGCACACAGAGTTCCCATTGTGGGAAACATATTGTGCCTGCAAAGCAGTAGATTACTAATACAGTTAAACTCCGAAAAAGTGGCCAATACCAGAAAATATTGGAGAGCGAGGCCCGATGGTATTTGAGGAGTTTGGTTGTTGTAAACCCCCTCTATATCCTATTTGATGCCTGGTTCCAAGATATATGATACACTGTCCCCAACTTCTGTAACTTCTCTTTTTACAGGAATAAATTAATCCCCCAAAAATGGTCACTGAAAGAAAGTGTCCAGTACTGATTAGTATTGGACGTATCAGTCCATAGTGAAAACCTGCAAGTGGGGTTTACATTCGATTAGATTGGGATATGCTTCACTAAAAACCATTGAGCGCTGGCAAGCACCTGCCAAATGTTTTTACTTTGGGTCAGGAAGGCAATTAAACCCAGAGCCTGTGAGGTATGGGGTGAGGCTGCATAACAACTGACTCTATGAATAGCACTAATATTTACTCAAATATCACTAAGGCAGTTTGTTAAACCTATTTCAAGCATTGTCACTGCACTTAGTAGGTCTTTCACAACACCAGACATGTTCTCATTATAGATTAGACATTTAAATGGCTTGCTCGGGTACACAGCTTGTGTGTATATAACCAAGTGAGAAAATAACTCAATGTAAACAAATACATACATCATCTTAATTAGAATATTGGCACTTACTACCTGCCAGGTTATGAGGAAACTGTCGAGGATTTACGGTGCAGTTGCTACATTATTGATGGAGTGGAGACATCAAGGTCAGACCAACATGTACACAGCATCTGTGATAACTTGACAAAAGGCCTAAACTAGAACCTCTATTATCAGACCTTCTATTATCCAAATCTTCAATTTTATTAAGTCGTTTCCACTCTCCTAAATTTGTATTAAAATCCTTTTCCATTTAATGAACATTTTATTATCCAGTCACTTCCACTCCCTGCATGGTCAGTAAATAGAGGTTTTTGTTGTATTATATTGAATAATTATTTTACTGTTAACTTAAGCTTGGAGGCGAAACATTAATTTCTGATAAATTTTTACATTTGTATGAATCCCTAGGCTGAAACTAGCCAATGATAATTATTGATATTATTAGTTCTTCTTTTCACAGTTCGCTTTACTAAGTTTAGCTAATAAGTTTGGACATCAAAATAAATATCTAGTGAACTTTTGAATCTGTATTCATTTTTGAGTAAATACATGTCATTGGTGAATCTTAATGCTACTTAACATTGTAAAAATTGAAATTTAATATATTTTTCTTCCATACTAAATTCACACATGAGAGGTTACAATTACATTAGTTATAGCTGTGTTTGCATTTATGCACAATACATTTTATAATGTGTATTTAAAAAAACACACACTATTTATCGTTTTATAAAACACATAAGAGTCTTACAATAACATCCTCAGTATCAGAGAATCAAGCACCTAAGTTCTGTATTGGTATAGTAGCACAACATCCATAAGTGATAGTTAAAAAAAAAAAGTTATTTACAGTAAAAAACTATAACCAGTGAAGAATCTAGTTTTCAACATGGAGTAACTAAAGGTGGAAAGCCTCTGCCAAAAAAGTAGATCTTTACCAAAAGGTATGTTATTTGCAGCCATGAGTCTTATAAACAAAACTACAAAACTCAACAAATCAATGATTATGGAACAAGGTCTATTTTGTAGTACATTTAGTTCAAAATCCTTTTTCCCCAAGTTTTTACTGTTCATTTATTTCTCCATAACTCAGTTATTCATATATTGTTGCTCATAACTCTTTTCCACTGCAGAATTTTATTCTTGAACTAACTGTACCTTGTTTACTATAGTAATGAAGCCTAAAATATAGACATCTGATGTTTTATAAAAGCTTATGCACTATCAGATTGGCAGCCCTGTTGTATTTCAAATGGATTACTTAGGATCATCTTTTAATCAAAACTAGAAAAGTCTTAAAGGTGCTCACTGGTGTGGATAAACTTCCGAATCTGGCAAATTATATGTCCAATAGCTCCATATAGATACCTGCAATGGCCACTATTTTGCTCTATGAATTTGAATTTATTTACATAAGATTGGTATGTTAAAAAGAGGGCATGACTTGCCCCTTCTTGTGTTAATTCTGTACACAGAGTTCCCCCTTGTAGGATAGATATTGCAGAGACAAAGCAGCAGAATAGATCAAATATGTTGACACAAGTTACATAAGTAAAGTGTTTGTTCACTCACTTGGAAGTATAAATCTAGAGTGTCTTGTAAGCTTGTGCCAGGAGGGAAACACTGAAATAAACAGACAAAAATAGAGTTGTTTATAACATGTAACTGCAGAAAAAAAAACTGTCTTAAAATCCAGTGAGAAAAAAAAACACGCTAGGGGCAACAATAACATTGTATTTATCAAAGTAAACTTTTTTGGGTCAACATGTTTGTGAGATTTGTTTAGTTTATGCAATCAGTGTATTGAGTTAGTTTTGAGATAAATTACATTCAATTTGTTACATTACTTGAAATAATACACAACATTGTAATACTGCAAATTCTACAGGACTATTTGCACAATATTTTAATAGTGATTTTTTCTAGATATGTAAACACCAATATTATATTAAAATAAACAGATTTTACTAAAGAATAAAAATAAGCCGCTCAATTAAACTTTGAAACTAGACCTACGCATCGGAGAACCGATGCAAATCTGTATCCACCGGAAAGACAACTCACCAAAGCCAGTGAACCATCGTTTGACCTTGAAGGAGGGGCCAAAGGTCAAATCTGACAACATCAGAAGATTCCCAGCCCATGATATCCTACAAGTTGGTTTCACATTGCAAACCTCTAGGATCAACTAGATTGGGCCAACTCGGCGCCAACATATCCCCAGACAGGTCATCACTCACGCCACAGGTTTTGATCGGGAATTTTTTAAAACATAATTACCCATTATTATATGAACTTCAGCACATCAATCTACTCTGTTTATATCTTCCAAGGAAGATGGTGTATCCCCAGACGCCGAATACATAACTCAAATTATATTTTCAATCTTCCTGCAATGATAACTCTAAACCTATTTTCAAAGTATTTAAATGATTGATGATTGAATGTCCATTCTAAAATAATAATCCCAAAAGAGCATATCTGTTTCTATATTTGTTGACAAATAAAATATTATTTTTAACTCAACTCATCATACTTTTCAATCTTCCTTCAAAGTATTTAAATGATTGATGATTCAATGTCCATTCTAAAATTCATAATCCCAAAAGCGCATATCTGTTTCTATATTTGTTCACAAATAAAATATTATTTAAAAAAAAATTATTTATATTATTATTTTATTATATTATTTTTAGAATTTGCAAATTGTTTTCAGTTATTCATTTCCTCTATACCTATATATGTGGTCCATATATATGCAACCTAAATATGTGACACAATCTCAGTTCTGACTCCCCTTTGTGTTATATGTAATGAAGCCCACCACCTCCCACCCCCACCCCTCTCCCCTTCTCCACACCTCTCTCACTATTACACAAGATCTGCAACCCCATTGAGTTCTTTGTTTCTCATCTGATATCATTAAATACCTTTGTTTATTTAGTGTCACTCAATATAGCTGGAGGTCCCAGGGGTGGGTGGGGGGAATCCGGGTGGGGGATGCATAAATGGTAAACAAACAATCTATATAAAAGGGGTACTCAAATACAAAAAGAATTGAGAATTTTAAGTATGTGATTATCAACCGAAATGAGTTCATAACTGTAGGAGCTGTGTCAAAATTAACTGAGGCAAGTTGAATAAAACTGGGCTAGTTGAGGGTTAAAAATCCCCTACTTTTACTACATAAGGATATAATTTCATTAATATTGGGACTTAAAGCTCACTTAAAGTGTCCATTTTGTCTACTTGAATATGTTTAACCAGTTTCATTTTAAAAAGTTAAAAACTCAGCAAGCAGAGGTATAACACACAAAAATAAGTTCTTAAAAGACTAAGATAGCCATAACATTATTAATATTCAAAATTTAAATAGACAGGCATTTCCTTTTAAAAATTTAAAGATTTCAGCTCTATAACCCACATAGTTTGACAGTTACTGGGCTTTAAAGTGGCATAATGTCCATAAATTGGGTTTCTGTGGGCATTTTACAATTGTTAAAGAGACCTTAGCAATTAAACAACAGATCTGAAACTTTTTGGGGGACATACATAACAAACAAAAATTATATATAATACAGTTTAAGACTTGTCACACTAAGCATTTCCAAATAACAGTGCAAAATACGGAAAAAATGTCCAAAAAGGCACTTGGGCGAGTGTCTATGGCCCTCATACACAGGTTAAATTTCTACTAAAAACCTTGATTTTCGGCATATGTAAAAAGGACATAATAATGCATTCCCAGATGGGATTTCAGCTCCATCAATCACATAGTTTAACAGTCACAGGGCTTAAAGGTGGTTAAAAAGTCCAAATATTGGGTCTCTGTGGGCCTTTTAGAGATCTCGATGTGGCTTTCAAATTAAAGCTTCAGACTTAAAATTTGTTACATACTAAGATTACACATAGAATATGTATCTAATAAAGTTTGAAACTTCTCAGACTTACCATTTCCAAGTTACAGAGCAAAATATGTGAAAAATGTCTTAAAAGGGTCACTCAGGTGGGTGTTTAAGGTCCTCATACACAGGTTAAATGTCTACTTGAAGCCTTGATTTTTGGCACATGTAAAAAGAACATAATAATGTATTCCCAGATGAGATTTCAGCTCTATCAGTCACATAGTTTAACAGTCACAGGCCTTAAAATTGGCAAAAAGTCCAAATACTGGGTCTTTATGGGGCCTTCTAGAGACCTAAATGTGGCCTTCAAATTAAAGCCTCAGACTTAAAATTTGTCACATACTAAGATTACACATAGAATATGCATCTAATACAGTTTGAAACTTCTTAGACTTACCATTTCCAAGTTACAGGGCAAAATATGTGAAAAATGTCTAAAAATGGTCACTCGGGTGGGGATTTATGGTCCTCATACACAGGTTAAATGTCTTCTTAAAGCCTTAATTTTTGGCACATATATAAATAACATACTAATATCTTCCCAGATAGGATTTGAGCTCTATCAGTCACATAGTTTGACAGTCACAGGGCTTAAAAGTAGCAAAAAGTCCAAATATTGGGTCTTTGGGAGCCTTTTAGAGACCTCAATTTGACCTTCAAAATTAAAGCTTCAGACTTAAAATCTGTTACATACTAAGACTACACACAGAATATATATCTAATACAGTTTGAAACTTCTCAGACTTACCATTTCCAAGTTACAGGGAAAAAGATGTGAAAAATGTCTTATAAGGGTCACTCGGGTGGGTGTTTATGGTCCTGATACACAGGTTAACTGTCTATTAAAGGCCTAAATGTTGGGGCACATATAAGAAAACACATAGATATATTCCCAGATGATATTTAACTTAGATGAGAGACATAGTTTGAAAGCTACAGTGCTTGAAAGTGGCAAAAAGTGCATAAATTGGGTCTCTGTGGGCACTTTTGAGACCTTAAGTCGACCCCTTTGGGTAAACCTACAGCCCTAAAATTTTCTACAGACAAGGATTACATATCAAAGTTATACCTAGCGCAGTTTGAGACTCATCAGAATTACCACTTCCAAATTATAGGGCAAAATATGTGAAAAGTATAGCAAAAAATCCCCAAGTGGGGGTATTTATGGGCCTCAAACACAATTTTCTCCTCAACTAAAAGTCGTGATTTTCGGCACATGTACTAAGAACATATTAATGTGTTGTCAGGTAAAATTTCAGCCAGCTGAGCATCATAGTTTGTGACCTACAGGGCTCTAAGTGGCCAAAAGTCCAATTTCTGACCTTAAGGTGGCCATAAGTTCTTTTTTACTGGGAGTTTAAGGTCACCTTAAAATAGGGATCTTCCTTTGGGCACCCTTAACATGTGTACCAAGTTTGAAAAAAAAATATTAATTTGTTTTTGAGTTATCGCGTCCACAAGGAAATTTCTACGGCGGCGGCGGCGGCGGCGGCGCGACGGACCTGAATCCAATATATCCCCGACTTTCGTCTGGGGATATAATAATAAGAGAGTTATAAGCACTTTTACGATTGGCTGTACTTGTTTGACCTTGAAGGAGGGGCTCAAGGTCAAATCTGACCACATCATAAGATTCCCAGCCCATGATTTCCTATAAGTTGGTGTACATTGCAAAGCAAACCTCTAGGACCAATAATAAGTGAGTTATAAGCACTTTTAAGTTTGGCTATCCTTGTTTGACCTTGATGGAGGGGCCCAAGATCAAATCCGACCACACCAGAAGATTCCAAGCTCATGATTTCCTATGTGTTGGTTTACCATCCCAAACCTCTAGGACCAATAATAAATGTCTGCAAGATTGTAGAGGACATGTATATTTGTTATACATATCACCGATGAAGAGATTCAACCTTCTACCTATGAGAAACAGCCAGTAGAAAAAGGTAGATAATTTTAAAAGAAATGCCCGCGACGGCCATCTTGATTTTTGAGAATGAGGCTAATTTCACTCCCAGAGAAGCTTACCCCCCAATGAAGATATACTGCAAATTTGGTGAACCTAGCTGAGGTAGTTTTCCTCTGCGAGCATTAACGCCGAAAATCTCTACGCGCGGTGGCGGGGTAGCGAACACTAAACCAAAGTATCCACCGGATGCCTCCGGTGGATACAATTACGGTCAACATCTTAGATCTCATTTGATTTATCAATAGGTTTTGTGTCACTTTTAGCATACTATGTTGACGGATAGTTGTAAGAAATGGAGAACAGCTAATCATACCAGCTGGTCATGATTCTTCACGGTAAGGTCACCAGGCATTAGACAATAACTTAGAACTTTTCCACATAAGGTTCTTCAGCTAGGAACAACACTCAACCCCATAACATTTAAGTTGGGGGATGAGTGTGGCAAATTATGGTTGAGTAAGAAATCTAAAATTCGCCAGGAATCTAAAATTCGCCACCTCTAAAACCTTAGTTAATTTTATGAAGAAAATGAAGTTTTTGTCTAAAAATTGGTATTTTTCAGTTCACAAAGCCTTAATTTACTATACAGTCAACAAATCTCACCACAAATCATTTATTTTATTAGTATTTTCACATGTGGCGAATTTCAGATATGTGGCGAATTTTAGATTTCTTACTCTAATACCTTGTGATAGTTTTGTAAATTTTTGTGACTCACCAGAATAAATATTGGTGCTGTGTCTTATTTTATGTAAATGGAATCATAGAATGGTCAAAAAATATTCCAAACTTGGTTAATTATATATTCCTATGTAGTGTGTACATACTGCGATATTAAGTGGCATATACAGCACAAACATGTACCACTAATTTATCTGTTGCTTAAAGGAATCAAATTTTAGAGAGTTTTACTGAATAAAGTATTCAATGAAAGCTAATCATGCAACATTTTTGATAAAGTTCACTAACAGTCAACACAATAATACTATGATCAAGCATCAATATTTCCAAACTGACTGACACTTTTTTTTAAATATTGACATGCTGAATTATAAATTGTCATTTAAAAAAAAACAGTTCCACACAGTGAGACATCTTACCTTCTTCTCTTGCATATAATAACCCAGAGCAAAGTTTCTGTCTGCAGTTTCCCTTTCTGACAAGTAACTAAAAGTAAAATATAGGAAATACTCCTTAATTACAGAATTCCAGGAAAGCCTAATTACCCCTGAGGGCAAAAAAACGCAGTCAGCAACTGGCCCCTGGCAACTTTATTATGTAAAGTCATATTAACTGCATTGTAAGGTAGCTTTACCAGCAAATTTGTAAGGTGGTGAAAGGTTGATAGGTATTCTCAAGACGAATTTCACTGAATACACAAAAATAAAAGTGGACAGTAAATATCAGGTTTGGGATCTTTTAAACTCATGTGTACACATCATATATAGTTTATATCATCAAAGAATAAACAAAATACTTAAGTTTGTAGAACATATAAGGACACTAAGTATGCATGTATAATACTGTAACAAAAGTTATTTCTATATATTTTAAGGGCCACTAAATACTTATAAAAAGGTAACGGAAGTCTGAAAGTTATCAGCCAGGCTGGCCATTCCTACTGTTCAAAAAATTTGTTATCCTGAATTCCACAATTTTGATAAAGCTAAAATATTCAATAACATCATAAACAAATATGTTTCAAACATACCTCTTGTGGCAACAAAAATAATCCGCCTGTTAAAAGTTTCTGTTGCTTTACAGAATTCAAAGCTTGGCTTGATTTTTTTTTTTTTTTTTTTTTGATATAAGAATTTGAAAAACTGAAGATTCCACTTTTAATGTAGCTATGTTTGTAGCCATATTTCCTTCTTAACTAGTTCTTGCATTGGTGTCATTATGTTATGGTCTATGTAATAACACAACCTCACTCTGAGATATGTACTGACTCAAACAACATTCTTTATCTCTTTACATTCTCTTCATTCATGTTAAAACCTTGAATATACATAACTCATAGTTTGGTGTTCTGTCTCTAAAATGAATATAAAGAGATAATAATTAGTGTCGTTACTTTAATTAAGTACTTTGAGGGCCAAAATGAAAAGAAATTGCTGATTCCTTGGTTAACACCAACAAATATACCAAAAGTGAAAGTTAATACAAATGTTGTCTGTGGCCAAAACATTTCCCTTTCAGTATGAAATAGGACCAGTGAACATTTGAGATGACTTGCAAAATTTGAACATTTTCATTTTGCCAAGGGTAGAGTGCAAACTACGGCAACTGCACAAAATGGCTAAAAAAGAAATAAGAGGCAAATGTTTTTTTGTGCGTGTGTGTTGGCAACACATTATTCTACAGCCAAAAGGTTGACATCTAAATATTTTTGTATAAATTGAAGTGTTCATCATTAAGTGATGTATGCATTTTAAAACTTGTGTTAAGTAACTGTGTAGTGTAAAGATGCTGGAAGGTTTCCTTAAGAGAAGATAACTGTAACACAAGTATTTATAAGTATAACGTTTTTGCATGAAAGTAAAAATATTTATATATTTCTATACATGCCTTAACTTTTAACACGTATTCCTAACAGACAAATCCATAGAAAAGGTATACAATAACAACTTCTAACAACTACCATCTGAAGAACTTAGCTTTTTTAAGTTCATATATGCTGCTACAGGTTATTTCTTTTGGCTTGTCAATAAAAACACCCTAACATTGACTTAGTATACAGACATTCTATTTCTGTACAGACATATAAACACAAAACAACTCTCAAAGTCCTAGAAATAGATCAAGTTTCAGTTGTAACTTATAAATATATTTTAACCTAAGTTTTGAAATATACAAAACAGACAAAAATTAAGATCAGGTTTATACTGATGATTTAAAACAAAACACATTTCATTTCTGTACTTGTAATTAAATTAAACCTATTCTGTACTTTCAATTAAATTAATCCAGTTACATATGGCAAGTCAGTTTACCTTTCTGTGGGTAGACTGTGAAGCAAATAGGTTACATTATTTCGGCTGACTGACTGCAACAGTCAGTGTAAAGTAGACCACAGTTCAATAACCTCAATAAAGTTAACTACACCTTACACATGGAATGTTCTGGATTGCTACATGTGTGTACTGTAACCTGCTGAAAAAGTGCCCACTGCCAATATTCACTGACACTCTTCAACCCTTAGTCTCTTTATTTTCTTGAAATAAATTCAGACAATAAGAACAATTTAAGTACAATGGAAATTCCTATCTAAGCTCAATGTATGGCCTGTCACCTCTATTCATGAAGTGGAATTATACAAAAGAATATCTCTGGGAGTTAAACCAGAGGCTTCAGTGGCCAAGTGGTGAACAAGTTTGGTATCTAATCACTTAGCCCTCACATAAACCTTGTGGGTGTGGGTTCGAGTCAAGCAGATGGCAACCTGTGGGATGAAGCACTTCGGGCCTTATAAGACCTTTAGCCTTTGAAAAGGACACAAACCCTTGAAACTTCTTGACTAAGAATTAAACCTCTGAAATCTGCATTTTAGGATGACCACAGATTCTATTCTTGTTCTTCTATATATGTAGAGTAAGAAATATATGAAGTTTGCCACACATGAAAATACCAATAAAAATAATGAACTGAGGTGAGATTTGTTGAACGTATAGTAAATCAAGGTCTTTTGAACTAAAATATACCAGGTTTTAAGACAAAGCATCATTTTCTTCATGGAATTAAATAACGTTTTAGAGCTGGTGAATTTTAGATTTCTGACAAATTTTAGATTTCTTACTCTACAACAGAATTTGTTATTCACCACACACCATATTTGACCTCAGGTGAACACACAAAGACCACATGATTGGAGCTTAAAAATCTTTTTTATTAATTCTACACAACAACATATATACACGTTAGTACACTAATTATTACTATATTAATAAAAAAATTTTTACAAATAAAAGTTACCATAAAATATAAAAGTAAAACCAATTATGGACCACAGTGTCCAGTTCGGTTAAAAAAATTAAAAAGAGTTTATAACACCTAAAGGGGATAAGAAACTCATTTATTTGAACATGTGTTAGTTTGTTTAACAGAAATGCAAAATGAAGATTATTTGATATTACTACCGCTAAAGAAGTTAAGCACAATATCGTAGTAATATATACATAACAAATACATGTGACAACCGTATATAACCCATTAACTTGCATGTTTATGAATAACAGCTCAGTAATAGCATAATGTATACACAAATGCTAATGCTAAGAACTACTGCCCACTATCACACAATTGTATTATATAATTGATAACTTTGAAATTTAACCCAAGTGAGATCCAGCGTACAATTATAATGACAGAAGGACCTGAATGTGGGTGACATCAGTAAAAAGTTAGTTTAATAGGGGAGATAAAATGTAATTTTGTAAAAGAGTAGTTATTAAAAACAAATGAGGATGCCAAACCCAACTGGAGTAGTAAAATAGTTATGGTTTTAGTAGCCTTTGAAAAGTGGAAATAAGGGAGGATTGATGGAGTGGATCATTTATGAGGTAAGCCCACACCGCCTCAGAATTCCAGGTGCCCTGCTGCAGCTGCTGGTTGTCCACTTCCAGATGACCCTGGGGTCTAGGTAAAGGAGTAGGCACCTGTTGAATAGGCTGAGAGCAAGGAACATTTAAATTACTGAGTTCATAAGCAGGCATGTAAGGAGAAGTTGACACATGAATTACAGGAGTATCAGCAGCTCTGACCATGGTTGGCCCACCTTGTACATTGCTATATGTCTGATGAGTTTTTTGTCCCACTTAGATATGATTGCCACCATAAATATTACCTGCCAACTGCTGCTGAGCTCCTATAGCTGTATGACGATTTGCCATAAAGCCTTGTCCAATAGCCGGAACTGACATGCCTGTAATTGTTGGTGATATGGAGTGAGACATAACTGGCACACCTATAGGAGACATTTGCATGTGTACCGACGAGGTAGCTGTTGGCACAGATGTAATAGGTACAGTAGATGAAGATGGTCTTACCATTGATACTGTGGTTGTAGTTGTCCTGGACCCTGTTGATGTTGCACCTGATCCTGCATTAACCATAACAGCACTGGTTGTAGCTATTGCGATATTGGGTGCAGAAGTAACTGTGCCAAGGATATGGCTTTCATTCAAACTTAATTGTGAGTAAGCGAGGAAATGTGAACTCCCTTGATTTTTCCTGGCTTTTTTCCTTCTTCTTGGTGTTGAGGTTCTGGTATCAGACTGAGATTGATTGAACTCAGCTTCAAAACGATTCATTCTGCTAGCCAGGGCCCTTAATTCAGCTAATAAGACATCGTTTCCCACTTCCTGGTTCACTGACTGGGTTTGAGCACTGGTACCAGGTTGTGGGTTCTCGAGATTTTGACCAAGGGTAGTGACTGAAGTATCATCCTGATTACCTGACTGAAGACTTGAAGCCATAGCTTGGAAAAGTTTACACCGACGTCCTACTGGCCTCTGATGTTCACTATCACATTTGGCGCAATAAGCAACACCCTCCATAAAACACACTCTAGTATCTAAGGATCCAGAAATTCATCAATATTGAAATAAAAGTTATTTAAAAGCCAAGTTTGTAAAACACATTAAATTAAAACAGTTTCTTCAAAGGCATTAACTAGAAGCTATCCCTTCAAAACCAAACTTCAGAATGAAAAGGAGGGAATTTAACTATTGTTAACCAAATGCCCCAATATTTGTCATGTGATGTCTGTTTGCCATAACAAGTTGCACTGAAAGCTTAACCCAGTGTTTCCACCTGAGCGATATAGCACCCAAATGCCATACAGCAAAATGTAAATACTGGGACATATATACTGACTGGGTAATATTTTTTAATTGAATTTTTTTTTATAAGGATTACAAATATGTCAACAAGTGAACATTTTTTCGTAAATATTTCACTAATCATGTAAGCTATAAATATGTTACATACACTATAAGTAAGGAATTATTACAGAGCTTCTGTTTGTGGTTGTTGCATTGAAACCTGTGCACAAGTTATTGGGAAATCTCAAGTTAAAAACTAAAATTTTTATATTCACTGGTGCCTGTCTTTCCTCATTAGACACATACAAAAATACATCACTCATATGAAGATGAAACATAGAGTGCTCATGCTAAAACACCCATATTTATCATCTTCCTTTGTGATTATATGTATTTTCTGCAAGTCATCGGAATGTTTTCTTAGTGTATTTAATCTATGGCTACCACAAGTTCTAATTTGTGCACTCAGTTTTCTTTCACCATTATGCTACACTTCAAGAAGAATTCCTTTTTATGATAAAACCAAGAAAATGTGCCATTATTTCCTTGAAAAGAAACTGTCCATTGATTTTCAATTTTAAAGACAACTCTTCTGTCAGATTAGCCAGAGGGTCATATAATCTAGCTTTAATTTCTAATTAGTAACTCCACCCTGTGTAGGTGATGGTCTCAACAGAGGCAATATTTCAGAAACAATGTCCAAGGGATACTATGAAGTGCTTGGCAGTCCTATGGCAGTCAGTATTGTACAGAGTTTTAAATCAATGAAGAAAAGGCATCAGCACATAAACCAAACAGTTCAAGAATCACACCAGTTTCTAGACACTTAAGCTCTGATCATCACACACAATCATTTGAAGTTTTCAGTCCTACAGCACCCTAAAGTTTGAATCATCCATAACAGAAACATGCAGGAGACATCATTCTCTAGATATTTAAATTGCACTCACTAGCACCACTATTAATCGACCAACATGTCTGAATTTATGGGTATGTTTTGTGGAAATTGCACTCAGTTCAACAACTTTTTATCTTGCATTTCAATTTTTTTCAAGTATATTCTGAACTACCAGTGTTCAAGTAAGGAGTAAAAAAAGAGTATTCTAATCTCAATTCTGCAATATAAATAAGTCATTACACTTTATCAATTACTCAAGTTCTCTTTCCAGAGCTGGATGTTAACTTTTTTCAGCACTTGCCAGTAGGGTAAGTGGCATTCAGGTTCCACTTGCCATAACCTAAAATCTACTTGCTCATATTTTGTTGTTCCATAGGTTTTTAAGCATGTCTTGAGATTGTCAAAATTATACGTTTAATGATATGACAATGGTAGTGATCAAATCAAATAAGTTATCGGACATGAAATACATTAAAACAAAGACAAAAATTTGAAGAAAAAAAAACTAAAAAAAAGTAAGTAATACTTTACCCAATTTTAGTTACTTGTCATGTGGGCAAGTGAAGCACAAAATCCATCTGCCCTGACTGGAAACTCACTTGCCGTAGACAAGTGGGCAAATGTTAACATCCAGCCCTGGTTCCACAGTTCTTATTTTCATTTGTACTTACACAGCATTATTAAAGCCAAGGTACTCTCCCCCGGCACAGCGTTTGAACTGCTGGCTAATGAAGTCAAACTTGTCTGCCATGGTGCTACCTTGTTTGATTAGAGACGTTGTCACTATGGCACCTGCATTCACCATTGGATTGTGTGGTTTGTCTGAGAAATCATACAGTTTATTAATGCAGGTATTAATACCTCCATAGTAAGCACTTATTATAAATGATGACATTATATTGTAATTCTATAGGCTTGTTTTTTGCAAAACCAATCTTAATACCTCTGCTAACACAGTATTATTTTCATGACTGTTTGTTTTTCTGTTTGGTTACTAGCACAATACCACAAATACTACTGGCAGGATCTTCCTAAAAAGATGGATCTAACTTGGGCCAATCTTGATCACACTGCCTGGATGCACAAAAAAAATAATCTGACTTTTTTCATTTACTTTGTAAGTTATTATTATGTGCCTTGGCAGAGGTATACCCTCTCTGAGTGCTATCGTTATACTTAAAACTAGCATTTCTGTTTTCAATAGCCTGTTGGGGTCCACAATGGTGCAGTGATAATACATTCGCCTCCCACCTCTGAGGTCGGCGGTTCAAACCCCACACGTTATGTGGAAAGTTGGTGGTTGCTTACCGATGGTCGGTAGTTTACAGTACAGAACCTTGACCAATTGTATGTCTGCTGAAAAAATTACCTGTCATGATAATATGTACAGTATTGAAAGCAACGTAAAACCCCAAATAAATTCAATAGCCTGTTTCAGAAAGAAACATTTGGCAGAATGCGGATTCAATGATAAACTGGCGAAGACTACCTAAGTCGTAAATTTTGTATATGTGTACTCATTCACCATTACTTTATTCATTAACAAGTACTCTTTTTGATGATAATTCTGTCACTTTGAGTATTCTTTTTACAGCCCTAAAATTGGCCACCGCTAGGACAGATCCAGTTTGTCTCTAACAGGCATTTACAAACCATTAACAAGAGACTTAGAATAGACTAGAATCATGGAATAGAATCATTTATATAGCGCAAAATTGATGCAACATCCTCTAATGCGCTTAAGGCAAAAAGGGAAATTCGAGGGACATGCCGGATCAAAATCCTGATTTAGCGCCACAAGGGGAGAAATACTATGGTGGGGGGTATGCAAGTCTAAACAAGTAGGTCTTTAGACTTATATGACTAGTGCAATTCATAGCTAAATTCTACCAAGACTAGATTTAAGCTACTGGCCCAATCATTTGCAAAATTTAAAACTGGATTATAATGACCCTGAAATGGACAAAATCTGGTATTTCTGCTGGCTGGTCACATTATGTTGTGAGCTGGTTATCCCTTATGAAATGATTGCATTTTAAATATGAACATACTTCAAGTAATTTCAAAGAAGACAGAATACATTTTTCTTCATATTAAGACACAGACTAAGTTGCACATGAACTTATCGTTTGTATGAAAAAGGATAAAAAAGATAATGTTTCTGCATAAAGAAGGTTTTAAAACATTCACTTCTGTAAGTATATTGGGTCTTGTGCGATTTCATAATAGTACAAAGATCAAGAGACTTTCACAGCAAACTGAAGCATTGTGACATGATGTTGCACACCTACACCCCTTAACTATTACCTCTACCAAGCATTAACCTTCTACACCTTACAGTTTCTGAGAACTGGTTACTAAAAGGGGAAATTCGACGAGAAACCGGGTGCGTTTGATTTAGTATACGTCAAGTTTTTATGTGCGTACATGAGCTATAAGCCATATGTGAATAATGAACTGTGATGTGCTTTTTGATGACTTTTGAAGACAAAACGTCTGATATATTGATAGAATATAACATAATACTGTAAATATTTGTTGTTGAATATTTTGGTAAACTTATGTTAAAACTAGACCAAGGACACATCTGTGGCCAGATGCAAGATGCTATCTTCATTTGACCTTGAAGGAGAGGCCCAAGGTCAAATCTGACCACACCAAAAGATTCCCAGCCCATGATTTCCCATAGGTTGATTTACCATCCCAAACCTCTAGGACCAATAATAAGTGAGTTATAAGCACTTTTAAGTTTGGCTATCCCCATTTGACCTTGCAGGAGGGATATAAGGTCAAATCTGACCACATCAGAAGACTCACAGCCCATGATTTCCTGTAGGTTGGTTTACCATCCCAAACCTCTAGGACCAATAATAAGCGAGTTATAAGCACTTTTAAGTTTGGCTATCGTCTTTTGACCTTGAAGGGGCGGGCGGCCCAAGGTCAAATCTGACCACACCAAAAGATTCGCAGCCCATGATTTCCTATAGGTTGGTTTGACATTCCAAACATCTAGGACCAATAATAAGCGAGTTATAAGCACTTTTAAGTTTGGCTATCCTCGTTTGACTTTGAAGGGGCGGCCCAAGGTCAAATCCGACCACACCAGAAGATTCCCAGTCCGTGATTTCCCATAAGTTGGTTTACACTCCCAAACCTCTAGGACCAATAATAAGCGAGTTATAAGCACTTTTAAGTTTGGCTATCCTCGTTTGACCTTGAAGGAGGGATCCAAGGTCAAATCTGACCACATGAGAAGACTCACAGCCCATGATTTTCTGTAGGTTGGTTTACCATCCCAAACCTCTAGGACCAATAATAAGCGAGTTATAAGCACTTTTAAGTTTGGCTATCCTCGTTTGACCTTGAAGGGGCGGCCCAAGGTCAAATCCGACCACACCAGAAGATTCCCAGTCCGTGATTTCCGATAAGTTGGTTTACACTCCCAAACCTCTAGGACCAATAATAAGTGAGTTATAAGCACTTTTAAGTTTGGCTATCCTCGTTTGACCTTGAAGGAGGGATCCAAGGTCAAATCTGACCACATCCTCAGACTCACAGCCCATGATTTCCCATAGGTTGGTTTACCACCCCAAACCTCTAGGACCAATAATAAGTGAGTTATAAGCACTTGTAAGTTTGCCTATCCTCGTTTGACCTTGAAGGGGCGGCCCATGGTCAAATCTTACCACACCAGAAGATTCGCAGCCCATGATTTCCTATAGGTTGGTTTGACATTCCAAACATCTAGGACCAATAATAAGGGAGATATAACCACTTTTCATGACTGAAAAGAAACGCCCGTGGCGGCTATCTTGTTTTTCAAAATGAGGCCAAAAATATTTTCAGTCAAGATTTTGTAATGATGAACATATCCTGCAAATTTGAGATCTCTACCTATAACTCCCTTTGTTCTAGAGGGCCAACAAAACTTGCTCAAAGTCGAAAAATGCCCGTGGCAGCCATCCCAGGCAAGATTTTATGGTTATGAATATAACCTGAAAATTTGAGAAGTCTACCTATAATGGCCTCTAGAGGGGTAACGAGAAAATCTCTACACACTGCGGTGGCGGCGTACTCATGCGTAATCCATAGTATCCACCGGATGCTATCCAGTGGATACAATAATGAATATGTGAGGAACCGATTTTGTTAAAAGAAAATAAAACATAACCGGATCAGAGTCTTTCAAGCAAATAGGTTTCCGGTTTATCGCCTTCAACCAGCACAGCCCTTAAAGGTTGTGAGGTAAAAATGTATTTTCAACAAAGCTAATTTAAAGTAAACACTTTCTACTCTTTGGATCTCCTCCACCGAAAGGATCTAGACATTATGAAGTTTTACTTTGATTTTACTCACTGGAGGGATCAAGTTTGATGACATTGAAGGCTTCTCCAGAGGGTTCTTGTCCCACATGCTTATGAACATAGTCAGATCCCTGTGTATGAACAGCCAGGGCATAAGTCAGAGGCTTAGAGGTAGACTGCAGACAGAATGGAACCTCTGTGTCACCTACTGAATGTCTGTAATAAATGGGAATACACAATTAACTTAAACTACACAATTACTGAGCATGCACAGGCACAGAGTAAGCAAAGAGGCTTAAGGCCTTCAGGTACCAATCTGGTTCGATAATATAACAAGAGGGTCAGAGATGCCCCAAAAGGCGGGTTGCGCAGGCAGCAATAAGGTTAGTGACTGCTGTAATTAAATTTAGAAACAAGGAAAGAAATATTAGGTCACCTAGTTAAGGGTAAATGTGTTAGACGTGCTAAGAAATGTAAAACTTGTAATCTAGGTTACATAATTGTATCTATGCTATAAAAGGACAACCGAACAGACGGAATTACACCAGTTTCGAAAGCAACTTAGCTATGATGTTGATCTATCTCCCTGTCAAATTTGAATTTGATTGGACAAAGAGTTTTTGAGTTAGAGTCCGGAAACAAAAATGTTGACGGACAGATGGACAGACGTCGGACACATCAATCTAACAGGCGGGTTAGTTACATGCAACCCGCCTAAAAATATTGCAACTGCTATAAAGTATGTTTATCCATATCCACTGACAATGCAAGTAGATATGAAATGATTTTTATGTAGAAGAATTATCCAACTTTTATAGGATCGGTAGGGACTGTCAGCATGTAAAACAGAATTCTTCAACTTAACTGACTAAAACTTACTTATTTATGGTCCAATTTTTTATTTTTTCAATGACTTGTCAAGTTTAAGGAGGGTTCTGTATCTGAGTGTATGAGATCATATCAGGTTAAATAAGTTATTTCCACAGTTAAGATTTGAAATCTGCATTGAAGTACTTTACCTGTTCTTCTACACAAACTCAAGCACATAATAGGTCTTACCTTTGACCATCTACTGTGCAGATTGACACTCCCCAAAAGGCAGGATCCATTCTGGCAAGTTGTGGAATGTATGTAGCCACCTGTGTAGGCAAGAAAAAAAAAATACACCTAAATTTAATTACAACAGGCTTAACATCTTTCACACGTTATACTGATAACTTGATAAACTACTGCTACTAAGGACAATTGAAGATACTGTTATCCATTGGTTAAAAGAATCAGTCAGTAATCAGACATCACAATTCACCACAATACATCAAAATTTACCCATCAATACACTTTGAAATTTGTGATATTTTGCTAAAGTTGCTGATTTTTGTGGCATTTTCTCGTCTGTTTATTTAATCAGTTGCCACCATATTTGAAGCAAATTTCTGTAGTTGTTCAGGTTACACTTTTAGGATTCACATAAATAAAGTAAACTTTCATTTGTTTGTAACCAATGAATTGTAACTTCATTTTTAACATAAATACATATTTTAAATGAATATATCTTCGCACCTTTCCATTGTTATTGGACTGTCCACTTTCATGCAAACTATCGATTTCATCTGTGAACTTCTTAAACTCCGGAATGACAAAGTCGTCGGTAAATGCCTTCTTTATGAGAGCCAAGTTTTCTTTAATACAACTACAACATTTACAGAGGTTTTATTATCCACTACTACCTGAACAGGGGTATACTCAGAGTGAAACAAACTGTTTTGTATTCTGCAACCTAACTTATTATACATAATGCGTTACTAATTCTGCAACAAGTGCCGATTTTCGGTTAATATCTCTGAAATTGTTTAGCCTACAAATATGTTATATACATCATTATTTATATTTACAATGGTATTTTCACACAGCTTCAGACCGATAGCAATAAAAATCATGCAGAAATGGTGAACAAATCCCAGGTTAAAAAGTAAAGGTTTTATACTCACAGGTGCCCCCACATATATCACAGCCCTTTTTTGCATTCTTTCTTTCCATATGGACTTATTTTACCTTGTGGTATATTTTTTGTATTTGTAAATTGGAGAGTTTTCCCTTTTTAGTTAATTCAGAGTAATGTTACGATGCTCTAGATTTTGGGTGAAATACAAAGGTTTATTAAAATGTATATACCGTAAATTTCCAAAATAACGCCCAGGTTCAAATAAACGCCTGGTTCAAATTAACGCCTGGTACCAACCACACTGTTTACAATTTATAACACTGTTTTTTGTATTTCAAAAGAACGCCTGGTTCAATTTAACGCCTGGTCTGATGCCATTTGAAAATAATTAACGCCCGGGCCATATTTTGGAAAAATACGGTAAGTTATCAAGTAAAACCTAGTCTGAGATCTTGAGAAGTTCATACAGGCATAAACAGTTGATGGCTGATGAAAAGGATCAATCACTACACCATTTAGAATGATGCTATATAAAGATCCTGAACATGTGAATACTTAAAACAAGAAAGCATGAATGATACTTTCTGTCTCAAGTTTACTGATGCAAATGTACAATGTAATCTAATCTAATATGGATTTTTATAGTGCTTACTGTCCATCAATTCACAGGCTCTTAGCTAAACATGAACAATTTCACTAGTCGTTGGGTCCTTTGATACAATACAGAGTTGTTTCATATTAAAATATCTGACCTCATTCAACAATCTGACAAATTTAATAGAGTAATATAAAGACACAAACTTGCTGAATGTTTCCCTGTCTAACAGTGTGTCTCTGCCACCTTGACGCTTTTCTTCTTGTTGAAGATATTTCATGCATTCTTTGAGTCGTGGGTCCACCTTTCGCAAACCAGCCTCTTGTAGACACTTAGTATTTAAAAGAAAAATAAATAAAATTTAACAAAATATGATATAGTCATGTAACATATTAAGAAATAACAAAATGGCACAATATCCAAAACCTATGGTATATCATCAAATAGGCTTTACAATATTTCCCTGATGTCCTTGCACACAAATTGTCCAAAATAATAAGCCGAAAGCTGACAGTGCCAACTTTCAGGTTGTTGGATTTTTATAGGACAAAAAAGCTAACATACAGTTAACCAGTACCTGACAATAGTGCTGCAAATTTATAATCACAAGGAAATGCAAACTGCCCAAAAATCAAACTTTCTGTGGTATTTTGCCAGACGCTTGAATACTGAGTATGGTTGTGTAATTGGTTTTATTTTAGGAATACATCAAACACAGAATTCTAAACCTTCAGACACAAAACAATAGTTCAGCTTGGTTCATCTTTGCATTAGGTTTATCCTTGGTTTCTGGAGAGTTTCTGAAGATTCATCATCAATAAGATTCTACTATATAATTCTTTGATTATAGGAGTGTGGGGCATTGGGTTATTCGTGTGTTAAGCCCAAAAGGAACAAAACTCTGTTTATAATTAACAACAAAACCAAGCTATACACCTCAAACTGAAACATCTGCTTTTCAACAAAAAAAATTTTATGGCAATTGCAGTAATCAATGTCACAAGAATACATAACATAATCACTCTATTTTCAATTAATTTATGTTTGATTCACCATTTGGTATACTTACATGGATGAAGTTGGATTGTCTCACACCTTTCTTGTCATCATCACTTAGCACATCAAATAGCTGGTCTTCAAAGCACTTGAAGTTCAGCATACTGTGATATAAAGTAATAGACTGGGTATTACAAATATAAATGCCTAATTACTCGAGTGGTACATTGCCACCATTACATTTTACACCCTTATTTTATATCGTCTGATATTAATCTATGTGTTTCCTTTGTGAATACAGTACTGCCTTGCTACCAATTATCGCCGGCTACCAATTATCGCCACCAGAAAATAAAACGTTCATATTTCAGTAATGGTCATATATTTTGAAAGTTTTTTGTTGTGTATTTGTTCCATTCACTTTGGAAATAGTTTTACCTTATTTGCTAGACTTGGGATGCTACTTTGGTGAAGTTATATCTATTTGAATTTTGTCTGGCGATAATTGGTAGCCGGCGATAATTGGTAGCAAGGCAGTATTGATATTATTGATGATTCTATGTTGTACGTTAATTATTGTTAATGGCTTTAAAAATTATCAATAGGTTGATGTGAGAGAAATTCACCACCGAATAATCTCCTTTAATGATTTGGAAGCTCTAGATTTTGGGAGGTGTTGCCCATGGGTGAGGTTAGCTGGACCGATTGAACTGCGACATACCTCATGGATCACTTTTTTGTATTTACATAAAATTATGTAGCCTTACGTCTTGATGATTCGCGAGTTTTAACGTTTTAGTTACGAGCTTATTTCACGTCTAAATATTTTATTTTGCAGCAATTTGGATGTGTTTTATGAAACTATACATACCAAAGCACCATTTTATGTTATATAAAGTGAAAATAGATGCTCTTATATCCAAGAAAAACGGCCATACTCGAATTAACAAGACCCTCGAATCAAGGATACTTGACTATATATTAGCTGCCAAAGAAGAAAAGTTTGACGAAACAAACATGCAATAAGCATCCTAGTATCACTGGACAAACACAAGCATCGTTAGTGTTGGGCGATAATAGGATATTTTCGGTTCTATAAAACACAAGAAAAAATTGTTCCCGAAACAGCATTCTTTGATGCGTGTAGAACTGTAGATACATTTACTTGTTCTTGATAATGTGATATCCACATGGGTAATGTTTTTCTGTGACCTTTCTCTAACTGTTGCTGATCCAGAATTTGATCCAGATCAAATGGTGTGGTGCCAGACGAGAAAAAAATGACAGTATTTTTCCGGGATTTTCTGTTGAATACAGTACGTGCTAGTAAGAAGCACTGGGGTACCATTTTATCACAAATATCTCTCTAGACAATAAAGAACACACTAGTAATCAATAAAATGTGAAGCTATTTAACCTTCCCAGGCGCCTTCTTGAATTCATCCTTGGTACTCGAGCAGTCATATCATAAAATGTGGTACAGAAAAAAACTATTGGAAAAATATTTATCAAAAATTGAGTTTTTCATAATTTTATTAGCACTAGATTTCTCATAGACTGATGTATCCGTTCATGATAATTTTTTTTCTGCCACTTGTGTATTTTATGACAATAAATGTATTAATATTCTATCATCCATTAAGAGATATGTATAGTCATAACTGAACATTAATGTTTCCAATCAATTACATATTTGTCATTTTAGCTCATTACACAAAGCCAGGATAAGAATATAAGATCCGCAAAATACACCCACGATTTCCACTGAGAAAAACAAGTACACACACACACACAAAGTGCCTCACCCAAGTACACATATAAAGTAATACAGCAGTACATGTGTTCAACAAGAACATCATTATAGAGTCCCTCTTGTGAAATATAACATACAGGCTCTCATAGCTGGTACAGTTACATGGGTGTTTTATCTAAAATATGCCATTTACAATTTGTTAAAATTAGTTTCAGTGAGAAGGTTGATTAATGTATCCCGTCTCAACCAATGGAATTGTTAACTTCAATGTATGTTTAATTCTGTGGAGGAACAGAACCACATAACTCCAAAATACCCGCGTTTTAATTTGTTTTGACATATCTCCAAAATCTACTTTACGTTCAGAGTTTACTGGAACCACGCATGTGTGTCAGTCAGTGCATAATTTATATGAGACAATAAGAATGTTGTTTAATGCCAGTATAACAGTAAAAAGGGCACTTATAATAATCAGTGACTTTATTTACTACTACTACTAATAATAATAACAAAAACAGGCATATATTCACATATACTCATATATATTCAAAGGCAAAGATAAAAATGATGTACACATGTACACATCCCAAGTTTATTATTTTTATATATTATTATTATTATTATTAAAGTTATTATTGGTACTTCTTGTGCATTTTGCGCAGAAATTACCATACGTATAATCTGTATTTGTAGTTAATCATAATTATTAACACTTTTTGTTATACAAATACTCACTTATCGATGCATTTGACATTTCCATGTTCCATGTTCAGTAAACCTCCTGTCTTAAATTTCTATCACAACTGTTTCATGTAGAATACAATAATTACTATATATTATACAAAGGGGGTATATTTTTCACTGTGAAATTATCCAAATTATCACGAGTAGACTTTGATTTGAAAACAGTAATACATAAATGGAACTAGATGTTGCTGCTATCTCTTGTAATATTAATTAAAAACAACTGTTACAGGATACTATTTTTCACTAAAGCCAGCGTGTGAATAATATGCCTGAATATGCATAGCTAAAAACACACCCACATAGTCTCAGCCAATCCAAATCAAGCATTTGGAGGAGTGGCAACAAACACAGACCACACAAGATAGAACACAAGCATTCGATTTTTTTTCCGAAGTGTAAACATAAAAAATATTGAAATCCCAGGAGAAAGAAAAATGTGTGAAATTAGGAACATATAGGCAAATATATGCAATGTTTGTGGAACAGTTTTACAGAGCTAAAGTGCAGGCGAAAAGGAGTCTCGAATGGTTATTATTCTGCATGAGCTGTTATAGAAGGGACATAAAATCCTAGCTTTGACCTTTTTCTTCTTTAGAAATCATGCTTGATGTAAAATAACAAATACTTTTAAAATAATTCAACAGCCTTAAAATAAAACCTTGATGGTTTAAGTAAGTTATTTATTTATATACCGGTATTACATAAAACAAATGTTATATATCCATTTATGTTGTGTGTTTTTTTTTTTGTTTTTTGTTTGTTTGTTTGTTTGTTTGTTTTTTGTTGTTTTTTTATAATTAGGAGAAAGCTGAGAACACATCACCTGTTATAATATGTTGGCCAAGAAGTTAACTCATAAATCATATATATCATAACTATAAGTGCCACGAAGAACCAATTGTTTCAGAAACACATTTCTTTCAAACTATCTTGTCTAACATTGTTATACTTCCCTCAAGAGGGTATTATTTTCATTATCATTTCATTACGTTTTAGCAGGCTTATGCAAATACTATTGGTGGGAACTTAATGATAAAATCAGAAGATGGGTTTTGGTCCAAGTTACATCCTATTAAATTTTGAGACTGATTTGGATCAGTGTCTGGATAGAAAATTGAAAAAAAAACTCTGGATTTTCCCATTTACTTATTATTACGTGCTTTGGCAGTAGTCTGCGTTCTCTGAGTGCTCTTATTTCTGTTTTCCTGGTAACTTTTGTAAAATATCACTTTCATTTCAAGATTTGGATAGTTATAAATACTGGAAAATTCATGATTTTATACATCACTCAACAGTTGATTTCAAACGGATTCAGAATTGTGTATTCAGGAAACCTATTGATCATATAAAGCAACTGATTCAAATGTCAGTCATAGAGTCTACACAATAACAACAGACACAAGGCAGACGTCAGAGCTAGCATTGAGCCCAGTTTTATTCCAGTATATATTTTCTGGGTCTTCCAACATGTTGCCTCTGATAATTAGTTTAGCCTTTAGTAGGCGCAAACCCGTTTGAAATAATTGACATGCTTGTGAATACAATAAAATTATATAAGTTAGTAAAATATTGTAATAACAATGAATTCTGATTATTTGAGTTAAGACAACTGTAATCTTTAAAAACATTAACGATAAATAAGTTAACGTAAAACCAAATTTGAAACAATTATCAGATTAAAACCTATAAGACAAAGACAAACATCATTTTACAAGATATATACTGAAATATCTATCGAAGTATTATGGTTCATCCTGAGTTTAAGATTAGAAAGAATTGGATTTCAACCAAGAGGAGTGATAGTAGGCACAACTTCACTTTTGAAGTGTGAATAATATAGATCTGTGACATAGCCTTAACTGAGTAAGATTGTGACCCCTGCTGGCCCATAATCTGTCATGTTCAAGGCGTGTATCACAAACGCTTTTAATTTTTAAACCATTGAGGTGGTTCTTAAAATGTGTTGGAAAGTTTACAGTTTTTGGCTACGTTTTGGGAAGGATTATCACTAATACACTACATTTCGGACAGATTTTATTGCAGTTTGACTATGAAGAAATGCAGACTGGTATGACCACTACCAGTTGTAGTTAAGATTTCCTCATTTAATTCACACACAATAAACAAAATCATTCTTTGCTTGTGAGTAAAATTATTTTCACAGAAGTATGTTTTGACGGATTAACACGGGGGCCACAGTGGCAGAGTGGTAACACTCTTGCCTCCCACCTCTGATATCGGGGTTGGGTTCCCAGCCCAACCTCATGTGGGAAAGCTGGTAGTTGCTTGCCGTTGGTCGGCAGTTTACCTTGACCAACTGTGTACTGGTTTCCTCTGCCCTCCCAACTACAAGTTGTGAGATGACCTGTACAGTGTTGAAAGTGACAAAAAATAAATAAACAAATAAATGATTGATTAACACATAAGATATTAAATTAAGCTTAAAGTTGCACTGAAAAACAATGAGTTTTGTATATGTCATCTTACTTAAAAGCTAAATGATAAACCACATACCCGTCTCCCACCTCCGGGGTCGGTGGTTCAATTATTTTTTTTTTTTTGGGGGGGGGGCTCTGGTCTGAATAGTTGCTTTCTGATTTCAGGTGGTTTATTGTGCTAATTATGAACAAACTAGTGTCCACGACTTTCTTCCATCACTTGATATGTCTATCTTGATATACTCTATATTTCATGCTGAAACTAACAATAAATTTAAGCAAATTGTTCCCTCTCTCATTTAGCTAGACTTGGTGCAGTCTGAATGTTCTCCAGTTTGACAAATAACTCCTTGAGACTAATCTCTGTACTTTGAAACTGGCTACTGATGAGTAGAAGATAGATCTACTGATGTGCCTATCTTACTAGATCTGTGGTTGTTAAAGGGAACAAAAAATTGGTAGACACTTGTTCCAAATGGTTGACTTTGGCTCCCAACAACCCCAGCATTTGGAGAAAAATACTGCTGGCCGTCTCTGTCACATTTCTCAAAATTTTGTGTGTGAATCTTTCTCCCCTGACAACTGGTTCCAATCTTTTGGGTCACAACTGCCTTATAATCCATATTTTCGCTGATAAGAGTTGTGCTTTCTGTTGTCCAACTTACTTGTCTGCTGTTTAAATATGATCGACTTGACTCACCTTCCTGTGAAAACCGAGTTGAGTGGTCTCAAGTAAATAAGTCTCATAAGACAGGGCAGATCATAAGAGTTATCTTTTTGATCGTGTGACAAATCTTTTCATTCTGCAACACAATAGCTCACATTTGCCCCATCTTTTATGCCAAGATCAGTCATAGCAGTACTATGACATCAACATTAGCCAGTGCTTGTGAAAACTCAATGTTCGTTTAGCTTCCTCCGTTGGCTCCTTCGGGAAGATACTCAAATCATATTTACTCATCATATTTATTCTCAAAGGCCTTTTCACCAATATTATTCACCTTATGACTATGCGATAACGAACATTGCTATACCCATGGAAATGTTAATTTGGCAATTGTGCTTAAATGATTGTTTCACCTTATAATCTGCTTAAATGCATGACTTATAAAAGTTTTGGAATGGAATGGAATAGAACCTGTGCACGGTGAACAGCAGAATAGCCCCGCTTCATTTTTAACACCTTGTCAAGGCTAGGTATAAGTCAGAGCTTCCGCCGAAATGAATTCTCAATGTGTAGGTATTGATTGGTCAGGGTATTCTGTACTAGATCAATAATCTGACTACACTAGATTAAAAAGTATGTGAGTGTTCACGAAGCAGAAATGAACAAATTTGTCTTGACGGTTGCACAAATGGAAAAAATATGTTGTCTTATTTTCGGACACCACACAGGTGATATTTTGGTCTATATTTCATTTTTACCGCACAGCCAGTGTGGGTAATAGAGAGTTTGCGAACAACGTTTCACAAACGCCCCTTGCAAAAATACGCAACATAATTAATCAATATGGGAGAAAGCCATTGAGGGGGACAGTTTTGTTTGCGAACAGCGTTTGAACTATGATTTTTACAAGCTTTTGTTATAAATAAATTAGGAGTTATACAAGTCAATAAAGATAAATACACTGGTTTTAATCATCTACAGTACTGAATGAACTGGGTACTGATATATATTACAAACTTAATTGACTCAACAACCAATAAACCCACAAGTTAAATAGCTTATAAAACACACGTACATAAAACTTTGGAGGATTGTGTTGATTACTTCAAAAAAGTTTATGACAGGGGATGAAAAAAGGCTGGTCGTTGTACACTTGGGTTTTTCAAAAATTGACAAAGTTGCTAAAAATAGTCTACAGTCTCTCAACAACTCTGTACTGACATGTATAACACACCTTATTGCTCCAATAATTAATAAATCCACAAGGGAAATAAATTACGTGGTGAAGCCATTTGCCACGTTAAAAACGTAACCTTGTGCAGCTAAAACCTTATGAAATGACATCACACACAGAAATCAATGACGTGTAACGTAGCGGAAAGTAGATACGGACATGAAAAACGCTGTTCGCAAACTCTCTATTGTTTGGACCCATGGCGTCCGGCTGAGCAGGTGGGCGGGCAGCGGGTGATGGGAAAAATATCATGTCTAGACTGTAACTGAGAAACATGAGGTATAGGAACTTCATTTTTGGTAGGGACACTAGTTGGGTGATTGAGGGGGTGTGTTGGTTTGCAACGTCATAGCATGCCCTTGATTTGACCTCAATTTCACCTGCCTGTAGTGACCTTGAACTTAAAAAGTCATCTGGGCTATATTGTGCAAACTGTAAGGTTTGTGAAGTTAACGCTTAATAGGGACATGGTTTGAGTGGTATAGATGTAAAATGTCATGGCTTGACCTTGATTTGACTTTGACCTTGCCGAAGAGACCCTGATGCTTAAAATCTTGTCTAGGCTATACTAGTATCTTGGGAAACGTAAGATGTAGGAATTGTTATGTGATGAGGTTATTGGTAAGAGGTTATACATGTGCAACATCACAGCGTGACCTTGGTGTGATATTTGTCCTTTGACAAATGTTACCTACTGACATATTTGAGACACATTTCTTTTATCACAAAGATATAAGGATTGCTGCAACTGATTATTGTATCCACCGGATGCATCCTGATGTCGAATTTGACCTTAGGCCCTTCTTCAAGGTCAAACTAGGATAACCAAACTATGATAACCAAAAGTGCTTATAACTTGCTTATTATTGGTCCTAGAGGCTGCAATGTCAAACAAACTTATAGGAAATCATGGGCTGGGAGTCTTCTGATGTAGTCAGATTTGACCTTGGGCCCCTCCTTCAAGGTCAAACGAGGACAGCCAAACTAAAAGTGCTTACAACTTGCTTGTTATTGGTCCTAGAGGTTTGCAATGTGAAACCAACTTATAGGAAATCATGAGCTGGGAATCTTCTGATGTGGCCAGATTTGGCCTTGGGCCCCTCCTTCAAGGTCAAACGATGATTCACTGGCTTTGGTGAATTGTCTTTCTGAATGGACTAGAGAATGTCAGGCAATCTGCCTATAAACTAGGTCAATCAACTGAATCTTCCTATAAACTAGGTCACTCAACTGCATTGCTTTCAATTAAGAATGATGTTCATCTGGCTTTTGCTAAAGGTGAGGCTACTGCTGTTGTTCTCTTGGATCAATCAGCAGCATTTGATACTATTGATCAAGATACACTGCTTGATTCTCTTAGCTCCTGGTTTGGTGTTGGCGGGGTTGTCCTCCATTGGTCCAAGTCTTATCTCTCAGACCGTGTTCAGTGCATTAAGATTGGGTAAATTTTATCTGATGCCAAAAAGTTATTGTATGGTGTGCCTCAAGGCTCTGTCCTGGGGCCAATCCTTTTTTCACTCTACACTACTCTGCTGAGTAAAGTCATACAGAATCATCCTGGTATTAGTTTCCAGTTCTACGCTGATGACACACAATTGTATGTGCATCTCACACATAAAAATGTTGCCTCGGCCCTTGATAAGCTGTCACACTGCCTTGAAGACATTAAGAGATGGCTCTCTGCAAATAAGCTCAAGCTTAATCCTGATAAGACTGAATTCATTGTGTTTGGCTCAAAGTCTCAGTGTGAAAAACTTAATCACTCGTTCCCAGTCAACATACTCGGTAATCTTATATCACCAACAGATGCAGTTAGGAACCTTGGTGTCTGGTTTGATTCAGATTTCTCATTCTCTTGCCATGTTATCAAGGTCTGCAAGGCTTGTTTTGCTCATGTCCAGGATCTTGAGTGACTTCGAGGACATCTTAACACATGAAGCTGCTCTTATTGCTGCCAATGCTCTGGTCGGAAGTTGTCTTGATTACTGTAACTCTCTGTTCAGCAGTCTCTCAGCTCGGGATCTGCGCAAACTTCAATGTGTTCAGAACAGTCTTGCCACAATCGTTGCTAACACCACCAAGTATTCACACATCACTCCAGTTAGAAAAGCACTACATTGGTTGCCGATTAAATACCGTTCTATCTTTAAGACTGCCGTGCTTGTATATAAGTTCCTACACAGTGGTAACCCCAAATACTCTGAACCCTTCCTGATACCCAGACATAGTGCATATAACACTCGTCGAAGTCAATCTGATGGCATATTTCTTCCCCACTTTGCTTCAGTTTTCAAGTCTCGAAAGCATTTTGGACTCAGTTTTGCGTGTGACACACCTATAATTTGGAATGACCTTCCTGATGAGGTCCGCTCTGCAAACTCACTTGCCTCTTTCAGGTCAAAATTGAAGTCATACCTCTTTGGCAAAGCATACCCACCCTAAATTTGCAATCTCCTCCTGCTTTCTCCGCGGTGCTGACCCCTGCAATGTCTCTGGTTTATGAATATTGAACAATGTTTTGTGTGATGCGCCTTAGAGTCTGTCTTTTGACAGAGATTAAGCGCTATAAAAGTGCTATTAGAATTCTGGTGGATACAAATTTGCATCGGTTCTCCGATGCGCTAGGTCTAGTTATATGTACTTTTACCAGAATGTGCTATATTTGTTGTCAGTGGCTTAGTAGCTCTTAGTTTACAAATTGATGATTTCATCTTGCTGTTAAATTATCTTGTTTTTGATATTTTTACTTTGCATAAATTTCCTCTTTACTGTTATTGGTCCTGTACCTTTACATAACTGACACTCTTCTTATATTTGTACTTGAGGTCCTCGGTGGCCTAGTGGTTGGCAAGTTTGGCATCTAATGATAGGCCGTCACCTAGGTGGCCTAGTGGTTGGCAAGTTTGGCATCTAATGATAGGCCGTCACCTAGGTGTGTTTGAGTCCCACAAGTGACAATGCTGAGGACCTGTCCCAATATGACCCTGGCTGTTGAACGTGACATAAAACCCTATCTTAGTACTTTCTTACCTCTTCTGTATCTCATGGTTTCCAATATTGTTTCCCCATGCTGTGAGGAACCTGCATCTCTGATGCTATGTTTATATTTGTTTTCAGACTTAGAGTCCTCAACTTAAATATTGTCGTATATTTAGATCTTTTGGACTGTCGAACGTTTTGGGCAATGTCTTCTTGTCTTTCTCTCCAGTTCGGAATAGTTCATTATGATTTGTGGTTTATGGGGAGGGGCAGGATGTGTCGTGTCCTCGTATAGAATTTAATTTAGATATACCTTGTCCACTGTTTCTACAATTAAGCAATTTTAAGGATAAGCTAGTTGTCGGCAAAATGATGAAGGTATATTTTCAATTTTTTGATGAATGATATTTAAAAATTTTTTTTTCAGAAATAATTAGCTGCTATCAAACTCTTTAAGGTTTAAAATTGCCATCCATTTTTACCTTTAATATGTTACCTCGAGCTTGATTTATCTGTCATGGATGGTCAGAACCATTTATTCAGTCATTATTCAGTTCCAACTTGGCTTTATTACTTATCTTTGTGGTGCTACAGCTTATTTTTATGGTGTAAGGACTAATCTGTATGAATTGCCGCAGTTAAGAGCAGGTTGTAGGGTTAACCATACTGGTCACATGACTTGTCCTGTCACTCGGGGCAAATTATGTGTTTTGTCAGTTTTCCCTGCTCTATTTTGACAGGATCAGTCGTAGCAGCCTCCCGAGTTTGTAATTGACTAGGTCTAAATGGAAGAGGTGAGTTTTACGACAGGCCATTATGATATCGGTTTGCAAGCACAGAGGTGAGAGCCTAGTGGGGACTTGTCAAATGATCTGAACTTTGACCTTGCTGCAGAGACCCTGACCTTTAAAATATATTGTCTGGCTGGCTATATCTCGGAAACTGTAAGGTGTAGAAAGTTGTAAATTGGTAGAGATAGTGGTTATGAGAAAAAGGTGTGTACTGTCATGGTGTTACTTGGATTTGACCTTGCCGTAGTGACGTTGAGCCTGTCAGGGCTATAAGAAATCGTAAGATGTAGGAAGTTGTTACTTAGTAACTATATTGGTTGTAGGGTGTATTTGTGAAAAAAATAGTGGCTTGCTGGACCAAAAACGGTGTTGTTTATCAAATATTATAGCGTCCTAAAATGGATAGATCCATGTCTACCAATGACACCAAATGTCAGAATATTGAATTTCCTGAATAAAATAATTAAACCCACTTAAATTCAACATAGCTGGCCATAAAAGGATAATGAAGGATAATTTCGAATACAGTAAATTGGACTCATCTTTCATAAAAATGGTAAGGGAGGTCTGCACGATAATCAAAAAGACGGATTTATTTTAATTTGGTTTTACATTACTTTCAACACACTGATATGTCACAGAATGAAAGGAAATTGCAAGGTTGGAGGAAAATAGTGTTCTAGAGCCGTTCAGATATTGTTTTTTTGGTGGGGTCTATTCTGGAAGTAAAACTACATGCCACTTAAACAGACCCCTCAAACTTATACAGTATTATTACTTTGTGTCCCATTCTGTATTCACTGTCACATATTCGTACATACACACCAAGTTTTTTTGTTTTAACCTTTCACATGGGATTCTGCAGTCAGAATACAGATATAGCTGTCTTGATGATACCAGTGATGAACTCGTAAGCAGATGTATATATACCTTCAGAACTGAACAAAATTATTACGTTAGAGACTGCCAATTTGCTCAGGTTTAAAGAAGGCATGCATCCGATTATTTCTGATGGGATTGAATCAGATATGTGTGTAGAAGCCTTAAAAGTGTGGTGAAAGAAACATTTCTGAGGTTTCTTATAAAGTATATGATGTTGCAACCAAAGTGATCATAAAATAAACGATTACCTAGATATTGGGTCTGAACACTGTCTAAAACATAAGACGAAAAAACGATTTGACATTGCGTGTATTACTGTAAATTTTTACCATGGCAAAAACAGATTGTAGACAGATTCAGTAAGGTACATAGGTTTACTGACAAGTCACTTATATGTGTACATTGTGATTGTTGTTTTCTCCAAATGGTAGGTATGGTTCTCCTCACCTTCCCAGGATGAAAAACCTTGTACTTCCTACTAAAACGTGTATTAATGAAGCCATACTAAAATTAATCTGTAAATCTATATATCCAAGTCTATAGTCACTCGTACAGCTAACTCCATTTATTTTGTGTTACACTGTGCGGCATCCAAACCCACGTGATCCGTTGTGTAAGCCCCCAGGGTATTCGTGAAGCAGTAGGCTACTGCCTTGTCACATTCACAGAGAGCCCGGTAACATGGATAGTCTGACTCATTATCCTCTGTCAAATAAAGGAGAAACAATGACAAAACCATCCATTAAACAGTTATATTATTAATGCCCTTAAAACACCTCCAGACAAACAATATACTGTGTGAAAGTGGATGCATCTGTTCATACATTTTCCAATTTTAATTTGTGACGTCACAAAAGGGAAATCCCCAAAAATTCCGAAATGACAGGATATGTCACTGTTGCCCAAGTCACCCTACAGGTTGTATTTCTGGTGGTTACAGATAACATGATAAATAAGGCAGAATATCTCCTGTGAAACCCAGCAACGCATTTCAAACTACAGTTTTTCTACAGAGGTGAATAAGAACTGGAGAAGACAATGGCTATGGTTGTAGAAAAGTTACTCTAAGGATGCAGTAGTAGTACGGCAAAATTACAACTTTATTTAAGACACATAAAGATACAGAATAACACAGAATAAGGGGAAAAACAGCAGAATAGCCAGAGAAATGATATGACATCCTGCAGTTATGGCTGGTCATGGTAGGTAACCTTGACATTGTGGGTTTCGGTCAATATAGCTTTAAGTAGTTGAAAATGAGCTAAACTATACCTTGATTTTGTAAATTGATATAACATGATTCCAAACTTTTGAGACCTGGCGTTTCTAAATAGGGATACATTTGGTTGTTCCACATACCAATGACTCAAAATTGCCTACTAAATTAGAAAAAACATGAATGAGTGTAAGGTCCATTTCACCATTAAACACGGTGGAAAGAGAAACCTTACAGCGTATGAGTCTATGGTGATGGCACAGCTTCAGTTAAAACAAGATTTACTTGAACAGACATAATAAATAGACAGTACACGAAATTAAATGGGCAGGTCTATTGGGCCAACTTACCACAAGTTATGGTGTGTCCATCATAATCACAGTCATAGTCATAATTAGAGAGATGTGTGCTTGAAAACCAGTAAGAACAGTCATTTCTGGCATTCACTGCACCATAGCACTGGTCGTGGATTTGGCAACATCTGAAATACACCATAGCAAACTACTATTTGGTGGAAAGGTAAAGCATTCTTCAGATGTCTTGTGCTTATTACAGATATCTGTGATATGAAGTGACTCTGAGTGTTTCTTTTCAACTGATCAGTATACCAGCCTGTTACAGGTTTACATACCAAACAGTGTTACTACCGATTTGGAGGGGGCCACACGTGTTCAATATACCTTTGTCCTAGGTTACTAGGTAACACAAATTTGAAAAAGGGTGTAGCTAACTATAAAGATATTAAGAATTTAACATGGGTGTATTTCAAATTTTGAAATGTTTATTGTTGTAAAAAACTATTATCTTACTGATCCACTTCATCCACAGGGCTGCCACCTCCTCCATAACCACAGAAACAGCCATAGTCCACATAACCTGTGTAGGTGTTGCCCATACAGTAGCGGACCATGTATGACATCTGGAAGATACTCTTTGTTTGAAACATCTCCCGTTCAGCTTCTGGAACAACAAATGACCTGTATGCATGAACATTCTGACCTCTAGAATTGTACTCAGTCTGACAGAAACGTGTACATTTTAAGTTGAGAAAGACAAAAATATGCTTTTGAACATTTTGAAAGAATATGAAGATTCAAAATGGACCAGAATGGACCTGGATGGCAAACTCTGAGCTTCGTTTACATTGTTTACATATTATTCATAGTTATTATGATAATTGCTGACACAAGAGCTTTATGGTGGTTGAATAATACCATCCTTGCAACACAACTGAGTGAGACAGGTATATTACTGATAGCTAGTTTCCTACAGAATACCTTTTCTTTTGGCATTGATGTTCTGCATCTGTTCCATTAATTGGAATGCTACCATAAACAAACAAAAAAAAAACAGTTGTCAGAACTAGCATTGCAAAGATATTATGAGACTTATAGCCTTTCTAGAAGCTAAAGTTTGTACCAGAAGTCTTTCCAAACATGAACACAAAGGTTGTGTATTCACAAAGCACTCGTACATGTTAAAGTAAGAGTACATTATGCAACCAGAAAAAGTGTTTCTCAATTACACAGAACTGGAACAACTAGATCCAAACTTAAGCAAGGCTTAAAAAATATATTTGAGATTTATGTAGTTGTAAAGCAGTCACTGTTAATGCACGTTTCCTTATCATCATTTTGTGAATGGGAAACGATATTTTTTGTATTCCAAATGGTTGTGTTTTATCTATATATTGTGTGTTATTTTGTGTAAACATATTTAGAAATTAACACAACTTTCACATAGCATGGTAATACGATATATACCAAATTTATATACCAAATATATCATGGAAGCTAACATTAATTTCACCAGTTCTAAATCTTTATAAGACCTTTGCACATTTATTATATATGATTAAAATTGATACTTATATATTTGCTATTCATATCAGGGCCATTATTGATCAATATTGACCGTATTGATGTCGACATCAACATTAGTGAACATTTATTAAAATATGGTTTGTATATGGCGATGACTGATCAGCAATTTCAGGAATAAAAAATGAATTTGTCTGTGAGTGTGGAGCATTTTCATTTTCTTGACATTTTTGTGAACATTTATTCCAAATTAAAATTTGTTTAATTTGCACCAATATAATTCGTCCACTTGAATACATAATAAACCACGTGATGTATGTTGTGTATGGCTATGTACCCTCAACTCATTTCAGAGCAACCTTCTCAGTGTATAGTGTCAATCAGACGGACAAACTACACGGGTGAAAGATGTACAGTGTTCTTATATTCAGAGTGCAAAGATATAAGCATACTTTTTTCTAGAGATTACCCCAACTTCAAATGCATTTCTACATTATGCATGTCTACATATGGCCACAAGAAAATGTGGATAAATTTGAAACATTGATTATCATTTTTAGAAGAGTAAGTACATACCTAAATCTCTTTCATTCTCCAACCTTGTTTTAGCTTTCAAGTCTGGAAAAAGACAAGATAATACCCGCTTTAAAACAATCACCCACCAACATTTGCAGTCTTGAGTACTGGGGCAATAGTAGACAGCCGAATACTCTCCATATTGTAATGACACCCAAATACTGCTTGATTTTTTGGCTAAAAATTCCAAACCCACAAAAAGGTTCCATTCATTAACACACAGACTAACAAACACACCACCAAAAGTAACCTCCTTGAAGGAGATAAAAATGTGGTCACGTGTTACGGGAAAATTTAACATTACATCCACAGCACTGGTAACACTGAATCTTACTTTCTAAGGATAGAAAATGATTAGCCAAAAAGTAGATCACAAAATGCATACAGCTTGACGCTGTAAATTGGTATATGCTTAAACCGGCACACATTTAAGTCTTTGTTTACAAAAGTTAAGCCCACTCCCAGATAGACTTGGCTAAAACTTTAGATTTAGAAACTTTGTGAAATCCTCTAAGATCACAGACTTAGCCTGAGTTAAAGTCTTAACTTTAAGTCTAAGTCTAGATTAAGTCCCTTTATGAAACTGGCCCCTGCACTACAGTGGTTTATATCTTGCATGTGAATCACCATCAATCACTTAAGGTCATTTCTACATTGTTTGACCTGTGCAAGCTGTTGTGTGGTGTGCCACTGGGTTCAGTACTTGGGCCTATCTTGTTCTCACTGTACACAACCTGGCTTAGGAAAAAGTCACTGAGATGTACCAGGACATAACATTCTACTGAGCTGTATATACATCTTCCACACACAACACTGCTGCTGCAATTTAGAAATTCAATCAATGGTTGCACAGTGTTAAGCACTGGATGTCATATATCAAGCTCAAGCTATATCCAGACAGTGGATATATATGTCCAGATTTTAATCAGAAATGATCCAAGTCAAATTCACCAAGTTAAAATTGTTGTCAATTTAATGGCTTTCATATTTGTCAAACAACCACATTGTGTTTGGATTCGAAAACAAACAAAATTCAACCTTTTTTTTCATAAAAGACAAATAGAAACTTCAAAGCACTTCAAAGAACAAATTATCAATTTAGAGAATAGAATTCGAAATAATAACTGTGAAATGGTGTAGTTTGGTAGATAAATACGCAGAAATAGTGGTTGTGAATTTTGTAGTCCTCTTTAATGACAAATTTCCACATCTGCCTACAGCAAATTTAGGATTTGACATCTGAACTGATGTTGAGCTAAAACTAAAGTCAGACTAGAGATTGAGTACCAGGGAAGACAACGAGTACATGTGACACTGAACATAATACATGTAGTTATAGGACACTTTGTCTATATAATTATAAAATGCATGGGTTCTCAGAGTAGTTGAGTCTTACCAAATGCAGATTCTTTCTTTGCTTCAACTTTGTTGCTGTGCTCTTTGGTATCCAAATCTCCTGCAAGATAAATAAAGGGAAAGGGTTAAAACAATGTCATCAATATGTGAAATATTGTCAGTAAAAAAAAATAAATTCAAAATAAAGAATGTTAACTTGGCACTAGAAGTAGCAATACTACACAACATACTGTTCGACAGGTAAAAAAGCAGGACGAAAACTAAATTTGTACCAAATTGCTAAGACAAAGGAATGTATTGTAAGCTGTACATTCATAGGTTTTGTTTTGCTAATCAACATATAGTGTGTCTCATTGTGAATATAATTTAATATAACTTATAAATAGTACATTGCTCTGAATAGCGTATTGAATTGTCGACCTAAATAGGCACCATACCAGTCCAATTAAAAAGTTAAAATGTTAAATGGTTTTTCAGGGTTGAGTGACTTGCTTATTTCTGGATTCAAAATTCAACACACTTAGCACAAGGCCTTAGAGAAAATATCAGATTACAAAAACATTTTTTTTACGTAATTGCAGTTGGGGCAATGGGTTCAAGTTGCATTTTTAACAATTTGTTTTCACCCATGGTGTCTGGCTGTGCAGGGGGGGGACGTGGGCAGGTGGGGAGCAGAAAAAAAATCTTGTTCGGCCTGTATCTCAGAAACTTTGAGGTGCAATATCATGGAGTGACCTTGATTAGATCTTTGACCTGCAGTAGTCACATTTACATTTAACAGTTTATCTGGAATATAGCTAAGAAACTGTAGGATGTAGAAAGTTGTTACTTTGTAGAGACACTGGTTGGGGAGTGTAGGCACACAATGTCATAGTGTGGTTTTGATTTCAGATTTGACCTTACTGTAATTACCTTGACCATTAGACCGTAAGGTGTAGGATGTCGATGATTAGCAACGATATTGCTTTGGGGATGTAGGTGGGCAACATAATCATGATAATGGTGTGACCTTGGTTTGACTTTTGAACTTGCTGTAGCGACCCTGACCATTAACATTTTGTATGGGCTATATCGCTGAAGATGATTCTAGGCAGGGATATTTGTTGGGGATATCGGTATGCACTGTCATAGCATAACCTTTCTGTGGCCTTGCCATATTGACATTGACCTTTTCTCTTGGCTATACATGTATCTTGGAATAAGGTGTAGAAAATTGTTTTTCTTTCCTGTTTGTTTTATTTATAGGCATAAAAAACAGTACAGTGTAGAAAATTTTAACTTGGTCGGTATATTGGGTTCTAGGTTGTAAGTGGGAAATGCCACAGTGTGATCTTGGTGTGACTTTGATCTTGAGTCTACCAAAAGTGTCCTACTGCCATATTTGAGATATATTTCTCTCACAAAGATATATAAGGTTCTTAGTGGCCTATAGTTAGAAAGTTTGGCATCTAATCGCAGGCTGTCATCTCTGTGTGGGTTCCACTCCCACAAGTAACAATGCTGAGGTCCTGTCTCAATATGAGCTTGGTTGTTGAATGGGACGTAAAACCCAACTTTGAACAAAGATATATGGATTGCTGCAACTGATCATTATATTTACCGTTTCCTTATATACTTCAATAAATAAATAAATAGATGAATTAATTTTTAACAGCTTCATACCTTTTAGTTTTATGATCAGTTGTGTAATCATGCTGTTAATTTGTCTTGCTTTGATACTTTGTACATTTTTTTTCTTTCTAAATTTTTATTTCTATTGCATTTTTAGAGATCTTAGACAGTTCTGAAAAACTCCTTAACTTTTCACTTTTTCATGTATTATTTTCCAAGTCTGTGCGGTACAGGCATCTCTGGAAGTACAAGTACCTATGTATAGACAATTTTATCAATATACTTAGGTAAATCGCCGCATGTTCTAAATCAACAATCACCTAAAGTAAACATCAGACACTTTGATTTTATGATCACTGAATTTTTGTAAAAGAAAACAAAGCTTTTTACCCAGAATTCTTTGGAGAAGGCTCTTTTCGTGAGTTGAGAGGGCACACGTCTGAAAATACATTGTTTTCAACAGTTACAAGGCTTTAAAACATCAGATTAAATATTAATTGGCAAATATACCATTTAAACTCATACAAATGTAATTGCTGGACATAGGAGACACAGAAAAAAAATCTGAATAAAGTTGTAAGAGTGTTGCAATAATGGGACTCTTTGTAAATTCTTTTGCCTTGTGCACACTTCTCTGGTTTGTCAACTCTCATCATCTTGTGTCATGATACAATTTAATGGAGACGACGCTTCAAGGTGCAAAAGTCTACAGAACATGAATGTCATAGAGAAACATTTGTACATTTTTTCTGACTCTCTTTCAATGGAAAAATACCCTAGTTCTGATATGACAGAATGTATCATTTGCGCATTTATTTGGGGTTTTACATCGCTTTAACACTGTACAGGCCATATCACGACGGGTAGGTGGAAGGGTAGAGGAAACCAGTACATACAGTTGGTCAAGGTTCTGTACTGTAAACTGCTGACCAACGGCAAGCAACTACCAGCTTTCCCACTTGAGGCCGTGCCGGGAACCGAACCCCGGCCTCAGAGGTGGGAGGCGAGTGTGTTACCATGGTCCCCCTGTATCATTTGTGTAAGTCATCTGCATCGGTAATGATAACAACCCCCAAATTGATGGAATAAAGTCTAGAAACTATAGCCTTATTGGATTAGAAATAGCCGAAAGCAACAATCATAATTTCTGATTTGGAAGACAACAAATTTTAATATTTTAAAGTTAACTTTGCTTCACATATTGGGCCACCCGTTAGAATGACCCAATTGTCCGAAACACTAATGATTTATCCCAATGTGAACACCATTGTCAACTGGGTGGACGAACGCAACCATGGCCTTGTCAGTTCAAGTACTTTCTACAGATATATATACACAAGTATGCACTAAGCCACCGTGTTTATTACACCATTATGGATGGTCCATATTTTACCACAAACATTTTATTTTAGATGACATTGTTATTGACAATTCCACTCTACTAAAACATGCTTTGATCCTCTAGTGACTGCAAGCTCTGATGGTTTTTCTGAAAGTGGTAAATGAGTGGAACAGTTATTGGAGATCCTGTGAAGATTTAAGAGTGTTTTGAAGGTATTTTCTTCATAATCGTGTTTTGAGTTTGTTGGCTGAAGTATGATGCTTTTGAGTGCATCTGTTCATGAAGTGATATGCTTAAAGTCCTTGATACAGGGTAAAATGTATTAAAATAGAATTTTATTCAAACTAAAGTTTTATTCGCCTTTCAAAGGCTTATGTTTTCATCTTTTTGGGGTGAGGGCTTATAAAATGAACCCCGATTCCAAATATAAACTGTCCCAATATGAACTTGTTTCATGAGTTGGCCCAACAACCTTAGGGGTGTGAGACTAGTTTTTCATCACTCCAACCACCTTCTCCCGAACGTGCCTAATTTCACCATTGGATATACAAATACCTTCAAGATGTTGGAAGAAGTCAACCAGTGTAATACACATATTTATATATATGTTGTGTACAAACTGATAGGTTGTACAAGTTGTAACTTGATCAGAATTTCACCATCATATAAACCAAGTTTTACAATACTGCTGTATAAGTTGGATTGAAAAGGAATTTCAGTTAAGTTTAAGATTTGATTGAAAATATATGTTATTTTATGCATATAAATATCCATAATGTGAGAGTGGCATATATATAATCTCTCCTCCTAAAATTAATACTGAATTATCAGAGAAGTCTCAAACGTTTTCGCCAGTAATACTTTAAACACAACAATAAAATATTTACAGTGAAAATAAGTACAGTTTATTTCTAAAAATGTAGAAAAAATGAAGCATTGCTTTTAGTTTCATGGTTTTGCATGTATGTGAGCCATGGTTTGTTGATCCTTGTATGACCCTAACCCTTGCTTAGCTATGTACCAAACCAAGCTATGGAACTGTGGTCTGGGAGGTTTTATACTCTTTTACACACCTATCAACTCCCCTGAAATGACTTTAAACAGAGACAATCCAAAGCTGATAACATATGGAACTAGTTCAAATTACAACTTGCAATTTTGTACAAGTTCACTTTTGATCAGCAATAGGAATCAATCGAGTATGTTTCAAACTGAGTTTCATTAAGCGTATTACATATTACTCCTAACTCTAAACTTGCAAGTTGCTTAATTGTACTTATCACAAGTATATATATCAATGTACAAGTAAATGGAGTATATTCAACAACAAAGCAAAGTGTATTAAGAAAACAACAGTCGATGACACTTGGCTATGGATTCGAATACAGCTCATATAAATATATGTCACAGTGGAAACTCCAATCCAGTGCCATTTCTAATTCCCCTAGTGCTACTTCCAATTGGAACTACCACTAGTGCCATTTCTAATCCTTTGCTGATAAACAACAATTAGAAGTAGCACTAGTGGTAGTTCCAATTGGAACTACTACTAGGGGGATTAGAAATGGCACTAGTGGCAGTTCCAATTAGAACTACCACTAGGGGAATTAGAAATGGTCCTGATTCTTGAATTGATTTCTCAGGAAGAAGTTCATCATTGATCACAAAGTGTTTATTTACATACTGTAAATGACAATACATAAAATATTTACATACAGTGAATGACAATACATACAGTACACAATATGAGGTCTGTTCACAAGTTTTAATGTTTTATATCACTTGAGGAACCACCGGTTTGAAAGTCTTCAGACAGTACAATACATTTCTGGCATCATTTTTTTTTGTACTTTGAAGTTTTTGGAAACCCAGTACTTAAAGAAGCTAAAGCTTGATCATATTTCTCTTGTGATATAGAGAAAGTACTTCTACTCTTTTCCACTAGTCCATCCATATGCTCTTCAAGCTGTCTCACAAACTCAGACTTCTGTTCATCCATGCTTCTTTGTGTATATGAAACTTTAGAGATAATAACTATTCACTGTTGTTACCAAAAGTTAAGCTGACTATTGCCCAGATGGGCTGGTCTTATATAGACACAGCAGCACAGTTAATTACAGAAATGTATTCCTTTGATGGGCCCCCCTTTTATGTGTTCTAAAGAAAGATAGATCAAATGATGGCATGGATTACCTGCATAACTATAATCTAGAAGATTAAAGGAAATTGCTGCTCTGGTGAGAGCTGTTCATTTGAGCAGATACCACAATTAAAGGGACAAAATGGGGTAATTGCAATTCAGATTAGAAATTAGTGTTGTCATAAAAATGTTGATTTGATGATTTTAGAAATTACACTTTTCAATGATTTAGTGCCATTTCTAATTCCCCTAGTGGTAGTTCTAATTGGAACTACCACTAGTGCTATTTCTAACTCCCCTAGTGCTGCTTCCAATTAGAAGTACAACTAGTGGTAGTTCCAATTGGAAGCAGCACTAGGGGAATTAGAAATGGCACTAGTGGTAGTTCCAATTGGAAGTAGATAATAATTTTGGATACTAACTTGAGGTATATTTTAACTCCCTCTTATCAAACTGAAATATATAATATTAACGGATGATAACTGAGAGTTTCTGCACTGAAAGTAACTGGATAGTTTCAAAGAGGCATCCACAGAGTTGGGATGTGAGTGAGTGTGGATATAATACAACAGCGCCCTTTACTTTCCCCCAAAAAGATAGTTATGCAAAACATATAAATTTCTAAATATAATCCTGTATGGCGAAGGTCTTGACTGGTTTAAGTTTTTGGAAAGGCTACTTCTAAAGATGAACAAGGAGAGCGTTTTGCCCGACTCAATCGCTGCATCAGTGACTTGACCTTGTTATAGTTCTTGACGTGAATACCACGCACTTGTGATATATATACATATATATCCTTCTTTAATCTTGGTGTCCCTGATCTTGGTTCAGACTTCATGCTACAATAATCCCACAGTCCCTACCCCCAAGACAGTAACACAACACAATGCGGGTACCATTTATTATAAATATACTAGAAATATAGTTACTGCTAAAAATTATATACAAATCATGTAAAATATGTAAAAATTTCATAAAATAATAGATACATGTATGTGGAGCAATGTATTGGCTTTGCCATAAGAGTCTATGTCCATCTCCATGACTATGCTCCAAAGTATTTTAGCAAGCATTTCTAATTATACACATTATTACTAAAGTTAAACTATGCACATTCTGTTATTGCTAAAGACGAGATTTGACCCCAGTGGTGGCCTATGACCCCGGCAGAAGGAAGGTCAGGGCAAGGTCAAGTTGAGGGACACATGAAACTACCAAATCTGCTATAAGATTTGACTAAGGAAGCCCAGCCTCCCTAAACTGCCGAAGAGAGAGGAGACCAGAGGGGTTTACAATAAAACATAACTAAGAACCTTTAATGTAGTGGGTAAATTAAAGATAATTAAACATATAACTGGCCCTCTCCATGGCCAAGTATGTGACCTTGACTAAGGTCACAAGTGAGGGAAGGGAGGGTGGGAAAGTTTTCCAAGTTAAGTCCTTGAAATCAAGTTTTGAAGTGACTTGTATTCCCAGAAAAAACCAGGACAAGCCCCAAGCGACTTTGGCCCAGCCAATGGGTTGTGAGTATTTGAATGGTCACTGGGGCAACCTAGAAGGGGTCTTTGAACCCCAAGGTCGGTTATGTAAGGCTGATGCAATATTTACATAATCACTAGACTGGGTGCCTGGCTCTTGGGCAGGCTGGTTACCTGACTGGGGATTTAAGGTACCCAAACAAAAGACTGCCTTGGGAGGAAGGACTGACACCTGGGTCGCCTGGACACCCCAAGCGACAGTCCCTACCCCCAAGACAGTAACACAACACAATGCGGGTACCATTTATTATAAATATACTAGAAATATAGTTACTGCTAAAAATTATATACAAATCATGTAAAATATGTAAAAATTTCATAAAATAATAGATACATGTATGTGGAGCAATGTATTGGCTTTGCCATAAGAGTCTATGTCCATCTCCATGACTATGCTCCAAAGTATTTTAGCAAGCATTTCTAATTATACACATTATTACTAAAGTTAAACTATGCACATTCTGTTATTGCTAAAGACGAGATTTGACCCCAGTGGTGGCCTATGACCCCGGCAGAAGGAAGGTCAGGGCAAGGTCAAGTTGAGGGACACATGAAACTACCAAATCTGCTATAAGATTTGACTAAGGAAGCCCAGCCTCCCTAAACTGCCGAAGAGAGAGGAGACCAGAGGGGTTTACAATAAAACATAACTAAGAACCTTTAATGTAGTGGGTAAATTAAAGATAATTAAACATATAACTGGCCCTCAAACCCCAACATGGGTAGAAAACTTTACAATATCTAAGCATTATTGATCACAGAGGCAAGAGCATTAGCAATATGGTCTCCAGAAGAGTGATCGGATTGGATGTATCTCCACACACAGTTGGAAGACCAAGTGCCATGTCTTTTTATGGCCTGAATTGGAATCTGGGCATTAAAGGCAAAAGTGGCTCCACTTCTTCGGAAATCATGGAATGTAAAATGAGCTGAGTGGAAGCCCAATTTTTTATTAATAATTTGCAGGGATTTTCGAATCCTCGAATCTGTGAGAGGCACAAGGCCAGAAAGGTTGGGAATCTGGAACAAAGAAGTGTGTGGAGACATGGGATACGATTTGAACAGCTCTTTAATGGCTGAAAAGGGGCAAATACTGTGATCTCGTAACTTTGGAAGGGTGATACATTGGACTGTGTCTCTCTGCTGAATAGTTTTCGACCACTTAATTAACACTTTGACCAATTTTTTAGTAAAAAATACATCATGGCCAGTGAGATGCCTTGAAGCATCAAAAGAAGATAATGAATGAGGTGCCAGGTTTGAAAGTCTAAAAAAGGCGAAAAAAACAATCAAAAACACAGCCCTGTAAACCAGACCATGTGGCAGGTCCAAGCAAGCTCTAGATATACGCTTAAGCGTAGACAGGTCAATGGTATTGTGAGGTCGTAAAGTCAAAGGTCTGTTGATTTTGATAGATCTGATAAAGTACTTAATTTTTGGATGATCAAACACAAGAAATGGTAAGTCATATAATACAAAATTCGCCTTTATGGCTGACATATAATTTTCCAAAACAGCACAAGAACAATGATTTTGTACCATACATTCTAAAAAGGACATGACAATTTCTACATTGACATCTGACATGAGAACTCCAGCCACTATGCAGAAGGCAATGAACACTCTGAACATAGCGTCATATGCTTGACGCGTTTTAGGGCGAAACGCTTGATGTGTTCTCAGAGCAGCTTTTCTTGCCAACGGAGAGACTACAGCATTCTCTGCAAATACAAAGTGTAGCACCTTACCAATGGTTAACATAGCATACCCCTTAATACTATTTTCCCTATGTCTAACAACAGGGCCTCTGACAAGAATGACACATACTCATAACTATGCAACAAATACAATAAACTTAGTATATATATTACAAATAAGGATCCAACTCAAGTAGATCCACAGATACATTCAACCACTGTGGGTTTGGAACTTGGGAATATAAAAATTCAACTTGGGCTGGGGAACCTTGCCATCTGGACAAGATGTCAGCCACTTGATTGTTAACCCCACTAACATGTTTATACTGGACCTCCATATCATGAATGGCTGTTACATACCAAATATTTCTAGCACAGGCAGCTAAAAATGCGTCACGCGCCTTGCCCGTCGTTAGTACCGTCACAACCGCCTGGTTGTCACAATTAATCAGAATTTTCTTTTTGCTCCAGATGTTTGCAAATAATCTCATTGCCAAGAGTATGTTAACCATTTCAAGATGGACAATTGTCCAATTCTTGAAACCCCGAGTAATGGGAAGGTGGTACACAAACTGACCACATCTACCCCCAAAACCTGTGAGACAGGCGTCAAGATGCAACGCCATGTCAATAGGTCTGTGGTCATACAGAGAGACCCCATTATATTTGGGGAGGAAAGTGGCGAACCAGTTTAAATCTCTCTTAAAATCAGAGGTGAGAGTGATTCTTTGGGTGGCATGAGAAGACCTTAGCAGTTCCAACATCCGGTTTAGGAAAACTCTAGCAGGTTTTACACATTTGTGAACATACAGTAGCAACCCGAGTATAGACTGCAGCTGACGCTTCGAAACGACGCTTTTTCCCAACCAGTCAGACACAGTGTCATTAATCTGCTGTAATTTTTCAGGAGGTATGGCAATGGTGCCTTCTACAGTGTCAATCATGACGCCCAGACACGTCACTTGCGTTGCAGGGGCCACCAACTTCTTTTGACTAACCGTCAGACCTAGGTCAGACATTAAATGCAATAGGGTGGCGTATGACGCAGACGCGACGCTTGGAACGCCGACCCCGACGTAGTCGTCAATGTAGTCGATTATTTGAAAACCTTTTCGACGCATCATGAACCTGACGGCGTCACTGAGGCGTTGGAAGATCTGGCTCCCGTGCCTTGTCCCAAACGGAACGCAAGAGTCGACGTAGTAGCCCCCCCAGTACAGGCCCAAAAGGTCATAATCCCTGGGGTCTACCTTCACATGGCGAAAAGCCCTACTAACATCAACCTTGTATATGTGGGCACCTCGACCTAGACGCATGAGTTCAGAGGTAATGTCATCAACAGTTGGGAAGGTCAGTTCAAAAGCACTGTTCAAATATGACGCCTTGTCAATACCTGCATTGACTGAAGCCCCATGGGGCCAGCTAAGGTCCACAATGACACGTCGCCTGTCAGAATTAGGCTTACTGCGAGTCATAAAGGGAGAACAATGACCCCCTTTGATGGGATGTGTTTCAAAAGGGCCTAACAGGGCACCATAAGACAATTCTTCTTGCAAATATGCTTCTATATCCCCAGGGAAATCAGTTGCAGAGCTATGATTGCCAGTGTATTTGCCAAGATCACAAGAACGGTTAAAGTCCAAAGGAAAACCATATTTTAGTAGATCCAAGAGTTGCCTATCCCAGTAGCCCACTAGGGCCTCTTCCCACTGCCTGACGTTTAGCTGGGACTGAATTGGGATCCTAGCTTGTAAATAATTGGGTTTGCCCGTAGCTTTAACCAATTCATGGGCCTGCAACAGTGACCCCGAGAAGACACTATCAGGAATAGTTGTTGTGGGGATTACTTGCTCTTGCAATGGGACGAAACCAAATTTGAAGTCAACTTGCTCCCTCCAGAGGTCAAAGATGGGGGTTCTAATTTCGCCCCAAGCTTTTTTGTTTTTTACATTTGCACAAATGATTTCAGAAGCAAATTTATCCTCAAAACCACAGTAATTGACATCATATAATGACTTGGTACCATGTATTGTGCCATGAACATCAATTGCAGTGTTCACACTGCCTGGGACCTTGTTCTGAGTATTGGGCGAGCCCACCTGGTAATGTGTATATGTATCAGACAAAGTATTCATTGCTGTGGGTGTATTTATTGGTGAATCAATATTGTTAGCATGTACTCGACGGTTGACGCCTCGGACGACGCTACCTGAATCACCAGCATACTCCCTGACTGGCTTTGTGGCAGCACCCCCCGTACTCTTGCTGCCACACTTCTCTCTAACTTCTGAACATATTTTTGATACATTGACAACAGGAGTAACATTTGCATGGTTGCCACCACTAGTCTTACTAGACCAAAAACTTTTACTTGGGACTTTGCCATAGATTTTTTGAATTACTCTTGGTTTTCTACGTGCAAAGGCAGCCTCAACCATAGCTGGGTTCACACTAGAGTTATAAATGAGTCTAGTGGCAAAAGACGGAGACACCACTTCATTTGTGCCTCCATTGACAACACATTCGCTAGTAAGTGACTCAGTTTTTACATCAAGAGAGGGAACATGTACACATGCTTCTGCATCTAACATATTTCTGTTACTTTTTTCTTTCCAGCTGCTCCACCCTAATGGTGTGCAGCTGGTGTGTCGTTTTTTGTTTGACTATTTTTATTTTGGCAATTTTTTTCAGAGTGAGCGAGTTGCTTGCCCTGTGACAAGCAGAAGGCACAAATGTGCCTATGCAATCGGCCATTCGACTCATGATCTTTGCCAAAAGCACAAGTGTTGGATTGGAAATTTTTACAGAACCAGGGTTTTCGAGTTTCGGATCTACCCCAATTTTGTCTACCCCCAGGGATGTGTTTTTGGGCATGAGCCCTACGAATTCTATCAATTCGCTCCTGGTCCTCCCATGTGACAGTGCCACGCTCCATCTCGCAGAGCAAGACAGCATGAGCTGCCTTGGCTCCCTGCCACGAAAAATCGGTGGCGTCCTCCATGAGGTCGCCAAGATATGCTACCATGGATTTTTGACGGGATACAGATTTCTGATCCAATATATTCCTACAAAACCCTTGGACCCACTGGGTCAAGGATAACTGATCATAATTGACGCGCTGGCGAGTAACCCCACCCAAAATCGCCTCATGGGGCCAATGAACTTTTTGTTTCACAACAATATCAACTCCACCACCCCTTTTTGACTTCAACATGTTACATTCTTTACCTGGTGATTGTGAACACTGATTCAACTGTCTGATACGTTTGTCCACCTGTTTCTGTAATTGATTAGATCTCAACAACTCTAGACTGGGAGTGTCACTTTCATCAGACGATGAATCACTTGACACAATTTGTTTTTTGACACCTTTTTTACTAGATTTCACACTCTCTTCAAAGGACGAATCAATTTGTACCTTTTGCTTTTTTAACACTTTTTTGCTACTTTTGACACTAACATCAGGGGATGATTGAACATGTAACTTGTGTTTTTTGGTCACTTTTTTACTTGGCTTTACACTTTCTAAAAAACTATCAGTACTTAACTCTGGTGTGGGAGTTGAATGTGTTGTTGACGCTGCCATCCTGTCTTCAACCATTTCCAGACGCTCTGTGACTCTCTGCAACTGCTCCAGAATTCTTTCCTGCAACAGCTGTCCGTCAGTGGGCTTGTCTGACTTCATCTGCGACACCGTCGCACCACTGGGCCCGGCAGCATCTCGTGAAAGTTCATTGTCACTCACTGTCGCTTGCAAAAATTTACATTTCTTCCCTGTAGGTGGGGGATGTCTCTGCTGACACGACTTACACTTCTGCTTGTTATCAGGCATATTGTAGGGTAATTGAATATATATAGTCAATGTTCCTCATCTAGAAATGAAGCACAATACGCCCACAAGGGCTGAAATTCTGTACTCAGATACAGATTCAGGCTTCCAAAATTCGACCAAGTATGACCAAGGTGGCTTGCGCCCAAAAAATATAGGGTAGACCGTCCCTCAATGGTCCAGATTAAAAGCCTGAAGCTGTCACGTAGACTACAGAATCTCAATGAAATTCAACACTTGTCCAGCCATTCATGTCGGTTTCAGTGTTCATTAAAATATCACTTCCACATAAATTCAATGCATGTATAAATAAAGATTCTAAAAACAATGACTAAAATCCATAAAAAGACAGCCGATAAAACACATAATTCAAGAGTTTTAAAGTTTTCCAAGTTAAGTCCTTGAAATCAAGTTTTGAAGTGACTTGTATTCCCAGAAAAAACCAGGACAAGCCCCAAGCGACTTTGGCCCAGCCAATGGGTTGTGAGTATTTGAATGGTCACTGGGGCAACCTAGAAGGGGTCTTTGAACCCCAAGGTCGGTTATGTAAGGCTGATGCAATATTTACATAATCACTAGACTGGGTGCCTGGCTCTTGGGCAGGCTGGTTACCTGACTGGGGATTTAAGGTACCCAAACAAAAGACTGCCTTGGGAGGAAGGACTGACACCTGGGTCGCCTGGACACCCCAAGCGACACTACAAACTTTTGCAAGACCTCTACAAATGTCTATTTGTGTCTGAAACTTCAATGTCCTTATTTGTCAAAAAAGTAGACTGTTGTCCTGCAACTGTGTTTAAATTGTAAATAATTCTCTCTTCGTTTTGCAAAAATAATAAAAAATCTGTGATGGTCCAATAAATAAGTTAAGTTTGCATACAGATCTAGTAACTGTAATCTGTCTAACTTTGTTTATTTATTTTATTACGACATGCCTTGTACCTTATCGGTTATATTGTGATGGGTAGTTGGAAGGGCAGAAGAACCCAAAACATAAACTTGGTCAAGGTTCTGTACTGTAAACTGCATGTGAGGTTGGGCCGGTATTCAAACCCTGATCTCAAAGGCGAGAGGCAAGCGGTGTTACCACTGTGCCACCATGGCCCGTAATCTGTCTGACATGATACTGTAGCCAGTTTGTGGTAGTTCACTTGGTATGGAGATCTATTAAATGAGTTACGATAAAATATAAATCACACACACTATGGATAAATAAGTAACCTCAAAAATATTCCCTGTAACCATTTTTGGGTTTTGCAAATGTTTGAAAGGAAATGCTTTGCAAAGTTTAAAAAAAAAATGATGTGTACGGAAACCATTTATAATAGAATGTTTCTGAAATGTTTTATATATACCGTTTATTAAACATTTAGTAATAAATGTTAGAAAAACATTACAAGGAAACATAATAATGTATGAATAATAAAGGGGTCAGAGGTCAAACTGAATATCTTTTTAAGGTTACTCACTAATGAAAATATTATTTTTATGTCTAAAATTGTAAGATAGTGGTTTAGACATTGTGCCCATTCAATTTTTACTTTTAGGGATTGCATGTGGGGCAATTTTTGACAAAGTTCTCTAAAATCCCTTATTATTGCTCGCCGCCATCTTTGTTTGGACATGTTTGAAGGCCAAGGTTTAATAGTTTTCTGAAAATATGGGTTTAAAAAACGTTTTTGATAGAATGTTTTTAAAACGTTTTAAATTTTTGAGTATGAAAGCCTGTTGCTATTAAACATTTGTAAAACATTTTCAGAACATTTACAAAACATTGTCAACCAAAATTGTTTAAACATTTTATGAATGTTTGAAAAACATTTCCAGCACAATCCTCATTTCTTCAGCTATTTTGTAAATGTTTAAAAACGTTCCAGCCAAACTTAGCTTCTTGAGTTATTTATAAACATTTAATAAATGTTTTCAGTAAAAACGTTTTTATAAAGAATGTTTATAAAACGTTTTTTAAACATTACAGCATAAACTTTTACTTGGAAACACTTAGCAAATCATAAAACAAGGTTTAAATAGGGTTTTTAAATGTTTTATAAACGTTTAAACCATTTTAAAACGTTTTTGGCGTTTACTGGGCTCCAAATATGAAATGGCAGAAACAGTAGGCTTGCTAAACCTACACACTTTTAATTAATGTTTCCATGAAGCTGTCATCAAATAAATACCATCAAATGATCAGCAGGTTAAGTTAACAAATGTCTAGTCTTAAAGGTGAAGGTCCCAGTAAACATTTGAAACGTTTTTAAATGGTTTAAACATTTGCAAAACGTTTTTAAAACCTATTCAAACTCTATCTTATGGGTTTTTAAACATTTCCAAGTAAATACTTATGCTGTAATGTTTAAAAAATATTTTTTTAAACATTCTATATATAAACGTTTTTATTGAAAATGTTTATTAAACATTTATAAAATAACTCAAGAAGCTAGGTTTGACTGGAAATGTTTTTTAACATTTATAAAATAGCTAAAGAAATGAAAATTATCCTAGAAATGTTTTTCACACAATATCATGAAATGGTTTATAAACAGTACACATAAAATGTTTAAAAAACATTGTTGATCAAATGTTTTAAAAACATTATATCAAAAATGTTTTCAAACCCATATTTTCAGAATGCTTATTAAACCTTCACCTTTAAACATGCCTAAACAAAGATGGCAGTGAGCAATAATAAGGGATTTTAGAGGACTAAAAAAATTGTCAAAAATTGGCCCACATGCAATCCCTAAAAGTAAGAATTGAATAGGGGCACATTTTTAAAGTCACTATCTTACACTTTTAGACATAAAATAATATTTTCATTAGTGAGCAACCTTAAAGAGATATTGAATTTGACCTCTGACCCCATTATTATTCAGACATTATTATGTTTATTTGTAATGTTTTTCTAACATTTATCATTAAACGTTTAATAAACGGTATATATAAAACGTTTTTAAAACATTCTATTATTACTGGTTTTCGTACCGATCATTTTTAACCTTTGCCAAACATTTTCTATCAAACGTTTGCAAAGCCCAAAAATGTTTACTGGGGTAATTATTAAAGTCACTGTCAGCTATCCTGGTTCATGAACTGGCCGAAGGTTCAAGCTGAGGTCTTCAGAGGTGGGAAGTGAGTGTATCTGTCGCATGCAACCAGTTTAGCATTATTTGATATAATCCAAGTCACATTCATTGATAGTATTTCTGCAACAGAACCTATATTTGACCCTATAACCTGAGCTCTTGAGTTCTAACCACGCACCACATCTCCCCCCAAAATTCGTTTTTCAAAGTATTACAGCTGCTAAACTTTACAAACAGGAAGTAAACAACAAATATTTTGAGCCTGTAACACTTCAGTTTTTTTTTACACTGTAAGATAAAAGTGTAAATTATGCATACGTCGATTTTATTCCATTAATAAGAGTTCATTTTCAAGTAGCACAGCTTTTAGTGTACACCAGTGACCTGTCTGTGACCTAGGTCACTGACGACCTTGACATCATATCACTTAGATGTGAAAGTTAAAGAATGATTACAGGAAATAAATTTATATTAATATGCTTTGACAAATGCATTATATATTATATTTATAATCCAGGGGGTTTTATATTTACCCTCGTCCACCAATGGGGAAGGGCCAGGTATTGTAATCGGGTCCGTTTGTTTGTTCGTGTGTCTATCAGTAAGCATAACTCAAAACTATAAATCAGATCAGGGTCATAGTTTCAAAAAGTGCGGTCTAATCATGGCTCAGAATTTCTCAAACTGGATTAAGGATATAGGAATTTTGTGATAGTTATGATGTCCAAAATAGCCAAGATATGTTAGGCTGTTGTTTTTCAAGGTTGTGGCCTGATTATCGATGGCTGATGTTGATGCCAGTACTACCGGGTTCCGGTAGTAAACTGCAATCTTCCATATATAAATAATGAGAGCATCAGTTTTTAGTTATTTTGTAAACCATAACTTTCTTACTTCCCACAAAATTTGGATAATACCTATATTGATGTGCTCACTACGAAAAGGTGAAGATTTTGTACAATATAAGCCTTTTAAGTACAAAATTGTCAGAAACACTATTATGTAAGCATAATTTTTATACTTAAGTGAGTAAACATGTCAATTTGTTTTGAAATCTCGTCACAATAAACGTGTCAATTCGGTTTGAAATCTGGTCACAAACACCTTTATAAGTACATATATATCACAGGGAATTAAACAGGAGGCAGTATCAATTTTGATGTTTAATTCTACTGAAAACCAGCATTACTCGTCCCACTTGAAACATTAAAAGACCTAATTTACCGGTATGTTATAAATATCTACAATATGGGTACCATTTTAAAGGTCTTTATGAGAAGAATCTTTATAAGCAAAACAGTAACAAAACTCTCTAACACAGAGTGTAAACTTTGAAAAAACACATTTAGTGTTAACCATTATACAACTATATATTGTCACAAGATATTATTAAATATATTTTGAACATTTAAAGCGATGATAAATTGTTTAAATCACATACTTCTTGATATTAACTAGAACATAAAAATGTGTTTTTGAGGGCTGTGGCAGGATTTATAGCCCCAGGGCAGATATATGACTTGAAAATTGTGGCCCTGTCAAAAACAGACTAGGTTTATCCGGAAAAAAACTAAATTAATAAGTGCCAACTTACCGAGGAAATAGTCACCAATAAGATTAAAGCCAACTTCATTTTGATCATATAAAATGAAAAACCTTCATTAAAAAGAGGACTCTATATCTTGACTGAGATGGCTCGCCAATGCCGTGGACTAAATGTGATGAATGTATTGTGAGATGGGAGTGTGGTTTTATACCCAAACATCTCTTGAAGGACAAATCCTATGACAATGACTTATTGAAAAGGTAAATGGGATACATTATACCACTGTTGAGAGTTTTGTGGTAGGTTGCCCCAATCTACCACTTTGTCACATCGTTTTGTAAAGGACAAAGTCAACTCCAGTTGGGATTCCTACCAATGGCCGCCCTGGGTGTTTTAAAGTTATATGCATATATTACAGTTAATCTGTAAAGCTTTCAGCAATTTCGTATTCTGACTTAAGTGACAAGTGATTATAATGTCTATAAATTCTTCCGTTATTTCATGTTATGGTTGAAATCCTGGTGCAGTCATTAGGCGTAAACTCTATTTCACAGATTTTGGCCCTTTGCGGTGTATGGTTATGAATATCCTTTTAAGGACCACAAGTTAAGGTATTTCCACATATCAGCGACACACTTAACCACCTTTCTAGTGCTTTGTGGTTTTCAATGTAGTATTGTTTTCCCTTAAGCTATAACTTGGGGGTTTAAACCCGGGGCACATGTTATGATAAACCATTCCAAAACAATGTGAAATTCGAGCTAAATGCAGGGGGATTAGTTACCCTCCTACATGTAGGATTTTAATTTTTTGATCTGAAGGACGTAATAGAGGTAGTATATCAGGCAAATCATTCCATATGGAAGGTGTGTAATAAGAAAAACTGTGGTTGAAGTAGGAACCTATCGAAATACTTTGTTAGGTTTTCCTCACCTGGAATTGCAGGAAGAGGTATACCAAGATTGGCCAAGATATTAAGGATAGTAAGTATGTGATACACATAATAAAAACAGATTGTTGGCTGATGACTGACCAGTCGTCAACGTCTATTGTACCATACTGTCCTATTTTTATATTTAAAACAGTCATTGGTTCTGTTCACTGATGAGCATTGTTCCCACAACTCAGAATTATTGGTGCAGTCAGTTCAACCAATTACAAACATAAAAATTGCTAATGTGGAACCTAGTGTATATGTACGTTGTCAAAAGATTCTATACTGTAAGCTATGGTAAATCACCATGCATTTGTCAAATGTTAGACCTCAGTTAGTGGGCAGTTATAAGGGTGGAAAGAAGTACTTTACACTAGATTATCATGATCCTACACTGTAAACCACTTGGGACTAGAAGCACCCTCCAGTTTTTCCACTTAAAACCAATCATATCAGATGTCTGATGTGAATGCGTGCCAAGTAGACTACAGCCCGTATTTTGCAGTATTGCCAACTCATCTCCAAATAGAGCGAAACACAAGAAAGCTATTTGAAGCTAGTGGCAATTTTATTAGAAAAATATAAAATACAAATGAGCACATTTTAACAATTAAATGTAGAGTAAAACTGGCTTTAACATAGAGAATAGAAACTAAAAAGCTCTGCTGTGAAAGAAAAAATAGTGGACAATACAGTTACAAGAAATTAAGAATTTTCTCGTGTAAAACTTCTGAAATGCAAGACAATAACCCTCCCCCCCCCCCCCCCCCCCCAAAAAAAAAAAAAAAAAAAAAATCTACTTCAGTTGTTATTAATATTACTTGTGTCAAGAATTGACAAATGTTCACACATATTAAATGCCCGCAAGTTTCAATATTAATTTTAATAGATATATTTGTTGCGAGTTTTTAGGTACGTGCAACACAATGTCTTCAGTTTCAATGTCTCATCTGCCAAATCTCATTTTTTTAGAACCTTCATTTTTCTCATTACATAAATTCGTAGAAGAGCATAAAAATGTGTATTAAACTGCCATACTACAGCCCTCCATTTGTTAAAAAAGTGGTGAATGAAAATTCTTCCGAAGTCAAAAATCTGTTAGCATGTATTTCTAAGTCTACAGCCACTCATAGTGATTTTCCATTAGATTTCTAAGAACATTGTGAGGCCTCAATGCCCACGTTTTCTTGCTTATAATCATCCAGGGTTTCTGTGAAGCAGATGGCTGCCGCCCTGTCACATTCACACAAGGCCCGGTAACATTTCATCTTTGATTCATCATTCGCTGTTGTAAAATACAAATAGATTACATTCACGGAATAATCCATAACTAGAGGGCCATAAATCCTGATGCCACTCTCTTAAACATAATACCTAGTACATTATCGGTTATCGGTGACAGGTAGTTGGAAGGAAAGAGGAAACCAGTACGTACAGTTGGTCAAGGTTCTGTACTGTAAACTGCCGACCAATGGCAAGCAACTACCAGCTTTGCCACATCAGTTCAGGTCAGGATTCAAACTCAGATCTTAGAAGTGGGAGGCGAGTGTGTTACCACTGCACCACCGATACATTTAGAGGTAGAAGGGATACCTTCATGTTTTGTGTGTGAGGTCCTTGATGTAAAGTTATGGTGGTGAGCAATAGAACTTGTCAGTTACGCACAATATACAGTATTATATTTAGATCTATCTTTTTTCATACTTTTAGTAGCTTATTCATCTGTCACTGTAGTGTACTAGGTAACACACGTTTGTAGGAGCAAAGATGGTGTAGGTTTGAACAGAGGTACAGGCAAATACATGCTGGCCTGGATGACCACTTAAAATGGCTGTCCTCTATCATTGGGTCCTATACCCATTGGGTAGAACTCAAAATAATGTTGATAAATGTCCTCTCTTCTGTTTAGAAGAAGAATGTCAGTCACTAGAGAGGTTGGGCTGTACTTGTGCAGTCGGGACGGGTCAAATAATACATTGAGTGTCCTGTAGAAAAATTAGATAGTACACTGTATATAAAAACAACACAAATAATACAACTATTTTGGCCAAAATTTGTTATCAGATTCTTGAGCTTTCTGTGAGTGTCACAGTCCTGACTACCTGCATCAGGCCCTTTCAGTCATAACTGCTTTAACCCATATGTATTTAGTCTTATGACTTGTCTCTCTTATGGTTTAACTTATTTTGCCTAATTTTAAGCATGAGCTCTGGCGAGGCTTGCACTTCTAGAAATCAGGGTTTTTTCAAAAATTTTTCTTTTTTTTCTGTTTCCAGACTTTCATGAATTGTGGCCAAGCATGATAAGTGCCTCTGTCATCACTGAAATTAAGTGGCAATGGGCTGCGTTAGTACTTGGATGGGTGACCACCTCTGTGGACTACTTGTGTCTCTGATGGCTGTGCGGCTTATACTAGTAGACTGAACCCCCCCCCCCCCCCTTCAGCCTTGTTTTTTCATGATATGACTAATCTTTCTGTCAAAATGAATATAGCTGAGGGATCTTTTTTGCATCAGAATAGAATTCTTAAGAGATTTCTGCTTTATCTTCTCTGCTACTAGGATTGATTGTGGTTTGCTTTGGGAATAATGTTTTCGAACTGTTACATCCAAGTGTTGGTTGATAAAAATTGTTTTTTTTTTGTAGTAAGGCTTATTGTTTTCATTTCAAGGCAATACATTTTTAATTTGAAGGTCACGTTTTCCTATGCCTTTCTGGCCAGGACCGCTCAGAGAGAGGCCATGACTTTAGAACTGGTTAGGTTTACGACACATGGTGTTTGTGCAAAATTCCCATTGAAACTATCATTTCAGAGAAAATTCGAAGAATGAATGAAATTTGAAGAATCAGACTGTTTATGAATATATGGAAGCCAGGCCAGAAGAGAAAGTTGTTTGGGTTTACCAATCCACCCTGCTCCCCATATTTTAATAATAAATAATCAACTTACTACAAGTGATGGTTTTAGCTTTCGCATCTCAGGTATAATAGTAGGTACTTGAATATACACTGAAATACCATGGACAGGACATTGACTGCACTGTTCCATAACAATCATCGTGTACTTTGCAACACCTAGAACAAAAAGGAGAAATAACATCGTTGAAATTTTGTTCACACTATCCATTATGATACCTACAATAAACCACAATTTTGAAATGTAACACACATTACTCTCTCCCTAAAACTCTGTAGCCTGTTAACCTTCTCAATTAATTTCTCTTACTAATTCCAATTGAACTTTTATAGCACTTAATCTCCCCATACAGGAGGACTCTAAGGACGGTGCAGTCACAATGGATTTTCCTGGTACAAACACCACTGTGATGCAAACCCAAGTGTTATTTACTGCTCTCACAATGGTCATGTTTTATTTTTTTTTTGATCTAGACTTTAAAATAAGTTTGTGGGCCAAAGGGAAACATTAACATATATATATATTTCTTTGGACATGTCCTTTTTAACAAGAAATATTCTTGTTTACCATAAGCTACTAATTGATTCTATTATATTTCATTGTGCAAAAATATAAAGTGTGAGAAAAGCAGCTTAACCCCGGCCACCAGTTTTAAATAAAAATGTTTTATGTATTCTCACAAAAGCATAATGAATTTTATTATGCTTTAACATACAATTGCAAGAGAATGAGATACAATCGGGGGTGAACTAACGGTTCAAGTTGCCCAAGAGACACTATACTGAAATATGTTTCTTTTTAACAAATCTGAGAAATTCTGAAAACTTTCTTACTAGCATGTTTCCGCAAAAATGCCGATTTTCTAAGAAAATTCTAAGATATATTCCACACACCTATTTGAGAGTGAAATACTCTGTAAATCAGTTACCATTTAACTGCTTTGATATGTAAATTATTATGCTGCAATTGCCATGTAAATGCATGTGTTAGGATGGTTACCCTAGCATCATATTTGTTCTTTGACATCTCGACGTTGAGTTATGAGATCATAAGATTTTACCATTACTGATTTTACCTAACAACTTAAGAGAAAATGTGAAACAAATATCTTACTTATCTACTTTATCCACAGTTCTGCCACCCCCGCCATAACCACAGAAACAGCCATAGTCGAAGTAACCCGCGTTAGGGTTGCCCATACAGTTCCAGATCATGTAACCAAAGCTGAATAAATTTCTGTTCAGCAGCTGACTGCGCAATTCATCTGTCAAATATTAGCAAGAGACTGACTGGTGGGGCATTCACTGGTCTCATATGTATATGAATCCTGGTGTTCTGTTCAAATATCATCCTAATTGCAAACAGGTGTAAAAAACCATGCATGTGTTGCATACATACAGAAGTTGGCAGTCTTACAAACAGGACAGTCGGGGGGCCACAGTGGCAGAGTGGTAACACTCTCGCCTCCCACCTCTGAGGCCGGGGTTTGATCCCCGTCATGGCCTGAAGTGGGAAAGCTGGTAGTTGCTTGCCGTTGGTCGGCAGTTTACAGTACAGAACCCTAGCGAACTCTATGTACTGGTTTCCTCTGCCCTTCCAACTACCCGTCGTAATATGACCTGTACAGTGTTGAAAGCGACGTAAAACCCCAAATAAACAAACAAATACAAACAGGACAGTCATTAATCGACACAATAAATTTTACCGTCAATCCGTTTTACAACACCGTTCTGGCGTTGCACATAAATGCCAGACCATACCAGGCATCAGCAAAATGTGAACATTTACTTTATACATTTCAAGTTTAGATAGCAACATTGTAAGTTAAGACGACCTGCTCTTTTGGCACTGATAGACTGCATTTTGGCTAAAATATATATAAAAAGAATAGTGTAACACAATTGCTATCAATGAATACTTTACAACTGATCATTTACTGTCAGATATGCATTTGGTACTAGAATTAATTATACTGATACTGTACATGTTTTAGTTAGTTAACGGCATTTCTTTGTTGAGTGTTCAGATGAACATTACAGTTTCTGTGAGGGGTTCCACAATTTACATTAAGTCTTAGCAAACATTTATTGTGCTTGTTGTAATATATCTGACCAGTCACCTTTACACATCATGCTGAATAGTCTAGTTGGTTATGTTTTATTTGTGACGTCATATCTTCCTGAAAAGTGTTTAGAAAAGGTCAGTATGAAACAAAATACCAGAATGCATGAACTGCAAACAAATGGTCTTTACCCAAGTCACTTTCACCATATGATGCCCAAATACAGTTGACATAACAGCTTGTCAGAGAAACTATATTGTTAGCCTTGGTTCTCTGTAGGGAAACTTATATTTTTTTCTCAAATTCAGGAAAATGTTTTCAATTTAACAGTGCTTTCTGTCAACCCTGCCATAAAGGTTTACGAATCAGTTGGATTCATAAAACTGTAATAAAATGAGAATTTGAAGTGGAAATCCCGTAAAACAGTCAAAACTATCGTTACTAACCCAGCGAAATGCTCTCTGCGTGTCTAAGAATAATTGTTAATTGTGAAAGTTTTCAACTGGGGGCTGATTTGATGAGGGCTGAATTTTTAGAATCATCAAAATGCAGAAGGCTTATTTGGTAAAGATGGCTTCCCTACAACAACAGGCCAGTATATTTGGAAGTCTGTTTGGAACCAATGTTGAATTGGACAGTATCTCATCATCATCAGTGCCAAATTTGTGGATTTGATTGGCTGAAATCTGGTCATATGTTCTTTTATAAAGGCAAATATTTACCAAAGGGGGACAATATTATATTTTCTACTCTCCTTGTTGATCTAATTCAAATGTCAAAGTTTGGTTTTGATGCACTGGCCAATGGCAAAGGACTCCCACCTTTCAATGCAATAATACAGTTTAAGTATTTAACTTGATACACTTCCAATGAACCAGCAGTTCATAAGTTTCCCCTTTCACCTTAAGACATTACACTACAATCTCTGGTTAATTTTAAATTGTGGCATGCCATATTTGGCTGAAGAAGTTAGTGAAAACGTCTGCATGAAACAAAAGATCAGAGTGTATGAATTGCAAACAAGTGGTCTTTACCTGATCCTCTTTCATCCTTCAACCTTTTCAGCTCCAGTGGTTCTACAATATTCAAAACATTTTCTGGTGAAAGGAGAACAACTTAAGTATAAATATGTATATTAGCTCTATAATTTTTAAAACATTCTGTCACAACCACTGAAGAGTAGTATCGTGAAGGAGATATTGAAAGTTTATTGGTCTCCCACTTGGTTAAAATTTTACTTGTTTGGTTGGTCCCAAACAAGTTGCCAAACTCCGTCATTTCTGACTTTGACACTGGTTTTAATTCCACATTTGCTTTAATACTTAAAAAAATACCTCAAATAGTCAACAACTCCTCCTAATCAAATGCTATTCTAAACAATATAAAACACAGTGCCAAAAAGTACTCATTCACTTTTTATCAAGCCTCATAGTGCTATTATTGTTGATGGGGATAACAGAACAATCTAACCTCTCAGCCAAATGCTTGAAAATATAAAAACATTCCTCCTTAAATAATTTAAAAATAATCTGTCACAGTATTGAGTTCAAAAGAAATCTAGAAACCTAACCCCATTTACATACTGCCCAAATACAGCTGCTCAGAGAAATGAGGGCTGAATTTTTAAAATCATCAAAATGCTGAAGGCTTATTTGGCAAAGACCCTCTTCCCTACAACAACAGGCCAGTATATATGGAAGTCTGTTTGAAACCAATGTTGAATTGGACAGTATCTTTTTGAAGACTGTTTTAAATCAATGTTCAGTTTGCTGCAAAAACAAATAAAAGTTATAATGATATTGTCTCTTACCCCAACCTTGTTTCTCTATTCTTTCATGTTGGGTCCTCTGATAGTCATCTAGAGATTAAGAATAAGAAAAAGTTGAGAAGTACATATTTAGGAGTCAAATTAAAATATATCATAATTCTTGTATTGCCCAATGTTTTAATGGGAATATTTCACAATAACATTTAGTATCATTAGAAATCTTACATGTATTTGTTGTAGCTTTTCCCATATGACTTTATTTGTTGTTATTGCATACTGTTCATATTACTTAGCCATAAACTAACAACAATAAAGAACAAAAGTTTAAAAAGAAATCTGATTGCAAACAATCATGTTTTCTCATAAAACATCATTTATTATTCATTTTACTGCTGAAAGTTCCTTAATCAATTATATAGTCAAGCAAAAGTTTAGGTGCATTGGTTTTCTAGAGCCGCTTGTTATAAGATAAGTAATTTTATTATATGTGTCTGGTTAGCAGCAATCTTTAGATTGGTTAGATGATAAGCTAAGACCAATAGAAATACTTGTTAATTTATCCATGCATGCTTTAAACTAATAAACGCAAAAGCATCAAAAGACACCTGTAGTAATAGTAGAATTGTACTACACTATTAATGGTTGAAAATAGAACCATTCTCATCAAGACAAATTATTTGCTGGTTATGTTACTGTTATTACTGATTTTGTACTTGCTTTACTCTTATAACTTCTTACCCAATCCATTCTGCTTATTTTCTTCTGCTTCATCAATTGTATCAATCTTGTCTAAAACACAGATAATGTACTGTACAATAGCAGTTACTATACATCAGTGCCAACTTTGTGATTTTGATTGACTGAAATTTGATCATATGTTCCTTTTTAAATACAGATGTTGACCAAAAGGAACGGTGTTATATATTCTGCTCTACTCACTGATGCTTTTAAAAGGTCTAAGTTTGGATTTGAATGCCCTTTTCAAAAGGTGATGTGTGCATCCCAGAAAGTGCTCTGATGTTAAAACACTACCACAGAAGTGAAAGTTAACTGATTAATTGTCTAAAGTGAGGTATTTTCCTTTCTTATGAAGATGATGCTGTGAAGCAAAATGAGTAAGGTTAAACGAAGTTAGAAGAGTATGAAACATGCTAAATTATATTTGGTAACTTTGCTTCCCACACTTAAACTCAGATTCTACATTCTTTTGTGGATGTCTAGAAACATTACAAATTGTACCTGTGTTATGTCTACTAGTGCATTTACATTTTATATATATGTTATGACCCAAATGTGAAATTTAAAAATTTGAGATAGAATCTAGGTGAGACTAAACTGCAAGATATATTTTACAACATTAAGATTGTTTAACACTAAGCCACATTGGTAGTTTATTTACATTAGTAATTGCAAATGTTGATATCACTGTTGTTATTTGCTTGTCCACATTATCATAAGACTTATAACAGGCACTGAATTAACCTTTAGATCTAATCCTCAAATGTGTGTTTACAATCCTCAGATCTCATTAAAAGAAAGCCTCACCACTAGTAAGTTGGATTTAATTGTAATTAGCCCACTTCTTTTTTGTAACCTTTGGGATAGCTTCAACCTTTCTAAATTGACAGTTACTTTTAATAACCCTTGGATCTAATCTTCAAAGGGTGGGCTACAATTCCTCAGATCTAATCATTAAAGGAAAACCTTTTAAAGAAGATTAGTGCACAAAGGAGACAAAACTCTATTATTGTATTTCTTTTAAGCAAACAGTAAAAAATAATATACCAGGTACCAATACATTTTTTCAAAAGTGTAAGTATAATTTTAAATAATAATCCCCATTAAAAAGTATGCTTTACATAATTGACACTTGTATTATATATTTTGAATATTTATAACTTTTTAACTATTAACTAACTTAATGTAAGGTATATAATATACATATCATTATTATAGGGGAATAAAGTGATAAATTAAACCTAAAGATTGACCATGAATGAAAGTTAAACTTTTCGTACATGACTTTGTCCATTTCATGAAATGGATAGCAAAATATATATGGATTTGTCCATTTCACGAAATGGACAATTTCACACTTGGGTCGTAACATATACATGTGTGTGTGTGTGTGGGTGTACTTTAAACTGCCGACCAATAACAAACAGCTACCAGCTTTCCCACTTGACGATAATATACTTTAATACGATAACAGACACACAACCAGTCACCCAACAGTTCATAACATCTCATGCTGAGGATATTTTTGTTTTTGAATGTTGGATACCAGTCTAACTTTAGGTGTGTTCTGCGTTTTTATTGGCCCTTTCATATTTTGACGTTATTACTTTTTATGACGATTTGAAGCCAGATTTTTTGAAAAATTAAAATTTTGGGCTTCTCTAGCAGTATGTTATGTTTCTATCTTGTTGTCCTTTGTTGTCTTGCTTTAGCATTTTGGGCTTACTCTTGTGTCACAAGAGAAACTTTATGTGATTTCAGAGGACAATGCACTGAATATGACGACCTTATACTTGTCAAACACACATAGGGACAGTCTAAACTTATCTGACAGGGATCCTAAGGGCTGGGAAGCGTCTTTTCTTTATAAATTATTGTGTATTTGCGAGCAATAACATGGTAACAAGCAAAGTGCTGATCTTTATGTTTCTATTTTTCACGTTTCTACAGGTAATAGGCAATTCTGAGTTATAAATAACAATAATAATGGTAACAGTGTGAAGACAACCGTTTCAGTCAGATTCTGATTCAGATCTAGAGTCGGGGGATGTAGTACAACTACAGATACTTTGAGAACTAAGGCATGTAAATGAATGACTTGGCGCAGTGGAAGATCAGGTTACAGGATTCACTTCAACATCACAATCAGAGGAACACAGCAGTGGCAAGTTAAAGAGTAAAAGAACATATGAGAGTGATATTTTAGTGAAGTTTCTGTAGTTTCCCTAACATGTCATTAATTCGTCGTTTCGTAGTGGATGCCAAGAACATTGAATTATAATATGTAGATGATGATACAGTTATGGGAAATAACACAAACTTTAAGTCTGAAAGAGGGAGGCCTATTGATGTGTTGGTTAAACATAAAGTGTCATGGACGCACGAGGTGATTTTTTGGGTGGTCAACAGGTCAACATCCTTCAGATGGTGCATTGCATCATGCGTCGTCAAGACATCGAATGTTATATGTTGATGAATTCATGGGTTACGTTTGAATTGCAAGATATCATGCATCAACTAGGGTTGACTATTAGTACCTGTCACTGTCAATGGTACTGTATCTGTTCCTAGCAGAAAAATTATTGCGAAGTAAGGAAGTGGTAGAAGACTAGGCAGGGAATCGTTGTTGCACTAAATATCGGTTACAATCCTTGTTGGGCGTATTATTATATGTGTGTTAAGCCTGCAAGGTGCTTTCTGAACAGAAAGCTGGAGGTTCTCAGACTGGAGCATAACTGTCACACAATTACACTGACAGACGCATTTCATTGAGACTTAGCCTGGTGTTGCAAGTTCTTGAGACAATACAATGGTATATCATTATATGACCATAGGTCTGTAGACGCAATCCTTGAATTGGATGGTTGTTTGACAGGCTTAGGTGGACATTGAAGCAATTTCTTCTACTGCTGTATAAAAATTCTTCTTCCTTCTAACAAATTAAAAAAATCACACACTTAGAAATGGTAAAAATGGCGCTTGCAGTAAAATTATTTTCAACCATGTAGCATCACAAAAAGGTCTTGGTGCATTGTCACAATCAGGCTCTAGTGGCAGTTTTGCAATCTGGACGGGCTAAGGATCTGTTTGTAGGAGTTTGTACATAAAATGTGGGTTTATGGCTGCTCTCTATGATATTAACATCCAATATGTTCAAGTTAGTGGTAGACAAAATAGGACTGCTGGTTTGTCGTTAAGGAGGGAGGACTCATGAAAATGTGATTGGGTTAGAGTCACTTGTATCCAATCCAGTCTGGTTGTCAACACATACTGATATGTTAAAAATTGATTGTCAATTTAGAGACCCCAGTGTTATTTGTTTCCCACATCTCACAGATGCTATACTTTTCAAGCGCTGCTAGAGATCACTTTTTTGTCTCCAGAATTTCATGAATTGTGACATAGTATGAGTATCTGTCTGTTTATTGAAGTTAAGTGGCAATAGCTACATTAGTACTGGGAATGGTGACCTCTTCACCACTCATGTCTCTGATGGCTCAGTGACCTTTATGTTTTTGGAAAGCATTGTACTATTAATCCCTTTATACACCCCCATATATTATGAACAGTTTGACAGTAAATAAAAAAAATGTTCTATAATGTCTACAACATGACAATTATCGCAATTAGGACAGTCAGTTATCTGTCACAATAATGTAAATTGTAAAAATGTCTGTGTAGGATGAAATATTGCAAACTCTGCAGTTTATACTTATTACAGGCTATATCTGTCAGTTTAACTATTTTCTTCCAATCAAGATTAATAAGGAATGGGTAATATTCTACTCTCTTATCAACTACACTTGGCAGAGAGCTTGAGAAAATCATTTATACCTTTATGTCTCTTGATTGTAATTGATTCATATTTTTATGTATATGTTTTATGTCATAGTTAATGGTACTTAACGCTTTCTGTTTATTTTTTTCCATTTTAAGGGTAAAACTGACATAATAGAATTATATGTCAGAATTGGAATGTGACATGTATATTTTCATCTCTATATTAGTTTTACTCATAAGACCTTTTTCATCAACAATATCTCTGATATTTAGTATTCCACCTGGCCACAAAAAAATAAAAATGTTTACCTTGTGGTTTATCTTGTAGTTTTATATTCTGATTGTATTGGATTTTCCCCCTATGATTTCTATGTAATTTTTTTGGTTTGACTGAAAAGAATGAAACCAACAAGACTAAAACTGGTACACCAGGTGGGGACCTGTATGCTTGTTAGACTCATTTTACATGATAAGGTTGAAGTATGTTTAATGTCACACATTTTTAGTTCTAAGTATCTCCGTGTACTCCTAAATGAAGTTGTACCCTGAATTAACAGTCTTTTAACCCAAATAGCCTTAAAAGAGGTGATTACTTGCTTAAAGTCCACCATTTTTAATCCCCCTTATGGATAGTCATTTACAACTGTTTTTCACTTACCCTTTGGACATTTTCATCAAAAATACACAACTTTTAAATTCTTATTTCTATCTGAATAATTTGTCCTTTTCTGTTCTGTAAAAAGTATATTGATGGGAAGGAAATCAACAATTTGGTAAAATGAAAATAAGGAATTCTTCTATAGTCTAACATTTTTATATTTGCCTGTACTTAGGACACGCATTACAGAAAAACGGATATTTTGCATTTTACTACAAGTTTAATACTCTATATCTCAGCAATTCTGCATCCTAATGTTATTTTTGAAACAGTACCAGATAGACTAGTGCTTGTACATTTATGTGTGAAATTTTAAAGTCAATAAGATGCATATTTATTTTATATTTCATTTTTAAAATAAGGTATCTCTTCCAATATATCCTGTCTGTTTTACACAGACATGTTCGTTCAAGCGTGATGTTTTGCCTACCAAATGATGATACGGATCATTGTGACGTAAGATGCAAAGGGTTCTGTCAACGTCAGTAATTGACCCTTTGCATCGACGTCATTATGTGACGTCAGGATGACGTTTTCAGTGAACAACGTCCATTTTGGACGGCAAAACACGGATTATTACTGCTGAACTTTGACTAAAAAATTAAATTTCTGTCTTTTATAGATCATATATTTGAGTTCTGTAAAAAGGGAAATAATACTAAATATATTTCCTTTATGAAGGCACAGCTTTTAAAAATATTAACAGTCATTTTAATATTTTATGCGAATATTTGTTAGATTTCACTTACAATCGAGAAAACCTTACACAAAATGATATATATCGAAAGTACACAACATTTAAATGAAAATTTCTCTTTGAATAATTTGTCCATTTTTGTTCTGTAAAAAGTATATTGATGAGTAGGAAATCAACAATTCGGTAAAATGAAAATAAAGAATTATTCTGTGGCCTAACATTTTTATATCTGTCTGTACTTGGGACAGACATTATAAAAAAACGGATATTTTGCATTTTACTACAAGTTCAATGCTCTATATCTCGACAAGTATGCATCCTAATATTATTTTGCAAAATGGACCTGATAGACTAATGCTTGTACTTTCATGTGTGCAATTTTGAAGTCGATAAGATGCATATTTATTTTATAATTCATTTTTAAAATAAGGTATTTCTTCCAATATATCCCGTCTGTTTTACACAGACATGTTCGTTCAAGCGTGATGTTTTGCCGTCCAAATGATGATGCGTAACATTGTGACGTAAGATGCAAAGGGTCAATAAACTTTCAGGTACATAAATCACACTGCATACGTTGACAATTTGGCTTATTATTACACTCTAAATTATTGTAATTTTACCTTTATCACTTAAACATTGGCCAGGCCATACATTAATTAACGCTCGACGATAGGAGAGGGTTATTGTAATCAGTTTGTTTCTGTCTGTCTGTCTGTCAGTCTGTCTGTGCACCGTTTTGCCCTTATAACTCAAAAACTATAACATCAATCGAGCTCAAATTTGGTAGGCAGATATTTCATGGGGTACAGATGGATTTTTCCAAATTTGGTGTAATTTGTTTGAAAATTAAAGTCAGGAGAGAGTTTTTCTTATTTTTAATTGGGAATACACAGTGAAACTGGTTCTCTTCATCACATACGTAAACAAGATGCACTCAGAGAGAGCAAAACGCTCGACTCCATGTGACCAGTTCATCAAGTGATATAAAGTATTGTAAGGAAGACAATAAAATAAAACCAAACATGTAAATTAATCTTCCTAGAAATATCAAGTAGAAAGCTAGTCATTTAAAATACATTGAAATGGGACCTCTGAAAAATCATGAAATTTTTTGTATCCAAATTAAGATCCTGATCTTTCTTTTAGTAACTACACCCCCCCCCCCCCCCCCCACACACACACAAAATAATAAATAAAATAAAATAAAAAAATAAACAATAAGCACACAAAAACATTAAACTGCTGGTGGAGGTAAAAATATTGCTTAAAGGTCACTTGGTGAAAATCATGCATGGTAATTTTTTGTGATGGACTGTCAAGGAATTGAAATAAAAAAAGAGAATAATAAAACAGAAATCATAATTAATAAAAATGATGAATATACCACCTCCCTCTGTATTATGTTTATTAAAATGAGAAGAAATATTTTTACTTAAAGACAGCAAGTATCACAAGCTAGGTTTGTGACCTCACAATGACAGTTGCATTGTGACATCATGGATTAATGACATCATCAGAAAGCAAAATATTGATTTTTTACCTATGTGATGAAGAGAAGCAATTTCACTGTGTATTCCCAATTAAAAATAAGAAAAAATCTCTCCTGGCTTTAATTTTCAAAAAAATTACACCAAATTTGGAAGAATCCATCTGTTCCCCATAAAATACTTGCCCACTAAATTTGAGATTGATTGATGTTATAGTTTTTGAGTTATAATCGCAAAACGGTGCACAGACAGAGAAGCAGATTTCACTGTAAAAGCCCAATTAAAAATAAGAAAAACTCTCTTCTGGCTTTAATTTTCACACAAATTACACCAAATTTGGAAGAATCCGTCTGTACCCCATAAAATACCTGCCCACCAAATTTGAGCTCGATTGGTGTTATAGTTTTTGAGTTATAAGAGCGAAACGGTGCACAGACAGACAGACAGACAGATGGACAGACAGAAACAAACTGATCACAATAACCCTCTCCTATTGTCGAGCGTTAAAAATCATTCTAACATGACACGGCTGTGTCCGCGATTCTGATTGGCTAAGACGCGAAAAGTTGCTCTGTAAAACCCCGCATAACATCCCTAGTTCTATTTTATCGCTCACAATGCCGCTCCGCAAAAAGAAAACTTCAAGTAACAGCTTGGATTTTTGTTATTAAATAAACAAATAATGGTAAATACGACATTTATGGATTCTTACATTTGAAAATAGAATATACTGATATGAATGTACAAAATTTTAAGGAGGTTTAACAAAGAAAGGGTTATTTTATTTGTGGCTCTTCCAATATTTCAACTGCACCATTTGATAAATAATCTTTACAGAATATTCGTATATTTTTGTACAAAATAGCTTCAAAACTAATTTTTATGAGATAATTTTAAAATGTCATGTTAGAATAGAAATAGACAACTCCGAGCTCGGTGTTATAGGAGATTTTACAACGATTAGCGCATTAGAATCACTCAGGCTTCGCCTTCGTGATCCTAATATCGCTAATCGTTGTAAAATCTCCTATAACACCTCGCTCGTCGTTGTCTATTTCTATAATATTTTTTTTTTGCTTTTTGATGATGTCATTACTCAGTGATGTCACAATGCAATTGTCATTGTGAGGTCACAAACATAGCTTGTGATACCAGCTGTCTTTAAGTAAAATTATTTCTTCTCATTTTATGTCTTGAAATTCACATACAGATAATAAAGAGGGGGTGGTATACTCATCATTTTTATTAAATTATTATTTCTGCTTTTTATTATCTCTTTTTTCTTTCAATTCCTTGACAGTCCATCACAAAAAATTACCATGCAGATTTTCACCAAGAAGTGACCTTTAAGCAATATTTTTACCTCCACCAGCAGTTTATGTTTTTGTGTGCTAATTGTTTGTCTATTTGTCTGGTTTTTTTTTGTTTTTGTGTGTGTGTGGGGGTGGGGGGTGGGTGGGGTTGTGTGTGTGTGTGTGTGTTCAGATTACTCCAGAACCAATGAACAGATCTTTATTTAAAAAATTGTGGGTAGGACCTGACTGAAGGAAGAAGTTACTAAAAGAAAGATCTGGATCTTATTATGGATACAAAAAAATCATGAATTTTCAGAGGTCCCATTTTAATGTATTTTTATTGTGTTTAGCTTTCTACTTGATATTTCTATGAAGATTAATTTACATGTTTATTTTATTTTATCGTCTTCCTTACAATACTTTATATCATTTGAGAGACTGGTCACATGGAGTCGAGTGTTTTGCTCTCTCCGAGTGCATCTTGTTATATGTTGTATTGCATTTAGTTTAGGCTTAAAATTCAGCTGAAACGTTACCTCATCTGATACAGAAAACTTTGTATCATTTCACAGCTCAAAGGGACAATTTCTGCTTTTGAGATATTTAATGTCAGATCTGAGAAAACTCCAAAATGTTCTATCTGATCAAAAGCATCTGTAAGAGAGTCTTCACTATTAATGAGAACAGTATCATCAACAAGCTGATTTATGAGGTATTCATCATCACCAATTGTGATATCTTTAATCATTTTATTATATCGTATATCAGTGGATAGATATTCAACTGCTATTATAAAAAGTAGGACAGCATGGTATAGGTAAAAGAATTGGGAGGATTTGTCATTGTTAATAACAAAAGTTTGTATGCCATTGTAAAACATTTTAACACAATCAATAAAACTATCCCCAAAGTTCATGGCTTTTAGGCATTTAAATAGGAAACTCCAATTAAGGGAATCAAAACCTTTGGCAAAATCTACTGGAATAAGTAGCTCAGGTTTGTAATGAAAAATACAGTATTCAATAATAAGTTTAATTGTACAAATATTTTAACCAATGAATCTGCCTTTAAAGTATCCTAGTTGATCTTGATTTACTAGTGCTTTTAAAACCTTTTGTAGTCAAATGGCAAAAACTTTAGTTAAAACAGCATTTAGTACACTAATAAGCCTCCAGTTATTCAGTGAACACAAACATTTGTCTTTTTAAACCAAATTTATAATTCCCATTTTTGGCCTAATGACAATTGGTTATTTTCAGTTGACCATTTAAAAACTCAGAATTAATTGGGTTTTTTTTCCAAAATTTTATAAAAAACTACTGGGAGCCCATCAGATAGAGGGGATTTATTATTTTATAATTTTTATACAGCTACGGAACATTCCCCAATCATAAAATCATGTCACAGAATTCTATTTTTAGTTCTTTATATCTTGTTTTAATTCTTAATTTGATACTTTTGCTTTAAAAGAGGAGTACAAGATTGAAAAACCTCTTATTTCACTTTTTTTGCAAAATCCCACTACAAAGAATTATCACTGACATCTTTTCTTAACAAGAATAAGCTGTCTAATGTATTTGTCATAGCATTAACATAGGTTTTATTGTCTAATAATTCGATGTTGAATTTGTAAAAAAAACCTTCCCTAACTCACACATTATCAAGGAAAAAGATATCTGAATTAAACTGTGATCCGATTTAATACTCATTCTTATTTGAGATTTTATTTGCTAAAATTACATATTGTTTGAGACAAAAAGCATGTGTAGTCTCAACTGAACCAAGCCTTCTTTGGCCTTATTTTTCCAAGTGTAACTGTGGGTATTGGGATATTGAAATCTGAAAATATCAAACTCTTCCAATGAATCAACAAATATTTTAAGCATAATAACTTTGGGTTTCTTGGAAACCTCCCTGCTTATCAATTGAAGGGTCCATACATGTATTAAAGTCTCTCCCAAGTACTATTTTTCTCCAGAAAATTCAGAAGTTGTTCTTTAGTTCTGCTAGAAATAGTATTTGATCACCTTGGTTATTCTTTGTTTGAGCATAAATGTTGGCCAATACTACAACTGGGTCTTCTATTAAGGTATGCAATATCAAGTATCTACCCTTTTTGTCAGTTATATGGATGATAATTTTAATGTGTAGGAATTAGTGTGCACACCGAACATGCTTTATTAATATCAGAACTGTAAAACACCTTTTACTTGTAAAATCTGTAGACTAAGAATGCTCAGAATCTAATGCGGAGTGAACCTCCTGAAGAAAAGTAATCCCGATAAAATTGGAACTCAGCCACTTATACAATGTAGCTCTTTTGAGCCAATCACCAATTCTAATTCTAATTTAACTTTTATAGCACTTAATCTCCACTGAGTAGTGGACTCTAAGGCGCAACAAGACAATAGCAATATGCAAATTCAAAGTCCGGGGACAAAAACAGGTCGGCACCACGGAGAAGACATAAAAGAAAATGAGCTAAGGAGGATATGCCTTTGTGTAGAGATAGGTTTTGAGCTTCTTTCTAAAAGAGGCAATAGTGGGTGATGCACGGATGTCTTCAGGAAGTGAATTCCAAACAGTGGGAGCATCAAAGGCAAAACTGAAGCCAAACTGCTTAGTGGACTTGTGAATTGTAGGTTGAAATTTTGGTACATTGAGGAAATTGGCAACACTCTGACTGCGTCTAGTATTGTAAGTAGTGCGGTATGTGGATAGATGTGGAGCGAAATATTTAGGGAAACCAGTATGAATAAACTTGTACATCAGGGTAGCCAGTTTGAACTCGAAACTGAATATGGAGCCAATGGAGTTTCCTGAGTATCGGAGTTATCCGAGTGTATTTACACGAATTTGTAACAATTCTAGAAGCACTTTTATGGATAGACTGTAATCTATGAAGATTGACTTTAGAGAGACTCCTAAAAAGTGAGTTACAGTAGTCAAGAACTGCCTAATATTTCTAAAATCCCTCAGTTGACTAAATAAGCCTTTACAAACATTCTGGACATCTTTAGAGAAGGAAAAATCAGAGTCAAACCACACACCCAGGTTCTTCACAGATCGGTGGGGTGAAGGGGGTTCAGATGTTGACCAAGTCAATCAGTATTTAAGATAAATCATTAAGGCTTCTTTTTTGCATGCAGTAAAAAAATATAGCAATTCTTTCCCAGAAACAAGTTTCAATTTTCAAAGTTACTCCAAGATATAACAATTTGTTCAGGATTAGGTAAACTATATTACAGGTTCTAGGCAATAGTTTATCAACACAAACAAAGGATGGGTTTGTGGTTTAAAATTTAAAAAAAAATTAGAAAAAAGAAAAAAATAACATATCATAGTAATGTAATTAAGAGACAAGCA